>OV815275.1:12639162-15166662 GCA_929108145.2 Limnephilus rhombicus
GGATCATTGGAGGGTTAAGAATATGAGCTGCTTAATGTCTTTTGAAATGCGTCAAATCGGAGAACCGACAAAGTTTTATTAACAATTTAAGTGCTGAAAAATTTAAAAAAAAGTTTTTTTGGGTTCTTTAGGCGATTCTATATAAATTCATTAGTTTCCCACTTGTACTACTAGTTTCTGGACACTGTGCATAAATAAAAACAAATAGTTTTGTGACCAAATTGAAATTTTATTGTTTGAAGAAGTATTCATACAGTTTACACAATATAAAAAAATACAAATGCATACATATTGGTAAGTTGACAGTGTTTACATGACAATTAGTTTAATTTAAACATTAAATGGAATCACTGAGCGAAACCTGCCTACGGGGGTAATCTCAGGTGGCGGCAAACTGAACACCACATTTCTTACAGCAGGAAAGGAAAAAACATTTAATAATAAAAAATAAATCATTTACCTCCAGTGGAATGAATACAGTAATTAATGCTTAACTAATAATGTGATAAACATATACAATAATAAATCAACATTAATGAGGCCGAGTTTAAGGAAGTTCTAAGTTTCCACTTGACTTGTGTCAAGGGGTCACCAATGACACGGGGCAAAAATTTATTAAGTTAAAATAATTTAAAATAGTCGTTTTGTTAGAACATCTCAAATAAAGTAAAAATAAAAATAATTCAGATCTCTACCATCTTTAAATAGAAAATAAATGTTATCACGGAAGATTGATTCTGGATAGATTACATGGCATTTAACAGTAAGAATCATGTATAATTTCTAAACATTTTATGTAATTCACCTTTTTCATTTTTTTTATCTGTTATGTAATGTTTTTGTACATAATAATTATTTATGAATTAGGTACTATTGCCATTTTTTTTAAATAATATGAAAGAGTGAAAACAAACTTTTTAACGTGCCTAAGGCCGGGAAAACTCGAACAGCTCGGGCTGTCAACAAATAATAAATAAATAAAAATTTACTGAAAACTGCTTGAAGCTATCAATATTGACTGCTTGAAGCAGTCTGTGTTTTTCCAGTCTAAGTTTTAACATTGTAGAAAAGATAAATATGTAGTCTCTTCAGAAAAAATTGTAACCTTTTACAAAATTATATGTACTTCTTTATATATACCTATAAATTTAATATACCTTGTGAAAGGTGATTAATAATAATTAATAATAATTTGCAATGAAAATCTTAAAAGCAAGTATTAATTTAAAAAACAATTTGTGACACACACTTCCCATTTCAAATCATAAATTTTGAAATCAGTTGACATATTATTTCGAATGAAATTGTGTATTTTTTAAAGATTTAATGTAACAATCTATAAGATTTAAAAAAGCCAATTTTTCTTTGTTCCACTTTCATTTCTTTCCGGTTTCAGACAATCATGTCCATCTTCAGACTGGTACATTCTTGCTAAAATTTAAGGTATTTATACATACGTCATTTGTTAATTACTATTATTATGTATTTACAAATTTATGTATGTTGAAAATAAAAAAATTAGAGTGGAATAAAGTTTTAAGAAAATAGTGTTTAATATACTTTATTAATACAATGGAGTTCCACAGAGTATGTATTAACATTGGAAAATTAAAAACTGAACTGATTAACAATACTAAATGAAAACTAAGGTTTTGTGTTTAACTAAAACGATGATTTCGGAGAAACCAAGTTGTAGCAATTACCCCGCGATTTATTACATACAAAAATAATAAATAATATTAAAGTGATGTACTTTCAGCTGCTCGTGGATGGACAGAGCTTTTAATTGGACATTTATAACTGAATAATTAAATACTAAGTAACTTGAAAATGTGGGGCAATTTTCCGAAGACAACCTCATCACTTACGTGCTTCGTCGTTTCAAGAACAGATTTATTAAACAACAGTATGTATATGGGAAACAGTTTTGTGTCTCTGCTTTTAATAAAGTTTCTTTGAAGTACGCCAATATTGTTTCTGGACATTTTTCAACATCTGAATGAGGTGAACTTCATCAATTTTAACAACATTTATTACAAGTAGGTATGTGATGCAAATATTTTTTCTAGTTAAGTCTTAAAAATGCTTGGCACTTACAGTGAAACCTAGACCGTGTGTATATGTTATCAAGACTATCAAATTTATTAAGTTCTCATCAAAAGTATTATAAGCAACATATAGGTCGGTCATAATTTATTGTCCTGTCATTTTATCAGAATTGAACATTGAAATTCTAATTTTAGTGTTTGATTTGACATTGGTGCACACATAACCAAAATTGGAGGTTCGGGGTCGAAATTACATAACCAGTTGGCAATGGCAGACATATTTTCTTTTACAATCAACAAAGATTACAAGAAACAAAGAGGGAGATTTTAGTTTTGAGGCTTCACCGTTTTAATATATACGAAGCTACTCCATGATTAGGTCTCTATTATATAGAAACCGCCATGAAGTGATGGAATACTTGCGAATGAAATGTGTACAAGACCACAAATGAAAGAAAGGTTCACAAGAATTGTATAAAAATAACAGCATTTTGTAGAACATGGAAGAAAACTTAATGCCGTTATCACGTTGTTAAATATAATGGATATCACATGTAGGATTTTCTCACTGCGAAAACTGGGCGATCAATGTTTTTACACGTGACCTTGAACAGGCGGGGCATTGCCTTGAGATGGTTGGGCGTTGGTGTTGGGCTGTTGGTTTGGAATGTTGGGTTTCTGCTGTGTCTGTTCGTTGCTTTGAGCATGCTGGGCTTGTACTTGAGGTTGTTGAGCCTGAGCTTGGGGTTGTTGAACTTGGGGCTGTTGAACTTGGGGAGCTTGGGCTTGTGGCTGTTGAGCTTGGGCTTGTGGCTGCTGGGCTTGAGGCTGCTGAGCCTTTCCCTGTTGTGGCACCTGTCCCTGTTGTGGAATCTGTCCCTGTTGTGGCATCTGGCCTTGTTGTGGGTGCACTTGTCCCTGTTGTGGGTGCATTTGACCTTGTTGTGGGTGCATTTGTCCCTGCTGTGGGTGCATCTGACCTTGTTGTGGATACATCGGTCCCTGTTGAGGATGCATCTGTCCCTGTTGAGGATGCATCTGTCCCTGTTGAGGATGCATCTGACCTTGTTGAGGATACATCTGACCTTGTTGAGGGTGCCCCTGTCCTTGAGGGTTGTAGTTTTGAGGAATAGCGTTAGGATGATACTGTTGTGGATACTGCTGCTGGTCATGGAATTGAGGTTGTTGATATCCTGCCTGGGGCTATAAAAAAAAAAAAAAACAAAATTAAAACCTGCAATAATTGTAATTAATTCAACAGCATTTACCAAAGTGATGCATTTTTGTCTCAAGAAATAAAATGCATCATTTGTATGCCATATAAACTCAAAAACTAATCAACAGATTTCGCTGAAAATCTCAAAGTTTGTTCTTATTAAAATAGTATTAGCAGTATTTAGAGAATGTCTAAAAGAGGTTGGGGACACCCGAGGAAGACTTAACGCATTATCTCTGCACCACAATGAAATACAGACTTGAATTACAGTCGATTTACAATGGTTACCATGTAATATATTCCTGATTTTTTCTACCATTCCCTTCATGGTATTACGTGAAGGGAATGGTAGAAAAAGTCAGGGATGCCCGAAGAAGACATGGCACGATAAAGTGAATACAAAAAAATTAAGTTTTTCTATTCCTAACAATAATATTATTTCCACCTATAAACTAAACCCAGTTTCCAAGTACACTAGAATTCAATGACCTCAAAACTTTAAACCATTCATAACCCCGAAAAACGCCGGGTACAAATATCTTGCATTCAACAAGAATAGAACAGTGCAAGCTATTATGTGTACATAAACCTTCTACTGGCATTTGTAATTCTATAATATTCTTAGGATATATGTACGAGGGTGGATCAATAAGTACCCGTGTTAGGAATGAAGTTGCCGGTTTTTCATAATTTTTTTTTTTAACATTATTGTCTTTTAGATCGATACACTTTTCCCAACGTTTCTGGCATTTCTTTAACCCCTCCAAAAAACACGATTTGTCAAACTCTTCAAAATGCGTTTCTGTTTCGGCAATAACCTCCTCATTTGAGCTGAATTTTTTTCCCCAAGCCATGGTTTCATGTTGGGGAACAGAAAGAAGTTGCAGGGAGAGAGGTCGGGCGAGTACAGTGGGTGTGGCAGAAATTCGTAGCGCAATCCATGCAAGACTGTTTGGCCATGGATGAATGAATGTGCGTTACCGCTTGTTGCATCCATCGCGCCGACACCTTTCTCACACATAACTTATCAGGTAAAGTATGTCACGCCTCTGCTACTTAGCGCACTTTAATTCGACAATCAGCACGAATCATGTCATGGACCTTTTTAACAACTTCCTCGGAAACCACGCCTTCTGGGTGGCCTCGTCTCAACTCATCAAAAACAGATGTATAACCACATTTGAATTCGTTGAACCAATATCTCACGGTTGTCATGGTAAAGGATTCCCAGAGAGAGCATCCAACTTTGTTTTTATAACTATGCATGTTTTTACATCTTTATTGTTGCTCTTTTTCCATTTTATTGAGAAACACGTGTGATACAAATGGCTGCCAAATAAAAACTAACCTACGAATCAGTCTGAAATTTAGTATGGAATGGTTTGACAGATGGCAATACACAACAATAATGTCAACTTCCCTCAACAACACCACCGGTCTTCAAACATTTATTGATATTTATTGATCGACCCTTGAATACATAAATAAATACTCACATGGAACTGCTGGCCTTGATAGTTGGGTTGGGGGGGTATCTGCAAACAACATAAACATTAGTTAGTCATAATAACCTTCCTACATATGGGTGAATTCAAATTAAAGTTGAAAGGATTTTGCTTAAGGGCCCGCAACCCGGATTTGTACCGATTTATTACATATTTCCCTTAAACCCAGTAAGTTTTAAAGCTCTTAAAAAAATATATGTTATTCTTGAAGATAATATCTAGACTTTGCCCGCGCCGAAACACAAATTATATAAAATTCCCTCGATAGAAAAAAATCGCAAAGTATGCTCCAAAAATTATTATTAACACGTTTGTTTCAGTTATTTTACAAGTTATATGTATGAAAAAATTCACAGTGTTTCTTTAAATGCTGTTTAAGATAATGCCCGCAAGATTTTTGCTCTATGCAGAACAACGTTTTCCGGGTCAGCTAGTATTGTACTAAAAATTAACATTTTTTCGCAAAATATAAAACATAGCTTTATTAGATAAAAGAACAATCTTTTGAAATCAATTTATAGTTTTTTATTATTGTAGAAAGCAATCACTTTGTGGTTTGACATATTTAATAAAATAAAATACTTTTTTGTTTAAAACCACGATATTTATTAATTTTTTAACCGACCGGTTTCGCTTAACTTAAGCAAAAATTAATAAATATCGTGGTTTTAAACAAAAAAGTATTTTATTTTATTATAGTTTTTTTGTGGAAAAGAGTCAATATGTCTAAAATTTGATTTAAAAATGACATATTTCTGATTTTCTCTGGTTATTCCCTCTTAATTAACCTTCTTCCGGGCGAGGTAGTTCCCCCTTACGCTGTCAAGACTAAGCATTTCGTAACAATGTGTGTGCTTTAGATCAATGCTAGGAATAAAACAGTGACAGCTACAACAACTGTTTGGACGTGAGTGAAGTTATGAAAGTTTTTCTAGTTTTTGTCATTTCGTAAATTCAACAATGATTGTTGGCAATGGGAGCCTTGTGATTTCAATAGCCACCAGAGGCGGCCCGTGACAAAATTTGCCAGCAGTGCATTTCACAAAAAATGGTAACATTAATACGGGAAAATATAATTGATTGATTCACAAATCCGTGTAAACCAACATCAAGTTGTAATCGTATACCGATCAACTCAATCTAACAAACTAAATTGCAATACGTTATTTATGTGTGCTTGGGACCATGAATGTTTATTAACTTTTTCAGTAAAATGAAGGCTATCATTTACACCACTATCACCCACGAAAATTGTTCACAGAAAACAAAAGAAAATGTGTTCAAACGATCACATTCACAAAGCCAAGATGCTTTCGAATATTTAATACTTAGTTTTAAAAACTCTATTTACAGTTATTTTCCTTAACCCCTCCGAATTTTCGAGAATATTAGTCTTAAACGAAATGACATTTTACGAAAACTTTTAGTTATTACCGCTTCACAATTAAAGCTCTATAAATGAAACATTTCTGAACGTAGCCGAATAGTAAAAACTGTTTTAGAAAGGTTACAAAATAAGCTTTCAAATTATTATATTACAAATAAATATTAGCATTTGTAAATATTAAAATTTAGAATGCAAACATTAAAAATAGGTAAAAATGACTCACGTGATGTTTTTATGTGAAAACGGAACTAAAATCACAGATTATGTAAACAACAATACTTATTCTATTGTATATATGTGTAATAAACACTTTTGTCACCTCACTTTTTTATCATTTCATATAAAAATATTTAATAAAAATTTAAAATGTGGAGCGCGGTGGAGCTGCCGGTAGCAAATTTGCGCAGGTAAATATTTTTGTCAACCACACACTACACGATTGACAGCTGATTCCTGTTATGTATTTCCATAGACAACTTGATAGAAATGTGCAGCTTGATCTACTATCGACCTTTGACTTTTTGTTTTAGGGATGTAACTAAAACAATAACGGAGTTATAACGATTTCTATGGAAACACACGTGCTGACGTATAAACACGCTTATTGTACTTGACTGCTGTCCTATTTTTAACGCTTATATCTGCTTACGTTGCGGAGGGTTAACCTTACAAACTTGTATCATATTCAGCAAAGTTTTAGAGGGCCATTATTTTTCAAAAACAATTTATTCTCAAATGAAATTTGGTTACTTTTGAAAAAATCGACGTTAATTGCAATGTTTTCATTAACACTCATTTTTAAGTAAGTTTTTTACAGAGCAAAACTAGCGAAAACCATTAAAAAGGTGTCAATAGTGAGCAGTGATCTACCAAATGCTTGATTTCGCCGCCCCAGTACGCTGGTAGAGCTAATACGTAACATTGTCAATTAGTTGTAAATTCGTTATTCCTAACTAAGTCACTCCAAACGTTCGGTAACATATCACGCCTGTTAAATGCGCATGCGTCACGAGTGCACGCGCGTGTCGTATAGCTTCACTCATGTCTTGCTCATTTCACCGTCCCAAGAATCTGGAGATAGCCCCACTAGAAATATCACTTCAAGTGACGTCACGTCTCGGCATAAAGGAAGATGCACGCAGTGCTTTTTCATATGGGCCGATACGAGTATGGCCGGAGTAAATGGTAAGGATATTATAACGAATTGGCGGGAATTCTTAGTGAATGAATGTTACGAATTTACACTTTTGATGTTTTTCGGTGCTTGGTAGTGCATTGCACATGTGCACTAAGGCAGTGGCCGCCTCTGATAGCCACATGTATGGACTGTGCACGATAAGTTGTTTGCGACGTGAGTACACAATAGGCATATCCCTGTGGATGTGAAAGTGTGTGGGAATAAATGAATTTACTCACAAGACCCTGTTGAACCAGCCTATTAACTTCTTCAAGTCGCTTCCTCTCAAACTCCTGATATTCCTCCGGAGTGTAGACTTGTTGTTCGTCCAATCCTTTCCATCCTTCGTCCTTGTCAAACTCCTCCCGGCGTGATTCAGTTAGGAACTCTTCGTAGCTGATAAAGCCGTCGCGGTTGGTATCAGATTCTCTGAAGACGTGTTCTCTCATCCTCTCCATCTCCTCTTGCCTCTCTCTGATGTCATCTTCAGGCAAGCCGCTGTTGTACAGCTTGTCTAGTTCCTTGACAAAGAGGGCTTTGACTTCCACCTGGTCCCACACACCATTTCCATCCACATCTGAAATAACCATAAAACAAATAAGTGTTACTTCATTAGTACTCCTGTGAATTTCAATAGGCCACTTGCATTACATTTTTTTTTTTTAAATCCGGTTTAGGCAAATATTCTAAGACATTCTGTATTTTTTTTTTTTAATCGTATTTTTGAAACCCGGGCGATTTTTTAAAAATTTCAATCCGAAAAATCAGACCATTTTTTATAAACCGGAAAGACGGGACATAATTTTATACGTGCGAAAAAACGATAAATACATAGCCGAAAATCATTTAAAAAAAAAGAACGCTTTCCACACGAATGACACAGGAGAATAACGAGGCATACCAAAAATATTAAATCTCATAAATATTTTTTTTTCTTGATCCATCTTATTGATCATAAATCATTATAATGTTCAATGTTTATATTACTAAATCAAATGTAGCATACTTGTGCTTGTAAATTATAATAATAATAAGAATATTATAAAATTGGATTTTGTTAAGATCCGCACCATTATCATTATACCTCTAAAACATGTACGGACAACATAAAATGTACGGGGTTCTCTTCATAACATTTGTCAAAAAATCAAACCAAATGATACGTTCGCAGAGAACAAACAATAAATCTAGTGAACGTTAAATGTCAAATTCAAAAATTCGCCTGAAATCAAAGTGATGCCATATAAAAAAAAATATATCAGTGTGGAATTTTATAAAATTAATAGTAACCTTTCCGGAGACGGGAAATTTTAATGTAGTGACGTCACGAGCCCAAATAATGGATTTATTTATTTAAAAATAAAATAAAAACTGTACATTTCTAAAAATTTTTTACTAACATTTTCGTAATCTTAGTAAAAAAATCTATCCACACGATTTTTTCCAAGTCGTTATGAAGTCCATTAAAGTGGCCTATTGCCTTCGTAATTAGGCTTGCTCTAAACGTTTTAGGTCTTCCCAAGACCGTATTAACTCGAGTGGTAGTGAATGACACGGACCTTGCCGAAACCGGGAGTGAATTATACTAAATAAAACTCTTCAAAAATGATATTAATAAAAAAAACATTTTTACGTACTTACAAAAGAAATCCTATTAAAAAATATTTTAACTTAATTTATATACGCACCAGATTTAAATGTCCGGGTTTAATTTTCCCCACAGGAAAAACTAAACCCTTTCACACACTTCCCAAATGATCATCTGGTCAATCCACGTTATGCAATTGCACTATATGTATTATTAATTACAAAACAATACAAGAACAACATGTCAACCTACCAGAGACCAGATGGGAAAATAATTCACCGACTCCAGATATTTTCATATCAGAGGGTTCGGCTCTGTGGAATTCCTAATTGAACCTATAAATCCTATATTATAATTTTATGGCGGCAAACAAATAATTATATTGGATACAAAGAAATAACATGCATTAACTTTCTTGGCAAAAATATTATAATGGGAACTACAGATGTTTATGAGTAACTTAATATTAAAAATTAAATTAACTAGTTTCTTGTAGTCAGGGCTGTGCAGTATTTGAATTACTTGTAATTAAAATACGTATTTGAAATATAAATACGTATTTTGTATTTGTATTTCAATTACTTCCTAAAAATGTATTTTGTAATTGGTATATCTATTACCTGATGCTGAGGTATTTTGTAATTTGTATTTCAAATACTTATGGCTTCAAAATACATTTAGCGACCTTAATAATGGTAATGAAAAATAAACTGACATAGATAATAGGTAGACTAAAAACACTAGAATCCAGAGAAATATATTATGTATGTTAATATTTAGAGTTGGCAATACCTCCTGTGCCATAAAAGCACTGTTATTGTACATTTTCTATCATATTATATTATGCTTGCCATTGCTTTGCATTGTTTATTTTTCTGTCATAGTATGAGATCAAGCACCATAAACTGAATACTAGATTATTTTAAAGTTAATTACAGTAGAGCGCACGTGAAGTGAAATAACATAAAACTGCGCTATGTAATAATAATAATATTATTATCTAACACCTGGGTCCTATACCACAAAACTTTACAAGTGAAGCGGAGATGAGATGTGTCTTTTGAGCAATATGATTGGTCAATTTTTGCACGTCTTTGTTTCACTCTGCTCAGCTTTGCTTCTACGGAAACGCACCCTAATGCCTCAATGACACACGGCGAGTTACAAGCTACTATTTACTAAGTTTTAAAAGCGGGTAAATCGGCGAGTGAGATTGTCATGATGACACACAAAACTGTCTACTCGCTCAGAAGCATAAATATACAAACCACCCACCTCAGAAGCGTAGGAAACTGAGGTCGCTTTTAGCGCCAGTAACAAGAATAACGATGCCTGAGTGAGCTAAATTCTTCAGATTTTTGACAGTCGAAATCAGCTGTTTATCGGAAGCCATGTTGGAAACGTAAATAAACCAATCACGAGCAAGCGTGTAGGCGAGTAAAGTTGACGACCTTTCAACTTTTTTTCGTAGATTGTCAACAATCTGCTAGTTGCTGCTAGTTAGCAAGTGACACGATGACACTGGGCGAGTTTACTAACAGATAGCGAATTTCCCAGATAGTAGCTTGTAAACTAGCCCTGTGTCATCGACGCTTTAGATAAGGGCACTTACGACAATTTATTGCAACCAAAGGTTCTACCAAAACCAAATGTATTTTGTATTTGAAATTAAAAAAATGGTTATAATTTTGTATTTCAAATACACAACTTGAAAGTATTTTGTATTTTAAATACATGCGAAAAAGTAATTTGTATTTTAATTACAGCAAAGCATGTATTTTGCCCAGCCCTGCTTGTAGTATCTATTATTCTACCTTAATCTGAAATGAATTGGATAACTTATCAATAAATAATATTCGAAGGTTAGTGGAGGTTTGGAGTTAATTGTCCACTATAATTTTTTTGTATTTCTTGGGCATTCATTATCTAACAATTTTTAGACATTTTGTTTTGAAGAGTTTTGCTTTCCATGTGCATTTGTCACTTAAATTTTAATTTTTCTGCTACCGGTTTCCATACATCCGTGTCATTCACTAGCAAACTTAAAACTGACTTAAAAATTTAATACAAGTACAGAAATGATTAGATTTTATTAGGTAGGGGTTGTGGGAGGGGAGATTTTTGGAGGGGGAGAAAGGTGGGAGAAGTCAACATAACATGGGAACATTGTCAATAAGGGTGATTTACAGGTGCTATTATTTTTTCAACTAAATTAATTTTTTTGGTTTATTTCTAAGATTTCTAAAGCGCACAAATTAAATTTGAATGTTTAGACTTGGTTTTTTCTTTGTTGAAGCTATGGCCTATCTTCATTAAACTTGGAATAGTTATTATTTCGTAAACAGAGTTCATGTTCCCTGATTCTAGTTTTAAAATTTCTAGTAGTCATACCTACATACTCTGGGTCACAATCATTACATTCTAAAGCGTATATCCTGTTTTTTTTAGAATTTATTAGAATTAGTATAGAAAGCTGGAAAAATATGATCTGGTAATATGCGGGTGGTAATAATCTGGTAATAAAAAGGGAATGTAATGGATGATGTGTCGAAACCGGTAGTAGAAAAATTAAAATTGAAGTAACAAATGTACATGGAAAGTAAAATTCTTCAAAACAAAATTACTACAAATTTTTAGATACCATGTAAATACGAACACAGTGTTAATAAAATAAACACAAAGCACTATTTCTTAACAATTCTAATCCTTGATATGTATTGTACACATGCATTGAACTACAAAAAATGAGTATGTAAAGTCAGTGTTTTTAACAAAAGGATAAAAATGACGACTCAAGTGACGTGCAAACTAAACATTAATGTTTGTGATTAATCTTTGTGTTATTACGTCGTGTTGCACTTCCTCCCTCTTTAGCAAACGCCATCATCAAGGCACATGTTCTACATCTACCCTGATGATGGACACTGTAACGCTGTCCGAAACGTTGGTCAAAGAAGAAAGAAATGCAACACGGCCCCAACCCAAAAAATTATCACTATAATACTTTTGGCTGTTAAAATCTAAAATCATACTTAAATAAACAGTTGGAATTTAATGTTTTGAATAGAAAAAAAAATGCAATATGTAAGATCAGTACCAACTAAAAAACTTTTTCTGGAAAATCTAAAACAAGATTCGTCACGCTCAATTATATATTTTTAAAATGCATCAATATGTAATGCTGTGTATACATGCATGTAACAAAATACGAAATGAACCACAAATTATGGGAAAGGAATGAAGCAACAGCAAAAAACACTGCGAAACATCACTTGCAATTACTTCGTTCCTTTCCCATAATTCATGGTACATTTGGTGTTTTGTTACATGCATGTCTAAAGGGTCGCACAAATTACAAGCATAAAAATTAGTAAAATTATAAGGTAATACTATCGGTGTGTAAAAAAGGGACAAACTGAAAAACAAAAACAGGTTATTGACTAAGTCAAAAGTAAAAGTCATTTAATAAACAGATAATTTACCGTGAATTTGAAAAAAGGACCGAAGATTAAAGTCTTGCGTGTCCATATGGTCCTGTTTCTTCCACACTTCTTGCAATTGGTCTCGGCTCCCGGGGTGGTGAAGCTTTAAAAGCAAGGAAGTCAATAGATTATAAACTAAAAGTGACAAGACTCACCATGAAGCATGAAAAATGTCTTTGGATCAAACTGTTGGCTGTCCATGTGATCCTGTTTCTCCCAGACCTCCTCCAGCTGCTGTCGGCTGCCGGGGTGATGCAACTAGATGTTGTAATACATGAAGCATTCTATCAAGCGTGAATATATCTAATATAGATATTAAAGCAAAATAGTATCATACACACTCAATTATCCATCTTAAACCAGTCAAACTTTGGCTAACAAATATTTATGCATAAATTACCAAAATTCACCTCAGCGATAATGAAAATGTTTCACAATTGAATTTGTGACATTGAAGTGGAGTCACATTGTGCTATATTTGTCACTGACAACTGACAAGTCCTCGTGATCTCATAAAACTTGTTATATCTTCTTTTCATTATGGTCAGACATATGATAGTTAAAAAAATTGAAATTGTGTTGAATTATTTCAAAATAAAGCTCTAGGCTGACCGATTTTGTAACTAACATGATAATATTATACAGAACCGAGGGAATTAAATTTCACATTTTTAATTAAATTTGCCAAAAAATGCTGTATCATGTTAATAAATTAAATTAAGAAAAATGATAAAACATACAGACAACTGCCGTACGGCAGTTTTGCATGACTACTTCTTTTTATGTAATAAAAATTAAATTAAATAAAAGTGCAAAAAACCAGAATCTTTCTTAGTCTTTTACATTATGATATTATATCAAAGTGATAAACAAAACGATGAACGATAAACAAAATAATTTTTTAAAGCAGACTAAGTGTACCAATAGATCAGCACCCTGAGGTTAAAGGATTAAATGTGTGCATCAAAGTTGTTATATCAAGAGAATCTAATTTCCCTTTTTGTGCGAATTATCTTGAATATTACATTCAGTTTTTATTAGGCTAGGTTTACACTCGTAAGAAAAATTTTGAGTAAGTTTTTGACATGTTACTCACAGGAGCGTTTACATATGCAAGCGACTTGTGTTAATTAATGTTCTCAAAATTAATGTTCGGAAATTCAACATGCGTAAATACTCATGCGACCTTTTACATCCGTAAATTTATTTGCGGTAAGATGGCTTCCTGTCAACAACGATCTGCTACTGTCAAATTTACGCGATTTTGTCAATAAAAAACCAAAAGGCCCAAATAAAGGGTTGAAATAGAATTTGGCTTTAAACAATTAGTGGAAATTAATAGAGTTCTTTCATTTTATCCAAATGACAGCTACCTGATAGCAACCAATTTCAAATACGTAATGTTAAAAACAGAAACATTGAGAATAGAAAGAATTGGACCGATAATTGAATAGAAGGATACTCATTTTCAGAAAACTTAAATAAGTGTAAATAATTACTAGTTTTATAGGAAAAAAATCCTACAAAAACTGTCTTTTATTTTTGATATCTCGAAATGGCGCATTTTGGTACTATTTCTTAAGGCAAATCTCTCAGCTTATCGAACTGATTTTATAAGCTGTAAGAATGCCAGAAATTGGCGCGGACGCAATTAGACCTGTCAAAAAACTTCCGAAAGAACAAGTTCAGTAACTTGATATAAATTACTTTAAGTGACTTTTGACATTGGTAATTTGGCCATAAATCTTACGAGTATAAAGCCAGCCTTACATTCCGTCTAATCGTAACTAACTTGACAACAGTAGTTAGTGAACCGTGGGTCAAATCAAATATTTCACTAACAAACAGGATGCATAATTATTATTTTCAAAAACTATAACAACACTATTCAAGCTTTAACAATATGTTAACCAATGACTTCAAAGAAATAATACTATCTATCGAAATGATAATTAGCATAATAAATAGAAAATAATTATATAAATAGAACAAATATCTTTACAGGTTCATGTTTTTTGTGTTTCTCCTCTTGATCGTGGATTTCCTTCTCATATTCCTTTTTGTGTTCATCATCCAATGTATGTAACTTCTGTTGCTTTTCAAACTCCTTTTGCATTTCATATTCCTGAATAAAATAATTAAGGTAAATTAACTTAAAATAAACAACATCACCATTTATGTAAATGAAAAGATTATGAGAGTTAAAAGGTCATAAAGTTATCACAAATTGATTATTTGGTAACATTATTATAATGACGGCAAAACCAAGTGTACATCCTACTAATATTATAAAGGCGAAAATTTGTATGGATGTATGTTTGTTACACTTTCATACAAAAAATACTGAATGAACTATAAAAATTCTTTCACTAATAGAAAGCTACATTATTTGTGAGTAATATAGGCTGTATATATTGGTAAACTCTGGCGTGATGAAATTATTTATTTTATGTTCAGACCAAAAGCAAGACGAGCTGTTTGAAAAATGAATGGGTACAGAGGGGTAGGTGAGGGGAGGGAGAGGGGGAGGGTGAGAGGGGGGAGGCGGAGGGGGGAGGAATGGGGGGGGATGGGGGGGGGGGGAATGGGGGGAATGGAGTGGTGATCCAATGCAAAGAAATGACATTTCGCAGCAGTTCTTTAATTTAACTGACCCCCTCTCCTACCATAGGCAGAAATCTTTTATAGCGTAGTGTGTCGGTACAACAGATGCCTTTAATGCAGCGTGTGACTGAGATATGGCCACTTGAAAACTGCACGGCTAATATTGTTTCAGAAGGAACTAGAGCTATAGAGAGCAGTACTTGTCTGTAAAAAGTAAGGCATTCTGAGCAATATCTAGCAATACATTTGTAAGCCGATAATAATATATTATTCAGTGACAAAATAGAGAAAAAAAACTAAAATAAAGCTTTTTTTTTCAATAGAAACAAACACTTAACTTGACATTTTAAATATATAAAAAGAAAGTACTTGGTTTTAAGTTATTTTAATGATATTTTATAGTCTACCAGTTTCGGTACCTCTGTACCATCATCAGGACTGTTATAAAAATACTATCAAATACAGAAGAATACTCATATGTATACATACACAGATTGTTAAGAAAGATGAATCTTTATAACAGTCACGATGATGGTACAGAGGTACCGAAACCGGTAGACTGCAAACTATCATTAAAGTGACTTAAAACCAAGTATTTTCTTTTTATTTATTTAAAATAAAGCTATAACATTATTATTTTGCCTTTGTGGTCGAGCATCCATTTCAAGAAATATGAGCAAATAAAAATACTATTTTATGTGAATGTTCCAACGTTGAAGGAGGTGAAGGTAAAGGAGATAAAGGGAAGGAGGATTGAGAAGACCCTGAATATTCTGATCTTTTCATAAAACTCAGTCGAACCCCTAATGATAGATCAGGTTTCTTTTTCAAAAAGAGGCCAATGATTTGATCGATGAGCCGTCAAGTCAGTCAGGCATGGCGAGGGACCATTAAATGAACATTCACTTCTGTTCCACTCTGAAACTACAGTGTGTGTCCATCCATTTCAGATTAACCTGATCTGTATTTTTGTGTCGCAAGAACGACTCTCAACACTCAAGAAGCCCATTCTACACAATTTATACATCTATGGTCTATGTCAACAAGGTGTCGGCGCATCAATCAATCCATGCACCACAATTTTTCCAATCGATCTTCTTTCGACTACTTTTGACCCGATCACTTTGGCTAGTGGGTCGTGATTGACCGGGGTCACATAAAATGATCAATCAGTCCAGGATTAGTATCTACCATCCCGAATATGAATCAATAAGGTTATGATTTTATGGATATTTGTCATTTTGGTGTGAGAAAAAAGCTAGTAGAAGATTTGTTACCTTAAATTCAGTGCGCCTCTTTTTGTCAGCTTCCGCCAAGTCCTCGCTGGTCTTGATGATGAGTTTCTTCAGATCCTCAATTTCGAAAGTATGCGGGTTGTTGTGGTCGAGGTGCTCCACCTGAATGCTGACCTTGGCGTGCTCCGTGTCCAGCTCATTCTGCAGCTCAAACTGCTTGGTGGCCAAGTGCCTTAGCCTTTCCAGTTCTTGACGTTTTAGCTCGTCTAGTTTATTACGAACATTGTGGTTCACAAAGTCCAACTCTCGTGCAATTCTTCCCGACTGCAAATCACGTATACGCATATTAAAATAAGTATTATATAAAACATTGATGGTTTAAAGCTAAGATACTCTATCTCCGTAAACCAATATTTTGAGATTAACATAGTTGATAATCAAATTTTACAAGAAATTTGAAATTTAGGTAAATATCTTAGGAATGGTGTGTTTTTAGAGATACCATATTTTTGCACACACAAATTCGAGTTCTGCTTAGTAGCCTAGTTCACAACTCGATTTCGCCAAAACATGGAGGTATATTGTAGATAATGATAAATTCACAAATTCACAAATTGTGCTACACATATATACTTTCTGTAGACAGGGTTGGGTTAAAAACAATCAGTAAGATTTAATAGCTTGAGAAATAACCTGAATGACCCAAAAAAAATGTTACACAAAACATCAATAATAAATACCAATCACACAAACATCAATATACAAACATGTATATTGATATTGATAGAAGCAATGACATTACGATATATATTAGACATGCTGTAGAAATCTCAAAGTGGCAAGCCGAAAGCAAGTCAATTGTAGTGTTTTCGATTTCATAGTTTTTGTACTAAACTGCCACACATTGCGTAAGTTGATGTGCTATCTCTAGAAAACGGGGGGGGGGGGGGGGGGCGAGTGGCGAGTGCGAAGCCGTGGGCAAAAGCTAGTTATAAATAATACAATTGTTTTCGGTCCGAAGATTTTATGCATCATTAGAGAACGCAAGGCCCATTAGTGCTGTCGCTAAGTAAACTTTACGTTTAAAATAGTCTAATCACTCTGTTTATGTAATATATGCTTGCGGTAAAACAACATAAAAATCAGCAGTAACAACGAGAACAACACGAATCGCCCCCATTTGCAAATCATCAACTTTCTATTATAGCTTGATCACTTGACACCTCAAAACCCGTCAGGCACCCACTCTGGTCGGCCTTGATGTAGTATTTGACGGAACTTCTGAATATAAAAATGCCACCCGGTCATATTCTTTGAATGTCTATCTTTGTCTACAAACAATGTTTGAATTAAGAATTTACTGGAATTATCGAAAACCAAAAATAATAGAAATCAAGAGCCATGCTGTGATGGCCGCCAGACCATCGGCAGACCGCGGACTATTGCGGGTACATTGAATAGTAGAACTGTGCGCGACGAGTTGTTTGCAATAAGAGTTCCTTACACAACATGAGTATCTGATACTTATTTTATCCCTCTGAAAGAATTATTTCCAAAAAAAAAGGTATCGGGGGAGTTTAGTTTTCCAATAACCCATCAGTCATCGGGTTTATGTTCAGTATCATCTGAATCCGTATGGAGATAAATATGTTAAATATGTAAATTTTATATGAAATAAAAGTACATAATTAGATAAATAATCCACTTACCCTTATTTCAAGTTCTTCGGCTTTCTGCAACTTGTCCCTGAACTCTGCGTCAGTTTCCAAGGCTTCAACGACTTGGGATAGATAGCGGTGATATTCAACATACTGTTCCTGCACATGAGAGAAATGTGTTAACACTACATTATATTGATACTGGTACTCAAATCGGGAAGGTGGTGTGGGTAACATTGCCCCAAGAACCATTATTAGGTTAGGTCATAGCTTAGCAGTGGCGGTCTGTGAGTTTTCAGTGAGCTAGAGTGCTAAGATTGAAAATACGACATTATTGATGTTCTTGTAGCTGAAAACTAATTTTTTTTTCAAAATGTCAAATTTTTTCATGAAGATATACTGAAATGTGGATGCGGCGCATTCTGAAAATCTTAATACAACTGTATTGTAATTTTGAAAAAAAAACTCATTTTCTCTACAACAACATCAGTAATGTCGTATTTTTCAAACTTAGCATTCTAGCTCACTGAAAACCCACATAGCTTAGTTCTAGCCACTGTAGCTTAGTTGCTGCAAAATGACAATGATTTGGTACCTGTGATTCTAAATCATAATGCTTTATGCATATCTCTGAAATTTCTTTGAAAAAATCTTTGTTTTCTTGAAATAATTAAAAAAAAAAAATTTAGACATATTTTTATATGTGTAAGGTAGGGTAGGCAATGTTTAGTGTAAATGGGAATATTTATAACAGATTTTTTAGGGTAACTTAACAACAAAATCTCAATAGACCCCAACAGGCGTATTTCCATCCCTAACTAAGGATATGTCCCCAATATACCATCCTCCTCATTTCAGCCTTGGCACAAACCAGAGCGAGTGACATAGTCTCCAAATGAGGGGTATGGTCCTGTAAGGACATGACCCTAGCAAAGGATAAAGAATGGGAACCCGCATCCAGGAGTTAAACAAGTTTAAACTTACAGGGTTGACAGAATCCCCTTCGCCCTCTGGCGGAGTTTCATCATCAGGCTTCTTCACCGTCACCGGCGGTGCAGTAGCTACGTGCAGAATGCACACAACGGCCCCCAACCAGAATAAGGTTTTCATTCTTTATCTAAAACAAATAAACATAAAATTAAAGTGCACAACTCAACCAACAAAACATTCCGCAAATTATTTACAGAAAATATGCATAGGTACATACAAAACAATATCGCAATATAATGTTCACTGGATAATAAAATTACGCATCGCTTATATTATTATTACTAGTTGTTACTTGTTGACTTGCCAAGATGAAAACAGAGAGATCTTTATTTTTTATAATTCCCGGCATGAGTTGCAAATGCCACTTAATAAATAAATTTGTTCTACCTGCGTGTCCTATCCTATTTGTCCTGTTCCCCTTCCGCCCCCCCTTCCCTTCATGCATTCCCACTCCACCTTTCCACCTTCCCTCTCCCCACTCCCTTCTCCAGCTTCCCGCATCCCGCAAACCCCTCTCCCGCATTCCATGCATTCAGTCCCAGTTCATTCAGTTTTCAAACAGCTCGCATGCCCCCTATTGCAATTTTTTTTACATAAATTTCATAGTGCCAGAGCTCACCAGTATATATAGAAACCTTCGCGGGCATGCTCACTAAAGATTGCAATCCGATGAATAGCTTAGGAAATAATTTCATAATGCTAGTGCTCACCACTACATATAGAAACCACTGCGGGCGTGCGCACAACAACTCACCAAAGTTTCATCACAATCGGATGAATGGTTTAGGGACCGCATAAGGGACAAACAACGAAACATTCATTTTTATATATTAAGATATTTGCACATAATCATAAAATATTGTACATTTCAAGTTAGGTACATTATCGCTCTCGAATTAAAAATAATTTTCATATAATTTCACATACATCAGTTATAATTTTGAAAATCCCACAGTAGTACTGCACAAAATTAAATTTATTGTTTAGTAATAATTACATTATATAATTATACTAATAAATACATTGGTATTACAGTCAGAGATGTTTGCAAGCTTACAAAAAAGTGATGAAATTATTCAGCGGCTACCGTATCCGTGTTTTAGAAAAGAAATCGATTGGACACATATTGCATACTGATTTAACTCAATGTCAAACAGAAGGTGACCAACACCTTGAGTGAGCACAGAACAATAACAGTTTAGCAAAATGGATTGAAATTTAATCAATAATATTTCTTATTTAAAGACACAAAAATATATTCCAGAGAAGGACGAGATCTTGCACCTCATAATGCAGAGAAAGATTGCCGGAAGACGAGGCACTGGAAGAAGGGAAACACCATGGCTGAAAAACCTGAGACAGTGGTAAAACTATTCCGGACACAGTAAACAAAGTCCGCATTGGCAACATGATGGCCAACGTCCGTTGAACGGACAGGGCACGAGAAGAAGAATTTAAAAATGACTAATTTTAACATCTCATTAATATATTTTTTTAATCAATTTTTCACTGTGTGTTTATTATCGAATACAGTAATGTACATTATCATTAACACAAATTAATTAGTAAATAAAACAACCGTGAAAATTTTGATACAAGCCGCCACACTTTCATTAGACACTGATTTTTTAAATTACACCATGTTTCAAGGTAATTGTACGTCAAGAAACAACTTGAAGATAACACGTTTTAGATAGATGGTAAAAGATTAATTTTTTTTTCAATGTTCAAAATTTGGCATATAAAACCTTTACTTTGCCAGCATTTTAATTTTTTTTTTTGTATGGATTTTACATTTGCAAAGTTTTGTTCCAATCTAAGTACGCATGAACTACTGAGTTTACCCAAACTATGAATCTAATAACCTATTTTGTACACGTAAGTGGTTGTTGCTTGTAGTAATTGTTGAATTGAAGTGTAATATCCATAATATGTGCTTAAAAATGCGGCGGCTTGTGGAAAATTTAACTAATTAATAAAATACCTCTGTGAAAATACAGCAAACTCAAGAATTGTAAAAATAAGAGAACACTATCGCAGGAATCGTGCGTCACAACTAACTTGTTTGTTTAGCGCCTTTGGAGTGACGTGTACTTGCTTTGAATAACAATCACTGCAGTGAGAATGATCGCTTTATTAATTTGTTTTAACCTTCATTAAAGCAATACAAGTAATAAATACAAAACAAATATCAATAGTTAAAATGTCGGACGAAACAAAGCACCGTTCAAGTAAACACTTGAAAACGACATAAAAATCAAATGATGTGTTTTGTATCGATATATGTTTATAGGTGACGCCTCCGGCAATTTTTCCTTGTTATGCAAATGCTATTTTTATATTATTCCGCATAAATTTTAGAAAACATGACCTCAAAATAGTTATCGGCAATCGGCACACGCGTATTCAATAATCTGATGAAATGAAATGAAACATACTGCAGGTGTGGCAAGGAAAAAAGGCAAATTAATTCCTTTATTTTAATTTACGCAAAGGTTTGATTAGTGCATATCAAAATATTAATGTACAGCGTACTTTTAAAAAAACACTTAATTACCTTTAGACACTTGTTTTGTTTAAATTTAGAGAACGCGTAGAGAACCTGTCAGACACTCACACACAGACATTCAGACAACAGATAAAAAAAAATGAGAACACGTATAGACAACTCCATCGACTGACAACACGGACCATAAACAAGAATTGTTTATAGATTTCCACGTACTAATTTTAATTTCAATGCTGGCAACAAACCTTTTTCCGGGAGGCGATTCTTTTTATGATTTTTTTCAACATTTTGAATAATATAGTAAATCACGTTCTAAAAAAACTATGTATAATCTAATAAAAGTTTTCTAAAGGTTAATAAAAATATTATTTATATTTAAAAGCCCGCCGTCCCACTGGGTCGGTATCGGTACCGAATTGACAAAAGCCGGAGACCCTGCGCAGAAAAGTAATGCTACAACCACACCGAAGCCAACCTTCCACTCCGAACTTAGTTCAGAGTTAGAATGTTGGCCGATCGAGTGGTGGCTGCGGCCATGCTGCGGCAAACCCATTAACTCCGAACTCCAAATTCCAAAAGTCGAACAGCTGATTCGGCGCCGTATCTTATCAGTTGCTTACAATTGTACAGGCGGTGCTTCGGTTTCCATAATTTTGATTTCGATTCGTAAAGCTTAAAAAAGAATAATTTCAAACAATTTTTATACAACTCTCCCATAATAATATTGCGCAGACTGATGTGTTGGGCCAACTCGTACGAACCAGCCATCGCCGATCACCTCGGAGGCGATCCAAGGCCTTCCAACGCACGAACTACCCCTCCACACTATTGTCCAAACGTTTGAAGTTGTAAGTTGGCCGCAGTGTGGTCGTACTGTCGTATCATAAAGTTTGATGTACCTTTAGGTATTTTTAATGCCTAGAATTCACAGAATTGAAAGAGTTGTGGAATCCTTGCTACAATGACTTCGCTAGCAGGCATGTGTAGACACAACCACGGAGGAAAGAATAGATTCTATTCTTTACTCCGTGGACACAACGTTAGTCACGGGACCGGAAATAGTCCTAAGGTTTTAGAAAGCAAGGAACATTGCGCTTCAAAAATCATTTTTACGAACGCAGCGGACAGGATAATATAATAATAAAATTTGTAGTTAGCGGCGAACACAAAAGCGCGCGAAAGCAATAAACTTTTCGGTATTTATTATGGCCGCCGGTGCCGACGAAAGATGTTTAAAAAATTATTATAGGTACCTATTGTATAAATTGTGCATCGTGCCAGGCTAAACAAGCCTCCAAGCGACATCTAGGGGGTAAAATTACCACATCAAGATGCGGACGGATAAGGATCTGAATTACTTCTACGATCCTAAGTCAGGGGAGGAACGAGGGATGATGAAAAAAATCTCACCACGAGAGTCAGTCACCGCTCGCCATCCACCGAGGACGCGGTTCCTCCACCCTACGGAGTGATCATTTGCAGCCCGAATAGGGCTGTCTCTCTCCGCTCTTCAGAGTGGGTCCCGGACGCTCTCGCGTTTTTCAACCAGGAACAGCCGAGAAGTTCGCAAAACTTCCGCCAGGAAGTACCACAGCAGTGACCGCAACTTTCCGCCCAGGAATTGGCGCAATTTTAAATCGGCACAATTTTTCAACAACCAATAAATTTGGAAATTGCCGACTCGTGAAATTTGTGCAATTGCCGAATAACTGAAGTGAAAAAAATAATAATTAAGTTAAGGTGCCAGTGGTCCAAACCGGACAATTAGTTGTACGAGGAGCACAAGACGATCATCGTAAACAATGGAAGTGACTGAACATTTTATTTGTTTTAACTGCCGAAGTGATCAGACTCTGAACAATTACATAAAGACTTTTAACGTAGAATTAAGAAAAGAGACATTCTATTTTTAAGAACTAATTAATTACTTAAGTAGTTTTAAGACTAACACTAGGTTAATAATTATTAATGCCTGTCTTTTTGTATTAGAATAAATGTGTAACTCGTAGCATCAATGGCGTTTTTAATTTGTTCCCTCCTTAATTTTAAGATTATAATTATGTTTGAACCCGCCATATGGCGCGGGCATGTCAGTTCACTGCGGTTTCCTACGGACCCAGTGAGTCGACGGGCTAAATGGAATATTTAGGTAGGTACTTGAGCTTGGAAATCCCAAAAGGGGGTAAAACTTCAAGGATTGCACGATTGCAGTGCTTGCAACACTTTGAGACTGCGCAAGCGCAGCATTTTCTGTTATTGGCAGATTCTTGCATTGAGCAAATTATTTGTTATGGGTAAATAGGCAATTATTGGAATCTGGGTGCGTTCTGAATTGACGTCTGTCCTATTTGTACAACAAAGCGTCGACATTTCCACGGTGTGTGCGTCGAGCGTCGAGCCGTCGCGATGGAACAAGTGGTAACGCAAGTCGTTGTCTCCCGGCTGGGCTCTGCTCTGAGTAAATATGACTTCGTATGCACGGTCGAGGCGCGACGTCAACATGAGTCCCTGATCCGGCTTCTGAGGGAGCTGGACATCGAGGTGGTGGAAGCCCCGGCCGGCATATGTCCCGACAGCGCCTTCATAGGCCACACCGCCTTCGTCCTCAACGGGACAGCCCTGATGGCCAGGGGACAGAGACCGGATCGTCAGACTGACGTGAGTTAAACTTAACTCTTCATTTATATATTTATAACTCATTTCAGCAGACATATACATCTCGAAGCTTTGTTTGACGATATTTTTATTATGTAGGTCACACCTGGGATGACCTAATTCTCGCAGGCTGTTCCATATGTTTCCATAAGTAAAATATTCAGTGCCCTGTCCTATTATATTACGACTCGACGTCGGCTAACATTTTTGCGGTAGCAATTCACAAATTGCACTATTTATAAATTTGATGACGGTAGTATAATTTTCTAATGTTATTGGACAAACATACTGTTAGTAATATAGTATGGTTTGTATGTTATATGCGTTAGTTGCAAGTATCCATTCTTTTAACCCTTCAGGCTTAGACCGTATTCTGTCAGTCAGTAGGTCAGAATTTTTCCGCTTTACATTACAATCCTAATAAATGGAATATTACGGAATAATAAAAATGTAATATTAAAAATTGTTTTTGAAAGGTGATGAAATATGCTTTCAAATTTTATTATTAGATAAAAATAACCATATTATTTTTTAAATTAAAAAAATCGAGTCCACGCTCAAAACACACTTTAAAAAATTAAAGCAAATTGTACTAGGTAGATAATGGTTATAAGTAATTCAGTAACCGGAATTGAAAAATATTGCATTTCAATTATTTTTTTAATTTAAAAAATGCAAAATGTCATTTTTCAAAGACCGCCATGTTAATTACGACAATGAAATACGCATTTTTAAAAGAAAAAATCACTTTCTGTCAGTTAGACAATAATAAGTACGAATTGCAATCTTCGGAAATGATAAATAATGCGTATTAATCATTATTTTGTTTGGTTTCATAAACACGAAAAATCACGCGAGACATTTGACGTCGTAATTAACAACATGGCGTTCCTTGAGAAATGACGTTTCGCGTTTTTAAAGATAACAAAATAACCATTAAAATGCAATATTTTTCAATTCCGGTTACTTAATTACTTATTACTAACTGTAATCTACCTAGTACAATTTTTTAAAAAATTTTAAAGTGGGTTTTGAGTGTGGACTCGATAGGGAAATATTAACCCTTTTTTCTAACAAAAATTATTGGTAATGAAAAAAATAAAAACACATGTTTTATTAGTCAAATGTGTAATAAACATTATCATCACTAGAGCATGCAATACCGCAGTAAATATTCAATACTGCGATATTGCAGTATCGGACATGTAATATTGCAAAATTAGTAAATCGTTAAAGGGGGTTAAAATAAAACTACTATGAGTTATAATTAATCACACACAATGCTAATCTTTATTTTTTAATATGAAAATGTTTACGTTAAAAGCATGAAATATCAATTGTATCATTTAAGGAACTTCTAATTTTATTACAGCAGTACGGGGCAGCCGAAAATGCTCTCTCAGCTTCTACACTCGTTATATAGATCTGTAATGGAAACTTTCAGTTCAATTTTTATCTACTTCCCGAACTACCGAAATGTCTGAATTTTCACGCACTTGATAATTACAATACATACAATAATTAAAGTTTATTTGCTTTATTAGTACGTGATCAGACTGATCGGTGTGTTTTTTGTTGTCTTTTTTAGACCATATTTTTTTTACCTGCCCACGCCCTCACTGTGTCATCACAACGCCCTCTAATTTTCTCTGGGTCTTCTACTGCCACCCTGAAAGTCTCAAACGATCACAAGGGGGCGATATCGCCCACGTTGAGAACCTATGAAGTAGTCCTGGGTCGATCGATCGTTTTACACGACCCGGGTCGATCACGACCCACTGGCGTCACGAGCGGGTCGCGAAGACCCGCTCTTTTCGCAACACAAAATAACGAACTTGGTAATCGAGTTTCTCGCGCCGGTCGCCGCCCAGATCGGTCAAGTCATATGCGACATGAAACCCAGGTTATAATTGTGTGAACGTTCACTCACAGCTCACACCTGTGACTAGTAATGTCATGTCCCAGAAATAAATTTTTAAAAAAGACATTCTTCAGGGGTAAAAAAACAATGTTTTATCATGTTTTGAAGGATATAAAAACCATGTTGTTATGAAGCTTTTATTGAGAATTTAAATAAGTAAATTAGCTGTAAGCTGTAATGCTTTATTATAAACTATTATTTTATATTTTTTCTTTGTGTAATAGGACAAAAAATAAAATAAACGTGCCCATGAATTATTATGATGGCTATGATACTTTTTGATAGTGGGATAGTTAGGTTAGGAGTACAAGTTACAAGAGGAGAGGGTGTACAAAATAAATAATATTAGCAATGTTTGCACGATTTTTATTAGAATTTTAATAATAATATAAAAATTCTTATCCGTGTATGTACATAGATTTTTGTTTAATGTTATATTATTAAACCTAATGAATATTGAATAATTTTCTAAAGATGACCATAATAGGCTGAGCATAGACCGGTAACGGTTAAAAATATATTGGAGAAATTTTTCAAATTGTTTTAATATGTATATTATGTATTGTTATTTATTAACGTCACGCACGTGTGTGTTAACCGAATGTGTCGCAATTCGCACTTACGCTTCACCCAGCTACTTTCTACTACCTGAGTCGAGAGGGTGGGTGGCGAAACCCGATGTTTACAACCCGCTCGCTCTCTCATACATCTATCTATCGTCGCTCGCCCCGCCACATCCGCACCCGAAACCCAGGTTGCAATAGTAGAGCGGTTGCGAGAAGTGGGTCGCGAGACCCGGGTGCTGATGAAAAAATGACCCGCTCGCTCTTTGGTGGTCCGTGAGCGGGTTTCAATGAGCGGGTCATTCACGACCGACCCAGGACTACTATGAAGTACACTATGCGCGCATTCAAATAAGGATGTGTTCAAAAACCAGCTGGGGGTTTTAAAATCAAATGTCAATCAATTAAAATCAACATTTTAAAATCATAAGGTTACACGTACACAAAATATTTGAAAAAAATGGATAGTATAATTGTACATGAAAAAATATATATTTAAAAAGAAAACAGCAGATATTTGTGCGGCTCTAGACGTTCCCCATGCCGAAATGCAATTTGTATGAAATTCTCTGCATAGAAAAAAATCGCAAAGTATGCCACGAAAATTATTATAAACACGTTCATTTCCATAGACATCAGAATTCAATAGACCAGAAGATACAGACGAGGGGGTAAAACCAAACTATGAAGGGGGAAGAGGGGAAAGATGACTGTGATTCGTTACACAATCAATCTGACAGTAAATAGGCATCTCGCATTACAATATCACCATTTAGTTCTTAAAAGCAAAATCTGCTTTGAATGAATAGACCTTTTTACATGGAAGCGCGAATTGCTTGCCACGATAATAACATATTTGCTAAGGCCAAATGCTCGCCCCAAAAAGACTCGCCCCAATACACATAGCAATATTTTGTTGCCGTGTTTAGTTAAAACACTATTACAAATGTTTCATAATTTACTTACCCCTGTAACCAGCGACGAGCACACTGGAGAACCGCCCACATTCGCTATGTGCACATTGATATGTAGATATATTGTATAGAATACGCTACCGTTTTGGCGTTGTATTTCGTTAAATGTATGGATGTTACCTTCTAGCTGTTCACGGCAAGAATGATGACGTCACACATTTTAGATTCAAGCGAGGCTCTATCCCCTCCCCATGGAGCGAGCCGGTTCCAAGGAGGAGCTCCAGCCGGCGCCATGTGGAGGGGGAAATAATACGTTTTTATCATTTAGGGCAGGTCCATGTATATTCATATGTCCGTGTTCATTTCACTTATTTTAGAAGTTATATGTACGAAAAAATTCACAGTATTTCTTTAAATGTTATTTTAGATGTTCCCCACGAGATTTTTGCTCTATTTTAAGCGAGTCGTGTTTTATTAAACATTTTCTCAATTTTTGCAAACAATTTTATCGTTTTAAATATTAGCGCGCTCTCTCCATCATTCGTAATTACGTATCTCTCCATCTTCTTCTTTTTGAGCGGGTAAATGGCGCCTTAAGTCATATTCAAATTCGCTTTCAGAATCACAAGACATGTGATTCTGATTCATTGAAAGCTGTGAATTTAACTTCCGCTGAGAAGAGAACCGAATCATAAAAATAAACTAAAAAATAAAAGTCAAATGCCTGCGCGCCACGTACATAATAACTAGAGACCATTTGTCGCATGGTGACCATCGATGCATCTTTGGCACTAGTGTGAACGTCGACCCAGTATGTTCTTACCTTTATCGTTATTTGTTTGCTGGCGATCTGCAGTTGTAATTTCAATGTTAATTTTCAAGTTCCGTTATTATTTCAGTTATGTGAAATAACTGGCGAATAATTAATATTATATTATAAAGGAACATCCAAAAAAGCGTGCGGAACGCAAAAACTCAGAAACGAGTGCCGGTACGATCAAGAGAGTTATATTGTATGGTAGATCTTTATCCCCCCTAGGGAATAAGGGTACAGTGAAACCTCTATCAATCGTTCCTCGAATAATCGTTTTCCCGTAAGCGTGGTTTTTTTCTTGTAGTCCCGAATTAATTTCATATAAAATACGCAAAATTAGATCGCATTCATCGTTTCTCTTTACCGCTTTGATCGTTTAAATTACGTGGAAAATTTCGTATATAAATGGTCAATAACATTGGAGAGCGAAAGAGAGATAGAAAGAACGGTTTGTCGCCTTTGTTTGCGGCCGTTTCTGACATGTTAGTGCTAATTAGGTAGGTACCTGCCAACCTACCGTTAGGTCCGTTTATCATTTATGGGTCCAAATTTATGATGGGTCCGTTAGTTCTCGTTAAACATCCAGGCAGAGAGGTGCGCGTCTTAAGGTTTTTTCTTTTTACAATCTAGTTTTTGAGCCCTCCATAAAAATGAACCGTCCGGTGAAAAAAGTGCGTACTCTCCAAGAAAGACTAAAAATTGTCGAGGAAGTGGAAAAAAATCCCCTTGAAAAGCGCGTTAATTTAGCCAAGCGGTTAGGAATCGCGGCTTCCACCTTAAATTCGATTTACAGAAATAAACTTTAATAATTTTGTTACTTTCGACGACAATATTCCAACCTGTGGGATTGAAACAATTGAAAATTTGTGTGACGCAACCTTGAAAGAGACTGTAGAAGAGGTCGATGAAGAGGATCCGCCATCTGTCCCTTCATTTTCGGAAGCGTACACGATGTTCGAAAGATTGAAAACCTTCTTTTATGCACATTCGATAACTGATTCCGAAAAAAATGTAATATGTAACACCGAAAAAATATTGATTTCCTACGGCAATAAAAAAAGCCAAAAACAAATGACGATGAAAGATTATTTAAAGCACAAAGTGTAATTTTTTTGTCTCCATGCAGCTTCCTTTTTTTAATTTTTTTACGATATTTTTTATTTAAACAAATTGATTTACAACTGAAACGTGTTTCTTTTTTAGAATATGTATGTAAGCAGGTACATATTAAACCTTTTAATATTAATGTGTTTTCTCTGTATTCCCGCAATCATTGTTTTCCCGCATCCATTGTTTATTTCAATTGGTCCCTTCAAAAACGATAGATGGAGGTTTCACTGTATTCGTTTTTACCTAAAGGGCTTGCATCTGAAGATATAAGGGCTGGAAGTTCTAAGAAGACTCTAGAAATTTCAAGAAGAGTCTAAAAGATTCCGGAAACTTCTAGAAAATTCGATAAAACTCTGGAATATTCTGGAAGAAGTGGAGGAATATATCAGCGAGTCTAGAAGGTTCCGGAAAGTTCAAGAAGGTTCGATAAAGCTGTAGAAAGTTCTGAAAGGAGTGGAGGAGTGTGTCGGTGTAGAAGGTTCCGGAAAATTCTAGAAGGTTCGATAAAGCTGTAGACAGTTCTGAAAGGAGTGGAGGAGTGTGTCGGTGTGTCTTGAAGGTTCCGGAAAATTCTAGAAGATTCCAAAAAGCTGTAGGAAGTTCTAGAAGATTCGATACAGCTGTACAAAGTTCTGGAAGGAGTGGCTGAGTAAGTCGGTGAGTCTAGAAGGTTGTGGAAAGTTCTAGAAGGTTCGAAAAAGCTGTACAAGTTCTGAAAGGAATGGTGGAATATGTCGGTGGGTTTAGAAGTTTCCGGAAAATTCTAGAAGGTTTGATAAAGCTGTAGAAAGTTCTGAAAGGAATTGTGGAATATATCGGTGAATTTAGAAGTTTCCGGAAAGTTCTTGAAGGTTCGATAAAACTGTAGAAAGTTCTAGACGGTTCCGTAAAGCTGTAGAAATATCTGATAGGAGTGGAGGAGTGTGTCGGTGTGTCTAAAGAAGGTCCCGGAAAATTCTAGAAGGTTCCATCAAGCTGTAAGTATTTCTAAAAGGTTCGATAGGGCTGTACAAAGTTCTGGAATGAGTGGCGGAGTATGTTGGTGAGTCTAGAAGGTTCCGGAAACTTCTAGAAGGTTCGATAAAGCTGTAGAAAGTTCTGGAAGGAGGGGCGGAGTATGTCAGTGAGTCTAGAGGGTTCCGGAAAGTTCTATAAGGTTCGATAAAGCTGTAGAAAGTTCTGGAAGGAGGGGCGGAGCATGTCGGTGAGTCTAGAAGGTTCCGGAAAGTTCTATAAGGTTCGATAAAGCTGTAGAAAGTTCTGAAAGGAGTGGCGGAGTATGTCGGTGAGTCTAGAAGATTCCGGAAAGTTCTATAAGGTTCAATAAAGCTGTAGAAAGATCTAAAAGGTGTCACGTAGTATGTCGGTGAGTCTAGAAGGATCTGATGGTCCACAAATGTTTTATAAAATTGTGGATGGAGAAAGTTCTAGAAGCTTTCAGAAATAATTGGCGGTAAGTCTAGAAGATTCCGAAAGTTCTAGAAGGTTCAATAGAGCTATACAAAGTACTGAAAGGAGTCGAGGAGTGTGTCGGTGTGTCTAGAAGGTTCCAAAATATTCTAGAAGGTCCATAAAGCTGTGGAAGTTCTAGAAGGTTCGATAGGGCTTTACAAAGTTCTGGAAGTAGTGGCGGAGTAGTCGGTGAGTCTAAATAGTTCCGGAAAGTTCTAGAAGGTTTGATAAAGCTGTAGTAAGTTCTGGAAGGTTCCATAAGTCTATAGAAAGTTCTGAAAGGAGTGGAGGAGCGTGTCGGTGTATGTAGAAGGTTCCGGAAAATTCTAGAATATTCCACAAAGCTGTAAGAAGTTCTAGAAGGTTCAATAAAGCCGTACAAAGTTCTGAAAGGAATGGTGAAATATGTCGGTGGGTTTAAAGTTTCCGGGAAGTTCTAGAAGGTTCCGTAAAGCTGTAGAAAGTTCTGATAGGAGTGGAGGAGTGTGTCTGTATGTCTAGAAGATCCCGGAAAATTCTACAAGGTTTGATAAAGCTGTAGAAAGTTCTGAAAGGAATGGTGGAATATATCGGTGAGTTTAGAAGTTTCCGGAAAGTTCTAGAAGGTTCGATAAAACTGTAGAAAGTTCTAGACGGTTCCATAAAGCTGTAGAAAAATATCTGATAGGAGTGTGTCGGTGTGTCTAAAGAAGGTCCCGGAAAATTCTAGAAGGTTCCATCAAGCTGTAAGTATTTCTAAAAGGTTCGATAGGGCTGTACAAAGTTCTGGAATGAGTGGCGGAGTATGTTGGTGAGTCTAGAAGGTTCCGGAAACTTCTAGAAGGTTCGATGAAGCTGTAGAAAGTTCTTGAAGGAGGGGCGGAGTATGTCAGTGAGTCTAGAGGGTTCCGGAAAGTTCTATAAGGTTCGATAAAGCTGTAGAAAGTTCTGGAAGGAGGGGCGGAGTATGTCGGTGAGTCTAGAAGGTTCCGGAAAGTTCTATAAGGTTCGATAAAGCAATAGAAGGTTCCGAAAAGTTCTAGAAGGCTTGATTAAGCTCTAGAAAGAATGTATGTCGGTGAGTTTAGATGGTTCCGGAAAGTTCTATAAGGTTCGATAAAGCTGTAGAAAGTTCAGAAAGGAGTAGGGGAGTATGTCAGTGAGTCTAGGAGGTTACTAAAAATTCTAGAAGGCTTGATTAAGCTCTAGAAAGTTCAAGAAGGAGCGATGGAGTGTGTCGATCAGTCTAGAAGGTTCTAGATAGTTCTGGAATGCTCTAGGAAGTTTTGGAAGGAGAAAGTTCTAGAAGCTTTCAGAAATGAGTGGCGGAGAGTATCGGTGAGTCTAGAAGGCTCTGGAAAGTTCTAGAAGTTTGTATAATCTCAATCTTCAATATAAATTGTTAAAAAATGTGTATAACGTGCACGCCGCTAAAATTCAAAGACGAGTCCCGGTACGATAACGGGAATTATATTGTGTGGTAGCCCTCCCTACCTATGAAGAAAGTTCCCGTTTTTACCTGAATGGCGTGCTTTGAAAAATATAAGGGCTGGAAGTTTCGCCCCCTTGAAATTTTTAGAACAGGTGAAAACATTCCAGAGTATTCTTGAGCATTCCACCACATTCCAGAACATTCCGGAACATTCTGGAATGTTCGGGAATAGGATGGAATATCCCTGATCATTGCGGAACATTCCAGAACACTCCTGAATGTTGCGGAATGATCTGGAAAATTATTCTGGAACATTTGAAGTCTTTTTGTATGGGGCTACCCATATAGGGTATATAAAGCAAGATCCGTTGTGGATTAGAACGTCAATTCAATCTCACATCAAATCCCTGAGCGAAGCCGGACACACCAGTCAGAGTATTAGAGAGCATTTCTCAACGTTCCAGAACATACAGGAACATTCTGGAAAATTGTGGAATGTTCGGGAATAGGGAATCGGGAACATCAATGTGAAACTTTCCAGAACACTCTAGAATGTTGTCCTGAGCGAAGCCGGGTACCCCAGCTAGTTATATAATAACAGAACTTGAATATAACCTTTACAGATCTTGAAAATTAACTTTGAAATTTGATAAATTGTTTGAAATTATGTGAAATATCTGGTCCTATGTCTTTGATGGATTTTCCCATTAGTATCTTTTGTCCGGTTCCATGCCAACTCAGAATGAAACCAACTCAGAAACATCTCAAAAAGGTCATTAAAAGCTATGAAAAAATAATTTAAAAATAACTGGTAACCCAAACCTAACTTAACCAATTCAACCAATTTTTTTTATTTATTTTATCATCACTCTTAGTGAACTTTCTGAGTTGGTTTCATTCTGAGTTGTCTGGTCACCCTTTTGTCCATTCACCTTCCCATTATCACGAGTTGTTTAAAGTATTCAATTACTTTAGTTTTTTTTGTGTGCTTTCTCCTCCATCAAAGTGAAATCTCGATCGGTCTCTCCTCACATAATCGCTTTCCTTTCACTTTTTTTCATTCCTGAATTAATTCCAAAATAGGTCGCCGACGACCGCTTCTGACATTAGTTGTGGTTAGATATTCAAACAGAAAAATTCGTTTATTTTTAAAAGAAAAAAGGATTAAAGAGCATATGAAAGCTTTAAATAATAATAGTTTCTCGGAGTTTGCCAACCATTTAATAGAAACTAGTCATACCTTTAATTTTAACAGTGGAATAGAATTAATACATTGTAATGTCAATGGCATTCAGTTGGATAAATTAAAATTTTTAGAGATTAGAAAGAGTGTTAATGCAAATTTAAATATTATTAATAATCAAATATTGTTTTTAAATGACCCATTATTAAATCTATTTCCCTTTTAACTTTTTAATTGTTCTATATTGCCCCTTGTCACCTACACATTATTTTCTTTCAAATTTTATTATTGTTTATGTCTATTATTTTTCTCTATTACCTATGTATGTCTATTTTTAAAATTAGTTCTGTCAAAACCCTGAAGAAGTCAGCTTTGCTGACGAAACATGTCGGTTTTTGTAAATAATTAAGTGGTTAATACAAAGTTATCTATTAATTTGAAAAAAAAAGGGTTTAGAAATTCATTCATTTATATGTATTTAAGAAATATATTAAACTTGTAAGTATGACTGTGTTTTTTTTATATATTAATAGTTTATCAAAACGTTTTTTTTTTAAATATCTACGGTTTCAATCCGAGATTGATGAAATTTGAAATTGAATAATTTCATTGAAATATCGATTTATACTGATTTTTGTTACTACAATCCTCACCCTTCGTCATTTATATGTACTGCCAATAACGAACGTTGCCAGGTTTTGTACGCACAGAAGCCTGTTCCTAGTATTAGTGCCAACGACATTGACACGTTCATGTGTAAGTTGGGAAAGGGGCGGATACTTTAGCATAAGCGAAGTAGTGTTGGTTAACAACACAGACGACACTAGGACTCACAGTAGAAATGTCTGACAGCTTGTCTCTTTGTATTCTATTATCTTTGATCTTGTCGTATTACCATTTTTTAAACTTTCACTTTATATATTCTCCTCACCCTCCCGAGTCCATGTACATGCAGGTAATTGTAGTCCCATTTGCATGGCATTGAGAACATTGAAGCGGCCTATGTTTTAATCATTACATAATTTCAGCAGTTAAATAACTATTAAGTGGAATTATTTCAGCCCACGGTACCTAGCTGTCAATTACACACTAATTAGGGTTAAATGGGTCATGATAATTTTAATTTTTATGGCTTATGTTTCGTGGTAGCCCCTGCATTTACAGGAGAGCTTGTAGAGGCCCACACAGTAGGAATTTATATTGATATAGTTTATGGATGATGTTACTACACAGAACATCCTTATCCTTACATAGTATAAAATGAAGTCGCTCAAAATGTATGTGCGTGTTAATCTTTTAAACTACGCAACGGGTTTTCATACGGTTTTCACCAATAGATAGAGTGATTGAAGATAAATGTTTATATGTATAACACATGTAAATTATATTAGAGAAAAGCCGAGAAATTTAAAGAAAACATATTTTTGTGTGATTTAAAACGGCCGGCGGGCCGTACTATAGTCACTTTTGAAATTCGTTCTACGGAAGAAATTGGAAAATAGATGTCCTAGAGTAAGTAGGTATTTGATTTATTTTATTTAGTCGTTCAAAATGTATGTGCGCATAGATCTTTTAAACTATGCAACGTATATTCATGCGGTTTTCACCAATAGATAGAGTGATTCAAGAGGAAGGTTTATATGTATAAAAACATGCTTATTATAGTAGAGAAAAGTCGAGAAATTCAAATATTCAATTCAGGCAGCGGGCAGCTGGCAAGCGGGTGGTGTGGATTTTATAAAGGTTGGGTAATGGCGTTGTGTTTCGTTAGCCACAGCAACGTGTGGCCGGGTCTGCTAGTTTACAATAATAATAATATATTTATGGACTATTTACATTTTTATCATTTAACCATTTTCATCATTCTAATTTTGAACATCTGGCTGTCACAGTTATTTTGTTTTCGCCTAGGAAAAAATAACCTTTTTTTATTATTTTAACTAATATTTTTATGTTTTCTGGTCAATAAAAGTGTAGTGTGTTGTTCCTTGAGGATTCTTCTCCCCTCTGATCTTCCAGGAGTCACTTTTCGTCGCTGATTTCCAGATATTTATAACCTTTTTTATTTCTGTCACTTTCCATACATTTTTTCTTTTGTAATTTTGTGAACAATGGAGGAGGACCCCCTTGGACACCCTAAAAAGCCTCCAGATCCTCCCCCTGACCCCCCAGATGGTGAAAATGTAGTAATTTCAGACAGTGAATCTGTCATTCTGACTACCACAAAAAAAAGGAAGTTTAGTCCCTCTTCCTCAATAAAACATGACTCTCCTTCTTCTTCTCAGTCTTCACCTGCTCTTCCTCAACCTCCTCCTACAAACTTTTATTCTCCTCATTCCTGTGGCCCGTTCATTGTGTACGCTCAAAAAATTGAGCAAGGTAAAACTATCCACCCTCTTGAATTTGGTAAATTTCTATCAAATAGCAAGAACCTTTCGATTAAGCCTGGAGGTGTAAAAGCTGAGGGTCGCTTCCGAATCTCTGTTGAATTCCTCTCAGGTTCAGCCGCCAACAACCTTATCAAAAACATATTTATTTCATCAAATTCTAAATTCAAGGCGTACATCCCAACTTTCAATGTCACTCGAATGGGCCTCGTCAGAGGTATCTCGACCGATCTGTCCATTCCAGAAATCCTGTCTTCACTTTCAACCCCCCAACATATCGGCAATCCCATAAAAGCCAGGAGGTTAAATTATAAGGACTCTTCTGAGGGCATCGTTTCCTGGAAGCCCTCCCAATCTGTCGTCATCACATTTGAAGGACAATCTCTTCCCTCCCATATTTATTTATTTTTCAACTCCTTACCAGTTGAAATGTATACTTATCCCACCACTCAATGTTACAATTGCTGTCGTTTTGGTCATACCAAAGCTGCATGCAGATCCCCTCCCAGATGTTTCAAATGTGGAGAAAACCACACGGCTGACCAATGTTCTTCTCTCTCTTCACCTAAATGTTTTAACTGCTCAGGTGCTCATTCCGCCATTAACTCTTCTTGTCCGGAACAATCTCGACAAAAAAATATAAAAATTTCTATGGCCTCTGAGAACTTGTCTTTTCTGCAGGCTTCTAAACTATTCCCGCCTGTCAAAAAATCATTTGCTGAAGTTTTATCCAGTAACTCTCCATCCAACCCACCCGCCTCCTCCTCAACATCTTCTCGTTCAACTAAATTCACATACAAAAACCCTATCTCTAAACCGGCTCCTGGATACGATCAGCAACAACACAACTCACTTTTCTTAAATCCCAATGGTTCACCTCTTTCAAATGCCACAAATGGGTGCGCAAACAATTATAATTCATCCTCAACAAACCATCAAAAGCTTTCTGAACAATTCGCCCAAGATAATTCTTCATTTATTCAAACTCTTATTATGCTTCTAATTGACCTAATTTCTTCTCAAACTAATCTACCGTCCAACGCTGCTTCTATTATTTCCACATTAAAATCATTTATTCAAAATGGCTCTTCAAGATGTCAGAATTCTTCAGTGGAATAGCCGCAGTGCTACTTATTATTTTTTTTTTTTTTTTTTTTTTTTTTTTTTTTTTTAATTTATAAACTAACGTTTAGACAAGATTTTTATGCATAGCACAAACTTTGTGCTATGCATAAAAATCTTGTCTAAACGTTAGTTTATAAATTAAAAAATAATAATTAATATTTAACAAGTTTAAGTATTTCCCCAATAAATGCAGACATAATTTGTCTCGACGCCACCTAGCGAGGGATTTAACACTAACAATGTCTTCCTCGCAAAAATAAAGTTGGTTGTTTTCAGGTGGAAAAAATATAACAAGCAGTAATTGTTGAATGAAACACTAGTATATATTGAATTATTTGGCGGGTATTTGATAAGCCGCCATAGCTCAGTGGTCAGAGCATTCGACCGGCAATCGGAAGGACACGGGTTCAAGTCCCGTTGGCGGCAAGTATCTTTTCTCGGAAGATTTTTCAATGTAAATGAGTGTTTCAGGCTGACAATTATTGCTTGTAATAATCGCAGTGCTACTTCTAACAAATCGAACCTTCTTAACCTATTAAATTCAAACCTTGTTTCTGTGGCTGCTATCTCGGAGACATGGTTTACTCCATCCACCCACTTTAATGTGGGAGGGTACTCCTGTCTCCGCGATGATCGCCCGGAAGGTACGGGCGGTGGTGCTGCCCTTTTTATTAAAAAATCCCTTCCATTTTTCCCAATAAATAATATCAAACCCCCCCAATGCTGACTTTCAAATGGTTGCAGCTAAAATAAAGGACACTTCCTTTGTTTCTATCTATCTTCCCCCAACATCGCACTTCAATAAACAAGCGTGGTTGCAAATTGTCCGTCAACTAAGCCCTCCTTTCTTTTTATTGGGTGATTTTAATGCCCATTCCCCCGTCTGGGGTTCTGCTTTCTGTGATCGAGACGGTCGAAGTGTGATGGATTTCCTAGATGAATCCAACCTTTTTCTTTTGAATGACGGATCTCCTACTAGAATCTCTCGCCCCAACACAAACCCCAGTGCAGTGGATCTCTCCATATGCTCTACTAATCTGGCACCTCTCTCCTCGTGGGTGGTGTCCCCCGACCCTTGCTCCAGTGATCATTTCCCGATCACCATCACTTATCAAACTTCTTTCCATTCAGACAAGTCCCATATTTCGACAAAGATTAAAACAAAACACACCAAATGGGACGAATTTAACTCACATATGGATAAGTTTATACAAAATTTATCCTATACCGATACATTATCTGTCAAAGATGACTACGATAACTTCAAATCAATGCTCGTAACTGCAATCAATAAATCAAATCCTCCCCCTAAAACCAAATCTCTCAAAAAACTCCCTCCGACTCCCTGGTGGGATGAGGAATGTTCCAAAGTAGTGAGAATTCGGAAAGCTAAATCTCTTTCCTATCGTCACAATATGACTATGGAGAACTATCTCATATACAAAAATGCCGAAGCCAATGCCAAAAGGGTATTGAGATCAAAAAAAAGATCCGGATGGTACAACTTCTGCAGTTCAGTATCTCCGAACACTCCAATTTCGGAAGTTTGGTCTATGATTCGAAGATTTCGATCCTCCTTCAGTCCAACATCTCCTCGAGCTTCTCATTCTAAACGGATAGACGAGTTCTTGGACAAAATTGCCCCCCCTTCTGTACCTAACTTAGATGAAATAACTCCAATCCACAACACTCCTATGTCTGATCATTGGCTAGACTCTCCATTCACTTTAATTGAATTAAAAAATTGTTTATCAACAGTCAAGGACTCATCTCCAGGCAGAGATGGTATACCTTGTAGCATTATCAAAAATAGTAATGATAATGTTCTAAATCACTTTTTAAGCATCTTAAATAAAATCTTCCAGACTGGCATAATACCTGATGACTGGAGTTCTCAAATAATCATCCCAATTCTAAAATTAAACAAATCACCCAATTCTGGATCCAACTATAGGCCAATTGCTCTTTCATCCACCCTTAGTAAAATTTATGAAAAATTAATTAAAAACCGGTTAGAATTTTTTGTCGAGAGTAATCATCTTCTCTCTCCATCCCAATTTGGATTTAGGAAAAAGAAATCTACACAAGATAACCTTGCCATCATCAGCACTGATATTAATTTATCCATTTCTAACAAAGAAGTATGTCTTGCAGTCTTTATAGACATAGAAGGCGCCTTTGACAATGTTTCCATCCCAATTCTTAAAAAAAAACTTTTAGGCCTTGGCTTACCCCTCATGTTTGTCCAATCTATTATTAATCTTTTTCTCGATAGGAAAATTTTCATTGAGCTACCAGATGTTACTCCTCAGAGTAGGTCAATTTGGAAGGGTTTACCCCAAGGCGATGTATTGTCCCCCTTACTGTATATTATATACACACACGATATGCATGTCACCATTCCCCCTCAAGTAAAAGTTGTTGAGTTTGCAGATGACATAGCTTTCTTCTTATCATCCAAAATCATTCCATCCGCCGTCAAATATCTTAATGAAGCCATGGATGCCCTTTTCACATGGCTCACTTTAAATGGTCTTGAACTTTCAGTACAAAAGAGTCAGTGTGTCACCTTCTCAAATCGTCATAATAACCCCCCTGTTCAAATTTTATTTAAAAACTCTCCAATCCCCAATGCTTCCGAAGTTAAATTTTTGGGAGTAACATTTGATAGGAAACTTAAATGGTCTTCCCACATTAATAATATAGTTACTAAATGTGAAAAAAATTTAAATATTATCAGATCATTGACTGGCGTTTGGTGGGGTGCACATCCTATCTGCATTAAGTTGCTCTACAATACACTTATTCGAAGCCATCTCGACTATGCCTGCCCACTTTTTAGTACTGCATCCAAAAATGCACTCAGTAAATTAGACAAAATTCAATCTAAGTCATTGCGAATAATAACTGGCGCGATGCAATCGTCGCCCATCAATTCCCTTCAAGTAGAATGTTCTGATCCTCCTCTTTATTTAAGGCGTCAACTATTTGCTGACAAATTTGTTCTTAAATGTTTAAATTCTAAAAGTCATCAGGTTATTCCCAGAGTCTCGTAGTTCAACGACTCAACACATTCATCTACAATCAGAGCTCGAACTAAACCTCTCCCTGCCATCTGTAAAAATTTTCGCTCTCTCTCAGAGCTTCAAATTATCAAAAATGATCTTCTTCCTTTGTACAAATTAAAATATAGTCACGTCACCCTATCCCCAACGATTTTAGAAGGGATCGGCATCCTTAAAAGTCATTCCAATCTCCCAGCCTGTACTGTCAATAATATGTTCAATGACATTATTTCTTCTAAATGGCCCAACTCTTCTCTTTTATTTACTGATGGCTCCAAATCTCCGGACTCTCCTAACTGTGGTATTGGTATTAACGTTTACCACAATAATTCTAATGAAAGAATATTTTATTCAATTTCAAACCAATTTTCAATATTTTCTGCCGAGTGCATTGCGATTATTGAATCTCTCAAATATATAATAAAAAATAATTTTGAACATTCTCTTGTTCTCTCTGACTCTCTCAGTTCCCTCCAAAAACTTAAAACCAGTCCTCTTCTTCATCCTGATGATCATTTTGTATGTCTTATTCGAGTATTGATAACCTCCATTCAAAGCTCTGGAAAAACTGTCACTCTGATTTGGATTCCTGGACATGTTGGCGTGGGTAACGATATTGCTGATTCCTTGGCAAAACAAGGAGCGTCTAACCCTACCGTTACCCTCGTAAACCATATTCCCCTGTCTGATATTTTTTCTATCATCAAAGATAGATCCCGCAATGTTTGGACAGAGTATTGGAACATTGCTAGTCAATCCAAGGGTGCCCGTTACGCCTCAATACAAAGGACTATCCCATCAAAACCGTGGTTTCAAAAATTCCCCCATTTTTCCAAAAAAGAAATTTCCTTACTTATTCGTATGAGAATCGGACATTGTTCCGTTCCTTCTCACCTTTATAAAATTCATGTGCTTGACTGCCCAGATTGTACGTTCTGTGGTCTAGATGTGGGAACTTTAGATCACATATTTTTTGATTGTCCCTCTCTAAATAAATATCCTCTCTTCTATCAAGCGTTATCAAAAATTGCCTCTCCTCCATTCAACATTTCATCTCTTCTAAGTCTGAACTCTACTCCAATCTTCCATAAAATTCTGAAATTTGCACATTTAACCCCTCCGAATTTTCGAGAATGTTAGCTTTTGGTGTCTTAAACGAAATGACATTTTACGAAAACTTTTAGTTATAACCGCTTCACAATTAAAGCTCTATAAATGAAATATTTCTGAACGTAGCCGAATAGTAAAAACTGTTTTAGAAAGGTTACAAAATAGGCTTTCAAATTATTATATTACAAATAAATATTAGCATTTGTAAATATAAAAATTTAGATCGCAAACATTAAAAATAGGTAAAAATGACTCACGTGATGTTTTTATGTGAAAACGGTACTAAAATCACAGATTATGCAAACAACAATACTTATTCTATTGTATATATGTGTAATAAACACTTTTGTCACCTCACTTTTTTATCATTTCATATAAAAATATTTAATAAAAATTTAAAATGTGGAGCACGGTGGAGCTGCCGGTAGCAAATTTGCGCGGGTAAATATTTTCGTCAACTACACGATTGACAGCTGATTCCTGTTATGTATTTCCATAGACAACTTGATAGAAATGTGCAGCTTGATCTACTATCGACCTTTGACTTTTTGTTTTAGGGATGTAACTAAAACAATAACGGAGTTACAATGATTTCTATGGAAACACACGCGCTGACGTATAAACACGCTTATTGTACTTGACTGCTGTCCTATTTTTAACGCTTATATCTGCTTACGTTGCTGACCGGTTAAATAAAATTAATATATAAATTCACCTTTCCTTTCTCTGTAATTATAAATGATGGCCTAGAACACCCTTGAAGGGTGAAAGCCAGAAATAATTGAAAAAAAAAAAAACCATTTTCATTTGAGTACTACACAAGAGTTTCAACCGACTGAAGCCTGAATGGAGATGGGGAAGAGGAAGATGGGAAGTGATTGCCTATTTATATCTGGTCACCAAACTCGGCTAAAGCCAAGCAACATATCGATTTTGCATAGTGGTCTTCCATCAGGGCAATACTGACAGTATCTACCTCTCTGGATCATATTGCAAAGATACATTTTATTTTAAAATGAAAAAATTGTGAACTCGTGACCTTCGGATTCATAGCTAAGAATCGTAACCAACAGGAGCACTTAAACTCTTGAACCGACATGGGAAAGAACCATTCAGAATTGAAGCATTATTTGAAATGTTTGATAATCAGATTTGAATAGCCAGGAACTTCCCAACCTTCCTCTTCCCTGTCTCCTTCTGTTCCACCACTCCCTTCAGCCTCACAACATACCCACATTAGGAACAGTTGGGATTCTAGTGTGGTATTCACATTTAATTTTTTTATTTCTTTTTTGTTTATTCGGCTAGTTTATAAACTAATATGTACTGTACAGTATGTACACGGTAACTTTTCACTCTATAAAATTATATTTTTATAGTAGGGGGAGTCCGGGAGAGTGTACCCGCCCTCAACTATTTTATTTTACTTTTTTTCTATAACTTTTTATGCATTGTATCTTACGCTGCACTATTTAGCTATTTTCTCTGAAGAACGTTTGATATAACATTAAATAATTTATCAGTTATTAACGAATTTCTCCCGCTTGGGTGGGAGACTTTACCCTCCAAGTAGGGTGACATTATCCAGACTTAAAGGTAGGTGAAATAATAAATAAAAAACTGTTATTTTACTTTTAAAAATGTAATTTTTAAGATAAGGCACTTGGTATTACATAACACAATGAGAAAATAAGGAACTTTGAGTATTTTAATAATTTTAATTTGACAATAGCCACAAATTAATAATATCACAAATATTTTGAGTTGTGACATAATTAGTATGACCCCAATAAGTATTCAAAACCTTATAACAAATATTCAAAACCTTATAACTATGTGTAACAGAATCAACATTTATTTTTAAAATTATTATAAACTTTATTATAAACTTAATCAATTTCCTTAGAGATTACCCTGGGTTAAGTCTCCTTCCAACGCGTGACTAATGTCTCCCACCACACGCCAATCGGTTTATTATTTAATTTTTATAAAAACTATGCCACATCCGTAAAAGCTATCTACTGTAGGTGTTACTAGGATAAATACACTTGCCATTTAAATAGATAACTTTTTTTTAATCAATTAATATACGACAACACCGATGATATATCTGAAATTGAAATAAATCACTTTCCGGACACGAAACCACATTATCACTTCGCAATTTTAAACCACACTGACGAAAGGAATGACAGCGCGTTAGAAGGACCGGGGGGGGGGGGGGGGGGGGGGGGGCATTTAAGAAGTAAGGTAACGTCGCAATACGCAGTCTCACACAGATTATTTGAGCAGTGGCTATTGTCTCCTCCCTGCTAAACTCTCCCGGACTCCCCCTAAGCATAACAACTTTTTCTAAATACATTCATTCTTCAAACTTCCGGTTATTTCATCTACAGTTTTAGTCCTCTATGCGAAGTATGACGGTCCTGTGGCTCTCATTTTCTCATTCGCGGCAATCTAATTCTATTTACATTTCTGGTTTAATAACTAAGTAGGTATATTTTTATTAATAACAATTTCATCCAGTATTTTGGCATTTGGTTTTTCATAATATTATTTATAAAAATTGGCTCACATTAAATAGCAGTCTTTTTTATTGGAATCCAATTTACCTCTTCTCTCTTCTGGTTGATTATTTTTAATTGCATATTTGCCTTTCTTCAGTTACATCTCGTATCTCTGTTTAGTTTAATTTCTGGTTTCACGTTCCAGAGTGGAAGATACTCTCAGTATCGCCCTGGTGTAAGACCACCATTTAGAATTGAAACGTTGCTTGAAATGGCTTCTGCCGTGTTTGGTGACCAGATCTGAATAGCCAGGTACTTCCCCACCTTCCTCTTCCCTATCTCCTTCCCCTCCCCACTACCTTCAGACTCACAACATACCCCAATTGGGGATGCCATAGTCCCACTGGCTCCAGACGGGAGCAGTTGGGACTCTTGTGCAGTATTCAAGTTAAAAAAAAAAAACAGATTAACGTATCGTCTGCAAATAGTCTAATTTTGCAATGTTTTATGGTTTTATTTGTATCATTTATGTAAATTATGAATAGAATTGGGCCTAATACCGACCCTTGCGAAACACCCGGCTGAGCTTTTTTTTGTTACTGTTGTTCCGATGCTGAAATTTTGTTATCTGTTTTCTGTCCTGGAGATATTCTTTGAATAGGTTTAGAGTTACGTCATAAAGACCTATATCTTGTAATTTTGGTAATATTTTTTCCCTTTCTACTATGTATTTTAAAGGCTTTTTTGAAATCTAAGAATGCTGCAATGGTGATATTTTTTTGTCTGTTTCTTTCTTCCATGTATCAATCCCTATGTTTATTTCCCCTTTGCAAGAGTTATTTTTCTGGAATCCCGATTTCTCATCAAACAATATGTTATGTTTTGTTTCTCTTATTTTAGTAGCTTAGATTGGTGTATTAACTTGTCAATTACTTCTTGTAGGTCTTTAACAAAAACGTTTTATAGAATTTCAATGAAATTGAATATTGGCTGACTTAAATTAGCATTAGCAAAGCTGTTAAATTCTAGGTAGAAATTAAAGTTAGATTCAAATTAAAATTAAATTAGACTGCTTATGTTATTTTGATATTCCTTCTTGTTTGCAGGTTGAAAAGACGATTGAAATACTCCAAAAAGAACTGAGGATTAACGCCATCGTCCTTTTGGCGATGGATGCAAAACTGGACGCGGGAGATATTCTATTTACAGGTTATTTACTCATTCTTTATTAATCTGTAATTTTGCTTGCGATAATCCTTTTGATTGCGTTGCGATTGATTTTTTTCTTTCAGCTTTCTTTGTATACCAGAAACACAGTTATTTAATTTTTGGTCAATTAAAGATTATTTTGAAGGTTATTCCCTATCATTAAGTGAAAATAAATTGCGACTGTTCTTTTTATTTTTCTATGTCTTGTTCTCTTTCATATTTTCATTTAGATTATTAGTGTTATCTTTTTCTTACATTTATATCTGTTTAAGACCTTCATCCACAGGGATATGCAAATATCTGATATTACTATTACTCACATAATACTAGTATTGCTCACATAATACTCATTATTATATAGTACCATATTGTACACTCACATAGCAAACAACTTGTCACGCACCAGTCATTATACGTCGCTACTGAAATCACAACACCCGTGCCGCCAGTAATCATTGAATTTTAAAACGAATCCCACTCACAACCAAACAGTTCTGTAGCTGTCATTTGTTATAACCTGTTACTATTTGTTGACGCTTTTGTTTCAACCATTGAGCCAAAGCACATGCATTGTTACAAAATGTCTAACACATATGACGCCATGTTTAAAGTCTCAACGACGTGAGTGGCCTCGCCTGGCTGGTCGCGGGAGACTGAGTCGCCGATGAGTTTACAAAATTTCCCTGTGTACGAATCTCCTCACAGATTTATGCCAGTATTCTTGTAGAAAAAGGGCCACTTTTCGAACACATCAAAAACTTTGAATAAATTATTTCCAAGAAACAATTTATCACAATCCTCTACGCTGTTTGTATTCATTTTCTTGAAAATGCTACCAAAAATCATAAATCTATGGGCCCCATTGTTTGCGTTTGCTTGCGAAATGCGTATGTGTGTGGGTCCCTTATGATAAGGGTGGATGTTTTACTACACAGCAGCATTATGTGTGTGTATTTTAATTGAAAAAGAACATTTTTAGGTCGGGAATTTTTCGTAGGCCTGTCCAATTGGAGCAACGAACTGGGAGCGCGGGCTCTTGCTGAGACCTTCCCAGAGTTCCCTTGTACTCCTATTAAGGTAACATATCATCTTATTATCATATTATGTATTACTTTTTATATGAGTGTTTCTGAATTTTTTTGGACCTACAGACCATAAAAAATTAAAGCATTTTTTCACAGACTGACGGATAACTGAGGACGGGCTGTTTCACAGAAATTCAAATACAGTGAAACCCTCTTAAGAAGTTCTCTCTTAAGACGTTTCGTGGCTTAAGAAGTTGGTTTTTTCGGTCCCTCGGCCCAAAATTGGCCCAATTTTTCCTACATATAAGGTTTTCCTGCTTAAGAAGTTTTTTTTTCCGGTCCCTTGGAAAACTTCTTAAGAGGGTTTCACTGTATAACATTGTCATCAAATGGCTACCCAGCACCATTTTGTTTTTTTGACAGTTGAAAGGTCTCCGTTAAATGCCTTTTCTAAATCTGTTTCAGCTTTTGAACAAATTGTGATCAGCTGAAGAAGTGCTATCATGTTGTTAAGCTCGTCAGCTTATTACAATTTGATAAAAAGCTGAAACGAAATTAGAATTGGCGTTTAACTGGGACCTTTCAATAGTAAAAAAAAAAATGAATCAATGAATGGCCACTTGGTAACAATGTTACATTTGAACCTCTGTGAAACAACAACACTTAGTCTAATATTCATTCTGGTTTTACCGGTACAGTTATGTTGTTTTTGGTGACAACTCAGAAAGAATCCAACTCAGAACCATTTCCGATAAGTCATTTAGAGTGATAAAAAAAAAAAAAAAAAATTGGTTAAATAGGTTACGTTAGGTCAGAGTTATTGGCTAATTTAAAAAAATGGGGGTTAAAAATTGCAAAAAGTTGGTCACGTAGTATGGGTACGTTCCCTTAATTATAATTTTAATTATGTGAAAATCTGTCATTGCATATTATGTATATTATTAATGTTATTATTATAAGTGTAAAATATCTGTTGATTTTCCATAATAAATAAAATAAAAAAAATAAAAAATAAAAATAAAGTAAATGTCTTAATTATGGAACATGCACTTTATAAATAAATAAAATAAATACTTATTTCTTTTTTGTAAGTATTATAAATAATTTGAATGCAGAGATAATCTGAAAGTACAATCAGGTTAATTGTGAAAAAAACAATACCATAGCCAGATATGAAAAGAAAACACACATTGAACCATCAAAAAATGTATTTTTATAGTAATTAACATTTTTAACAACCAAAATTATTAATTAAGACACATAAATCAAACAATATTAAAAAAAATATTTTAAATAAAACCAATTATCATGACCACTTTCAGTGATTTGAGTTTCTTTTCGCTTACTTAATTTTTCTAAATCTATTTCAATAGTAGAAGTTGCACACCTTAACTGGTTTTCCAGATTTACGTCTGTTATTGACGCCCTATTTTTATTTTTATTATATTTAATTTTCAAAAAAGCTTCACAAACAAACATATGCAGATTCAAAGGCACTAATAATTTTTTGGGCAAAACATCTTATATAAGAAAATTTTGTTGTTGTTATGTACTTACTATAAAATTCAATTTTTGGATTCGTGGGGTATATATTTTTTAGTTCAATATTGCATTGTCGATTAATTCCATTTGTAACGTTTCTGAAACAGTGGAAAGAAACATCAACACCAAATGGATAACTGAACATCTCAAATGCTTTCTCATAATTTACTAGTTCCTTAAAACGACAATAAGTAAAGGCTACTATAAGTTTTCTTATTTCCAAATATTTTGAAAAATTATTATTTTGGCATTCTTTCAACAATGGAAAATGTTGTGCATTTTTAAGTTGGCTCTCAAACATTAATAATTTCATCTGGAACTCTTTAATCAAATTGCAAACATCGGTAATTAAATTATTCTGATTCTTCAACTTTATTATTGACTCATTCAATTTTTCCGTCATGTCTATATAAGAAACATAAGTCTTGCAATCACTCTTCATTTCTTAATTCGGGAAAAGGCATATTCTCCTCGGTCATAAAATAATTGATTTCTTCCCGTAACTCAAAAACCATCTTAAGCACTTTCCGCGACTCAACCATTTAACATTTGTAAAATAAACAATCTCGCCGCACTCAGAATCTAATTCAGTGAGGTATGTCTTAAATTGGCGATGCTGAAAAGCTGCAAACGATATAGTTCACCGTTTTTATATGACTTGACTTATAGATAATACTTGAGCGCTTAAATTTTGTTTATGTATCAAACAGTGTATCACATAATATATATCACTGGTTTTGTTAATTTTTTCCTCCAACTCATTTATAATGAACTTTATAGCACCTTTAATTTTTCCAATCAAAGCCGGCGCTCCATCTGTTGTTAATCCGAAAAGATTGCGAGGCAAGCAGACTGCGAGTTCTCGAGTGAGAAGTTATGCGCAGGAAATACAAATCAGCAGAATATAAGCATTTGGTGTAATTATAGAAACTTTATTGGTTTTAATAACTTTAATGTGATTTTAAAGACATTCTGGTAACTGATACTTAAAAAAAAAAAAATTGTCACACATGACCGCGGACCGCACGTAAGAGCGTATAAGGGCCGCGGGTTGGCCAGGGCTGATCTAAGGGATGAACTGGGTTTTATCAGGAATGTAGGACCTTCTTACCAAACAGTAGGGAGCAGTTGTGATTTGTTAAGTCATATTTTAATCATCACCAAGTATAGAAATATATATTTTTTGTGACATGGAACAGTGAATTGGGTATAAAGCTAACTTGTAACCCAGCAGATTGAGTTTGATTCCTTAGCTTAGCGAATGTGTTTGGACTTAAATATACAGTAGGATCTGGATATAACGATGCTTTGTTGTACTAACGTACGACCCCCAAACGGCCAGATAATTGAATTTTGTTTTTATTAAGATACATATCAATGTTATTGTAATAGGCCACTTGCATGGATTTCATAATGTGGATAGATTTTTTTACTAAAATTACGAAAATGTTACTAAATGTTTTTAGAAATGTACATTTTTTAAATTTTTTAATAAATAAATCCGTTATTTGGGCTCATGACGTCACTCCATGAAAATGTCCCGTCTCCGAATTTATTCAATTAATTTTGTAAAATTCCACACTGATTTATTTTTTTTATATGGCAACTAATTTTCAACTGATTTCCGACTAATTTTTGTATTTGACATTTAACATTCATTAGATTTGTTTGTTCTCTGTGAACTTATCGTTTGGTTTGACGTTTTGACAGATGTTGTGAAGTGAACCCCGTACATTTTATGCCTTCTGTACCTGTTTTAGAAACGTAATGGTAACGGTGCTGATTTTAACAAAATCAAATTTTATTATACGCACCAGATTTAAATGTCCGGGTTTAATTTTCCCCACAGGAAAAACTAAACCCTTTCACACACTTCCCAAATGATCATCTGGTCAATCCACGTTATGCAATTGCACTATATAAGTATTATAATTACAAAACAATACAAGAACAACATGTCAACCTACCAGAGACCAGATGGGAAAATAATTCACCGACTCCAGATATTTTCATATCAGAGGGTTCGGCTCTGTGGAATTCCTAATTGAACCTATAAATCCTACTGATCCCTCAATATAAATATTTAAAAAATCTTTTGTAATCCTACATGTATTTAAAATTACCGATTTTTGCTTTTTTATATATAAATTCTTTAACAAATCTAATACGCCTAAATTTTGAATCAGAGACCTAGGTATAATGCCAGTAGCCGAAATAACAAATGGTAATATTTTTATAGTCCGAGAATGCCAAATTCTTTTAATCTCATTTCCTAAATCTGTGTATTTTCTAATTTTTTCAGAAACAGTTTTTTGAATATTACAGGAATTTGGAATAGCTACATCAATGATATAAGTTATTTTTTAAATTTTGTCATGTAAAACTATATCAGGTCTATTATGACTAATTGTTCTGTCTGTTAGTATAGTTTTATCATAATATATTTTATAAAATTCATTTTCTAAAAATGAATTTGGTTCATATTCATAATATGGTACTATATTACGGCAGTCAATCAAGTTATGTTTAATTACCAAACTTTGGTGGATTATTTTTAAAACCTGATTGTGCCTAAATGTATACTCGGACGGCGCTAATATAGAACATCCCGATATAATATGTTCTATAGTTTCCGGAAAAGCCAAACATTTTCTACATAAATCATCAATTTGATTTATATCTTTGATTATATGCTTCCTATAATTTTTAGTATTAATGACTCTATCTTGAATGGCAAGCATAAATCCTTCTATTTCTGCGCTCAACTCTCCAATACTCAACCATTTGTTTGACGAAAGTTTGTCAACATACGTTTGGTTGAGATAATTGAAGTGTTTTGCATGAATAATTTTATTTGACCAGGAATCTAATAATTCCTGGTTAGTATTTATAAGAATGTTGGCATTCTCGTCATATAAATTTAAAGGTGTAATGTTTCTATCTGCCTTGCAAATTATTTTGTGCATTTCTGAGCTATTAGCTTTCCTATGGAAAAAATTTCTAAGCATTTCTACCTGATTGTGTTTCAAAGATGTTATTTTGACTACACCTCTACCTCCTAAATTTCTAGGTAAATTAATTCGTTCTATAGCTGATTTTGGATGATGGCAATTAAACTTTGTTAATGTAGTTCTAATTAATCATTCTAAACTATCTAAATCTGTATTGGACCATTTAATTATGCCAAATATATTATTATTATTATTATTTACAAGTACAAGTTTATTACATTGGATTTAGTCATATATAGACGCTGAACATTATAATGATTAATGATCAATGAGATGGATCAAGGAAAAAAATATTTATGAGACGTAATATTTTTGGTATGCCATTCGTTTTTTTTTTAAATGATTTTCGGCTATGTAATTAGCACCCATAAAATTATGTCCCCTCTTTCCGGTTTATAAAAAATGGTCTGATTTTTCGAATTGAAATTTTCTAAAAGTCGCCAGGGTTTCAAAAATACGATAAAAAAAAATACAGATTGACTTAGAATATTTGCCTAAACCGGAAAAAAAAATTGATGCAAGTGGCCTATTATTGTTATGAAATATGTAGATGGATAGATAAATTTATTTTTGGGTAAATAAAAAAATTAATACAAATTATAACTTTTTTTAAATATTTTTTTTTTAAATTCTTTGCGGAGACGGTTTATGATTAATTCCCGTGAGCACTTGCTTGATTGTGCTATCTCCCATTTTACCTCAATCCTTTAACAATAACCCAATCCCTTAAATAAAGTTCACCAGAGTTGTCATTGGATACGTGGTTAAGTCTTCTGGTTCTACAATGTGTCTCCCCAGGTATCTGAGTCTAGTTCCCATCAGGGCATTGGCACCAGAAGTGAATTGGAGTCTCTTCATCCTCTTCACATTTTCTACATCTATTGGAGCTTTCCACTCCCAATAGCTGCATGTGTCTCCTGAGATGGCAGTGTCCCGTTAGTAGTCCTACCAGTTCCCTCAGCGAGTTTCTGTCCATATCGAGTAGTTTCCTGGTCCATTTATGAGTACTTTGGATTGCCTCATTCCGAGGAGCTTTCGCCCCTTTTCTTGCTAGTTCGCCAGCCAGCTCGTTGCCCTCAATACCGTTATGTCGTGGTACCCATATCAGGGTTATTTTATCGATGGTAGCGACTTCTGAAAGAACAGTCCTGCATTCCATCACCAGTCTGGAGTCGCATCGGTTACTTTCCAGTGCCATTAGGGCTGCCTGGCTATCAGAACAAATGGTTATGTTCTTATTCTGTACCCGATACGTATATTCTCCTGTGCGCAAGCCAAGATGGCTTTTATCTCAGCCTGAAACACAGTGCAGTGTGTTCCTAGAGGTATACTGAGTTCCCTCTTGGATCCCTGCAGACATACCCCGGCCCCCGTTCCTTCCTTCATCTTGAACCCATCTGTGAACCAGATTAGTTCCTGTCTGGAGATTGGATCTGGGACCATATCCCACTCCTCCCGGGTGGGTTACATCACATCAAACTGCTATCTGAAGAAGTATTCGGCTTGTTTGCTGTCCTGCCTCATTCCAGCTATCGGGCTAATTGCCCTCAGTCTTGTTCCGATCTCCGTATGACTGTTTTTAGGCAACTTGTTGTAAGCACTTTGCACAGCATTGTGAATACGCAACATCATAATTTTCATAAAATCATTGTCAAAGTTAGTTTGAACAAACACATTGAGCGTTTCCACAGCCTTCGCCGGTTACTCTGAAGCTTAAACCATTGTAACATTTCCTGATCTATCTGTTATTGAGTTGACACCCTGACACATTTACATTTCAAAACATTGCCAATAAACAGCGGTTCTATCTTATTTTTATTTTTCTTTACTGTGGATATTGTAGAATGAGACCAGCTGAACTCCTTAAACAGTGTAATATAGCATTTTTTTCGTCAATTGAAAAACACTTTCGCTTCACGGAACTCATTGTGTCGAATTTTTAACCTGCAATAGATGATAAACACTGACTGTGATACGCACGGGGAATAGCCGTGCGCAGGGCGGGGAGGTTTGGTGCGTAGGTTTTGTAAACATAACACTGCGCATCGTTCTATTCGGAGGAATTATCATTAAAATAGGTCGCTTTAAACAGTGGTCTCTTAAAACGGAGTTGTACTAAAGGGATATGTTTTCTAGTACCTAATCATGAAACCTAACTTGAGTTTACATTGTCGTCGCTAAAAACGGTAAGCCGTTATAAGCGAAGTGGTTATGTCCGAATTCTACTGAATTTTTTCATTATTATATTTGCTGCCGTCTACAAGATATGGCAACTCATAATTGATTGGCGACATCAACTATAAGACAACTTGTAGGTCTTCTGTTTATTATTAGACTATTCTGTTGTTTATTATTAGATTATTGATAAGTATCCTGCCAATGCAATGTAATGTTAGATTACGTAATCCCTTTTCATAACAATCGCAGTTAAATATGCTAATATGCATATATATTTTAAATTTATAACTTGCCGTAAGGTGATTATTTTTACCACAAGTGAAGAATGGAATATGACCTTGATTTTGACTTTGTGTCGAAATTAAAACTGGAATATGAATTATGACTGTTGCATAGTTAGGAAATATGCCAAATGCGCACCCAATGGTTCCATGCCAACTCAGAATCAACTCAACTCACCACCTCTTTGAAAAGATATGAAAAATAGCCCATAATCTAACTTAACGTAACCTATTTAACCAATTTTTTTCATCACTTTAATGACTTTTTCAAAGGAGGTTTTGAGTTGAGTTCTTGAGTTCAACAGCTCGGCTGTGGAATGGTTTGCCGGCCTTGGTGTATCCTCCCTCCTACAACACAAGACCCATGTTCACACCTTCTTTTCCTCAAAAACACTCCACACAGCGTCCCCAAAGATGACACAAAGATGACGTCCTGAAAGATTTTTTTTTTTTTAAATGTGTGCAGTTCAGAAAACTAAAGTAGACAAGAGTGGGGAGGCTATGAAGCATCGCACAAAGAGGGAACTGATCTCATTCTCTCCCAGGCTAAATCCTATAGATGTATGTGTTTGTCTCTTTTTAATGTCGCTTTTTCGTTTCATCGAGTTTCAAATCACAACGGTGCTAAAGAAGTTTTCACTTGAAAAAAATTACAAATACCATTTTTATCATAGAATCTATTATGCCCTTTTTGAATAGCATCTTCCGATTTGGTAGATTCATTTCTTAATGTCTTCAGGTGTTAATAAGGTTATCTCTAAAGACGACAGACACCTAGTTCAAAGAGTGAATATCTACAAGCCAGAGTATGGCTATATGGAGGTTAGAATTCGTCTAAATCATTTTAGAACTGCTCAGTTCGAGTGAGCTACCCGCCGAGCTTTCAGCTTGACTTGGTTGTCTCCATAAACCTAAACACTACAGATATATTAATGCATTTGCAGGTGCCCGAGGGCAAGTTGAACCAGTACGTGTCGCTGGCAGGCCCGGACGTGCTGTGCGTGGGCGAGAGCGCGGGCGCGCGCACCGTGCTGCGTCGCCTGGAGCGCGCCGCCTCTCACGCGTACACCACGCTCACCGTGCCCGAGGAATGGGCCGCCAACTGCCTCTACATCAATGGCACGCTCATACACCGCGCCATCGAGGAGATCCCCCAATCCTTTCAAGTAGGTTTCAATTGAAACAGGTTTCTTTATTCATAACTACAATTTCAAATTATTACTTTTGCCCAATTCAAAAATCCCATTATTATCAAAGAAGAATCAAAATTTACCTAAAAAAGAGTTAAGCAATTTAAGGTGAACCGTAACGTACGTTATAATCTACATATTCACAGATGGCGCCAATTAAATTATTTTAGGTTCTTAATACTTTTTGCACGTTTTGCTTTAAAATCTTGAGGTGAATTAATTGTTTGCGTCCGTACATATTTAATACGAATATAAATAAATAGTTTTGTCCATAAACAAACCCAAATCTTTCAAGAAAGGATGAAAAATACAATATTGGATTGAGTTAGAGTTAGAGTTAGTTAACAATATTGCATTTTTCAGCCTCTCTTGAAAGATTTGGGTTTGTTTATGGACAAAACTATTTACTTATATTCATATTGCATATGTACGGGCGCAAACAATTAATTTACCTTAATGTTTTAAAGCGTAATTTGCAAAAAGTATTAAAAACCTAAAATTATTTAATTGGCGCCATTTGTGAATGCGTAGATTATAACGTATGTGACGTTTAACCTTGAGGAACTTGGTACAATTTTTTGGTTCTAAGCCAACTCAGAATCATGTCAACTCAACACCTCTTTGAAAAGTCATTAATAAGTCTGGTAATGTTATGTTATCGTGATAACAAGCTTATGGGTCTGGGTGGTTAAAAGCTATGAAAATAAAAATTGAAAAATAGTCCAAAACCTAATCTAACTTAACCTATCTAATCAATTTTTTAAATACTTTTTTCATTATTTTTAAGATGATCCCCTAGTCCTGGACCCATTCGAAATTGGGCAGAGCAAGCGACTTTAACGTTGACCAATCAATAACCAACAACAGTGTTTTTTATAGAACAATGCGACGCGAATAGCAAAGCATGTCTATATGGCCCAAATTTTGGGCGGCTACTGACTGGGACAATACAACGCGCTTTCATTCCTTCTGCGTATCGCATAAGGGTGAAATTTGCAGTTGGGTAACGCCTCTTTTAATTTCCTGTAAAAGTACATCGCCAAAGTTCATGTTTTATTTTTTTTTGTTTCATGCATAAATATCCATTTTTTGCGATTATTATAAAAGAAACTGAATTTGCCACATTATACAATAAAACCATATCCGAAAAGGGGTTTAAAAGTAGGAGAGTTTGAACTAGAAAGTGTTTTCTTATAGACCTAATATAGGGTTTTCCAATAAGAGGTGTTATTTTGAATAGCCCGCTATTTCGGTAGATGTCACTTTTGAAGCTGTCATTTTTTGACATTTGACAAGTAGAAACTACGCCATTAATAAAAATGGAACGATACATGCTTCAACAACGCATTGAAATTATTAAAATTCACTATGAAAATGAGGCTGGAGCAACAGTTACGGTGAATGGATTGAGAGATTATTAATGATTTTTTATGGCCGGAATTGGATGGTATTGATCTGGACAACGTTTATTTCAACAAGACGGCGCTACGTGCCACACAAGCAACGAAACCATTGATCTTTTACGGGAAAAGTTTCCGGACCGTGTTATCTCTCGAAGAGGTGATCACAATTGGCCACCGAGATCTTGTGATTTAACACCTTGCAACTTCTTCCTTTGGGGCCATGTGAAAGAGAAGGTCTACGCCAACAGCCCAGCGTCGATTCAAGACCTCAAAGATGGAATTCGTGAGGCCATCGACGATATAGGGCAGCCACTTTGCGATTTGGTTATGGAAAATTTCATGAAAAGGATATGGTCCTGTAAGCGTGGTCGTGGTGGTCATTTGCTTGATGTTATTTTCCACTATTAATGGCATACCTTCCTCTTTATAATGAAATAAACATCCGATCATTTTTATTAAAAAATGGCATTTTTCTTTGAATATCAAAATAACACCTCTTATTGGAAAACCCTGTACTTTATTTTATTCTAGGCTTATTAAAAAACTTGAAAAAAATTACTGATATTTTTAAGGGCCAAGAAGTATTTATTTAATTGAAGCATCTATTATACTTCTAAGCGATTAATTTTTTAAAACAAAATGCATGATTTTGCAATATTTCGCATGGCTTTATCTTAATGATTTTTCGAAAGAGGTGTCGAGTTCATTCTGAGTTGTCCAGTCACCTAACTTTTTACAGTAAATTTATTTTTCCTTATGCAAATGAAATAACTAACAAGGCCCATGAAGTGTTTGGGGTTTATTTTGAAAATGGTGAAAGATGTTAAATTAATGTATTCCTAAATTACAATGTATATTGGCTTGGTTGATGAGAATATATCTAAGGTATAATTCGACAAATCTGGGCTCCATTTTATAAAATTCACCAACTAAAATTTGAGATATAGTACAGGTAAAATTATATCTACCAAAATGCGCATAATATACAACAAAAATTGTGCATTCACGGTATTATGCATTTGAATGTTAATGTTTCATAATGCTGTATTGGATCTCGATAAGTTTGTTCCGTTTCATATGGCAAGGACAGAATTCAAATTATTAGAATTCGCATATTGGGTACTGACACTGTTCGGTAACTACTCGCTGACATCCGTTACCAAGGAGCTGAAAAGTGTTTTGACAGTACCCATTCTAACGCTTTGGTCTTCGTATCGTATTTTAACGTAGCAAATATCGACTCAAAACCTGAAAATACCGCCGTTATCAAGTCTAAATTGTGATAAGTTCATTTTGTAACTGCCTGTGGTTCAAAAACCAACCACGAGGGATCATAATCCAGCCAAGACCGTCAAGTTGCCATAAGTACCCATATGGGAATACCTTAGCTATTTTGATTCCGGAAAACATACTAAATCGAGATTCCACAAGCATAGCTCGCATAGAGTAATATAACTCTCCACCCCTGCTGCATGTTATTTTTTTCATTCTCATTATGTTGGTTTTCCTTCTTTTTATTATAATAATAATATTTGGATGATTTATATATCCCATATGCTTTAATTTGTGTGTGTGTTTTTTTCTTTCATTTCTGTTGTATATATATTTTTTTTTCTACCACTTTATGTTTTCTTTAATGTTTTAATCCATGTTTATATATTATAAATTGTAGCGGAAACTTCGCTGGTTAATGCAATCATGTAATATGTTACTTTCTTATTAAAATATGTATAACTGTTTGTTTCCTAAATAAACTAAAATAAAATAAAATAAAAAATAAAGAGTGGACATTTTGCTCTACCCTAACCATCTCATCTTTCAGTTAATATTGCTTATATATATACATACATTTTTCTTGGCAGTGTAAATGAAGACTTGCAAAGTCTGCAAAAGTGGTTGAACACTCCTGTAGGGGGGGGGGGGGATTTTAGAAAAAACATGTTGACAAACTTACAAATGAAGAGGCATCGTTCACTATCATTTCATTCACGTTGAATCAAATGAGACCACCCCCAAGTCTATAATGTTAACTCCTCCGAATTTTCGAGAATATTAGCTTTTGGTGTCTTAAACGAAATGACATTTTACGAAAACTTTTAGTTATAACCGCTTCACAATTAAAGCTCTATAAATGAAACATTTCTGAACGTAGCCGAATAGTAAAAACTGTTTTAGAAAGGTTACAAAATAGGCTTTCAAATTATTATATTACAAATAAATATTAGCATTTGTAAATATTAAAATTTAGAACGCAAACATTAAAAATAGGTAAAAATGACTCACGTGATGTTTTTATGTGAAAACGGTACTAAAATCACAGATTATGCAAACAACAATACTTATTCTATTGTATATATGTGTAATAAACACTTTTGTCACCTCACTTTTTTATCATTTCATATAAAAATATTTAATAAAAATTTAAAATGTGGAGCGCGGTGGAGCTGCCGGTAGCAAATTTGCGCGGGTAAATATTTTTGTCAACTACACGATTAACAGCTGATTCCTGTTATGTATTTCGATAGACAACTTGATAGAAATGTGCAGCTTGATCTACTATCGACCTTTGAATTTTTGTTTTAGGGATGTAACTAAAACAATAACGGAGTTATAACGATTTCTATGGAAACACACGCGCTGACGTATAAACACGCTTATTGTTCTTGACTACTGTCCTATTTTTAACGCTTATATCTGCTTACGTTGCGGAGGGGTTAAATGAGATATGACAAGTTTTTAGCAAAATAACACGAAATTCAATCCAGCATGAATAGAAAAACACTCAACCTAGTTTGTAAAGTTGTATTTTTTGTAGAATTCCCTCCCCGCCCCCCATTCCCCCTAGGGGGGTATTCCAAGGGGGTAACACTTTTTTTTGACAGACTACAGATTTTCATTTATACTGCCAAGAAGAATGTATGTATGAGCAAATTATCATGAATTATTTTGTGCATTTTGGTAAGTACTACCTTATATATTTGTCGTTGCACGCACAAAATATCACAACCAATCCAATAACTAATCATTCCGGAACCCCGCCGAGACCGAATATGTATGAACAAGTTTTATATTTCTTATTAAATTAATATTGTAAAAATTTGTAGGTATTCTGTGAGAAAGTGGACTTTGCACGCCGCTCTGTTTGCTATTCCGAGCTGTCCAAGATATCAGCCGGCCTGACCTCGGCCTGCCTCCTCATCAGGAAGACCAACTAGAGACCCCGCAGCCTGGCCGAAGCATCTTTTGACTTCCAACGATTTATTTTTAAAGTTAGTTGCAGTTTTGCATTTTATTAACCAAATGATTTTATTGGCTGCCCATAGATCTGAAATCTTTTTTTATGGTAAAAAAAGTTACCACGAAGATGAGAAAATTATTATCGTAAATGAACGCCGTTTTATTCTTATATTCTTTTACTGGCGTTCAGCTGACTTCAATTTTCAAAATCTTTTTGACGCTTAATATTGCCACTTTTATAAATATTTTTGCTTGCCAAACTAAAGATTTGATCTGTTTTGAATCTCTACTTAAAGTTATTTAATTTATTTGTTAATTGAGTATTCATGTTACGCTTTATTATTTAATTTTTATCCGAAAGTAAATCAATCCTCTATTTTAGAAACTTTCTGAAAGTATGCTCTCTGTAACTTACCTGATTAAAATCAAGTGCAAATAATACAAATATTATAATATTTTCACCTTAAATTCTTGCCATTTACATTCAAAGATATTTTATTTTTATTTTTAACACAATAATTATTAAATCATGTTAACCTCTCAGGCCTCAGGCCTATTTTGTCGGAAGGTTAAAATATATCCGCTTTGCAATATAATCTAAATAAATGTAATATTTCTGAACGCATCCGAGATCTGTTTTTAAAATGTGATGATATACACTGTCAAATTACATATATTATTAGAAATAAGTGTGTATTTTGAAGTGAAACTTCTTTAGGGCCGTTAGTGATTTGAAATTCGGATGAAACGGAAATGGGTCACAACTCAGTTCTACATAAATACTCGGTTCTAATATATTGCGGTAAATTCGCTTGTGTCTCCCACAGCGCAGTGGGCAAGACGCCTGACAAGTCTCAGCGGCCAGAGAGACAGACATAAAGTGAACGGAGGTTCTAATCCTACGAAATCCAAAAAAAAACATTTTTATTTTTGTGAAATCATTATGCAATCTTCAAACTACTTGAAAAGAAACAGGCAAAAGAAAAGAATGCGACATCTAGCGACTTTCTAGTTTCACTTCTACCGCATGTGAATTACACATTGATGATTTTTATGATTATTCTGATTTTTTTTTAAATATAAAATTTTTTAATGCACACTTTAAAAAGTATTAAAAATGGCTCACTTTTTTGTGGTTTCATGAAAAAATAATTAATAAAAAATTCCCAAAGTTTCATAAATTTTTTCAAATTACATTGAAACTTTGGTTTCATAATGGTAAACATGTTAATTTTGTGGTTTACTTTTACATTTGAATATAAAGCGTGGTGTTTTTCATTTCTAACACCATTTAGATCATATTTCTAACCATGATAGTAAGGGAGACCAACGATTTCTATGAGACCCGTATGAGTTGTTCCGAAAAGCGAACAAATTAGCCTGGGGGGTTAATAATGTCTTTCAAAAAATTTTCAAACCATACAATTTATATTTTGACTCCACTGGAAAGATCCACATAACATGTACTGTATTGAACACATAGTATTATAGAATTTACTCATTCAAGGCTTTGCAGCTGACTATTTAATCTGTTTATTATAATATATGTATCAATATTATGTCCTCTGGGTTGTGTCGCTTTATTGTTTTTAAATATTCTTATGTCAAGGGAATTCTTCCAAAAGGGTAATGTATAAAAGATATTATTATATTATGGATTATAGAGAGTGAATATAAAAGTCTGCATTTTCTATTTTTTATTTTTTATATAAGATGTCTTATGTAAAATAGGACTGTTTAATAATATACATGAATTCTTTCAACATTCCCTTTATGTTAAAAAAATGTCCATGTACTTTCCACACCAAATGACAGACTGATGGCAGCAATGTGTAACTTTAATTCTTTAACACTTGTTAAATTCTTTCCACTATCAGAGGTTTATTTCTAAATATGTATTAATTAATATCTTGTCATTCCATTTTATTCTAGATAAATAATAATTTATCTTACGGATAAATCTAATCTTAACTCACTATTTAAGCTAATTCTAATATTCTTTAAGAGTTGTGAAAATAGACGAAGAAGAAGAAACTATTGTGTTTATTTATGAATTTTCTGTTTACGCACAAATAAGTTTTTTATTAACTACCCTTTTACACTTAGAATCTCTTTAATAATTATTTGAGAATTTTTAAATCGTAAAATTAATTTTGTGCACAAGAAATTATATTCCACTGTTACAGAATAGTTTAACTATGTGTCTCTATAATATGTAGCTATTGTAAGGGCTGCAGTTGTTTCACAGAATTTGAACCGTTCAAAGTTAATTTTCAAGTTCTGTTTTTGTTCAGTTCTGAGAAGCTACTGGTCCATAATGAAATAATTACAGAACTTAAGGTGATCCACTAGTCCTTGAAAAATTCGAAATCGGAATCCCCGCCTTTTTTGGGGGGGATTTAAAAAGACTTGAGAAGACTTTTTTTGGAAAGGTTGGAGAAGGTATTTGAGAATTATTTTTTTACAGGTTGATTTCGTTAAGGCCTGTAAAAAACATTAACTACTTTCTTATTCATTGTTTATTATGATAACAAGGAAATTAAAATCGAGTCTAGGAACGTCCGTATGCCACTGTAATAGGGCGTTAACTGATACAAAATGCCTTTATGCCAGACTGCATACGGTTTAATTCGAAATTTGTTAAACGTCGCCCATTTTGATTTATGCAGAAAAAAATTGCTAAATTGCAATGTTTTGTTTTATTTTGTCAAATTCTGACACAAATATTAAAATGCTTTGTGATAATTTTCTAAAGAACTTAAATTGCCACATTATACAATAAAACTTTATCCGAAAAGGGGTTCATTAGTAGGAGATTTTGCACTTGAAAGTATTTTTTATGTGCCTGATGTGTTATTTTTTCCAGATTTACAGAAATTAAAAAAATACTGAAATATTTCCAAGGTCCTAGATTGGTTCTATTTGCAGTATTTAATTGAAGCATCTATAATATTTCTAAGCGTTCAAATTTTCAAACCAAAAACACACGATTTTGTATTATTTAGCATGGATTCATCTTAAATACAACTTTCATGGAACTTGCATTTAAACTTTAAAATTTGATGAATTGTTTAAATTCTGTCCTTAGTATTGATGGGAATTCAGTGTTTGCTGGAAATTCTTTCAAATAAAGCATTTGTAGCAGTGTCCAAATTAATGTAGATCTCACACCATCTCTGAGAATATTTATATGGTAGTGAGGGATGGAACTGGCAGAAAACGAAAGGAAGACTGACTGAATGAAAATCCGATCTCATAGACTACGGAGAGGAATAATGATGGACTCTTTGATGCTTGGCATTGATTTTGTTTTTCTGACATATACTTAATAACTAATGTGAATGAGATTATATCTGATAATATATATGTACGAGTATTTCATTGAAAATTTGAAAATAACATACTTTTAAATCGTCAAAGGAAGTTTAAAAAAGCCAACAAACGATTTTCAATTTTTATCAGATTCTACTTTGTTATTCGACTACAAATGTAACATTTTCATCAAATAAATGGCCATTCAGAGTCATTTTGTTTTTTGACAATTGAAAGGTCCTGTTAAATTCCAATTCTATGTCCGTTTCAGCTTTTGAACAAACTGTGATTAGCAGAAGACCAACTGTCATGTTAAACTTCTCAACTTATTACAATAAGGAACTCCAGTGAAAAATATTTTGGCTTTAAAAAAATATGTTCATGTAGACCAATAAATGCTGATTCTGAATACATAAGTTTTATTTAATAATATTAAACGCGGAGTTTTTAAAAAATTATTAAAAAGTCAATTTTTAATCGGGTCATAGAAACACGCTGTCAAGTTAGTATTATTAAAATGTTTAGTGGTGACGTCACTGAACACCGTAAAGTCATTGTATGGTAATGTAGGTATGACACAAGCCTTCGTATTAACAACGTTTCATCTTATTTGTTTATTTATGTACTGTTTATAGAGGTTTAGTTGTTGCGTTTATTGAAACATTATTTAGGCCTAAATAATTCAGTTTCAAAAGTAAAGGTGTCTCTTATTAGTTTATCTCTATTATTGAAAATATTCAAAAACTACTGTACAAAAAAAATAGTAATGCTACTCTAGGAAGAATACTTCGAACTCTGAATTTCAAAATGGCGCCAGTTGAACAGCTGATTGTCCGATCTTATAGTAACTTTTCAGGAGTGATGATGTCACACGATTCACTACGCATACGGTGGTTTTTGGGGATCTTGAAAAATTAAAACTTTGACAATTATTTTAACTATTAAAACTAACTCTAAAAATAAAAATAAATATGCAGTTAATTAAGTTAGAAGGTCATTAAAAAAAGAAAAAAATGAGACTGGTGTTCCTTATTTGATAAAAAGTTGAAAAGCATCTAGAATCGGCGTATAGCGGGGATCTTTCAACTGCCAAAAAAATTAAAAAGGCATTGAATTGCAGTTTGGTGACTTTATCCCTAGGGTTTGCACATTCATTATAGTCAATATCCGATTGATCTGCAAATTCATTATCCGTAGTCAATTGTATTTAAGATTCTTTAATTAAATTTGAAATTTTTGGTAATAGTAAAAGTTATTAGAAAAAATACCAGAAAATGTAAGATAATAAGCACTTTGAGAAGGCTTTGATGAAATAATGTTAAAAAAAAAATAGACTATGGAGAGTCCTTATCACCCTGTATATAATCTCATTCACAGTATTTATTGGGATAAGTATTGCTGAAATCCCACTGAATTGCGGGATTGCAAACCATATTGGTCACATGTGATGTGCAAAACCACTGGGCCTTAGGGAACGTACCCATACTACGTGACCAATTTTTTGCAATTTTTAACCCCCCCCCCGGTGACCAAAATCCTAAGCAAACTGCCGCTCATTTTTACCGAGCGTGACATTTTGAAAACCCCCCCCCCCCGAAGAGGTCACGTAGTATGGGTACGTTCCCTTACGGTAGGTATTGTCTCATTTTTTGAAGGGAATTAAAACCAAACGTGTGGATCACTGATGTCACTTTTGTTTATATTTAGTTGGCGATATTTAAATATTACAACTTTAGACTTATTACCACTGTGGTTGGCAGCTTAATTTGTCTATTTTTCCCATAGAATAAAGAATATAACACCAGAAGTGCCTTCCGTACAAAATTGATTGGAAACAAAATAAATGTGTCATTGATTTTGTACCTTTTGGTTCTCGACCTAACTTCAATTCATTTAGCATGCTGTCTGTCTCTCTTATACTTGCCTGAAATTGTATAACACCATCCCATTTGTATTTTGTAATCATGGTGAAACAAAGTTTGATTCAGATCTAATTATCACCCAAAAGGCATTTCTTGTGTTATTCTTTATTCTATGATTTTTCAACATCATCGTTGGGAGGTAAAGATGAATATATAAATTAAGCGGAGTTAAGAAACATAGATGACACTTTGCAAATGGATAAGCACCATAAGAAGTATGAATGCGGACAAAGCCAGGTTTTTTCTGTGCAGTGGCAGAATAATTTAATTTTCCCTTTTTAGTTATCCGATGAACGAAAGTTAAACATTTTTGATTTGTATTACTACAAAATGAAGAGAGTTGTACGAAGTAATCAAAGCAATATAACAGTAAATCCACCTATTTAATAGAATGGATACAATTTCAAAGGTAAAAAGAATGAAATTTTCGACAATTAGCATCTTCGTTAAAAGGTATCGGAAAACATCAAACTCTCAAATGTCCCGAAAATCCAGATCTTTTGGTGTTCAAGGTCATTTTCAAAGTTTGCTAATGGCCTTGAACACAATAAAACTAAAATACTTGCCGAACTTAATAATACTACTATTGAATTTCATTTACTTTTTATTAAAAAAAACTTTAGTTGGTTCAAACTTGAAACTTGTGAAGATACTTGCCCCCAAGACCCCCGAATTAGATATTGTCAAATTCTGCCTTCTGGGCACTGATTATTCGTACCTTTAGTAAGTGTAGATTTTAGTAAAACTGTACGCTGTTAGTGTCTACTCGATATCCTGAAATAATATATGTATTTTAGATTATAGCTTGAAAAGGCCCTTCTCATTTTAATACATTGTAAACGGGCCAGATAGTGGTAAATAAAAATGTTATAATATCTATTAGAAAAATTAAAGTCCCCATTAAAAATACTTTTATTGTTTCAATTGTAACCTTTGAACTTAACCACCGAACAACCAGAACTGAATGTTTGACAATGATAATGACCAATGCACATACAGATTTTCCCGCATTACAATTACTGGTCATTCCACCCAAGGGCGGATCCGTGGGGGGGTCATGACCCCCCCCTGGGCTGGGTCCAGGACCTAGTTGGACCACTAATTAAAATTGTTAAACATAATGTTTTTATATATTTTTTGTCACAATATACATTTATGAATAAAATACCTACTTTTTACTTGCATCTATTATTATCAAAATTAAATTATAACTTCTTGTGACTTGACCACGACTATGTGACCCCCCCCCCCCCCCTGGCGCCAAAGCTGGATCTGCCCTTGATTCCACCAGACTATGTTAATGGCAGTCTACAACCAGTCGAGCGATTCTATATCTTTTGTGGGATTGTTATTTATTAGATAATGGACGTGATCTTCTGTTGTCAGATTTGTGTGATTTTCATGGCTGTTATTTGCTTTTTCTAAGTACAACGTACATTAAATGAATAAATAATCATGCATACTTGCAAGAATTCGTGTTTAAAACGATCTAAACTAAAATATGGGACAGTAAATATGTGAAAATCACACAAATCTGAAAGGAGAAAATGTCCGTTATTTAATAACGATCCCACAAAATATATAGAATCGCTCGGCAGATCTAAAGTGGGCCCAACCAATTTCATATTATAGGGACCTACATACATCAATGTTTGTCCTAGGCCAGGAGCCAGAATTTCATGTGAGATGTGCCAAGTTGTCAAGGAAATATGATAATAAATGTATCAGAGAGCCATAATACGTGGGAGGAGTGAGGGGTACTAGAATATCTGAATAAATCTAGCTCTAAACGAGCTGAGTTGGTAATAGTGATGCTATTGAAGATCATTCGGCGGCTCCATCTCATAAGGCTGGTTGAGTGGAGGTGAAGTTGGAGTTCATGTCTGAAGAGATGCAAAGAGCCGCGGTCTGCCGACCCTTCGATCCATAAAATCAGCAGAACATGGTAAGCGCCAAACAGTAAATTGTTCAGGAGAAAGTTTTTTTAATTAACTTTCTTCATTAATTATTGATTCCATAAAGGATTTTGGTTAATTAGGGTTATTAATCTTCGGTTGCTGCAGATATAAAGCTGATAATGCAAATATCCAAATGCCTTCAGTTGTTGAGATAGTGGCGGTAACGCTGTTTTGCCTATAACCTTGACAGATTTTTTCCCTAGGAAATGTTGCATACGCTGTTTGGAGTACATAATTATTTTTGAAATATTTATCACACAATCATGATAGGTAAACAAATAACTAAATAAAATGGTTCCATGACAGTTGATCCTAAAGTTGGCTAAATAAAATGATTAGCAAGTAAGCATGCAAAGAGGATAATATACGGTCGCATAACCAAAATCGATATACTTGTATCTGCAGCTTGATTGAAAATCCATTGTAATAATATTTTTACTGACAATAATTTCGACTCTCTGAAGGAGCATGCGGTAATAACAAAATACAACATACTTAAACCGCTATATAACATTTTTTATCTGAATAAAACACCAGAGACCCAACTTCTCCCAACCGTCTGGAGCCAGTGAGACTATGGCCTCCCCCATTTTGGTATGTTATGAAGCTGAAGCTAGTGGGGAGGGGAAGGAGATGTGGAAAATATACCTGGCTATTCAGACCCAGTTACCAAACACAGCTAAAGCAATTTCAAGTAATAAGTCTAATCAGTGTACAAATACAAAAAAAATAATCATATATTATAACTTTTTTATCCGAATACAACACAAGAGTCCCAACTGCTCCCAACCGTCTGGAGCCACTGAGACTATGGAATCCCCAATTTTAGTTGTAAGGCCGAAGGTAGTGGGAGGGGAAGGAGATGTGGAAAATGTTCCTGGATATTCAAATCTAGACATCAAATACGGCCAAAGCCATTTGAAGTAATAAGTTTAATACTTATATACACTACATACCAGCGTAAAAATACCAAAAAATCATATAATGTAACTTTTTTTATTCAAATACAAGACAAGAGTTCCCCAACCTTCTGGAGCCAGTGAGACTATGGCATCCCCAATTTTAGTATGTTATGAGGCTGAAGGTAGTGGAGAGGGGAAGGAGATATGGAAAATGTACCCGGCTATTCAGATCTAGTCACCAAATACGGTGATTAGATCTGAATAGCCCGTACATTTTCCACATCTCCTTCCCCTTCTCACTACCTTCAACCTCACAACATACTAAAATTGGGGATGCCATAGTCTAACTGGCCCCAGACGGTTGGGAGAAGTTGGGCCTCTTGTGCTGTCTTGGGCCTCTTCTCATGAACCCAGATCTTTAATTTTTTTTAGAACCAAGTAATAATAAGAAAAAAAAATCTTCTCGTTCATCAGGGGCCATCCATAAATTACATCCCACCTTGGGGGGGGAGGTCGAAATTGCAAAATGTGTGACGTCAACAGGGGTCTCACAATGGTGACGACGTGTGACAGGGCCGGCGGGGGGTCAAAAATCATGAAATTTGTGTGACTTAATTCATGGATGGCCCCTCATCAAGAGCAGTAGTTTTCAACCTGTGATACGCGAAGCAAGATTGGGGAGGGTATGCGGTACGAATGTAGGATTTAAAACTCAGCTCAACGTTTTCAAATTTCGGCAGTTTACGCTCGGTGGTTTGGCAAGGAGGTCGCGACGCCATATGTCAGTCAGTCAGCTCAGTTTAGAGATTTTTTTTAAAGAAAAAAGAAACGTTTGACTGTCAATACAGGTTCGCTTTTCTCAAGAGCTACTAAAGTACAGGAAACAGCTCTGGAAGTATCATACAGAGTATGATTTAAGGCAGAAGATTTAATTATACCGTATGCCAAAAACATTGTCCGATGCATGCTCGGCGATGAAATATCAAAGAAAATAACAAATATACTGCTGTCAGACAGCACTGTTTCCCGGCGAATTCAGAAAATGTCTTAAGATGTCGAGATGTCAGTTGTAGATAGAGTAAAAAAGAATAAAATATGTGCCACACACGCAGATAAAAGCGCGAGATACCTGTTGAACCGTGAGCACTTATGTGTTGTACCGGCACACTATGCTATCAAATATTTTTTCCTATGGTAGGAGAGGGAGTCAGATGAATTAGGGAACTGCCAAGAAATGCCATTTCTTTGCACTGAATCTGTCAATTTGACAGCTGTCATCTGCCCGTTTAAGGCAGCTCTGTAATTAAAATGACCCCCTCTCCTGTTTACGGCATAACTTTTTGCATATCGCCTGATGAGCAGTTATGGCGTAAGATCTGTATCGTCTATGGTTGATCTGCACATAAACCGCTTAGGTGTGACAGGTCTGATAGGATTGTATGAAGAGCGTTACTTGGCGTGTGATGATCTTTTATCTGCGCGTGTGACACTGCTTTAAAGGTTTTTCTCTGGAAGTAGCCGAAAGTACAGACATTTCAAATCCTGGCTGAACTTTTTGTTTTTTGCGATTTATTCATAAAGAAAATGTAGAAGAAAATTTACTCTTTTTTCGTTCATTTCTTGAATGGACGACAGGTCAAGAAATTTTTAACACATATTTATATTTCTGAAAAACAAATCGACTGGTCCTGCTGCTATGGCATTTGTACCGATGAACAATGGCATAAATGTCGATGGTGCCAAATTGAAGAGCGGCTGTTATTCAGGCCTACGCTCTCTACTTAACAAAAAACATAGCGCCAAACGCCTCATGGTCACACTGCTGCATTCACAGGTAAGTACTTGCAACAAAACGCATCTCTAATGATTTGAAATTAGTGCTCGATGAAATGGTAAAAATGGTAAATTTCATAAAAGCAAGGTCTATGAATTCTAGAATTTTTAAATTGCTACGTGAAGACATGTCTAGCTTACATGTCAATCTCCTCTTACACACGGAAGTTTGATGACTATCACGTGGCAAAGTACTTCAGCGACTATTTTAACTTCAACATGAAGTGCAGGTTTTTTTTTAAACATGATCTCACATGCAAAATCATGCACATCAAAAAAAATGCGTGATCTCACATGTCTACAGAATTTGGCATATACCTATTGGCTGACATAATTCAACAAATTAAATTTGTCTCTTCGGGGAGACACCATCACAGTATTTGCTGTTGGAGATCGTATTGAGGCAATGCTGAAAAAGTTAGTTTTATGGATGTGTTCCATTCAAAACAAACGCTTTGAAGTATTTGAATGCCTCCATAATGATTGTGACTTGGAAATTGACAAAAATGTTCAAATCAATATCATTCAACATTTGGCATCTCTAAAAATAACTTTTCGGGAATATTTCCCAAAAATCAGTAAAGAAATGCACTATGTGAGAAATGCTTTCAGAGATGATGTAACTGTAATGGTACGGCCACACTGCGGCCAACTTCCAACTTCAAACATTTGGCCGGTTCTGTGGAGGTGTAGTGCGCGCGTTGGAAGTTCGAGTTGGTCCGAGACGGCCTCCGATGCTACGTCCAGACTGAAGCCATTGGAAGGTTGCCCGATCGTGTGGTGGCTGCGGCCAACTCTCCAACCCCGAACTCCAAAATGGCAGACATCGAATAGGTGTAGCTATGCTGTATCTTAAAGAATACTGTTCAACGCTTAATTGTTTATCGCATGTTCTTTATCTATTTATACAGGTGCTTCCAGGGTTTTTCACATGATGCAATGCTGCCTCATGAGCTTCCTGAATGAGTTTTATTTTGCTTGTATTGCTAACCTGATTTGTTGTATTATGTTTTATTTTCCTGTTAAGCACTTGCATACTGCTTTCTAACAACGTATGCAGGGACACTGGAGGTATAGATTCGTTAAAAAAAAATATATATGTAGCTTCGTTTAACAAAAAAATTAGAATCTTGCGAGAGCCTTGAAGGAGTAACCATCTGTTACTTATACCAGGGCGGGTAAGTGGTGGATAACCTCCACTGTTCAACGCTTTCTGTACCTCCCTGTACACATCAGAACTGTGGGTTGACTACACTGCAACCCAATTGCATAAGTTAAGGGTTGCTTACAATAACACTTATCGCCAACTTTTCCGCCTACCGAGATACTGCAGTGCTACGGAAATGTTCCTGGAGGGACGAATGCACACTTTCCGAGCACTTCTCCGCCACCGCATGGGAAGTTTATGGCGCAGACTGCACCATTCGAAGAATGCGATCATCACCGTCATGACTACCGGGATGGCCCTCTGGAGACGGGAGATTGTGAAATACCCCCCGTAAACGGCTATTTGCATTAATTTTAGCGTTTAATATATATATATATAAAAAAAAAATTCTTTTCAGTTTCATTTCTCTTGCTTATTTGTTTTTATTTAATTTATGTATTGTTATTAATTACTTTTTACCTTATCTTATTATTTGTCTTTCTTTTATTATTTCAAAATATGGAATGTATTGCATTGCATTATTATTATTAATTGGCTGGAGTAGGAAGGTTGGCTTCAGTCTGGATGTAGCATTTTACTAGTCGGTAGAGAGTGAGAGATGTCGAGAAATCAAAATTCCAGATCTGCTCTAAGCCAATGAACTCTAAGCTTTCAGCGTCAACAGTTTTTATCCATAAGAAAACAGATCTTCGCGTCTCGGTTTCTGGGTTAGACCGAAGTTACACGCCCCTGATGAGATGTTTTCTGTAAATTCTTTACAGCTATTTTTTACAAACATGAATAATCCACCTATTATTAATGTTTACCACATTCACTCAATAAGAACATTAGATTAATTCTGTTCTTATTGAGTGCTGTGTATCACGCTGTAATTGATTTTCTCCAATTAAAGCAATTCAAAGAAAGATTTTAATAAATGGCGCTTTACGGTAAATAAAAGTAATTGTACATACTTTCAAACATTTTAACAATTAAATAATTTAACAATTTTAATAAATAATTTAACATTTTTAATAAACAATTTAACAATTTTAATAAATAATTTTACTATTATAATAAACCGATGCGCATTTTATGATCCGGTGGGCTGGTCTCAGAGGAAGGTCTCTGGAGTGTATGTCTCCCTGCGTAAGGCGGTCAGCAGAGGGATCAGCTTGGAAGGATCCCGCTCCCAGTCGTAACTGTGGCTAGATAAGGCGAGGCGTGTTGTGATTTGTCGCGTAAGCTCCATCTGTTCCAGGAGTGGCGCAGCTCTTCGTCAACTTTCTCAGTTCTTTTGTTGGCTTCGTCAACTTTCTTAGTGCTTTTGCCAAGATGCTCCTCCCGAATCTAAGACAAGTCCAGTACTGTCTGGCGCCACTCCTTCTCCACTGACTCTTACTCCCTCTCTCGCTCTCGTTCCTCCTGCTCTAGTTTCTCCGAGTACGTATATTGGCTGCACAGCTTGGAGAGGAGATCATTCAGTATGCCGGCTTTCTGAGGGCTCTCCCGCGAGTTTTTCTGCAATGATTCTGAGATGGCCTGTACCTGCTGAATTTTGCCCCAACGCAGACGGCTGTCCAGTGCCCTGCCCAAGCTCTCCTGTGCTATGTTAGCGTCCACATTTGTGTTGGGGAGATTGCCTGCCTGTAAGCTGGCATTGCGGAGGGTTGCCCTCGATATGAAGAAGTTTATATTGGAAATCTTCGAATTGACAACTGTTTCCCCCTTTTTTATTCCACCTTCGAGTTCACCAACATCGGAGGAACATGGGCACATTTCAACTTGAATATTTTTTAAGGTATCATCAAAAATCTCAGCGGCTCTGAGCAAGTTTCTGAAGCCAGCCATTTCACTGCAAATAATATTAATTAATTATTAACTCACTAATCAACTGAATAAATTCACTGTATTTTCAATTCCAAAAAAAACTGAAAATGTAAATAATTTTTATTGATATCTCAGGTTTACGATCTCCTAAATGTATCCACTATTTACATCAGTTCTTGGGTTCATTGGACGAAAGTCCCTGAATATGTAGTTCGTTGTTTACTTCTCCGTGCGTTCACCCTCGATCTCTGTGGGAATAACAAAACCATTCATTATTTTATTAATTAGTTAGTTCAAAGTCCAAGTCCTTTGTCCTCATGATTGAACCTCCTTCTTCTTGCTGATTGGCGCAGTACAATTTTAATTGCTTTTCCTGTTGATTTTTGACTGGTTGTTTCAATTCTTTTGCTTATAATTAGCCCTCACTTCTGGGAATCCCGTTAAATATTGATTTTTTAACACCATCTGTGTTTAATCTAACAAAAGTTTTTTTTATTATCAGCCAAGTTTATTATTCCTCCATCTTTGAGTAAGTTTTGAATTTGATTATTAGATGTCATTGGGCAGCGCTTTTCTTCTTAGTATCTAGGGAAAAAAAAAATTTCCTCGCAGGCTTTCTCGTAGGTTGAAGGTTACCATTCATCACAACTGTACTGCCATCCGCGAAACAATGAATTGGTGCACATGACAAAAACAAAGTCGGAGACAGAACCGATCCCTGTGGAACGCCAGCATTTATCGAGTGTGAGGAAGAGGTGAAACCATCGGCTACCGTCTGAATCGACCTCTCCCTCAGAAAGTCGGCAATCCACGTACACAAGGATGCGGGAAGTCCGTAAGAAGGCAGTTTGTTGACGTGTCCTCGGTGTCAAACCCGGTCAAAGGCCTTGGAAATGTCCAGTGCAACTGTTTGGGTCTCACCGAAACGTTCCAGGCACCGCCCCCCAAACATGCGTCGCATACGCGAGAAGATCACCGCACGAGCGGTTCCGCCGGAATCCGTATTGACAGTCGTTAATAATTTTGTTCTTCTTTCTCTCTTCTGTGAGCAGTTTGTTGTTGATCACACATTCCATCACCTTAGACAGAACTGATGTGATCGCTATGGGGCGGTAGTTGGAGCGGTCACCCTTTTTTGGAATAGGATGGATAACCGCTTTTTTCCAACCAGAGGGTACAGAGCCAGACTTCAGGGATATTTTAAAAAGCTTCGTCAAAATTGGAGCTATTTCTGCAGCACCAGGGCAGGTATTCCGTCAGGCCCACTAGCTTTATTAACATCAAGCCCTCGTAAAACATGGAATACTTCCCGATGCCGGATCCTCAGCTTTTTCATAGGAAAACCAGTGAGGAACCGGCGTCGGGACAGCACCTTGGTCATCGAGGGTTGAGTTATCCGCAAACATTTTACCTAATAGGTTAGCCTTTTCGGTGGCAGTGTTTGCTAGTGAGCCATCAGGTCAGGTAAGAGGTGGCAGACTGGATTTGGATTTGCAGAATTTTCTACCTATTGAGCCCGCAAGCGACCAGAATTGCCTGCTGCCATGCAACCAGCTTTCTGCTGATCTGCTGGTCGTGCTCGAATTTTGACCTATTTATGATTCTCTTGGTTTCCTTTGCCATTTTGTTGTAAGCGTTCTGTCTTTGGATGTTCTAGATGTGTTGTAGGCTCGGTAAGCCACGTTTTTTCATCGCACTGCTTCAGCGCATTGTCGGCTGAACCACGGCTTTGAGTCTACACCAGTTTCCTTAACAGTAGATTGGATAAAGGCATCCATCGCGGATGTGATGATTTCACCAATTTCCTGGGCACATCTTATGGTTACAAAACAACAAAAACAAAAACCTGTAAAATCGTTGTCAATTTTGCTATATCGAGACAGCTGAATAGCCGCCTTTTGCGGAAGACAATTGCTTTGTTAGTGTTTTTATTATACACTAAATGGGATACCCGGCTTCGCTCAGGGAGTTGATATGAGATTGAACTGACGTTCGAACCCACAACGAATCTTGCTTTATATGAGGGCCGTCCGATAAACTTCGCCTCACCGCCCGATGGCGCCACTATCGCAAGAGAAATTTACTATGTGTAGTACATTCTCGTAGACGGCTCTGCCGAAATTTCAGTCGAATCAGACTCATAGTTTTGTTTTGACAGCATGTGGAAGCGGGCGTGTTGGCGGATTTTAAAAAATGGAAAAAGAGCAATATCGGTCGGTGATTCGATTCTTGTTGTTGGGAGGGAAATCACGCAGCAAAATCAAAGAGCGTTTGGATGCTGGGTATGGTGACTCTTCTCAATAATTGGTTTAACGAGTTTCAACATGGTCGCACATCGGTTTTTGATGAGCCACGCCCCGGTGCCCCGAAAACAGCTACCACAGAGGATAACATGACAAAATTCCACGATTTCGTATTGGCAGACCGCCGATTGAAGGTGCGCGAGATAGCTGAGACAGTAGGCATCTCAAAAGACCGCGTGGGTGATATCCTGCATGAAATTTTGGGCATGAGAAAGCTGTCACCGCGATGGGTGCGTTTGCTCACTCCGGACAACAAGCAAAACTGTGAGACCACTTCAGAGCAGTGTTTGACGCTGTTTAAGCGCAATCTGAAGGAGTTTCTGTGTCGTTTCGTGACTGTTGACAAAACATGGATCCACTAGTACGCATCAGAGACCAAGGAACAGTGGATTTCAACCGGCAAACGTGCTCCGATGAAGGTGAAGACGGAAAGGTGATGGCCACCGTTTTCTGGGATTCACAAGGTGTGATCTTCATCGATTACCTGGAGAAGGGCAAAACGATCACAGGGCTGTACTATGCCGAATTATTGGGCCGATTTGAGACCGAATTTCAGAAAAAACGGCCACATTTGGCAAAGAAAAAAGTGCTCTACCACCATGACAACGCACCGGCTCACACCTCCGCCCTCGCCACGGCCAAATTGGGCTACGAACTGCTGCCCCATCCACCGTATTCTCCAGATTTGGCCCCGTGCGATTTCTTTTTTTTCCAAACTTGAAAGTCACTCGCCTGGAGAAATTTGAGTCGAATGAGGAGGTCATCGCCGCCACGGAGGCCTACTTTGCAGACCTCGAGAAAACAGATTTTTCAGAAGGGTTAAAGAAATTGGAGCATTGCTGGGTCAAGTGTATTGAGCTAAAAGGAGATTACGTTGAGAAATAAAATAAAAAAATCCAAAATTTTCGTTTTTCTTTTGTAAGCCAAGTACTTATCGGACCACCCTAGTATACCCCTACCAATACAAATGTTCCACAATGATCTGGAATGTTCCATACTATTCCCGAATGTTCTCAAATGTTCTAGAGGGTGAAACTTCCAGCCCTTAGATCTTCAAAAGCAAGCCTTTCAGGTAAAAATGGGAACCTTCTTCATGGGTGGGGGACAGGGCTACCAAACCACAAACCATATAACTCCTTTGATCGTACTGGAACTCGTTTCTGAGTTTTAGCAGGATGCCCACTTTCTTTTATAATACTGATTATTTATTATTTTTAATTGTTAAACTAACGTTTCAAGACAAGATTTTTATGCATAGCACAAAGGGTAACAATTATTATAAGCAATAATTATCAGCCTGAAACACTCATCCACATTGAAAAAATCTTCTGAGAAAAAATATACATGACGCCAACGGGACAAGTATTTTTACATGTATTCCCGTTGGCGTCATGTATTTTTTCTCGGAAGATTTTTTCAATGTGGATGAGTGTTTCAGGCTGATAATTATTGCTTATAATAATTAATACTGATTACCATTTTTTTATATATATATAGTCTGCGAGTATTTTCATTAATCAATAGTTTTTAAGGGAATAATGCCCATCAAATTTTGAGGTTATTTATATGCAGACTTAGGTATTATGACACAGACATTAACAAATTTAAGTGACGTGTATATAAATTATTAAGAGATATTTTATTTGGATGTAGTACAACTAAGCATGTTATTTCACTTCAAACAAGTCCTGCTTTATTTAGTTTGAAGAAAATGAATAAAAAAAACAGTACTGGTTTTTTTATTTTTTTTATAAAAGAAAAGGACAAATTATATAAAATGTCTTATATCTGAATAACAATTTCAGAATTATAAATCATAGATAATAAAAATACTTATTGTATAAGGTACACAAAAAACAGCTGATGACATTGACAATATCAACATTTGTAATATCAATCTATCATTTCTAATATCTTAATGAAATAGTAACAACATTTTAGATCAAATAATACTATGTCTTGTGGAATCTTAAACAAAAATTAATTCTTTCATTTTCAAAATAATTAGTAGGGGAAACCAGGGCAGTATGGAATACCAAGGTACAACGGCTTGGTGGGTTTTACCCCCTACAAAAGAGTCTTCAAACAAGTCGCTTGGGTTTCTATTAAAGTCCCGTAAAACAAACGTACAACATATTTATGTTGTGTTGAAACAATTTTGATTTCTTTTACATGATGTTAAATGTGGAGGGTTCCTTATCTTTCAGTTCATCAAATTTAACATATTCTTTCTTAATTAAACTTCTTTCATATTTTGCAAACTCACTGCCTAAGAAATAAATGTTTCCCACATTGATCATGTGTTGTTTCCAAAGGGCCGGAAAGAATAGGACTGTATTCCTTTTTGCCTATGTTATATGAAAAACTATGCTTGTATTATTTATTTATTTCTAAATATGTTATTAGTATCATTTCTAGCTCCCCAGTTAGACCAGAGATTATTTCTCTACTAACTGGGTAATTAAAATGGATAATGAATGTTATATTATCAATCTGTATATTATTTACTTTATAATTTACAATTTAAAAAAAATAATGAGCGCTATTCAAAGTATCGAAATTTATATTGAGAGCCGGTCAGGTGTTATGTGTTCACCGTAAAAAAAATTGGCCTAAAACTCTGTGCCGAAATGGACAGCGAAGATGATAAATATGCCTACCTTTGTTATTTGTTATAAAAATGTTCTCATTCTACCTCGTGTATTATAGATTATAAGTAAAATATATAAGTAAGCGATGATCACGTTAAACTCCGTTCTGATTTTTTACCTGCAAAATGCCCACAAACGTTAGCGACCTCTTTTCTCTCTGGTCTCCCCTCAGATAACCCAAGATATCAAGACCATTATTTATTTAAAGTGTTGGATGTTTCAGGTATAGTTGTGTACATTACGTTACTAAAATAAAATAAAAAAAATATATATATAACATGTTAAAATTCAATACATTAAGAATTTAAAGCCATTTTCAGTATTCATCAAGATCAGCGGCAGCTTGTGACTTATTTGAAGCTAGAGATTTAAGATTATGAAAACATTTCTTTTGGAAGATTTAAAAAAAAAAGGGAATAATTAATAAAATCTTGATGCAGGTACAATGTAATTAATAAAGGTTTTATCTATTTGTACAAAACAAAAAGTACTAGTGACTGATCACTGGCACTGTCCTTGATGAAGATAGGTATTACTTCTGCTTTATGACGTAAGAGAGTTCTTCTAAGTACTGAGCCATCCCGAAAGAAAGTATGAAATATTTTAACTCAACAAAGATTAACATTGAATAAACTGGAACAAAGTTTACACAAAATAAAAGAGAAATCGAATAAGTTTGTACTGTAAAAATGCACATTAGACTGGAAAGATGGTTAGAGAATACATTGGAAGTATTTCAATTAAGATTTCACTTGAGATCTCCAGACCATCTACTCCGGTGCAATTATACTGTTTCAGGATTTATTATTTGGTATTTTTGATGTGTCATTAACGGCAAAATTTCACAACCAAAGATATGCCTTAAAAACCATAAAATATTTAGCGATCGCGGTGAAGTTGAAGTTTAAAACAATATTTTACATAAGACTTTAATATATTTACATATTTCAAGGAATGTAAATTACTTAGATATTATAACAACAGTTAGTAGGCCATTAACCTTATCAACGCGGCTGTCGCATCTGCCATTCATTGGAGGCTATCCCTTGTCAGAATGTGCCGCGTGGTGGGATAGATAGCGTTGAAAAGGTTAATATCCGTGTCAAACCACGCTTATACTTTGGTGGCCAATGGGAATGAATGGCAAGCGATATGCTAAAATAGGCCAAGCCCTCTTGCTTCGTTGTAGCGTGGTCCGGCAGCACCTTAACCCAACTTACAAGGTAAAACATTTAGAGGTATAAATCTCCCCGGTAAAACAAGATGTTACGTTTTGTTTCCATATTATGTTACCAATAACACATACTTATTCTACATTGTTTTTAGTTTCTTAAGGAATAAGTTAAATTTTACTACAAAAATTTAAGATAGGTTTATAAAAAATAAAGAGGTTTGGACAATAATGTTGTTCAAATCAACACATCTCAGTAATTATCATTAGACATCGGATTAAATGCATCATTAAAATCAATGCATAAATTAAACGATAAACACTGGAGAAGGTGTCTTTTGGAACCCTTTAATTTTGTTGGTTTGTTTTGAAAGATTGATTTCATTGATTTTCTGAAGGGGGAGGGGAGGGGGGGTGATCAGCAAACTTCTAAAGGAAAAGAACCACATTAAAAAAATCTTAGGGAGTGTGTGGGGGGGGGGGGGGGGGGATAACCGCGACATTCGGACATGGTCACCTAATCACAAATACATATCTTTTTTTTTATAATTTCCAAATGAACTGGTTCCAAAATTAACTAATTTCCCCCGATAACACAAAAATTTACCATTTCTAATTTGAACCAACATAATATTATAGTGTGTTACGCGACCTTCTTCTGTAGCCAACATTTCGGACAGCATTAGTGTCCTTCTTGTAATCGGTAGTGATAAAGGGTGTGTTTATTATACTTAATTAGGTGTGCTCTATATGTTTTGGGTCTTCCCGGGACTTCGGGAACAAACCCAAAGTAATGGCTGGTTTCAATTAAATGCTCTGCAATTTCTAATTTGTCAGGATGGCAGAGTTCACGTGTATGAAAGTGTTGTGATAACCTTTTGGAGATCGTCCACTCTGTCTGGCCCATGTTTCCAGAAAAACTTGGAATCAAATGGCTTAAATATGCAAATGCATGTAATCCAATGTCTAATTATCATTTTACCCTAAGTACACACATAAATATAATGTTATACAAATAGAGGTTAAAGGGAAGAAAACATTGCCCTTTCGTAGAAAACATTCTAAGTGGTTAGAAATGTTAGTTGGAATGGCTGTGAAATAGAACCTAAAAATATGTAGGTAAATACAGGATTTCCGTGTTTTTGGTAGGATTTGTAATTTGAAAATCAAAATTTTCACGACTTGTAAAATTTTAAATTGTGTAATATTAGAACTTAATCTTTTTCTTATAAAATTTAATATGCAATATCAACCCTTTGGAATAACAAGGTTCCATCTGTCATGGTGACGTCGTGCGATAATGAACTCGAAAGTAGTTTACTATAGATTTATTCAGATGGAACCTTGTTATTCCAAAGGGCTGTCTGGCTGCACACGTTAATGACAGCTAACGGCAAACTTGCAATTGCGAGGCTATTGGATTAAAGACTAATATTAAATAATTTAAACCAACTGTCTAAAAAATTTGCCATTTCTGAATATTGTATTGTTAAATATCTACCGTGGCCTAACGTATAAATTCTTATTTTTCATTTAGGTATTAAAGTTTTTTCAGATTGAATACAAAATTATTTTTTATTACCTATGATACCGTTATCATTTCCAAAAATAATACTATAAAAACATGAAATGGAGGTAGATTCAAGTTTATAGAGAAAATAGTTTAGTCTTATGGTTCGAATACTGGCAGCGTCTCTAACTTCTCCTTCACCGCCTCCGTGGAGTCATCGCTGAGCAGCAGAGTATGCGAGAAGCCCATGGACACCTGCGTCACTTTGGTCCCAGACATGCGCGACACTTCTATTGGCTTCGTCGAGGATTTAGTGAGGTCACCTAATCCCTGAAAACAATAACCAAACATGGACTAGTCAATAACCTATTCATAATCACACAATATATTCTTCTAGTCCTTCCTTCTTTTTGAATTTTCTTTTGGAAAAACTACTTATTTTATTTATTTAATATTTATGTTTTTTAAATTAAGTATACATTTTTTATATGTTATAAAGGAATATAATAATAGCCTTTCCTCACCATAAAGAGACGCGGCTCTTGTGTTTGGTGAGGGAATTCAAACTCAATTATATGAAATCATGTAAGTAATTAAATAATAAAATATTGCAAAAAATAACAAAAACTCAAGATTTTATCGATAACAGATTTCAAGATTTAAAAGAAATAATAATAGATTTTTATAAATACTAGCTTTTACCCGCAGGTTTGCTCGCATGGTTTTAGGTGGAAATATCATTCATCATTCACTCACTCACTCACTTACCTAATCACTCACTCACTCACCTACTCACTCACTCACTCACTCACTAACTAACAAACAAACAAACAAACAAACTAACTAACTTACTCACTCACTAACTTACTCACTCACTCAGTTACTCAGTCACTCACCCACCCACTCACTTACCCACTCACTCACTCACCCACTAACTAACTCACTCACCCACTAACTCACTCACCCACTAACTCACTCATCCACTAACTCACTCACCCACTAACTCACTCACCCACTAACTCACTCACTCACTCACTCATCACCCACTAACTTACACGCCCACTAACTCACCCACTAACTCATTCACCCACTAACTCACTCAACCACTGTTGGGTATTGTCACTCTATCTAATATATAGTTGTACATAGAAACCATCGCAGGCATGCGCACAACAAATCCCCAAAGTTTCATCGCAATCGGATGAATGGTTTAGCAACGTATAGATGTCATACATATATACATATATATATATATATATATACCTATATACAAACGCAGAACTAAACAAACATATTTTGATTTATATATATATATCGATCATAGATTAACTAAAAATAATACTATATTTTGAATTAAAACATCATCGACATCAATCCATGAAAATAAACCAACATTGAAAGAAACATGTGCATTAATAAAAAACTACTTCATTCCTCTGACGACCGCTAAATGACGCAATAAGAATTTTTAAACTAAAACTGTGAAGTCGGTATAGTAGGTATGATTTCCAAAACAAACTACGCGCAGATGTCAATAGATGCCACTGCAAGTCAAATATTTTCATTAAATATGAGGGCATTTGAATAATAGCCGAGGAAGCAATGTTTCGGCCATACTCGTGGAGAGTTAAGCTGAAATTTATGATCACACGTATTTGAGAAAATTACAATTTTCAAAAATCAGTTAGCAGTTAGACCAGAACAGTCACATGGAATACATTCGCAGCCAATTGGCAGATTGTCAGATTGGCAGATTCATTAATCATCTTTAGCGCAAAGGGCAGAACTTTAGCTTTGTCCTGTGTCATTATTAATGTTAATATGTGCTCTTTGTGCACTTCTTTACAACTGCAAGTTAGGTGTTGAAGGTTAGGTAGGGAAGGGAATGTAAAATTTCGCCAATTAGTTTCACACAAAAAATTAATACGTACGCACAAATTGACAATATTCATTTTACATTTTGTAATCGCCGCAAGTGTCGTAAAATACAATATATTTTTGGAATGGAAAATGATATTGTGGCAATATCCTTTTTTATCCAATAATATGTATTTATTTATTTAACACCCAGAGAGCTTTTACATGTTGGTAGTACAATTTTAACATGACATATTTTGAAACATAAGATATAAATAATAAAAATAAAATTACATTAGATTAAAAATACACACAAGTCATAAAAATACAGAAACAAGAACGGAAAACTACAGCGATTAGATAGGTTTATAAAAATATAAATGTGTTTGGGAATATTGTTGGAATAAATATTTTACATGATTCACAAAACTCGCTAAGTTGTTATTAAATATGTCAACATCACCTATGCATTTATTTCCCGCTAGCTATGTCCCCGGCTTCGCTCGCATTGTATTAGGGGGGGTTCACACTCCTTCTCTCCCCCCCTCTATACCCTTAACATTCATTTTTTCAAACAGCTTGCGTGCTACCTATTAAAGCGTAACAATCAAAGACGCAGTTTCACATTTATAATATTAGTATAATTTTAACTATCAAAGGGAACTCCATAGTAACCTAAACAAATAACAAAATGACGGCGCACATCAAATAATTTCTTATAGTTATCAAGCAACGCTTTGCTTTTCGTCTGGATAATAAACATATAATAAATAATTTCATAACGCCAGAGCTTACCAATATATACAGCCTATATTGCTCGCAAATAATGTAGCTTTCTATTAGTGAAAGAATTTTTAAAGTCCATTCAGTATTTTTTGCGTGAAAGAGTAACAACATACATCCATACAAGCTTTCGCCTTTATAATATTATAATAGATAGATAGTCTGAAATCGTTTCATCGGAAAGTGGCAATATGGTTACGCTTATGAATGCTGCAGTAGAATAGTTTATTTTGTCGTGTTGTTACTGTGGGTAATCGTAAGTTTATGAGTTGCAAGAGTCGAATATAGAGTTTAGTATTTTTAATAAAAAGGTTAAATCTTTTATTTTACGTCTGTCTTCTAATGTATGTATTTTTAGAATATTTAATAAATTATATTTTAAGTCTTCAGGTGTGATATTTAATTCAAAATTTATAAAACGCAGAAATTTTTTTTTTCAGGAAGACTTGTAATAAAATTGTAATGTGTAAGTTACCAATTCTCCGTATGTGGGCGAAGCTCCCCAGGCGATGAGGCTGTCATCAGCTGCAATCACAATGGAAGTGTTGCTCACTCCGACACTATGGATATTCCAACCTGCGTGTGGCAACAAAAACAACAATCAATTACAATAACTACAAATCTGAGCTGTATTGTATGACATGTCATGTAAATGCAATGTTAAATTACCTGCAAGGTCTTGGACCGGTTTTGGGTACATATTAGCTTCACCGGTGCGCTTAGTTTGTCCAAATAGAAACAGTCCACCTGATGAAAAACAAATGAATTAGTTAACTAACAAAACACAGATTTGATATTATCACAGTGGTGGAGGAGCACTTACCAAGGTCATTGATGGCCAGGCTGTAAGTGGCTCCACAGTAGATGGAACGGATTCCGCGGCTTTGTGTGTCAAAGTACTTGATCAAACGCGGTACCATCTCATCCTTGGGTTCCGCGTGCCCCAGGCGACCGAATCCTCCAAAGCCCCAGCTGTAGGCTCGCTTCTTTGAGTCGATGGCCACCTGGAATCCAAACAAACTGTTACCACTGATAGTTCTTTTGTTTTTATTCCTTCATCCTTGTTTTCATAAAAGAAGCAAGAATTAGAAAGGTAAGTTACAACAGACTCCATTCAGAAAACATACCGAGTGGCTCGTTCCACAAGCGACATCTACAATCTCCACGTCGTCCAGGGGTTGAACGTGCCCATCTTTCCCCTTCTCGATGAAGAGAACTACTCGCTTGGGAGTCGGCTCAAAGTGGAACGAGAGCTTTGTGGATGTGACAAAGTATTTGCCGTCTGTGTTGTGACCTGGAAGAAAAGCATAAACAGTACTATAATTATTTAAGGTCTTAGTTTCCTTAATTTCGCATATGGCTCTGAATAAGTAACTAGTAAATTGCAAATTCTTCAGTTAAAATAAGCGTAAAGAGCGTTATAATAAAAATACCATGATCCATCACACTAAATTGAATAAAAATGACAAAAAAAAAAAAACATTCCCATTATAAAACCACATTTACCCAAGGAAACTACACTTATTTTGCAACAAAACTTTATAACACCTTTGGGAGCATACATTAATTACGTGAGCTTAAAAGGGGCGGGGGTCCAGCAAAATCTCACGTTACTTGAAAAGAATATACGAAGTGGCCCAAATTTATCTCACCAAGGAGGGGGAGGGGTCTAGATTGGAAGAAAAACTACTCATGTATGCCCCCTTTCCACAGACATAAACTAATAAAAAAAATTATGAGCGCAAATGAAGAATAAAAATCTGACTGAAAAAGGTCAATGAAAAAAAAAGCTTAAAAAACACTAAAAATGACAAAGAAGATAAACAAACTGGAATAAAATACTTGAGTCCTCCACAGCACAGAACCCCCTAGTGAGGACTAAGAAGTACCATTACTATACTTAAATTCACCATTATATTTTGAATGTCCAATGTGTTAGTTAATCGCAAAAAAGAAAATTCTAATTATATCACTTAAAGTGGCAATAGAAATTCTTACCCAACTGGCCGTACTCTGGGAGTCCAAAAGAGTAAAGTCCTCCCTTGCAGTCCAGTATCATGGAGAAATCGGCCCCGCAGGCAACTTTGATGATTGGTGCTCCACTAAAGAAACAAATTATTATAATTTTTTTTCCATATTTACTCTGGAAAAGAAAAAATGGCTAAAGTGCCATATATCTGTGACGTTAAAGATGAATCCACATAATAAGCTAAACTTTTGACCTCCGTGGTCGAGGGCCAAGGTTCTTGACTAGCGATCCGAAGGTCATGGGTTCAAATCCCGGAGTGCGTAGATAAAATTTTATTTGATTGATGTTTTAACAATTTAATCATATGAGGTATATTTGCAGCATGTTTCAGATTGCCCTGGTATAAGACCACCATTCAGAATTGAAACGTTGCAAAAAACAAAAATTTAATAACAGCTCGATACTCAATTTTTTCCATTTTCACAAAAACACACATATCGACTTACTCAAACGACTGTCAACTAAAAACTGTGCATCCAAAATAGCCGAAACTTTGGTGAGTAACTGTCAAACGATGCTCAACTACATTCACTAACTTTTATTGACAAGTGCTGCCATCTTCATGTTCAGGTCGGAAACTTTTCAGACCACCCTCGTATTTGTGTGCATTTTTTGTCACTTATTGCTGACTTCACACCAAAGCTAATCAGGTCAGTAAACACCGTGATTGTTTGCGTCATGCGCAGCGAATTGAAACTTTTTGGTGTGTTAATTATTGCCTAAATTTCGGAAGGTTGAGTCTTTTAAAATAAATATCATCTCTTTTTTGTCACTAATCTTTTATGAACAAGATTTCTGGAGTTTTTTCATACAGTGTCATATGCTTGTCGTATCAGTGTCATATGCTTGTCGTGTTGATCGGATAATTGCCAGGTGAGTATATCTGTATCTGTTTGCAAATAATGAAATTAGATAGAGCCTAAGAACCCATAATAAATTGTAGTGTCTATGGGGTGATTTCTAACAAAACATTGCTCTACAAAATATCCCTATTGTAGAATTATTCTGCTATCAATATTTTTAGATATAATTGAATTTCCTTACCCTTTTTAAAATGAGTGATAATAATAATTGTTAACTATAATAATGAATGAATTATTCGGTAAACCTCCAAAAATTTAAGGCACCAGCCGCGCCTGCTTGTGAGGTATTCACATCATGAAATCAAGTTTTCTAGAGTTTTCCACATGCTCTGGATGAACACAAGGATCATGCTCTGATTTGATAAACACCAGCATAAACAAACAGAATAGCTTATTGTATAGGTTCATCTTTAATGTCACAGCTGTATGGCGGTTTAACCATTTTTCCTTTCCAGCATCGATTTTAATAACTACGCCTTAAAATAAATTAGATAATGAATCTCACCGATAGTTGATTCTTGTTGGTACAAGCAGCTGCTGGTTGGACACACTCCCAACTCCACACTGACCATTCCTGTTGTCTCCGCAAGCGTACACCACTCCAGAGTCTATTGATAAACGGAGAGTAGTTCAAGTATGAATATTAGGTTAGGTTTGAAGCTAGAAACAAATTTTGGTAGAATATTTAGTATTGAACTAGTTGACCCGGCCACGCATTACTGTGGCTAACGAAACACAACGCCATCTACTGGATTTTTACTCTACCTAAAAGTGTTTTGTCAATAAACTAATTCACACCGCCATTTGTTAGAAACTTAGAAATTACAAAGAATGTCTATAACAAACATTTAATTCGCAATAATAAATATTGAGGTCAATAATCGAGACAAAAACTATCCTATCTATTAAGTTGGACCAAATTACACACAGTAAGCCAAATTTCATCAAAATCTGTTAAGTGGTTTCGGGGTTTATCTCGAACAAACATTGTGATGCGAGATTTTTATACATGTAAAGATAAGTTACCAGTTAAGAAGAGCGAGTGGTTGCGGCCGGCAGCGGCGCTGATAATGTTCATTTCCGCAAGAGCCGGAATCTCTTCAGGCAGATCCTTGGTCAGGGTGTCGCCGAGCCCTAGCTGTCCGCAAGCGCCGCGACCTAAAATAAATACACAAAAATCAATGTACGTTGATAACGAAGATGGCGGCGAGAATTCAGAACACAGCCGGAGATTCTAGAATTATAAAAACAAAAAATTGATATTTATTTACAGCCAAGTGGGTCATACGAAATTGATGGGTTGTGCATCACGGATTTATGACAAGTAAGATATTAGAACCGAAACAAGCGAAGGACGATTTTTCTTGAAAGCTTCGAACCAAGTGATGACAGTTATAATGCGTTGAGTGTTTTGAGGAGGAAATTGAAAAGCATGGATGTGAAATATTTTAGTCCAAATAGTCAATGATTACTAGTTTTACCAGTAAAAGCATAAGTTATAATAATTGTATTTTTAAATGATAGCACGGGGTAGGTAGGTAAGTAGGGACGTATGACTTTAAAAAAAACTGATATGAGTAAATAAGGAGCAAAGGAGCTTGTACTTACCATATAACCAAGTGTGGCTGTATATATATATATATAAATAAAACTGTTATTACTTACCAAAGGCCGCAGCTTTGCCTTCAGCATTGACCAACAATGAGTGGGCTGAGTTACATCCACTGACAATCAGGCGATACTGCAAAAGAATAAAACATATATCAAATTATATACAGATATGTAAGTATACAATACTTGAGGTTCGTACAGACATGTGTTGCTGACATTTTGTAAACGCGTCGGCAACACCAGTCTCCCACGATGAGCCAAGCGAGGTTGTCCTCACTCACGACATCGAGACTTAATACATGACGTCACTTGTGTCAGACAGATCTTGTAACAACGAATGTGCTTTAAATTAATGTTAGGATCAAAACGATGCAGCAACTATTAGGGTGTGAGTGAGGTTGTGAAATAGAACTTTTACAATAATTTTAAATGTTAACGTGGAGATGCTATAAATTTAGTTAAACCACAGCTTTGAAAAATTCCACCCTAAGTCTGGCAAACTTTTGAACGCGGTAGCACGTTTCTCTACTAGTTGCTATGCTCAGCTGACAAAATGTTCATATCCGTTCAAAGACTTCAATGAACATTAATTATTAAAAATCTTACCTTTGTATCGGTGAAGCGATGAAACACATGCAAGTTGGGGTGAGACCTGACTAGCTTATTGGTCTCGCGTTTGCCTGTTAGATCCCAGGACACCTGTCCAGCAATCAGGAGCACTCCTGGCTCTTTGCACATTTTCCTGATGAGTTCCTGATGGTATTCAATAATAAATCATTAGTACAAGCAGGTTTAACATCTGGATTTCAATTCCTGAACTGCGGAAGGGTTTTAATAAATTATTGGGAGGAATGCAGAATACGCCAATGTCAAGGAATTTAATAAAAATGCACTTTCTAGATGAGAAAAGTGTGTAGAAACTCATTAAAAAAAGAATTAATGTGCGGAAAGCAAAATTGAGGGAGATACAGCCGATCAAAGTTTTATAAAATTTCACTCGCAAACTGATACTATGACAGCCCGCCCGCCATCGTTATGTTGGTATCACGGACTAGATACAATTGTAGAATTGTAGCCGACTACATGGGATACTTGAGGCACATAATTATGAAACTAAACAAAATACTACCTTAAAATCGCTCACTCGTAATCGTCCTCAGAGTCAGATGTCCCATCCTCAAGCGACGGCAGAGTGTTGGGTGGACGTTCCACAGTGGCGTCATATAAACGTCCAGGGGCTTGTGTATGTTAACCCAGCGCCGGATCTGCCCCCCCCCCCCCCCCCCCCCCCCATAACCTAACCTAACCTAACCTTTCTAGCGGGCTTGTGTATGTTATCTTTACATTAAGAAACAGCCTACGTTTTTAAATGGTTTGTCTGGCGGGATTCTCCATTTCAGTGCCTATTTACATTATATTATTAATTCTGTTTTTCATAATTACGCGCCTCAAGTATCCCATGTAGTCGGCTACAATTCTACAATTGTATCTAGGCTCTTGTTTGTATCAGGTCCGGGATACCAACATAACGATGGCGGGCGGGCTGTCATAGTATCAGTTTGCGAGTGAAATTTTATAAAACTTTGATCGGCTGTATTTCCCTCAATTTTGCTTTCCGCACATTAATTCTTTTTTTAATGAGTTTCTACACACTTTTCTCATCTAGAAAGTGCATTTTTATTAAATTCCCTGACATTGGCGTATTCTGCATTTCACCCAAATTATTTTATGATTAAATATTGCATGGTAACTCGTAACACCCTCAATTAAAGATTACAACTTATATGGTAAACTAAAACATTACATTAACTATTTTAAATGCAGGTTGACACTGCTTTAACTAATTGCAATAGAATTCAGCTAAGATGAAAATGCTGTTTGTTTTGGCATTTGGAATTGTCAGCTTTGTTATTTGTTTCGGAAATGAAAATAACAAAACGTTCCAGAAGTATTTAATACAATAATGGCAGTAATTTACCTCTGGTAGTTTGGCGTCAGGCATGTCTGGCTCCAAGATAGGAATCGGCTCCTGGATCGGGCTGTTGATGGTGGAGTCATCGCTCTCCGAATCGGAATGCTTTTGAGCGGCTTTCTTCGCTCTGGCTTTTGAGGCAGCAGCGGAGGCCTTCGAAGATGGACGCTTGCGAGACTTACCATTTCCTTGTTCAGACATCTTACTGCAATAATTTGACAAGATGTTATAAGCGTCAAACACTGGCGATATCGATAAACAAACACCGCCTCAACTAATAATATTGACTGTTTTCAAGCGTGGTGTACGAACTGAACCAAAATGGACATAAAATGCCGGGAAATTTTAATGATTACACAACTAATTGTGGTATTTCACTTTCTCAAATTATATCACTCGATGAAGTATAAGTTCGAACGGTAATATACACAACCTTGTTATGTTACTTCAACGAAATATGATGTGAAAATGAGAGACGCTTCTGACCGGCTCTGGATATCCTGTTGATGAGAAGCCGTTTCAAACCAGAGAGAATGGTGTCCGGTAAAACCATAAATAGAGGTAAAACCATAGAGACATAGACTCGAAAGAACGACCCGCACCATAAATAACTGAAGGGGCATTTTCACAAAAGCCGGCACTGCGTTTTTGTCAAATTCTACGATTTTTATTGATTTTTCATTATGTATTATAAAACATTAGAAAGTTAATTTTTTTGAAGTACGCAAGTTTAATTATTTCCTTTATTCGATCAGTTAAATATGAGTGTCGAACCTGTACATATTTTTAATCAATTATTTACGTCGAGAGGTAGACGGCCGTTCAAGTATTACGTAACGCACTTGGGGGGGTGGGGGGGAGTGTCTTGTGAAACGTTACTGTACCACTGTGCGTTACCAGGGGGGGAGGGGGGGTTCGAACAACAAGTTACGTAACATGTTTTTCTAGGGAATTAAAATCTTCCAAGTTGGCAACCCTTTTCGTTCTCGAAATCTTTGTTTTATTTATTACTGCAAACGCGATTAAAACAAGAAAAAAGGTATTTAAGCTACTTTCCAGTATTTTGCACAACTTAATTGTGACTCTCAGGTAAAAATTGTCACTTGGGCGTTACGTAACGTTTAGGGGGCGGGGGGGAGTGTACAGAAAAACGTTACGGCGCGTTACATGGGGGGGGGAGGAGGGATCAAAAAATGCGTTACGTAATACTTGAACGCCCCCTAGTGTGTTTTTTAGTGTCCGACCGAAACAGGACTTCGGTGTCTGAAACCGAAACTTAACTTTACCGAAACAGGATCCCCTGGAGAATCCTGTAGCGGTAAGGGTTTTCCCAAAAGAAGTTCCTTTTTATTTGGGTTCTAAAAGCCTCCATAGCGAAGAGTCCAAGGAGAAGGCCTCAGCTTTCCTTTCCACTTTCCCTTGGATCCCTGAAGGCCCCAGAGTTCACGGAGGTGGCTTTAGCCCTCCTCTCCACTCCCCTTTGGTTAGTTTAAGGCCCCGCGATGGAAGAGTCCACCAAAGGCCCCACGAATAATTTCAAATCTACCCTCAAAAATCCTGGTACAGAGAATTCATCTATATAATATTCATTGTAACCGAACTATAGTTAACGCCAGTTGCAAGGGACAGTGGCTTACAGTAGAACAAACATGGTATCCCTATCTCTCTTCAAAAAATGTCTGATCGAGAGAATCTACTTTTGACAAAATCTGAATTCTTGCCTGCTCATTATTTGGTCTTAACCCCTGTAAAATATTTAGGTCTTCACGAAAGAGTAAAATGGTAGACTGGGTTTTTTAATGAAGCACTTTTGATAACTTAAATTCTTCGTTTTTTATTGTTATGATTTGATATTTATAAATTGACGACAATAACTTTTTCCCCACCCAACGGACAAGGGTTCAATGGTATTTTAATTTTTCAGTGCAAGTTTTTGTTAAGAAGTGAGGTTTTTTTACTAGCGTAAGGCTTTTTATAAGTGTACTTCCTTGTCTGTGGAGAGGGGATAGAAGACAAAAAATTATTCTATTACAGAGACATCTGCTGGACAAATGAGATTACTTGTTGATAGTAATATTATCTTAATTTAAATTCATAATGGGTTTGAACCCTGGGTACAAATTAAAACAACCCCTCAGGCTAATTTGTTAGAATCTTGGAACAGCTCACATAGGGCTCATAGAAATCGTTGTTTCCCTTACTAACAAGGTTAGAAATATGATCTAAACCAGTGGTGCCCAACTGGTATTGCTCCAAGGGCTATTTTGAAAATCCCGATGCGCCACGCGGGCACCGCAAAATTAATAGAAAAATATAAGTTATATAAAGGAAACCTCATTTATACAATTACTCCACTTTTTATTTATTATATTAACACTTACTACACTTCAAACAGAATAGACCGGAATAGCAAAAAACTAATGCGATACTTGGCTGTCCATATTTTCAGAAAGCTTCTTAGGGAACGTACCCATACTACGTGACCAACTTTTTGCCATTTTTAACCCCCCCCCCCCCCCCGGTGACCAAAAACCTAAGCAAACCGCTGCTCATTTGTACGGAGCGTGACATTTTGAAGACCCCCCCCCCCCCCCTAAACGTGTCACGTAGTATGGGTACGTTCCCTTAGTCTGGTTGGTAATCTTCTGTGTAACCCAAAATCATACAATTTTTGACGTGTTCGTTAGTTAACATACTTCTGTATTTGGTTTTAATTAGTATTTTAGTCGAGAAAAAGCGCGTTCACATAGATAGGTTGACCCAAAAAATGCTTTAAAGATGAGAGCACAGTTACTTATGTTTTTGTATTAACGTATGTTTTTGTTATTTAACAGGGTCTTGAAAACTTATCTTGAAAACTTCGTCGCTTTCATTATCTCTGCTTTTAATGATGATATATATCACTGCGAAGGGTGCGAAGTGTAACAATTTCTAATTCAGCTTCCGCTTTATTAACAAAGCAATGGGTTTCCATCAATGAAGCTAGTTGTGAAACATCGCTTTCGAAAAATGGATTTTTGACAAAAATAAACAAAGGTTTCATACAGAAAATGTTGACAAAACGCCTTTCGAATTCCGATTTTGACTGGTGAAACAACTCCAAATGTTTAGCTGGGTTATACTCCGCAAGATATTCAGCGTCCAAAAGGAGAGTAAATGTTTAAATTTTTTCTCCTCTAACTGCCTCTTTCATAGATCGATTTTTTTATGAAAGCTGAAATTGCGCGCATCATGTCTGATATGTATTTTTCTTTTCGTTGTAGTGTTTCGTTGAGTTTATTTAGTTTCCCAGTTACATCAGTTAGAAATGCCAAGTCGGCCAGCCATACTTTATCATAGAGTTTTGCTTCATAGCTATCTTTAGATTGCAAAAATATTTTGATTTCTGTCATCAAACCAACAAATCTTGCCAGCACTTTAACACGACTGAGCCACCTTACTTCAGCGAAGTAGATCAAATCACCATGTTCAGTGTCCAATTCATCAAGCAAATCTTTGAAAAGACGATGGTTCAACGCTCGTCCACGTATGAAATTCACAATTCAAACTACTAAGCTCATACATGGCCAAGGTTAAGTTTTTTGGCAATCAAATTTTCCTCGTGTATAACACAGTGATAGGAATTAAATTTAGGAAAATCTTCATTCTTTTCACACAGACCAACAAATCCAACATATCTGTGATCATAGCAGGTGCTCCGTCGGTAGTCATGGCTACACCAGTTACTGTATTGGTATGTTCTTAATGATCTTTTTATTGCGTCATATATGTCTTACTCTTATCCTGGTATAAAAGTTACCAATGTCAAATTAGCGAACAATGCTTCTTTAACAGAAAAGTCAGAAAATACCATTCTGATGAACATCAAAAGCTGTGGCGATTCAGTAATAATGTCCGTCGACTCGTCCATTTCCATGCAAAAAACTCTCACTTTGCCAAGTCATTGGTCAAAGACGTCATTTGCTATTTGATCAAGTCGTCATGTTACCTACACCTACTAACGACTCATACCATACAGCGTAATTATTTTGTTATTGATTATTTAATTTATTTCACCAATATTGTTCGCGGGCGCCTAGAAAACAGGCCGCGAGCTACCAGGTGCCCGCGAGCTACCGGTTGGGCACCACTGATCTAAACGGTGTAAGAAAGAGAAAACTCCATGCTTTCTATTCAAAGTGTAATTATTTTGTGGTTACTATTAAAAGTTAACCACAAAATAATTAAAATGTAAATCTTTATGAAACCAAAATTACCGAAAGCAATTTGAAAAAAAATTATGCAGGAAGTTTTTCTTAATTATTTTTAAATGAAACTAGAAAAAAGTGAGTTGACGATAACGTTTATAATAGAGAAGGGCAAGTTCTGCATTTTGACTGAGGCCGCTGAAACTTGCTTCTTATAAGCAGAAGTATTTTGACCTTTTGAGGCCTGAGGGGGTTAACATCCGTTAACAATTTACTGACAAAAAAACAGACATTTTGCACTTTTATTGTCCAATTGGAAAAATAGTGCATTCAACTTTCTTGATTCCTTTTAATTGATGTTTTCCGAGTTGATAATTTGAAATGGAAAAATTAAAATAAAAAGTTTTCATAGTAAATATTGTTTATTTAAATTACAAATAATGTACAGATGAATGACACGATACACATTTGAAAAATATTTATTTCAGCAACTAGCCATTCCCTTAAAATTATGACAAAATAAAAAAATTCTAAAAAATACAAGTGCAAATAATAAAAAAAAAACACAATTTTTTTTCTATTTGCATAACTATCAACAAAAAACAGAGACAACGAAAACAACAATAATTATGCAAATATTAATTTAAAAATAAATTTTAACTGGTTTGTTCATTGTTCAGTGCACTGACGGGTGTACAAAATAAAAATGAATATCATAAATAATATTGTTTTAAGACTGGTTTCCAACATTTTTTTTTTATTTTCATCACATCTGTCCTGATGATGGACACTGCAACGCTGTCCGAAATGTTGGCTAGAAGAGGGAGGCGCAACACACCAAAAAAAATCAGGATTATATTATAAAAAATGAGCAAATTCAATTTACTTGATGCATAAAAAAGTAATTTAAGAAATGCAGCTATCTGATTACAATGTGCAGGAATTATAATATCAAAAATGGCACGGAATACAATAAACGTAATAAACACTTCCCTTATTCAAGGAACCGTTGATAAATCATTAACAGCCTTACTAAAAAAAAAAATCACTCAACCGTTAAACGGTTACACATTGTACAAAGGCCGTGCAATTATAGATTCTATTTTAAAAAATCTTTGACCGTGAAGGCTTTGCATACGATTGGATTATAGATGTCTATGTTCGTAATCTCTACGTAAATCTTGTTTTTATTTCATAAAACGGTAAATTTATCATTATATTCGCATAGTTCAACATGTGTACCACTTGTTTGTGTTATTTTTCATTAGTTTTAGTCAAGAAATTATTCAGTAATAGCGTATTTTAAATTAAACTTTTGTGCTGTCAGAAAGTAAAATGAAGTCAATTTTGAATTTTATGATCTATTTATTAGATTATTTGTTGAAAGTAATGTTTTTTATACGACAAATGTCCAATGTTGGAAAATTAATCAAAGAAATGTTTGGGAATTCAAACCAACTTCAAATTATTTAAATATTTTTTTTATTGTGAACGAGGAAAAAGTGAAGTGAAAGTTTTCTTCCAAATTCCTTAAATAAAAGGAATAAATTTTTTCGCCATTTGGATTAAAAATGTTTGTGGAAAGTTTTTCTTCAACTTTTTTCATGTTTGAAACCTAAAATATGGAAAATATAAAAGGTAATTTAATCTGGTTTCTAAAATGGTATTTGTTTTTTCGACATCTATAATTTACAAAAAAAATATATAAGACATTTAAAATACATGGGAAAAAATCTGATGATGAATTATTTTTAATAACACCGTATACAATAAATAACAACGTATCTTTCCATGAACTATTTTTTGTCAATTTATAATTAGTAAGGTTTTCACATGGACCTTTATCAATTGAATAAAATATTCACTATGTTTTTTAGTAGGGCTGTAAATGTTTTAGAATCCGACAAGTCTCTATTATTCTATCACGATGATGAAAGCATCAAATAAATATCACAAGCAGGATTGTCAATATTACTAGAATATACACAAGGCACAATGTCAGAGAATGCCAACGACATTCGCCCACCATATTATAACTTATTTTTATTTTGTGCTTGCCAAATATAAATCAAATTAAATATTAAATTAAACCTTCACATTATTAATATGAAGAAAACATGTCAATATTTTAGAATAACATTATCCACTGGAGCGACAGCGCATTTTAAAACTTTTTTCTCCGTTTGCTCGATGTTTTCAGAAGATAATTTTTAAAATTATTCGCCAACTTATATATATAAAAACTTATTATAGTGCTATATAGCCAATGAATGAACCTGTATTTTACCATTCATTTCATATTTTTAGGATTTATAAAAAAAATATTAAAAAATCGTAAAGTTTATAACCGCGCAAATCCTGCGTGGTTGTTACTTTGAAACTGCCGTGAGAGGTACTTATTCGAGTCAACTTAGAATATTTTCGATTTCTGTATATTGTCTGTGGTATACTTGATAATGAAACGTGCATATCTATGGAAAAAGGATTCAATTTTAACCATAAACAGCTGATGAGAAATTCTGCGTGAAAAAAAAAAAAAAAAAGATTTTAACTAGTGATGCAACGAATATGAATATTCGTATTCGCCGAATAAATATTTACGAATACGAATACTGTAAAAAAACTTTAGTACGCATCTCCGCTTGATTATACCGTGTGTCACGCACCTCTGTATCCGAACGCTATAGCCGCAATGACAAGACGCGATGGGGAATCCAGGGAAATTCCCTATTGCAATGCCACAACTTACCTGTGCCGGCGGTGGTGTAGCTGGTGGTGAACAAATATGTCATAGAAATGTCAAAAAGTCTATGTATAAATTGTAGTTCCAATTTTTGCCACCGGCAAAGATAAGTTTGTGGTACTGTACTATGAATCTCGAATTTTTTCATTTAATACGCGTACTTTTTCTTAGTAGTTTCAGTATTTGACAGTCGAAAGCACAGGTCAAGTGTGCAAGTATATTGTAAATTGTATTATTGCAATTAAGTGTGTTAGCTGCGAAGTAAAAGAAACTAAATTTAAATAAAATGTCCTCTCGTAAACGTGCTTTTTTCAATGGCTGGCAACATCCAAACTGAAAAAGAAATCGCCTGTCACCAGGGAATCTGTTGGATGTTGTGTTTTCTCCATAAAAAATTGACAGTTGTAAATTTTAATTATTAGTATAATAAAATAAACAGAAAAAGGTTAAATAAATGAGTGAATTACACCGCCAAGTTATTCGTATTCGTATTCGCCGGATAGTAGGTTTGATATTCGTATTCGTAAAAGTAGTATTCGTTGCATCACTAATTTTAACATTGTTATAAAACAGCCTACGAAGTGCGGATTTGCGACATCTATGGTCGTCATAATAGATAAGGCATTTCAATGGCTTCGTTTTAAGTCCAAAATAACAAAGTGGGAGCTACAAATATTTTTAAGAAAAAAAATTGCCAAATCAAGGAGATAATTGCCTTTTTTATCCGAAAAGCAATCGGAGACATTTAAAATGGCGCCAATAAACGGCAAAAATCGCTCCAGTGGTTATACATACCAAAGGCATCGATCGTTTGGCAAAATCCAAGGTTCTATTGAGATTGAGAACTCAAAATATTATTGAGAGATTCATTTTACACGTTTTAGATAAAAATAAATAAAATAATATAAAAAAGCACAAAAATGCTTAAATCTACGCACTTAACCGCTCAGGTTTAGACAAAATAATATCAGTTAGTTACAAAATCCGTCAGATTAGAAATTTATTTCACAATTTTTAATGCAAAGAGAAAAGTTGGTATTTATTCTCTCTTTATGAGCTACTCGCTTAAGTTCCCACTTAAGAAGTTTTCATGCTAAAGAAGTTTGTTTATCGGTCCCTTAGAGACTAAATTTTAAAAATATCGCCCAGTTGATCAGTCGGACATCTCCGAAAAAAATTCGAGGAAAGTGTGCAGTATGTAAAAAGTGTAACCTCTATCTGGTACAATTCAGAATACTCGTAAAACCACCACATCAATTATAATGCACAAAAACTTTAGTTTTTGTGCATTATAATTGATGTGGTGGTTTTGTGCGTTGTGAATTAAAGAAAATGTTGATGTTTTCTGGGTCATTAGAAGGATATTTTAAAATATCATTCTAATATACTGGACCTTTATGCCTTCCGGTGTTATTTCGTAGCATATTTAATGTGTAATTTTATCTGAAACACAGACACGTGAAAATAATGTTTGATTAATGACGAGTTTTTTGACAAGCATTCGAATGTTGCTCTCCTCGTCATATCAAAACTTTGGAGATGTCTGGCTAATCGACTGGAAGTTTATTTTTTCCGGTCCCTTGAAAAACTCCTTAAGGAGTGTTCAGAAACGACCATAAAATATAAAAGATCATCGCACGCCAAATAACGCTCTCCATACAATCCCTTCAGACCGTTCGGACGTAAGCGTTTTAAGCGCAGATCAACCATAGACAATACACATCTTACGCCGTAACCGCTCCTGAGGCGATATACGAAAAGTTATACACCCCCTCTCCGACGAAAACAGGAGAGGGGGTCATTTTAATTACGGAACTGCCTAGACCGGTGGATGACAGATGTCAAGTTGACAGATTCATCTGACCCTCTCTCCTACCATAGAAAGAAATATTTGATAGCGTGATGTGAACAGTACAAAACATAAGCGCTCGCGGTTCAACAGATATCTGCTCACGGTTTATAGCCTTGTCTGAACACCCCTTTAACCTGTTAAAGGCCAGGAAAAACACGGAAATTTCCTAACAAAGCACCACTTTGTATTTTGAATTGAATGTTTTGTGGATTAATTTTGAGCTATCGTATATTTTATTGATCGAAACACATTCCTAGAACAATAAACTATGTACCAAAACAACATTACTTGCGTTAATTACGTAAATTGATAGGTTTTACGATGTTTTCATCAAGTAACACGCGTCAGACTTTGACAGAAAGAATCGCGGCAAATTTTAGATTTTGATGCCACAGATAAATTAATTAAAAAATATTCTGGGGTCGCCAGGTGAATGAAAATCTTATGGGTAAATGTTGGCGCAAGCGATTCTGACCTTGTCCTTCATACAAATTCTGTACGTAGAAGGGTCAGAATCGAAGACAAACATATATATTTTTTTATTTTTTCCGCGCACATCCACGTGTCTCCGGCAAATAAGAGGTTAAGATTCACTGCATATCATATATATGACATTAGAGTTTTATGAGGAAATGTCAGTTGGTGACAGACATGGCACAACTTGACTCGACGGTCTTTGATATTTCATGACAAATATGGTCTGAGTGGTTTTAAAACATAAATTACAAAAATATTTGTCACAGATTATAACAGATATTTGTCTATGGGTCATCATGCGCATAAGTTATTTATGAGATACACTTTCCTAATATGAAGAAAAAATAACTTAAATTATTAGAAAATAATAATTTTATAAACGGACAAAATAAATAATAATACATTACAAAAAATATAAATAATCTCAACTTTGTAATTTGTTCGAATTTGCCCGGTTACGAAATTGCTACGCAAAGTAAATTGACCTATATTGTGTAATAATGTATGAACTGAATATAAACTGGGCACAATAAAATTTACAAAAAAGATACCTAAAATTTTTGTGATGCCTTGAATTCAATTACATTAATTTATTATTTAATAACTAACATTACTAAATTACAATGAGCATTTTAAAATGCTTTTTGTAAAATGCTGTCAATATTTGATTTTATATTAAATTAATAATACAGACAATATTATAATCAGATAGAGTCCTCATTTGTTGTATGACTCGGCGTTCTGAGGGTCCATGTCCTCTCCGTAATCCAAATCATCTTCCAGAGGATCTTCTTCCAAAACTGCGACTCCGTCTTTGCACCCCAAGCATCTGTAAGAGACAACATTCAGGTAAATAGAATGTGAATTACTATTTGGTAATTTAACCTTTATAAAGTTTCCAAGGTTGCCGTTTTACACAATATTTAGGAAACTTGCAACAACCAACCTTCATGCCGTTTCGTCCAGCAGAGAAGATGGACCGCCAAACAACTCGGTCTTGGCACACACTTCTTGCTTCATTCACATTCATACATTGTCTCATACACTCTTATTATTCTTTTATTCTCTTGACATGGCCCGACTCAAGAATTTGGTTCATTTGATGGTGCCATGTATTCCTTTTTTTAACATTAGCTCCACACAGGAGGCCCTCAGGAAAATATTTCCCCTTAGCGTCATCTTTGGGGATACTGTGTGGAGGGTCTCTTTAGGAAATGAAGGAGAGGAAGTTCTAGGCAGGAAAAAGATATGAGGGGTAGCAATATGAGGCTCAGTGTGAATCCATCCCTATCACTGCGGTGCAAGAAAATGTTCAGAGAGAGCCCTAAACCAGTCTCTCCCCATCCGGCCCGCCATGCTGTTGGTGAGCAGACGCAACCGTTGTCAAGACCTGGACAAACCTCACCCTAAGAACCCTGCATAGTTACTAAACGTAGCGAAACCACTACGGCAGAGGTGTTTGTTATCCAATGAACGGTTGGCGATATCCATACCCGCCTCCCAAATTGAAAAGGGCATCCCCGACTTCTTCCTCCATTCACATTTGCTTCACATATTCTTCTTACACTTCTACATGCCAAAATCATGTAAGCATTCCTTTCTTAATCCAACTTAATACGTATACATCAGCCTTTAATTCTTTGCGAATCTCCACTTTCTTACACAATCAAACATGGTTTTATCACACACACGCTTCAGGGATCTCATTTGTACAGCATTCATTCTACTTTCATCCTTCCTCTTCCAGTTCCATGCCTCACTGCCATACTTCAGGTTAGGAACCAGCACTCCATTGTGGACTGCTAGCTTTGCTTCTTTGCAACTTCAATCAAATTTCAAAGTCACTAATAAAAGAACAAAATATATATACATTGATACGTATTTGAAATAATTCACTGCAAAATAAAGTGCTTACGCATAAATGATCAATTGCTGAAATGTGCATAATTTTATTTAAAGACAAATCATTTTTGAAAATCACGCAACTGGTAAAAAAGTTACTGCAGACTTCTGTCAAACATTGTAGTTACCTGCTCTCGTCTAATCCATAATCAGCACAAGTATCTCCGAAACATTCACAGCAACCATCACTGAACCATCTGTAAAAGAAAATAAAAATTAGAGTGTGCAATTCACATGCGGTAGAAGTAAACCCTTCAGAAAACTAAAGTAGACAAGAATGGGGAGACTATGAAGCATTTTTGTTATCAATGTGAAGGATGATTTTTTCAATATTTTTGTCATCGAATTCCAGTGCACCTTTTCCTACACATTTGGTTATCTTATTAGTATTTTTGTTTTCTTCTTCGGAGTCGCTAGATGTCGCTTTCTTTTGTTTTCTTTGCCTGTTCATTTTGGAGTGGTTTGAAGATTAGATATTGATTTTACAAAAATATTTTTTTTTTTTTTTTTGGATTTCGTGGGATACGAGCCTTGGTCGGCTGAATGTGTGGCCGCTAAGGTTTGTCAGGCGCTTCATACCACTAGATCAAAGGTGGCTTCGTGGGACCACGGATTTATCGTATTATATTAGAACCGAAAATGAAATCCGTGAAATAAATATTTTATTGCTATCTCATTCTCTCGCAGGATAAATCATATAGAAGTAGGTGTTTGTCTCTTTTTAGTGTCGCTCGGTTTACCAGAGTTTCGAATGTCCGGAGCTAGTAGAGCTATTTTTTTAATTTTATTACCACACAAGCTTCGCAAATGCCTGGAGCCAGTAAGGATATTTTATCTTTTTATGATTTTTGTGATTACTGCTGGTTCCTGATAACTATTCCCAATCGTCTGGAGTTTGGTACTATAGCATCCCTAATTGGGGTAGGTATTGAAGGTAGTGGGGAAGGAAAAGAGATGGGAAAGAGGATGCTTGGAAAATACTTGGTTATTCAGATTTGGTCATCGAACATGGCTGAAGCCATATCAAGTTAAACGACACCAAAAGTCACTTAACGTAATTTATAGCAAGTTAGGAAGTTATTCTTTCGGAAGTTTTTTGACTGGTTTAATGGCACCCACGCGAATTTGCAGCCTTCTTACAGCTTAGGGGGCATACATTAATTACGTGAGCAGTTTTTCTTCCAATCTAGACCCCTCCCCTCCCCCCCTGGTGAGATAAATTTGGGCCACTTTGTATATTCTTTTCAAGTAACGTGAGATTTTGCTGGACCCCCCTCCCCACTTTTGGGCTCACGTAATTAATGTAAGAAATAGTTCCGAAATGCGTCGTTGCGAAATGTCAAAAATTAAAAGACAGTTGTTTTCATAGGATTTTTTCCTACAAAACTAGTATTTTTTTCCACTTATTTAAGTTTTCTTGAAAACGGGGATCCTTCTATTCAATTATCGGTACAATTGTTTCCAATCTTAATGTTTCCGTTTTTAACATTTAAGTATTTGAAATTTTAATTTCAGTTCGGTTGTGTCATTTGGGTAAAATGAAATTAATTGCCACCTTTGACGGCACAAAAGCGCGTAGAGAATTGTTTAATTAAAGCCAAAATCTATTTCAACACTTTATCTGGGCCTTTTCGTCTTTATTGACAAAATCGTGTAAATTTGACAGTAGCAGATGGTAGCAGGTCGTTGTTGACATCTTACCGCAAATAAATTTACAGATGAAAAGGGTTGCATGAGCATTTACACAGGTCGAACTTCCGAACAACTTCCGTGATCATTAATTACCACAAGTCGGATGCATATGTAAACGCTCCTGTGAGTGATCTGTCAAAATCTTATGTAATTCGTAAATTTTAATTACGAGTGTAACCCCCTTACAAAGATGTTTGCCCTGTAAATCATCATTTGGTTTTATTTTTGATTTGTTGATCGACATCTTCATCATCTTCCCTTACTTTAGCAAGAAAGAACTTATGTTATATTCAATTCAATTTATGCATTTTAAAAACATTACAAAATTAACATTTCAAAGCATTTAAAAAAAAAAAGATGTTAAACATATCCATACACGAAGTGATTCTATTTAACAACAAGATCGCTCTCCCGATTTGCATGACCATTGGCAAGTTAGTTCTGCAAGCCGGTAGATAAAACAGTCTATATCAGTGGCGGTTCCCCACAATGGGACCATGGGGACAGTCCCCACCAGTTATTCCAGAAACATACCAAGAAAAAATTGACAATTCTTTGTGTTCTCAACGTAAAAGTGTCATTGCGCTTAGAAATATAATCTAAAAAATTATTTTGGATAATTTTTAGGCTCGAAATTTGAGAAGTTTCTGCGAACAAACGTGCGACCACTATCCTTTTTTCCTTATAGCATACTAAACTAATACTAACGCGACCAACCAGCCACTTTGGACTCGACTCGACGCATAGGTACTAGATACTATCGCCCGCTTGACTGTGCACACTGAGTACTGTGCAGTTAGGGGACAACACGGCGATTTATTCCTTCTAAAATGAAGTTTTTGCTCGCGCTGAATATTTTTGTATGTGATTTTAGGGATCCGCGCATGCGCGCTTGAACCATCTATACCATAATCGCGGGGACAGGTTCAAGAATCCCCCTGTGAAGATTGTGAGTATTTGTTTTATTTCTAATTGAAGTAGATCAGTTATGCACGGGCCGGAAATCACGTTAGGTGTTTTATAATCATATTTGACGTTTAGTAAATAGTAATATTGTTATCGATTAGTGATAGCGCCGTTCTCGTGGTAAATACACATCAAAATATATTTAAACGAAAGTACCTATGATTATCTTGTGTTATTTTTATTAAACTTAATATTTATGTATGTAGGTACAGTCTGTCAAATAAGAGTAGAAAACATAGGAGGGCGCCACTGTAGGCCAAATGGCAATACTAAAAATATAACCATGGTGTTAATCTAAAGCTGTGTAACCTACATTTTTATTAAAAATTGAAAAGGCATGAAAGTGAAATTTTTTTTTTTCATTCCACTGATCTCAAAATTGGAATTGAATATAGGTATATTATTAGTATATCTTTACAATTTTATATTAACATAATGAAGAATAACAATAATAACAATAAAATATAAAGCGCAGAATATAAAATATAGCTCAAATTTCTTTAATATTAGCTTAAGAACCTACTTTATCCAGGCTTTAGATCATGTCTCTAATTTTAGATCTGAATATATTTAACTCTTTCAGATCTAAAAGTAGTGTAACCACTCTCACCATTAATGATTCTTCCTTTCTACTTACTGTTAAATTCAAATTTATGTTAAATTAAGAGCGTATTACCAGAGAACACCAGAAATATGTCATTTTTAAATCAGATTTTAGACGTATTGACTCTTTTCCACAAAAAATTATAAATGAATTTCGAAAGATTGTTCTTTTATCTAGCATTCGCATGTTTTAAATTTTGAGAAAAAATGATAATTTTTAGTATAATAAGGTTATACCATAGGTCGTTGGCAGATTTGTTAAATTTTCAAAAAAGATTTTGTATTATACCACACCCATTTCAAATCATATAATCATGTAGTAAAATAAATCAATGCATTATCTAGCAAACGCATGTTTTAGAATTTTAATTCGAGTTTAAATAATATCATTAAAAAATATATACGTACATGTGTTTCTTGACGAAACATAGTCAGTTTGTGTATTTATTTGCGAACTTGTAAACTAATATATTTCAGATTTTTTTACATACTTATTGTGCTAAGACATTATTGACAATTCATAAATAAGTTTGAGCGAAAAATAATTTTAGGAAGTATTTAATATTAATTAATTTACAGCTTCGCATTTCACGATTTTTCTCATACTCGCAACAGAGAATTTCAGAGCTCATTCCGCGGGCAAGAGCCGCTGCCTCTGGTCGTCTCCGCGGCGCTCTATATCGTAACATTTTGAAATGATGAATTGGATACGAAACTTTGAATTTAAACGATTTCCTTGTTTCATGTTGATAAAATCTACAGGGTTGACTGAACGGAACGCAAAATTTCATGTTCATTGAATACTTTTATGCTAAAATTTTTTAAATTTCGAATATTTTTTATTGTATATTATTGTTATGTGAATACCGAACAAGAGTCCCAACTGCTCCAAAATATATATTTAAAAAAATATATATTGTAAATTATTGCTATGTTAATACCGCACAAGAGTCACAACTACTCCAAAATTTTTTTTTTAAAATTATTGTTATGTGAATGCCGCACAAGAGTCCAACAGCTCCCAAGGGAGGGAGGTTGAAGAAGAGTTGGGATGATGTGAAGGGGTAGACTGAGGGGGGGTAAAGGAAGGGGGGGGGTGGAGGGGGGTTAGAGGTGGGGGGGTGGGAGGGTAGGCTTTATTTATATCCATTTTACAATTATTACAAAAATAACAAACACGAGAATCGGGTATGGGTACCACCGTCCCGGGAACCATTTTTTACATGACCAACACGTCTGCCGTAGGTCATCCCAAGTGGTTCGCAACGTTTGGTGACTAGCAGGGGTGCCTGGGTTCATGGGGTGAGGTTTTTTCAGGTCTTGGCGGCGGATGCGTCTGCGCACCAGCTGCATGGCAGGTCGGATCTGGAGAAAGTGGTTGAGGGAGTCCCTTTGACTTCTCCAGCCTTACACGGAACATCGCCTTGCACTGCAGTGGGAGGGATGGATTCATACATCCGCTCTCCTGGACAAGTTACCCACCCCTAATACCCCTTTCCTTCTCAGAAGATCCTCTCCTCCCTTTCCCTAAAACGAACCTCCACACAGCGTCCCCAAAGAAGAGATAGGCAATGTGTTGAGCGATTGTAAAAAAAGGTATCTCCCGATACGACCTTCCATGTAGTTGGTGGGCAGACGCCACCGCCGCCGAGATCCTGACAAACCTCGCCCCATGAACCCGGGCTACCCGTACCTATGGCAGAGGTGTTGATAATCCAATACATTGTTCCCGGGGCAGCGGTAACCATACCCGCCTTCCAAATTACTGATACTACCTGACGGCCGGCGTGGTCAAGAGGTAAGGCTCTTGACTCGTTATCCGAAGGTCGTGGGATTGAATCCCTGCGAGGTCAAATAAATTTTATTTGACTAATTGGGTTATTTCACTATTATTTAATTTAAAAATAATATATTTGCGTCACGTTCCAGAGTAGATGATACTTTTGTATCGCCCTGGTGTAAGACCACCATTCAGAATTGAAACGTTGCTAAAAATGGCTTTGGCCGTGTTTGGTGACCAGATCTGAATAGCCAGGTAATTCCTCACTTCCTCTTCCCCATCTCCTTCCCTTCCCCACCACTTTCAGCCTCACAATATACACCCTAGTCATGTCATAGTCTCACTGGCTCCAGACGGGAGCATTTGGGTCTCTTGTGCGGTATTCACATAAATATAAAATTAAAAATTATGCACACGAATAAATATTTCAAAATGAGATATTTTTTACAATCCAACTGAATATTTTTTCATGAATACCGCACAAGAGTCCCAACTGCTCCCGTCTGGAGCCAGTGGGACTATTGCACCCCCAATTGGGGTATGTTGTGAGGCTGAAGGTAGTGGGGGAGGGGAATGAGTTAGGGAAGATGAAGGTGGGGATGTACCTGACTCTTCAGATCTTGTCACTAAACACGGCTAAAGCCATTTCAAGTAACGTTTCAATTCTTCCACTCTAATGGCCGTAAAATAAAATGAAAAAACAAAAACCAAAATATTAAAAAAAATATAACAAATTGTTTTTTTTTTTGTGTAGGTATCTACTTTATACCTACTGTGTTTCTGTATCTATTTATGTCTATGCACTTCGATACACAAATTACAAATAACTACTACTAATTAAAATTCTGGAAGCGAGAATTCAACATCTTCATCTGAACCATACTGTAGGCCCAGCTCCGCGGAAACTAGTAGGTACGTGAAACCCAGCTTGCGGCGGAATGAAATCTAGTTCCAAAAACGTCCGCTCGCGACCGCTGATGTGTAAGCGCTATAGTCGGAATCGAAATTATGATTTGCTGGTATGACAGTCTTAAATGGAAGCCAATCACTTTGTAGAACACAATTTAATCAAATTATGTCATTAAGTAGATACCTTAACAACAGTGCTTCCTAGGTGTTCTGCATTTTTAGTGTGATTGCACTTTAAAAGAATATTTGACAGGTAAATTGGTGTTGCCAGCCTACAAATTTTGTAGTTCAATTTTTTATATCTTCTACTCTTATTTGACGGACTCTACCGAGTTGGTGTTCCTAGTTAGGTGCGTGACTTATCCTCTGATGTATTTTACTTTATATAGGTACTTTTATTATACCTTTTGTAAGAAATAAAAAATCTATTAAAAAGAATTAATGAGGTTGACTTTTAACTGAAAAATATTTTCCCAGTATACTTTTTGGTGGTGATACGGGGTGTACTCAAGCTGGGTATAAGATTTAAAATTAATTTTAATCTTATATATTTTTAACATTTATCGGAAAGTTTGATAAAACACGAAAATTCGTGGGAGCACATGACAAACGCAATAACTCATTTTTATTGGTAAAACACAACATAAAAAAACATGAAAGTGTCTACACAAAAAATGACAGTCCCCACCACAAAAAATGTGCTCGAGCTGCCACTAGTCTATGGGAACATAGAAACTAACTCTTTGCTTTGCTTTCCATGCTAGTGGAGTTTTGGAACCATCCACAAATCAGTCTGAAGAAATGTGTTACAATGAGCACATCCCTTCTGACCCTTAGATTTGTATTATGTACACCTTGAATTTGACAATCAATAAATAAAACAATTCACGGATGATTGGTTAGTAGCCAAGTAGACCAATGCGTTGGATTCCCACCCATCCCTTGGTGTTGTCCACCGTCATTGCACAAACAACATTCCCTCTCATAATGAGTTTTTCAAATATTGTGTGCTTTTTCGTAAACCGGGAATAATAGAGAACTCCAGTCCAATTTTTTTAATTTTTTTTAATGAATAAAGACCTTCAAACTTAAATAACTGCATTTTAATTTTCATTTTTATAGTTAGTTTTAATAGTTAAAATAATTGTCAAAGTTTTAATTTTTAAAGACTCCCAGAAACGCACCGTATCTATGGTGGTCTTCACCCACTGATAGTTTTTTTTACTTTTTAAGTTGTCATTTTGAATCAGTGATGTTATGTCGAGGGAAATTTCCCTAGATATAGGGGAGAAAAATATTTTTTAGGGATAAGGGAAATCAGGACAAAATCTAGGGAAATTTCGAACTCTGGCAAAATTTTTATTACATATGACAATATTACTGGTATTATTTATATATATATATATACGTATATATATTTTTTGGAATTCCTGTGAATCTTAATTATTGTTCATGTACTTACATGCCATGTTATTTTTAACACTGACAACTCAAAATGATATTAGGGAACGTACCCATACTACATGACACGTTCGGGGGGGGGGGGGGGTCTTCAAAATACCACGCTTGGTACAAATGAGCGGCGGGTTGCTTATGATATTTATTTTGCAAAGTGTTTTTTTTTAATTTGGAATTTAGTTTCTAATTCAGTGGTGAGTGTATTCGTACTTTTAAATTATTACTTCACGTAGCAAAAAGTGTTTTATTTGGAAAATCACGGTATTATTAGTGTATTTACCAAGTTCCGATATCTTTCCAATTAATTATCATATTAATTAACATATAACAGGATTAGTGTTACACAATCAGGTGGCTACGTAGGTAATTGCGTAAATGTGAAATTCTAGGGAAATTTCACTTCGAAATCTAGGGAAATAATTTTTTTGGGCAGAACATCCCTGTTTGAATGAAGAATCATGGGCATCATGGCGGTCATGGCGGAATGCTTTGTAATGACTTTTAGGTGTGAGGTGTGTTTTTTATTCAAGATTAACTGCTTTTAATATAGAAAAACATTGGTAAAATGTCCACATTTCACCGCTACTGTTATTGTATTTAATCAAAGTGCAATATAAAAACAATAAATCATCTCTTTCATTGCAAATACATGTGACATCGTGTTTTGTGTCAGGCGTTACTTCGTAGGTACATTGTTTTATGTATAATACATACAGAAACACTGGTATTTATAATACACTGATCATGACGAGTGTGTAACAACTTGTATAAAAAACCCTATACTAAAAACAATTTGAAAATACATATGAATTAAAGTCGTGTCAAAATATGACACGACTTTAACCTCAAATAGACAAAATTTATTGCAGATTGTCCGCAAATATAGCCCTTTTCGTAAATTGTTGAGGGCCTAAATTATGTTTCAATAAACACAATAACTATTATTTATCTAAATCTCTATAAACAGTATGAAAATAAACCAAAAACACGAAATGTTGAATTGCATAGGTACGTGTGCAGTTCAAGTCATTTCAAATGTCAATACAATACAATACATACTATCACCAGGTGACAGGTTAACAGTGATGTCACCGTTAACCATTTCAGTAATGCCAACTTAACGCTGTGTTTTGAGAAGAGGTTTAAAAATGCACTTTTTAATAATTTTTTAAAAACTCTGCGTTTAATATTATGAAATAAAACTTATATATTCAGAATCAGCGTTTCTTGGTCTATATGAACATATTTTTTTTAAGCCATAATATTTTTCACTGGAGTTCCTTATTGTCTACTTCCACGCTGACCGCTTCATTAGTGAAAATAGAGCTGATATATAGACTGTGATGAGAAAAGTCATTGATAGCATACCTGAAGCCAGCAGCTCCCATGCTCATGCAACTGCTTTTGCATTTAGACCAAGACATGCATTGTATGTAATATGTAACCGTACAATTTACACAAAGGTAGTTTGACTTTAGGAGGTCTTGCTCGAGGGTTTCTGAAAAAATTAAAATACATAAAACAATTAATAGGTACTCAAAAGTAGTTTATTTATAGCACAACTTTTGCGTACGCTTTGGTTCTTTTTCTACTTTTGTATAGTGGTGTGAGGAATGTTAAGGTTTGCAAGCCAGTCTAGGGCCTCAGGATTCGCCATCTGTAGTGAATCTAAAAGCTTTCGGCTTTTAGACATAGACGGCACTACTAATAACTGGAAGAACTTAGACTCCGCTAGATGGCAGGTAGCTTAGTACCAGTGTTAAGCAACAGAGGGTCCAGCAGCTCAGGGAGAGTGTTCAGTAGAACTCTCACATCAGATTCCATTTAGCCAGTTTCTAGATAGGTCGACTATCGTGGTCAATATTGTAATACACGAAGTATTAAATAAATACAGATAATCAGCAAGAATCTATTATTCCCAAAAGTAATATCCTTCCAAGGTGTGTTGGAGAATCTGTTAGTGTGTCTTAAAACTACAGAACACTACACCATCAATCATCAATCTATGTGGAGCAGCATTCGTTGACACACATTCAGTGGTCCGCAACGCACCAAGCTGACTTTTTAAAGCCTCACCTTATCCTTTTGACGGCAGACCAGAGTTTGAGACACCAGGGGTCCTAGCATGGTCGGTCGTCCTGCAGTATAAAACCACATTTGGACAAAGAAACTATACATACTTTGCAACAAAACTCCATAACATCCTCCCCCAAGACATAAAACTAATAAAAAATCCAATTGAATACAAATCATGAATAAAAATATGGCTTAAAGAGGTCAATGAGAAAACCCTAGCGAAGACGCTAAAAACGACATAGAAGACAAATGAACTATATTTAAATAACTTTAGTCCTCCTCGGCACAGGACCCCCTAGTGAGGAGGACTAAGAAATACAATATTTTGTACTTAATTTCACATTTCATTTTGTATGTAAAATTTTTGTATATAGTCGCTATAATAAAAAAAAAAAAAAAAAAAAAAAAAAAAAAAAAAAAAAAAAAAAAAAAAAAAAAAAAAAAAGTCGTGCTCGGGAGCGATTTCAAGTTACTGACATTTTCGATAAAACCTTGTCGATCGACCATGCTAGGGGGCCAGGAAGCAGTCTCTCGGTGGGATTGTCTACAAGATGGTCATTTCTCACGTCAGCCGATTGCCAATCAAGTTTATTCTTATAATGCGATTTTATCAATATCAAGATCGATTATAAAAAGCCACCGGCTGCCACGAAAGCACCTTGAATGCCTTGAGCTGGTGAGACCACATATCGTCGAAAACATCGTTGTGCGAACTCGCAAACACAACTTAGGGAGCACAACAAGGGAAACTTAAGGAGCGAGTGTGTATATGTGCACTCTCGCCTACCTCGCTAAACCAAAATCCTTTTGACTTAGGCCCAAAATACAGATTTGCGACCGAGAGGTAGCAAGCCAAGACAAGACGAGAGCACTCGCTTGTAAGATGAAGTGTAAAACATAAGCAACATGACTTACGAAGCGAGGTGTCCATAGCAGGAACGGGAGGGAGAACAAATACATTCCACAGCCTTCCATTCTCTGTTCCCTCGGGAATAGTCAGAGCGGCATACAGCTGGGGGACGATGTCCTGATCAGCAAACTTCTCCTTGTACGAGTTCCGACTGAGATTGTTCGACGGGACCACCAAGTCCTGACACATGTCTAAACAACATAACATTAGATAAACACCACATTGTTGAAAAATAAACAAAACATCAGGACAGATTGCTAGTAAACTTGCATATTATTATGGTATCTCAAATTTTGTTATTTCAAATATTATTCAGAACAGGCATAAAAGTTGATAAATAATGCAACGCAGATTACAAACACATGCAGTAGAATAGGTGTCAATAATAAACATACATGTTTTATACTGAAAATAAACCAATAGAAGTGTGCTTGATGCGCCAAAAATAAGCACCAAATTCTTTATTGAAAAGTTTGTATTGATCACACCTCTAGGGATTATCTATTCATTGGAAATAAATAATAAAATCGCCATGAATAATTTTATAAATAATTGTTGCGCGGGTAATATACGTTAACCCTTTGCAACCAGCAGCAAATTTCTAGTAAAGATCTTAGTTATGGTTCTACAGTGTTAGGAGACTTACTGGTTGAAACATGCGTTTCACCGACATCGGTTCCAATCCCAAAAATACATTATTTTCCGTCAGGATTTTTTCAAAGATGCTCGTGTGAAATCGGTTGTAAAGGGTTATGTAAAAATTTTAAATTTGATGAAGAGATCATAAAACAATGTAGTTATAGATATCTATATTTTTAAAGAGATATCTGCATTTTTTTATGTCAACAATGAAAATTTTATAATGTTAAATAAATTTTCGCATATTATTTAAATGATGAAAAAAACGCTAGATCATTGCGATCTTACGATGGGTTGTTTCAAATTTTTTTAACAATTCATCAAATATTTGAAGTTACATAATATTCACGTTTGGTGTAAGTTCTATTCAAGTTATGTTATTATATCATTATAGGCCAGTTGCTTCACATAACTGAAATAATCACAGAACTTAAATAGAACTTTGTGAAAATTAACTTCAAATGAATTATTCAATTTTTTTTAAACAACCCATCCATAGATCAGGGTATGCAGAAATCAGGCAAAGGATAAATAGATCACTCGTAATATAAGTAAGATACACGGACATATGAATATATCTGGACCTGCCCTAAGTGATAAAAACCTAATATTTCCCCCTCCTCATGGAACCGGCTATAAGCTCCGCCTTGGCGCCAGCTCGCTCCATGGGGAGGGGAGAGAATCTAAAATATGTGACGTCATCATTCTTGTAGTGACCAGCGCGAAAGTAACGTCTATACGTTTTACGAAATATCACGCCAAAAACGGCAGCTTGCGCTATACATTATAGGTACATATTATATAGACATAGCGAATGTGGGCGGTTCTCCGGTGTCCTCGTCGCTGGTTACAGGGGTAAGTAAATTATGAAACATTTGTAAAAGTGTCTTAACTAAACACGGCAACAAAATATTGCTATGTGAATTGCGGCGAATGTTTTTGTGGCGAGCATTTGGCCTTAGCAAATATGTTATTATCGTGGCAAGCAATTCGCGCTCCCATGTAAAAAGGTCTATTCATTCAAAGCAGATTTTGCTTTTAAGAACTAAATGGTGATATTGTAATGCGAGATGCCTATTTACTGTCAGATTGATTGTATAACGAATCACAGTCATCTTTCCCCTCTTCGCCCTCCATGGTTTGGTTTGACCCCTCACCTGTAACTGCTTGTCTAGTCATTTGGATGTCTATGGTAAGATACAGTTATAGAAAGTTAAGGAAGGGTTGTTTCACAGAGTCATTCAATTCATCAAATTTCAATGTTAATATTTAATTCCGTTACTTTCTAAGAAATGTGAAACAAACAGCTCATGAATTTTAACTTTGAAATTAAATGAAATGTTCAAATTCTGGTAAACAACCCGCCCTAAGAGTATATTAAAGGTTGAAGAATAGAGAGAACAATGAGGGAACAATGTAATAATAATCTTCTCATAATTTTTTATTTGTAGTACAATGTGTACATTTTAAACTTAGTTTCAGGAGGGTGGGGGGCGGGAGGGGGCGCTTCTTGCAATACGGTTAAGAAACACCGCTTTAGATCAATGCTAAGAACAAAAGGCTCAACAAAGAATGGCAGGATATAAAAATAACAGTTACAGCAACTGTTTGATTGTGAGTTAGGTTATGAAAGCATTTTAGTTTTGAAGTTTCGAGAATTCAACAATAGTTAGTGGTGAAGTGGGGCTCATGATTTCAGTAGAAGTGTGTCAATTATTCCAACTTTTGAATTCAGAAACGCCCAGGGTCTCAAAAGTTTCATCTTACAAAGAAAATGAGAACTGCATTTAATTTATTTTTTTTAAACGGTTTTTAGCCTGCTAAAATGCATTGAAAATCAGAAAACAAACCTAAAATTTTTTTTTTAAATTATTTTAATAATTTTTTTTTTTCAATAATTTTACCTTTAACGTTAGTTTGTTATTAAAAAATGCTTATATGCGAAAAAATGAAGAAAAAAAATCAAGTTTGTGAATAAAAGTAAGTCAAAAAGAATATTAATTTTATCCAGAAAAAATGTTATTTTCCCCTTTTATATTTTTAGCAAACACATCACAAATATTAAATTTTTTTTTTTTTGCATTCTTTGTACTACAGTTATGGAATAAAAATTAAGTTTGGTACAAAATATAAAATATGGACCCGTTGTTTTATTTTTTTTTCCAAATCACGAAATCTATTTTTTTTCAAAACTTCCGGCCATTTTAGCAAGCTAATAGTGAACAATAATTTCATTTATTTTAACGTTTTCGAATAGCTACAGATCATACGAAACTTTTGAAACCCCGGGCGTTTAAAAATAAGGCCATTTTTTTTCTCTCTAGGGAGAACGACACAAGCTACCCCGCAACCTTTATATTTAGGGACAAGTAGTTAAACGCTCCGTCACGGAGGTCATCAATATTGACATAGTTGTAAAGTTAGTTTTGTGGTAGAAGTAGATTACCGACGCACGCGCAGCACTCGCTATAGAGGTAACTGAGGCAGTTGGCGCAGTCCTTGCAGCAGGAGCAATGCGTGAGCTCGCACTTGCAGGACTGCGTGAGCATGCACTTGGACACCACACTGGCGCACACGGCCTCGTTGCACAGCGAGCTCTCTCCTTTGCTCGCCCAGCCCACCAGCAGAGCTACCAATACCAACATCGGGCCTAGAATAACACCAGCATACGATCAAAGACAGCCAAATTCAATTAACCTCTTCGTCACAATCTATTCCAAAATGGGGAGCGTTTTATTTATTATTTTATTTAAACGCTCGTAGGGCTTATATACAGTGGCGTAGCTAGCATGAGTGGCACCCGGGGCGGTTAACGTGGTGTCACCCCCCCGTCAATTTCTTAACGGTCGGGTGTCTCCTCCCGTCGGGTGTAGTGTCACCCCCCCGTCGGGTGGCACCCGGGGTGGTCCACCCCCTCTCACTACGCTACTTCTTCTACATATAATACACTTTTTTTTTAAATTACAAAACATTAAAATTGGTCTTCACAATAATTTATGGAATAGATAGAAATAGTTGGCACATATGCCGTTTGAAGTTTGCCAAGTTTAAATTGTTGTCAAATACATCCATACTGTTGTATTTGTTACCAAAACTATGTAAACGTTGTATTGGGGAATGCAAACCATAGTTAGAATGAGATGTACGGATGTAATATGTTAATATTTGTCTAGTTGTTTCATTGTTTTGACACATTGTTTGATAGTTTACCGGTAAATTTTGGGGATCGCTGGCAACGGTTAATACGCACTTTTTTTTGAAAAAATCTTTTGATTCACCTTAATTACATTAAAAGACAACTATTTGCATTGGGGGAAGTGGAAAATATTTTTGTGTAACATGGTTTGTGATACAAAAGAAAGTGCCCCTTTATAACGCCTACTCGCGTCAAGGCAAGAAAAACATCCCAGTTTTCAAGTAGTTTAGCGGCTACGCTAGGTTTGTGTAACATGGTTTGTGATTCTGGCGTACAATCTCACAAGACGAAAGCTAATTTTAATTTTACGTAATGAAATTTAGAATGAAATATTTTCCACTTCCCCCAATGCAAATAGTTGCCTTTTAATGTAATTAAGGTGAATCAAAAGGTTTTTTTAAAAAAAAAGTGCATATTAACCGTTGCCAGCGATCCCCAAAAATTAATAGTTTACCTTTGAAAGAACATCCAGCAACAATGTCACAAATCAAACTAACATGGATTCTACTCGTTGAGATTTGTTGAAATGAGTAAATATTATTTAAAGTCCAGTAACGGGAGTGCGATGTATTCATTTAGAAAGTCGACCAAAACACCTAAGTTGTTATTGTGAAAATTCACCTCAAGGCCACTTTTTAAAATTACAAAATTTTTCATAAAACCTATAAGCTAAATATAAATTTCGTGACAGATACCTTTGTATTGTATAATCTATTTGCAAAATGTTGTTATGATGACATTGAAACGTGGTGAAATTTTTGTATTGACAGATAACCATTTTAAGAATATTATGGGATAGAAAAGATGTATAAATAAGTGGTTGAAATCATGATATTATACACATTGATCAAAAGTTTGCTTCTATAAACTTATATAAAACACAGCACTTTAGACGCCAAGGGATTACTCTATTGAAATGTCTTAATTTTTGTAATCTGTAAAATCTTGTACACATTTGACAAAGTAAACACTTTTCTAATATTGACAACTCGTTCGCGTAAATAAAAGTGCATTATTCGTATTACCAAAAAATAAAACTGTTGATGAAGAAACCGATCAAAATAATGCACCTTGTTTGCAAGGCGCTAAAAAAATAAACCACGTTTTATTTTTGTGAATCGGAATGAAATTAAGCGTAGTTGTTCACTTTCAAGAAAAACACATACTTTAGAGTTTAGAGCAACTAACAATAACTTTTATTTACCGTAAACCGCCATTTATTAATCTTTCTTCGAATCGCTTTAATTGGAGAAATCAATTACAGCGTGAAACACAGGACTCAATAAGAACAGAATCAACAGAATTAACCTAATCGTGGTTTATTCGTGTTTACCACATTCATTACAGTAAAAAATAGTTGTAAAGAATTTACAGGAAACATCTCATCAGGGGCGAATAACTTTGGTCTGACCTTGAAACTGAGATGTGAAGATCCGTTTTGTTGTAGATAAAAACTGTTGACGCTGAAAGCTTAGAGTTCATTGGCTTAGAGCAGATCTGGAATTTTGATCTCTTGCTCTCTACCATAAGCGACTCGTGTAACAGAAAGAGAGGCTAAGCGCACCGATAAAGATAAACGGAAATAAAGACTGGTTTAATAAAAATGTTACTAATTTTGGAAAAATTTGTACTTGAAAAATTGTTCCGGATTTCTTATTTTATTTTAATTGTATTTTTGAAACCGTGGCGATTTTTTTAAACTTTCAATCCGAAAAATCGGACCTTTTTTTTATAAACCGGAAAGACGGGACATAATTTTATAGGTGCGAAAAAATATAATTACATAGCCGAAAATCATTTTAAAAAAAACCGACGCATTCCATGAATGGCACAGAAGAATAACGACGCATACCAAAAATATTACAGCCTCAAAATATTTGTTTCTTTGATCCATCTTATTAAATCATTGGGGTTGAAGAGGCCTCCAAACGCCTCCTTGTTCCCTTGATTTATATTTTAAACGTATGATTAGATATAAAACAAAACAAATGCCAATATAAACCACACACGGCACCTTCAGATACTAAGTAATGTTGCAACAAATAGAAGGAAAGAAAAGTAAAATACAGCTACATTTATATATTTGTTTTAATTATAGATTTTTTATTTATTATTTGTGCATGATGTGAACATTAGTTATTTATTGGGTTATAACCTAATAATAATATTTTGTTGTTTTCTTTAATGCGTGTACCTAATGTTATTAACCTGTAAATGTTCCTAATAAAAAAATTTAAAAAAACTTCATGAAAGCTGACTTTTTCCGAAACTTCGTTGCTCACTTATTGAAGCAAGTCATTTTTTCCTCGGGACGCGGGGCCCCAGCCGACGCGGGGCCCCTAGGCAGTTGCCTACCTGCCTTAGGGATAATCCGGTACTGGTCTCGCCAATCTACTCGGTGCTTGTGATCCAGGCATGTGTGATCTACGCATCACTATTAATGTATAATAACACTAGCTTTTTCCCGCGGCTTCGCTCGCATGGTATTAGGGGTTTCCCACTCCACTCCCCCATCAACCTCCCGCCCCCTCCACCCACCCATGCCCCCACTCCACTCCCCCATCAACCCCCCTCCCCCTCTCCCCCACCACCCTCCCCTCCCCCCACTCCTACCCCCTCCACCTTCCCTCTCCACACTCCACTCATCCATCAACCCCCTCTCCCACCCCACTCCGCCTCCTCCACCTTCCCTCTCTCCACTCCACTCCCCCCATCAACCCCCTCCCCCTATCCCTCCACCATTCCTTTCCCTCACCCCCTACCCCTCTCCCTCCCCTAAACCCCTCCCTCCACCCTCTTCCCCCTCCCCTTTCCCCCTCCACCAACGCTGGCACCAGGGCACTGTAAAAACATGTCACTTATTATTTCATTTTCTAAAAGGAAATTCGCAAAATTGACGGAGATACAGCATTTTATATGAAACCGTTTTAAACAGTTTGTATGTTGAATTATCCTTCAGCAAAACTTTGAACGCGTTTTTCTCGAAACTACGTTTTTCAACCTGGTTGACAATATACAGGGTGGGGCAGAGAGGAGTTACTGATTTAAAAAAATCACTGAAGGCCCCCCAGACCAAGCAGAGGGGTGAGGTGGGTGCCGTTAGGTTGGGAAAATGATGCCGTTTATGTTGGTGACCATGCCGCGGTCAGGTAAGTACCGGGGCTTTGTTGTGGAGACGTTCTTTAAAAACTGAAAAAAGTGTTGTGGCTACGCATGGAGCTTTCCGGGTCCGGTTCGAGTTAAATCGTAATGTAAATGTATCAGTAATGTAAGGTGGACAGGAACTGCAGATTCTAAAATACCAGTTGGGCGACCTAAAAGTGTGCAAACACCTGAAAACATCGCGGTGGTAAGAGCGTCAATTGAAGAGTCTCCAACCCGAGTAGCGCGGAAATATGCCGCTGTAAGGCAAATATTACACTCAGACCTTCACCTAAACCCCTACAAGATGATGCGTACACGGGAATTGAGCCCACAAGATTTTGTGAAACATAGAGATGCTTGCATTGCAATCGTAACTGCTGTGTCCCTCGGCGCTGTTTTGTGCACTGGCGACGAAGGATTAACCATTATCTTTATTGAGTTATTCATCTCACTATTGTGAGATGTTGGAGAACGTTAGGCGTCCCAAAATGAGAGAGTATGGCGAGGAACACGACACAGAAGCCTTCTGGTTTCAACAAGATGAAGCCATGGCCCATGGTGTTCATCGTTCATGCGAAATTTTGCAAAAGCTCTTTCCAGGTCACCTGATCTCTTTGTGGGGGGATATTCCATGGCCTCCTCGCTCTCCCGATTTGACCCCGATTGCCTTTTTTCTGTAAGGATACGTCAAAGATGAGGTAAACAAACTTCGATCTCGAACCCTTGAAGCTCTGATCGAGGCGATTGAGGACATCATCGCTGGAATTCCGCAAGATATGTTGGAAAGAGTGGCCGAAAACTTCTTTGAAAGGCTCAATATATGTATTGCTCGCCAAGGCAGCCACGTCAGACGATATCATTTAAAAATATCATGAAAAAAAACGGATCATTTCCCCGACCTAACGGCACCCGCCCCGCTCCTCTGCTCGGTCTGGGAGGCCTTCAGTGATTTTTTGAAATCAGTAACTCCTCTCTGCCCCACCCTGTATTAGAAAAAACTATGAAACGACGGGTCCTGACTTGTTTAATCTGCCCCTGACTATGACATCACGTAGGGATTGTTTTATAAAGGGCCGCTTCTATTATTTTTATTTATTTTTATTTTTATGAACGATGAAAAATTTCCACATATAATCGAAAATAAAATTCGCTGGTCCGCCATTTTTCCTTTTTTTAGATATCGAAATTCCCCTGCTACGGACACTGGATTTTCAAACAGTTTAAGAATTGGTGCATATAAATCGGATGTATAGTTTGTTTAATATGTTGGTCAACCATGTTGAAAAACGTGTTAAAAAGTTTCGGAAAAAACGCATTCAATTGTATGTTGAATTCGAATTTTGCTGAATTCAACATACAAACTGTTTCAAACGGTTTCACATAAAATGCAGTATCTCCGTCAATTTTTCCAATTTCTTAAAACATTTGGTGAGAGCATTTTTAATAAGTGCATCTTTCAAAAAATGAAATTAAAAAATGATATATTTCTTTTACAGTGTCCTGGTGCCTTGAAGCCTTGTTTAGGATTTCATCAAGGGAATGTGGAGGCGTTTGGGGGCCCCAGGACCAGGGGCCCGGTGGGCTGTCCCCCCCCCCCGCCCCCTATTAGTTCGCCACTGCACATTGGTAGCGGTATATAAAATAAGATCCGTGAGCAATATGGTGGGTTCGGACTGAGTGAAGCCGTGTACCCCGGCTAGTATTGTCGTAATGAAATTTAAAACGGTGGGAAAGTAAGTAGCCACCCATAAATTACGTCACACGAATTTCATGATTTTCGACCCCCCCGTCCCTGTCACACATCATTACATTTGTGAGACCTCCTTCCGCCTATTAGTGTGACGTTATATATTTTGCAATTGTACAACTAAAAATTAGTTTTACGTTTACATTTAAGTTTTGCGTTTTAAAAATTTAGATTTTTACATGTGACATAACAAAGCTGATGATCCCCCCCAATAAAACCCTTGGCACACTTCTTTACCCCCCTCCCCCCCTTAAGGTGTGACGTAATTTATGGATGGCCCATAATGATAATGATATTAAAAAATAACATCCTTTAATATTATCAGCTTTTATTTGTTTTTATTACAGCACTCTATCAATCCATAATGCAACCGTTGAAAAGTTTGCCATAAACATCACACACATCGCCGCCATTGAGAATAGTATCACCCAAAACGCCACCACAGGGCCAATGCCATCGCCAGGCTCACGTCCGCTGTCAGCATCTATGGACGATAAGCAACCAGACATTCACAAATATTTCCATAAAATAAACAAAATACAGTAATACTACCAACTGCAACCAGTTATTTTTATTGTTCTACCATTAATCTCCAAATAAGGATCCAAGGAAATATCACCTGGTTGGTGTGGTGGCCTCGGGGGCGAAATTGGGGTGGTGGAGGACTGCAGGAGGGAGGCAACAAAGAAACAGATTTTGTCTACTACAATTTATTTCTTCTAGTTTTTTTTCAGCGTTCACCCATGAATGGTGTTGCTTGAATCATGTTAGTGAACAATTCAATTTATTGCTTAACTTCAAATTGGCCATCTTAAAAAATGCGTTTTTTTTTATCTACGCTAATAAGCAATACTCTGTAGAGCCGGTTAGACCGATCGTCACATTTGAAATTGTTTCAATCGACGATAGCGCCTCTTTGACATTATTTGAATGGTCGATTTTCATTCCTCAGCTTTTGGTCATGCTATTCGATATCAAATGTGGCGGTTGGTCAAACAACTTGGCATTAAAGCGAACATAGTGAGGGAAAACATAGTCTAGTACCTATACTTGAAAAATGGACGGTGAGCCAAATAATTTGGGGAAACACTGCTTTAAGCCGAAGTTAATACTATTCAAAGGAAGATGTATTAAGTTTTACATCCTTTTGTTTACCACTGCAAAATAAATGCCTGAACTAAAGAATTTAACGTATATATTTTAATTTTGCGTTTAAAAATATAATTTCTTTTCAACTCCATTACCAATTCTCTTACGCGTAAGTTGCCCGCCTCAGTATACATGTAGACAACAGTTAGTAGGGTGTAGTCTATAAAGGCTAAAGAGCTGTGGCTACCCCAAGCAAAAGCAGACAAAAAAAAAGATAATAGGAAAACTTCTAATTGCGACCAATTTCTGTCGTAGTTCATTTATTCAGCTGGACCCAAGTTGGTCCCATCTTTCAGCTGTAGGTGATAATAAATTGGCCAACGTCAAATGTTCAATGAACAAGCATTATTATTGTTCATATCTGAACTTGACAAACTACACAGCCCACATGTAGACTACGCCGGGTAGACAAAATAATGTTCTGAGATGGATAGCTGGAAATTTAAGTACTACAACTGACATACAAAATTAAAATATAATCACACTACACTGCAAAAAACTGCTGTCAGTTTATCTCTAGTATCTATGCATTCAGTATGAACGCTTTTAGTACTCGTATAAAGAATATAAATGTTTTACTTAGTAGCACGCATTTTAAATATCCCACTACAAATGGGTATGTAGCAAGTTACTAACGACTGAGCAATCCAGCGTCCTTTATTTTAACCAATGCCAAGACGCATTTCATTTTCTTATAAAGATTTTTCACGTTGTGTTCTATTGCAGCAATGTCTTTAGAGATGTTGGCCGCCTCTGCCTTTTGCTCCTTCAAAGAAATCTCTGATTGCGTATTTCTTTCTTTCAGGCTGCACAAAAATTCCTCCTCCTCTCGATGTGGTCTAAGATGGCTGCAATCATGTCCAACAGTCAAAAACTGCATTAGTTTTAAAACATTTTACTAAAAATATTACAGTTCACTGATTAAAACTCGGCCGACGACCCCAGATATTTTTCTGTTTTATGGGCATCTAAACCATAGAAATCCCCTTTTCATCTTTTTTTTGTTGTTATTTGTTCATTTATTCGGCAGGGAATATTACCTATATTATACAAAATATTTTTTCCTGCGATCAACGATTTTCTAAACATTTTTTTAAAACAGCAAATTATGTATTAATCCTTTGCGCAGGAATACCTAAAATACTAAAAATATATTTCATGTATTTAAGTAGATATAAGAAGAAAAGTAATTTTGGGGTCTTAACTTCGGCCCCAATTGGCTGCGGGTGAGGCTGCGGGAGAGCGGGAGAGTGCGGGAGAGCACTCTTTGAGTGCTGGAAATGCCACTCGGTCCCAAAAATATGTAAGCCTTCTTAGGCGTTGAAAGCCGCCGCTGTCTGGGCCGATTTAGGCCAAAATAGCCAATCAAAACATACAATCACATTAAAACATACAATCTTTTCATGGAATTTAGAATTGTAAAAAATGTTCGTAGCTTACAAAAATGAATTTTTTTCGTTGGCAAACAAATTACTTTTTTTAAATTTTTAACTTTATGAGTAAAATCTCAAATTATAATATTTAATTAAATGAAGACCATATTAGCGAAACTCGATCGAAAATCTGTAGACAAAAAAATCAGAAAAAGATATTGGCTCCACTGGGACTCGAACCCAGGACCCTTTGCTTACATGGCAAGTGCTCTACCAGCTGAGCTACGGAACCTATTTCCAATTTGGTATTTATTTTAAATTTTTAACTTTATGAGTAAAGTTGTTTTCATTTAATTAAATATTATAATTTGAGATTTTACTCATAAAGTTAAAACTAAATATTTATCCTAGACTTGCAGAAAAGTCAATAGACGTCGCGTATTAAAAATAAAATGGATAAAAAATTAACCAGACACTATCTAGATTGCATTTAGTTCGAGTTGAATCTTGCAATCATATATAAAGATAGCAGCCAATAATATGTGCGTTAAGAAAATTAAGATAATGTTGGTAGTTCTTAGTCGAAGTATGATACAGTTAAAAGTGACCGAATTTGATATGGGGTCCGTAGCTCAATTGGTAGAGCAATTGCCATGTAAGCTAAGGGTCCTGGGTTCGAGTCCTAGTGGAGCCAATATCTTTTTCTGATTTTTTTGTCTCCAGATTTTTGATTGAGTTTCGCTAATATTGTCTTCTTAATTAAATGTGATAAAGTTCTTGCTTTTTGTTTCATAAAGAGCAGTCGTATTTAGTTTAAAAGTTGGCGCATCTATTTTAATAGTAGGAAAGTGTAAAATCTTGACTTTCTAGATATTTTTATTCGATTAACTCAGCTTTAGAAAGAGTTACGGAAGCGAGAGATTTTGAAATTTTATCGGATGAAAAACTAAAAGTCGTATCAACCTAATTGTAAACGAAACTCTAGGTTTCAAATTAAGAACAATCAAAAACTTTACTTCTTTTAACTATTTTCCTGCCAGGAGTTCGTCCAGGAGCTTAATTGAATTCAACTCAATAGTTCTTACAAAATTCCATTTATATGAATGAACGAATACAAAAAATCTACGTTTCATAAATTTTAATTTAAATATCCCACCAGCACACATAAATTATAATAATTTCTAATGAAATACTGTAAATATACAGCACACGACACCAGGGAGGTATTAGACCGCGGGAGCTCGACGTTCCAAAAGATAAAAAAATCAAAGTGTGCAATTCACACACAATGAATTCCAAATCACAACGGTGCTAAAGAAGTTTTCACTTCAAAAATTCAAAACTTCACTTCAAAAGATATATAAGATCTTTTGACTACTGTACAGTGGCGTAGCTAGGCATGGGTGGAACTCGGGGCGGATACCTCAACGTGGGGGGGGGGGGGGAGCGTAATGGTATAGGGCGTGATGTGTTCTAACAGGTGGGGCGAAATGGGATACCATCGCGGACTAGTTGATGCAAGTATCGGCTATATGGCGTTTCTGTATATGGCCTGACTCACCGTGATGCCTGTTATTACTTGGATTTTTTCCACGGTCGGGTGTTACCCCTCATCGGGTGGCACCTGGGGCGGGCCGCCCCTCCCTAGCAACGCCACTGCTCCTATGCTCCAGACAGGCCAATTCCTCAAGAAAGAACAAGATCGGAATTTGAACATATTTGGCACATTTCACTCGAAGTAAGGAAAAATTGTGTTTATGGCATTCTTCTATCGGTATTTATCTCTAATAATAATTATAAGAAAATTATAATAATACCTGGATTGGATTTTTTCAATCTCTTCATTAATTTCTGTGAATTTTTGCTTCGCAGAATTTACGTCGTCGTGCAATGTGCGCACGCGATTTTCGAACTGGATTTCCCGCTCTTTCGCCTGCATTTAGATTAGTGTTAAAAATAACTTACTTATAACTTTGTAGTCTTCCCATTTCCATTATTATAAAATATAAAAAAAAAAAAAACAATTGAACCCCAAATGACATTATTTTGGCAGTTGAGTTAGATAGTTAAAAAAAACAGGCCCCCTAGCACAGTTGATCGATAAGAATTGATAGGATAACTTCGCGTTTTCGATTCCTCGGCCGGATAAGTCTTCCATCACAACACAAGCAACATTTTCCGCTTTCTGTGATGGTATTAGGAGATTTTCAAATAGTGTCAGGTTATTCGTAATCTTAACCCGGAAATGTTTGCCTTTCTAAAAAAAAAAAAAAAACTTTCGGTAACTTCTCATCCTTCCCTAGCATGACTGCAGAGCGCCAACGAATAAGTGACACTTGACAATGACTAAGTGCTCTTTAATATATTCGATTTCAAGTGTTGTTTGTGCGTTAGCGATCTGCAGTTGTCCTAGGGAACGGTGAGAATTTACCGAAAGTTATTTTATCAATCCTTATCGATCGACTGTGCAAGTGGGCTTGGTTTATTCAGCGTTATGCTACTACCACACCAAAGCCAACCTTCCAACTCCAACCTTCTACAAGTTGGAAGATTGATCGCCTGCCGGTCGCAGACTAATGTGTGCAAGGGCGGATCCAGGATTTTATTCTGGGGGGGGGGGGGGCACAAGGGGCGGACAGGCAAAAAAATCAACAATTAATGTTAGAATTTTTTTCTGGGGAGGGGGGACGGCACAGGGGGCGAACGGGCAAAAAAATCAACAATTGTTAGGAATTTTTCTGGGGGGGGGGGGGGGGCACAAGGGGCGGACGGAAGTATCATAATTCAAGTTTATTTCTACATGTTCAAGGATGTACAGGAAGGTTTATGAAAGTGTCAAAACACTAGAAAAAATAAATGTTTAATATAGACAGTTTTTGCTTCTAAGTATGTACTGTTATGGAATCTCCACAGTACACAAAAATACCGGTCTGGGGGGGGGGGGGGGGCACGTGACCCCCCCCCCCCCCCCCCTAAATCCGCCCTTGAATGTGTGGACGGCTGCAGATGGCTTGTTCGTGCGAGTTGGCCGTCGCGTTCTCCTCGGAGGCGATCCCGGACCAACTCGAACACCAAACCTCGAACTCGAACTTCCAACGCACGAACTACTTCTCCACACAATCGTTCAAAGGTTTAAAGAATATACGAAGTGACCCAAATTTAGTTCACCAAGGGGGGGAGGGGTCTAGATTGGAAGAAAAACTGCTCACGTAATTCATTTACGCCCCCCTAAGAGTATAGAATTGAAGTACCTTTACCCTTCTCCGTTGTTCCCAACTTTTCAATCAATCAATCTGAGTCTCCGATCAGCTAAGTCATTTTTTTAATAACGCTCGATTCGCCTGTTGGTCGGAAAGTTGCGTTGGGAAGAGAAGAGAGTGTTTGTGCATTTGTGTGTGCAACAAGTATGCTGAGCTAAAATGTCGGCTCAACGGTTGATCAGTAAGATTGGGAACAACGGTCAATACCTAGTATCGGTATTTTTTGCGTCACGTACCTGGAACAAGTTTTCGGTTTGCGCTGCATGAGCGGTTTGTAATTCCTTTAGCTCGCGCTCCAGAGCGCCGACGCGCGCCCGATTGGCGCGCTGAAACTCAATGTGTCTCATATTGTTATTATGGGTATCCTCCTTCGCAAAGCTGCCGACCGAAGTGACCGCTGTTGCCGCCTGAAACAAATAATGTGTTTAAGTATAGTAAAATTCTGACGGGGATTGTCTTAAACAGCATTTAAAGAAACACTGATTTTTTCATACATATAAGGGAACGTACCCATACTACGTGACAATTTTTTTGCAATTTTTAACCCCCCCCCCCCCCCCCCCGGTGCCTAAAAACCTAAGCCCCCCGCCGCTCATTTATACCAAGCGTGGTATTTTGAAGACCCCCCCCCCCCTGAACATGTCACGTAGTATGGGTACGTTCCCTAACTTGTAAAATAACTGAAACAAACGTGTTCATAATAATTTTTGGAGCATACTTTACGTTTTTTTATATCGAAGGAATTTTATATATTTTTTATAGAATTTACAAGCTCAGAATCATACAACTTCAACACCAGCTTTGAAAAGTTATTAAAAAAAATGGTTAAATAAACGTTAGGTTGGGTTATAGGCTAATTTTATTTATTTTTTCTTCATAATTTTTAATGGCTTTTTAAAGGGGTGTTGAAATTGCGTAATTCTAAATGGAACCGTTTCAAGGGAACTTTTTTTATTTTATCTATGCAGATACAGATAAGGGTCGACCGACACAGGTTTTTCGTTCTCGGCCGAGACCAAGAATATAAAAATTGAGAAAAAAAATGAAAATCCGCTATTTTTGCATAATACACAATATTTAAGAATGTAATAATAATTGGTTTTAAGGCGCCGCATCCGCGCTCAAAAAGAAGAAGATGGAGAGATATGTAATTACGAATGTTAGAGGAGCGCGCTAACATTTAAAGCGATAAAATCGATGCGAAAATTGCGAAAATATTTAATAAAACACGACACGTTTAAAATAGAGTAAAAATCTCGTAGAAGGTGTCTTAAGTATCATGTAAAGAAACATTGTGATTTTTTACAACTATAACTTGTAAAATAACTAAAACAAACGTGTTTAAAATAATTTTTGGAGCATACTTTGAGATTTTTTTCTATCGAGGGAATTGTAAATAATTTGCGTCTAGATATTATTATCATTATGGTTATAATTAAAACCCGCCTCGCTGCCAGCTGACCAATCACAATCGACAGCTCTCTCACGCACTGACACCAAGTGATGAATGTGGACGCGCGCGGTAGATTTGAATCCCATTATCCTTTACCGTACCTACTTACAACGGTCTCGGTAATGGCCGAGAATCTTGGCGATTTTTCACCCAGAACCGAGATAGATTTCTCGGTAGAATTTGTAGCCGAGAATGCCGAGACCGAGACCTAAACCGAGATCTCGGTCGATCCTTAGATACAGATGTCAATTAACAAGAATATACAAAACAATAACTAGAGAAATCACCTGCATCCAAACTATTTCTCACGAATTAACTTTAACAGTAAATAAAAACATATACAAATATGTTTACTTATAACTTTTGTTAATAATTGTTCATGGGGCCAGTTTAAAAAGCAGAATATTCCTCGATATTATGTGTAATGATAAATTAAATTTAAAATCCAGAAAACTGTTAAAATATCCGACTGTATTTTGTTTCGTGTCGTTGTCGGAACTGTGAGCTTTGTTCCTATAAAAATATTTGTGTAAATATTTAAAAAATAAATGACGATCTATTATTAATACGAGTATATACGATAAAGGAAAAAAATGTTTTCCAGTAGTTGTAATATCTTCTTGAATTTGATGTGTCACGAATTTTTCGAGATCTTACATCTAGACGTTATATATTAGACGTGGGCAGAATGATTCCCTGGAGTGAATCGATTCAGTCTGATTCCCGTGGCCTTTTGAATTGATTCCTTTTATGCATTCCTTTAATTCAATTAAATCCCAAAAAAAAAATTATTGTATTTTTATATAAAAATCGGAGTGTGCAATTCACACGCGGTAGAAGTAAAATCTTCAGAAAACTAAAGTAGTAGTAGTAGAGTGGAGAGGCTATGAAGTACAGCACAAAGACGAGACCGATAGGCTACGAAGTTCCGCACAAAGAGGAGACCGATTATACTATCTCATTCATTCGCAGGATAAATCCCAAATAGATGCACTTCTACCGCGGGTGAATTGCATACTCTGATTTGCATACAAAATTTAAAAAATACATTTTTTTTTCTTTTATTTAATATAGATATATAGTACAGTGGTTTTACATAAATTACATATCGGTACACAAATTATTTAAAATTGCAATCTCACCAAAGAAGAAACTAGTTCTTGTGCTTGATGAGCGAGTTACACTAATTATAACAGAAATAGAATAACATTATGCAAAAGGTAAGTATATAATGGGAACAATTGAAACTTCTGGATTATCTATAAGTGTAGGTGTACATACATGGGATACGGTTACATACTAAAATATTATGCACTTAAGTGAAATTCGAAAAATCTAAATAAAATAGAGATGAATATAGATTGATAATACTTAGAAAGAAAGAGAAAAACAGGTAATTATTAAGTTAATTATTCCCGATGAAGTGTAGCTTCAGTTTGAGTTTCAGTTTATTGATGTCTTTGGTTTTTTTTTATTTCAATCGGAAGGTTGTTGAAAAACTTTATTCCTAAATAGATATAATTGTTTTGCATTAGTTTTGTATTAAATTTTGGTATTTTGAAGTTGTCTTCATATCTTTTTGATTGATGGGTTTAAAATTTTTTGATGATATTATCTTTGTAAATTTGGATAATTGCATTTTTCTTGAAGATATTCTCTACTCGAGGCACCGTGAAATCGGCGAAAAGCGTTTCTGTTGGATAAGTGGAGGGTTTCTTTAGGATTACTTTAATGATTAGCTTCTGGATCACTTTGATCGGAGTTAGAATATTGTTGTATGACCCCCCCCCCATCCAATAATTCCATATTGAATTGATGACTGGATTAGTGCATAGTATACTCTTTTTAGATTGTTAAGTTTTAAAATATTTCTTAATCTTATGAATATATATATACATTTTCTGATACGCTTAACCAATTCGCAGACATGGCTCTTCCACTTCATATGTTGTTCTATTATCACTCCGAGATATTTGATTTCTGATACTGATTTCAATGTTGAACAGCCTTGGATACATGTTATTTTATTACATTTGTTATTATGGATAATTATTTTAGTGTTGGGGATTGTTTTTAGTTTGTTGATTGAGAAGTGTATGTAGTATGTTTTGTTAGTATTCAATGAGAGAAGATTTGTGTCAAACCAATGTTTTAAGGTGTTCATGCTATTATTTGCTTGTTCGTTTGCTCTATTCCAGTCAATCCCATTCACTATGATAGCTGTGTCGTCGGCATATGATATTATGTCTGCGTTAAGTGGTAGTTTAAAAATATCGTTTACATAAATTATAAATACATCAAAATACTAGTTATTTTACAAGTTCTGTGAAAGTTCGATTCAAGTTCTGTTATTATTTCAGTTCTGTGAAATAACTGGCCCATACTGGAATAATTACGGAACTTGAATAGAACTTTCACAGAACTTGAAAACTTACTTTTAAGTCTTATGAATTGTTCAAATTTTGTGAAACAACTGCCCAAAATATCAATCATATATCTCGCAAGCTAAGTGTAAATCGCGGAAAAATCCAAATTACAACAGCTCTTCTACAAATTTCCTCGCTCGACTCAAGCGAGAGTTAAAAATTCTTTGTTCTACCGTCAAATGCTTTCCTGGGTAGAACAAAGAATTTTTAACTATCGCTTGGGGAGATTTGTAGAATGTGCATTCGGTACGATACCGCGTCGTAGCATGATGCGACGTCGTATCGTGTTTATGTGTACGAGCCCTTAGAAGGGAACATGGGCGGTGAGAAATTTGAGGAATAACTATTTCTATTGTTCCCTAAATTGGGATCTACCAGCGCGTTATCGACGCATTGGTGCGTCCCAACTAAGGTGTGTGCGTAGCTCGCGTTTGACGAAACTGACAACCGATGAAAAATATAACTTATCAAGAAAAATAAGAAGTAACTTATCAAAAAAGCAAAACGTACCGACACGCTAGTTGTTGACATCTTTATTATATAAAAAAGCAAAACGTACCGACACGCTAGTTGTTGACATCTTTATTATATAAAAAAGCAAAACGTACCGACACGCTAGTTGTTGACATCTTTATTATATAAAAAAGCAAAACGTACCGACACGCTAGTTGTTGACATCTTTATTATATAAAAAAGCAAAACGTACTGACACGCTAGTTGTTGACATCTTTATTATATAAAAAAGCAAAACGTACCGACACGCTAGTTGTTGACATCTTTATTATATAAAAAAGCAAAACGTACCGACACGCTAGTTGTTGACATCTTTATTATATAAAAAAGCAAAACGTACCGACACGCTAGTTGTTGACATCTTTATTATATAAAAAAGCAAAACGTACCGACACGCTAGTTGTTGACATCTTTATTATATAAAAAAGCAAAACGTACCGACACGCTAGTTGTTGACATCTTTATTATATAAAAAAGCAAAACGTACCGACACGCTAGTTGTTGACATCTTTATTATATAAAAAAGCAAAACGTACCGACACGCTAGTTGTTGACATCTTTATTATATGAAAAAGCAAAACGTACCGACACGCTAGTTGTTGACATCTTTATTATATAAAAAAAATTGCACTAGTATCAAAATCCAGAGAGGAAAATGGGGAATACCTTTTTATGGACAAACCGCCGCCTAATACTAGTACTAAGTACCGCTTAATATTTTTCCAAAAAACGATCGCTTGGATGATGGGCCGTCAAATGAATAAGCATTTTTTATAGCAAATGAATATGAGAAATGCTGTTTATAAACCAGACATACCCTTTTATGAATTCCCAGCTTTTGCTCACCCTGCGTCTTCAGCTGCTTTCTCATTTGGGTGTTCTCCGATGCCAAAATCTTCACCTGAATTTATTACAAGGTGAAGCGTTAAATATCAAGGGTGGGGAACATCGCGATCATTTTGGTGGGTAAATTTTCGGTCCTGCCCGCCACACCAACTGGAGACGAAGTTACAAGTGAAAGTTTGGCTGCCTTTCCACACATATTTCTTTTCTCGTAAGTCGCTTCCGTAAGTGACGTATAGCCAAATTATCAATGTAGATGACAACAAATGTCACTTACCGTAATTTCTAGCAAGTTACAGAAGTTGTTCTTCGCACAGCTTATCAAATCAGTTTGTGATAAGTTGAAAGACTTACCGGAAGAAATTGTACCAAAATTCGCCGTTGCGAGATGTCATAAATTAAAAGATAGTTGTTTTCGTAGGATTTGTTTCCTACAAAACTAGTATTTTATTATTTCAACTAATATCTAATTGGGTTAAGTGGATAATTACCACCTTATTTTCTCCCGAAAACAATATAAAAATAATTCTAGATAAAAATCCAATTAGCATTACCCACGAAAATAAATGTAGACGGAAAGAAACTTTTCTGATTCCAAAAACCGAAGAGATATCATTTATTTTTCAAGTGGAAAAAAGCTTTCTGAAAATGAGCATCCTTCTAAAATTAGCTGTCCAATCATTTCTAATCTTAATGTTCCTGTTTACAACATTACGTATTTGAATTCGGAGTCGATTGTTGTCAGGTAGCTATCATTCGGATAAAATTAAAGAAAGAACATCATTATTTCACCAAAGCGCGTGGGTAATTGTTTATTTCGAGCCAAATTCTATTTCATCACTTTATTTGGGCCTTTTCGTTTTTCTTAACAAAATCACCTAAATTTGACAGCAGCAGATCGTTGTTGACAGGAAGCCACCTCACCGCAAATAAATTTACAGGTGTAAAGGTCGCTAACGTCGCTTTGAGCACTTACACAAGACTTCCGAACAACTTCCAAGAGTATTAATTATCATAACATCATAAGTCTGATGCATATGAAAACGCTCCTGTGAGTAACTTGTCAAAAACTTTAAATTTTTTTATGAGTGTAAAGCTAGCGTTTACATCTAGGCGGTGAGTGTTCTAGGCGTAGTTTTGAAGCAAGGGAAAAGGTGGAGGGGGATCGGAAAATTTATTAGAAAGTTTTTTGTGAACTATACTTATTTTTTACATTCCATTGCTAAAAGGGTGGTGAAAATAATATTGTTGTATTTTATGGGAATGTAATTTACGAGTAGGTACTATCCTCGTTTTTCCTACGTAATACTGAAGCCGATGGAGGGGATTTGAACTAACTGCCCCCCCCTTAAATACGCCCTTGGAATTAGGTACTTACACTTATTTCGGAAGATCATCGTGGCCGTGTTATATTAATGTGAAAAATGTTCACTTGTATCATTAGGGGGCATACATTAATTACGTGAGCTCAGAGGGGGGGGGGGGTCCAGCAAAATCTCACGTTACTTGAAAAGAATATACGAAGTGGCCCAAATTTATCTCACCGAGGGGAAGGAGGGGTCTAGATTGGAAGAAAAACTGCTCACGTAATTAATGTATGCCTCCTTAGTAATAGCTAATCTGTATGTTGCCATTTACCTAATACCGTTTAAGCGATTACAGCGCCCTTCATTTTTTAGACTATATTGACGGACAATACGCTGTATATGCTCATTGTGAACACCTAACCTAGCTTTTTTACGGTCAACATAACATTGGGCCGGTCTATCGGTATTTTATTAGCAGCGGTATCACTAGGCTTATCTTTCCAGGGCTCCTATCAGGCCCATTGTAATGTTTGCTACCTGTCGTTTTAATTGAGACACTTCTATAAAAACGTTCTGGGAATTCTGTTCAGATAGTTTGGCAGTTTTTCCAACCCGCTCTCCCAGGATTTCACTGTCCACCTCCCACTGACGTATTTTACTTTCATAGTTGGCTTCCTCCATTTCCTGCAAAAATTCATTGGCTTAAAAATTAAAATCTATTAGGCTGGTTCATCCAGCATACCTAAAAATTATTACAAATAAAGTTTTTTTTACATTACTAGATGCCATGGCTTTCAAGCAGTTGATTATGTCGTTTCGACTGGCCAATATTTCAGTGCACTCCCCTATCAAATGCGTCGGTAGAGATGTTATTTTTAGGACAACTTCATCCCCTGCAAACAGATATAAATACATAATAATAATCGCTGGCAACGGTTAAAACGCACTTTTTTTTTGAAAAAATCTTTTGATTCACCTTAATTACATTAAAAGACAACTATTTGCATTGGGGGAAGTGGAAAATATTTTTGTGTAACATGGTTTGTGATACAAAAGAAAGTGCCCCTTTATAACGCCTACTCGCGTCAAGGCAAGAAAAACATCCCAGTTTTCAAGTAGTTTAGCGGCTACGCTAGGTTTGTGTAACATGGTTTGTGATTCTGGCGTACAATCTCACAAGACGAAAGCTAATTTTAATTTTACGTAATGAAATTTAGAATGAAATATTTTCCACTTCCCCCAATGCAAATAGTTGCCTTTTAATGTAATTACGGTGAATCAAAAGGTTTTAAAAAAAAAGTGCATATTAACCGTTGCCAGCGATCCCCAAAAATTAATGAATGTTTTATTATCTTCCTTTTTGTGACAAGTTGATATAAATAAATAAAAATAAATTAGGTAGACGGTGGATTCTCTCCATGTGCTGTTGACACGTCATATTATAATTAATGAAAAATGCTCACTTATCTTTATGTAAAATGTTATTATCTTTGATTTTATAGACATTTATATAATCAAAGGTTATTATAAAATAATATTTTTATCGTGTGGTTTGCTTACATTTACTCTTATCAAATGCATTTTTTGTGACGTTATCACATTCTTTAGGGGATACCATTTTTTCAATGAAAAACTTAGTAAAATGTATTACAATATTAGTTTTACGAATCAAATTTAAATACAATAAAATTTAACGAAACTTAACGAATCGAGAAAATGAAAATATGTGGCATTTCTTCAAACAAACAAGTAACAAAAGAATGCAACGGAGTGTAATTTTAAATAGTTTAAAAGTACAATAGTAAGTACCCAAGGTTAGCATATCGAGGGGGTAGAGCGGCGAGTGGCTAAAAATTGATGACGTGGCTTGAAGTCCAAGTTCCACTGGGAGATTTGAATTAAATGCAATACAAGTGGCAGTGTTTTACTTCAAGCTACTTCACGCGTTCGAAATTTCAAAAGCGGCCCGACGAGTTTTTTTTAAAGGCCCGTATGAGCTTAGAGAACGTAACTCAAACCGAACGGGGTCTTCAAAATACCACGCTTGGTACAAATGAGCGGCGCGCGGGGGGCTTAGGTTTTTAGTAGTATGGGTACATTCCCTAACCTTTTTAAACGCATTTTCTACGAACCTTGGTAACCTATCTAGCACCCCAATCTGGGTAAGCTGGTGAATGCGTTACGAAAAGTATGATGTGAACGGTGATCGGGCGAGGCGAACGGTGATCGGGCGAGGCGAACGGTCGGGCCTTTACGCACGCTTGACTTAGGGAGTAAGCTGGTGAATGCGTGACGAGAGCATTATGAAAAGTGTGATCGGGCGAGGCGAACGGTCGGGCGAGGCGAACGGAAGTTGAGAGGGAGATATAAGTTAGTGAAGTTTTACTTCAGTCATGTGGTCTAAAGCACAGTATTTTTTTTTCTTTATTGCAATACATCGTATTCTTCTGGTTTAACGATTTCCAAACTATGAATAATATGTGTTAAGGTGTGTACTACATCTTGTTTGTATGTATGTTTGACAAAACCTCTGGGTAACAATCTTCGTTGCAAACAAGATACGAAGACTGATTGTGCAAAAATCGTTCGGGGCGATGTTCGGAAAAGAATTTCCTACATACTGGCATTTAAAAGGTTAACTACCTTCTAACATTGATGTACTTCATTTAGATGAGATCTCAGAGATTGTTACTCTGAGGATGAGATACGAAGCTAAAAAAAAAGGTTCCACCTTTTACCTTCAATTGACCTCCAACGCACCCAACAATCGGAAACTACGAAATCTAGGTCTAATCCGGTCTAGGCGCGCCTCTTAAAGCGTTCTAAAAACCCCCACAGACCACAGGGCTTCGGAGGCTATCAAGCGGCTTGATGGCAAGCACGTTCGCTTGATTTTTCATCTCCTCGGGAGGTTTCCGTTTCACAAAAGCTCCTCGGTACCGCCAAAGCGTTAGCAAGCGTAGGCAAGTTAAAAAACGACATCTACACGTTTGCGAGTGCGCCAATATGGGGCATCTGGCCACGGCGGACGTCTACTTAGGCTATATTATGTTTGTGTTAACCTATTTCAATGTGAAAAAAATAAGGGAAAGAGATAAAAAATGTATCTTTTTGTACCATCAAAGAAGAAGACAATACTAATAAATCTAAAAGAAAATATGAAAAAGAACCGACACAGAAAAATAAAAAGGCAACGGTCGCAGCTGGTATTCGAACCCTGGATTACTCGTCTTTTAATTTAATAAATAATAATAAGCTAATAACAAAGCACTCTTTTTAGGGTGAATTGCATATTAAAAAAAAAAAGCTAATAATTTTTTTTGTAATAAATAATATTTATTTCATTTGGGCTCTTTCGTAAATCCAGTAATGCAAATTGTAATAAATTACATTAGTGCCTAAAATTATGTAAAATAATAATATAAGCAATGACAATATTAAAAAAATAAAGATAGCTTAGAAGATTAATTAGAACTACGAACAAAGTTTAATTTCCATCACCAAATTCAGATGTAGAACGAATTAATTTACATGGAAATTTAGGAGGTAGAAGTGTGGTAAAAATAACATATTTGAAACACAATCAGGTAGAAATGCTAACAATTTTTTTCCATAGGAAAGCTAATAGCTCAGAAATGCACAAAATAATTTGCAAGGCTGATAGAAACATTACACCTTTAAATTTATATGATGAGAATGCCAACGTTCTTATAAATATTAACCAGGAATTATTAAATTCCTGGTCAAATAAAATTATTCACGCAAAACACTTCAATTATCTCAACCAAATGTATGTTGACAAACTTTCGTCAAACAAATGGTTGAGTATTGGAGAGTTAAGCGCAGAAATAAGAGGATTTATGCTTGCCATTCAAGATAGAGTCATTAATACTAAAAATTATAGGAAGCATGTAATCGAAGATACAAATCAAATTGATGATGATGATGAGAGAAAATGTTTGGCTTTTCAGGAAACTATAGAACATATTATATCGGGATGTTCTGTATTAGCGCCGTAAGAGTATACATTTAGGCACAATCAGGTTTTAAAAATAATTCACCAAAGTTTGGTAATTAAACATAACTTGATTGACTGCCGTAATATATGTAGTACCATATTATGATAAAACTATACCAACAAACAGAACAATTAGTCACAATAGACCTGATGTAGTTTTACATGACAAAATTAAAAAAAAAAAACTTATATCATTGATGTCGCTATTCCAAATTCCTGTAGTATTCAAAAATCTGTTTCTGAAAAAATAAGAAAATATACAGATTTAGGAAATGAGATTAAAAAAAATTGGCATTCTCAGACTTAAAAAAAATTACCATTTGTTATTTCGGTTACTGGCATTATACCTAGCTCTCTCATAAAAAATTTAGGCATATTAGATTTGTAAAAGAATTTATACACAAAAATGCAAAAATCAGTCATTTTAAATACATGTAGGATTACAAAAGATTTTTAAAATATTTATATTGAGGGATCAGTAGGATTTATATGTCCAATTAGGAGTTCCACCAAGCCGAACCCTCTGATATGAAAATATCTGGAGTCGGTGAATTATTTTCCCATTTGCTCTAGTAGATTGACATGTTGTTCTTGTATTATGTTGTATTTATTATACTTATATAGTGCATTTGCGTAGCGTGGATTGACTAGATGATCATTTGTGGAAAAGTGTGTGAAAGGCTTAAGTTTTTCCTGTGGGAAGATTTAACCCGAACATAAAATTTGAAACCAATTTGAGATAAGCCTCATGGAGAAAAAACGGCGTCTGTCCGTCGCAGTTAGGAAGTTCCACTAACGAACGTCTGGATGCCTCGCAAGCGCTTGCCGCTTGTGGACAAAATATTTGACCCCGGCCCGATCGGCGGCAAGCTCTTACAAGTCTACGCAAGCCAAGCCAAAGCCACCCTCCACACGTTGGAGCTTGTGAACGCCTGCCGAGGTTCGCAAAGCGTGTGGACGCAGCATCAGTTTGTGCAATTATATTGTCTATGGTGATACCTTTTTTAAATGGCCTTGAGTTTCCTCTATCCTTTTATATGGTTGTTAGTCAGATCCGTCAGGCAGGTTTTTTATCCGTGGTTAAGTTGAAAACTAACACTTTATATACCAAAAAACTGTAGATATCGATCTAGAGATTGGGTTATTTATGGCCTCGCGCGGGCAGCATCATATTGTTTTATTTATGGACAGCATCTTCAACAATATTATTAGTAATTTTATTGACGGCTGAATACAAAACAAATTATTTATTAACAATAGCAGACAAATCGCGTCGTGCTCAAGTGTGGTTCGAGCTCTTATTTGTGATTAGAAAAATAAATAAAAGCGTCGTCGCAGTGGTGAAAATCGTGTGGTGGTGAAAATCCTGCTGCTTTTGTAAAACAAGTAACTTTACTTAGCTTGGGTAATGAGAAGGATTTGTGTGTTTTGAGAGTCACGCGGAGTTGTATATAATAATAATCTTTCGTGTATTTGTTAAGTGTTCGCGTAAATTGTCCGCTCGCAACAACATGAATCAATGCTCGAAGACAGGGATTGTTAAAGGAGAATATTTCACCTAGTTCTCCCAAACAAAGGAGAGAAGTTCTTCCCAGTTGAAGAGTCCCATTGCACAGGTTCGTGTAGTTACCCAATGCCCTGTGATACAGTAAATGTGCATCTGAATTATTTGTTGCAACGTGTGTCACCTGAATTTCCCTTATTGATTTGCTCCGTTCTGCTGTCATTCAGTGCACTCTGTGCAACCTTGTTTATAATATATCCTTCCTTTAATTGCCGATTGATCTAGGACGCATCTAAATTGTATTCTCTTCATGGGTCTGCTGCTTTGCGTGTTTTGTTTTTTCCTATTAAAATCACGATGCATTTTACCCTTCAACATTCATTGGTTTTCAATTTTCAAAATAATGATGGCTACTCTATAAGGTATCCATCTACCTTGTTGAGATGAAAATATAAAATTACATTGTTTTTGACCTCATTTGTTATTATTTGAAACCTAAACTAGGGATTGCTAAAGCATTTATTCACATTTGAATTGCAGCTAAAAATACTTATACAGTAGAATCGTTTATTATGACTCCGCCTATATTGACCAACCGCTTAATATTAAGTAATTACACAGCGAAGTTTGGTTTTCATATAAAGTTCTTTATAATACAAAGTCGGATATAATGACTTGGCTTATAGTGACATGTCGCTTATTATGACCCATTTTTAACAAACTATGTCCGGTTATAGTAACCGACATGATTCCTAGCACCTTCGGTAGTGTTCGGGAGGGTCGCGTTCGGTGTGTGTGTGGCACACGGCTTGTTTTTGTTTTGAGTCTCGTGAGTGGGTGGTTTGGTATTTTTATGTTTGTTAGTGATTTGTGAAAAAAATGATTTCTCAACGTCGTCGTAAAGCATTTATGATTGAGGAGAAAGTTGCAATAATATGCACATTAGAAAATGGAGAATCAAACTCATCTCTCGCAAAGGAATTTGGGGTTGGTCATTTGACAATCTCAATATACCTAACAAAAAAAGGAGGTTGTTTATTTTCTACAAAATCCTTTGTTTGACGTCCGCTTAGTGTGACGTGTTTGCCATTTCCCTTCAATGTCATTATAAAAGGATTCCACTGTAGTAGTTTTAGAGTTTTCTTCCTGAGAGGTAGGAAAAACAGTATGTTGCCTATTAGTTTATAGTATTTTAATGAATGCTTTATTTGAAGCTTTGTAGCACTGGCAATATGATAAAATGCGCTCCTTATAATTGATTAAACAGTGCAGATGGGAAATGTTGAATGTGCTATATATAGTAAACACCGTACTTTAATGCCGACCTCCTGCCTCCCAGCCCACGCCTTTCTCTTATGTTTTACGCATCTTTCTGTTTCGCTTATGATCATTACGTTCATTAAGTTTTTTGGCGCGTACCATACCAGAGTGAAGTTTAGTTTTTCATGTTTACAATATGGTAGGAATGTTCAGTTCTCCAGGGACTCGATTCTCCAGTCAAGGCCGCTCGCAATCGCCGTCGAAAGTATGTACATTGGTCGACTTTGGTATTCTCGAATCTCTTCGAAGGTACATACTTAGATGCCAAACGTAGATTTAGATTCCACTCGACTCGATTCCAAACTTAGATTCCACTCGACACCAAGTTGTCTTCGCCATAACTGTCAAAATCTAGTATTATTGTAGCCTAACGTAAGACCGTTTCCCACTCATTCTGATTAACAGGCATTGTACATTTTTACAAAGTTGTTTTAAGGTTCATTATAATGACTTATTTGGTGATATTGGCTGCAATACATAATGTAGAGCAAACTGAAACAGATGCTTTGAGACCAACAGGAATATTTCACCGGAGGATAGAGATAGTTTTCACATGAAAATTAACTTCATAATATGTTGTACTCTCGTTTTGCATGTATTAGAGCATTAAATTTCTCTTCCGCGGTGGTTACCATCTGCTTTTGGTTTTGAGTAATACATCCGCCAGCCATTTCGAAGAAAGTGCGCTCGTAATTTCAAATTCACACCACAGAAAGGTCAAAAATCAGAAACATAGACAATATTCGCAGGGCTGCCAATGTAATCATCTCTACAACCCTTTGACAAGAATACTTAAAAAGAAACAATCGACAAAGTTCGACAATCGACAACGAGTAATTCTTGATCGTTATTGGAGAATCGCAGCCCAGTAACATCCAACTCATTACTTACACATTGTTTCAAATACTGTATAGAAGAGCAGGTATAAATGTGAACAACGCAAGTAGCGTGTGCCAAGACCGAGTAGTTTGGCGGGCGTCCTCTCTGCCTACCCCTGGTAGAAACGGCGTGATGGTTCGTTAGTTATATCTTACTGTTGAAGTCATACTATATGGGTTTAAATTAATGCTAATGTACTACTGCCGGTACTTACGATATCTGCTTTTACTGCCGGTACCGAGGTGTGAATAGATTCCTGCTATTAGAGCTGCAGCGTAGCACTTTATTACATTCTTCAATCCGCCTCTCAGTCTTTGAATACACTATCCAATGCTGCAGTGAAGCCTGCCACTGTTGATAAACTAATGATTGCATTGTACTACTTGTTTTTATTACGATCTACTCTCTTATTCTATAGAGCAATGCATATTGCTGCATGTACACAATCACACAGTGGATGGATACAGTGTTTTTGGAAACAGATGTTGGTAAAATATTTCCAACAAAGCTCTCAGTAGAGTGGTACCTGCCAAAGCAGAATAGGCCGGAACAATTTTGGTTGTCTAAGGCCCTTGTTCCACAGGGGTACGTAAGTATCCAATACTCATGTCGTATACAACTTGTCATGCTCAGTCCATACACTTTTCCACAAAGCATTGTTAAATTATTCTGGAAATGTCAAAACTAGAATGCTTTCATAGCCTCACTCACAACCAAACAGTTGATGTAGCAGTCATTTTTACATCCTGTCATTCTTTATGGACTGTTTTGTTCCTAGCATTGATATAAAGCTCATGCATTGTTACAAAATGTCTCGATGTATGAACCTCCATGCAGATGTACGGCACTGGTCACCAAACTTCTTGAATTGTTAAGATTAAACGTCTTGTACGTTATAATCTACGCTTTCACAGATGCTGAAGAAGAAGAAAGGCTGAAAAATACAAAACTATTTATTTAAATTCATATTAAATCTGTATGGGTGCAAACAATTAATTTACCTTAATATTTTAAAGCGTAACGAGCAAAAAGTATTAAAAACCTAAAATAATTTAATTGGCACCATCTGCGAATGCATAGGATATAACGTACATGACATTTAACCTTAAGTATCGGTTACTTGCGAGGCTTTCCCATGGAATATGGTCCAGGTTTGTATAAAACTAAGGGGAAAAGTTGTAAGGTTTGTCACTTGCAAGTTATTGCATACTTTAGTGTCTTTCAACGTTGCCACCACAATATACTTAGCATGACTCGCAACCTAGTTTAATTACTTCCCCACAAACGTATCCAATCAACATTTAGATCATAGGTTTTCAACCTTATTTTGTATACCTTTTTGTTTAGCAAGTTAAAAAAGCAATTCTTTTGTATTGTAAGTACCGGGTTGCTACCTCCTTCGTTCTTGTATTCATGATGTAGTGTCAATTCTTAATAATAATAATACAAGTAAGATGATAATTTTTTATTATATAATATTATACAGGGTATCCGGGAGTAAAGTGCATTAACTTCGGGAGGTGATTTTACATGATAGTTATAAGTAAAAAAGATAAATAACCTTTTTCGAAATTCCAACTTTTAGGGGTAGTTTTGAAGTAAAAACCTAAAATTAGACCGGCGTGTGCGGGCAGCATTATTATTTTCCGCTGTTGCCAAATCGCCGCCCCACGCGCTCTTCCAATTCTGTCAATGTCAGTGTTGAATTTTATTCGCGTAGTAAAGTTTCACCTTAAAAGCTTTATTGTTGTTAATCAAAACTTGTTGTTTTAATGTGTCTTTATCTAGTGTGTATTTGTTAAGACTGACTTAAAGTAACGACTTTATTCAGTGCGTGTTTTCTTCAGACTTACTTTTGTTTATTTAGTTGTAGTAACTTTACATTGTTATATTTTTAGTTGTAGACATTCAGTTATTTTGTAATTGAATTATTGTGTCAATGCCTGACTTTACGGGCTCGTTGATGGAAATGCTGCTGCCGCATGCTGGGAATATGCGCGACGTTTTCTGAGAACGGGTCGTTTCTTCGACTCGTTCTTGTGTTCAACAGCTCGGCTGTGGAATGATTTGCCGGCCTCTGTGTTTCCTCCTTCCTATAACATGGGTCTCTTCAAGACCAATGTTCATTCCTTCCTCTCCTCAAAAAGACCCTCCACACAGCATCCCAGATGACATAGGCCCTGAGGGAAATTATTTTCCTCAGGGCCTCCAGTGTGGAGTTAATGTAAAAAAAAAAATGGTCACTCGCTCAGAGCCATTCTCGAACTCGCTCACAAGACATATAACTAATAGTCCAAATATGGAGTTGGTGCACTTGTTGAGTTTTTCTTTAGCCAACACTTGATGCTTCTGGAGGGGAGGGGTATACTATCTATAACATTAGGATTTCATGATCCAGAAAGACCCCAATCCATTACTCTACCACAAGATGCTCAAAGTGTGTTATTTAGAACATGCTCCGAGGAACTAGCATCATAGATCCCTTCGGCACCGGTGCATAGTGCGCAGTGGGGAAACATGCCAACATTGTATTCGGTTGACATTTCGTCGCCTTAGTTTGTATTTGTCCAACAGACCATCAGAAAATTTTACAGGAGGAGAAGGTTTTCTTTCATTATTTCAATGAAACATTATGATAGGTGTTTAAGATAAAGATATTTTCGTAAAGGTAAAGGTCTCATAACTTTAATTCTTATTTAAGTGATAGACTATTATTTTTTATGCATTATTTTTAATTTTAAAGTGGAGATTGAACAAAAACCAAAATGGTCTGTTGGACAAATAAGAACTGAGGCGACGATTTGTCATATGAGAACCGGTTGTTTGTACTACTCATTCTTGAGTTCATCAGCTCAGTTGTTAAATGACTTACCATCCTAAGTATTTCCTCCCTTCTACAACGGGGGTCTTTTTAACTTAATTACCCTGGTTCATTTCTTCCTTTCCTCCAAAAGACATTCCACAAAGTATCGACATAGATATACCCAGAGGGAAATTATTTTTCTATTGGCCTCCTGTGTGGAGTTATGTAAAAAAGTAACATGATTGATTTGTGTGAGTACATTATTTTTACTAAAATTTATGCAAAAATTAAAAAATAAACATTACAACTATTATCGTATTTAAAACAAATGTTTTCGATGAACTAGGACACATAATTATACATAATTTCATTCCTCAATTTTTTTTATAATAAAAAAGTGTTAGTATTAGTATTGTTACAGAATATTAAATTTATTCTTAACTAGCTGACCCGGCCACGCGTTGCTGCGGCTAATGAAACACAACGCCATCTACTGGATGGTTATCCAACCTTTTAACTGGCACCACCATCTGTTAATTTCCAAACAAATCAAATCGATCGGTCGCTCAATTTATATTATTATAGCGAGTTCCCGGTATGCGTTTCTAGGCCACTTAATAAAGAAATTGTTTCTCTCTGCGTGTCCTTTCCCACTCCCTTCACCTCCACCTTCCCTCTCTCCACTCCACTCCCCCACCCCCCTCCCGAGTTCCCCACCCCCTCCCAGGTCCCCCTCCCCCCTCCCAGGTTCCCCTCCCCCTCCCTGGTTCCCCTCCCCCAACTCTCCCTCCCTCCTGCTTTCCATACATTCAGTTTTCAAACCTCGCGTGCCACCAATAGCAATTTTTTTATACAAATTTCATAATGCCAGAGCTCACCTGAAGTTTTATACAAACTGTCCTGACAATAACGAACACACAAAAAAAAGCTGGTACCCGGCATGCGTTGCTATGCCATTTAATAAAGAAATTGTTTCTCCCTGCGTGTCCTTTCCCATTCATTCCGTTCACCTTCCTCCTCCCCTTCCTCTCCCGCATCCCCTTCCCCTCTCGCGTTCCCACTCCTCCTCCTCCACCTTCCCTCTCCTCACTCTACTCCCCGAACTGGAATAAGTAATGAAAAATTTTTTTTTTTCAAAAATACATCGTTTATTGTAAAGCATTTTGATACAATTGTTTATCCTCGCGTGCCCTTTCCCATTCATCCCATTCGTCCCGTTACCCCTCCCCTTCCTCTCCCGCGTCCCTTTCCCCTCTCGCGTTCCCACTCCGCCTTTTCCGCCTTCCCACTCCCCACTCCTCCCCTTGCCTGCTTCCCCTATCCCGTGAACCCCCCTCCTGAGTTCCCCTCCCCCTCATGAGTTCCCCTCCCCACCCTCCCGCGAACCTCCTTTCCCGAGTTCCCCTCCCGAGTTCCCCTCCCCTCCCTCCTACCTCACCCCTCTCCTATCCGCCTCACCCTCCCGCATTCCATACATTCAGTCCCGGTACATTCAGTTTTCAAACAGTTCTCGTTACAAATTTCATAATGCCAGAGGTCACCAGTATATATAGAAACCTTCGCAGGCGTGCTCACAACAACTCACCAAAGTTTCATCGCAATCGGATGAACGGTTAGCAATTCATAATTTCATGATGCCAGAACTCGCTATTGTAATATAAAAACCATCGCACACATCAAATCCCCAATGTTTGAATGAAATAAGAAAAGTCGCCTTGAAGTAATGGCATGTCCCAAGCGAAACAGGCAAATTTGGTACCTAACACAGGTACATATTTAAAATATCAAAAATTTTAAAAATCCCTAGACAATTCTTTTTACAATTCAAAAAAAAAACAGCTGCGTGCTAAAGATATTTCGTCAAACTCGCGAACTGTCAAACGTACGAAGGTTTAAATTTTCAGTCAGAAATTATTCAATTTTCTTAATTTTTCTCTCCGTAAGACCATCCTCGTACTTAAAGGAATATTCTAAAAAAAGAATTAGCGAAATCGGTTTAGCTGCTCTCGAGATTTGCGCTTAGCAACACATTCAGCGATTCATCTTTATATATAAGATTATAATTTTTCTAAGGGTACTGAAGTGATTAATTCCTTTTCTAAACTAATAAATTCCCGGACTGCCACACTTTTTTTCTCAAGAGTAAAATTCCATGATTTCAATCCATACTTACATTCACAGGCAGTCTCTTGGATTTTAAAGTACACATTGTTAGTGCCAGTATTTTTGATGGGTTTAAATATACAACAAACGAAAAGGACAAAGGTTTATCAGAATTGTAAACGAGCAATGGGGTTCATGGTTTCTATATTTCGGCGAGTGTTCAACAAAAAAGTAAAACCTAAAAATATTTTAGTATTTATGAATAAATTTGTATGCTGATGCTATTATGTTATATGCGCCCTTGAAGCGTAATAGCTCAAAACTGTGCTGGGCAACTTTTATATTACGAGGGCTATTCAGAAACTAGGGAACGTTTTGTAATAAAACAACAACTAGGTACAGGAAAAATATTTTATTATATACATCTGATAGAGTGACTAAAATGCTACTTTTCTACATAGTCACCAAACAAATTAAGGCACTTATCGTAGCGGTGGACAAGCTTCGAAATTCCTTCGTCATAGAAATCAACCGCCTGCGATCTCAGCCACTTAGTGACGCACGCCGTGCGCTCGTCGTCGTCATCAAAACGCTGTGTCGCTAGCCATTTCTTCATCTACGATAATTCTTAATTTTTGACGATAACTTTCCTCGGCGCTTGTTTTGCATTGCTCTTCTAAGCTTGCGCAATGTTTGGCAGTACCGATCAGAGTTGATTGTTGCACCACGTTCGAGAAAGTCAATAAGCAGCACACCTTGCCTATCCCAAAAAACAGTAGCCATAATCTTCCTCGCTGACAAGGTTTGCAAAAATTTTTTTGGTTTTTTGGGGGAACTTGTGTGCCCCCACTCCATGGACTGCAATTTTGTTTTGCAATTGACGTGCTTCACCCACGTCTCGTCACCCGTTACGATTCGATCCAGTAAAGAATCACCATGTGTGTGGTAGGCGTCAAGAAATGTTAAGACTGCTCCCATTCGCTGACCTTTATGGAGGTCTGTAAGCATTTTTGGCACCCATCTTGCACAAAATTTATGGTAGCCAAGCTTGTGAGTCACAATTTCAAACAACAAAGTCCGTGAAACTTGTGGGAAGCAAAGCGAAAGCTCCGTTATTGTGAAGCGACGGTTTTCACGAATCTTCTCATCAACTTTGGCGAGAAGATCGTCTGTCACAATGCTCGGGCGTCCACTCCTCTCTTCATCATGTACGTTGGTTCGGCCATTTTTAAACCGGATACACCATTTTCGCACTGAACTTTCATTCATTACGTCGTTGCCATACACTTCGCACAGTTGCCGATGAATGTCTATCGGTTTTTCGTTTTTTGCTAACAAAAACCGTATTACGGACCACACTTCACAACTGGCGGGATTTGAAATTGCAGCGCATATTTTAAATTGGAATATTGGGAAAACGGGCAGCGCGGAGACGTTCTCGTTCTGACGGCTGGATGCCGACTGAAGCTACGAGCACGCGCACACCAAAACATACGTGATCGCCGCGCGCCTAGCGGTGTCAGACGGAAACGTTCCCTAGTTTCTGAATAGCCCTCGTATTATTACATAGAATTTTTGTTGTTGCAAATCTGCGAATGCAATGCATGTGTGACTGGTAGACTCGTAGAACTCAAATTCGAGTTTTGCGAGTAGTAACTTTTTATGATGAAACAGAGTGTTCATGAACTATAATTTATGTTTTCAGGAAAGAAGATGGCCGTAAAGCAGAGGCAGGATAAGCCGCCGGAGGTCATGAACCTGGCGCACCTCACATCCTACATCCGCACACTCACAGAGCAGCTCAATAATTTCCCCCCGGTAGACCCTGTTGCCACCTGCGGCAGCATGGTCAGCATGCTCTGTGAGTACCAAATCACAATACTGACTTTTTCATAATCCACTGTATGTGACACCCACATACTAAAAATATACATACTGAAAAAACATTAAATTGTATTCTTTTAGCTCGCGTTCCCATTCCCCGAGAGGCTTATCTGGAGGACAACTTCTATGCTCAGCTGAACGGTGTTGAAGTCTATCTTCAATGCCTGTTGGCTGATTTGAGTGAAGATCTCAGGGAGGGTATGATCTACGGAATCTTGAGGGAAGTGTTCAATTTGATTGCCAAACCGAGCGCTGCCGTCAGCCCCGTACTCTGCGTGTTGCTCACCCTGGTCCACCCGTCTGTCATTGACAGTGCCGTCGTATGGCTGATTGGAGACACGAGGAAGGAGGATCAACAGGAAGAAGAGGACAGAGAGATAGAAGAGCCGACAGATCCGATGGTGTGTCCGGTGACCCCGGACGAGATGCGCCAGGCGCTGCTGACCCTCTGCAACTGGCTGTGCTACTGGAGGACCCCAGTCCTGTCCCCTTGGGTGCAGGCCTTTGTCACCAATCTCCAGGTACCTTGCAACTTCCTCAAAAACTGCATTGAGTCTATTCTGGAACCGTGGATATTATAATGAAACGTGTTCCCTTCTCCAGGATGGTGGCAAGTACGACATCCTCATCGACGTGGCTTTGGATACGATTAGTCCCATGTTCGAGGCATTGGCCATCCCCAAGATGCGACCCCTTGTGTCCGGCATTTTCCTACACGTGCTGGCCTGCATGCGCCACACCACCGAGGCATTTGAACTGGTGAGTCGCAAACTATGAAATGCCCTCCGCAGTGGAACTGTCTTTAAGTACATAATAACTTGTGGTGTGTGTACAGATTGCCTTTGACGTGCCTTCCATGCTGGAGCTGCTGGCCTGCGACAGTCACACTACCAGCCGCCCACTGCTGCAGACTCTGGTGGAGACCCTGTCTTCGCTGCTGGATGAGCACCCCTCCCTGAAGACAGCTTTCCCTGAAATCGTAAGCTTCTTTTTTATTATCAAAAGTTGTAATTTATCAACGGTGTGTTTTCCACTTAGTCATGGAAATTAGGTACGACCCTTGCTGACTTTGAATAATTTAGAGAAAGTGAATATACTTGTTTGTAATTAGACGCAGTGCCTGGACTCGCACATCAAGTCGGACGGGGATACGTTGCAGCAGTTTCCCGTGTGGAAGGCGTATGACATCCCCAGCGACGCTTACAACAAGCTGCAGCACAATGTGGGGCTCGTCAACATCGGCAACACCTGCTATATGAACAGCATCTTCCAGGCCCTCATGATGACCAAAGGGTAACAAGCATATACACTTCATTATTTACCCCTACCTACTATGACGCATTCTAGTGTAATTTTTATATTTCAATGGGCCAAAGTGTGAATCTTTTAAAATGTTTTCAAAAACTACAAATTTAATTATGCATTAATAAAATTAAAATCGTGTGTCTTATTCCACACACATTTGCTTGAAACCTGATGGCTGATGGAAATGGGGGAGGGGAGGGAGATGGGGAATAGTAGCAAGTATCTGGAACTGATAACTGCTCGAATACTAAAGCCATTTAAAAATCAAAGAGATTGTCGTCCACTTGGAAGCTCAGACCATTGTTAGATGCTCTTGGCAATGCTTATTAAAAGATAAACACTTGGGCCTCGGTAAATTTATGCATTCTGATCTATGTAATGACTGCGGCGTTTCTCACATAAAATAATTTTGCTGTTTTCTGTTATTGATATATTTTCTGCGATCGTTGTACTCCTTTGATGATGCGTTTGGTTTTCTTCTTCATTAGTAAATACCTACCACTCATATACTGCGTTGTCTTACAATAGAATAGATATTTCCTAAATTTCCTGATTGCCTGTGATTGTATTGTATAACTAATGATATTATTTAATGTGTGCAGATTTTCCAACGGGCTAATAATGGCCAAGGGGACGTTCCCCCTGATCTCTAGACTGGGCGCGCTGTTTGCCCATATGATGTATTCCGAGCGGCCGTGTGTTTTGTCCAATAATTTCCTCGATTTTGCGAGGCAAATTAATTTTACTCATAATTTTCAGCATGACAGCAGCGAATTTTTGAGGTGAGATAGTTTTTGGTTTATTTTCATTTTTTATTGCTTTCCATGGCAGAATCCTTGGTATTCTCTCTATGATGTAACTCAGAAAGTCAATTGCGTAGTCTAAATTATTGTCTTCTATAAAAAAAATTATGATTTTTATCAGTATAATTAGTATTACCCTATTACGTAGTGTCATAAAATTTTAAAAAGAAAAGTTAATTTGGTTTTCATATTTTCCGAGGATTTTACCTAAAAAGTGTCATTTCTGACAAAACTGAACTTTGCATTATACAAAAAATGTGACTAATTCTACTGGTTTGTCGTGAGGTAAATACATACGTTTGATGGATTTTATTGCAGCCACCTGCTGGAGCGTCTACACGAGCAGGAGCGCCTGCAGGTGTGGAGCCAGGGGCGCATGTTGATCAACGGAAAACTGGTGAGCGCGGAGATGGCCATGGCCATGAGCCAAGAGATCGCGCAGGCCATGAGCCTGTCGCAGGAGATGGTGATGACTATGTGCGTGAGTGAGAATCTTGCGCTGACCATGAGCAACAATGCGGAGCTGGCGCAGGCGCTCACCATCACCTGTATGGAGGACGTGCCGCGCTCTCTGAGCCCTGCGCCCTCTGAGCCCCCTTCCCGTTGCGAGTCGCCCCAGCCGGGTTGCTCCTCCGCCCCGCCAATGGCCTCCCGCCACCCTGTGTACCGCGCCGCCAAACACAAGCGCCGGGATCCCGTGGCGGAGATAGTCGCCAAACGCAAGCGCACCGGCACACCTTCATCTTGTATATACACCCTCAACCTGCAGATGATTCCCGACAAGTACTTCTTCCCTACAATTGTGCAAAAAGCATTCGGGGGATTGCTTACGACTACCATCAAATGTATCACCTGCAACTTTACGAGCTCCAAGACTGATCGGTTCCGAGACCTGCAACTGGCTTTCCCGACTAAGAATTACTCCGATTACAACAGGGGAAACAAGCGCCCGTACTATTCGGTCCAACAGCTGGTGGACTATTATTTCCAAACTGAACATCTCACAGACGACAACAAATACCAATGCTCTCGTTGCACCGAACTGAGAGACGCGGAGAGATCCATCGTGGTTGAGGAAGCCCCGAAGAATCTCATTCTCATTCTGAAACATTTCTGGTATGATACCAAGAGGCAGGTTAGGAGTAAACTTCTGGAAAGAGTGGACCACAACAAGACAGTGAGTCTGAAGCACGGCGACAAGACGCTGCAGTACGACCTATATGGGGCAGTGGTGCACTCGGGCTCACAGATGGACTCGGGCCACTATTACACCATGGCCAGGGATGGGCCTCGCCAGTGGGTGAAGCTCAACGACCACTGGGTGACGCAGTGCACGGAGCAGGATCTGCATAAGCTGGCCCCGCCCAACACGCCTTACATCCTATTCTATCGCCAGCGCCGTGACCGCACCGAGGCGGCCGGAGAGGACGAGGAGCCCTTTGACCTGCTAGAGGACAACGTGCCCTTTGCCTACCTGCCACTGCTGCTGAAGGAGCAGATCCGCGCCGACAATAGTCTATACCGCTCGCAGCCCAAGAAGGAGACCCGCCCTGTCTTCCTGTTCCCGCCGTACCACGATCACACGCTGCTCGACGACGATTACTTCGGCCCCCACTACCTCTACTAACTAGGCCACTTGTGATATTTTACTTTCATTTTTAAATATCTAGTTTTTATAACATTTTTGTGATACATTTGTTTTATGTACTACAGTCAATTCCGCTTAATTGGTACACTGGTTTATCGGGACAGCCGGTTATTTGGGCCGAAATCCAAGGAACTGAAACCAAAATAAAGAAACTACAGTAGAGCCATCATTAACCAAATCAATGGACTCGTGAAGCATTCGGATTATGGTATGTTTGATAGAAAAATTAAATGAAATGAACTTCTGATTCACAAAACACATTTACTTAGTTGAAAACTGATCTTTTTTAGTCTGCCAGGTTCTATTTATTAAGCAAGAAAAAGCTTTAGATTCCTTCTTCTTTGCTCTGAAAACCTCTGTAAGAAGAGCTTCTTCGAGCACTTGATTTTCTGGAAATTTAAGGGTTTTACATAAGTCGGGGCCTTTCTTTTGAATCTGTGATTGTGGATTTTTCAACACAATATTTATGAAAAAGTGAAGTTGCAGACATACCATCTTTAAACTATCTAATATGGCATACTTTAGCACTGTGATTTAAAGTTTTATGTTTTCGATTTGGCTTAGGAACCATGATATTAACCTAAAACACCAAGTGATGCACACAGAACACTGCACAAAGCTCTTACGTAACTGCACAAAAACATAGCAATAGCGGCCTCAGTATGAGAAGAAAAGAGTCATTTGACAGTTTGGATTACAGCGATGTTCAGATCAGCCTGGGTATGGATTATCAAGGCTCTGCTTTAATACTATTTAAATATGGTTATCTGGGACACCATTCCATTTAATAGAGACAAATTCCCACCTGATGTCGATGCAAAACGTGTCTCAGTAAACAAATTTTATGCGGCGCCGGAGAGGAGAGGGGATGCCAATTTTTGCAGGATTTGGCTTACAAGTAATTAATAATATGAAAATATAATATTTTAAAGAGGAGTGAAAAAACCAATTTTGAAGCAAGAAATTGAAGGTGGACCTCCAAATAATATTTATTTATACTGATAATGATTATTAATGTAAACAATAATAATAATAAATGGAAGTCTCCTTTCATGTTCCTGCCTAAAAATTAATTTTTTTTACTCCTGTAAAATTTTAAAATTTTCACAACGGAGGATTACGTGCCTAGCGATGATATTTGTACCTTTAGTTAGCACTAATTAAATATTTCATTTAAAAATTTAATAAAGTTTAAAAACCCATTTGAGTACATAATATATAAATAAGCTCAATAAAAAAATAAAAAAAATTACCTTCTTTAAACTTTGCTTATTTGGGACATAATGTTTGGGTCCCAATTTGACCAAAGAAACGGAGTCGACTGTATATTGTATTGTATAACTGTATTTGTATTAAGATACATTTTTTTATACTATTTATGTTACATAAACACTCTTCTACCACACTACGTATAATTTAAAGTTGTTTAGTTTTAATGTTATAGGTAAATATATTTTATTGTATAGTATTATAATTACCCTTTGCAGTCATTAATATTATATAGGTAAAGGCAAATAATTTTAAAGAGCGAATATTTGAATATATGACACTAGCAAGAATCTCTTTAAAATTATTTGCCTGTACATTCATATACAGCCATTGTTTCCAACTCGATTTTTAAAATAAAGCCAGAAGTCACCCAAAAAGGAGCTAAAATCTTGTATAGTCTATAAATAAATATATAAACTGGTTCTTTCGAATTTTAATACGAAAATACGGTTCCCAAAGAAATAACTCTTAAGTTGTCATTTTTCATTCATAAATTTTGATATAAAAATAACTAGATGATCTAAAAATCTAGCTAATAAGCTTTTTTAAATCTAGCTCTAAAGGAGCTGAGTTTGCAACAATGTTTTTTAATTTTAATTTTATTTATTAAATAATCAGTAACTACAAAATAAATAACATAATAAGTTTTCACTGATTTTTTTCTCCTTTTATGATGTTTCTCTTCTATAGAAGCAGATTGTGATTAGAAGGGGGACGAGTATCGGGATGAAAAATATATTTTGTATCTTATAATTAATTATAGTAGGAACTTTAAAAAAAAATAGACAAATTTAAAAGTTTTATAAATTATGAAGATAATTTCATCATTTTGTTATTTATACATTGAATTGCTCTTTAATTGCTTTTAGTAGGCATTTATCGTCATCAAATGTTCTTTTCTTTTCGGGTAGGCTATTGAAGTATTTTTTCCCTAAATATGTGTAATGATATTGTGCAAATGAGGTGTTACACTTTTGTGTTGGAAATACATATTTTTGTCGAGTACGACTTTCAGTTAAAAAGCTATGATTTTGTTTTTCTTTTATTATTTGAATTATTATATCTTTTCGGACTAGATCATTAAATTTTAATACTTTAAATTTTTCAATAATAATGTGTGTTAAATTCAGCCTACATTAATTAGTGAGCTATCCTTTTCTACATAATAATTGGAGATCCTCTTTTGATTTTTTTTTTTTTTTTTTATAATGGAGATCTGTGGATAGAATGCAAAAGAAAAGAGCCTTTTTTTGTTTAAGTTCTTATCCCAGAACAACTGGGTGGATGGTGCTCTGCTAATTGGGCCATAGCACATGAGATTATGTATGTAGAACAATAACATGAAATGAATAATTTTGCAATGAAAGGTAAATAAAAATTAAGAAAAAAAAACATAATAATAATAATGCTGCAAGACGATCGTCACATCAATGGTCAACTAATAAAAATAAAATGAAACATTTTTATTTTGTTTAAATCACCATTCTTTTTTAAACGCCGACCAATTTCGGAATAACCAATCCCTCCTCCATATACAATATCTAGCGATTTCGGAACACATGTGTTGTTCGCTTACTGCCATAAGTTAAAAAAAAAACAATGATTTGAAGTTAATACTGTATTGTTATTTTGGATAACTAATGGATGGATTTCTAATATTTTTTACTTACATACTGGTTGTGCGCATTATTGTAGGCTGTATGCAAGGAGTTCGTAAAACAACCTCGTACGCAAACTTCGTATGCAAGGAGTTCATAAAACTTTTTCTTAAAATATTGAGATAGGTGGTTTTGGCGGTAAGCAGACTATATATATATATATATCATGAACAGTCGATTTCGCTTGATTGTGACACACCGGGCCCCCAAACATTGCATCCCAAATAAGCGTCTATCCCAAAGAAGCTATGTTTAAGATGGATGTAAAAAAATATATGTATTGATATATATGTATAATTTATGTAACATATGTATAAATATATTTTTTATTTGTTTACATATTACATTTTCTTGAGTTTTCTGGAGTGTGTTTTTAAACTTTCATTTAATAAAAAAATGTGTATTTAACGCACAAAAATAATTATGTTGTGGGCGGTCCCGCCAGGGGCCTCACTTACCTTTGCCGGCGGCTAGCTCTTATCGTCGGTTGGCATGAGGTCTCTCCGCATCAAGGTGGTAGGTAGCTAAATTAGGAGGTACAAAGGTATTTGCCAAACTCGCCCACGTGTAAACTCATCAAATAAAAGAGGATGTTGGGTACAACATAGCTATATTGTCTAGTAAACACGAATACAACAGCTTGCAAAAACATGTCGGACACAAACAAAACAATGCCTGGCTAAGTAATTCCTAACAAAGAAATCTCTCTCTCAAATCCTCCCTGGGACTGGGAACGCGTCGATAGGTTATCCGTAAATTACTTTAAAAGGACACATTATAAACAGGGGAATCGACTTACAGCGGGTCATCGGGCGTTCAGGATACCGGGGCTGGCGTGGTCTCCAGTGGTGGTGGCCAGGAGGCAAGCCTGGTCAGAGAGGGTAGTTCCATACTCTACACGGTGGTGTAAACTCAACATCGAGTCCCTCACCTGCGGCCCGTAATTACTGAGTTTAAATCAAGTTCGATAGTTTAGTCGTGTCGGCCATGTTTCGGCACATTCGAGCGGCAACTCCGCTTGGAGGGAGCGCACGGGCGACGTGACCTTCCTGTACCGGGTGTAGCTTCTTACTGGGGGCAGGGCGCGGGTGTGGGTGCGCCGCGCTCCTTTCGCTAGCGGGGGGAGGAATGCTTCCGGTAAACTCGAGTAGAATGCCGGCTTTTTAGGGACTACTTTAAGCAGCTGTTTACTCCGCGAACACCATCCTTTTGCTTAATGTGTACCGTAACAATGTTCTAACTGGTACATATGAATACGAAAAAATAAAATAATCAAAAATAGGCACAAATAAAAAACATTATCTCACCCCCGCCGCACACTGCTCGCCCTTTCTTCTTTACTAAAATTCGTTTACTGAGATAAGTTTTGCATCGACTTCAGATTGGAATTTGTCCTGATACGGAATGGTGTCCCAGATAACTAAAATAAATTGGTATGAATTTCTTTATTTATTTTCTGTATTGGAATTTGTCCCAATTAAATGGAATGGTGTCCCAGATAACCAAAGTAAATTAGTATGAATCTCTTTATTTATTTTCAGTATCGGAATTTATAAACGGAATGATTTCCCAGATAACCAAAGTAAATTAGTTTGAATTTCTTTATTTACTTTCTGTTACTTGGGTTTTGTCCCAAATAATCGTCTCTCCCGATAAAGCAATGTACCAATTAAGCAGAATAGATTGTATATATTTTGCCCTAAGGAAGGAACTGGTGTTCCGAAATTATTAAAATATATATATAGTGGTTTAAACAACCTTAATTGTTTCATTTAATTATAATGGAATGACCACAAAGTTCTGCATTCAATAGAATTAAAATAATTTTTTTTAAAATTTAACAATGACTAACTTCATAATTTTGTACATTTTGCATTGGTGTTTCACATCAGTGTCTCAATTTTTTTTTTAATTTTTGTCTATAACCGGCAATAATTTATTATAGTGAATTATAGTTGTCCCTTGTATTCTGTCTAAGCAATCCTTTATCCACTGGGGCAATTTTTGCTGTACATTGGCGCCATTTTAAATATCTCCGATTGCTTTTCGGATAAAAAAAGCCCATTATCACTTGATGTGGCAATTTTTATATTTTTTATATTTGTAGCTCCCACGTTTGTTATTTTGGACTTAAGACGAAGTCATTGAAATGCTTTATCTATTACGACCATAGATGTCGCAAATCCGAACTTTGTAGACTATTTTAGAACGATAATAATTTTTTAAAATATTTTTTATCACGCAGAATTTTTGATCAGCTGTTTACAGTTAAAATTAAGTCTTTTTTCCATTGATATGCACCTTTCATAATCAAGTATACCACAGACAACTCGAAAATATTCTATGTTGACTCAAATAAGTACCTCTCACTGCAGTTTCAAAGTAACAAACACGCAGGATTCGTGCGGTTATAAACTTTACGATTTTTTAATATTTTTTTTATGAATCCTAGAAATGGCAAAATACAGGTTAATTCATTGCCTGTATAGCACTATAATAAGTTTTATGTCTCGCATGTTAAAATTCGATGCGATTTTTTTAATGTTAGCGAGAAATTTTAAAAATGATCTTCTGGAAATCTCAAGCAATCGAGGCAAATTTGTTTATTTCGCGTGGTCGCTCCAGTGGTTATGGTACAATATTACATACTTCCATAATATGCGGTTGTTGCAATTTTGTATACTGCTTGACAATGATAACTTTACAGGCAGCTGTTGAATTCGGCTGTTAAAATGGTTTTCAATTGGTTTCCTAAAACTTGTTTGAACCCTCAGTCCTAATAATTCCATTATCTATTATAATTAGCTCCTTTTAATATATTTAGTGTTAGCTTTGTTGAAAATAATTATTCTTGGAAGGTGTTATTTTTGATTGATTGCTGTAATTTAATTTGGTTATGTATTTATGCAGGTTAATAAATTAATTAATTAAGGTTAATAAATAGATTAATTTTTCCAAATATGTCTGTTTGTGTGGAAAAATATATATCATAATATTTAATTAATATAATATTTGTTCTCTACATTTGGAAAAATTAATCTATTTATTAACCTTAATTAATTAATTTATTAACCTGCATAAATACAAAACCAAATTAAATTACAGCAATCAATCAAAAATAACACCTTCCAAGAATAATTATTTTCAACAAAGCTAACACTAAATATATTAAAAGGAGCTAATTATAATAGGTAATGGAATTATTAGGACTGAGGGTTCAAACAAATGTCTATGTCGATCATTTTACTGCACTTTGTCATCCTCAATATCTACCAACAGAAAAGTTTTCATTGTCAAGTTGTAAATTTACACACAGTTTCCAAAAACTGGTGAATCTACATCACATTTTTGATTTGAGAATTTTTGAATTTAAAGATTGTATTAAGGTCAAGTTTGAAAAAAAAAAATGGTCACTCAAGGGGTTAATATTAGTTGTTTGACATCTTTTAAAATGATTCGAAGCATAGACCTGACTAAGAAAGCTTTTGTAATCCTTTAGTTACCAAAAAATATTCTAGTGCAGTTTACACACGGTGGAAGTGAAACTTTACCAAAACAATCTCAACTAATACTTGAAAAGTGAGCTCATAATAAAATAAAAGCGACCAACGAGCGCAGACCAGCGTAATTTCAGTTTAATATCTCAACCAATAGAAGCATTTAAAAGTGACATCATAATCAAAGCGGTCAATGAACGCAGTTGATGCATCGCAGGTGCAGTAATCGTCATTTCCGTTTCATCCAAAATCCAAATCATACCGGGGCTATAGAAGTTTCACTTCAAAAATCGATAAGCTCAGATTGAAAGAAAAAGTTTCTTTTGGATTCTCTATGACATTCAGATTCACCAGTTTTCACTTATACTACGAGTTTCCTGACAATTTATAAAGGAATCGAATATTTTTCATAAACAGTCTTCATGTTCGCAAACATTGTCTACTGATTAGTTCAATTTATGAAATTGTTTGAATGTTTCATTTTGCTAATACAGATTATTTTAGTATACACCAAACTTTAATACCTACCTGATGTTGATACAGAAATCGTCGCAATAGGCAAGTTTAAGGTAAGAAAAGCTATGCCTCCCCGTCCACGACTTTCTTTGTCGCATGTATGTTTTACACATCTTTATCTTTCACTTAGGGTCATTGTAAAGTCAGTAAATTGGCTGTACCTGCGTGAGAATGGATCGTATCAAGTTAGCATTTAAGTTTGGCGCGTACTTTATCTCTGGGTAGATAAGTTCAGTAAAATGCCCAGATTTGAAACCAATGGCTCTTTCCACCTTATCCCGTGTCAAGTATAATGTTAGCAAGAATATTGCCCCTACTTACAACTGTACTCATTTATTTTGAGTTTTTTTTTTCAAATGTAAATAATGTAAAATCCAATCATTGTTTTTTCTAATTTCACTAGTTTATGGCAGATTAGGTTTACTACGATTCTGAATTATCGAAGCAGATTCAATGTTAAATATTTAATATATTCTATAAATGTTTATGTAAGGTTTGGCTTTTCTATAGAAATTAATATAACAACATTTCTGAAATATTTACAATAAAAATTAGGCCAATGGTCAAAATCTTTACACTTCATAAAGTTTCAGCAGATTGGTGTTATTTATTAGAGCCACGATGACAATTGAACTTGTCTAGTTTCTGGGAATCTGGGATGAACCGGAATATGAATTTATTAATAATTTTTACATGCATTTCTGTTTGCACAACTTACCTACTATAATGTGGTTCTTTGCCAATACAGAGCAATTAATAGCAGCATTTGAGAAAAAGAGGTTGACATCCGCTGTATTAAAGCCGTAGGCTCAAAAAGCTCACACTTGATTTCATCTACATACATAGTTTCTGAAGATTCATGGTATTGATTAGACATTTTATTTTAATGTTTAAACTTTATATTATACTTTCTGCAAGATATGCTTTCATTGTTCATGGAATTACGATCATGGTGTTAACGTACATATTTGTAATATCTGCGAAATTTATAAGTTACTATATTAAGGTACTAATGTTCATCCTTGAAATAATTTCTGCAAGATATGTAAATGCATTTTACTATGGTTTCTGATAGATTCCTGATATCAAAGTTCAACTAGAATAAATATCGCAGTATTATCATGATGTCTACAAGCACTTGAGTTTATACTGTATCGTTTATACCAAATACATTATTTTTAGTTGTTTTCTTTAATGATGAATTAATTAAACTGATGTTAGCTATGTGTATAACCATTCTGTTTTCTCGAAAAGTTGTGTATCTTAACTCTCACCGGTTGATTGGTCGGTGTCCCTGGTTCAATAGAATGTGAGGAAATAACACCTAAGAGCCTCCTACATAACTTGTAGAAGGAATTACCGATCAAATCACATAATTTAAATTAGAGGTGGACATTTCAGTTTATTTTTTAAAAATAACCGAAACCGTTACGGTTTCGCAAAATATACAGTTTCTCGAAACAGTTTATAAATAATATAATAAATTTAAAAAAAAATAAGGTTCGGCGAGAGCATTTCACGTGTAAGTGTTTTGTGGCAACGGTCTTTCACAAACAATTATATCAGGTATTGCAGTTTAGTAAATAAGAATAATTTTTGTACAGTACCGATTTTGTGAAAAATCACCTCAAGTGAGCAAGTGTGTTGCTGTTCGGAATTCTCAAACGAATTATGCTCCTTTGGGATTATTTTGCACAGGTTTATTCAAGACCTCTTAATATTAATTAACCTCAACATCTGGCTCTTAATATTTATAAATAAGATCATTTAAAAATGTTTTAGTTAGTTTAAAATTTTTAATTTAAAGTTCTTATTCAAGTTAAAATACATGGTAAGAATCGGAAATTTTGCAAGTTTATTAATATAATTTTTTTATTATGTTAGGAGTTAAGAAGCCTCAGTGTCCTCTTGTGATCTGGGTAGTTTTGGTTTATTGCGGGCATTTATTTATACTTTTTTTAAAACAGTTTTCCCAAAATTAACAAAACAATTGCAACTGTTTCAGAACTTGTGCAAACCCTCAAAATTATGTAACCTCCCCGCTGCGGCGCCATGACACGCCGCTCTCCATATGGCAACGGTTACGAACAACAGTTTCACTTTATTTTACTCACCTCTAGTTTGGACGAAGAATAGATACACATAATATTTCGTGATAAGACTTTATTAATGTTTATTTCTTTGAGATAATCCATTATTGTATTTAATTTAATGTAATTATTCTGTTATTGATGTGTGAAAATATGTAAATGAGGAGAAATTTATGATATATGGTGATTGAGATTTCCTATCCATTGAATTAGATGTTAACAGTGACATTATATTTTTGTGAAGAGAAAGGTCAAATGATAAGGGAATATCCCTTAAATATCTTTTAAGTGATAGGTGGCCAAGCGCAAGAAAGAGCAGTTGTGTCGTGGGCTCCAAGCTCTAAAATGCCCCTACGACAGACAATATTGATGACTTCTGTTAAAGTGTTGTCCAAATAATTGTTCAAGGAATGTGAAATATCCGTTTCATCGACCTTTGCAGCCTTTCTTCTTCTGTGACAAATTTGATTGACAGATAAATTGATTGATAGCCAAAATAAAGAAGGTCGCAACATTCTCAAATATCGCATTCATACCACAAATGTTATAAAGTCTTGGTGGATCAAGAAATGCTTAAAAAGAGGTAAAAATTCAAAATGTTTTGGTTTAAGGAATGATGGTGTACAATAACTCGAATATGTGATCTAATGGTATTTAATATATATTATGTGTATTTCACCCTGCAGTGTATTAGAAACAATAAAAATAACTATATATATCATATATATTAGAACATGTGTTTTAATTCAGAGCAACATTTTCTACACAAAAACACCATCTCTGAAGTACTCCAATTTAGTACAGCAAAACTTCCACTTTGCCAGTCTCCCGCTGTACACTAGCGATGTGTAGATTCAGCCGGAGTGGGCTCTTGAACTCAGGTTCTTTGCGGGAAGCGGATCCTACGTGTACTCCGTTTTTTAAAATTGATTACTCCCAGAGAACCCTACCCAGAACTCGAAATCAAATCCGAAACTCGGTGCCTGAACCCGAATGCCTCCAGCGGCATCGCCATTTCTGCGGTCCAAGCCACTCGCGAGTTATGAGAATTCTTGTCCAGGTTCGAGTTCTTGTGCGGGTTCTGGCTCCGAGGTGCGTGCGAGAACCCATGCGTCCTGGTAGTCGTAACAGCATCCAGTATCCAGTCCGCACCCAAGAATTTGGACCCGGGACCTGCTCCTAGAACTTGAGTAAGGAAGTAATAAGGAAGCATGACTCAAAGGCCTCCGGCAAAATGTAGAACTCACCCATCTCTACTGTACACCTACTTTTCTTTATGCCAGAAGGTGCATGATACAGACCGTACAACCCCATTCTGTACTAAGTTTAGGCGGCAATTAATCTCTTCGCCGCTATGGAACTCAATGACAAGGTTAATGTTTATTTGAAAAAGTAGAAACAAAATATTTATAATTTTTTGTAATAGTAAAAAAAAAATCTCTTTAGTCAACTCTCTTTCTGCTTGTTCTCTTTGTCAACTCTCTCTTAGAAGCGCGCTCAGTGGCGTAGGTACTTGTAGGAGAGCCGAATGTTGTATTTTTTTGTAATTTGGGTGAACTATTGAATATGACATGGGTATTGTATCACACTTACATCACGTCAAAATGTACACAAATTTACAGAATGCCAAACACAGAATGAAATTTGTTGTCTGTGGTAAAATATAATCAAATTCTACATTTTGTATGTATTACATTTTATTTACCGATATTTACATAATAATAAATACAATAATGTAATGTAATTGAAAAGTGCCAACACTTTGTTTTCTGGTAGCTACAATGTACACAATATTTAAAAATAGTGTAGACCTTGTTTAGGAAACTTTGGTAGAAATGACTGACTTTGTGTTAAACAGACCTGAATAGAACCCCCTCCCCCAAAGTTGGAGTGACTTACGGCCGTTGTTCCCAACTTTTCGTATCAGTTTAGTAACGCTTCATTAGCCTGTTGGTCGGAGAGTTGCATTGGGAAGAGAGTATTTGGGCATTTGAGGAGTGTTGAGCCAAAATTTCATCTCAACAGTTGATCAGTAGGATTGGGAACAATGTATGTTAGACTTGATTCAGGGCAGCTGAAAGGTATCTCAAAATATATGGAAACTTGTCCAAATCTATGTATATGTGAAACATTCTTACGTTTTGAAATCTACAGATTTAGCAACTCATCAGTGCAGGTGGCTAAAAGTGGAATCAACGAATGAACAACGTCATAATAAAAAAATCCATCTCAACCAAGGCCAGGACACTGAATCAAGTCGCCCTCTATTTACATAGGTTCATCCTAGTGTATTATAATTAGTAGGCGGCTGGCGGAGGTAAAAACATTGGGAATGTATGGCGAGCGATATGCTGAAATAGGCCAAAACCAAATGATCTTTTATAGCTAAGTCTGTTGGACCCATAAAACAAATTTGACCGGTTAAATAACTATAATTTAATTGTTTTGCCTTTAATAATGAGCGGCTCTGGAATTTTCGTTTTGCCTCCGCCAGCCGCCTACTAGTTATAAGCCACTTTTTTATTTTTTTTTTTATTTTTTTTTTTTTATTTTTAGTTTATTTAGGAAACAAACAGTTATACATATTTTAATAAGAAAGTAACATATTACATGATTGCATTAACCAGCGAAGTTTCCGCTACAATTTATAATATATAAACATGGATTAAAACATTAAAGAAAACATAAAGTGGTAGAAAAAAAAGAAAAAAATATATACCTATACAACAGAAATGAAAGAAAAAAAAACACACACAAATTAAAGCATATGGGATATATAAATCATCCAAATATTATTATTATAATAAAAAGAAGGAAAACCAACATAATGAGAATGAAAAAAATAACATGCAGCAGGGGTGGAGAGTTCGTAATTAACAATTTGTTTTAATTTTTTCTATTATGGATTTAATAAATTGGCCTGAGGACAAATGGAAAATATCAGCGTCGTAAAAGATATCATTGTATTTTGTGCACGTCCTTCGGAGAAATGAATGTTGTGTGTAATTTGTTTTTGAGTGTGGGATGTGGAATAGTTGGTTTGACCTTGTGTTTCTTATTGGACAGTGGAAATTAATGTGTTCTAGAAGATAGTTGTTGTCAACAACGTTGTTAATGATTTTGAATAAAAATTTTTGGTCGGATATATTTCTTCTATCTTCTAAAGTTGATAAATTATGGAATGTTAATGAGTCTTTTAGGTTTTCTGAAGTTCGAAAGGATTTAAAGTCTAGGTGTTTCAATATCTTTTTTTGAATTCTTTCTAACCTTTCAATATTTACTTTGTATTGGGGATTCCATATGACTGATCCGAATTCTAATATTGAGCGAACAAAAGAGACGTACAGTATTTTGATTACGTGTGGAGACCTAAATGGTTTGGTCACTCTTATGATGAATCCTAGAAGTTTGTACGCCCTGTCACAGATGGAATTTATATGTGTTCGGAAAGACATTCCGGAGTCCATTATTATTCCTAAGTCCCTCACTTCACAACATCTTTTTATCTCTACGTCATTGATTTTGTACGGGAATATTAGGGGGTTTATGCTTTTGGTGAATGATATTGTGTTACATTTTTCCAGATTAAGGAACAGTTGGTTGTTAGCACAATATATTCCAAGCCTATTGATATCATCTTGCAATTCTAGGCTGTCATTAATATTAGTGATTTTTTTGTAAATCTTAGTGTCATCAGCAAAAATTTGGAATTTGGAATTTTTAAAGCATTTACCTATATCATTGATATATAAAATAAACAAGAGAGGTCCGAGATGTGATCCTTGCGGGATTCCTGAAGGTATACTGTAAAAACGCGAGGAGAAACCCTTAGCTCTAACTGCTTGACTTCTGTTTGTTACATATGATTTGATCCATCTGAGAAGGTCACCATTAATCCCGATTTTTAACAGTTTCTTCAGAAGCAGGTCAATGTTAATTTTATCAAAGGCTTTTGAAAAATCCGTATAGATAGAGTCTACTTGATTTTTACCACCCATAGAATTTAAAATAAAATCTGTGTATTCCAGAAGGTTTGTCTCGACCGACCGTTTTCTGAAAAAGCCGTGTTGATTTTTAGATATGATTGTTTGTACCGCCGGAAAAAGTTGATCAAGAACTATGTTTTCCATGATTTTGCTGACAATTGGGAGTTTGGAGATGGGCCTGTAGTTGGTAATGTTAGTTTTGTCCCCGCTTTTGTGGATTGGTGTAATGAGTGCTTGTTTCCAGACGTTGGGGAAGTTGCCTTCTTCAAATGACATTTTGAATAGCAAGGAGAGAGGATAAGCCAATTGGTCCCGGCATTTTACATAAAATATGGATGGAATTAAATCAGATCCCGCACTTTTATTCGGATCAAGTTTTTTTAAATAATTAAGTACACATGATTGATTGAAGTTAATATTGTGGATATGTAGATTAGAGTTGTCGTCATCATTCTCACAGTTTATAAGATTGAGGCGAGGGTTGGAATTTTCTACAAAAACTGATCTAAAATAATCACTAAAATGGTCGCATATGGATTGTCCATCATTGCAGGAAATATCTCCAAGATACATTTGCTTTGGTAAATCGGAAGAGGATTTCTTTGATTTAACAAATGACCAGAACTGTTTGCTGCACTTTTTTATTGAATCTTCTGCCGTCATAATGAAGTTTTCATAACATTCTAACGCGATCTTCTTTTGACGATTTCTCAGTACTGAAAATGATTGGTAGTCAGCCAGGTTCTTGTATTTTTTCCATTTCTTGTGATATTTTAATTTCTCTTTTACAATTTTAATAAGTGGTAAAGTGTACCAGGGGGGAAACCTTTCTAAATTACCGTTAATTTTGTTTTCGGGGATATATATGCGAATAATGTCATTTATGATATTGTAAAAATCTAATACGGCTTTTTCGGTATCCTTACCTTGAAATTGGAGTTTCCAATTTATTTTGGATAATTCCTCAGTGATTTGACCGTAATCACCTCGGTGAAACATTTTAACTGTCCTAGATGAGCTGGAGAGAGACGGTACAGTAACAGGTGATAACTCTATGTCTAATGCTCTGTGATGTGAATCTTCAGGCGTCAGAGGTTCGGTACAATGGGTTATACTACATTTTGAAATATTTGTCATGATTAAATCAAGAATTCGTTTGTTTGTATTGGTTATAGAATTGAATTGGTGTAGTTGGGTGAATGAAAGGAAGTCTACCAAGGCACAGCTAGCAGTGTCTTCTGGAAAATTTGGTTCTAATTGGTTTTGCCCTTCGGTTAACTTCCAGTTTAGTTTGGATATATTGTAGTCTCCAGCTAATAAAAACAATCCTTCCGGGTGATTTGCGTGCAGGTCTGATGTGATGTTAAAGTGATGAGTTAGGTTGTGGATGTAGTTGGTGTTTTGTGGATGATATGTGCAGCAGATATATAAATTTTTGAGTTTATTATTGTTACCTAGTATTGGCACTGATATCCAGATCTCCTCAGTACATGTAGACCAGGGAATTCTCTGAGCCTTCAGAGATTTGGATGTTGCAATTAGTACCCCCCCTCCCTGCTGCTGTCCAGACAAAAAGTAGTTCCGATCCTCTCTAAATACATCATACCTATTGTCAAACAATTCACTGTCCTGGATTGATTTATTTAGCCAAGTTTCACATATAAGATAAATATCGTAATTGTTCAAAAGGACCTGATTTAAGAAGCTATGAGTTTTTGTGCGAAGACCTCGCACATTTTGAAAATATATGTTAAGCATTTTTAAATATTATGTTCGTGAAATTGTTTCGAAAATAGTTTGGAAAAAAATAATTATGCTGTGATTGGGGGCATTTTTGAACATACGATTTTTTTTGTTTTTGTTTGTGGTAAATTAAAATGTCTATGGTTTTAAGAGGCTTTTGTTTTGACAGATTGATTGTTATATCTATGGACAGATTACTAATACAATTGCAATTCAAACAATTGATAAAAACATGTTTTAACATTATTTGATAAGAGTTTAAAGGGAATTTGTAATTAACGTATAGTGATGATTCGTGTATTACGACTAAGTAGAAATTGAATATTATGTTAAGGTACTGCAAGAAGTTAAATTTGATATAAATAGTAATACGTTTGATATTGTTCTGTAAATTTAGTTTCCTAAAGGGAGGGCCGATGTAGAAGCGTCTTGTGTGGGCATTGTCTTCAATGTTGAAAGTCTGTTAACGTCATCTTGGTCCGCAATTAAAATTATGGGTGTTGTATCACTTACACGAATGAAGATTTTCCCATTTTTTATCCAGCAGTAGAGAATTTTTCTGTCCGTTTTTATATCTCTACATTGTTTTAGGAGATGCTGATTTTTGGGGGTTAAATGTTCATTGATGTAAATTCTGCTGGCACCAGGAAGCTGCAATTCTGAGGCAAACATTCCCTTCCTCTTCCTTATTGCAGCTAACAGGTTATCTTTCAGGTGTCGGCGTGTAAATTTTACGATAATGTTCCTCTGTTTTCCATTTGTCACATTTCGGTTTATTCTGGGGGAGATTCTGCTTGCGAAGTCCACTTCCTCTCGGGTGATTTTACATCCAGCTGTAGCACCAATTTTGGAGAGAATGTCATAAATATTTTCGTTTCTATCTTCTGGTACGCCACTTATTATAAGATTATTTGCACGATTATATTGATCATTGCGCTCTATTTGTCCTTCCAAATGTTTCACTTTCTTCTTAAGCTCCTCAATTTCCTCCTTGAACTCCTTTTTGATAACTTCTACAATGGTATTTTTGAAGTCTGCAAATGATTTTTCTAGAAACTGGATTTTAAATTCATCGAACTTTTTATCTAGAATTTGCAGTAGTTCGGGATTAGGATTATTGGTGGACTTGGAATTTGCACGTGTAGTCATTGTTATATATCGGTTTTTATCACAATATTAATTAAAAAAAGTGGAAGAGCAAAATTTGACAGTAGTTTTAAACAATGTTATTGTTGTCTATCTACACTTTACACCTTATACGCAGTTTTCGGAAACCCACAGTTCGAGAGGAACATTGGGAATCATTTTGTTTTGTAAATTTTATTGTTTAGAGCAGAGGTTCCCAAACTTTTTTTTCTCGTAGACCACTTTCAAAATTTTAATGGTTTTGGTGAACCCCCTGCTACATTTCTACCAATTTATCATCTTTTATCACGCCAACATAGACCCCCCTCGAGTCTCCTGTGGAATCATTGATTTGGAGCTTTCTTTTTCAAAGTCCGAATTTTAATTTTTTGAAGTCAAATTATATATATTCAGTTGCTACACGCTTTCTATCAGATATTTGTTATATTTAAAAATGACCAATTTCAAATTTTTTGTTACCTTACAAAAAGGAAAAAGTTTATATACATATTTTGCGATGCTCAGAAAAAAAAAGAAGTTTTTTGGGATCTTTAAAATATGATTAGATTCACCAGTTTCCCCTTTGTTCCACTAGTTTACGGACATCTTGTATAACAAACAAAATTATAGAGGATGATCTTATAGAAATATTAGGCTGATTTGATTCAGTGTCCTGGCCTGAGTTGAGGTGGTTTTGTAATTACATAGTAAGAAACTCTGTTCACCTTCTCTTTGTTTAGCCAATTTTTCTGACTCCTTGCAATGTCATCATCAGTGCAGATCATTGTAATAAAAAATCTTGTTTCTGCTAAAAATACTTTTGAGAATCTTAAATAGTGTCTAACATAAGTAAATTTATTGCATCCACAATATCTATCACGATGTACATACTTTAGGCTGCTTCAAAAAGTAAAAGTTCGTCTTTTTTATTGGGGCACCCTTCCAAATACACTTATTTTTCGTTTAAATAAATTTTAGGGATTGGTATCATTGAACGAACAAATCGCTACCCCCGAAGTATTGTAAACAGTAAGAAGGTTTAAACATGTTAATATCGCAGTTGGAGACTTTAATTAATAACTTTTTTTTCTTAGATTAAATTCACAATTGTGACATTAAATGGCGCGTACAAGTGTATGTTTAATACATAATAATTTCATTGATTTTAATCTTATGTTAAACAACATTTTGTAAAAATTTGATTAAAATAAATACTCAGTTTAAATACCAACTTCTTATACTTTTTGGTTAAACCCCTTTTCACAGCTGGTGGTGACCCTTAAAACTCTATTAAAAAATCTGAAAAAAAATAGTGTAATTTTTTTAGATATTTGAAACATATGGAAGGGTGCCCCATAGAAAATTCGAAAAAACTTATTTTTCTTACGTTTTTGAAGCACCCTAATGCACATATCATATTTATTTATATTTCTCTGTTCACATTATTTAGAATTAAATAATGGAAGAAAAAATAATATTACTATAATACAATATTTAGGTTTGAAAAATGAATATTTCAAACTCTCACGAATGACCATCAAAAAATTCAGCATTCGGCATCATTTGAATTTTCGACATTAATCATATTGAAGACAAACATCAACATGACCGCCATTCTTGTCAGCTGATCGCAACTTGATCAAAAGCTTAGCTTACTCCATTTTTACCGATATTTAAATGCATAGAAATTCTGGTCTGGAGCCCGAAAATTCATGAAAAAAATCTGTCCGGTTGGGGACTTGGTTGGATATTTTGGTCTCAAATTAAAAAAAGGCCATTCCTCTTAAAATGAAAAAAAAAACAAAATGGCGTTTATCAGCACTTTTGTCACAATGTTACATTTAAATATCGGTGAAAGCCAACTTCGAATCACTCCAACTGAATTGACAGATTTTCCCCCCGTAAAAGTCTGTGGGTAATACTGGGTGTAAGTGGTAACTGGTAAGTGATTAGGGAGAGTCGATATCCCTGAGAAGAGTCTCGATGGCCACATCGCCCACCGTGGGGCGGAAGAAGAGGCGCTCCAGGCGACCGCCGGCGGCCAGGCGCGCCACCTCGGGCAGCAGCAGCAGCAGGCGGCCGCAGCGGCCCGGGCTGTGTCCCTGCAGGGCGAGCAGCGCCTGTGATTGCAGGCCTTCGCTGCCCCCCGCGTCTGTAACAAGTACCATCATCGGCTACTACGAAATGCTCGGCTCATCAGCCCCTTGCCACCATTCCAGTATTTTATTAATTATAGAATCCAGTATGGCATAGTTCATGAAACTTTGGTCATATATTGATATTGGCAGTATAAATAATAATCAGTGATGAACACAACAATAACTACAACCTAGTTATTTTCGGATCCATTCCAACTCTGAATCAACCCTCTTTGTTGAAAATTGAAAAAAAAAATTAAAAGATATGAAAAAAACAGAAAAATAGCCTATTATCTAACCTAACGTAACCTAGTCAATCGCTTTTTTTATATTTATCACTTCTGAAAAAATGCTTTACGTTGATAGCTTTAATGACTTTTCAAAGGAGGTGTTGAGTTGAGTTCATTCTGAGTTGGTTAACTGAGCCACCGTCATTTTCATATTTCTTTGCTAAAAAACCTTCTCTTTCTCACCAAATATTGATGTTATCAGCTCGGAAGTGATCTCATTCGATTCGGCACTAATGGTAAACGATAACTCCACCAGGCCCCCTAGCTCGGTCGATTGATAAGAATTCATTGGTAACTTCTCATAGTTCTCTAGGTGATAGGTCTGGCCGAAACAGGACTTTCCACCGAAACTGAAACCAAATCTTCTGTCTGTCTCAGTTTCGGCCGAAACCGAAACTTTTTTAGACATGTTAAAAATCGATTGTTTCCTGTTATTTGGCTTTATTCTTACACTTATTCAGTTGACGCGTGTTAAATTAGATAAATAAAAAACAATAGTTGATACGAAAAAATAATATATTTTTTTATATTACTTCCATAAAACAAACAAAATTTATAAAAAGTAACAAAACATGTTAACTACTTCTTGGAACAAAAAATAATCAATAATCAACACTTGCATTATAAAGGAAGGACCTCAATTGAGTATTTTAATTTTTGTTGCGTTTAAAATCAGATTTTTTTTTGTGTTAAATGAAATAAACAATAATTGAAGTATGTTTCAAAAAAAATTTTTTTTTTATATTACTGCTATAAATCAAATCAAAATTAACAAACATGTTAACTACTTCTTGGAACAAACATTTGTCAATAATCAACACTTAAAGAAAGGACCTCATTAATTGAGTATTTTGCTGATGATGGCGGGTGTCATACGAGCCACGTAGGGAATGCAAATCTCGCGAGATTATGAATAACAATACTGCGAGATCTCGCCAATTTCGAGATCTCGCGAGATTGGCAGTTTTGTGTTTTTTTTTAATTAGGAAAATAATAATAAACATTTTAAGTATTATAAGATAAAAATTTATTTTCACGAATGTTTCAATAGACTTTTAAGCATCAAACATTGTTTGACGTATTTGTCTATAATTTTTTAATAAACTTCTAAGTAGTAAACTTTGACATACGTATCTATCAAATAACTAATGAAAGAAACAACCAGTCTCCTCTTCTAATATCAAACAAAAATCTTTTAGTAATAAAACAGTTCTTTTATAACAAACAAAACAACGAGAAGTAAAAAATTAAACTTATTATCTAAGTTGAGTTGACTATTAAACTGAGATATTGTTATCAATTAAATAAAACTATATCTACTCAGTAGATCCATTAGATATTACAGATTAATTAACTAAATATACAAATTAGTCAGACTATTAGAAATTACAGAATAATTAACAAAAGTACCAATCAAAAAACGACCTTTAATTTAATATTTTGTAAAATATATGTGTATATATTGTAACTCATATTTTTTATATTACAATAAGAAATTTAAAAAAAAATGAAAGATTTGTTCAGTTCAAATCTCAAGCCATTATTACGAATTATTTTGAAAATAGCTCCTTAAGAAGCACAAAATGTCCAAAGAAGCCAAACGGCTTCTTATTTTGTCGGCCAGATAACCAGCCCTTTCGGATTCAACGCAAGTTGGAACCACAGATCTCAGGCTACCTCAGGCCGCCGCCTCACGCGCACCGAACGAAACCGACAGATCGCACTCCATCCAAGTCAGTCCGCGCTTCGAATAAGACGTTTTTATGTTCGAGTGTAATCTCGTTAAACTCGCGAGATCTCGCCCTTTTTTCGTCCGAGATCAATCTCGCTAAAAAGGCCGAGATCTCGCGAGATCGAGATTGCATTCCCTAGAGCCACGAACTCATCTGAAGTCAGCCGAACGAGAAGTTCCAAGAAGTAGTTGTCATGTTTTGTTATTTTTTATAAATTTTGTTTGTTTTATAGAAGTCATAAAAAAATATATTTTTTTGCTCATACTTCAATTATTGTTTTTATTTTTTTATTTATTTAATTTAACACTTGTTAACTGTCTGAATAAGTGTAAAAAATAGGCCAAATAACAGTAAACAATCGATTTTTAAAATGTTTAAAAAGTATCGATTTCTAAACTGTAACTGATGCCCAAACTTGCCGAAACCGAAACCGAAACTGAACTTTCGGTCGGTCACTAACAACTGCAGATCGCTAACCTAAAAACAGCAGTCAACGTCGAGTGTATTAAGGATTGATAGGATAACTTTCGGTAACTTCTCATCGTTCCCTAACATGACTGCAGTTCACCAACGAATAAAAGTAACAGTTCACGATGACTAAGTGTTCTCAACGATCGATTGTGCTAGAGGGCCAGAGAGGCATTCCACTCTTTTGGGTAGACTCCTTTATGCTGCCAAGATGAATGCGTGACAAAAGTTTGATGAATGCACGATATTTGTCATTTATTTTGTGCATTTTGGTACTATTTTACCTGTGGATCCTAATAATAAGTTGGGTTTTAACTACTTTGATATGTAGGTAGTTCTGACCTGGCCGGAAGAGTACGATGGCCTTGAGGCAGGCGTACTCCGTGTGGTCGACGCGCAGCGCGGCGAGGCGCTGACTCAGGGCTGCTAGCTGGCGCACATGATCCTGCAGGTCGGGAGCACTTTCGCTCTCTGGAACGTTACAACTTTGTGTTGACATTCGTGCCAGTTTTCAAAATTTGAAGTAGGATGTTTTCTCAGAATTACAATATTTTTGAAATTGACATATTTACGAGTACCTATATGTAATAATATCATATATTTTTGCTATTTTTATCATTTTATTATAAGGGGGTGTACACTAATTTAGGGGGCATACATACATTAATTATGCGAGCAGTTTTTCTTCCAATCTAGACCCCTCCCCCCTCTTGGCGAGAAAAATTTGGGCCACTTCGTATATTCTTTTCAAGTAACGTGAGTTTTCCCTCTCCCCTTTTGAGCTCACATAATTAATGTATGCCCCCTTACGTGAGCTCAAAAGGGGGGAGGGGGGTTTCAGCAAAATCTCACATTACTTGAAAAGAATGTACGAAGTGACCCAAATTTATCTCATCAAGGGGGGTGGACCCCCCCAGTGGCGGATTCAGAAAAACTCAAGGGGGGGGGGTGCTAAATATATAAGAAAACTAAAAAGTAGACAACAGTGGGGAGAATAAGAAGCGCTGCACAAAGAGGGGACCGACTGTACTATCTCATTCTGTCGCAGGCTAAAACATATAAATGAATGTGTTTGTTAAATCACAACGGTGCTAAAGAAGTTTTCACTTCAATATATGAATAAAAGATCGGCGAACCGCACATTTAAAACTTGGATGGCCACAGGGAGCAGTAGGGCTCCATTACACGATCAAGGGAATCAAATACTTGAGTCAGGCCATGTTAAGGGTACCTTTACATGAAACGACACATGAATGTGAATGAAGCAAAAGTTTCAATTTAGAAGGCGAGTGTGGGTACCGCCGCCACGGGAATTATTTAGTGGATAAACAACACCTCTGCTATAAGTCATCCCAAGTGGATCGCTAAGTTTGGTGACTTAGCAGGGATGCCTGAGTTCATGGGATGCGGTTTTTCAAGGTAGCGGCGGATGTGTTTGCCCATATACTACGTGGTGAGCTGGAAAGGACTGGTTGAGGGAGACCATTTAACCTCCAGCAGGAATCTCTCGACCCATTGCCTCGCATTGCAGTGGGAGGGAAAGGTTCATCCGTCCATTTCTCCTGGACACACTAATCCAGAGAGTTCTAACCACCTATCATACCTTTTTCCTTCCACTATTTCCTTTCCCTAAAATGACCCTTCACAGAGCATCTCCAAAGACAATTTGTAATAGTTACCCAAAAATGACAGTGGATGAGTTTGTGTATTCGGGAAGTAAGTTTACGAGAGATGAGAAGGCTGATAGAGATATTGAAAGAAGGGTAAATGCAGGTAACTCCGCATTTATGGAGGACTGAACACCGTTGGCGCTAACAAAAAACTTTCGAAAGAAGCGAAGCTAGCAGTCCACAATGGAGTACTGGTACCAACCCTGATGTATGGCAGTGAAGCATGAAACTGGCATAGGAAGCACTAAATGCTACAGAATTGAGATCCCTGAGGCGTATGTGTGGTAAAGTCATGTATGATAGTGTGAGAAAAATATGAAAAGAATGAACGGCTGATGCAAGCGTAATAAGTAAGATTAAGAAAGGGTATTTATTTATTTATTTTAATGCCATAAAATGGCCTTTACGTTAAAGTGATACTGTGATTATAAGTACACAGGCGCTTATATTAAGAAGATAACAGTTGTTATTAGAAGTACAATGAGATAATATTAAAAAGAAATGTGTACTCACGTAATAGTTAAATAATATACCTACGAGGTTTACATAAGACCTGACATAAAACAAAGTATGGTGTGTGCATGACAAAAGCTAGTTTTTAGGTATAGGGGTGGTGGGTGGATATTATTCCATGTGTGTTACAACAAAAAAAAAGAATATGAAGTACTCTTAAGTACTTATAGAATGTCGTAAAATGTTGTAATAACAGAGAACATTTTATTTAAACAGAATAAACATATCTAAAAGAGGTGACTTGAAAGCAAATAGAATCGTGCAAAATAGAGAACTCCAGTCCAATTTATTTATTTTTTTAATGAATAATGACCTTCTGACTTAAATAACTGTATTTTTTTTTGAGTTTGTTTTAATAGTTAAAATAATTTTCAAAGTTTTAATTTTTCAAGATCCCCCGAAAAACACCGCATGTATAGTGTGACGTCATCACTCCTGAAAAGTTTTTCAACAGGTGTTCATTTTGTATGACAGTTATACGGAAGAAAGTATGGTACTATTCGATAAGTTATAAGATTATTTAGGTGGAATTATTTATTTATTATATTATATTTATTATATTTTTCAATATTATTACGGGAGAGTGGTATAGAAATTGTTTGAAATTATTATTTTTTTAGCTTTTAAAATCAATACTTTCTCAAACGGAGCATAATAATATAATAATAATGTAGTATTTATATAGTGCAGTTTTGTGATATTTCACTTCAAGTGCGCAAGTGAGCATCACTGCACACTGCACACTGCAAAAATTGTAGGAAAATAAGATACAGGCGATGCAGCGCCTACCAGCTGATCGACGACGGCCATTTTGAAATCGAAGATCGTTGAGAAGTGAATCGTTCGCGAACGAGTCGGCTCAGTGACCTGGATCTTCATACGGATCCGTAAGATCCGGTTCCGTAAGACCGATCTTCAAAGCTACAGACATACTTGTTCGCGGTTCGCGGATCTTTGCGAACGAGTGAGCGGGTAGCAATTGCTACTAGTTAGCATGCTCTTTGGCTTCTAATGAGCAAGCGTGTCCGTAGCTTAATTCAGTCGTTCGATTGAGCCGATTCACTGAACCGGATCTTTTCATTCTCGTTCAACCGAGCCGCCTTGGCCGTCTCTAGGTAGCATTTTGATGTAGCATATTATACAATTTTTTCATACAGTTTAAAGTTTTTCAATATTTTAAATAATAGAGATAATAAACTAATAGAGATACCTCTATTTTTGACACTGAATAATTTAGGCTTAAATATTGTTTCAATAAACACAACAACTAAATCTCTATAAACAGTATGAAATAACGGATAACATGAAATGTTATTAATACTGATGGCTTGTGTCATACCTACATAATCAAAGTTTCAATACAATGACTGGTGACGCGTGACGTCAGCACTAACCATTCAGTAATACCAACTTTACAGTGTGTTTTGACGAGAGGTTTAAAAATGCACTTTTTAATAATGTTTTAAGAACTCTACGTTTAATATTATGAAATAAAACTTATATATTCAGAATCAGCGTTCATTGGTCTGTATGAACATATTTTTTTAAAGCCATAATATTTTTCACTGGAGTTCCTTATTGTCAATATATAGTATATCAGAATATTGAAATTCTATACTAGGCCAGCCAGCCTATCTCTAGACTTTAGGATTTTTCTAGGACTGTGGTTTCTGCACACAAATTGAAGTGACGTTGAATCACCCTTGATTTGGAGAGAGGTGTCGAAAAGTGAAATGGCTTACCTTCTATGGGCAGTCCCCACTGAGTAGCGGTCAGAATGAAGAGCTCCCTCCAGGAGGCCCCGAGAAGAGAGTCTTGGTCTGAACGGGAGAGTTGGAGGAAGGAAGGGATGGCTCTCACCCACTTCACGGTCAGGAACAAAACCTGGGCGGCCGCCTCATGAATACTGTCACATAGGCTGGGCCCTGAAGACAAATCCCACACTCCCGGACTATTCGGTCCACTCAATACCCCGGTTCCGTTGATAGCCTTCTTCAGAGTTTTGGCCTGGATAAATATATCGTTGAAGTTGAGAAGTGGGCCTTTACTGTCAGCGCTGCTAATGCATTCATTTTTTACAAATAGCTCCTCGTTCGCATCCGTTGTGGTAGATGCAATTCCCGGGTTGGACTTGTGATCGTTGGGTTTTATTGCCGGGGAAACTGCGCCTTTTGTTGCATTGGTGGGTAGGGGAGAAATAATTATGGCCGATGCAATTTCATGTGAACCTAAAATATAACAAAAACATTTTTTTTCAACACAGCTTTTCAGTCTTCATCAATTTTCTTTAACACAATATTATTTAAATATTTACATTTTACCTACCGATGCATAAATGTTCACGTTTGAAAAAAATTAAGTAACTCACTGTTACCGTTATGTTTTTGGGGTGTTATGCCGTGTTGCGCTACCTCCTTCTTTAGCCAACGTTTCGGACAGCGTTGATGATGGACACTGCAACGTTGTCCGAAACATTGGCTAAAGAAGGAGATAGCGCAATCTTAAAAAGTATCTTACTCACTGTTATTTTTTTTAAATATCTCTGTGCCTATTCATGAAACACAAAGTATGTGGTACCGTTCATAATCGTTTCTTAGGTTTTAGGTAATGATACTTAATTCTTTCGTTATGGAAGAATATCTATAACAAAATAATTTATATATTTTTTTAGTATTTTGTTGCGTTGAATTCGTCGGTTGCGCTTCCTTTTTCATACAAAACTTATATTTGGATTTGATGCCAAAATGACCAACCACAATGAATAATAATTTTTTTAGACAAAAGGTATAGCAAGTTTCTAGTACGGACATGTACTACTTTATTTGTTTGTGTTTTAAATTATTGGTAAAATATAAGCCATTAAAGAATTAAGTAATTTTTCCTGATTTTAGAGGCAACTATGACAATTATTTTTGAGTTAATGACAATTGTTAAAAAAACAAATTTGCTTTTTTTACTAGATAAGTATATAAAAATGGTTGAATATAAAAAAATGCTATTTAAGAAAATCATTTAGTTAGGCATACATTTAAATTCCAAATAAATTATCACATTGGTACCAAGTTGGAACACAAATTATTCCTTCAAACTTCGCAAATATACTTTGCGGCGTCTTATTGATTTAATGAAAACAAATAATCAAATCCACGTCGCCCGCCCGTCAGCCACAGACACTCTTTGGTCACGACTTTCTAACCGATAACCTCTCTACCCCCTCGAAGAGCGAATCTTGTGTACACATTTTCTACGAACTTTGGGGAGATACAGATAAATAATCTGTAGGTGTGGTTTTCTTAATCATAAAATTCTATTACAATGAAACTGCACTTCAGGTCAATGGGTAATACAATTTTGATGTTCAGGATATTTTGCAACATAAAATACGCCATTTGAAATCGAGATCTTTGAATGTTTGGAAATTTCTCATAAGCTTGAGAAAAATATGGAAACTGTATGGCCTTAACATCGTCGGAATGCCACCCCCCAAAAATTAGCCGCCGTAGGCAGCTGTCTAGATTGCTTAGGCCTAGACACGGCCCTGCCCACGAGTAATAATATAAGACGAGAAGTGTTGAGTGTGCTTGCTTTTTGCTCACCGTGTCGCCTGTGTGTGGTGGAGAGACTGCTGTCACTGGAGGCGGACCTGTTCTCCTGAGAGCTGCTCACTTCATCCTCCTTGGCTGCCGTAACCCACAACCCGCTCCGGCGGCTGTCGTTTACTGAAACAGGTGAGAGGGTTATATAAGTATCCTGTTAAGGTGATCCACTAGTCCTTGAAAAATTCGAAATCGGAATCCCCGCCTCTTTTTAGAAGGATTTAAAAATACTTGAGAAGACTTTTTTGGAAAGGTTGGAGAAGGTATTTGTGAGTTGTTTTTTAAAAATCTTATGCCTCTTTCTTACGCATTGTTATTATAATAATAACAAGAAAATTTTAAATCGATTTCACGGAAGCAAACGACGTAGAGTCTAGGTACGTCCGTTCGCCACCGCAACGGGCGTAAATAAATGGCAACGGGGTGTTAACCAGTGGCGCAGCGAGGGGGGCCGGAGGAATTTTGTCTAGGTCTTTTTATAGGCGAACATAGCCTATATTTCATAAGTATTTGTGGATAAATCTGAAATTCTCTAGCCAAACCCCCCCCCCCCAGGATGGACCAATTTTATGAAGTAAAATTTTTTCTCCAGTCAACTTTAATAGGGGGGGGGGTGACATCCGCCCCGGGTAGTTAGCTACGCCACTGGTGTTAGCTAAGTACAAAATGCACGTAGTCTGTATGCAGACCGGTGTTAACTGAGTACAAAATGCACGTAGTCTTTATGCAGACCGCTATTTTATAGGCCTGATATTTTATTTTTTCCAGACTTACAAAAAGTCTTAATAAAAAATACTCGATTATTTCCAAGCAGTGGTGGACTACGGGGAGCCCCTGGTCCGGGGGGGGGGGGGGGGGCAAACGCCCCCACGTTCCCTTGATCAAATCCTAAACAAGGCTTTAAGGAACCAGGACACTACCATTTTTTTGTCATTTTTTAATTTCACTGTCTGAAACATGCATTGTTAAAAATGTTCTCACAAAATGTTTTAAAGAAATTCGAAAAATTGACGGAGATACAGCATTTTATATGAAACACTGTGGTGCCTTAAAGCCTTGATTAGGATTTGATCAAGGGAACGTGGAGGATTAGAGGCGTTTGGAGACCCCTAGGATAAGTGTAAAATTACATTAACTTCTTAAACTAGGGAGGGCCTCATTAAGCCAGCCTCTGATGGGCTTAGTCCATTTATGTTTCTAAGGCCATAAGTAGGTAATATTTCTAAACAATCAAATTTTCAAACCAAAAACACATGATTTTTAATGATTTTGCATTATTTCGCATGACTTCATCATCATTTCAATATGGCACTTTCAATATTTAAAATTCATTAATTATGGTAAGAAAGACCGGTAGGACTCACCGATATGCGGTTGATAGATAGCGCTGTTGGCGAGCATGGCCGGGTAGATGAAGTGCGGAGTGAAGTAGGCCGCGTGGTAAGGCAGCGGGGGCAGCAGCAGGTCCGGCTTGACCGCCTGGCCCAGCAGGGGCGCGGGATAGGGCCGGCCCGCCCGAGGCGCGCGCTCGTGCTGGACTGCTGCACAAACCGTCATAACATGTAACATACAAGCTTTAGGGTCTGTCTAGCGTCTAGCCTGACGAACTTTCAATAACCTTGTATACCTGCACTGGCGATCGCTTGAGTTCCTCCTTTGCCTGGCATTCAGTAAAAAAATCGACTGCAGCTCACACGCGGTAGAAGTGAAACCTTCACTCACACAACCCCAACCAATAGGAGCCCTGCAAAGAGAGCGACGTTTCATAGGTACTGTACGTAGGTAAGGTTTCATTCTATCTCATTCTCTCGCCGGCTAAATCCTTGTATGTGTTTGTCTCTTTTTAGTGTCACTCGTTTCTGTTTCATCGAGTTTCAAATCACAACGGTGTTAAAGAAGTTTCACTTAAAAAATATTGGCGTTCCGGAAGGGTCGGTTCCGTTGATATTGTTTTTGATACACGATACTGACCCTTTGTCGTGTGCACGAATACATTGCAACTTATAACATCAGTTCTGTTCAATTTAACTTTTTTAATAGAAGCAGAAGGGCAAGGAAACTCTAATAGATCGGATCACTTTGGAGTAGGAAATGGTGCTTATCCCGCTAGGGTTTCCTCCTGGGGCATGAATGGAGCTTGGGGATCCAAAGAACCCAGATTACAGTTAATCTCTGCCTCTCAGAATCTGGTAGCACTGTACCGACCCCGCAGGTGATATGAATTATGATTGTTAAAAATTGCAAGTGTAACCCCACTTAACCCCACTGGTTGAATTTGGCTGCAAAATCTGGTATAGAGATTCTAAATATCTGGGAAAAGATTTGACTTTAAAGGTTCACTGAAGTGGTTGAAGAATTAGAATCATTAAGAATAATTAGACTCTCAGATACCGACGCGCGAATTCTCCGTCCGAGACGCATTCTCAACATTAAATTTGTAGTAAGTACATAATATGTTTATTGTTCATTCCATGGAACCAAGTTCCTCCACAGCATGGGTCTCCTCAAGTCCCTTGCTCATCTCTCATCTTGCAAAGATTCTCTGCACCTTACAAATATGAAACCTACACCTAACTACACAGCAGGTATCCCAAAAAAAAAACTTTTCCTCGAGGGTTGAGCCATTGTTGAATTCAACACATTTGAGGTATGTTAGTATACCAGACACACATTACGTTTTTTAAATTTGAATTTTTTTTTAATTTTAAAATTTTATTTTTATATGAATACCTCACAGGAGTCCCAGCTACTCCCGTCTGGAGCCAGTGAGACTGTAGCATCCCCAATTGGGGTGTGTTGTGAGACTGAAGGTAGTGGGGGAGGGGAAGTAGATGGGGAAGAAGGAAGGTGGTGAAGCCAAAGTTCAAGCAACGTTTCAATTCTGAATTATTACACCAGGAGATGGTATTAGTGAGAGAGTATCTCCAGTCCATATTATTTGAAATAAATTAATTGAGAAATAACACTAATTAATCAAATGAAATTCCGCAAATGATTCGATCCCGCGACCTTCGGATTGCCAGTCAAGAGTCTTACCCCTCAACCACGTCAGCCGATCTAGGACTTAAAATGTAGTCAGCAAACGATGACAGCATAGCCAGCATGACGAGTGGATTTATGAAGATGTGATTTATGTAAAAAATAAATATTTACGAGGATCGGCTGCGCTGCCTTTTTCATTCAAACTTCTCCCATTACCTATAACTTAAATTGGAGGGGCCCATCAGGCAAGGGCCCAGTTTGTCTAGTTCGGTCCACATTCGCCCTTTCGCGAAATGTTAATTTATTCAAAACGCAATTTACTTCTATCTTGTCATTAAGCTGAGTTTTTTCAAAGATTCTACTTTTTCTAATTGCTATCCTTTTTTGCTGACATGAAGAGTTTTTACTTTGTCTATCATTATCAAAGGTATGTTGATTCCTAATAACTCTAATAAGTGAGTGGCGAGTAGAAACTTTCCCTTGTAATTTACCCATATATACTACTTTACTAGCTTACTAACCCTCGTTTCTGCGGATATTTCCACATAACCTACATTTTATAATGATGCACAATTAATACCATATTGATTTAACATTTGACCTAATTACAATAGTTCATATTTTGTCAATTAATTGGAAACCCAATAACGCCACGCTAATATTCGTTAGTTTATCCACTATGGTTTTAATGACCCCCAACACACAAAAAAATGACAGTTTAAAAAAGGGTGAACACTGAACAAGAGTTCCAACTACCCGAAACCAGTAGGACTATGGCGTCGTCGACTGGGTATGCTGTCACACTGAAGGGAGTGAGGGAGTGAGGGAGATAATTGTAGAAGAGGAAGATTGAAAGTATTCGTCTGTTCAGAATTGGTCATCAAAGATGATTAAAAATTTTTTTATTCTGAATGATGTTTATTAGTAGGAAAGAATTGCAGAAGAAGTCGTGGATGCCGCCCGAGGAAGACCAGAAACCATCGTGAAAAAATACATGAGTCGGGATGTATATATTTCTTAGTACCTAGATATTAAGTTGGTACTTATTCGTTAAAGGGAATATCAGTAAATTAAAAAGAGTTTGCAATTCACACGCGGTAGAAGCGAAACTTTCAGAAAACTAAAGTTGACACGAGTGGGGAGGCTACGAAGCACCGCATAAAGAGGAGACCATTAGGCTACGAAACACCCCAGAAAGAGGAAACCGATTATATCACCGCCTTCTCTCGCAGGTACCTGCGTGTTTGTCTCTTTTTAGTGTCGCTATTTTTAGTACATCGAGTTTCAAATTACAACGGTGCTAAAGAAGTTTTCATTTATACGTAACTTTACTTGTCGGTTAATGGAAATTGTTAAACTTAACCAACCATGTATTAACCTAGACCAATTTTGACCTAGCTCTCTTAGGTCTCATATAATTCGTTGTATCTCCCTAACTGTCATGGTGAGAAATATGATCTAAACGTTGTTAGCAAGAGAAAACCCCACGCTTTATATTTAAGTCTAAAATTTAACCATAGAAAAATTTAAATGTGCACCTCTATGAAACCATTCGATGAAAAATGAAACATTTTGAGAAAAATGAATAAAATTTCGAGAATTTTTTATTAATCATTTTTTTAATGAAACGACTAAAACGTGAGGTGATAATAACGTTTATAATACATTTGCCTGATAAAATACGTGTGTGTTTTTCTTTTTTCGTTATCAGTAATCGTATATAAAATTAATATAGGTATATATTATAAAAGAAAGTCCAAGAAAACGTGCGTGAAGATATAAGGGCTGGAAGTTTCGCCTTCTTGAAATTTCTAGAACAGCCTTCCGGAAAGTTCTAGAAGGTTCGATGGAGCTCTAGAAAGTTCTGGAAGGAGTGACGGAGAATGTCGTGGAATGATCGGGAATAGGGAATCGGATTGTGGAACATTCCAGAACACTCTCGAATGTTATCCTGAGCGAAGCCGGGTAACCCAGCTAGTATATTATATGTTAAGGTGAGCAATTTTTAAACCCTCTTTTATGATAGGTATACATTTTAATTTCTAATAAATTTGTAAACGTATTTCCTCACCTTTCTAAAACAGTCTTTAATTTTTGGATGTGTTCAGAAATATTCTATTTATTTTGGATTTTATTGCAAAGTCGAAATTTTCCGACCTTCTGACAGAATATGGCTGAAGCCTGGGTGGTTATCTCTGCATTTCAATGTACATTTCGTATATTATCGTTATGTAGGTAGGTACATACATAGAAAATTAAACAAGACGATAAAAAAACAGCTTGGGTAAGAATATAATATTTAGGGTACTCTGATCAATTCTTACTTTATTCATGCTAATACAATTTTGTCACGGTTACAATGTAAGGTAAATACTACACTCCTAGCGTCTAGCGTCTTATTTAGAAATAATGACCCATGAAAACAGTGTCAATAATGGAGCGTCTCTCTCTCGAGTGTCAAAGTCAGCTGATAGAGTTCTCACGTATTATACAATACTTCAATATTATAGGGAGAGGGAACCTCCCTACTTCTGTCGTCATACTCTGTCAGGACCATTGGTATAGATGCCACTAGGTTAGAGCTACCTGCCAAAGATATTAGTCCTGACATGTTACTCTGAGCCTTACATATAATTGAGCCCTTGCCCGGAATAATGGTGTATCCTTCGACAAAACTATGAATAAAATAATAAAACTTATGTAGAATTATTGATGGAATAATGTTGGGCATATTAAATGCATCTTTTAAGTTAGGTAGGGATTATGGTAATGAAAATTATTTTAGGCCCGTGGCACCGTTTTAAAAAGTTGGTTTGTGGAAGTACAAGGGCGGATTTAGGGGGTATTTTTGTGTACTGTGGAGATCCCATCACGGTACATACCTAGAAGCAAAAACTGTCTTTATTAAACATTTAATTTTTCTATTGTTTTGACACTTTCATAACCCTTCCTATACATACTTGAACTTGTATTTGAACAAGTTTATTTCTAACAGTAATTGTTGATTTTTTTGCCCGTCCGCCCTATTTGCCCCCCTCAGAAAAAATACCTAACAGTAATTGTTAATTTTTTTGCCCTTCCGTCCCTTGTGCCCCCCCCCCCAGAAAAAAATCCTAATAGTAATTGTTAATTTTTATGCCCGTCCGCCCCTTGTGCCCCCCCCCCCCCAGAAAAAAATCCTAATAGTAATTGTTAATTTTTATGCCCGTCCGCCCCTTGTGCCCCCCCCCCCCAGAAAAAAATCCTAATAGTAATTGTTAATTTTTATGCCCGTCCGCCCCTTGTGCCCCCCCCCCCCCAGAAAAAAATCCTAATAGTAATTGTTAATTTTTATGCCCGTCCGCCCCTTGTGCCCCCCCCCCCCAGAAAAAAATCCTAATAGTAATTGTTAATTTTTATGCCCGTCCGCCCCTTGTGCCCCCCCCCCCCCCAGAAAAAAATCCTGGATCCACCCTTGTGGAAGTATGTTGAATAATGCCGTTTATCGAAATCACATAGCATGGTTTAATTCATGGGAATAAATGGAGAAAACGACTGTCTTATGGCTTCAACTAAAAATACTTGCTGAAGGATGCAAGAAAGTAGTATTTGTCCAGAAAAAATATTATTAGCCTATTTTTTAGCCGTTGAAACAGGTTTGTGGAAGAATGTTGTAAGTTGATTTCATGACAATATCTTGAACGTAAATGGTTTAATTTATTCATTTAATATTTTTGCTTTTTAAGCTCAAATACATAAATGACATGCGTAAATTTATATTAGGAGAGCATATTGCTTTCTGTAAGGTAGGTATGAAGAGTAAAATAATCGAGTCTAGTTCACACGCGGTAGTAGCGAAACTATACCAAAACAATCTCAACCAATAGGAGCCTTGAAAAGTGAGGTCATAATAAAAGCAGCCAATGACCTCATACCTAGCGTCATTTCCGTTTTATACCTCAACCAATAGGAGCCTTGAAAAGTGACATCATAATCAAAGCGGCCAATGAGCGCATACCTAGCGTCATTTACTTTTCATATCTCAACCAATAGGAGCCTTGAAAAGTGACATCATAATCAAAACGGCCAATGAGTGCATACCTAGCGTCATTTCCGTTTCCTATCTCAACCAATAGGAGTCTTGAAAAGTGATCATAATCCAAGCGGCCAATGAGCGCAGTTTGATGCTTCGCAGGTGCTATAATGCGTCATTTCAGTTTTATCCGAATTTCAAATCACAACTAGGCTGACGGGGCTAAAGAAGCTTCACTTCAAAAATACATTTTGGAATAACGTTGAGTGTGAAATTTTCGCATACAACATTTTTCCACCAGCACAAATCATTTACACAGTATAAAATGAAGTCGCTTAAAATGTATGTGCGCGTTAATCTTTTAAACTACGCAACGGATTTTCATACGTTTTCACCAATAGATAGAGTGATTGAAGAGGAATGTTTATATTTATAATACATGTAAATTATATCAGAGAAAAGCCGAGAAATTTAAAGAAAACATATTTTTGTGCGATTTAAAACGGCTGGCGGGCCGTACTATAGTCACTTTTGAAATTCGTTCTACGGAAGAAATTGGAAAATAGATGTCCTAGAGTAAGTAGGTATTTGATTTGAATTATTTTATTTGATGAAGTCGCTCAAAATGTATGCGCGTAGGTCTTTTAAACTACGCAACGGATATTCATGCGGTTTTCACCAATAGATAGAGTGATTCAAGAGGAAGGTTTATATGTATAAAAACATGCTTATTATAGTAGAGAAAAGTCGAGAAATTCAAATATTCAATTCAGGCAGCGGGCAGCGGGCAGCTGGCAAGCGGGTGGTGTGGATTTTATAAAGGTTGGGTAGTGGCGTTGTGTTTCGTTAGCCACAGCAACGTGTGGCCGGGTCGGCTAGTTCTAGTAATAAATTCTAATATAATTGCGATTCTTCACAACTTTTTATTTAGAATTCTTAAGAAATGCATGTTTATTGTATTTTAAATATTTACATTACTAGGCGGGAAGGGTAATTCCATCTTTTACGCCGGTCCTACTTGAATGCCTGGAAAGGTATGGCTGTCAAATATTTTCATATGCATATTGTACACCAATCTCTTTGTGAACGTCCCAACTGCATCGGTCGTCTTGTTGATTAAGTCAGACATCTCCAAATACTAAGTTTTTAGATAATGAGAAAAGCTATATTCAAATGTTCACCATAAACCAAATATTATTTACACATTTTCGTGTTTTACATAATAAATATGCTATAAAATACCACCTGGAAGCATAACGGTCGGGTACATTAATGTGATATTTTGAAATATCTTACTAGTAAGGAGTCGTCCATTAATCATGTGATGTTTTTTATCAACTTTTTAACCCCCTCCCCCCCTGGTGATATGTTTTGAGGTTTTAGACTAACCCCCCTCCCCCCATACCCAAAATCACGTGTATTTTTTTTAATACAAAGTAAATTGAAATTTTCAGAATATTATCTTTAAATACAGGTAGGTATAATCTGATTAAATTTTGGAAAATTAAGGGGAAATCGTTGCCTGGGAACGGTGAGTCAAGGCCACGTGCCGCTGTTTGGTTTAGAAATCGTGCGTCCAACGAAAAATAAATACACGTGATATCTCATTATATCCCCCCCCCCCTCCTTGTGATATTTCGGGAATTTTTTCCCAACCCCCCCCCCCCTTTCGAGTCTCACATGATTAATGGACGACACCTAACCCAGAATACATAAAAATTTTGTTTAATTCACCACACGCTTTTCTGCTTTGTCTTGTTATTAATCGATTATTGTACCAGGTAGAGCGTACACTTGACTTTACTTAACTGCATACTCATGTATTTAACTCAAAATGAAACAGATGTCTTTTAAAAAAAAAAATTATAGTAATACCTCACAAGAGTCTCAGCTACTCCAGTCTGGAGCTAGTGAGGCTATGGCATCCCCAATTGGGGTATGTAGTGAGGGGAAGGAGAAGAGGAAGAGGAAGGTGTGGAAGTACCTGGCTATTCAGATCTGGTCACCAAACACGGCTAACGCCATTTCAAGCAACGTTTCAATTCTGAATGGTGGTCTTACACCAGGGCGATATTGATTGTATCTTCCACTCTGGAACGTGCCGCAAATTTAATGAATTATTTTATTTTAAATTAATTAATTGTGAAATAACAGAAATTATTAAATTAAAATTTATTTGCCCACGCCGGGATTCGATCCCGCGACCTTCGGATTGCGAGTCAAAAGCCTTACCGCTAGACCACGCCGGCCGTCATTTTTACACACGTCTGGACGATATCTGTATAAAAATAGTTTTAATATAAATTTAATATAAATGGTTCAACATTGATTTTGACTTCTAATAAAGTAAATGGCTGTAATTTTAGACCATACTTTGGGGTGTGGTATGTGGCCAGGTAATTTTCCCGCCTTCACGATTCACTGTCTCCAGGCGGGAGTAGCTGGGACTCTTGTGAGGTATTCATATAAAAAAGTTTAAAAAATAATAACTTAGAATCTTAATGCTCTGCGCCAGAGGATTTCCATTATTGTTTTGTTGCTAATGCCATTCTACAGTAAGTTCATAGATATTTAAAAATAATAATCAGAGTGTGTAATTGGGTAGAAGTGAAACTAGAAAGTCGCTAGATGTCACTTTCTTTTCTTTTGCCTGTTTTTTTAAAGTGGTTTGAAGATTGGATATTGCTTTCAAAAGTAAAAAAAATATATTTTTTTGGATTTCGTAGGATTCGAACCTCCGTTTGCTTGATATCTGTCTCTCTGGCCGCTGAGACTTGCCTACTGCGCTATTATAATTTACCGCATTATATTAGAACCAAGTATTTGTGTAGAATTGAGTTGTGACGCATTTCCGTTTCATTCGAATTTCAAATCACTAACGGAGCTAAAGAAGTTTCATTGAAGAAGATGATAATAATAATAATCTATACGAAAATATGAAAGAGAACAAGTCATAGAAAAACAAAAAAAGATAATAGTCGCAACTGAGACTCGAACCCAGAACCTTTCGTCTATCCGGGACGTGCGTTTACCAATTCCGCTATTGCGCCCTACTGTCAAACCGTCATTATCGCCAATCTCATATTTCAAATTTTAGAATGAACAATATTATCTTCAACTAATTTATTTTCCATATCATAGGCAACAACTCTTTTTATTGGAAACAATCTTTCTAAGAATTGGTTTGTAACCTGGATAGCGTCACGGATAAATATATCCGAATTTATTTATATGGAACTATTGACTTTTTATTAAGGTCTAAATTAATAATATTCAATTTTTATAAGAAAAACTCTCTTTTTATAACTTTTGGAGGTTATTCCAATCAATGTAATATATCATTGAAGAAGAAGATAATAATAATAATCTAAACGAAAATATGAAAGAGAACTTTCTTCTTCTTGTGCCCTGTCCGTTCAACGGACGTTGGCTATCATGTTGGCTATGCGGACTTTGTTTACTGCAGCCCGGAACAGCTCCACGGTAGACTGGCCATACCACTGTCTCAGGTTTTTCAACCATGAGGTTCTCCTTCTTCCAGGGCCCCGTCTTCCGGCAATCTTTCCCTGCATTATGAGATGCAGGATCTCATACTTCTCTGGATGTCTCATCACATGTCCGAGATATTGAAGTTTTCGGATTTTTATAGTTTTAATTACTTCCTTTTCTTTATTTATCCGAACCATAACATCTTCGTTTGTAACCCTGTTCATCCAGCTTATTTTAAGTATTCTTCTGTAGATCCACATCTCGTATGCCTCAAGTCGCCTAATAAGTTCTTCAGTAAGCGTCCATGCTTCCATTCCGTAAAATAATATCGAAAACATGTAGCATCTGACCATTCGCATTCGTAATCCAAGGTTGAGATCATGACTGCAGAACATTTTTTTCATGCGGATAAAGGTTGCACGAGCTTGCTCAATGCGGCATTTGATTTCAACTGAAGGATCCCATCTATCATTTACATTGCAGCCCAAGTATACAATACTCTGTACCTTCTCTAGTTTTGTTCCAGCAATATAAAGATTAAAGAGAACAAGACACAGAAAAAGATAATGGTCGAAACTGGGACTCGAACTCCGAATGAGATTGGTTATTATGACGGTTTGACAATAGGGCGCAATGGCGGAATTGGTAAACGCACGTCCCGGATAGACGAGAGGTTCTGAATTCGAGTCCCAGTTGCGACCATTATCTTTTTCTGTGTCTTGTTCTCTTTCATATTTTCATTTAGATTATTATTATTATCTTCTTCAATGATATATTACATTCATGGGAATAAACTTCAAAAGTTATAAAAAGAGAGTTTTTCTTATAAAAATTAAAGAAGTTTCACTTAAAAAAGAGTTACTTTTCCTAGTCCTAGTCTGTAGTAATTTCTAGGTCCCGAGAACAACAATCATAATAATAATCAATATTTTCGCAATCAATAGATTTTAACAAAAACATAACTTTTCTAGCTAATTTATTCCCAATTACTTGCATTGCTTCAGTCAAGGATACGCTGCAGCTTTCGGGTGCGGAATATCGCCATCACCATAAAAAAAATTCAAGTGCAGTTAACACGCGGTAGAAGCGAAACTTTACCAAAACAATCTCAACCAATGAAGAACCAAGGAACCTTGAAAAGTGAGGTCGAAATTAAAGCGGCCAATGAGCACAGACCTAGCGTTATTTCCGTTTTTATACCTCAACCAATAGGAGCCTTGATAGGAGTATGATGCTTCGCAGGTGCTGTAATGCGTCATTTCCGTTTCATCCGAATTCCAAATCACAACGGGGCTGTGGAAGTTTCACTTCAAAAAGGACCGTCAACGGCCAAGCCTTCTGACGTAGTGGCGCCTGTTAGCACTGATGAAAATGTTAGTCTGTGGGCTTACAAGCTACAAGTAGGTAAATCTGAACGATTTGCACAAAAAAACTATTTTTAAAATTGAGATTTTCAACTGAAATTAACAATTTTTTTACTCTTTTTCATGGTTTTCTTTTTCTCCCCAATATTATTGTTTTATTCCACATTTTCTTCAGCCTCACAATGTTCGAGTATCTTCTTTACATAGTATAAAATTAAGTCGCTCAAGCTGTATGTGCGCTTAGATCTTTTAAACTACGCAACGGATTTTCATACCAATAGATAGAGTGATTCATGATGAAAGTTTTTAGGTATATAATTTGTCAAGGTTTTGTATAAATTGGTTAAAATATATAATATATATGGCCAAGCGGCAGCGGGCAGCGGGCTAGCAAACGAGCAGTGTGGATTTGATTTAACAGATGGTGTTGGTTATAAAGGTTGGGTAATGGCGTGGCGTTGTGTTTCGTTAGTCACAGCAACGTGTGTCCGTGCCTGCTAGTAGTAGGTATATATTAATTATAGACCAGAAAAATACTGAGAAACATACAAACATGAGACAGTGGTTTGGCCAGTCTACTCTAGAGCTGTTCCGAGCCGCAGTAAACAAAGTCCGTATAGCCAACGTCCGTTGAACGGACAGGGCACGAGAAGAAGAAGAAAAATACTAGCTTGGGCTAAATCTACATCATTACTCCATCGCTATTTAAAGTATTTCGGGTACATTCTGGTACTCCCTGCAAACATAAGACGCAATCGTGACGCAGGCCTTTGGAGGGTCATAATATTTCCGCCTTGCAATAAAATCCATATAAATGGAATATTTCTGAACGCATCCGAAAACTAAAAAAGGTGATGAAATATTTCTAATTTTATGGTTCGAAAAAAATATAAAATATTCAACTTTTTGATGGCAAGCATAAAAAAGTTATAAAAATGGCTCACCTTACATTTTTTTCCAGCTAAAATTACCGACAACGAAACAAAATCACACACTCATTTTATTAGGCAAATCCTACTATCCTATAAAGGCGAAAGTTTGTATGGATGTATGTTTGTTACTCTTTCACTCGAAAACTACTGAATGGATTTTAATGAAACTAAACAATAATATAGCTCATACATCAGAATAGGCTATAGGCTATAGCTTAGAGCTCTGGCATTATGAAATTTATATAAAAAATTGCAATAGGTGGCACGCGAGCTGTTTGAAAAATGAATGTAACGGGTATGGAGGTAGGGTGAGGAGGGGGGGTAGGATGTGGAGAGTGGTGAGAGGGGGCGGGGGAGAGGAGGAGGGGGGATTGGAGTGGGGATAGGGAAGGTGGAGGAGGCGCTGTGGGTACCCCCTAATACTATGCGAGCGAAGCCGGGGGCAAAAGCTAGTGTATTATAAACGTAATTGTCACCTCACTTTTTTGTTGTTCTTTGTAAAACTAATTAATAAATAATTCCCAAAGTTTCATCCGAAACTGTGGATTCATAAAGGTCTACATTTTACTTCTATTGTGATTAACTTTGATATTTTAACGTAAAGCATGGTGTTTTCACTTCCTAACATTGTCTATATCTTGTTTTCATTTCAATAGTAAGGAAGATGCAACAATTTCTATGAAATCTATATGAGTTGTTCCTAAAAGTTAGCCTGTCTTCGAACTACTCTGAACAGTGTACATTTTTTTGGGAAAATGTTTTACGTAGATGAATTATACAGCACACCTACATACGAGTATACATAAGTGTAAGAAAAGTGTTTCTGTTACTTAGCCGTACCCTGTTTTTCATCCTCCCATCGGAGAGGTGTGAAGAGAAAGAGGGTTGGTAGGAGTGAGGTGTTTGCAGACGCAAGAATCAGAGGGCAGGGGGAGCAGGGTAGGATCGATGCCGGAAAAGCAGTTGGCCACATTTGGCCGGGTCTGTTTACCGCCAACACTTGGGGGTGAATCTGTCACTTCCCAAACACGTTTGGAGGGCTTGAGTCAATGTTTGCTTCACCCGGCGCGGCTCGGCGCTCTCCCGGCACACTCAACTTAACTCAACACCACACCAACAGTTCACTCCTCCCGCGCGATGTCATTCATTCCATTTAGCTCCCATTACCTCTTACAAAGGGCTAAATCAACCAACCCCTTATTAATTTAATATCTACCACGGGTGCATAATGACAATGTCAGAATGTGTTCATATATATCATAAATTCTTGACAAATTAGTACCATTTTTTAAAGTGAAATAAAAAATAAAAAATTCTTTATTTTAGATTTTAAATAGAGATTTACAACTACCTATATAACTTCCTTGATCGTACCGGGACTCACGTTTTTTATAAGTAGGTATAATTTTTTCTTTTATAATATACATTGATTATTTAATTTATACTTTTTAAATTAATTAAAAAAATTAATTTTATTTATTTTTATTTTTATTGTAATATGTATATAAAAAATGTGGGTTAGGTTTATACATATGTCATTATTAGTTTATTGGAAAAGAGGAGCTCTTGTGCCGGATAGGGAAGCCAAGATTCTTATTTTAATTGAATATCATAATTTAAAAAAAAAAACATAATATAATATAATGGACCCAATTGAGAGGTTGATATGGGTTATGGGTATCGTGCCGTCAGGGAACCATTTATTGGATAACCGATAACCAACAGAGATATATGCTGAAAATATGGTTACTAAATAGAGATGGTTTATATTAAGTCTCTGTGTTTCTGTGTAGCTATAGTAATAATATTATATATGTGTAATTAAATTGTATTTGAAAATTAACATCCTGTTGACAAACTGCTGAGTGCGAAGAAAAAAAAAATAATACCCCGGCCATAGATTGCCTACTTATAAGTGGTTCGCTACGTTTGGTAACTTAAAAGGGGTGACCGGGTTGACCTAGACTTATCCAGACGATCTCTCTCTACCCATCGCCTTGCTCCGCAGGGGAGGGATGGATTCATAGGTCCGTCACTCCTAGACACATTGACCCTCAGATTCTTACCCACCTCTCACTTTTTTTCCTTCCAAGGACTTCCCTTCCCTAAAAAGACCCTCCGCACAGCATCCCCAAAGATGACATAGGCCCCGAGGGATTTTTTTTCTCAGGCCCTGTTGTATGGAGCTATTGTAAAAAAATATATTTATTTAAAGTAATAATAATTTTTTAATTGTTCAATTTTATTTATTTGTTTTGATTGGTTGATAAAACAAAAAATCATATACCGGTTGTCCAAGAATTAAAGACCGTTCCACATTTTGGACATTATTTCTCAAAATATGGCGGCACTAGCGTGTAGATCAGACTTTTCCCTAAAAAATCCGGCTTGGTAGCTGCTTCAGTGCGATCTTTGGGTCCGTTTGCCATCGACGTTCCGCTGTTGAATCCCACCGCCTGCGAGGAGCGCTCAATTATTCGCTTTCTCAACTAAGAGGGAGTCCACCCTGTTGAAGTTCATAAGATCGCAATTTTGATCCCAGACGTCAATAAGTCTACCACACAAATGATTTTGAGAAAAAAATTGCGTTTGCAAATTGCATGCTCGTTAGGTTTCACAAACGCTGAAGAACAAAATCGTATGGAAAGCGCTCGGATCTCTTCGAACCATTTTTTCCAACCAAGGCGAAGCTTTTTCGGGTTGAAACATGGATTCACGGTTCACCACCAAACCCCGGAATCAAAAAGGTACCTAATCAATTACATGATTTGCATATTTTTCTTCACACAGCAACATTCAGCAGGAAAACCTTTAGATGGGGCTTTAACTAGGATGCGGAGGGAGAAGTGATAACTCTGTAATAAGGGAATCAAGGACCTAGTGCCACGGCTCACCAAGTGCATCGATCATAATGGGAACTATGTCGAAAAACAGTGGGGTTATGTACGAGTACCTTAAATGTTATATGATTATTTTGTAAACATAACTTTTTCCTGATTTTAAATTAGAAAGGTCTTTAATTCTTCGACAAGCCTTGTATTTCACGGATCTGCGCTAGTCTGTACATGATCTCAGAGTGTGAAATACATAATATTTATGTACGTGATATAAACACAGTTCTAAAGTGAACCAACTCCATCAAATCTGAGTTTGATATAATGAGACCCAATTCTTATCATACAAATGTTCAATCATTGTAATGGTGACCTGACAGTTGATTCCCGGTAGTTAGCCCCCCGAAATTAAAGTGATTATATGATAATACAAAACAATATGTATAATTATGTGCAATTCAAAACAGAAAATCGACTTAAAATATCTTTATGTACGAGTAATAACAATTCGTCATGGATATCAAACGAACTTATATACAGTGGCGATTTTTGTATTTATTGGCTGGTATATACAGTATATAGACAAGACAGGGGAAGGACGTTTTGACGGCCTCCATGGTCGAGGGGAAAGGCTATCGACTAGCGATTCGGAGGTTGCGGGTCCAAATCCCTGCGTAAGTAAATTATATTTGATTGATTTGTGTTTTCATAACTTAATCATTTAAAAATAATATAAGGCATGTTTGCGACACGTTCCAGAGTTGAAGATACTCTCAGTATCACCCTGGTGTAAGACCACCATTCAGAATTGAAGCGTTGCTTGAAATGGCTGTAGCCGTGTTTGGTGAATAGATCTGAACAGCCAGTTACTTCACAACCTACATCTTTCCCATCACCGTCTCCTTTCCGTTACCTCCCAAGATACCCCAATTGGGGATGCCATAGTCTCATAGGCTCCAGACGGGAACAATTGTGACTCTTGTGTAGACTCATTTCCGTTTTATATCTCAACCAATAGGAGCCTTGAGAGGAGTTTGATGCTTCGCAGGTGCTGTTATGCGTCACTTCCGTTTCATCCTAATTCCAAATTACAACGGGGCTATAGAAGTTTCACTTCAAAAGTAGTTTTATCCTTTATGCTTTGAATGACTGTATGTTTTATTTCTTCGTTATTCGGCGGTATGCACTCTCCGCATACCCCATCGGGGACATCTTTAGGTACTCTTTACATTATTATTATAACTAAGTGTAAAATGAAGTCGCTCACGCTGTATGCAAGCGGCTGCGGGCAGAGGGCAGCGGGCAGTGGGCTGACAAACGGGCAGTGTGAATTTGATTTAACAGATGGCGTTAGTTATAAAGGTTTCGTTAGTCGCAGAAACGTGTGGCTGGGTCTGCTAGTTTAGTTATATTTTGTGAATGTCGATACATAGGCAATAACCTTCGAATTCATAAAATTGTATATTTGACACATTTGATGTAACATCCTTCTGTTCGACGTATTTAGAATTCGATGCCGATAAAGGTAACAAGTTATAATATGTGGATGTGATAACTTATAACAAACGACTAGAACTTACCATCTTTCTTCATGTTGACTCTGAGGCACTTGGAGAAGCGGCAGGCTTGGCACTGGTTGCGTCGGGTTACGTCCACCACACAACGATTTACCTCCTTGCACACGTAGTCCAGGTTCCTAAAGGACAACACACATCATCTGTAGGTAGATAGCACGTGACGTGGTACGTGATGCTCTTTTACACTGACAAAAATCACTCACTTCGACAATAAGCCAACTACTTTACACATCATCATTATCATCATTACATAGTATAAAATGAAGTCGTTCAAAATGTATGTGCGCGTTAATCTTTTAAACTACGCAACGGATTTTCATACGGTTTTCACCAATAGACAGAGTGATTTAAGAGGAATGTTTATATGTTTAATACATGTAAATTATATTAGAGAAAAGCCGAGAAATTCAAAGAAAACATATTTTTGTGCGATTTAAAACGGCTGGTGGGCCGTACTATAGTCACTTTTGAAATTCGTTCTACGGAAGAAATTGGAAAATAGATGTCCTAGAGTAAGTAGGTATTTGATTTGAATTATTTTATTTGATGAAGTCGCTCAAAATGTATGTGCGCATAGATCTTTTAAACTACGCAACGGATATTCATGCGGTTTTCGCCAATAGATAGAGCGATTCAAGAGGAAGGTTTATATGTATAAAACATGCTTATTATAGTAGAGAAAAGTCGAGAAATTCAAATATTCAATTCAGGCAGCGGGCAGCTGGCAAGCGGGTGGTGTGGATTTTATAAAGGTTGGGCAATGGCGTTGTGTTTGGGCAACAGCAACGTGTGTCCGGGTCTGCTAGTACAAAATAAAGGACGCAATCTTTTAGAACAGTTGGAAATTAAATAAAATTCTAATATTCCGAAAGCTATTTTGATAAATGAATAAATATATATATATATATTTCACTCGCCACTTACTGTTCAAACATCGAAAATCTTTCTTGAACAAATAAATAAGTGCATTGGCTTGTCTAAGGCTAAGGATAAGATATTTTGATTTTCTATTCAGTCATAAGAGAGCACATAAAATCACTCTTTACCTACTAGACCATAAACGTAATCACGCACATAGTAAAAACCGCAAATCGCGCATATAAAGAGTCCATTAGTCAGGTACGCCTCCTACGTCATACATATATGTCTGATAACAATAAATTATCGTTAAAACAAGCTTATGAGTCCGAGTGGTTAATACATAATAGCGAACATAAGAAAGAACCCTAAACTTTAACAAACCAAAGAAATAAGAAAACACCTCAAAGTTAAAATAAGAAATACTGCAAATAATCGCACACAATATTATGGTAAATACAAAAATAATTGTAATGCCTGTAAGAAAGCATAACTTAATGAAAAGTCCTCAATTGATCGCACACATAAGAAATCCAAAACAATCGTTGTTAGCATACATGATAAAATGTTCGCCAATTAAAATAATTTACTAGATGTGTATCAAATGTTTTAAAAGTATTCTCACAGTATTTTATTAAAGCACCTGTAAAATTTTAAGGATTTTATTTATTCGCATTGCATTGTCAATCACAATATTTGAGCATAAAACCAATACGTTTTAAATCAACCTATTTAGTTAAAAGCAAAATTTAATTACATAGATGGCTCTCACTGAAAGTTCGAGTATGCCTAAAAATAAAAAAAATGTTTGTTTTTTTATATTCAAGAAGGTCGCGCAAGAGAGTCCCTTATGTTGGCTGAGAAGAAAGAATATGAAATAGTGATTGATCATTGGTAACAAATTTCTTTGTCAGTTTGTCAAAGTTTGAGGCGAGTCGAATGGGGGATAAATGAGGCATGGTGTGATCTGTATTTACATAATATCGGCGGCAGCGGTTGACCTGACACCTTTCTCCCACAGGCCTCTCTAAACCAATATTCAATAGGGAGTGCAGCTTTACACATGGGGCGAGGGTGGACAAAAAAAACACTCTTCTTTAACTTTATGTTTATTAAATTAAATATCTAATTGGAACAAAATGACAAGAAAACAAATATTTGATAGCGAATTTTTGGGCGGAAAACAGTTGTTTAAAAGAGAATGTAAAATATTAAGCGTGTAAGCAAAAATAGTTATTTTTTTCCTAAGAATATTTTTTTTGATAGTGCTTGTAGGAGTAGTAGAGGAACAGTTGCACAGATTATAATAAGTGCAGTCGGTGACATCACTAATGTTCCTGTTGACTGTTAGACTCCTTTTTAGCTATCTTAATTGGTAAGACTTTAGCAATTACATACATTTTTACTATTTTTGCTTTTTCAAAATAAAGTGGGTGCACATCGTGTTCAGTTAAACTATCATGTATCAAATGTATGTTACAGAGTGTTAAGGGAAACATTTATTTTGATCAGAGATTCCTGACATTATTTGAGTAAAACATGTGAATGAAATTTTGGTCTCCGGTGACATTTTTAATTTTTTTTCTACAAAAACATAAAAGAATAGTAGTTTTTGGACAGTTGGGGGCGGGGTAAGAGGTTGAGTAGTTACTCAGCTGAGTGACCTGTGACGACAAGCAGAATTTTTTTTGTTTATATTGTAGAAAAAATATTGAAAAAAAGTCATTGAAAAAGTCACCGGAGACCAAAATTTTATTTAGATTTTTTACATAATATGAAATACATGGACTGTCATGTTGATAGTATAGGACATGCCAATCTTTAAAACCGGCCTGAACATGGCATATTCCATTTTCGCCCTTTAGCGAAAGAGAAAGAAGCTTAAAATCATACGAGAAAGGCGTGGGTGGGAGGGCATGCCACTTTTCTGTCCTGAAACTCGATTATTGCGAGGATTTCTGACTAACGTTGGCGTGTACTATATCTACACACTGAAGGCGTATCGCTCGCTGATAGCTCGGTGTTAAGCCGATCATCTTCCTCAAAATAACGCACGTAGCTGAAATAGAGGTAAGTTCCAACGGAGCTCTCAGTAGACGCAAATCGAAAGAGAGTTTACGATGGATCTCTCAGTGGCAGGGTTGTAAAGGTAAGTCGCTGTTGGATTTGTTTATAAATTACCTTACCCTCTTTTTGATTGATGAGAAAAACAGTAAGAAAGGTCGAAGTGGATATGTCTTAACGGCATGAACATCAACGACAACCGCTGATGATAGATCCGTTTATACTACCTACAATGTGTATGTGCCTACCTCTTAAGAAGAAAATTTTACATGCAAACCATGACAGATAAATGGTACCTGCGAATGCTCCTTTTGAAGAATCCTCTGCAGCCGTCGCACGAGGGCACCCCGTAGTGGCGTCCCGACGCCTTGTCCCCGCACACCTGGCAGGCCGCCTCGCGCCCCGCGCCCTCCATCCGCCTGTCCCTGTCCTGTCCTCTTCTCCTGTCCGCCTGTCCCTGTTCTTCTCCTGTTCCTGTCCGCCTGTCTGAACTCCAACCTCTCCACTCTCCGCGCCGTCTGCAGCAAGCAAGGAAGGAACTTAATTTAACATGGTAGTCGAAAAACTTGTAAAAAACTGTACACAAAAGTTATTTTATGAAAAAAGAAAAAAAATCAGATTGTGCAATTCACACGCGGTAGATGCGAAACCTTCAGAAAACTAAAGTAGACAAGAGTGGGGAGATATCCAAGCACAAAGAGGAGACCGATTATACTATAGATCAGTGGTTTTCAACCTGTGGTACACGAAGCAAAAATGGGCGTACGCAATGTTGGTTTTAAAACTCAGCTCTACCTACGTGAAATTAAGCCAAACTTTATTAAACTTTGCTCTACAAAGCAAGCTCAAGGGCCACAATATGCAATATATGTTACATTGTACAATTGATAATACAGCGTAAAACGACAAACTCTTTTTCTACAAAATGTTTTGAGGTTAAAAAAATTCAGCACGAAATAAAAAGACGTGGGACAAAATTTGTTCACTAGTTAAAAAGTATAAAAGTAACACGAGTTATGGAGTATAAAATTGCATTAATTGTTTTTATGTGACTTTATTATTAAACTCATGTAATACATTTGATTGTAAAGTTACAGATGCACTTGTTTTAATTACACGTGTTCACAAGATAGATGCACTGCTGAAAACCAGCTTCATTCTAGGAGAAATTCTGAATTGTAGCTGAGCCTTTTCATCAATAGAATCAATGAAAAAAGAACTAAATATGTAATATTGTAAAAAAATCTTTTGATGAATAATGTTTTTTTTAAAAGATGGAGGGTATGGGGTACAACAAATTTGTATTAAGAGTCAAGGGGTACGCAGGCGCAAAAAGGTTGAAAACCGCTGCTATAGATGTATGTGTTTGTCTCTTTTCAGTGTCGCTATTTTTAATTTCAGCGAGTTTCAAACCACAACGGTACAAAAGAAGTTTTCACTTTAAAAAATGTGTGCAGATCACACGCGGTAGTAGTGAACCTTCAGAAAACTAAAGTAGACAAGAGTGGCACGGCTACGAAGCACTAAAGAGGAGACCGATAGGCTTCTCTCACCCTATAAGGAGTTGCAGACAGAGTCACAACCGAAAATAGTAATTGTAATGAATAATGAATAATAGCAGGTAGTAGGTACCTACCATATTTCATGGAATGTCGGTATGTGGAATAACCCCCATGACCGATACGATGGAGGAAACCAGTAATAATTAAGGAACAGCAAGTATGACACATGACCCCACATTACATGGCGTGTCTACAATAAATGGTTACCTTACCTTCCATCTGGCTCACTACTAATTATAACGTAGTTGGACTGCCATATGCCGAGATTTCAATCAATGATTCGAAAAATAGGAAAGAAATTATAAAAATTAATGATTTTGATGCAGACTGCAGGTCAATAAATTTAAAATATAACGTACCCAATCCTGCGTGGTAAGTAAATATACAGAAAATCACATGGGAACCGTTCTACAGATTCAAAGGTTAAAGTTTTGCAGTTTTTGTTAACCTCTCAGGTTAATTTGTTCGCTTTTCGGAACAACTCGCAAAGGTCACATAGAAAATGTTATGTAACATGATCTAACGGCATAGGAAAGAGAAGACGCCACGATATATATTAAAATCTAAAAAGTAACCAGTTAACAATTAAAATTTGCATGATTTTAAAACCGGGTTAAAGTTAATCATGATTTTAAACTTTGGGAGGTGGGAATGGGTACCGCCGTCCCGGGAACCTTTATTGGATAACCAACACCTCTGCCATAGGTCACCGCAAGTGGTTCGCTACGTTTGGTGATTTAGCAGGGGTGCCCGGGTTGATGGGGTGAGGTTTGTCTAGGTCTAGGAGGCGGATGACCAGGACATACTGAACCCTAAATTCCTACCCACCCCTTAAACCCCTTTCCTTCCCAGAACTCTCCTCTCCTTCCTTTTCTTAAAAAAAACCCTCCACACAGCGTCCCCAAAGATGACATAGGCCCTGAGGGAAATTATTTTCCTCAGGGCCTCCTGTATGGAGTTCATGTAAAAAAAAAAAAAACCAAAGTTTCCGACCGCAATTTGAGAAAAAAAATTGAAGTGATTTTTTTTTAAATCAACTTTGCATGAAAGCAAGGTGCTGATAATGTTTTTAATACGTTTGTCTAATAAAATATCTGAGGGTTTTTATTTTTTTTCACTAACAATAATTTAAGTTAAAAAACGTAACGTGAGCCATTTTTAAAACTTTTTAAAGTTTACATTCAAAAAATTTATATTTAAAAAACGGTTATTTCTTACAATAAAACTAAAAACCATTTTTAGTTTTTGGATTCATTTACAAATATTCCATTTATTTGGATTTTAATGCAAAGCGGAAATATTCTGACATCCTGACAGAATATGGTCGAGGCCTGAGGGGTAAAGCTTTAGCAGATTTAACACTAGTAGACACGCTTTTTCTATATTACCTTTTAAAAATATTATTATTATCTGTTGAAAATATACGATTTTCTGTTTTTACTTGCCGATTATAAACCTTTTTGAAGTGCCTGTGAGTATAATGTGAATACGGCACAAGATTATGGCATACCCGATTGATTGTAAGGCGAAGTGAGTGGGAAGGGGAAGGAGATGGGAAGAGGAAGATGGGGAAGTACCTGGCTATTCAGATATAGTCACCAAACAAGGCAAGAGTCATTTCAAGCAACGTTTCACCCTAGTCTATTCAATCTACAATCTTCTGGAAGGAACTGTTGCTTACGGAAACGGGAATACTTATCAAAAGCGGTTAAATTGTATTTATTATTGGTTTGTTAGGGAAAATAATTTCCCTCAGGGCCTATGTCATCTTAGGAGATGCTGTGATTATTCTTTAGAATGAAAGGAAGGAGAAGAAGTTCTGGGAAAGAAAAAAAATTGAAGGGTGGGTATCTGAGGGTCAGTGTGAGAATGAGAATCTAGGGGTCGGTGTGTTCAGGAGTGACGCATGAATCCATCCTTTCAAGACAAAGGGTCGAGAGAAATCAGCTGGAGAGGTCAAAAGGCCTATCTCAACCAGTCTCTTCCGATCCGGCACATCCGCCGCCAAGGCCTAGATAAATCTCACCCCATGAACTTGGGCACCCCTGTTAAGCGAACAAACCACTTGGGGTGACTTATAGCAGAGGTGTTGATTATTCAATAAATGGTTCAAAGTGAGTAATACAATAAAAACAGATAATATTTTTTTTCCATAAAACGATAAAAAAATATTAAAGATAACATGATAAAAGAAATTTGATGCTTAATAACTTCCCACACTCAATTCATTTTTCTTAATTTTGTTAATTACTGTGTTTTTGCTTACGACGCGGACGGCAGAATAGTTCAGACAATGCACAAGTGCAACCATACATGTATCTATATCTACAATGTATATGAGTTCATCGTATGTCATATTATACCCTGAAGGTGACACCCTCGTGCCTCGTGCTTATCTGCGCCTCAAATGAAAACTTTTACCGCATAAGGTCGCTTCGGTTTTACTGATCGGTGAAAACGGAATTGACACATCAAATATAGAGAACTACGAGAGTTGAGAGGCGGTAGAAATGGGCTAGAAAGAAAGGGGGAAAAGCACAGGAGTATTCCGATCTTGTTACCACATAACTCAATACATTTCTTTTTGATTCAACGTGTTAATTCTGAATGGTTGCCGATCGATATGCATGATGAAGGTTGGAAAGTAAGTAAGAAAAGAAAATTTCAAGGCAGTCGATGTTATGAGGATACGCGGAAGTTTTTTTTTACATGAGCTCCACGCAAGAGGCCCGGAGGAAAATAATTTCCCTCAGGGCCTATGTCATCTTTGGTGATGCTGTGTGGAGGGTTTTTTAAGGAAAGGAAGGAGAGGAGAGTTCTGGGAAGGAAAACGGTTTAAGTTTGAGGGGTGCGTAGGAATCTGGGGTTCAGTGTGTTCTGGTCATCCGTATCCAAGACTCAAACAAACCTCACCCCATGAACCCGGGCACCAATGCTAAATCACCAAACATAGCGAACCACTTGTGGTGATCTATGGCATAGGTGTTGGTTATCCAATAAATGGTTCCCTGGGCAGCGGTACCCATACCCGCCTCCCAAATAATAGGTCTGTCTACATCTACATATTAATACCTATATAAAAGAAATGTCCCGGTGTGGTTTTTTTTTTATACAAATCTACAGTTTTATTCCGTAATTCAGTGGTGGGGAACCTGCGTCCCGCGAGCCCTTTTGGTGCGGCGTGCTGAAAGAAACGCAAAAAAACATTCAGAACGCGAGAAAGGGTGCTTTCTCTTTGGATTCTCGCGGCGGCGATAATGGCTTGCGCAATCTCATTTCTTTAATACGAGTGATTGATATTTCTTTAATTAAAGAAATGAGCCGTTCCCGTCACCGTGCAGTTTCCGCGGGAATACTTATGCAGCTAGTGGTTTTCTTTCACGGTTTGTTTGAAAAATTAGTTATAAATTACACAAAACGACGAATTCACAGTTATTTTTTTATTATTTTTTTTTTATTAGTATCTATAGCAAAATTTGTAGATAATGTATTTATAAATTATATTATATTAAGGTATTATAAAGTTTTTTTTTCACAGTCCTCCTCACTAGGGTTTTCTGTTCTGAGGCGGCTTGTAGTTTTTTCATATTTTTAGTATCCAGTTGTCTTTACATGGTCTTCAGTATGTTTGATAGTTCATTTTCACTTTGTTCTTTCAACTATATTTTTACTTTTCTTTTAAATTTATTTATTTCTGTTATTTTTTTTGTTTGAGTTGGTAGAGCGTTGTATAGTTTTGTCGCATTGAATTTCACATTTCTTTGTCCAAAAGATATTTTCAAACTGGCTGTAGCTAGAATATTTTGGTTTATTGCCCTGGTTGTGTATCTATGTTGGACAGTCGAGTATTCTGATATGTTTTTTTTAATTTTAAATAAAATATTTTTTGCACAAAGTTTTTGTATGTTGTAGACTTGAATGCTTTGAAACAATTCTTCTGTCGGAGTTCTAACCGGTAATTTCAAAATTGTCTTTAGTACTCCTTTTTGGGCTATATTGAGCCGGTCCATGTGAGTGCTCAAGGAAGATCCCCATCCAGTTATCCCATTATTATAATAGCATTTATGTAATAGCAAACCTTTGTCGAAGGCTGTGAATATGTGAACATCAATAAAACATTCTAAAATTGGCTTCGTGTTCATTGCACAATTTTCGAAAAGAAGAACAATTATAATTTAAGCTGGTGGACTAGTGGGCTCGTACGAAGATTCATTCTTTTGTTCGGAATCCACGAAAAAAAATTCCTGTTGCCGATTTAAGTACTGACGCATTTCGAAGGAAACCTTTATTGTGTTCCAAGTGTAATTATAAAATCAAGTTACGAACTGTGTGCTGCAACAATCAGAGGTAAACCATTTTCAAGTTCTGGGTACAGTTTTTCCCGTCTGCTTGGTTCAATATATTCGCACCTCACAATCCGGAAGTCTCAGTTTCGCACGAAAATTCTGAAACCGTCACTTTGAATCGAGATTGTAAAATATCTATGTAAGATAGCTTTCATGTTTCAAAGACAATAAGAAGCATTATTTTGTTCTCTTTCTGGTTGAAAGAAAAAATACACATGTTTGCGTGAGAGGAAGATAGATACATAGCTTTTAAAATGTAAGGTCGCTCGGGACTTTTTTGGTCTTATGAAAGTATAACGCGATTACGTGTTTTGGTGTGTATTTATTCCTAAAAAAGCAGACGGGTTTTAACTTGGGGAAACGTACACAGATTCACTTTAAAGTTAAAACCAGTTTTATTTTCCGAATGCCGGATGAAATTCGAAACCAATTTATCAAATCTATTTTATTTTTATTTTTATTTATTAATCATTAACGCCCTTATGGGCTTTTACACACATTTACATTTTTATGTTTTAGTGCATACAGGTGTGTTTAGAATACAAAGAAAACACAAATAGTTTTTACATATGGTACATAGAAATAAAGCTGATAAGTAAAAAGTATAGCATTATACAATAAAGAGAAAAAAATCAGTTTTATATGTATATACGTATATAACAAATAATAATAATGGTGAGTTTTTAATATATGTGCAATTTATGTGTTGAATACATAGCGAAGTTGATTTTAAACAAAAATACATACTACCGACTTGCACCGCACTAAAATTAATATACAAAACAATTCCATTTTGACCAATTACTTTATCGTCAGAATTTCTGCTTAAAGAATTCACTTTCCGAAGACGAAATACTTTATACTTTATACCATAAATATACCAATCCCCTCTATACTGATACCATGGAACATTTCAGGTTTAAACAAATAATGTCAGATACTTCAGTAAACTATCACGGAGAGGACAAATGAGTTCGATAATATAATATAACAGAGTATCTAATTACAATCAAATTAAAATGTTAATCAAAGTATAAGTCGTTAAAGTAATTTTGTTATTATTACCTATTACAACGATAAACAAGAACAGTTTTTATAAGGTTTGTTTATAAATTATAAATTACTAACCTTTATTACGCCCTATATTGTAGGTGTTTTTGAAAATTTCAAGATGGGGATTTATAGTTCTATTGTAAATATTCCAATATACTGAATTTAAATTTGGTCACTGACAGATGACGATAAACATCGATTGAGTTATATTTATTTCCTAGTCGATGAAGCCTTTCAATAGGCGAGTTTTCGAAGTAATTATTAGTAGGCGCGTTAACAAAATAAGGCGCATTCAATCTTGTATTACGGGTAGGTACTCGCAGTTGGATTAGTTTGGTTAAATCAAGGGCTTCCAGTCTGCCATTTGAAATATTGAAAAGACAAATTAAATCACTCATTGTTCGTCTTAAAGTTAATTCATTTAATTTTAGTAAGTCCATTAAAAATGTGTAGTTAAGTTCTTCGATTGGAATTCCTAATTTATAGTTTATAAATCTCAGAAACTTATGTTGCACTCTCTCAATTTTTTGTTGGTGAATCTTATAAAAAGGAGCCCAGATTGTTGAATTGTACTCTAAATGGCTTCTCACTAACCCGGTGAACAGCAACTTAAATGAATTAATTATTTTAAAATCTTTTACCGTCCTCAATATAAACCCCAAGCTTTTCATGGCCTTGTTAGTTATTTCGTTTATATGAGAAACAAAAGATAATTGATTGTCAAAAATAATATAAATTCAAATATGCTGCAAAATTCTGTAGAAAACAATTTGTTTGTATCGCGTGTAGGTAATTGTAATTTTAGTTTCACATACTTAACCCATTCATGACGAACTATTTTTTTTTCGAATTTCGCGCAGAAAATTCACAGAGTGGTTGGTTTTGAAAGTAGAATAAGAACGTTTTTTTCGGAATTTGAAAAAATCGTCTCCTCATCCCCCAGGAGCCTCGAGAAGGATGAGGTCCATATGGATCTTTCGGCAAATAACTAGTCAGAAATTTCATTTTTTCATCTTTATTGTTCCAAAAGTGTAATTTTCAACAACATTATTTAGTGTGATAGCCCTCGAAGCATTTCACGCATAGTCCGACCTTACATGTGATGCAACGGATGCGCTGCTTGCTTTTACAAGATGCACAAGACAGTTTTCCTCCCTTATTAGTCTCAGTTATCGGTATTGGCCCAGGATAATGGGGGACGGAGGTATCATACTGCATTGCCGTTTGACCTATTTTGGTGAGTTTGTCGGGTGCCTTGAAGTATTTCTTGATAGAATACTTCTCACAGTAATGCTTTGATATTTCTTCACGGAATTCTAACTGCCCCAATTTAAAATTGCCCGTGGCTTTGCGCTTCAGAAGCCAGCAATTCTGAATGGTTACATCAATGGCCCAGGTAAAAATGGACCACCACCATTTCTGTTGGCGAACAGTAATGCGATAACATGCAACGTTTTGGTCCATTCTGTCAGTTCCACCCATATTCGTGTTATATTGATGAATTGCATATGGCCTCTGTATACTGATCTTTTTTTGCTCCTTCCGTGAGTAACGGCTTGCTAGATCCAATGGATTCTTTCCGTATTTTGTTGAAGCTACAGAACAAACAGCGTTATCAACCCATTGAGTAACGTAGATGGGGGTCTTGCCAAATGATGTCTGCGCACTTTCAGTATGTCCTCGAGAAAGCACACCTTTGTTGTATTTTGACATTGTTGCCTTCTTCTTGGGGATAGGAGATGAACTGGGAATCCGATTGTCTCGAATTGTACCTGTGCCATTGTATCCATAAAAATGCAAATAGTACAGCAATGGCATACCCGTAAAAAGATTATCAAAGTAGAAGTGATATGGCAATTCGCGCTTTTCCACTGGCAATTGATCGACCAACATAAGTAGTGGTGAAGCATTCAAGCCTACAACACCATACTCCTTTGGAATCCGGGGATTGCTGCCTTGGTAGATCTCAAAATTGATCAAGTAACCGGAGGTTGTATTTAGGCTCCACACTTTATATCCGAATCGAATGGGTTTGCCTTTTATGTATTGCTTACATCCATGGCGGCCATAGTATGGTATCATCGATTCATCATAACTTAAATTTTCTTCTGGGTGGAAGTTTCGCATAAACCGTTCAATAAGCCTATCTGTAAATGGACGTAACTTCCACATCCGGTCTGCACTATTGAACTGATTTGGTGAAGCAAAGTGTATCATTTTGTGTATCTGTTCAAATCTATCACGAGACATGGTGGACGCAATCTGCTTATTGTAGAAAGGGCGAGAGCTGCTCCAGTACAATCGAGTTGATGGAATCGGGCATAATCCCGATGTTATAAGTATACCCATGTACGCTTTGATATCCCCGACAGTTAAAGGTGATACTTTATGACTATTTTCAGGGTCTTGCTTGGTCTGATATTTGTTGGATTCTGTAACGATGAATTCGTACATTTCGTTGTCAAAATTTAGTTCAAATAATTCCACCGGTGATAAAGCAGCTACGTCGGTATAATTTCCTTCGGGAAATATGCTAGAAACAATTGGCGTCACATCGTTAGACTTCCATTGAAACATAGTTTTCGGACCAGGCATACGTTTTGGAATGCGATAAGGTGGTTCAGCGGGATCATTCACTCCGTCTCCAGTACTAACACGGCATCGTTTCAAAGGAGGCTCGAAAGAAGTGCTTGCAGACGCTTGACCGTGTGATGCTGAAGCGTCGAATAAATTTATGTCGAAGTCACTGAAAGTTGAATCCAAACGCTCGTCTCCGAAATGCTCTAGATTAGGGTTCTCTTGATCTGAATCATAATCGGGCGTATCTTGTCCCTTTTTGTGTCGACGGCGATTTACGATTTGGCAATTAGAAAACAATTGCGCTCGAGAAATATTGGCAATTATTCCACCGTCATCTTCATCAGCTGAATCTGCTCCGGACAAATCACTCTCATTTGGCGGCTCCACATACACATCCACTACCTCATCATCCTCCAAATTCGTATCCGATTGTTCTTCAAGCAGTAACATCACTTCTTCAACAGTCAGACCCCTAAAAAACACGAAAAAACAATGAAATCTGCGAAAAATTACAATTTATGTATAGTGAGATCTGCCGAAAGGTCCATATGGAGCCAAAAATCAAAACTTTCAATTCAAAGTACTCTCTTTGATACAATAAGGATTATTTTTGTAACAATATGTCTATAAATAGTTAGTAAATTTCATTCTTTACGGATCATAAACGGTTTTGGAAAAAAAAATCAAATCTACACATAAGTTTAATGGATTACTTACTTCACTCGTTTTGACATTTTGAAAAATTTGCACTTTTTTTCAAACTCCGTTTATACACGTCTGTCCACGCCGGCACATGCAAACGAACTGAGCGCCTCTAAGACAAACGTGTTCGTACATGCTTGTAGACTACATAAAACTGAATTTCGCATCGCCATTTTAATATATCGGCATGATGTGACTAATTGAGGTCCAACACTTTTTCGAGGTCCATATGGCACCTTCGTCATGAATGGGTTAAATATGTCACTTTTAAATCAAATTTTAGACTCTTTTCCACAAAAAATATAAGTTGATTTCGAAAAACTATTCTTTTACCTAGTAAAGCTATGTTTTAAATTTTGAGAAAATATGTTTATTTTTAGTACAATAAGGTTTTATCGTAGGTCGTTGGCAGATTTGTTAAATTTTCAAACAAAATTTTGTATTATACAACACACATTTCAAATTATATAATCATGCAGTAAAATAAATCAATAAATTATCTAGGAAAGCAACTTTTCCGAATTTTAATTTTATTTCAAATAAAATCTTTCAAAAAAGATCCGTGCACGTGTTTTGTGATGAAAATACTCCAGTTTCTCTATTTATTTACGGTCCCTCAAACTAATATATATCTGTTTTTTTACATTCCTATTATGCTTAGAAACCTTATTGAAAAATTATATATACCTACTTATGATAAAAAAAGAATTACAAAAAGTACATGATTTTAATAGCTTCATCACACATTTGAGCATTTTCGAATACAGGTATATATCAAAGCAAAGTTTGATTGAAATAAAGTCGGTATTGGGTTATTATTTAAAAATGCTGGTACAGAGAATAATTAATCTTTCTCATCGGTACCGGCCTGAACAGTTGCAAGGGTACAATCGCAAGACCGTCTTTCGACGAAATTTGAATTGAAGGTGAATTATCGTCCAAATTTAGTGAAAAAAACTCTGCATAAAGCCCGAGTAACGCCGGGGAGTTCTGCTATAAATGAATGATAAATATATGCTGAAATACCTGAAAGTCTGAAGAATGAAAAACGACTTAATATTTTATCGTGATTTATTTTTATACTATCGCATTCTCTCACAGGCTAAATCCTATAGTCAGCGGTCGCCACACTTTTCTGGTCAAGGGCCACATAGGACAATGTGAGGTATTACCGCGGGCCGCACACTTATGATTTCGGGTGGGGGGGGAGGGGGGGTGTTGTACCTTTTTGTTTACCAAGTTAAAAAAGCAATTATTTTGAATTTAAGTACCGGGTTGCTACTTCCTTCCTTCTCGTGTTCATGATATAGTGTCAATTCTTAATAATAATAATACCCGTAAAATCATAATATCATATTAAAAAATAAAAATTGTGTGTATCTGTAATGGAATCTTGTTCAATTTTCATCCACTTCCGAACTATCGAAATGTGTGAATTTTCGCACACGTGATAAAAATGATAACAATAGATATATACAAAAACAAAAATTAACCAAAATTAAAGTTTATTTTGCTTTATTAGTACAATGATAGCATTACAAACAAAAACAAAAATTAACCAATATTAAAGTTTATTTTGCTTTAATAGTAAGTGATAAGCGTGTTTTTGGTCTTTTTTGACCATATTTTTTTTTACCTACCTCACTGTGCCATCTCTACGCCCTCTAATTTTCTCTAGGTCTTCTACTGCCCTCCTGAAAGTCTCAAACGACAATATAATTAATTGTAAAAAACGGATAATATAATTAATTGCGCATAAAAAAATATATTTGAAAAAAAAATTTTTTAAAAGGCAGATTTTTGTACGGGCCTCAAAAAACCGGATAGTATAATTAATTGTACATGAAGAAAATATAGTTAAAAAGAAAATGGCAGATATTTGTGCGGGCCGCAAAAAACGGATAGTTACTGAAAAAAGAATATTTAAAAAGAAAACGCCAGATATTTGTGCGGGCTGCACAAATATCCGTTGCGGGGCACATACGGCCCGCGGGACGCAGTTTGGTGACCACAGCTATAGATGTATGTGTTTGTCTCTATTTAGTGTCGCTATTTTTCGTTTCATGTAAAAATATTATTTTGTCAACAATGAAACACATCCTTGACTGTATTGTGTATCTACCTATATATAAATATGTAATATAAACTCAATCAAAAAATCAGAGTGTGCAATTCACACGCGGTAGAAGTGAAACCTTCAGAAAACTAATGTTTACAAGAGTGGGGAGGCTATAACGATTATACTAAGTATCTCTTTCTCTCGAAGGATGATAAATAGATGTACGTATTTGTTTATTTTAAGTTTCGCTGTTTTTCATTTCATCGAGCTTCAAATAACAACGGCGCTAAAGAAGTTTTTGAAATATGGAGAGCTTAGATCGGGGCTCTCTGTGGTAAAATAATCAAAGTAAAATATAAAGGTATCTTGTGGGAAACTAAACCCGTAAAAGTGACGTTTGCTGTCAACCCTCCCTCGCTCTGAAAGCTGACTGGAGCACGGGGGACACGGCGAGAAGACGGGGAACGCCAAGTCACCTTTGCGGGCTCCACGTTACACCACGCGCACCGCCTCCTGCATTAGTAATGGCCCGTGGGAAGCGCCGCGTGGCGGTCCGCCGCCGCCCCGCGCTCCACGCCCCACGCCCCACGTCCTGGCGGGTCGCACGCGCGGGGAGCGAGGTCACGACGATACGACCTTTATCACTATCACTATCCCATACCACCACCCACCACACACAACAATATCCATTTCTTCATTCAAAACATTCACCGCCAAGAATAATTGCACAAGTTGTCGTGTCAGTAAGTCGAAGAATGATTCGAAGAAGTGTTTGAAGATGGTTTGAAGAAAGTCTACGGATATGAAGAATGGTTTGAAAAATGACCCGAATAATGATTGGAAGCAGTGTTGCCATATATCCCAAAGTTGAAAAACCACGTTTACCTAAGGGATGAAAAAACCATGTTTTACCGTGTTTTGAAAGATAAAAAACCATGTTTTTAGTAAGCTTCTTTTCTATATATATAAAAATGAATTCCCGTTTCCCTTGGTCACGCCATAATAGCAGAACGACTTTACCTACTTCATTCATATTTTTTAAGTGTTCTAATACTTTGTAGAAGGTTCTTAGGGAAAGAAAAATTAAGAAAATTGGATAATTACAGAAAACTTAACGACTATTTTAACTTGACAGTTGGCGTGTTTGATGAAATTGAATTTAGCAGGCAGCTGTTTTTTTTGTTTTTGTTTTTGTAACAAAAGAATTGTCTATGAATTTTTTAAATTATAGATTTTTTCAATAGGTTCCTATGTCGGGTACCAAATATGATTGATTGTTTTCATAATATACAAAAATAAATATTTGTAATATACGAAAAATGAAAATTTTAATAAAAAAAATTGTAATAGGTGGCAAGCGAGCTGTTTGAAAACTGAATGTAATATAATATGGAACGCGGGAAGGGGATTGGCGGGACGGGGGAGCGGGACAGGGGAGAAGGGAGAGGGTAAGCGGGGATGGTGGAAGGAAAGCATGCGGGAGAAGAACGGGGACGAACGGGAAAGGACATGCAGGGAGAAACAATTTATTTCTTTGAATATGGCATTAGAAATTGGAACGCATGCCGGGAACCAGCTAGTTGAGAATATAAATAAGAAAATAACGGTACTTAAGTAAAGAATCTGAAATGTTTTATTAAAAACAATCATTATATTTTTTTTCTTTGAATAACAGGTAAAAATAACGTTTAAAAAAACACACGTCACAAATAACATACTTTTTTCATGAAAGAGTTTTTACTCAAAAAAAGTTTTTTATCGTTATCAAGTTCAATTTGTAGTACCTACTTATTAGAATATATATAACTATTTTATAAATAAGTTTTTTCCGGTCGATGAGATGAGGGAGAAAAAAATCCCCCACAACACCAAAAATATATATTTTTTAAATTTTACAGTAGCTAGTGTAGGTAGATACCTATTTAAAGATACTTAGCTACATGACATGAATATGCATTTGTTTTAATTAATGTATTCTTATTACCTATTGACAAAGTCAATTAACGAAAAGAAACATTATGAACCCGTGCTGAAATTCAAGGCCTACATTTCTACATTCCCCAGATTTCCCCATGCGACCCATCCTAAAAAAGGAAATCCTAAGAAATGACCTAAAAACCACGAAAACACGGTAAAAACAATGTAAATGGTAACACTGGAAGTATGATTTGAAGAATGATTTGAAGAATTATTCCAATAATGAATTCAAAACATATATCCTCCTTTACAGTAGGTGTTTTATCTATGGGTGGCTAAGTATTTTTAAGATTCGGTCCGACAAGTGAGGAGCGCCCACTACATAAACCGGGCTACATAAATGAATTTTGTAATACATGAGCGACCGTTTAATACATTAAAGATTTATCTATTTAAGAAGGGTTGCCTTGCATCAAACGGGGTAGTTATGATTTTTTGGTATGTTGTACATGACGGAGGTCTAATGAAAAAAAGTTTTTGACCTCAGCAGACCTTCGGATCTATGTCAAAAGATAAAAAAACGTTTTTTTTTTGTCTTTTTTCAGTTTTTGAGTATTTTTACCCCTTGGTCTAATTTTTCGGCATAAAGTATTAAATCCCTTTTTTTAAAGGTACCTAAACTAAATTTTAAATAATTAAATTTTAAAAATCTGTAAACCTAATCCCGTTTTAGGTACATCTGAATAAAATTACTAATTAATTATTTTAATATCTTGTTGATTTTAGCTGTGTAACTTGGAAAGCTATGAAATACATACCGGGGCTTAAGAAAATTCAATAAATCCGAAACTGGCCTCAAAAGACACTCCCCCCTTCCCCTCCGATCACGATGTAGAAAAGTTGCAAAACATGTGCCAAAAATGTTGAAAGGATTTAAGCGCCCTTGAGGTTATTTTTCACATAAACGGGACTCTACAAATTATCCTATTATTATTTAATTAATACTAATTAGTACCGAGCCTAATTGCAGTTTTAAACCATCTCTTTTTCAGCCCGATTCCCGTACCTATTAGAGACCAAAGACAAACCTTTTCACGATTTTTTCCTTTACACGATCGCTATTTTCATATATACGAGTTCAGTTGGCATCACTGCAAACAACACATGAATCATGTTGAAAGTTGAAACTGAAATCGTGGAAATGAAAATATGGTGACCGGACAACTTAGAACCTCTTCAAAAACACATTAAAAAAAATGGTTAAATAGTTTCCATTAGGTTAGGGTTAAGGGCTATTTTAAAATTGTTTTTTTTTCATAGCTTATGACTTTACAAAGAGGTGTTGAGTTGACTTAATTCTGAGTTGGCATGGAACCGAAAATAGAGATGAAAATAGCGATCATGTGAAGCGAAATATTTTTTCTTTGATTTCCATACGGAAATTGAAAAAAGAGATGGTGTTAACGGCCATGAGATACCTAGAAAGATATTTTCTCGCTTTGAAAAGCTTCCTTCTTCGGCGATACCTCCCAAAAATGAAATAATAAGTTGCAAGTTCCTGTTATGTAGGAAAAGCATTAATTTGCTGTTTATTTCAGATGCAAATAATAGCCGGAGCGAAGTGGGAAATAGGGTTGTTGCGGTCTATCGCCAGATACTCATACCATAGTAATTGACCATAATTCATGTTTGATTCCTCTTGTATAGACGTGTGTCGTGTATGATAGCGGAATAATAATGGGGTGGAGTTGTGAGGGAGGGTTGAGTGGGGAAAGGGGGGGGAGCTGGGGGGAAATCAAAGCTTTATTGGCATTTTAGGGGTGAATAGGCAACGGAAGTCAACATATGTCCATGATACGTAATGAGTATCATTAAAGCCAATATGTTGCGACAACTTGGACCGTGGGGTAGAACTTAACAAGTTAATATCTGCTGGCACGAAATCGAGGGCATCTAGTCGGCATCGTCGGGACTTTGTCATGTCTCGAGCGATTCTAGAAAAATACACAACATCTTCAAGGTAGATGCTTTTATCAACCAACCACCTAACTAACCTAACCACGGTAAATTTGGTAGATATACATGTTCCCATTTTGAGGGAATAACAAGACACAACCGGAAATATGTCATTATTAAATCAAATTCCAGACGTATCGACTCTTTGCTACAAAAAGTATAAATTGATTTTGAAAGATTGTTATTTTATCTGGTTATGTGTTAAATTTTGAACTTTGGTTTGTCTATTTATTTACGGTCTTACAAATTAATATATTTCAGCTTTTCTTACTCACACATGTTAAAAAAATTATTACAAAAAGTACATTAAGTAACAATTTTTTCGTCACGAGTTTGATCATTTTTATTGCTAACTTGAATATGTATAGGTATATATTAAAGCAAATTTGGAAGGAAATAAAATCGATATTGAGTTATTAGTTAAATGTGCGCTTTTACGGAGAAAAATCAATCTTTTCCATCGGAACCGCCCTATACGGTAGCAAGGGTTTTGCAATTTGAATTCTTAGCCGCTGGTTAATGGGCCTTAATTATTTTAATTAAGACCTATTTATTCCACGAAAAAACACGGATCATGTTTATGTTTAAGGGAACTACCTAGGCAATTTTTTCTCAGATTAATCAAGAATTCAAACTTATGAATTTTCACTCGATCTATATATGTATATCTTCAACATCAGGACCCCTAGCACGGTCGATTGATAAGGCTTATATCTGTTATGATTATATATGTAACATCTCATCCCCTAGCATGACTGCAGATCGCCAACGAATAAATAACAGTTCACAAGACTGTGTGTTCATAATACAGGGTGTTAAGGGACGTACTTGACTTACTTTAACCAGTGATTCCTGATATTATTTGGAGTATAAAATGTAAATGAAATTTTGGTCTCCGGTGACTTTTTTTGACGACTTTTTTTTTTTTTTCAAAAAAAATTTCTTAAAAATCAAACAAAAAAAAAATTCTTCCGCATGTCATCACTGGTCACTCAGCCAGGTGTCCGACGAACCCCTTACCCCGCCTCCAACTGTTCAAAAACTACAATTTTTTTAGGTTATTGTAGAAAAAATAAATAAATAAAACATCAAAAATATCACCGGAGACCAAAATTTCATTTACATTTTTTACTCCAAATAATGTCAGGAATCACTGGTTATAGTAAGTCAAGTACGTCCCTTAACACCCTGTATATTCGAGTCAACTGTTGTTTGTACGTTAGCGATCTGCAGTTGTCCAAGGGAACGATGAGAGAAGTTACCGAAAGTTATCGATACAATAAGGAACTCCAGTGAAAAATATTTTGGCTTTAAAAAAATATGTTCATACAGACCAATGAACGCTGCTGATTCTGAACATATAAGTTATACGGAATGTTTTAACTTATCAAATAGTATGGAACTATTCGATAAGTTAAAACATTATTTAGATGGAATTATTTATTTATTATATTTTATTTACTATATTATTATATTTTTCACTATTATTACAGGAGAGTGGTATAGAAATTGTTTGAAATTATTATTCTTTTAGCTTTTAAAATCAATACTATCTCAAACCGAGCATCATCTGCACACTGCACAAATTGTAGGCAAATAAGATACAGCGCCGACCAGCTGATCGATGACGGCCATTTTGATTTTGAAGTTCGTAGTAGAAGTGGAAAGATCAAATCAACCTTACCGTTAACAAAATAAGGAAATTAATTTACATATTTTTAAAAATCCGAAACTTTCTCTCATTAGAAAATCTAACATCAGTCTATCATGCTATAGTACAGTCAAATCTCCAATACGCTGTAGTAAGCTGGGGAGCCGCATACAAAACAAATCTACTCCCTGTTGAAATTGTGCATCGTCTAATAATAAAAATTATATTGAAAAAAAGAAGAGATTATCCGACTCACCTTATTTTTGAAGAATTTAAAGTATTAAAATTTAATGATCTAGTTCGAAAAAATATAATAATCCAAATAATAAAAGAAAAACAAAATCATAGTTTTTTAACTGAAAGTCGTACTCGTCAAAAACATATATTTCCAACTTTCCAACACAAAAATGCAACACCTCATTTGCACAACATCATTATACATATCTAGGAAAAAAATACTTTAATAGCCTACCTGATAAAATAAGAAAAATCTAAGACGATAAATGCCTACTAAAAGCAATCAAAGAGCAATTTAAAGTAAAAATACCAAATTGATAAAATTTATCATTATAACTTATATAACTTGTAAATTTGATATTTATCAAGAATCTACCACAAGTAAATTATAAGATACAAAATATGTTTTGTTAATATATTTTAAATATTTTCTAATCCCATAATCGTACCTCTTCTAATCGCAAGCGTCTGCTTCTATAGAAGAGAATTACCATAAAAATAAAAATAAAATACTTTCTTCCTTAAGGCGCCGCTACCCGAATTTCTACCGATTTCTTATATGTCTTCCTTAAGCATTTGAAGTTTGTAAGCTCTAAAAAATATACGTTATTTTTGAAGATAATATCTAGACGCGTTCCGCGCCGAAACGCAAATTATATAAAATTTCCACGATAGAAAAAAATCGCAAAGTATGCTCCGAAAATTATTATAAACACGTTTGTTTCAGTATTTTACAAGTTATAGTTGGGGAGAGACGGAATTACGAATGTTAGAGGAGAGCGCTAACACTTACAGCGACAAAATCGATGCGAAAATTGCGAAAATGTTTAATAAAACACGACTCGTTTAAAATAGAGCAAAAATCTCGCGCGCATTACTTAAATAGCATTTAAAGAAATACTGTGACTTTTTTCATACATATAACTTGTAAAATAACCGAAACAAACGTGTTCATAATAATTTTTGGAGCATACTTTGCATATTTTTTTCTATCAAGGGAATTTTATATAATTTGCGTTTCGGCGCGGGCAAAGTCTAGATATCATCTTCGAGAATAACATATATTTTCTTAAGAGCTTTAAAACTTACCGTGTTTAAGGGACATATGTAATAAATCGGTACAAATCCGGGTTGCGGGCCCTTAAGATACCTCCGACGAGATTTTTGCTCTATTTTAAACGAGTGATGTTTTATTAAACGTTTTCGCAATTTTCGCATCGATTTTATCCCTTTCATTATTAGCGCGCTCCTCTAACATTCGTAAATACATATCTCTCCATCTTCTTCTTTTTGCGCGCGGATGCGGTGCCTTAAAACTTCGCTTGATAGCCACTTATTTGGGACAAAATGTGTCCCAATGTGTGTCAATTAAGATGAATCGGCAGAAAAATAAACAAGAAGATGCAAGAGAGCAAATACTTCCATATATTATATTCCAGAATGGAAGATACTCTTAGTATCGCCCTGGTGTAAGACCACCATTCAGAATTGAAACGTTGCTTGAAATGGCGTTAGCCGTGTTTGGTTACCAGATCTGAATAGCCAGGTACATCCTCACCTTCCTCTTCCTCATCTCCTTCCTTTCCCTACTACCTTCAGCCTCACAACATACCCCAATTAGTGATGCCATAGTTTCACTGGCTCTAGACGGGAGAAGCTGAGACTCTTACGGGGTATTACTATAAAAAAATAAAACTATCTGCTTTGATTCGAATATTCCATATCTCTCAGTTCTGGGTTCTGGGTCGTGCATTGTAAGAGTTTTTTTTTATGAAGAAACCGTTAAAATCTCTCCAAATAAAGTTATGAATTCAAAATTGAATGTCTGCCGTGTTTAGTGACCAGATCTGAATAGATAGGTACTTCACAACTTCCCTCTTTTCATCTCTTCCACTTCTCTACTTTTCCACTACTTCAATCAGCCTCACAACCAATGACGAACTTCCGCTAGAGGCCTGTAAGTTCCGGACCTAGAGCCCCAACTTCGGGGGTTCTTTGCTTCTTTGTTTGACAAATATTTCCACACATTTTATAGGGGGTGGCTCCGGCTAGGTGCCTGAGTGGTACACATTGAGGACTGAGGACTCGCTAAGTAATATGTCAATTTGTTCGAGGGACCCAATCTCGGCGGAGACCTCGGCTGGGTGTGAAAATGATGACAAGGAAATATTAAATAAGACTTCAATTCCCGAACGAAATCAAAATATAAGAAATCACTGCGTATGTGAAGCAGTGGCGATCCGCGGTCCGTGGGTTTTCAGGAAGCTAGAGCGCTAAGATTATAACATGATGTTATTGACGTTGAAGCAATTTTTTTTTTTTTTAATTTTCAACTTTTGGTATGAAGATCTTCATGATTCTTTCAGTCAAGGGATGCGCCGCGTCCACATACTGAAAGATCTTCATATAAAAAGTTGAAATTTTGAAAAAAATATGAGAATAATATATTGGGATCATACGAGTATGATCCCAATGATTATCTCTGTCAACAACAGCATCGACTGTTTATCTCGTGGCCTGCAGGACTAACTTGCCAACGGTCATGCCCCATCTTGTTGTTAAATAGATTCATATCTGATATTGAAATATTTACAAAACATCTAGGTATAGCAGGATAAAACAGGCTCGCAAAAAATTTTATTTTTAAATCGATTTGTTTTCATAAGTTACAACTTTATAATTGGAGAAAAATGAAAATTTCTCGTCGAATTTATGTAGTGTGATTCGATGATTACTGTCACTTAATTACTGCCTTCATAACACAGTAATTAAGTGGGTTCCTAATCTTAACATCTTAGGTTTTTAAAATACTGATAAAAGTAAAAAAATGTACACACCTTTGGAGAAAGCTTCGATGTTGCGATTATTGGCTTGTAGTAACTAGGAACTCAGCGCCGGGGCTTCTCAATGCAGCCACTCTGAAGCCGACCAAAGTTATAGATATGCCACACCGATGGAAATGGAGGTGAAGTGGTGAAGATACTACCGCATGAAAGTCGTGAAATAACTTCTACGCTGAAGTCATGGTGATGCTAACATGATGATCTCAGACTTCTCACCATGCTCTGGAAAAAAGAAAAACAGTTTTGTAATGACAGGTATTCATTTTTTTCGGGATTGAAAAAATTGTTAAAAAATAGATCGCTTTTAAAAATCATCCAGAATAGAGCAGCGAGACAATTTTTGAAATTTGAAAATATAAACGAATACAGGAAATGCAGTTAGACCAAAAATTGTAGATTTTAAAAATAATTTCGAAACAATATCCACATATCACGTAAGTAAGTAAGTTAAGTATTCGTGTATTTTTACAAAGATTCTGCATTTATTATGTACCAACACGAAGAACTAAATAATAAATTAATGTAAAGAAAAAATAACTAAAATTGAAAATAATTAAAACAAAATATTTGAACATTGGGAAGCAATTAACACTAACGAGAAAAATCGATTGACTGTGAAGCTTTGAAAGAAGTGTTTGAAATTAAATGTTTTGGAGTAACACTGGACTCCAAACTGACTTTATCAACACTCAAAATAAATTTTTTGAAAAGTCCACAAAAATCTCACTGTTGGGAAGAATATAAAGATTCGTAAACACCTCGGTCTCCAGTAAAAAGTATACAACGCAATCATTGTACCACACGATAATTAGTGTGGCAGCATCCTAATCTAAGCTCCGATGGATTAATGAAACAAATGACAATACCTACCACAAATAGAGCTGTAAGAATTAGGCTGAAGAAAAATAGGTACGAAATATACGAAAATCAAGGAGTTAAACATCTGTCATTTAAACAAATTATCAGTATATCAATACTTTATTTTTAAACTACAAAATAATTAATTGCCCCATATCAATTGAATTTCCAAGAAAAATTCAATTGATATGGGGCAATCACATTGACGAGACGATGAAAATAAATTTAATAAGACCCCCTTCAAAAAAAAAACAAGTGTGCTTTAGACCACACGACTGAAGTAAAACTTCACTAACTTATATCTCCCTCTCAACTTCCGTTCGCCTCGCCCGACCGTTCGCCTCATCCGATCACACTTTTCGCTCTCGTCACGCATTCACCAGCTTACTCCCCAAGTCAAGCGTGCGTAAAGATGTTTTAGGTACTTCAAAAACATCCAGAAGAGTGTAACTCCTTTGAAGTACCTACCTACCTGCGGCGCAAATAATTAAATTGGTAGAAAATTTTAAATTAACAAGTTTAAAATTAAAACCGAAAATAGCTTTTTTTCTAATTTATATTAAAAAATGTTTTAAAATAATATATGCATAATGATTGTATTAACCACACATAACGACATAACCACAAAAAATTAACTATTAAAAAGAAATGGACATCGGAATGGAAATCTTATACAAAACCTATGGGAATATTAACCGAAAATCTATTATATGTACCTATATAACATGAAGCGAAGACCAATATTTTGTATCTTAGCTAAGCCTCCTACAGCGTTCCATCCTTAGATAAGAGACTCTTATCTGTGGTTCCATCGTTCCATGATGGTTGATCCGCCGACAATTAGCCCCCGGCGTAGGTACCTAGGTAGGTGCGTAGGTACCTACCTTTATGTACAATATGGAATCGATAATATTCAGCATATATTTACCCCGCAGCATAAGGAGAAATTAGAACATAAATACAGCACTAGATTCACGCGTAACGACGGGTTAATAGTTCCGAAATTTAACAATAAGTACGGACAGAGAACGTTTGAATATATCATACCGAAGATATTTAATTTATTACCTAACACTATAAAGCAATGTAATTATATGAATAAGGTTAAATATATGGTAAAAAATTGGCTATCGGAAAAAAAAGATTTATATTGATTTTGATATGTATGAAAAATGGTTGAATCTGTAGAAATAAGATGTATATTTTAAATTTAAAAAATGTATAAATATGTAACTAAAATATAAGCACCTGTTGACAAGCCGATTCAATTGGCTTAGCAGGACTTGTTTGTTGATTATATTATGTATTATCTATTATTTCATAAAAAAAAATAAAAAAAATACATAAAATATAACTAATATAAATGTACCGTCGAATTACAAAAATATAAAACATATTTTAATTCAAATGCATCAAGGAAAAATCTTGATGCAATCTCCATACACTGTGTGATACCAGCACATAAGTACAAAAAAAATCGACACTGAGATATAAAAAAAAAAAGTTTGATATTTATACAAACTTATTATTAAGGGTATTTTTGAAGTCGATTTTACCTTTGAAATAACGCACAAAAGATTATAATTTTATGGTAAATATCATTTCGGGGGGCCAATTGTCGGCGGATCAACTGTTGGGACACCCACGCACAAGGTAAAAGGTCACCTCCACCCAGGTATAAGGAAAAATCTTTTAGAAAAATCTGTGGTTTGACCATAAAGTAAATAAATCGTCGATAGGAAAATTTTAATATGTGTGAAAAACTTTACAATAAGCAAGTGGGTCAACAACAAAAAAATTACTTGAAATAATTTCTTCTTTTTTAAGGCACTGCACTTTATTAAGGATTCTGTAATAAAATCACCAATCGTATTGGTACTTACCGCATAGGTAATAAACAAAACACAAGTAAGTATTACTTAAAGTAGTAAATGATAGGTAGGTGTAGGTAGTAGGTACTCACGATTACCTCCACGAGCGGACCTCTCGACTCGGCGGAGCGTTTGACTTGACGTGAATCCCGGGGGATGAAATAGTTGACTTTCGAGTGCGGGTGCGGGTGCGGGTGACGCCTTGACCGGGGGCGGGCCGAGCGGGCCGGCCTCCGCGGGGAGGGGCCTCGGCGCCCGGCGCTCGCATTGGCCGCGCCGCGACGCCGACCTCGCTCGCGGTGACTTTCAATCTTTCAATCGCCCCCTTCAGCGGGTGGAAAAGCCAAGTACATTGAATATACTGAGTACTGTCATTTTATCGTTTTTCTTTACATTTTTTAGACTGCTGTGTCGTCTCCCACAAATCATTATGAATTCAATATGGAAACACGGGATGACGTGGCTGTGGACTAAACAGTGACAAAGTTTATCTTCTTCGCGGTTTCGAAGACAGTGATACCCTCAAACTGGTTGATGTTGGTCTTCGTAGAAAATGACACTGCAAGCAAAAGAACAACTGGGAACAATATGGAGTTCTTGCTTGCTAACTCCTCCACTAGTTCCTATATAGGTAAATAATGGTCATACTACTATCAACATTAACCCCTCAGACTAAGTTGTTTGGTTTTCGGAACAACTCATATAGATCCGACAGCCGGCGTTGTCTAGCGCTAAGGCTTTTGACTTGCAATCAGAAGGTCGCGGGATCGAATCCCGGCGGGGGCAAATAAATTTAATTTCATTAATTAGTGTTTTTTCACGATTAATTCATTTAAAGTAATATATTGTATATTTGCTGCACGTTCCGGAATGGAAGATACTCTTTGTATCGCCCTAGTGTAAGACCATGCCATTCTGAATAGAAACGTTGCTTGAAATGGCTTTAGCCGTGTTTAGTGACCAGATCTGAATAGCCAGATACTTCCCTACCTTCCTCTTCCCCATCTCCTTCCCTTCCCCGCTACCTTCAGCCTCACAACATACCCCGATTTGGGATGCAATAGACTCACTGGCTCACTCGCAGACGAGAGCAGCTGGGACTCTTGTGAGCTATTCATAACTCATGGATAAAATATGATCTAAAGGGTGTTAGAAAGAGAAAAGACAACGCTTTATATTCAAATCCAAAAGTTAATCTCAAAATAATTAAAATGTACACTTTCATGAAACCGAAGTTGAAAAAAATAAATTTTGGCAATTTTTTATTAATTATTTTTACATGAAACATCAAAAAATACAAAAATAGGTAACGTTTATAATATATTTTACTAATAAAATATGTAGGTATGTGTTTTTGGTTCCATGCCAACTGAGAATAAAGTAACTCAACACCCCAACACCTCTTTGGAAAGTCATTAAAGCTAAAAAATTTTTTTAAAAGCTTTAACCCTAACCTAACATAACCTATCTAACCATTTTTTTATGTATATGTTTTTCATCACTCTAAATGATTTTTCTGAGATGGTTCTGAGTTGGTTTCATTCCGAGTTGTCCAGTCACCGTGTTTTTGTATATTTTTGTTGTCAGTCATTTTAATTAGAAAAAACGAAAAGTGAGCCATTTTAATTTTTTTTTATGTTTTCATGCAAAATTGAAATATGTGTATTTCGATTTATAACATTTGAAAGCGTATTTTATCACATTTAGAAAACAGTTTTTAGTTTTTGGATACGTTCAGAAATATTCCATTTATTTGGATCTTATTGCACCTTTGATCTATTGAACCTTCGGACATCCTCTGAACTCTTGACCCTCTGACAAAGTATTGTCATGGCTGAAGGGGTTAATTAATTATTAATGGTAGGTGGTATGTAAGGTAAGTATGGTCCTGTGTATTGGCTGCCTGTACCATAATTTAAATAATACATCCTACCAATGAACAATTCAACAAGGCACCACCTTCACTCAAGTACATATGTACCTACTCATACATTTTATGGTTTTGCATTATTGATCCATCAACTGGTGGATGCGATGTGTTGGCCACAAGTTAATAATAGATTACCTACCTATAATAGTTCCATGGTTAACCACTGGTTACGTTGTTGAGTGTTCTGCAAAGTGATCAATTTCAGCCTTGAGCGCTGGGAAGTTTTTAACGGTTCGGTTTTGATTTTTCTCAAAGAGAATTTTTGCGATACACAAAACAATTAAAAAAGTAACGTTAAATTTATAAACGTGGACATGTGAATTCTGCGTATAATGATAATTTTATAAATAAAAAATGGTGCGGCAAAACAGACAGTGCAGTTTTGAAGGGCTGTTAAAAAAAACGGCGCAACTTACAGAAATAGTCCAGTCAGTGGGGGATAAAAAGGCCTTTAGCTTGCAAAAGGTCATGTAGTAGCGATTTTGATATATGTTGTTTAGATTAGGACTCTAAAGAAAAAAAAAAGTTTTCGACCTTGGGGGGTCGAGCTCAAGTCGTCATCTTGGATTGAAGGTTCCAAAATTTTGTTTTTGCAAAATAATTCCTCAAGGGTTGATTTTAAAAAGTGTTTATGGCAAATTTGAAGAAGGCTAAATTACGTATTTTTTTGTTTGAATTTTTTTTATAAATCTAATATATAATGACTGCAGCGGTAGAAAGAAGAAAATTTTGACAAAATATCGAAAAACTCAAGTTTTCTTGATAAATTTTGTAAGAACATAACTATACAATATCATTTTAACGTATTTCCACAACACAATATAATTAGGTATATAGCAAAATCTATTTCAAATTACAGTAATTTTTCATGTTACATAGAGGAGAGAAAGAGACGGCAACATACCGCGTGCCTGCAGTCCTGCCATCTCAGCGCCTATATTGCTACAGGCTAGGATACCATTTTGACAAACCCAACGTTATTGAGTGCGTCGATGAAACTACTTTGTAGTGATAATGAACGTTTAGTAAGCTTTAAAAAAGCTGGTCTGCCAGTGCGTCTTCATTGAGTACACGGATGAAAACAACATGATGCAAAACCAGAAGAAATAGCAGATTCAGGAATAGGTACGCTTTCTTGTTGCTTCATACGGGGGTGACATGGACGAGAAAACCTTGGAAGAAGTCCGCTTCCAACGTATCGCAAAGTCGACAACCAAAAGCAAATTCAATCTTGCCCCTTCGCCACCAACGAAATGCACAAGGGACGGACGCGCAAAGAATCAACAATTACTGTTAGAATTTTTTTCTGGACGGGCACAAGGGGTTGCGGGAAAAAAAACTATAATTACTGTGAAATAAACTGAAGTATCGTACTTCAAGTTTATTTCTACAAGTTCAAGTATGTATAGGAAGGTTTATGAAAGTGTCAAAACAATCGAAAAATTAAATGTTTAATAAAGACAGTTTTAGCTTCTAAGTGCGTACTGTGATGGAACCTCCACAGTACACAAAAATACCGTCTTGGGGGGGCACGTGCCCCCGTACCCCCCCCTCCCCCCTAAATCCGCCCTTGTTTGCATCGAATGTCAAGCACACGAGTACCGAAGAAGGTTCTTACAGAACACCCAGGAGGTAAACGAAAGGCGGGCAGACCTAGGCTGAGACGGGAGGATGATGTCAGAAGGATGCAAGAGGACTACTCCATGTCGCAGATAGGAAGACGACGGCCGAGGACGGAGGGCGGTGGAGGCTTATGTTGAAAGAGGCCAAGGCTCGAGACCTACTGGGGATACCACAACTAAAAAATGCGCTATTTTATGTACCTCATGGTGGTGTGGAAATGAGTTAACAAAATGATTATAATTATGTAATGAATAGCCCGAAAAAATTGGCAATTTCACCATTTTTTAGAAAAATATTCACATTTCCGCCACTGTAACTCGTTACCTATTAGACTAACAAAAAAAACTTTTAAACAAAAAATATTAGAAATTTTATCTTCTTTAAGTTTGCCTTTCGCAATTTGGTTGTAAGATCAACTATTGCACAATTATTTTGAAAAAAACAAATTTTTGCACCTTCAATCTAAGATGGCGGCTCGAGCTCGACCTCCCCAAGGTCGAAAACTTTTTTTTTCTTTAGAGTCCCAATCTAAGCAACATATATCCATATCGCTACTTCATGACCTTTTGCAAGGTAAAACTCCCCACCAAGGGCTGATTGCGCGTCCGCCCCTTGTGCCCCCCCCCCCCCCTCCTAGATAAAAATCCTAATAGTAGTTGTTGATTTTTTTGCCCGTCCGCCCCTTGTTCCCCCCCAGAAAAAAAATCCTAACAGTAATTGTTGATTTTTTTGCCCGTCCGCCCCTTGTGCCTCCCCCCCCCCCAACTCAGGAAAAAATCTTAACAGTAATTGTTGATATTTTTGCCCGTCCGCTCCTTGCCCCCCCCCCCCTCCAGAAAAAATCCTAACAGTAATTGTTGATTTTTTTTTTGCCCGTCCGCCCCTTGTGCCCCCCAGAAAAAAATCCTGTATCCGCCGTTGCTCCCCACTAACTGGACTAAAATGGGGCATATTTTATTTTGTTGCAAAATTGCACACCACACGGTCACTTTTGAGGAGTGAAGATGTCTCTCATGAAGTTGCCTTGGGTTATTTCCAACCCAGTACAACATTAACTCAGTTTTTCGCATTGTTTATTGTGATAATAAGGAAATTTAAAATTGATTTCACGGAACCAAGCACCGCGGAGTCTAGAACGTCTATTCCCCATCGCGGGCGTAACTGATACGAAATGTTTGTGCCAAGTGCATGGTTCTTACGCCGATGGCATATGGTTCACTTTAAGAATCCAAATTCGTCGAGTACCGGCCGAATTGATTGATGTCAAAAATATCAAAGAGAAAATGCACATTTTATTTTATTTTTAGAAGTTTGGGCGTGAATATATATTTTTTGCGATTATTATAAAAGAAACTGAATTTGCCACATTAAACAATAAAACCATATATCCGAAAAGGGATTTATAAGTAGGAGACTTTATTTTTTTCTAGGCTTAAAGACTTAAATTACCGATTATTTTAAAGGCCAAGATATGTTCTGAAGTATTTAATTGAAGCATCTATAATACTTCTAAGCGATCAAATTTTCAAAACAAAAATACACATGATTTTGCATTATTTCGCATGGCTTCATCTTAAACTGTATAACTTCTCGGTTAGCCTTGCGATTATCCGATGATCGCAGCATGACCTGCAGGTAAAGAAAATGCTGTCTGTCTGCCCGCATGGCAGTAGAACATTCTGGTCGCTTAAGGGTTCAATAGGTCGCAATTTCTGCAATTCCAGTCTGCAATCTATTAACAAATCTTACGATTCACTAGCAAACACCGCCACCGAAAAGGCTAACTTTAAGTTTTACTCTGGTTGGAAAAAAAGCGGATTTCACCTTCGTTTTTTGCCGGCTATTCACCTTCCTACCTTGCTCCTACCCAAGACAGATGACTGCTCCAACCCGGCCAACTAGCGCTCCACAGCAATCACGTCAGTTCTATCCTAGTTGAATAAATAATTTAGCTATCAAAAGGGCAAACTATGTGTAAGAAATCAATTGTGACTAGGTATAAGGAAATGCCTGTTCGGGCCTTCCAATCAATGTTCTCGTTCCTGTTTCGTCACCTCAATTGGATAGGGTTCTTTCTAACTTTACTTTACCTTGTTCTCAGATATGGGGTAACAAAGTTTGCACACGATTTTGAGGTTGAATCGTATAAAGTAAATGTAAATGAAATGAGATCCCTCCTGAGGCGTATGTGTGGTAAACCATGTACCATGTAAGGCTGATGTAAGCGTAATGAGTAAGATTAAGAAAGGACAGCTCTGATGGTTTGGGCATGTAAAGCGAATAAACGAAGAAAGGAGTTTAAGAAGAATATATGACGCAAATGTGAATGGTAGAAGAAGTCGGGGACGCCATGACGAACGTCGGGGACGAAGTGAATCAGATACTTGAGTCGGGCTATGTGAAGAGTCGGAATAATAGAAGAGCATGTATGAGACGATGTATGAATGTGAACGAGGCAAGGAGTGTGTGCCAAGATCGAGTTGTTTGGCGGTCCGTCTTCTCTGCCTACCCCCCTGCGGGACGGCGTGATGGTTAATAGTTAATAGTTAGTTAGTTAGTATTGTATAAAGTATTTTAATTGAACATATTCAGGAGGTCTAGATTCGTTCTAAACTAAATGTAGCTTCGTTCTTTCAAAAACAAATGAAGGAGTAACCATCTGTTACTTATACCAGGGCGGGTAAGTGGTGTATATCCTCCAATGAATAAATTTAAACGAAAATATTTAAATAGGACGTACACATATCATTTTAGAGCATACCTCAACATGCAGATAGAACGAAATGCAACCATCTAGAATTCTAGAATATCTAGAATCTAGGGCATAATAATTCGTTGCGTAAGGTTTGCTACGTTTCCCTAATGCAATTCCAATCTAGGGTCATGACCTATTTTAATATTTTCCTCAAATCAAATCAAATTTGTTAAATAGATAGTAGGAACGCAATAAAACCTACAATACTAATACAATAGATAGCAAGGCGAAGTTATGCCACGGCACGAATACTGTAACTGCGGTGCAAGGCGATGTTTCAAAATAGTTCTGCTTGAGAGGTCACAAGGTCTTCCTCAACCAGTCTCTCCCGATCCGGCCTGCCACGCAGCTGGTGGGCAGACGCATCCGCCGCCAAGACCCGGACAAAAACCAACCGTAGCGAACTACTTGGGGTGTATCGAACTACTCTATTATAGCAGAGGTGTTGGTTATCCAATAAATGGTTCCCGGGGCGGCGGTACCCTAACCAGGTAAATCAAATATAGCCTACCTAACTCTTAAATTCAACCTAACTTAGTTGGGAGCGGTTACAGCGCGTTGTGCGGCCCGTTTGGAGACAACTATCCATTTTCCATTCGTATAGCTTACATATCACTGTAACAGTGGAGGTAATCCACCTCTTACCCGCCTTGGTATAAGTAACTGATGGTTACTCCTTCAAGGCTCTCGCAAGATTCTAATTTTTTTTGTTAAACGAAGCTACATTTATTTATTTTGAACGAATCTAGACCTCCAGTGTCCATGCATACGTTGTTAGTAAGCAGTATGCAAGTGCTTAACAGGAAAAACAAAATGCAAAAAATAGGTTAGTAAGACAAAGATAAATTAAACAGGGCAAAAGAAAAACTCATTCATGAGGCTCCATGAGGCGACATTGCATCTGTAAAAACCCGCAAGCACCTGCATAAAATAGAGAACATAAGTAATACAATAAATCTCAAATCAATTGGCAAGTACCAACAAAAAATGTGAATGGCTTTCGGTCTGATCATAAACTACACTTAGCTTCCGTGTCCCTTAGCCAACCACTCAGTGAAGCCTCAAAGAATGTTAACTGAATATTTGGGGTAAAATACCCGAAGACTAAAAGAAAATTCAGCGTTGGGTAGTCAGAGGCAGGACAAAGGATAGTCAAGGTCGTCTGATCAAGCCTCAAGCCTGCACATGTCATTGGGGGAGGCGCAGATAGATTTGAGAAGGATCTGCAAAATTAGTAATGTAACTAAAGATGAAGCAGGGACGAGGTCCAGCACACCCCCGTATGGGGATAGGGGGAAAAAAAAATTTTAATATCACTGTAACAGGAAATAAACTGAAAAGTTTATTCAACACCAGCCGGAAAATTTTTTGACTGCCGAATAATAAAAAAGGCGTCATTTCCTCATTCCGCCACCTTAAAGGGGAGGGGAGGGGGGGAAGCCTCACAAAAGGAGCACTCAGAGCTCAGGGCGTTGTCTTGTCGCGCTAATGGTCCCCTATTGACACTCTGTGTATCAATAATTGTGGAAAGGGGCTTGAAGGCAAGGGCGGCATTGGAATAAATAGTTCACTTTTACGAAGAAGTAATGGTCGGGTCTAGCGATGGGCATAATCGAAACATAAGCATCGCGATAATCGAAAAATTATGATAATCCTAACATTGTATCAAAAAATGTTACATCGTCATGGTATTGTTTGGTTCGACAACAGCGACGTTTTTTCTTTGAATAAAAAGGAAGGGACTTACTAGCAAGTTAGTGTAGGTATTTATACACACCGATAGAAGAGACCTATCAAGTTCCGATTTTTTTTCAGCGATCTTACCTCGAAATATTCAAAATACAATGGGTGCGTAGCGACGTTAAAAAATAATTATTTATTCATAGCATCAGTACTTATTGTATGCTTAGTATTTATAAAAAAATTATATTTTATTTGCTTCTTTGATGTTTTTTTTCATCTATGACTTTCAAGCAAAATACTAAAATACATATCCTTCCAATACACCACTACACGAGCAAGACTCTATGTTATTTACAGACTTTAGTGTAGAGGTGAGATCTTAATACGCGTGTACGAGATGAACATTTATTGGTACTTTACAAGTTATAAGCTACTTGCTGTCTAACAAGCTGTCGGTAGGAGAATAGGGCGAGCAGGTACATACATCACCTTTTATAACGAGTTCTGCCGTCCCGCTCTGGCATATTCAAAAAGGCAGGCGTGCCACCAAAACCATTCTTACATCCTCCCCTACTAATATTGATGGTACCTAGCTACATATATCATTCATATTTCTACATATTTTATTTCCTATAATACAATTTTATTTCATATATTTCATTTCTTAAATTAACACAACACTTTTAAATTAATTAACATTTCCCCCGTTCTTTCTGTTTCTCTTCTCTCTGTCTCGTCCGTCCACTCCTCCTCCTAGACTGCGAAGTACCCTCATCTTGGACGAAGTCTTCCATGCCACGGGTTAGCCCTAAAACATGGAGAAACATAATTAGAGACACTTCTATTACGTAACATACTGGAGAGATCTAATTCGTCCATCGACAGTTCCAACGTGTCAGACGCACCGAATTCCGGCTTATCTCCCTCGCCATGAAACATGTAATTTTTTTATCTGGTCTAAATTTATTTTCCACACCATATTAGACTTGTTAATTTTTATGAAATATATTTTGCTACCTTTTTTTTCAACAATAACCCCAGGGACCCATAATCTATTATCCTGAGATCTGAAATCTCTAGTCATCACTTTCTGACCTACATTAAAACCTGACTTAATTGCTTAATTCTACCCTTATATTGTCTTTTCTGATTGACTTGGCTCTGAATAACCTTTTGCATTACTTTGTGTTGTCGAGTAGAACCTGAACTATTCGTTCTTTCCTCAACATTCCTAGGAATCAGAGAGTCAAATACTGTTCTAATTTTCCTTCGCATTAATAATACAAATGGCTCACACCCTGTTGTTTCATGAACGGTATTCCTATAGTTTGTTAAAAAGTTACCTAACTTTTCTTTATAATCTGAAGGAAATCTATTATGTTCACAATTTTTTTAAAGAAAATTTTTACAGGTCTTAACCGTATTCTCAGCTTGTCCGTTGTTACTAGGGTGGTTAACTGGACTAGTGATATGTTCCATCCCATTTTTCTTACAAAAATTTTCAAAATCCTCAGAACAAAAACACGTACCCACTAACTAAAGTTGCTGGAAAACCAAATAACCTATGAAGTACTACGATATTTTCTTTTGAAGACAGACTGTTTACTTCCAGACACTCGATCCACTTTGAAGAAGAGTCTACCACCACTAAAAAGTTTTTGTTATGTAAGCTACCATGATCAGTATGGCCATATGAACCTGAACCATACTTCCATACTGCTAAAGAACTCTTTTGTGATTCTGGTTTAATTTCTAAACAATCTCTACAATTTTCAGTTATTTTCTCCAAATCTTGATTAATTTTAATGGCTTCCTTGTTCACTTATTTTATAACCTAAAAACTCAATAACCTTTAAATGGAATTCACACTTTTCACCATTCACCGTTAAATTACAACTTTTTAACCTTTCTCGTCGTCTTCGTCTTACCCTATGACCGTAATGTCATCCAAATAGAACGTCATGTTCTGTAACCCTGACAAACAATTTGCCATTGCCTTTGCAAAAATAGCTGGCGTGGGTGATAACCCGTAAACTAACCGTTTATACTGAAATAACCCTAAATGGGTATTGATTGTTGTAAAACGTCTACATTCTTTTTTCAAAACAAACTGGTTATACGCCGATATGAGGTAAATTTTTGCAAAAACCTTTCCACCATTTACTTTAGTTAACATTTCCTCAATCCTAGGCAACGGGTACTTGTCAACTAACAGCTGATTATTCACTCTTGATTTGTAATCACCACATATCCTAATGCTATCATTTTTTTTTAATAACTGGTACAATCGGACTTGCAAAATCACTATATTGTATTTGTTCTATAATACCGTCTGAAAGTAAATTATTTAACTCGCTTTCAACTTTTTCTTTCAAAGAGAACGGCATTATTCTGTGATTATGAAATATCGGAATGGCGGTATCTTTTAACGTTAAATTTACTTCGTACTTATTCAAATTGCCTAGTTTATCCGTAAAAACTTCTGGATTTTTTTTTACTAATCGCTCCTTTAATGTATTCCGTTTTACACAGTTTAGTGCTCTTTCAATTTATACGTTTCGTGTCGGACTTGGTCGGACTGCTGCCGCACGTTTACTGTGCCGCTGGTTATAACCCGCTGCCGTGCTGCTGCCGTGCCGCTGCAGTACGGTAGCAGTCCGATACCAAACGCCTAAATTAAAAGCGTTTCTGACTGCCGTGCGTTTGTATGCTAGTGATGTTTAGACGTGGGTCGTTTGATGTTTTAAATTCATTTTGAACATATAAGATGTTTAAATAATAATTATTATTCTTAATTTGCCAACCATATTTTGGAAACAAGTCATTCTTTTGATATTAATAAAGGTCTTAAAATTTTACATACTTACTTACACTACGGGCATACAATTAGATAATTTAGAAATTTTAGAAATTAGAAAAAGCGTTACTAGTAAATTAAATATTATAAATAACAAAACATTTTTTTAAAATAGCCATCTCTTAAATTTATTTTCTTATTAATAATTATAATAATTTATTTTTTTAATTAATCGCGTCTCCTTTTTAATATTTTTTGTCTATGTTCTAATTTATTCTTATTTGTCTTTACTTGTTTGTCATTTATTTTTTAAATTAACATCTTTCCTGACAAAGGTAACATTGTTATCGAAACATGTAGATTGATTATTAAATATAGTGATGTAAACAAAGTAATATATTTTTCATTATATAATAATATTTGATTTAAATAAATTATTAATAAGATTTAAATAAATCGTTTAGTAGTGAAATTTCCATTGCATCACATCTCACCTGAATAATCACGATTCAATTACCTCCTGATATTTACAATGACACAGATGTATCGTGCAACACGTATGTGATTGACGATCTCAACAAATTAAATAATTTCAGTTGGAAGTATTATAATTTAAAGATTATCCATCAGAATATCAGAAGTATGTCAAACCTTGATGATTTTCTGTTATTTCTAGATCAATTCAATCATACTTTTGATGTTTTAATTTTATCAGAGTGTTGGATCAATAAAAACTACACCTCTAAAATAATACAAACTTACACGGAACATCACTCAATTAAAAATATAAATAAATCTAGCGGGATTGTTGTCTACATAAAAGACGGTATACAAGCACAAGTCGAAGAAATTGTATTATCACAAGGTAACTGCCTTAGAATTGTTCTGAATAATAATTTATGTATCTTTGCTATTTATAGATCACCTTCTTTCCAGAGCATAGATTCTTTTCTGAATTCACTCCAAACTTTTATTAGCAATTCCAATAAATTTGAACGTCAAATCATTATAGGTGACCTTAATATTAACACCTTATCTCCATTTCACAACCAATTCCATGACTACATATGCCTGCTCACAGAAAACGGATTCATATTGACAATCAATACACCAACTCGAGAACAGGGCACGTACAAATCCTGTTTGGATCACATCAACGTAAAAAATATTAACCTCACTGACTCATTCGTTATCCACACGTCAATTTCTGACCACTATACGACAGCCCTGTGTTTTAAAGATAAGCCGCCCCCCCCTGCTAAAATCAAGTACGTCCCTCGATTAAACTTTAATAATTTAATTGAGGACTTGCATTTAGAAAACTGGCAAAAAGTATTTGATCAAATTGACACTGACATTGCGATGAAAGAATTCATTTGTATTCTACATACATATATATCTAAACATACAAGTAACAAACACATATCGAACAGCCAGTTTAAACTTACGCCCTGGATCTCTCCTGGCCTTGTAAAATCGATTCACAAAAGAAACCAACTCCACAAAAAGGCCAAAAAATTTCCAGATAATATTTTAGTACAAACTCACTACAAGAAATATAGGAACTTATGCAAAAAGATTATTAAATATACAAAGGAAAATTATTTTAAAACGTTCATTTACGAAAATTCTTATTCTCCAAAACGTATGTGGGAAGCATTTCGTAATATTAGTAAAACAAAAATAAACAGGTCTTCCGAAATTAAATCGTTAGATATCGGTAACGTAAACTCTTCTAATCCTAAAAATATGGCGAATTTTGCTAATAAATACTTCACATCGGTGGGAACCACACTTGCCAAAAAAATTCTCGATAAATGCAATAAAACAGAAATCGAACTTGCCAAGTTGGTCACCTCTAACCTCGTCCATAAAATAGACAATATACAAACATCGACGAATGAAGTCTTGGAAATAATTGACGACCTAAAGCCATCTAACGCTTGTGGACCAGACAAAGTCTCGACTAATCTGCTTAAAGTAACTAAGTCATTCATTGCATCTCCGATAGCGTTCATTTCCAATCTAAGTCTCAAATCAGGAATATTCCCTAACCATCTAAAACATTCAGTTGTTGTATTACTGCACAAAAACGGAGATAAATCTGCGATTCAAAATTACCGGCCCATATCTTTGGTCAATTCAGTCTCAAAGATTATAGAGAAAATTGTCAAAAATCGTCTTAGCTTTTATCTTGAAGATAATAACATCCTTTCTGAGAGACAATATGGCTTCCGGCCGGGTTTAGGTACTGAAAATGCCATTGGCAATCTGACTAAAGTAATTTCTAATAACATCGATCGAGGAATCAAAAGCATCGCGATCTTCCTGGATCTGGCTAAAGCTTTTGATACCATGTCGCACAAAATCCTTTTGAAAAAATTACAGCTAATCGGAATACAGGGGCAGTTACTTAAATGGTTAGGAAGCTATCTAGAAAATCGGAGCCAAAGAGTTATTATTAGTGGTACTCTAAGCGATCCAGCCAATATCGAATTTGGTGTACCACAAGGAAGTACTTTAGGACCGATATTGTTTAATATCTATATTAATGATCTTTGCAACAGTAACCTTGCCGATCATATCATCACTTTTGCTGACGATACGGTCTTAATATTTGAGGGCAAAAACTGGCATGAAGCGCATAGAAAAGCAGAAATTGGAATAAACAATGTCAAACATTGGCTAGACTACAATCTTCTTACTCTTAACACGGACAAGACAAAATTTATACGTTTTAGTGCAACACAAGCGGGTCAACCTAAGGTAATACTAAATATTACTATTCACATTTGCAATGAACCGAACTCTTGTACTTGCAATAACCTTGAATGCGTGGATAGTTTAAAATATCTAGGGATCACCATAGATAAATATCTGAGATGGGATGAACACATCAACGCAACGGCCTCAAAAGTCAGAAAACTTACACACCTTTTTATAACCATCAGAAATATTCTCTCTGTTAAAGATATGAAATCAATATACTATGCCATGTGTAATTCTTTACTCGAATATGCATCCCTAGGATGGGGTGGATGTGCCAAAACAATATTAGACTCCCTGGCTAAAGCTCAGAAATCAATACTAAGAGTCATCCTTAAAAAACCATTCAGGTACCCCAGTGATGCATTATTCACGGAATTAAAAGTACTTGATGTTAGACAATTGTATATTAGAAAGATTATATTACATGCTCAAAAACAACGTCAACACTTCCCGTCCATTGACCACCTTCACGACACTCGACTTTCAAGGAACAATCCAATAGTCCCAATAAAAATCACGACGTCCCTCGGCCAACGGCAATTTTCGTACTTAGGACCTAAATTATTCAATATCATTCCTAATGATTGGAAAACTAAAAGTGCAAATGTTTTGCGCAAATTGATCAACGACTGGCTCCTTGATTTAGGGAGGATCAAAAGCGAAGATATGTTGACCAATAGATAGTCTCATCATATAAAATAAAACAAAATTAAAAATATATAAGAAAAAAAAAAAAATAATAATAATAATAAAAAACACTCACTCATAGTTCCATTCATTACAAAAACACGTACTTATCATTTCAGAACACAATTGCTATTCTTTTATCAATACCCTTCCCATTTTTCTACATTCAACTCCTGTGGAGATTTTTCTTTTTATTATACAAAATTACGTAAGCTATAATTTATACAAAATACGTACAAATATAATTTATACAAAATTGCATACTATACGTAATATTACAAAAACACGAACTTATAACTTCAGAACATAATTGTCTATTATTTTATCAATACCCTTCCCATTGTTCTACATTCAAGTCCTGCGGTGATCTTTCTTTTTAACATTACCATCTGGATTTTATTTACTTTACAGGTTTTATTTTATATTAAGTGCTCTAAGGGAAAATATCTTAGTAGGATGAAAAAATGAAGCAAGGAAAGGGAAATAAATACAATTTGTTATCAACCACTCTGTCATGTCACTATTTATACACTAGCTAACTTATGAAATATTTATATACAAATTGTTTTTATTCATTTGCTGTATCCTTTTCGAGTCACATTCTTTTTGAGTTTCTTCACCCGCTCGTAAAGTTAAGGGATACGTCACTCACGTTAATTATAATTATAATTATTTTTTGTAATCACTTTTAAACATCCACGTTAATTATAATATGGATATTGTCATCACGCTTGAAGAATGTCTCGATTCTCAATTTTTGCAAGCGATTTAAATGACCAAACATTTATCTATTGTTAAACAAGCATTCAATACTAAATTTGTACTTTAAGACATTGTTTTTTCTCTTCGCTTATTCTTCTTTTTTTATGAGTTCAAAATTGTAGTTTTTAACTAAAGCTTCTACGAGGAATTCAATCGTAACACTTGTTTCATTCAATAAATAATATGTTTATATAATTAATCAATGTAATATGAAATTATGATATGAACTAAATTTGTCAATTTGACTGGCCTAAAACAGGATCCATTCCTAGTTGGCTAGTCAAAGTTTCCATATATGTTTCATTGTATAATTTTATGTGAAATAAATATAATAATAATTATTATTATTATTATTAAAAATATAATTTTAAATTTGCACCAGATTTAAATGTCCGGGTTTAATTTTCCCCACAGGAAAAACTAAACCCTTTCACACACTTCCCAAATGATCATCTGGTCAATCCACGTTATGCAATTGCACTATATGTATTATAATTACAAAACAATACAAGAACAACATGTCAACTACCAGAGACCAGATGGGAAAATAATTCACCGACTCCAGATATTTTCATATCAGAGGGTTCGGCTCTGTGGAATTCCTAATTGAACCTATAAATCCTACTGATCCCTCAATATAAATATTTTAAAAATCTTTTGTAATCCTACATGTATTTAAAATTACCGATTTTTGCATTTTTATGTATAAATTCTTTGACAAATCTAATACGCCTAAATTTTGAATCAGAGACCTAGGTATAATGCCAGTAGCCGAAATAACAAATGGTAATATTTTTATATTCCGAGAATGCCAAATTCTTTTAATCTCATTTCCTAAATCTGTGTATTTTCTAATTTTTTCAGAAACAGTTTTTTGAATATTACAGGAATTTGGAATAGCTACATCAATGATATAAGTTATTTTTTTAATTTTGTCATGTAAAACTATATCAGGTCTATTATGACTAATTGTTCTGTCTGTTAGTATAGTTTTATCATAATATATTTTATAAAATTCATTTTCTAAAAATGAATTTGGTTCATATTCATAATATGGTACTATATTACGGCAGTCAATCAAGTTATGTTTAATTACCAAACTTTGGTGGATTATTTTTAAAACCTGATTGTGCCTAAATGTATACTCGGACGGCGCTAATATAGAACATCCCGATATAATATGTTCTATAGTTTCCGGAAAAGCCAAACATTTTCTACATAAATCATCAATTTGATTTATATCTTTGATTATATGCTTCCTATAATTTTTAGTATTAATGACTCTATCTTGAATGGCAAGCATAAATCCTTCTATTTCTGCGCTCAACTCTCCAATATTCAACCATTTGTTTGACGAAAGTTTGTCAACATACGTTTGGTTGAGATAATTGAAGTGTTTTGCATGAATAATTTTATTTGACCAGGAATCTAATAATTCCTGGTTAGTATTTATAAGAATGTTGGCATTCTCGTCATATAAATTTAAAGGTGTAATGTTTCTATCTGCCTTACAAATTATTTTGTGCATTTCTGAGCTATTAGCTTTCCTATGGAAAAAATTTCTAAGCATTTCTACCTGATTGTGTTTCAAAGATGTTATTTTGACTACACCTCTACCTCCTAAATTTCTAGGTAAATTAATTCGTTCTATAGCTGAATTTGGATGATGGCAATTAAACTTTGTTAACGTAGTTCTAATTAATCGTTCTAAACTATCTAAATCTGTATTGGACCATTTAATTATGCCAAATGAGTACGTTAATAAAGGTATTGCCCAAGTATTTATTGCTTTTACTAAATTTTTAGCAGATAGATTGCATTTTAAAATTTTTCTGATCCTAGTTTGAAATTTAATCCTAATATCATTTTTAATACTAGTGTGATCTAATCTATTCGATTGCGGGTATCCTAAATATTTATAAACCTCATCCCCTTTCATACTTTTAATTTTGAAATTTCTAAATATACCCTCGTCTCCATCTACAATTTTGCCTTTCTCTATATGGATCGTTTTACATTTATCTAAACCAAAAGTCATTTTAATATCATCTGAAAAAATTTTAACTACCTTAATCATTTTTTCTAAATTTGATTCAGAATTTGAAAATAATTTTATATCATCCATATATAATAGATGTGAAACTATACTACTCTCTCTTGTATTACCCTTAATTTTTATTCAAAACTTGCTTTTAATTAACATTTTAGACATAGGATTCAATGCTAAGCAAAACCAAAGAGGACTCAATGAGTCTCCTTGAAAAATCCCTCTTTTTATTGAAATGCCCGGTACTACTATTTTCTTACCTTTTAAATTTACTAGTAAATCTGTATTCCAAAAGGACATAATATTTTTCAAAAAGCTAATTATAATTGGGTTAACTTTATATATTTTTAATATTTTTATTAGCCACGAGTGCGGGACACTATCAAAAGCTTTTTGATAATCTATATAACAAGTATGTAAATTACGCTTTTGATTTTGAATTTGTTTTAAAATTACAGAATCAATAACTAATTGTTCTTTACATCCCATATGTTTTCTGCGACAACCTTTTTGTTGTTCAGATAAAATATTTTTTTCATCCAAATGAGTATATATTAAATCTGTCAAGCAAGAGGTTAAAATTTTGTATATTGTCGGTAGACATGTAATGGGTCTATATTGAGAGGGATTATTAATATTTTCGCTTTTAGGTAACATATAAGTAATGCCCTTAGTTAGAAAATTAGGAAAATTTTGAGGTTGTTCGACAAGTTTTGAAAGATTTTTTGCAAAAAGAGGATGTAAAGTAGTTAGACGTTTGTACCAAAAATTATGTATCCAATCGCAACCCGTGGCTTTCCAATTATGAGTATTTTTTATAATTTTGGCTAACAATTCAACCGATATATCAGAAAAACTCATTTGTTCAATGTCTGAACAATTGAGTTCTTCATTTTCTATCCATGAACCTGCCTCATTATGTTTTATATCTTTACTCCAAATGTTTGTCCAAAAATCGCGCATATCTGATTCAGATGGCAACGGAATATTATTATTCGAAATAATATTTTGTTTATCATCAAGTTTGGAATAAAATATTTTCTCATTTTTTTGAAATAATCTATTATTATTTCTTTTATTATACGTATAATTATATCTTTTTAATCTACTAGCTTTTACACCTAATTTTTGTTTTAATAAATCTAATAAATCATTGATTATATTTTCATTATTATTACTACCAATGTTATAACCAAATTTTCTCCCAATTTCATCTACATGTCTCAAAATATTTCTACTTCTATTCCCATTTTTATATTCAATTACTCTAGCTATACTACTTCTTAAAAATACTACATCATTTTCTAATCTAATCTGCCATTCTGGTTTACTATAACTATATGATCTATCATCAGAGGATGTTAATTTAACTCCTAACCTAGTACATATAGTGATAGCACTAGCGTATACTAACGTATGAAGATCTAAAAAACTAATATCGTCAAATATTATTTTTGGTAAAATTAAATTATTTAATTCAGAAATTAATTTAGATAATTTTTTTGACGTCTGCAATTTTGGTAATTTTGGTCTAACTGTGGGCTCTATATCTATATATCTATTTATATTATTATGAAGCAAGTTAGCTAATTCTATTACATTATCATCTAGTAAGTTTAAATTTGCAATGTTGATTTCCCTAAGATTATGAATAGCGTCTAAGTTATTTGAATCTACTGTAATATCATTAGATTCTTCTACTAGAATATTATCTAAACTGTCTTCATTCAATGTATCTAATATAACATTACTACTCGTATTAATTTGTTCTAAATTATTCTCTAATTGCAATCTATCTCCTATTTCCTTTTTTATCTGATTTAATGTTACTACAGGGATTAAATTATTTTTGAAAATTGCCCTTTTTTGGTCAGCTAATCTTTGTTCGTTTACTTGGGCAACCGGATAATTTTGTGAGAAAAGTAAATGTAATTTTTTCCTATACAATAACATATCTGTTTCTAGTTTCGTCACATAAAAATATGAACGAACGATGAACATATTGACATCGTTCGTCCATTTCATTCTCTGCCTAGGAATACCTGCTTTTGTTTTTTGGGGTCTCAGATTATCAATGTTCATCTGTAAAGATGACATAATCAACCCATTTTCATTTCCGTTGGTTGAAAATGACATTTTGTCACCGTTCAAAACAACTTGGAAATGATTATTATTATTATTCCTACATTCCAGTAACCAAGCAACTGTCGTCGTTACCTAATACTGTCATTTGTCAACAAATAATTTTCAATTTGGCCAAATTAAATATTTTAATGTAAACTACCCTTCAATACTACAAATCTATAATAAATATTATATTTTAGAATAATGTTATCAAAATAAAATATATAATTAAATTTACCTGCAAAATATATTTCAAAGTAATCTCAAAATACTGTTGTTTACCTTGGTTACTGAAGCCCTCACAAAAGGAAAAATTTTATATCGTATTTATTTATCTAAATATCCTACGGTTGACTGGCAGTTTATTTATTAGGTTATCTAATATACTTATTTTCAAATATTTATATGTTTTGGGATCAAAGCTAATTCTTTTCTTTCTGATACAATAAAAAAATCAGAGAGCCAAAATACAAGCAAACGTCGAGGCTAGCGTTGCTAATTATTATTATTATTATTATTATTATTATTAGTTACCTGCTGAGTTGTTTTCACCAGTAGTTTTATTTTTAAAATCTTCTATAAATTTTTCACAGATACCTTCCCAAGCATTTTTTGTTTCCGTGCGGTTACTGTGTTTGTCGCTTTTGGAGTTCCATATAGCAGGGCGTATTTCAATTTCATTTATAAATTCTTCCACGTTTATATCATCCATTTTAAGCAAACAGTAAACTTGAAAATTCGATGAAGTAAGCTCTCACGTCTTGTCACCGCACTATTCAACAGCGAAATGAACACGTGGAGCTTGAGACTTTGCCGTCCTGTTGTCGAGCGTTCTCGGTACCGACGCCGCACTATTGCCGCACGGTGCATTTTGTATGAAAACAAATGACCGTCCGTGCGCCGTACGACAAACGCACTGCTTCGGCACTGCAGCCGTCCGATATGAAACGTCTAAATTGAAGGCGCACTGATCCCAGTTATTCAGACGTTAAAAAGATCCATGAAATCAGGTCCTACAATGGATAGAGACGAGTTACCGACGACAATAATTTTCAACTGGTGGCGTAGGCCGTTAAACTCTACCAGCGGAGTAAACGTACCTATCACTTCAATGAGCGTATTGTCAAAACTCCGTAAGCTAATGTTTTCGTGCACTAACTTAATACTACTGAATTTACTGAAATAACAATCTTTGGTAATCACGCTACAAGATGCCCCATGAATTTATTCTTAAATTAATCCCGTCTAGTGAAACTTCTATATAATATGGCTCAATACTATTAATATCACCCAACTTTGTATCTGATAACAGTATTCACGTTTTTACGAGCTGAGAACCAAATACATTGTATTGCTAGGTGCCCCTTTGTACCACAAATTTTACACAAATAATTTTTAAATCTACATTCCACCGCAATGTGATTATCGTATCCACAATCGGTACATTTACGCTTCGTTGCTTTTGTTGATGGCGATCGCGCCCTACGATTACTACTGCTACGATTGAAACGATATCCGTCTCTGGTGTTCTCATGCGAATTAGGTGAGACTCGACCTCCGCTGACTTTGACATTAGCTAAAACCGTGTTATCAACTCGGGATTGAGATTGGGTTAAAGCTACGAGTTCAATGCACTGTGGCACTTGTACACACTTTTCAAAAGTATATAATTCACTATCAAGAAATAATTTTTCTCTTATCTTACCGGGTTTACATCCTAATACAAAGAAATCCCTTAATTTCTCTGATAAACTATTCCCAAACTTGCAATTACTAGAAAGAGACTTTAAACGAACTGCAAAATCGCGAATTGTTTCGTCATTCCTTTGTTTAGCTGTATAAAACTGTGATCTCTCTTCAAAAAACATTTTGTCATTCACCAATATTCATTGAGTTTAGATATCAAATCTCCTAACTTAACATCTGTTACTTTTTTTGGAGAAAGGTGTTATTTATTAAGTTACTAGCTGGGTTACCCGGCTTCGCTCAGGACAACATTCGAGAGTGTTCTGGAATGTTTCACATTGATTTTCCCGATTCCCTATTCCTGAACATTCCACAATTTTCCAAAATGTTCCGGGATGTTCTGGAACGTTGTGGAATGCTCTCAAATACTCTGACTGGGGTGTCCGGCTTCGCTCAGCGAGTTGATGTGAGATTGAATTGACGTTCGAATCCACGACGGAAGAGGTTCTATCAAGAGTGTTCTGGAATGTTCCCGAACATTCCACAACATTCCAGAAAGTTTCGGGATGTTCTAGAATGTGGTGGAATGCTCAAGAATACTCTGGAATGTTTTGAACTGTTTTAGAAATTTCAAGGGGGCGAAACTTCCAGCCCTTATATCTTTAAAAGCACGCCCTTCAGGTAAAAACGATAACTTTCTTCATGTATGGGGGATAGAGGGCTACCACATAATATAACCCGTTATCGTACCGGGACTCGTCTTTGAGTTTTAGCGGCATGCACATTGTACACTTTTTAATAATGTATATTGAAGATTAAGATTATCCAAACTTCTAGAACTTTCTAGAACCTTCTACGAAACTCTCCCCCACTGATTTCTGAAAGCTTCTAGAACTTTCTCCTTCCATAATCCTAAAGCTTTAGTGAAGCTTCCAGAACTATCTCGAACCTTCTAGACTCACCGACACACTACATCGCTCCTTCCAGAACTTTCTAGAACTTTATCGAGCCTTCTAGAACTTTTCGGAACCTTCTATACCCACCGACATATTCCGCCACTCCTTCCAGAACTTTCTATAGCTTTATCAAACCTTCTAGAACTTTCCGGAACCTTCTATACCCACCGACATTTCCGCGACTGCTTCCAGAACTTTTTGCAGCTTTATCGAACCTTATTAAACTTTCCGGAACCTTCTGGGCTCACCGACATACTCCGCCACCCCTTCCAGAAGAATCCCTTTCTATGGCTTTATCGAACATTCTAGAACTTTTCGGATCCTTCTAGACTCACCGACGAACTCCACCACTTTTTCCAGAAATTTCTACAGCTTTATCGAACCTTATAGAACTTTCTGTAACCTTCTAGACTCACCGACATACTCCGCCACTCCTTCCAGAATTTTCTACAGCTTTATCGAACCTTCTAGAACTTTCCGGAACCTTCTAGACCCATCGACGTATTCTGCCACTCCTTCCAGAATGTTGTGCAGCTTTATCGAACCTTATGAAACTTTCAAAAACCTTCTAGACTCACCGACATGCTCCTTCCAGAACTTTCTATAGCTTAATCGGCCCTTCTAGAACTTTCCGAAACCTTCTAGACCCACCGACATATTCCGCCACTACTTCCAGAACGTTTTGCAGCTTTATCCAATCTTATGAAACTTTCTGAAACCTTCTAGACCCACCGACGTATTCCGCCACTCCTTCCAGAACGTTTTGCAGCTTTATCGAACCTTATGAAACTTTCCGGAACCTTCTAGACTCATCGACATACTCCGCCACTCCTTCTAGAATTTTCTACAGCTTTATCGAACCTTCTAGAACTGTTCGGAATCTTCTAGACTCACCGACATACTCCGCCCCTCCTTCCAGAACTTTGTAGAGCTTTATTTATTTATTTATTAAGAATTAACGCCGATTAACGGCTTTTACATAGGAATTGCAATAATTTTAAAGAATATACATAGTATAGAAAAAAAATATTAATACGACAAAAAATTAAAAAGCACATATTGAAGTGACAGTGTAAAGTAAAAATAGTAAGCTATTATAAATACAAACATGAAGAAAAAGAAAACCTCATATACATGATTGTGTACAAGATATTATGAACTAAAAAAATACTAAGTAAAGTACGTAGTAATAAATTTAACAATTCCAGAAATAAACATTGATGAAGAATATAAATATTCAAAGTATATTAGAATATAATCTAACTGAGAAGCGCTGACAAACAGCTTTAATTATATAATGTTTGTATGTTGATAATCTTTCAATATTTATCACATCATCGACAACATATTTGTTACCAAGTATATGCAGGCGATTTATGGCGAACTGATCTACTCGGTACATGAAAACATATTAACGAAAGAAGTTCAGGGGAGTTCAACAAGTTATTAACAATTTTAAATAAATAAAATAAATCAGAACAAATTCTTCTTTCTTTTAATGTATCAAGTCCCAGTAGATGCAACAGGGAGAAGTGATTAATGTTTTCAATTGGTATTCCCAATTTAAAATTAATGTGACGTATAGGTAAACCATTTTAAGTTGGAAGCAATAAAAATGCTTAATATTGATGTATTGGTCTATCTGTGTGAACGTTAAGCGACGCCCACAAACGCGATAAGGCTCTCTGTCTTGCTTACGCCCACTTATTGCAACTAGTTAGAAGAGAGGCAAGTTTTACTACACCCTTTTGAGGCTGTACTTACAGGCTGTTCTATGAAATTTTCTCGTGAAATTTTATTCCGTATGTTTAATTATTTTACTTATTCATAATGTAAAAAACGGTGGTCAACTTAAGCATAAATGACTTGTATGATTTGACGTCTAAGGCAACTGGAGTATCACAGACTAGTACCTATTCAACAGTTAATCTTTTGTACCTTTGTGTTAGTAATCTATTATATTTTAGATAATATACGTATAGATAGTTGCTGATGATGACTGATATATAATTAAATAATTACTGTTGCTGATGATTGCTAATACATAATCATAAAAAATAAATAATCCGTAAGCAGCCAAATTTTTAAACAGAGATTTTGGAAATCACACTTCATTTCAACATTAGGTTCTTGGTTTAGGTAAACCAAGTAATTCATGCGTATTGAGTTTTAAACGAAACTTTACAAATGTCAAATTCGTACAAAAAATGGCGGCAATGGAGATGTTTTATATGGGAAATTTTTAACTTTGAATGAAAACCGAATTTAAATGCATGTTTTTCCATCTATCCCGAACGAAACCGATGTTTCTTTTGGTAATTAAGTTTAACAGTCGTTTACTTTTCAAAATCTATGCCTATTAAACGTGTAGCGGCATGTGGCGGCTTGTAGATTATTTACTTTATAAAATATTATCTATATGTATAATTATGAATATTATAATAAATTAATCTTTTTAAATAACACAATATTTTTTTAACCTTGTTGTTAGTTATGAATACCCATTTGAATTCAATCCTAAAGATTATCACATTTAGTTAATAAACTTATTTTTCTTCCTAAACCTTCAGTATTTCTATAAAAATGTTGTAAAACAACATTAGTTTTATGTTACCGAATTAAACACGCTTTGGATTCGGATTCTCAATTGTGAAATAATTATTAATTGCTTTTTCGTTAAAAGCCTAAAACGAAACACGCTGTAGGAAAGTTTTGCATCTGTGTGAGTACTGTGATGAAGTCAACTTAACTTGCGAGACCTATACTGTAATATGGATTCCAAATGGTGGAATTAAATTCTAGTTGGCTTCTAACAAGAGAAGCGTATAGTAGTTTGGCAGTTTTAAAATTTTTAAAATCCTTCGAAATTCGCAAGATAAATTCCAACATTTGCATAGCTTTACTGGATATATTAAATATGTTTAATAAAAGTTAATTTAGTGTCAAAGGTAATACCAAGGTCTCTTATTTCAACAAATATAATAAAGTGTGATCATTGAGAAAGTAACTGAACAGCAATGGGTTTTTTTCCTGTGAAATCTCATAATTTGACATTTTTTTACATTGAGAATTAATTTATTTTTAAAACACCAATCGGAAATGCAATTAAGATTAGATTGTAGTGACAAACTGTCATCAATATTATCAATAATTCTGCATAACTTCATATATATTATCTGCAAACATTAAAATAAGAACATGGGTGAATATGTTAGTTACGTCGTTAAAAATAAAATAAAAACTATAGGACCGAGATGCGAACCTTGGGGTACGCCCAAAGATATTCAATCTTATATTTCAATATCTTTGGTTACGCCACTGGTAGCTTCAAATGTGTAAGATAAATAATCATATAAACAAACAGTTAACTGACGCCTTGATAACTCATAAACCAGAATAATAGGTTCCCTTTAATGCCAGGTTTCGAAAGCTTGTTAATAAGTATTTTATGACAAACCTTATCAAATGCCTTACTAAAGTCGGTTTATATGGAATCAACTTGTTGTTTATTGGAAAGTGCATTTGATATGAAATTTTCATATAATGTTAGGTTAGTCAAAGTTGATCTGCCAGAGACAAAGCCGTATCGAACCTTATAGAACTTTCCGGAACCTTCTAGACTCGCTGTCATACTCCTCCACTTCTTCCAAAATATTCCAGAGTTTTATCTAATTTTCTAGATGTTTCCGGAATCTTCTAGACTCTTCTTGAAATTTCTAGAGTCTTCTTAGAACTTTCAGCCCTTATATCTTCAAAAGCAAGCCCTTTAGGTAAAAACGAATACCCTTATTCCCTAGGGGGATAGAGATCTACCAAACCATATAACTCTCTTGATCGTACCGGCACTCGTTTCTGAGTTTTTGCGTTCTGCACGTGTTTTTGGACTTTCTTTTATAATATATATATATATTGATTATGATTTTTTTCAAATTACTGTTGTAGTTTTTATTATGTAGTTTTATTTTTTAATTCAAGTTTTTTTAATAAAAAAAATACTATTATAATTTTTTTAAGTTCAAGTTTTCAGTAGATATGTTTTTAAAATTGTGTTTTGAGTTCTTTGAGGCAGTTTTTAAACAAACTAAAATTTTCTGGCAATTTATTAAAGAAATTTATTCCTAGGCATTCGTAGTTCTGTTGACCCAAATATGTTTTTTACATTTTCGGAATCTTTGACATTTTATCTTAGCAAAATAATGTGTTACATTGTTGGAAATGTTTTACAGTGTTAAATGTGTTACGTAGTAAAATCTGCCCATTTCATTTTTGAAAGGCGGGTGGGTAGGTATCTACACCGTACGTCAAAAAATGCAATAAAACAAATCTTGAAGAAAATGGCTTACGAAGTGTTTTACCTTGGGACAGCCGTATTTAACTTTTACATTTATTTAAGTCCCAATATGGTCCTGCTTTTTAACTCGAATGTATTGTATCTAGGTATGTGGTTTAGGAAGGTACTGTTGTAGGCAGGTACCTAGTATAGCAGACATCGTCGATCAAAAAATCAGAGTGTGCAATTCACACGTGGTACAGACTACTAAAGTAGACAAGAATGGGAAGGCTACGAAGCACCGCACAAAAAGGAGACCAATTGTACTATCTATTTCTCTAGTAGGATAAACCCTAGAGATGTTTGTGTTGTGTTTATCTATTTTTAGTTTCACCGAGTTTCAAATCACATAGGTGCTAAAGAAGTTTTCACTTCAATAATAACTTTCCGATAAGCATAAAAGCAAGTTCAAATTTTGTAAATAAGAAGAGAAGAAGAGAAATGCAAGTTTAGTACCTACTATCTTAAAAGGTTTACGAGATTTCAATGTATGTAACGACGCAAATGGCATATGTTACAGAAGCAAAAGGATGCAAGTCTTCAACTCAACTACGCTTCCATGGACAAAACCAAGGGTGAAGCCGTAATACCCCCTGAATCCCTCCTCCACTAAAATTACAAATATCTTCGCTGAAAACCGTGATGAAACCAATGATGATAAAAAGCGTTGTAATTTTTGATGAAAGCGGGTGACGAAACAGATGATAAAAACTCAGATATGGTGGCTCCATCGAAGCTAGAGTAAAGTTGCCTCTCAAAAACTGGGCGTACTGTACAGGTCCCGCAGATACTTTAATAGTACACAACTGCTAACCCTGTACAAATCGCAAGTGCGCCCCACGGTTGAATTTGACAGCCACCTCTGGTCTGGAGCTCCAAAGTACCTGAAAAATACCCTCGACTCTGTGCGTAAACGGGCGGTCCGTTTGATAGATTCTCCCATCTTAACAGACGGATTGCAATCCTTCGAGCATTAGCATCGGGCGATACTTGTTCTACCGGTATTACAATGGAAGATGCTCCGAGGAATTAGCGTCATTGATCCCTTCGGCACCGGTGCATAATCGGGAAACACGCCAAACGCGTGCCCAATGTACACGGTTGACATTTTTCATATGAGAACAGGTCGCTTCTTCGACTGGTTCTTGTATGCAACAGCTCGGCTGTAGAGCAATTTGCCGGCCTCTGTGTTTCCTCCTTCCTACAACATGGGTCTCTTCAAGACCAATGTTCATTCCTTCCTCTCTTCAAAAAGACCTTCCACACAGCATCCCAGATGACATAGGCCCTGAGGGAAATTATTTTCCTCAAGGCCTCCTGTGTGGAGTTAATGTAAACAAAAAGATATGAAATAAAATCGTAATAATCTTCACTGAAAACCATTGAGGTATATAAATAGAGAAGCAAACTTCATTACCGCTCATCGAAAAAAACGTAACCACTTTACAACTCAACGACGCAGCTTTGGAATCACTAAACATTTGAACGTAAACATATCTTTGTCTCACTTGCACAAGTCACGAGAACATTACCACCGCTAGGATTAGACAAAGCCAGAAACGCAAACCTGCAATAGCGACTTGGTGTTGCATACTATTTGAAATTTTACCCAAAATAAACAATGAAATAGTTTTTTTTTACGTTAGTTTGTAATAAAATAAACTTATTTAAATTATTTTTAATTTGTATTTTTCATTATATGACTAAAAGAATGCACAACTAATGAAATAATGAAGTCATTATTTGTTCCAATATTTTTTATTGAACCAATAGTATATAATACTCAAACAGAAATTGTTTCAAAAGTGTTTTCAAAGTTCTTTTCTCGGCAATCGAATTATTTCCACCCACTTCTCACGGCGTGCCGCATCTTATGGTGCCCTGCAAAATTATTAATATAAAATACGTTAAAAAATATAATTACTTACTAGATTATTCATTAATAAACTAACATAAGTTTTAATGAAGTATGTTGTATGAAGATTAAAACATAATTTTTATTAAGTATTTTAATATGGTTACCTCCATAGTAACTTATTCCATAAATTATGTATTCTCCCATTAATGTAGGAAACCAAAACGACTTTTTAGTGGCAACACTGAACCTATATTAGAGTATTTGACATTTTATTTCATTTTCTGCTTTTTTTAATTAAATGTGATTATGTAAACAATAAACTTAGGTGTGGAAAGTTATTCCACTTGCTTTATTATGTTGAATCGCATTTTTTCGCGACGCATTTAACCATTTTGGTGATAGTTTTGATCGCGTATCGTCCGGCACAAGTCGGTCGGCGTCACAATGAGCACTGGACTGACGTTAGCGGGGCATATGCTTTTGGACATATGTACAGTGGCAATGCTTTGGCGCGGTCATTAGTCATTAGTCATCTAGTATATATATATCAATGCTGAAAACAGTGATGACAACTACGATGAAACTTGTGATATGAAATAAAATCGTAATAATCTTCACTGAAAACAGTGATGACAACTACGATGAAACTTGTGATGATAAAATGTGTTGTCATCATTAACCTTTCCTGGTCTGTAAAGTGTAAATACTACACATTGCTGCTAATAACTTTTATATCTCTATAAATATAATGAATTCTGGGTTAAAATTTTAGGTATTCCTCCGTTATACACTTACGCACTGAATTAAAATTTAATATTTTAAATAATTAGCAAATTTAATTCAAAATCAGAGATATTTTGTTAAATATCGGGAATAAACCACAAATACAATCAACCGTGTGCCAGTGTGGACCGTGATACGCGAAGAGTGTGCGGGGGGAGATGATACGCCATGTGACGTCTCGCTCTACTTCGCTATACGGGAACACGAGAAACAGAGACCGCCGCCGTGCGCAGTTGTGTTTCGACCACATGCATAGCTGTATGTATTGGGTAGCAGTCTAGCACTATTCTAGCTTCTAGCGCCTCAGTCGTTCGCGGGCAATCGTTTAAGATGGTCTCCTCGCCCGTTTTTTGAGCAACGGATGATGGTTTTTTCATGTTTTCAGCAATTAAACTACAATTATTATCACTTTTAACACAAATTATGATAAACAAAAGCGATTAGCTATGAATGTTGATATATTTCCGAGATAAAATCGCTAATTTTGACACGTGAATTGATTACACAGCACCGGAGCGCGCGTTTTTTTTAGGCACAGTAAGGGAAAGGTTAAGAAAGCAGTGATGAAACATGTGACGAAACTAGTGATGAAACAAAACGGGTTGGAATCATCGCTAAAAACAGTAATGACACCTACGATGATGAGTGATGAAACGTGTGATGAAACAATTGATGAAAAAAATGCGTTGCTATCTTCGCCGAAAACAGTGATGAAACCTGCGATGAAACTTGTGGTGATAAAATGCTTTGTAATCTTTGATGAAAGCAGTGATGAAACACGTGATGAAATTAGTGATGAAATTAAATGCGTTGTTATCTTCGATGAAGCAGTGATGAAAGCTGTGATGAAACATGTGATGAAACTAGTGATGAAACAAAACGGGTTGGAATCATCGCTAAAAACAGTAATGACACCTACGATGATGAGTGATGAAACTATTGATGAAAAAATGCGTCGATATCTTTGCTGAAAACAGTGATGAAACCTGCGATGAAACTTGTGGTGATAAAATGCTTTGTAATCTTTGATGAAAGCAGTGATGAAACACGTTATGAAACTAGTGATGAAATTAAATGCGTTGTTATCTTCGATGAAGCAGCGATGAAAGCAGTGATGAAAGCAGTGATGAAACATGTGATGAAACTAGTGATGAAACAAAACGGTTTGGAATCATCGCTAAAAACAGTAATGACACCTACGATGATGAGTGATGCAACGTGTGATGAAACTCTTCTTCTTCTTCTTGTGCCCTGTCCGTTCAACGGACGTTGGCTATCATGTTGGCTATGCGGACTTTGTTTACTGCGGCCCGAAACAGCTCCACGGTAGACTGGCCAAACCACTGTCTCAGGTTTTTCAGCCATGAGGTTCTCCTTCTTCCAGGGCCCCGTCTTCCGGCAATCTTTCCCTGCATTATGAGATGCAGGATCTCATACTTCTCTGGATGTCTCATCACATGTCCAAGATATTTAAGTTTTCGGATTTTTATAGTTTTAATTACTTCCTTTTCTTTATTCCTCCGAACCATAACATCTTCATTTGTAACCTTGTCCATCCAGCTTATTTTGAGTATTCTTCTGTAGATCCACATCTCGAATGCCTCAAGTCGCCTAATTATTTCTCCAGTAAGCGTCCATGCTTCCATTCCATAAAATAATATCGAAAACACATAGCATCTGACCATTCGCATTCGTAATCCTAGGTTGAGATCATGACTGCAGAACATTTTTTTCATGCGGATAAAGGTTGCACGAGCTTCCTCAATGCGGAATTTGATTTCAACTGAAGGATCCCATCTGTCATTTACATTGAAGCCCAAGCATACAATACTCTGTACTTTCTCTAGTTTTGTTCCTGCAATATGAAGATTTTTATCCAATGCGTTATTTGTGCTTATGAGCATGTATTTTGTTTTATTTATATTCAGTTCTAGCTCAAAATTCTCACAAGTCTTCACTACTTGATTCAGCAAAAGTTGTAAATCGTCAATGTTACTTGTTAGAAGTACTGTATCATCTGCATAACGCAGGTTATTCAGAATCTTCCCATTTATAACAAGTCCTTGAGTAGCTTCTTGCAGAGCTTCATTGAACATTTCTTCTGAATATACGTTGAACAGCATAGGTGAAAGAATAAAACCCTGTCGCACGCCTCTTTTTATTTCTACTTCGTCTGTTAGACATTGCTCTACTCTTACTGTTCCTTTCTGGTTCCAATAAAGATTACCTATCATCCTTATATCTTTATCGTCAATCCCGGAGGTTTTCAGAATTTGAATCATTTTGTCATGTCTAACTCTATCAAATGCTTTAAGGAAATCAATAAATTTTGTAACTTAATAAAAAACTTAATTTAATTCAACAGTTATTGATTTTGAGGCTGTACGAAGTTCGTTGGGTCAGCTAGTATCATATATATTTCATCATCGCTTTCACCAAAGATTACAACGCATTTTATCAATACTAGTTTCTTCGCAGGTTTCATCACTGTTTACAGCGAAGATTAAAACCCATTTTATTACGCATTATGCATGCCATGTACATTTGTATTCACATTTCTACATCTTTGGATTAGTACTTGAATACTAAATAACGCTTCCAGAGTACCCAACCCATTTCGAAAGCCAAATTATGTGACTCCTGTCTTTTGTTCCACTTTTCGATATATGCGTCCATGTATAATTCGCAAAAATATCTTTAATAAGTGGCTCATTAAACTAAGTGTGCGGTGGTCACTACATTTTCTTGCTTTTGCTTTCTTTGGGAGTGTAACAAAATCGAAGTGGATCGAAGCCAATCTATTGGGATAATTCCTGTATTATATATTAAGTAAAGAGACTCGTCAATATTAGGATGCCTTTTTTTCCCATATGCCTTAATTAAGGATTTCAGCCTGTATTCCATCAGGGCCCGCTGCTTTCCCAGTTTTAGAGAGACGAATTGCATGTTATATCTCATTTGTTGTGATTGGTGGGCCTGTTGTAATATTTTACATATCATATTCTGCGCTTCTATTATCATTGAGGAGTTCTGAGATGTAGTCTTTCCATCTTTTTAGTTTTTCGTTATAAGTTAGAAGTTTTCCATCTCGGTCCTCCAGTTGCCCTGTGTCAGTTTTACGATTTATTCCAGTCAATTCTTTGATTTTCTTGTGTACTTGGAAAATATCATGTTTATCATTAAGGGTTTCAATTATAAATTAACAATTATAGCACACTGTTGAATATGCCAATCAGCTTTTGCTTGCCTAATTTTACTTCGAATTTCTGTTTGGATTCTTTTGTATTCTTCCATGTTTCGATTTTGGTATTTTCTTCTTACTTCCATGAGGTTTAGTATTTCGTCTGTCATCCATCTGAAACTATTGATGAAAAAAAAGCGTTGCTATCTTCGCTGAAAACAGTGATGAAACCTGCGATGAAACTTGTGGTGATAAAATGCTTTGTAATCTTTGATGAAAGCAGTGATGAAACATGTGATGAAACTAGTGATGAAATTTAATGCGTTGTTATCTTCGATGAAGCAGCGATGAAAGCAGTGATGAAACAGGTGATGAAACTAGTGATGAAACTAAAAATGAAAACAATGGGTTGGAATTTTTGCTAAAAACAGTGTGAAACCTGCGATGAAACTAATGATGATAAAATGCGTTGTAATCTTTGATGAAAGCAATGATGAGACAGGTGATGTAACTAGTGATGTAATAAAATGGGTTTTAATCTTCGCTGTAAACAGTGATGAAACCTGCGAAGAAACTAGTATTGATAAAATGCGTTGTAATCTTTGGTGAAAGCGATGATGAAATATATATGATACTAGCTGACCCAACGAACTTCGTACAGCCTCAGAATCAATAACTGTTGAATAGAATTAAGTTTTTTTATTAAGTTAAAAAATACACAATGGAGCAATTAATTATCGATGCCTAACTGTCCGTGTTTTGTTTTTGTCAGTATCAGAGATAGTGTTGTGATTTACGAAGCGGGTACGGGTGCCGCCGCCCCGGGAACCATTTATTGGATAAACAACACCTCTGCCATAGGTCACCCCAAGTGGTTCGCTACGTTTGGTGATTTAGCAGGGGTGCCCGGATTCATGGGGTGACTTTTGTGCGGGTCTTGGCGGCGGATGCGTCTGCCCACCTACTGCGTGAGGGGCCGGATCGAGAGAGGCTGGTTGAGGGAGGCCTTTTGACATTTCCAGCCGGATTCTCTCGACCAATGGGTCGAAAGAGTCAATTCAAAAGGTCAATTCCGGTCAAGGCAATGGCCTTGCACCGCAGTTGGAGGGGTGGATTTACTCCCGGATACACTGACCTCCAGATTCCTACCCACCCCTCATGCCTTTTTCCTTCCCAGAACTTCCTATCTTACCCATCTTTAAAAAGACCCTCCTCACAGCATCCCCTAAGATGACATAGGTCCTGAGTGGAGCTTACGTAAATCATTTCAGAGATTTATTATTATTGTATTTTTCCTTTGGAGGGGTGCGGAGACATACATTCACCATTTGCCTCATTTTCGACTATTGACATTTAGTGTGTAGTGTGTAAGACAGAGGGGCAGCATTATATGATTAAGAACAAAAGCAAAACAATCAGCGCATTGACATTTGACATTTTTGAATTTTTGGAATTCACGCACAGTTAAATATTATACCTATCACAATATTGCTGCAGTTCTTTCAAAATATGAGAATTTGTTCCAAACAAAATGTATGAAAAAATTAATTTTCTTCCTAACTTTCTTTTTTGTGAATTTTCGCGATGTTTTAATAGTTATTTGTTATCCGGGGCGGAGACAAATCCAAGAAATCAAAGATCATCAAAATCGGTCGAGCCGATCTCGAGTTATAAATAGTGTAACTAACCCGACTTTGTTTTATATATTAAGATTATAAAAATTAAATTACAATAACGTAAATGCTTGATGTGTCTATTACAACATTTTCGTTGGGAGAAACAATTTTAAGGGTCTTTTGCGAACGTAATAACAAAATTATATGTTCAATCCCTTTTTTAGGAAAAAAGGTGAAAAAAGAAAAGCGAAAGCATAAAACTGTATAAACAAATAAAATAACACACCTAAGAAATAAATATTATTTAAGAATAACTATTAACTAACCATCACACTATTTCCTCGCAGGGGTTCGCAAAGAGGACCTCCAAACACTCGGTCTTGTCACACACTCCTTGCCTCATTCACATTCATACAATGCTCTGTTATTCTGTGTTTCGACATGACTCAAGAATTTAGTTTACTTAATCGTGCCATCTCTTCCTCGGGCGTCCCCTACTTTTTCTACATATCCAGTTCACGTCATATATTCTCCTTACAACCTTTACTTAGATCATTAACTCTATTTGCCCAAACCATCTAAGCGACTAGAGCAAATTGTTTAATTTATTTATATTTACTTATGTTACATTTAGTTCGTACAAGAAATTTTGTTTTTTTTCAAAAAAGAAAATTTTGGTCATAAGAAATGAATGACAATAATTTATATATTTTTTTATAATTTTACATTATGTTTACACTTACTAGACTTCATTTCAAAATAACTGTCCTCCGTTGGTCACCATGATAAAGGCAGCTGCCTAGTATGGTGACCTAATTTATCTTCTCAAGTAACTGTATTAATTATGTAACATGTACTTATAAAGCAAGAACGCTAGAGAGAAGAACATATTTTTAGGCGAACTATTACTTTAAAGAGCTGCTGTGGAAGACTAAAAAAAAAGCTAAAGATAATAATTATCTGTATACTTGGTTCAAAAATAATAAAATCCTCACAAAAAAAACTCTGATCATACTTCAAAAATAATAAACGTTAAACATGTCAACGACTTACAGCTCATAATCTAATTGTTTACATTCTTTTTAACTGTCTACTGTATAGGTAACTCCATCTATTACAAATGGACTCACTACTAAACATTGATTTTGAACCACCCTATCACGAAGAACATATATTCAAAGATTCTCAAGATTTCAAAGTATTCCACACAAATAACTCTTTAAATATAATATCCCAAAATATTAGAAGCATTCGCAAGAACTTTGACAGTTTTACAATTCTTTTACAAGACCTCGACTCCCACTTTGATCTAATAATTTTAAGTGAATGCTGGACAGATGACTCTTACACCGACATCTACTTCCCTGGATATTCGACATTCCACACTAGTACTAAACTCAACCAAAATGATGGGATAGTTATCTTCGTAACAGAGTCGCTGAATCCCTTTATCTCTGAAATAAAGTCAACAGAAGCAAATTGCATAAAAATATCACTCGGATCTGATTTATCTGTATTTGCTATTTATAGACCTCCATGCTTTAAAAATCTTACACCTTTCCTAAATTCTCTACAAAAACTTCTGAATGATAACACAAATACCCAACAACTCATCTTAGCGGGAGATCTGAACATAAACATTCTGAATTGTAATCCTAAAACTAATGAATATCTAAGTCTTTTAAGTCATTATGGCCTTAAATCAACTATTAATTCTACCACAAGAACAAGCCTTGAGTCCAATTCTTGCATTGATCACATTTTTGCTAAAACCAAGAAAATAACCATCTCATCCATTAATCACACGGTCACCGATCACTACACTACTTCACTCGGCATTAGATCGAACTTCGAAAATAAAACGAAATGTCTGTGTTGTGACTTCAAATCACTTAGGGCAGAAATAAGTCATGAATCCTGGACTACAACACTAAAAGAAAAATACCCGAACAAAGCTCTAAATGCTTTCCTAATAACTATGGAAAAGTATACTAACAAGCACACTACAATAAAAACACACAAAAACAAAGCTCACAAAACATTGCAAATTAAACCATGGATCACAGCAGGGCTAGTAAAGAGTATTCACAAACGAAACACAATGCACATGAGAGTAAATAAAAACCCATACAACTGTAAACTTAATCATGACTACTTATTATATAGAAATCTATGTAACAAATTAATTAAGCAGGCTAAATTCAAATTTTATAGGAACGCAATTGAAAATTCCAGAACGGATCCAAAAAAAACTTGGAAAGTCATTAATGAAGCAGCTTATTTAAAACCCAAGAAGAGTAATAATATCAAGAAACTGTCAATTAATGGAGAAACCCTTGAAACTAAGAACGAACCATTCATACTAGCTAATTATATTAATTCTCATTTTTCCAAGGTAGGCCTAAATCTAGAAAGCAAAATCCTCAACAATCACCACACTGCAAAAAAACTTTCATCTAAATACAGCCCTACCAAGCAACCATTACACTCTTTTAATATATATAAACTCAATAAAACAGAAATTTCCGACCTTATTTTATCTCTCAAACCACATTGCGCTCCGGGCCCGGACAAAATCTCAAACCAAATTCTGATTGATCTGCGAGAATTTATTGTTATACCTCTTCTACACATATTCAATCAAAGCTTCAGCCAAGGGATTGTCCCGGATAAACTAAAAATTGCCATTATAACTCCAATTCTTGTCAGGGGGCAAAACTCTAATTTCTAACTACAGACCTATCTCACTATTAAATTCATTATCGAAAGTTTTGGAAAAAGCAATGAAAAAAAGGCTAATATACTACCTCGATAAACACAACTTACTCTCAGATTGTCAATTCGGTTTTTGAGCTAAAATGAGCACAGAACAGGCTATATCCGAATTAACTAACTACATTGTCAAAAATACAGATGAAGGATCCAAAGTCATCGGAGTTTTTCTTGATCTGGCTAAGGCTTTTGATACTATCTCTCATGACATTCTGTACGAAAAACTAATAATGGTATCAACGGACCGCCGCTCGAATGGTTTATTAGCTATAGTAAAAATAGAAAACAAATAGTAGAACTTAATAAATGCTACTTGGTCCGCTTCTATTTCTCATTTACATAAATCAACTTACCGATATTAAAATGGCATCTATCGATTACAAGGTAATCAGTTACGCAGATGACACGGTAATTCTATTCAAAGCTCCGAGTTGGGAAAAGGCCTTCAAAAGTGCGGAAACTGGTATGTTAGTAATAAAAAATTGGCTGGACAAAAATTTACTTACCTTAAACATCACAAAAACAAAATACTTAACATTCAGTAAAACCACTACCGGACAACCAAAAATCTTTCCGCCTTTATACCTACACCCTGATATTACCTCAAATCCCTCAAACCACAACTGCGAAAAAATAGAACACACTGATAATATCAAGTATCTAGGCTTAACAGTGGACTATAAATTAAACTGGGAACTTCACATTAACTTACTAATTAAAAAAATCCGTAAACTATCATTCATTTTTAAAACTATTAGAAACATTATGTCACTAAAACAACTAAAAAATGTTTACTACGCTCTATGTCAAAGCCTTTTAACTTATGGAATTTCTGCTTGGGGGGGAGCTGCCGACAAGTACATTAAACCACTTAACACAACACATAAAACATTAATTAGGATCATGTTCAAAAAACCTTATCTTCCCCCAACGGAAAACATACTTATTACTAATAACATACTTGATATCAGGAAGCTGTTCATTAAAAAGATCATACAAATAAACTGCATAAAATCCTCACCATGCCACATAACTCACCCAAAAAACACAAGAGCTAAATCGTGTAATCTACTTTTAGTGCCTAAAACTAAATCAACTTTTGCCCAAAAGCACGAATCTTACCTCGCACCTCACATTTTCAACACCTTCCTAAAAGAAACCTCCTATTGTACCACTAAAAACAACCCTAAACTGGATATTCAAACATTTCAATACATGTTTACTACACAAAAAAAGGGCAAGCATCACCAAGTTATTAGTAATCTCATCTTAGTCTTTAATCCTCACTCTTTATTTACATATATGTGTTGGTTACTTATAGAAATTTTATCTTAATTATTAATACTGCTTTTGTTTTACGAATGCTTATATTATTATTACCTCATATGTATATTATTTTGTTCATATCTTATAGTTCTAGATTTAGACGGTAGTATTAGGGAACGTACCCATACTACGTGACCAACTTTTTGCAATTTTTAACCCCCCCCCCCCCCCCCCCGGTGATGTTTTGGTTTTATGGAAATATGTTAATTCCTTGAAAACTGTATTTCAACTCCCAATAATTCTTATTTGATTATATGTATTTATGTTTTAATATGTATCTATGTGTTCGATTATGTACACGTATGCGAATACCTGTGTGTATGTATGTGTGCATATGCTTGTATGTGTGTATGTACATATATGTGTGTATGTATGTACATATATGTAATTGTATGTGTGTGTAAGTTTATGTATATATGTACCCGCCTCGGAACAGACTTAGTCTAGTGAGGCGGGCTACTAACTTGTTTGTATAAGATATTATTATTACAATAAACGCCCGGGCTGCCGGCATTAAAAAAAAAATAAATAAAAAAAATAAAAATATTTATTTGTTCTACTTTAGTTATTTACATGTATAAGGCTGGGCATACATTGAGAAATCGGTCGCGCGGCATAGTTCAGTGTCGGATTTCCGACATGTGCAGAAATCTGTGGGCAACATACACTGAAAATCACGTCGACATAGGCGATGCAATCAATTTTTCAATTGCCACACGGACACTTCGGAGCGCAGCACTTCTGGCCGCCGCGCAGAAAAGTAAAGACCGTAGGTAAGATATCGGTTTACAGAGCAGTTCGCTGAGAGACTTTTCTGCGTGGCGGCCTGAAACTAAAATCTGGGTCTGTTGAGATAACTGTGTCTCCTGCCTGAGTTCCATTCAGTCTCGATCTCACTGATCGACGGGTGAGTTCAGTGAGATCGAGACAACTGAACAACTGTACAAAAAAATCTCACTGATCTCACCCGTCGATCAGTGCGGACGCTGCCGTGTGTGGTGGCAACGCGCTTCTTTTCCAATGCATAATATAGGGCAGTGTTGCGCAAACTTTTCATGTTCTAGGTACACCGACCAAATCAAAAATTTTTAGAAGCACACCAAAGAAAAAAACCAAAGTTTATAACACAACAATTTTATTTATGTTTATTTTATTTTATGGAGGCCTCAGCACAGGTGAGCTACCCAGTGAGGCCGACATTGCTGAATTGTATTTAAAAATGTTAGATGTTATGTCAAATAAATAAAATAAAATAAATACTAATAATATAATATGAAATGATGTTTAAGGAGAAGTGTGAACCTGCTTATAAGCACAGGCAATCTAAATTTGGAGCAATCGTTGATAATGCTGCTCTCATCTCTTCGTCGATGGTCCTCAGGCGTTTCTTTTTTTATTTAATTGTAAATTGTAGTGAGAGTTGAAAACCCCACTTCGCATAAGTTGGTAGTGGCAAATGGTAAGGCGGCATACATTAATTGCGTGAGCTCAAAAAGGGAGGGGGGGGGGTCCAGCAAAATCTCACTTTAGTCGAAAAGAATATACCTATGAATTGGCCCAAATTTATCTCACCAAGGAGGAGGGGGGGGGGGGGGGGGGGGGGGGGTGTTTAGATTGGAAGAAAAAATGCTCACTTAATTAATGTATGCCCCCCCAAGAGATTTGAAATACCACACTTTGAAAGCAGTGGATACCCATTTTTTATGTGCAGCCAAAAATGTGCTAGTCCTGTTTCGGAAAATTTTAGTTTTAATGTCTGATAAGATTTTAGCTCCATGAATTCTTCCTGCTCGTTTATCGGTTAAATGTCTAAGGAAAATGCTACCTAAGAAAGGATTCTTGATGGAAAATGAGGCTACTTGGATTTAATTAGCGATCACGTAGCTGTCTTTTTGCTTTGTTTGATGTTTTGATATACAAACTCATGAGAGTCACCTGTTTCTTAGACTGGTCTTTTATACGTTGAAAAAAGACTACGTATTTTTGAGCCACCGATGGGATTTGGTGGGGCACACCTGCTATTGACCACGGTACACCACTGTGCCACGGCACACACTTTGCGGAACGAATACATATTTACCTACTTCTAAAAAATATGCATACATTCGGCCGAATAACTAAATACTTATATATGCAGTATGTTTACGGAAATTCGCTGTACACAATTACAACTTGGAATATGTGTACCGCCTCCGAAACCATTTATTGTATAACCAACACCCCATAGGTCACCCCAAGTGGTTCATTACGTTTGATGACTTAGCAAGAGTGCCCGGGTTCGTGGGGTGAGGTTTGTTTAGATCTTGACGACAAATGCGTTTGTCCACGTTCTGTGTGGCGGGCCAGATCGCGAAAGATTGGTTGAGGGAGACATAACGTAGACCTCTCTAACCGGACTCTCTCGACCCATCGCCTTCAACCACAGTAAGAGGGATGGATTTATACGTCCGTCATCCAGTATATATGCAATTTGGGAGGCGGTTCTGGGTACCGCCGCCTCGGGAACCATTTTTTGGATAACCAACACTCCTGCTAAGTCACCATGTTTGGTGACTTAGCAGGAGTGCCCGGGTTCATGGGGTGAGGTTTATCTAGATCAGCGGTCGGGGAACCGGAGTAAATTACCCCAAATGGGGCAAAAATCTTTTTTTTTGGGTAATAAGGAAATTTTTCTAGTTTGCTATTCCATAATTTACAAACTTAATCAATTCAGGTGTGTGCGTGAAAAGTAAGTGACGCGCATTGTGTGTGTGCATGCTTGCTTATGGTTGTTTCTTGCATCGGCCAATTTGAGATCAAAGCCAATCTGTCGTCTTTTTGGATGTCAAAAACTACGAAGGCTTTCAAAATTGCACATGAGGAGGCGGTAAAAAAGTTACTGCCATTTGCAACCACCTATCTTTGTGAACAAGGCTTTTCCACTCTAATGAACATAAAAACGAAGATTAAACGCCGAAGACTGTATTCAAATTGCTCTTACATCAAAAAGTCTCAATTTTGAAGTAATTGTATCAAATATGAAGCAACATCATTTCTCCAAAAACTGAAAGGGAAACCTGAAAAACTGAATTTTATTTTGTTTGTCTATTACATACTTACTATTTTCATGTAACTTTTTTTATTTTCCATGTAAATTAATTCAATAAATAATGTTTATTTAAATATACATTGATTGTCTTCTTTTCAAAATGGGGGGAAGGGGTAATATCGACTTTCGCAAAAATATTTTGGGGTAATGGTTAAAAAAGTTCCCCGACCGCTGATCTAGATCTTGGCAGCCAAAGAGGTTTTCACCTTCTGCGTCGCGGGCCAGATCGGGAAAGATTGGTTGAGGGAGACCTAACCTAGACCTCTCCAGACGGACTCTCTCGACCCATCGCCTTGCACCACAGTGGAAGGGATAGTTTCATATGTCCGTCACTCCCAGACACACTGACCCCTGACCCCCCCAGATTCCAACCCACCCCTCATGCTTTTTTCCTTCCCAGAACTTCCTCTCCTTCCTTTCCCCAAAATACCCTCCAAACAGCATCCCCGAAGATGACATAGGCCCTGAGGGAGAGAAAAAAAAATCGAGTGCAGTTTACAAGCGCTAGAAGCGAAACTTTACCAAAACAAACTCAACCAATACTTGAAAAGTGAGGTCATAATCAAAGCGACCAATGAGCGCAGACCTCACGTAATTTCCGTTTCATATCTCAACCCATAGGAGCCTCTAAAAGTGATATCATTATCAAAGCGGCCGATGAGCGCAGTTGATGCGTCGCAGGGGCACTAATCGTCATTTCCGTTTCATCCGAAATCCAAATCACACACTCACTAGACCAGTGGAGGCATTCGGGTTCCCGGTCCGACCCATTCCAGCTGAACCGACACATCGCTAAATCACAGCGGTGCTGTAGAAGTTTAAATAATTAAACCATTGGTGCTTTTAATTGAAAATATTATACTCAGAAGTGGAAAATACTCTCGGTATTGCCCTGGTAAGACCACCACTCTGAATTGGAATGTTGCTTAAAATGGCTGTAGCCGAGTTTGCTGCCTAGATCTGAATAACCAGGTACTCCCCACCTTGCTCTACCTCATCTTCTTCCCTTCCCCACTCCCTTCAGCCTCACAACATACCAACATTGGGGATGCCACAGTGTCACTGTCTCCAGGCGGTTGGCAGCAGTTGGGACTTTTGTAAGGGTCGACCGAGATCTCGGTCTCGGTCTCAGCATTCTCGGCTACAAATTCTACCGAGAATTCTGTCTCGGTTCTCGGCGAAAAATCGCCGAGATTCTGGGCCATAACCGAGACCGTTGTAAGTAGGTACGGTATAGGATAATGGGATTCAAATCTACCGCGCGCGTCCACATTCGTCATTGGTGTCAGTGCGTAAGAGAGCTGTCGATTGTGATTGGTCGGATGGCAGCGAGGCGGGTTTTACTTACCCCTGCTGCCGCCGCCGCGCCGCGCCGTTCGTTCATTTCACTGCTTTTGTAAACGAACAATTGTAGTTAAAGGAAGTTTTTTTGAATTTTTTTCATAGTAGAAAAAAATAAGTTCTTTTATGTGTTGTTGTGATTAATTATAATTACTAGCCAGAATAACTACATAAACTAGTTAAGTGAATATCAAGATCATTACGTTTTATTTTATACATATGTTGGAAAGCTGGTAAGTGTATAGAGATTTTTTAGATTCAGTGGCCACATTATCAGAACACATTGATTCGCTGATTTATATGTTCGTTGCTGTTTTTCTTTGAACTTAGTTCAAATAAACTGCCAAAACAGCAATTGTTCAATTTTGATTATCAAATAAAACACAAGTATTCATGACGCGATAGCAAAAATAACCAACTATTTATATACTGCCCTAGATTCCGATAAAAAATGTATCAGAATATTTATAGACCTTAAAAAAGCTTTCGACAGTATATAACATAAAAAATTAATAAATAAATTATTATTACGTTCAAATATACTATATTATGCAAAATAGCGCATTTTCATTTTTTTTCATCAATTTATCTAATCTCGGTCTCGGCTCTCGGTCTCAGCCGAGATTTTAATTTATTCTTGGCCGAGAACAAAAAACCTGTCTCGGTCGACCCTTAGACTTTTGCAAGGTTTTCAGATAAATAAATTACAGTCAAACTTGGTTATAACGAGCACGAGGGGACCGACTAAATTTGCTCCTTATAGCCATTACTCGTTATATCCAAAATAGGTTTTTTGAAAGTCGTATGTACCTACCTACCTGCCTTTACTCTAATATAATCACAAATGTATAGTATATTTATATGCGAGTAAGTATTATATATTTCAAAAATGTATTAGAAAAATACTCTAATTAATAAATTATTGTGTTAATCAATGACCGTTTTAAAGATTTTATTTTTATGCTTCTCGATTTCCTCCACAAAAAAGCATTGCATATAACATTACCTGATTTCCAAGAAAAATATCCCTAAAAATTGTCTAACTTATTACCAATAGCTTGTGCGTATTGTATCGCATGTAACATCTCCCTTATTATAAATCATTAGCTGGTGGGATTGTTGTTGATTTTCAACTAAAATTATACTTGTCACAATAAAATGATGCACAACCCGATTAGTGCGGCCCGCATGCCAATTTTGTATGAGTTTGTCCCCCTGGTTATAGAGAAAAAACCCTGAAATCCCTGGTTTTTTTAGCATTTTGGTCAATTTACACTGCTTGCCTTAAATGGAACTAAATTGGAAGACCCCAGAAAAAAAAATCCCCAGAAAATTAAATCTTGAATTTTGCTGTCAATCCCGTCCCTTCCAGAAAAACAGGTCGCGGGCCATTTCATAAAGAGGCAGAACCCCCCCTAAGCAAAAAGGTTGTGCATCACTATCACAAATTTACCCCATGTAGGTACTCGTGCTCGGTACATTCATAAACACTTTTATTGATTTTTAAAACAAAGTTGACGATGAGGCACAATGCAAAAGAAGATGTAAATGGGGAACAAATTTGCAAACTGAAAATTCATTGACTTTAGCAGATTTTATGACAATTTTACATAGTGCCCGATGGTTTACAATGTTTCACATAGCCGACAATCTTAAGCAGGTAGTGCCATAAAAGTATGAATCTGTCCCTAACAGGGTAGGAAATTCCCGCCAGCCGCAGCTGTTGCAAGCCGAGCATATGTCCCTCCGTGGCCGCCACCTTTGATAGTTATACCTTACTGTGAGAATAATTCCCAATTATTGCTTTTTTTTAAACCCATTTAACGATTTAGAAATTGTGTTGACAAAATTATTTGCACGTTATATCAGTGAATCATCCTCGTTATAACAGTCAACAATTGTATGAAAATAAGTCTGAACTAAAATATCATTTGGTAATTGCTCATTATAGCCATGATCTCACTATAGCCATGATCGTTATAACCAAGTTCGACTGTATATCATATTATGTATTTTTATGTTGGTGTATAGAATGTATAGTGTGTATAGGTTATATTTTAGACTTATTACTTGAAATGGCTTTAGCCGTGTTTGACAGATCTGAATAAGGACATGCTTTTTAAATAACTATTTTAATGACATGGGAATAAACCTAGCAAAATCCATAAATACGACTAATATATCTAATACGCAACAAATAACACAATGTCAAATAAATAAATTTCACCCAGTGGGAATAAACCTAGCAAAATCCATAAATACGACTAATATATCTGATACGCAACAAATAACACAATGTCAAATTAATAAATTTCACCCAGTCACATAGCCGATATTGACAGAATTATTATAATCTAATATATCTAATACGCAACAAATAACACAATGTCAAATTAATAAATTTCATCCAGTCACGAAGCCGATATTGACAGAATTATTTCGGAACTAAAAGGAGGTTCTGCCCTCGGCTTTGATAACATAGATGCTAAGACAATAAGATCGACGAAAACATACTTGGTTCTCACCATAACACATATAATAAACCTAAGTCTAGCAAATGTGGCGAATTTCCAAATAATCATAAAAGAGCAATTATAACCTCCATTTATAAAACAGACTGTCGTTAAGATCCAAAAAATTACTGCCCTATTTTCCTTCTATCAAATACATAAAAAATATATGAAAAAATTGTAAAAAGACAATTTTGGACATTCTTAGAAAAAATAATTAAATGTAATCAATTTGGCTTAAAAAAAACACAAGTATTCATGACGCGATAGCAAAAATAACCAACTATTTATATACGGCCCTAGATTCCGATAAAAAATGTATCAGAATATGTATAGACCTTAAAAAAGCTTTCGACAGCATATAACATAAAAAATTAATAAATAAATTAAAATCAATAGGAATTAGTGGAAAGTCTTAGCATGGATAACTAATTATTTACTCAAATTACTCTATCAAGTCAGCAATTCAAAATATAGCAGCGCCCTTGAGGTGATTTTTCACAAAAACGGCGCTATATAAATCATCCAAATATTATTATTATTATAGCGACTTTTCAATACCACAAGGTACGTACAGTTTTGGGACCATTGTTATTTATTATATATGTCAATGATATATTCCATATTTCCAAATATGGAGACATTGTCTCCTATGCTGATGATACAGCCCTACCACTAAATGCAAACACCTGGTCTGAATTAAATGACCTGGCAAATACACATATTAACGAACTAAAATTATGGTTTGATAAAAACCTGTTGACTTTAAATTCTAAAAAAACTTATTATTTACCATTTTTCATTAAAAAAACAAGAAACACCTAAAGAAATAAAGTATAATAATATAATAAAGTATAATAAACAAAAACTAATAATAAAAACAATTTAAAAAAGAAACCCTATTCATATTCGTCCGAACTTTTATTCAAACAATTTAAGGGCAGAAAATTAAGTGCATTATACTTCTACCATGCAACATTACAAACTTATAAAGATAATATTCAAAATAAAGTTGAACCCTTTAAAAATAAAAGAAATCTTATACAAACGTCAATACTTCCTACTCCAAAATGTAAAAAAACAATAGGACAGTTAAATCATAAGTATTTCAGAGTTAAATTTTTTAATTCATTACCAGAAAAAATTAGAAACGTACATACGAATATAAAATTCACCTTAAAAATTATACTGAAAACCTGAACTGAATCATGTCAAATAAAACAAATATAATAACACCCCCACCCCCCATGAACCCAAGCCCTGTTTATATATGGGGGTTCATCAAATACATCTATTATGTAATTAATTACTGTATAAAATTTATTTGTAATAATTTATGTATCTTTCTGTGAATAATTAAAAAAAAACTATGACAGTCACAAATATTATAGATTTTATAAACTTGATTTTGACCATAATCTTTGATGTTTGGTAGAAAAATAGGATTACGTGTAGAAAAGGAACTTGGTGAGAAGTTCGTAGTTCATCTCTGATGAAGAATAATCATCTAAATCAGTGGTTCCCAAACTCTTTTGGCTTACCCGCTCTTTTGGCTTTCGCTCCCTTGGGGGCGAAATGGGATGGAACAGGGTAGAATGGGGTGGGGCGAAACATTCCATCCCATCCCATTATGCCCCTCTCCCCACAAAACTTCCATAGACCCCCAAATCAATTTTTATTTTCCACAGACCCCCTGAGTGATCCTGGGGACCCCTGGCGGTCCGTACGGACCACTTTGGGAATCACTGATCTAAATCTATATATATAAAAATGAAAGTATATTTGCTTGCTTGCTTGCATGTATGTATGTATGTTTGTTCCTTAGGGGACATACATTATTTACGTGAACAGTTTTTCTTCCAATCTAGACTCCCCCCCCTTTGGTGAGATAAATTTGGGCCACTTCATATATTCTTTTCAAGTAACATGAGATTTTTCTGGACCCCCCTCCCCCCCCCTTTTGATCTCACGTAATTAATGTATGCCCCCTTATGCGTTGCTAAACTATTCATCGGATTGTGGTGAAACTTTGGGGATACGATATGAGCCTGCCTGCAATGGTTTCTGATGGGGGAAGCGGGAGAAGGGATGGGGAGAGGGAGGGCGGAGAAGGCGGAGTGGGAATGCGTCAAGGGAAGGGGATGTGGGAGAGGAACGGGACGAATGGGAAAGGATATGCAGGGAGGAACAATTTCTTTATTAAGTGGCATTCCAACGCATGCCGGGAACTCGCTAGTTATACATAAAATTGTGGTACAGGACTGAAATAAAAATCACAAATCAAAAATGATTCATTATTGTTTTATTTAAAAAAACAAAACTTTATATATAAAAACGTAGAAAATATTTCGCTACATCTATTTACCACAAGATTGATTGATTGCAATTTCTCAACTATAACAATAGGGTTCACAAAACTTAACTTACAGGCAAATCATTTTAAAGAGAAAGTGTTCGATAGTACCGAAAGTTTCACAAAGTTTTTTAAACTAGTATGGAACACCCGTCCGCAGTTCGCAATGCCTAAAGATACTGGGAAGTAACATGTAAATTGAAATGATTATTTTCACCAGGCATACTCAGATACTTATAAAAGTAAACAGTTTAAATTTAACCTCATGATTTAGGTGCACTTTATAATGCGGACATTAACCCCTCAGAAATCAGGTGTATTTTGTCAGAAGGTCAAAATATTTCCGCATTGCAATAAAATCCAAATAAATGGAATATTTTTGAACATATCCGAAAACTAAAAACTGTTTTTTATAGGTGATGAAATACTTTTACAAAATATATTATTCGAAATAAAAATATAATTTTTGAAATATACATTTTTTTAATAAAAACTTTTTCTATCTAAAATTTCTAATAAGGAAAAAAAAGAAAAACACAAACATATTTTATTAAGCAAATCTACATATTTTAAATTAAAGTCCTCCGCTGCGTCTGTCTGTCTGTTCGCGATAAACTCAAAAACTACTGAACGGATTTTCATGCAGTTTTCACCAACAGATTAATGAGTGATTAATGAGGAAGGTTTAAGTATATAAATTTGTGTAAATTGGTTAAAATATATCATATTTAAAGGAGAATGTCTGTATGTGGTGAACGAGCAGGCTGGCCAGCTGGCGGTGTGGATTTGATTTGTTTGCAAGTCTACACTTTTATGCCGAGGTTGATGAAATTTTGCACATGTGACCTTCAAAACAAGAGCAAGGTCACTGTCTACATTTGATTTCGAAAACTCTTTGTAAAGCCCGGGCATCGCCGGGGACTTCAACTAATGTATTATATACAATATTATCACCTCATTTTTCTTGTTTCATAAAAAAAGTAACGAATAAAAAATTCTCGAATTTTTTACCATTTTTCTCCAAATTGCTATCGGAAACTTTGGTTTCACGGAGGTGCACATTTGAATTTTTCTATGGTTAAATTCTAAACTTGAATATAAAGCGTGGACTTTTCCCTTTCTGTTTAGATCATTTTCACAGTAAGGGATATATAACGATTTATATGAAACTGGGACAAATTTGGTCTCCTGTGATTAGGCGGGTATTTTGTGCTCAGTATTTATCAGGTTATGAGACCAACCTATAAACTATACCCTTGCATGTATTTTATTTGCATAAAAAAGATTTTTTTGAAATTGAATTTGCATCCAAACATCAAGTGTTGAAAAGGATAAATAATTGTTTTAATTTTTTTATTTTATCCATTCAGTATACTATCAAACGAACGAGGGTCTCTTTAATATGATTTACCCATACATTTGAGAAAATTTATATATTTATTCTATAAAATCAACTAGAAATAAAAATAATTTGATAAAAGTATTCATAAAAGCTGCATATTGTAGTAATGTTTGTGATGCCAAAAAATAACACTGTGCAAAAAGTGCACAAAAAAAATTGCGTTCATCCAAACTTGAGGATTTGGATTTTAAAGAGAATATGTGATGTTGATCCCTGTAACTAACATTAAACCTGTTTTCAGGCAAACCTGACATTAAATACAACATTAAATGCTTCTGTAACGAGAGCAGTGATGAGTTAGAATAATTGTGACACTCTAAAAGTGGCACTTGAGCTTGATCATGGCTAAAAAACAATAGGCCACTTGCATGGATTTCACAATGACTTGGAAAAAATCGTGTGGATAGATTTTTCTTGGATTTCGAAAATGTTGCACAAAATTTTTAGAAATTTATAGTTTTTTATTTTTAACTCAATAAATACGTTATTAGGGCTCATGACGTCACTTCATGAAAATATTCCGTCTCAGATAATATTCAATTAATTTTGTAAAATTCCATACTGATTTATCTTTTGATACGGCAACACTTTGGACGGATGGATTTTGGCAAATTTTTGACAGATGTTACGAAGAGAACCTCGTACACATTATGCCTTTTGACGTTTTGACAGATTTATTTATTTTCCATGTTCTCCGTAAAACGGTTATTCACCAATACATTATGGAGAAGATTACAAATTAGACAAAAAGTATAGCAAAACACATAAAAAGGTCAGTTTCCCTAGTTTGTGACATACGTCAAAAGATAACTGTTAAACTGCCTGTAGGTTACGTTAAAAATGTCGATGGTCAATGCAGACTCGTTGAGCAGTTCAGTCGCTCTGTTGACTGGCGCGTTCTGATAGGCAGAAGTCCTCGCTTTTGGAGCATAAAAAGGGTATGGGACCTTCCACGAGTAAACTTGTCTGGGACATATAAGTTAATCTCTTTCAAAATAGGTGGATTATGTATAGTTCCAGAGATTATCTTAAAAAAATGTTTTCCTAAAAATATTTTTCGGCGGGCTACGAGGAGAGCCCCGTACATATTATGCCTTCTATACCTGTCTTAGAAGAATAATGGTAATTGTGCTGATTTTAATTTAATTTTAATTTTATGATATATTATTATTATTATAATTATAATTTACAAGTACAAGTTTATTGGATTTTGTCTTTTATAGACATTAAACATTATAATGATTAATAATCAATAAGATGGATCAAGGAAAAAAATATTTATGAGATGTACTATTTTTGGAATGCCTCGTACAAGTACAAGTTTATTGGATTTTGTCATTTATAGACATTAAACATTATAATGATTAATAATCAATAAGATGGATCAAGGAAAAAAATATTTATGAGATGTACTATTTTTGGAATGCCTCGTTATTCTCCTGTGCCGTTTGTGTGGAATACATCTTTTTTTTTTAAATGATTTTCGGCTATGTAATTATCGTTTTTTCGCACCCATAAAATTATGTCCTGTCTTTCCAGTTTATAAAAAATGGTCCGATTTATTGGATTGAAATTTTCAAAAAATCGCCAGGGTTTCAAAAATATGATAAAAAAAAAAAATATGGAATGTCTTAGAATATTTGCCGAAACCGGAAAAAAAAATAAAAAAATGCAAGTGGCCTATTATTAGAAAGTTCGTGTTTCCTCATCTTGGGAATTGTTATCGTCAGTCAAACTGACATCAGTTGATCAAAAACTCAGTGAAAAAAAAAAATTGCACAATGAAAATGTTGTTTTATCAGTGGTGTGAGTCCAATGGTGCAAGTGAGGTGATATTTAGCTCCATGAATACGAAGAAACCCACTGATATTTTCACAACACAATTTAAAAGATTCCAGACCTATTCACTTCTATGTAAATATCATACGAAGTGTATAAAAATAAAGTATCTATTATAAAACAGTAAACAATTAGAAAACTTTCTTAAACATACACCTAATAATCTCATATTTTCTATAAAAATAATGGTAGGTATTAATTAGCATTTAACGGAGAGATGATGAACAATACACCATCTAAAAGAAATCACCTTTAAACCTTTTTATTCAATGACTCAAAGTGAGAATCTCTGAGAATTCTCACTTCCTTGTATACCGTTAATATCAGTATAAATGTATGAAGAAATGAACTAATTACACAGTCTTAATGTACACAAACACAGACTATATATTTTGTTGGTTATTATAGTAGGCGGCTGGTGGAGGCAAAACGAAGATTCCAGAGCTGCTCATTATTAAAGGCAAAACAATTAAATTTAGTTATTTAACTGGTCAAATTTGTTTTATGGGGGGCCAACAGACTTAGCTATAAAAGATCATTTGGTTGTGGCCTATTTCAGCATATCGCTCGCCATACATTTTGCCTCCGCCAGTTGTTAGTTATTTTGTAACTACAATACAATCTCACTAATCCGGTACTTCAATAGATCGAAACGTCCAATAATCCGGCACCCTCCGCCCGCATCTCCCTCGCCCCTTTACGCCTAAGCACTCCATCGCCGCGTTGTCGTCTAGCAGTCTAACCTCAAAACTTATCTCATGTGCACGTGCATACGTATTTACCTGTTGTTTTGAAGTGTAAATAGTGTGTATATTCTCTTTATGAAATGCTTTGTTATATTTATTATGATTTTTTCTCTATAATCCAGTAATCCGAACATTCCAATAATCCGGCACCCTTTGGTTTTTAATAGTGCTGGATTAGTGAGATTGTACTGTACTCTTAATTTTATAAGTTATATTTTGAAATCATTAATTAATAGGAAAAAAATGTCATCTTTCTGAAGTGTAGATAAATTCTATAATAATTGTAGTAATCAAAAAATAATTAAAGCAATCAAAAAATAATTTTAGGGCCGTCTGTTACAAAAGAAAGCTAAATCGTGAACTAAATTTAAATTTTAACCGTCAGTTAAAGTAACGAGGATGTTAAAATAGAACCGCGCGCTGTTTCAAGTGTACTTTTTCTAATGCAATAATTGTTAGTGAGGTCAGTCTAAAAAGCAGAATATTCCTCAAAATTATGGGAAAAAGTGCACTGCTTTGTTTTTTTGTGTATAAATTAAATTAAACCAGAATAACTGTCAAAATGTCTGGCTGTATGTTGTCTAGCCTCATTGTAGGATCTGACAGTTTTGTGCCTATCAAAATTTAAAAAATTAATAACTACCTATTATAATAGGAGTTGTATAGTTCCTATCCAAGTTAAGTCCAATCGAGTAGAATGTTGGTAAACTATTTGTTTTTCTACTATAGTTTTGAAAAATAAAATTTTTGAAAATTATTAATTAGTACGCTAAACAAAGATAGTCCAACAATAAATCGCACAAAATAAATAATTTTCTAGGTTATCATTTTTAATAGTTATATGTAATAGAAAAACAAATGGTACGCCAACATTTCAACCGAGTGGACTTATCGTAGATAGAAACTGTATTACTCATATAAAATATGAAATTACTCGAAAAAAAACATTATTTTCTTTCAATTTTTAGTTGATTTATCTTCTTGAATTTTGATGTGTCACAAATTTTACGAAATCTTTCGACATGCGATACCTACCACGCCAAAAATTCGGGATCATCCCAAATAACCATATTATTAATGCGGAGTCGAAATGTTTTCAATTTTCGCTGTAAGACATATTGGATGAGGAATTCATTGTCACTATCATAATCTTCTATAATATTAATTATGATTAATAAATAATCAATGTTGAAGCACGCAATTTCATACCATACCTTCAACAGAACTATGTCAAAGTCAATATGTAAAAGTGGCGGAGTAACTCTGGAGTAACTACCGGGTTTCGGAAAGTAAAAGTGACTTAAAATATGCAGTTAAAATTATTGAAAAACGCATTTTTGTGAAATTTAACAGTAGTAATATCTTTTACTCTTGCTTTTACTCTAGCAACCGTTGAAACAGACGGCCCTTACTTAGAAATTTTTTAAAAATAAGTTAAAAAAATAATTGGTAAACAATCCTTCATAAAAAATATGTTATAAAAATAATTGGTAAACAATCCTTCATAAAAAATATTTTTATCAATGTGTTTTTATGCTTTGCTTACGCATTTTACAATAATAAGGAACTCCAGAGAAAAAATATTATGACTTAAAAATATATGCATATTTACTATAGATTAACAAACACCGAATATACGAGGGTGGTTTGAAAAGTTTCCGACCTGAACATGAAGATGGCAGCACTCGTCAATAAAAGCTAGTGAATGCAGTTGCGCATCTTTTTACATTTACTCACAAAGTTTCGGCCATTTTGGAGGCGCAGTTTTTAGTTGACAGTCGTTTGAGTGAGTCGATGTGTGTGTTTTTGTGAAAATGAAAAAATTGCGTATCGAGCTGTTATTAAATTTTTGTTTTTGAAAGGCAATAAGCCTATGCAAATCAAAGATGAGTTGGACTCTGTGTATGGGGACTCTGAACATTCGGGACATCCAAAAACTGCAAATACTGACGATAACATTGCTAATCTTCACCAAATAGTGTTAGACGACCGCCGAATTCAAGTGAGAGAGATAGCAGAGGTTTTGAAAATGTCCAAAGAACGTGTCTGTCACATATTAAATCAAGATTTAGACATGAGAAAGCTGTCCCCACGTTGGGTGCCACGTTTGCTCACGTTAGACCAAAAATCCTGTTTCACCAAGACAACGCGCCGTCTCACACCTGAGCAGTTGCCATGGCAAAAATCCACAAATTACAGTTTGAACTGCTTGACCATCCGCCTTACTCACCAGATCTAGCCCCAGGCGACTTCTTTTTGTTCCCTTATCTAAAAACTGCGCAAAAACAAAAATTTAATAACAGCTCAATGCACTCAAACGACTGTCAACTAAAAACTGTGCGTTCAAAATGGCCGAAACTTGGGTGAGTAACTGTCAAAAAGATGCTCAACTACATTCACTAGCTTTTATTGAAGAGTGCTGCCATCTTCATGTTCAGGTCGGAAACCTTTCAGACCACCCTCGTACATAAGTTTTATTATATATGAGGCCAAGAAATCCAAAGTGCAGAATCAAATTTTTTGGCAATATGGACTTCTTGGCCTAAACTTCTGATGTAATCTTTGATGCCAGTGACCTAAAAACCTTACTCTAAATAAAAGATGGCAGTATATATATATATTAAAAAAACAACTCCTTACACAAACAATAAATTATTCAACACTGGCCTTGGTTTTATTGTCCAAAAGTGATTACAGTGGAACCCTCTGAAGAAGTTTTGTGGCTTAAGAAGTTTGGTTTTTCGGTCCCTCGGAGCAAAAGTGGCCCAATTTTTCCCACATATAAGGTTTTCCTACTTAAGAAGTTTGTTTTTTCCGATCCCTTGGAAAACTTCTTAAGAGGGTTTCACTGTATTTTGTAATCTCTATTTCTGGCGGCCTAATATTATAATTAAACATAAAATTCATAAATTTTAAAGTGAGATTCAATAACAGGTGCATAAAATGAGTTTCAAATACACATTAATCAAATAACCAAAGGACATTGTGATTGTACACAAACCCTCTTACCTCTGAATGCTGAGTAAATGCAATGCGGTGTGTAAGGTCGGAACAGTGAGAAACATAATAAATGCGTTGAACAAAATTTGATGTAAAAAAGATAAAATCTAAATAAGTTTTTAACAATATAATTACATACTTTTTCTTGAGAGCTGCCAATGAGCGCTTTTATAATTATGATGACAATCCACGATTACGGTACCGTGACAGCACAAAAAAGGCAATAAACATGCGATCCTTATCACAATAATTTTGCAGCTCTTTCATAAATGATACACAATGTACATTTCCTCCAAAGGAAAAAAGTAATCATTTTCTTGCATCTCTCTCACACACGGCACCGTGATGTCTCCGTAGCCCCCACAATATTACTTGCCGTGATGATAATTTTAATATTATGGAATCTAGTTACAAGGATAATATTGAGGTGCGAGTGAATAGGCCACTTGCATGGATTTCATAATGACTTGGAAAAAATCGTGTGGCTAGTTTTTTCTACCAAGGTTACGAAATTTTTTTAGAAATTTATAGTATTTTTTATTTTTAACTGAATATATACATTATTTGGCCTCGTGACTTCACTCTATGAAAGTGATCTGTCTCAGATAATATTCAATTAATTTTGTAAAATTTCACACTGATTTATTTTTTTAATATGGCAACACTTTGATTTTCAACGAATTTTTGACAGATGTTACGAATAGAACCCCGTACATATTATGCCTTCTGCACATGTCTTAGAAGCGTAATGGTAATGGTGATGATTTTAACAAAATCAAATTTTATGATTATAATTATAATTTACAAGTACAAGTTTATTACATTGGATTTAGTCATTTATAGACTTTAAACATTATAATGATTAATGATCAATAAGATGGATGAAGGAAAAAAATATTTATGAGATGTAATATTTTTGGAATACCTCGTTATTCTCCTGTGCCGTTCGTGTGGAATCCGTCGGTTTTTTTTAAAAATGATTTTCGGCTATGTAATTATCGTTTTTTCGCACCTATAAAATTATGTCCCGTATTTCCGGTTTATAAAAAATGGTCCGATTTTTCAGATTGAAATTTTTAAAAAATCGCCAGGGTTTTAAAAGTACGATTTAAAAAAAAAGGAATGTCTTAGAATATTTGCCTAAACCGGAAAGAAAAATAAAAAAATGTGATGCAAGTGGCCTATAAAAATTCAAAAACATCAAACTTCAATGCGCTGATGGTTTTGCTTTTGTACTTAAACATATAATGCTTGCAGCTTTTTTTTTTTGTAATAAAAATAAAAGCACTCAATCTCATTTAAAAGCTAAGTTTGAAATTCCACACTTAGGAATAGTGGAAAAACGCATTGGCCAATATTTTTTGTAAATACATAATAGTTTACACACAGCTGCCTCTCATATTACGTGTCTTCATTTTAGCTTTCTTTAATTTACAAAATATTGTCTTAAAATAGAAGTTATTTATATTTTCAATAATATTCACCGATCGTGTGATTATAATTTGAAATGTTCTATTATTTGTTAGTTATGTAACTATAATAATTCATGTTTTTTCCACTCCAGCGATGGGTCGGTTTTCAATTTGGCCATTCAATTTAATTAATATTTATATGGATAAATAACAAACTGCTCACCGCGGTTTAAAGTCAATGAGTCCATCCAGATTTCACTGTTTATCCCGTTGAATTTATAATTCATGAAATTAACCTACCCAAAATTGGGTACCCATCGCTCAAGTGGATTTTGTAATATGTAGTAAATTATCATACCTAGATATATTATTACAACATTTTTATTACTTGAGCAATTCTAATTGCAGTATACAATACCACGGAATGATTCAAAATTCAGCACGTAGTGATTATGAGATTAAATTATTGCTTTATGAGTATTAAATGAGATTCATCGTAGCCGTTCTGATTTGTATTTGTAGTAAATAAACCATTGAGACGTTTTTAACTCTTCACAAAGTCCCAGGAGTTGAGATTAGTGCTGGAGCAGATTTGCATCACAATTGGAGATTCCCGAAGTTTCTCGCTCACCCCGAGACAAGTGCCCGCCGCGGAGTTATACACCGGAGATCCATTCTGTAAACATAAATTTTGTTATGCTAGGAGACATGGCTCGATCAAGTGAACCAAACACTTGAGTGGGGCAAAGAGTCAGAATAACAGAAGAGTACGTAAGAGATAATGTATGAATGTGAATGGAATAAGGAGTGTGTGCCAAAACCGAGTTGTGTGGCGGCCCATCAATGCAGTGAAAAAATATGATAGCTATTTAGTAGCTACATATTTAACAATGTTAGTTTAATGATTTACTAGCAGTTATTTGCCAAATAACACAAGCGTCGCTATGGCCTGGAATAATAGTTGATTTTAAGCTTAGCTTATGTCAAGCTCAGCGAGGCTTGGAACATAATCCGTATATAGGTCGCAAGACTAGACATCAACAGTGATACATTTTTTTTTTAACATTTTCTCTACACAGAAGGCCTTGAGGAAAATAATTTCCCTCAGGGCCTATGTCATCTTATGGGATACTGTGTGGAGGGTTTTTTTAAGGAAAGAAAGGAGAGGAAGTTCTGGGAAGGAAAAAGGTGTGAGGGGTGGAAAGGAATGTGAGGGTCAGTGTGTCCAGGAGTGAGGGACATATGAATCCATCCTTCCAACTGCGGTACAAGGTGATGGGTAGAGAGAGTTCGGTCAGAGGTCAAAAGGTCCCCTTCAGCAAGGCTCACTCAATCTCATTGTTTATGGTGGAAATTATGTTTCCAACTGTAATGCCAGACAAAAGATAAGCAAGTTGTCGTAGCTCGCTGTTTGACAATTTTAAATGTTTCAGAATTACAGATTTCTGCTGTATTGTTAAGTTAAGATATAGTTGGGCGAAATGAACTTTGACTTCGATTACAACTAAATAATGTTTAATGAATTAGAAACCTTGGCTTTGTGACGCCACTCCTGGGTCCCGGCCATCTCGTGGCACTTGGAGAGGAACACCTTCCCATTGCCGCCGGGAGACGCTTCCAGGCACAACATCCGGCCCAGCACCAGCTCGTGGAGAACACTCTCATACCACATCTGTTAACAATACATAATTATTTAACGATGTTTGTTATCACATCAACGAAATATATGTTTTTATATTATCATTTACATAATTGCAATGTTACAATAAAGATTGATTCACATTACAAAAGAAAAGAAAAATGTTATTTATTGCAGTGACTAAGATCATTTACTGGTAGGTGATAGGCATCACCAAATTATTACACACGTTTCCTGAAAACTTCAGTTAACTGGAAAGCAATCGGTTTAGTTTTGTACTGGAGGCATCCATTACCTGATTGGGAACACGCAGACAAGTTGCTAGCATCAATCCTCCATTTTTAGTTTTGATGTCTTTCACCGACTGAATGCAAAGGTTGGTACCAGTGAGCCTCAATTGGTAGCTGTCTGTGTAGTTGCGCTGTCTGAAATATCAAATTATGAAAATTCATCTACTATTTTAATATGTAGTCACCAAGGGAATCTTTTTTTTTATTTAGGAAAAAACAAAAATGAAGTAGGTAGTTCATAAAAAATGACAATTCACCTGTAAACAATTTCTCACAGATTAACCAACTGTGGAAGTATGCATGTACATATTTCTAAATGACATGCCCAATGATAAAGTTATTATTTCCTCGAATTTATTTATTTAAACGCAATAAAATGGCTTTTACATTAAAGGATACATGAGATTATAGTACATACAGTGGTACACAGGAGGGTATCAGTATTATATTAAGAACAAAATAAGAATGTATCAGTATACAAAACTAGTATCGCTGAAGTGATACAGTTGTTATTGGAAGTACAATGAGATAATATTGAAAAGAAATAGGTACTCGTATAACAGTTCAATAATGTACCAGGTTTATATTAGACCTGACATAAAACAAAGTATGATGCATGTATGTGATAAAGTTATCACCTGTTACTGTACCGTCTCTCTCCAGCTCATCTAGGACAGTTAAAATGTTTCACCGAGGTGATTACGGTCAAATCACTGATGAATTATCCAAAATAAATTGGAAACTCGAATTTCAAGGTAAGAATACCGAAAAAGCCGTATTAGATTTGTACAATATCATAAATGACATTATTCGCAAATATATCCCCGAAAAAAAAATTTACGGTAATTTAGAAAGGTTTCCCCCCTGGTACACTTTACCACTTATTAAAATTGTAAAAGAGAAATTAAAATACAGTGAAACCCCTATTTTACGTTTTTTAAGGGACTGAAAAAAAAAACCTAAACGGAGGGAAAATGCAAATGGGGGGTATTGAAGAAAACAACCTTTTAAATTTTATCTTTTAATAAAATCATGTATATTGGTGTATATTGAAGAAAAGAACATTTTAAAATTTATTTTTTATTTAAAAAATCGTGTACCTACATGAAAAGATAAATGTTAAACTAATAAAAGAAGAAGCAATACGTACTTCGAGGGTCTTAAAATATATTTTTCCAGCATTGGTGGCGTTCAAGACGAAACTTTTAAATGTCTACATGATTGAAAAAGAATTAGAACAGAAAAAAATGCAACAAACTACCTAATCTACGTGATTTTTCTAATAAAAAATAAAATGTTCCTTTCTTCAATACTGGGGGTAGGTATAGATATTCGAAGTAAATTTGTATATATTTCCGCATAAATCGAAATTTCGCGGCCGACTCTCTAAATTCAGATACCTATTTGAAATAAATTTGTAAAAATACCGCAATGTCCGCGTAAATAAATTTTCGCGGCGGATTTGTAAAAATATGATAAAATTTCCTCGTAAATCGAATTTTTGCAGCTAATTTCCGCCACAGTCGGCCACTTAAAATTCATACATTCGAAGTAAATTTGTAAAAATACGACATTCCAGTGTTAACCGATCCAATATCAACTAACCAACTCGTTTTTCGAGAATGTTCCCTTTCTCGCACTGACCTGACAGTTTTTCTTTGTCGAGACATTACTTAAGAATGTAATAAACTTATGAAAACAAAACAAGAAACGTAAAAACTAATAATAATGCCGGAAAGAATCAACACAAATCGAGTCGAATGCCGATGACAGATGCGTAAATAAACAAACTGAGAGATGCTGTAGCATTTTACACATGGCTAAAATTGAAAGATGTCGGCCAATCACCGCGTTGCGCGCCGTACGCCGACCAATCACGGCCGGCTAAAATGGAAAGATGTCGGCCAATCACCACGTTGCGCGCAGTTTGCCGACCAATCACGGCACCGCCGTGTCAAGCGCGCGTAACTCACGTATTTTGAATATTTTCGACGTAAATTGCGGGAAAAAAACGTAAAAAGCGAGTAATAAATGTACTAAAATATATCGGGACCAAAATAATTACACGTAATTGGCGGGAAAACGTTAATTCTGGGGACGTAAAATTCGGGTTTCACTGTATCACAAGAAATGGAAAAAATACAAGAACCTGGCTGACTACCAATCATTTTCAGTACTGAGAAATCGTCAAAAGAAGATCGCGTTAGAATGTTATGAAAACTTCATTATGACGGCAGAAGATTCAATAAAAAAGTGCAGCAAACAGTTCTGGTCATTTGTTAAATCAAAGAAATCCTCTTCCGATTTACCAAAGCAAATGTATCTTGGAGATATTTCCTGCAATGATGGACAATCCATATGCGACCATTTTAGTGATTATTTTAGATCAGTTTTTGTAGAAAATTCCAACCCTCGCCTCAATCTTATAAACTGTGAGAATGATGACGACAACTCTAATCTACATATACACAATATTAACTTCAATCAATCATGTGTACTTAATTATTTAAAAAAACTTGATCCGAATAAAAGTGCGGGATCTGATTTAATTCCATCCATATTTTATGTAAAATGCCGGGACCATTTGGCTTATCCTCTCTCCTTGCTATTCAAAATGTCATTTGAAGAAGGCAACTTCCCCAACGTCTGGAAACAAGCACTCATTACACCAATCCACAAAAGCGGGGACAAAAATAACATTACCAACTATAGGCCCATCTCCAAACTCCCAATTGTCAGCAAAATCATGGAAAACATAGTTCTTGATCAACTTTTTCCGGCGGTACAAACAATCATATCTAAAAATCAACACGGCTTTTTCAGAAAACGGTCGGTCGAGACAAACCTTCTGGAATACACAGATTTTATTTTAAATTCTATGGGTGGTAAAAATCAAGTAGACTCTATCTATACGGATTTTTCAAAAGCCTTTGATAAAATTAACATTGACCTGCTTCTGAAGAAACTGTTAAAAATCGGTATCAATGGTGACCTTCTCAGATGGATCAAATCATATGTAACAAACAGAAGTCAAGCAGTTAGAGCTAAGGGTTTCTCCTCGCGTTTTTACAGTATACCTTCAGGAATCCCGCAAGGATCACATATCGGACCTCTCTTGTTTATTTTATATATCAATGATATAGGTAAATGCTTTAAAAATTCCAAATTCCAAATTTTTGCTGATGACACTAAGATTTACAAAAAAATCACTAATATTAATGACAGCCTAGAATTGCAAGATGATATCAGTAGGCTTGGAATATATTGTGCTAACAATCAACTGTTCCTTAATCTGGAAAAATGTAACACAATATCATTCACCAAAAGCATAAACCCCCTAATATTCCCGTACAAAATCAATGACGTAGAGATAAAAAGATGTTGTGAAGTGAGGGACTTAGGAATAATAATGGACTCCGGAATGTCTTTCCGAACACATATAAATTTCATCTGTGACAGGGCGTACAAACTTCTAGGATTCATCATAAGAGTGACCAAACCATTTAGGTCACCACATGTAATCAAAATACTGTACGTCTCTTTTGTTCGCTCAATATTAGAATTCGGATCAGTCATATGGAATCCCCAATACAAAGTAAATATTGAAAGGTTAGAAAGAATTCAAAAAAAGATATTGAAACACCTAGACTTTAAATCCTTTCGAACTTCAGAAAACCTAAAAGACTCATTAACATTCCATAATTTATCAACTCTAGAAGATAGAAGAAATATATCCGACCAAAAATTTTTATTCAAAATCATTAATAACGTTGTTGACAACAACTATCTTCTAGAACACATTAATTTCCACTGTCCAATAAGAAACACAAGATCAAAACAATTATTCCACATCCCACACTCAAAAACAAATTACACACAACATTCATTTCTCCGAAGGACGTGCACAAAATACAATGATATCTTTTACGACGCTGATATTTTCCATTTGTCCTCAGGCCAATTTATTAAATCCATAATAGAAAAAATTAAAACAAATTGTTAATTACGAACTCTCCACCCCTGCTGCATGTTATTTTTTTCATTCTCATTATGTTGGTTTTCCTTCTTTTTATTATAAAAATAATATTTGGATGATTTATATATCCCACATGCTTTAATTTGGTGTGTGTGTTTTTTTCTTTCATTTCTGTTGTATATATATGTATTTTTCTTTTTTTTCTACCACTTTATGTTTTCTTTAATGTTTTAATCCATGTTTTTTATATATATATATTATAAATTGTAGCGGAAACTTCGCTGGTTAATGCAATCATGTAATATGTTACTTTCTTATTAAAATATGTATAACTGTTTGTTTCCCAAATAAACTAAAATAAAATAAAAATAAAATAAAAAATAAAATAAAAGCTTGTATTTAGGTATAAAATACAATTATTTAATGTGTGTTAAGAATTAAGTGAAATAAAACAATAACTTAGTTTGTAACCATGATTTATTTAATTTTTATAATACCAACCGGTTTCGCTTTTCTCAAAATGGTCATGGTAACAGACTAAATAATTTAGAATCACTTGAAATAAAGAAAGCCGTTAAAACAAAAACCCAAATCCTAAAAAATCAGCTAAATGTGTTCAACAGCCCGATTTAGGGATATTCCCCATAAACTAGTAAAAACCCAATCACCTGTTCAAATGACGATTTGTCCCTGAATATATAATATGGTAATTCATTAAATATCACCCGTCTCTTTCACTGTTCCTTTGTATTATGTTTTGCCTCTTTCTTTATCCATATAAGCTCACACTATGTGTATTTTTGATCAGGTTAATTTTATAACCTGAAGATGCTCGAGTAAAGCGAAACCGGTCGGTTTTATAAAAATTAAATGAATCGTGGTTACAAACTAAGTTATTGTTTTATTTCATTTAATATATCAAACATTTAATATGTCACTGCTATCTATCAAAATAAAAAATAAAAATTAAGTACTCTTGGTAGAGAATATTGTAATATTATGTTATAATAACAGAGGAATCGAACAAAATTATTAGCATTACCTCGAATGCCACGGTTGGTATTTATTTCTCTGCGGATCCGACAAGGAGTTAAGTTTTTCCTTAGCCCTTGATTCAGAATCTGTATCCAAAACAAGTTCCGGATAAACATTGTCCAAATACCACTGGAAAGACTGACAATTAAGATTTTTCCGCAACTGAATACGTTCTGAGATATTTCCATAGTTGATGTTGGCAGCAGTGGGAACTTTCTTCAAGTAATTGTCCTAAAACAAAGCAATAAAGTTAACGCAAAATGAGGACACCAAAAAACAAGAATTTTGACATAACGCATAACAGACATTTTTGAATCGCAAAACACCATAACATAATAATAATAATAAATGGGAATAAGAAACACGGCACAAATTGTTTCGCCAAATAAAATTACCTACGCTCGACAAAGTCTAAAGAGAAGAAAAAATAATACACGACACTTATACCGCCTCCCACTCTTTCTCAAATTTAAGGTTTAAATAATATTGTATCATAATTCTTTAATTTTATTATCTGAGTAATGATTAAATAGTTTGCAACAAAAAAATAATGACAGCAATCTGTATTTGGAAGGCATCTTTTCATTTCCTTGATCTTCAAAGAAGAGATGAAACTAGAAGACTCTAAAACTGCAAAACAAGAAGTCTGTTTTATAATATTTCCACATACAAATTTCAAAGCAAAATACGTCATACATTGGCAACAAAGTCATACCACATAAGCATCCATCCAAACATAAGCCAAGCGAAGTGAGTTATGAAGCATAGAGTCCGTTCCGTCGGTAGAGTGGTAAGGTCTCCTCTTCCTGAATACATGACCAACGCGACTGCAGGGGATGATCTCCAAAGAGCCTCCGCACATCCAAATCTATAATTAAAACAGACTATACATCATTCATGGATAATTATGGCAAATCTGTGGAGAAAACAAACACCAATGTTCCCTCAGTGACATTAGAGATTTTCAGTTCAGAATTCATACATAAAGGATAGCATGTAAAAAAATATATATATTTTTCCAGTGCACTTCTTACCCTAAATGACATTTCAATATTTTCTCCTCCCCAAGTGTCCATTCCAGAATCGTAGGCTCCCATGGCATCAAAGTATCCCTTGTATATAGCAAACAGTCCTCCAGCCATTGTAGGTGTTTTCATTGGCTTAATGAAATCTGATTTGGCTGAAACATTCGATCCATAGTATCGGAGTTTTAAGCAGTTGTTGACACAAACAAAAATTCGCAATCGAATTCTACATCAAAAAATTAATAAATCTGGATAAGAACAGAACACGTGAGAATAAATAACTCACTTTGTAGAGAGTCTTTAGGAATGTTATCCCATTTGAAGTGGAGTCCCCAATTGAAGCCCCCACGAACCAGCGGACTGGCTGTGTACTCAAACGTGTCGGCGTTGATGACGTCGATGATGGGGATGACCACCCTGCTGGAGTAGGGCTGCGAGGAGTTCACTCCCTCGGACAGTCGATGCAGCAGAGGTTCCAGCCAATTGACATTCACCTCGATGTGGGAATCTAAAAACACCATCACCTAAAAGGACAACAAGCTTTGAGTGGTTTTCTTGTTCTACTAGAGCAGGGGTTCCCAACCGGTGGTCAGGGGACCACAGGTGGTTCGCGAGATCTAAAATGTGGTCCACGAAACATTTATTCATTTACTACAAAACTGAATCGAAAGGTATTCAAAAGCTGAATCGTAACCCATTTGGTACAAATGATGGAGAGGTAACTGAAGAAGTCCTAGAAGAACATATTGAATTGCAAAATGATAGTAATTACAAGGACATGTTTAATTACGCGATTAAGAGTTTATCATTATTGTACCTTGTGGTCCCTGTGAGAAAAAATAAATGTCATAGTGGTCCCTGGTCAAAAACAGGTCGGGAACCACTGTACTAGAGGCTTGTTTTCTAGAGACACAAGAAAATTTGGCATTCACAATATTATTGATATTAAAAGAGAAAGACGACTTTTCAGAAAAAAGAAAGCAAAGTAATTTCTACAGAAAGACGTCACTGTTACAAACTGAAACTATATTATAACATTGAATCAGAAGTTGCAATTACAAAATTACAATGGCAAAAATATCATACTTTTGCTTTGCTGTTTTCCGCACCAAAAATTCTAGCACGAATGAGTCCTTCCCTTCTATGCGTCTTCAACACTTTGATTGGCACTGGTCTGTAGTCACCATTAGCGTCAAAACTAAAAGGAGCTTTTGACAGATTAGCCACATAATCGGCAACATCTGTGTGTAAATGCTTCGTGTCGCTGTAGTCATCCACCAGCACTATTTCGTGGAGTAGCGAGCGAGGGGTTCTCTCAAGGATTGAGTGAACAGATCGGATGAGGGTGTGAAAGTGTTCATTGTAGAAGCAGATGATGATTGATACACTCGGCAGCGTTTCTGTGTATGTTTTGTTCTTACATCTGTAAAACGGGATTTAAATTGAAATACATAGTATAAAAGCTAATATGCAGGTATAGATTGTTCATTTAGGTGCTTTAATACACTGTTTTTCTACCTGGAAAGATAATCCCATAATGGTAAACCTTTGATATATAATAAACATAAATATTATAGGTATGTAATTAAAACCCAAATGTGTATATGTACATAATATTGTAGAGGAATAAACAATACTGCATAAACGAGATAGGCGGTATTTCATAAAAAAAATTACAGATGTCGGTGTCTGTTCATTTAGGTGGTATTGTTTCTTCATCGACGATATGTATTACATATGTAATTTTGATCTTCTTCATGATAACTTCTATCATAATTGGAAGCTGGTAAAATATGCTGAAGCATACAATTTTAAATTAGACTGAATGATATAAAACATAATATTATACACATTATTAAAATGTTTACACTCACAATTCATTGCGTGTATCAGGCAGAGATCTAGTGAATGCAATCCGCTGTGAAGCAAGAACATTGAAAGCGTAGATTTTATAGCCTTCGTCTCGCAATATTCTATCTGCATCAGTTTTGATCAATCCAAAGTTCCCATCTGGAAATTAAAATGAAACATTAAGTGATGGGAATTTCGAAACTAAGTAAAGAACATGCTAATCAGCTAATATATAATAAGATGAATACTGAGAAAAAAAAATAATAAGTCTAAAAATTAAAAAAGTACATATATACATTTTAAGAGGTATTGTTCTATGTATGTGCAACCAATGTTGATTATGTACACATGAAACTAAAATAAACCCTGCTTCTGTCACCAAAAAGCAAAAATATTTTTAAAACTTAATTTTAATTCAACTTAAATCAGAGTTCCTCTGTTATAGTTGTTTACCCTTATTGGCTTATTTGCTTCCGGGCTTTATATGTGCGTGGGTAATTGGAATTTATTGAGATAACATTTTACCTCTAAAACATTCAGCAATGAGTTTCTTCGGAGAGGTATTTTAATATTAGGGAACGTACCCAAACTACGTGACACGTTTAGGGGGGGGGGGGGGAGGGTCTTCAAAATGTCACGCTCCATACAAATGAGCGGCGGGTTGCTTAGGTTTTTGGTCACCGGGGGGGGGGGGGGGGGTTAAAAATTGCAAAAAGTTGGTCACGTAGTATGGGTACATTCCTTTACATATTGTCATGCAGCATGCGCAATGAAAACAGACTTACCAATGCCACTGCTTTCATCGGGGGGTTGTTTGGTTATAGGAAATTGTTTTTTGAAATTACTTACAGTCTTGAAAGATTTCTTTTTAACATATTTCTTTTTATCGGAATAACGATCAACCGAATTGTAGGGTATAAAATTTTCTGCAAAAAGGTATTGTATTAATTTTTCTGTTTCTACAATCCATCAATCTTCTAACTACTTACAGACCTTAACAAAAATTTATCAATGCTATGGCGATTAATACTGATTACAAAATAAGTTTTAGTAGATCTGAATGTGAGGTTACATTTCTGAATAGGACAAAATGAAAATATCCAGGAAAAATGGTGTAACTCAATTTATGGTAATGATTTTTTAAATTTTTAAATTGAATGTTTCTCCCAAACAGTTTATTTTTATTTTGATTTAACATTCAATAAATGACTTCTTTCAAAATACCAGTTGATTCCGCATAATTGGGACACATTGGGATCCAAAAATTTTGTCCCAAATAAGAGAAGTTTAAGAGGGTAAAAGTTATTATTAAATATTGATTTTTTTTTATTGTATAGGTACACATTTTACATTTATTCGAGTTCTCTATAATGTGTTTTTTAAACTATATTAATTTCTGAAAGAAAAATTATGTACTAACTATTGGTACATACATCGCTGGGCGCGTAATATCTCCTAACTGAAAAATTAAATTTTAAAACGCATTTCTAAGCAGGAACATGAAACGAGACCTCTATTTATTTTTATTTGTCGTGGTTATTAATGTTAATGAATATAAGAGTTCCGCCTATATTTTCCTGCTTCAAAATAGTTTTTTCACATTTCTCTAAAATTTTACACTATTAATTACTTGTATTCCAATCCCAAAAAATTGGCATCACCCTCTTCACCTTCTTAACTAAAATTCATTTACTAAGACATATTTTGCATCGACTTCAGATCCGAATTAGCCCTGATTAAACGGAACGGTGTCTCACATAACCAAAGTAAATTAGTATTGGTTTCTATTCCTTGGGTTTTGTCTCAAATAACTGGCTGTCCCAATAAACCGGAGTACCAATTAAACGGAATCGACGGTATATACATTTCAAAAATATAAAAAAAATTCCCATGCGATTATCTTGTCAACTACCGTAAAAAAAAAACAAGTTCAAAATTGCATTTTTTTAGGATTTTCCTTTTAGGAAGTACCACTAATTTCCAAACATTGTGAAACATACTGATGTGAAAAATATTATAGCATAAAATTAACTTTTTTCCTTTCAACCATCTTGGTTTTGTCATTTAAATTTAATCGATTTGTTGACAGACTGTACTCGATCATTCTTATCCGAGCATTGAAATACGAGGTGCGGCAAAACAAACAGTGCAGTTTTGAAAGGCTATTAAAAAAAAATGGCGCAACTTACAGAAATCGGGTAATTTTATTTAATTCGGTACATCATGCCGTTTTATGCATCAAGTCGTGAAGATGACATCAGAAAGATGATGGCACCAGCCGCGATACATTGATCAAGGCGATTTCTGTAGTTTTCGGCTGCATTTTGGCACATGGGTATAGCGAATAAACAAAATTTTCGGTACTGGGCTGAAAATAACCCAAGGCAACTTCACGGGAGACCTCTTCATGCCTCAAAAGTGACTGTGTGGTATGCGATTTCCAAATTTGGGGTAATTGGGCCATATTTTTTCGATGCGAATGGACAAACCATGACTGTCAACGCTCAATGTTAAGTTTCCATGTTGGAAAATTTTTTTGAACCTCAATTGGAAGAACTAAAGGAGGAAACGGATCTGGGAAACATCTGGTTTCAATAGGATGGTGCTATGACCCATACTGCTCGAGTTTTAATGACAAAACTGTGCGTCGTCTCTCTCCTCATCGGCCTCACACCTTGAAAGAACTCAAGGATCGAATTCGGGAAGAAATCGCCACTTGCCTATCGAGATGTGCCAAAATGCAGCCGAAAACTTCAGAAATCGCCTTCATCAATATATCGCTGCTGGGGGCCATCATCTTTCTGATGTCATCTTCAGGACTTGATGCATAAAATGGCATGATGTACCGAATAAAATAAAATAAACCCCATTTCTGTAAGTTGCGCATTGATTTTTTAATAGCCCCTCAAAACTGCACTGTCTATCAAAGGATTACTAAAATAAATATTCTCACAAAAGATAGAATGTTAGAGATTGTGAACCATAATGCAGTCAGTGGTGTCATTGACCAGTTTCTTTTAGAAATTTAAGGTGATGTTAAAAGTATAGTAAAACCAACATTACGGTGATTTTACATTATAAAAAAAACATATCATTGTACAGTACAGGCAGTTCAGTAATCGGAATAAATATACAAATAGATTTTTATAGCTTTTAGGAACATTCAATTAGTGCACTCATTTTTGAAATGTAAAGTTGTGTTCAGACACGGCTATAAACCGCGAGCAGATATCTGTTGAACCGCGAGCGCTTATGTTTTGTACCGTTCACAAGACGCTATAAAATATTTCTTCCTATAGTAGGAGGGGGTCAGATGAATTAGCGAGTGGCCACGGAATGCACATTTTTTTAACTGAATCTGTCAACTTGACATTTGTCATCCACCGGTCCAGGCAACTCCGTAATTAAAATGACACCCTCTCCTGTTTTCGTCGGAGAAGGGGGCGCTTAACTTCTGGCATATCGCCTCGGGAGCGGTTACGACGTAAGATGTATATTGTCTATGGTTGAGAGTGATATTTAGCATGCCATGATCTTTTATAGTTTATAGCTGTGTCTGAACAGGGCTTGAATCTTTTAAAAGTGACTCCTGATTGTACAGAGGTGTACTGGATGGATAAAAAAAAGATTTAATTTAATTATGATTTTTTTTTTGTTAGGAAGCTGAAGAATGAAATGAAAACACATTAAAAGAACACAGTCGAATTGAATAGCATGTCTAAATTTAAACAACGCTTATGGCTTGTTCGGACCAGGCAAGTAGTTTAGTCGAGTAGTGAGTAATTCGCCCCTTGACTGACCAAAAAGCGTTCGCATTATGGTCGAGTAGAGTACATTAATAAGTGGCGCATTGCACATTAAACGTACTGCCATGAAACAAAGTAAATAGGCTAGTTAAGCTGACTGTAATACTTATTTTGGAGTAAGTAAACTATGAAAACGAAAATAGATTAATAGCAGCAAAAACAAAGAATTTTAGAATAGCACCTTCGCTCGAATGGGACGACTTTTCTGCAGCTATTACTCTATTAAAACGACGGGTTCGGACTTATGTAGTGGTTGAGCCAGCAAGCCGGGATGCATGGTAGGGGTGCATGAATAATAGAACTTAATGAATTGACTCTCTAAACCGCCGGCTAAACTACTATACTAATATTATGGTAATTTGTTAAAAATTATGGTAAGTTGGTAGTAGACACGTTTAGATACGAAATTACTCGCTACTCGACTAAACTACTTGCCTAGTCCAAACGGATCTTTAGCACCCAGTATCTGTGTGCATTTTAGGGGTAAGAGGGGACTGCAGATAAACTTTTAAAAAGATGTATCAGTGGGAACAAAAACACTAAAATGTGTCCTCTTTAAAATGAATTTCCCTGTAGCCTGTTGTTCGTGTTGTAAATTCCATACATTGATATTGTTTCCACAGGCTAACTGGATGCTGGTTTCGGAGGGGACAAGTGCTTATCCAGAATTGGCAGTGGGAGTGCATTAATTTCTTCAGCACAATTCTATTAGCTCAGTCTCCATTAAGACCTCACCAGCCTGCTATTTGTTAAAATCACTATTTTCCTATTGAACACTCATATACATGTTTAAGTAACAAGAGAATGATTAGCAAATTTGTACTGTATAATATAATCTGTAATACTTTACATTACATAAACACCATAAGAATATGAAACATAAAATATTTTAATTATCTCAAAAAAAATATGACACCACTGTATGCAATATACAAGTTACCAAAACCATTAACAAAATACAGTCCTTGAAACGTATAAACAACTGGTTATTATTAAAAATTGTTTATGTACAGGTTATAACATAATAATATAAATATACACAATATCCCACATTATATCGACGGTCCTGAAAAACAATGTTGATCTGCTAAAAATTGAAAATCGTTTTGCGGCTTATTTTAATTTCCTTTTGATGATTTAAAAGCCTGTTTTTTTGGTATTTAGAATAAAATATATTTTTTTCTTATTTGCAGAAACAAACCTTTAAAGAGCTCTACTGCAAAACTATAAAATCTCACATCCGACATTGTACTTCAAGATCATCGAAATATTCCCTGTTTTGTCAGAAAATGTTAACTTGTTTGTGTTAGAAGTTAGAATTAATGTATTCATGCAGAAAACATTAAATTGTTTATGTTAGAATTGGTGATGTTTATCAGAACAGGAAAGATTTTAAGTTCAGATTGAATATTTTTTCAAAAAACAGATACAATTAGTTTTTTGGAATGAAATTTATTTTTTAATAGAAGCAAATTAATTTAAATAGAAAATGTTAGTAAAGATGCATTCATTAAACAATAACATAAGATGATACCTGTTTTCAAAATATACCTTCTATCATCTAATTTTGAAGGATCAAAGGTAGAGTTATCACTTAGTACAATAAGGCTTTCTTTTAATGAAATAATAGAAAAACTGTTAGTAACATTAATCGACCCTGAAAAATAAGACTCAATTACACATCCATGGATTGCAAATTACATGAAATAAATATACATACTAGTTGAATTTATGGGTAAGAATACTGCTGTTGACTATGTGAATTATAAGGCAAAGAAAGATTGAACCAGTAAGAAAAGTTTATACCAAACTTAAACTTCAAAAGTGAAAAACTGACACTCAGAATGCACAGAACCAAATTCATGTCAGAATATTCGTGCCACGGAGTGAATCAATTCTGCATCCTTTTTACTCATTGTCAAATCTGTAAACCACTGCACCACAAAGGGTCAGTCTGCTTTACCAATAAACAAGTTTAATGTTTAGATTCGTTAATTTGTTCTATTTATAGTTGGAAAGACTCTCGGAGGTAATTCATATTAATAGGCCACTTGCATCACATTTAAAAAAAAAAATCCAGTTTAGACAAATATTCTAAGACAATCTGTATTTTTTTTTTTTTTATCGTATTTTTGAAACGCTGGGAATTTTTTGAAAATTTCAATCCGAAAAATCGGACCATTTTGTATAAACCGGAAAGACGGGACATAATTTTATAGGTGCGAAAAAATGATAATTACAAAGCCGAAAATAATTTAAAAAAAAAAAGAACGTTTTCCACACGAATGGCACAGGAGAATAACGAGGCATACCAAAAATATTACATCACATAAATATTTTTTTCCTTGATCCATCTGATTGATCATAAATCAATATAATGTACAATGTATATATTACTAAATCCAATGTAATATACTTGTACTTGTAAATTATAATAATAATAAGAATATTATAAAATTTGATTTTGTTAAAATCAGCACCATAACCATTATACCTCTAAAACACGTACCGACTTCTAAAATGTACGGGGTTCTCTTCAGAACATCTGTCAAAACATCAAACCAAATGAGAACAAACAAACCTTGCAGAGAACAAACAATAAATCTAGTGAACGAATTCAAGAATTCGCCTGAAATCAAAGTGATGCCATATTAAAAAAATAAATCAGTGTGGAATTTTATAAGATTAATAGGAACATTTTCGGAGACGGGACATTTTCATGTAGTGACGTCACGAGCCCAAATAATGGATTTATTTATTTAAAAATAAAAAAACTGTACATTTCTAAAAAAATTTACTAACATTTTCGCAATCTTAATAAAAAGTTATGAATTCAATGCAAGTGGCCTATTGTTGGTTGATGTAGCCACGTGTTGTTGGTTGTTTACACTTAGCGGAACTTTTGACTTTTTTTTTTACTTTAAAAATTTGAACTGAATAAAACAAATGTCAGTAAATATGATGTTATTCAAATATGTTATGAAGTTTTTGACAATGGCCAATATTTGACAGTATTAATTACTTCAATATATATGCGTTATTTTAAAAAGCTCACTGCTACACTAAGTTATAATTATTTTGTATGTGTTATCACTGGAATACCACAATTCCTCTAGGGGTTAAATAAAACATATTTGTCACAATTTTTAATCCCCTTGAAATTTCTAAGCCCATTTGTGATTTTTTTGGATTACACCACTTTTCCGATGACCGCCTCGTACACTTTTGAAAACTGATTTAACTTCAGTTAACCCCTCCGAATTTTCGAGAATATTCGCCTTTGGTGTCTTTAACAAAATGACATTTTACGAAAACTTTTTGTTATAACCGCTTCACAATTAAAGCTTTATAAATGAAACATTTCTAAACATAGCCGAATAATAAAAACTGTTTTAGAAAGGTTACAAAATAGGCTTTCAAATTATTATATTACAAATAAATATTAGCATTTGTAAATATTAAAATTTAGAACGCAAACATTAAAAATAGGCAAAAATGACTCACGTGATGTTTTTATGTGAAAACGGTACTAAAATCACAGATTATGTAAACAACAATACTTATTCTATTGTATATATGTGTAATAAACACTTTTGTCACCTCACTTTTTTATCATTTCATATAAAAATATTTAATAAAAATTTAAAATGTGGAGCGCGGTGGAGCTGCCGGTAGCAAATTTGCGCAGGTAAATATTTTTCTCAACTACACGACTGACAGCTGATTCCTGTTACGTATAGACAACTTGATAGGGATGTGCAGCTTGATCTACTATCGACCTTTTACTTTTTGTTTTAGGGATGTAACTAAAACTATAACGGAGTTAGAACGATTTCTATGGAAACACACGCGCTGACGTATAAACACGCTTATTGTACTTGGCTGCTGTCCTATTTTTAATGCTTATATCTGCTTATGTTACGGAGGGGTTAACCCTCCTCAAATTCTATGGATCTTTATTGTTCATTACAATGGTAATTGTTATCAATTAATGTAAACATGTTAAGAACAGGTGGCGAATGTTAGAGAAAATTGGTATAAATTATTTGCATGTGGTGTAAATTATTTGCATTGGTCAAATGATTTATGGCAAATGATGATTAATTGATTTAAAAAGAATAATGTTTAAATTATGTAAAAGCTTTACGAACATAAATTAATGCTTTATTACAAATGCATGCTAGCGATAGTATTCCATCACCATTTATGAATTTAAGAATGTATGAATTATAATATAAGAATATCCTACATAAATATTATGTACTTTTCGGATTTACCTTGTGTCCTTTCTTCAGATTTAAAATGTGCATGCTGTTCAAACTGCACCCTGTAAGTGCTAGCAGAAACGGCTGAAAATTGATTAAGTACTTATTAACTAAATGTCCATCAAACCTAGCCAGTTCAAATACAATGTTGTGGAACAGTTGATCGGAGTTTTCATGAAGACAGCCAATATGCTTTTCAAGGGGAATGCATGCGAGGCCTGTTGCATAAAAATCTTGATTTTGGATTTGAGAACAAAATTTTGGAACAAAATACCCAAACAAACTGAAAAAATATTTATGTAATGTATGGATGTGTACTACTTTATTTATTTGTCTTTAAATTTATAAAATATAGGCCATTAAAGATTTTAATATTTCATGATTAATTACTTATTTGTGACTAAGTGGCCATCCATAAATTACGTCACACCTTAATGGAGGGGGGGGGGGGGGAATAGAGAAGTGTGACATTATGTGACAAGGGGTATGGGGGGGGGGGGGTCACCAGTTCTGTGACATCACATGTAAAAATCTAAATGAATAAAATGCTTTTAAAACTATTTTAGATGTAAAATTGCAAAATATATGATGTCACACTAGGGAGAGGGGGTCTCACAAATGTGACGATGTTTGACAGGGACGGGGGGGGTCAAATAAATCATTAAATTTGTGTGACGTAATTTATGGATGGCACCTAATAGATAAACATTTAAAAAAATATATTTTTCTACATTCGTTATAAAATATGATGAAATATAAAATAAAAAGTGAAAATTACCAAAGGAAAGCATTTTGATGGCTGTAAATTTAAATTATAAAAAATGATTTTAGATTTTCACAGCCAAAAGGATTTTCATTAGTTGTTTTTGGGGTGTCATATAGAGTCTCAAACAAAATCAAAGGTAAGAAAGATGAGAATGTTGTCATATAGGTTTAATTTAAGGCAAAGCACCGTGAAATAATGCAAAATCACTTTTATTGGTTTGAAAATTTGATCAATTCAATCTCTTAGAAATATTATAGATGCTTTCATTAAATACTGCAAATAGAACATATTTTGGCCTTTCAATAGGCGTGGATCTAGCTCTCGAAAAAGGTTGTGGTCACAGTCACCCGAAAATCGGCCAAGTGCAAGTCGGAGTACGAACTCGCTCATGAACGACTTTTGAATTTGATTATTTATCCTTTTTTCTGCGCATCAGGACTTTGGCATTAGGAATGGAAATAATCATTGGAGGAAGTCAGACCCGATTTCGTCCAATTAAATAGTCAAACAGTTTCGATTAAATTTTAAAGCAATTTCAATCAATAAATTATATTTTTTTCTTTTTTTCTAGTAGCCAGTAAGCCAATATAGGGACACAAGACTGGGTAAGTAGGTATCTTGACGCTAAGTATGACCAGCAAGTGAGATGCACCAGGTGAGACTTAATTAGGCTACCAATACCATTACAACTACTGAACCGATTGATAAATTTTTGACATCTTCTAAGGATATCAAATTAAATTAAATACACGCACCCGGCCGATAGTCATCTCTTTTTTCAAATACAAGTATTCATGTGCCAAAAAGAAACAGATAATATATGTTGTCAAAAATGTGACATAACGTGTCAGCATATCGTCTATGGCTCTTTGCTGCGTTCCGAATCACGCACGATTCATGATTCATTGTGTTTTTTAAAATTTTATTAAGGCATTGTGTTTATTATCATCAGCCTATCGATCTCAATAGACTCTCTCATTATTAGGGTTGTGGACATGCCTACCGTACCCACAACGGTGGATCCGCCCTTGCCTTTCAAAGACTTTTTTATAAGCCCAGAAAACAAAATAAGCATCAGGCCTATAAAAACTGCTTTAAAAAGCAAAATATCCTACTTACAAACCCCTTTTCGGATATGGTTTTATTATATAGTTTGGCAAATTAAGTTCTTTAGAAAATGACAGGAAAATTTTTTTTAGTATTTGTACTTGAACTCCACAAAATAAAATAAAAACATGTTTTTTGCAGTTACAAAAATCCAAATGCTGGTCTTAAATGGGAATTTCAATCTTCTTGACATCTACATTTGGACTACATCTACGATATGCGCCGCGGTGCATCACCTATAGATAGCGCTCTATTGCTATCGCTCGCCATAGAGAGAAAAAAATTGGCCTTATTTTTAAACGTCCGGGGTCTCAAAAGTTTCGTATAATCTGTAGCTATTCGAAATCGTAAAAATAAATAAAATTATTGTTCACTATTAGCCCGCTAAAATGGCCGGAAGTTTTGAAAACAAAAATAGATTTCGTGATTTGGAAAAAAAATTAAACAAAGGGTCCATATTTTATATTTTGTACTAAACTTATTTCTCATTCCATAACTGCAGTACAGAGAATGCAAAAAAATATTTTTTTGAAACATATATAATGTGTTGTTTAAAAATATAAAAGGGGAAAATAACACTTTTTCTGGATAAAATCAGAATTCTTGTTGACTGACTTGTATTCATAAACATCAATTTTCTTTTCATTTTTGTCAGCTATATGCATTTTTTTTATAACAAACGTTAAAAGGTTAAATTATAAAAAAAAAAAAAAAATTTAAATGTTTAAGGTTTGTTTTATGATTTTTAATGCATTTTAGCGGGCTAATAACCATTTTTATAAAAATAAATTTAAATGCAGTTCTTATTTTCTTTGTAAGATGCAACTTTTGAGACTCTGGGCGTTGAATTCAAAAGTTGAAATAATTGACACACCCTATTATGCATAAACATGATAAAAAAGTTTGAGCATAGTAATTTAATACTTTTTATCAGTCAGCGGTGAATCGGTTATATTTATCGGTACCTGTTTCATTACATTCTTAATAAAAATGCAGTTATTTTTTGGACATAATTTTCGATTATTGTATCGACTGTGTTTTAGAAAACCCTTCAAGCCACAATTTTTTGGAATCTCAATTTTAATTTTTTCATACATCCTTCAAGGAAGAGTCTGGTAAAACAATTTTAGCTGTTAAATGCATTTTAAATGCCGAAAACTGAATTATTCTCAGACAATTTTTTTAGGTTCAGTAAAAAAGAAGATAAAATGAGTCAACCCACAAACATGCATTCCTTCGAATTCAAGTCGCGTAACTGTTCCTTCTGTAGGTAGGGGCGTGAAACAAACAATAGGGTGGGTTACGACTGTATGGGAATTTTTTTTTCTTGTGTTGATTTGTCTAATAGTGAAAAAAAGGTGTTAAATGGAGTTAAAGTGGTGTAAAATAAAATCGGTGACCGGCAACTCAGAATGAAACCAAATCAGAACCAACTCAGAGAGGTCATTAAGAGTGATGATAAAAAAATAAGGAATTCTAGTGAAAAATATTATGGCTTTAAAAAAAATTATTTGTATAGATCAATAAACGCTGATTCTGAATATATAAATTTTATTAAATAATATTAAACGTAGAGTTTTAAAAAAATGATTAAAAAGACCATTTTTAATCGTGTCATTAAAACACACTCTCAAGTTGGTGTTATTGAATGTTTAGTGCTGACGTCACTGCTCACCATAATTTTACAGTCATTGTATTGAAATGTATGACACAAGCCATCGGTATTAACAACATTTCATGTTATTCGTTTATTAAATCCTGTTTATAGAGATTTAGTTGTTAAGTATATTGAAACATTATTTAGGCCTAAATAATTCAGTATCAAAAATAGAGGTATCTCTATTAGATCATCTCTATTATTTAAAATATTCAAAAACTAAACTGAACAAAAAAATAGTAATGCTACTAATTCTCCTCCAAGTCTGAACTTCAAAATGGCGGAAGTTGAACAGCTGATTGGCGCTGTATGCTGTAGTTGTCTACAATTCCATAATATTGATTTCATTTCTTAAAAGCCAAAAACATAACAATTTTAAACAATTTTTATACCACTCTACCGTAATAATATTGAAAAATATAATAATGTAATAAATAAAATATTCCACCTAAATAATGTTTTTAATTATAATAGTTTCATAGCGTCTTCCATATAACTATCATACAAAATGACAACACATGTTGAAAATAAAACAACCTTTTGGTGAGTGATGACATCACACGATTCACCATACGTACGGTGGTTTTCGCGGGATCTTGAAAAATTAAAACTTTGACAATTATTTTAACTATTAAAACTAACTCTAAAAATAAAAATAAATGTGCAGTTATTTAAGTTAGAAGGTCATTAATCATTAAAAAAAAATTGGACTGGAGTTACTTATTGGTTAAATAGGTTAAGTTAGGTTAGGGTTACCGGCTATTTTAGAATTATTTTTTCAAAGCTTTTAATGACCTTTCTGAGGAGGTTCTGAGTTGGTTTTATTCTGATTTGGCATGGAACCATAAAATCACGTAATTTTTTTAATAATATTTGGATATCATCTTCTTCCTCCAGATTGACTTTGGAATTTCACATAACAGAGAAAAACCCACCCTTGTTAAACCTTATAAAAATATTAGATAAAACATTAAAAATGAACTATTTTTAGTAAAACACGAAATAAAAGGAATATTTTGATTTATTTATTAAAAAAATATATGAATATAATTCAAATTATCTCAAGGCAGTGTATTCAAATACCAGCAAAATTTAATGTACTTGCTATGTTACAAAAAAGTATGGTAGCATTCATAGTAACTTTTATATACATACACTAGAAATAACTCCTTAAAATGAAATTTTTTAAAACTTTGAAGTGAATCCGGAGGAAGAAGATCATATCAGAAATTAGAAATTTTTTAAACACGTCGTTTTGAACCCATTTGGCACCCCTTTATCGCTCTTAGAATTTTTTTTTTTTTTAAATGACCCACCTTAACAAACAAAACATACTAACGGGACACTGCCATCTCAGGAGACACATGCAGCTATTGAGAGTGGAAAGCACCAATAGATGTAGAAAATGTGAAGAGGATGAAGAGACTCCAATTCACTTATGGTACCAATGTCCTGCCCTGGCGGGAACTAGGCTCAGATAGACCTAGCCACAAATCCAATGACAACTCTGGTGAACTTTATTAAAGGGACTGGGTTATTATTAAAGGATTGAGGTAAAATGGGAGAAAGCACAATGGGCCCATGGCCTAAGTACTCACGAGAACCGTCTCCGCTTTAAAAAAAAAACAAACTCTTCAAGCAGAATTGTAACAGTTTTGACTTTTAACTCTTGAGTTGCACTTTTCCAACCTTCTAATCAATTGGCTCCAAGAATATAATGGTAAGTTATATAGAAATTACAATGTACACGGTAGACATCTCTTGCATTATCATTTTAACCAAAAAAGAACTGCTAAAAGCTTAAATGAATTCAAAGAGAAGAGACAATGCGAGTGGTTTCACTGGACTAGATCCATTGAACATACTGGAGATGTAGACGGGAGCCACATGCGAAAATAAAAGACCATTGCACGCACAATAACGATCTCCATACAATCCCACCTGTCACACCTAAACAGTTTATGGGTCTAAGCTCAAAGTTATACGTCGTAATCTGCCATAACCGCTGCCGAGGCGATATGCGAAAAGTCATGCGACCCCCTCTGTGCTGTAAACAGGAAAGGGGTCATTTTAATTACGTCAAGTTGATCTCTCTAATTCATCTGACCCCCTCTCCTACCAAAGGAAGAAATATTTGATAGCGTTGTGTGACGGAACAATACATAAGCGCTTGCGGTTCAACAGATATCTGCCTGCGCTTTTACCTTTGCGTGTGGCACCTACATTATTGAGTTGAGAATCACACATAAGTTTATTGGTCAGACAAGCTGTCCCCAGCTACCACAAACACTTCACTCTAGGTTCTTTTTGGTGAAAAAAATGTCTTCCAGCGCTTTTGAGAAGGTGCACAAATCATTCTCGAGCAAAATCCAAATCTGATGAAGTTTCTTTACTCTTTTAGTACTCAAAATCAGATATTTTTCAATAAATACAATTAGTCACAGGGCCTTTTGCTACCCGCGAATGGTAAATGTTGAGCAGAAACACATTTATGTGTTCCGAATTGTACCTATACATACCATACTGTATCTAGGTTGTCCTTCAACAACTTCCAATTCTAAGTGAATGAAAGACAACCTAGTTACAGTACAATGTATTCTACTACTCTACTCGGTAGTAGGGGAAAATGGGCTTAAAGCGGCCCACTGATGGGCGAGCAGTGCGCTTGACCTTGAGTGATTTATCTGGCAGATATCCATACAAAAATGCTCATCGCTCGCCTGTGATGTCTGAACGTGCTCAGTGGGCCGCTTAAGCTCGCAGCTGGTGTCGCGATGCATGCATTCAGAAACGAGGGACGTTCATAATAAACTAGCTGTTTCAACCTTACGTACATATTCTTTGAAAGGCTACCCCTTTCTAATGCGTTCCGTTAGTTAGCTATGAAGGCTTATTTGTGGCTATTTCACACACATACACATATTTGTTATGGCTATTCTTTTCTTATGTGTTTCGTTATTCGTTTACAATCTAGAAAAAGGGATGTACTATATTTTTTGTTTAACCCTTAGGCACCGAGAAGGATTTTACTGAATTGGCTGCCTGGAACGGCATGAATTTCTGTTGTGTTTTTTATTTTGGGTTTTTGTTTAAAAAATCATACAGCTGCACAAACCAAGTTTTCAGTTATAAATTTTGTTTTAATGCATTCTTAAATGTTGAATTGTTATATTTATAAATCTAATATTAGGTTTTTGGTTTCTGATTAGGTGTTATGTGAAATATAAACGAAAATTTACCTTAAAAATGCAGCCACCCGAATTATAATCACTCACAGTTTATTTATTCATTGTAATATCGAAGAATTTTTTGTTTTTACATAAATAATATACTTTTGGCAATCACATTATCAAGATTTATCTGGAGGTTTATTTACACATTGATTACAATTATTGATTTCTTACTACGCAGTCATTTTTTTCCGGTGATCACACATACACTTACGCGACACCATGTCTATATTAGATAGGGTCACCATAAGATTGTTAGGCGCGGCGGACACTTTTAATAATTAAAACTTCTGTACAGTATGATATATTTTAAAACAGGTTGTGGGGCATAACGCAATTTCGCAGTGTGAACACCAATAATGTGTCTGAACTCGACGCTTTGGATTTCGCATTGAGTGTTTGCAAACATAACACTCCCGGTAAACTGTTTTTCTCTTCGAATTCGCAGACTGTGGAACATCCGACAGAAAATGTCTGGCAGTTAGCCTTAGCGGATATTCACCAACTCGATTAACTCTTTTTGTTGAGCCGGGAATGTGATGTTTTTGAATTAGTTGCCTTATGACTTCTAAATGAAAATCTGTTAGGCTTACTTCTTTTTTAGTTGTGTATTTATACATCGCGTGGGCATTTATTAAAACTACATCGATTGTCCGAAACGCAATTTTTTTATACCATTTAACGGTTTTACGAACACATTGCACAAATGTTATCAACATATCCGACCTATCAACACCCCCCATATTCTTATTATAATTTACAACACAATTGGGTTTTATTATTGGATCCTTTGTTTTCCAATTCACTTTTCCTGTTTCTACCATTGAATCATTGTGTGATGTAGTGAGCATATGAACATCCCTCTTATCGTGCCATTTTATTGCAAGTGTAGGCATCCAGATTTCTTCCTTTCCACATCTCCCTTTTTTACATCTCCAAATGATGGTAAACATTTTCGCGTTTTTTTAACAGTGCCACACGCATTAGTGTATTTATTGTGTAAATAACTAAATAAAAAAGGGCTTGTGTACCAGTTGTCCGTGTATACTGTGTGTCCCTTTCCTAAATAATCGGCTAATAACGAAACCACAACTTTTCCAGAAACCAACAATTGCTTTGATATGCCTTCATCCATATTTGGTATGTCTATGTTTGTTTTGGCGCCACAATAAATAACAAATTGTAAAACAAAACCGGTTTTGCAATCACATAAAACAAATAGTTTTACGCCAAATCTATGTCTTTTTGCTGGAAGATATTGTTTGATCGATAATCTTCCTTTGAATAGCACCAGCGATTCGTCAATACACAAATTCTCGAACGGATAAAAGTACTTTTAAAATTGGCCGCATACCATATCTACAAAATTTCGTATTTTGAAGGTCGTATAGCCCTTTTTTTGTTTTTCGTTATCTGAAAAATGGAGCATGCTCAGAATTGACATATAGCGATCTCTTGACATGGTTTCTCCAAATATTGGGGATGAAATCAACTTGTCCAGTGTCCAATATTGACGAATTTTCCCTTTTTTGCTTCTCGCCATAAGCATAGTAAGGGCAATAAATACGTACATCTCCTCTGTATCAACATCTTTCCATTTGTGTAAACTTGAATTTGGAGCAAATACTTTTTGTGACTTTACAGTGGTAAAATATCTATTGGTTTCGGTTGTAATGCAACCCACGACATTTGTATTTAGGAAAAGCTCAAAAAAGTCAATTTCACTACTCTCCGGATTGAGTTCACAATCTCGTAAACCAGATTGTTGGTTGAAATTGTGTACATCGGGTTGGAAGTTTATTGCACTTTCCCATACTGGCGAGAAATTCATAAAATTTATATCAGAGGATAAATGGTCGTCCAATCCAGAATTGTTAATTTCATTATCTTCGTTTTCTGATTCATCGGAACTCTCCAAATTTTCTGGAATGTAGTCTTCTTCATCACTCATGGAGAACTCCGAATCGCAATCTAACACATAGTTTTCGATATCTTCGTTATCCATTTTTAAGAATTATAAACCCACTGTACACTGATATACTTGTCTGAAATTATTTAATATAATAAAACATGGGCCACGAAAGAATATGCACCGCAATGAGATATTTTTAAAGTTACCGAAATAATAAATGTTCATAAATAAAATCGTAGGTTTCAAATTTCACGTAAATATCTACACGGATCTCATGAAGCCGACAAAGGACATAACTCATCTCAATAAGTTTATTATCAGCCATAAAAAGATAAGACCTCGCGAAATAATGTGCACCGCAATAAACGATATCAATGTAAGCACGCTTGCTCGGTACCGGCACGCACTAACACATCGACGCGCAAGACGAGACTGTATGCGGTCCAAAAAAACTTCGACGTAATTTGAAAGGTTCGCTATGATGAAAAAATTAATTTAAAAAATAACTGTAAGTAAAAAGGTCTTTCTCTTTAAAGGACATGGTACAAAACACTTGGTTTTATAATATGAATCTTTTACTACGAACATTTACTAGTAAATTATCTCAATATTTAGAGATGAACATGACGAATTCTCCAAACTACTAATACAGTGGGTCGGCCCACATGAGAATTTCCTTTCAACTACGTATACAGTTGGTCGGATCCTTCGGGTTAATTAAAATGAACATAACGCGTTTTTGACTTTAAATAATTAAAAGGGTATAAAAACTCGTAAAATAATACCAAAACTAAACAATTAATTAGCTTTTATTTTAATCAAAACATGTTTTATTTTAAGTTTACAGACGCATGTTTTAACCTTAAAATCTCATATTTAACTAATGTTGTTTTGGATTATATTGAAAATACAAAGACATTTGAGTGTTGAAGTAAGGTCAAATACGCTAAGACACAATTTTTTAAATGTTTTTCTTGAATATATCTACAAAAAGTACATTGTTTAAGAATGTGTAGAAATACATTGTTTTAACAACATTTAACAAAATAAACATTGTCTGTCTAATAAATACTCAAGATTTGAAAGTTAAGTTGAGGAGTCATAAGTTATGCTTTAATAATCTCGTATAAAATTTACATTTTGTGGCTTGAAGGATTTTAGTAGGTATAGTTTAGTAGGTATCTTTGAAAATCAGATTAGAAAAGAAGTAACCTTTTTCATTAGTGCTTGTCAACTGCCAATACAGGTACAGCGATGTGATCCACGAGGCCTGCGCCAGGATAACCTTCATTATGAAGGACTTGTTGTACGAAAGCATCACAAGTCTTGTGGGAGCAGGGGGCATATACCGTTGATCTTAGAACTTGATTTTCTGTAAATAACATTATACAACATTAAGTTAGATGTTGTTCAAGGTTGGCTGTCGGCTTCAAATTTGTGATAAATTTTAAAATCAATGCTGTAAAGTGTCCTAAAATGGGAAAAAAGTTGGGCAATCCAAAATTTCTTTCAATAAATGTCACAAAACCTTATATAGTTGATTCAGCTTAATTGGTACACCGATTTATTGGGACAAAAATAAATAAAGAAACTGATACTAATACTAACGTTTCGGACACTGTTTCTTTATTTAAATGCCCAAAGGGACGTATAATCCACCTATATTTTCTAAGTTACAATGAAAGTAAAAATAGATAATCTGCCAATATCCTCCAAATCAACAATTAAAAGAAATGTTTAAAATTAATGCACAATTAGAAATAGTTGGCACATCTGGCATTTAAAGTTTGCCGAGTTCAAATTGTTGTCAAATACTTACATATTGTTTAAATATTTGTTATCAAGACTATGTAATGTAAACGTTGTATTGGGGATTGCAAACTATAGTTGGAATGAGATGTATGTATATAAAATGTTAATGTTTTTCTAGTTGTTAGTAGATGTTGTATACGTAGATTTATTAATTGCAGGAGTTCATAACACCGTTGCAGTCATCCACGTCTGCCCTGATGATGGACACTAAAACGCAGTCCGAAACATTGGCTAAAGAAGGAGGTAGCGCAATAACACTTTTGGCCCTAAAAATCTAAAATCATTAATGTAAATAGTTGTTTATTGTAGTAATTGTTGAAACGAAGCATAATTTCCATAATCTGCGCGTAAAACTGCGGCGGTTGGGTAAATAATTATTAAATATTATCAGACTTCATCCGCTGATCACAAAGATCACGAATAGGATTTCATAAAGACAATTAGGTCAAACTGTCAGTTGTCAAAGTCGTGGTCTGCTGTCTGTCTACTTGTTCCACTGGTGGTCTAATCGTCTGAGCCAAGCAAGTGCACCGGGCACTTGACCGTGGAGATTGAATTAACCAATTGCGCACATTTTGTCCTCTGACTGGGTCTCATTCATCAGTTAAAACAAACCCCTCTACCTGAATTAACTGCCCTATAATAATACACCAAATGGAGCATCGTACCTGTATTATTTCATCGTGAATACAATTACATAAATAAAGATTAATATACCACACATAAAATACGGAGATTCTCAATTGACAGACAAAACACAATTTGACTTTGACAGTTAATCAGAAATCACAAACGAGCACAGACACAGACAAACTCTGAAGTTTTTCCATGGACAACCAAAGATTTCTACGATTTCTACGTTTTAGTTCATTTATGACTCTATTTGTCTATTCACAATTTCACAATCGTTCGCAATTCGAATTCAGCGCTCAGCGCAATTCATTATTCACGTGGCGAGCGACGAGCGCGGTCGACCGGAGGAAAGTTAGCCAATTAAAGTTTCGTTTTATTTTGCAAGTTGAATTAAAGTATTGTATATACGTATAACAAACGGCTTTCACATGGCGGAAATTGACAGTGCCCTAGAATATCTTAACGATTTAGCCCGTGGAGCGAAGTATTCGGCCGTTAAATTTGAAGATGCTTTTAAATATATACTACCCTGTGCAATTCGAAAAGGATTTTCGGATGAAGTCCTGAAAGAGTTAGTCTCGCATTGGCTCAAGATGAAAATACGTAAGTTTTATTTTTTTTTATTAGTTTTTATACACATATACTATAACAATGAGTAATTACGTTTTCAGCTTACAATCTGATTAAATATTAAATTATACCAATTTAATCATAAATATTAATTGACCCCGTATTGTATTATTGAATGGGCTAGCAGAGGTTCCCAAACTTATTTTTCTCATAGACCCCTTTCAAAATTTTACTGATTTCTGTGGACCCCCTGCTGCTACATTTCTACCACATTCCCAAAACTCAAAAAAATGTGAAGATTAAATCTAACGATGGAAATTTTCGTCGCGGCTGAGTTCCAACCCTATATTCGGAGTGGTATAAATGAAAAGAAAAATATTATATTTTCTTGTGTTCTATTTATTAAAATAATATGATTACAGACTTATGGGGGAAATACATGTAGATGACTCAAAAAATGTTTTTTATTTCATAAATTGCTAATATAACTATTGAATATGTTCCCAAAGTTTTAAATAAAAATTTCAATTCGTTCCAGGGTTATGGGGGTGTTTGTGCCGAACCGCGTGGTAAACTTGAAACTCATTTTTCTCGAAACGTCTTTTTTTTAATTTGTGTGCACTCTTGCTCAAGAGTGTTTGTGCCGAACCGCGTGGTAAACTTGAAACTCATTTTTCTCGAAACGCCTTTTTTTAAATTTGTGTGCACTCTAGCTCAGAAAGTTTTTAAACAATTTTTTTTTAAATTTGCGAATACCTTATTTATATAATTAAGCTCTATCTATGTGAACCGAAATTCGTAGTAATATCGTTGCCAAAAGTATTTTTTAATTGCAAAAAAAATACAAAAAATCGAGGTTTCCTGTTTCCACACTTGTAAAAAATTTAATTTCCATTTTTTGGGGAAAAGTAAGTTTTACATATGTAGAAGAGACATGTTCTTAAGAGGGTATTATTACCAGAGAAAACCAGAAATATATCATTTTTAAATCAGATTTCAGACGTATTGACTCTTTTCCACAAAAAATTGTAAATGGATTTCAAAAGATTGTTCTTTTATCTAGCATTCGCATGTTTTAAATTTTGAGAAAAAATGTTCATTTTTAGTATAATAAGGTTATACCATAGGTCGTTAGCAGATTTGTTAAATTTTCAAAAAAGATTTTGTATTACACCACACCCATTTCAAATCATACAAGGGTGTCCGGGGGTAAAGTGCATTAACTCCGGGAGGTGATTCTACATGATGGTAGGAGTAAAAAAGATTAACAACTTTTTTCGAAATTCCAACCTTATTTTTCCTATACAAAAAGATCTACCTACTAAAAATCCTTAGTGTGAGGTACGATCTTACTTGCCGGGAGCCTGCCGGGTACGATCGTTGCAACAATAAATGGTGGTGATTGGCCCGTATCGTAACAACGGGAAATAATAAAGCTGGCCGCGCACGCCGGTCTAATTTTATGTTTTTACCACAAAACTACCCCTAAAAGTTGGAATTTCGAAAAAAGTTATTTATCTTTTTTACTTACACTATCATGTAGAATCACCTCCCGAAGTTAATGCACTTTACCCCTGGGCACCCTGTATAAATCATGCAGTAAATTAAATCGATACATTATCTGGGTATCGCATGTTTTAGAATTTTAGTTTAAATAAAATCATTAAAAAATATATACGTGCATGTGTTTCTTGACGAAAATTGGTCCGTTTGTGTATTTATTTGCGCATTTACAAACTAATATATTTCAGATTTTTTAAACATTCTTATTTAACTTAGACATTATTGAAAAATTAATTACAAAGAGTACATTATTTTAATAGTTTTATCATCACGCCTTTCAGCATTTTTGCATGTAGGTATAAATGAAAGCACATTTGGAATGAAATAAAATCGATATTAAGTTATAATTTTAAAAAGCAGGTACGGAGAACAACTGTGTAAGTGAAATGTAAATGGCTGAAAGTGCCAAAAAATCGTTTTTTTGCATGGAATGTGTTGTAAGCGACATCGCCAATAACCTAGAGAAAGTTAAAAGTGCCAGAAAAATTCCTACTAGTTCCTAGAGCAATCGCAAGGAGCAGCACCGTGAAAGGGCCCGCTGACTGTCAGTGGAAAAGGCTGAAAGTGCCACCCGCCATGATGAATGTGCATTTCCATTGCAGTAGTTTGGCTAAACTTCCAGCCTTTTAACTAACAAGGTATGGGACTTACAGCGTTTCCCAAAAAATATATGACGGCACTTTCAGCTTTTCACGTGCAAAATCAAGTTATATATGTAAAATAAAAAAAAACAACTTTTGAAAATCAAATAAAAATATATTTTGTATTTTTAATGAATTTTGTAGATTTTTAAAGCATACAGTATAAGTTTTATGAAGTTTTTATTGAATACTGAAAATTTTACTTTGTGGCACTTTCAGTCTTTTCCATCTCCATTACACAACTAATCTTTCTCATTGTAACCTCTCTCCCAGAACAACTTTCAACGAAATGTTGATTTTCGGCCGCTGGCTGGTTTAAACGCTCTTAACCCGTCTGCTTGTGTAGGAACAAATACATCCCAAAACACGTAATCACGTTATACTTTCATAAGACCAAAAACGTCCCGAGCGACCTTACGTTTTAAAAGCTGTATATCACTCTTCCTCTCATGCAAACATATGTATTTTTTCATTTAACCAGAAAGAGAATGAAATAATGCTTCTTATTGTCTTAAAAATGTGAAATCCATCTTGCATAGATATTTTACAATCTCGATCCAAAGTGACGGTTTCAGATTTTACTCGCAAAACTGAGGCTTCCGTACTGTGAGGTGCGAATATATTGAACCAAGCAGACGGGTTAAATCAAATTTTAAACCCTCTTGACTTCAGATGAAAACTATGGCCTCCAAAATGCACACAAAAACTACGTCTGATGGTGACGTTCGATGCGTAGCTGCTGATAATTTTCATATTTTCCGAGGTTTTCTAAGCATTTCCTCGGAAAATATGAAAATAATATTTTCTTAAATAGGTGTATAAAATGACCACAAAGTTTCAATAAATTACACACATTTGTACCATGCCAAAAAATTCATGAAAGTCATTAAAAACATAAATATTTTAACCCCTCCGCAACGTAAGCAGATATAAGCGTTAAAAATAGGACAGCAGTCAAGTACAATAAGCGTGTTTATACGTCAGCGCGTGTGTTTCCATAGAAATCGTTATAACTCCGTTATTGTTTTAGTTACATCCCTAAAACAAAAAGTCAAAGGTCGATAGTAGATCAAGCTGCACATCCCTATCAAGTTGTCTATGGAAATACATAACAGGAATCAGCTGTCAATCGTATAGTGTGTGGTTGACAAAAATATTTACCCGCGCACATTTGCTACCGGCAGCTCCACCGCGCTCCACATTTTAAATTTTTATTAAATATTTTTATATGAAATGATAAAAAAGTGAGGTGACAAAAGTGTTTATTACACACATATATATATATATATATATATATATATATATATATATATATATATATATAATAGAATAAGTATTGTTGTTTGCATAATCTGTGATTTTAGTACCGTTTTCACATAAAAACATCACGTGAGTCATTTTTACCTATTTTTAATGTTTGCGTTCTAAATTTTAATATTTACAAATGCTAATATTTATTTGTAATATAATAATTTGAAAGCCTATTTTGTAACCTTTCTAAAACAGTTTTTACTATTCGGCTACGTTCAGAAATGTTTCATTTATAGAGCTTTAATTGTGAAGCGTTTATAACTAAAAGTTTTCGTAAAATATCATTTAAGACACCAAAAGCTAATATTCTCGAAAATTCGGAGAGGTTTTAAGTAGACAATTTTTATAATATATTTATTTGTATTTTAAGATTTCACAAAAAAAAATCTAAATTATATATATATATTTCATGAAGTTACACGCTGTTGAAGTAGAAGGGGGGGGGGGGGAAAGGAGCGTTTCCATCTTGGAAAAGCCAAGCCAACATTTTTGTTCTTTACTATCGAAACCAGATAAATTTTCGTGGACCCCCACATACAACTTGCGGACCCCCATTTTTTTATCACGCCAACGTAGACCCCCATCGAGTCTCCCGTGGACCCCTGGGGGTCCACCTGGACCACTTTGGGAATCACTGGGCTAGAGCGTAGTATATATTTTTAAGAATTTTTAAGTTAAGGGCCTTTAACTACCTAGCCAGCGGCCGAAAATCCACATTTCGTCGAAAGATGTTCTTACAATCGTACAGGGCGGTTCCAATGCGAAAGATTAATTATTCTCCGTAACAGCTTTTTAAAATTATAATTCAATATAGATTTTATTTCATTCCAAATTTGCTTTCATTTATATCTACATCCAAAAATGCTGAATGGCGTGATTATAAAACTGTTAAAATTATGTACTTTTTGTAATTATTTTTTGATCATAGGTATTTATCATTTTTCAATAATGTCTAAGCAAAATAAGAATGTTAAAAAATCTTAAATATATTATTTTTTAAAACCGTAAATAGATAGACAAAATAGAGAAATTTTCATCATAAATAAGTGTTCGGATATTTTTGTAATGATTTTATTTGAACTAAAATTAAAATTTTTAAACTGCGTTTAAAATATTTATTAACAATAATGTGTAATTACATGGTATGAAATATGTCTTGTAAAATAAGATTTTTCGTTTGAAAATTTAACAAATCTCCCAACGACCTATGGTATAACCTTATTTTACTAAAAATAAACATTTTTTCCTCAAAATTTAAAACATTCGTTTACTAAATAAAAGAACAATCGGTAAATATTTCCCTATCGAGTTCACGTCGAAACACACTTTAAAAAATTAAAACAAATTGTACTAGGTAGATAATGGTTAGTAATAGTAATAAGTAATTCAGTGACCGGAATTGAAAAATATTGCATTTTAATGTTTTTTTTTTTTTTAAAAAACGTGAAATGTCATTTTTCAAGGACCGACATGTTAATTACGACAATGAAATACGCATTTTGAAAAGAAAAAAAAACACTTTCTATCAGTTAGAATAATGCGTATTAATCATTATTTTGTTCGGTTTCATAAACACGAAAAATAACGCTAGACGTTTGCCGTCGTAATTAACAACATGACGTCCCTTGAGAAATGACATTTCGTGTTTTTAAACATAACAAAATAACCATTAAATGCAATATTTTTCAATGCCAGTTACTGAATTACTTATTACTAACTGTAATCTACCTAGTACAATTTGTTTTAATTTTTTAAAGTGTGTTTTGAGCGTGAACTCGATAGGGAAATATTTACCGAACAATCTTTCAAAATCAATTTATAATTTTTTGTGTAAAAGAGTCAATACGTCTAAAATGAGATATTTCCGGTTTTTCTGGTTATACCCTCTTAAGTATTAGCTTGTGTCACTCTCCATAGAGAGAAAAAAATGGCCTTATTTTTAAACGCCTGGGTTCTCAAAAGTTTCGTATAATCTGTAGCTATTCGAAAAAGTAAAAATAAATTAAATTATTGTTCACTATTAGGGGCCATCCATAAATTACGTCACACCTTAAGGGGGGGGATCAAAATTGCAAAATATGTGCAAAATGGTGACGATGTGTGGCAGGGATGGGGGGGGAGGGGAGGGGGGGGGGGGTCAAAAATCATGAGTTTCGTGTGACGTAATTTATAGATGGCCCCTTAGCCCGCTAAAATGGCTGGAAGTTTTGAAAAAAAAAAAAAGATTTTGTGATTTGGAAAAAAATAAAACAAAGGATCCATATTTTATATTTTGTACCAAACTTATTTTTTATTCTACATATAACTGCAGAAAAAAAGAATGCAAAAAATTATTTTTTTGACACACGTGATGTGTTTCTAAATATAAAAGGGGAAAATAACACTTTTTCTGGATAAAATCAGTATTCTTGTTGACTTACTTGTGTTCATAAACTTGCATTTTTTTTGTCAGCTTTACGCATTTTATGTAACAAACAAACGTTAAAAGGTTAAATCATTGAAAAAAAAAAAAATCTTTTAGGTTTGTTTTCTAATTTTCAATGCATTTTAGCGGGCTATTAACCATTTTTAAATAAATAATAATTTTAAATGCAGTTCTCATTTTATTTGTAAGACGCAACTTTTGAGACCCCGGGCGTTTCTGAATTCAAAAGTTGAAATAATTGACAAACCCTATTAAGTATGTTTCTTAAATTAATAAATGTGTATATAAGTTTTCTTAATCTATTTATAAGATTGGTAATTTGAGTCTTCCACTTAAGAGTACTATCTATTATTACACCCAAATATTTTATTTATTTTTTATTTGCTATGCATAGACAGTCATTATTTTGGCATGTTAATATTTTAGTGGTGCATTTTTTTAAATAAATTGTCATGGCGATAGGAGGTATTTTAAGTATATTATAGGTTTTTTCAATGTTTAATGTTAATAATTTTTTGTCAAACCATTCTTTTAAGGTGATATCATGATTAGCAGTTGTTTCAAGTTCATTCCATGAATTAGCTTGGAATATAATTAAAGTATCATCTGCATACTTTAATTACTTGAAAAGAATTACGTAGTGGCCCAAATTTATCTCACCAAGGGGAGGGGGGGTCCAAATTGGAAGAAAAACTGCTCATGTAATTAATGTATGCCCCTATATGAAATAAGTTCCCAACCGATAAGTTGAAGTTCAGTCATCAAAACTTGAAACTCTTAAATTTTTTTTTTCCATAGCCGTCACTAAGTGGTCTGCATTGGGATATTGCTTGATTCCTGAGGGAAGAGTATCCGATGAAACAGTACTAGCAGTGATGCACTGGATTATGAGCAACCATTACTTGAGCGATAAATCGTTTAAGGCGTGTTCTGCCTTGAATTGGTTAATTAGTGAGTTACCTCTTCCTATATTGTATACCTGATGTTTTTTTTGTAAAGTTTGTTTGAACAATAAGTGTTTGTATTCATAAATATCTGAAGAAAAATAGTTTAAAAAATTGTGACACATTCAGTTTGTCCAAATTAGGCAGCTCCATCATAGGTCGGTAAGGAATCAATATAAACAGGGTGCTGTATAGTCTGTCAATTAAGAGTAGAAAATATTAAAAATGGAACTAAATTTGTAGGCTGGCAACACCAATTTAACTGTCAAATATTATTTTAGCGCAATGACACTGAAAATATAGGACACTGAAAATCACTTTAAAAAAAACATTTTTTTGTTCTTAAATAAAAAATATTAAAATCGAAGAAGCACTGTTGTTTACGTACCTACTTAATGACATAAATTTGATTAAATGGTATTTACAAAGTGATTTGCTTTCTTTTAATTTAACATAAATTTGAATTTAACTGTATGTAGAAAGGAAGAATCACTAACAGTGAGTTTAGTTACACTACTTTTAGATGTGAAAAATAATAATAATAATAATTTGATAATTTGTAGAGTGCCGTTTATGTGAAAAATCACCTCAAGGGCGCTTAATTAAAATAGTTAAATATATTCAGATCTAAAATTGGAGACATGATCTAAAGCCCGGACAACGCTAGGTACTTAAGCTAGTATTAAATAAATGTGAGCAATTTCTAAACTGTGTTTTTTATTACAATATTGTTATTCTTCATTATGTTAACACAAAATTGCAAAGGTATAGCAATAAAATACCTATTCTAATTTTGAGATCAGTATCACTAAAACCAGTGGCAGTTTGTGGTCTTTTTAACAGGGGGTTCAGAAATTAACGAGAAGATATATCTAATCAAAATTTACTTACTGTTGTCCTTCGTCAAATGCAGTGGCAATCACACAACTTAAATAAAGTTAGTGGGAGGGATACCTGCATACTATTGCTTTTAAATCAAAACAATTATAGATAATGAGAAAAGTTTTAGATAAATTAAATTGTTTAATGCTTTTTACAGCACTCAATGTACATTGCTAATAGGCCACTTGCATCACATTTAAAAAAAAAAAATCCGGTTTATGCAAATATTCTAAGACATTCTGTTTTTTTTTTAATCGTATTTTTGAAACACTGGCGATTTTTTTAAAATTTCAATCCGAAAAATCAGACCATTTTTTATAAAACGGAAATACGGGACATAATTTTATGGGAGCGAAAAACGATAATTACAGAGCCAAAAATCATTTAAAAAAAAAAAGAACATTTTCCACACGAATGGTACAGGAGAATAACGAGGCATACCAAAAATATTACATCTCATAAAATTTTTTCCCTTGATCCATCTTATTGATCATAAATCATTATAATGTTCAAAGTCTATATTACTAAATCCAATGTAATATACTTGTACTTGTAAATTATAATAATAATTACAATATTATAAAATTTGATTTTGTTAAAATCAGCACCATTACCATTATATCTCTAAAACACGTGCAGACAGCATAAAATGTACGGGGTTCTTTTCATAACATCATCTGTCAAAAAGTCAAACCAAATGATAAGTTTGCAATAACAAACCATAAATCTAATAATGAACGTTAAAAGTCAAATTCAAAAATTCGCCTGAAATCAAAGTGTTGCCATATAAAAAAATAAATCAGTGTGGAATTTTACAAAATTAAGAGAACATTTTCGGAGACGGGACATTTTCATATAGTGACGTCATGAGCCCAAATTATGGATTTATTTATTTATTTAAAAAAAAACTACATTTCTAAAAATTTTTACTAACATTTCGTAATTTTGGTAAAAAAAAATCTATCCACACGATTTTTTCTAAGTCGTTATGAAATCCATGCAAGTGGCCTATTATTATTGTTTTTTCAACAAGAATAATTACGTAGAATATAAAATGATGAATGTATGAACCGAATGCAATTACTTTGTTTTGAATGATCTGCACAATTTATTTACGCTTGGTAAATTAATGATTTTGTTTTCTTTTAGGTTTACATGAACTAAATCTGATAAGAGTGGAAGTTTTGGAACCATACTACGAATTTTTTTATTTTTATCTGAATAATGATAAATTGGTAAGTAAACGTAATTTACTACACAGTTCGTATTTTCATACTTAATTTACTACACAGTTGCACACTCAAGATTTTGGAACATGAGTAATAATGTGAGGTAATAAAAAAAAACTGTTAAAAAATTTAGGACCTATGTTTTTATTTTCTTTATTAATAATTATTTTGGTACATACAATGGTATAATTTTACAATACAAGCTTTTTTTATGTAAACAGTTAGAAAGTAAATAATAATACAATTAGCAGATAAACCAAAAAATCCTACATAGGCATTGCCATTTCCTGGGCACACTTGTGTGTTTTTAAAATAGCTAAAATTTTACACATCATCTTTGCAGAAGATTAAAAAATAAAATTAAATAAATAAAAAAATAAATTCAGTGTTTACTGAATTACAATTCAAAAGACATGTTGATAAAGATTAAAAGTTTGTTAAGCTATGTCAGGTCAGATGTTACAGCAAGTAAATGTTTGTATCAATGGTGTTTATCCAAGACTTTATTACATTTTTATATTTGCTGTAGGAGGATATATTTTTACACTCAATTTCTGTAGTCCTATAGAGAGCATTATAAATTTTTGGTTTAATAAAACACGCATGTCTTTGCGCAACCCTAGTTTTACACAGTGTAACTTCAAATACATTATTTAACCTATTACTAAATCGGTTATTTTTTTGTAAAATGAATATTTCGAGAAAATATATATTTTAACCATTGTATACAGTAAATTTTTCTTATCTCTAACAATTCAGCTTCTTGGAATAATTGCAGGGAGGGGTAGTTCATATCTTTACACAACATTATTTTTAGTATTAACTTTTGGGTTGTTTCTAGTGGATTAATGAGCGTATTGTACACACCTCTCCATCCAATTATTCAGATACTGAAGATTGCACCAATGCATGATACACCAACTTCATTAACTCACAAATAACTGCCAAAGTTGCCTCTAAAATCATGAAGAATTAGATGTAAAAAGGGATTTATTTATATTGGATTAAAGGAAACTGAAAAAAATATTTGATATGGGATGGGATATATTGTGCATAGGGAATGCAATCCCGGTATACCGGGATCCCGAAATACCGAGATCCCGCAGACATTTTGCGGGACTAATCTCGGTCGAAAATTTTGCGGGATCCCGCTGGACTGGCGGGATTACAGAGAAGCGTAGTCATAGTATGAAGAGTTCGAGATCAACAGCCCAACAACCTACCTAGATCTGGCAATATGAGCAACCTTGAGGTTTTGATAAAGAAGGAAATGAATTACTTCGAGTCCGGTGGATTAAAAGGCACATACCTTCAATTCACTTACAATGCGCTAATGACTATTGTGCCAACCAGCGTGGAAGCTGAACGAGCTTTTTCAGCCGCCGGCTACCTTGTGTCCAATATCAGAAGCCGTTTATCAGACAACAAAATTATTACTTTAACTTTTTTACGAAGCTATTTCCAAAATAATGTTTAAACTTATGATGCTTATTGTACAAGAATATTGTTTATCGCGTGAACGTTATTATTTAAATTTAAGTTGTTATGTAATTTTTTTTCTTATCTTATTCTTTGCCAATTTATAACTTAAACTTTACCTATGTCTAACTAAAGGTATATTAATAAACCATTTAAAATGTCCCAAATAACTTATTTGATTAGGTAAAAATGAAAAAATTTAAAAACAAGGTTGGTAGATCGAGGTATTAGGTCTTTATCATACGATTGATTAGATATCTAAGTCTACCCTGCTGGATCCCGCAAATACCTGGATCCAGCAGGACTAAGATTGTTCAGTCCCGCAAATACCTGGATTGACATGGTCTTGCGGGATTGCATTCCCTAATTGTGCATAATGAAGAGAAAAAAATCCGAATCGAATGGTGTAAATAGCTCATTTTGGTCAAAAACATCACATGGGTGACGGTGATGATGGTATGTTACCTACGTTGTTATTTCCCAGTGTTATTTATTATTACTCCATCTTTTCAGTTAGTACCGGCAAGCAAGTTTGTCTACAGTTACACTAAGTTACAGGATGTTACCAGGGGAAGAGTTAAAAGTATTTTAGAACTCATTGAAACGAAGAAGACCCTCAAGGTAATTTATTTCATTTGTATTCTGTTGTCAAAATAAAATAAATTAATTTGTTTTGATTATTATTTTTGATTATATCATGTATATGAGGGCTGTCCGTAAAATAAGGTCTTCAAGGTGCTGCGGTCGCGAGGAACGATTTTACGTGCAATGTGTTTCAAGTTCCCCAAATCAAAACCAAATTAATGCAAACACATAGCAGTTTTATTGGTCCTAGTACATTTAATCTTTTACCAAAACACATTTAAATGACATATATAATATCACTTTACATAAAAGTATTAAAATTATGGCTAAATGATGCAGATCTTGGAAAACTTTTGTTATAAACTATATGTAAACCTTCATGCTTCACTTTTTAATACAATTCTACTGTAACTTCAAGACTAACTTTATTTATCTTCTTGAAACCGTAACAAAAAATCAACTAACTTACATGTGCCACTTCGTTACTACAATATTTTCAAAGATACATACCTATATTTTTAAACTTTCACTTTGAAATTTACATTTTTTACTTGAACCACCCACTTATTGGTGTAATTTAGCACTTTAGTTTATATTACCCACGCACAGGCAGTGCCTTAGTGGGTTCTCATTATCTACTTTTGTCTTATATATATATTTTACTTTTTTACATTATTTGTATCTTGTGTTATGTTATATATATTTAGAAAATATGTAAAAAAATACTTTTGAAATGTATCAAGATATAATGGGAAAAAAAAAAAAACATAAAATCGGGCAACACTGGCGAGTAGCTTGGTTTCCCCTTCCCAAATCCCCACCGCGCTGCATCCTCTGTGACGATTGGTCTCGGTGTGGCAGCCATTCGCTTCCACTCACCGCACCCGCCAGGTGTGAGTTACGCTCTGTAATTCGTTTTTAAACTTTGCTTCGGCGAATCTGAATGACGCCACTGGGATTGTTCCTTTGTCTCTTGTTTCGTGTAGTGTATTCAGGTCTCTTCCCCAGTCACAATTGAGTCCAAGAATTCTTCGCCATCGATGTCGTAGCACTCAAGGAATTCGAGGGCTGCTTCAACCCATTGTGGTTTGTGATCTGTGGTGAGCATTTTGGGACCCACCTTAGGCAGACCTTGTGGTCTCCCAAATGTTCTGTCAAAATCTTGTCAATAGTGGTCTCACTGACATCCGGGATCATATCACAGAGCTCCCGAACCGTCACCCGTCGATCTGCAATTATTGTTTTTTCCACTTTGGCAATTTTTTCGTCTGAAACCGATGGCCGTCTGGCATGCTTTTTCTGCACCATTTTTGCACTCATACACTGTTTTCAGTACACTTCAATTTGCTGAGAATGAATTTCGACCGGGGTTTGGTTTTTTGCACCAAAAAATAATTATAGAGCGTAATTCACATCTGGCGGGAACGGCTGCCATGCTGAGACTAGGTGTCGCAGCATGGTGGGGATTTGGTGTAGGGGAATCAGGCTACATGACAGTGTAGCCGGATTTCGCGTAAAATTGTTCCTCGGGACCGCAGCACCTCGGAGACCATATTTTACGGACAACCTTCGTAATTTAAAATTTTATTGCAAAAATTGAAGAAGTTATAATAATTTGTTTAATTCTTTCAGCATTCCAAATGTTTAATGGTTTTGTTGGGTCTTTTTAAATCCTACCGCCCAGACCTTGTACCTGAAGATATACCTCAGATCTCAACAAAAGTGGCCTTCTACAAACCCCCCACACTGCTGATGGAAAGATTGGAAGGTGCTCGGGTATGCATTCATTATTAAATCTTTGTTCCCTGAAAATACACAAACTTGTAACTTTCGGACTTATAAATATTATTATTTTTAAGTATAACGACTGATTAGTTTTTAAACTTTCAAAGCGTAAGAAAAATACTTTTAGACATAAAATAAAACATTATTTTTCATTGAAAAAAGACTTAATAATTTGTAGTTGATCTTTAAGACATTTACTGCATTTTGTTATTTTTTCTAATTACAATATGTTTATATTTTTTTATAATTATTTTGGTTTTATTTGAATTACAAAACCCTAAATTAATTATTCAATTACCTTTAAACTGTCTTAAGTTTGATAATATGTTAAATTTGTATACACTTTTAAACGTCAGTACGTCTTTATGACCAATCATTATTTTTAACGTAGGTCAAATTAAGATTATCTTTCTAGAACTATCACCCTTTGTATTACACAATCCTTTGGTACCTGCAAAATTTCTTTGAAGAAAAGTACTTCACATAGTGACATAAATAATACTGACTTGGTATTTTTTAGATTCGCAGTAATGTCCAGCTGAATCTGACGTCAGAAAACAGACTGACTTGGTGGACAGGAGAATCAACGAGCAATCAATCTACAAAGGTACGCAGTCTATATTTTCGCTTAACATTAAAAATGATATTGAAGTTATGGATTTCTGTTGATTTGAGAATTTTTTAAATGCGTTCCCTTTTAAATTTCAGAGAAACTTCAGAATACAAAACGTCATTCACCTTTTACCTGACGTGGATTACCTCCAGTTGGGATCAACAACTTACTTGTACATGAGGGATAGTGAGACAAAAAAATGTCTCGATTTTACCAGGTATGACCAGTTATGATCACAATGTGTTCCACATTATGTTTACATACTAAATCTTTCAGCCATACCTGCCTATAGTTTTTCTAATTAAATAATCAAAATATCTTCTTAAATATGTAATTGCAAAATCACTTTGTGGCATCATATATAACGTATAACAATTTGGGAGGTGGGAATGGGTACCGTAGCTCCAGGAACCATTTATTGGATAACCAACACCCTGCCATAGGTTACCCCAAGTGGTTCGGTACGTTTGGTAACATAGAAGGGGTGCCCAGGTTCATAGGGTGATGTTTGTCCAGATATTGGCGGCGGATACTTATGACCATCAACTGCATGAAAGGCTGGATCGGGAGAGACTGGTTAAGGGAGATATTTTAATCTCTCTTGCAAGACTCTCTCGGAACATTGCCTTACCGCAGTGGGAGGGATAGATTCATATGTCCATCACTTGTGGACATACATATCCACCACTCATACCTTTTTCCTTCCCAGAACTTCCTCTCATTTTTTTTCCTAAAAAGACCCTCCACACAGCATCCCCAAAGATGACAGGGCGTAAATGAAAACACATCACTTTGTATACAAACAGTAGCGTAACTATAGGGTGGCAAGGCTGGCAAAATGCCACGGGCCCTACGGGGGCCGGGCCCCGGCCGTGAACTCAGAACTAACTAGCGATAGACACAACTCAAGACCACATACAAATTCAAATAAATTATTTAGATTTGAATGCATCCATTGGTTGCTTAATTTTTTGTAGCGGTACTTTGGTGGCGCTGGGGAGCTAGTGATGCTCGGGGTATTCCCGCAAGGCGCTGTTCGTGGCGCTGGCAGACTAGCGACGCATGGTGTTAGGGGAATCCTGAATTTCTATTTTTTAAGTATGGAGGGCTCTACTACGCATTCTTTGTTTGATAATTTGACAATTGGTCATGTGTATCTTTCATTTTTTCCTAGTTTTTGTTTTATTGAACCTGCATTTAGAGGCAATTGTGAAAGTTAGATATTAGCATGTCTAGTTCTGGAAAATATCAAAGTGGGAGCGAAAAACGAAAGAGGATGAGGAAGTCTGAAGAAAAAAACAAAAGGTTACCTAAAATTAGTCACTACTTTAAGAATGATGACTTTATTGATAAAAAAGCGAATGAAGAATTTGACGTAACTTAAAGAAACAGTATAGCAAATGCAGCACCCGACACCAGTGTATACCCAGATCCAGAACCCAGTCCATACCCAGTGTGAACAATATTGCATCTTCACCATATATTACTGATATTTAAAGAACTAAATGTTCAAGTGAAACGGTTCGTAATCGAAAACTGACATTGTAAACGTAGAGGTCCTTTCTTAAAAGTCAACGACAGTAGATCTTTCCTAAAAAAAACATTACTATATTTTTTCCTGTTGTTGTTGAAACCAAAATTAATAAAAATGTATTTAAGAAACTCAATGGGACAAAACAGGCTACGTATCTTTGCTATCTCTACATATTATAAATTAAAGTCCTCCGGCACGTTTGTCTGTTCGCGATGAACTCAAAAACTACTGAACGGATTATCATACAGTTTTCACCAATATATAGAGTGATTCATGAGGAAGGTTTAGGTATATAATTTGTAAAGGTTTTGTGTGAGTTGGTTGAAATATATAACATAAAAAGGATAATGTCTGTGTGTGGTGAACGAGCAGGCTGGCAATCGGGCGGTGTGGATTTATTTGTATGCAAATTAACAGATGGCGGTGGTTATAAAAGTTGGGTAACCATCCAGTAGATGGCGTTGTGTTTCATTTGCCACAGCAAAGCGTGGTCGGGTCAGCTAGTTGTGTCTATTGAAAATTCTATGGCCCGATCTTAAAACTTTGATGACGTTATTGATACTTTTGCGGAACAGAAAGCTCGGAGAAAAGAATTTTATTAATAAATATTTTGTAACGATTAAATGGTTATTCATTATAAATATGTAATGCGTTTGAAAATAAAATTTATAAGATACTTAAAAAAATGCACACAATATTAGTAATACTGTTGAGTAACTTCTTCAATGATTTATTAAAATTCAATTACAATGTGACAATTTTTACTTAGGGGGCCCCATTTGATGAATTTGCCACGGGCCTAAGATGGTATTGTTACACCACTGTATGCAACACTTATTTTATTAAAATGATCAACATAATACAGGTTAATTGTCATTTTCATTGTTGATAATTTTAATTAAATAAGTGATGTTTACAAAGTGATTTATGCGAGCGTCTAAGTTGTAAACAAAATGTAGAAAGTCCATGTCCATTTATTTTATTATGCAATTTTTTTTGTAGCACCCACGATCTGTTGGTCTCTCTCTGCGGGAACCGCATAAAGATGCCAGGCAACATCCTGTCGCTTCTGGTGAATGATGCTGGACTCCACATCCTGATATTCTCAGATCCCGAGACGCAGGCCCGCCTGTCTCATGCCCTCTACCATACCTTGTACAACAGTGAGTATTACCTAACATCTGATCTTTTAATCTTTTTAACACAAACTATCCCTCTCCTTAGCACTTTTTGCAAAAGCAAAATGTGTTTTAGTTAACCCCTCAGGCCTCGACTGTGTTTTATCAGAGGGTCAAAATATTTCCGTTTTCTAAAATCCAAAAAATTTAAATTTCTGAATGTATCCCAAAAATAAAAACTGTTTTGGAAAGGTGATGAAATACGCTTTCAAATTGTATAATTCAAAATAAACATAATTTTCGTAATATAAAAATATTGAATGCAAACGTTTTTAAAAAAAAGTTTTAAAAATGTCACGTTTTTTCTACCTAAAATTACTGATAATGAAAAAAACAAAAATACATACATAATTTATTAGGCAAATGAATTATATACATTATCGTCTATTCACCTTTTTGTCATTTCATGTAAAAATAATTAATAAAAAATTCTCAAAGTTTCATATTTTTCTTCAAATTGCTGTCGGAAACCTTGGATTCATATAGAGCCAGTTGTTTCGGAAAAAATCACGTCTGATGAACCGTCAAATCGCAAATGAATCGTCAATCAACGAAATTTGAGTTGTTTCACCGTTCGTCAAGTGAAATTTCAGGTCAAATCTGATGGAAATGTAACCGCTCGAATTCCGGCGGTTAGTGGAAAATTGATTGAGGGCGCATGCGCAGACGTGCGAAACTTTGCTATCTGACAGCTTGTGCAGCTCTGTGGCACTATGCACTACCGAAACTAGTGATTATGGCTGGACTGTTTTTGCATAAAACGTAAATAAAACATAACGATCAAAACTTCAGGATGGCAAAAGAACAAGTTTAGATATCTTTTCGATGTATAATATTGTCGAAAATCGTTTATTTCAGAGATTGAAAATGACGTAAACACTAGTGAAAACATTGAAAAAAATACAAACTTATTTCTTGTGTAAACCGATGATGTTACAATCTATTGCCATCTTATTCGTGTTATATTTATCCTAGAATAATTTATGAGTCTACAATAATTCATAATAAAAGAAATCTTTTCCCCGTGATTGACATTTTTCCCAATCTTTCCTGATTATTTACCTTGAGAACATAGAGATTTTGTTGTATGTACGTGGTGACAACTGAAGGTTCCTTCTGATTTCTGTCAACTTCCGATTTCATAAAAGATATAAAAGAAGTTGAGTGTGTTACAATTGTATACTTACATGATTTTTAGCCAAGTACCTAAATTAAAAACAGCGCTTCGGGCCACAGTAGAGTTCATAAATACAGAATAAAGGACTGGCGCCATCACAATATTCTATATATAACTGGTTCAACCCTCACAAAGAAAATTGCAGTTTGGGAACTGGAGTCATGACCTAGCATATTAACATAAATCTTTACCTGATACTAATAAGGCGATTAAAACACATGTCTTTATAAAAACAGAGACAAAATAAACCGTTGCTGTTTCAGAGTGCCAAAATTTTACCTGTTAAGGCAATACTTTGGCACAAAATTATAATTCAACATATATTTACCCCGCAGCATAAAGAGAAATTAGAACATAAATACAGCACTAGATTAATTAGACGGGTTAATAGTTCCGAAATTTAACAATAAGTACGGACAGAGAACGTTTGAATATATCATACCGAAGATATTTAATTTATTACCTGACACTATAAAGCAATGTAATTCTATGAATAAGGTTAAATATATGGTGAAAAATTGGCTATCGGAAAAAAAAGATATATATTGATTTTGATATGTATGAAAAAATGTTGTATCTGTAGATATAAGATGTAAATTTTAAAAATGTATAAATATGTAACTAAAATATAAGCACCTGTTGACAAGCCGATTCAATTGGCTCAGCAGGACTTGTTTGTTGATTATATTATGTATTATCTATTATTTCAATAAAAAAAAAAAAAAAAAAAAACATTTAAAATATGCTGTGTAAAGGAATCTTGAGTATTACCTCTAATCATAGCTGTATTAAATTTACAAAGTCATACCTAATATGAACAGTATTTTATAGGTAATAAAAATCCTTTTGAGTTCAATGTTACAACTTTTTTTTAAGTACAAAATAAAACGAAACCATGTCAGTTCAAATGTTTATTTATTTATATAAGTAAAACTTCTTCGTTATAAAAGTTGTAAGTAATAAGTATATGTGTATATGTATAATAAGTCAGAAATTATACTTAATTAGTTGATTTATGCGGGTTAACGACGCGAAACCTAATCTGCCATCTTATTATGACAAGCAGTAATATGAAAACAATGTACCTACATCAAATTAAAAGTAAATTATGCAATGGTTCTTGCCGAGGAAAACCATTTATGCATTTCACGTGTATACATTAGATTGATTAGATTTCACTATTGGTGAACCACTATAGTTCCTTGGTTCTTCTATCATTTGGTTCTTCTTGGAGGTACCTACAATCAGTATCCAAAACGCAGACTCGTCAAAATATCGTAAATTCTGTTGTATTCCTCCAGAACATATGCATTTCTTATTTGGACTGCAATGACCCTAAAACAAGAATCATAATGTAATTGTAATACGTTAGCATTTTATAAATAAAACTACAAGTACACTTCGGAGCGCGCCACGCCGCCGCGCCGTGAGAGAAGTTAGTAAAGATTCACTGCGAGACCTTACTGCGCCTGCGCGGCGGTCTGAAGCGGCCTCCGAAGTATCCGTATGGAGAGTGCTGATAGAATATGACATATGACCAAACGACAACAAACCGACCGAACGATATTATTACATTGTTTGCATATTTATTAATTGTATTAATTAACTATACACTTTAAACAATCGTATCAGACGTTGTTTGATAAGATATTTTATTCGCAAAAAAGGATCCTCTTCAAGCCTGTCAAATAAAGTATAAAACACAACTAACCTGTATTTCACGATGTGTTTGTGATCAAGCATAGCATGTACACGTTTGGCAGTCATATGGTGAGCTTTAATTATAGTTTCCATAGGAATTTAATTCATTTCCTATATGGTTCTGGCGACATTTGAGCATTTCAACTGTAGCTGTTCCGGAGACTCATAAAATTGATCTAAAAAGGAAGAATATTTAAGTAATACGATTGCATGTTACCATATTAACTTAACTGTACATGTAATTAATTGAATACTAATAAAAAAAGCACTCACTCTTAAGCGTTTATGTTTTATTTGTAGATAAACATTACGCACGGCTTACGATAAAGGCCGGTAAACTCTGACAGGCGACGAATTTCATAAACAACTTGTGAGTGTTGCAAGCGTTAAAAAATATTCCTTTCGATTTCTCTGGAATAATTAGTCTGATTCGGCGGGGAACACTGTGTGAAATTTTCGAATGTAACGAATGTTAAATTTAATTTGAAACAACCCAATTCTGATTTGACAAAAATCAACGGAATGATTGCGTTACATTTGAAAAATCAAGAAGAATCTGAACGATTGTTCAGGTTTTCCGAAACAACTGGCCCATAGTTGTGTATTTGAATTATTTTGCGATTAACTTTTAGATTTGAATATAAAACAAGGTATTTTCTCTTTCTAACATCTTTTACATCATATTTCTAACCACATTAGTAAGGGAGACACAACGATTTCTATGAGACCTACATGAGTTGTTCCCAAAACCGAACAAATAGATCTGACGGGCTAAACTTCATTGATCGTATAGACCATGGGTCGGCAACCTGCAGCCCGCGAGGAGTCTTGGTGCGGCCCGTAATATTCTCGCCACAATGCACGTGACTTTTAACTTGCCTTGGATTTTTAACTGATTTGACTGCCGAACTGAATCTACTCAATACTCGTTTACAGGGAAAAAATAAATTGATATGCCATATGTATTCAGATGTTAAATCATTTGAAATTAAACTATCATTGTTTATCAAGCATGTCGATGAAAGGACACTTGATCATTTTTCAAATTGCAAGAAAGCAGTAGAAGAAGCTGTAATAAATTTTATTTGGGAAAACACTAACATGAAAATGGCATTACTACAACTGCAAACTGAGTTTGAAAACTGGTTTGCTGATTTAAAAAAAATCTCAATGTCAAGTCACTTCAATTTCATCTAGGGTGGTGGACTTTTTTTTATTGTAGAACACTTTTTTAATGAAGAGTCGTTTTATTTACAAACACTTTTGAGTAACAATGAAATCAACATTTTTTGTAACTAATTTTGGCCCGGACCTCGCATGGGCAGTACAGGGTCTGTACTCTAAGTATCGGTTAATGCAAGAGAGAAAAATATTTTAAATAACACCCCTTTTATACTGCTAAAAACTGTAAAAATACCGTCCTTCAGACTATTAAAAAGACGATAATAACAATAACACAGGTATTAGATATCTACTGGGGTAACGTGGTCCATTCTAATTAGTCGGTAACAATACCTTCTATAAAATTCATCCAGAGGTCTCTAACATTCATACTCTCTTAATAAGCTAAGAAAAATTAAATCAATGTGATTAACTACAGTATTTATCTCATAGATGTCACTATTCTTAACACTCAAGATGGAGATTTTCGAAAACCCCTTCGCAGTGGATATCGATAATGTACCAAGCTATTTGCAAATCAACATGATAGATTTGCAAAGTGATAGTATCCTTAAAAGGCATTTAAGGAAAAAAATAATTTGGTAGATTTCTATGGGAGTTTGCCTTCCGAAAAGTACAAAGAATTAAAAAGGTTTGCTCAGCAAATAATTACTATGTTTGGTAGTACATATATTTGTGAGCAAACTTTTTCAATTCTTAATTATCAGAAAAACAAACACTGTTATCACATTTAAATTTGGACGCAATAACTACGCGTCTCCACAACAAAGATGCAAGCAAATATTATATGTAGCCATTTTAACAACAATAAATGTCATAAAAATACGAAAACCGTTTTAGAACTGAAATATTGTAGTTATACTGTAATGATTTGCAGTGGCGCAGCTAGCATGGGTGCCACCCGGGGCGGATAACGTTGTGTCACCCCCCCCCCCCCCCTCCCATTAAAGTTGACTTGGAGCAAATTTTGACCTTATATTATTATTCTTGTCTTTGCAGATTTCCTCAAAACTCCTCAAATTAAATTGAACCTTGTGGAAAAGACTGCCTTCCTGAAGAGAATATGTGCATTACAAACCCTTTTGCAACAAGGCATTCCCGTTGTGTCTCGATTCCTAGCCCAGTTCATACCCAGTTGGAACGGAACTGACCACTCGGACGAGGTAATGCTTTACTTTAATTATATGCTTTATCCCATACACTACTTGAAACCCCGTAATAACGACAGGGTTTTTATTATTTTTGTTACGGTAAACCTTTCTATACACATCCCGTAGAAAAGTGTTGTAATTCCAAATTTTCTGTTTTATAAAAATTATTTTTTTTTCTCTGAATAGAAAAGTGATTATCGTATTTAAGTAGAAAATCGTATTTAAGGTAGATCACTTTATCTCCACGAGATGTCGCTAGTGTCTCTTTTCCACCGGACCGCTTGTTTCATCAATTATCTTTTGTTTTCACTCTCCTGTAAAATTTACTTTTTTGACTTACGACCCTTTTCTGCGGGATGTGTGATCTATGTAATTGAAACCACTTGTCCAGTCTTTTACTATTTGAATAATGATTTCTTTTTATTTTAGATTCTGGAATTATTGGAGTGGATAACTTTTGAGACCTTCGATGAATTATATGATCTCATTTTAGAACCTATCAGTGATCTATTTATGACGAATGACGTTTTGTACCGCTGCACACTGCTCAACATGTTGAAAAAAATGTGCAAAAATATTGTGAGTAATGCTTTAACTTTTTAATTAATATTGCAAAAAAAACACTTGATAGGTATTATATTTTTTAATGAAATTTTTTTGTTAATTACAGCACGAAATGATGAAACCGGAAAGAAAGTTTATATTCCTGCGCCGGCCAACTAATGATAATGATGGCAATGTCAACATTTTAAATCAATTCACAGATTTCATCAATAAACTCTGTGAAAAATCTCTAAACACTTTACCAGGTAAATTTTTCCTCCCACAATGCTTTTAAATTTTTATTTTAATAAAACCACTAGAAATACTGCAAAGGGATTTAAAAATATTATTGATTGTTAATAAATGTAGTATTTATATAGTTCTACCTCTTGCTGCCCCTATATTATTTGGTGAACACCATTGACTTGATAGTTCATCTTGTTTTTTGAAGGTCAAGTGTGCAAAATTTCATCAAACTTGGAATAAAACTGTAGAATGAAAAAAAACAACTCAAAACCAAGCCGGCCGCTATGTATATTTTTAAGATGCTTTTATATTAGTTATTTGAATATATGTAGTTAACCCCTCCGTAACGTAAGCAGATATAAGCGTTAAAAATAGGACAGCAGTCAAGTACAATAAGCGTGTTTATACGTCAGCGCGTGTGTTTCCATAGAAATCGTTATAACTCCGTTATTGTTTTAGTTACATCCCTAAAACAAAAAGTCAAAGGTCGATAGTAGATCAAGCTGCACATTTTTATCAAGTTATCTATGGAAATACATAACAGGAATCAGCTGTCAATCGTGTAGTTGACAAAAATATTAACCCGCGCAAATTTGCTACCGGCAGCTCCACCGCGCTCCACATTTTAAATTTTTATTAAATATTTTTATATGAAATGATAAAAAAGTGAGATGACAAAAGTGTTTATTACACATATATACAATAGAATAAGTATTGTTGTTTGCATAATCTGTGATTTTAGTACCGTTTTCACATTAAAACATCACGTGAGTCATTTTTACCTATTTTTAATGTTTGCGTTCTAAATTTTAATATTTACAAATGCTAATATTTATTTGTAATATAATAATTTGAAAGCGTATTTTGTAACCTTTCTAAAACAGTTTTTACTATTTGGCTACGTTCAGAAATGTTTCATTTATAGAGCTTTAATTGTGAAGCGGTTATAACTAAAAGTTTTCGTAAAATGTCATTTCGTTTAAGACACCAAAAGCTAATATTCTCGAAAATTCGGAGGGGTTAATAACGTATGTTACCTAATCTATATATAATACCCAAAAATTACAACTCCTATTTTTTATATTAATTTAAACATTTAAATTCCCAGGATTGAAAAATAATTCCGGGATTGAAAGCCCTAGTTATAATCTCCTTTTTCTTTAACGACACCCGTATCGAAAGGAGAGGTTATAAAAGAGCTCTCAGCGGCAGGATCATAAGACTTTTAATATTTCCAGGGGAAATTGCGTTGAAGCATTGTTTCCTGGACATTTACGAGGTAATCGCCGACCTGGAGCTGCAGTGCGAGAAACCAATATGGAGCGTTATGTCCAAGAACCTGGTCTATGATATCCTCTCCTCATATAACCCCTTCTCTATCAATAGAGTGTTGGGTGTGATACTTAAGTAAGTTACAATTGGCGGTTTTCTCTAAAGTGCGTTTGGTGTTTTACTATGAGAATTGCGTATTATGTAATGGTAATGCATCGATATTGTGTATCTAATTATTATCATGTTATTCATTGGCAGCGCTTGGGTTGATTTTTTTTTGTGGGTGGTTTGTGGTGCGTATGGAAAGAGAATTATAAGAATTAGAAGAATTAACTCTCGCACACACACACACACGGATAAGTGCTGCCTGCAAATTTTTTTGCATGGTATTCTTGATTGGCGTACTTTTATGGTGTGTGAAGAAAGTGGAAAAAGCATTTGCTGAAATGCTGACCATGAAATCCACCGCTGGCAGCGATGTGATGAAATTCATTTAGATGTAAGAAAAATGTAACAGGAAAAGACGAACATAAAATTTTTCATATATGTGAGGGAATTTTTCTCCCTTTTTAATGTTTGATTGAACTCCCAATGAGATAGGCCACAAACAGCATTGGTTTGTATCCTAGTATATCGATCATCCAGTTGATTAGTCAGACATCTCCAAATATTAAGTTTTGAGATAATGAGGAAAGCCATTTTAGAATGCTCACTGTAAATCAAATATTATTTACTTGTGTCTGTATTTTACATATTAAATATTAAGGGTCAACTGAGATCTCGGTCTCGGCATTCTTGGCTACAAATTCTATCGAGAACTCTGTCTCGGTTCTCGGCCATAACCGAGACTATTGTAAGTAGGTACGGTATAGGATAATGGGATTCAAATCTTCAGCGCGCGTCCACATTCGTCACTTGGTGTCAGTGCGTGAGAGAGCTGTCGATTGTGATGGTCGACTGGCAGCGAGGCAGGTTTTACTTACCGCCGCCCCGCGCCGTTCGTTCATTTCACTACTTTTGTAAACAAACAATTGTAGTTAACGGAAATTTGTTTGAATTTTGTTCGTAGTAGAAAAAAATAACTTCTCTTATGTGTTGTTGTGATTAATTATAATTACTAGCCAGAATAACTACATAAACTAGTTAAGTGAATATCAAGATCATTACATATTATTTTATACGTATATTGGATATTAGCAGAGCTGGTCAATTATACGACATGAGGCGACACTCTTTGAAGGGTGAAAATGCAGAAAAATTCCTTTTTATGTGCTACAACATCATGTTGTTCAATTTTGATTATTAAAACTATTTAACACAAATTATTATTACATTCTTAAATATACTGTTTTCAGCTAAAATAGCGCATTTTAATTTTTTATTCTCAATTTATCTATTCTCGGTCTCGGCTCTTGGTCTCGGCTCTTGGTCTCGGCCGAGATTTTAATTTATTCTCGGTCTCGGCCGAAAATGAAAAACCTGTCTCGGTCGACCCTCATTAAATATTCTATAAAATAACACGAGAAGCATAACGGTCCGGTACGTTAGTGTGACATTTTGAATTTCCTACTAGTAACCCAGAAAACATAATTCATTGTTTATTTCGTTTAAGTTTTTGTAACATCTCGTCTTACAGAAATCTACTATCGGAAGATATGCCACTCACACAGTTACGTTACAGCATGCCTGTGTACTGGTCGCGCCGTGATCGCCTGTCGGTATACGCGTTTGTAGTGTGTTTGTTTATATTGTAGGGTATCCATTAGTTTTTATCGTTTCGAGGCGTCGGTAACTGGAGATTGCTTATGACTTGTTGGTGTTATATTACAAACATTAAGATTTTGTGGAATTCGTCGTGTTTTGTTACGTGAATTTTATTATTTATGTTATTGTTTTTTATCTCAATATTACTGTTTCAACAATGGTAGAGGAAGAGTAGAACGATATGTTTTTAACAATGATTCAGATTTTTCTATGAGTAACCATGATGAGTATAGAATGAATAATTTAGAGGATCCAGATGATCCTCCGGAAATAAGTGACGGTGAAATTGAGGATTCTGATTTATTAGAAATTAATCCCTCTGCAGAAATAGATGGACAGAGTTTTTCGCCTGCGTGGAGAAATGGTTACAGTTTAATTTTAAAACGGTAACAGTCAACTCAAAGCGACATACATCATACCGGCGATGTTATGTTTGTAAAAACAATACGCGAGAGCAAAAAAAACGAGTTCAGACTTGTCATTGGTGTAGTGACTGTGAAGTTGCCTTATGCCCTACAAAATGTTTTAAAATATATCACGCGCTACAAAACTTTCAAATTGATAAAACACGCCCGGTCCCACAAAACTAACACGTGGTCACCGTGTTCGATGTCGACGTAGCGTAACTTGAATGTGTGTGAGCGAGAAGGGCGATTTCTTATAGTGACTGAAAAAATCATTTGTTTACGTATATTCGTTGAAAAAAAAGTTTTTATTTGTTACAACATTATGTGGAAAAGTACATTTATGACATATACTAATTAAGTTTTACGATAAACTATACCATTACTATTCTATGACTGATTATTTGCGGGAGGGCTACATTTTTTGTGGTAATTACAAGTTTATTTATTAGTTGACCTCTACTCAAAATTTGGTTGTTATTATTTTTAACTGTACAATAAACATAAACAATTGTTCGTATTACACTTTTTTTTTCAAAAGTTTAAATCTTCAGATTGCAGAGTAATTATAATTTTAATATATAAGTTGCAAAACTGAAAATTCACACCGTTTCCGGGGAACATTCGCAAATGTAGCCAGCCGCCCAATAGGGGTTAAAAAAAAATTGTAATATATTTTTTAAATTTAATTTTCTGAAAGATGCATTTGTTAATAATGCTATCACCAAATGTTTTTTTACAGCATTTCATGTGAAACCATTTGAATCAGTATGTGTGTTGAATTATCCTTCAGCAAAACTGTGAATGCGTTTTTCTAGAAACTTTTTAATACGTTTTTCAACCTGGTTGACAACATATTAAAAAACTATACATCCGATTTGCATATGTACCATGTCTTAAGAGCCTAGCAGTCCTTTAAGTATTTTCAAATTTGGTGAAATTAGTTTGCTGTTTCGTCGTAACGTCGCCCGTGTAGTTTTTACATATTTCAACTTCGGTATTCTGTTTTAAAGTTATACATAATTTCACAACGCTACTTGTAATCTAATTCGCCGATTTCCTCCTCCCGTCAAGCTCTAGGGCGTCGACTTTACCATGAAACTTGTATGTAATTTTGTTCAGCGAGCATTTGGTGATATCAGGGGTATAAAAGCAGTTTTATTTAAAATTTTGCAGAAAGTGAAAAAAATTATAATTTTTCCAATGTAAATTATTACTTTTTCAACACAAATTCAAAAGTAAATTAAGGATACTTTAATGAATCGATAATTATTTTTGTTATTAATATCATCGCAAAGAAAAAAAACCTCTTGTTGTCATTGTTTTATTTGAAAACTTAACAAAATTGATAATCACGGTTGATTAGACTATTATAATTTTAATAATTTTTTTTTATAATTTTATTTATCTTAAAAAATGGAACATGTTACATACAGTGTTACTTTTCCTCCATTAAAAGCATTTGCTTGTGGAATTATGCACCAAGAATTTTTATTACTACAAAATGTGCATACCTATATTACGAGTATAATACAATATTATATATTCAGGGTATTATTAGGCGTACTTGACGTATTTTAACCAGTAATTCGTGACATTATTTGGAATAAAAAATGTAAATGAAATTTTGGTCTCCGGCGACTTTTTTTTTCAAAACTTTTTTCCTCAAAAAAATTTTTTTTTCCGCATGTCGTCACTGGTCACCCAGCCGAGTAGCCGACCAACCCCTCACCCCATCTCTAACTGTCCAACACCTAAAAAATTATTATGTTTTTTGTAGAAAAAAAAACAAAGATGTCACTGTAGACAAGAAATTTCATTTTCATTTTTTACTCCAAATAATGTCAGGAATCAATGGTTAAAGTAAGTCAAGTACGTCCCTTAAAACCCTGTAGGTATATATGCAGTCCAAGTGCTGCATACATATAAAATATATTGATTTTAATACAATACATATATTTTATTTTATTTATTTATGTTTATTTAGGAAGCATACAATTGTGTGTAAAGTAATTGTACATTAAATAGTGAATATAATTTAAACCAGTTAAGTTCAGTGAAATCAAGTGGTTATTAAACAATTATAGTAGGTATAAATTGTAAGCACGTTGTAAAAATTATCAAAAAGTGGTAATAATCAATACAGAAATAATAGTTTTGAGTAGTTATTTAAATAAAATTACTAAAAAATAAAAAAATAAAATAATAGTACATAGTGTTAAGTAAAAAGTTATAAAAAAGAAAATAATAAACAAGAATTAATAGTTTTTTTTATTTTTAATTTTTAACTTTATGAGTAAAACCTCAAATTGTAATATTTAAATAAATGAAGATAATATAAGCAATAATAAAGCAAGAGGTCCTGGGTTCGAGTCCCAGAGGTGTCAATATGTTTTTCTGATTTTTCTGTTTCCAGATTTTCGATTGAGTTTCGCTTATATTATCTTCATTTATTTAAGAATTAATAGTTTTCATTTAAGTACATTGTACGGTTAGTTTGATTTTAGTCGATTTAAGGGTAAAATGGATAATGTATATATGCAGCACTAGGACTGCACATATACAGGATGTTAAGTACTTGACTTACTTTAACCAGTGATTCCTGACATTATATGGAGTAAAAAATGAAAATGAAATTTCGGTCTCCGGTGACATCTTTGATGTTTTTTTTCTACAAAAAACATAAAAAAATGGTAGGTGTTGTACAATTGGAGGAGGGGTGAAGGGTTGGTCGACTACTCAGCTGGGTTTATACATGTTTATATATAAAGCTCAAACCAAAAAACCTTAGTTTTCGAGTAAATAGAGTTTGAAGACTAAATTTTTTAGGTTAAATTAGAAAAAAAGTTAAAGTTGCTACATGGTTACTGTCAGATCAGACAGCTTGACTATTCACATCTAGTCACCAAACACGGCTAAAGCCATTTAAAGCAAAGTTTTAATTCTGAATGGTGGTCTTTTATTAGGGCGATACATCTTCCAATCTGGAACGTACCGCAAATAAGAGTATACCTTATAATATTTTTAAAAGATCAATGTGAAATAACACAAACCAATCAAATAAAATTTACTTGCGCATGCTGAATTTGAACCCGTGACCTCCGGAACGCCAGTCGAGAGCCTTATCGAAAATAACAAAACTAGAAATGAAAAAATATATTATAAATAAAGATATGTAAACGTGAACAAAACTAGGGTATAAGTGATTAATTTTATGTGAATAATTTTATAAAATTTCATTAAGATTTTTCAAAAATAGTTATTTGCCATCGAATAGATATTTTGCATTTCATATTATTTGTTCTTATTTAAATGTCGGAAACATTTATTTAATTATCATATACATTTATTTAATTATCAAAAACATTATTTAATTATCATAAACATATAATATTATGTTAACTTTGAATATCCCTGAACAGCGCCGACACAGCTCGCCCGTGCGATTTGAGTAGATAGTAAATTAAAGAAGAAATTGTAAAAAGGGCCATTTAATAATTCCGACAATGTATTCAGGTCTAGTAAATGACTGATCTTTTGGGTGATTTAGCTTTTACTTAAATTATTTAAAGTAGCGTGACAGACAACCTTCCGTCTTCGGGCTTGTCCAGGCACTGAAACAATAATTGAGATCTGCTCTTAATATATGATACGAAAATTGATGCAAACCAAATAAATCATTGGATTTTAATATATTTATTTTTAAATTGAGACTCTTAAAATACTGTTTTATTGGATGATATTTTTATTTTATTAACTAACATGTTTTTTGGTACATTAAAACGATTCTAAAGTTGACTGATTTATGCAGTTTTTTTAATAATATCACATCGTCATTTAGCTAAAAAGGCACTTTAATTAAAAAATTAAAAAATGAAGCGGCATACGTTGAGATGTTTTCTATCTAAAAATATTTTTTGCCTTTTTTTTCCTTTATGCATACAACAACATAAGAAAAATATTTGCAGGTCGATTGAGATTTGTTGAAAACAACTATTTTTCAAACAGTAATCAAGTATGAAAAATATTTTTTGTTAATATTTAATTATATTTCTGGGGATAGAAAGTAAATGTAACTATCATTTTTTTGGTATAACTTTTTTTTTGTTTGTACGGTTATGGACGTAGGCGACTTCGAAAACGCGCAAAAATCATTAAATATTGAAAAATCTCTCGTACCATCTTAAACTGTTCAAAAATCCAGTGTCTATGGCACCACGTAGGGGAATTTTGATATCTAAAAAAAAAGAAAAAATGGCGGACCAGCTAATTTTATTTTCGATTTTTTATGGAAAATTTTTCGCATTCTAAAAGAAAACTAGAAGGGGGCCTTTTATAAAAAAATCCCTAGGTGGTGCCGTAGTGACTGGATTTTGTAAGAGTTTAAGATTTAGTGCATGTACATGTATCATATGCATGCAAATTGGATGTATAGTTTTTTAATATGTTGTCAACCAGGTTGAAAACATGTTAAAAAAGTTTTGAGAAAAATGCATTCAAAGTTTTGCTGAAGGATGATTCAACATACAAACTGTTTAAAACGGTTTCATATAAAATGCTGCATATCCGTCAATTTTACAAATTTCCTTAAAACATTTGGTGAGAGCATTATTAACAAATGCATTTTTTTTTAAATGAAATTTTTTTAAAGTGCCTTAAAGCCTGTGTGAACTGAATAAAAATCTTGTAAAATTACATCAACTTTTTAAACTGGGGGGGGGGCTCATTCACCGTTGCCGCCCCGGGCCTTTGGTGGGCTTAGTCCACCACTGGTTGTCAGTCCTCTTCGAGTCTCTGATGATTGTTTACCAAAATTCAATCTTTTTGAATCATCCACACGCACACTGTAATCAAATCATCTGCAATTTATTGTTTTTGTAAAAATGCATTTATTAATTTAACAACTTTTTCAGATATCGAGAGATCCATGAAAAAATCATCAAAATCCATAACTGTGAATTGTTCAGAAAACAGATGACGCTGGTATTGGCCTACTCCACTGATTATATGAACAGCCTCTGGTTTGGGCGCACCATCACCGCGAGGCACAACGGCTTCATGTTGGACGATCTGCCCGAGGAGTGGGTGGAGCGGATGGGCAGCCGCTTGGCCCAGTATGACCAGATCCTAACCATCAAGAACCACATTGCCTTTGCCGGGTTCATGATGGAAGGCATGCGCGACGTTGATAAAGAGTTTTGGCTCAAGACGGTGATTGCGCCCAACTTTCAAAATATATCAAGGTTTATCGAGATTTTCAAATCCTAAACACTACATGGTTTTTATTATTATTGGTTTTTGTGTATATATTATTATTACAGTTTATACATTTTTATTACAATTTCTACATTTTTATTGCAATTTTTATTAAGATTTCTAATTCAGTCTTAAATATTAAGTTATTATTATTACAGTTACAATTTCTAATTTATTATTAGGCATACAGTTTATACTAGCACATACAGTTTCTTATATGTTATTATTAAGTTATTATTATTACAGTTTATACATTTTTATAACAAATTTCTACAATTTCTAATTTTCGGTGGTGGGGACCCTCATTTTTTGTGTAGATATTTTCATGTTTTCTTTGTGTTGTTTTACCAAAAAAATTAAAGTTACTGCGTTTGTCATGTGCTCATACGGATTTTCGTGTTTTGTCAAACTTTCCGAAAAATATTTTAATTCAATAAGATTAAAATTAGTTCTAAATCTTATACCCAGATTGAGTACACCCCGTATCACCACCAAAAGTTATAATGGTAATGGTAATCTGTTGGGGCGAGGTCCGGAGAGTACGGCGGATGTCTTAGACATTCCAATTGAAACTCCTCTAATTTGGTAGCCATCTGTTGTGCAGTGTGTGGTCTAGCGGTCAACGCGCGTTTGTTGATTTGCTTCACTCAATTCGTGAGGTACCCACCTTTCAAGCTTTTTCACCTTCCCAATTTGCTTCAAGTGGATTAAAACAGTTTTTTCACTAACACCGCAGCCTGCAGCTAACTCGGACGTGGTTTACGATGGATCCGCTTCCACAATAGCCTTCAATTCTTCATTATCAACTTTGGTCCGGCCGTCCACGGGGCTTGTTCTGCAGGTCGAAATTTCCAGAACGAAAACGTTGGAACCAAAAACGCACTGTGTTTTCTTTTGCGGCACCGTCGCCATACACATCATTAATCCTTCGAGCCGTTTCTGCAGCACTGGTGCCACGGTAAAACTCGTACTCGTAAATATCGCGATATTTCAAGTTTTCCATTTTGTAAACTAAGTGACGCAAAGAAAAAAACAATTAAGGAAAAAACAAATTAATTATAATTTTCGAAACACAAATACATGAGTAAATAAATAGCTGTATAAATTTGAATTTGGAATTCCTAACCAATGAGAAGATATTTGGGATCAAAGTTGCCAGTACGGAAAATGCCAATTTCATATGTAAGGACCTAATATTTACTAAAATGTCAAATATGATTATAAAACACCTAACGTGAATTCTGGCCCGTGCATAACTGATCTACTACATAACGGGTCTTATAATAAATTCCAAAAAAACTAAATTAATGCACATACGATCTCCACATGCCAAATATACCATCACGCCTGTAATAAAATCGCATACATTTGAGTGTATACACAATTCGTCACAATCTTGCAAATGCGGAACCATTGAAATTGTACAAACGTATATATATTTGGGGATAACTGTAGATACGCATATGAAATAAATAACGCCTACGAGCTATTGCTGGGCGAATTTACAAAATTCAATTTTTCATGCCCATAAGTACGTTAAAAATAATTTATTTGTCATTGGCGGAATCTACTATCAGATATGGAATAACGTCTTGGGGAAACTCGTGCAAGACAAATATAGGTTACATTCAAACAATTCAAAACTCTTTGACTAAGCTCTTGGTAAGCAAAAGTATTTATGCACAAAGAAGAGACATAAAATTATTATATGAGTCAGTATATATATTACCTGTTCGAGGGATATTATGGTTTAAGATTGTATGCCAAAACCTTTTGTCGGATTCAATACATAAAGAAAAAGTTGACCATGCACATGGCACTAGATTTAGTAAAAATGAGGGTTTATCCATTCCGAAAATTATAAATAAATACGGACAACGGACATTCACTTATCTTGTCCCTACCATATTTAATAAGATGCCAGCAAACATAAAAATCGAATCAAATTGCACCACCGATTTAAAAAAAAAATTTAAAAATGGCTAATGGATCAAAACTTTTTATACTGATATTGTTTTGTAATCTTATGTATAAATATGACTAAGAGTAATTTGCCTGTGTTATATCTGTCTATCTGTATATTTTATGCCTTTGTATTGTAGCTATTTAAAAGTTATTCTTCTGTATCTATTTTGTGTATTGTGGTTTCATGTTATATTTGTGATTTAATGTTATATTAATATTGTTAAATTGACCTGCTGACAAACTGCTTTGGCAGTTTAGCGGGTGCTTAAAATGAAGAATAAAAAAAAAAAAAAAAAAACTTCAATTATAACTAAAACAAACACGATTATGGTATATGAAGATGGTTCGAGTGCGCATGCCCGGATCATAAACATCTCATACAAAAATATGTATTCAGTGCGAGTAAAAACTTAATTTTATAAGGAATAAATCACCGTGTTGTCCACTAACTGCGCAGAACTCTGGGCACATGGTCTTAAGCGGGCGCTAGTTTTTAGTACCTATGCGCCGAGTGTCAAGTCGAGTCCCAAGTGGCCGGTCGAGTCCCATTCGTTTGCAGAAACTTCTCAATTTTCGAGCGTAAAAATTATCCAAAATAATTTTTTAGATTTATATTTCTGCAACTGTTAATTAATTATTTTTATGTTGAGAGCGCATTCATTATTTTTTGTGAACACAAAGAATTGTCAATTTTTTCTTGGTATGTTTCTGGAATATCTGGTGGGGACTGTCCCCACGGTCCCCTTGTGAAGAATCCCCACTGCTTATTCCATCTGGACTCTCTTTTGATTTGGTGCTATTAGGAATCTGTAAAAGATACGTTTCATCAATCTCTTTGAACACAAATTTTTCTCGGTTTAGCCGAACATTTCTATTTAAACTAAAATTAAAATTCTGAAACATGTGTTTACCAGATAATGTATTGTTTTATTTTACTGCATGATTGATTATATGATTTGAAATGGGTGTTGTATAATACAAAACCTTTTTTGAAAATTTAATAAATCTGCCAACGACCTATGGTATAACCTTATTGTTCTAAAAATAAACATTTTTTCTCAAAATTTAAAACATGCATTTAATAGATAAACAAAACAGTCTTTCGAAATCAATTTATAATTTTTTATGGAAAAGAGTCAGTACGTCTAAAATCTGATTTAAAAATGACATATTTCTGGTTTTCTCTTATACCCTCATTTTTTATAGTTTGTGTATTTTATTATTTTGCTGGTTTTTGTCTTATTTCTTTTTATGTTACCTCTAATGTGGATAAGGTTATTTTAGGCTCATCTAGAACTTATACATTCAAATCTAATCTGTTGGATATGACAAGGTCAATTAACATCCTGGATTTATCTGTTATTCATGTCTCACTTAAAAAGTTATTTCATTCCCAAAGTTTGAATGGATAAATTTAATATTTTAATTTAATTAATTACCAAAATTATACTTGTTTGTCAGAATATTTACTCTTTTTAGCTTGCATTACAAAATATATTGTAATTTTACAACTGAAAACTGAGATGTTTTCTGGGATATTTGATAAAAATCCTGATAAATATCTAAAATATTTTACTTTAAAAATTAATGCCAAAGATGTTATTTACCTACTATATTTTTTTTTGTTGCTCCTAGGTATATGAATTGTACCTACGAGTTCTTTAAAGTCATCCATGTGGATTTAGCATTAGATACATTCTTATTTATTATTTTGTGTTTATGCTTCATTCATATATTTTGTAATATTTTTATTTATGTTATACTATTGTTATAAATTAAATTTGTATTCGATGTGTAAAAGCCCAATAGGGTGTCAATAAATAAATAAATAAAATATCAAGACTTGTTTGTCATTCTTTAGATGATAATACAAAATATATTGAAAAAAATTCAATTGCAACTACAATTATTGTACAACTGAAAACTGTGATGTCTGTGTTACTTGATAAAACTTGTGATATTATTAAACGTAGTTAGTTAGCATTTTTTATTGTGGATAAATGAAATAACTATGTTTTATTTTATTTTTTTTATTTTTTACTTTATGAGTAAAACCTCAAATTGTAATATTTAAATAAATGAAGACAATATAAGCGAAACTCAATCGAAAAACTGGAAACAGAAAAACATATTGACACCTCTGGGACTCGAACCCAGGACCTCTTGCTTGCAGTTTTTCGATTGAGTTTCGCTTATATTGTCTTCATTTATTTAAATATTACAATTTGAGGTTTTACTCATAAAGTTAAAAATAAAAAAAATAAAATATTCATCCTAGACTTGCAGAAAAGTCAATAGATGTCGCATATTAAATAAAATGGATAAAAATTTATCCAGACACTATCTAGAGAGCATTTAGTTCGGGTTTGAATCTTGCAATCATACATAAAGATAGTTGCCAATAACATATGCGTTAAAGAAAATGAAGATAATGTAGGTGGTTCTTAGTCAAAGTATGGTACAGTTAAACATGACCGAATTTCATATCGACACCGTGGCGCAGTGGTTAGCGCGTTTGCCCGGAAAGCTAGAGGTCCTGGGTTCGAGTCCCAGAGGTGTCAATATGTTTTTCTGATTTTTCTGTTTTCAGTTTTTCGATTGAGTTTTGCTTATATTGTCTTCATTTATTTAACTATGTTTTACTTTAAAATTAACACTAAAGACGTTATTTATTAGAAAATATCAGTTAAAGTAAGTTAGTTAATCATAGTTATTTAATAAAAATTGTGATATTATTCAGCTTAGTGAATGTTAGCATTTTATTTTTATCATTGACAAATATCATGATAAAATATGTTATTTAATTGAAAATATCAGGCTTGTTTGTCATTCTTTAGTTTATAATACAAAATATGTTGAAATAATTTCATTTACAATTATGTATAATTATTGTACAATTGAAAACTGTGATGTCTGTGTTTTTTGATAAAAAATGTGATATTATTCAGCATAGTTAGTTAGCATCTTTTTGTATCATGGATAAATATCTATAATGTTTTACTTTTAAAATTAACACTAAAGACATTATTTACTAGAAAATATCAGGCTTGTTTGTCATTCTTTATCTTTTAATATGTTAATACATACAAAATATGTTGAAATAATTTCAATTAAAATTGTTGTACAACTTAAAACTGTGATTATTTTCTATGTTATTTCATAAAAATTGTGATATTTTCAGTCGTGAAAGTTAGCATTTTATTTTTATCATGGATAAATATACATATTTAATATTTTACCAAAGATGTTATTTACTAGACAATATCAGACTTGTTTTACATTCTTTTAGCATACAATTCTAAATATGTTGAAATAATTTCAATTACAAGTGTTGTGCAACTGAAAACTGTGATGTTTTCTATGTTATTTGATAAAAAATGTGATATTATTCAACGTAGTTAGTTAGCATTTTTTATCTTGTTTTAATACCTATTTAATAGAAAATATCAGTTAAAGTAAGTTAGCCAAACTTAGTTATTTAATAAAAATTGTGATATTATTCAGCTTAGTGAATATTAGTATTTTCTTTTTAACATTGATAAATATCTATAATATTTAACTTTAAAATTAACACCAAAGATGTTATTTACTTGAAAATATCAGGCTTGTTTGTCATTCTTTAGCTTATAATGCAAAATATGTTGAAGTAATTTCAATTACAATTATGTATAATTATTGTACAATTAAAAACTGTGATGTCTGTTTTTTGATAAAAATTGTGATATTATTCAGCGTATTTAGTTAGCATTTTTTGTATCATGGATAAATATCCATTTTTTACTTTTAAAATTAACACTAAAGACATTATTTACTAGAAAATATCAGACTTGTTTGACATTATTTATCTTGTAATATAAAATATGTTGAAGTAATTTCAATTGCAATTGTTGTACAACTGAAAACTGTGATGTTTTCTGTGTTATTTGATAAAAATTGTGATATTATTTGGTGAATGTTAGCATTTTATTTTTATCATGGATAAATATACATATTTAATATTTTACTCTAAAATTAACACCAAAGATGTTTTTTGGTAGACAATATCAGACTTATATACTCATTATTTAGCATACAATTCAAAATATGTTGAAAGAATTGCAATATTTGATAAAAATTGAAGTTTTCACTTCAAACAACAATAATTGAAGTACATGAAAGTCAGCCTAACGAAGCGTGATAATTCACGAAAGCAGAGTTTCGGTGCGGCCATAGGTTCAGCAGATTTTCTGCCGAAACCGAAACTGATTCCGAAACTAGATTTTTTTTGCCGAAACTGAAACCGAACCTTCGGTCGGTCACTACTATTTTTATCATGGGTAAATATAATGTTTTACTTTAAAATGAACACCAAAGATGTTCTTGACTTGACTTTAGTCTTTGCTTTGTCTTTAGCTTGTTTTGCTAAATATTTTGAATTGTACAACTGAAAACTGAGTTGCTTTCTGTGTTATTTGATATTATTCAGTGTAATGAATGTGAGTGCTTTATTTTGGATAAATATTATATTGTTTTACTAATTAACACATAATTACAGACTTGTTCATCATTATACTGTTTTTATATTTTTAGCTCGTATGCCGAAATATATTGATATTGTATATTGAAAACTCTGTTGTTTCTGTATTATTTGATAAAAATTGTGATATTCTTGATGTTAAATACATTTTTTGTGATCACATTGTTGTTTTCTTTTAAACATAATCTGTCTTATGCTTTATATTTTACATCACAGCATTATTACAAAATATATAAAAGTTTTTGAAATTCACTTTTGAAATTATACAAATACAACACTGAACAAGGGGCGAGATCAAAAATATTGAAATACAAGGCTAGACCCACTCAGAAGGGTCCGGTTGTCTGCCTTTGGTAATGGGGCTTGTTATTTTGTGCAGCAACCGGCTTCAAAATAATTTTTAAAATATCTAGTTTTCAACACAACATTCTTTGTGGCAGGTAATCGGCCATAATACATGGTATTGTGTCGGCCTTAAATAAATCAGTTGGCTTGTAACCAAAGTAAGGTGATGCTTACAAAATTATTAATTAAAATCATATTTAAATATAGGTAATATTCCCCGCCCAATAAATGGACAAATAAAAAAGCAAAAGAGATTTATACGGTTGATATGCAAAAAAAAAAAAAATTATGGGGTCGTCGACCGACCCACTTAGTCACAGACATTATGTTTGGCATCTTGGTCTGTCGAGAGTTAAGGAAAAAAAAAATTGAGTTACGGAAGTTCAAAAGAATTCATATTCTACTCTTTCATTTTACGGATAAACGCTTTGCTACGATGCGTATAGGAGAGTTTGAAACTCCCGCGCTGGTGAGACAACGGACGCACAACCCGCGCAAAACCAGTGCGCCGATGCCGTGCTTTCCACGCCGGCCCTCCCGCGCGGTGCTCGTTGCCCACCGAGTGTACGTTTGAGTTCGGCGTTTTCGAGCCCGTGACGCCATTGTTACAAACACTCGTTTTTGAGAACTGTAGTGATAAAATCATGTTCCGTTCGGGGCGAGCAGGGCCCCCTGTTGCCTTGATAAGCGGGGCGTGCTGCCTTTCGCCCCCTTTGCGAAGATATATCCCCAGGAGCCGTTCGACGGATTAAACCCAGTAACCGCTTCCGGAGCCTCACGCCAAGGAGAACATGTAAGCCGACCCTCAATTAAACCCCGTTTTGTGCTGATAACTGAGTAAACCCCCTGTCCCGTTGGCGCGAACCTTAGGGCCAGAGAGAGGTCATTGATAGATTATAGTATAGAAATCCCTTCTAGAATTCTGTTCTCTGCTGCATGCCAATATGTTTTCATAGAATAAACCTTGTGATAGCACACCCTGTTTTACTTGACATTGACCTGAAGTACCCATCCGTAATAACCTGGAGAGATGAGGCCATTGGCCGACCCATGGATCTGAGAAAAGACTTCTCCTCTGCCGGAACTGAGCTGGCCGCCGCAAGGAGACGGGTGAAGGAGGCTGAAACCTAGCCCCGGACTCAGGTAGTGTCCGCCCTCTCATGTCTCGCCCAGAGACCACTGTTACCCGAATTGACCTATAGTAATGTTTTTATGACCTCGTCTGGCGGGATATTTGCCCGTGATGGGCCCCAACGCCGAGACAATTGCATTGGAGCCTCTTGAAGGGGCCCCGCGCATTGCAGCTTTTTAAAAGTTATGCTTTAAAATATTAAGAATAATTAATTGTTTGCTCCCGTACATACACAATATGAATATGAATAAATAGTTTTGTCAATAAAAAAAAACTCAAACATATCAAGAAAGGCTAACAAATACAATATTGGATTGAATCACCGATGCAATATTGTATTTGTTCGCCTTTCTTAAAAGATTTGAGTTTTTTTATTGACGAAACTATTTATTCATATTCATATCTCGTGTGTAAGGGCGCAAACAATTAATTATTCTTAATATTTTAAAAGCATAACTTTTAAAAAGCGTTTTTGGTAAAATAATTACACGCGCCATCTACGAAAGAATAGAATATTAATTCTTTAGACAATCACCTGAAATACGAAGTTTTAAAGCTCTTAAAAATGTTATTCTTGAAGATAATATTCAAGAATTCTTTCAATTTTTGGTGGCAATCACGCACAAACACATGGACATACATGCATTATTCAAACTAGCAGTTAAAAACCCGGCTTTTAGTCCGGCTTCGCCCAGTTTGAGTGTAGGTGACCATTTTATAAATCCGATAGGAATGGTTCCATAATAGCCGGATCCATTGTGATCCAGTGACAGCTAGTCACCGGGACAAAGTAACCGTAACAGGAAAGGGGGCGTTCAAGTATTACCCTCCCTCCTCACATTAACGCACCGTAAAGTTTTTCTGTACCCCCCCCCTCCCCTTCCCTAAAAGTTACATATCACCCAAGTGACTATTTTTACCTAAAAGTTACAATTAAGTTGCCCAAAGTACTGGAAAGTCGCTTAAATACCTTTTTTCTTGTTTTAATCGCGTTTAGCGGTAATAAATAAAACAAGAGATTTCTAACTTGCAATACATGCGTATATTGTTTATTTTATTTATTTATATAAAACTTTCCCTTATCCCTCTTCTCCCCTTACCCGTCCCAACCCAAATATCTATTTCGCAGTCTATTTAAGTATAATTATAATCGCATTTATTTTATTGTTGTGTATTGCAGGTTTATAACTTGTTGAATTTACATCTGTATTATTCGACGACCTTCGTAGTCCAGTGGGTAAGACTCTTGACTCACAATCCGTAGGTCGCGGGTTCGAACCCGGCATGCGCAAATAAATTTTATTTGATTAATTTGTGTTATTTCACAATTAATTCATTTAAAATAATATATAGTATATTTGCGGCATGTTCCAGAGTGGAAGATACTATCAGTATCGCCCTGGTGTAAGACCACCATTCAGAATTGAAACGTTGCTTGAAAATGGCTTTAGCCATGTTTGGTGACCAGATCTGAATAGCCAGGTACTTCCCAACCTTCCTCTTCCCCAACTCCTTCCCCTCCCCACTACCTTCAGCCTCACAACATACCCCAATTGGGGCTGCCATAGTCTCACTGGCTCCAGATGGGAGAAGTTGAGATTCTTGTGCGGCATTCACTGTAAAAAAAAAAATATATATATTTTTAAAATTGCTGCTTAAGTTCTGTTTTTATTTTTTTTTTGCTTTCTTAAATGTTCTGGTTTACATTCAGTTACTTATATGTTTCTAAATACCTATCTGTGAACATTAATAATAGGCCACTTGCATCAAAAATTTTTAATTAACACAATATATGTATTTGACAAAAAATATTACAACATAAATTTATTCTTTAACCCTCCTCCGCCCGTCGCGCCTTTTTTGTAACGCGAGGTGCCGCGCGGGGTCGCTTAGGACCCCAATAATAAATACGATTAAATTGTTGTTATAGCATACATTTTATGTGTTATTTTACCTGATTACAGTCAGGTGATAATGACTGCTTGAAATGAAAAGAAATATTAAAAATTAGTTATTTATTTTCAATGCAAGAGCTTAAAAATCAACAAGGAACATTTTTTTGTAATTTTGAATCATATTTTTTAATAGAAAACCTAAAAAAAAAAATCTAACCAATTTCTATCAAACTCATAACTATTTGAGGTTGATACAGACTTATTATTATTACAACAAAAAAAAATCAACAAAATAAAATAAAATAACATATGATTGATTTTTCATATTATTTTGTTGACTTTTTAGAGCCTCACGCCGAAACAAAAGTCTGTATCTCACATCGCACATGCGCAGACTGAATTTTTTCGGCGCTAGCGTCATGTATAGTCCCTTTTAGGAAGCTACCTAAAGTAAGGAATCAGTGGGAACGTTTAAAATGAACATAATTAGCATTTTTATAAAACCTGGGCTTTTAAAGACCCCACGCGACTGGTGAAGGGTTAAACAAGAACTGGAGTCGTCTGTTATCGCTACCAAACATATCTACAATTTTGTCCATAAAGTCTTTTTCGTTGCAGTTCACTTTGTCTCTGTGTAAGATTAACATGCATAATCCAGACAGACGTTTATCTGACATTGTATATCTAAGCCATGTTTTTACACGACGTAATTTGCTGAATGATCGCTCCACCGTACATGTTGTTGCTGGTAATGTTAGCAAAACTAGTAAGGCGTACCTGGTGCTCGGATAAAACTTTGTAAAATGTAACAAGTCGATGGAATCTTGGCTACTTTTGTATTCTCGCGTTTTCCAAAAATCAAACCAACTCAAGGCTTCAGTTTCAAAATTATCAATTTGGTATACCTGATTAATAGTAGACATTATATCCTTAAACTGTTGATTCAGTTTGCACCATCGATTTTTGAAAAAAAAAATTTTTTTTTGAAGCCTCTATGCCTATTTCCCTTACAGGAGGGGGTTAAAATTGCAAAAAGTTGGTCACATAGTATGGGTACGGTACAGGAATAAGAACATAACCATTTGTTCCGATAGCCAGGCAGCCCTAATGGCACTGGAAAGTAACCGATGCGACTCCGGACAGGTGATGGAATGCAGGACTATTCTTACAGAACTCGCCACCATTAATAAAATAACCCTGATATGGGTACTGGGACATAAGGGTATTGAGGGCAATGAGCAGGCTGACGAACTAGCAAGAAAAGGGGCGAAAGCACCACTTGTGGGATCCGAGCCGGCCGTAGGAATAGCAGCTTGCCACTCAATTTTTAATTTTTTTTTATTATTTATCCGGGTTTTTCGATGCCTGTCTCCCTAGGATACACTCTGTGTCGAGACAGGCGTAGAGGTACACAAATGAATATTGTAGTTACATATAGATATTTAAGGTTAAATAAATACACATTGATTTGAATACAAAAAACAGAAAGGTGATTAGAAGTGTGGGTAGATCCTTTAAAGAGAGTTGTCTTTTAAATTAATTTATTTATTTATTGATGGACTTACGTCAAATTTTCAAAAAAGTAACACGAAATTTGGAAATGTTCATTGTAAGGATAAAGGATGGAGGATGGTACATGAAAGCAAACAAAACAAACAGAGAAAACATAAGAAAATAGAAGTGTCAAGTCAAGTCAAGACTTTACTAAAATTAGAGTAAATATAAAATATCTTCAATTATTTAAAGATTGTCAGAAATCATTTAAGACCAAAAAATCAAGGTTTTGACGTGAGTTGACCATTCTACACATCATAAATATACCAATCCCTAGATCGATATCTTCGGGCCTTTTCTATGGGACAAATGTCGACACCAACTTCACCACGGAAAAACAATCCCGATCTTGGTAGAAGGGAGTTCAAGGCCATTTGTCATAGACAATGGTACAAGGCCTGCCATAGACAATATACTCGCCCTACTTTATTAGCCGAATAAATTATAAAAAAAAAAATTGAAAAGCAGAAAAATGAAAAAAAAAAACTTTCCTCCAGGACAAGGTTCCATGTGCCAAAGATGGTTCCGAGGAAATGAGATTTACATAGTTTTTTTACAGCTCATTTTCTCAGGAGGAAGCTTTGTCAGATGGAAACCTGTTATCCTGAGATGAAAAATCAATACATTAGAAAAATGAAAAACTCACAGGTGCATGTTTTAAATATTTTTTTTTATTTTTAAAAAGACAATTAATAAACAATACATAAAAATGCAGAGTAGGAGGTTCCACCCATAGATTGAGCATGAGTCAGAAATTAACGCTAACTGGGCCATAATGTATTCATTCATTGTACTTGTCATATAATTAACAGTATTATATAATTGTTATTATTAGTATCCAACGGAATATCCATTAATACATTATTTGGCTTAATACGCTAACTCTGTAATCTTTTCTATAAAATGTAAAATAAATACAAATACATAAAAAATAATAGCACAAATTACAAGCACAAAAACAGTACACAAAAATTTTTTTAAAAACACAAAAACAAAGAGCTTTATACAAAAATATGTAAACATTGGAGGTTGCCAACCACTTTCCCACAGCGTTCTAAGGAAACAGATGGTTTCCTCCTTCAATGTACACGTCAGGACTCTATTTTTTTTGTAAAGACTCTACCTTTTATTAAAATGACTCTAGACCTCCAATGTCCAGGCATACATTGTTAGCAGGCAGTATGCGAGTGCGTACATGTTGTTAATTATTTATTTCACTGTATCACGTCTCATCTCCGCCACTTGATGTATCTGAAATAAAAGTTTATCAATATAAAGGAAGAAGAGTTCCTTCTGAGAGAAGGCAGTCCCGCCGAGGATGTGCGGAGCCATCAATCCAGTCGCAAGCAAGACTCGGCGTCAGCATCCCAAGCCGGCTTCCCGGTAGGCCCTCGAAGAGAATGTTGGGATTAAGGGGGAAAAAACCTGAAGACCCTAGGGAAAAAAGTGAGCATCGGGTCACCAGAGGCAGGGTGTAAGGGCAGCGGTCCGCTACGGTCAGTCTTCGGGCCTGCTCATGGCAACGGGGGAGGCGCGGGAGGGTTATGCAGCTGCTGCCTTGGGAGTCATCTCCTCAGTTGATGCACGGTCAAAATATGTAAGCACAAAAAATTTATACAAAAATATGTAAATACTAAACATATTTTAATTAAAGAAGGTGTTGAAAGATATTCAAGAAAGTACTAAGCGCCCCCATAAAGACACAGAATTTGACAAACAATATATTACTACAATAGGTTGAGTTGAGATATGTATGTATATAAATGTTAATATAAATAAATGTAAATAAGGAAAAAAAAATACTAAGATGACCATTTTTTTCTATACTTAGAATATTTTGCGTACCTCAACATTGCCTTTTTCCTCATGGAATCAGGTCCATTATAAGGTCTGGTATCTTTTCTAGATATTTTTTTATTAATATCTCCGCACCAAACATTAATATTAAAGGGCACGGCGAATTCACAATAGATTCGGTCAAATTTTTTTTATGCTCTTGACAATTAATCCAATCAAAACATACATATTTGAAAATTGTATTTTTTATAATGGGCACAAGATGTATATTTTCGCAATAATGATTTAGTACATTCTCAATGACACAACGAATATTCAAAGCGTTTAGTGCAAAATTTTTTGTTGGATAATTAAGGCTGAGCCTTTCCGTGATGCGGTATTCACGGCTCAGAATAAAGGCATTTAAGGAATCATACAGATCACCAATGCAAGATGATTTGCATTCTTTACAATTTCTAATATATTTCAACACCTTTTTTAACAAAAATCCAGCGACATAGGCGTCAATACTCATTTTTTGTATGGAAAATGAATCTAAAATTTCACCAAATTCGGCATCTTTGTCCGCTATAGTTAAAAAAGACGTTAAATTTAGATTTAAAGTTGAAGATTGGGTGTAAATAAAATCTGCTATGTTAGACAGAAGGACGGCTGAATTGTCAGCTTCGCAATTCATACCCGGTGAACGTGCGGACCAAAAATTACAAATCATTAATGATTTATAGGCTGCTGAAAATAAGGTAGCGGATGGATTTCGGACCCCACGACTTCGTATCGAACCGAAAAAGTTTTCTAATGGATCTTGGTTTAGATATCTACATTTTAAATATTTGAAACCTATATTTTCGAGAAATTTCCACAACTCCATTATGCCGTGGATGGAAAAAATCCAGTTATTTAATACTGGAGCTTAAGTCCTAATATTTGCCCCTGTCGTCTGATGGACGTATTGCGCAATATTTGCAACGACTCATTCCACAATATTGAAAGTGGGGGGAGTCATTTGATAAAGCCACACGATATTTTTTGCTCCCTTTGGGGTGAAATAAAGTTCCATTGACACTATCGAATAGTGTATCAAAGAATTGCAAAACTCGTGAAGTGTCCAATGGATTTTTAGTAAATGCCTCTGGACGTATATGGTTTAATGCTTCTAGGGCAGCTGACACCCTGTCACTAAAAATTTGCGAGGCAAGTTACAACTACTTTATTTAATAACTTAACTTTATTTTTCCCTTTCAAGAAATATAAAACAAATATACATACCTTCGTTAACTCCTGGTATCCCTTTGGTAGGAATAACCTCACTGCTGGTCCCTAGGTAGAAGTTTTGTTCTGAAAGAAATATATTTAACACATTAACCAAAGTTTGGAAACAAAAAGTAGAATACTTTTTCCCTTTCAACAAATATCCAGGAGCTTTGTAATAAACTTTTTGGATTCTTAAAACAAAATATTATCCAAATAGCGAACGTCTGGGGCATGCCATGTGTACCTAACTAACTAACCATCACGCTGTTTTCCGCAGGGGTAGGCAGAGAGGACGGACCACCAAACAACTCGGTCTTAGTACACACTCTTTGCCTCACTCACATTCATTCATCGTCTCATACATACTCTTCTATTATTCTTACTTTTGACATGGCCCGTCTCAAGTATCTGATTCACTGGTCAGGTAGGTACCGTAGATGCCTAAGGCATTGGAAATGGTGCAAGTTCGTTTACTCAGACCGTCCTTTATTCAGTGTGCCTAAGTATACAAAATGTACATACCTTCGTTAACTCCTGGGACTCCTTCGGCAGGAACAATCTCACTGCTGGTGCCTTCGTAGACATGTTGATCTGAAATAAATATATGTATGAATTAGCTAAAATTTTGGAACAAAAACTACTTTATTTTTTCCCTGGCAGGAACAACCACACCGATGGCCCTTGGGAAATCATTATGCACTGAAATCAATATAATTAACCAAAGTTTGTGAACAAACCATTAGCGATTATACGTTTTGCAATAATTTCCACAACTTTGTCCTCAGCAAACATGAATTAAATCTGAATAAATATAAAAAAGAATAATGATGCAATTTAGATTACATACCTTTAATGTTCAATTATGTTCATTAATGTTCCTTCCTTTGGCTTCATAATACTTGTCGTGAGATTTTGTCGAGTTGGGGTCTACAATGAAAAATAAATACAGTTTTAGGCAAAAAAAAAAACAACAAAATGAAACATAAAAACAAATGCAATAACGGATGAGAGATTATCACCTGCATTTTCGTCGTCATTACGACCACTCACGAAACTGACTTTCTTTAATTATGTAGTTGGGATATCTATGTCGAATCGAATATCTGTCCACACAGCCTTTAACGCAGCACGGCTTTTTAAAACTTCCTCGAAGTGCTTTTACTGCTTTTGCAAGAACCATTTTAAAATCAAAATATTTACGTATTGGTAATTGGTATAACGCGACTGACAAATGCAATAAACCAAACCGGACATGCTGGTTCAATGGCGTATTTGTCATTTCCGTTTACCTACTATCTACAATTCAGTTCATCTATGGACCCGATATTTTTTGGAGTTATATATACGCCCCTGCTACACATTCTGGACAGTGGTGTATTATAACCATAATTAAGCGCTCTCCTCACGACACTAAATTTAGTCACTAAATTTAGTCATGACTGCATATTGTATGGTGAGGAGGCACAACCGCCTGCGAATTGGCAAAAATCACCAGCCGAATTATTATTTCCCTTCTGCCGGGACCCCCCACTCCTTAAAATTGGGTCGAATAGCCGGCCGTATTATTATTTACCGTCTGCGAATTCCCTGTTGGGGCCAGCCGCAGAAGGAACGCCCCCGAATGGACATGTTACGACGGGTCATTTAATTCATTTCTCCTCGAAGAGCGTTCCGCACGGTCGTTAGCACTGTTAGCAGCGACTTGTAGCAGTACGCGTATTGCCAAAACTTATACCGGTTCAGTCGCGGTAGCGACAATTTATATTTTAAAAACACCTCTATATTGGTTATTTTTTATCACTTGGAAAAAACCAAAAATGGTTCAAAAATCTGGAGAAAATAATCTTTTCAATGTGTGTATCAGAAATTAATAATTTTATTTCTAAATATTTTAATTTTGATATTATTCCCATATACATATTGTAAATTGGTTATTTTTTATCACTTTGCAAAAACAAAATTTGTTCTAAAATCAAGATAAAATAATCTTTCTAATGTGTATTATAGAAATTTAATCATTTTATTTCTAAGTAGGTATTTAAATTTTGGTATTGAAAATTTAAATTGTCGCTCCCGCTCCCTATGAGACGATGTATGAATGTGAACGAGGCAAGGAGTGTGTGCCGAGAAGGAGTTGCCTACCTCTGCGGGGAAACGGCGTGATGGTTAGTTAGTTAGTTTTTGTTATTATTTTTGACAGTAATTCTCAGAAGAAGGAAAAATTTTTTTTTTCATCACTGTTATTATTTTTGTTTGTTATTCCCAACAGAAGGATTAATATTTTCTTAACTGTGGGAATTTTTTAATTAATTATTTTTACATGAAACGACAAAAAAGTTAGTGGACGATAATGTTCATAATAAATTTGCCTAATAAAATATGTGTGTGTTTTTATTTTTTTTCGTTATAGGTAATTTTAGTTAGAAAAATACGTAAGGTGGAACATTTTTAAACTTTTTATGTTTGCCTGCAAAGAAGTTTTTTTTTCAAAAATTATACAGGGTGGAACAGCGGTTCACGACGAGTTCATCGAAAACGAATTCATCGAAAATCAATTCATCGAATCGCCAATTAATCGAAAAAATATATTTTGTTGATATTTGAGAGAAATGCCGAGCGGACCGAGAAGTTAAAAAAGCATTGGTCAACCTAAACTAACCTAACCTAACTTAACCGATTTAACCAATTTTTAAATATTTTTTATCATCACTCTTAATGACCTTTCTGAGTTGTTTATGAGTTGGTTTCATTATGAGTTGTCTGGTCACCGTTCCTTAGATATCCCTTTTTTGCAGTATCAGACAATGGGAAATCGAAGAGATAACATATAAATTTTACATTGTCACTACGAAACTGACATTTGCTAAACACATTTAACTCAGTTAAACAGACCTTTTTGGGTATTTAATTTTGACAGCTCAATATCTACAAAAAAATGTTTTACGATGAATTGATCATTCGATGAATTGATTTTCGATGAACTCGTTTTCGATGAGTTTGCTTTCGATGAATTGATTTTCGATGAACTCGTTTTCGATGAATTTGCTTTCGATGAATTGATTTTCGATGAACTCGTTTTCGATGAATTTGCTTTCGATGAATTGATTTTCGATGAACTCGTTTTCAATGAATTTGCTTTCGATGAATTGATTTTCGATGAACTCATTTTCGATGAATTTGCTTTCGATGAACTCGTCGATTACCGGAACAGCACGTACCCGAGAGATTTTAACCAGCGATTCCCGAGCTTATTTAGAGTAAAAAATATGAATGTCATTTTTCTGTCCGATAACATTTTTTATCTATTAAAACAATTTTTTGTCTTCCTTTGTAACTCTTGTATATTCTTCAATTACCTGTATCAAGTGTGTCTAGTCCATTTAAAAATCTATGTATTATTCATTGATTTGCGTGTTCTTATGTAAAAATAATTTTCCTTTAGAGGTATAATGTTGTCCTTCCCGAAACGAGTTTTATCAAACGCATTGGGAGTAATGTATTATAAATTGTATGGAATAATTTTGTAATATATTATCTCTAATAAATAAAAATAAATTAATAATAAATAATAAAATATTATTCCATCACGCGCCGCAACTGAGTACTCAGGAGTATAAATTGTTTATAGCGTAGCGGTCATTTGACAAGCGTTACGTCTCGTTCTAGCGACACTTCGTTCAAGCGAGACAGTGCTAGTTCGCTCAAACACATCCCGTCGTGATGGGATCAGTAGCGACATGTGATCGAAAAACATTTTTTTGTTGTTTATTAATAGAAAAAATATATCATCGGACAACACTTTTTACTCCAAATATGCCCAGGAATCGCTGGTTAAATCCCTCGGGTACGTGCTGTAACACCCGTATTTTTTATTTCAATTTGTAAAATTTGAAAGCGTCGTTTATCACCTTTCAAAAACAGTTTTTAGTTTTCGGATATGTTCATAAATATTACATTTATTTGGATTTTATTGTAAAGCGTAAATATTTCTCGTTTTTCTATTAATGGTGTTACCAGATTGAGCAACTCACTGAAACTAACACAATCCATTCGCAGAAAGTTCCTAAAATCAAGAGGATTCAATTCCCTTGCGATATTTATGTGGCTAAACTTACGCCTTTCGATAAACCATTTATTTGCCCAATATTTTCTTTTACGAATCGCATTATTGTCTGTTGTCAATAAAGCCAACGCTAATCCAATACGTTGAAATTTCGAAAGTGACGGAGCCATGATACGTTTGCTCAAAGCGCGAGCGCTCCGAACACGTGCGCACAGCGCAAAAGCTAAGACCTTTCTGCAAATTGGATGGTGTGGAGGAAACCGCCAATCTGGCTGGCCAGCAAGAAGTGACTAGAAATTGGATGGTGAGGAGGGCACTTTAGTCGGGTGCTGATTGAGAGCAGCCTAGCGATTAGCAATTCCGTATTTTTTGTGAGATCGTTATTGGATAACGGACGTAAAAATACTAATAATGTCGTTTATAAACAAGTTGAAAAGAAACGGGGCTAGATGTGCTCCTTGAGGAACGTCGGATGTTACTTCAATAATAATAGACACAATGTTATTTAATTTAACTCTTTTTTTTCTATTGCATAAGAATTAAAAAAAGGATAGGCCCTAAGGATTGAGTGGTTTAATTTGTCAAAAGCTTTAGAAAAGTCAGTATCTAGAACATTTACTTGTGATTTATCTTTTAGGCCATTGACAATGGTGTTGGTGGAGGAGAGTCAGTTTGTAGTGGTAGATTTAGCAGATTTAATCAGTATATTTTTGTTAATAGGTGTTATTTTCTTTATGAATAGACTTAACGATTTTAATGCTGTTCCTCGATCAGTACATTTTTGAAAATAGGTGTTATTTTCTTTATGATTGTAGACTCAAAGATTTTACGAATATAAGATAAAATCGATATAGGTCTATAGTTTTTTACGTTCGACTTATTGCCCGAATTAAAAATAGGTATTATATAAGAAACTTTCCAGGAGTTCGGGAAAGTGGCAGATGATAGCGATAAGTTGTATTTTTTTTTTTACATTAACTCCACACAGGAGGCCTTGAGGAAAATAATTTCCCTCAGGGCCTATGTCATCTGGGATGCTGTGTGGAGGGTCTTTTTGAGGAGAGGAAGGAATGAACATTGATCTTGAAGAGACCCCTTGTTGTAGGAAGGAGGAAACACAGAGGCCGGCAAATCATTCCACAACCGAGCTGTTGAACACAAGAACGAGTCGAAGAAACGAACCGTTCTCATGTGACAAATGTCAACCGTGTACAAATGTTGGGCACGCGTTTGGCGTGTTTCCCGACTATGCATCGGTGCCGAAGGGATCAATGACGCTAGTTCCTCGGAGCATCTTCCATTGTAATACCGGTAGAACAAGGATAGCATTCCCACCCGACGCCTGTGCTCTAAAGATTGCAATCGGTCTGTTAAGATGGGAGAATCTATTAAGCGGACCGCCCGTTTTTGCACAGAGTCGAGGGTATTTTTCAGGTATTTAGGGGTTCCAGACCAGAGGTGGCTGCCAAATTCAACCTTGGGGCGCATTTGTGATTTGTACAGGGTTTGCAGTTGTATACTATTAAAGTATCTGCGGGCCCTGTACAGTACGCCCAGTTTTTGGGAGGCTAACTTTACTCTGGCTTCGATGGAGCCCCCATACCTGAGCTGGTCACTTAGGGTTACACCAAGCATATCAATGGAGGGCCTGTTCGGAAGATTGCTACCGTTGAAAGATACTAGATTTTCATTTCGATCCCTTTTAGACGTAATCAGACAAGATTGGGTCTTTGAAACATTAAATTTAACGAGATTATTTTTACCCCAAGAGAAAACACTCTCGAGGTAACCGTCCATTCTTTGTTTCAAAGTCCTCGGAGCCGTTGGAGTTTGTGAGCCCTTTGGGGGCTTGTCAAACAAAAAGCTATCATGGACTGTACTGTCATCCGCGTAACAATGAATTGGTGCACATGACAAAAGGTCGTTGATGTGCAACAAAAACAAAGTCGGAGACAGAACCGATCCCTGTGGGACACCAGCATTTATCGAGTGTGAGGAAGAGGTAAAACCATAGCTACCGTCTGAATCGACCTCTCCCTCAAAAAGTCGGCAATCCACATACACAAGGATGCGGGAAGTCCGTAAGGAGGCAGTTTGTTGTCAAGTCCTCGGTGCCAAACCCGGTCAAAGGCCTTGGAAATGTCCAGTGCAACCGTTTGGGTCTCACAGAAAAATTCCAGGCACCGCCCCCAAACATGCGTCACATACGCGAGAAGATCACCGCAATAAAAAATGTGCCAAAAAACTTAAACAGCACCTAAAATTGTTTGGGTATTACCAAAATGTTCGCGGAATGAGAACCAAATTACAACATCTCAAAATAACTTCTCCCACAATCCCACATGATATATTGTTATTAACAGAAACATGGTTAAATGAGGACATCAATTCATCGGAATTAGGCCTTAACCAATATAACATTTACCGTCTTGACCGTGACCCCATTACGAGCAACAAATCAAAAGGAGGAGGTGTAATGGTGTGCATATCCAAAAACATTTCATCTAGAAAATTGCCAGTTAAACACAAAAACGTTGAACACATCTTTGTAATGCTAAATATTTCATCAACAAAAATCATTATAGCCTGTACTTATATTCCACCAATGTCAGATCTGCAAATATACAAAAACCACATCGAGGATGTAGAAACACTAAAATATAAATATCCTAAAGCCAAATTTATAATTGTAGGCGATTACAATCTTCCGAAAATTGACTGGTCTTTCGATAAGAACAATGAAGTGATTATTAACGAAACAGAAGTGCAGTGTGCCAAATCAAAGGAAATGCTCGATATGTCTTTTTTCCTAGGACTTAAACAGTTAAATAAAGTGCATAATTCTTATAACCGAATGCTTGACCTAGTATTTTCCAGTGACTTAAGGACAGTGGTAGAAAAATCGGACGAATTGTTATTACCTTTAGACCAACACCATCCAGCGTTAGATATTATTATTACAAATGTGTCTAGAAAATTGGAGAAATTAAAAACTTCATCGTACAATTTTAATAAAGCTGACTACACAAATATTATTAATTATCTTGACCATATAGACTGGTCATTTCTAGAAGATGAAAACAATATTGAAAATCAAGTCCAACAGTTTTATTCGATCCTAAACACTTCAAAAGATCGTCATGTTCCAAAAGTTAATTTTAATGCATCCTTTTACCCCACATGGTTTTCAAAAGAATTAAAAGAATTAATTTATACTAAAAAACAAACTCACCGAATATATAAGCAATCTAGAAACGTAGATGATTATATAACGTTTACTAACTTAAGAAGGCAGTGCAAAGAATTGTCCAAAAAATGTTATAATGATTATATTAGTTTAATAGAAATGGAGGTTCATGATAATGTAAAAAAATTGTGGAACTTTTCTAATGCTCAGCGAAAAAATGACTGTAGTTTACCAAATATTATGCATTTGAATAACAATTGTGCGGACAGTACCGAAGGCATTGTCAATCTTTTTGCAGATTTATTCAAAAGTGTTTATGATGACAGTATTCCTGATAATGAAATCCCAAACGATATATCACTTGAAGAATCACTTAACCTAAACCATTGTTTTATTGAAATAAACGCTTTAGAAAAGGCTATAAAAGCATTAGATACTAATAAATCCGCTGGACCGGATGGTTTCCCTCCAACATATTTAAAATCTTGTGTTCGCAGTTTGACTTATCCACTATTTAAACTATTTAATAAGTCTTTGTCGTCAGGGTGTTTTCCAAATCAGTGGAAAAAAAGCTATCTTACGCCTATTCATAAAAAGGGAGATAAAAGCGATGTATCTAACTACAGACCAATATGTATATTGTCCGCTATTCCCAAACTATTTGAATCGTTAGTCCTAGATGTCATTATTAAACAAATTAATAATATTATTGCACCCAACCAGCATGGCTTTATCACAGGTAAATCCACTCTAAGTAACTTGATCATATACGAAAATTACATAACTGATTCTCTTGCCTTGAAGCATCAGGTGGATTCAATTTATACTGATTTTTCCAAAGCCTTTGACAAAGTAAGGCGACATATCCTTGTACAAAAATTAAGTATGTTGGGCATCAAGGGTAATCTATTAAGTTGGATTGATAGTTATCTTAGTAAAAGAGAGCTATGTGTGAAAATAAAATCTGTGGAATCTTACGTTTTCGAAGCCACAAGTGGGGTTCCTCAGGGGTCTCACCTGGGACCAATTCTTTTTTTGTTATTTATTAATGATATTGTTAGCATATTTAAAGATGTGGAAGTTCTTCTCTTTGCAGATGACTTGAAAATATATAAAACAATACGTAGTTTAGACGATTGTTATACTTTGCAACTTAATTTAAATAAACTATATCGTTGGTGCATCATTAACTCTCTGTTTCTTAATATTAAAAAATGTCAGGTCATTAGTTTTTGTAAAATACGAAATCATATAATTTATGTATATTTGCTAAATAACGTAAAATTGACAGCTGTCACTCAAATCAGGGACTTGGGTGTTATATTTGATGAACAGTTAACATTCAATCCGCATGTAAATGAAATCACAAATAAAGCCTTAAAAATGCTTGGTTTTATATGTAGAACCGCATGCGACTTCAAGTCATTAGAATGTTTGAAAACACTGTACACATCTTTAGTAAGAAGTCAAGTAGAGTATAATTCGCCTATTTAGTCCCCCTTTTATAAAATACATTCCAACAATATTGAAAGGGAACAACACAAATTTCTACGATTTATTAACTTTAAACTAAATATTCCAATCCAAAATATAAATTATATCCAGCTGATGCACCAACTAAATTTGATTACGCTGTCAGATAGGCGAATTATCTCCGACCTTGTTCTACTAAATAAAATTATTAATTATAGAATCGACAGCCCTGAAATTCTGGCCACAATAAAATTATTTGTACCTTCCTAAAATACGAGACAAAATTCCACGTTTTTCTGTGACAATTTCAAAACAAATTATCAAGCGCACATATCCCTAAATCGAATACAAAATTTTGGTAATAAATTTGGTAATGTCGTTGATATATTTAGAGATTCCGTAGCAGTGCTTAAACGAAATCTACATAAACACTTTGCTGAAATGTATGACTTCACCATTCCATAGTGAAAAACCCTTTTTAGCTTCTATTTATTTCACTCTTTTCTTTTAGACTTTTAAACTTTAATATATATATGTAACTTTACAAATTAATATTGTAATTTAATTTATATTTCGATTATGCTTAAGTCCCTACTAATGATGATTAATTTCAATCCCGTTATTTTTGTTTGTAAGTACAAAAAAAAAACTGTTCTCCATAATGGTATTCTATATTATTTGTAAAACATTTATGTAGGTACTACACATATAATAATTATTTTATTCATATATGTACTTAAACTTTTATATGCCATATAGTTAATGTAATAATACTAATAACAATGTATGTAAAAGCCCAATGGGCGTTTAAATAAATAAATAAATAAATAAATAAATAAATAAATGAGCGGTTCCGCCGGAATCCGTATTGACGGTTGTTAATAATTTTGTTCTTCTCGAGGTATGTGAGCAGTTTGTCGTTGATCACACGTTCCATCATCTTAGACAGAACTGATGTGATCACTATGGGGCCATATGGTCACCCTTCTTTGGAATAGGATGGATAGCCACTTTTTTCCAACCAGAGGGCACAGAGCCAGTCTTCAGGGAGATTTTAAAAAGCTTTGTCAATATTGGGGCTATTTCTGCAGCACACCTCTGCAGTATCAGGGCAGGTATTCTGTCTGGCCCACTAGCTTTATTAACATCAAGCCGTCGTAAAACATGGAGTACTTCCCGATGCCGGATCCTCAGCTTTTTCATACGAAAACCGCTGTGAGGAACTGACGTCGGGACAGCACCTTGGTCGAGGGTTGAGTTATCCGCAAACATTTTACCTAATAAGTTAGCCTTTTCGGTGGCGGTGTTTGCTAGTGAGCCGTCAGGTCTGGTAAAAGGTGGCAGACTGGATTTGCAGAAATTGCGACCTATTGAGCCCGCAAGCGACCAAAATTGCCTGCTGCCATGCGGGCATGCAGCCAGCTTTCTGCTGATATGCTGGTCGTACTCAAATTTTGACCTATTTATGATTCTCTTGGTTTCCTATGCCATTTTGTTGTAAGCTGTTCTGTCTTCGGAAGTTATATCTTCTGTTTTGTCTTCGTATAATAAACAAATTGGCTTAGGTTCAATAGATTTACATTCTTTCAATAATATTTCAGGTATACCATCAGGACCAGTGCTTGTTTTGCTAGGAAGATTTTTTTAAGTAGTTGAAGACATCCACAAGTGTGATTTCGCAATTATTAAGGTCAATAGTATTAGCATAGTTAAGTGGAGGAATGGTTCATGTGCTATAGCAGCGGTCGGGGAACCGGGGTAAATTACCCCAAATGGGGTAAAAAAAATTTTTCTTGTGTAATAAGGAAATTTTTCTGGTTTGCTATTTCATAAACGTGTTAGTATTTTTACAAACTTAATCAATTCAGGTGTGTGCATGAAGTAAGAGACGCGCGTTGTGTGTGTGCGTGCACTAAACACGCGGCTATTTCGTAAATTATGTCAGGACGGTGAAGCTGAATATACGGACCTACTTTATTATACAGAAGTAAGGTGGCTCTCTCGCGGAAATGTTCTCAATCGAATATGGGCTCTCAAAAGTGAACTCGAAATTTTTATGTTTGATCAAAAGAATATTCTCGCAGATAACTTTAAAAACCCCTCGTGGGTTGCACAATGCACATCTTGCATATTTAACTGACATATTTGAGAATATAAATATATTGAACAAAGAATTGCAAGGAAAAAATATTAATATCATTTCAGCCAGTGAAATACTGTCAGCGTTTGGATTAAAGCTTCAATATTGGAGACAGAAAGCAGAACAGACCAAGATAGCTTCCTTTTCAGAGTTAGCTTTGTTTTTGGAAGACTGAAAATATTACTTTTGATGACATCAAGGATACAGTTATAAAACATCTTACCAAACTCAGAGAGCGGTTCTCTGACTACTTTCCAGATCTTGATATACATACTTTCAATTGGGTTGTAGATCCTTAAATGTGAAATTGCTAACATACCAGAAGAACCTCCGGGTTTTGCAGAAACAATACTTGAATTCAATCTAACATGCACCTATTCAATTTGAGAGCAAAGCCAATCTGTCGTCTTTTTGGATGTCAAGAGCTACGAAGGCTTTCAAAATTGCACATGAGGAGGCGGTTAAAAAGTTGCTGCCATTTGCAACAACCTATCTTTGTGAACAAGGCTTTTCCACTCTAATGAACATAAAAACGAAGAACAGAAATCGATTAAACGCCGAAGACTGTATTCAAATTGCTCTTACATCAAAAAGTCCCAATTTTGAAGTAATTGTATCAAACATGAAGCAACATCATTTCTCCAAAAACTGAAAGAGAAACCTGAAAATCTGAATTTTTGTTTGATCCAATTTGAGAATTTTATTTTGTTTGTCTATTACATACTTACTATTTTCATGTAACTTTTTTTTTTTTTTTTTTTTCATGTAAATTAATTCAAAGGGTGCCCGTTACGCCTCAATACAAAGGACTATCCCATCAAAACCGTGGTTTCAAAAATTCCCCCATTTTTCCAAAAAAGAAATTTCCTTACTTATTCGTATGAGAATCGGACATTGTTCCGTTCCTTCTCACCTTTATAAAATTCATGTGCTTGACTCCCCAGATTATACGTTCTGTGGTCTAGATGTGGGAACTTTAGATCACATATTTTTTGATTGTCCCTCTCTAAATAAATATCCTCTCTTCTATCAAGCGTTATCAAAAATTGCCTCTCCTCCATTCAACGTTTCATCTCTTCTAAGTCTGAACTCTACTCCAATCTTCCATAAAATTCTGAAATTTGCACATTTAAATAAAATTAATATATAAATTCACCTTTCCTTTCTCTGTAATTATAAATGATGGCCTCGAACACCCTTGAAGGGTGAAAGCCAGAAATAATTGAAAAAAAAAAAAAAAAAAATTCAGTAAATAATGTTTATTTAAATACACATTGAATGTCTTCTTTTCAAAATAAGGGGAAGGGGTAATATGGACTTACGCAAAAATATTTTTGGGTAATGGTTAAAAAAGTTCCCCGACCGCTGTGCTATAGAATAGACGGAGGAGAAATGTTCAGCAAAAAGGTTGGCAATATCAAAATCATTGATAGCGTGAGTTTCATTAAAGAATAAACTTGAAGGGAGATCATTATCAGTACGTTTTTGTTTAACAAATTTCCAGAATTGTTTAGGGTTAAGATTTAATTTTGTCTCAGTGAGTTCAATATAAGATTTGTAATACACGGCAGATTCAATTTTGGATAATTATCTTAAATGAGAAAATTTCTGATAAAGCGTCAGTCAAGTTGTTTCTTTTGAATAACTTGAGTATTTTCTTTTTTTCAATAATCAACTGCTTTAATTTCATACTGAACCAAATAGGAAATTTAGACTGGGAATAAGTTCCCCTTGGAACGAACAAGTCTATAGCATGAGTTATACATTCGTTGAATTTAAATATATCATAATAAATGTAGGAAGAGATGAAGTAAAGTAGTTAATTCTGTCAAATCTATTTATGGAGTTAAATTTGATAGGATTCCATTATTTTAATTTATTTTATATGGGTTAGGTCGTAAGTAAATTGTTATTTCTGTCCATGTGTGATTTATTTACAGACTAGCTGAGCTGTGGCTAATAAAACACAACGTCATCCAACCTTTATAACCACCGCCGTCTTTGAGTTTATCGCGAAGAGACAGACAGATGCCACGTAGGACTTTAATTTATAATACATAGAGATGGTGTGAAAGATTATAATAATGTGCATGAAATGCTCGGGGTAACTAACGCATTTAAGTTAATAAGGATTAATAATGTATCCGTTTAAATAACTTTTCAATTACCGCAATGTACGTGACCATTTTTTTAGAAGATAGAGTAGGTATAGTAAGCTATCCGTAAAAGATAGATGTATGCCTTCGCGGACTTTTTTGTAGATCTATAAAAGAGGAATATCCCACCATGCATTGTTTTGTTATAGGTATCCCCAAAGGATTAGGCTTGACTTTTTCCGACACTTTAACAATTATCGTTATGTTTCAATCAATTTACACAAATCCTTGACAAATTACACACCTAAACCTTCCTCACGAAACACTTACTATTGGTGAAAACCGCATTAAAATCCGTTCAGTAGTTTTCGAGTTTATCGCGAACAGACAGACAGATGACGCGAAGGACTTTAATTTATAATATGTAGAGATAGAGATGTTTGAAGTAGTGTGGCGTCCAATACTTACAATCCATTTCTTTATATCTTGTTTGAATTTTGTCAAGGATTCAGTTTGTCTGATTGCAGCTGGTAGTGTATTGTATAGTTTGCAAGTTATGTATTTAAAGTGTCTTTATCCAAAGGTGGTTTTGGAAAAAGGAATTTGGAGAAGTCCTTTGTTTTTGTCTCGGGTATTTTGTGTTGTTTGTATTGCTTTGTATAGTGTTTTGTTGTTTTTGTGTAAATTATTCCATGCTGGGGGATCCCCAGCTTGTTTACCTAGCTGTCAAAGCATCTTTGATAAGTTTTTCTAGGTGCTCTTTGTGCATTTACATTTAAGTATTTATTTTATTTATTTATTCATTCATTTCTATGCTCTTACATACAGTTACAATAAATACAATGACATAAAAAACTAACTAACTAACTAACCATCACGCCGTTTCCCCGCAGGGGTAGGCAGAGAGGACGGACCGCCAAACAACTCGGTCTTGGCACACACTCTTTGCCTCACTCACATTCATACATCGTCTCATACATTCTCTTCTATTATTCTGACTTTTGACATAACCCGACTCAAGTATCTGATTCACTTGATCGTGCCATGTCTTCCTCGGGCGTCCCCGACTTCTTCTACCATTCACATTCGCGTCGTATATTCTTCTTACACTACTTCCTTCGTTCATTCGCTCTACATGCCCAAACCATCTGAGGGTCCCTTTCTTAATCTTACTCATTATGCTTACATCGGCCTTACATTCTTTGCGGATATCCACATTTCATTACAATGACATACAGTTAATAAATGCAATGGCAATGACATTAGGTGGAAGTAAAACAAAAAATATTTTTAATATGAAACATAGTAGGTAGTAGAGTGAAATATGATCGGCAACTGTATGTAATTGGTTAAAACGAATGTGGTTATGGATTGCAAACACCTCACTGGGAGAGCCCGTGCTAAGGTGTATGCATGTATTATTATGCCATAGTAAGTGATAGCACAGTATCCCCCTTGAGACTCTCAAGGAGGGTTCCGTAGTACCACCCATGGTGGCAGTATTGTAGGATTGTCATCTCCAAACTTTGAAATCCAGGATTTGAAGGTAGAAATACCAGGACATTTCGGTTTAAAACCAGGACTATACATGTATATGTATGAGAGCAGTACCTTATTGTTGGAAAAATCTCAAGTACCTTTTTTTCTTGTTTCATGTTTGCGATAATAAAAAAAACAAGAGATTTCTAACTCGCAATACATACGTATATTGTTTATTTTATTTGTTCATATTGTAATTGACTGGTCAGTGGTTGAGTGGGCATAGCGCTTGGGTCCCACCCGAGCGTCGCGTGTTCGATTCCTCGGCTGGCTAAATCCTCCATCACAACACAAGCAACATTTTCGGCTTTCTGTGGTGGTAGTAGGAGATTTTCAAACATTGTTGGGTTATTCGTAACCCGGGAATGTTTGTCTTTCTTTTAAAAAAAAAAAAAAAAAAAAAAAATTTATAAAAAATTGGAAATTACTATTATTTTTATCGGCCTTGTATTCCATCCGGATCTCCACAATTTAACACTGCATTACCTATAATATACCTACATGGTTTTACAACACATTCTTATTTTTACATTAGCTCCACTGCGGAGGCCCCGAGGAAAGTAATTATCCCAAGGTTTCCCTGTAGAGCAACACTTTACTCCACTATGATTCACAAGCTGACTCATGGTGGAGTAAAACTTTTTTAATGTTCCAAATGCAGTTATACAAGTTCTCAAAAGGAATGGAAACAGAAAAGGAAACCAACTCACAGTGACATAAAACCTTTTACATACTTATACTGCGACTATTCATCTTCAAAGAGGCATAACAAAATTACATGTTTTTTACCCACAGCGGACGAAAACCATTTTCCTGTCCCGAATGCAGTTATACAAGTTCTCAAAAGAGTGGTTCCTTTAGTTTTTATCCAGTTTGTGATTTGTTTTTTTAGTTTATTTGTTGGTGAATAATCAGCAGGTTGTTTCAAAGAAGGTGGCATGAAGTTATATAGTTTGATGGAATAGCAATTAAAGGATTTTTGTCCGTGGGTCGTGTGCTTTAGCGGGATGTTGAGTATTAGGTTTGTTGAAGACCGGCTTGTTATTGAGGACTGAGAAAGTAAAGGGATATATAGTTTGAATTTGAAGAGGTAAAGAATAGACGATTTAGCGTAGAGTTTTCTGATTGACAAAATGTCGAGCATCTTGTAAATTTTTTCAGAGTCTGTATCATATGCTACATGAAGAATTAGTTTGATTGTTGTCTTTGTGCTTTTTCTAGTAGATCTAGTAAAATACTACTTGCACTTCCCCAAGACAGAAGACCATACATGATTAAAGATTTTTTTTTTATTATCACATTTCTTTATATTTTTATATTATCACATACTTTATCACATTTCTTTTTATAACCATGGGTCTGAAGAAAGTGAGTGGAAATGTGTATTGAATTAAAGTGTGAAATCATAGAAAAAAATGATCAAGGTGTACGAGTAGCTGACTTGGCGAGGCAGTACGGGCGTAGTACTTCAACGATATGTACTGTGCTTAAACAGAAGGAGTCGTTAAAGGGTGTAATGACGGCTTTACGGTCAGATCTGCGCACTTCCACAGACGAGGCATCGGACGACTCGTTTAAAGCCAGTCGAGGCTGGTTTGAAAACTTTAGGAAAACGACTGGCATTCACACCGTTGTCAGGTATGGTGAGGCAGCAAGTTTTTATACAATATTTATCTTTTAAAAATACATTTTTCTTATTCAAAAACACGTAACAAGAACAACTGGGGTGGCATTTGGGGGGCATTTCAATTGATTTCAATGAGGAAAATTGCTTTGAGATACGAGCAAATTGACATAGAGCAATTTTACCACTGTATAGACTATAGATTTTTGTCTTTCCTAATGATTTGTGTGCAAATATTTCTAGAAATTATGGAGTGTGATATCACAAGGATTTGTGGTACATTTTTTATGTATGGAGTTGCGTTTCCGAATGCAGTTCATAATATTATGATTTATCCATGGTTTGAGAGGTTTGATCGCACTAGGAATGGTTTTTGTGGTGATTTTGGTGTTTTGGACTAGAGTGTCTTGTAGGTAGGTAGAGAAGTAGTTCCAGGCCTCCTGTTTGTTTGCTATATTATTGAGTATGTCCCAGGATTTGCAATTAATCGTTTTGTTGACATTGTCATTGTCATAGTTAATTGTTTTCTTCGTTATTTTAGTTGAAGCTTTGCGTTGTACGTTGTATTTGGAACTCATTGTGAAAGAGGTGAAGTAGTGATCTGTAATTGATGATGTGTGGATTTCGGAGGTGTATTGGTTGATTGATTTAACCATAATAGCATATTCCATTGAAATACCGGTAGAACAAGGATAGCATTCCCACCCGATGCCTGTGCTCTAAAGATTGCAATCCGTTTGTTAAATTAGGAGAATCTATCAGATGGATCGCCCGTTGCCGTTGCCCGTTGATCCGAGCCGTTGGAATTTGTGAGCTCTTTTTTTTTTTACATTAACTCCACACAGGAGGCCCTGAGGAAAATAATTTCCCTCAGGGCCTATGTCATCTGGGATGCTGTGTGGAGGGTCTTTTTGAGGAGAGGAAGGAATGAACATTGGTCTTGAAGAGACCCATGTTGTAGGAAGGAGGAAACACAGAGGCCGGCAAATCATTCCACAGCCGAGCTGTTGAACATAAGAACGAGTCGAAGAAACGACCCGTTCTCATGTGACTAATGTCAACTGTGTACAAATGTTGGGCACGCGTTTGGCGTGTTTCCCGACTATGCACCGGTGCCGAAGGGATCAATGATGCTAGTTCCTCGGAGCATCTTCCATTGTAATACCGGTAGAACAAGAATAGCATTCCCACCCGACGCCTGTGCTCTAAAGATTGCAATCCGTCTGTTAAGATGGGAGAATCTATCAAACGGACTGCCCGTTTCTGCACAGAGTCGAGGGTATTTTTCAGGTATTTTGGAGCTCCAGACCAGAGGTGGCTGCCAAATTCAACCGTGGGGCGCACTTGCGATTTGTACAGGGTTAGCAGTTGTGTACTTTTAAAGTATCTGCGGGCCCTGTACAGTATGCCCAGTTTTTGGGAGGCTAACTTTAAAAAACTAACTAACTTTGGGGGCTTGTCAAACAAAAAGCTATCATGGACTGTTCTGTCATCCGCGATGAATTGTAACAATTCATAATTAATTGTAACAATGAATTGCTGCACATGTCAAAAGGTCATTGATGTGCAACAAAAACAAAATCGAAGACAGAACCGATCCCTGTGGGACACGCTAGCATTTATCGAGTGCGATGAAGAGGTGAAATCGTCAGCAACTGTTTGAATCGATCTCTCCCTCAAAAAGTCGGCAATCCACCTACACAAGGATGCGGGAATTCCGTAAGATGGCAGTTTGTTGACAAGTCCTCGGTACCAAACCGACTCAGAAGCCTTGGAAATGTCCAGTGCAACCGTTTGGGTCTCACCGGAACGTTCCAGGCACTGCCCCCAAACATGCGTCACATTTGCGAGAAGATCATCGCATGAGCGGTTCCGTCGGAATCCATACTGTCGGTCGTTAATAATTTTGTTCTTCTCGAGGTATGTGAGCAGTTTGTCATTGATCACATATTCCATCGCCTTGGACAGAACTGATGTGATCGCTATGGGGCGGTAGTTGGCCAGGTTGGAGCGGTCACCCTTCTTTGGAATAGGATGGTTAACCGCCTTTTTCCAACCAGAGGGCACAGAGCAGAGACATTTTAAAAAGCTTCCTCAAAATTGGGGCTATTTCTGCAGTACCAGGGCAGGTATTCCGTCAGGCCCACTAGCTTTATTAACATCAAGAACTCGTAAAATATGGAGTACTTCCCGATGCCGGATCCTCAGTTTTTTCACATGAAAACCGCAGTGAGGAACCGACGTCGGGACAGCACTTTGGTCATCGAGGGTGGAGTTTTCCGCAAAAAGCCTTTTTCGGTGGCGGTATTTGCTAGCGAGCCGTCAGGTCTGGTAAGAGGTGGCAGACTGGATTTTCAGAAATTGCGACCTATTGAGCCCGCAAGCGACCAGAATGCTCTGCTGGTCGTGCTTGAATTTTGACCTATTTATGATTCTCTTGGTTTCCTTTGCCATTTTGTTGTATGCTATTTTGTTTTCGGATGTTCTAGATTTGTTGTAGGCTCGGCAAGCCGAGCTTTTTCGTCAAGCTGCTTTATCATTGTCGATTGAACCACGGCTTTGAGCCCACATCAGTTTCTTTAACAGTGGATTGGATGAAGCCGTTCATCGCGGATGTGATGACTTCACCAATTTTCTGGGCACATCTTGAGGGATCCGAAATCTGAAAACAGACAGCTGACCACGGGAAAGCATTAGAATGTGCCCGCAGACCGAATCAATCTGCTGACCTACTGACCTACACTTTTCTCTTCAGCCTTTCGTTTAGCGGTCTGAAGTTTACGGGGATTGATGTTTTCACCAGGCAGTAGTCGGACGATCCTAAAGGTGCTGTGACTTCAATCTTGTAACCATGTGGTACAGTGGCTGAAAATAAGTATAGCAGATTGGTGCGGTGAGTCTGGTAATCAGGAACCCTTTTAGGCTCCTGAACCATTTGCTCCAATCCATGGCAAAGGGCAAAGGATTCCGTCTGTCGTCCAGCTGAGTCGGTCGATCCTGAGAACTTCAACCAAGGTTCGTTATGAACATTGAAGTCCCCAGGACCACAAACTCTACCGTAGAGGGGCAAGAGGTCATCAATAGTGTTGCTTAAATGTTTAAAGAGCTCGGACGTGTCTGATTCGTTAAGGTTCGGTGAACGGTATAAACGTATAGAATCTTACCTTACTGGCAAGATTAAAGCTCACCCACATTATAGAATCTGGAGTTTTCCAGATTCAACAGTCGCACACAGTTGACGTCAGCTCGGCTATAGAGACAGACACCTCCTTTTGGTCTGAGCTTGCCTAAGAGGGTGAAACCCGGGCAATCCAGATAGGAGACGTCTAAAGGCCCAGCTATTTGTGTTTCAGAGACGAAGAGAAGGTTAGGACGTTGGGAGAGAAGGTGGTAATGGATTGAGTTTAAGTTTGTGTGCACACCGCGAATGCTGGCGAAATTCACCAACTTTTTTGGCTTGCACCGGGGTCTCCGACTTCTCGCCGCTAAGGAAGTTAATTTTTTGTTGTGTTTTCGAGATTTTATTTATTGATTTTTTAATTTTTTATGATAAGATGATCATCTCACAAGCGTTTGATGCAAACGTAAATACAAAACTTATATCCTAACTAAATCCATTGGTATTCTTCCTAAAGGAACAATTTCCACGTTTCAAATTTTTTTTTATTTCCAAACTTAAAGTTAACAGCCCGGAAAAATATCAACATAACGGCTAAGAAGTTATTGTCCCGGTGGCGACCGTTATCTTATTATTTTTCTCTGTCGTTTGTTTCATATTTTTGTTTAGATTTAGGTATTATTATTATCTTCTTCTTCAATGATATTACATTGATGGGAAAAACCGTCAAAAGTTATTATAAATTATAGTTATTCTAATAAAAATTTAATTATTCATTTCATGAAAAAGGTTTAACAAATTTTCGGTGTGGATATGCACTACTTCATTTATTTGTGTAATCTTATATATAAAAATTTCGTGTCACGGTGTTTGTGGTCGCACCGATTTTTATGAAATTTTTTATGTATATTTGGTACGTATGAGAATAGGTTTTAAAGTATATTTCATATTGCTAGGTGATTAGGGTATCCCTATCCAGAAAAAAAAAAACTGTTTTTTTGACAATTTTTTTTTTTTTTTTATAACGTCAAATTATAACCCTCCCACCTCCACCCTCCCATTTTTTAATCGCGATTTTAGTATTTTTGTATGAAAAAATTTAACCGTCTTTCGTATTTCAAACAGAACAAAATTATTTATATTTTTGAATGACAAATGGCGCTACGTTCGCCTCATCGAACTTTCATCCACACATGCGCAAGACATCCACGAGAAGCATGTCATTTTGATATTTCATTCGGCATCATGTTCTCGCGTGGGCAAACCATCAAGCTTATTTGTGTTGGCTAAAGACGGACTGTCAAAAAATATCGTACACTCAATTGCTCTTCGAAATTCCTAGTTTAGTTTGTGTTTTTGTTTTTATCGGCGGTCATCGTCCACAGCGCTCCATTCCTCTTTCTGTCATAATCCTTTCCCCACACATTTATTTACAATACATTCGTTATTTTTTATTCACTGGAAATAATTTATATGGCAGAACAACGTTTGTCGGGTCAGCTAGTAAATTATAAAACATAGGTCATTAAAGAATTCCATTTTTTATTATTTTATAAGCAACTTTCGCAATTATTTGCGAGTTAACCACTCGGACCCATACGCAATTTGGGAGGCAGGTGTGGTTACCGCCCCGGGAACCATTTATTGGATAACCAACACCTCTGCCTTAGGTCACCCCAAGTTCGTTACATTGGGTGCCGGGTTCATGTGGTAAGATTTGTCCGAGTTTGGCGGTGGATTTTTGCCTACCAACTGCGAAGTAGGCCGGATCAGGAGAGACTGGTTGAGGGAGACCTCTCCAGCAGAAAAGTGGAAGGGATGGATTCAAATGTCACTCCTGGACACGTTGACCTGCAGATTGTTAATCACCCCTCATACCTTTTTCCTTCCCAGAATTTCCTCTCCTTCCTTGATTAAAAAAACCCCCGCACAGCAACCCTAAGATGACATTGGCCCTGAAGGGAATGATGTTCCCCAGGGCCTCTTGTGTGTGAAAAAATCTTACATTGTTATGTAGATCGCGGAATCTGTTGTTGTAATTTTATTATTAAAACAAATAAAATATAGGTACTTTTATTTCTTTGCTTTGACATAAAATGTTCCAAAGCGTTGGGTTTCCTTACACATATTGTTTTTTTTTAAATTATTATTTCCAGCCTATCTTGGCCTGGGATGTATCTACACGTTAGGCAAACTTTGATTAGGTATATAAAGTCGGAAAACCTTCCATTTCTTTCATACCGTTTGAAGTAAGATTGTAGAATTATATTATAAGTTTGTACAGCGCCCTTGAGGTAATTTTTCACAATAACGGCGCTTACGAGTCATCCAAATATTATTATTATTACGCCACTGTTCGACGTGTTGTGACGTCAACGTAAAGTCATTCTATGGGAATGTATGATATGACAAAGCCATCGTATTAATTTATTAGTTTATTTACATACTGTTTATAGAGATTTAGTTGTTGTGTTTATTAAAACATTATTTAGACCTAAATAATGTTTCAAAAATAAAGGAATTTCTTATAAGTTTATCTCTATTATTGAAAATATTCAAAAACTACTGCACAAAAAAAAGTAGTAATGCTATTCCTAGGGAGAATACTTCGAACAACGGAATTCAAAATGGCTGCAGTAGATCAGCTGATTGCTCGATTCTATAGTAATTTTTCAGGAGTGATGACGTCACACGATTCACCACACATACGGTGGTTTTCGGGGGGCCTTGAAAAATTAAAACTTTGACAATTATTTTAACTATCAAAACTAACTCTAAAAATAAAAATAAAAATGCAGTTATTCACGAATAAAAAATTTATAAAAATTGGATTGGAGTTCTCTATTATCAATAAATTAACAAATAAATGCTCGCAACGGTAAAAAAACTCGTTTTTTTTTTTTACAGTGAATGCCGCACAAGAATCTCAACTGCTCCCGTCTGGAGCCAGTGAGACTATGGCATCCCCAATTGGGGTATGTTGTGAGGCTGAAGGTAGTGGGGAGGGGAAGGAGGTGGGGAAGAGGAAGGTTGGGAAGTACCTGGCTATTCAGATCTGGTCACCAAACACGGCTAAAGCCATTTTCAAGCAACGTTTCAATTCTGAATGGTGGTCTTACACCAGGGCGATACTGATAGTATCTTCCACTCTGGAACATGCCGCAAATATACTATATATTATTTTAAATGAATTAATTGTGAAATAACACAAATTAATCAAATAAAATTTATTTGCGCATGCCGGGTTCGAACCCGCGACCTCCGGATTGTGAGTCAAGAGTCTTACCCACTGGACTACGGAGGTCGTCTTATCCAATATTAATATAGCCACTATTCAAGTAGTAAATTCAGGTTTTTAAATAAATAATGCATTCTCTCAACTTTTGGTGGCAATCACGCACAAATACATGGACATACACGCATTATTCTTAAATTCAGAGAAACTAAAGCATTTAGGAGGTATCATCCATCCTCATGATAGCTTATCACTACGATAACGAACATAAATTAACAAATAAATTCTCGCAATGGGTAAAAAAGTCGGCTAACTTATCCTATATAATATAGCCACTTTTCTTAAATAAATATCGTGTTTAATAAATCCAAAATGTACGTTTTCACATGGAAAATCTATAAGGAGGATGGTGAAATACCTAGTGACCGACCGAAGGTTCGGTTTCGGTTTCGGCAAGTTTCGGCAAAAAAAATCTAGTTTCAGCATCAGTTTCGGTTTCGGCAGAAAAACTCTGCGTTCGTGAACGATTGTGCGTCGTTCGGCTGACTTCGGGAAAGTTCGTGGCTCGAGTGTCACCCGCCATCATCAGCTGAGTTTGCCGGCCGGTCCGGCGTGATTGTGTTGTGAGTCTATATATATTATTTCTTATTATTATATTATTTGTTATTAAGAAGAAGTTAACATGTTTTTTAATTTTTGTTTGTTTTACAGCAGTAATATATGAACAAAAAAAATTACATATTTACACACAAATGTTGTTTTAGGTAAAGAAAAATATGCAAATCATGTCATTGATTTCAATTTTGATTCTGGGGTAAGGTGCTGTACCCTTATTTCAACCCAAAAAACTTCCCCTTTGTTGGAAAAACCGAAAAAAAGAGATCAGAGCGATTTCCATACAATTTTGCTCTTCAGTTGGGTTTTTCAACCCAACGCAATTTGCATACGCCATTTTCCCCTCAAAATCATTTGTGTGGTAGTCTTATTTAACGAACTTCAACAGGGCGGATTCTCTCTTCGTCGGCGCAATTCGACAGCAGAGCGATACCAAACCAGATCACCGCTCTTTTTATAGGGAAAAGTCTGAGCTACACGCTAGTGCCGCCATTTTTTGAGAAATATAATATAATAATATAATAGTCGCCGAAAATAAGGAACGGTCTTTAATTCTTGAACACCCTCATTAATAGAAAAAAAACATAAAAAGAAAACATAAACATGAACGGCCCGCTAAAGTAAAACCAAGCACGTGTCACAGTAACCTATTGTCACTTTATTAAAAATTCATCTTAGCATCTGTCAAATATATAAACAAATAAATACAAATTTCAATTAAAGAGTTATTAACAAATAAAAAATCGAGTGCAGTTTACACGCGGTAGAAGCGATACTTTACCAAAAACGACCAATGAGCGCAGACTAGCGTAATTTCCGTTTCATATGTCAACCAATAGGAGCTTTTAAAAGTGACATCATTATCAAAGCGGCCGATGAGCGCAGTTGATGCGTCGCAGGTGCAGTAATTGTCATTTCCGTTTTCCGTTTACCGCTTGTCTGATATGATTTGTACACTTCAAACTTTGGAAACTAAACGTGTAAAATACCTAAAGTTAATCTTTTTTTTTTTTGGTTTTTCATTTAGTTCTGCGTGCCTTGTTTCGTCTGAAGCCGGATACGCATTCGATAGTAGCATCCATGGGAGCAGCCAACGCGCAGAAAACGACTAGGCACAGTGCACAGAATATCACAACCAAAACGCGTGGATTAATTCAGTATGTATGTGATTTGTTCGCTCGCCCATTTTGACGGTTTGGCTTGAATTTTTAATTAAACTGAAGCCGATTGATGCGTTGAATATCTATTTAAATAATTTAATTTTAGAACTGTAATAATAGCATAAAGGATTTAAAGAGCTAATTTGACATACTATTTTTTCAGTAATTGCATCTTGTTCGTGGGTTAGTCTATAGATTTTTATATTAGATATAAGGTATATTCTTCAGCATCCCTTATACAAAAAGTCACCGACCGCCACTGCCCCATAAAAAAATGAGGCTCTAGAAAAAAATGTCCTTAAAAGGGGCGGTGGGCAAAATATGGTTGTAAGGTTGAGAACCTATGGTTTAAATCATGTATCTCACCATAACATAAAACGAGATAGCATAATTTTTGTGAAACCGTGTCAGGCTGGGGATACACCTCCCAAAAAGACAACGGGTGTTTGTTGTCTGTGAAGAATATCTTCCAAAAGGGGTTAAAATATACGTGAAGCTGTCGAAAAAACATTTTTTACATTGGGCTTATTAATTCACTTCCCTCAGGGCTATGTCGTCTTTGAGGATGCTGCATGTAGGCAGGGCCGGCCACATGGTCGTAAATACCCGACGCGCTATCCATTCGGGATGTTTCGGCAATGCTGGGCGCTTGATAAATGCTTGAAGTAGATTTGTAAGTACCAGACTCGTCTGTCAGTTATTAACGGGACTGCATGTGATACGTTTTAAACGGAAATAGTAAATCAACAAGCTGCGATTTAAGTGAACTTCCAGAAAACTACGAATATAAACGCATTGTATTTTGACAAAATTTAAGTCAAAAGAAGATGTTGATGCAAATAATTTTTTTTCAAGGTATTTAACTGTTTTTAATTGTACGCGCACCAGAATGTAATCACATTTGGTAGGCGGGTATGGGTACCGCCGCCCTGGGAACCATTTATTGGATGACCAACACCTATGCCACAGGTCACCCCAAGTGGTTCGCCACATTTGGTTACTTAGCAGGGGTTCATGTGGTAAAGTTTGTCTGGGTCTTGATGGCGGGTGCGTCGGCCCACCTTCTGCGTGGCGGGCCGGATTAGGAGATGCTGGTTGAGGGAGACCCTTTACAAACGGTTACCGTTGTCCGGGCCGCTCGGTAGTACAGGGGCCCATCAACGAGTGTTGAAACCCCGCCGCTGCTGTTGTGCCGGTTCGTGACCGGAGGGGACCCAGCAGTAGCGTTTGGGGCGCGCTGGGCGACCTCTTCAGCCGGACTCTCCCTGCCCATCGCCTTGCACCGCTGTGGGTGGGTTGGATTCATACGTCCGTCACTCCTGGACACTTTGATCCCCAGCTTCCTAGCCATCCATCATACCTTTTCCTTTCCGGACCTTCCTTTCTCCTCATAACCCAAAAAAAAACACCTATAAAATCATGAATTCCACAAATAACAATAACATCGTTATTACAACGGCGAGAAGCAGGAGTACCCGGTGCAGGCCAAAACTGTTGGCCAAAACTGTCGGCCTGCACAAAAACTTAAACTTCGTCCACCACCACCTCTCTCCCAACGCCCTAACCTTCTCTTCCTTTCTGAAACGCAGATAGCCGAGCCTACAGACGCCCCCTATCTGGATTGCCCGGACTTCACTCTCGCAGGCAAATTCAGACCCAAAGGAGGTGTCCGTCTCTTTAGCCGAGCTGACGTCAACTGTGTGCGACTGTTAAATCTGGAGAACTCCAGATTCGACGTAATGTGGGTGCGTGTCAATCTTGCCAGTACGGTAAGATTTTACGCGTGTTTATACCGCTCACCGAACCTTAGCGTTTCAGATACGTCTGAACTTTCCAAACATCTAAGTAATACTGTTGATGACCTCTTGTCCCGCTTCCCTACTCTGGTAGTTTGTGGTCCTGGGCGACTTCAATGTTCGTAATGAACCTTGGTTAACGTTCTCAGGACCAACGGACTCGGCTGGACGAGAGGCGGAATCCTTTGCCTTCTGCCACGGACTGGAGCAAATGGTTCAGGAGCCTACAAGGGTTCCTGATGTCCAGACTCACCGCTCCAATCTGTTAGATTTGTTTTTAACCACTGTGCCATGTCGGGGCCTCTAGGCAATGCACGTCTCGGGGCCCCTTTACCAATGGTGGACTAACGGGGGGGGGGGTGAAGGGGCTCCCAAACGCCTCCTTGTTCCCTTGATCAAATCCTTAAAAGGCTTTAATGGAGGGGAGGGGGGGGGGGTAAGGTTTTGAAACTTTTGATGTAAACCATGTCAGTATATTGAGTACTGGGTCAAAATTTCAAGTAAATCGGAGCAAAACTAACGAAGGTACAGCGTTTCAAGCGACCGGCCATCACTTTTATTTTCACAAGCAGAAGGTAGATAGTGCATACTGAAGCTTGTACAACATTTATATTTTAAAAACATATGTATGTATAATTAGAAATAAAATGAAACAAATGCCAATATAAACCATAGACGGCACCTTCAATCACTTCAGATATAAAAATTACCTAATAAAAAATTAAAAAAACATCTTGAAAGCTGACTTTTTCCGAAACTTCGTTGCTTACTAATTGAACTATTAATTTTTATGACTAAAACTGGAAAAAAACTGACTTTATGTGATGTGTAGGTTGCAATAATATTTGTGCAACCATTGACCTTTCGATGCATTTTTCATGCATGGTCTGAAGTCATAAGTTTTTTATATCCTTGGAAATTCATATCAGTAATGGATGTAGGACTTTTTACGAGCGTAAATGTAATTATCTATAATATATTTAATATTATAATCTATTGGATCTAAAGGAATACCAAGTCAAAAATTAGTACACCTCGAAAATTTTCGTGGGACTCTTTCATTGATATTAATGTTATTATTAAAGACAGGTGACTAAATTGTAGAGTTACATTCTGGAATGCTTCTAACGAAAGATGTGAACAAAATTTTTAATGTCTGAATATATTTGAAATCGTTGGAAATCCTAACCACAAAACCCATCTTATTGAATTTGGATTATAAAATGGGGGCCTCAGCACGGAGCCCCCCGTGAGGCCTACATTATCAACTTATTTTATAAAATGTAAATTATTGTTCCAAAAATAAATAAATAAACTTCAGCTAAACTTTAACAAATGTCATGTTATGAGGTTCTACAAAATTAAACATCCAATGATATATAATTATTCATTGCGTTGACTTGTGGGGGAGGGGGGGGGGAGTGGGGGGGCGTTAGGCTTTTTCCCTTCCGGACCGCGACGGTCATGTTATTTTAAAAAACGGACCCCTAATGAAAGTAATGGCTCTGTCACATTTTTGCTACGTATGCAGTCAAATGAAGGCCATACATTATATCTGGTGATGGATGGATGGATGGATTGGATGGATTTTAATTTTTTTGGCGTTTATTACGAGACCTGCAATCTTGAGACCTTTTCAGGAGAGCAATAGAATCGTGCCGCATAAGTTTCATTGCAATAGTAATAATACCAGTAGAGAATTACGGAAACTTTGCGTTTTAATACGTTGTAATCTAAGCATTCACACATGGCGCCAATATAATTATTTTAGGTTTTAAACACTTTTAGCAAGTTATGCTTTAAAATATTAAGGCAACGGTTGTATCTGTACAATTAAACCCGCACTACACCTAACCCTGATTTTTTTAAAAGTTTCTGTGAGGACAGCTCCCAAGTCTTCTAAGCTTGTATTTGTCCGCCCGTCACACCTATGTTCAAACCCTTTTCGCTTTACGAATGTTAGTCCAAAAACAAGAATATATTTATGAGGCGTTAAGGTTTCGAGATTTTAATAAAATATGTGACTGTTTATTTGGCCAGATGCTGCGAAATAGAAAAAAAAAACAACACTAAGTATGTTCGTTATTTTTGGTTTGTTACTGTTTTATTTTCAAAAATAAAATGAAAAATGTTTTATTGAATGCCAACAAGTTTATGTTATCGCACTTTTAATATTGAAAAAAAAGATATTCCAAAAAAAAAAACTTTAGTTTAATTAAGTTTTAGTCCGTATAGTTATTTGTTTGTCGTACTTTTTTATTTCTCCCCTTTCAAAAAGTGAATATTTTCTTCGTATGCAAATTTATATTGTTAGGGAAACAGTTGTAACACAGGGACAATTGAGCCATCATATTTTTTTGAGATGAAAACAAACTAAGTTAACGTACAATTAATTTGTTTTATCATTTTATTAAATTAAAATAGTTAGGGATCGTGAAAACACTCCAATCTCCAATTGTACATTAGTTTTCTTGATTTCAGATAAATAATCTATTTTCTATTTACGTATTACCTATATAAAAAAAAAGTCTGTGGCGGGTGAGCAGGACGCGTAGATTTGATTTGTACACAAGTATACCGTTTTATTCTTACATATCATGGTATTTTGATATTGTACACTTGTCATTCAAAATAAGAGAAAAATTACTATCTCAATTTTATTTCGAAAAACTCTGCACGAAACCCGTGCAACGCCAAGGACTTCAGCCATATACTATCTTTAAAAAAATAAATAAACTCGCCCTAAAGAGAGTACTTTGTGTACATTATCTATCAATATCTTAATAATCAATATATTTTTAGACTTAGAAATACTGTATCATTAAAAATACTAAAAAATATTTATTTTGCACTTACGCATTCTGTACTAAAACATGGAATGATTGCTTGGGGGTGCTTATAATTCATCTCTACTTCCACTTGAGACCATTAAAAATATTAATAAAAATCATCTTAAGCTTACCCACATAAAATTTATGATAAAATTGCACTGCTTCAATTACATAAAGATTTCTTTAATAAAAATAACATCCCATAATTAAATATTAGATACCTAAATAATTATTTCTGTTGGAGGACTAACTGTACCGATAGTACGAACTATAACAGCACATCATCACTATATATATTTATAAGAGTATAAAATTATTCATAAATTATCCCTAGATCGGAAGAAAACTATGACAATTATAAAAAAAAATCTTCAGGGTTCAGAAAGTTAAATTAATGACAATGCAGGTAGTCTGCGTTTGAATTTAAATCGGGAAATTATGCTCTTCAAGTAGCTAAAAATAAAACTGAATGAAAATAATACAAATAATAAATGAAAACGAACTTGTCATGTAAAACCAGCTGAAGTTTTTCGAAATCCGATATAGTCAGTCAGCCAGGTTGACCACAGGAGTGTCTAGGGGTAAGGCACTTGACCCGCAATCCGAAAGACGCGGGATCGAATGGGAAGGAAAAGGGGATCGGGGTGGTTTTTGATAGTGATCAGACAACTCACCGTTCAACACCTCCTTTGAAAAGTCATTAGAAGTGATGAAAAAACTTCATAAAAAATTGGTTAGATATGTTACGTTTGGTTAGGTTATGGCCTACTTTTCAATTTATTTCGTACTTTTAATGACTTTTCAAAAAGTTGTTAAGTTGAGTTGATTCTGAGTTGGCAGAAACCATTTTTAATAACACTTATAGCGACCTCTCTCTTATTTTGAAGGTCAGGAGCTCAAAATTTTAATTCATACCCTGATGTGACCGCATCTCGGAATAAATCTATAGATTTATACAAAAATCCAATCCACGGTGCAGGCGGGTGCCACAGATACTCTTCTTTATATAAATACCAATATTTATAAATTAACGCCCTTTTTCGGAGCTTTTACATACGAGCAAAAAGAAATATAGAGTATTTATTGAACTGAACTGTCTCAGTAACAATATTTTATATTTGTTTGAAGATAAATTGAAGGGTTCCATACCAACTCAGTATGAAACCAACTCAGAACCACCTCAGAAAAGTCTTTAAACGCCATGAAAAAACCATTTTAAAATAGCCGGTAACCCTAACCTACCTTAACAAATTTAACCAATTTTTTAAATATTTTTTATCATCACTCTTAATGACCTTTCTGAGGTGGTTCTGAGTTGGTTTCATTCTGAGTTGGCCGGACACCAAATTGAAGATGTTCACTGGTTTGATATAATTGTTTCCTACCATTCGTATTCCGGGCAAAGATGAGTACATATGGTAGTTAGTAACAGAATTTCTGCACTGAAATAAATCCTGACTTCCAGTATTACGTAGTGGAATCCGGAAGCTTATCAATTTAAGTAATACCGAAATCATTTAGAATTTTATATAGAAATTCCAAGTCAGTGAAAATTCTTCTGTCTGACAATTTGGCATAATCATATCATTTAAAATAGTGTTGTAGTTCAACATAATTGCAGGAATACCCATTTTAAAATTTAAAAAACGCAAGAGTTTGTTTTGTATTCTTTCAACAGCTTGTACATGTACGAGGTGGGTTCCAGACGGGAGAATTGTACTCAAGTTGACTTGGAACGTAGGCAAAATATCACATTTACACTTTATATTATTAAAATTTCTAGTTAGCCTAATTATAAATCCCAACATTGTTAGTTCCTTATTAGAGATTTCTGTTATGTGGTTAACAAATGAAAGATTTGATTGAAAAGTGATGCTTAAGACTTTAATAATTTGTGTTAACGCCTCAAGAGCATTGTTATCAATGTTGTAATTAAAGATCACAGAATTTTTTATTCGAGAATAACTAATTACTTGGCATTTTGATATGTTTAAGTAAAGTCTATTTTCATTAAACCAAATTAACAATTTGTTGATATTATCTAGAAGAATGTCGCATTGGTAAATAATTAGAATAATTCTAAAAAATTTGAAGTCGTCAGCAAAAAGTAAGACATATACAACATGAAGTATTTTTGTAAGATCATTTATATCTAAGAAAATTAAGATTGGGCCAAGGTGTGAAACCTTTGGAACTCTGTTTGTTTGAGGATTTTATTCTGACAATTTGTTGTCTTCCAGTAAGATAGCTTTCAAACCAGGCTAATATATTGCCACGTATACCAAGCTTTCCTAATTTCCAAATGAGAATTTTATGGGAAACTGTATCAAAGGCTTGACTAAATTCAGTATAAACAGAGTCTTCTTGTTTTTTTTTTTTTCTTTAAAAGATTGGTTATAAAATTTTCATAAATAATTAAGTCGGAAAGACTACTTTTTACCTGGCATAAGTTTAAATGTTTGTCAAGTATTAGGTTTTCAAAGAATTTCGGGACGGTGGATTGAATGCATCTTCTTCTTCTTTGTGTGCCCTATCAGGTGCGTCGCGACGTTGGCGATCACTCTTTAAAATGTCTCTCTGTCTTGCGATGCCCAGAATAGCTCCTCCACACTTCTAATGCCGGTTCACTCTCGTATATTTTGCAGCCAAGAAATTTGTCTCTTACCAGGCCCTCGGCGACCCTCTAACTCGCCTTTCAATATTAAATGGAGCAAGTGATACTTCTCCCCAAGAAGTTCATGACCCAGATATGAAATTTTCCTGATTTTTATTAATGTTCTATATGGGAGTTCTCTATCTGCTCTAGCCCGCGTGAGAATTTCTGTGTTGGTGATCGTGTCGGTCCATGGGACCTTGAGCATTCTCCGGTGAAGCCACATTTCAAAAGCCTCTAACCTGTTCATGGTATTTACTTTCAAGGTCCATGTTTCACATCCATACAGCCAGACCGACCACACATAACATTTTAGCATTCTCTGCCTTATGAATGCGTATTGGTCTATATTTACAAACATCACTTTTATCACCCTTTTTGAAAATTGGAGTCAAGTAACTAATTTGTCACTTATCGGGAAAAATTCCACAGGAAAAAGATATATTAAAAAGTTTATATTTATAATATACGTATAATGTAACGTATCATATATGAATAAACGCTGCCTGATCAGTTGATGTTGTAGGTAAATGGTCATGTTTGTATAAAAAAAATTGTAGCTGTCAAAAGAATCTTGTATAATCAAATAAATTAACAATGCATAATATCTACAGTTTTAAAGTAATCTGCCAGGCCAGATACCTAAGTACGGTCGCGTGTATTATCAAAATTATCACTCTTTAGGTGTTAAAAAAGGCGCTATAAAATCATATGTCTGTTTTTAGTATTATGTATGAAGTAAGGCGGGTGTAGGTCCTGCCGCCCCCGGAACCATTTATTGGATAACTAACACTTCTGCCATAGGTCATCCCAAGTGCTTCGCTACGTCTGGCGGTTTTAGCAGGGGTGCCCTGGTTCATAGGGGTGAGGTTTGTCCGGGTCTTGGTGGTATATGCGTCTGCCCACCAACTGCTTGGCAGGTCGGATCGGGAGAGACTAATAATTGAGGGGATGTTTTGACCTCTCCACAGGACTCTTTCAGAACATCGCCTTGCACCGCAATAGGAGAGATGGATTCATAATATGTCTGTCACTCCTGGGCAAATTGACCCCCAGATTCCTACCCCCATATTCCTACCCCCCATACCTTGATGTGACCGTATCTTTTTCTGATTTTTCTATTTTAAGAATTTCGATTGAGTTTCACTAACATTGTTTTCATTTAATTAAAAAAATATATAGGGTGGGCCATAAACACATGCACTTTTGTAATCGTGCTAGTGGCGATTCCGAATGGGGGAGGAGAGAGGGGTCACTTACGCGTGGTTCCTCGCTTCTTGGAAATTTGATCACAATGGATCGCTTGACGGGAGAGCAACGCGCTTTCTGGGTAAAACATTTTTACAAAAAAACAATGATTTTGTTTTTTCTGTTCAACAATGATTCTGCTCTAATTTACAAAACAATGATGTATGCCGCCTATCTCGTTCGCATCACCAATTACAGGATATTGATCAATGCCCAATGCCCGATTAAAGAATTTTTCCATAACAAACTGATATCGTGCAGATGAGATATTCCATGCCCCCCCCCCCCCCTCTCCAGCCCGGATTTAACCTCAGCTGACTCTTTTTATGGAATATAATTGTGTATATATCATACAAGTCAATTCTACGTAAATAAACCAGCGACTATACTCCAATTAATGGAGAACATCCATCAAGAAATGGTTAAAATCCACCAGATTTGTGTCAAAAAGTTTTCGAAAATCTAGGTACCTGATTTGAGGAATTCCAGCGGCGAGATGGTGGCCATTTTGACAAAATTATTTTTACGAAATAGTTTTTGTTCTTATCGATCATCATTTATTTAAATACAATCTGTATATATTTTTTCATGATTATTTCAAAAGTGCAGATGTTTATGGTCCACCCTATATATATTTCAAAGATGCACTTGGGAAACCATGTAATAGGTTCGAAAATGCACAATTGTGCATGACTGAAAGTATCTGCCTATTATTGGTAATAAAAAACTAAGCAATAAAATTGACGTATAAATACTTGAGTACGTAGGTACTTACATCATAAACAACCTATTCATTGGTACCTTCCGATTCATTGGTAAAGTGTGTGTATTGAGTCTGTAACAATAAAGGTGGACTTGGCCTTCAAATAAGGCATTATTCGCTCGTAATAATCAATAATAAAGTTCTCGCGGTGCATTCAATTCGAGCTGTCGGCTGTTGTATGGAGTCAGTACAGAATTCAGCAGGCACTAGGCAGTGGGCTGACTGGGCACCGGGCACCGGGCACCGGGCACTGGTGTAGTAGAGAATAGTAGGTAGTGACTGCACGCACACTACACCAGTAACCAACACAGAACTACACCAGGCCCAATAGTGGTAGTAGAAATGAGGTACCACACACTAGTCCACAAGTCCACTACCACTACCCAGTCTCGTTACTTCGGCGGGCAGCGGCGACGGTTACGCTCGTACGGCCGCTATTTGACGTTTAGGAACTTTGCTGCCAAACAAAACTAGTTTCAAAAGTGTTCAAATTCTGTTCGGACAGCGCAAAAACTTTAACTTACGTTATAATCTTGTACAAAAATATAAATATTAGTTTCACAGATGATCTAATTCCGGAGTTATTGATTAAAACGCGTAATAAAATTGTGTACTACACAAAAGTTTGTAATGAATTTGGTTGTTTTTTGTTCGGTTGCCTTGCTGTGTTTGTGTTTTTGTCGTGAGTTTGTTTCGTTCTAAGTGAAGTATTATAATACTTGGTAAAAGAGTTGTCAACAATGTGATAAAGTTTTGTGCAAATATGGAGGTTCTATAAAAGTTATTTTATATTCCGCGCCGAGGTGTAGTACCTAGGCATTTATAGGCAGTGTTTGAAGTGTAGGCACTGTTTGTCATTAGTCTGTTGATAACGGAGCGCGGTGATAGGAACACGAACGCTATTCACACTGTTATTTTTTGTATCCAATGTTAATGCTTTATTTGGTGGGGTGGCTTACAGTGATCGCACATCTGCCTTTGGTCGCGGTGGAGTCACTCAGTGAACACTTTGACAGCCCTTCAAGTAAGTTCTAATTAACTTCGTTAAGTTACCTATACTAATTATTATTGACTTACCTACTGAACACCTTCTTTTCAATATAAGTATCACATAGTTGTTATCTTTATTAGCGACTGAGTAGGGGGAATTATCTTATGTTACAGAAAGTTAATGTTGGTTACAGTTTACTGTAAATAATAGGTATACATTAACAGGTACCTTTAGGTAAATATATTTCAGATATTTGTACATATTTACAGGTAAAGGGACGTACTTTACTTACCAGTGATTCCTTGCATTATTTGGGGCAAAAAATGTGAATGAAATTTTTGTCTCCGGTGACATTTTTGATGTTTTTTTTTCTACATAAACAAAAATGATAGGTATTAGACAGTTGGAGGTGGGGTAAGGGGTTGATGATTTTTATTTTTTTAAATTTCGAAAAAAAGTCACCGCAGACCAAAGTTTCATTTGCATTTTTTCTCCAAATAATGTCAGGAATCACTGGTTAAATTAAGTCAAGTACGTCCCTTTACCTGTAAATAAGCACCAATATCTGAAAATATATATCTATCTCTGCGTGTCCTTTCTATTAGTCCTCGTTTCTCTTCCACATTCCCTGCCGCGTCCCCTTCCCTTCCCGTGTTCACCCTCCACCTACCCCCCCCCCTCCTCTCTTCCAACCGTCCCACGAACCCCCCTCCCTCTTATATAAATTTCATAAAGCCAGAGCTCACCTGTATATATGGAAACCTTCGCGAGCATGCGCACAACAACTAACCAAAGTTTCATAGCAATATAAATAATGGTTTAGGAACGCATAAGATACAAACGAAGAAGCATTCATTAGTATACTTAAGAAATATTTTATTCAACAATATTGTTAGCTAAATATCGTCAGGAATTTGAAACAAGCATTCTGAGAATGGGTTAATATCGTTAAGACAACGTAATTTAATACTTTGTTAGCCATATTACAAACCCAGTGCCGGATCCACAAAATCTGGCGCGTGCAGTTAGTACCGAGGCGCCCCCCAACATTTTTGAAATGATACTTCTTTAGCGCTGTTAGTGACTTGAAATTCGGGTGAAACGGAAATGCGTCACAACTCAGCTCTACACAAATACTCGGTTCTAATATGATACTGTAAATTCGCACCTCGCCTGACAAGTCTCAGCGGCCAGAGAGACAGACATCAAGCGAACGGGAATCCTACGAAATCCAAAAAAAAAAATCCAATCTTCAAACCACTTAAAAAAAACCAGCAAAAGAAAAGATAGCGACTTTCTAGTTTCACTTCTACCGAATTACACACTCTGATTTAATTTTTTTTTTTATTTAGATTAAAAAGTCTCTTATTATTAAATTTGTTGGTTGTGTTTATGTAGATATTTGTCTAGGTTAGAAACGACGCGGAGTAAGGGGGAAGATGTGTGAAAAATGCCTTTACCTAATTAATTTTTTAATAACATGTCCCATTCCCCGTCTCTTCCACTATCCAAAAATTCAAAAGCCGTTAGAATTGCTTTTTTTCAAGCCAGATTTTTTGCACATTTTTGAACGTACGGCAGATCCGGCGCTGTACTCGTACATACACATACCTACATGGTATTTATAATAATATGAAACACTATGTATCACATACATTTATATGCATAAATACACATTTTGAAATGTGCATAGTACATAGTACATAAGTAGGTTAGTAGGTACTTATTACTCATCCATATCTATAAATCTGTATCAATAAAAGGCAACGTTCGTATAAGTGTGCTCTCAGACTAAATAACTAATTTCGCTGGAATTTTTTTGTCTTCTTTTTATTACCAGGGGTTTCAACGGTAGAAGAAATCGGGGACGCCTGAGGAAGACTAAACGCATTATCTACGCACTGGATTGAGATACGGAGTTGAATATAATGTAGTTTTTTTTAAAAAACAATGTGGTACTCGTATATTGACTGATGGAAGATGAGTGTGAATGTTGGAAAATGTCGGGGTGGCCCGTGGAGGACGTGAATCAAATAATTATTTGTTATAAAATGGCGCGTACTATTACTTGGCGTAGGTATTACTTGGAAGTAATGATAAAAGAAGTCGAGGACGCCTCGGGAAGACACGGCGCTATCAAGTGAAAGAAATAATAAAATAACTTCTTTAATCCTTAACAATAATATAGTTTCCACCTTAAAAATATCCCAGTTTTCAGGTATATAGGAATTCGGAACCTCAAAACTTTAATCCAAACCATTCATTCCCCCTCAGAAACGTCATATACACGTCACTATATATTCATTGGAAAAGATTTTGTAGTGGTACAAAATTTGTAATGATACAAACATTGTTATAAAATTAATCGCTTTCGAAAATCACATATTTATAGGTACAAAAAGTTTTAAAGAGATATTTTGGACTGTTGTAATGGTTACAATATAAGATTATTGCCTTATGGCTGATGAGTGACCATGATTGAAACCCGCCAGCAGCATTTTTTGTCGCTTCACGCATATTTATTAAAAGGTTAATTTGTATTTGTTTTGTTTTCAGACCTGCACAGGACAGGACAGGCGACAAGACGGAGACCTTCCAGTATCAGCAGTTGCTAATACTGTACAGTGCTCCTTCATGCAAACCATCCTATAGAAACGTCAACGTTTAGTGGTACCGCGCAGTGATGGTTCAATGATACCTCGGTGTTATTATTGCGCCAAGTATTGTCGGCTTACTTACAATACGCGTGTTAAGTGCCTTAGGTTATGTGCTATTTAATGTGAACAAGTATTTACAACTTGGTTATTCCTTCGCTAGTTTTGATGATCTCGTGCCCCAGTCAATGCTGGGATTTAATTAGGGAAACGGTTGTTCAAGGTCAGAAATATTGATGAGTATTCAAGATACGGTCGAAAAATTTCTAGAGGGTGATGTTATTGTCGATCGTAGAAACCCCTTCAAGGATGGGGGCGACTCACTCGAGGGGCTGAACATCACGGCGCCGGGCACCGCCGTCCACAGGAGCCCTCCTGTCGCTGATGATACTAAAGGCCCCGTGTCTGCCCAAACACCTTGCATCGATCCCAAAGGCAATAGCAGACAGACGACCAACAATTATAAAAGCAAATCTCGTCACGTAAACAAAGTTACGAAAAATCAACACAACCGAAAGCAACATTCGCACACAAAAAGTAAATCTCTAGCCAACTGTTCAAACAGTTTAACAAGTATCGATAATGAGATTCAGAACGACAATATAAAGCAATTTAGTAGTGTTAGCAAACCTGAAGATGACGCGCGTGCTAGTTTCTTAGAAGAATACCCCTCCGTAGGCCAGCTTCAGGATAGTTCCGACGCGTACGCCAGTTTAATCGAAATATTAACAATGGAGAACAAAACAAAGAAACGAAGTTCCCTTAAAAAAATATTTCCTTCCATATTTTCATCCAATTCGAAGTCCAGTAAAAACGCTGATAAGTCTGCCTCGGTGAGCCCCCAGGCTCCAGGCGCCCTCGAGGGGGAGCCCGCCGCACCGGATTCTCCTAACCAACTGAAGAAAACTGTTGCTGTGAACGCAAATAACTCGGAGGAGAATCGGTATTACTTCGATGAGCGGGCAAGTCCCAAACAAAAAAACTTTCTCAAAAAGGATAATAACGATAACAGTCAAAGTTCTTCCACTAGCACTCTCGTATCGGATGGAGATAATGCCAGGAACAACTTCAAGGCCAAAATCCCCGTACGGAAATCGTCGCTTAAAAATGAATTGGGATCTGTCTCACCAGCTGGTGGACATAGTAATCGTTTTACATCCGACAAACAAGATTCTCTCAAGGCTCAGACGACTCAGAAAATCGATCAAATTGTGCCACCGGTCAGGGCGGCTTCTATACCACTCGTCAAGACAAATAATGAACTGGTGATAGTAGAACCGAGCACTTCAATTCCGACTCAAAAGTATGAAACAAAAATATTCAGACCGATCATTGTTAAAAGCTCCTATTTCCATCCAGAACTTCGCGATCGTAATTCCAAATCATCCACTTTTTATTATCACAGTACAAAGAATCCGGAAAATAACAACCGAAATGAATTCAGTTCTTTGGATAGCCACGAGTACAACTCGCAGCCCGGGTCAAAAGTTTTTGCTGATATTATTTCTGTGGGCGCGGAAATGAAGATATCAACTACCAATGTCGCCGTGAGCCCCAAAAAGGAATCGGAAGTTCAGCTAAGGAAGCAACTAAGAGCTCGTAGTCTCTCGCCGACCGAATGTAAGATTAATAATAAATTTCAAGCGAAGGACACAGACGGGACCGATGGTAGCCGCAATCCTACCCCCGTTCAAAGTCAATTAACTGTTACGCCAATAGACAGTTGTTCCAACAACGATGATTCAGACAATGCGATCATCACTGAAGAGCAATATGTACAAACCAAAAAGAGAAACTCAGAGTTAAGATCCAAAAGCAATCCGATTATTAAAAAAGAAATTAAAATATACCGCCCGGTTATTTTGAATTCTGTTCCTGATAAACTCAAATACGATTCAGATTCTGGTAATAAATTGAATAACAATGTATCGAACCAACCCACCAAAAAATCCGCCGATTCTTTGGTAGATTTAGATTATCAGAAGTTTAATCATAACGAAATGGCAACTTCGTCTCCCATGAAACCTAACAATGGTAAAACATCGAGTGTTGAATATCGTCGTACAAAATCTCCCGATAATGTTCCACCGGAACAGAAAATAAAAAATCTTCACAATGTCGAAGCATTTTACTGGCAGCAACTAAAGAAAATTAAACAACAACAAGAAGAAGAACTGTTACGGCAAACCATGTCATCAAATGATGTGATTTTAAATAGATATGCATTACAAAATAATGGTAGGTCATCTAGTTCAGATTATAACCTGGGACCCGTGGGCCAAGTGCCCTGGCGTTGCAGGAGTGTGAGCCCGGGTTTCGTGAGGACCTCCGAACAGAGGAGTAACAGCCTGCCTCACTTCAATGACAACCCTTTCACTAAACCTCCCACAGGAATCAAGGAGTTCACTAACAAACTTGACGGTGGGTTAGCTCCGGTTCCTCTTGAAAGAAAGAATATTGTCAATCCTAATTTTATTCGTGGGTCTTCCACCAGGTATACCATCGGAACTACAAACGATATAACGATTCGAAAGAATCCAGGCCGGCAGATTGGGCAAAACTACGGAAGTTACACCACCCACCGGGGAGCGGGCGCCGGTGACAGGAATTTATTACTACCCATTTTTAAGAAAGGTAGTTTATCGGTGGAACCGATGAAAGAGTCCACATTGGTAAGGGAAAAGCGAGTGAGCTTTTCCAACAGCCAGGGAAACGATCCCTTGAAATTGAAGAGCGTTTACGAGAATTTAGCCAGCTCCCAAATGAGTGGGAGCTTGGACCCAAATTTAGCCAGGCCTTCTAGAAGTCAATTGCAAATGTTTCGAGTCGCTCGATCGCTCGATCAAACCAGTTCGTTGCCTCGTGGCCAATATAACGTTCAGCCATCCGTAATGCCAACTTATGGAAAAATAACTAAAAATAGACAGTCGGAGGGGGTATACGCAACGATACAGAATAGAGGGTTCGATAGAAATGTTCCGCGAAGGATTCAGAATGTAGCTTATCCGGGTCCCGCGTCTCCGCCCCTCGAACCCAAGGATTGCAAGACCAATTCTGCAGCCGGTGTGGCAAAGAACTTGTTCTTCCGCAGAGTGAACAGCGCCAGGGCTGGCCAACACTTGGCCTCCGTCGGCCAGTCCGAGTCGGAGAGCGGCTCAGAGGCCGGGGAGGTACAGAGGATCATGCTGGGAGGAAAGATGTCTCCTGGAAGAAAGGTGTTTCAGTCGTATCAAGGTAAACATTTATAATTGTCTTAATATTACTCTTAACGTTTGATCTTATAGTTACTTCATCTATGTTTAAAATGGATTATCCTAGTATATTATTAATTAATGGTAAGGTAACTTAGATAAATTTATCTGTAATACCTTCCTTTTGTACATGGGTCAAAAGAGTAACGCAGTGAGGAGGTGGGAGGAGAGAGGCATCCTTTGAAGTCTATGATCCTTTCTCAATAACTGCGATGGGTGCGATGCGAGAGTGGTGCAGTATTCTAGATTTCTGAGAAATTAGCTGAGATTATGAAGCAGGCATAAATCTGTATTCAGAGACATACAGTATTTTAAAGAATTTTATTTGTATTCCGTTAGTTTCAGCTACCATTATTCTTATGTGAATCAGGCTCTACCAATCATGTGTCTGGACCTACCAATCAACCTGTTCATTCAAATATGGTATGAGTATCCCAATAGATGGATAAAAATTTAGTCATTTATAATAATACGAGGATATAAAGGATAGGATGGACTGGATCTGGGTCTTGATACCCAAGGATCAATGTGTAGGAGGGGTAAATACCTGTTCCTAAGATCGTTCCAATGTTTAGGACAAGGGCGCTGCACAAATTTTTCTTACTAAGCTACGTTTTATTATGTACAAATAAATTAAGGTACAAACCTACTTACGAAGTTACTGAATCTGAAATTACATTAAGAGGAAACTGGGCGGTGTTGTGTGTCGTGTCCATACAAATTTATTTCCCAATTTCCTCTCTGGATTTTGACACCACTGCAAATATATTTTTTTTAATATAATGTAGATATCGACCACCAGCGTGTCGATGCATTTCCAAAAATATATATTAAACCCTATAAAATCGTTAAAATTGCCTGTTTTGAACGCCATCAACAGACGTTCGGTAAACAAACTAGACACGTATTTTTTAAAATAAAAACTTCTTTAGCTCCGTCGTGATTTTAAAATCGATGAAACAAAAAAGCGACATTAAAAAGAGACACATTATAGGATTTTGCCTGCGAGAGAATAGACTAATCGGTGTCATCTTTGTGAGGTGCTTCGTAGCCTAATAGCCTCCTCTTTGTGCGGTGTTTCGTTGAATAAAATGTAAAATAATTTTTAAACTAGGTAACAATATTATAATAAATAAACCCTACAATTATCCTACTCCTGATACGCTGCATTCGTCTTATTCTTTCCAAGTTTAGTTTTCTGACGGTTTCACTTCTACCGCGTTTGAACTGCACACATGATTTTTTTAAAAAGCAAAACTTACATTCGGAGTTTTTTCTTCTAATACAATTGTGAAAAATAAAAAAAATAGGTCCAATTTTGCAGGTGAAAAATGAGGAATACAAAACCTCGATTTTAATGTTCTTATTTTGGCATTATCAACCTGAGGTGCAGTTAGTTGTCTCTTTCGCTCGGTATTCGGGGAAGTGCGAGCGACAGTGACAGCAACAGTTTGATAAAATACCTAATGTTCAAATTTCTCGGCGACCGGCTTTAATGGAACCTCCGCGCCTTTACTTACAATTTATTATGTTTTTAATATATTTTTTAGCATACATTTAAATAATTATTTTATTAGCATACACTTATAGAAACAAGGCGGTATCACCAGAGCAAATAGCTCTACAACACGACAATATTTGGGAAAATTGTACACATATTATTATTCTCCTCTGTTCATGTAAAATATTCACATTCAAGCATGTGGGAATGCGTGAGACCTGTGTGATAAACTAAACGCGAGGCACATTCTCGATCTACCTACCTTCATACGAAAGGAGGCGTTATTGTAATTCAACGAATCCTAATATTTAGAACACGTAGGTTTCTGCGCGATAATGCAAACCTAAGTAAACTTTCATTTTATAGAGCGATAACGTGCCAGATAAAAAAAGATTAAAAATACTGTTGCAAATGAGTAAAGTGAAGATTCTACTAACGGAATTTTTCGCAATTTTCATACTAATGGCTTTTTTGTGTTCAGTGCAAGTGTGAATCACTGAATAGCCGTTTAATTATAAGACTTTTCAATTGCTATTAGGCCTAATAAATAACATGCCACTGGAATTATTTATCTGCTCAAGAAAGAATTTCGATATTATGTTTTCAACAGTTTTATTTCGCATATAGGTACATTTGTTACTAATTTTTATTTATCTGCTACCGGTTTCGGCACATCACCAACAAGTTTAAATATTCTAATTACCAATTATTACAAGCAATAATTGTCAGCCTGAAACACTCATTTACATTGAAAAATCTTCCGAGAAAAGATACTTGCCGCCAACGGGACTTGAACCCGTGTCCTTCCGATTGCCGGTCGAATGCTCTGACCACTGAGCTATGGGGTCTTATAAGCTTTGGCTTACCCGCCAAATAATTCAATATATACTAGTGTTTCATTCAACAATTACTGCTTGTTATATTTTTTCCACCTGAAAACAACCAATCTTGTCTAAACGTTAGTTTATAAATTAAAAAAATAATAATTAATATTTAACAAGTTTAAGTATTTCCCCAATAAATGCAGACATAATTTGTCTCGACGCCACCTAGCGAGGGATTTAACACTAACAATGTCTTTCTCGCAAAAATAAAGTTGGTTGTTTTCAGGTGGAAAAAATATAACAAGCAGTAATTGTTGAATGAAACACTAGTATATATTGAATTATTTGGCGGGTATTTGATAAGCCCCCATAGCTCAGTGGTCAGAGCATTCGACCGGCAGTCGGAAGGACACGGGTTCAAGTCCCGTTGGCGGCAAGTATCTTTTCTCGGAAGATTTTTCAATGTAAATGAGTGTTTCAGGCTGACAATTATTGCTTGTAATAATTGTTACCCTTTGTGCTATGCATAAAAATCTTGTCTAAACGTTAGTTTATAAATTAAAAAAATAATAATTCTAATTACCGTTTTCTTTCAACGTACTGATAACAGTTTGTTTTTTGGGCGATTGATTTACAAAAGTTTTTTGTTGGGTGATGGTACAATCGTATGAAGACGAGGTTCGTTTCATATCAACATTTAAAAAAAAAACGACGGTCAAATTTTTGAATGTTCATAAATGCCGGTCACAAATTGGATGTTCATAAAATGACGGTCACACTTTGGATATTCATAAGATGACGGTCACACTTTGAATGATCATAAATTGAAGGTCAATTTGAATGTCCAAGAAACGACGGCCGGAATGATCTCCGGAAAATTAAAGTATGTAATATTATTTGTGCTGGTGTGTCGAAGACGGTAGCAGATAAATTAAAAAAAAAATAATAAATGTACATGTGATCATAAAACTCTTCAAAACATGTCAAGAAATTTTTACATTGCCAAAGAAATACAAATGCTTCGGATAGAAAGACCCACCCATAAACAAAATACTTCTGTCGGTTTATATCTTTTGTGGTGTGATTGACAATATGGCCCAATTTTTTTATAGTTCTTTATCGCAAAAAGTATGTTAGGAGTTATTGTTGCGTGAGAAATAACCTTAAAGGAACTGTTGCTCGTATCGATCAGTTGGCAGTTGTTGTATGTACATCATAAAGTGATGGCAGGTGATTAAATAAACTGATAGCAATCCAACATTTTCAAAGACAGCATTTGGATAGGTATAGGACAAATCCGTAAAGCCAGATTCAACCAATTTTTCTTTATCCACTCATCTTCTTCTTTAGTCCTTTTCCCCTCACAACATTATAATTTATCCCTTTACCCTCTAGTATTCCTCTTATGTTATTATTAGACATCGGAAATAAATGCACTAAAAAATGTCGAGATGTGTATAAAAATATGCACTAACGTTGCCAAAATATGCTTAAAAAATGCTAAAATATAAGTAGGTATGCCTAAAGTATACAAATATCTTTTTAGAACCGGTTCACGATGGCGGGGGTGGGTGGCCAGCGAAATTCGTGGTTTTGCATTTGCGCTTCTGGGTTAAAATTTTTGCGGAAATTATTAATGTGAATGTAAAGGGAGTTTCTAAAAATTGCGTATCTCACTTAGGTTGGGTTGTTTCCAACACTGGAATGACCATCAGAACATGGGTAGTCTTCGTTAAACGCCGACTTTTGGTCTGTTTTTCAACAAATTGTGATCAGCTTGTGAGCGCAACGGTCGAGTTCACATTGTGTAGAGAAGCGTAAATGGACCGAGAATAGGCCTTCAACGGGGGCTCATAAAATGAATGTCAAAAAATAATCGTAGATTTGATGGTTATCAAATGTGAGAGTTTAAAACAACCAGGCAAATTAGCGACAGTTTTACAAAGAATTTTAATGATCAAACTTGTTTCTGCCTTATCATCCTGTTTTAAAGCGATTATTTCGATTAAATAACAATAATTAAATCTATTTTTTTCGTCGATTTTTTCTATTCCAAGTTATTCCAATCTTTTGTGTCGATTATTACTATTCGAATTCATTCCATGTGTTTTTATCGATTATTTCGAAATGGATATCTAAAAGAACAATGTTCACGTTGTTAGTTGTTAGAAGCGGGCGATGTTCGATAAAACCAAGTGCAGATTGTGCGTTGCTTGCTATCACTATGGGGATGTACCTTGTTGTAAGATAAATAAAGGCGCGGACCCCGGCCCTAGCGTGCGTTGCGTAGGTGTCTATTGGCGACAGGGTTGCCATCAATTGCTGATAAAGTTGCAAGATATCCCGTATTCCACATCTCCTGCCCCGAATTGATTTTCATCCCGATTTGCGCTTATTTTTATTTTTGATATATTTTTTTTTACATTAGCTCCACACAGGACGCTCTGAAGAAGATAAGTCCCCTAAGGGCCTATTTCATCTTTGGGGATGTTGTGTGGAGGAAACGAAGGAGAGTATGTTCTAGGAAGGAAAAGGTATGAGGGGTGGATAGGAATCTGGGTGTCAGTGTATCCAGTGAATCCATCTCTCCCACTGCGGTGCAGGGTGATGTTCCGAGAGCGCCTTGCTGGAGAGGTTAAAAGGTCTCCTTAACCAGTCTCTCGATCCGGCCTGCCACGCAGTTGGTGGACCGACGCATCCGCCGCCAAGACCCGGACAAGCCTCACCCCATGAACCCGGGCACCCCTGCTAAGTCACCAATCCTACCTACGGCACCTACGGTGACCTACGGCATAGGTGTTAGTATCCTTTATTATTAAATGTATGCTTACATTGGTATGTAAGAAATTTAAAAAGATCATCATGTCAATAATATAAATTATTCAATGCGCATACATACATACATACATACACACATACTCACACACACACACACCTTCCCACTACATACATCACCTGATAATTACTTAATATGCATAGGTACCATAAATAAAACACTACAATGAAACACATAAGTACCCATCATGAAATATACTTATTTTTTTCACCAATGTATCTAATGTACTGATTGTTTCTGTTTAAAAAATAAGATAAAATTAAAATTAAAATGTACCTATATTGTTTTAAAATTGCAAGGATCATGCGCGTTGCGCGTTGAATATGTACTTCAATCATTTTTCCATGTTTTTTTTATCTGTCCCCCTTTGCGAGTCAACCCTGTCCCCGATTCATCCCAGTCCCGTATCATTGCTCAATGCGAGACATGTCTGGCAGCAGTGGCAACCCTAGCGATACCCGATATGATGCTATTGATTACGATTATGTTTTGTTTACTAAACGTGTGGGTGTGAGCGAAGTGTGATTGCATTGTTTATTGTTTTCTTTCAACTTACTGATAACAGTTTGTTTTGGAGCGATTGATTTACAAAAGTTTATCGTTTTATATTTTTTCCCTCAAAACGTAACGCGGAGAAGTTCATCCTAGTCAGGGCAGAGCCTCTGGCAAGAGAGATAGGTACAATCGTATAAAGACGAGGTTCGTTTCATATAAAAAAATAATGTTCATAAATGACGGTCACACTTTGGATATTCCTAAGATTACGGTCACACTTTGAACGTTCATAAATTGATGGTCACAATTTGAATGTCCAAGAAACGACGACCACGATGTTCGATAAACGCCGATTTAAATAAGGGTTTCCGGCAACGATTTCGTTTTCAATATCTTCATATATTTTCTTTGTACGTAACTGCTGGATCGATTTTTGAACTTATGTTTCATTAAGTAATTATTCATTCCAATACATTTGAAATATTATCTTCTCTTGATGCCATTCATCTCACATCTGCCCTGATGATGGACATCCCGCTTTTGCCCTAATGATGGACACTGTAAGGCTGTTCGAAAATTTGGCTAAAGAAGGAGGTAGTGCAACACGGCAATACACCCCAAAAGTAAATAATGAAAAAAAAAAAGTGTGCAATTCACGCGGTAAAAGTGAAACCCGCAGCAAGCACCGCACAATTGTGAGGGCGAGTATACTATCTAATTCTCTCGCAGGCCGAATGAATCCTATAGATGAATGTAGTAGTCTCTTTTTAGTACCTACCTATCGCTATTTTTCGTTTCGTAGAGTTTCAAATCACAAAGTTGTTAAAGAAGTTTTTACATTAAAAAAAATACGCGGTAAGAGTGAAACCTTCACCCACACAATCTCAACCAATAGGAGCCTTGAAAAGTGAGCTCAAAATCGAAGCGGCCAATGCGCGCAGCCTTACAGAGCGCGACGCTTCGTAGGTTCTGTACATAGATAAGGTTTCATTCTATCGCAGTTTCATTCAATCTCAGCGTAGCGATTCCGTATTTTTTGTGAGATCGTTATTGAATAACGGAGGTAATCTCCTGTCAGATTTGAGTGATTTTTATGGCTGTTATTTGCGTTTTCTATGTACAACGTATATTAAATGAGTAAATAATCATGCGTACTTGCAGGAATTCATGTTTAAATCGATCTAAACTAAAATATGTGACCTAAAAATCACACAAATCTGACAGAAGATAACGTCCGTCATCCAATAACGATCTCACAAAAAATACGGAATCGCTAGGCTGGCTAAATCTTATGATGTATGTGTTTGTCCCTTTTTAGTGTTGCTATTTTTCGTTTCATCGAATTTCAAATCCCAACGGTGCTAAAGAAGTTTTCACTTAAAAAAAAAGATTATCTTTTCTCATTCGAATAATCGAGTAAAGAAATTGATCTCGATCACGCCAGGCAATGTTTTTACCGTTCTTTTACACCCGCTGGCCGCACCGGCTTCTGCCGTGACCTCCTGGGCATCTCGCTGCTCACTGCTCACCGGACCAACCACCAAATAGCCTCTGAGACTGAGAGGAGAGTACAGAGGACCGCCGCGGCCGGTTTCGAGTCCAGCCATGGCGCTGAGAGGAACTTTGCACCGTCTGGTGACTTGCGGAGGATGAATGGAACTGGTTTTAACGGAAACGCGTCCATTATACCGGTTACGGCGAACAACGTGTTTAGAAGTCTAGACTGCATAATATTTATCTTCAACACGTTTTTGCCATTCATTATTTAAAAATTGGTAAAAATACTATTTGACATTTAGCGAATTAGAGCACGGCCAATATTAATAATTTTTGAAGTGAAACTTCTTTAGAACTGTTGTGATTTGAAACTCGATGAAACGGAAACGATACTAAAAAGAGTCAAACACATGCATCTATTGGATTTAGCCTGCAAGAGAATAAGATAAAATGGCCGCTTTGATTATGGGCTCACTTTTTAAAATTGGATTGTGTGGTGAAGGTTTCACTTCTACCGCGTGTGATTTTTATTAAATAGATAAATTTTTTTTTGTCGTAACACATATTTGTATAATATACCTATATACTAGCTTTATTCATACTTACATCATATTGTTTTATGTCAGTTCTTATATATATTATTTAATTATTGTTTAACTATCTTACATATTTTTGTTATTATTATAATACCATTGTATCATGTATCAGTTGTATGTAAAAGCCATTTTATGGCGTTTAAATAAAATAAATAAATAAACCTCCAATACCAATGCTGGTGACATAGCAGGAATGTTCGGAATCATCGGTGAGGTGTGATATGCGAGCCCCTAACTTCTCCAGCTAGTCCTTCGGTCCTTCCCGAGCCATCATCGTACACCGAAGCGGGAGGGATGAATTCGTACATCCGTCACTCCTTGATAGTCGTACCTTTTTCGTTCTCAGAACTTCCGCTCATTCCTGTCGTTAAAAAGACTCTTTGGGGTTAATATAAAAAGGTGAGGTTTGTTAATATAAACTTTTACTAATAATATTGATAATAAATACACCAGTGGCACGGAGATGTGTGACATGACAATAGTAGCAATGATCACTGAGCGGCGCCGTAGAATGGACTCGTGACAATGTATGACACAGATGTAACACGATAAGCAAACCGACGCCGTTCGAATGGTGGCGTGTCGATCGAGATTCTTTCACAACAATGCGACACAAACACATACCTAACCTACCTGCCTCGTTGGTGAACATGGAAGTTCGTGTGCACTTGTTTTTGAAGTGAAACTTCTTTAGGGCCGTTGGTGATTTGAAATTTGGATGAAACGGAAATGCGACACAAATTTATTATTTGGCGCTCGTCGGTTCTAATATAATTCGCACCTTGGCGCGTGCCTCCCATAGCGCAGTGGGCACGGCGCCTGTCTCAGAGAGACAGACAAGTCTCAGAGACATAGATCAAGCGAACGGAGGTTCGAATCATACGAAATCCAAAAAAAATAAACAATTTCATTTTCGTGAAATCCAATCTTCAAACCACTTTAAATAAACAGGCAAAAGAAAGGAAAGTGACATCTAGCGACTTATGTTTTCGTGTCTTGTTCTGTTACATGTTTCGTTAGATTTATTACTATTATCTTCTGCTTCAATGAATTATAAAAGCAATTAAAAATGCCAAGATCGTGCCAATTTATCAGCTAATTTTTTCTGTGCGTCCTGCGTAACTCCGATTCAGTGAACTCAAATTTGTTTTGTATTAAACTGCCATTAATTAAAAAAAAAAAACTGATTGCCTGAAGAAACTTACGGAACCTCTAATTATGTTTATTATTACTTACAACCGTGTATTAGATTATTAAATTCGCTTTCGAAGTAAATTGATAAAAAAAAACAATGGTGAATCATGTACACAATACACGTTTCATACAAAATAAAGGAATGAAAGTACCCGTGTTTCAAAACAAGTATGGCCAATGAACCCTTGAATATATTAATATTTAACAAATTGCCATACGAATTTAAAGCAAATTATTCTATGACGAAATTCTCATTGATGTTAAAATGATGGCTATTGAGGTGAAACCTTAATTAAATTAGATGATATATTGCTCACTCTTATGTTATTCTTTATAGATACAAAATATAAATACTACATGATTGTATGATAACTGCGTGCATACACTGTTATATTATTTGCTCTCATTATGTACTTAATATTGTATTGCATTTTCAACAGCCTACTGATATTTAAATAATTATATTTCTATTTTCACTATTTTTCACCATGACAGTACTGTTTCTGTATTATTTTTAACCTGTGTATATTACTATGTTTGTAGGTATGTTGTCATATTGTTACGCTAATGCGTTTATGATTATTTAATTTATTGTTGTAATATTCTTTTCTGTGGAACTAATTTCCTGCTCACAAGCTACTTGCAATAATAACTTAGCGGGTATAATTTCCCATTGTATGTCATTTTTACACAATAATAAAAAAATAAATAAAAAGTGTCGATTCATATTCACATAAAGATTTCTCGCGAAATGCTGACCAAACTATCTCGGCGAACTGTAGGTATATTACTGGTCATCCCACTCCCATTCAGTAAAATCGCTAAATTGGAACCAATCTCAAAGACGTTTATATGAACAACACATGAAATTAAAATAAATCAAATCTAGTGATGAAGACGCAGTACACACCTACATACACGGAAACAAGTTTTTGTGCATTAAAACGTTCAGTGAACATTGATAAAATAACTTACTGGAGTGTAATTTTTTAATTTTTTTTTATTGAAGTGAAAGATCTTTAGCCCCGTTAAAGTGATTTGAAATTCGGATGAAACGGAAATGACTGCACTCAATCAAACTGCGCTCAAGGCTGCTATTGGTTGAGATATAAAACGGAAACAATGATAGGTCTGCGCTCATTGACCGCTTTGTTTTTAACGGGTCGTCGGAATACAATGCGTAAATTCGCGCCTCGTCGAGCGCGTCCCATAGCGCAGCGGTTTAGTGCGTCGCAAATCTCAGCGGCGTGAGAAATTAAAAAAATATATTTATGAATTTTTTTTGTATCAAAGTTTTTGTACAGTGATTCATAGCGCTCACATACACATACATAAACACATTTCATTACACATTACATTCACACACACACACACACACACATGTACTATACATTACATAATAATAATAAGTTTTTACAAGTTTTTCGACCAATACGTTTTTAAAACAACATAACAGGGAGCGTTATATCTGATGGATTTGAAGGTGGCCAATGATGTTATAATAGATTTAGCTGTACCACCATCATCATTATAGAAATGTCTTATGGTAATTAACTGTTTTTCAACTCTAGATGAAAACCGACAATCTCTTCTAAGAGTTTAAAAACGCTTTATTTTTTATTTACGACATCTCAGATCTACGGTCATCTCATATGATAAAAATAGTACGTGCATAATATACATGGCTTATCCAGCCGAAGAGGGTTGTTTATCTGCTGTGTAAATAAATTGCAAAATTTTGAATTACACGAAAATAATAATAAATTTACCGTTTTATGTAACAAAAATATGATTTGTGTAGAGATTATAAACATAAATATCTACAACCCAATACTGCATCGGGCACCTTGCGCTTGAAGCGAAACTATACCAAAACAATCTCAACCAATGAAGAACCAAGGAGCCTTGAAAATTTGTTCATAATCGAAGCGGCCAATGAGCGCAGACCTAGCGTCATTTCAGTTTTATGTCTCAACCAATAGCCTTGATAGGAGTTTGATGCTTCGCAGGTGCTGTGATGCGTAATTTCCGTTTCATCCTAATTCCAAATCGCAACGGGGCCACAGAAGTTTCATTTAAAAAATATATATCTAGGCTTAAAGTCATTTATCCAAGGAAAGATAAAATAAAGAATCCGTACTCAAGGTCAGCTACATAAATCTAATCGTAGCGCGCCGTGAAGATGAACTTTTTAATTTTCATATTGAAGAAAATATCCAAACAGACATGCACTTTCAGCAATAATTATTATTCATTGAGCAAGCTTCGCGACTGTGTGTGTGCGTCACTAAAGGTAATCAACATGCAAAATTATCAGATATTTTCAACAGCAAAGAAATAGCTTACAAAAGTATATTACATTTCTATAATTGCTCGAAACAGTTGCTAGTAAATATTGCCACTCCGTTAAATTTGTTAATTAAGTATACATATTCATATTGTTTATAAATTGTACATTTAAATCAAGTTTATAAATCAAATATTAAATAAACTCCCACGTGGCGGGGAACCTAAACTGATAAACGTGGCCTCAATCTGACATTAAACTTATTTATGTAAATGTATGAAATTTGATATTTACGTAATATCTTGTAAACATAGACAATAGTTCGATTAGCATATTAGACACAATAATATAGATATCGTAATCTTAGTCAAAGTACGCGAGTAATAAAATATTTCCAATGAAGGATAACACAAGCATTATGGTCCGGAATATCAGTTGCAAACCATTTGGATGTAAGTGACTATTCTTTATATGCCTTAAAAATATTATTGAAGAGTCACTTGCCTAAATGCTGATAGGGTAACTAAATTGAACTGTAATTGGAAGTATTCTGTTGTACAATAATACAAAAAGCACCCTGTAACTCAAACTGTATATACATTAGTAGTAAAGAAGAAATAAAATATCTTGGAATAATTATCGACAATAAGATCAAATGGAAAAGTCTAATAAATTCCACAGTAGACAGAATGAGAAAACTGATATATATATATTTTTTAGACTAAGAAATACTGTATCATTAAAAATACTAAAAGATATTTATAATGCACTTGCGCACTCTGTACTATAATATGGAATCGTGGCTTGGGAGGGTGCATATAAATCAACCCTACTCCCATTGGAAACAATTAAAAATTTTTTAATAAAAATCATCTTAAAAAAGCCCTATTACTACCCAACTATAAATGTTTTTAAAGATTTCCCGATTCCCCCACTTACAAAAATTTACGAAAAAATTGCACTATTACAAATACATAAAGATTTCTTTAGTAAAAATAATTTACCACAATTAAATATTATCAAAAGAATAATATCTGTTGGAGGACAAACCGTGCCACTAGTACGAACCACAACAGTACAGCATCACTATACATTCAAGGGTTTATAATTATTTAATAAATTACCCCTTGATATACGATCGGAAGAAAACCATGAAAAATATTTAAAAAAAATTATATTAAAATACTCTAGTACCACCTCATAACTTTACACAATATATGTTTTTGCCTTATTAATACTTTGAATCATCTATTAACTAACCTACATTTTTATTACTTTTATCTGTATTTTCTCATAAAATCACTAATATTTTTTGTTAAATTACTAATATTTATTTTTTATTTTTTTTTTACATGAGCTCCACACAGGAGGCCCTGAGGAAAATAATTTCCCTCAGGGTCTATGTCATCTTTGGGGATGCTGTATGAAGGTTTTTTTTACTGAAAGGAAGGAGAGAAGAGTTCTGGGAAGGAAAAGGGTTTAAGGGGTGGGTAGGAATCTGGGGTTCAGTATGTCCTGGTCATCCGCCTCCAAGACCTAGACAAACCTCACCCCATGAACCCGGGCACCCCTGCTAAATCACCAAACGTAGCGAACCACTTGGGGTGACCTATGGCAGAGGTGTTGGTTATCCAATAAAGGTTCCCGGGGCGGCGGTACCCATTCCCGCTTCCCAAATTATAAATATAAATTTAAACAAATGTTAATTTTTTTAGTTGTCCTCTCCTAAACACAAGCAGTTGCTTTATTAGGAGTGATTGAAATATTGATGTTTATATTATGTTGTTAAAATTGTAACCTTGTTACATGTTTCAATAAAAAAAAAAAAAAAATAAAATAGATTATAAGCTTGGCTTGGTTTGAATGTCCAGCTTAGCAGAGTTTGGAACGTAGTCCGTATATAGGTTGAAAGGCTGGATGTCGCCAATATTAAGTGCATATATCTCTACATGTTATAAATTAAAGTCCTCCGTCGCGCCTGTCTGTCTGTGTGTCTGTTCGCGATAATCTCAAAACTACTGAACGGATTTTCATGTGGTTTTCACCAATAGATAGAGTGATTCATGAGGAAGGTTTAAGTATATAATTTGTCAAGGTTTTGTGTACATTGGTTTAAATATATACCTAATACATAAAGGAGAATGTCTGTAACAAGCGGGCTGTGTGGATTTGATTTGTATGCAAATATATACAGTTTTATGCCGAGGTTGAAGGTCACTGTCTACATTTGATTTCGAAAACTCTGTTTAAAGCCAGGGCATCGCCGGGACTTCAGCTAGTTGTCTATAAATTTAATACAGGATTGTGTTTCTTAAATTGTGTAAATCTACCTAGTGGTATACCCATTCTTTCTACTATCAACTCAATAGATCTCTTTGCAACGGGATATTTTATTTGTACGGGGGTTAAATTTACGAGTTAATTTTTGATAAAGTTCCCACTTCAATCACCATAGTGCTAAATGCGAGTACACTAATAATATTAAAATTTATTTGGAAAACAAACAGTAAGCCTGAAAATAAGTTTTCGCTGATATTTTTTTTTTTTTTTTTTTAGTAACTAGACAAGAAAAACAAAGAAAAACTAAGAAAAAAATAGTTAAGAGAAGCTAAATACTTAAATATGCATGATAAGAATATAGAAAAACACAATAAAGGGTAAGCTTATGATCTTATAGGAATATAAGGATGATATGTATGTAATTAGGGAATATGTAAATATATTCCAAATTAGGAAAAGAAATCTGATAAATAATACAATAAATATAAATATGGATGTTAAGTGGTGTGTTGTGATGCATTACATTTATCTAATAGTGTTGCTTTGAATTTGTTGAAAGTTATATTGAAGATGTCTGAGTATGTGAGGTGTGTGATAGTGGCAAACCCGATGTATGAATTCATTTTGTAAGTAGTTGGTGTTGGAGCGGCGGTTATAAAATGTTAAATAGTATTTATTTTGATTGAGTCGTGCACTATTCATGAAATTAACCGCCTAAAACAAATTGAACTGCCGTTGAAACTTTTAAAATCCCTTATCAGACTATTTTAAATTGATTATCAATTAATAACATCGTAATTCCTCATATCTCGATGAGAATACTATTCCATACTTATAAACTAGTTAATTAACGTACATTTCGGTGGGAAGTATTGGGAAGTAGTGGGAAGTAAACGTCAGATTCGGCGTGTGGCTGCTAGCGCCTTGACATCTAAAATCTGCGGCTTATCAAAGCTTGAGCGGCTTAAAATTGAGCAAGGAATGTCGTTCATAGCGAGGAAACGTATAGTCAACCTAGTTTCATCAACATTCTGAGGTAGGTAAAGCAACAAAGGGAGAGAAGCACATTTAGGTGTAGCAATTTCTCACTGTGTGCTTAAATCTCATATATTAAATATTGGTTTTGCTAAGATGACGCGGCTCTGAAAATTTTCATCTTTCAATTTAAAATTTAATGGAAACTGAGTGAAAATAAACCCACCGCCATCCCGTGGTCCGCAAACATTGCCTATCAGCTGTTTGCGGAGTGAATGATCTTTACTGTGAAGTGAAAAATCTGTTTGTATGTTGTTGTTTACACCTATGTATCATTTAAATGTGCACATCATTTTCTGTCTGGTTTCTAATCTTGATAATTGTGTAATTTTGATTTCTCATCGTATTTCTTTTTATAATTATAATAACAAGATTACTTTTTTTAATTTTTTTATTTATTTAGTAACTATATAATATTTTTTACATTTTTATATGAAACATGTTAGTTAGATGTATATATAAAATAGAAAATATATTCGTAGTCCTCCTCAATAGGAGATCCTGTGCTGAGGGGGACTTTGCTTTGGATAAGTTTTTCACCGGCTTCTATGGTTTAACTTCATTGTTTGGATAAGGTTTTTTCAGAAACTTCTATGACGATGTTTTAAGTATACAAGTAAGTTCTTTTTCCGATAGTTCCTTCAGCCAACATTTAATGTCCTATTTTTTGTTTTGATTTGTTTGATACTAAGTGGGAGTTTGTTGTATAACTTTACTGCTAAACATTCAGAACTTCTTTGACCAAATGAAGAGTTACACTTTGGTTTATTAAGTATGTCTGTTTGTTTGGCTCTGGTTTTATGAGCATGTGAGGTGTCTGTCTCTGAATCATTTTTGTGGTGATGTACTAGAATGTTTTTGGCACAGATTTTCTGTATGCTTGGAACATCAAACTGTTTAAAAATTTCTGTTGTTGACGTCCTTATGGGGATCTTTAGAATGGTCTTTATGACGCAATTCTGAGTTATCTTAAGTTGTTTTAAGTGATTAGATGCTGCTGAGCCCCATCGTATTACTCCATATTCCAATCGAGAGTGGCGTAAAGAATAATATACTCCCTTTAGATCCCTCATCGACAAGATGTTTCTTAATTTTTTGAAGAAGTAGTTGAGTTTTGTTAGCTTTTTTGAGATAAGATCAATGTGTGAATTCCACTGTAGTTTTTTATCAATTTCAATCCCAAGATATTTAATACTTTTTGTTTGGGTTATAGACGGGCAGGAACATTGTGGAAAAGTATTTTGACATTCATGTAATTTGAGAGTATGCACATTCATTGGTTGTCCTCTTTTGTTTTTGGAGAAAGTTAGATATTTAGTTTTATTAACATTTAATGTAAGGGAGTTTACTTTTAGCCAGTTTTGAAGTACAGCCAGGCCATGTTTCGCCTCCTTGTAGGTTCTTGTCATCTGCAAAGCTCATTATGTTTCCATTTATGGGAAGATTCATAAGGTCATTTATATATATCAGAAATAGTATAGGTCCTAATACGCTTCCCTGGGGGACCCCGAATTTAATTGGCAGAGATTTGTTCTTTCTTTTACCAATTTGTACAATTTGTTCTCTTCCAGTTAAATAACTTCTAAGTAGGTTTAGAGTTGTTTCGGTTATTCCATTTTTTTTTAGTTTTACGTACAGTATTTCATGATCAATTGTATCGAAAGCTTTTTGAAGATCAATGAAAACTGCTAAGTATTTTTTGCCTTCATCCAGTTTTCTAATAATTGTATTAGTTACATTAGCTATAGCGTCACCAGTACCCAGGTTTTTCCTAAAACCATACTTCGTAGGTGATAATATTTTATTGGTATCCAAAAATGTAAGAACTTGTTTTCTTATTACTTTTTCCAATATTTTCGATAGAGGAGTTAAAATACTAATTGATCGATAATTTGAAATATCATTTTTGGGACCATTTTTATATAATGGTATGATGCTGACGACCTCCGTAGTACAGTGGGTAAGACTCTTGACTCACAATCCGGAGGTCGCGGGTTCGAACCCGGCATGCGCAAACAAATTTTATTTGATTAATTTGTGTTATTTCACAATTAATTCATTTAAAATAATATATAGTATATTTGCGGCATGTTCCAGAGTGGAAGATACTATCAGTATCGCCCTGGTGTAAGACCACCATTCAGAATTGAAACGTTGCTTGAAAATGGCCTTAGCCGTGTTTAGTGACCAGATCTGAATAGCCAGGTACTTCCCAACCTTCCTCTTCCCCACCTCCTTCCCCTCCCCACTATCTTCAGCCTCACAACATACCCCAATTGGGGATGCCATAGTCTCACTGGCTCCAGACGGGAGCAGTTGAGATTCTTGTGCGGTATTCGCTGTAAAAAAAAAAAAAAAATGATCGTAGCAATTTTAAGACAAGCGGGAAAAACACCTTTAGATAATGATAGATTTACAAGGTATGTCAGTGGTTGAATTAACTCATTTTGTAGGTATTTAATTGATTTGCTCGATATCAGTTCATTTCCCGATGAGGTATTTGTGTTTAAGGAGGCTATAATAATTCTTATTTCATCACTTGTTATCTTGACTATATTGAGGCTGTTCTCATGATTTACATCATCATTCCTCATTGTTTTTTCGACAGTAGTAGAATTTTATTTAATTTTATTTGCAAGGTTAGAGCCTAATTGCAAAAGTAGTTGTTTATAAAGTCAAGAAGTTTGTCTGGGTGTTTCGTGAAAGATGTGGGAATCTCATCAATGTTTATTTCTTTAATTTGTTTGTCTTAATGCGAGGCTTTAGTATTTGTAATTTCATTTATGATCTGCCAGAGTTTATGGGAATCATTATTGCATTCATCAATTTTGTTTTTATAGAATGTTTCTTTAGCATAACGAATTACATTTTTACATGTATTACGATATCTTTTGTAGAATCAAAGTGTATGGACATCATAAGGGTTGATTTTTACTTTTCTGTGCAGTTCATCTCTTTTTCTGATTGAGTTTATAATATTCTGACTGATTCATGGTTTAATGTGAATATTTTTATGAGATACCTTTTTATCTGTGGTTTTAGTGTTAGATAGAATACTGTGCTGTATAATTTCTACAAAATAACTCCAAGCAGTATCAGTATCATCTTTTTCCAGAAGGGCGGTCCAGTCATTCATGGTTAACTCCCTTTTGACGTTTTCCCAATTTGTTTCAGACTTCGTTAGGAGTGATTTCGTATTTTGGTTTACATAAGAGTTATTTTTTGTTATAGATAGAATTGTTGTGTAATGGTCTGTCAGTGTGGTAGTATAAATAATGGCTTGAGTTTTTTTAATTAGTTTTACTAAAGATATGATCAATGCACGTTATGCTTTCATTAAATACACGTGTAGGTTCCTCAATTAGGCTTTCATATCCATGGTATGCAAGTGTCTGCATGTAATCATATTTTTTTAGGTGGCCATTTTCAAGAATGATGACTTATATTTCCTGGTACCCTCGCTATTATAATATAGTATTGAACTCATTTGTACTTTTCGAGAAAGTGTAACTACGTTCCATTGTTTTTATAAATCTGCATTTTTGCATGGTAGCATTTCTGAATTAGAATTATTCAAACAGAAATTCTGACGATTGTGTAATTGATTTAAGTAGAATTGTTTCAATATTAATTTTTGTGCTGTGTAAAGCAATTGTGTGTGTTTATGTACTTAAATCTACCTTGTTATTTATCTCGCAGTTACAAAATATTATTATTTTTTTCTATATTTTTCGTCATCTGCAATCCAAAATCTGTTTTTTTCTTTCTATTGTATACTAGCAGACCCGGACACATGTTGCTGTGGCTAAAGAAACACAACGCCACGCCATTACCCAACCATTATAATCAACGTCATAGGTTAAATCAAATCCACATCGCCCAATATATATTTCAACCAATTTACACAAAACGTTGACAAATTATATACCTAAAAACCTTTCTCATAAACCACTCTATCTATTGGTGAAAACCGCATGAAAATCCGTTGCGTAGTTAGACAGCGGGAGTGACTTCATTTTATATTAAGTAAAGATTGTTAAAATGCACCTCTTCACCTAGGTACACGTGTTATAGCCACTTTTACCCTATTTTTTGTTATCTTGACCTTTGAAACTGTTTTTCGTAATCTGTCTTAATCACAAAAAAGGTAATAAAACGTAAAAACACAAAAGACCGTAAATGATTAATAAAATAACCTGTTTTTTCTCCAAAGAATGAGAAAGTATTCTTTTTGGAAGATAACAGTATATTGTGCTCAATTTTGTTGATTGAACTTGTTCTCAACCATTTTGCATTTCATCTGTCTGTAAATTTGTTTGTAAACGCAGATGGTGACCGATTTAATGGAAAGACATTTTTATTAAAAGTGAAATCGTCGTGTTTATTTGAACTTTCTTATTCGCATTTCTTCAACTCCACTAAGTACCTACAGGTCCGAAATAAGTTTTAAAAGTTTTTTTGTGACGTTTCTTTGGAAAAGTGTGTAATTCCGTATTAAAAAAAAAATACAGAAAATACAGAAATAATACAATTAAGTAGGTAGGTACTTCAGTACCTTCTTGCAAATCTTATGTTTTCATGGGACATTTTAGTTTTGATTTTTTATATTTCCCGGCTTGCGTTGCAATGCCATATTCAAAGAAATAAATTGTTTCTCCCTGCATGTCCTTTCCCGTGCGTCCCCGTTCCCCTCCCGCATCCTCTTCTCCTACCGCGTTCCCCTTCACCTTCCCCGCCTACCCTCTCCTATCTCCCGCTCCCCCGTCCCGCCAACCCTCCTCCCGCATTTGATATATTCGGTCTCAGTACTTTCAATTTTCAAACAGCTCGTGTGCCATCTATTACAATTTTTTTATTCAAACTTTCTTTTTGCGTATATTACAAATATTCATTTTTGTATATTATAAGAACAATCAATCTAATTTAGTACCTAAAATAGGTACCTATTTAAAATAAGTATAATTTAAAAAATTCTAAGACATTTCTTTTTATAAAAAAAACAGCTACCTGCTAAATTCACATTCATCAAACGCGCGAACTGTCAAACGTGCGAAGTTTAAATTTTCTGTAATTATCCAATTTTCTATGCAATTTTCTCAATTTTTCTTTCCGTAAGAACCTTCAACAAAGTATTAGAAAACTACTAAATATTGGGATAAATTTCTTAATAACTTTTAAAATTAATTTTTGGGGATCGCTGGCAACGGTTAATATGCACTTTTTTTTGAAAAAACCTTTTGATTCACCTTAATTACATTAAAAGGCAACTATTTGCATTGGGGGAAGTGGAAAATATTTCATTCTAAATTTCATTACGTAAAATTAAAATTAGCTTTCGTCTTGTGAGATTGTACGCCAGAATCATAAACCATGTTACACAAACCTAGCGTAGCCGCTAAACTACTTGAAAACTGGGATGTTTTTCTTGCCTTGACGCGAGTAGGCGTTATAAAGGGGCACTTTCTTTTGTATCACAAACCATGTTACACAAAAATATTTTCCACTTCCCCCAATGCAAATAGTTGTCTTTTAATGTAATTAAGGTGAATCAAAAGATTTTTTCAAAACAAAGTGCGTATTAACCGTTGCCAGCGATCCCCAAAATTTACCCTTTTAAAGGTTATATCCATCAATGTAATATATCAGAAAAAAATAATACTAAAATGTCTAAACGAAACGTGAAACAGAACAACACAGAAGATAATACTAATAAATCTGAAACACAACAACTCTCAATCCTTTCAAGTCGCCATGTCGTCCTCTAAATACCTTTTCTGCAGTAGTTCACCTTGACCTATAATGTCCTCACAAGGAACATACTGAAGTTTTGTACTAATACCGCTCAGCCGCGTGTTATAAGTCATATTTTGATAATGCAAATATGAAGTATTTATTGAAAAGTACCAGACCTCAACCGCTTCTCTTCTGGCAAATTCCCTGCGAGCGTTGGTTCCGAAAGGTCAACCATCGCAATAATGCAACGTTTTCAGTTGTTCTCCGAATTCAATAAACATTTGGGAATGGCCTCAGCACCAATACCAGCGGCGGCAATGAGGAGAAAAGAGATGGAATGACTCCTCGTCTGGATCCCGCCCAGGGGCCGATTCATTTCAGTGACCCAGGCAAAACTAAGAATCAGTAAAAGGTAGTTAAAAAACCTGCTTTTTTAACTACCTTTTACCTGGTTTTTCACAAATCTTAAAATTATTTCTAAACTCGAGCGATATTAAAAAGAGACAAACACACGTATCTATAGAATTTAGCCTGCGAGAGAATGAGATTAGAAATTATATTCTAAATCCTCCTCACTAGGAGATCCTGTGCTGAGGGGGACTATGTTTTGGATAAGTTTTCAGAGACTTCTATGGTTTAACTTCATGGTTTGGGTAAGGTTTTCCAGAAACTTCTACGACGATATTTTAAGTGTAGGTACCAACTATTAAGTTCATTTTGCTTCAGCCAATATTTAATTTCCTTAATGTATCTATTTTGTTTTAATTTGTTTGATACCAAGTGGGAGTTTGTAATGTAACTTTACTGCTAAAAATTCAGAGCTTCTTTGTCCAAATGTAGTATTACACTATGTATTAAGTATGTCTGTTTGTTTGGCTCTGGTTTTATGAGTATGTGAGGTGTCTGCCTCTGAATCATTTTTGAGGTGATGAACTAGAATGTTTTTGGCATAGATTTTATGTATGCTTGGAACATCTAACTGTTTAAAAAATTATGTTGTTGACGTCCTTTTGCGGACCTTTAGTATGGTATTTATGATGCAATTCTGAGTTACCTTCAGTTGTTTTATATGTTTTGATGCCATTGAGACCCTTCCTATTACTCCATATTCTAATTGAGAGTGCACGGATACAATATAATACGATAAATCCACGGTCTCACGCAAGCCTCCTTTAGTCCAGTGGCATAAAGCGCCTGGGCGACCAGACATTTAGAGAACCAAGGATCAAATCCTATTTAATCCAAAAAAAAATTGAACGTTTTTATTTTTGTAAAATCAATATCCAATCTTCAAACCACTCCAAAATGAACGAGCAAAGAAAACACAAAAGAAGGCGACATCTAGCGACTCCGAAGTAAAAAACACAAATACTAATAAGATGACTAAATGAATAGGAAAAGGTGCACTGGAATTCGATGACGAAAATATGGAAAAAAATCATCCTTCACATTGATAAAAAAAAAGTGCTTAGTGCTTAGTTTCTGAAGGTTACACTTCTACCGCGTGTGAATTGCACACTCCGATTTTATCGCTTAAAACAAAAACAAAAAATGCTTCAAAGCTTGAAAGGCTTCGAATGGTCCACAACGTACCAGAACACTTCACAACATTAGAGTGTTCTGGAATGTACCACAATGATCTGGGATGTTCTGGGATGTTCCCGAACGTACCAGACTATTCCCGAACATTTCACAACTTTCAAACTGGATTGTTGTGGAATGCTCTGGAATGTTCTGGATTGTTCTAGAAATTTTTAAAAGGGGAAAATTCCAGCCCTTATATCTTCAAAAGCACGCCCTTCCATGGACCTGGCACAAAAGCACAACCTTCTTCATGGATGGGGGATAGAATATCGGGACTCGTTTCTCAGTTTTAGCGGCACACACATTGAACACTTTCTTTTATGACATATATATTATTTACTAAACTACTATGGGTGCAGATACGTGTCGCTGTAATATTACAACAACTTATTGTCTTACTTGTATTGGAGTTTACTGCACATACACTCTTTACAGAAAACCGCCACCATACTAAACAATAAAGCATTACCAAATATGACAAAAACTTTGTAAAATGATTTTTTTAGTCTTGTAAGGCGGCTTACCCAGAAAACCGGTTTAAGATAAGATCTAATAAGATCTGGACTCTTACCAAAAGTTACCATCGTTTTGGTGCATTATGAATCGACCCCTGCGATCGGTTAGAGTTCTTGTTCTTGCAGTTAAGTTGGACGGTTGGTTAGCCGTCCGGTCGCACCACCCAATAACCGGCTTGGGTTTGGTTTTGGCACAGTTCCACTGCCAGAGGGCACGGGACATATGGGATCAGCTCTCTAACGTTTCGATTTAAAAAAATGAATGCTAATCAATGAAGAGAATAGTGTGCTGTGGGTAAGTCTGTCAGTTCATTTTTCCTTACTTTTAGTACAATTGTTACAACGTAGGCGTTGGTATCAACATTCGTGCTTGAACATGTAATAAATTTCATTTACCTAGAGTGGCAGATATTCCCAGTATGGTCCTGGTATGGTGACGGTGAGTACAACCATTCGGAAGCGAAAGGTTGCTTGGAATGTTTTTATCCTGGTTACTTTACAGCAGGAACAATATTCTCATTTGGTTATTACACGAGCAGTCGTATCACATCCCGAAGGCGTCCGGTGTATGCCGTACGACGATCCACGTGCAAATAATAAAACTGGGACTCTTGTGGTTCAGGGGAATAGCATTCAACTGGGAAACAATAGGAACTCCAAGCAAAAGTGACTTGATTCCTGCAATGTTTGTAAATTGGACATTGGTTACTTAGCACAATAAGATAATGAATAATGATGATTGTTAGGGAGTACATATACAAGTCTATAACAAAGACACACTACTCAGGACGGGTTGTTTCACAGACTTTTTAACAATTTATAAAATTTCAAAGATAATATTCAAGTTCTGTGAAAGTCCTACTCAGATGCCGTGATATAATATTTTAATTTGAATAGCATGTACACAGAACTCGTATTTTTATTTCAAAATTTGATGAATTGTATAAATTCTGTGAAACAAAAAGTCCCTAAGTAGATGTAGTAGGTTTATGCATCGCGCCTAACCTGTGTTTTGCGTGATCATTCGAGTCGTGTTATTTAAAAAAATACTGATACGTGTTTCAAGATAAACATGAATAGGTCAGGCTGTCGCCATATTGAACGTAAAGCTTAAATAATTTAAAATGCATAAAAGATATCAACGGCAGAAAACCGGGGCACTAAATATTAGTTACTGTCTATTTATTTGGTGCATTTAGGTTGAGTTGTAATCTATCTATATATATAAATGAATCCCTGTTTCCCTTGGTCACGCCATAACTTCAGAACGCCTTTAGTTATTTCATTCATCTTTTTTTTTAAAGTTTTCTAATACTTTGTAGAAGGTTCTTACGGAAAGAAATATTAAGAAAATTTCGCAGAAAATTGGATAATTTCAGAAAACTTAACGACTATTTTAACTTCTCATGTTTGACAGTTCGCGCGTTTGATGAAATTGAATTTAGCAGGCAGGTGTTTTTTTTAAAACAAAATAATTGTTTATGGAATTTTTAAATTATATACATTTTAAATAGGCACCTATGTTAGGTACCAAATTTGATTGATTGTTCTTATAATATACATAAATGAGTATTTATAAATATGAAAAATGAAAATTTGAAGAAAAAAAATTGTAATAGGTGGCACGTGAGCTGTTTGAAAACTGAATGTAATGGTACTGAATATATGGAACGTGGGTGGGGTGTTGGCGGGACGGGGGAGCGGGAGAGGGGAGAGGAAAGGCGGGCAGATGGAAGAGGAACGCGGCTTGCGCATTGCGGGAGGGGAACGGGGACGCACGGGAAAGGATATGCAATTTGATCAATTTGAAACGGATCAAGAATCGGCGTTTAACGTAGATCGTGCGCTTTTATAATTACAGAGACGATTCACGGTTACGGTACCATGACGGCAAAAAAAGACAACAAACGTACGTTAACGCTAACGCTATAATGCTGCAGCTCTTTCGTACACATTTTATAATGGCGAGAAAAAAGATGAGACACAAAATAGGTGTGACTGTTTCCTCCAAAGTACTACTTTTTTCGACAGGAATTGCGTTTCATATTATTTGTACGTTTGAGCGAGATGTATGATAATGATTGTATGTTTTCTTTGGGGGAAATAGACATACCTGCGACGTTCACCGTTTGACCCATTTTCGACTGTGGTTATTTAGTGTGTAAGAAAGGGCTTCAGCATTATATGTTTAATCTAATGTTTAAGAGGGCATTACCAGAGAAAACCAGAAATATGTCATTTTCAAATCAGATTTTAGACGTATCGACTCTTTTCCACAAAAAATTATAAATGGATTTCGAAAGATTGTTCTTTTATCTAGCATTCGCATATAATAAATTTTGAGAATTTTTTTAAATCTTTAGTATAATAAGGTTATTCCATAGGTCGTTGGCAGATTTGTTAAATTTTCAAAAAAGATTTTGTATTATACCACACCCATTTCAAATAATATAATCATGCAGTAAAATAAATCAATACATTATCTAGCAAACGCATGTTTTAGAATTTTAATTTTAGTTTTAATAAAATCATTAAAAAATATGTACGTACATGTGTTTCTTGACGAAAATTGAAAATTTTATCATCACGCCTTCAGCATTTTTGGATGAAGGTATAAATTAAAGCTAATTTGGATTGAAATAAATTCGATGTTGAGTTATAATTTTCAAAAGCTGGTACGGGGAATAATTAATCTTTCTCATTGTAACCGCCCTGCACGATCGTAAGAACAACTTTCGACGAAATGTGGATTTTCGTCCGCTGGCTGGTTAAACGCTCTTAAGAACAAAAGCAAAACCATCAGTGCTTTGACATAATATGACGTTTTTGAATTTTTGCAATTAACTAACATTTCAATATTATCCTTGTAATTATATTCCATACTTTCAAAATTATCGTCACGGCTAGTAGTATTGTAGGGGTCTACGGAGACGTCACGGTGCGATGCATGAAAATTATGACTTTTTTCCTTTGGAGGAAACAGACCTACGTATGTACATTGTGTACCTCATCTTTTGGAAGAGTTGCAGCATTATTGTCTTAAGGAACGTATGTTTATTGCCTTTTCTATACCGTCATGTTACCGCAACCGTAAATCGTCACGGTAATAATAAAATCGCACCGATCATCGTTATGACGATCACAATTTTTTTTGGACTAAAATAATTCAGTGTCTAATAATAATACTTGCTTAAATGTGGATTGGATTCTAATGGAGTTTTGAACCGCGGCAGGTACCTGCATCGCACCTTCTGCACCAGGCATGCCCAACCTGCGGTCCAATTGAAGATTATTTTGCGGTCCGAAATGAAGTTTTCAGCTTTCTATGTTTTGGATTTTGGTATTCGTACAAAAAAATAAAAATCGTATTCGCAAATTTATCACATCTATATGAAGAAAAATGAATCGCCGAGATGTATGTACGCGCATAACTTCCGAACGACTGCACCAAATTGGATAATTATTTTTTTTGTGTTCGTTATTGTCAGAACAAGGTTTGTATAAAACTACTGGTGAACAACAGCAATTTTCGTATACAAATTTAATAATGCCAGACATTATTAAATTTGTATACGAAAATTGCAATAAGTGGCACGCGAGCTGTTTGAAAACTGAATGTAACAGGACTAAATGTATGGGGGGAGGGGAACTCGGGTAGGAGGTTCGCGGGAGGGGGGAAGAACTCGGGAGGGGGGAGGGGAACCTGGGAGGGGGAAGGGGAACTTGGAAGGGGGTTCGCGGGACGTGGGAAGGGGGAGTTTAGTGGGGTGAGGGAAGGTGGAGGAGGCGAAGTGGTAACGCGAGAGGGGAAGAGGAGGCGGAAGGGGAACGGGACGAATGGGAAAGGACACGCAGGGAGAAATAATTTCTTTATTAAATGGCTTAGCAACGCATGCCGTCAGTGAACCAGTCAATGAACCAGACAGTTTATATTTTATTTTGTGATATTAAAACTTCCTTGTTATTAGATCTGGGATAAGGGTTTTGATTTATTGCTTGAAATGTGTCAGGCGCATGCCAAGGACAAAATATCCTAATGGCAAAACATCCTCCAACAAAATATCTACTAAAACCTAACCTAACCTAACCTAACTTAACCTAACCTTATTTTATATTTTACTATTTTTGAACAATAATTTATTGTCTTTACATGATGTGTTTATTATTTTTGTCCCATTTTACTATTTTTTAACAGGAATATATTGTATTTATAGGTTTGTCTGTATTATTTTTTGAATATTTTTTGTTAGTTTAGGTTAGATTAGGCTAGGTTAGGTTAGGTTAGGTTTTAGTAGATATTTTGTTGGGGGATGTTTTGTCCATAAGATATTTTGTTGGGGGATCTTTTGTCCATAAGATATTTTGTCGGGGGATGTTTTGTCCGCGGTCAGCATATCAGCAAATGTGGCCCACCTAAGCTCATTAATTTGTTTGGCCCACCAAACGATTTGGTTGGGTACCCCTGTCCCTATACAATGCTGTCGGTGTACATCGGTCATGCCTGGGAAGAGTCGGGCGAAGAGTGATGATGGAGCACTTTAACATTTTTTAGAACATGACCGTTTTATAATAAAAAAAGCCAATTATAATACGTCATTAGAGGTAGCCAAGTTAACCCACGTAGCCTTAATATTGCATAAGAAAAAGATGATAGTAATCGTAGATTACGTTAATGATGAATGTAAGAACGTAAGTAAGTTCCGGGCCGCAGTAAACAAAGTCCGCATAGCCAACACGATAGCCAACGTCCGTTGAACGGACAGGGCACAAGAAGAAGAAGTAAGTCTAAAGTCATGGTATTTGAAAGAGAGAGTACAATGAGTACAGAGTACAATGTTCAACATAATTGCTATCTTTCTTTAATTCTTATTTAAGCAATAGAAAACAAAGAGTTAAAATAAATAACATTGAGTCTATTATTATTGAAGTAACATCCGGCGTACCGCAAGGAGCACATTTAGCCCCGCTTCTCTTCAACTTGTTTATAAATGACATTATTCGTATTTTCTCTCACACACGCTTTTGGCTTTTTGCTGATGACAATAAGATCCTAAAAATAATCAAAAACTACCATGACTGCCTTCTTTTCCAATCAGATATTGACTCTTTCAATGACTGGTGTAAAATTAATTGCTTGGAACTAAATGTCGATAAGTGCAAAATTATGTCCTTCTACAGATCTAAAAATCCGATTGTTTTCGAATACAAATTAAATAATAATTGCCTAACAACTGTTCAATCTATTAAAGATCTTGGTATCTCTCTTGATAGCAAGCTTTCTTTCCGGGAACATATAAATACGATTGTTAATAAATCTCTCAAACTACTTGGTTTTATCACTAGAACCACTTCTGACTTCAAAAACATAAATACCCTAAGAACTCTTTACTGCTCCTTGGTTCGCCCCCATCTTGAATATGCTTGTATTATATGGTCTCCTTTTTATGCTGTCCATATTCGTCATATTGAATCCGTTCAACATCGGTTCCTAAAGGGAATTGCTTGGAGGCTAGGATTAGAGCGAGGCAATTACTCGTATGCTGAAATTGAACAAACTCTAAACCTTTCTCCTTTAGAAGACCGTCGGATAAAATCTGATCTCATTTGTTTCTTCAAAATTATTAACTGTTTAATCGACTCGCCTACATTACTACAACTCATCACATTTAATATACCTTCTCGTAGACTCAGAAATAAAGACCTGCTTTTCCTCAATCAGCACTCGACTAACTATGGTTATAACTCACCACTGTCCAGAATGTGTAGACTGGTCAACTCACGTCAAGACCTTGATTTTTTTGGTATTAGCTTAAATGATTTCTGTCGCTCTTTAAACAAATGAAGATATGTAATATTCACCCTAATTTTTGCAAGGTCTTGACGTGACTTGACACTTATTTTTCTTCTATTTTCACTGTTTGTCTTTGCTTTCATGTACCATCCGAATCCTTACATTGTTCATTTCTATACTTCGTGATACTTTGTTTTAAATTGGACGTAAGTCCGTAAATAAATAAATAAATAAATAAATAAATAAATAAATAAATAAATAATTGTGAACGATGAATACTTGTAGCAGATGGATGAGTTTGTGTATTTGGGAAGTATGTTTACGAGAGATGGGAAGGCTGATATAGATATTGAAAGAAGGGTAAATGCAGGTAACTCCAAATGGAGGACTGAACGCCATTAGCGCCAACAAAAACAGTCCAAAGAAGCGAAGCTAGCCGTCCATAATGGAGTTCTGGTACCTACCCTGATGTATGGCAGTGAGGCATTGAACTGGCAGATGAAGGATGAAAGTAGACTGAATGCTGTAGAAATAAGATCCCTGAGGCGAATGTGTGGTAAATCCATGTACGATCGTGTGATAAACGTGGTGATCCGCAAAAAATGCAAGGCTGATGTAAGCGTAATGAGTAAGATTAAGAAATGGACTCTCCGATGGTTTGGCGTGTAGAGCGAATACACGAGAAAAGGAGTGTAAGGAGAATATATGACGCAAATAAGTGATGGTAGAAAAAGTCGAGGACGCCCAAGATTAGATACTTGAGTCGGGCCATCTCAAGAATCAGAATAATAGAAGAGCTTGTATGAGACCATGTATTAATGTAAACGAGGCAAGGAGTGTGTGCCAAGACCGAGTTGTTTTGCGGTCCGTCCTCTCTGCCTACCCCTGGGCGGAAACATTGTGTGATGGTTAGTTAGTTAGTTAGTTAGTTAGATAGATTATGTTCTTGGAAAATAAAACAATGTTATTTCACTTTTTCCAATCAATGTTATGTAAATAATAAGTTGTGATAAGTAGAGGCCCAAAAAACATTCTAATAGATTTCCTCCTTTGTCTCCCTTCCCCACCACTAGAATCGAATTTTATTTTATACATTAATATATTTCTGAATCTAAAAAACATTCGAGTGCAGTTTACACGCGGTAGAAGCGAAACTTTACCAAAACAATCTCAACCAATACTTGAAAAGTGAGGTCATAATCAGAGCGACCAATGAGCGCAGACCTCGCGTAATTTCGTTTTAATATCTCAACCAATAGGAGCCTTGAAAAGTGACATCATAAAGCGGCCAATGAGGACAGCTGATGCTTCGCAGGTGCTGTAATGCGTCATTTCCTTTTCATCCGAATTTCAAATCACAACGGGGCTAAAGAAGTAATCAAAAATAACATTATGTAATAATATATATATTATTTATTTCATTGAAGAAGAAGATAACACTAATAATCTAAACGAACACATGAAAGAGAATAACACACAGAAAAATTAAAAAAAAATAATGGTTGCAACTGGGAACTGGGAACAACAAAAATTATAAAAAAAAATAATGGTTGCAACTGGGACTCGAACCCAGAACCTCCCATTTATCCGGGACGGGCGCCTCTACAAAACTCAGCCATTGTCACCTTCTATCAAACCGTCATATTTGTCAATCTCATATTTTCCTAGTTGCGACCTTTAGCTTTTTCATTTCTTTGTCTTATTTTCTGTCGTTTAGATTATACGAGTAAGTTTTATCTTCTTCTTCAACGATATTATACGAGTATTACATTGATGGGATTAACCTTCAAAAGTTATAAAAAGGAAATTGTTCTTATAAAAAATTGTATACTATAATTATACGACCATTTGATAAAATTACATTGTAACAATTGACATTATGTACATTTGACTTTTATTTCGTTTTGAACGTATCGGCTTAATTACACGATTTATTTTATATTGATTTGTGTGATTGACTTGTCGACAAAGAAATCTATTTATGTAACTGCTAAAAAAAATAACACAATGTGCCATATTGTTTATTTCATGTTTTCAATCCTTTCTTTGTCCCTTATGCGTTTCCTAAACCATTCATACGATTGCGATAAAACTTTGGTGTATTGGGAAGGTTTCTATATTATGTAATGGTGAGCTCTAGCGTCATGAAACTTTTTCCTATACCATTCATCCGATTGCGATGAAACTTTGGTGAGTTGTTATACGCTCGCCCGCCAATGTTTCTATTTATAAAAGTGAGCTCTGGCGTTATGAAATAAGTTATGTATAATTGCAATAGGTGGCACGTGAATTGTTTGGGTTTATTTTATACAGTTTAGCATGGTGGGAATGGGGAGGGAAAGCGGAACGGGTACGGGGACGTATAGGAATTTATATTTTTTAATGTAACTATAACTTTGTCGTTATCCATTATAGAAAAATGAAAAAATACAACTTTGTTAAATAAACCACTTATATAATGCGTAAATCCTAATCTTAAGGGAAAGCTTATACTAATTTGACAGTTTCGAACAATGTTTTATTATGGTAGGGGTGGAGCCGTTGTTAGTTATTAATGTAGATTGGGTGGGTAGGTATTAGTGTAGAGTGGGTGGGTAGGGGAACAAATCCATGATTGGGCTATAAGACAATATTTTTTGTTTGTTGATAATAGATTCATTAAATGAATCTATTATCAACAAACAAAAAACTCTACATTACACCCTTAATGAATGTCAATTACCAGCCTGAAGATGTCCATAATAGGATGAAACCGGTACTGGTGAAATAAATAAGTTGAAACAAGTTAAAAAGTGTTTTAATTTCAATTTTAATATAATAAACAAGTTTATTTCTTCTTTAAATGCTGTTTTAGGCAACCCCCTCAAGAGTTTTGCTCTATTTTAAATGAGTCCTGTTTTTTTAATCATTTTTACAAATTTAGCTTAAATATTATCGATTTTAACATAAGCGCGGTCTCTCTAACATTCGTCCTTACATGTCTCTCCATCTTCTTCTTTTTGAGCAGGTATACCGCGCCTTAAGTGACATTGCAACACATGCCGGGAACTCGTTAGTTGATCAATTAAAAAAAAAACGATTTAATCATGTTTTAATTGTAATATGGTAAAACTTTGCCCAAAGGAGTCAATGAGTCATTTACATTACACCAACCTCCTCAAACTTACCAAGGAACGAAGGATTCTTGTTGAGTCACCAGTCGCCCAGAGTTATAAAGTCAACAATGAATAGTATATAAAACCTCGTTCCTCATATCCCATAAACCATGGCTGTTTTTCTGTACTTAGTAAATCTTAATGCAGGTCCTGTTTATTACCTGTTAAGCATAGTGACATCTATGAGATAAATACTGTAGTTAATACCATTGGTTTAATTATAATAATTAAATAATAATTCTTAGTTTATTAAAAGAGTATGCATATTAGAGACCTCTGAAGGAATTTTATAGAAGCTAGTGTTACCGACTAACTAAATTAGAGCACGTGACCCAGTATTTGTTTAGTGCCATTATTTATTATTCTTGTTTTTTTAACAGTCTAAAAGACGGTATTTTTACAGTTTTTAGCAGTATAAAAGGGGTGCTACTCAAATATTTCCTTCTCTCGCATTAACCGATACTTAGAGTATAGACCCCGTGTTGCCCAGTCGAGGTCCTGGCCAAAATTAGCTTCAAAAAGTGTTGATTTCATTGTTACTCAAAAGTGTTTGTAAATAAAACGACCCTTCAGTAAAAAAGGTGTTTTACAATAAAAAGTCCACCAACCTAGACGATATCGAAGTGACTTTGACATTACCAATTAACCATTTCACCGTCTTGACAATAACGCAATAATCAATAAGTTTTATAATGCTCTCTTATAATAACTTTTGAAGATTATTCCCATCAATGTAATTTATCAAAAGAAGATAATACTAATAAATCTAAACGAAAATATGTGAAATAATATGTGAAAAAAATTAGTCGAAGATAATATTATTAATACTGAATTTCAAATACGAAATTGACAAAAACGACTTAGGGGATCAACTGTCCGAGGGTTCAGTTGCCAAAGAGAATCAACAGAGGGGTCAACTGTCGTCGGATCAATTGTCGGGTCACCCTTGCAGCTACAGTGGATGTTACGTTATGGTCGACACATTTTCACAAGCGGTTGGGAGAAGGTTTACTTGTTTATTTGGGAAGGAATATGGAAAGCTTCGTGAAAATTCATGAATTTGATTTTGATTGACTGTAGGTTTTTTTTTAATTGTGAAAAGATATTTGATGAAATTTTTGTCACTGAGTTTTGTTTCTTATTTGAAATATTCTAGGCGTTTCTTATAATAGGTAAGCAGATTGAAATATTGTCGTTATTACATTATAAATCGTTAAAAAATCATAAACTTATCATTCAAACACTGGTAGGTAGTAGTTATATCCAATCAACACCGTTCTTCTCCTACAGATGCTTCAAGAGAAATAAAATTGGAAGAGCAAATAATTTTCAAATGTCAAACGTCAAACACAAACTCTCTGCCATTTTTTTCGCTAGCACTTGTAGTGACTTCCGGATATGAGGACTAGCGACATCTGTAGCGAAAAGGTGATTCTGTATTCTGTTACCAAACGGTGTGGTTTTGAATATAATGTTCTAGGACAAAAAATGTGTAGTTTTTTTTAACCAAATTATGATCAATATCCCGATTGACGACGGTGATATTTCGCACATTTCTGCCTGTTTCCCTACTCTTATATACAAACACACTAGCGAGTTAATAAAGATTTTTTTCTCCCTGCTTGTCCTTTCTCTCTCTCTCCCGCCTTCCTTTCGCCTCACGCGTTCTCACTCCGCCTTCCCTCTCCCCACTCCCCCCTCCCGCTTCCATCGTCCTGCGTTCCCCCCTTCCGCTATCCATACAATCAGTTTTCAAACAGCTCGCGTGCCACCTATTGCATTTTTTTATACAAATTTTATAAAGCCGCCAGCTCACTATTATATATAAAAACCATCGCGGGCATGCGCACATCAAATCCCCAAAGTTTCATCGCAATCGGATGAATGATTTAGCAACGCATATGGAACAAACTTACATACATCCAAGCAAGCAAACAAACAAACGTAAATTGATAATTTTTTATATCGATATATATGTATATGGCTAAGTCTTCTCATATAAATGTGTTCCATTATTTGACTCCTCCAAGTTCTTTCTTCTTATTCAAATATTTTCCGTCCTACTCATTACCGAGACGTTTCTTGCGCGTTTATTTGCCTTCGGATGAAAATTCGATTAAGATTAAATGCGGACTGAAAGTTTCGCAATTACCGCTGGTGAGAGGACGAAACTCGACTAGTCTGGCTTTTATTTTCGTAACTGGAAAAGCTTTGTATTTTTTTTCTTTTGCCACCCGAGCACTAATTAATTTAGAAGAAAAACTCAGCGTTTAATTCATCGCAAACATCAATTTTCGCCACTTATATTCGAGGCTTGTTTTTTTTAATGAAAAATAGCACAATAAATACTTATAACAAGTTACAACCCCAAATTTTGAAGATGTTTTGTATTCACAGTTATGCTTCACGATATAAGCAGATAGAATATTGCGTAGGAGAAATAAATGATATGATAATGCATAGGTAAGAATTGTTACGTATAAAGGGAACAAATTTAATGAAATAACAAAAGAAGAATTACTTAACTGATTGAACCAGTTTAAACTAGTATGAACCATCAGAGTATATATCATGGTTTACTGAAATAATAATAATTGGATAATTTTTAGAGCGCCGTTTTAATGAAAAATCACCTCAAGGGCACTGTACAAGTTATAATGAATTCTTAGGCTCTATCTTTTTTTTTTTTTTTATTTATTTGTTGGCTCGCCAACAGAATATATCACATATAATTATTACATCAGTTAAAATTTTTAATATGGTTACACTGATAATTCCAATGAGAGGTGAGCACACCATTCATCACAACATTCTTAAGTAGTTGGGATACATAATAATAAATTAAAGTACATTCATAAAACAAGAAGAATCAATAATTACAAAATATATTCACACATGAATATTTACATACATTTCTACACATTTTATAGGTTTAGGCGAGGAGATCATCAGGAATATGTAAGTATAATTTTCCTTTGAAGGTATCAATTGAGTTTGAAAATACATCTAAGTCTTCATGTCTAATGTTATTATGAAAACACACTTTACCTGGCAGGTTTAATTAGAAAGTTTATGCTAGGAGAAGATACGGCTTTATATTTAAAACACTGGACATTGCTCGATTTTACATTTAGTACCCCTATCACTATTAGTATTACATTAATGAGAAGATTAGTGGCGAAAGTAGAGATGATTTTTATTTTGAAAGATTGGAGAATTTAGGACTCTTTACGGCTGGAGAATTTATTTGAAATGACCTTTACAAAAACTTCCGATTAAGATTTTTTAACATTTTTACACAATTTGTTATTTATAATATCGCGGGCCTTGAAGGTGAAGGTGAAAGGTTTGGACTTTATGGATACGACTGTCTGTTAAATCAGTTTAAAAATTGAATTTTGGAAGGGATAAGTTGTAAATCTCATTTTTATACCCATATTGGTTTCCAACGTTGTATTGGTATAGTCTGGGTATCGGGAAATGGGCATCATATCATGACATTATGTACCTATTAGTTAATGCACTTTTTATGAAAGTATAACGCAATTACGTGATTTGGGATGAATTTATTTCTAAACAAGCAGACGGGTTAAACCGTCAATATAATTATCGTTTCAACTCTTCGACATTCAAGAATACGTATAAATATAACATTCGACAAAGTTCGTCGATATGACGTGTAATTTCTGGTTCGCAGATGGCGCATAACGAATAACTCTTGATCGTCATTAAAGAATAAGTCCCAGGTTACACCGGGGTAATACCATGTTGTTGGCGTGTCGTAGACTATTCTCTATACACTAGTTCGCCAACCGGTCTACTGCGAGCGATTCAGCCACCGCCTTAATTAATTGGTTGTCTTATCAAAACTATGTTTATTAGAATCTTTGCCGGATCCTTTGGGAGGAAACTCGTTAACGCTAACTCGGGCGACGGGAATGTTTGCTGTTGCACGCGTTCACACCGATGAGCTTGCGAATTACACCTTGATTTTTACAATTACAATCTGAAAAAGTAATAATTAAATACAAGTGCGCAGTTCACACGCGGTAGAAGTGAAAACTAAAGTAGACTAGAGTGGGGAGGCTACGAAGAAACGCACCGAGAGGATACCGATTATTCTATCTCATTCTCTCGCAGGCAAAATCCTATAGATGTGTGTGTTTGTCTCTTGTTAGTGTCGCTTTTTCATTTAATCGTGTTTCAAATTATAACGGTGTGAAAGAAGTTTTCATTTTAAAAAAAAGTGTGTTCAATTCAAACGCAGTAGAAGTGAAACTAGAAAGTCGCTATATGTCGCTCTTCTTTTATTTTGCCTGTTTATTTTAAGGTGGTTTGAAGATTGGATATTGATTTCACAAAAATAAAAATGTTTATTTTTTTTGGTATTTCGTAGAATTTGAACCTCCGTTCGCTGGATGTCTGCCTCTCTGGCCGCTGAGACTTATCAAGCGTCTTACCCATTGCGCTATGGGAGGCTCGCAGCGAGGCGCGAATTTACCGCATTATTTAGAACCGACGCGACGACCCGTCAAATAATAAATTTTAGTGACGCACTTCCGTTTCATCCGAATTTCAAATCGCTAACCAGGTTAAAGAAGTTTCACCTCTAAATGCACTCGACGGAACATATTATTGCAATATTCAATTATATTCTTATCGCCCGTAAAGCCGTAACTCTCGCAAAAGGTTTATTATGCGCAGTATCCCAACTTCCATAGAATCGTACGTGGTTATATGCAAGGTCATTTGGTTAACAAAGTAATTAAATATAGTTTCTCACCGTAAATAGACTATTTTGTACGAGTACTAAAATAACTAGATAAAGAAACATTTTTAGTAAAAGTAAAGTCGTAATAAATAATATAAAGTAAAATAAAGTTAATCCAATAATAATGGCAAAATTGTTTCGCGAACCAGATAGCGCGGGGCCAGGTATAACAGGGTGTTGTTGGATTAGGTTAGGGAGGGTTAAGATGGGGTTAATGCAGGGTTGAGGTAAGTTGGTTTAAGTTCCCAAGGTGTATAATGTCAATCATAATACTCGTAATATTTTTCTACTTGCACTTGAAGGTTTTCCCCGAGCGACAGCCATTTCTCCGGCCGTGGTATTGTTTTACCGTGTATTGTGAAAAATGCAAAGGGGCAGTGTTATGCAATTCTTTCCAACAACAAGGTAGTATGTATTTAGGTCATATATTCATTATGTAGGGGCACTTGGGAAACTAGGCGAGAGAGCTGTAAAAACGTCTGGAGATTCTAAAACTTTTAAATACATAAGCCTCTCTTGCTTACACACTAAATGTCAACAGTCGAAGAGGGGACAGACAGTGAACGTATGTCTGCACCCCTCCAAAGGAAAAATATAATAATTAAAATAAATCTGCTTCACACGTATAAAGAAAATGAAACGCAATTAATCCCGTAAGTAAGTGGAAAGTAAGAAAATCACAAAAATTATAGATCCTTACACAACACCATCTCTGATACTGATAAAAACAAAATACGAACAGTTGCGCATCGATAATTGTTTCGAAGTGTAATTATTAACTTGATAAAAAAAAATTAATTCAGCTTATAAGTTAACACAACAGTTATTGATTCTGATGCGGTACGAGGTTCGCTGGGTCAGCTAGTAAATAAATAATATATAAATGTTATTTAGGCTAAGGCCGTCCAATTCGGTTTGGACGTTGTTTTAGAAGTCTTAGGACAGGATAAGGCGCTGGTAAAAAATAAGGAGATGGTAAAACTTTTTGGAGATGGCCAGGGGTTGCGCAATAGTTTGTCTACATGAAAATACAGACTTGAAACGTTGGATCGTTGCAATTATTTAACGCTTTTATTAGAAACCTAATGCAATTCGAATTCGTTTAAATTATCGCATTCTTTGAAAAGACGGGCGGCGCGGCGGGCGACACAACAGTAACTACAGTATCTTTGTAACAAACTTCACATACAAATATGGTTTTGTATAAGGCGCTGCGCCAGAGTTGTACTCGAGGTCGGGTTTTTAAATTTCAACCGTCCAGACGCTAGCCTATTAATACTTTCAGATTCTGACACTAAACTTGCGTCCACAGAAACTGCATTTTTTTTCTTCTTTACCTTCCCCAAACCTCACCGTATTTACCTACACGTCACAAAAACGTAATAGAGGGGTGCTGTTAAGGGACTGGGAGGTGAGCTCTGACTTCATGAATTTACGCTACTATCTCCTTAACCACTGTAAAAAATTAAACTACCTTTTTTTGTTTAGTTAAATAAGCTACTTTAACAGAATGATTCTCTTCCATTTTGCGATGACATCAACATTTTCTTTCCAATAAAGATAATTTTTTTTTTTTTTAATATTTCATAAAATATTTTGCTTGTCTGTTGGCGAAAAAGTTCTACAATAATACTGGAAGATAACCTATCTAACTTTAAATATTGTGATTTGGTAAGCTTTAGTCAATATGTAAAAAATTACTTTTGAAATGTATCAAGATATAATGGGAAAAAATAAAGAAAAAAAAAACAAAAACAAAAAACAGGCACGTAGTACGGAGTATGGATGCAGTGTTGTATGTGCAGCCTTGAAATATGCAGAAATGAAGAGGTTATGTGGATGTTAGCTGGTTAATCCCAACTAACTTCGGCTGAAGCAACTTAGTCATTCTTCGCGGAAACTTAGCTCGCCTGTGGAAGGTAAGTTTTGTTTACCAATTAAGGCACCGTATTCCCGCTCAAAAAGAAGAAGATGGAGAGAAATGTAATTACGAATGTTGGAAAGAGCGCGCTAATATTTAAAACGATAAAATTGAAGCGAAATATGTGAAAACGTTTAATAAAACACGAGTCGTTTAAAATAGAGAAAAAATCTTTTGGAGGTTGTCTAAAACAGCATTTAAAGAAACACTGTGAATTTTTTCAAACATATAATTTGTAAAATAACTGAAACAAACGTGTTTATAATAATATTCGGAGTACACTTTGCGATTTTTTTCTGTCGAGGGAATTTCATATAATTTGCGTTTCGGCGTGAAGAATGTGTATACATTGTCTTCAAAAATAACATATATTTTTTAAGAGTTTAAAAAACTTCAAATGTTTAAGGGAGATATGTAAGAAATGGTGAGCGGACAACTCAGAAGCACCTCAGAAAGGTCATTAAGAGTGATGATAAAAAAATATTTCAAAATTGGTTAAGTTAGGTTAGGGTTACCGGAAATTTTAAAATTATTTTTTCATAGCTTTTAATGATCTTTCTGAGGTGTTTCTGAGTTGGTTTCATTCTTAGTTGGCATGGAACCGTAAGAAATCGGTATAAGTTCGGGTATCGGCGGCTTCATTCGAGGTTTTTCCTAATGCCTAAAGGGATAGGTCGATTCAGACGGTAAATGCTGGCGTCCCGCAGGGATCAGTTCTGTCTCCGACTTTGTTTTTGTTGCACATCAACGACCTTTTGTCATGTGCACCAATTCACTGTTACGCGGATGACAGTACAGTTCATGATAGCTTTTTGTTTGACAAGCCCCCAAAGGGCTCACAAACTCCAACAGCTCGTAGGGCTTTGAAGCAAAGAATGGACGGTTACCTCGAGAGTGTTTTCTCTTGGGGTAAAAATAATCTCGTTGAATTTAATGTTTCAAAGACCCAATCTTGTCTGATTACGTCTAAAAGGGATCGAAATGAAAATCTAGTCTCTTTCAACGGTAGCAATCTTCCGAACAGGCCCTCCATTGAAATGCTTGGTGTAACCCTAAGTGACCAGCTCAGGTATGGGGGCTCCATCGAAGCCAGAGTAAAGTTAGCCTCACAGAAACTGGGCGTACTGTACAGGGCCCGCAGATACTTGAATAGTACACAACTGCTAACCCTGTACAAATCACAAGTGCGCCCCACGGTTGAATTTGGCAGCCACCTCTGGTGTGGAGCTCCAAAATACCTGAAAAATACCCTCGACTCTGTGCAGAAACGGGCGGTCCGTTTGATAGATTCTCCCATCTTAACAGACGGATTGCAATCTTTAGAGCACAGGCGTCGGGTGGGAATGCTATCCTTGTTCTACCGGTATTACAATGGAAGATGCTCCGAGGAACTAGCATCACTGATCCCTTCGGCACCGGTGCATAGTCGGGAAACACGCCAAACGCGTGCCCAACATTTGTACACGGTTGACATTTGCCACATGAGAACGGGTCGTTTCTTCGACTCGTTCTTGTGTTCAACAGCTCGGCTGTGGAATGATTTGCCGGCCTCTGTGTTTCCTCCTTCCTACAACATGGGTCTCTTCAAGATCAATGTTCATTCCTTCCTCTCCTCAAAAAGACCCCCCACACAGCATCCCAGATGACATAGGCCCTGAGGGAAATTATTTTCCTCAGGCCTCCTGCGTGGAGTTAACGTAAAAAAAAAAAAAATGCCTACAGTGCTACCCTAATTAAAAACTCTGTACCAGCAACTGCATTCGCTCCTCTCCTTGTTACCTGCCACCTCTCAGTCTCATTGTCTGGGACGAGCGGTCGATTTACTTACTCCAAATAAGGCGGACTTCTAGACAATTTGGTAGTAGATTATTTATTACTTTACTTTTGTCCATTGTATAGTATTCGCCAAACATTAAGATCGGCCTGCACATGGTACGATCAATTCTCGCGCTACAGGCTTTACAATGAGCGACAGAGAAAGTTTCGTAAAAACAAAGATGCGACAGAGAAAGGCGCGGGTGGGAGGGGGGTGGGAGGGCATGTCAATTTTCAGTGCTTAAACTCACCTATTGCGACGATTTCGGATCAACGTCAGGCCGGTATTAAAGTTTGGCGTGTACTATATATTATTTTTTTTACATATTAGATTTTATAAATTACAAAACCCAATAAAATTTTATTATATTTATATTTTGAAGATTATTCCCATCAATGTAATATATCGTTGAAGAAGAAGATAAAAATAATAATCTAAACGAAAATATGAAAGAGAACAAGACACAGAAATGTGTGTGTTAAGTGTCCTGTTTTCTTATATATTTTCGTTTTTTTATATGAATACCACACAAGAGTCCCAACTGCTCCCGTCTGGAGCCAGTGGGACTATGGCATTCCCAATTGGGGTAAGTTGTGAGGCTGAAGGTAGTGCGGAGGGGAAGGAGATAGGGAAGAGGATGGTGGGGAAGTACCAGCTAGATTTCGTTTAGATTATTATTGTTAACTTCTTCAGTGATAAATTATTGTTCAATTTATGAAACCTGTTTATTTATAAAGAATTTCTGCTGTGTAGATAATTAGTATTTTGGGTGACAGCTGTTTCGCTTTCTGAAGGCCTTAGGTAAAACAAATCAAAAATCAAACAGTTAGGTAATGCCTTCGTCACACGTAACAATAATTCCGTGGAATAATAATATTGTTGAATACATGAAAGTGTTTTTTTTTTAATAAAATGGAGTTATACAAATTAACATTGATTACAATAAAGGAAGTCTAAAAACTGCACAAAGAGGTGCAGCATAACCTTTATTAAAACAAAATATTGGATTTGTTTTTCCATTCAAGCTATGACGCATTTTATGCTGTGTGCAACACAGAATAAATTCCGTTTGTTTTCAATATCAATTTTCTGATTGCTACGATTAATTGTTACTGTTGAAATTACTGCTTTTATACATGAATACCCACATAATTATATGTTAACAATTCATACCAAACGATCCACTGATAAGACACGAAACCCTTACTACTTGCAAGTTCCTGCATTTTACAATATGTGGGCGGCGATACAAGCGAAATCAAGCATGTCAGGTGTTGCCACCCAGAATTGTGATAGATTGGGAATTCAGAATAGTAACGTTGCTATTTGACAAAAGAAATCTGGAAAACAGAGTGCGTAAGCGAAACCTTTAGTAGAAAAGAGTGGGGAGGTTACGAAGCACCGCACAAATAAGAGACCGATTGTACTATCTCATTATCTCTCAGGCTAAATCCTACAGATACATGTGTTTGTCTCTTTTTAGTGGTGCTATTTTTCGTTTCATCGAGTTTCAAATCACGACGGTGCTGAAGAAGATTTCACTTCAAACAGTTTATTAAGGCATTATCAGACTGTATAAAGTCTGTCTGTAAAGTCTAACTGTCTGAAGGCGAAACAGCTTTCACGTGGACCATAGGTCAGTGTTTGGAACTTTTAAACTATAATTATTCATAAATTATTTCTGCCGTGTAATTATTATTACGTGTGCCAGATGTTTCGCCTTCAGATAGTTAGACTTTACAGACAGTGTGATTATGCATTCAGAAGCGGAATAACTATCACGCGTAATAATAATTACATAGCCGAACTGGTCGTATAAATTTAACGGTAATAGTAGGAATTGCAAATTTACTGAAATTTTCACCGATATTATTAAATTTGTTATGAACTTGTCCATAATCAGATATTGCTCTTTGCCACCGAATTACTGGTACAAATTAATCCGTCATGGACAGACTCAATGGTCATCATTTAAACTGACTACCCACCCCCCCCCCCCCCCCCTCTAAAGTTTATACGTGTGGAAACTCAGATTTTTTATTTACGTTTTGATTTGGGCACCCTGTGTAAAACCTTAGTTAAACAGAAAAAATCAGTTTGGTATATTTTATTAACCGAACTTCGAACAACGACTTATTTATTACAATGGAATATAGCTATGGGGGCTGTAAAATATTGGATATACAATAATGTACACATACATGGATGGGAGTGAGGAATTCCTTTGGATGCTTGAAGGTTCTTGATTGTAATATTCAGATTGAATTATCCTTTGTCTTGAAACACGATCCACGTGATTCCCATACCAGCGTATGTGTAATCTCAAGTTGGTAACAATATATTATTATAAATACGAGTATGTGGGTACATTATGAATTATGAAGAGTAACCGGAATATCAGCCTGTAATGAATCCGGATCGCAGGATGCATTACAGGCTGAAAGTATCACGTGACCCGAAAATCATCAATCATTGGATTTTGATGACGTCATAACGAGGCATCGTCAGTGTAAAAAATTTGAAGGAGAAATAACAGGTGAACGAATGAAACGTCACGATTTCAAAAAATCAGAAATCATTCAATAAATCATCTTTTGTAAAATTTATTGATTAAATAATAATCTACACGAATGGAAATTTTGAGTAAGTTCATTTTTGAAGTAAAAAATTCTTTAGCACCGTTGTGATTTGAAACTTGAAGAAACGAAATAGCGACATTAAAATTGTAGGAAGATACATTGTAGGAAGATGTGTTTGTCTCTGTGAGAGAATGAAGTAGTATAATCGATCTCCTCTTTGTGCGGTCCTTCGTAGCCTCCCTACTTTTGTCTAGGTATGAAGGTTTCACTTCTACCGCGGGTGGAATCTAATCTTTCTCTGATTAAAAAAATATTTTTTTTTCCATTTATTTATTTATTTCAAGAATTTTAGTTTTAAATTACAAAAGATTACATGTGCAAGGTTATAAAATAATTCATATTTTATTCTACTACTCCATAATTTATTAATTTATTTTTTTAGACACAAACAGGATATTTATAAAACATTTTGTGGGTAATATATAATAAATTAAAATACAAATATAAATATCGCTAGACTAATGTGTCTGCAGTAATCACATTTGAATTTTTACAGAAGCAAACACATGAAAAATGCATGTATTATTTATACATATCTTAAAACTTAAATACTAAATTGAAATACATTATAAGTATACAATATTTATGAAGTATTTACTGAAATGTAATAAAATTTCAGTCCAGAATATGTTAAGGTTTCTGGTAGATTTGGTAAGTTGAGCTCTAGGAACTCGTGTTCATGGGAGGAGTATTTACATGCAAAAAATAATAATGTTCTAATAAAATGTATACACAATGGTCAAAGAACTTATGAAATAAATATAAAAATTATGTTACATAGGTACACAATTTAGATTTTTTTTCGAAAAGTAGCCTCCATTTAGTCGCACACATTCTTGCAGCCTCGTAGCAAAGCTGCCAATAACATTACGCAACTTTTCTGGCGGTATTGCGGCCACTTCACATCGAATTCTTTCTTTTGAAGCCTGGATGGGTAACTTAGAAATCGTTAGGTAGGAAACAATTTTAGGTACTCAAGATGGTGCGGCAGGTAATACTAATACAGCAAGAGTGCCAATGGGTTTACTAAGATAGGCATTCCCCGGTCGTCTTATGAGCAAGTACGGCAATATTCCCTGGCCACCTCGTTCTCCCGACTTTCCGTATGCTACTTTTTTTTCTTTGTGACTACTTAAAAACTACAAGTTAAACGGCTTTTTGAGCGATTCACCAACCATGAATTTTGGCATCCCGCAGGGAACTATACTGGGACCTAAAAAAATGAACGAATTTGCACTTACACAAAATTTCCATTCGTGTATACAATGTTTTCATCAATAAATTTTATTAAAATATGATTTATTGAATGTTTTCTGATTTTTTTAAAACCGTCATGTTTTTTTGACTCACCTGTTATAATGGCTTCCGCAATTTATATCAATACGCTGACTTCCACTATAACGACCGCCACTTAATCCAAAAGTTCTTTTATTTCAGTTAGATCAGTGGGCTTCTAAGCTTTTACTCCGATGTAGGTACCTAAATATTCAAGTGCATAATAAATTTTTGATACTAACACTGATGTATGGTTGTGAACATCGATATGTCGTGATTTAGGCAATAAGTTTGGTGGTATTGTAGATATATTCGCTGATTCCCTTTATATTCTAAAATACAATTTAAACCAACACTTTGTGGAATCCTACAAATTATTGTAACGTGGGTACAATATATTTTACGATTTGATGTGTTATTGTAATGTTTAATATTATATTTTGTTCTATGTTATGGTCAAATATTACATTGTTTAAAATATGTCACGGTTTTACGCAAGAATATACAAGTGGTTTTTTCTTCAATAACTACTTGTATATTCGTAAAAATTTTTCACTTTTATAACTTTTGGTATAAATTCTATGTGTAATCCTCGATAACTTAAATATTATTTTATAATCTATGTAAAAGCCCCTACGGGCGTATAACAACAATAAATAAATAAATAAATATGAAGGTCAATGGCTGTGTGGCCTGAAACTGACAGAGCAAAAATCGAAGTGGAATGTATGCACAAGGAATGTGATTTCTGAGGCCTTGATTTAATATAAAGTATGACCTATCACGGAGACCCGAAAAGAAAACAAGGCAAAGAATAAGAAAATTAAACAAAATCAAGCAAAGCACCTATAAATGATTCGGATTTTGGAAGGAAATTTTTATGCTACGATAATTTTTGAAGCCTGGGGTGGATAATATATCGGAAACGCCCCGTGAAGACACGGCAAGATCACATGAATCAAAACCAATTGCATCGTTCCTTTCCCATAATTCGCGGCTCGGCTCGCTCTTATTTTCGCAAATAGGTACGTACGCAGCACAAGAAGCACCCGCATATTGATACCATGTGCATTATAATATGCGAGCATGAGGTGTGTAAATAATCCCAGATCCTCTGGGCTTAATACACAAAGATATGATTATGAAAATCTACTTGCGCGAACAAAATATCACAAGGAATGACAATCAGACAACTCCAGGGAAAATAACAGATCCACCAATCTTGTTTTGTAGTTATATGCAGCTTGGAGGCCTCCGTAATCTTATCCGCTTAAAATTCAGATCTGTAATTCCTTTTGTGACTTGAAACTTGCACAAGAGATGAGATTTGTCAATAAATACACAACTCATAAGTTTTCACAATGACAAGAAGAAAATTTTCCATAAAAACAGATGAAGTCAGTTATTTACTTGTTTGAATTCTATTTTCAAACCAACAGGTGTCTCTGTTAAATCCAAAGAGTACCTACCTAACTACCATCCTTGTGATATAAATAGATTTATTTAAATATTAGAACAAACAAAATAAACATGTTGTAATGCCTAACCACCATTTGTAATTTAAAATATTACATGTAACTATTAATCAATTGCTCTGACACATTTCGTTATATGGTCTTTTTAACATTTCCCTCACCCATTTGTTCAAAATGTAATGTGGCGCATATAGAGAATGTTTAAAATAAATAAATTTTCAGCGAGACAGGTTGGCAGCGCCTTTCCTGAAATCCGCCAAGCCGAGCAGACCGAGAGTAAGTAGCAAATAGAAAGTAGCAAGCAATAGCCCAATACCCTCCGGCTGTAGTTGGCTGTGCTTTTAGTAGAGTCCTCCGTGCATTGTGCTTTATGCTGCAGAGCTTTTCTTTGTACGATAAAATAGGCGTTGTAAATTTCGAACCGAAACTTCTTCGAAAAAACTCATTTTTCAACACTGTTATTGTTTTGCCTCGAATTCTTTACATTTATTTATTTTTATTTGGATACATTTTTTATGATGTGCCTTAAGGTAAACAATAGCTTCTGAAATTTAGGGAGGTGATTTTAAAAAACTTAATTATAAATTCAAAGATAATTTTTTTTTAATACAATCTAAAAATATGGGATGAACGGTGACATTTAAGTGGATTTATTGTCTTAAGTTACTAATTAAGCAATTTATTTGTTTTCGTATTAATATTTCGGAGGTACAAAATTTATTAAATCCAAAGCCAAACAAAATTTATTAAATCAAATCTAGAAAACGCCATCGCTCAAATAGATAAAGCCATCAAAAATAAATAGTTTAATTACCTCTGATTTTATTCCACCCTTTGTCACTTCTACATAATATGTATATTAAATTTATTATATTTAATCTTACGATTCAATTTTTTTTCCTAAACTGTGGAAATTGTCTAAAGTCACCTTTCTACACAAATATGGTGACAAGTATCAATCAACCTATTACTATTCTTTTTGCACCTGCGAAGTTATTAGAAATAATTATCCGTAAATATGCACCTTTGCTAAATATGAACCTTTCTTACAAGTTTAATGGTATTTACAGATTACGTGGCGAGAGCACTCAACAAAATGAGCAAGTTGACACATCACACCATGACTTTGCGAAGGCTTTTGATAAGGATGATCACTTAGTTCTCCTAAATAGGGTAGAAGAAATTGTTTTTCTGAAAACTTATTGAAACTTTTTCTTTACTATTTTAAAGAAAATGAACCTAGAAGGATTCATGTCCTATGGCGAGTTTAACTCTAATGCGTATCCTACAAACTCTGGTGTGTCACAGGGAGCCAATTTTGGCCCCTTATTGTTTTTAGTTTTAATAAACAGTATTCGGCAAAGTCATGTCATGTCATCTGCAAAACGCAAGGCGTTTTTTGCGTTTTGCAGATGACATTTAACCCTTTTGAGAATAAGGTCAGAATACTGTAGAAAGCTTCACGAAGATATAAGTGCTATCATTGATCGGAGTGTTGATAACAAACTTCTAAAAAAGGACTTGGGGATTGTGTGTGACGCTCGCTTAATATTTCATGTTCGTATTGAAAAGATCTGTAAATATGGCACAAAGAGTTGATTTTTGTCATACGAAATTCAAAGGAGTTGACCAACCTTGCAGTTGTGAGGCTGCTTTACCTTGGTTTAGTGCGTAGAATTCTTGAGAGTGGATATTCGGTATGTGGGCCATAGGACACTGTCTACTAATGGCCGAGAAAATACAAAATAATTTTTTACGATACCTATATGAGAAAATTAGGTTTTTACCCTGGCACTTTTTTGGCTTCTTAACTAACTAACTAACTAACCATCACGCCGTTTCCCCGCAGGGGTAGGCAGAGAGGACGGACCGCCAAACAACTCGGTCTTGGCACACACTCTTTGCCTCACTCACATTCATACATCGTCTCATACATTCTCTTCTATTATTCTGACTTTTGACATGACCTGACTCAAGTATCTGATTCACTTGATCGTGCCATGTCTTCGTCGGGCGTCCCCGACTTCTTCTACCATTCACATTCGCGTCGTATATTCTTCTTACACTACTTCCTTCGTTCATTCGCTCTACATGCCCAAACCATCTGAGGGTCCCTTTCTTAATCTTACTCATTATGCTTACATCAGCCTTACATTCTTTGCGGATATCCACATTTCTCACACGATCATACATTGTTTTACCACACATACGTCTCAGGGATCTCATTTCAACAGCTTTCAGTTTACTTTCATCCTTCCTCTGCCAGTTCCATGCCTCACTGCCATACATCAGGGTAGGTACCAGGACTCCATTGTGGACTGCTAGCTTCGCTTTTTTTGACAGTTTTTTATTAGCGCCAACGGCATTCAGTCCACCATTAATGGAGTTACCGGCATTCACCCTTCTTTCAATATCTCTTTCAGCCTTCCCATCTCTCGTAAACATACTACACAGCATTTATCTCGGGAGTCTTAGTTTCAGAAGGGATATTGCATTACTGCTAACAGTTTATAAGCTTCTGAACGGTTTATTATTAATACCAGACATTCTGGCTAAAACAGGATTTTATGTTTCGGATAATTTCACGTCTGGCCGTCAACACAGGCTTTTGATTTTTCCAGTGTGCAGAACTAACTTACCAATGGTGATGCGCCTAGGAAGAGACATTAGGTTAATTAACCACTCGGACCCATACGCTTGTTTTCAAGCTACCTACAACATTACCAGACATATGTAATGAATAAAGACAGGATTACATGCAAATGAATATTTGCATATGCATTTTTTATTATTAATAAGTTAAAAGAAATATAATATTTCGCTTTCTTAACTTAAATACAGAGCATATTTAGACCCTTTTCATTATTATCGTTGCATATTTTAGCAAAAAATTTCAGATCTTGCATATTTACGCTCGATCTCGTTCATCATTCAGATGCCTCACATAGTGACACTAAACGTCAGATAGCTAAGCGCGCCGCTAGCGAACTGATTTGACGATGCTAGTATTAAAAAAACCTATCTATGATTAACACTCATTTCGCCTACATACCTGCAAGTATAAAAACGCTTGAAACCCATGGATTGGTGTTGAATGAATCTATGCAGGTTATGAAGAAAATTCGCCTTATGAATTCCAAAGCTATTCCCGAGTAAACTCAAAGAAAAGTTTGAAAACTTACTGAACAATAACCCAGGGTTTGAACCCTTGTGCCAAATTGATAGCTTCATCAACGGGGCAGGTGAAATTTTGCCCAGCACAATAAGTTCAAAAATCGCACCCAGATTTAAATTCTGTCTTGTCACATCAGTAGACGTGGAACGCTCCTTTTCCGCTTACAAAAATATATTAAGCGATCGTAGACACAATTTGTCTACAGTACATTTAGAACAGTACTTAGTCATTCATACACGTCTTTAAAGATAAATTGTAAATTTTATTGTTAAATACATTTTGAAATTGACATTTTCGAAAATACGATTGTTATCCTTGAGAACTAATAGCTTACTAAAATAAAATAACAATATTTAAAAATACGACTTATTGTATTATTTCATGTTGCATATTTTGGTCCTTTTTATGGATTTTCGTGTTCATTTTAGCTATTTTTATTGCATACTTGCATAATTCGATCTTTAGTAATGACTAATGACGTATGAGGCGCACCTGACTTATTAAATGCCTCCTGCAGAGAATGTGGATATTTTCCAATTGTCCTACAAAGAATTTAAGCGTGAAATATTATATACGTGAACCTACCCACGTGTAAACTTTGAATCCCACATGTAAATGTATTTATTACGCCAAATAGTTGTTTTGAATTTTCTTTGCCGGTTTTGCAATGTACTGGTTCTTTATGCTGTAAATTGTAATAAAAAATAAAATAAAATTATTTTACCTAATATCCATGTATCTATTTATTTGGTTTGTGTACAAAATTACGAAAATTATATCTCTGTTAAAACTCAGCACTTTACTTTTTTTTAACTCGCACTTCAATATATATCTACAAGTTTGTCAATAGTTCAAATAAGCATTTTAAAAGTTGATTAAAAATTACACTAAATTTTCTTAAATAAACGATGCAGATCACGTGTAACACCGAAAACCTCCTAGAATTCGTATCGAAAACTATGTAGGTACCTACATGATATGTGTAATGAACTACTAAATAAACCAGTATGAAACTAAAAACGGACATGCACGTCGAATTTCGTAGTTTAAAATCATGTTTGATGTAGTTGATAGTCCAGAATTGCGTTGATAAGCTTTCGGATTCCACTACGTAATTCTAGAAATTCTGTGACTAACTACCGTAGGAATTCCTCTTTGCCTAGAATACTAATTAAGGGAAATAATTATTAATTATACCAATTCAGTAGAAATCTTCAATTTGTCACTAAACAAAAACATAATGTTATTACCGAAGCAGTTCAGTTATGTACATAAGATACTGTACATTTTTAAAATATCTATATGTTAAAGTTTTTATAAAGGTCTCTAATAAATAAATATATAAATATATTTTTTATTTTTTTTTGTAATTTCTCAATGTTTACCTTTTAGTCTATTGCATAATTTCCCGCCAAAAGCACGAGGTTCTTGTTAGTACGTGTATCACACATAACAGACGATCAGTGATTAATATTTATAAAATAAAATGTTTTCACTTTGTTGATGTGTTTTTGTTTACATAAATCCTCTGGTTGATATGACGTTATCGACACCGGCACATAAATGTCAAGTCCAGCAGCTGCTGGTGATGACGACACGCGGTCGTTGCGCCCTCTGCCGCGTGGCGTAGTAGCGCCGCGTCGTAGTAAAAGCGGCGCGCGAATCCGCCACGTGCGCCGGTCGGGTGAGCGCCCTTCTCCGGGGCGTGGCCACTCGTTTTCTAAATTCTAAGACCTTCTACAAGTTTTTCTCGTTTCTGAAAATAATAATTATTTTTCAAAAGTTTAAGAAGTGCGGACAAAAGTAAAAAAAAAAAATTATGGAAAAAAAATTCGTCTGATGATTTTCTAACTCTACAAGTGCTACGGTAAGAAATGTTATGAAAATATTTTGTTTTAATTTAGTTGCTATAAAACATTAACTAAACGTCATGCAAGACAGGTACAATATACCATGTAAATATAAGAGTGAAATAAGCGTCTAATAAATAAGGATAATGAAGAAATATCGGATCGTAGCGCTAACGGTTCGGTCTACGGCGGCCATGTTGGCGTGACGTCACCGCGGGTGCCGTCCCACCGGTTAGGGGTCGCCGGGAAACGCTGCTCCTCAGCCTTCCGCCCAGGCCCGGGTCGATAGAGGCGCTCGCGTTATCCCGCTCCCCAGCTGTGGGCCACGTTAGTTTCCTCCCGACCGCTGTGCGCGCTGGCTGGCGTAGGAACCATGCTCATTCGGTGGAAGAGCAAGGATAAGGGGGACAAGGGGGGCAAGGCCGGCGGTGGCGCCCCCAGCGGCGGCTCCAAAAAGAAGAGGAAGGGGCGGGAAGGCGGTAAGTTACCCCCTAACTCCCCCCGGCCGCCCCCTCGCGCGTGCGCACCGCTGCGCGCGAGGGAGGCGTACCCGCTCTTATCAAATAATGATCCACAACAAATATTATGCCGCCGCCATGTTACGATAACATTACGTTATCGACATGCTGAATACGGCGTTTTTTCAACAGCCGTGCTTTCTAATGAAACTTAATGATTTAATTTAGGTTTTATGAGGATTTTTATATTTACAGATTGGGCAAACATTAAAATAGTAAGATTTAACAACAACAAGAAAAAGTCTTCAAATTGCGGATGACATCTATTTTAATCATGTTATATAAACGAATTATGATATTGAAGAATTATTAATATTAACATTAGTAAATTTCGAGAGTTTTTCAGATTAAGTTGAAACTACGCGTGAAAAGCAGTTATTGTGAAAGTTAAGTGCAATCAGAATGAATTATCTGAGAGTGAAAAAAAACTGTGTGAGTGAAGTCAAGGAAAAACTGGGTTTCTCGTGAAATAGGAGTATGGATTTTCCCCGCCGCGGTGTAAAATATTCAGGCGCTGTGGATGTGTCACCGCGCGGAGCATGTGCTAGTGTCAACGCCCCGAACCCTCACAGCCAAGTTCACAGCCTGGCTGTGGGCTTTCGATATACATAGCCTTATACATAGCTTAAATACTCAGTACTCACTGGATACTAATAAATCAATCGAGCTAAAACTTCCCCACATCTCAAAAAGCATTTCATGTTTTTCTATTGAATGCTGCGATCATAGTGATCATTGTGTTTTAATGCACAGCTTCCGCAAATATACGTGTGAAACTACCTCTAAAACCAAATCTAATCATCGTATTTTGCCAGTGAAATATAAATATTAAAGTACGCCCTGGAGAAAAACGATAAACTCGATTCCTCTGCGCAGGTCAGGGGCGTGCTATTCGCCTATTATTGTTTATAAAATGGGTGTTTTCATCTTCAAATTCTTCATATTTGTGCTAAATCAGCATGAATCCACTACTATTAATATTGTTTTTATTATATTCATCAAATGACACAAGTTAATGAAATAGAGCTTGCAATTATTAAACCGTTTATTTGGGCAAGGGTGGTAGGCTGTATTATGTAGGTTGTATGTATGTTGTGTACATCGATCCGAGCTATGCGCATTGCCCTCGCCGGGAGCACGTGAATGCCGGCAGCGGCAAGCAGCAGTTGACAGGCTGTGTGAAGGCTCTATGTAGGTCTGCCTCATTTCCCGGGATAGGTCCCTGATGTTGGGTGTCCGAGTAGTTTTTCACTGGTGATTGTTCTCCTTCTTGTTGAGAGCTCTTTTCTCTATCTGGCCACGTCTCTTTATTATTTGGGCATGCTCAAGAATTAGCCGTCGAAATGATCGTTTGGTCCCATTGCAAAACAATGGTTATACATTTTTAACAATGTTGGGTTCATATTTATCTTAAAACCCGGCAAAAAGTTTAGAATTGAATATCATTTATATATGGGTACTGAATACAGCTGTTTTTTTCCTTGCATATGTACTGCCAAACTGTTTTGACGGTGAGTGCAAAGCGATAAAAAACCTTTATTAAAACAAATAATCAAAATTAAAGAATTACGTCACAACAAAGAGATATTGCTAATGACTAATGAGAAAAGGGTTTAAACCAAGACGAAAGAAGACGTGAAAAAAGACGTTGATTCCAGAAAAATGATTTAAATGAGGTTAAAATCTACCAACCATTTGAGCAAGGTGTGTCCACTTTTCTCATCTATCCCTGTACACTTATAGCTGGTCGCTCGCATATGTCGTCTACAGTTCAACTAACTTAATTATCAGTATAACAATAGCTAATAGTGGCGACCTTATGTGTAAAATATCACCCATTTGATTTGCACAAACACCGAAATTGATTGACAGTTTGATAATGCCTTCAGAAGGCGAAACAGCTGTCACGCGTAATAATAATTACATAGCAGAACTTGTTTATAAAAAACTGTTGTTTTTAATTTAATTATAATATTATTGAATATATAAAAGGAGTAAACATTAAAATGGAGTTCTACGAATTAAACTTGATAACAATAAATAAAGAATAGAACTAGTCGACAGACTTTATGGTAGGTAGTGAATGTAAGGCATGTCTTTACACAATATTTATCTTGTTGATTTGATTCTAACATTACACAACACTTCACAGTAAATTAATAAATGCTCGGTAAACGTGTTTGCTTGAAAGGCGAGCTTAGTTGTAAGCCCTTCGCTAAGTAAACTCTAACACAATTTGACTAATATGTTATCATACAATCGGAAACATTTAAGAATAACAAAAACCGTTTCCAGCGACGGATGAAGTAAGCATCGACGGAAAATTGTTCTTTTGTGCTTTATTAAGCGATTTTCTTTTATTGGTTAAAATTGCTTTGGGATTTTCCGATAATAAGGTAAATAGAAGGAATGATTTTTTAAGCGCAGTTTCGTAGGGAGTTGCGAGAGAGGAGACCATTAAATGTTTTCTTGACGAGAACTATTTTCTAGATGACAATTATTATTGTAGTAAAATTCTAACAATATGAATTAGAAAAAAATACGAAAAGAAAAATAATTCTGGTTTATCTTATACGTTAAGTATAATTTTTCTACACATTTAAAACAGTTCTTCCATGTATGTTTGGATGAACTAAAACAACACCAACATTTGAATTGGTTGATATCTTCACACAAATGTAGTGATCTGCCAAATATACAAGATATCATGAAATAAAAATTTCCTTAAAAAATTGCATGCACCTATTTCAAAATCCATATTTTTTAAATTTGACCTATTTCAAAATATATATTTTTTAAATTTGCTTCATTATTAATCGTTATTAATCGCCAAATATACAAAATATCATAAAATAAAATCTTGCCTTCAAAAATTACATGGACCTACTTCAAAATATATATTTTTTAAATTTGCTTCAATAATCGTTATTAATCGCCAAATATACAAAATATCATAAAATAAAATCTTGCCTTCAAAAATTACATGGACCTATTACAAAATATATATTTTTTAAATTTGTTTCATTATTAATCGTTATTAATCGCCAAATATACAAAATATCATAAAATAAAATCTTTCCTTCAAAAATTACATGGATCTATTTCAAAATATATATTTTTTAAATTTGCTTCTTTATTAATCGTCATTAATCGCCAAATATACAAAATATCATAAAATAAAATCTTTCCTTCAAAAATTACATGGACCTATTTCAAAATATATATTTTTTAAATTTCGATGGTATTTTTTTGTAGTTTTTTCTTGGTATTTTTTATGTTTACAATTTGTCTATTTTGTACATTACGTAAAAAATAAAAATTAATCATACTACCGCTATGATACTAACGCTGTTTATACTCATAAAATTATTTTTAATTAAATTCAAATTCTTAATTTAAAAGCCCAAATAAAAATCATGTGCAGTTTTACACGCGATAGAAGTGAAACCTTCAGAAAACTAAGCTTCGAGAGAATGAGACGAATGAGACGAATGCAGAGTATCAGGAATAGGATAATTGTAGGGATAATAGATAGGAAAAAGTGGATCTAAAATGCATCTCAAAACATCATTCTTATATGAAAGATAAACGTTTTTTTTTGTTTCCAAGTGGACTTAGATAAGTTACTAATCAGGGAGTCAGTATTCTTTGCCTTATTTGTGACACTTGTTGTTACTGACACTTATTTCAGAATATCGGCATAGCGATTCTATATCTTTTGTGGGATCGTTATCGAGATAACGGACGTGATATTCTGTCAGATTTATGTGATTTTTACGTATTAACTGTCACATACTTTAGTTTAGAACGTTTCGAACACGATTTTCTGCAGGTATGCATGATTATTTATTCATTTAATGTACGTTATACATAGAAAAAGCAAATCACACAAATCTGGCAGAAGATCACGTTCGTTAACTCATAAAGATCCCACAAAAGTTATAGAATCGCTCGGCTGATGATGTAGAGACTTAAATATTTGCTTTTAATGACAAAAATGTTCGAAGAGTAGGTAATTTTATAACCTTTTTTATGGGAAGCTATCCGTTAACATTTTTATGACAGGCCACTTTACGTTTTTTCTGATTAGTTTTCTTGTAATTACACTAGCTCCTTTCTGTTATGGCGGTATGATGGATGATCCCTACTAGCTTGAAATACTTCCTTGCGTAACGTAAACGCTGGCTATTTGACTTGGTCCGTTCAGAAGTAGAAAAATGAATGAACTTTTCAGAGTCATGTGGAGGAGACAGAGCGGGATATTCTACAATGATTTTATTCAATTTGTACGGTTTTTCCATTTTTGTCCAATCGTAAAAAACGAAATGGCAACGGACATGGAAAAACCAAATAAATTGAATCAACCCACCCCCCTGTCCCCCAAATGTTATGTATATAAACTTATTTGTACCAGTCTGAAGATGGCTTTAACGAGCTGAAAACGATTACGGTAAAAAATAAATTAAGTAGAAATTAGTTTTGTAAGTGTTTTATGATATTATTAAGAAATGTCATTATTATCAGTTCTACTTATAACTTATAACAAGATATATAATAAGAGAGTGCGGCGCGTCACCCCGTCTGGTGCTCCGTCTAGCCTGTAGCGTCACACATCGCACGTGTTCGGCGAACACATCGCATAGCTTTCAATATTAAAATAGATTTATAAAGTGGAGCACTATTATCGTCTGCACTCACCGCGTCACTCGCCGCGTCATTCGCCGCGTCATTCGACGCGTCCCTCGCCCCTTATCTACGTCATGCCGCCCGTCACCCTCCACGGCTTGGGGGTGGGGCGTACCACCCAGTCATCCGGAGTCATTGGCCGGACGTTATAAAATATATATATATACATACATGAATGCAATGCAATTAAATGCATCATGCACTTGTATTTGGAAATGTATTAATGCATCAATCTTTTAAACAGGGTAAACGTAATAAGGGATCTTGGAGTTATTTTTTTTCATGTGAATACCTCATAAGAGTCCCAGCTGTTCCCGTTTGGAGCAAGTAAGACTATGGCATCACCAATTGGGGTAGTGGGGAGGGGGAGGAGATGAGGACGAAGAAGATAGGGAAGTTTCTGGCTATTAAGATCTGGTCACCAAACATGGCTAAAGCCATTTCAAGCAACGTTTCAATTCTGAATGTCTTACGCCAGGGCAATACTGAGAGTATCTTCCACTCTGGAACGAGCCGCAAATATAACTACATCAATAAATTTTTACAATTTCATACATTTTTAAACGACTTCAAAAAGGAGGAGGTTCTTAATTCGACTGTATTTTTTTATTTTTTTAATGTTTGTTACCTCAGAACTTTCTACTGGATGAACCGATATTGATGATTCTTTTTTATTTGAAAGCTGGTGCTTCCCGTGTGGTCCCATTTTAATTTGGTCTAGTTCCAACAATGGCATCTATGAGAAAACCATATGTCTTAAATTTGCATCAAGTATCTGCGCGACAAATGGACGAATAACTCAATATCATGCCAACCGATTTCGATGATTCTTTTTTTATTGGAAAAGTTGTACTTCATGGGTAGTTTGATGAGAGTTTGATTAGGTTCTGATTATGGGATCCATGACAAAGTAACGGAACTCTTAATTCTTAGGAGCAAATTAACGATATTTGGCCGAATCTCTTAATTTGACCCTAACGTCGTTATGGTCAAATTATGTCTGTCTCATATGAGCAGCACGTTTAGTAGGTCTACCCATATTCAGACAAATTAGTTAGTGTACTTCAGATTCACTAAAAATCAAAAAATAAACAAAAATTTTAACAAAACAAAAAAACGACTTCAAAAAATGTACTAAAAAGTAAAAAAATAATTTCGTATTCTTCTACAACTTCATAATCAACTTACTTTTTCTACTCATCAGTATGTAGGTACGATTTTTATTTTTGGAGTCGGTGTCAGCAAAGGTACCCGGCCTGGCGTGTTCACTTGACAGCTCCCCTCACGCCGCGGCCCCGCTCTCGCCTCTCGTCTCGTCAAGTCGCTCGTGCGACACAAGCACATCTCACCTATAACTATGTATGTGGTTACAAACCTACCTTGGCTGCCACCGACTCCATAAATAACAATCGTACCTACATATTGATGAGTAGAAAAAGTAAGTTGATTATGAAGTTGTAGAAGAATACGAAATTATTTTTTTTACTTTTTAGTGCATTTTTTTAAGTCGTTTTTTTGTTTTGTTAAAATTTTTGTTTTTGATTATATTGACAGAAAGGTCACTGCTCAGCTAAACATTCAGGATTTCTGCTGGAATATAGCTGGTTTTCAGCAGTGACTCTATTATTTTTAAATTAATTAAAATATAATACTTTTAAATGGATTAATTGTAAATAATACAAATTAATCAAATAAAATTTAATCGCGCACACCGGGATTCGATCCTGGATTGTGAGTTGAACAGCCTTACCCCTCGACCATGGAGACTAGTAAAATATCAGAGACCAAAATATTCATTTCAGATGTCCATTAAGAGTTACACTGTCTAAGGGGTCGTCCATTAATCACGTGAGGCTCGAAAGGGGGGGGGGGGGTTCTAAAAAAATCGCATAATATCACGAGGGGGGGGGGGGGTAAAATGAGATATCACGTGTATTTATTTTTCGTGATAATATTCTCCAAATATCAAAATACGTCATACAAAAAAATACACGTGATTTTGGGGGGGGCTTGGGGGTGGGGGGGGTAGTCTAAAACCTCACCACATATCACCAGGGGGGGGGGGGGTTAAAAAGTTGCTAAAAAAACATCACGTGATTAATGGACGACCCCTAACTAATTAATTAACTAACATCGCGCCGTTTCGCCGATGGGGTAGGCAGAGAGGATGGACCGCCAAACAACTCGGTTTTTGGCAAACACTCTTTACCTCACTCACATTCATGCATCGTCTCCATCGTCTCATTCACGCTCTTCTATTATTCTAACTTTTGACATGGCCCAACTCAAGTATCTGATTCACTTGATAGTGCCATATCTTCCATATCCCCGAATTCTTCTACCATCCACATTTGCGTAATAATTCTTCTCACACTACTTTCTTCGTTCATTCGCTCTACATGCCCAAACCATATGAGGGCCCCTTTCTTAATCTTACTCATTGTGCTTACATCAGCCTTAAATTCTTTGGGGATATCCACATTTCTCACACGATCGTATATGGTTTTACCACACTTACGCCTCATTTCAACAGCATTTAGTTTACTTTCATCCTTCCTCTGCCAGTTCCATGCCTCACTACCATACATCAGGGTAGGTACCAGGACTCCATTGTGGACTGATAGCTCTCTAAATACTTAATTATCTTGAAACTGTATTTATAATAAGACGCTGTAACAGCTTCAATAGACTAAGTCCAGACAAGGTGTAAATTCTCACCATTCATTTAAAAATTAAAAAAATAATATTCGATTGAATATGTTAAGAAATCTGAATGTATTATTGATTTTTTACTTCTTCTTTTTTGCTCATTACAATAGGCCACTTGCATCACATTTAAAAAAAAAAATCCGGTTTTGGCAAATATTCTAAGACAATCTGTTTTTTTTTTTTTTTTTTTTAAACGTATTTTTGAAACCTTGGCGATTTTTTGAAAATTTCAATCCGAAAAATCAGACCATTTTTTATAAACCGGAAAGACGGGACATAATTTTATAGGTGCGAAAAAACGATAATTACATAGCCGAAAATCATTTAAAAAAAAATAACGTTTTCCACACGAATAGCACAGGAGAATAACGAGGCATACCAAAAATATTAAATCTCATATTTTTTTCCTTGATCCATCTTATTGATCATAAATCATTATAATGTTCAACGTCTATTATATTACTAAATCAAATGTAATATACTTGTACTTGTAAATTATAATAATAATAAGAATATTATAAAATTTGATTTTGTTAAAATCCGCACCATTATCATTATACCTCTAAAACACGTACGGACAACGTAAATTGTACGGGGTTCTCGTCATAACATCTGTTAAAAAATCAAACCAAATGATAAGTTCGCAGAGAACAAACAATAAATCTAGTGAAATGTCAAATTCAAAAATTCGCCTAAAATCAAAGTGATGCCATATAAAAAAAATAAATCAGTGTGGAATTTTATAAAAATAATAGGAACATATTCAGCGACGGGATATTTTCATGAAGTGACTTCACAAGCGCAAATAATGGATTTATAATAAAAAAAACTGTGCATTTCTAAAAATTTTTACTAACATTTTCGTAATCTTAGTAAAAAAAATCTATCCACCCGATTTTTTCCAAGTCGTTATGAAGTCCATGCAAGTGGCTTATTCCTTTTTTGCTTTCAGCAAATTCAACTTGAATAAAATCACTTCATCAAATATATTTTTGAAATCTATTCCAAGCTTAATGTAAACATTTGCAATATTTGATAAAATACTTTTTGAAGATTTAAGTAAGAAGATGCACTTTATTGGAACTGTTTACATTGGGTAATTGTTGGGTATTATTAGTTTTCTATTTTGGTCTTAAATTCGAATGTTGTTATTTTATCAATATTCAATGACATAAATATTCTTAACACCATTATGTATGAATTTAAAAAGACTGTTTATAACACTAATAAAAAAATAAAAAAATCTGCGCCACTGTTCTAAATAAGACGAATTAATAATACAATTTGGGAGGCGGGAATGGGTACCGCCGCCCCGGGAACCTTTATTGGATAACCAACACCTCTGCCATAGGTCACCCCAAGTGGTTCGCTACGTTTGGTGATTTGGCAGGGGTGCCCGGGTTCATGGGGTGAGTTTTGTCTAGGTCTTGGAGGCGGATGACCAGGACATACTGAACCCCAGATTCCTACCCACCCCTTAAACCCTTTTCCTTCTCAGAACTCTCCTCTCCTTCCTTTCCTTAAAAAACCCTCCACACAGCATCCTCAAAGATGACATAGGCCCTGAGGGAATTTTTTTCTTCAGGGCCTCCTGTGTGGAGCTCATATAAAAAAAAAATACAAAAGAATTTCCTTTGTTCCTTTGTTAAACATTTTTTATTATACAATATCACATAATAATCGAAAAACTTTGATATTTTTTGACCAAATTATTTTTATAATAAATTTTATTTATAAAATGTTTAATTGAATATAATAAAAAACAATTACAATTTCATTTGAAAAGCTTTCAATTAAAATTAACCCAAATAATTTATATTCAACGGATTTTATACTGGATTACCGTCATCCTGTTCACTGTTACGCGGATGACAGTACAGTTCATGATAGCTTTTTGTTTGACAAGCCCCCAAAGGGCTCACAAACTCCAACAGCTCGTAAGGCTTTGAATCAAAGAATGGACGGTTACCTCGAGAGTGTTTTCTCTTGGGGTAAAAATAATCTCGTTGAATTTAATGTTTCAAAGACCCAATCTTGTCTGATTACGTCTAAAAGGGATCGCAATGAAAATCTAGTCTCTTTCAACGGAAGCAATCTTCCGAACAGGCCCTCCATTGATATGCTTGGTGTAACCCTAAGTGACCAGCTCAGGTATGGGGGCTCCATCGAAGCCAGAGTAAAGTTAGCCTCCCAAAAACTGGGCGTACTGTACAGGGCCCGCAGATACTTTAAAAGTACACAACTGCTAACCCTGTACAAATCGCAAGTGCGCCCCACGGTTGAATTTGGCAGCCACCTCTGGTCTGGAGCTCCAAAATACCTGAAAAATACCCTCGACTCTGTGCAGAAACGGGCGGTCCGTTTGATAGATTCTCCCATCTTAACAGACGGATTGCAATCTTTAGAGCACAGGCGTCGGGTGGGAATGCTATCTTTGTTCTACCGGTATTACAATGGAAGATGCTCCGAGGAACTAGCATCATTGATCCCTTCGGCACCGGTGCATAGTCGGGAAACACGCCAAACGCGTGCCCAACATTTGTACACAGTTGACATTTGTCACATGAGAACGGGTCGTTTCTTCGACTCGTTCTTGTGTTCAACAGCTCGGCTGTGGAATGATTTGCCGGCCTCTGTGTTTCCTCCTTCCTACAACATGGGTCTCTTCAAGACCAATGTTCATTCCTTCCTCTCCTCAAAAAGACCCTCCACACAGCATCCCAGATGACATAGGCCCTGAGGGAAATTATTTTCCTCAGGGCCTCCTGTGTGGAGTTAATGTAAAAAAAAAAAAAAAAAAAAAATCCTCATAATTGATCCGGATAATGGAGATTCTACTTATAAGTAAAAGTTCTATAATAGCTTCTCTTGTTTTCTTTTATACATTAGCTCCACACAGGGGGCCCTGAGGAAAATAATTTCTCTAAGGGCCTATGTCATCTTTTCAATTACGGGTACCGTCGACCCGGAAACCATTATTTATTTCCATGTCTTAGCGGCGGATGCGTTTGCCCTCCTGCTGCATGGCGTGCCGGATCAAGAGAGACTTGTTGATGGAGGTCTTTTGACCTTTCCAGCCGGACTATCGACCCATCACCTTGCACCGCAGTTTTGTTTTTGAATTTTTTATTTAGACGTACGTAAATATTTTCATACATCTAGTAGGAAAATATTTAAAAAAAATACAATTTACGAAGTACAGCAACATTTACAAATATATTTAAAAAAAGAATACTAAGTAAAAAAAGATAAGTAGACAAAAATACATTATATAAGAATAAGATATAAGAATGACATTGGTAAGTAATCAAAAAATATATTTTTCATATAATGCACATATCCTACGAAAAGTGCTGAGACTTGAGGCTTCCTTTACGGCAGTTGGCGGGATTGATTGATGCGTTCGTCACTCCTGGATACACTGATTCCCAGATTCCTAACCAACCCTCGTACCTTTTTCCTTCCCAGAACTTCCCAACCTTCACTTCCTTAAAAATACCCTCCACGTAGCATCCCCTAAGATGACATATGTCAAATGTGGAGCTAATGTAAAAAAAACATGTTGTGTGAAAGGTCTTTTTAGGGTAAGGAAGGAGAGGAAGTATAGGCCTTTGACCGGGTTTGGCACCGAGGACTTGTCAACAAACTGCATTCTTACGGACTTCCCGCATCCTTGTGTACGTGGATTGCCGACTTCTTGAGGGAGAGGTCGATTCAGACGGTAGTCGATGGTTTCACCTCTTCCTCTCACTCGATAAATGCCGGCGTCCCGCAGGGATCGGTTCTGTCTCCAACTCTGTTTTTGTTGCACATCAACGACCTTTTGTCATGTGCACCAATTCACTGTTACGCGGATGACAGTACAGTTCATGATAGCTTTTTGTTTGACAAGCCCCCAAAGGGCTCACAAACTCCAACAGCTCGTAAGGCTTTGAAGCAAAGAATGGACGGTTACCTCGAGAGTGTTTTCTCTTGGGGTAAAAATAATCTCGTTGAATTTAATGTTTCAAAGACCCAATCTTGTCTGATTACGTCTAAAAGGGATCGCAATGAAAATCTAGTCTCTTTCAACGGAAGCAATCTTCCGAACAGGCCCTCCATTGATATGCTTGGTGTAACCCTAAGTGACCAGCTCAGGTATGGGGGCTCCATCGAAGCCAGAGTAAAGTTAGCCTCCCAAAAACTGGGCGTACTGTACAGGGCCCGCAGATACTTTAAAAGTACACAACTGCTAACCCTGTACAAATCGCAAGTGCGCCCCACGGTTGAATTTGGCAGCCACCTCTGGTCTGGAGCTCCAAAATACCTGAAAAATACCCTCGACTCTGTGCAGAAACGGGCGGTCCGTTTGATAGATTCTCCCATCTTAACAGACGGATTGCAATCTTTAGAGCACAGGCGTCGGGTGGGAATGCTATCCTTGTTCTACCGGTATTACAATGGAAGATGCTCCGAGGAACTAGCATCATTGATCCCTTCGGCACCGGTGCATAGTCGGGAAACACGCCAAACGCGTGCCCAACATTTGTACACAGTTGACATTTGTCACATGAGAACGGGTCGTTTCTTCGACTCGTTCTTGTGTTCAACAGCTCGGCTGTGGAATGATTTGCCGGCCTCTGTGTTTCCTCCTTCCTACAACATGGGTCTCTTCAAGACCAATGTTCATTCCTTCCTCTCCTCAAAAAGACCCTCCACACAGCATCCCAGATGACATAGGCCCTGAGGGAAATTATTTTCCTCAGGGCCTCCTGTGTGGAGTTAATGTAAAAAAAAAAAAAAAAAAAATAGGAAGGAAAAAGATATGAGGGGTGGATGGGAATCTGGTGGACAGTGAGGAGTGACGGGCGAATGAATTCATCCCTATCCATTGTGGTCCAAAACCTGCTGATGGTGCTGTTGGAGAGGTCAAAAGATCTCCCTCCACCTCAATCTGACCCCGTGAACCCGGGTACCCCTGCTAAGTCACCAAACATAGCAAACCACACGGAGTGACCTGGCAGAGGTGTTGGTTATCCAATGAATGGTTCCCGGGCGGCTGTACCCATACTCGCCTCCCAAAATGTTATTTAAATAAAAACCCGGCGGATAACAACGGCACAACTCAAAGAATCTCATTTTTTCAGGAGAGCAGTTGAATATTTCGTTTGAGTGTATTAAACCAGTTTATTAACCAAAAAAAATATTTTTCGGAAGTTGAAAAGCAGTATATTAATATTTATTAGAATTCGTGTAAAATAATATAAAAACGACACATTCGCTTTTAATTTTTATCCAAGATTGAATAGATATCAAATAATATTTCTGCATACTGCAAAATGCACTTTTTTGACTTGGGCCACTGTTATCCCTCGGGGCGAAATATAGGATAAGATGGACAAAACTCTGTCCTAGCGCAAACTTCTCGATTCACTCACGTTCATATACATGTATTTTCTTGAGATGCCCTGTTTCAAGTATATTTCCTAAGATGTCTCCGACTTAACTTTTTACCTTCTGATGTGGAAAGTTCCGTTCTTGCGGCCTGCGTGTCCAAACGAAGAGTCTCCTCTTTGTTGTTAATTAGGCTGTCACCGCCCGTGCTTTTCCGCAAAAGCCTTAAAAACAGCATAAAGTAATTAACATTTTGTCGCTTTATTTCAGTTTGGTAACTTGTTTCAGGCGGCATGTGTTCTATATACCTACTTAACTACCACAAGCCCCGCCCTACCTGCGTCCCGCGACAACTAAACTCATTAACACCAGCCACAAATGTTAAATTCAAGGAATTTGCAATTAAAATGTCACCGCACGCCCCTGCAGAATGGCCCTACTTTTAAACTACTGTCACTGATCTAGAAGGAAAAAAATATGATAAAATATTACGGAATTTCATTCATGCCTAAGACGGGAATAAAAAAATGATTATAATTGGATAATTTCTAGAGCGCCGTTTTTGTGAAAAATCACCTCAAGGGGGATGTACAATTTATTATGAATTTTTAGGCTCTATCTAATTTTTTAAGTGAAAAGTTCTTTTGCATCGTTGTGTTACATCTAAATCTAAGATTTAATCTGCGAGAGAATGAGATAGTATAATCAGTCTCTTTTTTGTGTGGTGCTTCATAGCCTATCGGTCTCCTCTTTGTGCGGTGCTTCGTAGCCTCCCCATTCTAGTCTACTTTAGTTTTCTGAAGGTTTCACTTCTACCGCATTGTACACTCTGATTTTTGAAGTGAAAACTTCTTTAACACCGTTGTGATTTTAAACTCGATGAAACGAAAAATAGCTGCACTAAAAAAGAGACAAACACATACATCTATAGGATTAGCCTGCTAGAGAATGAGATAGTAAAGTCGGTCTCCTCTGCGGTGCTTCATATCCTCTACACTCTTGTCTAATTTAGTTTTCTGAAGGTTTCACTACTACCGCGTGTGATTCAGAAAACATACTTACCTGGCAGGTCTCTTCCGATAAACACACTTTAATTAGAAAGTTTATGCTTAGAGAAGATACGGCTTTAAAACACTGGACATTGCAAGATTTTAAATTTGCTTCCCCATCACTTTTAGTGTTACTTACAAATGAGAAGATTAGTGGCAAAGGTGCTAATAATTTGGTTTGAAAGACAGGAGTATTTAGGACTGTTTAGGACTGGAGAATTTTGATGAAATAACATTTAGGAAATACGATTTTTTTTACATTTTTACACAGTTAGTTATTTACAATGTGTAATGAATAAGTGTATAAAACAAGGCAGAGAGGATGGATCGCCGCACAACTTGTTTCTGATCTTACTAACCGAACTAAGAACACCGTCAAAGAACAATACACCTAATACATTATGCAATCGATCGACTTTTCATACTTAATTCAACACACATTTTTCGATTCATCCTCTTTTTCTGTCGCATTCAGATTTTTATATTTAGTCCTGACCCTTAATCATCTCAGGTTTTGGCCACTTACTATTAATAATATTAGTTACTTGCTGGTTTATAATTATTAGACCACCGTAAATATAGTCTTTCTATGGCAATGTTAGTAATTTAATGATTCGCGAATGGCGCATGCGGGCGGTAACAGCGAAATTGCTTCGCGAGTTCGGAGCAGGCCCGTTGCAATTTGCCACTGATCCTGCCAGCAGATTTGCTCTGCATTCTTTATGTGTCGCTATCCAAATAATGGCCTCTATTTTAATACTACTGCAGCAAACTTTGGGTCAATACTACATTATAATAGTCCGGTTTTATTAGTGAGATCTCCGTTGCAACATTTCTTTTTGGCAACGTTGTAATAAGAAACAGTTTACGTTTAAAACTAAACTAACTGGGGTAGGGAAACTGAGTTAAATTACCACAATTTAAGTGATAATGAAAAACTCGATATAAATTGTAGGTAACAAAATAGAATTTATTTAAAAAAAAAATTATTGTTGTGTTTAAATTATGTGAAATTACTGAAATAATAATGATTAAAAAGCAACAAAAAATAAAGGTGCTGTGATCAGATTGGTTTACAAAATTACAACATTAATCATGTTAATAACAACTGCTAACCCTGTACCAATCACAAGTGCGCCCCACGGTTGAATTTGGCAGCCACCTCTGGTCTGGAGGTCCAAAATACCTGAAAAATACCCTCGACTCTGTGCAAAAACCTTGAGATTCTCCCATCTTAACAGACGGATTGCAATCTCTAGAGCACAGGCGTCGGGTGGGTATGCTATCCTTGTTCTACCGATATTACAATAGAAAATACTCCGAGGAACTAGCGTCATTGATCCCTTCGGCACCAGTGCATAGTTGGGAAACACGCCAAACGCGTGCCCAATATTTGTACACGGTTGACGTTTGTTACATGAGAACGGGTCGTTTCTTCGACTCGTTCTTGTGTTCAACAGCTCGGCTGTGGAATGATTTGCAGGCCTCTGTGTTTCCTCCTTCCTACAACATGGGTCTCGTCAAGACCTCTCCTCAAAAAAACCCTCCACACGGCATCCCAGATGACATAGGCCCTGAGGGAAATTATTTTCCTCAGGGCCTCCTGTGTGGAGTTAATGTAAAAAAATTAATTATGGGTTTCCCATAGTTCAAAACCGCTGTATCGGGAATGAGCAAAATAGTTTTCAGAGGCAGACACCTCACATGCTCATAAAACCAGAGCCAAACAAACAGACATACTTAATATACCAAAGTGTAACTCTTCATTTGGACAAACAAGTTCAGAATTTTTACAAGTAAAGTTATGTAACAAATTTCCACTTAGTACCAAACAAATTAAAACAAAAAATAGCTACATTAAGGACATTAAATGTTGGCGGAAGGAACTATCGGAAAATGAACTTACTTGTATACTTAAAACATCGTCTCTGGAAAACCTTATCCAAACAATGAAGTTAAACCATAGAAGTTGCTGAAAACTTATCCAAAGCATAGTCCCCCTGAGCACAGGATCTCCTAGTGAGGAGGACTACGAATATATTTTCTATTATATATATATACCTAACATGTTTCATATAAAAATGTAAAAAATAATAAATGTATATTTACTAAATAAAAAAAGTTACCCTGAATGTATACTACAGTAGAAAAGAGTATGGTCGGGTTCTTAACTTTCAACCGTACAGACGCTACCGTATTAATACTATCAGATGTTATTATGTATCCTTTTAAGTGCAGTTGTGAGTTTTCTGCTTCTATCTGTGTTTGGTGTGGCAAGTATGTTTTTATTATTAATATTATTATTATCTATAACAGACCAATTAGACAATCGTACAAAGAAAACATAAAAATTTCGATGGTAAAACCAAGCTTTGTACAAAGCCACAATAAATACCAGGCAATAAAAGCATTCAACATTGTTTCACTTGATCTAAAAAAAGAAAACAATAAATTCAAATACAAAATTTAAAAAAATTATTATAGTACATAAAAGCAATATCACAAAAACTTTATAACATAAAATAATAAAACACGTATTTACACGTAACACACAATACCATTATAAAACACACAATCATTACTCTTAATATATTCCGATTTTTATAATTTTCATTACCGACATTATTTTTTTAATTAAAATTTATTACTTCATCTTATTGAATTTTGTAATATAAATGAGGGAATCAGCGCGGATAAGCCACCACGTGAGGTTATCAAATTATGTTGGATGTGCTTATATCTTCATACACATTCTTATTTTTTTATCTGTGTTTTATATCTTATATACTTTTATATCTTCATACACATTCTTATTTTTTTGGTATTTCTTGTGTTTTTTATTTTCGAATATAAAAGAGTATTGTTTTGGAACAAAGCTGTTTAATTGAAATGAGGTTAAAATTGTTGCAGATTTCGTCAGTCCAGTTTTTACAGGAACTTTCAGTATAATTTCTTCGGTGGCGTTTTGGGTTCTTATTAGTGAATTTACAATATTATAATTTGCACTGCCCCATCCGATAATACCATATTCTAATATTTTCTAGTTGATTTAAACTATATCAAATCTAATTTTTTTTTAATATTGGGAAGCTCTTTGTGTTTTTCGGGTTCCGAGTAAAAAAAAAAGCATTTTGTGCTCTGTATTTAGTTATTTAGTTGCGTATAATCAGATTTCTTCACTCAGACAAAGGTTTTTAATACGCCCAAAAATCCTCGACTCCTGTTCTATCCCCTTATTTTGTCATTTACGAGAAAGAGGGAGAGGTTGCGACAGATCTGTGGTCAGTCGAGCAAGTAATGTGGCTGTAAAGGATGTCGTGCGTAGTTAAGGTTCGTTTTGAATACTTCATAAGGGTTGTTGGGCGTGGCAGCCTGGACCGTCCATAATAATAATCTATTATTAATTGGACGGTCACACAGTCCTGCTCGTGGACGTGGTTTATTGAATTTGGTATTATATACTGCGGTACCGTGAAAATAAACTTACTTTTCAACAAGAGTTTCAATAATTTATTTTATTTGAATGACGAATCGTTTATATCCCATTCCAAAAGCAAATACTTGACTTGGAATATTATACGTAAATAATTTGTGTAGTAAAATATATTTTTTTATTTTCTGTAGGCAGGTACTCAAACTGTTACAAATGTTTTTTGGGGCTCTTTATATATATATATATATATATATGTACACAACTGCTGACTATATTCCTCTATCTTAACAAGCGGATTGCAATTACAACGGAAGTATTCCGAAGAACTTGCGTCATTTATCCCTGCGGCACAGGTGCATTGCCAAACGCGAGCTCAAAATGGTTGACATTTGTCAAATGAGAACGGGTCGCTTCTACGACTAAGTTTAACCGCTCGGCTGTGGAATGTTTTGCCGGCCTCTGTGTTTCAACCCCTCTACAGATCTCTTCAATACCTACCCAAGTTCACTCTCTCCTCTCTCTAAAATACCCCACACAGCATCTCCAAAGATGACATTGACCTTGAGAGAAATTATTTTCCTTAGGGACTCTTGTGTGGAATTTAGATAAAAAATTTTTTTTTCGATAAATCATTTAATCACATTTTTTATAGTCAAATATGATGGCTATCCCTTATATCCTTAATTATTATTTATTACAACAGATTATTATAATTAAAACTTAATTTAAATTATTAATATTACAACTAACAAACAACGGACTATTTTACTAACACGAATTGTTAATAAAATAATACGTTGTTAGTTAGACGAGTACGTCAATCTTCTACAATATAAATAATCCATTGATCACCACCAGAATACATTTGCCACAAAAATAATTTAATAAATAATATATACTTATATATATTTTTTTCTTTTTATAATTTAATAAATAATAATAAAAAATTATTTCATAAATGATAATAAAAAATAATTTATGTCATTTGAACACACGGTTACGCCATTCACATAAACCTTTTGATTTGCAAAACATTATACATATATCTACGTATGTATTTGCCAGGTACAGCCTTATATTCCGTATCATACAGAGTGGAATTAAACAATATCCAGACTTTAACCATTTTGTCGTAGAAAAATCTGAACGCCTTAATCAGAATTTGGCTGAGTTTCCGCGTTAACAAACCTTTGTGACATTTTTTGTGAGTTCACATAAAAATGTTTGTAATACAATACCGCAAGGTAGTCATTTTGGCCTAATTTTAATAAACTGTCCCAAAAGAAATCTTACGTAAAACGCGTTGAACGATCGAAATTCATGGGGCTTCCAATTTGACCTTCACACAGCATTCCCAAAGATGACATCTTTCGCTGCATAAAGAGTTCCCACCCGCACGTGCTGGAAATTCGTTATGCCGAAGAACATGCATTTTTAAATCGTGGTTTAATGAAAATTTGGTTTGGTAAAGCGATATCATTACAAAATGATTTAGGTTGGAAGGCATTTAATTACCCATTTCGTAAAAAATCTAAGTTCTGATATATTAAATATCAGTTAATTATTCAAATCAAAATTTAAGTTGAGTGTGCAGTTATATGTAGGCGTGTACCCTCTATCTGGTGCAATATTCATATTACTCATAAACATCATCAAATCAATTATAATTCACAAAAAACCTTGTATTGAATTAAACAAGATGGTGATGCTGAGTCAATGGTAGTACATTCAAAATTTCACATTAATGTACCGGACCGGTACGCCCCCAAGTGTAATTTTACAGCTTATTTAATATGTAAACTGTAAACATTGTAAACACAGACATATTAGGTTTGAGCATTCGAATATTGCTTTCCTCGTTAACTCAAAACGTAGTATTTGGAGATGTCTGACTGATCCACTGGACGACCGATATCACGATCATTTTTTAGAGTTTTTTACTCAAACCCATAGTGATCTTGTCAACAACTTTGAACATTAAATATGGTCTGTCAATCCCTATTTGCGTGGCGGCTTTTACTTCATGAGAGCAGGGGCTCCGATTCTTCCGGTCTGATATCAGACCTATCGATTCTCTCAGACTTACCAATCAGACCTATGGAAACTATCTCCCGTTTTCCGCTGCCAAGTGCACCGCGCCTTGGATAATAATTATTCCCGCATTTACTACCTACGCCCATTTCTCCGATTTCGGTGGAATTCTCTCGATTCTGTGAAATTCTCGGTCGGAGCAATTCAGAATTTCCCTCCAGGTGACTCTGGAAGACATTCAATTATAAAATTTTCCAGGGCGTCTATCCCTTGATGGAGGAATTGCCGATTTAATTATTTCTAATGCCAGTTCCTGATTGGGTCTGTAAGGCCCGCGCTCGGCTAATTCAATAACGTAATGGCGTCACCGTCACCGTATTGGAATCTTTTACCGAACTCCACAGAGCAATTAACGCCAAAATAATTTGTGAGAAATTTAATTACTTTGCATTTTTGGTGATAATTTACCTAGCCGCCGCACTTTTAGGCACATCTTATAGAAATTACACTTCGTTTTAACAATTACTACAAGAAACAACTTATTCAAGTAAAACTTCTTTACGCACGCTTGACTTGGGGAGTAATCTGGTGAATGCGTGACGAGAGCGTTACGAAAAGTGTGATCGGGCGAGGCGAACGGTCAGGCCTTTACGCACGCTTGACTTGGGGAGTAAGCTGGTTGACGAGAGCGTTATAGCAGTGAGCAGCGAGATGCCCGGGAGGTCACGGCAGAAGCCGGTGTGGCCAGCGGACTGTAGAAGAACGGTAAAAATATTGCCTGGCGTGATCGAGATCAATTTCTTTACTCGATTATTCGAATGAGAGAAGATAATCTTTTTTTGAAATGAAAACTTCTTTTGCACCGCTGTGATTTGAAACTCGTTGAAACGAAAAAGCGACACTAAAAAGAAACAAACACATGCGTCTATAAGATTTAGCGTGCGAGAGAATGATATAGTATAATCGATCTCCTCTTTGTGCGGTACTTCGTAACTTCCCAACTCTTGTAAACTTTAATTTTCTGAAGGTTTCAATTCTACCGCGTGTGAATTGCACACTGTGTTTTATTTTTACATTAACTCCACAAAGTAAGCACTAAGGAAAACAATTTACCTCATTACCTACCTTTTACACCTTTGAAGATGCTGTGTGTAGGGTCTTTTTGAGGATATGAAAGAGTGAAGATGGGTCTTGAAGATACCCATGTTGTAGGAAGGAAGAAACACAGAGGCCGGAAAATCATTCCACAGCCGAGCTGTTGAACTCAAGAATGAGTCGTAGAAGCGATCCGTTCTCGTGTAACAAATGTCGATCAATGTTGGGCGCGCATTCGGCGTGTTTCCTGGCCATGAGCTGACCGCTAATTCCTCGGAACATCTTACATTGAAATACCGGTAGAATAATGTCAGCATTCCCACCCGACGCCTGTGATCTAAAGATTGTAATCCGTTCAATTTACATGCCCACAATAGGTTGTTGGATTCTTAGTTTGGGTTAAGTAATTCATGCATATGCGTATATGCACTGCTGAAAACCAGCTACATTCCAGGAGAAATCCTGAAAGTATAGCTGAGCAGTGATCTTTTTGTCAATAGAACCAATTATAAATAAAAAATTTATAAAATTGTCAAAATCTATTGATGAATAAATGTTTCTATTATTATGCAGGGTGTTCGGGGGTAAAGTGCATTAACTTCGGGAGGTGATTCTACATGATGGTAGGAGTAAAAAAGATTAACAACTTTTTCCGAAATTCCAACATTTTTTTTCCCATACAAAAAGACGTACCTACTAAAAATCCTTAGTGTGAGGTACGATCTTACTAGCTGAGAGCCTGCCGGGCGCCCGACTCGATTGTGATTGGTCCGTATCGTAACAGCGAAAAATAATAAATCTGGCCGCACACGCCGGACTAATTTTATCTTTTTACCTCAAAACTACCCCTAAAAGTTGGATTTTCGAAAAAAGTTATTTATCTTTTTTACTTGTACTATCATGTAGAATCGCCTCCCGAAGTTAATGCACTTTACACCCGGACACCCTGTACATAAAAAATCTGCGATGACGGCAAATGGGTCGTTTTACAAGGGAAATTTTGAACTTTGATTGAATACACATGGAATTTTAATGCATCTTTTGCAATCTCTCAAAACTTAATTAGTTTTTTCTTATAGTACGTAATTAGGTTAAACGAAGTGTAAACTGGGCCTCTTAAATGCTGGGATTAAAGAAATTTTTACCCCTTTTTGTGTCGTGTTAAAATATGAGATACACAAAATACGTTGGACTGTTTCCTCCAAAGTACAACTTTTTTCCTTTGGAGGAAACATACACATCCTGTTACGGTTCAGCTATGGCGACGGGAATGTGGTTTCATTTTGTGTATATGTGAGGGAGATATGATAATGATCGTATGTTTCCATTGGGGAGGACAGAGATAAGTTCACCGTTTGTCTCATTTTTAACTGTTTTTATTTAGAATTTATGAAAGAACTGCAGCATTATGGGCTCTCCTCATGACACTATATGTAGTGACTGCGGCAGTGACTGCAGAGAGCGTGGAGTTGAGCGAACTAGCGCCGTCTCGTTTGTTAAAGGGCCGCTAGAACGAGACAGCGCTAGTTCGCTCAAACCAACACTCTCTGCAGTCACTGCCGCAGTCACTACATGCAGTGTCGTGTGTAGGCCGCCTTATAATATGTTTAAGAACAAAAGCAAAACCATCAGAACATTGACATTTGACGTTTTTGAATTTTTGGAATTCACTCACACTTCATTTTTATCCTTGAACTACAGCTATATTCCATACTTTCAAAATTATCGTCACGGCTGGTAGTATTGTAGGGTCTACGGAGACTCGTTGTAGTGTGTGAGAGAGATGCAAGAAAATGATTACATTTTTACAGCTGCAGCATTATTGTGATAAGGATAGTATGTTTATTGACTTTTTTATCACGATACCGTAATCAAAGATCATCATGGTACGTAATACCTAATAAAAGTACTCATTGCCTTTTTTTAAATTTCCATGACCGTTTTTTTTATATTATGGATTTTGTGCGTAAATAGAACGCACAGCATGATTAAGAATTAAGTGCCCACATAATATTTTAATTATAATTGACTAAAGTTTCGTTAAATAATAAATTGATTCCCGCGGATTGGCTTCGTTGAAAGTCGATAAGTACGTTAAAGCTTAAACAAGGTACGAGGTAAATGGATTATGTGAATTAATACGTGTCATTTCTCTGTGTATTTTTCCCGCGATGAAATGGCGCCACGCCGTCAGTCGTTACACCTTGTTTATTCACGAAGAAAGCCCGTTCGTCTTTACACATTTCCCGTAAATTCGTAGACACTGTATTTATGGATTACAGAGAGATGGATAGATCAAGTCTTCTCTGTAAACTTGAGCTATATTTCCTTTGCTCTGGGATTAAACGTGTAATATTATAAGTAGGTATTCCTGACGAGAAAGCACTCGAGCACGCCATACACGTATTATTTATTTATTTATTTATTTATTTATTTACGGACTTACGTCCAATTTAAAACAAAGTATCACGAAGAATAGAAATGAACAATGTAAGAATTCGGATGGTACATGAAAGCAAAGACAAACAGTGAAAATAGAAGAAAAAATAAGTGTCAAGTCACGTCAAGACCTTGCAAAAATTAGGGTGAATATGACATATCTTCATTTGTTTAAAGAGCGACAGAAATCATTTAAGCTAATACCAAAAAATCAAGGTCTTGACGTGAGTTGACCAGTCTACACATTCTGGACAGTGGTGAGTTATAACCATAGTTAGTCGAGTGCTGATTGAGGAAAAGCAGGTCTTTATTTCTGAGTCTACGAGAAGGTATATTAAATGTGATGAGTTGTAGTAATGTAGGCGAGTCGATTAAACAGTTAATAATTTTGAAGAAACGTATTAAACGTAAAAAAGTATTATGCTGATCATGTAAGTAGTTAACCCCTCAGGATAATTTGTTCGTTTTTCGGAAAAACTCATAGAGGTCTCAAGGAAATCGTTATGTCTCCCGAAAGAAAAAAAACATCCCGCTTTACATTAAAATCTAAAATTTACCTACAAAAAAGTAAAATGTATGCCTTGATGAAACAAAAGTTTCGTCGCAATTTGAAAAAAAAAAATTATGAAATTTTGTTATTTTTTTATAATTATACATGAAACGACAAAAATGTCAGAAAATGTAAAAATAAACCTAGTAAGATGAGCCATTTTTAAAACTTTTTTATGTTAGCATGCAAAATTATATACGGTACCTAGGTATATGTTATTTTTTTCGTTTTATCTTTATTTAAAACGTCAACTATTTGCTTACACATTTGTTAAAAAAAAAAGAATAACTTAATTTAGCGAAGAAGAAAATTCTTCTAAATTATTTTTATTAATAACATCCCCAGAGTCTCGTTGTTCAACGACTCAACAAATTCATCTACAATCAGAGCTCGAACTGCGCCTCTTCCTGCCACCTGTAAAAAATTTCGCTCTCTCTCAGAACTTAAAATAATCCAAAATGATCTTCTTTCTTTTTATACAAATTAAAATAAAGTCTGACTACCCCATCCACAAAAATTTTAGAAGGGTACGGCATTCTTAAAAGTCATTCCAATCTCCAAGTCTGTAATGTCAATAATAATATGTTCAATGACATTATTTCATGTAAAAGGCCCAACTCTTCTCTTTTATTTACTGATGGCTCCAAAACTCCGAACTCCCCTAACTGTGGCTTAGGTATTAACGTTCATCACAATAATTCTAATGATGCAATATTTTATTCAATTTCTAACCAATTTTAAATATTTTCTGCCGAGTGCATTGCAATAATTGAATATCTCAAATATATAATAAAAAATAATTGAGCATCCTCTTGTTCTCTCTAACTCTCTTAGTTTCCTCCAAAAACTTAAATCCAGTCCTCTTCTTCATCCTGATGATCACTTTGTATGTCTTATACGAGTACTGATAGGGAGGTTATTCGAAGCTCTTGAAAAACCATAACTCTGATTTGGATTCCTGAACATGTTGGCATAGTGGGTAACGATATTGCGGATTCTTTGGCAAAACAAGGAGCGTCGACCCTACTATTATCGTCGTTAATCATATTCCCCTATCTGATATTTTTTCCATAATCAAAGATAGATCCTGTAATGTTTGGACAGAGTATTGGAACATTGCTAGTCAATCCATGGAAGCCTGCTACGCCCCATTACAAAGGACTATCGCATCAAAACCGTGTTTTCAAAAAATAAATTTTCCCACTTATGCGAATGAGAACCGGACATTGTTCCGTTCCTTCTTACCTTTTTAAAATTCACGTCCTTGACTCCCCAGATTGTACATTCTGTGGTCTAGATGTGGGAATTTTAGATCATGTGTTTTTTGGTTGTCCCTCTCTAAATAATATCCTCGCTTCTATTAAGCGTTATCTAAAATTGCCTCCATTCAACACCTCATCTGTTCTAAAATCTTTTTCGCCTGAACTCGACTCCAATCTTCCATATAATTCTGAAATTTGCAGATTGAAATAAAATTAATACGTAAATTCACCTTGCCTTTCTCTTTAATTTTAAATGATGGCCTATAAAGCCAGAAATAATTGGAAAAAAATCGAGTGGTAGAAGCGAAACTTTACCAAAATAATCTCAACCAATACTTGAAAAGTGAGGTCATAATCAAAGCGACCAATGAGCGCAGACCTAGCGTAATTTCAGTTTCATATCCCAACCAATAGGAACCTTTAAAAGTGACATCATAATCAAAGCGGTCAATGAGCGCAGTTGATGCGTCGCAATTGCAATAACCGTCATGTCAACCGTCATTCAATATTCTAAAAAAAGAATTAGCGAAATCGGTTCAGCTGCTCTCAAGATTTGCGCTTAGCAACACATTTAGCGATTCATTTTTATATATAAGATTTACATTGTGTTATAATATTGTTCTTTTTGGATTTAGAAGAATATTTTCTCCTCACCATTTCCTAACCTGTTTATGTACTCTTCTGACCATTTCTCTTTTACTAAACCTCTTTTTATTCTGCATTTAATTCTCATTATTTATCTATTTTCAATAAATAATGAATAATAAACGAATGAAACGGAAGAATGAAAGTTGACTGAATACTATAGAAATGAGATCCCTGTTGCGATTGCGTCGTAAAACCATGTACGATCTTGTGAGACGTGAAGATCCGCAAATAGTGCAAGGCTGATTGATGTAAGCAAAATGACTAATGACTAAGATTAAGAAAGGGACGCTCCGATTGTTTGGGCACGTAGGGCGAATGAACAAGGATAAGTGTAAGGAGAATAAACGATGCACACGTGAATAGTAAAAGAAGTCGAGGACACCCAAGAAAGACATGAATCAGATACTTGAGTCAAGAGTCAAAATAATAGAAGAGCGTGTATGAAACGATGAATGAAGACAAGTTGTGTGCGCCAATACCGAGTTGTTTGGCGGTCCGTCCTCTCTGCACATCCCTGCGGGGGAAAGGGAGTCACGATTAGTTAGTTAAAACTTCAATTGGTGAAGGCACCAACATACTTATTAAAAAATTCGTTTCGTTCATTGTGGAAATGGTTTATGGAAAACAAACATTAAATTATTTCTTTAGTAATCGCAAATCCAAAAAAAATCGAGTGCAGTTTACACGCGGTAGAAGCGAAACTTTACCAAAACAATCTCAACCAATACTTGAAAAGTGAGGTCATAATCAAAGCGACCAATGAGCGCAGACCTAGCGAAATTTTCGTTTCATGTCTCAACCCATAGGAGCCTTTAAAAGTGACGTCATATTCAAAGCGGTCAATGAGCGCAGTTGATGCAATGCAGGTGCAGCAATCGTCATTTCCGTTTCATCCGAAATCCAAATCACAGCCGTGCCATAGAAGTTTCATTTCAAAAATATCAACGTGTTTGATATAAAAATAAATAACGATTTACCCTAACGAAGAAACCATTTGTTTAGAAACAAGTTGATAATTTTGATTGAATAAATGGTGTATACAACGTGATTTGTTTTCAACTAATTAAATTATACCAGAAACAGTAAATTAATCCATTATACAACAATTAGACCGAAGCTAACGGTATTAATTACTTACTCAGAAGCAGATTTTATATGTATGGCTAGAGTGCTTCTAAGAATCTTCATTACATAGTATAAAATGAATTCGCTCAAAATGTATGTGCGCATAGATCTTTTTAACTACACAACGGATTTTCAGGCGGTTTTCACCAATGGATAGAGTGATTCAAGAGGAAGGTTTATATACATGCTTATTATAGTAGAGAAAAGCCGAGAAATTCAAATATTCAATTCAGGCAGCGGGCAGTGGACAACTGACAAGCGGGTGCTGTGGATTTTATAAAGTTTCGTTAGCCACAGCAACGTGTGGCCGGTTCTGCTAGTAATATATAAAACAAAGTCGGGTTAGTTACACCGTTCATAACTCTAGACCGGCTGGACCGTTTTTTATGATCTTTGATTTGTTGGATTTGTCTACGGCCCGAATAGCAGAATATCTATTAAAACATCGAAAAAAAATTACGAAAACAAAATTATGAAGAAAATTCTTTTCCTCATACATTTTGTATGGAACGAATTCTCATCTTTTTAAAGAGATGCAACAATATTGTGATAAATATAAAATAGAAACTAACTAACCATCACGCCGTTTCCCCGAAGGGGTAGGCTGAGAGCACGGACCGCCAAACAACTCGATCTTGGCACACACTCCTTGCCTCGTTCACATTTATACATCGTCTCATACATGTTCTTCTATTATTCCGACTCTTCACATGGCCTGACTCAAGTATCTGATTCACTTGGTCGTGCCATGTCTTCCTCGGGCGTCCCCGACTTCTTCTACCATTCACATTAGCATCATATATTCTCCTTACACTCCTTTTCTCGTGCATTCTCTCTACACGCCCAAACCATCTGAAGGCCCCTTTCTTAATCTTACACATTATGCTTACATCAGCCTTCATTCTTCGTGGATCTCCACATTTCTCACACGATCGTACATGGTTTTACCACACATACGCCTCAGGGATCTCATTTCTACAGCATTCAGTCTACTTTCATCCTTCCTCTGTCAGTTCCATGCCTCACTGCCATACATCAGGGTAGTTACCAGCACTCCATTATGGACGGCTAACTTCGCTTCTTTGGACGGTTTTTTGTTGGCGCCAACGGCGTTCAGTCCTCCATTAATTTGCCTGCATTTACCCTTCTTTCGATATCTCTGTCAGCCCTCCCATCTCTCGTAAACATACTTCCCAAGTACACAAACTATCAACCCGCTCCAAATACTGATCATTCACAACTATGTTGCACATTGTTTTAATACTCTCTCTTTAAAATTTCCGAATATAGCATAGAATAGTGAGTAAATTCCAAAAATTCAAAAACGTCAAATGTCAATGCGCTGATTGTTTTGCTTTTGTTCTTAAACATGTAATGCTGCCCCTCTTTCTTACACACTAAATGTCAATATTCGAAAATGAAACAAACGGTGAACGTTTGTCTTTTTTTACATTAGCTCCACACAGGGAAATTATTTTCGTCAGGGCCTATGTCGTCTTAGGGGACGCCGTGTGGAAGGGTATTTTTAAGGAAAGGAAGGATAGTAAGTTCTGGGAAGGAAAAAGGTATGAGGGGTGGATAGGAATCGGTCGGTCAGTATCTCCAGGAATGACGGACGTAGGAATCCATCCCTCAAACTGCGATGCAAGGCGGTGGGTCAAGATACACCGGCTGGAAAGGTCAAAAGGCCTCCTTTTACCTATCACTCTTTGCCTCATTCACATTCATACACACTTACTATTACTCTGAATATTATTCTGACTCGTGACATGGTCTGACTCAAGTATCTGATTAACTTGTCCACGACTTTTTTTGCCATTCACATTTGTGTCATATATTCTTCTTACACTTCTTTCTGTAGCCTAAATTCAGTTCAATTCCTCTGTTGGTGAGTTCTCGATTATTGCATCAGCAACATTTTCCCACTTTAATGATGGCAGAAAGAGATTTTCAAATATTGTCAAGTTATTTGTGAGTCGGAAATGTTTGACTTTCGTGTTTAAAGAAAATACGACTCAATGGTAAAACGTCGCATTAAAAAAATTTCATACACGTATTTCATTTTTTATAAGAAAAACTTTCTTTTTATAACTTTTCAAAGTTATTCCCATCAATGTAATTGAAGAAGAAGGTAAAAATAGTAATCTAAACGAAAATATGAAAGAGAACAAGGTACAGAAAAAAGATAATGGTCGCATCAGGACTCGAAGGTTATTCCCATCAATGTAATATATCATTGAAGAAGAAGATAAAAATAATAATCTAAATGAAAATATGAGAGAGAACAAGAAGGTACAGAAAAACAGAAAAAGATAATGGTCGCAACAGGACTCGAACGTGCGTTTACCAATTTCGCCATTGCCACCTATTGTCAAACCGTCAGATTAGTCACTCTCATATTTCAAATTTTAGAATTAACAATATTATCTTCAACTAATTTTTTCCATATAATAGGCAACTACCCTTTTTATTGGAAACAATCATTCTAAGATTGGTTTGTAAGCTGGATAGCGTCACGGATAAATATATTCAATTTTATTTAGATATATGGAACTATTGACTTTATAAAAGTCTATATGAATATTCATTTTTTTAAAGAAAAAATCTCTTGTTATAACTTTTGAAGGTTGTTCCCATCAATGTAATATATGGTTCAGGGTTCGAGTCCATTTGTGACCATTATCTTTTTTTGTTTTTCTATGTCTTGTTCTCTTTCACACTATCGTTTAGTTTATTATTGTTATCGTCTTCTTCAATTATAAGTATGTATTTGTTATTTTCTTTAAAAAATATATTAAGGCGTATGTAGGTTGTACTGTAAAATGTTTTATTATGTTTTGTGTTACATGCTCCTTATGATTTAATGCGGAAGAATAGCACGATATTTTACCAGAGTAGAACATGTAAACAACTGTTCATGGTTTCGGCTCCTAATTTATAAGTTACGAGGTGGAATGTAATATTTAGTAAATGTAGACGCTGTTCCGGCATTAATTCAGTCCTCGGTCCTCGGTCCAAGAGTCTAGCGGACCCGCACTAACGCTCTGCTTAGAATTAGATGGAACGAATTATTTTAATAACAACATTCACTTGAAATTCGGGCGACTCTCCGCTGAAGCTTTTGTGTCAAATAGATTTACAATGAAATGACTAAAATTCGCGTAAAGATATAAATCTCCAACAAAGTCGGAATTTTCAAACGGGATTGCGTCAGGCAGGAAGCAGTTTCTGAACGGAGCTCTTTAATTGCGGGTACTTCCACTATCGGGAATGAATGAACTTGCAATGTTGCTTTCCTTCAGTCTCCGGTGTTCCGGCTATCAGTTTTAAGTGAAAAAATATGTCATGTCTATTCCGAAAATACATCCTGTGTTATTGGTATCAATCATGTTCACGTCGGCACGCGATTGGATCTTATTAAAATTGATTATCTGTTCAGGAGAGAAATAAGAAAAACTTTTAGTTATGGTATTTGAAAAAGTAAAAAAAAAAATTTTGGTCTAAACAAATATTTTTCTAAGTTTGCACTGTCTCAATATTCCACCTCTGCCGTCACACTGTATTGTATATTTAACTAGCCGAGCCGGACACACGTTGCTGTGGCTAACGAAACACAACGCCACGCCATTACCCAACCTTTATAACCAACGCCATTGTTAAATCAAATCCACACCCCCTGCTTGCCAGCCCGCTACCCGCTGTCTGCTTGCCAGCCAGCTCCCTAATTTACACAAAACCTTGCCAAAGTATATACCTAAAAACCTTCTTAATGAATCACTATTGGTGAAATCCGTTGCGTTGCGCACAGACAGCTGGAGCGACTTCATTTTATACTATGTAAAGATATATAAAACAATTTAACTCTTTGCTCGCAGTATCGAGCAACTTCAGCAACAAGGATTAACTGCTTTTGAAGTGAAAACTTCTGTGATTCGTAGCTTATCGTTCTCTTCTTTGTGCGGTACTTAGCAGCCTCCCCACTCATGTCTATTTTATTTTTCTTAAGGTTTCATTTCTACCACATTTAAATTGCACTCTCTAATTTTTTAGTCCACTCCCTCTTGAGCTCGCTTTTCCTATCATTAACCATAATACAGAATCCCACCACAAATAAAAGATTCTCATAAAAGAAGACTAATAAATCTCAGCTTCCGCCTGCTTACCCACTGTGTGCACTTTACCAAAGCCGCTTATATTTTTCTGTCTGGAACTTTCAACTATCGAAATCACCGCAGTAATCCTAGCAGTAATATTGAGGTCTCCACTACTTATCCTTATAGGTACTAATTCAATAGTGTGCGCAGCATACGTAAATTGTATATAGGCTTCGTAAGATGGCAAGAACTTGGTGAACAGAGGACACTGAGAAGCAATCTGACCAATCTTAATTTCATACAACACGTAATAAAAACATACTAAATCCACTAATTAAAACTCAAAAAGCCATAATGAAAATTATACTGAAAGTTCCTGTAAGAACTAGCACTGACGAAATATTCAACAATCTTAACATAATGTCAATTAAACAACTATATTCTAAAACTATACTCATTTGCATTCATAAGTACAAAACCCAAGAAATAACAACTGACACGTACATTAGAAACACTAGATCTCATGGTCAAAAACATATCCAACAAGTAACTGCTAACACAACATTTGGGCAAAAAAGCTTCTTATATTATGGCATTAAACTCTACAATAAAATACCACTCTCACTCAAAAACCTCAACATTATAACATTTAAATTTCAAATAAAAAGCTGGATATTAAATATAGGGAGATCAGAAATAGAAAATATACTGAAATCAAATACAGACTAAAACCGAATCTAATGAACTGAATTATAAAAAAACACTATCTTATTTACTTTATAATTATTAAAAAAAAATACTACATGACATATGTTATGTCGAATTCATATTATTCTTATAATTAAATTATAAAATGTAAATGAAATCCTCAGCACGGGAGATCCCAGTGAGGATATCATTATCTCTATTTGTTATTAAGAAATGAAGACAATAAATCATTATAATAATAATGATTTATTGTCTTCATTTCTTAATAACAAATAATTTTGAGGTTCAATATTATGGGGTTAAGCACTGCAAACGTTTCGCTAAAAATCGATATTAAAGTAACCGAGATTCCATAGGAGGTGATAACTGCACGGGTTACTTGATTAATTGATTGTTCCTTGGATTTATTGTTCCAAAATATCACATGTAGGTAATATTGACACATGTTGTCAGATAGGATAGGTATGGAAAGAAGGTTAGATGGAGGAAGGTAGATGTACAAAGTAGCGTCAACAGCTTGCGAATAGGTTTTCTGAACGTATGAAATATTTGCAAAACAAACACAAAACCTAAAGTTTTTGTACATTAAATTAAACAACTCAAAATTTACGATTAGTTCACGATGTCACTATTCTGATATCATCTATTGTGGTAAGGATTTGTAATTCTTAAATTATTTGTAGGTTGGTGTCTATGAATTTTGCAAAAAATGTGCATCCTGTCTGTCTGAGGTCGCATCAGAAATTGCGTATATTAACTAATTAATAGTCTTCTTTTGTAGGTTGGCTATTATCATGGAGTTAGTTGTCCCGTTGTCCCTAAAGACAGTAATCCTCTATGGAACTGAACTCATACTGATAAGTTCTGCAATCTTCCTCTAGTTTAACGGCTGATCGTTATTTTTCGTTTCTTATAATATGATCAAGTTTTTGGAAGTTTTCGTCTTTTTAAAGCTAGTGCGACATAGTAACCTTTCACAATATTCGTTCATTCGACGAAATATTGATAATTTTGATCGTGCGCCTTCTTTTTAACTGATTAGTTTATTGTGTATGTTTCCTCACCGTGCATGTTACAGTACAGTATCTTATATTATTAAGTACTAAGTAAGCACCCCACATTTAATAACACTTTTATTCAGATCATAGCACCAACGTTGGATGAATCATTTTTGTGGTTATATATATATTTGAACTGTGTGACAGTCCAGTAGTGAGTTTTGTCGTGATTTCCAAGAGTTTCGGAATTTACCCGATGAAAGCCAAACAGTAATGGTTATGTCTAGAGTATTTCATAAATAAACCCATTTTGGCGAATCACGAAGGAGGTGCTATATTAGGTGACCATGCACGAGTGGTAGGGGAAGGAAGGGGGGAGGGGGTGTTGCGCACCACCTTCCCACGTACGTTCATTAAACTTTAACACAAACACTGTAATACCATTAGGGGAAAGCCCATCAGAATGTCGGGTGCAGATACACGCTGAAATTTTAGTTCACATGAAGCAAATGTGGTAAAACATCGTTATGAAATAAAAAAATAGTTACATGTTAGATACGATTTTAGATTTTCACGACTAAAAATTATTTTGTTATTAGTTTCTGGGGTATTATGCCGTGTTGCGCTACCTCCTTCTTTAGCCAACGTTTCGGACAGCGTTGCAGTGTCCATCATCAGGGCAGATCTAAAATTAAATTTAATCTTCAAATCTCTTTGCTAGTTTCTCGGAAAAATTAAGTTTGCCGTTATGTTAAGTCATTTTAATATACTAGCTGACTCGGAAAATGTTTCGATGTTTCGAAACCGGTAGCAGAAAAAAAAAGAACTAACAAATGTACATTTACTCTTACAGTACAGAACTCTTCAAAACAAAATGTCAAGAAACTGTACGTAGTTAATGCCCAAGAAATACATATTTTTCTCTTCTAATTTACCTCAAATTAAGAAGGCTAGGATAGGTACGTATTTCATTGTTCGAGTCTAAAGTTTTATTAAAAATGTTATTTCCTGCAAACTTCAATCTCAGTTCTACTTCAAGAAGCTCTAAAATATGGGAGCGGCGTCTCCCGGATATAATTCGATATTATTTTTAAAAAAATACTAAAATAGGTAGACTTTTCATGATTCCGCAAGCAATCTCGACTTGCCATTTAGTTTGAAAATTCGAGGAAACTTGAGTGTGATTGTTTGAACGGCGCCGCGGCCATGTCAATATCCCGCAGAGCGTACAAAGTTATTACTCTTCGCTTTATTGACATTCGGATCCGTTTGCGTCTCTTGTGCGTTATTGAAGTTATTACTTTGGAACTTGGAACTCTCGCGAATGCTACGGCTTTTACAATGTTAAACTTAACATTCTTCACTGACATTGTCCACGTGGTTAACATCTGGATCTCGTAGTGTATCAGTTTGAGGTAGGCTCCTTCCTGAAATAAAAAAGTACTAGTATTTTCAGCAGCCTGTGAAATATTTATTTGCAATAAACAATTTATAAATTATCAACTTTATTAAAGTAAATCCTGATTCGAAATTATTTCATTTGAGAAATATCCTTTTTTGAAGGAAGGATCTGTATCATTCTAAGCTCTTATGTATATAACGATAAAACAGAAAATCTTTCTGAAAAAAAAATTGTGTGCATTTCGCAGGCGGTAAAAGTGAAAACTTCAGAAAACTTAAGTAGACAAGAGTGTGGAGGCTACGAAGCACCGCACAAAGAGAAGACCGATTATTTACGATGCACCGCACAAAGAGGAGGCCGATTATTCTATCTCATTCTCTCGCAGGATAAATCCTGTTGTAGATTTATTTGTTTGTCTCTTTTTAGTGTCGTTTTTACGTTTCATCGAGTTTCAAATCACAACGGTGCTAAAGAAGTTTTCACTTTAAGTTAGAACTTCTTGAAAGGGTAAGTTTTGGCATTTGCACTGGTTTCCTTTCTAAATTTTACTCATCCATATCCAACTACCGATTTGGAATCATGTGACAATCATCGAGAAGATCCAGAAAACGGCCAGAGGAGAGTAGAATAGTCACGAATGGCAAGGTAATCAACGGCAAGGCAAGATCCAAGAACCAAAAATAAGCAAGCAAGAAAAAGCCAGAAGAACTAAAAAGAACCAAGAAGGAGCAAGAATACGTAGGAAGAAACTGAAATATGTATTCATGGAATATCCAATAATTGGCAAGAATAGACAAGAAACAGAGCTAGGCTAATGGCAAAAAAATTAAACTCAAAGAAAGACGAAGCGGGAAGCGAGAAGCGAGAAATCAAAACTAACGCTCAATCAATTCGTTTATTTCCTACAAGAGGAATATATAAACGCCAGAAATATTTCGAATCTCATGCCTGCAAATTTTTAAAATCGAGCGTCTTTTTGCACGAGGCTAGTAAGCGAAAAAGTGGTTTTTATTTATTTTGTGCATAATTTTATAAGAACGAAAAAAAGTTAGAACATGGAAAACCTCAAAAATAGTCTTAGACATAAAGGGGTATTTAAAAAAAATTATTTCTTGTATTACTTCATATATTTTTTAAGTGGTTAATACAAAGTTATCTATTAATTTTAACTTATATTTTTTGTTACGTAAATGATAATTTTATTGTAATTCCAATACATAGAAAAGCTAGTAAAAGCTGCGATTTATCCGTAGCATATTTTTTGATGTTCATACTGTAAGCCGATTCGTCGTAAAGACTAATCAAAATAGTATCTAAAGAGGATTTCACGTATATATTCATCTTAAGTTCCAATATTAACTTATTAGGTTGCCATGTACACCGGTCAGCTAAACTCCTTCCAATTCTCAGAGCACGTATCCAAGTCTTAACAATACAGTGCTCCCTGGTGTACCGCTCTCTCGGGGACACGAGTGCTCTTGGCTGGGGTGGTATAACCGTATCGTATCGTATCATATCAGAACAAAAGCTCTTCAAATGCATGTCGTAAAGGACACATTTATTTCCCTTGAAACATTCCGACGAAGCAGATCGAAAGACAAAAAACAGAGAAAAATTTCATATTTATCTAATTTTTGCATCTTTTGTTCTTTACAAATTTCCGCTATGGATATTATTAAAGTACTGACTTTAATTAGTATATATTCTGTTTGGACAGCTCACTTATTAAAATAATGTGTTAAAAATCTTTACGCAAACAAAATTTTACTAACCATAATTCTAGACCCCATTTTGGTTCGAACTTTGAATGAATTCAAAATAGCAGAAAAGTAAGGAAGAAAAGGGTGGGTGTACTTTGAAAGTAAAATAACTTTATCTACGAGACGACAAGATGGCAACTTTATGCGAACTCCGCCCCAGCAGCCTTTTCAATTTGGTAGGCGGGTATGGGTACCGCCGCCCTGGGAACCATTTATTGGATGACCAACACCTCTGCCACAGGTCACCCCAAGTGGTTCGCTACGTTTGGTGACTTAGCAGGGGTGCCCGGGTTCTTGGGGTAATGTTTGTTCAAGTCTTGATGGCGGGTGCGTCGGCCCACCTTCTGCGTGGCGGGCCGGATTGGGAGATGCTGGTTGAGGGAGACCCTTTACAACCGGTTACCGCTGTCCGGGCCGCTCGGTAGTACAGGGGCCCGACCCTCAGGCTCACGACTGAGGGTGGGCTGCCCCATCAACGAGTGTAAAAACCCCGCCGCTGCTGTTGTGCCGGTTCGTGACCGGAGGGGACCCAGCAGTAGCGTTTGGGGCGCATTGGGTGACCTCTCCAGCCGGACTCTCCCTATCCATCGCCTTGCACCGCAGTGGGTGGATTGGATTCATTCGTTCGTCACTCCTGGACACTCTGATCCCCAGCTTCCTACCCACCCCTCATACCTTTTCCTTCCCAGACCTCCCTCCCCCCACATCTCATCATAAAAATATTTAAAATCATGACAAAACAAACAACAAAAATTAACATCATTACAGCGGCGAGTAGTAGGCGACCCCGGCGCAGGCCAAAAATGTTGGTGAATTACACCAACATTCGCGGCCTGCATACCAATTTAAACTCCGTCCACCACCACCTTTTTTCTCAACGCCCCAACCTACTATTCCTGTCTGAAACGCAGATAGCCGAGCCTGTAGACGCCTCCTATCTGGACTGCCCGGGCTTCACCCTCGCAAGCAAGTTCAGACCTAAAGGAGGTGTCTGTCTCTATAGTCGAGCTGACGTCAACTGTGTGCGACTGTTGAATCTGGAAAACTCCAGATTCGACGTAATGTGGGTACGCGTCAATCTTGCCAGTACGGTAAGATTCTACGCGTGTTTATACCGCTCACCAAACCTTAGCGAATCAGACACGTCCGAGCTCTTCAAACATTTAAGCGACACTATTGATGACCTCTTGCCCCGCTACCCTATGGCAGAGTTTGTGGTCCTGGGGGACTTCAATGTTCATAACGAACCTTGGTTGAAGTTCTCAGGATCAACAGACTCGGCTGGACGCCAAGCGGAATCCTTTGCCCTTTGCTACGGATTGGAGCAAATGGTTCAGGAGCCTACAAGGGTTCCTGATGTCCAGACTCACCGTTCCAATCTGTTAGACCTTTTTTTAACTACTGTGCCACACGGTTACAGTATTGAAGTCACAGCGCCTTTAGGATCGTCCGACCACTGCCTGGTGACGACATCAATCCCTGTAAACTTCAGACCACCAAACGAGAGGCTGAAGAGAAAAGTGTGGCACTATAGGTCAGCAGATTGGTTCGGTCTGCGGGCACATTTTAATGCTTTCCCGTGGTCAGCTGTCTGTTTTCGGACTTCGGATCCCTCAAGATGTGCCCAGGAAATTGGTGAGGTCATCACATCCGCGATGGATGGCTTCATCCAATCTACTGTTAAGGAAACTGGTGTAGGCTCAAAGCCGTGGTTCAGTCGACAATGCGCTGAAGCAGTGCGACGAAAAAACGCGGCTTACCGAGCCTACAACACATCTAGAACATCCGAAGACAGAACAGCTTACAACAAAATGGCAAAGGAAACCAAGAGAATCATAAATAGGTCAAAATTCGAGCACGACCAGCAGATCAGCAGAAAGCTGACTGCATGCCCGCATGGCAGCAGGCAATTCTGGTCGCTTGCGGGCTCAATAGGTCGCAATTTCTGCAAATCCAGTCTGCCACCTCTTACCAGACCTGACGGCTCCTAGCAAACACCGCCACCGAAAAGGCTAACTTACTAGGTAAAATGTTTGCGGATAACTCAACCCTCGATGACCAAGGTGCTGTCCCGACGTCGGTTCCTCACTGCGGTTTTCGTATGAAAAAGCTGAGGATCCGGCATCGGGAAGTACTCCATGTTTTACGAGGGCTTGATGTTAATAAAGCTAGTGGGCCTGACGGAATACCTGCCCTGGTACTGCAAAGGTGCGCTGCAGAAATAGCTCCAATTTTGACGAAGCTTTTTAAACTGTCCCTGAAGACTGGCTCTGTGCCCTCTGGTTGGAAAAAAGCGGTTATCCATCCTATTCCAAAGAAGGGTGACCGCTCCAACCCGGCCAACTACCGCCCCATAGCGATCACATCAGTTCTGTCTAAGGTGATGGAACGTGTGATCAACGACAAACTGCTCACATACCTCGAGAAGAACAAAATTATTAACGACCGTCAATACGGATTCCGGCGGAACCGCTCGTGCGGTGATCTTCTCGCGTATGTGACGCATGTTTGGGGGCGATGCCTGGAACGTTTCGGTGAGACCCAAACGGTTGCACTGGACATATCCAAGGCCTTTGACCGGGTTTGGCACCGAGGACTTGTCAACAAACTGCATTCTTACGGACTTCCCGCATCCTTGTGTACGTGGATTGCCGACTTCTTGAGGGAGAGGTCGATTCAGACGGTAGTCGATGGTTTCACCTCTTCCTCTCACTCGATAAATGCTGGCGTCCCGCAGGGATCGGTTCTGTCTCCAACTCTGTTTTTGTTGCACATCAACGACCTTTTGTCATGTGCACCAATTCACTGCTACGCGGATGACAGTACAGTTCATGATAGCTTTTTGTTTGACAAGACCCCAAAGGGCTCACAAACTCCAACAGCTCGTAAGGCTTTGAAGCAAAGAATGGACGGTTACCTCGAGAGTGTTTTCTCTTGGGGTAAAAATAATCTCGTTGAATTTAATGTTTCAAAGACCCAATCTTGTCTGATTACGTCTAAAAGGGATCGCAATGAAAATCTAGTCTCTTTCAACGGAAGCAATCTTCCGAACAGGCCCTCCATTGATTTGCTTGGTGTAACCCTAAGTGACCAGCTCAGGTATGGGGGCTCCATCGAAGCCAGAGTAAAGTTAGCCTCCCAAAAACTGGGCGTACTGTACAGAGCCCGCAGATACTTTAAAAGTACACAACTGCTAACCCTGTACAAATCGCAAGTGCGCCCCACGGTTGAATTTGGCAGCCACCTCTGGTCTGGAGCTCCAAAATACCTGAAAAATACCCTCGACTCTGTGCAGAAACGGGCGGTCCGTTTGATAGATTCTCCCATCTTAACAGACGGATTGCAATCTTTAGAGCACAGGCGTCGGGTGGGAATGCTATCCTTGTTCTACCGGTATTACAATGGAAGATGCTCCGAGGAACTAGCATCATTGATCCCTTCGGCACCGGTGCATAGTCGGGAAACACGCCAAACGCGTGCCCAACATTTGTACACAGTTGACATTAGTCACATGAGAACGGGTCGTTTCTTCGACTCGTTCTTATGTTCAACAGCTCGGCTGTGGAATGATTTGCCGGCCTCTGTGTTTCCTCCTTCCTACAACATGGGTCTCTTCAAGACCAATGTTCATTCCTTCCTCTCCTCAAAAAGACCCTCCACACAGCATCCCAGATGACATAGGCCCTGAGGGAAATTATTTTCCTCAGGGCCTCCTGTGTGGAGTTAATGTAAAAAAAAAAAAAAAAAAAATAATAATATTCCCAACTCGTCTTCTTTACAGGCCCTTCAATGTATAACATCGTAACATCCTATGTACATGAACACGTCTGGAAAAGGAGTCCACAGTAGACAGCCACTATTACTTTTCTCCACCTTTTGGCTTCCAGTGACTTATCCGATTGTCGCTGTTCTCGTGGAAAATTCTTTTTTTTATTTTTGAAGTGACACTTCTTTAGGCCTGTTAGCGATTTGAAGTTCGAATGAAACGGAAATGCGTAACAAATAATTATTATTTGACGGTCCTCGGTTTTAATATAATGCGGTAAATTCCCGACTACGCACGGGCCTCCAATAGCGCCGCGGTATGAAGCGCCCGACTCTCAGCGCCCAGAGACACATCCAGCGAACGGAGGTTCGAAACCTAACAAATACAAAAAAAATAATAATTTATTTTTGTAAAATCATTATCCAATCTTCAAACCACTTTAAAATAAACAGACAAAAGAAAATATAGTGACATTTAGCGACTTTCTAGTTTCACTTCTACCGCGTGTGAATTACACACTATGATATTTTTTATTGTAGTTATTTGTACATCAAAGTTGACCACTATTTAGAATTTTAGCGTTGCTTAAAATGGCTTTAGCCATGCTTGGCGACCAGATCTGAACTCCTCCAAAGCCGCATCCTTCTACTCCCAAAAACGCACCACAATTGGGGATAATTTAATAAGTAATTAATTTTTTAAGTGAGACAGAAGTCTCACTTAAAAAGAATTAGCAACGTTATAATTTGAAACACGGTGAAACGGAAATGACATTAAAAAGATACAAACACATACATCTACAGGATTTAGCCTGCGAGAGAATGAGATATAATGAAACCTCACCGCCTAGGCCGCATGGATTATGAGCTCACTTTTCAAATCTCCTATTGGTTGAGATCTTGTTTTTCATTATCTGTGCCACCCATCTGTGCCAAAACAGCATTGTAATTTTCATTATTTGTTTTTGGGGTGTTATGCCGTGTTGCGCTACCTCCTTCTTTAGCCAACGTTTCGGACGTCGTTGCAGTGTCCATCATCAGGGCAGATCCGGCAGATCCGGCAGATCCGGTAGATGTGTAATTTTTAGTCGTGAAGTGTGTGCTTATTTACTTCGAAGCGATACCGTGCCGCCAGCACCACTAACTTTCACCAGTACAAAATAATCGTGACAAGCAGTGGCGTCATCGCCGCGGAACGGAATAGAAAGTTCATTAAAACGTGGTATTTATGCTCGCCAGGGGCAAGTCCGTTTGCGAGACGCCGACGGAAGTGGCTCCATCTCTTAATGAAAGCATTGTAATTGGTAATTTTATTCTCTTGGCGTTGCTTTGTAAATACTGTATATGCTTTGTTTCATTTCATTTGATCAATATTTTGTAAGGACTCGTAAGGAACACCATAGAATTACTTTTAAGTTTATTATAGTTAAGCGGACTTTAAGTGAAAAAACTCAAAACTGCGCTATACAAGTATTACGTCATTATTAGCATTATTATTCGTAGCCTCCCCACTCTTGTCTGCTTTAGGTTTCTGAAGGTGTCACTTCTACCGCGTGTGAATAGCATAATCTGATTTTTTCATTTCATCGAGTTTTCAAATCGCAACGGCTGCTAAAGTTGTTTTCACTTAAAAAAAGCATACTTTTCGATATGCATCAAAAGATAAATAAACTGTCTGTAAGTGACGATAAAAGTGTCAACGGACAACGCGGCATCGGTTGCAGCTGAGACTCGCTCTGTTGATTCCGCGATCTGATATGCAGAAGTTCTCGCTTTCTGATATAAAAAGTTCAAGATACTTTCCACTAATACATTTGTTAGGAAAGTATAATAAAACCTCTTTCCAACCTAGATGGATTACATAATATAATATAAATCAGTTTAAAGAAATAGAGGGAATAACCAAACACAACAGTAAATATATAATTTTTAAATAAAATTCTCTAAGTATCGACTCTTTTATACCAAAAAATATAAATTGATTTCGAAAGACTGTTATTTTATCTAGTAAAATAAAATTTTTAAGTTTGAAAAAATATGTTTATTTTTGAAGTGAAAACCTATTTAGTACCGTTGTGATTTGAAACTCGATGAAATGGAAACGAGTGATACTAAAAAGAGACAAAAACACAGATTTAACCTGCGAGAGTATAGACTTATCGGTGTTCTCTCTGTGCGGTGCTTCGTAGCCTATACGCCTCCTTTTTGTGCGGTGCTTCGTAGAACAAAATGAAAAATAATTTTTAATCTTGGTAACAATATTATAAGAAATAAAACCTATAGTTATCCTTCTCCTGCATTCGTCTCATTCTCTCGAAGTTTATTTTTTCGAAGGTTTCATTTCTACCGCATGTTAACTGCACACAGGTTTATTTTTGTAGTAAAATTTCTTTACGCACAGGGAATAAGCTGGTGAATGCGTGACGAGAGCGTTATGAAAAGTGTGATCGGGCGAGGTGAACGGAAGTTGAGAGGGAGTTATAAGTTAGTGAAGTTTTACTTCAGTCGTGTGGTCTAAAGCACACTCGTTTTTGTTTAATAATAAGGTTATACCGTTATGGTCGTTGGCAGAGTTGTTAAATTTTCAAACATAATATTGTATTCTGGCCGGAAAATTGGTTATCATAAAGCTGTACATTAATTGTTTTGCGGTAAACTTTTAGAATTGAATATAACGCGTGGTGTTTTCTCTTTCTAAAACCGTTTAGATCGTGAAGCTAATGGAGACACAACGATTTCTATGAGAGCTGTATGAAAACCGAACAAATTATCTGAGGGGTTAGGTGTTTGGTCTCTGCCCAGTGTTTATAGTAGCCCATCAGTTGAAGTCAGTGTATATACACGGTTGTACACTTGGATGGTACCTACAGTGTAGAGGTACTGCATGAAGCCGCTATACTGGGCCTAATTGTATGATGCATCGAGAACAACCCTTGACATGGAAATAACGGCTCGGCCCTTTGCATGCCTGCTAAACGTTATGACCCCTTCGTTATTGGCGTTATTGCATTAGCTATACGGCGCCCTTTCAGTCAGAAATTTGGTACGTGTTGTTCAATTATTAATTCAAACTAACCATCAAAACGTCTAGGAAGAGTTAATGGACGCTTTTACATTTACCCCGACGATTCACAGTAAAGTTATCGTGATGGCATAAAAAAGGCAATAAACATTCGTTCCTTATCTCAATATTGCCGCAACTCTTTCAAAAGATGTGATACATAATGTGTGTACGTAGGTCTGTTCCCTGCAAAGGAAAAAGTCATCATTTTCTTGCATCTCTTACACACCGCACCGTGACGTCTCCGTAGACCCCTACCAATAATCCTTGCCGTGACGATAATTTTGAAAGTATGGAATGTAGTTACAAGGAAAATATTGAAGTGTGAGTGAATTCCATGCGTCAATGTTAAAACGTCAATTCCGAAAATTCTAAAATGTCAATGCACTAATGGTTTCTTTTCTTAAAACATGTAATGCTTCCGTTCTTTCTTACACACTAAATGACAACAGCCGAAATGAGACAAATGGTATGCCTGCACCCCCCAAAGGAAACATACAATCATTTTCATACATCTCCCTCACACGTATAATTAAACGCAATTCCCGTCGCAAAAAAGAAGTACTTTGGAGGAAACAGTTACACGTATTTTGCTTGTCTCACCATTATTTAATGTGTAAAAAAGAGCTGCAGCATTATAGCGATAAGGAACTATGTTTATTGCCTTTTTTGCCGTAACGGTACCGTTACCGCATATCGTCACCCTGTCTTGACTATTTTATTCATCGTCTCATACGCGTGATATTTTTTATCAGGCACATTCTTCCAGAATATGCCTGATAGAATACAATTAACACACGTTATAGTACACGCCACACTTTAATACCGATCTGATGTTACTACAGAAATCGTCGCCATAACGAGTTTTAGGTTAGAAAAGCGGCGTACCTCCCGCTCACGCCTATCTCTGTCGCACGTGTGTTTTACGCATATTTTTCTTTGGCTTACGGTCATTGTAAAGTTTACTGTCCCTTCGCGAGAATGGATTGTATCAAGGTTGGGTCGGCATTTAAGTTTGGAGCATATCTAGCTGTATTTAAAAGCATAATATTACGATTCGTATCGGAAATGTAAACATGGTTTATTTTCATATTTTTTCTATTTTTTTGTTAGCTCCTCACAGAAGGCCCAGAGGAAAATAATTTCCCATGGGATGTCTATGCCTCAGTCTCCTCCTATGTCTCAGGGGATGCTGTGTGGAGGGTCTTTTTAAGGAAGATAGGAGAGGAAGTTCTGGGAAAGAAAAACTTATTAGGGATGGGCAGGAAAATGGGGGTCAGTGTTCAGAAGTGACAGACTTATTTTTATTTTATTTCATTTTATTTATTATGGAAAATCAACAGATATTTTACACTTACAATAATAACATTAATAATATTCATAATATTCAATGACAGATTTTCACATAATTAAAATTATAATTAAAAAGTAAAACAAAAAAGTAAGGGTCCTGTACCCGTAAGAACTTAACAAAAATTTTACCCTGAAAATTATTTAAAAAAAATAGATATAAAAACACAATATAAACTGTAATAATCTGCTTATAAAATTTCAAACCTGAAGTAGTCGGAGTCAGAAATCTATTCTCACTCCACAAAAGCAATAATAATAATATGTGTACATTGTACATATCTACAACTCAAGAGTGAATACAATAGTAAGTCGAATGACAAGTATGCAACTGGAAAGGATTCACAGCAATAACATGCAATGCGGTCAAAAAATTATTTAATGTTGGCTAAGACATACTTTTTTAAGGTACTTAAATTACATGAGAATATGTCTATATTATTAAAATTCTTATCAAATACATTGCATGTTCTGAATATAAAAGCATTTTGTCTGAGATTAGTAGAACATTTTTGAAGATGAAAAAGTGATTTTTCTCTGGTTCTAACGGAGGGGACTCTAAAATTAATCTCAGCCGAAAGGGGCGAACAATCAATAAAACCATTTGATAATTTTATGAAGATATATTATATCTGCAGAGTCTCTTCTAATTTTTAATGATTTTAGTCAATAAAGGTCCTGTAAGCTGTTTATGTTATGATAACCAATATTAAACTTGAAATTTAAATGATGGACAAATTTTCTTTGGATGGCTTCAATGCGTTTAAAATAAATATTGTATTGAGGATTCCATATTTGAGAAGCGAATTCAAGATGACTGCGAACATATGAAAATATAGTATTTTAAGTGTTTGAATGTTCTTGAATTCTCTTCCAATATGGAATAAGAATCCTAACATTGGAAGGGCTTTCTTCACAATAATATTAATATGTTCCTCGAATGTAAGTTTACTATCAAGTAGAACACCTAAATCACGAATTTGAGTAACCCTTTTGAGTGGTTGGCTGGCTATATTCCATCCCTCCAATTGCGGTGCAAAGCGATGGGTTGACAGAGTCAGCCTGGAGATATCAAAAGACTTCCCTCAACCACTCTCTCTCGAACCGGCCCGCCACGCAGCTGGTGGGCAGATGCATCCGCCGCCAAGACCCGGACAAACCTCACCCCCATAAAACCGAGCACCTTTGTTAAGTCACTCAACGTACTGGTAACCTTGTGTAAGTACCACTATGTTCTACCGCAAAGTTACCAATTTCGACAACACCTTGCAAATTGTTTGCTCCTATTTTTTGGAAAGCCGCATTTTGAGAAAGCTTTGTCTACGTTGTAGCTTTGACAAACAAAATATCGTGAAATTCTCACAATATAACTCCATTTACAAGAGCTCACCCGTTAAATCCCAGACGTAATCCTAATTCAAGTCTCGGGGGGTTCTCGCGTCGCAGGTGCTAAACAATAATATTATATTTAGAATTGTTATGTTTTGGTTCGTTACGCCTAGCGCTTGATGCCTAGAAAGAGCCTAGAGGGCCTCGGGGTCTCATTAAGTCCACCGCAGACGAGGCAGATAAACGCGGCAGTGCGGCGGCAACCAGCGAACAAAGCCCCGTGAAGCGCTGTTCACCAGAAGGTTGGGGACACTCGCGCAGAATGCGGCAGTCGAGTAGATGTTGTAACGCCCGCACAAATACATCAACAATCATTATTTATTCAAGAGAAATTTGGAAAAGGTTTTAACAAAGGTAAAAAAAATTACTAATTTATTTATTTTTTGAAGTGGAACTTCTATAGCCCTGTTGTGATTTGGAATTAGGATGAAACGGAAATGACGCATGTAACACCTGCGAAGCATCAAACTCCTATCAAGGCTCCTATTGGTTGAGATAAAAACGGAAATGACGCTGGTCTGCGCTCATTGGCCGCTTTAATTATGACATCACTTTTCAAGGCTCCTTGGTTCTTCATTGGTTGAGATTGTTTTCGTAAAGTTTCGCTTCTACCGCGTGTTAACTCCACTCGATATTTTTTTATATTAGCTCCACAAAGGAGGCCTTGAGGAAAAAACCCTTAGGGCCTGTGTAGTCTTTGAGGATGCTGCGTAAGGGGGGGGGGGGGGGGGGGAAAAATGTATAAGGGGTAGGTACGAGTCTGAGGTCAGGGTAGGCCAACGCATCCGCCACGAAGACCTAGATAAACCTCACCACCTGAACCCGGCCACCCTTGCCAAGTCACCAAATGATGGTCTTTGGCAGGGACGTCAGTTATCCGATAAATGGTATCCGGGGGCGGCGGTACCCATAGCCGCCGCCCAAATTGATTTTTGATCAATATATCTGCAATAAGTTAAATCGCTTGAAGATCAAATTCGGCTAAGAATTCAGTAATTTCCGATTTTTACGCCTATGTAATTCATAGGCGTAAAAATTATTAAAAAACGGAGTGTGTAATTCACACGCGGTTCAAGTGAAACCTTCAGAAAACTAAAGTAGACTGATAGGGGAGACTACGAAGCACCAAACAAAGAGGAGACCGGTAGGCTACGATGCACCGCACAAATAGGAGATCGATTGTACTGTCTCATTCTCTCGCAGGCTAAACCCTATAGATTTTAGATATATTTGTTTGCCTGTGCTAAATAAGTTCACTTCAAAAACATGTAAATATTATATGAAAATATTGTGTTTTTGCGATCGAAACAAGTTTTACAAATAGTGTAAGTGTAAAAAATGAGTGAGTAACAAAAAATGCACCTCACTTGAGTGCTGCATAGATTTTGAACGAAGTTTTAGCTCGGTCAAATTCTTGTTTCATGTATACGGTTTGAAAAGGTTGAAGTTGATTCGCTGGTCGAACGCCCGCGCCACCCTGCTGGAAAAAACTATCCAGGGGTCAACGTTTCACAGTCAAACGCCAACTGCCCGTATTGATTTTGTTCAGCTTCTGAGTTATTGAATCACCAACGTCAATCAGCTTTATCCACTGGTCGGACTGGGCCCATGTCTCATTTCCCTACTGGGCTCGAGCAGAGTGGTTCCAAAGAGTTCCACGTGCGTAAAAATAATAAAAAATCACAGTGTAGAATTCACACGCTGTTGAAGAACCTTCAGAAAACTAAACTAAACTAATCTTAACCAACAGGAGCCTTCAAAAGTGAGCTCATAATCTAAGCGGCGAATGCGCGCACTTGGACTATTGTACACAACACCGCGTTTATGGAAACATTGAAATTATTAGTTTTTATTATTTAAACACAACCACTTGTAAAATACCCGAGATAAATATGTCTACCTATAATAGCCAAATAACTAAAAATCCCGTCGTCAAAGACGACATGGCAAAAGATATGAAAAAAAAACGAGTGAGCTTTAAACCACATGACTGAAGTAAAACTTCTGCTCCATCTATATGATAGGAAGAGAGCTCTCTCTTGCTCCTACAGTGTGATACAGACAATAGGCCTGCACTGTGTCTTAGATATACGAAACGTAACTGGCTATGAGAGAAAGAAAATGTGTGCTCGCACCTATTTCTCTTGCCCCTACAGTAAATATACGAAACGTAACTCTCTCTTTCTATCTTCACTAACTTATATCTCCCTCTCAACTACCGTTCCCCTCGCTTTTCGTATTCACCAGCTTACTCACCAAGTCAAGCGTGCGTAAAGAAGTTTTACATAAAAAAAAAACATTTAAATTGAATAAAATCCTTGTAGACTATCCACCCCTCCTTTCTTCCCATGTGTTATGTATATAAATTGTAAATTAAGAATTATTTGTACCAGTCTGAAGTTGCTGCATTTACTGAAAAGCTGACTGTACTAATATTTACTTTACAAGGGAACTTTTCTAGAGACGGTCCTTATTAAAGTACAAGTTCTTTTCATTTCAATAGAGCTAAAAAGAGCATGGTGGGTTTAACGACAGAGAAACGCATTGACGGCCTCTTTCGCTAATTAATCTGAGCGAACGTTAATTTAAATGGTGACTTTTGTTGAAGATTAAAATTATTTCCATACAACTAACTGGAAAATTTCTTGCGATAAAAAATTTAAAAAAAAATCGAGTTCAGCTCACACTCGGTAGAAGCGAAACTTTTAACAAGAAAGTTCTAATTAAAAAAATATAATATACATTAATGTGATAAATTAATGATAACGATTTTTTTAAGGGAAAACTTCTATGCACCGTTGTGATTTGAAACTCGATGAAATGAAAAATAGGGACACTAAAAAGAGACAAACATTCACATCTATAGGATTTAGACTGCGAAAGAATGAGATCGTATAATCGGTCTTCTCTTTGTGCGGTGCTTCGTAGTCTCCCCAATCTTGTCTACTATAGTTTTCTGAAGGTTTCACTTCTACCGCGTGTGAATTACACACTCTGTTTTTTATTGTATGAATACCAAAATTTAAAAACTAAAAATTTCTTTTTGGGTCGCAGGTTGGGGTTGCACACCAAGTGTGTTCATGTCTTCGGCCTGCGCGTGAACCATCACCATCTTCTAAAGCCTGGCTAAAGTTTGCCAGATAAAACACTCTATATCTCGTTTCGATTTGCGGTAAAAAGTATAATGAAAGTTATTATAGTCTATACATCTTACCAACCCAAAAACCTCATCATAACACTTTGTAGCCCCGAAGAACGTTACCAATTTTGACACCATTATCCCAACATACCGTCCATTGGATATGCTTGGTGTAACTCTAAGTGACCAGCTCAGACACGCGAGTCAAGTTTGCCTCTCAGAAGCTGGGCGTACTGTACAGGGCCCGCAGATACTTTAATAACCAGTGCTGTCCCTGAACAAATCGCACGTGCGCCTCACTATTGAATTTAACAGTCTGGAGTTCCAAAATATTTAAAAAAACCTGAACTTGACTCTGTACAAAAATGGGCGTTCCGTTTGATAGATTCCCATATCTTAACAAGCAGATTTAAATCTTTAGAGCAGTATGCTTAGGTAGGTATGCTGTCTTTGTTCTACAGGTAATACAATGCAAAATGCTCCGAGGAACTAGCGTCGTTAGTTTCTATCCCTCCGGTACCGGTGCATAGTCGAGAAACAAGCCAAACGCTCGCCCTACACGGTTGACATTTGTCACATGAAAAGGGGTCGCGTCTACGACTTGTTCTTGAGTTCAACAGCTCGGCTGGAATGTTTCCTCCCTCCTCTCTTCTTCTCGTCAAGACCCATCGTCACTCCTTCCTTTCGTCAAAAAGACCCTCCACTAGCGCCCTCAAAGATGACATACCCCCTGAGGGGAATTATTTTCCTCAGGGCTTCCATGAGGAGTACTTTTATAAAAAAATAGAATATATAATTCACACGTAACACGCGATAGAAGTGAAACTAGAAAGTAGCTAAGTGTTGCTTTCATTTGCCTGTTCATTTTAAAGTGGTTTGAATTACTGGATATTGATTTACAAAAACAAAGATATTTATTTTTTTGGATTCCGTGGGATTCGAACCACCGTCCGCTGGATTTCTCTGGCCCTGAGATTCGCGACGCACTATACCGCTGCGCTACGGGACGCGCTCGGCGAGGCGCGAATTAATGCATTATATTCCAAAAACAAAGTGGCCAACGAGCGCAGACCTGTCGTCGTTTCCACTTTATATGTCAACCAAGAGCCTTGAGCGCAGTTTGCTGCTGTGCCGCAGTGTTTCGCAGGTGCCGTAGTGCATCATTTCCGTTTTATCCGAATTTCAAATCACTCTAACGGGGCTAAGGAAATTTCACTTAAAAAACTATATATATGTATATGTATATGAACAACGGCACCATGCAAATAATATGTTCAATATAACTAGCGATAGTCGGAAAATCCATTTTGAAGAGAAGCGATTACTTTTATTTCGATTATAAGCGTCACAAAATAACACAACTTCATTCATAAAGTTTTTAAGCTGACAAAGAGCCCACTTTACTTTTCATCAAATACATGTGCTTTTTTATTAAAATGATGATGCAAAGTTTATGAACGTGCCAGATTGTATAAGCAGCTCTTCATTAATTTGATTATTTATAAAAAGTATGTTTATGATAATGAGCTGGATTCAAACATCAAAGAGACTACTGTTAGTTGCGATGCGAAAGTAATAAAATTTAATGGATCCCGTTCTCTTTTTGCAATAATACTGCCACGATTCATTAGAAGAGGAAATATTTATTATGAAAACATAATACGCAAAAAGATGCATCGTATCGAAACGAAATATTATGATTTCAACAGATTGTAAAATAAACTATCGCCTTTGTATGCAGTGCAAGATAGCCGCACATTGTAAACAGAATCTCAGACAGAAACATACTTGAATCTCTTGCCATGTTATTGCCGGAGTAGGTACTTGGTACCAGTACCATTGTAGCAGGGCAGGCAAGTAGGAACATTCCTTAGCACAACGCTGACAAGGAATTCGCCAGTAATTACTGCTTTTCTTCTCCGCATTCCGAACTCCACTGACGCATGTCGCGACGTTGGTACTGAATATCAGCTATTGTACATGTTATTAACATAGCGAACCACTTGGGGTGACCTAAGTCAGGGATGTTGGTTATCCAATAAATTATTTCCGGGGCGTTGTTACCCATACCCGCCTCCCAAATTGATATTTAAAAAAATAATGGAGATTGAGAATTAGATTTAAAAAAAACATGGTATCGGAGAACGACATTATTTGACGTGGTTGAGTAATAAAATGGGACTAGGACGGATCCCCTTTCTCTCTTTCGTGCTGCAGAAAATTGTAGTTTTCTAACGATGTCTCTATGCAGACTGTCTCCATTTCAAGAATAAAACTTCAATTCTCGCAGTATTTCCGATAAAAAAAACACCACCATTCAGAAATGACTAGCACCTTTGCTTGAAATTGCTTTTTTTATTAATAACTGATCAATGGGTAAATTTTCCTTAAATTCTGTCTCTTTTATCATATTTTTCCTTAATAACTCCATTCCACAACATTGCTGATATCATAATCTACAAAAACGTTTTGAATACTTGTACAAAAGTAGGTAGGTAGTTTACTTTTCGATATCTGTTAACCTTTCTCTCTCCGTTAATTTTGCTGAACCGTTCCAAGCTCTTTGATGCATTCCGGCAAGAATGGGCTATTTCAGGCCATTTTATCAATTCCATTTCTCTAGTTTCCAATTGACAAACACTTTTCCTTAATTAATATATTTGTTTAGTGCAGTTTTGTGTTATTTCACTTCAAATGCGCTTAACTATAATCTACTTAAAAGTAATCCTATGGTGTTGCTTACGAATCTTTACAAAATATTATATACAAATATATGTATACAAAGCAATTCCAAGAGAACAAAATTAACAATATAATAGTGCTGTTTTGGCACAGCACAATAGATAATGATAGGCAATAACGGAGCCATTAAAAAAGAATCATTAAAACTAAAAACAAAGTGTAGATAAGAGTGGGAAACACAAGCGGTGGAAGTGAAACCTTCAGAAAACTTAAGTAAAAAAGAGTGGGGAGGCTAGAAGCACCGCACAAACAGGAGATCGATTATACTATCTCATTCTCTCGCAGGATAAATCCTATAAACGTGTGTGTTTGTCTCTTTTTAGTGTCGCTATTTTTCGTTTCATCGAGTTTCAAATCACAAGGGTGCAAAAGAATTTTTCACTTCAAAAAAATTATATTAAACAGGCAGTTTACGTTTAGAAATAAGAAAAATTCTGAGTGCACATTAAACATAAAAGTACAGTAGGTAAGTAGGAAACTGAAACCAAACAATTACCGGAAACTTGAGAACAAGGCTTATTAGAATATATTACTCTCGGTAACCAACTTACTCTCTTTTTCTCGACGGGTAGCAAAAGGCCTAGACTGTAAGCATCAGACGGACGTAATCTACACGGATTTTGCAAAGGCATTTGACCGAGTAGATCACGACGTTCTATTAAGAAAGATGCACAAAATAGGTTTTAATCAACCCTTACTGATATTTTTTGCGTCATATTTAAAAGATAGAAGCCAGTATGTAAATGTAAATGGATACGACTCCCATGAGTTCGTAGCTCTGTCAGGAATTCCTCAAGGATCGAATCTAGGTCCCATGTTATTCCTTATTCTAATAGATGACATTCAGGACTGCATACGTCATAGCTCATGTCTCCTATTCGCGGATGACATGAAACTGATGATGGAAATCGAATCAGATGACGATTATTCCAAACTGCAGGCAGACCTCGATTCAATCATGAAATGGTCGTTAGAAAATAAACTTAATTTCAATATAAAAAAATGCGTCGTTATGACTTATAGTCGTTCACAAAATCCGTTATTATACCCGTATAGAATGAATGGAGAAATACTAACACGCGTAAATATCATCAAGGATCTTGGGGTGACCTTTGATCCCAGGCTAACATTTTCAAATCATATAGTGCAGCTTACTTCGGCTTGCTCCAAAATGCTTGGTTTTGTAATTAGAACTTGCAAACAATTCAGTAACGTAGAAGCAATGACCGCCATGTTCAACGGAGTGGTCAGAAGCAAGCTGGAGTACGCTAGTACTGTCTGGATACCATATCAACTTAAATACATAAATATGATTGAACAAATTCAAAAAAAATTCCTAAGGTATGTTTACATGCGATCTTACGGAATATATCCGAAATTCATGCATCACGTGGAACTGCTAAAGGAGACAAATTATCAAAGCCTAGAGACCAGGCGTAATGCCGGACTCATGGTATTCGAATTAAAGTTAATAAAAAACCTTATTGATTCTCCATATCTCCTGTCATGCTGTGGCTTATTCGCTCCTGCCAAATACTGTCGAACTCGTAGCCACGCCCTATTCCACATACCGCAGGGTCGGACAGATGTCATGGCTCAACACAGCATGACAAGAGGTATGGCATTGCTTAATGCCCTACCAGCGGACATAGATGTGTTCGATATCACCGTACCATGTTTTAAGAAAATTAAAATTGTACCGTAATTGGACTCACCTGTCTGTCGTACAATAAAAAAAAAAAAAAAAAAAAAATATATATATATATTGAAAAGGTGTAAAGATTCATGAATTGTATGAATTTTTAAATAATTTTGTTTTTAAAGCCCATTTAAATTCAGCCAAGTTCTGGATATTAGTAAGAGCTGATTACCTACCACTCAGCCACAAATAACGATGAATCTAAAAAGGTTAAAATTTCCTCTCATGTCTCATATAGTCATATTGTGTATTTCTGCATTCATGTACCACCAACATTATTTGCAAACACAATATTTCACCCATGTATATTTTTCAGAACTTCATCCAGCTTCATTTAATTTAATTCTCTGACAAATTTATTTTCATTATTATCCAATTAGTTAGACAAACGCACGAGCTAACCAACGACGTTGTTGGAGAATAATGATGGTGAGCATTAATTGTTATGCCGAGTATTTGATTTAAAGTGATGAGAGAATTAATGGCGAATGGAACTGAACGCAATGAATGATGTTCCCAGAGGCGAGTGGAAGTTAATGGATTTCGTAACGCAGGCGCAGTTGGATTGTCATTTAGTCGCGAAATAATAAATTGAAAGGGGCCAGCGATACGCACAACTTGAGGCACTTCCATGGAGTCATTTCGATTTCTAACTATCGGTTCACTGGCTATTTCAACAAAGTTACTAAACTTTGATTAAAGTAACTTTACTTTTGACATGAGTAATAGGTACGTGGTACCTACCTACAATACATGCTTTTTATTCAGCTACGCAACCATTTCTATTGTTGCTTTTGATTGGAATTTTTTTGTAACTTAGGTACCCAGTGTAATTTTTTTTTACAACTGAGTAGTTTGTCGGCCATAGATTTTTGTGTGTTTTGTAGTTGCCAAACCGCGACATTTTATAATGAATGAGTAACTAACTAACCACTCTATTTCCCCAGAGGGGTAGTGAGAGATAATGGACGGCCACACATCTACGTCTTGTCACAAGCTATTTCCTTTATTACACTCTTTTGTTATTCTGACTCTTGAAATGAACATGAATCGACTTGATTTGGAGTCACTTGGTTGTGTAATTTCATACTTGGTCGTCCCTGAATTTTTCTACCAATCATTTAACATTTTTGTCATGTTCTCCTGGTGCTTCTTTCTCCGCTCATCTTCTCTGCATGTCCAAAACATAACTCTTAGATCATCCTACTCATTTCTTATTATTTCTGGCTCTCCGTATTTGTAATAATCTAACCATCTAAACCTAGCTCAACCCAACCCAACCTGACCTAACAGAAGTATATACATGATTTAAGATGACAATATACCCTAAAATACATCCAGAATCTTAACCACGTAAGTAAAGAAGCCGTGTATACAAATTGTGACTCGCGACCCGTGTATTGGACGGAACTACCATCGAATTTGCCGTATCAAAGAAAAGAAGAAGAAGAAAAATAATGTGGGAATCTTAACGACGTAAGTGAAGAAAGCGTGTGAACAAATAAACGCCGCAGCACGGCGTATTGGACGAACGTACGGTCGAATTCACCATAGTAGGCCTGGAGATACGAAATTTCCGCTGCGTTCATTTTAATTAATTCTGAAGAACGTGTTACAAATATTTAAAATGTGTCTCTATGTTGTCCTCCCGAAGTTATTCATTATATTATTTCATATAAAGTTTTAAAATCGTTGTACGTAAAATATATTAATGGTAAGGTACTGTTTTTATTAATCTAAAATATAAATAAATCGCATCCCTTGTGCGGCATGTAAATAAAAAAGCAATTATATTTACGAATTCGCCAGAAATATACCGAGTTTTGAGGAAACAAAAATTATTAGGGTTTGCGTACCGCCTTAAGCACCCATACCTTTGTGGAGGTCGAACAATGTCATCGATCTGCAGTCGTGCGGCAATCCGATTGGTCCCCCAGCGACCAATTGGAATTCAATCTCTGTCACAGAACTCTCGCTCGGGCTGCAACGAAGATCACCCACTATTCTGCTTTAAACTCCCGGTCAAGACACAACTTGTATATCGTGTTTGTTCGCCATTCACATTAATTATTATTGTTAATATTTAACTATGGAATTGAATTATGTGTCTGTTGTAATTTGTATATAAACTTGTAAGTATTGTACCGACATCTTGCTTATTTGCTTTCACAACACATTCCATACCTTTAACCACGATTCCCATTACCAATCAAATTAACATTTGCTTCTATTTAATATTATTTCGCAATGATGTGATCTTGCCAGTTTATTAGAGTTGTAGTAAGCACTGCGATGGACATGAGCAGTTTTCCCGGTCTAATCCTAAAGAGAGATGAGAATTCTTCCGAAAGAGCTTACCAAGTTAATCGAAGATAGCTCTCGCATTCAGACACAACCGATTGTTTTACTTTAAGCGTCTCACGTCTCGTGAGAAGTTTCTCCTCTTCGAAAGGGCCTGTAGAACATTCGACATTCGACCAAGCGGAAATTACGCTTTGCCGGAGGAATGCCAAACACGGTGAATCAAACAGAAATGAAATGTCTCGTAGTATAGTATACCATGCTTCGTGCATGCTAAAATGTAATGAAAAGGCTGACATTTTTACCTATCTGTATTTTAGCGTGACCACATTCATGTTTCGACTGCAACTATTCTTTTTCTTAAAATGAACATTTAAAAAGTCCACAAGCCGTGTCACAGTGGAGAAAAACCCTTTTCATGTTCTGACTACAACTATTAATGTTCTTGAAAGTCACAATGTTGAAATAAATGGCCATAAAATATATTCCAGCGTGAATAGATGTTGTTCATTGCGCTTTACAGAAAACATAAGGCAAATACAGCCAATTAAACTGTGTTCAAATGTAAAAAAGTTTATCACATGAAAACAAATAACTTTGTAAAACATCACTATTTAATCAAAATTATCAACATGTTTCGAAACCAAGGGTTTCTTCGTCAGGAAAAGATTGACATTAATAAAAATAACAAAAGACAAACAAGTATAGACGAATAAGAACTGTATACAAAATGTTACAGGAAGGGGTGATTAATCACTATTATAATTAGTATCATAAAATAGAGAAAAAATGCTTTAGACCACACGACTGAAGTAAAACTTCACTAACTTATATTTACCTCTCTTCTTCCGTTCGCCTCGCCCGACCGATCGCCTCGCCCGATCACACTTTTCATAACGCTCTCGTAACGCAGTCACCAGTTTACTCCACAAGTCAAGCGCGCGTAAAGAAATTTTACTACAAAAACAATTATGTAAAATTAAACATAAAAATTATTTTAGAATATGTAAAAATTGCATTTGTATACCTAATTAAAACTTTTGGGGATTTTGGGGAATTGGGGAATACGTTTGTATATAGCAGTGTTTCCCAACCGGTGGTCAGTGAGATCTAAAATGTGGTCCACGAAACATTTATTCATTTACTACAAAAACCGAAACGAAAGGTATCCAAAAGCTGATTCGTTCCTCTTTTCGTATTAATTATGGAAGCTGAAGAAGTCCAAGAAGAACATATTGATTTGCAAAATGATAGTAATCGATTTAATTACGCGATTAACAGTTTGTCATTATTGTACCTAGCGGTCCCTGTGAGAACAAATAAATGTAATAGTGGTCCCTGGTCAAAACAAGTTTGGGAATCACTGGTATAGACAAAACAGTTTCTTTTTAATGTGGATCCTACAATCCATCTTGAATCTACCCATTATTGATACATACTTTTTTGTTTCCTGCAACGCATTAGAATTTTTCACCTTTTAAACTGTTTTGTGTTTTGGCTTTGTTCTTTTTTGATTTGATTTCATTGCACGTCCTTGTGTAATGCATGTAAGTGTTCTCGTTGTGCATAATTTTGAGTGAAAACATATTTTGACGACCCCCCAGCAACTTTCTTGCTTGCCTTACCATCGGTTTCGGTAAAAATCGCTACACAAATAATAAAATAATAATTTTTCTAACCCTAACCCACGCGCGTCGACAGAAAATCAATTGTGACCGATAGTCATTATTCCCCCGCAACTAGCAGCGGCGTGTTAAGTGCTGAGGGTAGGTAGAGTCGTTAAATCAAAAGGCATTATATTTGATTCCTGATATTAATGTTTAATTTATCGATTATTATCGTCCGCAAGGCTGTAACATTTTTACTACAGGCTGGCAAAAAGTTTTAGTGAATTATACTTGACTATTCCAAAGGCCGTCAATAATGACCGTCTTTATCGCCTAATATATATATCTTTTAATTCTCGACAAACTTCCAACCACAAAACTTAATTTGGTATTTCTTTAAGTGTATCATTGTGATTGCATTTCTTTTCGCGTACGTTTGAAGCGAGTTTGAAGTGTTCATAAATGTCACTGTCGTTTTAATGTCACAGTACATTTTTTTAAATATCTTCACCTTTTTTGTTGGTGTAAAATAATAGAGTGCCAAGTACAAAGTCAAGGCATCGTGGGCCACAAGCACAATTTGTGTCGTCAGTTAAATATTGTTACGTTTTTAGTTATGTTCTGGGTACACAAACTATTAAAAACAACACAATTGTCTGTGATACTATTTATTTGCATTCCATTTACATTAATACAGTTTTATTTATATTTCAGTGATCGATCTATCACCAGATTTTTATTTGCACTGGTTGTTATTTTTTGGTTGCCTTGGTGATGCATTTATTTACTGTTTCCTTGGTGATGTATTTATTTACACTAGGTTGGCACCGTAATGTTCTTCCCTTTACAATATATTTTATTTTTTCTGCTTTCAAGGCTCTAATATCCGAGTAATCTATTTCACACCAATTACAAATACGAGAACTTGGCGGTCAGCCATGAAGAATGCATACAAATATTCACGAACACATCAAATTTGTGTGTGGTATTTTTATTCGAGAAATTATTTGTTAAAAATGTAAATGTAACATATTATTATTACGGAACTGACACACTTACACTGTACTCTCATGGCTTGCCAAGCCACGCAAATAGTATGATCTGACACAGGCATTATGGTCTACGATCGCAGCCCGCTTCTAAAATTACGGTACATTATGCTTCCAAGGTTTGAGACTATTAAAATCAATTTATTATCATTATTGTGTTATCTCTTATGCGCACGACCAATAATAGCCTGGACAAAGGTTCGTAGAAAATGTATTTAACAAGGTTAGCTAATTGAGGGGGTTGAGCGGTGATTAGCTAAAAAATCGTGACGTAGCTTGTAGTCTATTTCCCTCTGGGAGATTTCAGTTTAATGCAATAGTGGCGTCAAGTTACTCTGAATGTATTTGCTATGATTTATTTATACTACGTTGGTATTATTGTACTCGACTTGTACGTACAGCGATAAGTGCGAGGAAATTAACTTACATTTATCAAAAATATAATATTATGTGTTACCTAGTGAAAATTGAAAGAGATCGTTCTTTTCGGACGCAAACTGGACTTCAAGCTACGTCACGAGCTTGCGAGCGGTCCGATGTGTTTTTTTTCCCGAAAAGTGCCTCTTTTAGCTAACCTTGTTAAATACATTTTCTACGTCTTGACCCTGTACTTAATGTATAGAATCTTGACTCTGAACTTAAAAATAGTACCTTCCTACAATAGAAGAAGAAACCATAGTTGACACAATTAAAAAAAATAAAAATAATTAGTTAGAACTTTATCAGGAATAATTTATTCTGAATAAAATAGACTCACTGCAAGGTCCGTGGAAAGTGCGTTTAATAAGTTAGCTCATCGAGGGGGTATAGCTGTGATTAGCTAAAGATTCGTGACGTAGGTTGAAGTCCGTATTCCATCAGCAGATTTAAATTAAATCAAATACAGATGTCAGTGTTTTACTTCAAGCTACGCCACGCGTTAGATATTTTGATTTTTAATTAGACTCGTTTTCTGTGAACCTTGGGCTCATTATACCAGCGCGCGGTTTCCTCATAAATGTTGTCATTTTAATGCATAATTACTTCCGTAGTCAGTTTCTACTGTCGCCGTACGACTACAGCGCCAGCACTTCATTCAAGGGGAAATTGATTGAAATCATCAATTACTATGAGGGCTTTTCTAATATGTGTATCGTATTGCGAGCAGTGGCCACTCGCGACTTTTGAGCGTACCTTTAACCCATCAGGTCTCGGGCATATTCTGTCAGAAGATCAGAAAATTTCCGCTTTACAATAAAATCCAAATAAATAAAATGTTTTTGAATGCATCCGAAAATTAAAACTGTTTTTTAAAGGCGATGAAATACGCTTTCAGATTTTATAATTCGAAGTAAATCTGAAAAATTAAAATTTTGAATGCAAACATAAAAAAAGTTTTAAAATGACTCAACTTTTGTTTTTTCTATCTAAAATTACTGATAACGAATAAAAATAAAAACACACACGTATTTTATTGGGAAAATGTATTATAGACGTTATTGTCACTTCACTTTTTGAATGTGAAAAAAAAGTCATACATTTTAATTATTTTGTGGTTAACTTTTTCGAATATAAAGCGTGCTATTTTATTTTTTTTCACATCGCTTAGAATATATTTCTAACCGTGATAGTAAGAGAGACACAATGATTTCTATGAGACATAATATATGAGTTGTTCCGAAAAGTGAACAAATTAGCCTCACGGGTTAATTCGCAGGAGTTTTTAAAAAATGCGGGACGCTGCCTTAGATTGTAGAAAATCTTGTTAAAAAATCGGCATATTCTTTAAATTCGGTTACAACAATATCAATGATGTCATACAGGTATGTAAATTTCAATCTATCACTCCAATAATGGGTGTTTGCAATGCAAGCTGGAACCTAGAGTTTATCGGTAAATGTGTATGCATGTAGGTAAAGTAACACGAAATATATTCGGATTTTTTTTTTTTTTTAATGGATATTGATTTCCCAAAAATAAAAATGTTTTTTTTTGGATTTCGTAGGATTCGAACCTCCGTTCGTTTGATGTCTGTCTCTCTGGCACGCTGAGACTTGTTAGGCGATTTGCCCATAGCGCTATCGAAGGCCCGCGCCGACGCGCGAATTTACCGCATTATTTTAAAAATTAGAAAATATTGGATTATAATAACGAATGCAACACGTGTTTCACATTTCAATTCACACTTTCCACATAGATCTCTACATGAACTAAATCTGTATATATTTCCTCCAAGACTAAATCAGTAGATACATAATAATCTTTGTTTCTGACAATATGTAATAATATTAACAATAATATTATTTAAAATCTCCAAATTAATTATTTGATTACGAGGTTAGGTACACGTGTCAGGATTTGAGTGGGAAATCAGCGAAGTTAAAATTAAATGTTTGAATGTTTGGTGAATTGAATGATGTTGATTGACTGAGCTCGTGTAATTGATAGAATTAGAATACTGAATGAACTGTGTTTATTTTGCTGGAAAATGGGATCACCTGTCTTTTCCATGTGATTTAAATTGGATGCTACGGTGTTTCAATCAGAAAGCACGTACTTCTTTCAAATTACTGATATCTGATTGCTTATTGAATTTCAAACATTTATTTCAGTTCAAAGCCCGGTGTTGGTAACGTAATGTTATGTTGATAACGATCGGCTAGAAATTAATATATTATCTTTGATTAGTATCTACTTTTTAATTTGCTTGATACGTTTTTACTGCAAGAGAACGTAAATTTTGTCCTCGCTAGGAATTCACCGAACGACTTCCTACTTCTCAACATTCTTTAAACTTCTTCTTCTTCTTCTTGGTGTGCCCTATCAGGTCCCCCGACGTTGGCGATCACTCTGGAAAATGTATCTCTGTCTTGCGCTGCCCGGAAGAGCTCCTCCACACTTCTAATGCCGGTCCACTCTCGTTCATTTCGCAGCCAAGACATTTGTCCCCTACCAGGCCCTCGGCAACCCTATATCTTGCCATTCAATACCAATTGGAGCAAGTGATACTTCTCCCCTCGAAGTATGTGACCCGGATACTTTAAACTACTCTTTCCATTTCATTCTGCTTTGTAACAATCCCCAATTGAACCCAAAGTTACAACTGGAGCTTCACAAAATTATTTAATTATATTTTTTCAGCCGAATGTATATATTAAATACAATAATTTCTCCAAACCCTATCTAGGTAGAGATCGACTTTTGCAAAATAAAAGGGCGTGGTAACAAATGGTAAATAATGGTAATAGGTAATATATCAAAACGTCCATAGAGAATCCGAGGTCAAATAACAAGAAAGTTCAAATTTCACAAAATAAATTATAAATGTGATAAAATTACGAGAACGATATTTTTTTTGTACGAATATAAAATCAAAATCCAAACCATCGAAAGCTAAAAACTTAATTTTGAGTCACAAGGTTGGGCATGACTGGTTTAGACTTTATCTTCAATTTGTAGTAAACAACCTAGCGCCTGCTGAGCCCGAGTAATATGGGTCGAAGTGCCTCCGAGAGTTGACAAGTTGTTTTTCACCTTTACTGTTAAACAGAATTTCGTCTAGTATTGTGAAGAAAACAGAATATTTTTTGCTTTTATTAACATCCGATTTTATGTTACAAGCGCGATAAAGATGCGGGTCTCATTATTGGGTAGGGACTCTATTTATGTTAAGACAACCATTTTATAGTTTTATGTGACAAGATGAGAAGATTAAGGTTATGTTACTACAGGTTATGTATTTGTGCAGGTTGTTCAGGTAAAATTGCCCAGCATAATGTACACATATAGTAGAATATTGATGGTGTAATTTGCTGTACGTAATATCGATCGTCCAGTTGATTAGTCACACATCTCCGAAAAATCGAAATTTGAATTGAGTATGCAGTTTTATTTAAAAGCGTACCCTCTATCTGGCACAATACTCAGATTTATTGTGTTTAATTTGTAGAACTCCATTTAATTTAAAAAATAATAATTAAAATTAAATTAAATAATGTTATTCCAGCCGCATACTTTATTATCAAGTTCCGCAAGTATTTTAGTATGTATTTTTGGAACAGCTGTTTCGGTTTACAACACCATTTTCAAACTGTGCCAATGTGAAAATAATCTTGTAAACCGAAACAGCTGTAACAAAAATACATACTAAAATACTTGGAGAACTTGATAATAACATTTTCGACGTTTTAAAAGAATATGTTTGGGGTAAGCTTTTTTTTTAACTTTTTTCATGTTTGATGCTTGAAATACTGCAATTTTTAATCATTGAAGTGTATTTCAGATACAAAAATCTAAAAGGTAATTTTATCTAGTTTCTAAAGTGGATTCGTTTTTACCACATCTTTAAAAAAAGAAATATGTAGGACATTTAAAATACGTTGGAAAAATTCTGAAATTCATCGAGGAATTATAAATATATACAATAGATAAACAACCCCCTTTCACCCGTTTAGCAATGGGTACCTACAAGAAGTATTTTTTATCATTTTTTTAAATAGTAAGATTTTCTCATCCACGGTCGTTTATCAATTGAATAAAATTTTCACGACGTTTTTTAGGAAGGCTGCTAATGTTTTTTACAATTCTTTGAGTGTACCTAGGTAGGTGCCCATTGCTAGGTGTTTTTAATCTTTACCTCAACTTTCTACATTAGTGGAAAGTGGTAAGCACTCTATTTAGAATTATTATTTAAAAGCATTAATGTTCATGGTTGTTTATTGTAGAACCCTGCGGAGGGTTAATATTTAATGCGCATACCACGCGTATAATTTAATAATGATCTGAACGAACAAAGGGGGAATTACATTTTATTTTCTTGGGTACAAACAGTTTCTAAGTCATTGTTTGGGAACGTACGTCTTCCTCTCAGTAGAAGCAGACGCTTCATACTATCTAGGACTTCGTCTCGTCTGGCTATTTTGTGTGGCTTAACTAGAAGGTAGGTAAAAAATTAATTATCCTACATATTGATTAAGGTTAATTAAGATTAAAGTCTTAAAAAACGGATTGCAATCTTTAGAGTACAGGCGTCGCATCGCGCGTCCGTCGGCGGGAATGCTATCCTTGTTCTACGGTATTTCAATAGAAGATGCTCCGAGGAACTAGCCCTTGATGCTCCTAGGAACTAACATTGATCCCTTCGGCACCGGTTCATAGTCGAAAAACATATTGTTGTTATTTTTCACATAAGCACGGGTCGCTTCTTCGACTCGTTCTTGTGTTCAACAGCTCGGCGTGGAACGATTTGCCTGCCTCTGTGTTTCCTCCTTCCTACAACATGGGTCTCTTCAAGATCAATGTTCATTCCTTCCTCTCTTCAAAAAAACCCTCCACACAGCATCTCAGACGACAAGGCCCTGAGGGAAATTATTTTATTTATTAAAAATATCTTTTCACTTACCGATAAACACGAACACCGTACATTTTCTAACGCGGGCATTGAATCAGGCTCAAATACGATGTGAAAGCTCCGTACCTACAGTTGTTAAAAATCTTAGAAGTAATAAAAACGGCAAGCCATTTGTTCTTTCATGGGTGGGTTTGCCTTGGTTGCGTCGCGGAATCATTCATATATTCTATCGAATCAGCGCAGACGTAAATAGTGCTCCGAAGGAAAGGCCGCCTTTGATTCAATTACACCCCCTCCCCCCACCCCCACCCATCAAGGCTGAAGTTTTATCAGATGCATAGCGGTAGCTCAACTTTGTTCATTTGCATGTAGCATATTTAATTTTAAATTAATTAAATTTCACTTCCTCAAAAAACCACACATTTATTTCAGCTTGGTATTGTGCGGTGTGCTGTTTATTTAGGTTCCATACAACTCAGAATCATGCAAATTCAACGCCCCTTTGAAAAGTAATTAAAAGTATTGAGAAAGGAAAAAAATAGCCCCCTACCTAACCTAACCTACTCTATTAAAAAAAAAATTTCATCACTTTTAATGACTTTTCAAAGGAGGTATTCTGGTGTTGCATGATTCTGAGTTGTCCGGTAACCGTTTATTTATTTAACTCTTCACTAATAAAATTTAAAATTTAAAAAACGTCCTTAGACATTTGTGGAATGTGCTTGTTTTTAGACGTTGGGGAAGTTGTCTTCCTCGGATGACCCGGATTTGTACCGATTTATTACACATTTCCCTTAAGAAGAAGTTATACAAAACAAAGCTATGAGATGTATACTGGGGAAATACGCAAGGATTAATCAAATGAGAGAGGAGCTAAATTGGATTCCAATAAAAAAGAGACTACTATTTAACGTGTTAATGTTTGTGCATAAAATTATGAAAAACCAAATGCCAAAATACTTTAAGGATGAAATTATTTTTAATAGAGACATTCATAATTACGAAACAAGAAATATAAACAGAGTTCGATCGCCACAAATGAAGAAATCAAAATCACAGAACTGCCTAATGTACAGAGGACTAAAGATGTATGATGAAAAGCCTGAAAGTATGAAGAATGAAGAAAGAATGAATGTATTTAAAAAGAAATGTTATGCTTACTGTAAAAATATTTAAACTTATCAAATGAAATGTTACATTGTGCTTATTAGTTTATATTCATGTAGTATAAACTAACTCAATAATAAAAAATTAAAAAAATAAAGTTTCCACAAAAAAACTCTCCACATAAACACGCTACAAGGTTTACAGAAAATTTATTAATACCAAAAGCAAACAAAACAATTTTCCAAAAAGCACCTTTTTACATGGCCATCAAAGTATACAACAACCTACCACATGATATTAAACAAATACAAGATACACTCAGATTTAAGTCATCACTAAAAACATTCCTTCTGAACAGGTCTCATTACTCATTAAGTGAATACCTCACATAGGTACAACTGTTTTTATATTTATGTTTATTTAATAAATTAAAACAAATTCACTTTGTATTACACCACTTTTATATTTATATTTCATTTGTGTTCATATCTGTATGACATGTTAGGTTAACTGGAAGAAATAGGATATATGTACCTATAAGTTATACCTTTTGTACTAAATGAAAATTTTGTACAATAAATGATTTTGATTTTCATTTTGATTTATATGTATAAAAAAATTCACAGTGCTTCTTTAAATGCTGTTTAAGATAATGCCCGCAAGATTTTTGCTCTATTTTAAACGAGTCGTGTTTTATTAAACATTTTCGCAATTTTCGCATCGATTTTGTCGCTGTAAATGTTAGCACTCTCCTCTAACATTCGTAATTTCGTATCTCTCCATCTTCTTCGTTTCGGGCCCGGTTGCAGAGCCTTAAATTGATTCCCTAATTTTTTTGTAATCAATTTTTTGAAAATAATTATGTTCACATGACTGATTGAAATTAATGTATTGTGTATCGAGTTAGCTTTTTTTACTCTCTTGGTTTTTCGGATATTTTCCTATGCGAAAACCAATCCCCTGATTGAACCGTTTATAATTGACAACATTGGGAAAAACTCATTTTGGTGTCATTTTGGATTGCTGATGTAAAAAATATTATCAGGTCACATTCCTGCAGCACAAAACCTCAGCCCCTGTCATGTAAGACCAAACAGCTTAGGTTTATATTGTTTGTATCACGTGCAACGTAACCACAAATAGAAATACAAATACCATACTTTATTTTTACTTACTTGTACATATATTTTCACGAAGCAGCGAACCGCGAATTTGCCAACTCCGGCAAACTGAATGCGCCGTCGTCGTCGCCGGAGAATATTCCGAAATATCGCCAGACGCCGCGACGCTGCGAGGCGCTTTTCGTTGCCTAACAACACAACACTGCTTGCATGGCTGAGCGGAATTACGTAAATAGCACCACTGCCAACTGAACACTGAACCCTTCGCTTCCTGGAAAGTAAAGTAGCAGAAGCAGAAGGATTTCCCTGTGCAACGAACCGTGAACTCCTTCCGACCGATAGCCATTGTGGCATTGATATAACTTTACGGCGCTGAACATTACTGTCGTCGCACTTTGGTGGTATTTAAGATGCATTCTATGGTTTTTTCGTTTGAGGGATTGTAGCTGCTTGTAATGAAATGCAATGGGCCGAATTGTGGATATATCGAGGTTTTAGGGATGTTTAATTAAATAATAATTAAACAGTACTTTGTCAGCGTTAGTTTAGTTACACAACTAAACTATAATAACTAAACTGTCCCAGCAACAATCTTTTATATTTTTAAGTAATAAATTTAAGATGTTTACTGAAGAATTCACATCATTAGTATTCTGGTCAGTGAAGAGTACATATTATGGTAGTTGTTCCCACAATTTCTACAATAAAAAATGTCGAATTCTAGGTGAAATTCTGAGGTAAGTAAACTGGTATTGGCAAGGAAATGGAAAGCATAAAAGTGGTCAAAAAATGCCCATAAATCAAATAAATTTTTGAAATCAAAGGTCAATCGAAAGCCCGTTTAAAAATATCGCTGTAAATTTATTTCTCTGAATCTTTTAACACATTAACATTTTGACGCTTATGCTCCGGCAGCACAAATTTTTGCGGGAAATTGTTATAACACTGGCTTCGCTAGCTGCCAGTTACCATTATCCAATAATAATTGTCATTTTGACAGTTTAAAAGTAGCAGCCGATAGCCGATTTCGACTATCAACATAGGCGAAATTTAGTGTGAATCACTTTGCTAATGTCACTCATTTTTGATCGTCAAATGACCGCCAATACTGAAGGTCTCAGGCGATTTCATAATGCATTATGGTAGCGAACAAAGTGACGATGCTAATAACACGATGGGTGTCTTTTAAGCACGCGGATTGTGAGAATGGTACAGGAAAGACCGCGTTGTAAAAGGGAACAAAACGCAATTATCATAAAAGGCATACATAAATCTAGAAATAAACTGTTAAAAGATGTTCGCATCAGAAAATCACACATGTTTTCCCGAAATGAAATTTTGGATCATTGAGCAATTGATGAAACCACTGAATCCATCGTTATTTTGTAAATGTTATGTAATTAAACACCATCATGGATGCTTTCGAGAGTCTGCCGTAAAGCGTAAATAAAATTCCACAACACCGCGTTTATTTATAAATAAGTTTAGATTGTACCCGGTGTTAAGGGTCGTACTTTTTTTTTTCATTAGCTCCACACAGGAGGCCGTGAGGAAAATATTTATAAAAAGAACAATTTAAAAAAAAAGTTTACAGGCGTTAAAGCGAAACTTTACCAAAACAATCTCAACCAATAAGTGAGGACGCAATCAAAGCGACCAATGAGCGCAGACCTAACGTAATTTCCGTTTCATAACTCAAGCAATAGGAGCCTTTAAAAGTGACATCATAATCAAAGCGGGGAATGAGCGCAGTTAATATGTCGCAGGAGCGGAAATCGTCATTTCCGTTTCATCCGAAATCCAAATCACAGTGGGGCTATTGAAGTTTCATTTCAAAAATTATTATTATAAGAAACACAGATTTCAATTACCTTCCAAGATCCATGAAATTATCCAATGTGTTAAGGACATTCTTCATATACCTGACATTATTTGGAGTAAAAAGTAAATGATATTTTGGTCTGATCTATATTATTTTCCTAAAAAATATTGGTATTGAATTACATAACTTATCTGCGACTTCCATGACACGGGCCGGAGCTTGTTGTGGTATTCGAGTGAACAGAAACACAATGTAATGTGTGAAAAAAATCTGATTTTGTGTTTCACACGCGGTAGAAGTAAAACCTTCAAAAAAACTAAAGTAGACAAGAGAGGCTACGAAGCACCGCACAAAGAAGAGACCAATAGGCTACGAAGCAACCCATAAAAAGGAGACTGATTATACTATCTCATTCTTTCGCAGGCTAAATCCTACAGATGTATGTGTTTGTACGTTTTTAGTTTTGATATTTTTCGTTTCATCGAGTTTCAAATCATAACCGTGCTAAAGAAGTTTACAACGATCGGATGTCAGAAAATCTGTTTATTTCTACTTCAAAAATTTGCAATCATTCATTTATTTAAGAAAACAGAATCGAAAATAATCTGTAATAAATTCTATGCTGATAGCGAATATCAGTCTGCTTAGCAATGTGAATCGAATCCTTTCTGCAAAAAATATGACTCTCAGGGGTTATTTCACCATCCTCCCGATAGCTTATCCACACGATAACGAATTTTAATAAGTAAACAAATAAGTTCTAGCATCAGGTAAAAAAAAAACTCGGCTAAATCATCCTATATATAGCCACTATTGATGTATTCGAGTACCTACCGAATGGTAAATTCAGAATTTTTAAATAAATAAATCTTGTTTGATTAATCGAAAATGTACGTTATTGTATAAATAATCTATGAGGAATACGGTGAAATTCCCCTTCAATATATTATTTAATCATTATTTCATTCAGCAGACCAACTTTAATTTCCCGTGGGAAACTACTGAACGCTTTGGAATAATATGGAAATGGGTTCAATCAAACATTCAAATCAAAAAAGTTCCTTTTCAATTATATTTTTGATTAATTCTACGAATTTATGAATTTTTCATTTCCTCGTGGTTGATTGGTTGGTCTGCGGTGATTTGCTTGCTTAAATTTATTTTTATCTTTGATTTAAATGAAGGAACACCACGGAAAATTTTTTAATCCAACTAAAATTTTGTTATTATGAAACAAACTTTACAGATAGGTATCAAATATTATTTACTAGCAGACCCTGCCACACGTTGCTGTAGCTAATGAAACACAACGACAAGCCATTACAAAACCTTTATAACCAACACCATCTGTTAAATCAAATCCAAACCACCCGCATGTCAGCCAGCAGTCCGCTGCCCGCTGCCGCGCCGCTGGCCGGCCCGCTCCCTTTATTTATATATTTCAACCAATTTACACAAAACCCTGACAAATTATATACCTAAAAACCTTCCTCATGAATCACTCTATCTAATGGTGAAAACCGCATGAAAATCAGCGGGACAGCGGGAGCGACTTCTTTTTTTATATGCGTTGTGTAAGTTGAGACTTGCCTATAACAATTATAAAAAATCTACATATTTGTTCGCAAAATTAACTTTATTGAGAGATTTATCATGTATAAAGTATCACTCAGAAATATTTCGTAACTAGCAGTTAAAAAACCGCTCCCGAGGTTTTTGCTGCTAGGCTCTGCGGGCGGCTTTTGGTTCGGCTTTGCCCAGTTTGAGTGTTGGTGACCATTTTATAAATCCGATAGGAACTGGTTTCAAAAATAGCAGGATCCTCGAATACACTTGGATTCAGTGACAGCTAGTCACCTGGACAAAGTACCAACGACAGGCAATGACGTCATATATAATATATAGACGCTTAGTATTATTATTCAGAACCGCCAATTATAATAATAATAATCATATTATCGTCACTCTCTCCATACCCGGAGAGATTCACGAATTACAAATCCAATAGTATTTTTGTTATTTATTTTTGGAGTGTTATGCCGTGTTGCGCTACTTCTTCCTATAGCCATCGTTTCGAACAGCGTTTCACTGTCCATGATCAGGGCAGATGTATCTAAAATTCAAATCATATCAATCCAATAGTACTTACGCCTGCCGGGTGATGTTCCTCATGCTAGCTGTTAATATAAGTGGCGACATCTTTTGGCAATGCATTAATTCTATCACAAGAGTATATTTGTAAACAAACTCTACGTACGAAAACAGTTTTGCATAAGGCGCGGCGTTAGAGTTGTATTCTTAGCCGGATTCTTAAATTTCAACTGAACAGTCGCTAAGCTATTAATACTGTTTGTGACGATGACCCAGCGAATGTTGAGTCAAAAACATTTATCATACCTCAAACATATGCATTGTTTGCATACATAATATAATTATATCTTCTTGTACGGTGTATATTACACAAGTGTTGTTTGGGTCATCTCACATGGTGCTACCCTTTCGAATATCATTTAAAAATTGAATTATCTATTTGCAATATGTTTATAAAATTTTCTTTAGTGGGCGTTAAAAGCGATTATATCCATATATCGCAAATCCCTAGAATAGTGGTGTTAGTCGAAATTTTCTGATTGATATAGTTTTATTTTTATCTCTGATTGGTAAAGGGATTGTGACTATCTATGACTCACGAAAACCGTATTTAAGTTTCTCTATCTCCGCTAGATGCCGTTAGCCACTCTTTCCGAGGGGACCGCTTGTTTTATCATTCATCATTTATTTTTACTCTCCTGTAAAAGTTTATTTTTTCGATCTTTGAAAGGTAGTTATTCATTTGACTAATTTTGTACCCAAAGAGAAACACACTCCGCAAGACCCTCGGTGTGTTGTGCAGAACTCCAGAGGTTTCTCTCAACTTGCTAATAACTGTAATAACAATAACCTCCGCACGGAGTTTCGCCTCTCGAGAGGTAGCATGTTCAGGCAGGGCGCTAATTAAAACGTATGTTCGAGAAATAAGTCTCTTCGTTAGAGGTCCCTCCCCGTAAAGAGATGGTTCAAAATAATAAACTTATGAAATACGTAATTCCACCAAACTTTGAGGAGAAACACTGATTGGGTGCTCCTAGGAAAGTGGGAGCAGGAGCATGTAGGAACTTTTCCCGAGAGAATTCACATATTTGTGGGTTAAATTACTAAGAGTAATTTAACCCACAAATATTTGAGTAATCTGAAAGTATGTTGCCTGTTGTATGCTGATGATGCGGTGCTGATTTCTAACACTATGGAAGATCTACAGTCTCTCGTATCTAGGATGAACGAAGTATGTATGAAGAATGAGCTAATGATGAATGTAAGTAAGTCTAAAGTCATGGTGTTTGAAAGGGAGAGTACGAAAACAGTATGCAACATAGTTGTGAATGATGAATATTTGGAGCAGGTGGATGAGTTTGTGTATCTGGGTAGTATGTTTACGAGAGATGGGAAGGCTGAAAGAGATATTGAAAGAAGGGTGAATGCCGATAACTCCATTAATGGTGGACTGAATGCCGTTGGCGCTAATAAAAAACTGTCAAAAAAAGCGAAGCTAGCAGTCCACAATGGAGTCCTGGTACCTACCCTGATGTATGGCAGTGAGGTATGGAACTGGCAGAGGAAGGATGAAAGTAAACTGAATGCTGTTGAAATGAGATCCCTGAGACGTATGTGTGGTAAAACAATGTATGATCGTGTGAGAAATGTGGATATCCGCAAAGAATGTAAGGCTGATGGAAGCATAATGAGTAAGATTAAGAAAGGGACCCTCAGATGGTTTGGGCATGTAGAGCGAATGAACGAAGGAAGTAGTGTAAGAAGAATATACGACGCGAATGTGAATGGTAGAAGAAGTCGGGGACGCCCGAGGAAGACATGGCACGACCAAGTGAATCAGATACTTGAGTCGGGTCATGTCAAAAGTCAGAATAATAGAAGAGAATGTATGAGACGATGTATGAATGTGAGTGAGGCAAAGAGTGTGTGCCAAGACCGAGTTGTTTGGCGGTCCGTCCTCTCTGCCTACCCCTGCGGGGAAATGGCGTGATGGTTAGTTAGTTAGTAAATTACTAAAATGTACCATGAATATTCCATTTAAAAATTACTTGTTGTTCAAATACGAAACAATTCAGTGTTCGAGCGATTACTTCGATACTTAGTTCGATTATTTTGGGATACTAAATTAAACAAAGCAAAGGTTATGATCTATGTTAAACGAAAGCCTGGTGAAAATCCAGTAAAAACAAAGTAAAGAGATATCTAATTAAATGAAGACAATATAAGCGAAACTCAATCGAAAATCTGAAAACAGAAAAATCAGAAAAAGATATTGACACATCTGGGACTCGAACCCAGGACCTCTCGCTTACCGGGCGAACGCGCTAACCACTGCGCCACCGTGTCGATATCCAATTCGGTCACTTTTAACTGTATCATACTTCGACTAAGAACCACCCACACTATCTTCATTTTTCTTTTTTATAATTTTAATTAAAAGTGACCGAATTGGATATCGACACGGTGGCGCAGTGGTTAGCGCGTTCGCCCGGTAAGCGAGAGGTCCTGGGTTCGAGTCCCAGATGTGTCAATATCTTTTTCTGATTTTTCTGTTTTCAGATTTTCGATTGAGTTTCGCTTATATTGTCTTCATTTAATTAAATATTACAATTTGAGGTTTTACTCATAAAGTTAAAATAAAAATAAAAATAAAGAGATATCACTTATAAAACAATACCGGTATATAATACTTATAAAACAAAACCTACCTTATCTACCTGCCTCCTGTTATATGTATCTTTTAATGTAATATCTTTTAGTTATTGTAATATTTCAGTTTGAGTTAATTATTAATTTCTAGATACACAATGTGATAGTATAATGAGGAAATCTATAATTAGTTTCTCAGTAAGGTAAATAAAACATGTATAAATTAATCAAATTGTAAACTGCTGATTTCCCTAAAATAATTAAATAAATAAATAAAACAAAAATTAAATTTAAGTACTTATTGAGCCGCAGTTCTCCGAAAAACACATAAAATGTTGTGATGATCCAGTAAAGAAAAAGCAAAGAGCGTTCAAAACAACATAAATCAATTAATTTGTTACAAAGTTTTTGTATCCCACTTTTGAAAATAGGCGTATGATAAATCTTTAGTCACTAGCTATAAGTCTAAGATATAAGTCACTAGTTATAATTATAAATCTTAGTTGGGCGTCAGTTACATTAATTCTGTTATATATTTTAGGGGATTTTTCACGAAAACAGCGCTATATAAATCAGCCAGAATTTTCGAAATACTCCGTTTGATAGTTAATAAATAATTTTCTTTAAAAATTTGGAAACATCAAAACATCATCTCGGTTTAAATATTCCTGCTTGAAATTATTCGTGTTCAGCTCACTCAAATTTGCTTTGAAATTTCCAAAATTGAAACTGATTGCGTGAAAAATATTTTTGCATTGACAAGCGATAATTTGCTTCGAAATTTCCAAAATTGTAATTGATTGCGTGAAAAATTATTTCGCATCGACAAGCGATAAAATAGGTAACTACCTACACCTTATTAGAAAACATAGAAAACATAAAAAAATATTATTTTTTTAAAAGAAAATTATCAGTATGTATTTTGAAGGGCAATGTTCCTGAGGTACCTAAATATTTTATAAATTCTTTCAACTTCATTAATCCTACAATAATAATATCCCGTGATTTCTTCGCTAATTCAACAAGAAAAGGCGATAGAATTGACTTTTCGAGATTCGATATTTCATGAAAAGAATAAAAAAATATTGAAAATGTGTAATTTATTTTCTACATTAGCTTCATATAGCAGGCCCTGAGAATTTCAATTCTTCTCAGGACCTATGCTTTGTGGAGTGTATCTTAAGGAAAGGAAGGAGAGAAAGGTATGTGAAGGAAAAAGGTAAGAGGGGTGGGTGAGGAGGAGTATGGGGGTCACAGACGTAATAATCAACCCATTCCACTGCGGTGCAAGGCTGTTGAAGGAGTCAAAAGGCCTCTCTCAACCGGTCTCTCCCGATCCGGCTTGCCACGCAGTTGGTGGTCAGATGCATAAGCCTCAAAGACACGGACAAACCTCACCCCATGAATCCGGGCACCCCTGATAGGTTACCAAACGTAGCGAACCACTTAGGTTACCTATGGCATTGGTGTTGGTCATCCAATAAATGGTTCCCAAATTGAAATTTAGTTTACTGCTTATTCAACATGAGTTGAAACAGAAATCTGACACGTGAGCAATGGCATTTATAAACTTCTCGGATTGTTCTCAGGACAGTATTTGTTTTCAAAGAATTCCGAAAAAGTTTTGCTATCAGCTGTCTCTAAATGTTTGTAAAAGCGACTTGTAAACTTCCTGCGACGACCAACGAACTTTGTAGTTAGAACTTTAGTTCTTCATTGTTTGCAACTACCGTCTCGGCAACCTGTCAATGAGGCAATTATTGTTTTGCATTTATTACCAGTAGTTACTACTCGTCTTCGCAAGAGTTCTAAACCATATTATCGTATGCAAACTATTTCAAATTTTTGAAAACGGAAGAGGAAGTTTTGTGAAGGAACAAGGTATGCGGGTTCACTGTCACTGAGGGATGGACTATAAATCCATCCTTCTCACTCAAAGATATTCAAATACAGAAGAGATATGCTACGGTGTCCGCGCAACTGTCGCCGGACTACGCGCTAATTAGCGTAGTTTTCATACAAAAAGAATTTGTTCATTTCGTAGATTTTTTGAAAATGTGCATTAATATTGGTTAACACTATATTTTGAATAAAGAAAGAATTCGTTCATTTAGTTTAACGTTCGTTTGGTTTATTCGTTAATTATTTGTTCTTTTGGTTTATTTGTTAATTGGTAAACAATATCGGCGACACCCGGAAGCGCAGACCCACATAGTAAAAACAGCAGATAGCACATCTACCTTATATTTCAATATCTTTGTTCTCACTGCAGTGCAAGGCGACGGGTCGAGAAGTCCGGCTGGAGAGTGCAAAAGATTTCCCTCAACCAGTCATTTTGAAAATTTTCCGCCCACATTAAAAAAATCATACACATGAATTCACCTATCTTTTATGGATTATCACAAATTTGTAGGGTTAAAAAAAAATATATATATATTATAGAATCGTAAACTTTTCTCTAAAAACTTTGGTAAAAAAAGTGGTACACTTTTGGACCGCTTTCAATCGCAGAAAAATAAAAGCCGTCCATATTTTGACCTTAGTCGCTCCAGCGGCTAATACCCCTTCCCTTCCCAGAACTTCCTCTCATTCCTTTCCTAAAAAGACCCCCCACACAGAATCCCCAATAATGACATATTCCCTGAGGGGAATTATTTTCCTCACTGCCTTTTGTGAGGAGCTAATGTAAAAAAAAATTAAGTCACTGCACTTGTTCGCTTCCCCTGCATCCACAAAGTCCGAGTAGAGTGAGGACTCAGTGTTTGGCAATCCGCGAGCCGCATAATGTACGTGCAAGTCGAAAGCTTCACTAAACCATCTATTCACATCTCCCATGCTCCATAATCGCATACCTTCCTCTATAGCGCTAGCACTCGTCTACTGCCCGCTTGTCTTTCATTCGACTGCCCTTAAATAAATTACGGTGCCATTAAAAGGGATGTTGCAGTTATGTTGCGAATACAAAGACATTCATTCATTGGTTAGCGATTTATAAGGTTTGGAGTTGAACACTGGTTCGTAGCCAAGCTGAGGGTTGAATATTAATGGGCTGGTTTGGGTTTTAGATTGCTTCCGTGCCCGCTTCTTCTGCCCGTGTTTCGTAATGAAACAATGTTTTGGTGTTGTTGATGAATGAGGGCGTAAACATTTACAGGGTCATTGAAAAACAATAACTAAAATTAAAATAACTGTTTTAAAAAACCGCAAACATCTTTTCCCGTGCATTTTAAGATAAAAATCATTGAATTACCTCTAATAGTTTTTTTTGTAATAACAGTTATTTTAAATGTTGTCATTATTTTTCGATAACCCTGTACTTTTGATTAGGACTTGTTGATGCGCTGACTAAATGAGGGGCGACCGGACAACTCAGAATGAAATCAATTCAAAACTTCCTTTGAAAAGTCATTAAAAGTGATGAAAAAAATTGGTAAAAGAAGTTACGCTGGGTTAGGGTTATGGGCTACTTTAAAATGATTTTTTTTCGTTGCTTTTAATAACTTTTTAAAGAGGTTTTGAGTTGACTTGATTCTGAGTTGGCATGGAACCAAATATATTTTATTGTAAGGAGGCAGAGTTAACTTTTAATTACTTATTTATTTATTTATTGCTTCTTCACAATTTATATACATATATTTTTAGCATGTAATTATTAACCCCACTAGGGTTCGCCTGTATCGGGGTTAATAATTTCACAATTTAATTAAAATAACACACGCAAATATCGGTCATGCAAAACAGTTATGTAAAAGCAAAATAATAAAATTTAAAAATAAAATGATAAACAGAGAAAATAATAAGTGATAAAAATATATGAATTAATAACAAAGTGTTGAGAGATCAGACAAAATGTTCTCATTCATTATATCATTAGTTCATACCATTTTCAAAAACAGATAAAATTTAAAAAAATATATGTCCTTAGGTTTTTTTTTTAAATATGTGTAAAAAAAAAAAAAAATGAAACAAAACAATGATTTATAAGCGATTACATTAGAGCGAATCTTTCTTATGCAATATTAAAGTGACTATCAAATAATTATGAAATAAATATGAATGAAACCGTTTTGATCACAACATTATTGTTTTCATTCCATTTAAGTGACCGTTTTCATTAAAATATGATTGTATTTTATAGTGTAAGTGACACCTTAGAAATGCCATCCGTGTGATCTTTTAGTTTTGACAAAGTTAAGGGATACGATAACCCATATATATTTATTTATTTATTGTTTCTTTACCTTTTTAATTTAGGTGTTATTGTTTAAATTGAAATTATAATTTGGTCTTTGAGAGAACTGTGATTAGTGATTACTGCAATAGTTATTATAGAATGTAGACTAGTGTTCTGTGACTTCAATCACCCGTATTTATGACTAGTTGTTAACCTCTCAGGCTAACTTGTAGGTAACGGAACAAATCATTTAGGTCTCATAGAAATCGTGATGACTCTCAGATTAATATAGTAGAATCATGGATAGATATGTGATCTAAACGGTGTTAGGAAGAGAAAATACCTGGCTTTAACACATTATAGAAGTTAACTAAAAATAAATAAAATGTACACCTTTATGAAACCAAAGTTTCCGACCGCAATTTGAAAAAAAGTTATGAAAGTTTGGGAATTTTTTATCAATTATTTTCACATGAAATGACGAACAAATCGGGTGGATAACGTTTATAATATATTTCCCTAATAAAATATGTATGTTTTATTTTCATTATCAGTAATTTTAGTTAGAAAAAACCACAGGTGAAGCATTTTTTAAACTTTTTTATGTTTGCACTCAAAATTTTTATATTTAAAAAATTATACTTATGTTCATTTCAAATTATAAAATTTGGAAGCTTAATTTATCACCTTTCAAATAAAGTTTTTAGTTTTCAGATGCGTTCAGAAATATTCCATTTGTTTGAATTTTTTTGCGAAGCGGAAATATTTTGACCTCCAAACAAAAGATTTACTAAGGGGTTAAAGTTTGTTGAAAGTTAATTATTAAATTATTGTGAATATAAATACTTTTCAATTTTTGTAACCTTAGCTCTAACGCCATTATCACCTAATGCAATATTAGTAGCGCCAATAGTAACCAGACCAGGTGGGGGCCACAAGTCGAAATAATAAATTAATCATACTCTATTCTCTTGGTTATATCTGATTATATCATTGAAGAAGAAGATAACACTAAACGAAAATATGAATGAGAACAAAACATAAAAAATAAACAGATAACGGTCGCAACCGGGACTCGAACCTAGAATCTCTCGTCTTACCGGGATGAACGCCTTTTGCAATTAGGCCACTGCCACTATTTGCCAATCTCATAATTAGATACACTATCTAAGTTACAAACCAGTTCTTAGAACAATTGTTTCCAATGAAAATATGTATATCATAAAAAACACTAGCAGACCCGGCCACCCGTTGCTGTGGCTAACGAAACACAACGCCATTACCCAATCTTTATAAAATCCACACCACCCGCTTGCCAGCTGCCCGCTTACCGCTGCCCGCTGCCTGAATTGAATATTTGAATTTATCGGCTTTTCTCTACTATAATAAGCATGTATTATACATATAAACTAATTTAATCGCCACTAATTATACAATGCTTGCAATGCAAGACTGGATATTTGAAAAGGGAAAATCAAATACCTACTTACTCTAGGACATCTATTTTCCAATTTCTTCCGTAGAACGAATTTCAAAAGTGACTATAGTACGGCCCGCCAGCCGTTTTAAATCGCACAAAAATATGTTTTCTTTGAATTTCTCGGCTTTTCTCTAATATAATTTACATGTATTATACATATAAACATTCCTCACTCTATCTATTGGTGAAAACCGTATGAAAATCCGTTGCGTAGTTTAAAAGATTAACGCGCACATAAATTTTGAGCGACTTCATTTTATACTATGACGGTTTAATAAGAGGTGGCAGTGGCCTAATTTGATAAAGCGTTCGTCCCCGTAAAACGAGAGGTTCTGGGTTCGTGTCCCTATCTGTCCCTGTTATCTTTTTATTTTTTCTGTATCTTGTTCCAATCAATATAATATACATCTTCTTCAAATATAATATAAGACATTGATGGAAATAACCTTCAAAAATTATAAAATTTGTTTAGTTTACAAATATGAGATGATGGTTTACGTGTAATCTAACCACTTAATATTTCTTTATTTTAAATCCCTCTTCCACAAACAATTAATTTTGTCCTCCCTTACTAAACCCTTTTTGCCAGGCTAAGTTAGTTTCATAAATCTGGTTTGTTTTTACGAAAGTTACGAAAAATAACAAACTTTTAACATTTTATAATTACTCTTCATATTATACGAGTTATTCACCCATTAAATTTAAACTGGGACTTCCAAGCTGTGACTTTTGATTATGTGTCTAAATTGTGTAATTTATATTTATTTATTTCCTTTTATTACCATTCCGTGTAATAATTATCCCTCCGAAAGGTCAATTTTGTGTGGTATTCGATAATTCAATATACTACGTCAATGGGTATTCCAGAATATAGCACAAAATTTCTCATTCTTATGCACTTCTTATTGCACATTCTTATTTTGCAGGCAACGTTCACAACACCCACACCAAAATGAATTTATTTACTAATATCGAACATGAAATCATCAATCAAATTAGCATCAATAAATTTATCGTTCACCGAAAGGTCGCTAATATGCTAAAACATAATTCTCTCAAAAAATATGTGCAATCGAATGAATGCATCGTGTCAATAATTCTGAACAACTATTGGGGCACAATTCATGCAAATTTTGCGAGGGGCAGTTGTTAATTAACTAATTATATCTGTTCACTATTAAACATTAAAAATCGTGAACCGTGGGGCCAATTAGTCGAATTAATCACAAACATTGATTTACAATTTTTCAAAATAAAATTAAAGCCTTCAATTACTTTTCATGATTTTTCAATGGGATGTTGAAATGCCACATTTGGATACGGTTCTAATCGACATTTTTTTCAAAATGACCTTTTAATGCTAAAGAATTTATTTTGTTCATTTCCATACCGAAAATATCAAATCAAATCTGTCTGTATTGTATTTTCGTAGATATATGCATGAAAAAGTGCTAAGCATTTCAAATAATCATTTATTTAACACGGTTCTATACACTATCTGTTTTATTAGAATCTGACAGTTGATCGTCATTACGAGGTGCATTATGGTGCAACATTCTTTATTCCCTGGAATTTGACACAGAAAATGCTCAACTACATTAAAAAATATATGTTACGTACATTCCAGTCTGCAATAATACTTAACTGGCAGCACTATTTAAGAAAAGTTCTTACATCTCTGACGCAAAACGCGTCATTGCCGCTGCTGTGGCTGCGCCGGGAAATCTCGCGAGATAAAAGCGTGCTATCTAAAAACAGCCCAGACAATGAAACGCCAACGCCCCTCCGATCGATAGCACGCTGCGACTAGCCCGGTCTAGCGGGTCTGGCAGCCTGCTGCGTGCTCTCAACTCCCAAATACTGCCTCTACCTAGTACCACTGCCTTTAGCTCTGGTAGCTCTGGCACTAGCTAGGGTCGGCTCAGAGCCCAAAACGGTCCGGAGACAGAATATTGTATATCGATTCGCGTGAACTCAGACCCCAAAGCAGCAGCCCACAGAATGGCGACTAGCGGCCATGTACGAGTATTTTTACGCTCTACTCTCTGATCTTGCGGGTTATTTTTTTTGCGGTAATTTAGCGTAGCACTATTTACTATTATTATTAATCTTAAAAACTAATTGATGTTTTCATTTCAATTTTCGTTGATATTAATTAATTAATCTTATTGATAATTCAATAATTATAAGTTTAATTAATTAGATTTTATGTTTTGTTTTTAAATTTATGCAAGAATTGCAGCGAATATTTTAATTAAATTCTTATATTAAATTATGAACCAACATTGGTTTTGAAAAATATTGATTTTTTTATTAAATAGTGTGAAGTAAGATACATTTTTTTAAATTACGTCAAGCGGTGATTTTGCTATTATCGCAAAAATATTCAAATATTTAAACAAACTTTGGAGGCTAAATTGGGAACCATTTCTGCCGTTGGTCAACCCCAGTGAATCGGTAGGTTTGGTGACGTAACAGGGGTGCCCTGGTTCGTGACGTGAGGTTTGTACAGATCTTGGCTCAGGACGCGTCTGTCAACATACTGCATGGTAGGCTGGATCGGGAAAGACTGGTTGAGGGAGACCCTATGGCCTCTCCAGCAGGACTCGATTGAATCAACAAAGCTTGATTCACACGTCCGTCACTCTTTGACCCAATGACCCCTAGGTTCCTGCCTATCTTCATACGTTTTTCGTTCCCAGAACTTTCTCATTCCTTTTCTTTAAAAGACCCTCCACACTGCATCCCCAAAGATGACATAGGCCTTAGAGAAATCATTGATCTCTGGACCACCTGTAAGAGCTATTGTAAAAAAATATACCTAACCATCTTTGCTTGTAGGCAAATTTGATTGGAAACTGGCACGTTGGAATATGGGTAAAATTCTCTGAAATGCCCAATTAATTAATTCTCGCGTTTCATGTTTATTCATCGTGATTAAATTTTCTGACTGATTTGGATTTATGTCTAAATTAAACACGTTTTGAATTGATAGTTAAAATAATTATTTCTTAGCTATCTAATCTTGCTGTGAATTTGAAAATTAATAGTGGATGCACTTTTCATCACAGAATCATTCCTCCCCTCAATTCTTCATCGTTACATCATCAACATAAACTTATTAAAAATATTTTATTATTTTATTTTATCTCAGTGTGCTGTATCACTTCGTGACTAAAGGTTAAATCGAAGTAAATTTGATATCCCTCATTTTTTCGTTTGGTAAATTTTCCAATTGAACCCTTTTTCAAAAAAGTTCTTTCAAGTATATACCCAACAATTCTTAATCATTGTAACATAACTTGACACATGCCTAAACGTCAGAAATAACTGAGAAATGCTCGTATTTCATCATGACCTTTTCGGTCCCAAACATTTCTCAAAATTGTCCATCGACCCTTTTGTCGTCCATAGCTCCATTGATCAGAAGAATCCTGCGACGTTTGTCAATCGTTAATTCACACGGTTGAATTATTACGCACTTTGATACATTATGTCGTTTACAATTCGTTAACCCTTAGACAGGCACCGTGATATATGTTGCCCCTGAATTTTGCCATTCCTGAACATTGAAGTGCTTCTACGCATCTCAAAATATTTTGGAGTGAAACTTCTATAGCTCCGCTGTGATTTGGATTTCGGATGAAACGGAAATGACGATTACTGCACCTGCGATGCATCAACTGCTCTCATTGGCCGCTTTGATTATGATGTCAATTTTAAAAGCTCCTATTGGTTGATATATAAAACGGAAATTACGCGAGGTCTGCGCTCAGTGGTCGCTTTGATTTTGAACTCACTTTTCAAGGCTCCTTGGTTGAGATTGTTTTGGTAAAGTTCCGATTCTACCGCTTGTAAACCACACAAGTTTTTTTTTTAATTAGGAGAGTTATTATTTAGTAGGTACATGGGAAACCACAAACGACGTTATTTTGCAACGCATTTTTATGTTACATCTGTCAGATGAGTAAAATAGGTGTATTTCCTAGTATTTACCGAGAATATTGTGAATTGCTTAGAATTCATCCAAAAAATCTGTGAACTAGGTACTCATTTTTGTAACATTTCTTTTGTAAAATTTTTGAGATCTGCTTTAGCAATTAATAACTTTATATTTTCAAATTATGTTTTCACAAACATAATTTTTTTTAATTGGATTTCGTAGGATTTGAACCTCCGTTCGCTGGAAGTCTGTCTCTCTGGCCGCTGAGACTTGTCAAGCGCCTTACCCGCTGTGCTATGGGAGGCTCGTGGCGAGGCGCGGATTTTCCGCATTGTATTAGAACCGACTAATATAATAATACATTTTAGTGACGCATTTCTGTTTCATCCGAATTTCAATTCACCAACGGGTCTAAAGAATTTTCACTTCAAAATAATGTTTCTTTTCTAATCTTTCAAAGAATGTATCCACCTACATTGAATTATTTTATTAATGCTAGATGGCTGGGCCCTTTTTAAGGTTTAGGTTTACTTTAGCCGACGATTGTGAAGCGACGTTTCTGCTATCCGTATTATTTGAGAGTTGGGATCGGCTGCCAAATCCGGAAGTTTCAGCGAATATTGTTATCAACTCTTTTGTTCAGTTTTCGCCCTCTTTCCCCTTCTGGTTCGTGACTTAATCAGCATAAAGAGAAATATAAGAAAATAATGTGACATTTTCACGTGGGTACAATGTGAAAATATTACGAAATGAGATATATTTGAATAACTGACAGAAAATAAAATAGTAGACCTTTTGGGAACAAAACAAAAAGTACACAATATCACAAAAAAGTACACAATAATACTTTGTTCTTGTAGGATTCATTATTGTAATAAAGAAAGGCGAATATAACTAAAAATTGATCCTGTTATTCTGTAATGTATGGCAATTCATCAAAAAGTAAAAAAACAACGCCAATTACAGATGGTTGTTAATTAATGTAAGGGTACCCTTAGGGAACGTACCCATACTACGTAACCAACATTTTTAACCCCCCCCCCCGTATTTTGACCCCCCCCTGAACAGGCCACGTAGTACGGGTACGTTCAATTACATTAATTAACAACCGTCTGTAATTGGCGTTTTTTTTTTTACTTTTTGATGAATTGCCATACATTACAGAATAACAGGATCAATTTTTAGTTACTATGGTTAAATTGGATTTTAGAAAGGTTGTGAAACTTCCTTAGCCCCGTTAGAGTGATTTAAAATTCGAATGAAACGGAAATGGCGCACTATGGCACCTACGAAACATCAAACTGCGCTCAAGACTCCTATTGGTTGAGATATAAAACGGAAATATAGGTCTGCGCTCATTGGCCGCTTTGTTTTTTTACGGATCTTCGGAATATAATGCGTAAATTCGCGCCTCGCCGAGCGCGTCCCATAGCGCAGCGGTATAGTACGTCGCAAATCTCAGCGGCCAGAGTGTTCCAGAGGACGGAGGTTCGAATCTCACGAAATCCAAAAAATAAACATTTTTGTTTTTGTAAATCAATATCCAATCCTCAAACCACTTTAAAATAAACAGGCAAAAGAAAGCGTCATCTCGATTTTCTAGTTCTCTTCTATCTCCTGTGAATTATACACTCTATTTTTTTTAATGATAAATAAATATTATTTACAAAATAGAGATCCGCATAAAATGTTTATAAGATCATCAATTCATCAATTTAGTTAGTATTTTATATAAACCAAACAGGCGAACATCGATAGGCGAGAGTGGGAAGGAAGGAGGTAATAGGGCATAACTTTCAAAGGGAACAAGTTTGATAACGGGTAATTTAATTTTGATTTTTTTTTTATTATGTGTAATATTTAAATTCGTCTTTACGCTCTTTCTAATTTCCAAGACTTCCTGTTCTTGGCACCTTTAAGTCTGTCTATTGTTGCAATTAGTTTTAAGTAAACCCTGATGAAGTAAGCTTTGCTTACGAAACATGTTGGTTTTTTAAGCAATGTGGTTAAAACTAAGTATTCTATTAATTTTGAATATATTATTTGCTTCGCAACAACATGCCGTCCACATTTAATGTTATGCGAATTAGGTTACGGAATTATTAAATAATAACTTCGGTACCTTTACATACATCAAATAGATATAGGTACATATATTACTATGCACCTTTAAGGTTGCAGTTCTTAGGTTAGGGACATTTTATTGAACGCATTGTGATAAAATTAATAAATCCGTGTTAGTTCAGAATCAAAAGAGTACACAAAAATTTATGTAATTCGTAAATTTCGGAAATTTAATCTTCCATTTTGTTTTGTTATCAGTTCAAGTTTGCCTCCGACAAAAAGTTAAGTCACGATGACGGACGAAAACTCATCACTTGATTGAATAATAAAATTTGGCAAAATTGCGCAAAATTTTGTAAACAAAACAAAACAATGATAAAAAACTGACTTGATTAATTGGAATGAAATTTAACGTATCTTAGATATTTCGATTTAGATGAATAATATGCTCAAAGCTCAAAGTCTCGCAATGGAGTGTGGTGAGATACCACCATTTTGGGAGAACTTTTGGTGTTTGGGGAACGAATCACAAACATAACCAGCATCGTGGTCTTCTTCCTCCATCTACAGACCCACAACATTCCCAAAAACTAATTGTAATGCCTCTCTTGATCCTTTACATAGATATTTGTCTTTATTATTAGCACTGGACCTTATTTCAGTACTATGTTATTTGATTGAAAGACTTTATTATTTAATTAAAAATATTCTTTAAGAGGACACACATCCTTATAACTGTCTTGCTAGAACTTATCCCGTAATTAGAATGATTTATCTGTCTCTGATCGGGTATCTTCGGCACACGTCGTAACCGACACCATATGACCCGAGCGTAACATAAACAACATAACAGTTATAGAACTAATCATAACTAATATTCCTATATATTAAACTAATTTATCTTCACCATTACTATTTAGTTGAATATGCTTAAAGATTTAGTATAGGGGAGATACAACCATTTTGAGAGATCACCACCTTGGTGTTTTTAGATCGGATTACATACATAGCCGGCATCGAGGTAATCTTAATACCAATCTCCTCCTCCCCATATCTACATATACCAAACATTCTCAAAAATGGTCTCTATCTCCAACTTCTTCCTCACTCCACTTCCTCCAGCTTCACGACCATGGAAGTGTTCACAACATTTTCCAATTCAGGGAAATTTGTAGTAAATTCTTTTTTAGTTAATTTAATACTCAGCCTCTGTTTTTAAGTTGTTTGGCATTACTTGAAAAACTAATGCATACACTAGATCACCTCACTTGTCCGCCATTGAAGTTATCGGTTGTTAGCAGTTGGTCGTTACCCGTTAGCCGTTAGTCGCTAAACGCTTCCGCTCCGAGCCAACACGTCCATTACATCTGTCGCATGCCGTCGCAGCGGATATTAGCCCGTCTGCAATCAGGGCCGACATTTAGTTTACCGGCGTGCAGCTAAGGACTTAATTTGATTAACCAATCGGAAGAGCGTTAGCTTCGGAATATTGCACATTTTTTGTGATTATTGGATAATTTGCGATTTATAGAATTTTTAACTTTTTGGCTTGGTGTTCTCGAAACGTAACACATTTTGTAGATATGTAACTATTTCAATTTGACATTCTTACGGTGCATGTAGTTTATGAAGAGAAAACTTCACATCACACGCAATCCTCCTAGTCTAATGGAATAACTGACAAACTATTAAATCCAAAACAAAAATTATTACTTCAAACCACTCCAAAATGAACAGGCAAAGAAAACACAAAAGAATAAGAAAACACAAATACTATTAAAATAACCAAATGTATAGGAAAAGGTAAAATAGAATTTGACGACAAAAATAAGCAAAAATCATCCTTTACATTGATAAAAAAGTGCTTCGTAGTATCCCCACTCTTGTCTACTTTAGTTTTCTGAAGGTTTCGCTTTTAACGTGATTTTTTTTTAAATTTCGTGTTGGTGTGGCGAAAATTTTTTCTACATTGAAGATTCCTTCAATATCAACGTATCAACCTACAGGCACATCAATTCGTATGATTAAAGGCATCCACTCAGAAAATAATCGTTTCTTGAAATGGCAAAGTCCTCCAAAACCTATTACATATTAGATACATTTATTATTATTTTCACTGCCTCTCGATCATTCCGGGACCATTCCGACAAATTGCCATGTTGGAAATGAAATTATATAAAGTGTACATGAAGACAATAAATGTGGGTAAATTTATTGCTTACATTCCAATTTATATTGTATTGAGATTAACAATTTTATAAATGAATAAAAATAACACAAAAATCGAAAGAACTTTATTTAACGTGACAAAAATGTTTCTTAGGAATTTATTTATTTATTTATTTTCATATTACATTTGGTTATAAAATGACGTATTGCCCATCTCACTAGGTGTGAAACGCCTGTGTTGAGATGGCAATTTACAGAGTGGTTATCTAAGATTTTGTAGTAATATTATGAAAATGGCAGGTTAATATAATTTTTTTTCTTTAAATATACAATTCAAGTATGTAACATATATATAAAAAGATTGCAGTAGGTACATGGTTACATATATACACACAGTAGGTATAAAGGCAAGTCTGTTTTTAAATACTTGTGATGGATATGTTTATTTGAGGTGATCAATGATTTTACTTTTAAATGTACTTTTGGTTTGCGTGTTTCTAATTTCAGGAGGTAGAGAATTGAACAGCTTTGTTGCATTATATTTAAAACTTCTTTGCCCATAAGAAGTTTGACAAACTGGGATGTTGAAAGATTTTACACTTGACTCTCTTAAGGCTCTTGTGTTCATTCGTTCTTCAAACATGTGTGTATTTTTAAATTGATGAAGCAGGATATTTTTTGAATACAGTTTTTGCAGGTTCGGAACATTTAGTGTCTTAAAAATAAAATCAGTGCTTGTTCTCAACGGGACTTTAAGAATAACCTTCAAAATTAGTTTTTGAATCTTTACTAAAGGCTCTAGGCAAGTATTTGTGGCACTACCCCAGCTGATAATACCATATTCAAGTGATGATTGTATAAGAGCACAGTAAACTTGTTTCAGTTGTTTTCTATTTAAAATATCTCTAACATTTTTAAAAAAATAGACGAGTTTCCTCAGTTTTGTCGTTAGGTTTGTAACATGTACGTTCCATTTAAGAAGATCATCTATTTGAATACCAAGATATTTAATACTGTCAACTCTACTTATAGAAGGACAGGTACATGGAGTTAATAGGGGGTTACAGCTGTGGAGTTTAAGGCTTTGTTGTGAAGGCAAGAACTTATTTGAAATTCGAAATGTTAGGAATTTAGTTTTGTCTGTATTCAGGGTTAATATGTGATCATTAAGCCAATTTTTAAAAATACGAAAGCCATTTTCTGCCGTTTTAAAGACTTCATCCCAAGATTTGGCGTGAAATAGCAAGACCGTATCATCGGCAAAACTTGTGATTTGTCCACAAATTTGTAGGTTACATAGATCATTAATATAGATTAAGAATAATAAGGGTCCTAGGATGCTACCTTGTGGAACGCCACAATGTGAACGCCACAATGAGTTACTAACGCGGCTTGCAGATACTCACTTGTGAATATATTATAATGTATCAAACATGTAGGGTAACAATGTTTTAATATTTGATTTTATGTAGGTAGGATGGAATTACATAAATTAAAGCCTACCTACGATTAAAAAATATGGGCCATCCTCGGCTAACATAAATAATTTAACAATCGTAAGAATGGAATCAGATGGATAGATACGTGGAGCGAAAGATGATGGTCGTGGACCGATCATTGAACAATCTCCATAAATTTTGTTACTGTAATGCTGAAAGTATATTTCATCATCTTTTTGTAACACCGCGGTGTGCATCGGTACGCATTGGCTTACTCGATTTATTATCGAATAAGCCAATGTGCGGAGAGGACATAGTTACTTCTATTTTTATGCTCATCCTTAAGGGCCCGCAACCAGGATTTGTACCGATTTATTACATATTTCCCTTAAACACGGTAAGTTTTAAAGTTCTTAAAAAATATATGTTATTCTTGAAGATAAGACTGGATTATTCCCAAAACACCATTAATATCTATGTGGAGTTTAGCATTGTTTATTTATTCAAATTTATATTTAATGAGAGCCATGCGACGTTGAGTTATATTTTTGTTAGCGGCCATCGCCTTGTTGATCTCCAGCTAAATGTGAATTCGTCGACTTAGAATAATGTATTCATACATTGTTTATACCATCCGAAATATTCCGTCGCGAATTCCTGTCGCCATCTTTCGCAAAATGCTAATTTGAAACATAAATAAATTGTCATTTGTTTGCCTCTGGAATAATTTGTCCACGGTCGGGATAATTGATATGATCAATGTCGCGAAACATATTTTTTTCCGAGAGCTTATTGTAATTTCCTTTCCTTTGTAAAAGCCTTTAACACTATTTCGAAAACGATTCAGTTTCACAAAAAATCGCTCAGTGAAAACGCGATAATTTCGAATTTCGGCAATACGTGGTTATCAAGATATTTATTTATTTATTAACGGTATAAATATACCATAAATACATATTCCATGTCACAAAATATTAGTTGTAGGTACAAAGGAAATAATTTAAAAAAAGAATTAAGTTAATTGTGGCATTTGATTAAGAAATGACACAAAGGGCTACAATTACATTCAATACTACAGTAAAAATAAAATTAATATTGATTGAAGATATATGATAGAATAGCCTTCTTGTACCTAGCTTCCGTGCAGTTAAATACTAGCTATTATCAAACTGGCTATTCAAAATAAAAAAATCTCTTCTTCTTCTTCTTGTACCCTGTCCGTGCAACGAACGCTGGCTAAAGTGTTGGCTTTGCGGAATTGTTTACTGCGGCCCGGAACAGCTCTACAGTAGACTGGCCAAACCACTGTCTCAGGTTTTTCAGCCATGAGGTTCTCCTTCTTCCAGGGCCCCGTCATCCGGCAATTTTTCCCTGCAATATGAGATGCAAGATCGCGTATTTCTCTGGATGTTTCATCACATGTCCAAGATATTGAAGTTTTAGATTTTTTATAGTCTTAATAACTTATTTTTCTTTATTCATCCGAAACATAACATCTTCAATCGTAACCCTGTCCATCCAGCTTATTTTAAGTATTCTTATGCAGATCCACATCTCGAATACCTCTAGTCGTCTAATTAGTTCTTCAGTAAGCGTCCATGCTTCCATTCCATAAAATAATATCGAAAACACGTAGCATCTGACCATTTACATTCGTAACCCAAGATTAAGATCATGAGTGCAGAACATCTTTTTCATGCGGATAAAGGTTGCACGAGCTTGTTCAATGCGGCATTTGATTTCAACCGAAGGATCCCAATTAGTTGAATGAAATAAAACAATTTTTTGTAACCACGGTGTATTTAATTTTTTTTAAATACAAGCATCTTCAGGGTATAAAATTAAACTGATCGAAAAATACATTGTGTGAGCTTGTTATACATACAGAAAGATACGAAACATGTTATAAAGGAACAGTTAGAAAGTGTGAAATTAAGATGGTACGAGAGATTTTTCAATATTTAATGATTTTTGCGCGTTTTCGAAGTCGCCTACGTCCATAACCGTACAAACAAAAAAAAAGTTATACCAAAAGAATGATAGTTACATTTACGTTCTATCCCTAGAAATATAATTAAATATTATCAAAAAATATTTTTCATACTTTATTACTGTTTGAAAAATAGTTGTTTTCAACAAATCTCAATCGACCTACAAATATTTTTCTTATGTTGTCGTACGCATAAAGGAAAAAAAAATATAAAAAATATTTTTAGATAGAAAACATCTCAACGTATGCCGCTTCATTTTTTAATTTTTTAATTAAAGAGCCTTTTTAGCTAAATTACGATGTGATATTATTAAAAAAAACTGCATAAATCAGTCAACTTTAGAATCGTTTTAATGTACCAAAAAACAGGTTAGTTAATAAAATAAAAATATCATCCAATAAAACAGTATTTTAAGAATCTCAATTTAAAAATAAATATAATAAAATCCAATGATTTATTTGGTTTGCATCAATTTTCGAATCATATATTTAGAGCAGATCTCAATTATTGTTTCAGTGCCTGGACAAGCCCCAAGACGGAAGGTTGTCTGTCACGCTACTTTAAATAATTTAAGTAAAAGCTGAATCACCCAAAAGATCAGTCATTTACTAGACCTGAATACATTGTCGGAATTATTAAATGGCCCTTTTTACAATTTCTTCTTTAATTTACCCTCTACTCAAATCGCACGGGCGAGCTGTGTCGGCGCTGTTCAGGGATATTCAAAGTTAACATAATATTATATGTTTATGATAATTAAATAATGTTTTTGATAATTAAATAAATGTATATGATAATTAAATAAATGTTTCCGACATTTAAATAAGAACAAATAATATGAAATGCGAAATATCTATTCGATGGCAAATAACTATTTTCGAAAAATCTTAATGAAATTTTATAAAATTATTCACATAAAATTAATCACTTATACCTACCTTAGTTTTATTCACGTTTACATATCTTTATTTATAATATATTTTTTTCATTTCTAGTTTTGTTATTTTCGATAAGGCTCTCGACTGACGTTCCGGAGGTCACGGATTCAAATTAAGCATGCGCAAGTAAATTTTATTTGATTGGTTTGTGTTATTTCACAATTTGATCATTTAAAAATATTATAAGGTATTCTCTTATTTGCGGTACGTTCCAGATTGAAAGATAGTTTCAGTATCGCCCTAGTAAAAGACCACCATTCAGAATTAAAACTTTGCTTTAAATGGCTTTAGCCGTGTTTGGTGACTAGATGTGAATAATCAAGCTATCTGATCTGACAGTAACCATGTAGCAACTTTAACTTTTTTTCCAATTTAACCTTAAAAATTTAGTCTTCAAACTCTATTTACTCGAAAACTAAGGTTTTTTGGTTTGAGTTTTATATATAAACATGTATATACCCAGCTGAGTAGTCGACCAACCCTTCACCCCTCCTCCAACTGTACAACACCTACCATTTTTTTATGTTTTTGTAGAAAAAAAACATCAAAGATGTCACCGGAGACCGAAATTTCATTTTCATTTTTTACTCCATATAATGTCAGGAATCACTGGTTAAAGTAAGTCAAGTACTTAACATCCTGTATATGTACAGTCCTAGTGCTGCATATATACATTATCCATTTTACCCTTAAATCGACTAAAATCAAACTAACCGTACAATGTACTTAAATGAAAACTATTAATTCTTGTTTATTATTTTCTTTTTAATAACTTTTTACTTAACACTATGTACTTTTATTTAAAAAAATTTTGTATTTAGTAATTTTATTTAAATAACTACTCGAAACTATTATTTTTGTATTGATTATTACCACTTTTTGATAATTTTTACAACGTGCTTACAATTTATACCTACTATAATTGTTTAATAACCACTTGATTTCACTGAACTTAACTGGTTTAAATTATATTCACTATTTAATGTACAATTACTTTACACACAATTGTATGCTTCCTAAATAAACATAAATAAATAAAATAAAATATATGTATTGTATAAATATATGTACTGTAAATATATGTAAAATATTGTATAAATATATGTACTGCATATATACCTACAGGATTTTAAGGGACGTACTTTTAGTCTACAGTGACATCTTTGATTTTTTTTTCTACAAAAAACATAAAAAAATTTTAGGTGTTGGACAGTTAGAGATGGGGTGAGGGGTTGGTCGGCTACTCGGCTGGGTGACCAGTGATGACATGCGGAAAAAAATTTGATTTTGAAGAAAAAAGTTTTGAAAAAAAAAGTCGCCGGAGACCAAAATTTCATTTACATTTTTTATTCCAAATAATGTCACAAATAACTGGTTAAAATACGTCAAGTACGCCTAATAATACCCTGAATATGTAATATTGTATTATACTCGTAATATAGGTATGCACATTTTGTAGTAATAAAAATTCTTGGTGCATAATTCCACAAGCAAATGCTTTTAATGGAGGAAAAGTAACACTGTAACATGTTCCATTTTTTAAGATAATAAAATTATTAAAAAAAAATATTAAAACTATAATCGTCTAATCAACCGTTATTATCAATTTTGTTAAGTTTTCAAATAAAACAATGACAACAAGAGGTTTTTTTCTTTGCGATGATATTAATAACAAAAATAATTATCGATTCATTAAAGTAACGTTTACCTTTTGTGTTGAAAAAGTAATAATTTATATTGGAAAAATTATCATTTTTTTCACTTTCTGCAAAATTTTAAATAAAACTGCTTTTATACCCCTGATATCACCAAATGCTCGCTGACCAAAATTACATACGAGTTTCATGGTAAAGTCGACGCCCTAGAGCTTGACGGGAGGAGGAAATCGGGGAATTAGATTACAAGTAGCGTTGTGAAATTATGTACAACTTTAAAACACAATACCGAAGTTAAAATATCTAAAAACTACACGGGCGACATTACGACGAAACAGCAAACTAATTTCACCAAATTTGAAAATACTTAAAGGACTGCTAGGCTCTTAAACGTAGATCATACATCAATCTCTAATGTAAGAATTTAATTTCATACTTTCTCACTGTAAAGTGACCGCTTTCCACCAAAATACAAAATTAGTTTGTTTATGTCGAGTTTCGATTAGTCATTTCAAATCTGAATGTGGGTTTTTTTATTTTTTTCCCTTTCGCCGAGCCTAAGCAGTGGCGAATTATACTTTGTCGCTTAACTGGGTGTGAAATAATAATTCTATTTTGATGTTTTTGAGGTCGATGCGTAAAACGAAAACCGTGGTTCACACGTGCTATAGAATATGATTTATAATGAAAGCAAAACAAATTTGGGTTTTGTGGCTGGGTAGTTAAATTTTACGACCATTTTTTAACTGCAAATTGAAAATTCCTTGAAATAATACATTCATTTCGGCAGCGACGTGATATACCTTTGGTATTATTCTAGCTTTTTAAAGTTTTAGAATTTTTTGGAGGGCCCAGAGAACGATGGTTCGAACCTGCCAAATCCAAAAAAAAAAAAATTTATTTTACAAACATAAATTTTTTATTTTTGTAAAATCAATGTCCAATCTTCAAATCACTTTAAAATAAACAAGCAAAAGAAAAAAAAGCGACTTTCTAGTTTCAAACAGTTTACTAAACATTTACTAAACATTTTACTACACATTTACTAAACATTCCATTTTACTAAACATGAATTATTTGTACTACCAAAATGTAAAAGCCCATCGGGCGTTAAATAAAAAAAATAAAAAAAAAAAAATTAAAAAATTACTCAACATTTACTAAACACTACCGCGGTGAATTGCACACTCATTTTTTTGTGTTAAAACCCTTAAATTTAATATCTTGTAAGAGAACTACAAAGTATCAATTAATTATTTATTTCATTGTGTACGACATAACACGCGCCATTAACATATAATACAAAATGAAAATACAACAATAAAGAATGTATCGGTACAAGTGTAAAGTAAAAAGTAAAAGGTAAAAAGTAAAAAGTAGGTATTAAGTAAAAAGGTAAAAAATAAATTAGGTGAAGATGAAATATACAAAATATGTAAAAAAGGGATAAACGTATAAAATGTATTGAATATAATATGGTATACCTAAGTAGACCAAAAGTTATTTGCGTTCTCTGTGTGATGTAAATTCACCAGTTTACTAAACATTCCCGGGTTACAAATAATCTGACAATAATTTGAAAATCTTTTACTACCCCCATAGCAAGCGAAAACTTTTGCTTGCGTCGTGATGGAGGACTTGGCAGAAAAAAAAAACTTGACTGTACTTTACTTGATATTTGCGGCACGTTCCAGAGTGGGAGATACTCTTAGTATTGCCCCGATATAACACCACCGTTCAGATTGAAAACGTTGCTTGAAAAGGCTTTAGTCGTGTTTGGTGATCAGATCTGAATAGTCAAGTACCTACTTTCCCACATACCCTCCACCATCTCCTTCCCCTCCTCAATACCTTCAGCCTCAAAACATTCCAATTGAGGATGCCACGGTCTCATTGGTTACAGACGGATGAGAGCTGTTGGGACTCTTGTGCGGAATTCATACAAAAACACACATAATAACATATTTTTAAATCTTCTTATTTCCACTTTAACTTTAGTCATATTTATGTTATATTAATGTATTGTATATCAGGTATTGCAGCTTTCTTGGGGTGATTTTTTTTTGCAAAAACGACTCTATCGAAGTTTTTGCAGGTTGACCGCACTGAGTTGAGAGCAAAGTCAAAATCATAACTATAATAAAAATAAGATATAAAATAATAATATTTTCACTGTACGCACATACAGCAAATTACCATTCACCAATAAGGTATCTTTTAACCCAACAAAACAAAAAAAACTTTGTTAAATGTTATTAAATAATGCTTGGATAAATTGGTTTGCTATGGGGTTTGCTATGGGATTATGGGAACCTTTTTTTTAATTAACACAGGATTCACTCGGTTTTGATTGGCGTAGGCGGGCGCGTGTCACGTCTTTGATTGGATTTGAGTCATGAACCGGCTTGGCGGCTTTAGCACCGCACCCGTACCTGCCCGGGCGGAATTTCAATCAGCGGCAGATCCTAGATCATCAGCCGGCGCGCCCTATTGATCGGTCCGCGACACCCCAGCCTAGCGCTTGTCTCCAGCCTGCGCTCGGAGTTCCTCCTTCCCTTGTGTACGGTTACACATCTCTACCCGCTTTGCCTGCCTCTCCGCCCTTCTAATTATGCCCAAAGACAGGGGTATAAAAAAGAATGCTAAACTTTTAATATTGCTTCTCAACTCATTCTCCTCCTATAAGTAATCTCAAAGTATGAAATACATTTTAATTATTAAATAAAATTAGCCAGTTTTCCTAAAACCCTTCTCTTTATCTTTATTTACTTGTTCGTCTTTCAACATGTCCCAATGAAAGTTAGTCGTAGTCCCAATGCTTCCCGCCATTTGGGGACATAAAGAACTCTAGTAGGATATTAACCACTTTTTATCATATTTCATACAGTATGTGGACAGATAAATAAAACTTTCTATAAGTAAAATTTTAAGTAACCCCCGACACAAAAAAGAGCTGATGACCTTGAAACGCCTGAACAGATTTTCAGGAATTTTAGCTAAGAACCATCTCGATCACGTCAGCTTTTAAACCAAAAATCAGCATCATGATTGGTTAATTCGCTTAGGAGCTACGATGCCACAGGTAGACACACAGACACACACAGTCAAACTTATAACACCCCTCTTTTTGCATCAGGGGCCAAATATAGGCAAATGTAGGCTCCTCTAAATAAAATCATGGAAACATGGGCTACTTTTCTTGAAAGATTTTATTAAAAAAATAGAATTACAGGGTGCTATTTGACTTACTTTCCTGTGATTCTGTGTAAGAAATGTGAATGAAATCACCGGTGATATTTTTGATTTTGTTCAACTTAAAACATGAACAATCAGTAGATAATGGACAGGTAGGGTCGCGGTGAGGGGTTAGGCGCTTACTCGGATGAGTAACATATGACATGTGGAAAAAAAATTCTTTGTGGGGTTTTGAAGACAAAATAGTATATTAAAATATAAGTGGATAAACAGGTCTTTAAAACACGCGCGATTTTTCAAGCACGACGGCGTAGCCGAGTGCTCGAAATAAAGCAAGTGTTTTAAAGACCAGTTATCCACGAATACTTTACGCTATTTTTTTTTTATTGGTACACTTTGAAAACATAAATATTGATATTATTATTAAAAATTTGGAAATAAGAACTATTAATGAATTCGTGATGTGACATCACAATATCTTGTTGTCATGGAAATGAAAAACACAAACATTAATTTGCAATCTGTCACATAAGATTAATAGTTGACATCACAGTTTTTACTAGTTATTGTGTGTTGTAAAATGAGTTCTAACATTGATAATTTAAATACCAAAGCAGAATCGCGGTTAATACCCGAAAAATCCAAAGACGTTTATAAAAAATAATATGAAAGGTTCATAACATGGATGGAGGAGCAAAACGTAGTAGATGTAGATGAACGAGTTTTGCTTGCTTACCTTCAGAAAATGTCGGAACAGTACAAAGCATCGACTATGTGGGCCATACATTCGAAATTGCAATGTCTGTTGAGGATAAATAAAGGGGTTGATTTAAAATCATTTGTGAAAGTGCATGCATTCATAAAGGCAATTAGCCAGGATGACGTTGCTAAGAAGGCGTTAAAATATTCCTATCAGATTTATAGTTAAAAGTTGACATTTAGACTTCACATTTTGTTGATTTGTTGATGTTGCCATGGTAACTTTAAAAAACGCGCGTTCCATAAAGTGCGATTTAAACACGCTAGAGCGTACTTTAAATGAGTAAAAAAGGACACCAATAAAAAAAAATATCTAGTTTTTTTTGTCCAAGTAATGTCAGGAATCATTGGTTAAAGTAAGTAAAGTATGTTATTATTCAATGTGTTGCTCTCCAGAATATCCGTTATTTCCACAATGTGGTTTATTTAAAGCACCTAACATAAAAAAAAACGGCAATCTCAAAGTGATCATGGTCGCGGCTCGCGTGTCACCTCACATTTGCTATTTTTGCGTTTATTCGAAAAAGGGGCCTTTTCATCTCTAACCCATATCTTATTTAAGCCCAGCATAAACCTTGCTCTGGACAACGGCCCTATGTATATTGTATACCTATGTATATCTTTCTTATGCGGCCTGTTTCCATTCAGCCAACCCATGCGAATCCCTGGCATATTATATTATTTTCATCGAAGTTACAAAAAGAATTTCAATAGAGGTTTTTCAATAAACGTTATAAATTTATATAAAGTAATTCAATAGTGCAACTATTGAGATCCTTATTTTTGAAGTGAAAACTTCTTTAGCACCGTTGTGATTTGAAACCTGATGAAACGAAAAAACGACACTAAACATAGATAAACATATACATCTATAGGATTTAGCCTGCGATAGAATGAGATGGAAGATGGAATCATCTTTCTCCTCAGCTTATAGGGCTTCTCTTTGAACGATGATTCGTAGTCTTCCCACTCTTGTCTACTTTACTTTTGTGAAGGTTTCACTTCTACCGCGTGTGAATTGCGCACTCTGATTTTTTTATATTAATTTTTCTGGTTTGTTTCTATAACTTCTATGAAAATTTTAGTTTCTATGACATGTTAAAAATCTGTTGTTAACTGAAATTTGGCTTATTTTTATACTTATACATACATTTAACACGTTAAACGAAATAATAAAAAACAATAATTGAGGTATGTGAATTTTTTTTCTTCATATTACTGCTATAAAACAAACAAAATTATAAAAATTAACAAAATAGGAACTACTTCTTGGAACTAAAATCAACATTACATTAAATTAAAGGAAGGACCTCATTAATTGAATACTTTAATTTTAATTGCGTTCACAATTACAACATTCTTATTCATTCACATTCATCGTGTTAAATTAAATAAATAATAATTTATTTTTTTGATATGCTTTAAAATAAACAAAAATTATAAAAATTAACAAACATTTCAACTACTTCTTGGAACACCATGCGCGAGAAATAACACATAAACTCACAACACAGTCACACCAGACCGGCCGGTGAACTCAGCTGATGACCCGAAGTCAGCCAAACGACGCGCGATAATTCACGAATGCAGAGTTTCGGCGCGGCCGAAGGTACGGCAGATTTTCTGCCGAAACCGAAACTAGATATTTTTGCCGAAACTTGATTTTTTGCCCGAAACCGAACCTTCGATTGGTCACTAGAAATAACTAGATATTATCTTATAGATAAAAATGAATTGCTGAATGTGTTGCTAAGCGCAAATCTCGAGAGCAGCTGAACCGATTTCGCTAATTATTTTTTTTAGAATATTCCTTGAAGTACGAGTATGGTTCTTACGGGGAGAAAAATTAAGAAAATTGCACAGAAAATTGGATAATTTCAGAAAACCTAACGACTATCGCACGTTTGACAGTTCGCGTGTTTGAGAATGACATTTTGCAAAACAATGATTGTTAAATCAGGATTCTATTTAAGAAAATCTTTAAGTTGATAAATTTATTTAAAGTAGGTACTTCCCTAATAGTTTGAATCGAATGAAGAATTTTAGATATTTTAAATAGGTACCTATGTTAGGTACCAAATTTAATAAACATGAAAAATGGAAATTTGAATAAAGATTGTAAATTTGAAAAATTGAAATAAATTTTAAAATTGTAAAACGCGGGCTGTTTATAAACTGAGTGTACTGGGATTCAGTATATGGAACGCGGGAGGAGGGTTGGCGGGACGAGGGAGCGGGAAAGGGAAGAGGGAAGGCGGGGAGGTGGAAGGGGAACGCGGGTGGGGAAGGGACGTGTAAGGGGGGAGGGGAACTCGGGAGGGGGGTTCGCGGGACGGGGGAAAGGGGAGGGGGAGTGGAGTGGGGAGAGGGAAGGTGAAGGTGACGGAGTGGGAACGCGAGAGGGGAAGAGGACGCAGGAGAAGAAGGGGAGGCGGAAGGGGAACGGGACGAATGGGAAAGGACCCTCAGGGAGAAACAATTTCTTTATTAAATGGCATAGCAACGCATGCCGGGACCAGCTAGTATAGTATACAATTATGGATAGGAAAGAATGGTGAGTATGTAACGTTTATGTATTAGCGTGGTTTTTGTAAATAATTACGAATTTTTGTAAATATATTTACGAAAATTATTGCAAATTTGCGTTATTCTTTAGTAAAAGTCACATTATTGTTCCCCGGCTTACCTGGGCTTACCATTGGCCGGAATTTAGAAGGAATTGGATTGTTGGGGCTGCAAGTGGGTGGGGTTTTTCTGGGATCATCTTTCATACAATAAATTCTGCCATCGGGAAATATAAATCCATTTTCTAGAGATTCTGAAATAATCGGAATTATTGGCTTCTCCCTTAATGCTGTAAAAGGCGAGTTTAAGGATATGCCAACCATATTCTTGTTGTTATTAGGACCCAAATTAAAACTTTTGATTTAAGTTTAACAGTTCAACCGATAAATTGGGTAAACAGTTTTGTGATTGGGAAGTTCTCTGCTTGAAAATGTTTGCAACGAGTTGTGTGTGTAAAGTCTGGAGAACTTCTGCTATTTACAAAATACAAATTTGTTCAAAATGTATGAAAATGGGCTTGAACAATAGGCAATCGAATACATACCAATTAGCGCGATTAATGCCGTGTAGTCACAAATAAATTGACTACGATTCAATGGATTGTAATTAAAAAATGTGGTTTTCATCATGACGGAAGGAATCTGACTTACCTTAGTCCTCTCGCAGCACGTTATTGTGAGATTCGACATTACAGCATAGCGGAATCACTGGGTTGAGCACTGCACAAGTTTCCATAATAATCGACATTAAGATGAAGCCATAGTAAATAATGCAAAATCATACAAAATCATATGTTTTTGTTTTGAAAATTTGATCGCTTAGAAGTATTGTAGATGCTTCAATTAAATACTGCGTGTAGAACATACCTTGGCCCTTAAAAATATGGGTCATTTTTTTTATAAGTCTTTTAATAAGCCTATAAAAAAATAAAGTATAAGGTCTAAAAAACACACTTTCAAGTCCAAACTCTCCTATTTATAAACCCCTTTTCGGTTATGGTTTTATTATATAATGAGGCAAATTCAGTTTATTTTATAATGATCGCAGAAAAAGTTGATATTTAGACCCAATCTTCCCAAAATAAAATAAAATATGCATTTTCGCGTTATTATTTTACAATACGGCCGCTAGTCGACGAATTCGGTTTTTCAAAGTGAACCCTATGGCGTCCACCGAAGAACTACTGTTCACGCCACAGTCGCCAAACCTGAAACCTCAGTCACGCCCCGAACTGAGCGGGAGATGGACGCGTCACTCCGCGTCGCTTGATTTCGTGAAATCAATTTTAAATTTCCGTTTTATTACAATAAACAATGCGTAAAACAGGAATTAATATTTTTTGCAGGCCTTTACGAAATAAACCTGTAAAACAAAACTCTCAAATACCTTTTCCAACCTTTCCAAAAGCTTTTTCTCAAGTATTTTTAAACTCCTCCCATAAAGGGCGTGAATTCCAATTTCGATTTTTTCCTGAAGTAGTGGATCGCCTTAAAGTCAGCGAGACATCAGTACAGGCGTTGATCATTGCACGGGATCCTTTTGTAGACTCCTATTCAGCCGCGGCATTCCGAATTTCTACGTTTTCATTCAAATTCTCAGGAATACAGGAATTTTTTAGTTTCTAAAAAAATAAATGTTATTTTTAAAGATAATATCCATACACTTGTCATGCCGAAACTGTAATTAAATGAAATTTACTTGTTAGAAAAAAATCGCGAAACATGCTCCGAAAATTATTATGAAAAATTAACAGTGTTTCTTTAAATGCCATTTAAATCATTTTCTGTGAGATTTTTGCTCTATTTTAAACGAGTCGTGTTTCATTAAACAATTTTAGCTTAAATATTATCGTTTTTAATATTAGCGCGCTCCTTCTAACATTCCTATTTACGTATCTCCCCCTTTTCTTTTTAAGCGCTTACTACCGGGCCTTAAACACACTGAGAGAATACTAGGTTGATTATCATTGCACACAGGTATCTTTAACGGTGACCGGACAACTCAGAATGATATCAAATCAGAACCTTGAACCTTGAAAAAAACCTCCCTTGAAAAGTCGTTAACAGTGATGAAAAAAATATATAAAAAATTGGTGTAATATGTTACGTTGGGTTAATAGGGTTTTGGGCTATTTTAAAATTATTTTTTTCACAGTATTGATGACTTTTCGAAGAGGTGCTGAGTTGATTTGATTCTAAGTTTGCCTGTAACCATCTTTAACATAGTCGGTATTAAAGCATTGTGAGATCAACATGAGTAGATACTTCAATAGACTGGTTAGTTCCTCGTATTATTGTTCTAAAAAGTCACATGTAGGTAATATTGACCACACACCTTGTTAGAGGATAAGGTACATGGGTAGTAAGTTGGATGGAGGAAGGGATATGTACATTGTTGCATCAACATACCGTCTCCTGCCAATCGAAATACAGAGCCGCTCAGCGGTAATAAGAAATCATATTACGTAATCACATTTTCGTTCAATTAACCGATATTGCATTGCACGCTGTTTTTACCGTAGAAAAGAGGGTATAATTATTTATAAAACGGTGTTGGCTCCCTCAAAAACTTCAGATTTTCAAAATAAAAATCATCACTCATTATAAACAACTAGCTGACCCGACAAACGTTGTTCTGCCATATAAATTATTGCTAGTGAATATTTTGGTTGTTAAATAAAAAAAAACTTATGTTTTGTAGGTGTGTGGGGATGGGATCTATGACAGAAATAAGGGTGGATAAAAACAACAAAAAAACACCAACCATTCATTTTCGCAATTCAATATATTTCATTAAAGTAACGGACATATTCATTGTTTGATCTCTTAAAAGTTAAATATTAAGTGAAAAAAAAGTTTTATCCTAAATTAGGAAAATGGAATAAAGAAAATTTATGTTAATTTCGAAGAGCAATTGAGTGTACGATATTTTTAGTCAGTCCGTCTTTAGCCAACACAAATTAGCTCGATGGTTTGCCCACGAGAGGACATGATGCCGAATGAAATATCAATATGACGTGACGCTTCTCGTGAATGTCTTGCGCATGTGTGGAAGAAAGTTCTATGAGGTGGACGTAGCGCCATCTGTCAATCAACGACATAAATTATTTCGTTCTTTAATTAATTAATTTGTTCATACAAAAATACTAAAATCGCCATTAAAAAATAGGAGGGTGGGAAGTAGGAGGGTTAAAATTCGGGGTTATAGGTATTTTTTGATGCTAAATTAAAAACAAATACAAAAAAAGATCATTAAATTTTTTTTTTCTGGATACGGACACCCTATTCACGTAGCCGTATGAAATATACTTTAAAACCTATTCTCATACCTACCAAATATACATAAAAAATTTCATAAAAATAAGGCCGTTTCGGAGGAGTGCGACCACAAACACCGTGACACGAGATTTTTATATATAAGATTATTAAATTATAATTTTTGAAACCATTTTGAATAAAACTTTTGTTTTTGTTTCAACGAGTCAAGAAAATGTGCATTTAATTTCAAGTGAACGTACTTTTATTACGTATGATTATTATTTTTTTTACTTGAATTTTTTTTCTTTTTCTTTCACGAAGTTTACGTAAAGTAGCCAAAAACAATACAATAGGATTTGTTGAAGGGTGATTGATACAAATATAAATGTCTATTTTCATTCTCTACAGCAAATAGCAAATGAACTCGAGTAATAATGCACGTGCACTGTGGAACGGAATGGAAAGAAGTGGATTTGGCAAAAGCGCACTTCATGTAGGCGAAACTAGTAAATTTACCGCCCATATTTCGCCGAACACAATCCCCGCCCATAGGTACGGGTAAGTCAAATTAGTTTCGGTTGTCGTTAAGGAAAATAATTTCCCTCAGGGCCTGTGTCATCTTTGGTGATGCTGTGTGAAGGGTCTTTACGTGGAAAGGAAGGCGTGAACCTGGGACTTGAAGAGACCCGTTTGTTGTAGGAGGGAGGAAACATAGAGGCTTGTAAACCGTTCTATAGCCGAGCTGTTGAACTCAAGAACGAGTTGGAGAAAGACCCGTTTTCATGAGAAAAATGTGTACAAATGTTGGGCGTGCGTTTGGCGTGTTTTCCGACTGTGAAATGCCCGTAGAACAAGGACAGTATTTCCACCCGACGCGCGACGCCTGTGCTCTACAGATTGTCATCCGTTTGTTAAGATAGGAGAATCTATTAAACGGGCCACGGCGAGAGTTTTTCAGGTATTTTGGGGATGGAGATCAGAGATGGCTGCCAATTTCAATTGTGCGGCGCACATGCGATTTGTACAGGGTTAGTAGTCTGAGAGGCCCAATTAACCCTGGTTAATGGTCTGAAAAGCCCACTTAACTCTGGCTTCGGTGGAGCCCCGTACCTGAGCTGGTCACTTAAAGTTACATCAAGCATATCGATGGAAGACCTGTTTGGAAGATTGCTTCCATTGATGGAGACTAAATTTGCATTTCGATTCCTTTTAAACGTAATTGAATAGTATTGATAGGCTTGCGTCTGCGTGGTTGTATTCAGAACCCGGCTTCGAGTGCACGTGTGACGCCATGTCATACGCGCCGCGCCGCAAACAACATCTGTGTACGTGGAATTTCAAACAAAGCTACCGTTGTAATTCGGCTTCGAATTCAAGAATTCATCACAAGATGTCGCCACTTCCGTCAGCAGGTCGGATGTCCCCCCTAGGTATAACTGCTACGAATTTGTGAATATGTAGTATCCCTCCGGATATGGAAAGATTGACGGTATTACATAGTTGTATCAAGCGGCATCAGATATGTTACATATACTGTCATGGCCTGTCTCGATTACCTTGTCCCGATGACTAGCTACTCTGGATGACAGTGGATCTGAAGAACGGTCTATTTTTGGAACCAATTCCTATTGTATTTATAAAATGGTCACCAAGACTAACTGGGCGAAGCCGAACCAAAAGCCGCCCACAGGGTCTAGCAGAAAAGCAGGTTTTTAACTGATAGTCAGACATGATTGGGTCTTTGAAACGTTAAATTCGTAAAGGTCACAAAACACTCTCGAGGTAACCGTTCATTCTCTGATGTGGAAAAGCTATAAAAAGGCAAACAGATTATTATTTATGTAAAGAAAAAACACGAAACATAAAATAATGGCAAGTAATTTTTTCCAAGTGTTTTTCTTGTATATCGATTTAATGATAATTTGGTAAGGTAGGATTTGTGTGTCAAGCAACTATTATTACTCGTATCTGTCCTTGGGCTGAGATTTTCCAGCTAGGCCCAGGCAGGTACCGCGTCTCCGGTACCCTTAGCCCTATACAAATTATCATTTGAGATTCTAAGAGCTATTGGATTATGTAAACGGTATCGTAAGACCGGCCGACGCGAGTTCCATACAGAATGTATGCTAATGAAGCAGGTCGGGCCGAGGGTTCCGCCAAAGGCAACATGTTTAATTATTTCACAATGAACGCGGCTGAGGGATCTATGTCGGTGGATTAATTTCTGCATATTTCAACTTCGGGGAATCGTCCTCCTGGTACTCTCATATTTCCACCCTAACCGAAAGGTCTCCCTATAAGGAAAGTGGCAACCAGTGAATTGTTGGTATGGTACGCTTTAAATTCCCGAGCAACGATTAATCGTTATGCGTTATGCGCCATCTACGAGCGAAAAATTACTCGTCGTCGCGATGAACTTTGTCGAATGTTTCATTTTTACTTTTTATTCTTCAATGTCGAATGGTCGAAGAGATGATTATTTTGGCAGCCCTATAAATATTGTCTATGTTCTTGATGTTTTTTTGATTTCTATGATGTAAGTTTGAAATGTCAAACAGTTGATACACATATATTTATCGCATACAATTTCTACGAGTTGATAATTTTCGATATGGCTGGGAGTTGAGGATATATTATTACAAGCAACTAAAACATCGCTGTTAAATCAGCCATTGTTTTATGGAACCAAAAAACGACTTTATAAAAATATACGATGTCTTTGCGTGTGCTAAAGTTAGCTCGGAAAAACAATACTGGATTTTGACAGCCAATTGCATAGATACGCAAACAACCCACAATTCGCTACCCCGTTTCGACTGATTCGACCCATTCGCTATCGTGTGGAATGAATTTTGACGTTTGGCGTCAAGTATGTATCTTCGACGAGGCTCGAGAATAATCGACAAATGTACGTGCTTATTCGATGGCGATTGCGAGCGACCTGGCTTGAAGAATTGCTAGCCGGGCTCCCTAGCACAGTTGGCCGATAGTTGATAGGATGACTTTCGGTAACTTGTCATAGTTCTCTAATGACTGCAGACCGCATACGAATAAGTAACAGTTCACAACGATTAAGCGTTCTGAATATGTTTGACGTGAATTTTTGTTTGTACGCTAGCTATCAGCAGTTATCGTAGGAAACGAACTGAAGTTACCGAAAGTTATCCTACCAATCTTTATCGATCGACCGTGCTAGAGGATCTGAACTTGACAGATCCATTATCGTGCAGGTACAGTCACTTAACTGATTTTACAATGACTTTATAATTACGAAAAGAAAGATGCGTCAAAACATAAGTGCGAAAAAGAAAGGCGTGGGCGGGGAGGCGGGCCACTTTTCGGACCTTAAACAGCGACGATTTCTTTATCAACGACATGTAGATTGGCGTGGGCTGTACAACAAAATACTATATTCCTTATCCTTTCAATTTTCTGCGGCGTCTGCCTTAGCTTCTATAATTAGATTTCCGTTTTCGAAGTTCCAATTTCCAATCCCCCGACGATCTGATGTGAACGGGTTTTTAGGCATTGTTTAGTGCGGCGCGCGGATTGGTGCTTAGTAGACGTACGACACTTATTTACTGTTATCGGTCTTTTAGGTGAGTAAAAATTACAAAACAAAAATTCTAATAATGATAAATTCTTATTTTTATAATATTTTATTATTCTTGATACTTTAATTTATTAGAATTATAAAAAGTTATTTTGATCTTAAAGTTAGAGTACAAAACTATGTTATTTTTAAGAGGCTGAGTTTAAATTGTTTTTGCCCTAATATATAGTAAAGTTTTAATATTTTTCTTTTTTTATTCAATTATACCCCCTTCTATATGCATAATAAATAACAATAATGCTTAAAAAGTATATAATTAAAATAACGTCGACGAGATGAAATCTCGGTCTGAGACACCTTGCGCGAGTATACGTGTTGTGTCGTTGGGCGTGAGTATGCAAAGGTTAATAAAAAATAAATAAATAAAACTACGTATTGTCTACGCGAGCTGCTAGCGCGACTCACTAGAAGATATCCCCCATATTTCCAACTCTAAAACAAACTGGGTTCACACATCACAGCCTTTCGCGGTCATGATTCCGGCGGATATCGACTTGGAAGAGCCGCTCCAGAAGTAGGTCGGAAAAGGGGAGGGGAGGGCGCTGAAGTACTGCCTCCGAGGAGTTCATAATGCACACAAACAGCCATCCAGGCGCCCTTTAAACTCAATTTATCAGTCAGTCTTCCGGCTGTGAAATGGATTTACAGACAGGACTTACCACCACAACCGGAATTAAATTAAACGTTTTTTCAGCACCAAAGTGAATTATTTTCGATAATTCGTAAAAAAGAGTTCTAATAAATTTATATCAAATCTACGAGTATTTCTTAAAAATTTTACAACTTCTGAATAAGTTCATCTTTTATAAGTGAGGGGGAAAGACATTATCAATTCATAGAAAAAGCAAAACGATTGATTCGTTATTTACCAGGATTATTATATCAATTTAACCTAAACAAAAGCTAATTTGAATTTATAACGAAACTTTAAAACCCATCTCTCTTTCGTAGTGTTTGTTCTCTCGCGATCTATCTTTCTACTAATTTAGTTGATGGATCACCTTTGAAATTTGATATGGCAAACAAGAAACCAATTTAAGGCTTTTTATTAAATGAAAAATTGTAGATACGTACATTCTTTAAAAATTCCAATAGATTTCCATTTATGATTCCAGAAGCGTTTTATCAGTGAAAAAAATCATTCCCTTATTAGTAACCTACTGAGAATTGATGGAAGAAAGAAAAAAAATCAAGTAGGTACAGTTTAAACGCGGTTAAAGTGAAACTTTACCAAAACAATCTCAATTAATACTTGAAAAGTGAGGTCATAATCAAAGCGACCAATGAGTGCAGACCTCGCGTAATTTCCGTTTCATATCTCAACCAATAGGATCCTTTAAAAGTGACATCGTAATCAAAGCGGCCAAAGTAGGAATATTATTATTTATCGTCTCTACATTTACTCCTCCTTAGACATTCCAACTTTTCGTACATTACAGTACGCGCCAAACTTAAATGCCGACCTGAACTTAATACGATCTTGCGCAGGTACAATAATTTTATTGACTTTACAATAACCGCAAGTGAAAGAGAAAGATACGTAAAACAAATGTGCGTAAGAGAAAGGCGTGAGCGGAAAGGCAAGCCGCTTTTCGGGCATTAAACTCGCCTATTGCGATGATTTCCATATCAACGTCAACTCGGTTTTAAGGTTTGGCGCTTAAAGCTAAGTCACACGGTTCATTTGTCTGTCATTTCGTGATTTCATTCCGCCTCTTTCCCTCGAAATGAACCGTGTGAACACGAAAGTGATTAGAGACAGTGCCGAATGAAGCATTCCAACAATGTTGGAATGCTTCCTTCACGATTGGAAGCCCGGAATTTAACATCACGTGACGCGAATGATGTGTGTGAACACTCAGTGAACAGTCTTTCACTCGCGAATTAGTCAGCCGAGAATATTACGAGTAGCCGGAGCGTCTTAGACGTCAAAATGCTCCATTTAGTTCGCTGTTAGAAATAACTCTTACACGTCTCGTGGAAATCGTTGTTTCTCCCTTACTATCATAGTGAAAAATATGATCTAAACGGTATTGGAAAGAAAAAATTCTATATATTCAATATAACAATTAACCACAAAATTATACGAATATACACTTTTATGGAACCAAAGTTTCTGATCAAATTTAAAAAAAAATTATGAAATATTGTGAATTTTTTATGAATTATTTTTATATGAAACGACAAAAAAGTGAGGTGACAGAAACGTTTATAATTTGTTTGTCTTACAAAATAAGTGTGTGTGTGTTTTTTTTTTTGTTACCAGTAATTTTAGTTAGAATAAACGCAAGGAGAGCCATTTTGAACTTTTAAAGTTACATTAAAAATTATTTTATTTAAAAAATTACGTGGTTATTTCTAATAATACATTTTGGAAGCATATTTTATCACCTTTCCAAAACAGTTTTTATTTTTTGGATACGTTAATAAATATTCCATTTATATAGATTTTATTGCGAGCCGAGGCCTATTTTGGAATTAAAAAAATTTCATGATGCAAAAATACTGGTAGATATCAGTTTTCAGGTTTACTTAACCATATGTTCATTTTATGGGGCTGATATTTATTTACTGTTTACAAGAATCGCCAATTTCTCGTAATTTAGTTCAACATTATCGGAAATGTCAATTGAAATCGTAAATATTCCCGAACTTAGCCGTCAGCGCCGGACGAATTTTGACGCGAATGATGTGTGTGAACAGTCATTTCATTCGCGAATCAGTCGGCCGAGAATTTTCTAGTGGAAACGAGAATGGAACATTTCATCGAGTAAACCTTCATCCGAATGAATCGTGTGACTTCAGTTTTACTGTACCTGTAGTATTTTTTGTCTTGCCACAATCTAAACGTAGTCATCACTTTCCTACAAGAGATAAAAGAAACCAATTTGAGGTTCCTACGATAAGACTGCAGTACTGTGAAAGTTAATAAAATGTATAGAGAATCGTAATAATACAATTATCCCCATGGCACCTATCTCTGCAACAATGCATTTTCCAGAAAGTTCGGGAGTATGCCGAGCATCTGCGAGCAACGGCCCGGCCGGGTATATTACAGCGATATATTAAACGAATTTTACTGCATGGGAAATCTGCGTCTTCAAACATTTTTATTGCTCGCGTTGCAAAACTATCAGCCACTTCGTTTTTAGTTAGGATAACTTGTGTTACGGATTTTCATTGCTCTAAACATAATAATATTAAATATTTAAATTGTCAAAAACAATATTTGCTTACGGGTGTGCGTAGCGAAGTCCTGTCATAACTCGACCATTTGGCGTATTTATTTATTTAATTGGTACAATAATTTACTAATTATTTTATAATTTAATTTAATAATGTTGGCCTCACTGGGTGGTTTACCCGAGCTCAGCTGAGGCTCCCATTTTGTAATACAAAATTCAATAAGATGAAGAACGTAATACATTTTATTTAAATATGTACATAACGTCGGTAATAAAAAAATTGGAGTATATATATGGTTATGGTATGAAGGTAGAATGCGCATGAACCACAGTTTAAAAAAAAACTCCACTTAATTTTGCAATAATCGACCCGTAATAATATAAAGACGCGTTTAAACTTTATTTTGGCGGACCGTTCTGTTCTCCGTTCTACCTGCTTTTTGATGCCATAACTTTGAGAATGTTTTCTCCACATATGTAGGAAGATTTAAAAAAAAATAGTCGATTTTTTGTTTTAAATCTGAAGTTTGAATCCGTATTCTAATTAACATGCAGCTGCAGAGATTGTAAGTTTTCCACCAGGCTACGACAGTGGGGAGTGGGGACCGCAAAGGGTTGTGGCTGGATCTCTTCCAAGTTCCTAGTTCCGCGGGAGCCAAATAGGTACTTTACCCCATTCACATAGGAGCGATGTATCCTTTCACATATGGTATGCCAAGTGAAATTTTCATATTGAATGAGTTAGTGAAACATGTTCTGCGTAATATATATATATATATATGTAAGTTGAATCCTCCGCAGCGCAATAACAGTTTTTTCACATCATAGCAAACACTTTGTGGGTATACAAAATTATAATATACAAAACAATAAAATAATTTTGTTTGATTACCATTATTACATAACTTTAACCAATCGGTCTCGGTTCAACCTGAACCTTCATCATGGGTGTACAAAACATAATTTTTATTCACCCTGACGAAGGTTCAGGGTGAACCAAAACCGATTGGTCAGAGATAATATATAATAAATTACTATTTAAACGAAGTTATTTGATTGTAATTATTATACACATTTATTTATTAGATGCATTAGCGGGGACTTTTAAACAAGTATAATATTTAATAGTCCTCGCCAATGCAGATGCGATGTTTATTTAAAGCATGTACAAAGAATTATATACCTATTTGTTGTAAACTACTAAGACCAAATTTAATTAAGATAAATGTCGATGCGCGGGTTACGAATAATCTCATAATAGACTTTTGAATGTAGCTTTAACTTTGTGATTATCCATTATAGATAAATGAAACAATGTTACTTTGTTTGAACCACTTGTATATTTTGTTTAAAGCCGACCGGTAACGGAACGACCGTTCCTTCCTCAGGGCAAACGTATACATTGTTCAATAATGGAACAATACATTGTTCCCACCCACTATTTTGTAATTATCAAATCAGTATACGTTTGCCCCGAGGAAGGAACGGTCGCTTCGAAACCGGTCGACTTTAAACAAATATACAAGTGGTTCAAACAAAGTAACTTTGTTTCAATAATCTCATAATATTTTAAAATCTCCTACTATCACCACAGTAAGCGGAAAAATGTTGCTTGTGACGCGAGTCGTGATGGAGGACTTAGCCAGCCGAGAAATCGTACACACGACGATTGGGTGGGACCAAAACGCTGTGCCAACTCAGCCACTGACCGGTCGCTAATTAGTTATCATGATTTGAATAAGTTACATTGGTTTGGTTTTAATTTATGATAATGTATATTAGCACATACCCGTGAAAAATCCCGGGGTATTATAATTCCAATTTTGGATATAACAATTAAAATAATTTTCCGTTAAAATATCATATTAGAGGTATGTCCTTTCTTTATAGTTTATCTGAAATATTTTTCACAAAATCAGTTTGAAAACGACTCTACGACGTTGAACGTGAATAATTTCACGATGCACCCATGTTAGCATGGGACGAGCTTTTGACCTGCAATGATTTTTCTTTGCAGGTCAAATAAATGTATTAATTTGTGTTCGGAATATAATCCTCTTACAACTAATATAGTTATGTAAAAAATTTCAATTACATTTTTTACTCCAAATCAAAAAATCGGCAATGTTAAACGATTGTTTTGTGTTGGTATATTTATTTCAATCTCTGCTCTATTTACGCTATTTTTACGCATTTACTAATGTCAAACGGATTAAAAAAAATACAAGTACTGTTCGTTCACCCACAATGATTTCGATATCAATAACCTTTATTATCAAGTACAATATGTAATGAAAGTGTGCAATACGAATTAAACGGTGGTTTGCACCCTTGCTCGCGGTTTAAAAAGTGGTCGTAATGTACTCTTACTGGGAAATTTAATTAAAGATTTAAATAAAAAGTTATCCAATTTATCTAATTTATTCCGGCTTATAAGTGAATTTAAAAATTTTGGAACTGAATTAACGAACCAAATTTTCTTCTCGCAAATTACTTAGAAAAAATCATTTTTACCAAAATGTACGAAGTTTTATAATCCACGAGAAGGAACGAAATAGGAAAATTAGCTATAATCTAAGTAATATCGTAAACTAAATGAAAATAACCAATTTCATTTACGGTACTATTTTTTATAAACATTATCAACATGTTTCAAAATCAAAGGTATTATTATAATTAATTTTTTTCATTGTATATAACTGCAATGGCTACGTGAGCCTCCGAGAGAAAATCAAAATTTCATATCCAAATTGACGACATCAGTTGTCGTTCAAATCAATTAAGATAACATTTTTGTTAATAAACCATGTACGATCGCGTGAGAAATGTGGAGATCCGCAAAGGATGCAAGGCTGATGTGAGCGTAATGAGTAAGATTAAGAGAGGGACACTCAGATGGTCTGGGCATGTAGAGCGAATTAATGAGGAAAATAGTGCAAGGAGAATATATGTGAATGAAGCGAGAAATATGTGCCAAAACAGCGTTGATCCACCCTGTCTGCCTACCACTGCGAGGAAACGGCGCGATGGTTAGATAGTTAGTTTATACAAAAACAGTAATTATAAAAATAAAATGTCCAATAAAATTCCAGAAATCTGTACATTTTAAACCATTCATTTTACCCACTTCAATAGTATTGTAATGCAGGGCCGGATTTAGGGGGGGGGGGAGTGGCTGGGGCTACCGGCAACTGGGGCGCCTGGGCCGGGTGGCCGTTTTAGGGGGCGCCAAAATCGTAATTTATTTGTTTGATTGACAAAAAACTTCACAAAGCGCCTGGCATCCAGCGCACTATGTTCTATCGATTATTCATTTGATTTTAAAACGCCCGGTTGCTTTTTGAACACATCCTAAGTTGATATATGAAAGTATACTAAGTCGATTTTGAACGCGTGCATAGTGTACGTCACAGGTTCTCAACGTGTGGGGTAACGCCCCCTTGTGGGCGTTTGAGGGGGGCAGTAGAAGACAAAGGGAAAATTAGGGGGCGTTGTGATTGTGCCATGTGAGGGCGTGGTTACATAAAAAACGGTCTAAAAATCCAAAAAACACGCTAACGTAGCAATAAAGAAAAATAAACATCAATATTAGTTAATTTTTGTTATTGTATGTATTGTGATCATTTTTATCACGTGTGCGAAAATTCACATATTTCGGTAGTTCGGGAAGTGGATGAAAATTGAACTAAAAGATTCAATAACATTCAGACCTATATTAAATTGGATGATATAGTTTTTTTACGTGTTTTATTATTATCGAATTGACAATAGTACATAATTAACATAGTACTTGAAATACAAAAAATTGCTTTCTAGCTAAACGAAAAGTTGTAACAAATAATTTAAAATATTTTTAATAGAATTATTGATTCCGTGATGGTTTAGCCCCCCCCCCCCTCCTCACCACTCCATTTGTACTTCACAAACACTGGCGAAAGGGGGCGCTACTGTCAAGTTTCAGCCCCGGTTTGAAAAGTCGTAGATTCGAGGCTGATGTCGTGTAACTTAGATGTATGCAGATACAAAGGCAAGACACTATGTTATTTATGGACTACCTATCTTACGGCATACTTATTATTTCCAGTATCAAAGTACAAAAGAGTCTCTGGTATAATGCCGGCAGTTAATACTTAAATACTTTATTAACATACGAGTACAAAGTGTCCCTGGTGAATTACACTAACTCCTAGAATATTTTTTAATTAATTATCTATCTAGCATGTCGAATTTTGCAACTCTCAAAGTCGAAAATTCTAAAATTTACGTTTTCAAATGCTTTTAAAGGTCTTTATTTATTTGCAAACTTCTTTGAATTGTGTTTTTTCATGTTGGGTATGTATTCAGGTTTCTGTAGAAATAATAAATTCAGTTTATGTTTGTGTGATTGTATTTTTTGACATATTATTTTCATAATTGGAGATTTTTAAATCTTTTTTTTAGTTAGTTAGCTATTCTGGAAAATCCTCACAATATTAACACGAGATATACATGATAAATAATTAGTTAAATTATCTGGTAAACAGAAAGCAATCGCAAAAAAAAAAATCGTTTGTTTTGTATGGATATTTGACCAACAAATAGAATGGTAAATTCCGCGCGATTTTTCGAAATACGGCAGGCTTCTAAGAGGTTAAGGAGGTGAATTTAAATAAATAGTGAATTACAAAGTGTGTTTTTTCATTTGATATAAAAAAGAATTAGAAATTCAATTTCTTAGTCAGCTAATATCGTTGTATAAAAGCATAATTTGTGGCAAACCTAAACTTCCCCACTTCTGATAGACCGACGATATTATCTTTCCCCTAATAAACTGCCAGCCGTAGTTTCGTCCGCAAACCACTCAAACCTGATAAAACTAATCGAATTGCGGCTTCACCGCTAAAATAATACGGTGGAAATTGGCGTTTCCGCCAAACAACGTGCATCGTCCAAAGGTGGCGCTAATTCAATTTTCTAAAGTGCTTAACTTCGACAAGGACTGCATCACTCCTAACCGGCTAACTCAGAAACACTCTGACCACAAACCTGTCGCTTTTAACGTGCTAATGTCACAAGTTATAAATAATGTGATAAGTTTTAAATAATTATTATATTAAATACGAAGATCGTCAAGACTTGGACATAATATATTTACGAACTCAATCACTGCCTTCAGAAGAAACTTACATTAGCATATTGCATTATACCTTACGATCTCCTTGCTTAGAGTCACTTATAATATATCATTCATCTACTTATGCATTAGCTCTATAATATGCGTATGCATGAATGCACACACGCACCTTGCCTATGCGTGCAGTCTAATTACTGTCGATAATTACAGTTCGAGATTCATTCTCATATAAATTTAGCTTTCTTTACTTTAAACTTTTGACGAAGTGAATCGGATGATCATTTGATGAGCTACGATTCCAGCCCACTTGAAAAACTTGGTTTTAAGAAAAACGGATTTAAAGTTTTCGTTTTTAAAGATCGCAAAGTTTTTCTAAACTAGTCTGAACTGTTCAAGAATCGAAATACGACTAAAGTCATTGTCCTGTTCGTAAATACGCACCGAGGCCCTGTAGCCTAACGTTATTAGCAAAACAATATAGTACGAGGCCGCCCAAGACGCTGTGTTCTACTTGAATCGCTCCTAACCAAGAATATTTTTTCATGGTCGAATTTGATGCTATAACTTTAGCAATTTATTCTCCACATGGTAGGAAGATTTTTTGGCAGAAAAGTTGAATTTTTACATCGGCTGGAGCGAATTTTCATATTTCATTACTTTTACATCGCTGCACGTTTTGTTTATTCTAGCTAAACTCTACTTGTAATTTTGGAAAAACTTCGTGAGATAGCTCTCAGAAGATAATATCTCATAAAGCGATACCATGAAAGCGCAGAGGCGGATTTAAGAAATATTGCATCCCTCTTTGGCCCCTGAATGGGAGAAATATTCCATCTGATTGAAAATCTTAATCCGCATTACCTCCCCCGGTACAGCCTCCTCCAACATGTCCTACAGTCATGTTTCAGTGAACTGCCGTTGCCATCTCTGGCGATGAGAAAAGGAAATTATTTAAAGAATATTGCTTTAATTACGTCTACCTTCCTCGGGCGTCCTCTACTTCTTCTACCATTCACATTTGCACCGTATATTGCTTTGCTAATTTACCTGTATTTTTTTATATTCGCATTTTTTAAATTAAAAAAATATTTTATTTTTTCTATAAATTTGATTTTCAGAATGATTTTTAGATGCCCATCTCACTTCGAGACAGATGTAGGAGATATACATACATTCATAAATTCGAAGGTTATTTGTTTTTACATTAACTCTACCCAAGAGGCCTTGAGAAAAATAATTTCCCTCAGGGTCCATATCATCTTAGGGGACGCTGTGTGGAAGGTTTTTAAGGTGTTTCGTTCCCCCACTACTCTCATCTGAGCGTCTGTGTATCCAGGAGTGACGGACGTATAAATACATCCTTTCAACTGCGGCGTAAGGCGATGGGTCGAGGGATACCGGCTGGAGTGGTCAAAAGACCTCCTCGACCGGTCTCCCTCGATTCGACCCGCCACGCAGCAGCTGGGCAGACACATCGGCAGCCAAGACCTTGACAAACCTCACCCCATGAACCCGAGAACACCACTGCAATGCATACATTGTTTCTTTGATTGACAAAAGATTTTCGAAAAGAAATATATTTCAATTTATGAATGAGAATAATATTTCAAATCTCGAAAGAGATGATAGTAGATACAATAATATGGAAGTTAGTTTTACGGTATTACATTATTAGATGTATAGCTATTATATAGAAATATTAGCTATTAGAGAAAAAAAGTTAAAACATATAATGGAAGAACATTATTTCAGATAGTATTAAAGCTGAGATTTCCCCACGTAAGACTTTCATTGTGTGAACGGCACTTACAGTGTGACAAATTTGTACGCATTTAGATCAAAAGCATTGGCTTTTCTTTTGTTCACGATGTTTTTTTCCTTTCTCTCTGTCATCGAGTTTTCAATAAAACGCCTCAGAAATGTGGTGATGAAAAAGAAGATCCCCCTTGAGAAAAACGTGTAAATTTCCTTTTTCGTTTTCCTCTTTATGCTTGAATGAATTGAATATTTGAAGAAATTGTTTGTGTGAAACCACTTGGGTTCTTTTTTTTTTTTTACATGAATACCGCACAAGAGTCCCCAACTGCTCCCGTCTGGAGCCAGTGGGACCATGACATCCCCAATTGGGGTATGTTGTGAGGCTGAAGGTAGTGGGGAGGGGAAGGAGACAGGGAAGAGGAAGGTGAGGAATTACCTGGCTATTCAGATCTGGTCACCAAACACGGGTAAAGCCATTTCGTTCTACATTTACCCACGCGACAAATTATGCTAATATCTATTTATTCATTTAAATTACCTATTATAATTAATAAATTCCTATATGAACTAACGCAGACATACGAAAAATTACGGTTTATCATCAATAATTCCGATTTTTAAAACAACATATACAATTAAAAAAGTGTTAAAACATTATAGTACTAGCTGACCCGGCGAACTTAACTCTATTAATAGAGGACTGAACGCCGTTGGCACCAACAAAAAACTGTTCAAAGACGCGAAATTAGCCGTCCATAATGGAGTACTGGTACCTACCCTGATGTATGGCAGTGAGGCATGGAACTGGCAGAGGAAGGATGAAAGTAGACTGAACGCTGTAGAGATGAGATCCCTAAGGCGTATGTGTGGTAAAACCATGTATGATCGTGTGAGAAATGTGGAAATCCGCAAAGAATGCAAGGCTGATGTAAGCGTAATGAGTAAAATCAAGAAAGGCACGCTCCGATGGTTTGGGCATGTAGAGCGAATGAACGAGGAAAGGAGTGTAAGGAGAATATATGACGCAAATGTTAATGGAAGAAGAAATCGGGGACGCCCGAGGAAGACATGGCACGACAAAGTGAATCAGAGTCGGGCCATGTGAAGAGTCGGAATAATAGAAGAGCATGTATGAGACGATGTATGAATGTGAACGAGGCAAGGAGTGTGTGCCAAGATCTAGTTGTTTGGCGGTCCGTCCTCTCTGCCTACCCCTGCGTGGAAACGGCGTGATGGTTAGTTAGTTAGTTAGTTAGACCCGACGAACTTCGTACTGCCTCAGAATCAATAACTATTGTGTTAACTTATCAGCTGAATTAAATTCAGTTTATTTTATTAAATTAAAAATTACACAATGAAGCAAATTATTGATGCGCAAGTGTCCGTATTATGTTTTAGTCAGTATCAGAGATGGCTTTGTGTACGGTTATATATTTTTGTGATTTTCTTACTTTTCCACTTATTTACGGGAATTGTGTATAATTGTCTGTATTTTACGTGAGGGAGATTTATTGTAATTATTGTATTTTTCCTTTGAAGGGGTGCAGACATACGTTCACCGTTTGTCTCATTTTCGATTAATGACATTTAGTGTGTAAAAAAGAGGGGCGGCATTAACAAAAGCAAAACAATCAGCACATTGACATTTGACGTTTTTGAAGTTTTGGAATTCACGCACTATTCAATATTATGTTTCTCACAATATTGCTGCAGCTCTTTCAAAATATGAGAATTCGTTCCAAACAAAATGTACGAGGAAAAGAATATTTTTTTAAGTACAATTAAATTTAAATGAAATTTGAGTTCATCGAACCACATTCCACGGGATTTAATTTTACGGGAACTCATAACCACGCACAGACAACCGAAATTAGTATAGTTTGATTAACAAAAGCAAGGTAATGTCTTAATATAATTTAATTTTTTCTAAAAGTTATTATAGTATTTTCTAACCAAAAAGTACCGAAGACTTTAATTTCAGCCAAGTACGTCATTATTCTTATTTTATCTTTAAAAAAACTTGGTTTTAGATTTTCACGGCCAAATGGATGCGTTGTCCTAATGATGGACAATGTAACGCTGTCAAATACGTTGGCTAAAAAAAGAGTTTGTGCAACACGGCGTAACACCCCAAAAATAAATAACGAAAAAAAATTTAAAAACTTGTTTACTTTTTTTAGTCGAAACAAAATTCTGTACATACATAGTTTTAGATCACGTACATTTCCATAAACATCGACTAAATACCGGCATTCATTCAGCGTAAGATTCCCTAGAGTGCTCTATTGCCAATATTTTACTCCTTACCTCCTCTAGAAGTGTTTTTAAAGTTCCATCACGTATTATTTCCCGTAGGGATAAGTAATGATGAAGAGTGTACCCATCAGCGTGATGGGTTGTCTGCCTTATCCGCATCATATTCACGGACATGACTGGGGTAGGGGAGGAAGGGACGGGAGTGGGAAAGGGTTCAGAAGAAAGGCAGCCGAGATAAAGGATGATTATTAGCAAGTTTTGAAGTTACCGGGGGTAAGAACATCTAATAATAAAACGGTGAACTGTAGAAAGGCACCGTAATGGAACGGTCTGCAGGGAGATGGAAGAGAATGGAGATGAGTTGTTCCATTTACTAATGATTGCCCGCTGCGACCTTGCTCGCCTCCGCTTCTCACAGCACAGCCTTTACACCTTCTATTCACGTTTAGGTTAGGGATATACAAACGTTAAATACACTCCCCATACCATTTAAAAAAGCAGACAAAATAATAATTTATAATTTGTCTCATTTGAAAAAACTTCAAAAATTCCAGAATAAAGCCGTACACATAGCCCTGGGTGCCCCAAATGGATAAGGGTATCCCAACTCCCTTATAAAAAAACACATCTTTAGTTTCGCGGAAACATTTTATGCGGGAATAAGGAACTCCAGTGAGAAATATTATGGCTTTAAAAAATATGTTCGTATAGACCAATAAACGCTGATTCTGAATATATAAGTTTTATTTAATAATATTAAGGGCAGAGTTTTTAAAAAATGCATTTTTAAGCTTCTCGTTAAAACATAGCGTCAAGTTCGTATTATGAAAATTGTTAGTGGTGACGTCACTGCTAACTATTCACCTGGTGATAGCACGTTGAAGTTGTATTGAAATCACGGCTTGGAAAGTACGACGTACGCCAATCAACATTTCGTGTTTTTGGTTTATTTTCATACTGTTTATAGAGATTTAAAAATAATAGTTGTTGTATTTATTGTAACATTATTTAGGCCTAAATAATAAAGGTAAATATTCAAAAACTACTGCACAAAAAAATAGTAATGCCTCTTCTAGGGAGCATACTTCGATCACCGAATTCAAAATGGCGGCTGTTGATCAGCTGATTGCCCGATCCAAAGTAACTTTTCAAGAGTGATGACGTCACACGATTCACTATACTTACGGTGGTTTTCGGGGATCTTGAAAAATTAAAACTTTGACAATTATATATATATACTATTAAAACAAAAAAAAATAAGCAGTTATTTAGGTTAGAAAGTCATTATTCATTAAAAAAAATGTACTGGAGTTTTCTACTACCACTCATGAAAACGCGTACCACACATAAAAAACCTAAACAAATCCCCGTACAGATTAACCTAACCATATTGCAGCCATGTAAAGGGACCTTTTATTGCCATGTAAAGGGGCCGTTATTTCAAAAAGTCAACTCTGTCTCGGCACACAATTCTTGTTTCATTTACATTCATTTAACGTCTCATACATAATCCCTTATTATTGAAGTATTATACGACTGAAGTATTTAAAGTAATTCCACTTCTTACACAAATGACTTTGTATATTATATCATATGGACGGGTCGTAGAAATCTCAAAGGTGGTAAGCCAAAGACAAGGCAATTATATTTGTCATCGATTTCGTAGTTTTAGTACTCAACTGCCACGCGTCGCGTAAGGTCGTGTCCTACCAATAAGTAAATTGCATTAAAAAAGCGCCATAACACTAGAAAAATACAGCGAATAACATTTCATTCGTAAATACACGCAAATTATTTATTATTATAAAAAATACATTTTTTCAATTGTTTCCGGAAGAATTTTAGCGCCATTAGGAAAAGTGGATTTGTTTATTTGTTTATTAAGACATACACAGTACATTATTATACAAGTTATAAGGAATAGTAAATAGAATTATTACGTGGTATAGTACCTTTTACGTAAGTCCGAAGAATATCATTAGGTCATTTCGCCTGGGATATGCACGGTTCTTAAAACTTAACTAATGAATGAGTAAAGTAATAAAAGGGAACATTATGTATGAAGGTAAAGAGACTTTTTAGAACAAGAAATATACGCTAACGAAAAGTAATAAAAGTTTAATGAAAAGATAAGTGTAAGAAGTTTTCAAATAAATTATAAACAAGAAATTTAGTAAATTAGTTTTACGTGTTTGCAAGGAATCAGGAAAAATGTCTAAGTATAGCAATTTATCATATTGTGTGTAATATGCGATTGCGCGAGATATTGCGAGTTTTTGCTGCATTAGTGTTATTGGATTCTATATGAAAAAGCGAAGTGGCCTGGTGCGCGTCATTGGAACACTTAAACCAATGACAGATAGCAATTCGGGACTATCTATTTTATTACTAAGCAAGTTATGTAGAAACATCAGATCAGTAAAGATAACATAAAATTTGAAGTTTTATTGTGTTTCTTGAGTAAATGTTTCGAAAATTATTCTATACACTCTCTATTTAATCTATGTACACCTTACATTGAGGATTCCAATTTGTGGAAGCATACTCCAGTGGACTTCTGACTTCTGACCAATGAACAAAAAAATATTAGCACTTTCCGTTATTTGTTTTTGGGGTGTTATGCCGTGTTGCGCTACCTCCTTCTTTAGCCAAAGTTTCGGACATCGTTGCAGTGTCCATCATCAGAGCAGATCCGGTAGATGAAAATCTTAAAACTTATCCAATATTAGCACTTTTGAAAACTTTACATACTCCTTATAGGAAACCTAGCACCTTGTAGGATTTTGATATAATATATTCGGTGTGCTTATCAAAAATTAGTTTGCTGTCTAAGTAAACACCTAGATGTTTACACGTAGACATATGTTGTAAAGGTTTATTATTGAAGTTGTAAGGACAGAAAATTTTATTTTTATTTTTAGTAAACGTAATAAAGGATAATAAGTTTGATTCACAGAATGCGCACAATTGATCAAGATCGCTTTGTAATTCGATACAATCGGATAACGACTGTTTAGATTAAAAAAAATTCATGTGGTCTGTATACAACACAAAGTAACTATTTTGGACGCATACATAAATGTAACTTATATAAATATTGAAAAAGAGTGGTCCGAGATGCGACCCTGGGACACACCGTTAAGCAAGATGTTAAACAGTTGACAATCGTGATTTGGTGCCGATTACTGATATAAGATGTGATCCATCTATAGAGATCACCGTGAATTCCTAAACCTAATAACTTCTGTAAAAGAATATAACGATTAACACTGTCGAATGCTTTGGAGTAATCCTTGTAGACGGCATCTATCTGGCATTGCATATCCATTTGAGCATGAAGAAAATTTGTAATAAACGCAAGATTTGAGGTGGTGGAGCGATTTTTCGTTAAGCCATGTTGATTACATAAGAGTGAAGGTGAGATAGTATAATACAATTGATCGTAAACAATATTTTTTTCCAATACTTTACTTAGTATCGGTAATTTTGACATAGGTCGATAGTTCGTGATATCATTTTTACGACCCTTTTTAAAGATTGGTGTGATCAAGGCTGTTTTCCAATTGTCGGGAAATATTCCATCAGATAGCGATTGTTTGAAAATAGCAAAAATGGGGAGCGTCAATTGTTTACTGCAATAATTTATAAAGATCTCTGGAAGTTGATCATTCCCTGGTCCCTCCTTGAAATCGATGGACTTAAGGTATTTGAATGTTTTGTCTGCATTGATCTCGATGGAGTTAATTACGCTATTTGAATTAAGACATTCACTGGAAATGCCTGTGTGAGCAGGTTGAACATTCAGATCAAAAATACTCAGAAAATAAGTTCGATTAGATAGCAAACAATTACGTATAAGAATGACAAGCTATGATAGCAGATCGTCTCACACATGAGTAGCATTCCGTATTCTTCTTAGTGTAAACGAGTATGCGTATCTTGTCAACTCAGTCTCACCCGTCATAAAATGCAAATGAAAACGCCGCCCGGTCTACATCTATATCGTTCATACACACATTTTTTTAATGTTTATTTTTATCATACATGAATAACTTTTGAATTAAGAATTTACTGAATACAAAAGAGAGCTTCCTACTTGCACATTTTATCTTGAGTTTTTGAGACAATGGCGAGTCTAGACGTAATATTAATATCATTGATTTACACCGCGAAAGTGAAGTTTAATCTAAGAAAGGTTTGGTATTACATATAGACGATTTATATTGATGCCCTACAGATCTTGTGTTTCTAATTGAAATTTACATTTTGACTTATAATTTTACTCATCTGTGAATCCAAGTATGAATCTCTACCTGTTAATTTGCCTTATCAGTAAATATGCCGTTGAAAATATTTTTAAATGAACCATGTTAAAATGTTGTCAGTATAACTCTGCTGACAAACTAGAAAATAAGTTTTATAGAATATTAATAAAGATTTAAAATAGTATAATCCATTGCCATTTTAAACATAGATGAAGTTAGCCAAATTTATGAATGCTTAAAATTTGTGGCAAAAATTTTTCCCATTGCACTTCGTGTTTGCCTAAACATTTCCAAAACAAATGGCTAATTTGGCTATTTTTTTTTCTTTTTCAGAGGAAGATTGGAATCCTGGTGGAAAGAATAGAGGCGATGGTAAGTGATTATCATTGATCTCTTTTTCCATTTACCAAAGGGTTTCCAAAATAAGTGAGGGCAAGTTAATCTGGCGTTAGGGCAACTTTTCATGCCACGAGATATGACGAACACAAATTCGAAACGAAACACATCCTATTAACTACACCCACATCAAACAGTATTTTCTTTTACCCGAAGTGAACACGAAACCCGGTACTTTTTTGGTAATTTCGAACAACAATGAACCCGTGTTTTATTAATGCCGGAGTGAGGTTCGTGCGTGCTGGTACGCAGCGATCCTTACAATAGAGGCTTTCTCTGATAAAATACAATACCTACCACTTAAACCATTGTATTGTCAAACATAGGTTTGTTAGTAACCCTCTCATTTAATTTATTGTTACAGTACTTTTAAGGAAAATAACACATTTACCATTAATATACAATCATACCTACATACATTTTTTTTCATACTCTGTAATGCTGTTCATAGTTCATTCACAAAGCAATCGGTTTTATTATTAGGTATACTTTGTTGTTCCATAAAATATTCTCCATTCGTTTTACGCTTTAAAATACAGATGTCATTTATCTGCTTACCTGCAATTTAATTACATTATATTACGGATGAAAGCAAACACTTTGAGGCTTGACATTATGTAAATCAAAAAGTTAATTGTTTAAAGCCATTTTATTTTATTTATACACGCCGAATCAACGGATACCAATCGACGTGTATAAATGAAATGAAGTGGTTTTATACAAAGAACTTTTTCATTTATATTATTATGTTTAATTCGTCACATATTTTCAAATCTAAACTATGAAATACAACGTTTGTGTAGAACGAAGTGTACACCCAAATAGTACTTAACACCAGTGGCGGTCCGTGAGTTTTTAGTGAGCTAGAGCGCTAATATTGAAAAATATGACGTTATTGACGTTGTTGTAGCTGAAATTTTTTTTTCAAAATTTTAACTTTTTGTACGAAGGTCTTTCAGTATGTGGATGCGGCGCATCTCTTGACTGAAAGATCCTGAAGATCTTCATACAAAAAGTTGAAATTTAAAAAAAAAATCATTTTCAGCTACAATAAAGACCATATTTTTCAATATTAGCACTCTAGCTCACTGAAGACTCACGGACCGCCACTGCTTAACACCTGTTGCTTCAAAATCGTAATGCATGTAAACAATTCAACCAAAATTCGTGTAATAAAACCAAATAAATTTAAACATTTAATAATTATCTTTTCTCTAAGCACGAGGATAGTTTTGTTCGATAACACCACAACTGCTAGTTATTTATAACATTCTGAACACAAAACTTGCATAAATATATTTTTCAATAGATTGCGCGCTAGTGAGTATGTGAGTTTTTCATACCATATGTCGGGGAGGGAGTGAATCTGTTCACGAGAACTAACTTTACTTAAACTACACCCAGAATATAAAAAAATGGTTTTCCTCCAATTCTGGCAGCACATACTCTGCAACTAGAATTTCGAAATATATAATAATTTTATTATTTAAAACCTGGGGGTTAATGCTAGAAGTGCCTATGTCAGTTTTGCTATTATGAAGTAAAACATTAATTTAACGTTTTTTACCCTGGGCGATTCAGAAATTTGACAAAGGCACTTCTAGCATTAATCCCCAGATATAAAATGTAATTGTATGTAATATTTGAGGCCGGCGCGGTTTAGGGGTAAGGCTCTTGACTCGCAATCCGAAGGTCCCGAGATCGATTCCCTGCGTGGAAAAAATATTTTATTTGAATAATTTGTGTTAAAAATAATGTACAGTATATTTGCGGAACGTTCCAGAGCGGAAAATACTGTCAGTATCGCCCTGGCGTAAGACCACCATTCAGAATTGAAACGTTGCTTGAAATGGCGTTAGTCGTGTTGTGGTGACCAGATCTGAATAGCCAGGTACTTCCCCACCTTCCTCTTCCCCATCTCCTTCCTCACCCCACTACCTTCAGCCTCACAACATACCCCAATTGGGGATGCCATAGTCTCACTGGCTCCAGACGGGAGCAGCTGGGACTCTGAGGTATTCATATAAAAAAAAAAAAAAACTGATCAGTTTTCTTTTACGTCATATCAGATACATTTTAAAATTAATTATTTAAATTATACAAAATCCTAAATTCTCAATTATTTATGTAAAGGCAAAACTTTTTGGAAGGCTATATGAACGTCAAAAAACATTTTTAAATCGTCTTCGTGTTCATTGCGCAATTTTAAAAACGAAGTACTGGTGGGCTCATACGCAGAGTTAAAACCAGTCTTATGTTCAAAAAATGTTCAAAATTCTAGTTGCGGATCCACGTACTGACGCATTTCGAAGGAAACTGTCGTGTTCAAAATGATGTTGAGGGAGCGGGCCGGATCGGTAGAGTCGGGGACGTGAAATAAAAAGCGTCAGTCAGTGAAGTGAGTCTGTCTTTATTGTGGCTACGTAGCGAGGTCGAAGCGGAGCGGCATGACAGTGGTGCCGATAGTAATGCTGCTGCGTGATGATGAGTGAAGAAGGTCAGGAGACTACGGCGGTGAAGATCACTGGTCTTCGGGGAGCCGGCGTGTTGCTCTACACCATGGCGGTGTAGAAGTGACTTTGGTCCAGGCGGTCGACTGTCGTCGTGTTGACGAGGTATAGCGGCTGTGTGGCCTTTGAGTCGACACACACACGTGGCGCAGGAAGGAACCTTGAGAGGCGATGAGGATTCTGGTTGCTGGCTCATTGCCGGTTGTTGGTTGCTGGCTCGTTGCCGGTTGCTGGTTGCTGGCTCATTGCCGGTTGTTGGTTGCTGTCTCGTTGCCGGTTGCTGGTTGCTGGCTCGTTGCCGGTTGTTGGTTGCCGGCTCGTTGCCGGTTGGTGGTTGCTGGCTCGTTGCCGGTTGTTGGTTGGTGAAGTTTCTCGAAGGTGCTGGAAACGTTCCTGGTGTCACACTGGATATGTGTAAATCACTTGTTGCTGACTGCGCGGGCGGATGCCCGGCGAGGGCTTGTAACGTGTTACGGCACTGATCGGACTGTGTTGCTACTCGACCGATGAATGAAGACTGAACTGAGACTCAGCGAGCGAGCGCTTGCTTATATACTCGTGGCGAGTAATTAATCTCACGGTAGGCAATGCTGGGTGAATTCACGCAAAGCTGAGAAATCGCTCGAACCTTCTGTGGGCACTTGTATGGTACAGCCACACGTTCTAGGCCTTTTGCGTAAGTGGCGGAATTATTATTTACGAGGCGGCGCGGCCGGCCGTAGTAACTGTAGGTAGTTCGGTGTGCTTCTAGCACGTTCGGTCGGAGTCCAGTGACGGCGCAATGAATTCGGCAGACGTGGCCGCCAAAAAGTTAAAAAATTGAATTTGTGTGGAGGAAAATCATTTTCGAGTTCTGGGTATAATTTTGAACCAGGGAATCACACACAGATTCAGTTTTAAGCTAAAAGCAGTTTTGTTTTCCGAATGTCCGATGAAATTCGAAACCATTCCTAGGTTCCGAATGGGGTCTAAAATTCAAATATATTGCAAAATTCTGAGGAAAACCATTTTCGTACAGGTACCTACTGCATGCATTAATAAATTTAAGCTGAGGACTCGCAGAAAGATTCTCTCACGTTAAAACATTTTTTTTAAATTTGGGAGGCGAATGTGGGTACCGCCGTTTATTGGTTAACCGACACCTCTGAAATGAAAATGGTCTGAACTACATTCGTACAATTGTGTTTACGATCACCACGTGCCGTTTTCAGGATAAATCACGTACAATATAAAACCAATCGGAGTCTCAATTAATTTTTTTATTTTCCACCACAAATCTAACATCTCGACGAGCAATAGTCCATCTTGTATTAATGCGAAATTTGAGCCCGCGATCTTTTTACAGAATTTATCCAACCTCTCTTTAAAGCAATTGGTGAGGTTTATATATATTTTTTCAAATGTTAAAATCTTTTTTCATCTTTTGACACTTCGTGTTCATAATTATGTCAAATAACTCCTTTTGTCTTAAGAATAAATCCTTTGAAACCGAACCTGTGACAAAAATAATATTTATGAAGTACTCAAATTTTACAGTAAGTAAATTATGTAAAAATTACTGGGCCGTAGAAACGCAAAAACGCGCAAGATTTAAAAATAAACTTAACGTCTTTAGTACACACCTGAAGGTATTGAATCCATGTTTAAAAAAATTGCCAGCAAGCGGTGTAAAAAGTTATCAGTCCCTAAATGTTATATAATAAACGTTGCATTTACACACAAACGTCCTGACTGCTCGGGAATTCAATCTTTGCTGACATGTTTCGCAGTGTCGAAACGTTTAGTTGAATTTTGTGGTATGGGGAAAGATGCGCTGGTATGTGGTGTCAAGATATAGAAACCAAATTTAGTGATCCCCGCAATTTGAGTTTCCGACGCTCCCATACTAGTAAAACCATTGTGCGACGTATCAAAAATTGGTGTTTGAATTTGCACACTCGTAGATTTTTATCACAAAATTAATTTATAAGGCGATCCATCTCGGCATGTTACTTTCGGAATCGGGCGGAAACACTCACTCCTTAGGCTGCGTATACATGCATAACGAACTGCGTGTACATGGAGACGAACGAAGAAAGTGGGAATTTGTGGGAAAGGAATGAAGCAATACCAAACGGTGCGAAACGCCGCTTGCAGTTGCTTTGTTACTTTCTCATAATTCATGGTTCTAATCGAGTTTTGTTACATGCATGCATACGCAACTTAAGGGTGCTCTTTATCGTTGGACCACTGGTCTGCTTGTAATGCTTAATAAATAGTACAACATTTAATAAGCATTACAATGGCGCCCCACGTTGGGCGCCAATGAAATGCTTTATAAAATACTAAAACACTTTAATAAGACATTAATAGTTAAAATAAAAAAGAATTGTGGCAAAAGAATTAAATTATATTATTAAATAATAACGTAACAAGAACATGAGACTCGAATTCATAAACAAAATAATATTATTCTAATATTTTAAACTCAGGGTCGTGTTTAGCCTTAAAGAAACTACATAGTTAGAAACTAATAAAATCAATCTATCAACGGTTTTTAAATAGATCATCACGATGTGAAAATTACTACAAAGGAGGCGCTAGTTCAAATTGAACAGAATATTAAATGGTAATTCAATATTAACATATTAAACCCGAAACTAACGGAAGTATTAGCTCACAGGTCAATGGCGATCCACCGAAGTTTGTGTCTTCCCTCATCGAAACAAACGTCCAGACCCTCTAACTTCCTATTTGGAACTCTTTGAAAAATTAGCTTGCCCATTGTGTGTTTTTTGCGACAGAAGAATGCGGGATTCCATTTGTTCAAATTTATCTTTCCAATTAGGAATTAAAAGCCAATTCAAATGAATGTGTAGCAACCGACTTATGACTGGGTGCTTACTTAGCATTATAATTCAAACTGTTACATTCCGGGTACGATTGGATGAGCGGGCGAGCCTTCCAAGATATTTCGAATAAATTTTATACATTGTCCATGTGCACAAATATATTTAAACGTGTGTACTTTAAAATGATTTGCATGTGTGCCAACCGAACATTCAATTCGATTATAAAGGACGGCCCTACGGGAACGCTGAATTTAATTTTAAAATTAAACTAAATTTCATCAAATCTGGCGCACCCGAAGGGTCACCCCATATTTCACAGCAGACATGACTCGTTCATATTGTTTGTCACTGAACTTAGATGTTCAGCTCTGAAAGCACATTAGTGATCCTTCTTGACGATACATACACACACCCACAATGTTATATTACAGTATTTTTTGAAGTGAAACTTCTTTAGCGCCGTTAGTGAAGTGAAATTTGGATGAAACGGAAATGCGTCAAAACTCAGTTGTACACAAATACTCGGTTCTAATATAATGCGGTAAATTCGCACTTCGGCGCTTGCCTCCCAGTGGGCAAGACGCCTGACAAGTCTCTGCGGTCATAGAGACAGATATCAAGCGAACGGAGGTTCGAATCCTACAAAATCCAAAAAAAAAAACATTTTTATTTTTGTTAAATCACTATCCAATCTTCAAATCACTTTAAAAGAAACAGGCAAAAGAAAAAAAAGCGACAATTATCGATTTGTAGTTTCACTATTACCGCGTGTGAATTACACACTGTGATTTATTTTCAATATCATGTGTAAGTATCTATAAATAATTCATTGTTTTCCTAGCACATTATTGTCTTTATGTTGGCAGCCGGCTCGTGGCATTTTTCCATTGACCGGGCTCCGATTACATGGAATTACTCAGCTATCATAAAACATAATAAAATTTATTAGAGGCGATCGACGCCAACATAATATTACTGGTTTTCAGTTACAGAACAAAAGAACCCAACAAACACCATTGCCTAATAAATCACTCATAATATTTCCACTCCTTCTGCTTTCCGTCTCCCTTCAGCTGCCAATTCCGTGCCTCACTACTAAACCAATTAACATTTATCGTACCTGGAGTTTGTTCTGAAATTCGAGTGGTACCAGACTCCAGAACTAATAGCTATGGCACTAAAAGTTCTGGAGCTAACGGCTATGTAGCTAACGAGAAGTTATGCGCAGCCAGTGCTGCACTCACAACTAATTTCCAGAAAGTCTGTTAAAAAAATGCATGCTTAGTTGTGATAAGTTCTAGAGCAGCGCACAGTGTTGCATATTAGTAAGGACGAATTAGAACTTATACAATCGCGGAAAGGTCGACAATAAAACAAATATATATATATCGTGTCACGGTGTTTGTGGTCGCACTTCTCCGAAACGGCTTGACCGATTTTTATGAAATTTTGTATGTATATTTGGTAGTTATGAGAATAGGTCGTAAAGTATATTTCACACCATTAGGTGATTAGGGTGTCCCTATCCAGATTTTTTTCTTTTTTTTTTTAACAATTTTTAATTTGTATTTTTTTATTTGGCATCAAAAAATACATATAACCCCAAATTTCCACTCTCTTATCACCATCCTACCATTTTTAGTATTTCAAACAGAACGAAATTATTTATGTTGTTGAAGGACAGATGGCGCTACGTCCGCACATCCACACATATAAACAATTTATATGGCAGAACAACGTTTGCTGGGTCAGTTAGTTTTATGTTATAAATTGATGGTAAATTATTATACTTATAGGTTTTCTTATAATAAAGTATTTCGGAAAAGTAATGATTAACAGAAAACCAATGATGCGATAAGAAAATAAAACTTTCCCTACAGTGCAGTGGTAGAGGATTTGGTCCTGGAATTCGGAACGCATTCCTCACACCCTGATCTTTGCACTTTATTCATATATCATTTTGAACCTCGTCGGTTTAATGTTTTTAACAATTACACGAGTTGTGCTTTTCTGCTTTGCACAATTTGTTCAAGAATCGGTGTTGAACGGAAATCTTTCAAATGTTTAAAATAAAATCAGGGTGCAAATCACACGCGGTAGAAGTGAAACCTTCAGAAAACTAAAGAAGAAAGGAGTGGGGGGCTACGAAGCATCACGCAAAGAAGAGACGATTATGCTACCTCATTATCTCTCACACCGGTGCTAAAGAAGTTTTCACTTCAAAAAACAAGATGGCGCTGATCAACCATTTTTGATTGACCAGAATTTATGTGATACACCCCAACCTTGTGAGGAATAAGTTAAAGTGACAACACAATACAATATAACTTGAGGTGTGTAAGGTATCTCCAATAAGTTTAAGGTTCGTTGGTTACTAGTTTGTTTATTTGGTTATCGTGAATATTTACATTGTTATACATATGAGACTGAATAGACATTCTTACTAGACTAGATTCTAAATGGTTCTCGCGCTCCGCCAGACCGACGCCGGAAGCCGTATCCTTCTGGATCCTTCCGCCATCTTCGCAGACCCAAATATAAGATAATTAACTCATCTGTTGGGAGTTAGGATATGATAGATTTCGTATTACAAACTAAGCTATCGAAATATTATATTGAAAGAACCCGAAACTACATGGCTAATCAAAACACTACATAAACGAATTGACTACATACAGTAAAAAAAGGTGTGGCCAACTGATAGTGCGAAATCTGTTTAATTTAGAGTGGATAAGATAGAAATTTAGGAATGTTGTTGAAAATAATGTTGCACGTAAGCACCAATAAATTTATTCGTAATCTGAAGAAATTGGTTTATGGCCTGAAACGCGATAAGGGGGCCCCTTGTGCTAATATTTTACGGACACTAAATCATAATACTTATATATGTGCTTCGTTATTTATTTACAAAGTTGTACAACGAACGTAAAACATAAGCCACTCATTTCGCAAGGGCTGTCCTGTATCAAAATTGCTTGGAGAAATTCTTGTATTTTATTTTTAATGTATTAAAACATCATCATTGGAGCGGAGTGAAAAAACGTTCTGTCAAATTTCGCAATTCCTGTATTACCAATAAGTGCCTTGGAAGTATCCTATAAAGTACACAAAATCACTAAATTTCTACTTCATCTTCAGGTTAGGGATGTCGAAAGTGAAAAAAAAATCGATATATCGATGTATCGATATTTATTAAAATATCAATATCGACGTCGATATATCGAGGAAAAAATATCGATATATCGGTCAAATTTTCAAGAGATTTTGCGTTTTTAAAATAACAGTGTATTCAGCTCAATATTATCAATAGTAATTTTTGTACACAATTTGCTTAATGTACAAAAATCTCAATAAAAATGAAGGTATTTTTATCACTATTCATTTTTATTACGTAATTATTACAAAAATATCAAAAACTAAAAAGCTGTCTTCTAACTTATATGTAAACTGAGACGCATACAAAGTTTGTATGCGTCTCAGTAACATTCTATTGGCGTATTAATCTGTCAAAAAGGATTTCGTGTTTGGAACAAGGTATAGTCAATATTCATAGACAATTGGGAACCAACACATAGGAGTGGCTTAGAAAAAAATGGCGAAAAATAGCATACATTTCTATGTATGTACCTACACACATGAGATTGTATTGGTGATCACAAATACTAATGCAAAGACAATAGATTTGTAAGCTATTATTAGTTAAAATTTCAACCGCCAGATGTCATGACCCAATTCCGTTACTTTTTTTCCGTTCGTTCCTATACGGTTTTGGATTCTTGTGACTTTAAGTACATAAATTTAAAAAAATATCGTTTTTGATACAATTTTCGATATTGAATATTTTGTATCGATATATCGATGTATCGGAAAAAAATATATCGGTTAAAAATATCGATATATTAAATTAAAAATATCGATACTTTTCAACAAGCCTACTTCAGGTGGATTCAATTTAGTGTTTTGTCGTTATGAGGGTCTTAACTTAAGAAGTAACTTGTCAAAAAAAGCAAGAGGAAATTGTGGAATACGCTTGTATGGACAAAGCCGTCCGGTTTTCTCGTTTTCTCACGATACATTTTATTGCGTTTATATTTCGTAGAAGTCTTTCATTTAAAATTTATGAATAACAAGGGAAAACCGGAAATATGTCATTTTTTAATCAAATTTTGGACGTATTAACTCTTTTCCACAAAAAAATCATAAATTGATTTCGAAAGATTGTTCTTTTATCTAGTAAAGGTATGTTTTAAATTTTGAGAAAATATCTTTATTTTTAGTAAAATAAGGTTATACCATAAATCGTTGGCAGATTTGTTAAAATTTCAAACAAAATTTAGCATTTTACAACACACATTTCAAATCATGTAATGATGCAGTAAAATAAATCAATTAATTATCTGGGAAAGCTAAGTTTCAGAATTTTAATTAAAATCATTAAAAAAAGATCCGCGCACGTGTTTTGTGACGAAAATACTTCAATTTATCTATCTATTTACGGTCTTACAAACTAATTTATTTTAAGATTTTTATAACATTCTTATTTTGCTTAGACATTATTGAAAAAATTACAAGTACTTATGATAAAAAAAATAATTACAAAAAGTACATAAATGTAATACTTTTATCATCACGCCTTTCAGCATTTTTGTATGTAGGTATAAATTAAACCAAATTTTAAATTAAATAAAATCGATATTGGGTTATAATTTTAAAAAGTTGCGGAGAATAATTAACCTTTCTCATTGGAACCGCTCTGTACGATCGTAGGAACATCTTTCGACGAAATTTAGATTCTCGGCCGCTGGCTGGTTAAAGGCTCTTAAGTTCAGCAAATATTGTACTTTTGAAGTGAAAACTTGTTTAGCACCGTTGTGATTTGAAACTCGATGAAATGAAAAATAGAGACACTAAAAAGAGACAAAGACGTACATCTATAGAATTTAGCCTGCGAGAGAATGAGATATTATAATCGGTCTTCTCTTTGTGCGGTGCTTCGTAGCCTATCGGTTTCCTCTTTGTGCGGTGCTTCGTAGTCTATCGGTTTCCTCTTTGTGCGGTGTTTCGTAGCCCATCGGTCTCCTCTTGGTGCTTCGTAGCCTTTCCAATCTTGTCTACTTTAGTTTTCTGAAGGTTTCACTTCTACCGCGTGTGAACTGCACACTTTGATTTTTTGTTATTGTGACATTAAACACACACTAAATTTGATATCAATTATCACAAAATATCTGTGGCGGCTTTTTCAACTCTTGGTGAAGATGTAATTATGACTGATGTGGGCTCAATAAAACTAAAAGATTAAAACGGTTTCAAAATTATAATGAAAGCAAAATACATTTTCGTAAGGTCAACATTTCAGTTTCACAATAATGAACACATAAATAATAAAGGAGTGTCACACCTGTTGGTTCTAAGGAAATTTAGAAAATAATTTAACTTTGGGTTGTGAAATTTTAAATGAACGTTTTTGTGCTACGGGGAAAACTCATGTAAATTAAAATGTTTCAGAGTTAATGAATATTGCATTTTTTTTGCTGTTCTGTTAGCAGTTTATATTATTTAATTAATAACTAGCTGACCCGGCCACGCGTTGCTGTGGCTAACGAAACACAACGCCATCTACTGGATGGTTACCCAATCTTTGAACTCATACCGCCATCTGTTAATTTGCAAGGAAATCAAATCGATCGGTTGCTCCATTTATATTATTATAGCGAGTTTCAGGTATGCGTTGCTATGCCATTTAATAAAGAAATTGTTTCTCCCTGCGTGTCCTTTCCCATTTGTCCAGTTCCCCTTCCACCCTCCCCTTCCCCTCGCGTTCCCACTCCGCATTTCCTCTCCCCACTCCCCTCGCCCGCTTTCCCAGTCCCGCGAACTCTCCCCCCCACCCGAGTTTCCCTCCCCATCCCACATTCCATTCATTCAGTCACGGTACGTTCAGTTTTCAAAAAGCTCGCGTGCCACCTATTGCAATTGTGTTATACAAATTTAATAATGCCGGAGCTCACGAGTATATTATAGAAACCTTCGCGGGCATGCACAAATCAAATCCCCAAAATTTGAATGAAATAGGTAAAGTCGTTTGGAAGATATGCACGAACATACATTTAGCGATTCATTTTTATTTATAAAAAAATATAGATAGATTGTATTTTTCCTTTGAGGGGGTGCAGACATACGTTCACCGTTTGTCCCATTTTCGACTGTTGACATTTGGTGTGTAAGAAAGAGGGGCAGCATTATATGTTTAAGAACAAAAGCAAAACAATCTGCGCATTGAGATTTGACGTTTTTGAATTTTTGGAATTCACTCACTACTCAATATTACACCCATAATATTGATGCAGCTCTTTCAAAATGTGAGAATTGGTTCCATACAAAATGTATGAGGAGTAGAATTTTCTTCATACTGTTATTTTTTCGTGAATTTTTCCGATGTTTTAATAGCTATTCTGCTATTCGGGGCGGATACAAATCCAACAAATCAAAGATAATAAAAGTCGGTCCAGCCGTTCTGGAGTTATAAATGGTGTAACTAACCCGACTTTGTTTTATACATTAGAAGATACTATTAAACAAGAAAACCTCTGCCATAGGTCACCCCAAGTGGTTCGCTACGTTTGGTGACTACAGGGGTGCCCTGGTTCATGGATCGTGGGTTGTCCGGATCTTGGCGGCGGATGTGTCTGTCGAGCATGGTAGGTCGAATCGGGAGAGTCTGGTTGAGGAAGACATTTTATCTCTTCATCAGGACTATCTTAAAACATCACGTTATCGCAGTGATAGATTCATATGTACGTCACTCCTGGACCTCCTGACTACCAGATTCCTACCCACACCTCATGCCTTTTTCCTTCCCAGAACTCGGTCCTCGGAACTCTACTCGGAACTCGGTCTTGCCACACACTCTTTATCTCATTCACATCCATACATCGTCTCTTACATACTTTTCTATTATTCTGACTGTTGACATGGCCCGACTCAAGAATCTGATTAACTTGATCGTGCCACGTCTTCCTCGGGCATCCCTGACTTTTTCTACCGTTCACATTTGCGTAATATATTCTCCTTACAATTTTCTCTCTTACTCCTTTCTTCGTTCATTCGCTCTACTGGGAACCATCTCAGGGAACCTTTCTTAATCTTACTCATTACTTACACCAGCCTGTTTTACCACATATACGCCTCAGAGATCTTATTTGTAAAGCATTCACTCTACTTTCAACCTTCTACTGCCATTTCCATTCATTCCGCCATACTAGCACTCTTTTGATCCTCCATTAATAGAGTTACCTGCATTTACCCTTCTTTCAATATCTTTACCGGCCTTCTTATCTCTCGTAAACGTACTTCTGAGATACACAAACTCATCCACCTGCTCCAAGTATTCAACATTCACAAATATATTGTACACAGTTTTCGAACTCTCTTTCAAACCATGACTTTAGACTTACTTTAATTCACCAATAACTCATTCTTCATACATACTTCATTCATCCTACGAGAGACTAGAAATCATTCTCTTCTGAAATCTTCCATACTGTAAGAAATCAGCACAGCATCATCAGTATACGACGGGCAATATACTTTTAAGGACTCACCCAAGTTTAATCGATTTTTTTGTGGAACTCAATTACGCCCACCGCTATAATGATAGAAAACCGCTGCCGGAAAAGCGTGGCATACAAGAATCCACTCCCGATTCCATCATGCCAGTAATACCTAAAACCCCGGTCGATTAGGTCGATTATGCTCGTAATATTATTTAAATCCTCTACGTCATCGTAAGCCTTTCTTTCTTATGTAGGTACACGCGTAATGCGATTTCTCGAGCCCCTAAGTGCCCGACCCGCCGACCCGCCGACCCGCCGACCCGCCGACCCGCCGACCCGCCGACCCGCCGACCCGCGACCCGCAACCTTCAATACACGTAATGAGATTACAGCACGAACAATAATATTCTTAGGTCGATTATGTAATGGTGAACACGGACAAGGTGACTGCCAACTGACAGTGTCAAGTTTATCAGGGGTGCAAGTGCAATGCATTAATTTGCTGACTTAATAAAATACTAGGTCAAGTCTCAAGTCTTATCAAATCGGTACTCGCAACATAATAACTATTAATATATAAATTGATTATCTTTTTTTGTATCCTTTAATTTTTATTTTTATATCATGTATGTTATCGAGGCTTCTGACTCACACACTCGTAATATTGTAAATTTTTGTCACATCTGTTTTTAAATTATAATGTTATTATGTTATAATTATAATCTCTAATGATCTTTAAAGGGTACTTAGTCCTTTTATATAAAAAAAAACTAGCTGGTGGCATGCGTTACAATGCCATATTCAAAGAAATGCATTGTTTCTCCCTGAATCATCTTTACCGTGAGTCCCCTCTCCCATCCCGCGTCCCCTTCCTAGCTAGCTTTATAAATTATAGCCTATATGTCATTCTGATGTATGAGCTATATTATTGTAAAGTTTCATTCAAATCCATTCAGTAGTTTTTAAGTGAAAACACAAATACATCCATACAAACTTTCGCGTTTATAATGTAAGATTCACTTCCAAATATTTTTCAGTTTACATGTTCAAATTAGTTGTTTGTGGTTGGTTTTTTGGCGTGGATTTGTTTTGAATACAAATCTACAGTTTATTGCGAACTTGACCTTCAAAACAAGAGAAAGATCACGGTCTACATGTTATTTCAAAAAAACCACTCTCATTCCCTTTTTCTACCCCAAATTTGCATTTTTGACGTTCAAAATAAGAGGAAAATTTCTGTCTACATCCGATTTTGAAAAACTCTGCTTAAATCCCGGGCAACATAGGGTACTTGAAGGACTCGATAAACTGAAACAATTACCTATATTTGGTAAAATGAGGCGCATGTGATGGACGAAAAAAGGGGTGGACGGAAAATGAAAATGGTGGATGGGAAATGAAATTCTGGGAAACCTAAGGAAGACTTTGCAAAATCATGTGAAATAAATACTTATGAGTGGTAAAATAGGGAGAATTTATGACAATAAAATGTTAGATGAATTATGCCGTGTTGCGCTACCTTCTTCTTTAGATATGTAATTTAAGTACCCTAAAAAAGTATGTCATAGCCAACATTAAATAATTTTTTGACCGTATTGCAAGTTACCATGTTATTGCTGTGAATCCTTTCCAGTTGCATATTTGACATTCGACTTACTATTGTATTCACTCTGAGTTGTAGGTATGTACAATTTGTACAATGTACATATTATTATTATTGTTGTTGTGGAGTGAGAATTGAATTCTTACTCTGAATACTTCTTGTTTGAAATTTAGTAAGCAGATTATTATAGTTTATATTGTGTTTTTTTTAATATATATATTTTTTTAATAATTTTCATTATTTTTATATTTTTGTTAAGTTCTTACGGGTACAGGACCCTTACTTTTTTGTATTACTTTTTATTTATAATTTCAATTATGTGAAAATCTGTCATTGGATATTATGTATAATTAATAATGTTATTATTATAAGTGTAAAATATCTGTTGATTTTCCATAATAAATAAAATAAAAATAAAATAAAAATAAAGATGATGGACACTGTAACGCTGTCCGAAACGTTGGCTAAAGAAGGAAGTAGCGCAACACGGCATAACACCCCAAAAACAACTAACGAGATTCGAGATTACTTATTATGTTAAAATTAGACTATGTGGTGAACGCACAAAGGGATACGGGTGAATGGGTTACGTGGAAGTTAATGGTGGAAGGAATGGTCGATGGAGACCGAGGAAGAGATTGCACGCTCAACTGAAACAATTTATTTTTCAATAATTAAAAATGTACTAAGTTTTCTGGTACACTAGATCTTATAGCCTCAAAACTTTCGGTATTCTAAACTGCAAATCATTCGTAACCCCGAGCAACGCCGGGTACATGTCACCAAGTGTTTATATTTATTATTATGGATAAGATTATAATGTGAACTAATATGAATTTCAAAGTAATTTATTTTTAAATCATTAATCATCACTGTTTATAATGACCACGATGTTTTTATTCGTGTCGGCTGTTTAATTTGTTACGCGACTCTGGTAATAAATTTTGTAACCAGAGTAAAGTTCCGCTGAAAATAATGATAATAAGCTTCTCAAATATCAATATAACGAGTGCAGTTTTCTTTGAGGTTTTCACGATACAAGATACTTAAATATTGAAGTGAAAGCTTCTTTATTTGAAACTCGATGAAACGAAAAAGCGACACTAAAAAGAGACAAACACGTACATCACGGTGGCGCGGCGGTCCGTGAGTTTTCAGTGAGCTAGAGTGCTAAGATTGTAAAATACGACATTGCTGATACTGTTGTAGCTGAAAATTAATTAAATTTTTTTTTTCAAAATTTTATCTTTTTGCATGAAGTGTGTATGAAATGTGTATGCGGCAGTCGAAATTTTGAAAAAAAAATCATTTTCAGCCACAACAACGTCAATAAAGTCATATTTTTCCCTCTTAGCGCTCTGGCTCACTGAAAACTCACGGACCGCCACTGATTCATCTACAGGTTTTAGCCTGAGAGAGAATGAGAAAGAATAATCGGTCTCCTCTCTGTGCGGTGCTTCGTAGCCTCTCCACTATTGTCTACTTTAGTTTTCTGAAGGTTTCGCTTTCACCGCGTGTTAACTGCAAACTTGTAATTTTTAAATCCTGTATAGCCTAATGTTGGTTAGTGTTGGGTGCTTATGACCATAAGCGATAGACAACATGCGTAAAACAATCGTGCGACAGAGAAAGGCGTGTGCGGGGAGGCATGCCGCTTTTCAGACCTTAAACTCGCGTGTTGCGACGATTTCTGTATGAACTTCAGGTCGGCATTAAATTTTAGCGCTGTCTAAAAATGATACATTCTTGGGCACTTCCGCGAAAGTTTTTACAATGCGTTTTTTAGATGACCTTTATCACGATTTTGATTGGAATTTTTCATGTATGTACCTATATTTTTAACACGCAATTTTTTTAGTCAATTAAATACAACGGAATGGAAAGCAAAATAGGAAAACACCCACTTTAAAAATTATTAGAAATAAAATTATTGATTTTTAGTTATCGTGTTTAGTCAACCTAACCATTTTTTCTCCTTTCTTCTTCAATCTATGCAAATCACTTTGTGGCCTCATTTTAGTTGAATTAAAACAAAGCACTTTGTAAAACACCACTTGTTTACCCTAAATTATTAATATTTTTCCAAACCAATGGTTTCTATTAAAACATATACGAGTATATAGAAGAAACCATCGAACATCCCCACAAACTTTGTCTCCTATCAATTCATTTTTAGATTTTGACTTTCCTGAAACGTTACAAAAACGTAACCACGTGCGTTCCTTATCAGTTCATTCACTTTCCCGCCAGCAGTGAAAGTTTAGCGTTGCGGAAATTCTGCAAACTAAACGCCGAACACGTGGGGCGGTTGGAGGGGTGGGAGTTTGTGGGTGGTGGCCATGTGGTGGCGGAGTTGTGCTTCGGTCTCGGGTTACTGAAACCCCCGTGAAAAACAGTTCACTGAATTGTGACTAGCGACGACATCTGTTATATTTCGCTTGAAACTTGGGTGCATTTAGCGGTGGCACACACCACAGATTTGTAAAATCGGCAAGAATATTGCACGAAAATGCAACAGATGGCGGTAACTGACTGCAAAAGAATTTAAAAATACTATTCTGTTATTAAAAGTACAAAACGGAGACTGGGTTAAAATTAAATTACACTTTAATTTGTAACTTTAAAAAATGTTCCTTTATTATAAAAAAAGATGGAATTATTAAAATAATGTGTAAACAAATTGATTTCTAAAAATCATGAATTTAATAAATTTCCTTCTCTGTTTAAGATGGTTCTAATCGGGTGCAGTAGTATTCGAACTGCATTAGATTTTTTAAATTACATTTTTCGATAGATGGCAGTAACGGTTTTAAATTTCGATACCCTCATTGATTACGGTGAAGCCCTTTTCAAGCTGCAATAATTAATGTCTCATAGATTGCAGATAATCAAAACATTAAAAATGCGGGATACCTTCTTTAATATTTAATATTTTTTGTGAGATGTAATTGTGGGTAGTGGAGGAGTTGGGCTTCGGTTCGAGATACTGAAACCCCGAGAACAACTCATTGTATTGTGACTAGCGACGACATCTGTTATATTTCGCTCGAAACCTGGGTGCATTTAGCGGTGGCACACACCACATATTTGTAAAATTGGCAAGAATAGTGCACGAAAATGCAACAGATGGCAGCAACTGACTCTGCAAAAGAATTTTAAAATAATATTCTGATATTTAATATCAGAATATTATTAGTTAATTAATTTAACTCTAACTAATAATGGGTAGACAGAGAGGAGAGAACGGCATCTGTTATATTTCGCTCGCAACTTGGGTGCATTTAGCGGTGGCACACACCACACATTTGTAAAATTGGCAAGAATAATAGTGCACGAAAGTGCAACAGCTGCATTTTTCGCTAGATGGTAGTAACTGTTTTAAATTTCGATAATCTCATCATATTGATTTTACGGTGAAGCTCTTTTTTCTTAAACTAAATTTAAATTAATGTCTCATATATTGCAGTGGGAGGCTTTGTGGTTTGAATCAAAACTTCAAAAATGCGGGAAACCTTCTATAATGTAATATTATAAATTTGTGAGATGTAATGCAGTGTTTTTTAAACTGCATATTCGGAGCTCTGGTGGTAGGCATCGTAGATGCAAGCGAAAAGCACCATCTGGCGGATATTTTGAAGCAGCATTACTGGTGTATTTATTTTGTTTGGAGAATATTGTCGGATATAACAGCTCTGCAATACAGTGCATCCGACAATTCTGAAAACAAAATAAATACACCAGTGATGCTGCATTAAAATATCCGCCAGATGGTGCTTTTCGCTTGAGTAAAACCACCACAGCACCGAGTTCAGTATGCAGTTTGAAAATAATTACTGCATTGCATCAATCTCACAAATATTTAACATTATATCTCCGCTAGATGGCAGTAACCGTATACATCGCAAAAGCCTCCTACCCAACTAAAATTTCCGTCAGATGGCACTACAATCATTTTAACCTGATTTATTTGTGTGGTGCTGTAAAGTTTGCAAGCTGCATTCAGAATAAAATGTCCCATAGATTCATCATGTCCCATAAATGTCACAGGGTTGGGATGTCTAGGGAAATTTCCCTAGATCTAGGGGAGAAAAGTATTTTTTAGGGAAAAGGAAAATCAGCACAAAACTAGGGAAATTTCGAAATCTAGCCAATTTTTAATTTCTTTTTATTGGAGTTGTAATCTTCTACATACTTTCCGGTACAATCCACAATTTCAGATGAAGGCATCGCTATGTTATGTATTGTTAGTATTATTTGTTAGTATTGCCTATTACGCCATACTTGAATCATTATCAAAAGCGATATATCGTTTCAATTAAAGTCATAAGAAAAAAACAAAAATTCGAGTGCAGTTTACACGCGGTAAAAGCGATTCTTTACCAAAACAATCTCAACCAATACTTGAACAGTGAAGTCATAATCAAAGCGACCAAAGAGCGCAGACCTAGCGTAATTTCCGTTTCATATCTCAACCAACAGGAGCCTTTAAAAGTGACATCATTGTAAAAGCGGCCGATGAGCGTAGTTGATGTGTCGCAGGCGTAGTAATCGTCATTTCCGTTTAATCCGAAGTTTCACTTAAAACAAAATTATGGTAGATATTATTCCATTAATCGCCGCACTTTAATTAGGCACAGATTTTGGAAATGACGATTACTACGCCTGCGACACATCAACTACGCTCATCGGCCGCTTTTACAATGATGTCACTTTTAAAGTCTCCTGTTGGTTGAGATATATATATATATATATATTTATTTATTTATTACACGCCCTGATGGGCTTTTACATTATAATTTATAAGTTGAGTAACAAACAATGAAGAAAATATAATACAATGAGAAAAGAAAATACACAAAACAGTGTAACAAAAAAACAAATAATAATACGTATTATGTAAAAATGATAAGAAGTCTCATATTCAATATAAACAAAAATTGAAGAAACTATGTAAATCTATTTGTGCCTAGAAGAATAAAAGTGATAGAATATACAACTTTTATACTGATTAGTTTTAAGATGAAATATATCACCAAGATTAGAATATTTATTTCCGAGACTGTGAAGTCTCGGAAACGGAGAATTTTGATAAGCTAGTGTCTTGGTGTTATTGAAGTAGAAGGGTAATAAATGTCGACATGATTTTTGGGGAACATGGATATTGATAAATTGAAGTAATTCAGAACAGTCAATTTTGTAATGCAGTATTTTATGTAATAGTATTAAATCTGTGCTTATTCTTCTTTCTGAAAGTTTCAATAGAGACGTTTTATCCAGGAGGTAATTGTAATCAATGTTTAGTATAGGAATATATATATAACAAAAAAACAGCGGCCTGCTAAATTCAATTTCATCCAACGCGCGAACTGTCAAACGTGCGAAGTTAAAATAGTCGTTAAGTTTTCTGAAATTATTAAATTTTTTGTGCAATTTTCTTAAATTTTCTTTCCGTAAGAACCTTCTACAAAGTATTAGAAAACTTTAAAAAAAAATGAATAAAGTAGGTAAAGTCGTTCTGAAGTTATGGCGTGACCAAAGGAAACAGAGTTTCATTTATATATATGTATATATATATATATATACATATTTATATTCAGAACGACTTTACCTACTTTATTCATTTTTTAAAAAGTTTTCTAATACTTTGTAGAAGGTTCTTACGGAAAGAAAATTTAAGAAAATTGAAAATTGAAAATAGAAAAATTAAATAATTTCAGAAAACTTAACGACTATTTTAACTTCGCACGTTTGACAGTTCGCGCGTTGGATGAAATTGAATTTAGCAGGCCGCTGTTTTTTTGTTTTAAAATAATTACCTGTGTATTTTTTAAATTATAGATATTTTGAATAGGTACCTAGGTATGTTAGGTATCAAATTTAATATTTGCGAGGAAAATTTTAATAAAGAAATTGTTATAGGTGGCACGCGAGCTGTTTGAAAACTGAATATACTGGGGCTGAGTATATGGAACGCGGGAGGGGGGTTTGCGGAACGAGGGAGCGGGAGAGGGGAGAGGGGAGAGGGGAGAGGTTGGGCGGGGAAGGTGGAAGGGGAACTCGGGAGGGTAGGGGATGCGGGAGGGGAACGGGGACGCACGGGAAAGGACGTACAGGGAGAAAAAAATTATTTCTTCGAATATGGCATTGCAACGCATGCCGGGAAACAGCTAGTCATCAATAAAAACTTACCCTTTCAGACAAACAGACTTACGAAATAAAATACCAGGTGGCATTTCACTCGTAGGTCAATTTTCATTTCACGTATTATTATTGATGATTGATGAGAAGCAACCAGTGAATGCAATTAGTGCATCAAGTTGATCATCCATCGGTTGTAATAAGATAGAGATAGAGCCTGTGTATTCATAATTATTGTAAAGCGCCCTTGAGGTGATTTCACGCTAAAACGGTGCTATGCAAATTATTCGAATATTATTATGAAGGATTTATGGCGTATATACATAATAAAGTACTAATAACTTTTTTCCCTAACGTCTATATATATATATATGCATATATATGAATATATGTACACACACACGCACATCAGTGGCGGTCCGTGAGTTTTCAGTAAGCTAGAGTGCTAAGATTGAAACATACGACCTTATTAATGTTGTTGTAGCTGAAAATTTCAACTTTTTGTATAAAGACATACTGAAATGTGGACGGTGCGTCCCCAAACTGAAAGAATCCTGAAAATCTTCATACAAAATTTAGATATATAGATATTACACTAAAAAGAGACAAAACACATACATCTATAGGATTTGGCCTGCGAGAGAATGAGACAGACTAAACGGTCTCCTCTTTATGCAATGCTTTGTAGCCTCCCCACTCTTATCTACTTTAGTTTGCTGAAGGTTTCACTTCTACCGCGTGTGAACTGTACACAATTTTTTAAAAAGATTCCACTTTACTGCTTTGCATAGTTTGGGGACCAAATCATGGAGCCGTACTCTAAGATACTTCTTATATATAAGTAGGACAAGATTCTGAAGTTACTGAGGTATTCACATAAACCAAAAGATTTTAAACACGAGATCATAATAATAAATTATATTATTTTTTCAGTCGTCATACTAACCTAGTAAACGCAACCGGACAACTTTATTGAAGTGTTAGGAATGAATATTCACATTTAACATGTCATGTAACAGTATCTCGGGGTACTAAAACGCCATCTCTTATTCCCCCCATTAAACCATTACGCTATTATTCCCGACTCTAGCAGATAGTTGTAGTTCTAGCACCATCCGTGCCGAGTCTGGCGCCGGGTGCGCAGTGGTCGCGTCCATTAAATGGAATTAGGGAAATTATCTATGCCCTATTGAGCTTAATTTATTCCTTCAAATTTAATTACCGTAATAACTTTGATAATCTTTGTCTGCCGAAGAAAACTCTAAGCAATGTTGATGCCCCTTATCCTTAATATCTCCGATAAACCACGTTGAACAACCTCTTTCAGAATTGATTGTAGTTGTCAAATGTATTACTTATTTCGGTTCCACGCCAACTCAGAATCAAGTCAACTCAACAATTAAAAAAAAAATTATTAAAAGATCTGAAAAAAAAATTAGAGTGTTAAATCACACGCGATAGAAGTGAAACTAGAAAGTCTCTAGATATCGCTTTCTTTTGCCTGTTTATTTTAAAGTGGTTTGCAGATTAAATATTGATTTACAAAAACAAAAATGTTTATTTTTTTGGATTTCGTAGGATTCGAACCTCTGTCCGCTGGATTTTTCTGGCCGCTGAGATTGCGGCGCACTATACCGCTGCGCTATGGGACGCGCTCGGCAAGGGGCGAATTTACGCATTACATTCCGACGACCCGTAATAAAAAAGCGGCCAATGAGCGCAGACCTATTGTCGTTTCCGCTTTATATCGCAACCGATAGGAGCCTTGAGCGCAGTTTGATGCTTCGCAGGTGCCGTAGTGCATCGTTTCATCCAAATTTCAAATCAGAGTGTGAAATTCACACGCGGTAGAAGAGAAACCTTCAAAAAAACTAAACTAGACCAGAGTGGGCAGACTACGAAGCACCGTACAACGAAGAGACCGATTATATTATCTCATTCTCTCGCAGGCTAAATCTATAGATGTATGTGTTTGTTTCTTTTTAGTGTGTCTATTTTTAGTTTCACCGAATTTCAAATCATAACGGTACTAAAGAAGTTTTCACTTAAAAAAATAATTTTTAAAAATAGGACATAACCCAAGGGTTCCCAAACTTTTCCAAGTCGCGGCACCCTTAGAAAATTTTAATTTTCTCACGGCACCCCGGTCATATCTGTGGTAGCCCCTGAATAATACAACTCGTATTTAAAATGAATAAGTACATTTATTGGTAGGAAAACTTACAAAGAAAATGCAAATATAATTACGAAAACCGTTTAGTGCGACGAGTTAGCCTGCAGCTCGCTGCACAATTTTTCAAACCAGGGAATAATGCTTGATACAGCTACCCTCATTTCTTTTTCCACATTTATTTTCGAGCGATATTTGCTCTTTATAACCGCAATCGCTGAAAATCCAGCTTCGCACAGATATGAAAGTAGCAAAGGGAATGAGGACTCTTACAGCTTTTGATATCCAAAACTCCGTCAAATCCGAACAAGCGTATTTTTTTTTAGGCTGCTGTCGCTCGAGAGGTCAATTAAATTTTATTCTTCCTGCTTGAGCATGGAATGGATCTTGGATCCACACAAACTTCTCCACTTGGTCTTCTGCAAAGTACTTTGCAAACCAGTCAGTTAACTGTAACAGGTGCTCTGTGAAAAGGGTCAGCAAGTTATATGAAACCTTAACTCCGCTATGGGTCATGTACTGTTGCAATATTGGAAAACAATCTTTGCCTCCATCATCACTCATTTTTCTCTTCCACAGTTGTAGTTTTTTTCCTGAATGATGAAATCTTCTCTACAAGCTTAATTATGTGCGTATTATGGACCTGTAGAGACAGATTTAAGACATTTAGTTTTTCGAATATGTCGCACAAGAATGCCAGTCTTCATCGGCGAAATTGTTGGCGTTTACATGATCATCTTCTTCCAGGAAAGTGTGAATTTCTTGTCGCAGTTCAAACGTACGAGATAAGTACATTGCCACGTAAGAGCCATCACGAGTTACAATAGCACAAAAGGGAGGTGTGCTCGGCTCCCAAATCCTCACATAGTTTTTTGAAAATTTTTGCTTTAAGAGGCCTAGTTTTTATATAGTTTACCACATTTACTACACATTCCAGGACGAGATTCAGTGGCGGACTCAGCGATTTCATGCCAATTTTGATTTTTGGTAGAGACATCAGGGGCGCTTCGCGGCACCCCTGATCTCTGACCGCGGCACCCCAGGGTGCCGCGGCACCCACTTTGGGAACCTCTGAGTCGTAACCTAACCTAAGGTAACATATTTAATGAATTTTTAACCTTTTTTTTAGATTACTTTTATTAACTTTTCAAATGGGGCGTCGAATGTGGTTTTTCGGTCAACATTATTTCAATGGCATCATATGATTTTTCAATAATATTATGGATTGCAAGACGTAATTATTTTTTAATACCTTTTTTTTGTACAATAGCTCCACATAGGTGTCCCCGAGGAAAACAACTGTCAGAGCCTATGTTATGTCAAGGAAGGAGAGGTAGTTCTGGGAAGGAAAAAGATGGGTGGAAAGAAGTATGAGGGGTAGGTAGGAATCTGGGGGTTTATGTGTTCAGGAGTGACGGACTAAATAATCTATCCCTCCCACTGCGGTGCAAAGAAATGTTCCGAGAGAGTCGAACTGGAAACCTCAAAAGGTCTTCCTCAACCACTCCCCCGATGTGGCGTTCCACGCAGTTGGTGGGCAGACGCATTCGCCACCAAGATCTAGATAAACCTCACCTCATGTACCCGGACACCCCTGCTAAGTCACCAAACGCAGCAAACCTGTGGTGATCTATGTATGGCAGGGGTGTTGGTAATCCAATAAATGGTTCCCGGGCGGTGGTACCCATACCCGCCTCCCAAATGGAAAATTTCTTACTCAAATGTTTAAATAATGTTGGCACTGGGATGTACACGAATACACACCATTGTATTATTATCATAGGACAACTGCGGATCGCTAACGTACAAACTGCATGCTAGGACCCATGGTACTAGAGAAATCGATGATGAAGTGAGTTTTGGGCGTATCAGTGAGCCAAAGGAAAGATCAATTTCCCTTTTTTCGGGTGAAATGATAATTTTTTTTCTTGGGTCTAGGAGTTAAAAAACCTTACTTTTATATTTTTTCTTTCAAACCGGTAAATACAACCCTTCTTGGGATTGTCCATACGGTGGTTTTAATAGCATGTCAAAATTTTGCACTCCTGAGTCTTGTTCTTCTGTTTTATTTGTTAAATTGTTTTATCAATTCTTTTTATTCTATACTTTGTACCTACAGTGCGTGTTCGGCCGACCCATATTGGTGGTGGACGTCGCGACGGCATATTATGTAGTTTTCCGACGCCGGCGCGCCGTTTTAATGTGTATATTATTGGGTTGCGTCAATCAACCACCAGTTCCGCACCCACCATACGTGGTGCACATAGTTAATGTTGTTTGAAATATGCATGAACTCGAGGTAAAACCAACGTTGAAAAATAAATGATTTATTTACCTTGAATTTTGTCGACTTGCATTTTTTATGTTATATCTTCCAAGAAATTTTATGGCTGTGCTGTGTAGCAACGTCGTGATTTGAAACTCGATGAAACGAAAAATAGTGATACTAAAAAGAGACAAACACATACATGCAATAGGATTTAGCCTGCGAGAGAATGAAATAGCATAATCGGCCTCCTCCTTATACGGTACTCTTATCTAATTTAGTTTTAAAAGTTTCACGCCTACCGCATGTGAACTGCACACTTGTGATTATCATCTTTGGATGATCTGCAGAGGGTCTTTTTGGAAAGGAAGTTCTGCGAAGGAAAAAGGCGTAACGGGTGGTTAGGACTCTGGGTAGTCCGGGAGTGACGGATGGATGAATTCATCCCTCCCACTGCGATGTATGGTGATGTTTCGGAAGAGGCCTGCTGGAGAGGTCAAAAGGTCTCCCTCATTCAATCTCTCCCTATCCGGCTTGCCACGCAGTTGGTGGACAGGCGCATCCGCCGCCAAGAACTGACAAATCTCACACCATGAACCCAGGCACCCTCCTAAGTTACGAAGCGTAGCGAACCACTTGGGGTGACCTCACAGGGCGGGAGAGGGGGGTAATGCGGTTTAAAGGGGAATCTTTGGTTATATAGGATTTGAAGAGTTCTGGATTAAATAGACGAAGAAAGACAAATGTTTGCGTTTGTTCATATTCTACATTTTGGGAGGCGCTTATGGGTACCGCCACCCCGGGAACCATTTATCGGATAACCAACACCTCAGCCATTGGTCACCCCAAGTGGGTGACCTATGGCTATGCTACGTTTGGTGACTAAGCAGGGGTGCCCGGGTTCATGGGGTGAGTTTGGGATAATGTGTCTGCCCATCTGCTGCATGGCTGGCCGGTTCGAGAGAAACTGGTTGAGGAGGTCTTTTGACCTCTCAAGCCGGAATCCCTCAACCCATAGCCTTGTCACACTATTCACCCCAGATTACTACCCTACCCACCCCTTAGCTATTTCCTTCCCAGAACTTCCTTTTCTTTATTTCCTCAAAAGCATCCCATAAGATGACATAGACCTTGGGGAAATTATTTTCCTCAGGGCTTCCTGTGTGGATCTAATAAGTAAAACAAAAAAAAAATCCAACTCCACTTCCATCAACATCTAATATGTAAATCCATCTAGTCAGTGCCGAAGGCACAGTTGGGACTCTTGTGTGGTATTCACAGCTGGACGTCCTGTGCACAGCACTGTTTGCCGATGTATATACGAATACTAATATTAAATAATAATCGAATACTAATTTAAATCGGTGAAAATAATCATGCTTGCACATAATTTATTACATATTGTAGTTACAACATATAAATAATTTAAAACAAAAATATATATATACATAAATTACATCTAATTTTGTAAATTTTAATCTAGTTTCTCTTTTAAGTGTACTATGTATTATAAGTTCACACTTCTAAACACATAACCTAACATAACTTCATCTCTTTGTAATATTGTTTATAATAGTATTAACTCTTTATGTTGTAAATCTTATTGTAATTCCTCCAACTTGTTATCAGGTACCTGGTTTATACTTTTCAATATTACTAATTTACCTGCTTATCTCATACACTGTAAATCCGAATATATTATGTTACCAGGTTAATTCGGTAAATCCGAATATATTATACGTTACCAGGTTAATTCGGTAAATCCGAATATATTATACGTTTCTAGGTTAATTCGGTAAATCCGAATATAATATATGCTACCAGGTTACTTTTTTATATTTTTTTGTTGTTATGTAATTATGTACATTTCTTGGAATAATATGAACTAAACATGTCAATTTGCCTGTCCTGGAACGAGAAACTTTCCTAGTTGGACAGTCAAAACTTTCTAATATGTAATTTATACTTTCTTTTGTATCTATCTATAATAAATAAATAATAAAATAAAATAAAAGTTCTATTTTAACGGATGGGTAGTGCATTGGTTATTTGAAACACGGGTGAAAGGTGTGGGAGGTTTTCCACAAGACATTTCAATGGTCGATTCACACAATAACGGCGGGCGTTATTAATCCCCTCTGCGCATTTACACAAAAAGGATATAACCCAAGCCGGTGTAAAATAATATTTCTACACGATTAAAATGTCATTAACGCATTGCCGGATACGTTCTTGTACTCAAGCGCTCGACTGAAGAACAAATTAAATGTTTATTATTTTCCTATCTCTTAAAGTCGTCTCTTTCTACCTTTTTAAAGACGCACAACATTTTCAAAGATGGTCCATAATTTAATATAGCATATCGATCATCAGTTGATTAGTCAGACATCTCCAAATACCAAGTTTTTGGATAATGAAATTATTTGTTTGTCCGTCCTGGAACGGGAAAGCTTCCTAATATGTTATTTGTACTTTCTTTTGTATCTATCTATAGTAAATATCTAAATTTACATTACTCTGCGTTCTACACATTAAATCTTACTAATGTTATAAACGCGAAAGTTTGTATGGATGTATGTGTGTTTGTTACTCTTTCACGCAAAAACTACTGAATGGAATTTAATGAAACATTACAATAATATATCAGAATAACATGTAGACTATAAGTGTTATGCAATTTGTGTAAGTGAAAATGTGTGTACTTCACATATTTTAGCGGCAAGGAGGAAAGGCACGGGGAAGGGGAACGGGGGAAGTGGGGAAGGTGGAAGGGAATGAGGATGCATGGGAAAGGAGATGCAGGGAGAATCAATTTATTTCCTTGAATGGAATAGCAACGCATGCCGGGAACCAGCTAGTAAGCCATAAAATAACACCGGGAGGTATAACGGTCTTGTACATTAGTATCAACTTTGCAACACAGGCGATAAATAGCTAACGTTTATACACAGAATTCTAAATAATAGAATCGACTGTACAGAAATTCTTTCCCTAATTAATTTCAACATACTTACCTTAAGACGTACCCGCCATACATCACTATTCCACACGCTTACTTACAAAAGCAATGCAGCAACTAAATCGCCAATTAACCGTGCTCATCATACGTTCAATAATATAAACTTTTCTAATATATAATAAAAGCGCATACACTACACATCCTTTCACATATCACCACTTCTCACACCTACAAAAATATTCACACATATACACACCTCCTGGTAAATACTAAATATACATAAGTCCTACAAATAACACTACAAAGAAACATATTTTATTTATTTATCTATACATGGTATGTTTACATTACATTATTCGATGCCTATCTCACTAGGGTATAACTGTGTTGATATCATAGATAATAGATATCCACCATGAAATATTACTTAAAATCTGTAAATTGTCTCAACGCTGTAACCAATTTATCGTTTGTTTCTATATAAATAAATTTAAAAAATTAGAGTGCAGTTTACACGCAATAGAAGCGAGACTTTACCAAAACAATTTCAACCAAAACTTGAAAAGTGAGGTCACAATCAAAGCGGCCAGTGAGCCCGGTTGATGCATCGCAGGTGCAGTAATCGTCATTTCCGTTTCATCCAAAATTCAAATTACAGCGGGGCTATAGAAGTTTCACTTCAAAAATATAATTTATTAAGAGTTTTTCTGCTTTGTTTTGGTGGTGTTAATATGAGTGTTGTACTTGATTAAGGGTACAAATTTACGTATAACTGCATTCTCAACTCAAATTTAGAATTTTATTTTTTCGATATGTCTGCCTAATCAACTGGACCATTGATATATAAACGACGCACAACCATTTTCAGCACTGCTGTTAACATCAATTAATTAGGAATCTATAAATTTTGATAAAAGTTTGTAGGTGGGTAGTATGGACACAACCAATTTACTAATAAGTAGCCATGTTTTATTAGTGGGACCAATGAAAGAAGCTTAAACCATTCAGTAGATAGTCAATCTAGGTACAGGGTTCACCACTCTACTAATTCGTGGTTAGTTGAAAGTTGAAAGCAAACATTTGGGAGGGCGGGTAGCGTGTTTCCAAAACTCATACCGGTTCAATCAATTACACAATTTACATTTTCAATAACAAAATTTAAATATTTAGAAATAAAATAATTAATTTCTAATATACACATTGGAAAATTTATTTTATCTGGATTTTAGAACAATTTTGGTTTTTGCAAGCGTCCGCGTTGGCGCGAAAAATTCCGGATTATTCCTAAATATTGTAAATACACCTCTATATTGGTTATTTTTCATCACTTTGCAAAAACAAAAATTATTCTAAAATCTAGATAAAATAATCTTTCCAATGTGTATATAAGAAATTAATAATTTTGTTATTGAAAATGTAAATTGTCGACTGAATCGGTATAGGTTTTGAAAACGTAAAGTACAGGTATACATAGATTTTGGAAATACTCGGGTGGGTGTGGGTACCGCCACTCCGGGAACCATTTATTGGATAACCAACACCCCTGCCATAGGTCACCCAAGTGGTTCGCTAGATTTATTTGACTTAGCAGGGGTGCATGGGTTCATGGTGTGAGGTTTATCTAGGTTTATCGTGGCTAGAGTGGCGGATCGGGACAGATTGATTGGGGGAGACCTAACCTAGACCTTTCTTGCAGGACTTTCTCATTAAAGGTCTACGTTAGGTCTCCCCCAATCAATCAGTCCCGATCCGCCACTCTAGCCACGATAAACCTAGATAAACCTCATGGGTGGATTCATCCGTCCCTCCCTCCCATACACATTGACACCCAGATTCCTACCCATCACTCCCTTCCCAGAACTTCATCTCCTTCCTTTCCCCAAAAGGACCTCAAGACAGCATCCCTGATGTTGAGATAGGCCCAGAGGGAATTTTTTTCCTCGGTGCTTCACGCGGCAGAACCGAAACTTTACCAAAACAATCTCAACAAATACTTGAAAAGTGAGGTCATAATTAAAGCGACGAATGAGCGCAGACCTTGCGTAATTTCGGTTTCATATCTCAACCAATAGAAGCCTTTAAAAGTGACATCATAATCAAAGCGGCCAATGAGCGTAGTTGATGCGTCGCAGGTGCAGTAATCGTGATTTCCATTTCATCTAAAATCCAAATCACAGCGGGGCTTTAGAAGTTTTACTTAAAGAAAACACGTGTGGAGTTCACACGCGGTAGAAGCGAAACCTTCAGAAAACTAAACTTCGAGAGAATGAGACGAATGCATAGTTTTGTTACCAAGTTTAAAAAATATTCTAAAACATTATACCGAAGCATCGCACAAAGAGAAGGCCGATAAGCTACGAAGCACCGCACAAAAAGGACCCCGATTAGTCTATCTCATTCTGTCGCAGGCTAAATCCTGTAGATGTATGTGAGTTTGCCTATTTTTAGCGTCGCTCATTTCCGTTTCATCGAGTTTCAAATCACAACGGTGCTAAAGAAGTTTTCATTTAAAAAAGTAATAATAATTCATTTATTTTTATTTCATAAAATTTTATTGGTTACAGATTTTATGTTTTTTTTTTTTGCTACCACACTAGGCTAATGCCTGTGTTGTGGTAGTCGTACATTTAATATTTTAAATAGGAATTTAAAAAAATACTATTTTATTGAAACAGATAATTAAACATACTAAATAAAACTTGAGAAATATATATTTTAAAGGAAAACACAATTAAAAATGAAAATTCAAATTTTGAAATAAATAAACTAATAATAAAGATTAAGTATTAAGAACTCATGTGTTCTATACAAATATATAAATTAAAACATTTATATAAATCAAAACATAAATAAAATTAAGTGAAACACTAAGAGAAAAAAAATATTTTAAAGAAAAATAGAAATAAAAATGGAAATAAAAAAAATTAAATGCAAAAATTAATAATTAAAATGAAGTGTTCAGAACTCATATATTCTTTGAAGTACGCTCGTCCCCTTTCGAAAATCCAATGTTGTACACGTGCTATATAAAGAGATTTAGAATTACTTGACTTTATGTCAGTACTAAGAGCATTATATATTTTAGGAGCGAATGAGGTATTGGTTTTATGGACAGTGAAAAAATAATGGAAAAATTAAAATTAAAAGCAGAAAAACAAGTATAATTAAGTTCTTTCACTTATCAATCTTTTAAACATACATTTCCTTCTGAAACATTCACAGCTTTGTATTGAACTGAATAATATATTGTCAATTTTTGAAACAAGAAATTCCTTGGCCAATTTATTTAGGTATTTGGGAATTACAAGTCTATCGTTTGCTGTTAGTCTTGCATTATGAACATATTCCACTATTTTATTATATTCATATTTAGATGTATGCTTACTAGCAATTTTAAGCCACAATATAGCACGAACAGGAAATAAATTTACTCAGTTCTATGGCAATGATTTTGGTACATCATACTCGTACCTTTGTTACTATTCAGATTTGTTTAGTAATAATTTCACCAATGAATATGGTACATTTTGCACTGAAAGGAGATTTGTGTTTATCGAACGTCCCCAAATTCAACATGAAATTCCATATATTCGTTATTTTGCTATTTCTGGCTATTCATTACAAAATCAAAGGTAGATTAAATAGCACTTTTTAAAATTAAATTTCGTATCCCCAGTAGGTCTAATCCACAAATGCCACAGCTTCGCGGAAAGGGAACGGAGTAATATGCATTTATATATGTATTTATAAATTGCAATAGAATTAAAACCAATGTATTAAAAAGTGACAAGAAAATTAATTGTAAAAAAAGAAAGAAAAAATCAAGGAGATTATTTTTTTTTTTACATTAGCTCCACTCAGGAGGCCCTAAAGAGTAAAATTTCCATCGGGGCCAGGTCATCTTTGGGAAGCTATGTGGAGTTTATTTTTAGGAAAAGAAAGGAGAGGAAGATCTTGAAAGTAAAAAGATATGAGGGGTGGGTAAAAATCTGGCATCCATTGTGTCCAAAAGTGACGAAGGTATGAATCTATTCCTCCCACTGCGGTGTAAGACGATGGGTCTAGAGCAGTGGTTCCCGACTTTTTTTTAACAGGAACCACTGTGACATTTATTTGTTCTCACAGGGACCACAAGGTACAATAATGATAAACTGTTTATCGCGTAATTAAACGCGTCCTTGCAATTCCTATTATTTTGCAATTCAATGTGCTCTTCTTGGACTTATTCAGCTACCTTTCCATCACCAATACTAAAAGGGTCGTGAATCAGCTTTTGGATACCTTTCGATTCGGTTTTGTAGTAAATGAAAAATGTTTCATGGACCACACTTTAGATCTCGCGGACCACCTGTGGTCTACGGACCTAGAGTCTGGTCTAGAGAGTCCGATAGGAGAGATCTAGGTTAGGTCTCCCTTAACCAGTTTCTCCCGAATCGAACAGCCACGCAATACTAAGACGCAGACCTAAGCAAACCTCACCCCATGAACGCGGACACCCTTTGTCAAGTCACCAAACGTAGCGAACCACATTGGAGTGACCTATGGCAGGGGTTATCCAATAAACGCTTCCCGGGGAAGCGGTACCCCACCGTCTCCCAAATTGAAATTGAAATATGGCTGAATGTGAATATTAGAGTAAAATGGCAACTGAAAGCAGAGTTATGAATATGTAATTGGAATTATAAGTTATATGAGTAGTAGTTCGCGATTAGGTACATTATTACTTTCCGGTCACGGTCGGGGTCAATGTTGACAACTTCGTTCTCACGTTCTGAGAATCAGGGCTACTAGTGATGAAATGTCTTCTTTTTCTGCGGTTCACACCTTGGGAGATGGGCAGTCAGCACATATTATATAGTAGTGCAAGTGTTATGCCGTGAAAATATTCAGATTTGTAAAAGTTGCCAGGAATGAGCCAACGAAAAGCATTCAGCTGACGGAAATAATGTTCATTCACCAAAAAACGAGGTCAAACGATGTGAAAAGGAACAAGAACTCTTATCAGTAAAATTCCCAAATGGAAAGTTGTTGTGGGGTGTCCAAGTAAATAAGAGATATCAGCTATTCAGTTCCCGACGAACTCGATAATAGTAGTATGCTATAACTTCGGGTGCAATAATTTCATTAGTGCTGATAAAGCTCATCAGCCGCCAGCCGTCAGCCGTCAGCTGTCGGTCGCTAGTTTAGTAGCTAGTTTAGTGTAGAGTAGTAGCGAGCGTGGCCGCCCCGCCCCGAACAGAAATAACCGTGCATCACACCGCAACTATTTCGGGTAAGTGTCAGAACCTAGTGTTGTGTTTTTAACCTTATTAACGAGCGCCCAATAAGAAATCTCTTTCAGTGTCTTCCCCACGATACGCGCGGTCGCCGCCCATCTCCCGCCGCTTCCTCGTACATAGTCACTGAAACATTTCATGTTTTCACCAGGAACGATTGTTTTTTTACGCTGGCGCAATCTGGATTTATCACGGCGTTTGACAGAAGTTCCGTAAGGAACAAGTGATTCGATGTTCTAAGACAGTAAACTCAGTTTTGTTTTGTTTGTGTGTTCAGTTATTGCGTGTTTTGTTTTGGTGTTCTTTGAGCTAGATGGGTTTGGGTCGCGTGCATTATGTCATGAAGTATTACGATCACGCTGCTGTGTTATAAACGCACGCACTTCCATCCGAAAATATCTGCGAGTTATAGCTACCGGGAAACGCATTTCTCGGATACCGCTCGATTGTGTGGCGCGAGTTGTGTGGCAAAGTTCTCTATGAATTTCAACAGTGATTTGGATTATCTGTACAGCATCTACGAAGACGGAGATTCATTCGAAGGTTTGTCTATTATCAGTGCTCATACTAGCGCTTAGCCTAGTTCATAACACCCAGTTAGCTGCATGAATTAGTACGGGGAACGCCTCAGTTGGGCTGACATCTGTTTATTGTTGGTTTACACAATGCGTCCGCTCTGAAGGGAATCGGTCTGTCTTATTCCAGTGAATGAATGCATTGCTTTATTGATTAGGTGAAGTGGGAGATTCACACAGCCGCACGTAGTACCCGTGTACACATAGTGAGCGTATTCACGCAATTATCTACATTTCGGTGTTGCATAATCATCAGATCAATCAACCCTTCTCTCGATGATTATTTTTATAACACGTTATTTTAAAGACAAAAATGTGAACCTGAAACATTCTTCGAACATAACATTTATTCCTCAAGTGATGTGTTATTTATTCCCGTATCAGTGTTCCCATCAGGCGAGGAATCGACACATGCAATAACTCAACCTCAAGTGAGTTGCCTTTACGCGGTTTTAAGTCGGTACATATTATGTGAGAACTAATTATAATTATTACTGGACATCTTATTTTACCTTTAGATTGCTTTACAAAGCTAGAAACGTACGTCGTAACACCTTTTATGAATTATAGCCGGTACCCGGCATGCATTGCGATGCCATTCAAAGAAATAAATGGATTCTACCTGCATGTCCTTTCCTGTGCATCCCCGTTCCCTTCCACCTTCCCCCTCCCACGTGTCTTCCCTCTCCGCAAACCCCACCTTCCCCCTGCCTTTCCTCCCTGCCGCTAAAATATAGGAAATACACAATTTTCATTTAAACAAATTTCATAACACCAGAGCTTACCATTATGTACAGCCTATGTTACTCGCTGATAATGTAGCTTTCTATTGGTGAAAGAATTTTTCAAATCGGTTCAGTAGTTTCGGAGCCTATTCAATGCAAACAAACAATCAAATATTTCCTCTTTAGGAAACGCACCCATACTACGTGACTCACTTTTTGCAATTTTTAACCCCCCCCCCCCGGTGACTAAAAACCTAAGCCCCCTGCCGCTCATTGTGACCGAGCGTGGTATTTTGAAGACCCCCCCCCTGAACGGGTCAAGTAGTACGGGTACGTTCCCTTATAGTATTAGAAAGATGATTAATATAAATATATACCTTCCTAAACTCTGGCTACTTACCATACCCATCCCATCTGACAAAATGTGCCAATATTACCCACGTGACGATTACTAAATAGTATGGCATTGTGGAACAAAAACTTCCAAGGATCCACTAGTGTGTTAGAGTACCAGTGCAATGGTCATGTCCTTATTAATCTCCCCCTGTTCTTTAATTTTGACTATTCTAAAGAAGCCTCTGTGCAATGCTCACCAATCCAGTAGCCTCACAGTATGTTTGATTGGAGTATGTTAAAGGAACTAGTGCAATTATCACCTCCTTGATAACTCGGTTCTTTAATATCGATTCGTGCAGAGACTTATACAATATGTTATTATTTATCGGTGCCATAACAAGAAGAAAGTAATAACATAACAAGAACGTGTTAAGGGTAATTAAGGCGAATCAGATTCCTTTCCTTTGTTCACTGTTCACATTTCCCGTAGTTGTGTCATTTAAAAAAGCCATAATTATTGATTACCCTTCAATTGATTCGCAATCTATCTGCGACTACACGAGGCAATATGTTTTACACAGCTACAAAGAGGATTCATTTCAAGAGCATTTAGTATAGTACTTCAATCAGGCCTCATAACCCTCATACATCGGGGGAACAGGGCTAGAACAATGGTTATACTAAATAATAGTGTAATCACTGGAGTGTTCTTCAACATGATCAAATTCAGCCTTGATAGTTAGGATTTTTTTTAAATTTGAAAATTTCCTACCCTCATTCAAACATTTTTAATATTAAGATACATAAATTGCTTGTGGTGTTAGAGAGCCATTGAATGCTTTATCTGAATGTTATATTATCTATCTATGGTCCAGTTGATAATCGCAGATATAAATGTAAATTCGAATATGCATCATTTAATGCGTAAACACAACATGATCAATGATTTGTCAGAAAAATATATTTCAGTCATTAACAAATAATTAAGAAGAGATGCATGACATATATTGTTACGAGGGAATAACCAGACACAACCGGAAATATGTCATTTTTAAATAAAATTCTAGACGTGAATTCTATGACTTTTTTCCACAAAAAGTATAAATCGATTTCGAAAGATTGTTCTTTTATCTAGTAAAGAAGATAAGTTTTAAATTTTGAGAAAATGTTTATTTTTAGAATAATATGGTTGTACCGTAGGTCGTTTGCAGATTTGTTAAATTTTCAAACAAAAATTTCTATTATACAACAAACATTTCAAATCATATAATCGTGCAGCAAAATAAATCAATAAATTATGTAGGAAAGCTACTTTTCAGAATTTTAATTTTAGTTCAAATAAAATCTTTAAAAAAGTTCCGAGCACGTGTTTTGTGACGAAAATAGTTCAGTTTGTCTATCTACGACCTCCGTAGTCCAGTGGGTAAGACCCTTGACTCACAATCCGAAGGTCGCGGGTTCGAACCCGGCATGCGCCAATAAATTTTATTTGATTAATTTGTGTTATTTCACAATTAATTCATTTAAAATAATATATAGTATATTTGCGGCATGTTCCAGAGTGGAAGATACTATCAGTATCGCCCTGGTGTAAGACCACCATTCAGAATTGAAAAGTTGCTTGAAAATGGCTTTAGCCGTGTTTGGTGACCAGATCTGAATAGCCAGGTACTTCCCAACCTTCCTCTTCCCCACCTCCTTCCCCTCCCCACTACCCTCAGCCTCACAACATACCCCAATTGGGGATGCCATAGTCTCACTGGCTCCAGACGGGAGCAGTTGAGATTCTTGTGCGGTATTCACTGTAAAAAAAATATATATATATTTACGGTCTTACAAACTAACATATATCAGTTTTTTTAACATTTTTATTTTGCTTAGAAATTATTGAAAAATTACATAATTTAAATAGTTTTATCATCACACGTTTGAGCATTTTTGAATATGGGTGTATATCAAAGTGATAATATGGGTGTATATCAAAGTGAAATAAAAGTGATATTAAGTTATTATTTAAAAATGCTAGTAAAGGGAATAATTAATCTTTCTAATCGAGACCGACGTGCACAGTTGCAAGGGTACAATCGCAATAACGTGTTTTGATAAAATTTGAATTAAAAATTAGCCCTTAAACCGTGACACTACTAAGTAAGCCTTGGATTATCCTAAAATCGCAACAAGCGGCAACTTTAAAAATGTTTTAAAATACTCTAAAAATGTTTAAAAATATTTCTTTGGCCGGAGGACGCACGCACAAATTGCCCAAGATATTGCCAAAATCCCACCAGTGGAAAATTCATTACACGGACAGTATGACTATAATATTTTGTCTGATGAATAACTACCATTATGTGAGTAGCAATCATGGTACGGGTGATACGCAAATGATCTTGGTTTATGGATTAGTTCCTTTGATGTGGAATCCTGTGTATTCACAGCTAAACGAGAGTAGATGGGCAGGAATAGCCGCTGCCCTAGAGTTAATGTCTTCGCGGTATTCCGTTAGTTAAAACTGGACGGGAACAAAGGGCCCGAGATTAGAGACGGAAGAGAAAAGGGGTGATTGACACCGAATTAGCCGAACCAAAGCCAAACATTTCATTGGCGCGAGCTCACCACAGTACCACAATAAACATATTAATATATATATATACATACGTATAACGCTATTCGTTACAAACATCTAAATCAATTTTATGCATCGCATGCAGGATTGTGTCGAACACAGTACTCAAAGTACAGATGGCTTGCTTCAATTTGGGATGCGTGGATGGATAACCAACACCCCTGCGGTCACCTAGATCACCCCAAGTGGTTCGCTACGTTTGGTGACTTATTAGTAGGGGTGCACGGTATCATGGGTGAGGTTTTGGTAGGTCTTGACAGCAAATGTCTTTGCTCACCTACTGCGTGGCGGACCGATTTGAGAGAAACTGGTTAAGGGAGACCTAACCTAGATCTCTCCAGCTGGACTCTCTATACCAGTGGTTCTCAACCTTCTTTTGACCAGGGACCACTATGACATTCATTTGTTCTCACAGGGACCACAATGTAAAATAATGATAAACTGTTAATCTCGTTATTAAACGCGTCCTTGCAATTACTATCATTTTGCAATTCAATGAGCTCTCTTGGACTTCTTCAGCTACCTCTTCATCATTAATACCAAAAAGGTTACGAATCGACTTTTGGATACCTTTCGATTCGGTTTTTGTAGTAAAATAAATGTTTTCTGGACCACATATTAGATCTCGCAAACCACCTGTCCACGGACCACCGGTCGGGAACCATGCTCTAGACACTCTAGAACTCTAGACCCATGGCCTTGCATTGCAGAAGTAGGGATGGATTCATACGTCCGTCACTTCTGGACACATTGATCTCCGATTTCTACATCCCTCATTCCTTTTTCCTTCCAAGAACTTCCTCTTTTTTCTTTCCCTAAAAAGACCCCCTACACTGCATCCCCAAAGATGTCAAAGACCCTGAGAGAAATTATTTTGTATTGTAAAAATTATTGTAAAAAAAATAATTTGCAGTCCACATGCGGTAGAAGTGAAACATTCAGTAGACAAGAGTGGGGAGGCTGCGAAGCACCACTCAAAGAGGAGACTGATTATTCTACGGCATTCTCGGAAGGCTAAATCCTAGAGTTTGTCTTTTTTTGTTTCACTTTTTCGATTCATCTTTCAGTTTCAAATCACAACGGTGCTAAAGAAGTTTTCACTTCAGAAACGGCATGTTTCGAACTTGTTGTTCTACATATTAGAAAAGAAAATTCCGGGGAGAACATCTTTTTTAATATATAAAACAAAGTCGGGTTAGTTACACCATTTATAACTCAACAACGGCTGGACCGATTTTTATGATCTTTAATTTGTTGGATTTGTCTCCGCTCCGAATAGCATAATAGCTATTTAAACGTCGGAAAAATTCACGAAAAACAAAATTATGATGAAAATTCTTTTCCTCATACATTTTGTATGGAACGAGTTCTCATCTTTCAAAGGACCTGCAGGAATATTGTGATAAGACTGATAAGTATAATATTGGATAGTGAGTGAATTCCAAAAATTAAAAAACGTTAAATGTCAATGCGCTGATTGTTTTGCTTTTGTTCTAAAACATAATATAAATGCAATCTTACTATTTTTTTTCACCCTTCAATGGGGTTCCAGGCCGTCAACGCGAAAGTTTGTATGGATGTATGTGATGAATGATGTATGATGATGTATATATATAATGGTAAGCTCTGGCGTTATAAAATTTGTACAAATGAAAATGTATGTATTTCATATATTTTAGCGACAAGGAGGAAAGGTAGGGGGGAACGGAGGAGGTGGGTTTCGCGGATTGGAAGAGACGAGGGAGGGGAAATGCGGGAAAGGTGAAAGGGAACGGGGACGCACGGGAAAGGACACGCAGGGAGAATCAATTTATTTCTTTGAATGACATTACAACGCATAGCGGGGACCACCTAGTTTAAAATAAAACATTAAAACGATATGAAAGGACATGCAAACCGTTAAACTTGTAGAATATTCAAATCCGATCATTGTAACAATGAGTACCTATCTACCTAAACGCAAAGTCACGTCACCAGGGACAAAATGTTTTCAAAAGAACCGTTAAGTATATTTTTTAAACTTTTATCATTCCCTCTTGAAAAGAAAGTATGTTTTTTGCAGTAATTCTATTTGATATAAAACGGTTTACGAAAAAATGTAATTTTTAATTAAATAAATAAATATCTGAACTGGAGATTTAATATCGAAAGTTAAAAAGCTTAAACTTGCTGTGACTGTTGTATTTTATTTCAATAATAAACAACAAGTCACTCCAATTCCCTAATAAATAATAACATTATTGTTCATTCGAGCGATGGGGATTGAGTGTTCGGTTTAATAATTATATCAACATCCATTAGATTTAATAATTATCATACCTCCAAATATTAAATGTATGAACTGCTTACTGCGGTTAACCAACGAATTCACGTAGATTTCACCGTAACCCATATTTTTGATGTGTTTAAAGATATTGTTCTATTTTAAATTGTAATGTAATTGTAACTTTACCAAAACAATCTCAACCAATACTTGAAAAGTGAGGTCATAATCAATGCGGCCAATGAGCGCAGTTGATGCGTCGCAGGTGCAGTAATCGTCATTTCCGTTTCACCCGGAATCCAAATCATAGCGTGGCTATAGAAGTTTCACTTTAAAAATAAAATAATTATATTTCATTAGAAAAATTAACAGTTATTTTAGAACCTCTCAATGTATACTTTTTCCTTGACATTGTGAGAAAATATGTCGAAAAATTCACAATATAATTGATTATTAGATATTAGTAAATTAAAAGCAGAAATAAATACGGGTTATAAAACACACAGCAGTTTGGTATAGATAACTTTATTGGATTTCCGGTGTTTAGTGAATAAAGGTCCCAACGCCCAGATAGATAATAGGAATGGCTTGATTAATAAAATCGAACCGTGCTTATCGATTTGATTTGTAATTGGAGGTCGTGGGGAGGGGGGTGTTAAGTAGATATCAAAAGGCCATAGGACAGTGAAAATGGACACTCTCTGGGAAGTACGCTTTCTCCACATAATGGTTATGTTTGATGCAGATATCTCCGCGTCCAGTCTTCCTGATCCCCTGTTTCCTTTGTGTCGGTACTTACCTACCCCTGGTGGGGTTTCAATTGTTTCGTGCGTGTGTTGCCTACCGGTTTAGTTTAAACCTAATTAATTGTAAATATTGTAAAATGTATTTGGATTCACTGGTTCCACAATAAATTAACCCTCTTAGTTTCTGTCCTGGTAATCAGTCTTCTATAAGCTGTGACCTTCACTAATTTATACGCATACGAAATAGACATATTATTACGTTTACATTATCGAGGTTAGATGCTAATTACCGCCACGAGCAAGTGCGGGTTTAAGCAGAACTCAAACGAGGTAATTATCTTCTGAAGTTAGTAGTCAACACAAAGTGAGCTTTATCTGATGTATGAAGCAATTATTTCAACCAGTGTTGTCGGTTTCCATGAAAATGTAATGATAATAATTATTGTTCATTGTGGAGTAGTAGAAACTAGTATTTTTTTTTAAATATTAATTGGAGAAGGACAAATAAAACCTTTCCTCCGTTTTGCCGAATAGTTATTATTATTCATATCCCCTGAATTTTTACATACTTCAGACTGACAGGGAAACGGAGGGATTTGTGCGAAACATATTCGACTATCGGAAAACTGTGTTATAACTCAATTTTTAAAACTTCAATCTTTATTTGGTGTCCTGGAGTCCGTCTGGTGGTTTCCTACAATCGTTTTACCTTCCAGGTGATGGCTCGTGACTTTTGAGTGCGCTGGAAAACGATTTTCGTTTTTAAATTTAATTTTATGCGTAGATTTTCAGGAAATCTGTGCAGCACTTCACCGAATTGAAATTGAAGGAATTGAACAAAAAGGACTCTTGGTTAAAACTATACCAAAAACTTACAGCATTACAAACATTTTAAGGCTGTTGGAAATATTCTATTCCGATTAATACTTGGAAGCACAGAGCAACAATTACACGCTACACGCATGAACAAGCAAGACCAACATAAATTAAAAACATATTATGTGTTCGATTTCTCGGTTGGTAAAGTCCTCCATCACGACATTCAATTCAATTTCAATTCAATTCAATTTAATTCAATTCAATTTAATTCAGTTCAATTTAATTCAATTCAATTTAATTCAATTCAATTTATTTATTCTTTCAAAAACATTACAAAATTTAAAATTTTAATGCGTTTTTAAAATATATTTGTAACAGTATTAGGTACATTAAACATAAATATAAATTGTAGGCAAAAAAAACTATATAAGCATTAATTGAACTTGCCTTTTAAAAGCAGCTTCACTGACGCTAAATATGTCGATATCCGAATTAATTCTGTTCAACAGCAAGAATTAATTAATTACTTAATTCCGAATTAATTCTGTTCAACAGACATAATAGTAGTAGTTGGGATATTCGTAACCCGGGAATATTTGCATTTATTAAAAAAAAATCCTCGTGGGTACAATTTTGAGCACCAGAATGCGGTACCAGACTCAACAAGTGTCTTTTTTTCAATGACAATCCAGCGCGTGCTACACCAACGGCTTGTTCGTTTTCACTATGCATGATCATTTTATTCGACTATTTAACTCTTAATTACTTTAGCCTCGGCAGCACTTATGTGCTCGGCGGCGCGTCGTTGTATTGAAAAACTACACAAATCATGTGTGCGGTTCACACGCGGTGGAAGTGAAACCTTCAGAAAACTAAACTTCGAGAGAATGAGACGAATGCAGAGTATCAGGAATAGGATAATTGTAGGATTTATTTATTATAATATTGTTACAAATTAAAAAAAAGTATTTTACATTTTATTCCACGAATGTTACGATTAATCTCGCAAGCTAAATCCTATAGATGTAAGTGTTTTTCTCTTTTTAGCCTCGCTCTTTTCAAATCACCATGGTGTTAAAGAAGTTTTCACTTTAAAAATATTTTATACCACGTGCATGAGTTGTTAGATTTTTTTTGTATTTTCAATTGTGGTAAACACAAAATGCTCCAGAAGCTTAAAGATTACAGCACACGGTGCACATAGGAAACAACCACAAAAGAGGTTTCTTTAAAAACATCCCTTTATTATGAAGGAGAGGCAAATATACACCAGTCGTAACAGAAGGAACAGTATTGTGAAGGAGTGTTTTGAGGCAAATTCACCAGTTATAACAAAAGGAACTGAAGACGAAGGAGGAATGTAGGCGTGTTTTAGAAGCGGCCGGTTCAGGGTTTATTTATGTATTTGAATATTTACGCCCAAGTTGAGCTCTTTTCATATAATATTTTATGAGTATTATGTGCGTATGTAATACAGCATCAATATTAATTTAAATTCAAATAAAAAAATAACAAAGAAAAATTATAAAATATAAGCAATTACAATAAAAAAATGATATAAATTTATCCAAGACACTACCAAGATTGCATTTAGTTCGAGAAGAGTTTTAATTATGAATATGGGTAAGGGTCGAACTAGCTCAGTGGTAACCCCGACGTGGTTACCACTGAGTATAAATCCAGTGAATGAATCCATGAATGAATCCAGTAATGGATTCATTCTTGGATGCGACCGAAACTTTTTCTGCTTTTTAAGTTTAAAATTTTTGTTTGAGGGTCATAAACCAAACCAAAGAATGAGGCCGATATAATTAGATGTGACAATGATACAAAAGAAGCCAGTATAAGACAAGGGTTGAGACAGGGATGCTCTCTGTCACCTGTTCTTTTTAACGCATATATACAAAGTGCGATTGATGACTTGTGAGAGAGAATGAGTCACAGAAAAGGTGTAAAGATACACGGGCAAAAGGTGGATATCATAAGATTTGCTGACGATATTGCTTTGGTTGCTGAAAGCGAAGAAGAGCTGCAAGAGGCCTTAACAACCATGCAAAGCATTCTTCAAAACAATTACAACATGATGATAAATAAAGACAAAACAAAGCTGCTGACTGTAGGCCGAACGCAACATCAGATGAGAGTAGAGATGTCAGGAGTTCCACTAAAGAACACCAAGGAGTTCGTCTACCTCGGGAGCAAAATAACATGGGACGGTCGGTCTAAGAGCGAGGTCGACAGCCGTATACACCAGGCTAGGATTGCATTCAATAAAAGGTCGAAAATAATAGAATCGAATAATATAGACCTGAAACTGAGAATACTTCTCATCAAGACCTATGTATGGAGTATCTTGATGTACGGCTGCGAAACATGGTGCCTATCCGAAAGAGATAAACGGAGACTAGAGGCTTTTGAGATGTGGTCCTATAGAAGATTACTAGGGATTTTCTGGAGAGACCACATCACAAATGAGGAGGTTCTCCAAAGAATCGAAGGAGGAAGGCACCTGCTCAGGACCTTGTCCGAAAGGCGCGCAAGATGGATCGGCCATGCAATAAGACAAGAAGGCCTCTTGCATGCCATAATGGAGGGTATGACCGAGGGGACAAACGCTAGGGGACGCCCACGCCTGGTACCTAGTACCTGGATGACCTGCTGGTGGACGTGCGCTGCTTATCATATGCAGACTTCAAAAGAGCCGCACAAGACAGGGAAGAGTGGAAGAAACGAATAGATGAAATTGCTGCAAACCAATCCCTGGATTGAAACCAGAGAGAGAAACTAAACAGTGGCGTTGAAATAGTAAACAAATAATTAGAAGCAAATAAGAAGCATTATTTAATTTATGGTAAAATTTGAATGAACGAAAGAATGGTAAATATTGGTACCTATCAACTAGCAATGATACTTTAATTTCTACCTACAAATAAGTTTGTCCATCTACCTACCTTATACCGACAGAGTAATCATTTGTGGAAGTATTAATTTTGAATTTAAAGTTATCCTGTGGACACCGAGCTGTGGGTATGTTTTACGAAGCCACCTTGTTCGACCGTGTCGAATACGATAAAGCCATCGTGAGATTGCGAGTTTGTGGTGGTGACTGATGAACCAGCGAAAATAAGTTAAGTGGAAGAAGAAATAAGATAAGTCGGCATCCCTGACTTTTCCCCATTCTTTCCGCTTTGCGACGCGACGGTACACGTGTACGTCCCGAATGTTTTAGCACTTAGTTTTTTAGAACGTTTTAGCGCTTAGTTTTTTAGAACATTTTAGCAATTAATTTTTTTGAACATTTTAGCACTTAGTATTTCAGAATATTTTAGCACTTAGTTTTTTAGAACATTTTAGCACTTATTTCTTTATTACATTTTAGCACTTAGATTGTTTTAGCACTTAGTTTTTTAGAACATTTTAGCACGTTTTGCGTTGACGTGTTTTCTACAACAATTAGTGATACCTAGTTTCAGCGGCGTTTTAGATTATTAAAGAATTTGTGAGTGCATTAATATGAAAATCACGCCTTGACAGACCTCTACACATACAAAAAAAATTACCCATAAATGAAAGTGTATAATTATTTAATTTTCTGTGTTAAATACGTTCGGTCATAAGTAGTCAATCCAATAATATCTTATCACGAATGAGAAGATTAAAATTAATGAACGTGATTAAGCAAGGAACGTTTGAATGTGAGTAAATAAAGGTATGCTAGAAATTATATACTTTTTTACATTACCTCCACACAGGAGGCCATTTTTGGGGATGCTGTGTGGAGGGTCTTTTTAGGGAAAGGAGATGGAAGAAGTTCTGGGAAAGAAAAAGGTAAAAGTGGGGTGAGTAGGAATCTGGAGATCAATGTGTTCAGGAGTGACGAAAGAATGAATCCATTCCTTCCACTGCGGTGCAAACCGATGGATTTGGAAAGTCCGGCTGGAGAGGTCAAAACGTCAAACTCAACCGGTCTCTCCCGATCCGGCCCGCCACGCAGTAGGTGGGTAAAAGCATCCGCCGCCAAGACCTAGACAAGCCTTACCCCATAACACCCCTGCTAAGTCACCAAACGTAGCGAACCACTTTGGGTGACCTATGTCAAGGTGTTGGTTATCCAATTAATTGTACCTACCCATCCGCGCCTCCTTAATTGACATAATACACAGGCATACATTTTTTAAATTTATTTGTTCGATTCGTCACCATCGAAAATATCGTAATCTTTATTTACTATTAAGTCACCGTAATGAAAGGTAAAACTGGTGTTGATAAAGATAGATACTATTTATTTAGTTTGAATATGATAAGGCGCCCGTGGGAAGAGCCGTTCATCAATAAACATATCAAGCTTAATCCAATATGCCCTACCTAGAGGTCTAGCACGGTGAAATCGATAAATTTACGACATCAAGCACACTTTCATCGTTGACAGCCGAACCGATATCGACAAGGAATAAATAACAATAGATATCGACAAGAATAAATAACAAGGAATAAATAACGTGCTAAATAAAAAGGATATGAAAAAGGTCTACTATGCGTTATGTCATTCTCGAATTGAATATGGAATCATAGGATGGGGATCTGCTGCAAATACGTACCTACACAGCCTGAATACGATTCAAAAAGGAATCATAAAGACCATATTGAAAGTACCAATTAGAACGCCTTCAACTGAAATTTTCAATAACTTTGACGTACCAAATGTACAACAAATATATTCCAAAAATATATTATTGAAGCTCTTCAAAAATAATGAATCCTCTACTAGACCGTGTATGCATAACACTAGATCGAATAAAAATGATATAAAAAATATTCCAAGTTATAAAACCACATTTGGACAAAGAAACTATACATACTTTGCAACAAAACTCCATAACATCCTCCCCCAAGACATAAAACTAATAAAAAATCCAATTGAATACAAATCAAGAATAAAAATATGGCTTAAAGAGGTCAATGAGAAAACCCTAGCGAAGACGCTAAAAACGACATAGAAGACAAATGAACTATATTTAAATAACTTTAGTCCTCCTCGGCACAGGACCCCCTAGTGAGGAGGACTAAGAAATACAATATTTTGTACTTAATTTCACATTTCATTTTGTATGTAAAATTTTTGTATATAGTCGCTATAATAAAAAAAAAAAAAAAAAAAAAAAACAAATCGATATACGCTGGCAACATTGATGGTGTTGATTGGTTAATTTTGCATACTGTACGCTTGTCACATGAAATAATTTTCATATTAAATAATGTAATTTTAATCTCAAAGTCGTGAGGTACCTGTGTGAAAAGCATACTATCGTATTTAATCTGATGGATAATATCATTTATTTTAAATGACCTTCCACTTATGAACCCTAGAGCCCCCTCTGCTAGTTAGGTACCTACCATAGCCAAGATTAAACTCGATTTTCTTCGATCATCTTTATCCCACACAGCGTCAGTCATATTCAACTAAACGGCAATTCAGTGTTCGAATGCCTAATTTTGTCAAAGTGCGTTAATTGCAACCGGGCCCTTCGGATAAAGTCCCCTAATTTATTACACTATACTTATTGCCTAGTTAGGTACACTTTTTTGTACTACGCCGAAGCGTTGCTGAGTTATTCTTATTTAGGTTGCACGCACATTCCTTACAGTTAACTAAATAGCGACGACGCAATGGCTCAATGAATATGCTCGGCTTGATGATCCGATAAAAATATGTTGGGGCGTCTCCACGTGCCTGAAGTAAGAAAAATTCTTACAAACTTTTGGTGACATTGATCAAAGAAAGTCCAAGAGAAGCCAGGGTGAAGCAACAAGATCTAAGAATAAACTGCGAGAGTCAAGAAGAGTCGATATAAAGCACGAAGAATAAAGAGGAACCCTGAAGAAGCGAGAAATCACAAGAAGAGACCAGAAGAACCAGAAAGAGCCAAGAAAATGCATGAAAAAAGAAGACAAAAAAGAAAGGCGACAAAATAAACAGACAAACAAAATAACGTCTTTTTTTTTACATTAACTCCACACAGGAGGCCCTGAGGAAAATAATTTCCCTCAGGGCCTATGTCATCTGGGATGCTGTGTGGAGGGTCTTTTTGAGGAGAGGAAGGAATGAACATTGGTCTTGAAGAAACTCATGTTGTAGGAAGGAGGAAACACAGAGGCCGGCAAATCATTCCACAGCCGAGCTGTTGAACACAAGAACGAGTCGAAGAAACGACCCGTTCTCGTGTGACAAATGTCAACCGTGTACAAATGTTGGGCACGCGTTTGGCGTGTTTCCCGACTATGCACCGGTGCCGAAGGGATCAATGATGCTAGTTCCTCGATATTCGCAAATTTACTTTGTGGCGTCATTTTAATTACATTGAAACAGTTCACTTTGTGAAACACCACTTTAAACTAAAATCATCAACACGTTTCAAAACCAACGCCTTTCTTCATGGGGGAAAAAACATTATTAAATTAAACATTTTAATTTTTTCCCCTACGAATACAATTGCTTTTGCCCACCTACTGCCTGGCGCGCTGAATCGAGAGACGGTTGAGGGAGCCCTTTTGAGATCTCTTGACCCATCGTCTTGTACCACAGTGGATGGAAAGATTCATACGTCCGTCGCTCCTGGACACATTGACCCCAGATTCCTACCCACTCCTCATTCCTTTCCCCTTCCCAGCATCCATAAAGACGACGTAGGCTCCGAGGAATTTTTTTCTTCAGGGTCTCCTGTATGGAGCTAATTTAGAATATAATTGAGATATTACTTATATTTTTCTATAAAAAATGTCAGGAATCACCAGTTAAAGTAAGTTAGGTATGTCTCATCATCATCCTGCAAATACCGAATATTACTTATTTTTTCCTCCAAAAAAGTCAGAAATCACTCGATAAAGTAAGTTAAGTACATCTCATCATTATCATCCTACAAATACCGGATATTACTTATTTTTTCCTCCAAAAAATGTCAGGAATCACTAGTTAAAGTAAGTTAGGTACGTCTCATCATCATTCTACAAATATCGAATATTACTTATTTTTTCTCCAAATAATGTCAGGAATCACTAGTCAAAGTGAGTTCGGTACGTCTCATCATCATTTCGCAAATACCGAATATTACAAATGTTTTCCTCCAAAAAATGTCAGGAATCACTAGTGAAAGTGTTAGGTACGTCATCATCTTGAAAATACCAAATATTACTTATTTTTTCCTTCAAAAAATGTCAGTAATCACTACTGAAAGTAAATTAGGCACTTATCTTACTTTCACTAATGATTCATGAGATATTACTTATTGTTTACTACAAATATTGTCATAAATCACTAATGAAAGTAAATTAAGCACATCTCTCAACATCCATGCAACAACCAGATATTACTTATTTTTCAATCCAAATAATGTCAGGAATCATCGGTCAAAGTATGTTAGGTACGTCTCATAAAACCCTTTGTACAAGATTCGTTAAAACCTGCGCCTAACACCTAACACCCTGCGTGAACGAGATTTGTTAAAAAAATTCAACTTATTTTTAATTAATCTAGAAGTGAAACTACTAACCTACTAACCGTATCCCTCTTTTCTGTTTACATATTTACCAAATACAGAAGGGTCCTCGTTCAAAAATAAGATTGAAATAGTGATCAATTACCTTGCATAACAAAGTGTAAAATATTTAAGTGATTTTAATCAAATTCTAGCTCCCCGCAAATCTTCAAAACTTGATGAAAGTGAACGAAATATAATATCTGACAGGTCCCTTCATGGAGTTCGCTGCACGACGTTTTTTATAATTATGTTATGTTATTTTAAACCTGACAGATTTCAAATATTCAAGTAATTCCAAGTGCACACATTTCTCAGCAAATGAAAGGGCAACTTTAGTTCTTACCTTTGTAGTATGTAGGTATTACTGTGTTAAAGTTTGTAGAGCTATCGTCGTTTCCGTTTTATATCTCAACCAATAGGAGCGTTGAGCGCAGTTTGATGCTTCGCAGGTGCCGTAGCGCGTCATTTCCGTTTCATCCGAATTTCAAATCACTCTAACGGAGCTGCAGAATTTTCACATCAAAAAACTTTTTATTCGGAGAAACTACCAGGCGGGAAGTCACAGGACACCATCATCTTTGAAGACCTTTTAAAGCGCCAATGACATATGTTGTTTCTACATCAGAAGTTATCGAAGTTTCATCATTAATTGCGTTATTAAACGAACAATATGTTGATAATACACAATAGCTCCATGGCTCCAATTACAGAGAAATGCCGCGAATGAGCCACGCGAATGGTTCGGTTAATTTGAGATCCACGGCCAAAGCATTTAACTAGAATTTGGTTTGAATACAAAGACGAATTGAACGATATTTGTTACACAGCTCTTGAAAATGATGTAATGAAAGGTTTCCCATATTGAGTGAGAGATAGATTATGGTATTTTGATGTTTGACTGACAAACGGGCTTCACCCCCTATCCATTTTCCTAAATGTTGAATAAACTTGTATATGCTCGATTTTAATATACATTTAGGGTGGGTTTCTTCATTTACCGAGAATGCTAAATGCAATGCTAATTGTAAAAATTAACGATCGAAATTTAAAATTTAAACGAAATTTTTATGCATTTGACCGTTTACTTTTACAATTAGCATTGCATTTAGCATTTCCGGTAAACGAAGAAACCCACCATTACTCTAGAATTTACAATAGAATACTCTATTTTAAATATTTGAGTATTTTGAACATTTATGCAATCCTTGGTTTTGTCCGTTAGCATTACTTTCTGGAATACTATGAAAAAAAGTACTACATACAGCCGTATTCCCAGTGTTAACGATTAAGACCATAATATTACTAATTATACCGAAATCAACTTAATTATACGTAGGTATATTCGCACATACCATAGAAAAGTGCAGTAGTAAAAAAATACATATTTTACGTTTTATCTCTGAAAAGTACAGTTATTGTGATTATCTATGCCCCACGAAAACAGTATTTAAGCCTTCAAAAATGATAAAGAATGTAATAAAAATAAAATGTCCCCATATATATTTCAATTCCATATCAAAATACAACAAACAAAATAAATTTATTCGCAGAGCTCACTGCATACTGTTGGTTGATATTGACAACTCTTGGAACACACAGACATCATGTGAGGTCGATTAGTTTTTGCAAAGAAATCAATATAAAATATCAAAAAAGTAACATTCTAATAGATTCACAAGTAAGATGTATGTACAGAGCATAAAAAAATATTTACTTAGGGTTTATAATAGGCAAATTTCAATATTTAATGGTACGTTGAAAGGAGGAGAAGCAGAAATCGACAAAAAAATGTCAAAAACTTTTGCAATGAAACTTCAAATCAACCTGGGTTAGTGTATTCATGTGATGGCAAGTTTTTGAATTATCAATTGTCATCAAGCAAGGTCTAAAGTGATCTATGGTGAGGTTGTATTTGAAAATATGATTGGAATTTTGAAATGGCAGCTTGTCAAAGATGACTAATTTTGGGGCCTCATATGAGTATCTCGTGTTCGAAAGGGTTAAGATAGATCACTCCATCTTCATAAGATTTCGCTGATATCTACCCTGATGACGGACACATTGGCTAAAGAAGGAGGTAACGCAACATGGCATAACGAAAAAAAGACTTGCGTAATTGTTCCACACAAAAAATGCAACGAAAGCAACTTAAGCAATTTCATAAAGTTTAATGCTACAACTTGCTAATTCTAGTTGATTAATTGAAACAGTGTATTTAGAGTTACGTAATAAAGCCCTTGCCCGGAATAATGTTGTATTCAACAAAATCATAAATCTTGAGTTGTTGATGGAGTACTAATTACCTTTCTTTACGCTCTTAAGATCGTTTAACCAGCCAGCGGCCGAAAATCCACATTTCGTAGAAAGTTGTTTTTACTATCGTGCAGGGCGGTTACAATGAGAAAGATTAATAATTATAACTCAATATCGATCTTATTTCATTCCAAATTTGCTTTAATTTATACCTACATCCAAAAATGCTGAAAGGCGTGATGATGAAACTATTAAAATAATGTCCTTTTTGTAATTATTTTTTTTGTAAGTATTTATCATTTTTCAAAAATGTCTAAGTTAAAAAAGAATGTTAAAAAAAATCTGAAATATATTAGTTTGTAAGTGCGCAAATAAATACACAAACGGACCAATTTTCGTCAAGAAGCACACGTACGTTTATATTTTTTAATGATTTTATTTAAACTAAAATAAAAATTCTAAAACATGCGATACCCAGATAATGTATTGATTTATTTTACTGCATGATTATATGATTTGAAATGGGTGTGGTATAATACAAAATCTTTTTTGAAAATTTAACAAATCTACCAAAGACCTACGGTATAATATTATTATACTAAAAATAAACATTTTTTCTCAAAATTTAAAACATGCGAATGCTAGATAAAAGAACAATCTTTCTAAATCCATTTTTAATTTTTTGTGGAAAAGAGTCAATACGTCTAAAATCTGATTTAAAAATGACATATTTCTCTGGTAATACCCTCGTGTTTATTGTATTTTATAAATAAAATGTAATGAAACATAACTAGTTTCGCTTTTTTTATATTTCTCAAAACAATAATATTTTTTGATACAACATTATTCTGCGGAACTATTGACTTCTGTTTGTGGTATTCATAGACGAAGAAATAAAGTTACGCTTTTAGTGTGCAACTCAAAAACGCTGGTTTCAGAGTTATCTAATTGTAGTAATTACCCCATTATATAATATTGCATGTTTGGTAACAAATAATCATACAATTTACCGGACCTTTATTCCAAACACGCTGAGTTCAATGATTGACAACCAAAATCCCATCACAAGAAGATCAACCAATGATTACGTACTCAAATATCATATTGTTTATTTGATAGTAATACAATGTATCAGATCTTAATCCGTTGTTCACGCAGTTCACTGCATACATACTCAAAATCCCATCACAAGAAGATCAACAACTTGATTACGTACTCGTCATCATCATCTTCTTCCCCTTATCCTATTCGGGTCGGGGACCCATTACATTGACAATCCATTTGTCCCTGTCTTGCGCTGTTTGTTCGATCTCCGTCCATTGCAGTCCCATCCTCTCCTCACACAGTTTTTGAGTTGTCTCGCCCAACTATGTCTAGGGTGGCCCTCTGGACGTCTACCTTCTGGTTTTGCACTCAGTATTTTCCTAGGAATTCGGTCGTCGGATATTCTCAGCACGTGCCCAAGCCACCTCAGTTGCGATTTTTCTATGAAGAGTAACAGTGATTACGTACTAAAATCTCATATTGTATGTTTGGTAGTAATACAATGGATCTGACCTTAATCCGTTGTTCACGCAGTTCACTGCATTCAAACTCAAAATCCCATCACAAGAAGATCAACCACTTGATTACATACTTAAATCTCATATTTTGATTGACATTTTAATTACTGCAGTTAGGATGGCGCCTGAATTGCAGCACGAAAGTAATGACGTCCGTAGGAAATTTGAATAGTTTAACTAATACGTCATTTCAGATGATTCATACAAATATTTGATGAAGCTGAAAATTGGAAAATGACGTAGGTGCTAACATACGCTGGCCGTAACGGACATTGCATAGGAAAAGATTGAAAGGGGCAATTTATGATCATGTATAGATACCTCCTCTTTCTCGATCAACTGAGGTAACAATCCAAAAGCCAACTAAAACACTTACATATAATTTACTACGGTAAATGCGTATTATGATAAACTGTCATTTTTGAAGTGAAAAATTCTTTGCTACCGTTGTGATTTGAAACTCGATGAAACGAAAAATAGCTACACTAAAAAGAGACAAACACATAACATGAAAAGAATTTAGCCTGCAAGAGAATGAAATAGTATAATCGGTCAACTCTTTGTGCGGTGCTTCGTATCCTCCCCACTTTTGTCTACTTTATTTTTCTGAAGGTTCGGTTTTCTACCGCTGTGTGAATTTTGAACCATTTTTTTTATGCTAAAAGGTTTTTGAAGTAAAACTTCTTTATGTACGCTTGACTTGGGGAGTAAGCTGGTGAATGCGCGACGAGAGCGTTATGAAAAGTGTGACCGGGCGAGGCGAACGGTCGGGCTTTTACGCACGCTCGACTTGGGGAGTAAGCTGGTGAATGCGCGACGAGAGCGTTATGAAAAGTGTGACCGGGCGAGGCGAACGGTCGGGCTTTTACGCACGCTCGACTTGGGGAGTAAGCTGGTGAATGCGCGACGAGAGCGTTATGAAAAGTGTGATCGGGCGAAGCGAACGGAAGTTGAGAGGGAGATATAAGTTAGTGAAGTTTTACTTCAGTCGTGTGGTCTAAAGTATAAAGCACACTCGTTTTATCATTATTTTTTTATTGATAAATTGTTTTTGAACGAATTTTAAAATTTGACAATGTTTGGTCAATGTCATTAATTGAATTGAATTGCGCTATTTCACCACTGAATCTTCTTACTGATATTTTAAATGCGAAAGTTAGTATGGATGTATGTTTGTTTGTTACTTTTTCACGCAAAAACTACTGAATGGATTTTAATGAAACTTTACAATAATAAAGCTCATACATCAGAATAACAATACATAGACCTTATATAATGGTAAGCTCTGGCGTAACGAAATTTGTATAAATGAAAATGTGTGTATTTCATATATTTTAGCGGCATGGGGAAAAGACATCGGAAAGGGGAACGAGGGAGTTGGAGTTCGCGGAGAAGGAAGAGACGAGGGAGTGGAAAGGCGGGGAAGCTGGAAGGGAACGTGGACGCACATGCAAGGACACGCAGGGAGAATCAATTTGTTTCTTTGAATGGCATTGCAAAGCATGAAGGGGACCAGCTAGTTTTAAATAATATAAATTATACTAGCGGCACGTTCAAGAGTGGAAGATATTCTAATCGCCCTGGTGTAAGATCACAATTCAGAATTGAAACTTTGTTGGTGACCAGATTTGAGTAGTCAGGTACTTAGAGCTTACATAGTCACACGGCTATGCCAACAAAACACTTCTATTGGTTTATCTTCTCAAAAAACGTTCTCAGTGCACAAAATTTAATTCACTTCGAATATATCCATAATAGTACAATTCGTAATGCAAATAAAATATTTCCGAAAGCTTTAAATTCTCATTTCTATGAGTACTTTGATAATTTTGAAGGTAACGATATTCTCAATACTAAATTATTCTATTTATAAGCCAATTCCTAGAATTCAACGTTTTGCAAATAAAAATACGAATGTATGAATAGATAGATTCTAGACGTTGATAATTTTGCTCGATTCTACTTGCTAACAAGTCACATTTTTTACATATTTTCATTCTGCTTAAATAAAATGTTCTCCGTTATTATAACATAATTATAACATTCGACGGGTTGTTTCAAAAAATTTGACGGAATCATCAAATATTTGAAATTAATTTGCACGTTCTGTGTAAGTTCTATTCAAGTTCTGTGATTATTTCATTTTGATGAAGCAACTGGCATATAATGCTATAATAACAGAACTTGAATAGAACTTACACAGAACGTGAAAATTAACTTGAAATATTTGATGAATCCATCAATTTTTTTTAAACAATCCATCCTTAAACTTCTTATTGAAGTGAAAACTTCTTTAGCACCGTTGTGATTTGAAACTCGATGAAACGGAAACGAGCGATACTAAAAAGAGACAAACCCAAACACCTACAGGATTTAGCCTGCGAGAGAATGAAATAGTATAATCGGTCTCCTCTTTTTTATATTAGCTCCACACAGTGGTTGCAATTCGTGTCCTCTTTGTGAAGTGCTTTATAGCCTATCTCTTTGTGCAGTGCTTCGTAGAATAAAATGTTAAATAATTTTCAAACTTGACAATAAATAAAACCTACAATTATCCTACTACGTGTCATTCTCTCGAAGTTTGGTTTTCTGAAGGTTTCACTTCTACCGCGTGTGAACTGCACACATGATTTTTTTTGTTGTAATACACATATAACTGTATCATTCACCTAAATACTAGCTTTTACCTATCATGCATACATCATACTTTGTTTAATGTCAGGCTTTATATAAACCTAGTACCTATATGATTTAACTATTGCACGAGTGCATACTTATTTTGTATTTCTTTTTAATATTATCTCATTATACTTCTAATAACAACTTTTTTTGTACTCATACATTCTTCTTTTGTTCTTAATATAAAATAATACTGATACCCGCCTGTTTATCACTGTTTAGTATATAATAATAATAATAACGTAATATTTCTATAGCGCAGTTTTTTGTCATTTCACTTCAAGTACGCTTAAATTTAATAAATTAAAAATAAACCTTCAGTGCTCCATACGAGTCCATTACAAAATATTGATAAAATAATATGAAATAAAGAATATACAGTATTTAAGATTAACAAAAACAGTGGTGTTATAGCACACACAGGACAGCAATAATTGACAGTAACTTAGTTATTGTAGCACAGGACAAAACAAGAACTTTTAAACTAAAATAAAATATACTAACTTCTTACAAAAAAATCGACATTCAATTCGGATATTAAACATAAAAATTAAACAATTAGGAGGAAACCGAAACCAAACAATTACCGGAAACTAGAGAACATGACTTATTACGTGTATTGAAAAGATGTTAGGATTCGTGAGGGTATGATTTTTGAAATAATTTGGTTTTTAAAGCCCGTTTAAATTCAGCCAAATTCTGGATATTAGTAAGAACTGGGGGAAGTTTATTCCAAATGAGAGGGCCAGTTCCACGAAAAGAGCGATCGTAGTAAACGGCTCGATTTGACCTAGAAAGTTCGATTAAACGATTATTAACATCTAGATCTCACGACCTTAGAGTAAGCTGTCTCTCGCTTAAGTAATTTCATGTATCAGTTTAACGTAAAATCCATTGTAAAGCATTTAAATAAATAAATTAAGCAAAATGCTTTTAATTTTAAAGCAAGATTTATTCATGGTAATGTCCGTTTTGAAATAATTGCACAATATTCACGCTTGTTGGGTAATTTGAAAATTACATTTCCAAAGATATCTTCTGTTTCCCCGTAAGCTTAAACCTGCTAAGAACAGATAAGAAGCAAAATGACGGATAATAAGGTACTCGATATTGGAATAAATGGAAACTGTCATTTTAAAAATATACATGTTTATAAAGGTTTCTGCGTAATCCCAATAAACTGGGAAAATGCAGATTTGTGAACAATATACTAGATAGAACTTACATTAAATACTAACCTTGAAATATTACTGATTTGAAAAATTTATTTATTTAAGTTTAAAATGTTTAATTTGGGAGTATGGGTATTGCCGCCCAGGGAAGTTTTTATTAGATAACCAACACCTCTGCCAGAGGTTACCCCAATTGTTTCGCTACGTTTTATGATGACTTAGCAGGAGGTGCTCGGATGCATGGGGTGCAGATCGTTCAGATCTTGGCGGCGGATGCATCTGCCCACCTACTATGATACAGTTAAAAGTGACCGAATTTGATATGGGTTCCGTAGCTCAATCGGTAGAGCACTTGCCATGTAAGCAAAGGGTCCTGGGTTCGTGTCCCAGCAGAGTCAATATCTTTTTCTGATTTTTCTGTCTCCAAATTTTTGATTGAGAAATTAAAAAATAATATTTGATTTATGGTGAGATTTCGAATTTTGCTAACCTCGTTATCTCAAAATACACTAAAGGTCTGATTAATCAACTGGACTATCGATATGTGTAACTATATTTATAACGTATTATTTTATTCATTTTCTTAGCAATTCCGCGCTCTTTGTAAAAAATCGTAAAGAAAAGAACAAGTCATAGAGAATAGTGAGTTTTGTAATCAATCTGTTATGTGGTGGGCCGTAAATTTTTGATTTTGAAATAACACGATAAACAATATGCATATTTTATTTAAATATATGATTATTGATAAGAACAAAAATACGCTGGAAAATCATTTCGTAATAATAATTTCATCCAAATGGCCGCTCAAACCTGGCCCATAGATTTTCTTAAAACTTTTCCACACAAAGCTCGGGGTACTGTGTTGACCATTTGTTGACGGATGTTCTCCTTTAATTGGAGTACCTTCAAGATTAACCCATAAAAAATAAATTAGCTGGTGTTAGATTCGGACTGCGGGGAGGCTATTGAATATCTCCCCTGCGCGAGATCAGCTTGTTAGGGAAAATTTCTTAAGCCACGCTTATACTTCTCTGTGGAAGTATGGCAGTTTGCGCCGTCTTGCTGCATCCAAGTCCTATTGTTGTAATCAACGAACTGCTGCAACTGAAGTTTGAAGTTTTTAAACCATGATTTAATTAAATTAACACTTGGGCACTGATTAATACTGTGCAGTTGGTGATGCGAACAAAATAGGCGGAGTGACATAAGAATCATTGCTTTTGCAAAAATATTTTACACAGAATGTGCATTGCTTTCCCACAAAGCGATCTATTGTGACTAAATTTCCAAGAAGCGAGGAGCCGCGCGTAAGTGACGCCGCTCTCCTCCCCTGTTCGGTATCCCCGCTAGCACAACTACAATAGTGCAAAAATTTATTGCCCACTTGTCGATAAATACATACCAATAAATATAATTTTCACCAGTACATAAATTGCATCCTAATGTACCTATTCTTGTAATGTCTTGAACTAAATATTTGATACCCATAATAATCTTCTTCTGATCTCCTTTCACCGTTCTTCCACCCATTTCCAAAACATTTGAGTGATTTTTGTCAACGGTAAACAACACTAAAATTAAAATGCATTGGCCCTCTTTTGTTTACGGGAAGCGCTGTTGAGTAGCGGGTGGTGCGGGTTATATTGATAGAGAATGGGTCTAGGGGTATTGATAGGGAGGGAGGTGTGTCTCTCCGGACCCTCGTTCCTCCCAACCCCTTCACTCCGCAACTTTTTCCCTCCGCCGCCGATGCAACTGATCCCTATCCACCCACTCTCCCACCCCCTAGCCCTCTCCATTACGGAATACACCACTAACAAGAGGGTAGAAATCTTTGTGTAGTAAAAATATTTTATTACGCATCAAAACTATTGGGTGACATTATAGAAATGAGTTTTTCATAGTAATTTGACTATTTAATTAATTTTTTTGAAAATTATTATTTCTTATTAAGTCACGCACCGTTTATTACAATGTTAATGTAACGCAGAAAAATCTAATACTAACTACGAGGCCGCTGTGTCGGCTTTTAGATTTCAGTACACGTATATAAATTATCCGAAAAAATAAATTGATATCTAATACAGAACATTTTTTGTTTTGAAGTAAATCTGTTACATTTTTTAAGTGAAACTTCTTTAGCGCCGTTAGTGATTTGAAATTTGGATCAAACGGAAATGCGTCAGCTCTACACGAATAAAACTCAGCTCTACACAAATACTCGGTTCTTCCATAGCGCAGTGGTCAAGGTGCCTGACAAGTCTCAGCGGCTAGAGATACTCATTATTATGAAGAGATTTTTGAAGTGAAAACTTCTTTAGCACAGTTCTTATTTACTTCGTTTTTTTATCAAGTGCAACATTTGACCGGAGCCAATGGGTCTAATGCACCTCATGCATTATTAGTGATAACTTGAACAATGTTGCTGTAAATATAAAAGGCAAGGGAGGAGGAAGGTAAGAACTTGGAGAGTTTTTGAAGTGAAACTTACTTACCCCGTTAGAGTGATTTGAAATTCGGATGAAACGAAAATGACGCACAACGGCACCTGCGAAGCATCAAACTGTGCTCAAGGCTCCTATTGGTTTTTTTATTATTTTTTTATTTTTATTGAAAGAATAGATAATACATAATATAATCAACAAACAAGTCCTGCTAAGCCAATTGAATTGGCTTGTCAACAGGTGCTTATATTTTAGTTTCATATACATTTTTTAAATTTAAAATTTACATCTTATATCTACAGATTCAACATTTTTTCACACATATCAATAGTACGTATTTTATACGTATTCAATAGTACGTATTTTCTTTCATATACTTTTCATATTATTTTTAATTTTTCTGTTTTTCCATACTTATTTTTTATATTCATATATCTTAAACTTATGTAGATATTTTGCATTATTTTTAATTCCTTTATACATCATACTTGCTTTAGATGTTTATTTTTAGATTTATTTTATTTTATTTTTATATTATTTTGTTTTACATTCAACTTATTTTTACTTTGTATTATTATACTTAACATAAAATTGGCCACTACAACACGGGCATGTGCCTAGTGTGATGGCCAAAAAATTATCCATTTACTGTAATGTATAAACTTTACTGAATAAAGAACATAAAAAAAAATATATATATATATATAAATATTTTTTTCTGATAGCCAATTTTTCACCATATATTTAACCTTATTCATAGAATTACATTGCTTTATAGCATCAGGTAATAAATTAAATATCTTCGGAATAATGTATTCAAACGTTCTCTGTCCGTACTAATTGTTAAATTTCGAAACGTTAACCCGTCGTTGCGCGTGAATCTCGTGCTGTATTTATGTTTTAATTTCTCTTTATGCTGCGGGGTAAATATATGCTGAATTATAATTTTGTGCCATAGTATTGCCTTAACAGGTAAAATTTTGGCACTCTGAAACAGCAACGGTGTATCATGTCTCTGTTTTAAAATATAAGGGACGACTAATAATTTTACAATTGCGTTTTGTTCAGCTTGGACTTGTTTCAGATTGGTTATAGTAGTATTTTCCCATATTGTTAATCCATATCTTATAATTGAGATATAAAACGGAAACGACGATAGGTCTGCGCTCTTTGGCCGCTTTGTTTTTTTACGGGTCGTCGGAATATAATGCGTAAATTCGCGCCTCGCTGAGCGCGTCCCATAGCGCAGCGGTATAGTGCGTCGCAAATCTCAGCAGTCAGAGAAATCCAGCGGACGAAGGTTCGAATCCTATGAAATCAAAAAAAAATAAACATTTTTGTTTTTGTAAATCAATATCCAATCTTCAAACCACTTAAATAAACAGGCAAAAGAAAGCGACTTTCTAGTTTCACTTCTATCGCGTGTGAATAACACACTCTATTTTTTTACAAAATTGAATCGAATTCCATGTAAATTGGTAAGCTTCAGAAATTCACCTTTATTATTTTCCTACCGGAGACGATGAAAAATCACGGTAAGTTTGAATTCTTGATTCTTGACAAATCATTTTCAATTGATGAAATAATAAAATATTATGTATGAAGTAAGTACTTTCCCGCTTTTCCGAATTATTCGCACAACAGATTCCAATTTTGAAAATGACACTTAAATTTAAAGCATATTTGAGTTCATTGAACCAGATTTCATGGGGACAAACAACCACATAAAAACAACGGAGATTAGTATGTTTGATGAATAAAATGAAGGATTTAATACTACTTCAATTAATGCGTTCGACTGTTCACTTGTTTGTTGGGATTGTTGAGTCTGAAGGAAGTGGGTTAAGAAAGCAGATGGGGTTGATGAAGGTTAGGAAATACCTGGCTGTTACACCAATTACGGTCTAAAGCCATTTTAAATGAAGTTTCGATTCTGAATAGAGGGCGATAATGAGTGCATCTACACAATTTAATATTATCAACACTTCTACAGTAGTCGTTTAAAATTTACAGAAATTTTAGGTCGGGGAGAATATTGACTTGAATGCCAATTAAGTTGACAGTTTTTAAAAGCTCCTACAGTTTTGAATAATTCTAATGAAGATAGCAGTAAACGCTTATAAGGAATAATTGCCTATCAGTACCCCAATGAAACTGGAAGCCCGAAGAAAAATATTAATTTACATTACTAAACTTTCAATTCTGTTTTTCTGTTTGCGGTTATTCTTGTTTGTCGACTTTTCCACAATTCTGTGAGACTATTTAATTAAATTCAAATTAATAGATAACTTTGTATTAACCACTTAATTATTTACAAAAACCGACATGTTTCGTCAGCAAAGCTGACTTCTTTAGGGTTTTGACAGAACTAATTTTAAAAATAGACATACATAGGTAATAGAGAAAAATAATAGACATAAACAATAATAAAATTTGTAAGAAAATAATGTGTAGGAGACAGACATTTTGCAATATTAGAAGAAGTGACTATTTAATTAAATTCCATTTCAGTGATTTTATTCCGCGACCTTCGTCAAATTCTTAAGTAAAAATTAATAAACTGCGTGTTTCAACTTCATTCAACGTTCCTGAAGTGCGCAGTCTTAAAAAGTGATTTAAATAATTTTTGTCTTTTTTTATACTGTAATGCTTCTAAACACGTGTACCGAACAGTTGTTCGTTTCTGCAAAAAATACAAGCGTTTACAAGGCTACGCATGCAAACACGAGCCGAATTTCTTAAAATTTCTTAATTTCTTCTTTCCGAACCGAAGTCTTAAAAAGTAATTTAAATAATTTTTGTCTTTTTTTATACTGTAAGCTTCTAAACACGTGTACCGAACAGTTCTTCGTTTATTCAATAAAAGACACACGGTCGTTTACAAGGCTGCATATGCAAACGCGAGCCGAACCACGAATTATGGGAAAGGATGGATGCAATCGCAAACGTCGCTTGAGGTTGCTTTGTTCCTTTCCCATATTTCGGGCTTGGCTCGCGATTATGTTCGCAAGTTTATATGCAATATTTCTTCTTTTTTTGGCATGGCGGAATAACACCATCGCACAATCCATGCTTATTTTTATATTTCCATGATTTATACAATTATCATAAAGTGATAACTGAAAACGTAAAGCCACTAAATAATTATTTTGCTGCTTTCCCTTTTGTTCAATTCCATTTTGGCGCCCTTCGGATATCTGACGTGGTGTCACGTGGCTCCACCCTATGGTGTAATTTCGACTCTTTTTATTTTGGTCCCGCGGTAGCCGCTGACGTGAGCGCACGTCCTCGTGCAGAAAGTTTTGTTGCAATTAACGGCGGTTGGTGTAAATAAGTGATATAATTCCGTGAATAAGTTAAAAAAATTAATACTTGTGACTTGACTTACATAAATCACACCAGATTTTCATTACACCATTATTTAAAAAAAATATATTAAACCGGTCGACGTCAAATTTTATCACAGAAAAAAAGCGTTCTTTATCACCTGAAGGTGATAAAAACTTGAACATTTTTATAACAGAAAATCCTCAAAAGTGTGACGTTGATAAAAAACTAAGATTTGAATGAAAAATAATTTACTAAACCTTAAGAAAATTCGATTCCTAGGAGACAGACGGGTTAATGAAAATTATCTAATATTTTTATCGAAGGAAGCAAATACTTTGGGGTGTGACATTAAATATCAAATGAAAAAAATACTCTTTGTAATATACCACGTTTTTTTATTTTAATATATAAAAGCCGACCAGGTTTCATTTAGCTTAGCTCAAGCAATTCCCATATTTAATTTATTCCTTTACGCTATAACTGCCCCCCCCCTTACTTACTCATCCTTTAATAATTTGGTCTCCCTCTTTTCTATTTACCTCTCTTTCACGCAATATTTTATTTTCTTATATATATATACATATATGTGTCTGTATGAAATTAACTTTAGTTAATATAATAATCGATGATGAAGCTTGAGCTAAGCGAAACCCGGTCGGCTCTGATATATTAATAGTAAACAAAGTAGTGGTCTATTACAAAGTGTAATTTTTCATTTAATGTTAAATTCATATATGTTCGTATTTAGAAATTTGATCAATTTTCCCCGAAGTAAGATGACATTGTGCTTACACGTCCACAAAAAAACTTATTTTGTCTTTTCTATCGAATAAATGAATAAGTGTCGATGTAAAAATAAGTGATTGTTAAGAGTTAAGAAGTAACAGCGCATTATGGTCGGGAAACGAACTGTGAAGGTACGCTATTTAGTGTATTAAGTATGGAGTATTAGAGTGAAGTATGTATTAAGTATTAGTGTATGGAGTATAGCCCGCACAGCAATATGGCTGGATTGAATCATCCATCTCGAAGACATGTCATCGCTTGAAGAACGGAAATGGAAACATCTTCCAATATATCATTTATGGCAAATGCAAACTTTGTGATACTTCATGTTTCAAATAAACTTGTAGAATATTCTTCCTGCGCCACATGCTTCCGACTGGATGATTAACCTAATATGACTCCATTGGTAATTTTTGTTTTATTTTGAAAAAATTTCTGTAAAAAGAAAAACAAACTTTATCGGGTTACAAAAAACTTGACAATATTTAAAAAATACTTAAAATCTCCTACTACCACCACAGTAAGCGGAAAGTGTTGCTTTTGTCGGGATGACGGACTTCGCCAGTCGAGGAATTGCACATACGAATGGGTGAGTCAAACAAGTGTGTATAAACTGCCCATCGAACTGCAGTGTGGCTTACAGTCATGAATACAACACCCAATACGGTCTTCGTCATTCGCTGCCTGTGGAAAGAGTGCAAAATACGATTTTTTGGTTTTTGTTTTCACTAATGTAAAGAGCTAATGCTCCACACCTCTCTGAGAAAAACTTATAGGGCTTGTTTAATTAATTACGATACAATTTATGGAAGAAATGGATTCATATGTCCATCACTCCTAGACACATTAACCCCAGATTTATAGCCACCACTTATATCTTTTTCCTTCCCAGAACTTCCTCTCCTTCCCTTTCCTAAAAATACCCTTCAAACAGCATGTCCAAAGATGACACAGGCCCTGAGGTAAATTATTATCCTCGAGGCTTCCTGTGTGGAGCAAAGGTAAAAAAAACTAAAAATTGATCGAGTTCACGCGACATCAAAACTGATCATTTATTGTTTATTTTTGGACCTCTCGCACGAGCGCCTCCGACAGTACGGTGAACACACATATCGCCACCCAATGGGCAACGTTATGAGGCGGGAAAGGAGTATTGTAGAGAAATGACCCTTTCTCATTAAGACAACACGACAAACATTGTCAACAACGGTTCGTGGTCTTGTTCGTGTTCTTCGAATTTCTCGAGTCCGACAATCTGTATAGGTATGAGGGAGCGGGCCGAATCGGTAGAGACAGGTCGTGAAATAAAAGGCGTCAGTCGGTGTGGTGAGTCAGTCTTTATTGAGCTACGTAGCGAGGGTCGAAGCGGAGCGGAGTGACAGTGATGCCGTGAATGTTGCTGCTGCGTGATGAAGGTCGGGAGACTACGGCGGTGAAGATCACAGGTCTTCAGGGAGCCGGAGTGTTGCTCTACACCATGGCGGTGTAGAAGTGACCTTGGTCCAGGCGGTCGATCGTCGTCGTGCTGACGAGATATGACTGCTGTGTGTCCTTTGAGTCGGCACACACACGTGACGCAGGAAGGAACCTTGAGAGGCGATGAGGATAATCTCTGGCAGCGGAACGCGATGGGTTTCAATTTGGCAGAGAACGGGTTGCATCCCAAGCAGAAAGCACGTCGGGATTTATGTGCTGCGGACGGAGACATCTCATGTCGAGGCGCAAATGGGCCGGACAGCGGATGGTGATTGGAGAAGGAATCCTCGAAGGTGTTGGTAAAGTTCCTGGAGTCACACTTGTGATGTATTTCTTTTCTCTAAACTCTTATATTTGTCTTTATTTTATTTACTCCTGGGCACTTGGCACCAGTCGTAATATTCTTCTTTTCTCTTGGCTCTGATCGATATTTAAATTCTTAAGGCTTTGCATATGTGTGGTAGGGATGGAAAATTCCTCCCCTACGTCACACAAGCCTTTATAAAATTGGACCCTTATTTCCTCTGATAACTACAGAAAGCTACTTAAAGCTCCCTTGTACTACATACCTTTAGCGATATATGTACTTAACTAATAAATACGTTATTTACGACTTTGAACGTAAATATTTCGTATTTAGGTTGTAATTAAACTCCATCAAACGTTGTGTAATTTTTTGATTTATGATATAGGATTTTAATTACTTTAAATTTTGTGGTAACCCTCTTGATTCTAAACAGAGTGTTGAATTTCAAAACTGTATTGGTCTCTCTCTTGCAAATTTAACCTTAAGTAATTTCTCTAAATGAACTAACTTCCCTTTGACGTTTATTATGATTCCCTACATCCTAATGAATTCATGAATAAGTAATACTAATCGAAACTACACATGACTAATTGAACAGATAATTAAATATAACTCAAATGGTTAAATGTTAGTAAATTTGATTATGATTGTATCTCGTATCTGCTGGGCGCCCCTCCGTTTAGATTCAGCTGCTATAAGGTACATATAAAGATGGATTTAGTAGGTTAATGTAATTAGTTAATTGCATATTTGACGAACTCAGAATAACCCTTTTTCTGGCAAAATTTGGCTCCGGCCTCCATCAAGTAAGCAGGGTGATCAGGAGTCCTCCCAAAATTCGCACAGTCTTTTGGCACGGTTCAATTGATTGATACCTAAGTTATCGCGTCCCAATTGACCTTCCTTCGCCATCATGCACTGCCTTCAGGTCTTCCCCCGAGCCCAGATACCTCCAAATTCCTACTCCTCCAAAGTTTACTATTTACTTAGGGCGAACCGGTTTCGTCCTATATGCAATCATATACTCACGGGTTTGTGTGGAGTTACGGGTCGTGAATCCTCCCTCCACGTTCAAGAAATGAGACGAGAGTGACCCGACAGGCCTAAAGCACTAATTGTAAGTGAGTTCGTTTCATTCAATGAACAGTACATAAAAAGATATATATGTAAACATACGTTTTGGGAAGGTTTATAACTCGCAATGCGAAACTACTTGCAACGCATCCCGAGCTCGGATCTCGCCCATCAATTCTGTGAAATTTTCAGATTGATACCGAATACATACGTAAGAATAGTGGGTGATATAAATATATACTAGTACAATAAGATCTTATCTGGCGATGTGTTCTGGAGATTCGCCATAACTCCAAGCTTTTGTTTGGTTTTGTTGACGGTTTTGTTTGAGAGATCCGCCATCTCTATGGTTTGATTAATGGTCCTTGTTACAGAAGCGAACACTGCCTTCTGTTGGTTGAACTGTATTTTTTTTTCTTTCCCTCCCCTCCAATGTTCAACTTTTGATAAATTCTTGCTATCCCGTGATTCTCAATTGAAGCATGTAAATCCTCATTATCCCTTATTAAGCTATCCCGTGATTTTTCGACTGTTTCATGTAAGTCTTCAATACACCCTATTGAACTACCCCGTGATTTATCAAATGTTTCATGTAAATCTTCAACACACCCTTTTGAACTATCCCGTGATTTATCAAATGTTTCATGTTAAATCTTCAATACACCCTTTTTGAACTGCTATAATAAATCTGTTAATTTTCAATTGCTTAGGTCTGTAGATACCTCGTTACGTTCAAATTAAAAATAGTGTTTAAAATTTTTTTTTTTCTTTTTGCTCCTAATAATTGCGCAATATAATAATTTTATCCCGTTCCTAGAAGTTAATACCTAAGTACGATATCCATTAATCAAGGTCATTTTTTTTTTCTTCTTTTTACTGTATTCGAACTAGTGCCCCAGTGACCGAATTATTTTGTAAACAATTTGAGCTTTGTAAACATTCTCTACGGCCCCGTGACCTAGATTCCAGCGTATGAGGTATGTTTACTTTAGACATTCCGGAGACGTGTGAGATGACTCTAAAAATTTTTCTTTGTTTGATAATGATGTACTTAGCGCAATTGTCTAGTCTGATACCCGATTACGTATACATATTTATTCATTTATATATACTTTGTCTCAATAAATAATTTATAATATTGATATGTATATACATAAATTTTATGATTGAAATAATTTCTAATATCATAACTTATTTCAAATGCTCTGGATTTTCTGAAATTATATTAATACATACATAACATTAAATATAAAATATTGATTTGTAAATTCATCACACATAACTACTTTTAATAGTTATTGATGAATTCAGAGGTAGGAATCGATACCCTTTTCCTCTTTTTATATAAGTGTTTTTCTTTTTGATTAAATTTTTCCTTGGGAACAATAAAATTACAAATATATATGTTTATATACATACATATATAAATATATAAAATATACTTATTATATTTATAATATTTTAATATAGTTACATATCACATATTAAGCGAGTAATATCTTGGTCAAATAATTAATCCAAATACCAATGTTTGCTGCATTCCGCCTTCTCCTTGGAATCTGTAAAATTTTATAACGGAAAAGACTTACCCCTACCAAGGTTTTTTCCGACCGGGAAATACACGGTAACCTTGCTGCGATTTTCCTAAATTAATTTTTTATTTTCCTAAATTTAATTAAATCTTTTTGACTTCAATTTTTTTTTTTTTCATTTAATCTAATTAATTAAAATGATGCATGAACTCTATCGTTCTAAACTGTATTTTATCTCAAAACTCGTTGGTTAGATAACACTTTAAATGATAGTTACTTCACGATTAATTTAGAGATGGTAAATTGTTGTTAAATTAAATTTTTATCCCTCCGAAATTTTTATGTATTAATAAAATATTATTTTGTTTTATTATTATTATTTAAGATAATTAATTTAAATATTTATTATTTGTTAGAACACTTTCACTTAGATTGAACACACGTATTTAATTATAACTTCATCACGCTAAATTATCACATCACTTCAGTTATTTATTGCACTAATATTAAACGCGAAATTTCTAAGTTTAAAAACACGATATTAGGTGATTATAAAATCCGAATTTTCCACTAAAACAAATTGTATTTATCACGAGCACTTTTATTTTTCACAAGTAATTAATGCGTTGGCTTTAATTTTTATTTTTCACTGACTCTAACTGCAAAGTATTTTTTTTGTATATCACTGACTAGAATGTGAAATTTTTCTAAGTATCAAAATAATTATCACTTAGAATTTTTTTAACTTTAAATCACCCACCGTTTCGTCACGTTCCGCGAACTTAAAACCTTTTCGACCACGACCGTAGACTGTCCTCAACTGGCATTTGTCTAGACTTTTATACCCCTCTCAGGTCCAAAAGATCGTATCTGAATCTCCTATAATAAACCAATCTAATTACTATCAACTCGTAATTTCTTGAAACCTCTCCATTATTGTCGAATGCGGTCTCTTTGTACGTTTTGCGTTTGATACATTAAATTCTGTCTCGTACTCCCATACTTACAAGATCCGGATTTAGTAAGATCCATGTTTAATGGCCCAACTTCCTTTGTCCTGGTGTTCATACAAAATTAGCTTGAATTTAATAATTTTAAAGTTCTATTTTCATCTATTCCGTAACATGTCCGTGCGTACGGCATCTACCATATGTTCCAAATCTGTCCCCAAATTCGCCTATCAGAGATATCTTCATGTCGAAGTCTTTCTCGCAAATTGTTCATTTTTATTTTATTATTTTTCCTCGAGTTTTTCTGTATTCTATATGAACCTTTCCATTTAAAACCGAATTTTCTCTATTTACGTCGTATATTTGAATTTTCCATTTTTTTCTCGAATTTTCTTTTATTCACGACACTCTTTCCATGAATTTCCTTATTTATTCTTACGCTATTGTTCATATCTCTATAGATTTTTATATTTCAAGCCGTATTTATTTTATTCACTGTTAATCTAAGATTTCCTTTGTTTTTCTCTGTCGTATCTCCTTTCCCCTCACTTCCCCGTACTTCCCTGATATAACCATATCGTTTTTTGATGTTTGCTGCCTCTTGGAAAATTTCATTTTCTATTTGTTATTAATAAATATATCATTTTTTAACATCTTTATAGGAGATACCCCCACTTCGGCCCTTAAATTCCTGTCATTTTTATTGCTTCATAGAGAACGCCTTACAAATTTCGTCCCGTTCTTACGAAAAATCCCATAAACCATATGTCTTGACAGTTGTATACATTAGTTCTTGTACCCACCTGGCAATAAATCCTTTTTTATTTCAGTGTCGTTAACTTTTACGAGAATTCTTTAATGTAAATATTTCATAAGACCCATGATAATTTTTATTACCTTTTTAACGGCTAATCGTCCTTATCTAAACAATTTTCATGTTCGAATATTCCTTGTTTATCACAACAAAATACATCTGAAATCGACAACCATTGTAATGCCTCATTTTTTATCTGCAATCGCGTACTATGTTACTCTATAACCTCCATTTTAATTACGTAAAATGACTCCTTTTCCTGAGTTTTTCTATCGCAATGTTTTCAGCATTTTCCACTCCCCTCCGTACTGCACTCTATCTTCTTCTCTAACACTTGTTACTGCTCTAGACATCTGAAATGTACCCTCGCCTATTCTTTAAAACTCTCATTTTTTTTTGACGTTTCCTCCCTAAATCTTTCATCGTAATATCCTAGCTCCGCCTAAAATTGATAACAATAATTTTCCATTGTTTTTTCAACATTTCCATTTCCTTTAGCACGTTTTCCCTCGAATCGATCATCTCCGGTCGTCACAAACAATCGTATTATAGATGGAAATCTCCCTAACGCCTTACAATACGTTTTCGTCACTTGCTTTGCAATTTTTCACTTAAACTTTTGCATCGTGTTTACGTGTATCCTTTTTTTCCGCACCTGATATGTTTTAATGCGTTCGAGAACTAGGGTTTCTGATCCCTGGAACGTACCGGTTAATGATAACATTTCTTGGGGTCATCGTTCTTTTGTCCCTGAACAGATTATTTCTTCCCATGGAGTTTATTCACCTCTCGGTTTGGTGGGAACGTCAAACTCATTAATCACATTACTAATTGCTAAGTCCAAAGGTCGTTCCTTTGTTCTAAAAATGGGTTCGGCCCTCTTCCCGTTGATTGGCTGAATTGGTTTTTAATCGCTTTTGCTGCAATTCAATTGGCTGTCAATATATCTCGGTCTAAAGTATATTGGGGAGTCCCTGTCCCTGATTATTTGTTGATACCATCTGTGATTTTTTTATCAATACTCGTCTCACTTTGTCTAATTATAGATCCCTACCGTAAATATGAATTCACTTTACTCTAATCCGATAGATGTCGTAGACGTGTCCGTTTTATAAGTAATTGATATTTTCTTTTTTAAATTAAAGTGGGAAGCTACGATATTTCCTAATTTTCACTGTTGATCAATGCAATTCATCACACACTGGACAAACGTTGTTCACTTGTTACGAGGTGGGCAGCCCGCGTGAGCCGATATGGCGTAGCGGCACTGTATAACTGCCCGGTATGTAAATGTCGAACCATGAATGAAAACTAGACTGAGACTGAGCGGGCGAGCGGATCTGCTGCTTATATAGCCGCGGCGAGTAATTACTCTCACGGTAGGTAATGCGTGCCACTCGGCAGTTGACGAGAATGTTCGGCGCCGTACAGGTATTGTACGGTGCTATCTCGAGACCTTTCTAGGCGGTGGCGATATTATTAACGCTGTAGGTAGATGTATCGGCCGGCGCGCGGTACCTGGCTGTAGGTATTTCGTAGTGTGTTTCCAGCGCGTTCGGTGGAGTCCAGTGGCGGCGCAATGAATTCGGCAAAAGTGGCCGCCACAGGTACTAGTCAAATGAAAATAGCTTTAAAATATTGAGCACAACGACAAATTATCTTTGATATAAACAACACAGATCGTCCCCAATTCAAAAACAAGGAAAATTAATCCCTGGATTACTCTAGGATTAATAAAAGCCATTAGAAAAAAAAACTTTATAAAATAACACAAAGGCTACAAGTTAACAATAAAATTGTACTATATTATAAAAAGTATAAAAATATATTTACAACTCTAATAAGAAAAACGAAAAACGACTATTACTCAAAAATTATTTCAGAAGCTAAAGACAATAATAAAAAATTATGGTCAACAATAAATGAAATAATAAATAAAATTAAAATACATAAGTACATATCAGAAATATCAGATGGGAAATTAATATATAACGTACAGAATGACACAAAAAAATGTTGCAATATTTTAAATAACTATTTTAATAACGTTGGAAAAAACCTAGCAAAATCCATAAATACAACCAATATATCAAATCCACAACAGATAACACAATGTCAAATAAATAAATATCACCCAGTCACAGAAGCCGATATTGACAAAACTATCTCGGAACTAAAAGGAGGTTCCGCCCCCGGCTTTGATAACATAGATGCAAAGACAATAAAAGCGATGAAAACATACTTAGTTCTCCCCATAACACATATAATAAACCTAAGCCTAGCAAGCGGCGAATTTCCCAATAATTATAAAAGAGCAATTATAACTCCCATTTATAAAACAGACTATCGTAAAGATCCACAAAATTACCGCCCGATTTCCCTTCCATCAAACTTATCAAAAATATATGAGAAAATTGTAAAAAAAACAAATTTGGACATTCTTAGAAGAAAATAAACTAATTAATGATAACCAATTCGGCTTCAAAAAAAATACAAGTACTCATGACGCGATAGAAAAAATAACTAACTATTTATATACGGCCCTAGATTCCGATAAAAATGTATTGGAATATTTATAGACCTGAAAAAAGCTTTCGACAGCATATCACATAAAAAATTAATAAATAAATTAAAATCGATAGGAATTAATGGAAAAGTCTTAGCATGGATAACTAGTTATTTACATAAAAGACCTCAACAAGTAAAATTACTCAATCAAGTCAGCAATTCAAAATATAGCGACTTTTCAATACCCCAAGGTACAGTTTTGGGACCACCGTTATTTATTATATATGTCAATGATATATTCCATATTTCCAAATATGGAGACATTGTCTCCTACGCTGACGATACAGTCCTACTACTAAAAGCAAACACATGGTCTGAATTAAATAAAATGGCAAACACAGATATCAATGCACTAAAATTATGGTTTGTTAAAAACCTGTTGACTTTAAATTCTAAAAAAACCTATTATTTACCATTTTCCATTAAAAAACAAGAAACACCTAAAGAATTGAACATAATAATCCATTGTGTGACAAATACAGAAAACCACAAATGCAATATATTATGTACAAACATAGAAAGCAAGACCGATATTAAGTACCTTGGCATAATAATAGACCAGCGTTTAAAATGGTCCCCACACATAAATATTCTGAACAACAGAATAAGGAAACTAACATATATATTTAGATGCTTAAGAGATATTTTAAACGAAAAATTACTTAGAACTACACACTTCGCTTTCTGTCCATCAATTATACAATACGGCATTATAGGATGGGGCGGTAAATATACAAATCAAACACAAACAATTTACATATCACAAAAACTAATAATAAAAACAATTTAAAAAAAAAACCCTACTCATATTCATCAGAACTGTTATTCAAACAATTTAAGGTCAGAAAATTAAGTGCATTATACTTTTATCACGCCACATTACTAATTTATAAAGATAATATTCAAAATACAGTTACACCCTTTAAAAATAACAGAAATCTTAGACAAACATCAAAACTTCCTATTTCAAAATGTAAAAAAACAATAGGACAGTTAAATCATAAATATCTCGGAGTAAAATTTTTTAATTCACTACCTGAAAAAATCAGAAACATGGACAGTAACTTACTCAACTTAAAAATTATACTGAAAATTTGAACTGAATTAAAAATAATAAATTGAACCAATGTAATAACACCCCCATACACACAATCCCTGCTTATTTATGGGGGTACATCGAATACATTTATTTATTTATTTATAAGTACATGTTACATACATAATAAATTTACTTCAGGAGATACATTAGGTCACCATACTAGGCAGCTGCCTGTATCATTTAATTTTATTATAATTTTACACAATAATTAATTATTGTGTAAAATTATTATATTTTATGTAACTTTTTGTAAACAAATTTCTGACAATATATATATATATAAATATATTTATATTGTCAGAAATTTGCAGAGGGCGACCTTTTAACAATTTTCCTAATAATAATAATTGGATAATTTGTTGAGCACCGTTTTTGGGAAAAATTACCTCAAGGGTGTTGTACAATTTGGTTATGAATTCTTAGGCTCTACCTGATCTTATTATTTACAAATAGATACAGAAAACATACACTTACCTGGCAGGTCACTTACGATAAACACACGTTACCAATAAAGTTTAAACTTGGAGAAGATACGGCTTTGTACGCGGAGGACATTATATTTAAAACACTGGACATAGCATGATTTTACATTTGCTACCCCCATTACTGACAGTATTACATTTATGAAAAATAAAATAGAGTTAACATGTTGGAATTTAGAATTTAAGACTCTAAAAGCTTGCAAATAAGAATTTTTTTCATTTTAACAAAATTAGTTATTCACATTATCGCGGGCAGTGAAGGTGAAGGTGAAAGGTTTATATTTGGGACTTTTAAACTACCCGTAATAGAGTTTGACTTCGAGTAATATATCGTGGTTTCCATTTTTTCGTGTTGTGTTTATAACTATTTTTAATTTTAATTGAGCTACGTGTGAACCACCATCTACTTATCTTTTTGGCATCTCTCTTAGAAAAATAAACCGTGGCGAGGAAATGCTAATGAGGCTAATTAGTAAAGTGCTGAAATGTGGATATTTTGAAAAAAAAATATACCTAATTTATGGGTCTCACGGCAACTCAACAAAGCGGCATTTCAAAACACCTTTGAAAAGTGATTAAATGTTATGACACGTGTATGTTATGACAAATGTATTTACACGCGGTAGAAGCGAAACTTTACCAAAACAATCTCAACCAATACTTGAAAAGTGAGGTCATAATCAAAACCACCAAATGAGCGCAGACCTCGCGTAATTTCCGTTTCATATCTCAACCAATAGGAGCCTTTAAAGGTAACATCGTAATCAAAGCGACCAGTGAGCGCAGTTGATGCGTCGCAGGTGCAGTAATCGTCTTTTCCGTTTCATCCGAAATCTGAGTCACGGCGGGGCTAAAGAAGTTTCACTTCAAAAAATTAACAAATAGCCTGTAATCTAACTTAACGTAACCTATTTAACCATTTTTTTCATCACCTTTAATGATTTTTAAAAAGTTGTGCTGAAGTTGAACTGTCACTATGATATTAACTAGTTTTCCTGGCAATTTTCTAAGTTTCTCGGTGAAAGAAACTCATTTTGCTGTTCATTTTTTATCACTCGCGTTCATTAATAAATGTTAAATTCTATTCTTCAATTTGTGAGGCGGATATTGGGTAACCAATGCCTCTGCCATGGTCACCTTAAGTGTTTCGGTGCGTTTGTTGACTTCGGCTTCTGGTTCCCGGTTCATCGGGTGTGTTGTGATCAGGTATTGACGGCGGATGTGCCTGCCCACCAGCTGCAGCGGATAACGTGGTGTCACCCCTCCCCAGTTAACTTCATTAAAACATTACAACTCATCAATCTCATATTTCAAATTTCAGAATTAACAATCTTATCTTCAACTAATTCTTTTTCCATATTACGAGCAACCACCATTTTTATTGGAAACAATCTTCGATCAAGTAGATATCATAGGTCAATGGAAACAATCCTTCTAAGAATTGATTTGTAAACTGGATAGCGTCTCGGATAAATATATCCGAATTTATTCATATGGAACTGTTGATTTTGTTATATATTGATGGGAATAACCTTCAAAAGTCATAAAAAGAGTGTTTTTCTTATAAAAAATTGAATATTAATTTTTGAATTTTATAAAAAGTCAATAGTTCCGTATGAATAAATTCGGTTAACGCGCACGTCCCGGTTAGACGAGAGGTCTGGGTTCGAGTCTCAGTTGCGACCATTATCTTTTTCTGTTTTTCTGTCTTGTTTTCTTTCATATTTTCTTTTAGATTATTATTGTTATTGTCTTCTTCAATAATAATCAGTTTGGTGATTGATGTTGTAGGAGCGTGCTGGTGGTAATGTTATTTATTTAAAATCACTTATTAATAAATTAACTTTAATCAGGCATTACTACATGGAAAAATTATGTTATAACCTCTCATGTGTTCAGAAAACACAAAGCTAAAGATTTGATCGATCGTATTTAATTCAATTAACGAAATTACTCCGACTAATTTATCCGTACTGGGTATCCCTGACAATGTTTAATTACCAACAATCAACTCTTAAATACGTCACATCATCAGTTACTGATGGTGAACTTATCTTTAAAAAGGAATAAATCCCAAATGAACTTAAAAATACTGAAAACTCAATTCACACCGAAATTTAAATGTAAACATCTCTGTTAAAAAGTTTTATGTTCCAAATATACAAAAAATCTCAAAACCTCAAAAAAGACACAAAGCAAACCCTCACGCAAACATAAAATCAGAGCCAAACAAACAGACTACTAACTGTACCAAAGTATTATAATTAATACGGGTATGGGGACAGGTACATCTTTACGCGAAATAGAAAGAAAATTGTATATTCACGCTTGGCCTTTCAACCCCAATACAGAAATCCTGCAAATACACCGCTTTCTTATGTCCATAGAATCAAACATTGATTTTGATATTGTCAAACTGAATGCCAAAGGAAACTACAATTCCATCAAAATTGGCGTTCCCCAAGAAATGAAGCATACTTTCTTAGACGCAGCAACAGGCCGGCAGGAATAGACCACTTGCATCACATAAAAAAAAAATCCGGTGTAGGCAAATATTCTAAGGCATTCTATATTTTTTTAATCGTATTTTTGAAACCCTGGCGATTTAAAAAAAAAATTAAATAAGAAAAATCAGACAATTTTTTATAAACCGGAGAAACGGGACATAATTTTATGGGTGCGAAAAAAAGATAATTACAAAGCCGAAAATCATTTAAAAAAAGAACTTTTCCCACAAGAAAGGGCGCAGGAGAATAACAAGACATACCAAAAATATTACATCTCGTTATTTTTTTTTCATTGATCCATCTTATTGATCATTCATCATTATATAATGTTCAACGTCTATATTACTAAATCAAATGTAATATACTTGTACTTGTAAATTATAATAATAATAATAAGAATATTATAAAATTTGATTTTGTTAAAATCAGCACCACTACCATTATACCTCTTAAACACGTACAGACAGCTTAAAATGTACGGGGTTCTCTTTATAACATCTGTCAAAAAGTTAAACCAAATGATACGTTCGCAGAGAACAAACAATTAATCTAGTGAACGTCAAATGTCAAATTCAAAAATTCGCCTGAAATCAAATAATAATAATAATAAATTTGGACAACTTATATAGAGCTGTTTTTGTGAAAAATTTTACATTAGAATTTACTTAACTTAGGAGGCTCGATAACAACTCGTCTTGCAGCTATCAAGCGCATGGATTATTGGAATTCTAGCCCCCCGATACATTAAATAAAATATCTTTTTATACACGTATTTCAATTTATTTAACTGTGTAGGAGGCTAGATAACAACTCGTCTTGCAGCTATCAAGCGCATGGATTTTTGGAATTCTTGTCCCCCTATAATACATTTACCTTATGTATTTTGTAATCTACTTAACATCCTTAAGTCTAGCTTAATCTAACTTAATCTACTTAATCTAACCTAACCTAACTTAATCTTACTCACACATACTCAAAACCTATATTTAATAAATCTGCAGTTCATAACAACAATTGCAAAGAAACCATAAAAATAACATGTAATCAACGCTAACGAAAATGTATATACTCGTAATAACACTGTAATGATTGTCACTGCGAACTGTTTATTATTATTGATTGTTGTTTTAAACACTATCTCTTAGGTATTTTAATTTGTCATTTATCACTTCATACGTACGGCACTGGTAGAAACCGAAGGGCGCGTGATCAGTCCGATGACTTCCTAGTCCATGTGCTTAGGGGCGGGGGGCAGGCGCGGGCGGTTGGCAGCGGGGGCAGCTAAGGATGTAGAGATTGCAGAGGTCATCAGTTGGTTCTCTTCTCTGGTGCGTTTCTTAGAAGGCCGCTTCGGTGGCCCACACACCGAACGGGTCATATGGTCCACAGTCGTAAATACAGCGACGTAGCGGCGAGCAGCGGGGGTTGCTACGACACCCAATGACCGAACAAATGACCACATCTGGTAAATGTTCGCTACCCATCCTGGGTTTTAAACACTTCGCATCTAATGAATCGCGATAACAATCTGCAAATATTCTTAAAACTCGTTATACGTCCACACTGCTTACGATAAAATTATTTTGAGTTCACATATGTAATGTACACAGAGTAATAAACATTATTTGACACTTTTAAGGTCTCAAAATGTTAATTATCCCTCTTATTTAATAAGGGATAACGAGACCGGCCAGACCGGCTTCAAAAGTGTTGCCATATAAATAAATCGGTGTGGAATTTTACAAAATTAATAGGAACATTTTCGCAGACGGGACATTTTCATGTAGTGACGTCGCGGGCCCAAATAATGGATTTATTTATTTAAAAATGATAAAAAATGTATATTTCTATAAATTTTTACTAACATTTTCGTAATCTTAGTAAAAAAATCTATCAACACGATTTTTTCCAAGTCGGTATGAAATCCGTGCAAGTGTCCTATTGCAATAGCAAAATACCAAATTCCTTGGAAAAAAGTGCCTACTTAAAGGAGAAAGTAGAAATAAATATCAAAATGTTCGTGGTCTTAACACGAATATCGACGAATATTCAAGAAATATTATTTCTCAAAATTCAGAAGTGATTACGTTGACGGAAACATGGTTGTAAACATCTGTTTTTGATAAGGGACTGTTTACCGATCGGTATACTGTACATCGGCTGGATCGAGGTGAGCAGCGAGGGGAAGGGGTATTTCTCGCTCTTGGTAAACCGCTTGCTAAAGGTATTAGAAACAAACGGAGAACATCTATGGATAAAGGTTTTCAAAAATATCTTTACCGTACTTATATGTGAAACGTATTTTTATTGCACAGACGATGGTGAAAAAAGAAATAAATACTATGGGCATTTAGCTACGAAATCGAATTTATTATTGAATAAAAATATTATTTTACTGGTGATTTTAACCTTGATAATAAACCTAAAGTTATTTTAAATAACTTCAAATATTTTTATCGTTCAAATGGATTAACATAGCGTAGTGAAGTGTTTAACAGTTATAACTATATCCTGGACCTCGTCCTAAGTGATCTTTCTGTATGTGAAGTGACGAGAAGCCAGGAGGAAGATCGTCAAGGAAGATCGTAATCATGCATCACTGGTTAATAATAATAATATCTGCGCTAAGTAGCAATAATTTTAGCACCCTTATTTCAGACAAAACTCCAGTAGAGTAAATACCGGTCACAACGCGACAGGGGTGCTCCTGATACTTCTGACTGGGATGGTTACGTTTATTATCGTATCGGACTATACTAGTTAAGAATTAATTCATTTCTGCCCAATAGTTTATTTATTTACTTATGGCCATATTTATTTTCCCTGCAATAATATTTTACTATATGGAGAATCACGTAAGTACGTAGGCATATCCTCAATTATATATTTAGTTATGTAAGCGCGTGTCATAAATTAGAATAAGGATACTTGAATGTAAAATTTGATTCTTACGGCCGTTGTTTCCAATACTACTGATCAATTATTTTTTTTTAAATTTTGTTTTTTAAATTTGAAATTTTGGCTCAACACTCCTCAAATGTACAAATACGCTCTTCCTCAAATTGATCGATAAAAAATAGGAAAAACGGCCGTGAAAAAAAACTTACGGCAAAACAGTCGAATGTCATTTTCTCAGTGGACCACATTTTTGAAGTGAAAGCTTCTTTAGCACCATTGTGATTTGAACCTCGATGAAATGGAAACGAGCGACACTAAAAAGTGACAAACACGTACATCTACAGAATTTATCCTGTGTGATAATGATATAGATTAATCGGTGTCTTCTTTTTGCGGGGCTTCATAGCCTTTCGGCTTCCTCTATGTGCGATGCTTCAAAGAATGAAATGTAAAATAATTTTTAAACTTGGTAACAATATTATAATAAATAAACCCTACATTAATCCTACTCCTGATACTATACATTCTTCTCATTCTATCGAAGTTTGGTTTTCTGAAGGTTTCACTTCTACCGCGTGTGAACTGCAAACTTTGATTTTTTTAAATTAGTTTTTAATACGATTTATGTTTATCAGTTAGTAGCTTTGTTAAGATATTTTCTATCGTTTAAGTTATAGGCCTTAGCAAAGTATAAACGTTGAATTCTTAAAAAAATTCCATCACTTGGGTATTCTTTTCGCAATAAGCTAACATCTTCGGACAATAAACGGATTTTCTATTGAAGTTAATAAAATACCTTTCCAAGAAAGACAACTCAGATATTATTATTGGAATGACAGGTTGCATGGGGAAGCTGGTTTCGTATATAAAAGATTTCCCTTTTGTTGGATTTGAAGTTGAAAGGAAGTGTTCAGTACACGTGGTAGAGACACACAAATTACATATAATTATAATAAAAAATAATAATTGCAAGTTTTTATATTTATAACATTGTTTCTATTGACAAATGAGTCACTGCTGTACATTCAGGATTTCTGCCGAAGCAGCTGATTTTCAGCAGTGCCTCTAAGATAATATACAAATGTAATTTATTTAATAATTAAAGTGAAATTTAAAAAAAAATCGAGTGCAGTTAACACGCGGTAGAAGCGAAATTTTACCAAAACAATCTTAACGAATTCAGAACCAAGGAGCCTTGAAAAGTGAGGTCGTCACTTTCGCCATTTCCGTTTTATATCTCAACCAATAGGAGCCTTGATAGGAGTTTGATGCTTAGCAGCTGCAGTTATGCCTCATTTGCGTTTCAAATTAGCGTTTTTCAAATTACAACGGAATAGAAGTTTCACTTAAAAAAAACAGAGTGTGCAATTCATACGCGGTAGAAGTGAAACCTTCAGAAAAATAAAGTAGACAAGAGTGGATATGCTACGAAGCACCGCACAAAGAGAGATTTTTTTATCGCATTCTCTTGCAGGCTAAATCTTATAGATATAGATGCATGTGTTTGTCTCTCTTTAGTGTCATCGAGTTTCTAATCACAACGGTGTAAAAAAATTTTAGCTTCAATATGTTCAATTGAATAAACCAAATTCAAATTAAAGCAAATATTATCAAAATCAAAAATAAATAATTTAATCACAAACACAAGTAGGTATTCTTATCATGGTAAGATGTTGTGCCGTTGACTATGCAGTCAGCAATCATTTGCCGCAGAGCTTCTTGAAGCACTGCAATGACAGCAATTCGAGTAGACAGCGGAATTTCATTCCAAAGTTTTGATGACGAATAGCGGAAACTCCCGTCAAACCAGCAGTTTTATATCTTGATACACCACAACTAATCTACTATTCAAACTGTTCAAAGTAATTTATCTTTTACCTATGTTATTTTCCGTTTTTTTTTAAATTTATAGCTTTCTTATTAAGTTAGGTTGTATGCATGGGTCAAGGGTCATCATTGGAGGACCCACCACTTACCCGCCCTGGTATAGGTAACAGATGGTTACCCCTTCAAGGCTCTTGCAAGGACTCTAATTTTTTTGGTGAAAACGACTCTACATTTGATAACGAAACTAGACCTCCAATGTCCCTGCATACGTTGTTAGTAAGCAGTATGCAAGTGCTTAGCGGGAAATACAGATACAATAGGTGTTAGTATGATAAAATATAGGCAAGACAATGAGACAGGTTGGTGAAAGTTCACGAGGTGGCAAGCGCTGGGTGATTGTATCCAGCGTATCCTACAAGCACCTGTTTGGGAAGAAGACACAGTAGATAAGTAATAAGGGAATGGCAAACGGTTGGGAGTCCTCTTCAATCGATTGGCAGTCCCAGCAAGAATGCGCATGACATTCGGTCTAGTCGTGAACCACACTCAGCTTCCGCGCCCCTTAGCCGGTTCCTCGGTGATGCCTCAAAGAAAAGTAAATGGGAGATTGGGGGGAAATACCCGACGACCCTAAGTCAAGGGTCATCAGTCACCAGTTATCACCAATCAACTACATAGCATATTTGAATTTCACTTACCTATTCACTGTCGATTTGTAATCAAAACCTTTCGCCAACATAACCTTGGACTATCACGAGACATGTTTTTGGCTAGGTTGAACCACAATATCTACTCGCTCTAAAATTCTTGTACCTAGATTGCAGTTGTAGTAGATGAGTTCAACTGCAACTAAAATAGTCATAAACAGGCTATAATAACATACCTCAATAAATCAATGTTAGCATAATACCTACTATTGTTCTGTAAGGGTTCTATTTTACGCAATGATTACAGTTCGACATTATTATTTAAATCACATGTTGTGTAAACGCCCATAATGTATATCAATATTAATATAAATTAACGAATGTATATTATAACCAACAAGAATAATTTACAAAATAAGTGAATGCTGTTTTTATAGAGATGTGTCAGCATGTGTTTTTAAAATTTGGCTTTTGCGTACGCGAATAGCTGCAATCAGAACACGAAAATGGTTTTTTCCCTTTTGAGTTCTTAGAACACGAGAATTGTTTACATCTATTGGGAAACACGTGTGCAGATTATACAAGGTGGCGCAAAATTAATCACCCTATCGGAAGATGTTATAATTTTTGCAAATGGCATCGTACGTCAATCATATTTGACATTTGTGAACGAGGCAGCTGCAGAATACAAACAGACAAGCAATGGAGTGCTATACTCCGCAAGAGCGTGGAATAATGGAATAATTGTGTCGATTTAAGCTTTAACGCTTTTAGCGATTTTGTGTCGAAAGTTACCATGAGCGACGAGGCGCATTTCCACTTAAACGGTTACGCCAATAAGCATATTATTCGTTTCTGGGGCACTGAAAATCCGCGTGTGATACACGAAAAGCCATTACATCCACTCAAAGCCACTGTGTGGTGCGGCGTTGACGCCGGAGGAGTGATCGGGCCGTATTTTTTGAGGATGCCATTGGCATTACGGTCACTGTTACTGGCGAATGCTACAGAGCCATGATAAACGACGGGGCATGATGAGCGGGGGGCTTGGTGAACATGTACAGGGTGTCCCAAAAGAAAGTTGAAAGTTAGTGGATCGATTAAAAAAAAAGTAAGGGTTCCATCGAAAAAAGGTTTATTAAATACTAAAATACACAATTTGGGAATTTATTTCTAAAAAATAATATCATCCAAATGTAACCCCTCGCGTTCGCGGCATTCATTTAATCGAAGAGAAAAATTTCTTATGACGGCTCGGCATGTAGGCTTTGTGATGGCTGCCATTTCGTGATGGATATTTTCTTTTAATTGCATCAAGGAAGTCGGATTTTTAGCGAACACTTTAGATTTGAGATAACCCCACAGGAAAAAACCCCATAGGGGTTAGGGCAGGACCACGAGGAGGCCAATTTATGTAACCTCTCCATGAGATCAATTTGCCAGAGAAAATTTCACGAACTCATGGCATAGACGTATTGGACGTATATAACGTTGCTCCGTCTTGCTGGAACCATATTCTTTGGTTATAGCCAGTAAGTTTGTAGGGGTACAGCATTAGGTCTTTGTGAAAAATGCTGTATAACGATGATCTATGCACATTTAAAGCACTTGCGCGCTTCCGAATCGAAAAGTTTGAGTCGTCACCAAAAGACTGATAAACACTCTCTACGTTTTCTACCGTTCCCAATGACCTTGGTCGCCCGGATTTTGGTTTTGCCAGCGTTGTACCGATCTCTTCAAACTTTTTGACCCATTTTCGAATGAGAGGAATGCTTGGCGCATCATTGAATTGACGAAAACGTCAAATATTGCAGAATATTCTGTGGCTACAGTCACCGAATCACCATTTTTGTAAAACTCACGCACGCACAACGCGCGGTCGCTCCTGAGAAATTCCCAAGAGCCAGACTACTGATTGACATACCCCCCGCGCCCTTCGGAAATGTTGCGTTCACACAGAAAGTAAAACAAATATAAACTTTCTTTTGGGACACCCTGTAGTTTCAACAAGACGGTGCAACCGCATATACAATACGAGCCATAATGAATATTGTGAAAGAAACGTTTCCTGGTCACGTAATCTCTCGTTTTGGCGATTTGGTATGGCCAGTAAGATCGCCCGATTGAACCATTCCAGACTTCTTTCTTTGGGGCTATTTGAAGTCGCGGGTTTATGCCAACAAGTCTCAGACAATCGCAGCCCTTAAGGAGAATATTCGACAGGAATGCGAAGTCATGGAAAATGCGATAAAACGAGCACAAATGTGTATCAACACTGGCGGCAGCCACTTGAGGGATATCATCTTTTCCACTTAACAGAAAAAATTGTAAAAGTCCAAATAAAGATTTTTATTACTCAAAATCTTTTTTTTTTTTATTTAGTAAAAAAGTTATTCAAAAACAAAATTAGATGATTAATTTTGCGACACCCTGTATATCTTTTACTTATGCATAGATTTTTTTTTAAATTCCCTTAGTTTTAGATTATATTTCATTATATATATATCTTTATATTTCCAAATATCAATTCTAAAGCATGACTGCTCTCGGTGTACTAGCCAAGTATTGCTTAGTTATAGTTGTTTACATAGTCTAAAATTTTCTATCGTGAAGGAATCATATAATTTTGTCTCTCTCTCGCGTAGGAAGCTCTCACACATACAATTGCTTGTGTCAGTTCCCAGATACATTGATAACAAGCCAATACTAAAAAATGACAATATTTAGATACTAACTTCTATTTATTAAAAAAAAGTCGAGTGCAGTTAACACGATAGAAGCGAATTTTTACCAAAACAATCTCAACCAATACTTGAAACGTGAAGTAACAATCAAAGCGACCAATGAGCGCAGACCTAGCGTAATTTTCGTTTCATATCTCAACCAATAGGAGCCTTAAAAAGTCAAATAACGCAGATTTGCAATAAAAATGCTGTCTGGATGTTTTCAACTGATTTCTGTGTATTTAGATGTTCTGAAAACTAGAAAAATACTCAAAAAATTCCAAAACGTCGGGTTATTTTGCAAAACAGTGTACATATATATTCTATGCCCAAAACTAAATACGTCTTTCGCACAGCATCATTACACTTACCAGGGAAGAACTTCAAGAGACATTTTTAAAATATTCTTAAGAAAAAAACAAGTGTTACTTAATTAATCTTACGAGTGTTTCAGGCTGATAATTATTGCTTATAATAATTGTTACCCTTTGTGCTATGCATAAAAATCTTGTCTAAACGTTAGTTTATAAATTAAAAATAATAATTTATATTTGACAAGTTTAAGTATTTCCCCAATAAATGTAGTCATAATTTGTCTCGACGCCACCTAGCGAGGGATTTAACACTTACAATGTCTCTCTCGCAAAAATAAAGTTGGTTGTTTTCAGGTGGAAAAAATATAATAAGCAGTAGTTGTTGAATGAAATACTAGTATATATTGAATTATTTGGCGGGTATTTGATAAGCCCCCATAGCTCAGTGGTCAAGAGCAGCTGACCGGCAATCAGAAGGACACGGGTTCAAGTCCCGTTGGCGACAAGTATCTTTTCTCGGAAGATTTTTCAATGTTGATGAGTGGTTCAGGCTGATAATTATTGCTTATAATAATTAAAAATCCTTAGTTTTCGATAACATTCTTTCTTTTTTTAAATACACACTGTAATCAAAATAAATACTGCAGCTCAAATATATTTATGTACAATGAATTATTTAAGTTAGTACTAACTAGTAACATTAATGTACACTCCCCTTCCATACACAAGCACATGCTTTCAATGGAAGGGTAGTAAAAAAAAAACCTGAGATGTATAATTACCATACAAATACCATGTAAAACATAACATTAAAAATAAAACATTATTAAAAAATAAATAAATATATATATATAGATAGTATATACAATAGTGAGCTCTAGCAATAAACATTTTATTGCTAAACCGTTCACCCGATTGCGATGAAACTTTGGGGATTTGATGTGTGCATGCCCGCGATAGTTTCTGTATACAATAGTGAGCTCTGGCATCATGAAATTATGAAAAATTAATTAATTAAATAGAAATGAATCGCAGAAATGTATGTACGCGCATAACCTTTGAACGACTGCACCAAATTGGATAATTATTGTTTTGTGTTCGTTATTGTCAAGACAAGGTTTGTATAAAAATCAACAACATGGTTTTTTACAAAAAAGGTCAGTACTAACAAACTTAGTCAACTTTACTGAATATTTAACAAGCAATATGGATAATGGACACCAAGTAGATGTTATCTAAACAGATTACTCGAAAGCTTTCGATAAAGTTAACCACTCTATCCTCATTAAAAAATTACACCAATTAGGAATCCATTGCGACTTACTTAGGTGGCTAACTTCATATCTGCAGAAAAGACTACGGTGCGTATCAGTTGAGGGAACTAAGTCTAGCTTTTTTACTGTGCCCTCTGGCGTACCGCAAGGTTCTCACCTGGGACCATTATTGTTTAATGTATATATATTTGATATTTATAAATGTTTTTTACATGCTAACTACCTTGCATATGCAGATGACAAAAAAATATACTTAGTAATCAAATCTATCAATGACTGCATAAAACTTCAAGAAGACCTACATCGTCTTTTTGCATACTGTATATTAACCAAATTAATCATAAACATGTGTAAGTGCAATAAATTATCTTTTACGCGTAACAAAAATAAAATTTATTTTAATTATAACTTTTATGATACACATATCAATGAAATAGAATCAATCCGTGACCTTGGGGTAGTACTAGATGTAAAACTAAATTTTATCAAACATATTAACGATGTAATCAACAAAGCAAATAAGATATTGGGATTTATAATTCGCATATCTAAACCTTTTCGCAATATTAAAACTATGTATTCCCTTTACACCACGTATATCCGCCCCCACTTAGAATACTGCACACTAATTTGGGCACCGTTCTACCAATGCCATATTGACAGAATCGAAAGTGTGCAAAACAAATTTTTTAAACACATAAATTATAAATTCAAATTACTCTTTGCAAATAACACCGAATCCTTAAAATTTCACAACTTTACTCCACTTCAAACGCGTAGATTAATATCTGATCAAATATTTTTATACAAAATTCTGAATAACGGTCTGGACTCTCCTGAACTCGTAAATTATTTAAGATAAATAAAAAGAAAACACTTTGTTTACGTCACTTTATTATTTCTTCCGTCTACCGGTTTCGGTACCTCCGTACCATCATCAGGACTGAATATAAAATACTGACAAATACAGGGAAATATACATATATATATATACAAAATGTAAAAGAAAGAGACAGTAAATTAGAGCGGGACAGTGCGTCAGTTGTGGGAGGGAAGTGGGGGAGGAGCGATTGGGATAACGGGAAACATACTTATAATAGGGCTGAATGTTAAATTAAGTTGATTATTAATGATTTCAGCCTTTGTATTAACTGATTTTTTTATTTCTTAAAAAAAATTCTCCAATCCCCCGCAAATGCGAGCAATATATATATATTTTTTAAAAAAATTATTTATTAACCAAGAATAACATTACAATATATACAATATACCTACATATACATATATATATAAAAAAAATGGTATATACCACCTCACTAGGCTGAGCCTGTTCTGAGGTGGCAGGAATTTAATTTAATTTTGATATCTTAATCTTGGAAGATAAAAAATATAATTTTAATTTAAATAGATAAATGGAATAAAAGAAAAAAATATAAAGAAATGAAAGAAAGATATGAGGTAAATAGATGAAAATAGTTAAGGAGAAAAGAGAAAAAATACAGGCAAAATATAAAATATAACACGCAATTTAACAATATCGATATTCTTAATAATACTCTTGTGAAATACCGATACGAAGTCAAGCGTACGACCAAAAATGTTAATTAAATTAATGCACAGCTATAGAAAGGGTACAGCATGAGCATCTCCTGTCCCCATCCCATCTTCCTCTGCCTCTTGCCCTTTCCTATTCCTTCTTCCTTCTAATATACTTACATTTATATATTTTTGTTAATTTCATTTTCATGTAATGGTTATGACCAATTAAATTTTTATTTTTTATTTTAACTTTTATGAGTAAAACCTCAAATTGTAATATTTAATTAAATGAAGACAATATAAGCGAAACTCAATCGAAAATCTGAAAACAGAAAAATCAGAAAAAGATATTGACACATCTGGGACTCGAACCCAGGACCTCTCGCTTACCGGGCGAGTCCCAGATGTGTCAATATCTTTTTCTGATTTTTCTGTTTTCAGATTTTCGATTGAGTTTCGCTTATATTGTCTTCATTTAATTAAATTAAATTTTTGTATATATCATAATAACCATTAGCATAAGAAACTGTTTTGGCTTACCTCATTTTTAATCGCTTTATTTTTAACATCCTGTATAAAATTGCTGTTTGTTTCTTACAATAAATAAATAAATAAAACTACTGGTGAGCTCTGGCGTTATGAAATTTGTATAAAAAAATTGCAAAAGGTGGCACACGAGCTGTGAAGACTGAATGTACCGGGACTGAATGTATGGAACTCGGGTAGGGGATTCGAGGGAGGGGGGGGAGGGGAACTAGGGATCGGGGAGGGTAACCGGAATTTTTAGGCAATAAAAAAGACCCTTACTACAAACAAATCGTCAAAAGAATGTTAAAAGCATTTCAAGCTTTAGGTTGCCTAATGAATTTAAAAGTACATTTTCTTCAATCCCACCTCGACTACTTTACAGAAAATTTAGGAGGTATGAGTGAAGACCAAGGTGAACGATTTCACCAAGATATTAAGGAGATGGAAAAAATATACAAGGGAAGATGGAGCATCTCAATGATTGCAGACTATGGGCGCTTCAGAGAGACCTTCCAGATGCTTCCTACGAGGAAAATGTACCAAAAGGAGTCTCACTGGGAAAAAGAAATGTGTTTAGTGCTTACTAATCAATATATTTTAGATAAAAAATATGTTTTGTAACGCAGTTAAAAATAAAAAATAATTTTTCAGTCTTTCATCTTTTATTTTAAGATGATAACTTGTTTAACGTTGATACCTACATTGTCAGAAAACGTGACGTTCTGTGACAAAATGAAAGTCATTTTCGGATTCAGCACACCCAAAAACAAAAAAAAACCAAAACAGCTCTCAATTTTTTTTTGTTGACTTGTGTAATCAAAGTAGCCAATGAGCGCAGTTGATGCGCCGCAGGTGCAGTAATCGACATTTCCGTTTTATCCGAAATCCAAATCACAGCGGGGCTATAGAAGATTCACTTGAAAAATATTATTTTTTATCTCGAGTGAATTGGTAATTTAGTTCAATGATCCCAAATGTTACGTACAAAGAATAGCAGACGCGTTTTGTTTATAAGATCTATTTTAGAAAGAAACAAAACGCGTTATCCCAAACGGAAGGCGCTTCAAGTAACAAGAATTTAACATATTTTATGTAGGTCTCGACTCCATGCCATGAAACTAGGCCAGAGTTTTAATTTCTTATTATTATGCTTTATCATTCTATTTTTTTTTTACTTATTGGTGAATAAAGTAATTTGTAGGTGCATTTTTATTCATTTAAAAAAACACGAACCTTTTTTATGATAAATTTGATTTATTTCAAACCAATTCACATGTTATACCTAGTAATTAACTTGACTCTTCAGCTCAATATCTGTACGTAAACATAAGAAATGGGTACTATTTGAAAAGGTATTTATTATAAGTAAAAAAAAAAAAATAATAATAATAAAAACGTTTATTCATCGATAGATTTTTTTTTAAAAATATACATTTTTCTTTTATCATTGATTCTATTGATGAAAAGGTCACTGCTCAGCTACAATTCAGGATTTCTCCTGGAAAGCAGCTGGTTTTCAGCAGTGCCTCCAATATAAAGCAGAAAATAAATAATATTAAATAAAAATGAATTAAAAAATTAAATTGAATAAAAATAAAATAAATACAATTATATTAAATTCCATAAATAATAATTAAATCAATATCAAATCTCTAATTCAACGCACACAATATAATACAATATAAATAAAAGAAGTTCAAATAAAATATTTAATTAAAAAATAAACTCATAATGTAAATTGGAATTCTAATTAAAGACAATAATCTTAACATTAAAACTCCAATACAAAATGAAATCGATTCAAATAAAGTATAATCAATTCAAATAAAAACGAATTCAAAATAAAATCAAATTAAGTATAAAAAATACAATCAAAAATGTAATCAAAGTAAATAATGCAATCAATTCTAAATAACTAAATAAAAATAAAAAGTAATAAATATGTTTCTAAAGATTATGCTTCAATAATTTTTTGTAGTGATTTGTTCATGTGTAAAGTCTAACTAACCAACTGACTGACACCATCGCGCCGTTTCTTCACAGGGGTAGGCAGAGAGGACGGACTGGTCTGGGCACACACTCTTTGCCTCGTTCACATCCATACATCGTCTCACGTATACCCTTTGATTATTCTGACTCTTGACAAGGGCCGACTCAAGTATTTGATTCACTTGATCGTGCCACGTCTTCCTCGGACCTTCCCGACTTCTTTTACCATTCACATCTGCGTCATATACTCTCCTTGGTAACCGAACAACTCAGAATGAAATCAACACAACACCTCTTTTGAAAATACATTAAAAGTGACAAAAAAATAAATAGATTAAATAGGTTTTCAGACCTTAAACTCGCGTGTTGCGACGATTTCTGTATGAACTTCAGGTCGGCATTAAATATTAGCCCTTTCTAAAAATGATACATTCTTGGGCACTTCCGCGAAAGTTTTTTACAATGCGTTTTTTAGATGACCTTTATCACGATTTTGATTGGAATTTTTCATGTATGTACCTATATTTATAACACGCAAATTTTTTAGTCAATTAAATACAACGGAATGGAAAGCAAAATAGGAAAACACCCACTTTCAAAATTATTAGAAATAAAATTATTGATTTTTAGTTATCGTGTTTAGTCAACCTAACCATTTTTTCTCCTTTCTTCTTCAATCTATGCAAAAGCACTTTGTGGCGTCATTTTAGTTGAATTAAAACAAAGCACTTTGTAAAAAACCACTTGTTTACCCTAAATTATTAATATTTTTCCAAACCAATGGTTTCTATTAAAACATATACGAGTATTTCTATTAAACATTACTCGTATATGTTTTAATAGAAACCATTGGTTTAATAATTGTACAGCGCCCTTGAGGTGATTTTTCACAAAAACGGCGCTTTATAAATTGTCCAATTATTATTATTTTTTATTATTTACATTAGGTTAGGTGTAGGGCTATTTTTTGTAGCTTTTAATGACTTCTTATAGAGGTGTTGCGTTGAGTTGATTCTGAGTTGTCAAGGAACCAAACAAAATTCTAAGCATTTTTTTCTGAAAACTTTATTTGAATAAATGCTGCAAAATATGTAAAATATGAGCACAAGAGGTGTGGTTTCTCGAGAACGAGTTAAGACATGTAATATTTCGGTAATCTCTGACGTCAGACCTCCAGTTTGTTCTTGTCTCTCAGAACTATAAATAATCAGTGACAGTTTATATTCCCAGCGGTGTGGCGTCCTTGAAAGGGGGCGGCCGGCAGCCGCGGTGTATTTATATACCCGAAAGGAGAGCAACTATTTAAGTGCGCGACTAGCATAGCGACGCTGTACTTAAAATCTGGATTATGATTGGCGCGTCATCACTGTTGGGCAAACAAATTGATGGTGCTTAATTGGAATTGTCATTTTTTAAATAATTTGGCCAAAAGCCCAACAATTTTTTCCGCAATTGTTCTAGAAACATATTCACTTATGAATATCTTTTTTTGAAAGTAACAATTCGAGGTGGAATTCCGTTGTAGTGAATACAATAAAAATCACTTTATTTTGTAACTGCCATTTTCCACCTGTTTGTCAGCGTTACAGAAACAACGGTATTTACTTCTAAATTATTGCGAGTTGAAAAATAAAATTAAGAAATGAATTTGGGACCAATAAGCCAAGTTGGAATGTACATTTCATGGGAGATATAATATTGTATCATTCATCAATAAGGATTCGGATGGACCTTTTGATGTTGCTTTTGTTTCTGGTTTTAGTTGTTGGATTTTATGGATGACCCAATTGTTTTTCTTAAAAAATTTCACAAATTTCAAAGGAATTTTTTTGTCGTACATTCCATATAGATACGTTTCATAATTGGTCTAAACTGATTACGTAGAACGATATAAATCTCTTACGAATATAACACATTGTAGCATAGTGTAACACAGTGTAACACATTTCGCCAAGGTGTGAAAACTTATCCAAAGATATATCTATGACCAAAGCTATATACAATTTTTAAACTGCAATCAGAATAATTTATGGTATGAATGTGTTAAAAAGGCAATTTTATAATATTTGTAATATTACAAAAGTTGTAAATTTTTCATAAAGCAACGATATTTTTCATTTTGTGAAAATTTCTTAAGCACTGTTGTGATTTGAAACTCGATAAAACGAAAAAGCGACTCTAAAAAGAGACAAAACATACCATCTATAGGATTTAGAGAGAATAAGATAGAATAGTAGGAGTCCTCTTTGTGCGGTGCTTCATAGTCTCCTCGCTCTTGTCTACTTTAGTTTTCTAAAGGTTTCACTTATACCGCGTCTAAACTTTTATTTTTTTACATTAATTCCACACAAGAGGATGAAAATGAAATGATGAAATTAATTTCCCTAGGGGCCTATGTCATCTTTGAAGATGCTGTGTGGAAGGTCTTCTTCACTTGTGTCATCACAATGTGATTGAAAATATGTTATTATATAAATTTAAATGCATAAAAGGGAGGACACCGATTAGTCTATCTCATTCTCTGGCAGGCTGAATCCTATTAATGTAAGTCAAGTAAAGTTGTCTCTTTTTAGTGTCGCTATTTTTCGTTTCAGAGTTTCAAATCATAACGGTGTTAAAGAAGTTTTCACTTCAAAAACCCAGTTAATCCAGTTTTTTTTCACTTTACAAAAGTGTTTTATATTGTCTGGTTACTCAATTAAAGTGCTCCGTGATCCTGTCGTTTGCCCAGCGAAATTTCTTTTACATTCAAAACAAGGAGTCGGAGAAAAGTCCTCTCTCCCACGCCCAGTGAATTTCCCAGGTGGCTGTACGAATGAAGATTGAAGAGATTTTACTTCTGTTCCTGTGTTATATTCCAATAATTCTGTTTACCTTGCCCCTTTGCCCCTTTGTATCGTCTTGGAATATGATGCGGTAATTATTATCTACTAGGAGCTTTATAGCATTTTATTGTACCACGCCTTTATTTGAACTTGGGATTTCATCTGCGTCTTGATTGCACTTTTCTATTTATCCTATGCGAAAAGTATTAATTATTATTTTTAATTGTTAAACTAACGTTTAAGACAAGATTTTTATGCAAAGCACAAAGGGTAACAATTATTTTTTAAGCAATAATAATCAGTTTATAAGATAAGCCGCCATAGCTCAATTGGGAGAGCAGCTGACCGGCAATCAGAAGGGCACGGGTTCAAGTCCCGTTGGCGTCATGTATCTTTTCTCGGAAGATTTTTCAATGTGGATGAGTGTTTCAGGCTGATAATTATTGCTTAAAAAATAATTGTTACCCTTTGTGCTATGCATAAAAATCTTGTCTTAAACGTCAGTTTAACAATTAAAAATAATAATTAATATTTGACAAGTTTAAGTATTTCTCCAATAAATGAAGACATAATTTGTCTCGACGCCACCTAGCGAGGGATTTAACACTAACAGTGTCTCTCTCGCAAAAATAAAGTTGGTTGTTTTCAGGTGGAAAAAATACAATAAGCAGTAATTGTTGAATGAAACACTAGTTTACTTTCCAGTTTAGTGAATTTCCACCATCATTTTGTTTTCTGTGTTTCTGACTTTCGGTCTTCAAGGGTCTAAGGCGTCTAAGCAATGAATGAATGTGTTTAGAGAGGGACAACCAAAAATATGTGATCTAAAGTAGGTACCCACTTCTAGACAACAGTGTAATCTGGGGAGTTAATTACGTGAATAGTAAAATATTATACTAGAACTTATTAGACTAGAACACCCCTGCCACAGGTCACCCCAAGGTTTTCTACGTTTGGTGACTTATCAGGGGTGCCCGGGTTCTAGGTCTTGGCGGCCAATGCGTTTACCCACCTACTGCGTAGCGGGCCGAATATAAAAAAATCACCAGAGAAAACTATCCCACTTAAAACTTTCGTTGCTTTTTACGACGATTATGTTCTGTCTTCCGGTGGATTTATTAAAACATTGTCTTAACTGTATAAAATACTGCTAGAGAGAGCGCGATATTTCGCAGGTACTGTACGTAGGAAAGGTTTCATTCTCATTCTCTCGCAGGCTAAATCCTATAAATGTATGTGTTTATCTCTGTCTAGTGTCACTCGTTTCCGTTTCATCGAGTTTAAAATCACAACGGTGCTAAAGAAGTTTTCACTTCAACCAGCAAATAAAATGATTATCGTGAAAAAGAAGAGGAACAGATTTAAGTTTTTGGAGGGAGCTGAGAGAGTCGGAGAGAACAAAGTTCTTTATTATTTTTGACTATCTGAAGTCCCCGGCGATGACCGGGCTTTAAACAGAGTTTTCGAAATCAAATGTAGACAGTTGCATACTAATCAAATTCACACCGCCCGCTTGCCAGCACGCTCGTATTATATATTTTAACCAATTTACAAAAAACTTTGACAAATTATGTACCTAAATCTTCCTCACGAATCACTATATCTATTGGTGAAAACCGCATGAAAATCGGTTCAGTAGTTTTTGAGTCCATTGCAAACAGACAGACAGATAATATATAGAGATTACTAATTTTTGTTATTAGTTTTTGGGGTATTATGCCGTGTTGCGCTACCTCCTTCTTTAGCCAACGTTTCGGACAGCGTTGCAGTGTCCATCATCAGGGCAGATGTGTGATACATGTGATACAACGCTGTCCGAAACGTTGGCTAAAGAAGGAGGTAGCGCAACACGGCATAATACCCCAAAAACTAATAACAAAAATATTTTTGGCCGTGAAAATCTAAAATCGTATCAGAGATTACTAAGTTCTAAAATTATTTTTGTTTACTTTATGAGAGATTCATTTATTGCAGTACACATGTTCTAAAAGTATTTTTGATTACTATATGCACAATTCATTTATTGCAATGCCCTTTGATGAAAGTACTGAAAAGTGGTTTGAAATTGTGGGACTAACTTCCATAATATCTCAATCTTCCGGTTGATTAATCGCACATCTCCAAATACTAAGTTTTGAGACAATAAGGAAAGCAGTAGTCAAATGTTCTCTGAAAATCAAATATCATTACACGTGTCTGGATTTTATATATTAAATGTATAGCGGACATAGCGGTCTGGAATATTAATATGACATTTTGAAATTTCCTACTAGTTTTAAAATTTATTTCATTACACGTTTTTGGGCATTGTAATTGATTTGGTGGTGTTTATGAATAATATGATTATTTTACCAGAAGGAGGGTACACTTTTAAATATGTATAATTGCATGGTCAACACAAATTTTGGATTTTTCGGAGATGTCTGACTAATCAACTGGACAATCGATGTACTTCTAAGTGCCCAGAAAACCAATGGAGGGTAGTAATATGGATTCTTCAGTTGTTATCTTTTATTTATTTATTTATTTATTAATCATTAACGCCCTTATGGGCTTTTACATACATTTACATTTTTATGTTTTAGTGCATACAGGTGTGTTTAGAATACAAAGAAAACATGAATAGTTTTTACACATGGTACATATAAATAAAGCTGGTAAGTAAAAAGTATAGCATTATACAATAAAGAGAAAAAAATCAGTTTTATATGTATATACGTATATAACAAATAATAATAATGGTGAGTTTTTAATATATGTGCAATTTATGTGTTGAATACATAGCGAAGTTGATTTTAAACAAAAATACATACTACCGACTTGCACCGCACTAAAATTAATATACAAAACAATTGCATTTTGACCAATTACTTTATCGTCAGAATTTCTGCAAGGAATTCAATTTCCGAAGACGAAATACTTTATACCATAAATATACCAATCCCCTTTATACTGAAACCATGGAATAATGTCAGATACTTCAGTAAACTATCACGGAGAGGACAAATGAGTTCGATAATATAATATAACAGAGTATCTAATTACAATCAAATTAAAATGTTAATCAAAGTATAAGTCGTTAAAGTAAATTTGTTATTATTACCTATTACAACGATAAACAAGAACAGTTTTTAAAAGGTTTGTTTATAAATTATTTTCAATTTATCACAAAAAAGCTGGGGCAGTTCAGTATAAAGTTGAATATAGGAAGTTTTCTCTATATAAAGTTCTCCAGATGATATTTCTAATTACGATAGTAAGGGGTTAAAACATGATTTTTTCAGTGTTCATCCAAATTTACCTAAAAACTGCATATTTTCCAAAAATGTATTATGTGGTGAGCTGCTAGTTAGCGCACCACATAATTAATCACACTCACCTAAAGTTTATTTCGTAGTCAAATTTTGTATTGAAATTGAAAACGCGGAAATGGTGAAAACGACCTAAAAAATTTATTAAAAATATATATACATAAAGTTGTGTTTCACTGACTACATAAAGTAAATTAATGATTTACGTGATAAAAATACAAACTTTCGAATATTCTATGAATCTGAAGATATGATTATTTACTGTGTAAAAAAAAGTTTATTTATAAAATAAATATTTACTGTATAAAAAAAAGTTTATTTATAAAATAAACCAGTTCTGCTAAGTAATTACTGTTACCAGTGATAGCTGTTTCACCTTCTAAAGACTTTGTAACACTTTAAAATGGTAAGAATCACTAATATTTCATTAACTCATTCACTTCATTAATTAAATATTGCTAACATTGTCTTCATTAATTCAATATTACATTTTGAGGTTTTACTTATAAGTTAAAAATAGTGACTTGAAATGTCAAGCAGTTGATAATTTTCGAAATGCCTTGGAGTTCAGGATATATTACAGGTCTCAAAGCAGCTGCTTCAGCTTGCTCGACATGATGTATTGTAGCCAACATCGCTGGTAAATCAGCCATTGTAATATGGAAGCTTAAAACGACTTTGCGGGTGCGAAAGTGCGCGCGGGGAAACAATGATATTAGATTTTATTTATTTATTTTATTTAAGGAGAAAACACAGATACAGACAATAATTAACAAAACAATATTATGAACAATAACTTGAGAATTCGCCTGCACCCCAACTATTTCTCACTGATTGACTTGATAAATAAAGATTTTCAAATACATTTTATATACATGTTTAAAAATAAGTCATAAGTCATAATTAATAATGAATCGAAAATTATTTAAAAAGAAGCACATAAAAAGTATAGTGAATGATATGAGTTTTCTTTTTTTATTGGAAAACAGCCTTCAATTTTCTACCAAAAGTGCTATAAGTATCAAAAAATATATCGAAATCTTTAAGGTTGTGGTTTCTATTAAATAGTACGTGTCCGGTTTCCAGTACGTGTCCGGTTAATGTGGAATAAGTCGTTAAGCCTAGTTGTTCTGGGTGGTATTTTAAAATTAATTAGTTTGAGTAAGTCAGGACAGTCGATAACGTTGTTGCAGATTATATACAGGGTCATTAGGTCAAGGTATGTTCGCCGGTTAGATAGAGTGGAGACGTTATATTTCGAGAGCATAATTGTGTATCCCCGTTTAAGTGCGCTCATTCTGTAATTGAGGCAACGCAGAAATTTCTTTTGGACTCTTTCAATATTTTCTTTATAGATACCATTAAGTGGAGTCCATATGGAGGTGCAGTATTCAAGTTGAGAACGGACCAGCCAGCGTATAGTAAAGCAGAAGGTAGGTTTCAGGTTTTCGAAATACACGGCTGTTTCTGATAACAAAGCCTAGCATGCAGTTAGCTTTATTCACAATGTTTTCAATATGCGCACCAAAATGAAGTTTGGAATCAAAAAGTACGCCGATGTCTCTTATACAGTATACGCGCTCGAGTAAATAATTACCAATATAATAATTGTGTATGATAACGTTTTGATTTTTAGTAAAGCTTGTTTGTTAACATTTGTTGTAACTTAGGTAAATTTTGTTCTCATTGCAAAACGCTTCGAACCTTCTTACTAAGTCTCTTTGGATGAGCAGACAATCATTTAAATTCCTAACTTTGGCAAATATTTTTATGTCATCGGCGTACAGCAGAAATAAACAGTGCATGAAACATTCAGTAACGGAATTAATAAAAATTATAACTAAGAGCGGACCTAAGATTGATCCCTGTGGCACGCCAGAAGTTACTGGTTCCCCACATGGATGTATGTCCTCGTAACGATACAGCTTGCTGACGTTTTGTTAGGTATGAGACGAACCAACGTAATAAGTTTCCCCTAATTCATATATTAAACATATATTTTTTAATAAGAATAAGATGGTCAACCTTATCAAAAAGTCAAATTTTGACAGTCAATGCATATACACGCAAAAAACTCACCACTCGATACTCGCTACGATTGGTTCGACCCACTCTTTGTTCATATAGAATGACTTCTGACGTCTGAAGTATGTACCTTCGAACAGACTCGAGAATAACCAAGCGACCAATGCACGTACTTTCGATTGCGATTGCGAGCGACCTGGGTTGGAGAATAGCCTCCCTGATAAGTAAACATGCGCCGATTGCTCGTAATCGTTGAAGTGTCGTGCCTCGAGAAGCCAAGAAGATAGAAACTAATTTATCTGAAGTCTTGTCATCCAAAGGGATATAGAGCTTTAATATGGGTAACAAGGAAGTTGGATGCCGGAAATTATCTCACGCTGCGAAGGGTGTTACCGATGGATGTCTTATATTACGTTTTCTTAATTACAATTAATTAACAAACTAACTAATAAACCATCACTCCATTTCCCCGCAAGGGTAGGCAGAGATGACGGATCGATCTTGGCACACACTCTTTGCCTCATTCACATTCATACATCGTCTCACACAAACTCTTCTAAGCTTCTGACTCTTGGCAAGGCCCGATTCAAGAATCTGATTAACTTGATCATGCCATTCCTCGGGCGGTCCGACTTCTTCTACCATTTACATTTACGTCGAATATTCTTTTTACATCCTTTCTTCGCTCATTCGCTCTACATGCCCAAGCCATCTTAATCCCTTTCTGCCCTTACATCAGCCTTGCATTATTTGCGGATCTCCGCCATGGTGTGGTGTTTTAGTAACGCTGTTAATTATTAGGAACATTTAATATGGTGAAAATATTCAATACATATTGATAGAAGCAAAATAAATGTAAGGTTTAAATATAAATCCATTTACAAAATATTTTATTTAAAATAAAACAATAACTTAGTAAGTACCACTCTTATTTTTTACACGCTTAATACCGACCTGGTTTCGCTACAACCGTAGCTTATTCAGAACAGTATACCGAGAGAAGGTTATTATATTGGTTTTACTATTGGTTTAAATGTCCCAATGAGGCGTACCAGGCACACTTCTCTTTTTCATATAGAATCCAATAACACTAATGCAGCGAGTAACTCACAAATTACTCGCGCAATCATAACTTATACCCACTATGAAAAATTACTACACTTAGACATTTTTCATGATTCCTTGCAAACATACAAAACTAATTTATTAAATTTCTTGGCGTGATATAAGTGTTTTAAAATTACTTACACTTAACTTTTCATTAAACTTTAATCAGTCAATTACAATTAGTGAGCATATAATTCTTGATTTTAAAATGTCTCCTTATCTCTCCCCCCCCCCCCTCTTTTCTTCCTTTTTATTATTATTACTTCATTCATTCAATAATTATGTTTTAAGACCGGTTCATATCTCAGGCGTAATTATCAAATGACATTCTATGGACTTACGTAATAGGTACATAACCATGTAATAATTTAATTTAACATACCTTATAATCTGTATTATAATGTACTGTGTATGTCTTGATAAACAAATAAATAAATAAATATTATAATTTTCGGAATGAAGTATATATAAAATGAAAGTGGTTTTTGGGAGTTATTGTTTCATTTTAATGTCACATCCCAAATTATAATGTCGCATCAGAAAGTATCTTTTTCGTATGAACAAACTAGATATTCTCATTATTCGGAAAAGAAAAGATAAATTATAAATAATAAGAAGTGCGAAAGGGTGTTTAAAAAAACGTGCCATTGACGACTTATTTGAATTTATAGGCGAGTTGTAGAATGTATAAATTTTTCATTGACGAAAATGGGATCATTCCATTTTCGACTGTTGACAACGCGAGAAAGAGGGTTGAAAAATGGTAGGTATACAATATTTATTTATCATAAGAATATTGTACATTGTATAGTATTTTTGCGTTATTTCATCCGCCATACTAGGGATGTCCCTGTGTTATGGCGGGTGAAGTTCATAGATTGGAATTCATACATGTTGTAGTAGAGAAATTAAGTTATATACAAATTAAATTAAATTGCAATATTATATTGCATGGTTTCTAAATGTACTGTTAATTATATAATTTAATAATTATAATAGCATTTTGAATAATAAGGTTGTTTTTGTTATTAGTTTTTGGGATATTATGCCGTGTTGCGCTCCTGTTACCTCCTTCTTTAGCCAACGTTTCGGACAGCGTTACAGTGTCCATCATCAGGGCAGATGTGTGGTAGTTAGGGGTGATGTTTGTACTTATCTACTTAGGAGCGATACCGTGTCGCCAGCTCCACTCCTCTACGAGCTGGCGCTACAATATACTTCAACATGTTTTTTTGCGTTTAGCCTTGGTGTAACCATCAATTACCGTCAATTAGGTTGTTATTTTTAGAGTTATTAAAATTATACAATTCAATGTAAGTAAAAGTGGTTAAATTATTTGTTAATTTAAGAAATAGTTGTTAAATTATGCAACTCAATTTGATAAAAATAGTATTAAAATTTAACAATTCAAGTAACAAGTTTTATACATATGTCATAGTTTCTAAATGTAAGGATCCATTGTGATCATTGACGTTGGTCGAAGATTGTGATAAATGTTTTTTAATTGTAAGTTGATTGTGATAAATGTGTCGGGTTGGTTAAAATGGTTTTTAAGTTCTCAGGAAGAAGGTTAAATATTTTAGGAGCTAGGTATATGAAATATCTTCGAACTGACGTGGTTATGTAGTGTAAGTACATTGTGATGTCGGTTGGATATTGTTCTGGTGGTGTAATTACGATGTAAGAGGGTTTTTTTCTCATATTTGAACATGAAATGCGTTAAAGTAAGTTTTAGATGGAGTTGCCGTATGTTTAGGACATTATATTCAGTGAAGAGACGAGTGGAGGGGTATCTTGTGGGTCACTTGTTGATAGCACGTATCTTAATTTTGGGCTTTTTATAGAGATCAATAAATTTATGAGCACAGCCACCCAATTGGGATTGGCAGGAGCATAGTAAACTGTTTTCTGTACATATGTTCTAATCGAAATATTTCAAATTTTATTTTGGCCTGGTCCCTACTTTTTGGCCTGGTAACTTAAAAACCAGTTCTGATTCTGTTATATTTTTTAACTAGCATACCCGGACACACGTTGTTGTGGCTAACGAAATACAACGCCATAACCCAATCCTTATAAAATCCACACCACCCGCTTGCCAGCTGCCCGCTGCCCGCTGCCTGAATTGAATATTTGAATTTATCGGCTTTTCTCTACTATAATAAGCACGTATTATACATATATTCTAATTAACTCGCCACTAATTATACAATGCTTGCAATGCAACACTGGATATTTGAAAAGGGAAAATCAAATACCTACTTACTCTAGGACATCTATTTTCCAAATCTTCCGTAGAACGAATTTCAAAAGTGACTATAGTGCGGCCCGCCAGCCGTTTTAAATCGCACAAAAATATGTTTTCTTTGAAATTCTCGGCTTTTCTCTATTAAAATTTACATGTATTATACATATAAACATTCCTCTTCAACCACTCTATCTATTGGTGAAAACCGTATGAAAATCCGTTGCGTAGTTTAAAAGATTAACGCGCACATACATTTTGAGCTACTTCATTTTATACTATGTAATGATGATGATACTTGTATAATGAGATATACGACAAGAATGCTATTGTATGCATGTTACTAAAAATGCATTATGCATTTTTCCACACGTAGAATTTAAATGCATTTTTGATCCTTGTACCAGAGCGGAGTCTACTCAGTAAATTCAATATAATAAATATGTTGGCACATTTCCATATCCAAACATTACTTCAAGTAATTAGATTTAGGTATTTACCATCTCTCACAATCTTTTTATCTTCCAGCACTTAGCAGGGGTGCCCGGGTTGAGGGTCTAGGTCTTTGCGGCGAATGCTTTTGCTCACCTAAGCACGATGGGGGGCCGTATCAGAAGAGCTGGTTGAGGGAGAACCTCTTTTTACCTCTCTAGTCGGACTCTCTCGACCAATAGCCTTGCACTGCAGTGGGAGGGGTGGTTTCATACGTTCGTCACTCCTGAACGCATTGACTCCCAGATTCCTACATACACCTCATACCTTTTACTTTCCTAGAGCTAAGAGCTTCCTGTACCTAAAAAGACCCGAAGATGACATAGGCCCTGAGGGAGTTTTTTTTCCTCAGGGCGTCCTGTATGGAGACAATATAAAAAAAAAATCTACAAAAGCTGACAAAATAACTTTGTATCATAGTATCACTTGGGTTGTTTTTTAAGTAGATTGAGAAAAGTCACGTGAAACGAATTCACGACGATCAGGCCAATATTGATTTTGCGCGCTTTCAAAGGCCACTGAAAAAAAACACTGAACTAATCAGCGTGAATCATCATCACCCTAATTTTTCCCGTTGTCCTATTCGGGTCAGGAGGCGATCCTTTCAACGCCTCTACCCATTGCAGGGCCAGCCTTACTTCGCAGCCTCACTCCGGTGTTGCTTTCTTCAAATTTTCCCGGGCGCTTGGAAATTTTTCTATTATAAAAAGTCAATAGTTAGTTCCATATGAATAATTTCACATATATTTATCCGAGACGCTATCCAGGTTACAAACCAATTCTTAGAATGATTGTTTCAAATAAAAAGGGTACTTGCCCGTAATATAGAAAAATAATTAGTTGAAGATAATATTGACAGTTTGACAGAAGGTTGCTAAAGCGAAATTGATCAACGCGCACGTCCCAGTTGCGTATTTCCAAAACCTATACCGATTCAGTCGCGGTAGCGACAATTTACATTTTAAATATACCTCTATGTTGGTTACTTTTTATCACATTGCAAAAACAAAAATTGTTCTAAAATCTAGATAAAATAATCTTTCTGATGTGTAAATTAGAAATTAATAATTTTATTTCTAAATATTTTAATTTTAATATTATTCCTATATATTGTAAATACACCTCTATATTGATAATTTTTTACTACTTTGCAAAAACAAAAATTGTTCTTAAATCTACATAAAATAATCTTTTCAATGTGTATATTAGAAATTAATAATTTTATTTCTAAATATTTAAATTTTGATATTGAAAATATAAAGCGACTGAAACGGTATAGGTTTTGGAAATACGCGTCCCGGTTAGACGAGAGGTCTGGGTTCGAGTCTCAGTTTGCGACCATTATCTTTTTTCTGTCTTGTTTATTAGGAATTTAATGGAAAAGGTTAAAAATATTATAATTAAATAAGTTGTTGCTAACAAATGTCTTCGTCGAAAACTCGTTAGAGTATTTTCCGAAGAATAACTAACGCTGGCTTGCTTGGCAGCGTTCACATTCGCAATTATTTCTCAGTAAGCCTGTTGAGTAGCGTCGTTCTAGAACACAATTATACGTCATTCCGTGTTCCTGAAACCAATCAAGTTAATTTTGAAATTTGAGCGGTAGAGAGTTCAACAATGACGTCGATGAATTGTACTATTTCAGGTAGAGCGGAACACTTCCCTCTGTAATACTGATGTAATGATTAATGATAAGACTTTTTGAAGTGAAACTTCTTTAGCCCCGCTGTGTTTGGATTTCGGATTAAACGGAAATGACGATTACTGCACCTGCGACGCATCACGACTCATGATTTGATGTCACTTTTAAAGGCTCCTATTGGTTGAGATATGAAACGAAAATTACGCTAGGTCTGCGCTCTTTGGTCGCTTTGATTATGACCTCACTTTTCAAGTATGGGTTGTGATTGTTTTGGTAAAGTTTCGCGTCTACCGCGTGTAATCTGCACTAGATTTTTTTTTTATTAAAAAGACCAATAACTTAGTTTACATCACTTTATTTATATGCATATAATTTTTTGCATTAGCTCCACACACGAGGCCTTGAGGGGAATAATTCCCCTCACGGTCTATACCATCTTTGGGGATGCTGTGTGAAAGGAAGTTCTGAGAAGGAAAAGGGTATTATGGGTGGATAGGAATTTGGGGGTTAGTGTGTCCAAGAGTGACGGACGTATGAATCCATCCCTCCCACTGCGGTGCAAAGCGATGTTCCGAGAGAGTACTACTGGTACCTTTGAATTAAAGGAACTCTCTCTACCATTCTCTCCCGATCCTGCCTGCCAAGTAGCTGGTGGGCAGACGCATCCACCGCCAAGACCTGGACACACCTCACCCCATGAACCCGGGCACCCCTGCTAAGTCACCAAATGTAGTGAACCACTTGGGGTGACCTATGGTGTTGGTTATCCAATAAATGGTTCCCGGGGCGGCGATACCCATTCTCGCCTCCCAAATTGAAATGTACACGATCTACATGTTTCGTGAATGTATACTGAATGTAAAAATTAGTTACGGATCACCTGTGGAGAAGAAGGGGTAAAAGAAAGGAGGAGGGGTAAGGTGGGGGAAGTTTATTAGAATTAGTTTATTGAGTGGGAAAATATTCAAAAGAGGGTTATTAAAAAATGTTGCCTATTAATATTATATCTGCTTTGGTATTATTTTTTTCTTTTTTCTAAGATTTCAAAACTATCTTTCTGCAATGCCTTATAACCCGCAAGTGGTATTTTTAGTCCTATGTTTATATCAAATGTATAATCATTTTTTAATAAATTGATCTTCGAACTCATATTCGTTATTAACATTTAATGCCCTAAACAACCTAAACTATTCATATCCTTACCTCAAAATTTCTGTTAGTTTTACCTATATACTTGTAAAAGCAATTACAATCCTTACAATTGAGTTAATAAACGCCTGATTTTTTGTTTGTTTTAATATCGCTAAATTTGTTATTGAGAATGTATTTCTCGTATAAAATAATACAAAAGATAAATAAAAGCAGCAGCCCGTGGTATGATTCTTTTGAACAGGTAACGTTAAAATAGAAATAAAAGTTTTAGTGGAGGAAAACGAAAAATAAGAGCTGTAACGCATGTCATTGGGGAAGGTGCGGGCGGATCGTGGGAAGACCGCTCCGGTGTGTTCGCTAGGCGGAATGCATAGACAGGGTCTATCCCACTCCCTTTTTATGGGGAAACTACGATACATTATACGAGAATTTACAAGAACTGGACATCTTAAATCCCAACGTTAATTTAATTTCATTTTTGGATGATTTTGACAGCGCCATTTAACCTATATATATTATAGTTATAACTAAGGTTGATATCAAATGACTGGCAACTACTAAGACTTATATAACTAGTGACTTAAAACTATACTTATTTTTATAACCGAATACAATACTGCTTTACTTGTGTTATAACTTACATTTTGTCTTAAAATCAGTAATTTACGACCACACATAATGTGTTTATGATTACTGCGACCATATTTACCGGTCTATTAAACTCCAACTCCCTCCTATCCTGTGAGCACGTGTTCCAAGTCCTAATAAATCAGTGCCCCCTGGTGTACCGGTCTCACCGGGACAAGAGTGCTCCTGGCTGGAGTGGTACAATCGTATATATTTCCTTGTTTTAACGTATATCCATTTTTCATATTTTCAATTTGGAAGGTGGGTATGGGTACCGCTGCCTCGGGAACCATTTATTAGATAATCAACGCCTCTGCAATAGGTCACCCCAAGTGGTTCGCTACGTTTTCGCTACGATTTCATGGGGTTAGGTTTGCCAGGGTCTTGTCGGCGGATGCTTCTGCCCACCAGCAACATGGCAGGCCGGATCGGGAGAGAATGGTTGAGAGAGTCCCCTTGACTTCTCCAGCCTTACTCTCTCGGAACATCATCTTGCACCGTAGTGGGAGGGATCGATTTATACGTCTGTCACTCCTGGACACACTGACCCACAGATTCCAACCCACTCCTAAAATCGTTTTTCTTCACAAAACTTGATCTCCTTCCTTTCCTAAAAGACCCTTACAGCATCCTCAAAGATGACATAGGCCTTGTGGGGAATTACTTTTCTTGGGCCTCCTGTGTGGAACTAATGAAAATGCATTACATTATATAGGGATATACATTAGATAGGGATGATTTATATTGATGCCCTACCGAAGTCCTTGTATTCTTTATTGAAACTCACATTGAAGGAATTGGTAAATTCGTTACAATTTTTTGTAATACCTAATGTATACGAAACTTTTAATTATTATTTTTAATTGTTAAACTAACGTTTAAGACAAGATTTTTATGCATAGCACAAAGGGTAACAATTATTATAAGCAATAATTATCAGCTTGAAACACTCATCCACATTGAAAAAATCTTCCGAGAAAAAACACACGACGCCAACGAGACTTGAACCCGTGCCCGATGATTGCCGGTCAGCTGCTCTGAAACTTTTAATTTACCTGTGATTATATTTCATTTGTTCATACTAAATCCATTTGTACTTTTTATTATTGAAGGCTTCTAGTGCTACTTACATGTATATGCTATTTCCGTAATTTAAATAATCTATTTAATTGATATTTAGCATCAAAATTATAAAATTATAGGTATACAATGTTTGAAAATGTACCAATGTTGTCATTATGTACCTGCTGACAAACTACATAAGTAGTTTAGCGGGTTTAAATGTAAATAAAAAAAAAATAAAAAAATAATAATAATAAAAAAAAACAAAGAATATATACGTTCACTGTATTTTCATTTTATTGCCATGTCTTTTATAACTGTAGCAATGTAATAATTTTTTTAATAAAGAAAAAAAATCCGATTACACAAAAAGAACGAATATTCGCATTAATTTAAAAAAAAACTCAGTATTAAAATGTGTACCCCTTAAGAAAGCCTTCTGAACGAGAAGAGTGCTAACGGTTTGCTTTTGTTTGTGTATTGCAGGCTCGGTGTCCGAGGGCGGGCGCGGGCGTCTCGCGCGCCGCGATGACCCGCGTCGCCACACGCTGGGCGGCGATCTGCTTCGAGCGGCCCCGCCACACAGTGCCCTCGTGCGTGGCATGGACATAGAGGTAAGACCCTACTTAACCCCGATTATGTTATCACGGTTTGACCTCGGACGATGGTGTTAGGAATTTTCGCACCCTACCTACCCAAAACCTTTGATATAAAACCATAATGGCACAAAATTCAGGACAATGACAGACTTCAATCGAGTGAAAACCGTCTGGGATAATTTTTCTTATTTGAATAGCTACGCCTCCATATTCCAGCTTAAGTTTTGTGTGAATAACGTTATTTTGAGCCACCCAACTCCTCAAAATTTTAAGTTATCTCTTACAGATTATGATTTAATAGATGTCTCGCCACTCTGCCTTAAATTAGTTTTTTATAGAAAAAAAAAAAACATTAATTCTAAGAAGACACAATGTTAAAAATATGTGAACGCAAATATGAAAAGTAAAAAATGTCGTCACTCACCTGGCATGCCACTTGAAGTCCCTAAAAGCCTTCTGGATAGAAGGAGAGATGCTCCTTCGATTGCCTTTCAGCCCAGAAGACAGATGGAAACTTTATTGGCATTCCATTATTTTTCCGCCCAAGTATAAGTATATTATAGTTCCTTCTTCAAGGCTCTCGCAAGGACATAATTTTTTTGAATCCACATTTAAATAAATGAAAGTAGATCTTAAAATGTCCTTGCATACGTTATGAAGCTGTACGCAAGTGCTTACAAATACACAGGACAACAAATTGTCAGTAGTCTTAAAATTAAGAAATAATAGGGGCAGCTCCTTTAGGCAGTGGTCTTTATCACTAAAGAACCAATAGCAAATGAGAAAAAATAATAAAAATAAAGACAGAAGATAAATCTATTGTCTCTAGAGCCACAAGGAAGAAAAAGAAAAATCTGTATTAAGGAAAAAGAAAAAGAGAAACACGTGTATCAAGGAAAACACTTAAGCCTGAGTGAGCATTCCACCATTCTTCTGGCGAGGAGAAAGTGCGTGGACTTTGGACAGACCGTGCACCAAACTCGTCACCCACGCCCTTAAGCTCTCGTACACATAAGCTTGTTTATACGAAAATGTAATATAACTAGATATACGTATGACGTATGAGGCGTACCTGAGTTATTAAGCCGGTTTCCCGATAGTGCCTTAACGAACAGAAGGTGGGACGCCCAACATACATACTCGTATGTACATGGTTGACATTTGTCACATGAGAAAGGGTCACTTTTTTACTCGTTCTTGAGTTCAATAGCTCGGCTATGGAAAGATTTGCCGACCTCTGTGTTTCCTCATTCCTACAACATGGATCTCTTCAAGATCAACGTTAATTCCTCCCTCTCCTCAAAAAGACCCTTCACACATCTCTCAGATGGCATAGGCCCTGAGGGAAATTATGTTCATCAGAGCCTCCTGTATGGAGATAATGAAAAAAAGATCAATAAACAACTACATTACAAATATTATTTACTGTATATATTATTCTAGCTGGCCAGCATGCGTTGAATGCCATAATCAAGTACATACATTGTTTCTGCCTGATTCATCTTTCCCGTGCGTCCCCGCTTTTCTCCCGCGTCCCCTTCCTATCTAGCTTTAGAAATTATAGCCTATATGTTATTCTGATGTATAAGCTATATTATTGTAAATTTTCATTAAAATCCATTTAGTAGTTTTGGTGTAAAAGAGAAACAAACACTATACATCCATACAAACTTTCGCGTTTATAATATTCGTAAGGTAACTATTGCTCTTTAAGTAACATCGACAGAAAAACATATTTATTTAAAGTCTTATAGAAACCATTAAACCGAAGTATCGATACGTCAACCCTAATAGCGGACAATCGAACAATCGAAGTAGATGATACTAAATAAATAAGGTATATGATAAATAATAATGTATAATAAATAAATATTAATGATATAATTTTCGTGTATGTAAAATGTTCCTTAAATCAACTTTGGTAAAAATTAAAATACGAAAAATTTTACGTGGACATAGAATTACGTATTTCTTGGTATATCAACTCAATCCCATGGACAGATAGGATAAATAAAAATACATTGTTGGTTCTGGGAGTTACCTCACACCTTCTTCCCTTTGTTCTACTCGGGTCGGGGACCCGTAGTATCGACAAGGCGTTTTATCTTGTCGCCTATCGTCCCTGTCCTGCGCTACGTAGCGACTAGCAACCTCCGTCCGTTTTTCCCATAACTATGTCTGGGGCGGCCCACTCGAAACCTTCCCACTCAGGATTTTCCATGAAATTCTGTTTTGTTTTTTTTCTCTCTTTTATTCATGTCCGTCTATGAATTTATTATTCCTGTGCTTTAGTAAATATTAATTTATTTATTGTAAAGCACCATTCTCATTTTTGTCCAATTATTTAAAAAAATATCGAGTGCAGTTCACACGCGGTAGAAGCGAAACTTTACCAAAAACAATCTTAACCAACAGGAGCCTTTAAAAGTGTGGTCATAATCAAGCGGCCAATGAGCGCAGGCCTAGCGTCATTTCCGTTTCATATCTCAACCAATATAATCAAAGCTGTCAATGAGCGCAGTTAGATGCTCCGCAGGTGCTGTGATGCATCATTTCCGTTTCATCCGAATTCCAAATCACAACGAGGATAAAAACATTTACAAAAAAAATCATTACGTTAAATAACATACCATTTTAATGCTAAAACAAATTTATAAAAAATAACAACCTTAGATATTATCTTGAATTGGAAAAAAATGTCGTAGAAAAATGTATTGTCTTCAAATTATTTAAAACTTTAATTTAGAGTACAATACCAAAGTTCCATCTAACGTGGTATTGTCAGAGTTGTCATGTCGTGGTAACGTCATACAAGTGGGATCTATAGTAAGCTACCGTGATCTATCGCATGACGTTGCCGCGACAGATGGAACCTTGTTATTCCAAAGGGCCGATTTGTCAATAATAAAAAAGTCTTTAGGCAAATATCAGCTAAGTTATGAAACTGAAATTTTCTATGAGATGTGCGATATACGAATTACATCTTAGTATTTATTTCCAAAATATATCTATATTTCCCAGAATAATAAGTTGAAATAGCATTGTTACAATAATTTGATTGGTTTTGCAATGTATTTATCCTGCCAGGAATATTAATGGTCATTATAAACAAAGGGAGACGATGTGGATGAACCATTGATTGTGCCGAGATAAAGTTATGTGGCGGTCAATCCTATGTGTCAACCCCTGCGGGGATGCGGAATGATATTTATTTGATGATATGTAAGTATTATGACTTCTCCCTCAACAAGTCTCTCCCGATCAACCGCCAAGACTCGGACAAACCTCACCCCATGAACCGGGGCATCCCTGCTAATTCACCAAACGTAGAAAAACACTTCGGGTGACCTACACTAGTGGCGTTGGTTATCAAATAAATAGTATCCAAATCCAACAGTACAAACTGTATTTTATAAGTGAAACTTTATTTAATCCGAAATTAAACAAATTTTCAATCGTTTTTCGGAATTTAAACACAAATGAAATTTATCATGGTAAAAATTATGTTACCGTGTTTTAACAAATGTTCTAATAATATAGTTTTAATATATGTAATATATGCTGTTTTAATAATATATCAATCCGTGTGGGGTGCAAAGTGTTTTCCCAGGCGTGGAGGGGCTGGGCGGAAAGAAGGGTGGCAACGCAGCCCCTCCTTACCCGTCGCAAGAATCATCATGTGGGAGGGGGTGGATATCCCACAGCTCCACGTGTTGCTGTAATGTGTTGGGTACCCCGCGTGATTCCTATACATCCATGATGGTTCACTGGTAGGCCTCGGGTAATCCTTCATCTTCACCTCCAGTCTAGCAGCAGCCCTGTTGCCGGGCTCGACTCTCGGCACGTGTAGAGGGACGCCACCCCACCCGCTCCCGCCTCCGCCCGCTGCACCCGGATGCAGCCGCCTGTGCGCAAGGGCCGAGCTGAACGGCACAGTCCTCCGCCGGTACGAGTCCAGAGTGCACGCTCTCGAATTTCTCCTATAAGCGGACCTGATAGTTAAAACCACAACTACTTGTTATTTACAAATTATTTATTCATCCTTTTCAAATATTATTTCCATTTTAGAAAATTTTTAAGTATATTTAAATTTTCACCGACTACTTAAATAAGTAATAAAATATTTTGATTTCCATTTTACTAAATAATAACACAAAATTGTGTCCTTAAAAATATTAAATCTGTTTTTTAACAGTTTTAAAATAAAACCAAGTGAAGAGTCGCACTTTTAAAGTTAAGCAATATTGAAAAAATATATTATTTCAATTGAAGTAATCATAAAAAGAATATCAGTGCCAAAAAATAATTTTTCGCACAAAAGTAAAATTTATCTTTCAACACCTTAGTAATTCTTATTCAAGTGTTTTTTAAACTTTTTATTTGCATTAAATAATATCTTTTTTTTAAATAAATCATTTAAAGATTTAATGATTCTTTAGACGTGATCTAAAAAAAATCTTAGATACAATTCGCCCCGATTTAAAATAATTCACGAATTTATAACAAGATGCAAAAAAGTGAAAAAAAAAATTATTTGATTTTTTTATTGTCACTCAATTTATTAGAATGAATTTATCCGAGCTTATAAACAACATTGTAATATTTCCAATGAAACAACATCGATGAAATGTTAGTTAGGTAAATAATCAGAAAATAAAAAAGGTAACGGTCGCAACTGGGATTCGAACCAAAATCCATTAGTCTTACCGGGACAAGTGCCTCCACAGCTATTAATACCTTGAGGTCTTTGGTTGATGATGGAAAGAATCGAGAATTGGCAGTCGTTGGATCTGGATTCGAGTTCCACCCATTTGCGACCGTTAGCTTTTTATTTTATGAGCATTCGTTTAAACCATACTTATTTGACAGTTGTTCACATACTATCTATCTCCGTTATTAATTTTTAATTGTGCATTTAAAATAATTAAAGATAATAATACACTGACGAATTGATAATTTTTGTATAGTTCATTAAATTATAAACCAGCGACTAAAAATTATAATTAAGTTATAATTAAAGCAGGCAAGTATTAAAAAACGTTAAAATTTGAGTTCCCACTTAGTGCTCTCGGATTGCCTGGTAAGTTTTAACTTTTTCAGTTAAAATTTTCAAAATTAGCCTTCATTTTGTTTTCTAAATTTCTTCGTTGCAAGGATTTGTTCAAAAATTTTTTTATGATAATTCATTGTAATCTTCAAGGTACAAATTCCCATGATGTTTTTAAATATAATTTTTTTAATGAGTTTATCAATACGTTCATATACTATTCTAAATGCAACATGTTTATAAAACATCGCAGCTTATTACAATATTCTTGTAATAACGTAATCTTCGTAATACATTTTTCTCGTACACTTGATGTACGAGTATAACATAATAAAAAAATTTCTATCAAATGTAAAACTTAAAAGTACTCATTACTCGAAAGTTCAAATAAAGAATGGCTAGAATTTCGGGTTTCGCGCCTCCTCTGCCTCACAGTTCTTTAGCGATTATATTCAAGAAACCTTCCAGGACTGAAGGTGAAGACGTCTAATTATTCCTAGTTCCCGACGCGCAGAATTTATACAAGCGGCAGAAGCCAAAACTGTTGCATTTAATAAAATCATATTTACGGAAACCCTAATAGAACACCTATTTTTAATACAAATATAAATTGTTTATTATTAAACGCCCGCGTTAATTTTGGCGTAAAATAAAACAATTTCTTGGGTGTGTGTTCCTTTGCACAGAATCTATAAAATACGGTTTAGTTTCCGTTGAAGTTATTCATATATTTTCTGCACTGGAGCACGATTGCAATAACTGCATCTCTAAAAATCAGATTTTGTTAAATAATTCTTTTATTAGCCCTATTTAACAATCACGTAATGTGTTTTTCTTTTTGGCACGGAAAAAGCCGATAAAATATTTTCTATTATTTGTCCCGTCTTTTGTAGACTATTTCATTAATTTTTAATATATACGTAATGCTAAATAAAAAACATCGGACCGGTTCTACAGAATCGTGTTCACAATATATAAAAATAAATTCGAATTATTATTTTGTTCTTTGATATTCTTAGCTACATGAATCTATGCTAATTAACACATTTTACACTTGAATAAAAATCATTTAGGCGTTTTCACTAAAGTTTGTACTGCGTTTTTTTGCATGTCTCACGATTTTGATTGGTATTGTCATAGTTAAATGTTACAAGAATATTGCAAAGTTATATTTTATCAACCAGAATTTTTTTATCAGTTAAAACATAATCGAAACCATAGGTATACATTTTTCATCAATTATTTAGATAAAAAGGCAGATTTTACCGCGTTGTACCTTTTACCACCTCTACGATCAATTAAACTAAGTCCGATTTTGTAAATTATTTTAGGTGTCTTAATTAGCATATCTAAAATACTTCTGGAAAATATCACGCTTTAAATTTCTGATTCTAGAATTCACTACTTTTGCATTGGAATAGTTCCATAAAGTCATGAATTGAAGATATCGACGGATTCGGAATAATTATTACCTTGTGTTAGTATTCTGGGCAAAGATAATATAGCTGTGTTCGGTGACCAAATTTGAATAGCCAGTTACTTTTCCATTTTCCTCTTCCCCATTTCCTAATCGTTCCCACTACCTTCAGCCTTACAACATACCCCAATTGGGGATGCCATTATCTCACTGACTCCATACAGGAGCAGCTGGGACTCTTGTGAGGTATTAATATAAAAAAATACGTTATGAAAGTTAGTTCCAGAATTTTGAGAACTATTAGCAAAACAAGGAAATGTACAAACTTTGGTGAAAATTACCATTCATCACATTCATAGCACATAAATTCTTTACTTAATTTATACATTATTTTTAATAAGTGGTTGTGGTCGATATTTTTCCATTGAACGCGAAAAATTTGAAAATAATAATTTAAAAGTGGTGTCAATAAGTTTAATCCAACTTGTCAGTGTTAACTAGTTTGTCAAATATTTAAACAAATGCGTTTAAACGAAAGAAAAGTGTTTTGGCGCGGGTAGCACTTCTACGGTGTAGTAGCACAGAATAATATCATATCGTAAACGTGCATTAAAATCCTTGTAATATACCTGAGAGAAGTACTAAATAAACCAGTTTATCATTCAAGTGAGTTGAAAAACCTACCTAATATAAAGTGTGATGACTGTTTCAAATGAATTGATTTTGTATAAGTCTTACAAGGAAAAAAGGATAAATTCATTGAACCATGAGTGAGCAACGACTTTTGGAGCGTTCGCAAGACGAACAGGGCAAATATTCCGTGCAGCCCGAAAAACCCGAGCTTCCTAATCAACCTAAGCAGCCCGAAGTTCCGAAACAAGTAGAACAGTCCGAGAAAAACGAACAGCGTTTGGAAGTCGTGAACGTAGAAACCCCTACACCACGTGTGCGTAAATCCCTGAGTGCCTACCGACCCGTGTCTCCTCATTACACGTGGACCCCGTTATCCGAATTAGCCTCGTTTGCTGCAGCAGCTAAATATCAAGAAGAGTTGATTTCTAAGGGCTCTTCATCTACTCAAAAGCGCAAATTACATAGGACATCTCTACCGTCGCCACAGCCCTCTACTTCTTTTCACGAAAGCTCTCCTGTCTCTGTGCAGAAATCAGTTCTGAGCAAACACAAAAGTATACATCTCGCCATCCAAGTGACCGTGCCTTCGACCGAAACCAGCGAGTCCCATTCGGAGCCAGACTTACCGAGTACCAAAGCAGAGTCCCTAGAAGAAAGTATTGATAAAATAAAGATAACAGCTTCTAATGACACCGAGCCATTGCCTGGCGCTCCCGCGGCCAGAAAGAAGAAGCCGAAGAAGAAGAGGAACAAGCGGCAATGCAGTGTAACTAAGCTACGCCGCTTGCAGTCGGCGCCGGCGCCGCCCGAGCCCAGGGCGCGGTTGCCGCAGCCGGAGCCGAGTCCGCGGCGGGGGCTGCTGGCCTTTCTGCACCGCAGACCGCAGGAGCCGCCGCGACCGCGCAGGACCAGCCTCTTCACCAGGCTCCGATCTAGGATCAATCGGTACTGTACTTGCACGAGACGGGTCCCGGACTCCGTCTCGTCTAGTACGGATGACTAAATAAAAACGAACTATAGTGTCATGTTGTATCTCTTAGTGGTTATATCATCTTTATTGGAGGTAAGTGAATTTAGATTAGGTTTCAAGACCATTCAAATATTATGTACATGAAAAATTTCTAATAATGATGACCATCAAATCGACGATCAGGGCCACTTCGACATTTGAACCCGTTTTAGCTTTTGACCGACTTGTATGTAGTTAACTGATAAGTATAACGATCGTGTTATTTTGCTGGGCAGCTAATAACGTTTTAAGAGGATCGTTCAAAATACTGAAAGTTCTCAATGGCGCTGACCGTCGATTTGGTGATCACCAAATGTGTTGTGGAAGCATTCCGTGTGTAATTTGTTAATTTCTTGCCGAAATGTTATCTTGTATTATTAATCACTTATTTTATATTTTCCTTCTGCCATTTAATTTTCATGAACGTTTTATAACTATGTCAACTGGGGCGTTTTGATCTGTGCATTTATATTTGAGATTTGCTTGCGAACTGAAGGTGAAGCGAATTTAGCGAAGCGATGACAACAAGTGAATAATCCAAATGCAGTTGGGGAATTATTATTGCGCATTCATCTAAGCGTTGGTCGTATTTGGCCTCACTTCATAGCTTTGAACAGTACACACTTATATGCACTAACATAAATCCAATTAAATACACTTATATGCACTAACATAAATTCAAAGTACGGTTCATGTAAAACAATCAGCTTTGTTCTCCAAAGCATTTAACATACATTTAACAAATCTACTGTCCATCTGAAGAGTCAGAAGGTTTTGAATAAGATGATGTATGAATGTGATTGAAGCTAGGAGTGTGTGCCAAGATAAAGTATTTTTGGCGGTTTGTCCTCTCTGTCTGCCCCTACGGGAAATGGCATGATGGTTAGTTCGTTAGTTAACGAACATATAATAAATAACACACGAATTAAATTCCTACACGTGGTACGTTTTTAGATTTTCACGGCCAAAAGTGTTTTTGTTATTAGTTTTTGGGGTGTTGTGCCGTGTTGCGCTACCTCCTTATTTAGCCAACGTTTCGGACGGCGTTGTGGTGTCCAACATCAGGGCAGATCAATGGAACAGATGTGTGTCACACATCTGCCGTATTAACGCACTTCTGACACACATCTGTTACACATCTGCCGGATCTGCCCTGATGATGGACACTACAACGCTGTCCGAAACGTTGAAGGAGAAACACGGCATAACACCCCAAAAACAAATAACGATAAATGCAAATGGTTCAAATGGGTTTAATAAACGACGCAAATTAAGTGAGTTCGTTCGCACTATGTTCGTTCACACCGCACTGCAATATTTTCAAATTATTGTTTAAGCCGCCGCTACCCAAATTTCCACGGATTTCTTACACACCTCCCTTAAACATTTGAAGTTTTTAAGCTCGTAAAAAAATATATGTTATTTTCGAAGATAATATCTGTACATTCCCACGCCGAAACGCAAATTATACGAAATTTCCTCGGCAGAAAAAAATCGCAAATTATTCTCCAAAATATTATAAATACGTTTAATTATATGTGTGAAAAAAATCACAGTGTTTCTTTAATTGATATTTTATATGTTCGCCACGAGATTTTTGCTCTATTTTAATCGAGTCGTGTTTTATTAAACATTTTCTCAATTTTCGCTTCAATTTCATCTTTTTAAATATTAGCCCGTTCTCTCCAACATTCGTAATTACATATTATCTCTCCATCTTCTTCATTTTGTAAGTTATTTCTGGTATATAAAAGTAACTGTTTGCATGTTTTAAAATAATTTATTAACTTTGATTATCGGTATTCTAATACTTAGACTTAGACTTTCTTCGGCAAAAGCTAATTAATCCCATAACGCGCACACAAATTGTGTCGTGCAGTTACTCCGCACATGAACAATACCATAACGCGTTTAGTTTAATATGATTGATGAATTCGCTATTATACATGGTGCAGATTTATCTAATCGAGTAAGCGATGCGGAATGTACGGTGTGGATAAGCTACCAAATAGTTTAACATCAAAACCGTGAGTTTGGCTGAGCGGTTCGCCTCCTCCCCCACTGCCCTTGACCAAACTCCCAACTTGTTGCTTATTTGGCTTTCTAGTGGCGTATCGGTGCCAATATGTGTATCCTATATATTTGCATATTCTCCTTAGCAAATTGTTCGCATCTGATAGGAATTCTTTCACAACATGAAGGGTTTGGTCTCCGCAGTCTTCCGATAGTTTGAAGCTGATATTTGTTCGAGATTTTGTCTCATATCCGACATTGTCCGATATTTAATGATTACAATGATTCCTTCAATGATTTAATGATTATATTTTAGTTTTAATGATTCTTGTTTAATGGGACCGTTATTGTTTATAATTATCTTTTTATTTTGTTTTGTTTTTTTTTTTTTTTAAAGAAAGACAGACGTTCCCAAATTACGAATAACCCAACAATGTTTGAAAATCTCCTACTACCACCACAGAATGCCGAAAATGTTGCTTGTGTTGTGATGGAGGACTTAGCCAGTCGAGGAATCGAACACGCGACGCTCGGGTGCGACCCAAGGGCTATGCCCACTCAACCACTGACCGGTCAATTTCTTCTCGGTGTGCCCTATCAGATCCCCCAGACATTGGCGATCACTCTGGAAAATGTCTCTCTGTCTTGCGCTGCCCGGAATAGCACCTCCACATTTCTAATGCCGGTCCACTCTCGTACATTTCGCATCCAAGACATTTATCTCTATCTTAATTATCTATTGTCCTGTGCCAAAACAGAACTGTTTTTGTTAATTTTGTTCTCTTGGCACTACTTTATATATACTGTTTATTCTTTGTTTTAAATTATTTAATCAATTTTTGCAAGAACTCGTAATGTACTCGTATAGGATTATCTTCGTTATTTTTTGGGGCGTCATGCCGTGTTGCCTTCTACTTCCTTCTTTTGCGTTGCAGTGTCCATCATCAAGGCAGATCCTGCAGATCTGGCAGACCTGTCCTGATGATGGACAGTGCAACGCTGTCCAAAACGTTGGCTAAAAAGGAAGTAGCGCAAGACGGCATAATACCCCAAAAATAAATAACGAAAATACTTTTGACCGTGAAAATCTAAAAAACGTTTCAGTATAGGATAACTTTTAAGTTAATTAAAATTAAGCCCACTTGAAGTTAAATAACACAAAACTGTGCTATGTAAATACTAAGTTATTATTAATATTATTATGAGAGATAATCGCCATAATGTGGACTTACATTCGATAAGCTTTGTAGTATTTACAGTACATTTTCAAAAATGTAGTTATTCCGGTTTAAAGTACTATTAATAGTCGTGTGCGCCATGTTTATTGGTAAAGTTTCTAACCTTTCTCAAAATAACTTTTGCAGTGATTATATTAATTTAAAAGCAGTTATATCAATATTTGCAGATCATGAAACACCATACTATATTAACCCCTCAGACTAATTGGTTCTGTTTTCGGAACAGCTCATGTAGGTCTCATAGAAATCGTTGTGTTTGCCTTAGAATCATGGTTAGAAATATGATATACGGTGTTAGAAAGAGAAAACATCACGCTTTATAATCAAATCAAAAAGTTTACCGCAAAATAATAAAAACGGACACATTTATGAAACCAAAGTTTCCGACCGCAATTTGTAAGAAAAATATGATACTGGGATTTTTTTATTAATTATTTTTATTAAAAAGTGATAAAATACATTCGCGTAACGTTTAAAATACATTTGCGTTAAATAAAATATGATGTAATTTTATTTTATTTTCGATAAGAGTAATGAATGATGGAAAAATCATAATGTTTGCATTCTAAATTTTTATATCTAAGAAACTATATGTTTATTTCGAATTATAAAATGTGTAACGGACGTGTTACGTACCCTCGTTTGTTTTTTCGGCAAAAGTCATCGCTGGCGGCATCCTCTACATTTAGTGGTCATTTCTTGGAAATTTCCTCCGAAATTTCTGGCCACTAAGCTCGTTAGTACCATGCCGCCAGCGACGATCTTTTCGCCGGAAATATTTATGTATAATTTATCATTATTACCCTTTTTTATTATGTACAATGCCCCGGTGCAACAAATAAATGCTTACGTGCTAAGGTTGCCACCGGGAGACATTTTAAACTCTTATTATTTACATACTTGCTATTTTCCTTTGTTCGGTGGTGATGCCCCTGCAGGAGGCCAACCAGCAAAATATGTTTTTTCACTTAATCAAACTCTCTGATTCTGATGATATATGATCTAAAAAAATTCCTTACAAAAATCCGTTTTTTCCCATTTCAAAAATCCAGGGACCTCGCAAGACAATGAAACAAACAGGTTTCAGTAGCTAGTCTTGCGAGGGACCTGGGAAAAATAGTAGATTCCTTATACAACTTCTCACAAATAGCCAAAACAAAAAAAAACCCTAGAATAAACTGTAAAATTACCAGAAACTCACCAAACTAAAAATCTAGGGATAAATATTACCCCCACAAATATGTTAGCATTAAGACATGTACATATATATTTCAAATGTAACCTACATAATTATTTGTAAATCGCAATTTCAAGCGACCACTTTCACGGGCGGCACCGGCAAAATAAGGTATGACGGAAACGCCGCCCTATTTATACATACGGGCAAGGTCAAACCTCCCACCACAAAAATGTACCACGTGGGCACTTTTTACCCCAAATTTGGGTATAAAAGGACCCACCCTTTTCATAATAAATCAGTTCACATCTCTACTTGAAAACTCGTTTTATTCTTCGGAAGTTTTTATCAACCAGCTGCCTCCCGCCGACTTCTGCCTGTCTTCAGTCCTGGTGCCACCTCCTGAAGACTAGCCGGCCCTACTTTGGCAACCGCCAGGCGCCAGGCTCAGGCAGAAGCATCGGCACATCCAGTGTCCTTGACGCATCAGGCACTGGGTGCTAGGGAGGTCAGCCCCTTTATTATTTTTCATCATTCCATCATTCTGACGTGCACTAAGACCGGTCCCTTTTTTACAGTTCTTGTGAAGACGCTGATACGTCTGTTACAAAATGTGAAAAGCCTATTTCATCACCTTTCATAAACAGTTTTCAGTTTTTTTGGATGCGTTCAGAAGTATTCCATTTATTTGGATTTTATTACAAAGTGAAATTATTTTGACCTTCCGACTAAATATGCCCGAGGCCCGAGGGGTTTAACTTAGGAACTTAAACTAAGATTCTAGATCAAACGCAATAACAAGGAGCAGACTCAACTAAAACTAGTTATTATATTCAGGAGTTTAAACGTAGGCCACACGTTCTCTTTAATATACATTATTAGAAAACTTTTATTATATATAACTATTGCCAGAGACATAAAAGGATGAAAAAAAGATAAAATAATAATTGTCCCCACATTCCATGAACCATGAGAAGGAACCTTTTGCAATTTTTATATACGAATTTCATAATGCCAGAGCTCACCAGTAGTTTTATACAAACCTTGTCCTGACAATAACGAACACAAAAAAAAGAATTATACAATTTGGTGCGGTCGTTCGGAAGTTATGAGCGTACATACATTTCCGCGATTCATTTATATATGTATACTCGTAGATAGAACAAAGCGGAATTACGAACTTAAATAATAAATTGATGGGGTTTTAAAATAGCCAACTAATTTCGTGAGTTTTACTCGAAGTAACTAATTAACAACCATCGCGACATATTCCCATACTAGTAGGCAGAGAGGATTCATTCCTGTTACCTGCCCTCTCTTCTTTTTCAGTCGAATGATTGAATGCCTCCGTGTATGAGTGGTGACAATTTTCGGAGAAGAATCTGGAGGTTTCAGGGGTGCCCGGGTTTATGAGTGAGTAAGGTATGACCTGGTGATGACCTGGACACGCTGACCCCTATATTCCTACCCACCCCTCTTACCTTTTTTCTACCCAGGACTTCCTCTCCTAGCTTTTATTAAAAAGACTTTTGGGGAAAATTATTTTTCTCGGGACCTCCTGTGCGGAGTAAAAGTAAAAAAATTGGACAACCAACACCCGTGCCATAGGTCATCCCAAGAAGTTCACAACGTTTGGTGACTTAGCAGGGGTACTCTGGTTCGTGGAGTGAGGTCTTCCAGCTGCATGGCAGGCCGGATCGGGAGAGAATGGTTGAGGGGGTCACCTCAGTGGGAGGGATGGATTCATACATCTGTCACTCCTGGACACACTGACCCCTACCAGATTCCTACCCATCCCTTAAACCTTTTCCTTCCCAGAACTTCCTCCCCTTCCTTTCCTAAAAAGACCCTCCACACAGCATCTCCAAAGATGACGTAGGCCCTAATGGGAATTATTTACCTTAGGGCCTTCTGTATGGAGCTAATGTAAGTGAATCTGAAGGGAATGGGGAAGGGAGCGAGATGGTAGAGAGGAAGGATGGAAAGTGCCTAGCTTTTCTTATTTGAATGGTGACTTTTTTCTAGGGCGTTACCGATAGTAGGTATATGTACAATAAGGCGGGTCATTTAAAAAAAAGTTATTTTTAAATTCTAAGAGCGATAAAAGAGTGTCAAATGGGTTCAAAACGATCTGTTTAAAATTTTTCAAATTTCTGATACGATTTTATGCCTCCGGATCCACTTCAACGTTTTGAAAATTTTCATTATAAGGGATTATTTCTAGTGTATATAAAAATTACAATGAATCCTTTAAACCATATTTTTTGTAATCTTCCATAGCAAATGTAGTATATTTTTACGAAATCATTTACAAAAAGTTCCAAGATTGAGTCTCTCAAAATAATGCCGAAATTTGAGAGCAAAAAGGATTTTGCTGGTATTCGAATAAACTGCCTTGAGATAATTTGAATTATATTAATTTATTTTTTTAATGGATAAATCAAAATATTCTCTCTATTTCGTGTGTTAATAAAAATAGTTCACTTTTAATGGTTTATCTAACATTTTTTTTTAAGATTTAACGAGGGTGAGTTTTTTTCACAGTTATGTGAAATTTCAAAGTCAATCCGGAGGAAGAAGATGATATCCAAATATTATTAAAAAAAATTGATGTGGTTTTATATCTCCATTTAAAACCCTTTTATCACTATTAGAAAAATCAAAACAAGATCATTTTCCCCATAGAGTCGTGACCCACCCTAATGTACACAGTGGTATTCCGTGAGTTTTCAGTGAGCTAGAGTGCTAAGACTGAAAAATACGGCGTTATTGATGTTGTTGGAGCTGAAAACAATTTTTTTTTTCAAATTTCAACATTTTTGTATGAAGATCTACTGAAATGTGCGCATTCACATTTCAGTAGAATACTGAAAATCTTCATACAAAAAGTTGAAATTATGAAAAAAAAACAAAATCATTTTCGTCTACAACGACATCAATAACGTCATATTTTTGAATCTTAGCACTCTAGCTCAATGAAAACTCACGAACCGCCACTGAAATGTACCACCGGGTTTTTGAACCCGCTCCGGAGGACCTTTGTGTCTAGATCCAGTGTCAGTGGGTCACGCGACTACCGATTAATGAATTCCACAGTATCTACTTACATCAACTAATTATTATATATTTACACTTCCACTTCCCGTCCATGTTCATTTCATTGCGACTCTAATTGAGACTACTAACGCTCATAAAATTCGCTCATTATTAGTTGTTGTTCATCGCCTCCATTAGCCGAAACACGTCCATTTTGGTCTAAAAAGTGCTTTTTATTGAAGTGTTTCTTTTACAATTCAATGTGTGTGAACTTTATGCAAAGAAATGTACATAAGTGTTGCAGTTAATAGAAGCAAATATCAAATTAAGATGATTCGAACAAATAACAATGTAAGTCCCAATGTAAGTCCAATGTAATTAATATATAGTATTATGCAAATGAATGGAATAATTATCAAATATTATGGTAAAACCATTTATTGTTTTTAAAATTTTTTTTTTTTCGTAATTATACAACAACCATTACGCAAATTAATAGTAAATATTTCCCCTTATGGCTTTAATAACTGCCTTCACTCGTTTTGGCATGGACTCAGCTAGTTTTTGACAATTTTCAGAGATCATCTCATCCCAAAATCAAATCTGAAAGAGCGTTTTTGCCATCTTTGTTCTTGTAGTGCAGTCGATTTTGCATACTCTTGCTTTGCAAATGGTTCAAAAATTCTCAATAGGGTTCATATCTGGTGTATTTAGGTGTTTTTCAGTTTAATCAATATGCCACAAGTGGAAGAAAATTATTAAATATTTCCAGAATGGCTTGGGAATACACCAGAAATGAACCCTATTGAGAATAATTGGTCTTTTATAATGCTAGAGTATGCAAAATCGACTGCACTACAAGAACAAAGATGGCAGAAACGATCTTTCAGGTTTGACTTCGGGATGAGAGGATCTCTGAAAATTGTCAAAAACTAACGGAGTCCATGCCAAAACGAGTGAAAGCAGTTACTGAAGCCACAGGGGGATATATTTTCTATTAATTTGCAAAATGGTTGTTGTATAATTATGTAAAAATATTATTTCAAAAGCAATAAATGGTTTTACCATAATAATTGACAGTTATTCCATTAATTTGCACAGTACTGTATGTACTTTTGGTTATTTGTTTTTGGGGTGTTATGCCGTGTTGCGCTACCTCCTTCTTTAGCCAACGTTTCGGATGGCGTTACAATTTCCGCCATCGGGGCATCTGAGTTAGCGCAACATGTACAAATACTTTTGGCCGTGAAAATCTAAAATAATGTTATCTTATATGTGTATATCTGTGAACGATTTTAATTTAACATTTCTTTCTTACAGCGTTTCTTGATATCATGGTTTTAGTTTTAAAGTAATTAGATATAATATTATAATAGCTGTGCCTTTTCTTTACAGAGGTTTTTCTTCAAGTGCATATTTCCGTTTTACTTCAAGGCGTATTAATTTTATTGCAATATTCCTTTTAAATTAATTTATAAAGTTATTGTTTTGATTTTGCACAGCCAGCTTTGCCGTTGACAGCGTAAACCATTTTGCTTTGCGAAATATTGAACAATATTAATTCAAATAAAAAATAACCACCCAGCGGTAATTACTCGCGAACATGACTAATTAATTTTAATTAAACTTTCTCCCATAGCACCAGTGACCCGGGATGTATTTTTCATATTTTTTTCAGAATGCAGCTGTTGTATGGAATTCATATTTATTTCTTGGATTTTCTTTCAAACTATCGCTGAGATCCTGTAAATGGGGAAATGTACCTACCTTCGGAATCTAAAGATCTATTTCTTCCAGCGTTTCTAGCACTATTTTTTTATTGAATGAAGACAATATTAGAGAGACTCAATCGAAAATCTGGAGACAGAAAAATCAGAAAAATACATTGGCATCTCTGGGACTCGAACCCAGGACCTTCTGCTTTCATGGCAACAGCTATACCAACTGATCTAAGCTGTCTATATCCAATTCGGTAACTTTTAACTGTATCGGACTTTGACTAAGAAGTACCAACAATATCTTCATTTTCTTAACGCACATATTATTGGCTGCTACTTTAATATATAAATACACATTTGTAACACGGTCCTCCAATGGAACGTTTGTTTGATGTAACATATAATGGAATATATAGGATGAAATGGGCTTTGTGAAATATCTATTTAAAAAAAATCTGAACTATGTTGTACGTATCAAATTTATTATACTTAAGGGAAATAATTATTTCAATAACTAATAAGCGCTATGCTTTAAAAAGTCCTTTAATATTTTATTGGGGTTGCATAACAGACAAAAATACTGGTTACCAATAAATGAAAACCGTAACTGAGGGTATGTACACTGAAATAAATGTTCTTCTGTATTATTATCATGACTGAATTTTTGTTGTTATTGAACGTAATATGGACACCTTTGCGCAGTTGTTAGCGCAGTCGCCCGGAAAGCTGAAGGTCCTGGGTTCGAGTCCCAGAGGTGCCAATATCTTTTTTTAATTTTTCTGTTTCCACATGTTTTATTGAGTTTCGCTAATATTGTCTTAGTTTAATTAAACACTACAATTTGCTTATTTACTCAATAATAGAGAATATGCCTTCAGTTACGGTTTTCATTTATTTGTAACCATCATTTATGAAATAATGTCTGTTTTACATCCCCAATAAAATATTAAACTATTGCGCCAAGATTTCGATATCCGGTTAGCGCATATTGGTTAGAGCAGTGGCCCGGAAAGCCGAAGGTCCTGGGTTCGAGTCCCAGAGTTGCCAATATCTTTTTCTGATTTTCTGTTTCCAGTTTTCGATTGAGTTTCGCTAATTTTGTCTTTAATTAAATAATTATTTTTGTATCCTAACTTACTTTTATTATAATGTGATGCTTGTCTTAATACGACTTCATCAATTACACCAGAATATATTCAATAAAATTAATGTTTTCTTCTTCCACTAGCAATTTTTTAATTTTACGTAATTTTCTTAGAAATTTCGATATTGCACATTTTTCAAGTATAAGGGGTGTCCGGGGGTAAAGTGCATTGACTTCGGGAGGTGATTCTACATGATGGTAGGAGTAAAAAAGATTAACAACTTTTTCCGAAATTCCAACATTTTTTTTCCCATACAAAAAGACGTACCTACTAAAAATCCTTAGTGTGACGTACGATCTTACTTGTTGAGAGCCTGCCGGGCACGATTGTGGCAACGTTGCATGGTTGTGATTGGTTCGTATCGTAACAGCGGAAAATAATAAAGCTGGCGTCACACGCCGGTCTAATTTTACTTTTTACCACAAAACGGGTAGTTTTGTGGTAAAAGTGGTAATTTCGAAAAAAATTCAAAATCTTTTTTACTTAGAATGTCTTGTAGAATCACCTCCCGAAGTTAACGCACTTTACCCCCGGACACACTGTATATATTTTTTTCATTAACTCCACACAGGAGGCCCTGAGGAGAATAATTTCCTTTAAGGTTTGTCATCTCAGACGCTGTGTGGAGGGTATATTATGTTGTCTTGTTAGAGGTAAAGTCACGCGGAGGAAATCCATAATTGGTTTTATCCATTGATTTTTTCCCCAAAATGAATAAATAAATAACTGTATCATAACATCACGATACAAGCAACATTTCCTCTTAATGTGGTGGTAGTAGGAGATTTTCAAATATTTTTAGGATATTCGTAAGAGAATATTTGGGTTAGATATCAATTAATGTATTTTGGTTACATGACGAAATTACCCAGGCGTGAATTTAAACTACCGATAAACTCCTATGTACTATCTCGATTACTGTTATGGTATTATTTTATGTTAATCTTCTACAATAACAAACTAAAAAAATTCAATTCGTTTTTAACGCTGCGGCAAGGCTCATCAACCTAACATCTAAATATTAGCACAATTCAGATTCAGAGCATTTTCTCAACCGGAATCGAGCACCGGCTCAAGTGTCCCGTAAGAAACCAGTAATACTTGTGCTGGATGGTGTTTATATCCATTAATGAGTGCTCCCGCCGTCCCGCCTAACACCTCCGAACTATGCGTTCAGGTAAACAAATGGTCTAGGGCAGTCAATTCTTAGATCAGCAATATCATCAGCTATAATCAGGCTGACTAAGTTTGGAGATCTCGTTTTTGAAGGATTAGGGCTTAGAGCTTGAAATTAACTCCCCCGGAACTAAGATGCATAACAAACCTAACAGAATTTCGATTCAAACTAAAAACCTAGCTTTTCAGATTTTCATAGCATTCAATAAACTTACCTGCGATTACCATTCTTGTATTGCATATACGAATGCACAGGGTGTTAAGAGTCATACTTGAATTAATTTAACCAGTGATTCCTTTTTGAAATTTCGGTCTTTCGTAACCTCCCCACTCCTGTCTACTTTAGTTTTCTAAAGGTTTCACTTCTACCGCGTGTAAACTGCACACTTGTAATTTTTTTTCAACTAAAAATGTAAAAAATTAGAAGATATTAGATTGGAGTGGGAGTTTGGGCGGTTACCCGACTGAGTGACCAACGACGACTTGTAAAAAAAAATATTTTTGTTTGATCTTGAAGACAAAAAAAAAGTGAAGAAAGTCGCCGGATTTCAAAATTTCATTGATATTTTTGCTCCAAATAATGTCGGGAATCACTGGTTAAAGTAAGTCATGTACACCCTTTAATATCCTAATTATACCTTTCTTATTGTTTTAATGCCATTCGAAGACTTACGTCTCAATCTGTTACTTCGAATAACAGGTCACATTGTTATTATTAAAATTATACTAGCTGGTTCCCGGCATGCGTTGCAATGCCAAATTCAAAGAAATTAATTGTTTCTCCCTGCATGTCTTCCTCTTACCTTCCCCGCCTTCCTTCACCCCATTCCCGCTCTCTCATCCCACCAACCCCCCTCCCGCGTTTATGGATATTCAATTCCAGTACATTCAGTTTTAAACAACTTGCGTGCCACCTATTGCAATTTTTTTATTCAAATTTTATTTTTTTCTTATACTACAAATAGTAACCATCAATCGAATTTGGTATTTAACATAGGTGCCTATTTAAAATAACTACAATTCATGATTCCATTCATTCAAATAAATTCATTAATTTAAGTATTTTCGAAAATTGAATTTTGTTTTAACGATCATTGTTTTGTAAAATATCAATGTAAAATTTTGACATTTTTGATACTTTTGCAAGAGTTTTTGTAACGATTTTTTTCAAATGTATTGTCATGTAGTTATAATAAACCAGAAATATTTGTGGGGGTTTAAAGAAGGTATTTTGAAAGTTTCACACATTTCCTGTGCTTAATATAATGTCCGATAATAAAACGTATATTTCTATTTTTGATTCTGTCAACTGGTGGTAGAATTCCACTATAATAACAAAATAAAACACATATATATATATATTTATTTTAAAATTATTTATTAACCAAGAATAACATTACAATATATACAATATACCTACATATACATATATATATAATTTTTTTTGGTATATACCACCTCACTAGGCTGAGCCTGTTCTGAGGTGGCAGGAATTTAATTTAATTTTGATATCTTAATCTTGGAAGATAAAAAATATAATTTTAATTTAAATAGATAAATGGAATAAAAGAAAAAAATATAAAGAAATGAAAAAAAGATATGAGATAAATAGATGAAAATAGTTAAGGAGGACAGAGAAAAAATACAGGCGTTGAGTGTGTTGTTTGATCACGTTATCTGCACGCAGTATGCAATACCCTTGTTTACTACCCACGTATGAATTTTGCGTTTTAGATTTTTTGTCACTAGAATATCTTTTATATCTTTTTCAATTAAATTAAAACATTTTGGAGCCAAATTATTAATCTTATTTCCAGTTAATTTATTTTTGACCTTAACCGGTGGCAGCTTGTGAAAGCTCTCCTCAGACTGGTACAAATATCCTACATAAAATGACCGGCAATTAGAGCAGTTAAGACTCCGCTACCCGAATTTCTTACATATCTTCCTTAAACACATTAAGTTTTAAAGCTCTTAAAAAAAAAAAATTATTCTTGAAGATAATATTTAGACATTCCCCGCGCCGAAACGCAAATTATGTAAAATTCCCTCGATAGAAAAAAATCGCAAAGTATGCTCCAAAAATTATTAAAACACGTTTGTTTCAGTTATTTTACAAGTTATATGCATGAAAAAAATCACGGTGTTTCTTTATATGCTGTTTAAGAAAACCTCCGCAAGATTTTTGCTCTATTTTAAACGAGTCGTGTTTTATTAAATATTTTCACAATTTTCGCATCGATTTTGTCTCTTTAAATACTAGCGCGCTCCTCTAACATTCGTTATTTCATATCTCTCCATCTTCTTCTTTTTGAGCCCGGTTGCGGCGCCTTAAATGATTAAGCTTTTCTTGAGCTTGATTTTCCAGTCTATCTCTCTTACCTTCATAAGAAACATTTGGACCACTCTGAAGATGGCCTTCACAGGCTAAAATCGGTTACGGTAAAAAAATAATTACGTAAAAAAAAGTGTTTTTTTAATATTATTATACTGGAATTCTACCACGAGTTATCAGAATAAAAAATAGAAACATACGCTGGCAGGTGTAAGTACCTACTATTGGATTTGTAACTTCGTGAATCTTTGCGGGCATGGAGAGATTGATGATAATATGATTATTATTGTAACTGGTAGTTGTGAATAATAATAGCCCGCCTGCCCGCATCTATATTTTAAATATATGCGTCATTGCCTGTCGCGGTTACTTTCACCCGGTGACTAGGGTACTCTTTTTGGAACCGGTTCCTATCGAATTTATAACATGGTCACTCACGCTTAAACTGGGCGTAGTCGAACCAAAGCCCCCGCAGGTCCTAGCAGCAGAAACACGCGGAGCGGTTTTTAACTGCTAGTTAAAATAAATACCAGGTATTTATAACAGCTATCTCTAATACCAAACGCGTTCCTATATTACGTTCTCTGTGTGCAAAACAGGTAATTAAAATGCTTTATAAAGGGACCTGCCGGATAAGTGTGTTCCTGTACTACATTTTAACACAGTATCACGTTCGTTATTCAAATACATTCTACATACAATTGTTTGCCAATTGATCGATGATTTATTATTGCTATTTGCTGTACCGTGTGTAAATCGAATAGGTGTAATTATCTCCATTTGTAATTTCATCCACGTGTATCTTCGTCTGTTTGTAATTCCGGCAGTTAAATATTAACCAATAAAACTGTTTCCATGCTATTTTCGGGGTAATAATAACAATAATAATAACAATTATAATAACAATGATGATTTTTAAGGCGCCATTTTCGCGAGAAAATCACCTCGAATCAAGGGCGCTTGCAAACAAACAAAAAACGAGTGTGCTTTAGACCACACGACTAAAGTAAAACTAATAATATGAAAAGAGAAAGAAAATCTACTAAAGTAAAGTATGATAGGAAGAGAGAAAGAAAATGTGCGCGCGCACTGCTCTGTCTTGCTCCTTCAGTGTGATAAAGACAATAGTGTACTGCACTGTGTCTTAGATATACGAAACGTAACTGGCTATGAGAGAAAGAGAGAAAGAAAATGTGTGCTCGCGCCTCTCTCTCTTGCCCCTACAGTAATATACGAAACGTAACTCTCTCTATTTCTATCTTCACTAACTTATATCTCCTTCTTAACTACCGTTCGCCTCGCTTTTCGTAATGCTCTCGTCACGCATTCGCCAGCTTACTTCCCAAGTCAAGCGTGCATAAATAAGTTTTACTTCAAAAAATCTCGATCTTTGCGCGCCCTCCTTGCCTCATTCGTGTTCATACGTCATCTCATACGTAGTCTTCTGTTTTTATGACTCTTGACATGGTTCAAGTGTTTGGTTCACTTGATCATGTCTTCCTCTAGCGTCCCAGACTTCTTCCTCAAATTCGCGTCATATATTCTCCTTATACTCTTTTCGTCGTTCATTCGCTCTACACGCCAAAACCATCTTAGCGTCCCTTTCCAAATCATTCTCATTACACTAGACCAGCACTGCTAATCTACACATTTATCATGCGGTCATAAGTGGTTTTATTACATCATTCAGGGATCTCATCTTTACGGCATTCAGTCTACTTTATGTCAGTGATATATTTCACTACCATACATCAGGGTATGTACCAGCAATTATGGACTGTTATCTTCAATTCGAAGGAATTTTTTTATTATTATGTAGTATTGGTGCGTGAAATTCACGCCTGTCTAATTTTGTCCTGTGTAATTTTTTTAACAATAGGCACAGGAGGCCCTGAAGAGAATTCCTTCAGGGGCCATGTCTTCCTGGGGATGCTGTGTGGTGGATCTTTTTAGGGAAAGGAAGGAGAGGAAGTTTTTAGGTAAGAGGAGTGGGTATGAATCTGGAGTTCAATGTGCCCAGGAGTGATGTACGTATGAATCCATCCCTCTCACTGTGGTTGAGAGAGCCCTGCTCGAGAGTTCTAGTTTAGGTCTCCCTCAACCAGTCTCTCCCGATCCGGCCTGCCACGCAGTTGGTGGGCAGACGCATCTCACCACGTGATACCGGCCACCACTGTGAAGTCACCAAACGTAATTTGCCACTTGGGGGCACCTATGGCAGGGGTGTTGGTTATCCGGCGGCGTTAAACATATATCTACATTATTTACATGTGTTGCAGATCTCACCGCGCGGTTATGCTCCACCTTCCTCAGCCATGCTGTTCGACGACGACCCGGGCATCATGTCTGAGGTGGAGACCGCCTCAACCGGGTTCCGGCGCGGCGGCAAGCAGCGCTCCTCGCTGCCCGTCGTCCGCACGCCCAGCAAGACCCTCGAGAGACCGCTCGGTAAGATACCGTTCCCTTATAATCACTTCATTATTTTCAAATATGAAGCTTCCAGCGACGTTGGGCCCACGTCGACGCTTTCACGCCACGTGTAAACGATGTTGGCGCCAAGACCTTTATAAACCCTCAAGATAATTTGTTCGCTGTTCGGAACGACTCATATAGTTCTCGAAAACGTTGTTTTGTGTTGTGTCTCCTTCACTAATATGATTTAAGCGGAGTTGAAAAGAGAGAACCACGCTTTATATTCAAATCCAAATGTTAACCACAAAATGATTAAAATATACACCTTTATGAAACCAAAATTTCCGACCGTAATTTAAAAATAAAAAGTGAGAACTTGGATTTTAAAAAATTAATTATATTTTACATAAGACACAAAAATGAGACGTTAAAATTAATTTCAATTGGAAAAAACCTAAGTTCAGCCATTTTTAAAACATTTTTATGTTTGCATTCAAAAATTTTATATTTAAGAGGGCATTACCAGAGAAAACCAGAAATATGTCATTTTCAAATCAGATTTTAGACGTATTGACTCTTTTCCACAAAAAATTATAAATGGATTTCGAAAGATTGTTCTTTTATCTACCATTCGCATGTAATAAATTTTGAGATTTTTTTTAAATTTTTAGTATAATAAGGTTATTCCATAGGTCGTTGACAGATTTGTTAAATTTTCAAAAAAGATTTTGTATTATACCACAGCCATTTAAAATAATATAATCATGCTTTAAAATAAATCAATCCATTATCTAGCAAACGCATGTTTTAGAATTTTAATTTAAGTTTAAATAAAATCATTAAAAAATATATACGTACATGTGTTTCTTGACGAAACTTAGTCAGTTTGTGTATTTATTTGCGAACTTATAAACTAATATATTTCAGATTTTTTTACATACTTATTGTGCTAAGACATTATTGACAAATCATAAATAGGTTTGAGCGAAAAATAATTTTAGGAAGTATTTAATATTAATTAATTTACAGCTTCGCATTTCACGATTTTTATCATAGCGCCGTAACACAAATTTCACACTTCATTACGGCCCGAAAAGTGGCCCGACAAGGACGTGTCCACGTCGCTCTGAATCACAACAGTTTGAAATAATATTTTGGGAACGAAACTGTAAATACTTACGAATTCCTTGTTTCACGTTCGTAAAATCAACAGGGTTGACCGAATTTCATTTTCATTGAATATTTTTATGCAAAAAGTTTTATATTTAAAAAGAAATGTTTTTATTTGTCCCTCATTATACGATACAAGAGACAAGAGTCCCGACTGCTCAAGAGTCCCAAATGCCCCATTTTTAAAAAGTAAAACTTCTTTACGCATGCTCGACACATGGGGTTAACTGGTGAATCGTTACGAAAAGTGGTGATTATTACGAAAAGTGGTGCTGGTTACAAAAAATGACATGCGAACGGTAATCGATGCGAACAGTGATCAATTGCTAGGCGGGTCGGGCCTTTAGGCTCGCTTGTTATTCGTGTTATTATTATATTGTTAATGGACTATTTGTCCGTAAATAAATAAAAGAAATTATATACAGCGCGTACCCGGCTTGCGTTGCAAGGCTGGGGATGGGGGATGGGGACGGGGATGGGATTTTTTTTTTATTGTAAATAATTTTTATGTTTATATCGCACAAGAGTCCAACAGCTCCCAAGGGAGGGAGGTTGAAGAAGAGTTGGGATGAGGGGTAAAGGAGGCGGGGATTGGAAGGAGGGTATGAGGGGGGGGGGGTTGAGAGGGGGTGGGCGGGTAGACCTTTTTTATATCCATTTTTCGAATTACAAAAATAACAAACACGAGAATCGAGTATGGGTACCACCGCCCCGGGAACCATTTATTAGATAACCAACACGTCTGCCATAGGTCATCCCAAGTGGTTCGCAAGGTTTGGTGACTAGCAGGGGTGCCTGGGTTTATTGGGTGAGGTTTGTTCAGGTCTTGGCGGCGGATGCGTCTGCCCACCAGCTGCATGGCAGGTCGGATCTGGAGAAAGTGGTTACGGCGTTATGAAATTATATATACATATATTCTATTATACCATTCACCCGATTACCGTGAAACTTTGTTGATTTGTTTTGCGCACGCTCTCATTTCTCTCAGAATTTTTTAACACAGAAATTTAACTTGGACGTTATTGAAATATTAGAAATAATTTGTGACCAAAAGTATTTTTTTTTTAAATATAATTCTATTGAATTTGCGACACGCCTTTGTTAACATTTTATTCTGTATTTTGACGCACGCAGCGCCAACCAAAACTGTTATTATCTATGTTTCTGTCTCTGTCGATTCACGGCAGCGAGCGGTCGTGTTGTCCGCGCCGGTCCAGTTTATAACGTTTTAAATTTATTCATCCGCTCAAAATGGGGAGAAAAATACGTGTAGACAAAATTTTCACCAAAAAAAAAACACTACACCAAAAACATATCTGGGAGAAATATAACGAGAAAAAACGAAGGTTAGTAATATTAAATAATCAATTTACGTTGTACATAACTTATATGCTACAGGGTCGTTGGAACGAATCTGTCAGATTTATTGTACATTTTTTATAATAATATGTTGTTTAATTTCCCGAGAAAAGAATCAACATTCTAAAGTTAATAATGACTGTGAAGTTTCATCGGTATGTGCAATTCAAATTTTTATTACATTACTAGCTGACCTAACAAACGTTGTTCTGCCATGTAAATTATTTCTAGTTATATTATATTATTATGTAAATGGGCTTTGACCAAGTATATTTGATCACTGTAAATGGCTAGCCACATCATGATCTGCCGCGCCGTGAAAAGGCGGCAGATCGTGATGTGCGGCGCATCATGATCTACATGATTTTACGATTGGCCTGCGACATATACACGGTGTCGGGAAATACGTGGTACATAACTCAATTCAATTGTGATTGCCGTGTTAATTATAAACCAATAATTTATTAGCGTGCCCGGCGTTACACGCATACACCATTACCTTATATACACGTTGGCTTATGTCACGCATACAGCATTGACTTGTGTACACGGTACATTACGGTGACGTAATTATGAACAAAGGGTGCGGGGGGGGGCGGACGCAGGATATTGTCGCAAAAATATTGAATACTATGTTATTAATATTTTCGTAGCTATATTACTCCCGTGGAATGTCCCGAAACGGGGAGAATTTTGTGCCTGACGGTCTTTTTATTTACGAAAATAGTCTATTTCTGAAATTTCTACCCCCCTCCCCCCCCCCCCCGCCGCCCACCCCAACCCAGTACGGACCATTTGGGGAGTGAAGGGGGGGGGGGGGGCGAGTGGCGCGTGTGAAGCCAGGGGCAAAAGCTAGCACATATATATATATATTCTAAAAGGGAATTAAATTCTTTATAACTTCTTTCAAATAATTTTCTTTCTTTGATGAATATTTTAGACGATATGAAGGAATGTTTGATGAAAAATGTAAGGTTAAATGATTTTTCGAAAATATCTACGTTTGTGGAGCGTGTAACTAAAAAACGGCTGGAATTTCGAAAATTACATACAAAATAAAAGTTTTAGATAATTTTACAAGCTTTTACTTAGTTTCAGAAAAATTTTCTTTGTGACCCACCGTTTCCGAGGTATAAACGGAAATCCGAAAATTGGGACCTTCCCCCCCCATCCCCTTAGCTCACAAACTAGACGTCAGGACCTTTAATATGTTCACACCCTAAGCACCCTGAATAAGTTTCTGAAAGAATCCCTTAGGTTCCTGCTCACGCACTCTACACTTCCTTCCTTGACTGGACTAAGGGTGCACATCAGCGTGGAAAATGATACATTTGCCTTTATGGGCGGGCTTATTGCCTAGGTATATTTACTTATGTTGTTAATTGTTTATTTCATAGATTGGTGCAGCAGAATCGATTGATGAAAATTACCTGCCACAATCTGATATAAGACAGCAACAGGAAATGCAAAATGAAGAAAAAAAAATTCCAAACTTTACAATGAGTGGACGACGAATCGTTGATATGGCCTTCATCTTTGAACAGCTCAAGAAAATAGCCACACATGGTCAAACATTTGGATGCTCAATTTTAAATTTATGTTTTATGTCAGAAACGCGTCAAGGTTTTTTTAGTAAAAATTCAGTCAAATGTAATATGTGCAATGCAACATTTACAATATGTTCGGAACGTAAAGATATTGAAAAAATCGATATAAATCACGCAATCGTTTCAGGAATCATGAGCATTGGTGGTGGTTTTTCTACTTTAGAGGAGTTTATGTCCGTCATCGATATTCCATGTATTAAAACTTATGCTAAAGTACATGAAACTGTTTGTGATTGGTGGTCAAAAGGTGCCACAGACCGAATGGAAATTGCTGCAAAACGTGAAGCAGAATATGCTAGATCTCTGGGAAACGTCTCAAAAGGTGGAATTCCTTTAATAACAGTTGTCGCCGATGGTTGTTGGTCAAAAAGATCATATCGTACCAATTACTCTGCCTTGTCAGGCGTAGCTGCAATAGTAGGACATGACTTTGGTGAGGTTTTATACATGCAGGTACGAAATAAATTTTGTATGACGTGCGCACGTGCAGTAAAAAAGGTAGTAACATCGCAGGAACATCGTTGTTTCAAAAATCATTCCGGAAGTTCTACGAGTATGGAGTCCAGTATTCTCGTGGAAGGTTTTAAAAAATCAATAGATATGTACGGTCTGATATATTCAAGGCTAATTTCAGATGGGGATTCAAGTACCTACAAAAAAATTTTAGATGCTCAGCCATATGCGGATATCACAGTTGAGAAAGTTGTACGTAATTACTGCACAAAACTTCGTAATTTGACAGCGGATACGAGGTTCCCAATAAGTCAGCGCCGCCTTTTGACCGGTCGATTACTGAGATTAAGAACTGCAGTAAGATGTGCGGTAAATTATAGACTATCGGAAAATTATTCTAACAGTGAGAAAATTAAATTACTTTATGGGGATATTTCAAATAGTTCCAAACACGTATTTGGTGAGCATTCGAAATGCGCAAAATATTTCTGTAAACAAAATATGGATACAGAAGATATAAACTATGTACCTGAACTCGTTGCATCTGGTATGATGGAAAGAATCCTACAATTCACAAATCAGTTAGCGTCCCATTCGAGGAGTTTGCTAGTAAATGTGGATAGTAATGTTGTTGAAAGGTACAATAGTATTGTAGCAAAATTTGTTGGGGGAAAAAGAATTAATTACAGCACTAAACAATCTTATTCGGGAAGATGTGCAGCTGCTGTAATATCTTTTAATACAAAGCGGCCACATTACCATTTGCATAAAACCATTTTTGGTCAGAGTCCTGGTCAAAGAATTAAACATTTAGAAATTAAGCGTTTGAGAAAAAAGCGATCAAAAAGAACGTACGATAGAGTCAAAGCAAATAACTGTGAAACAAATAATGATCCAGATTATGGCAGTAACGTACAACTTCCTGATATGGATGCAGATGTTTTCATAGAAGCGAAGAAGACATTTATGGAATCTTTATCTTTGACAGATGTGCAAAGGTTCAGAATTGAAAGTGACACTATTTTGCAAGCGGATTGTGGAAAATGGCTCGAGTTACGCAGAAAAATGATCACAGCTTCATTTTTTGGTAAAATTTGTAAAAGAAGAAGAAATATTAGTTGCGCTCCTTTAATTCGAACATTGTTGTATGGAAAAAATCTGGGACATGTAAGATCTATAAAATATGGAAAAGATAATGAAGAGACAGCTATTCGCCAACTTGCCAAACAAATAATGTCTATCGAAATTTCTAAATGTGGACTTTTTATTGATTGTGAATACAATTACATGGGTGCTACGCCAGATGGAATATCAAATAACTTACTCATTGAAATTAAATGCCCTTCGTCAGCATCTGGCCTTGATATAGAAGATGCAATTCGGAGGAAGAAAATTAGTTTTCTTAAAATCAATGAAAAAAATGAAGTAACAATCAACAAAAACCATGATTGGTATTATCAAGTACAAGGGCAGTTACATATTGCAGAAAAATGTACCTGTTTATTTGCAGTATGGACAGGTCCCGAGAAACCGTTGCATACAGTTTTAATAGAAAAAGACGATGTGTTTTGGCGTGATAAAATGTTACAACAATTGAAGTGCTTTTATACAGATTGCGTTTTGCCAGAAATAGTGGATCCAAGGCATTCAAGGAATATGCAATTTAGAGATCCCAAATATATAGTAGATGAAATGGAAAAAAGGTCTTTACTTAAGAAAACGTCTGGCTGCAAAAGAAAACTATTCGCTGGGTGATTGTATTGTATTGCATATTGAAGTAAACGCCTACGCCTACACATCCAACTAAGACTGATGATCCAGTCAAAAGTCGCGATCTCGTACGGCGAAAACAAATTTTCATTTTACGTGATTGAAATTTCGATTGGAGTATTTTCCTTCGTCCCGAACAAAAAAGGTTGTCTTTTACAAAAATATTCCTATGCGTGTCCAGTGATTTCGAAAGTTAACCCACATCCATTCACATTTTATTTTTATAAGATCTTTATTTTCTTTTAGCAAGCATTCATTTGTCATTTTCTACTTTTCTAGATTGTTGACTTATTTTTTACCCTAAGATTAACACACTTGTTTCAGTTATAATTATATATTAGAAATGTGTACTTGCTTTATTTAAATTTTTGACAGATGATTTTCGAGCTTACTAACGGCCTTTATTCGAAATGTAAATTACTGACTCCTCTCTAATTTGTCAAAAAAAAAAATAATATTTAAAAAAAAATTGATAATACAGGGTGGGGCAGAGAGGAGTTACTGATTTCAAAAAATCACTGAAGGCTCCCCAGACTGAGCAGAGGAGCGGGGCGGGTGCCGTTACGTCGGGAAAATAATGCCGTTTTTTTTCATGATATTTTTTAAATGATATCGTTTGACGTGGCGGCCTTGGCGAGCAATACACATATTGACCCTTTGAAAGAAGTTTTCGGCCACTCTTCCCAGCATATCTTGCGGAATTCCAGCGATGACGCCCTCAATCGCCTCGTTCAGAGCTTCAATGGTTCATGATCGAAGTTTGTTTACCTCAACTTTGACGTATCCTTACAGAAAAAAGTCACTCGGGGTCAAATCGGGGGAGCGAGGGGGCCATGGAATATCCTCTCTGCGAACTTTTCATTTGATTTGACAGATGTTATGAAGAGAACCCTGTACATTTTACGCTGTCTGTACGCGTTTTAGAAGTATAATGGTAGTGGTGCTGATTTTAATAAAATCAAATTTTATAATTTTCTTATTATTATTATAATTTACAAGTACAAGTATATTACATTGTATTTAGTAATATAGACGTTGAACATTATAATTGATTTATGATCAATAAGATGGATCAAGGAAAAAAATATTTATCAGATGTAATATTTTTGGTATGCCTCGTTATTCTCCTGTGCCCTTTCTTGTGGAAAACGTTATTTTTTTAAAAATGTTTTTCGACCATGTAATTATCATTTTTTCGCACCCATAAAATTATGTCCCGTCTTTCCAGTTTATAAAAAATGGTCTGATTTTTCGGATTGAAATTTTCAAAAAATCCCCAGGGTTTCAAAAATACGATTAAAAAAAATACAGAATGTCTTAGAATATTTGCCTAAACCGGAATTTAAAAAAAAAAATGTGATGCAATTGGCCTATTAAACAATTATAGTAGGTATATGGTGTAAGCACGTTGTAAAAAATTATCAAAAAATAGTTACACACAATAAATACTGTAAAATTTCTGTTTTGAACTATTAATAATAAAAAATGTCATTTACGGACTGCGAAAGAGAGGCCAGACACCATACGCTTGAAATTCCCGTCAAAATGACAGTTTTAATTTGTGATTGTGTAATTCAAATTGTGTTTTTGTTAATAATTTCTGTTCTAATGACTAAGTCACTATTATATTAGTCTATTATCAATATATTTCATATTATTTTCCGTTTTAATCTATTAATAATGCCATTGTGCACACGAATAAATATTTCAAAATGAGACATTTTTTACAATCCAACTGAATATTACTCGGTTAATTTGATTAAAGTACAATTAAAAAACAAAATATTTAAAAATTATAACAAATTTTTTATTCATGTCTATATTATATCATCTACTTTATACCTACTGTGTTTACGCATTTCATTTGTATATATTTGTGTTTATGTACTTCGATGTACAAATTACAAATAACTGCCTACTACTAATTAAAATTCTGGAAACGAGAATTCAACATCTTCACCTGACCCATACTGTAGCCAGCCCTAGCTCCGCGTGAGATAGTCCTAGTAGATACGCGAAACCAAGCTTGCTGCGGAACGAAATCTAGTTCCAAAAACGTCCGCTCACGACCGCTGATGTGTGAGCGCTATAGTCGGAACCGAAATTATGATTTGCTGGTATGACAGTCTTAAAAAATTATATGTTTGTTTCGAATTACAAAATTTGAAAGCATATTTCATCGCCTTCCAAAAACGGTTTTTAGTTTTCGGATGCGTTCATAAATATTCCATTTATTTTAATTTTTTTGCAAAGTGGAAATATTTAGACCTTCCAACAAAATAGGCCCGAGGCCTGAAGGTTTAATGTCTATACAAAAGACACTAATCGGTTGGTCGGCCAATGTTGCATTGGCCCAACACGTTGGCCTAAGCATCTACTGGCAGCTTAAAATTGTCAACAAATATGCACAATCGTTGCATGCACGCCCAGCAAGACTTTCGAGAGACCGCTCGGTGAGTTCACATTCCCGTTCAACTACTTCATTCTTTTCAAATGTAACATTGTCATAAAAATATTGCCATTATTTTTTTGAATATCTGAAAACTCTCCATTTAAGGTTAATATTAGCTCAATTTCAGTCTTTGAACAAATTGGAATCAGCAGAAAAGGAAATAAGCAGATAAGTCGCACATTTTGATGGAAACCAGAAATGGACTAAATATCGGCGTTCAACGGTTCAAAAGAAACAAAATGGCGCTGATAGGCCATTTTATGACTATGTTACATTTGATGACGATGTTACAACCTAAATCTGATTTCATGACCAAACATAAATTCAAAATCTATTAAGGAGGCGGTCACGGGAACCATTTGTTGAATTATCAACACCTCGGCAAAAGGTCACCCGAAGTGGTTTGTCGTGTCATAGAGTCAAATAGGACACTAGGATACGCGTGATTATTAAGTTTGCTCAGTATCATTGGCTACCACAATACAAACGGTCATAACTCATGACCCATATTTGCAAGAAACCATTTCCTTGATCATTGGACCATCAAATAAAACATCTTTTAAACACTCAACTTTGCATGCAGCCAAAGGCGCAGCAAACAAATGAATATTTTTAATTTCACGAGTTTTTTATCTGCGATAACAGCATTCTGTCAGAAGGTGAGAAAATTACCGCTTTGCAATAAATTCCAAATAAATGGAATATTTCTGAATGTATCCGAAAAATAAGTACCTACTGTTTTTGAAAGGTGATAGAATACGCTTTTAGATATTAATTTTATAAATAAACATAAAAATTTTTGAAATATTAAAAATTTTAATACAAAAGCAAAAATTAAAAAAAAATGATTCGCACCACGTTTTTTCTATCTAAAATAATTACTGATAATGAAAAAAAAAAGGAAAATACAAATTATTTTTTTTTAGACAAATTTATTATAAACATTATTATCACCTCACGTTTTTGTCGTTTCGTAAAATAATAATTAATAAAAAATTCTAGAAATTTTAGATTTCAATATAAAGCATGGAGTTTTCTCTTTCTAACATCTTTTAGATAATATTTTTCACAATGACACTTAAGGGAGGTACAACGATTTATATGAAAACTATGTGAGCTTGGATAAACTTTGATTATAACGGTTAATATCTGTGAAGTGTAGTGTGTCAAATTGTTTTTAAATATAATACTAGCTGACCCGGTGAACTTCATACCGCCTCAGAATCAAAAACGGTCGAATTTAGTCTGTCATTAGCTGAATTCATCTAACTGTCATTAGCTGAATTGAATTCAATTTTTTTAATAAGTTAAAGTTACACAATGAAGCAATTATCGATGCGCAACTGCCCGTGTTTGGTTTTTGTCAGTATCAGAGATGGCGTTGATTATGATGGGATTTTCCTATTTTTCCTCTTACGGGAATTGCATTTCATTTTCTTTATACATGTGAGGGAGATTTATTATAATTATTGTATTTTTCTTTGGAGGGGGGCAGATAAAAATTCACCGTTTGTCTCTTTTTAGACTGTTGACAATTAGTGTGTAAGAAAAAGGGGCAGCACTATATGCTTAAGAACAAAAGCAAAAAATAAAACGCATTGACGTTTGAAGTTTTTGAATTTTTGGAATTCACCCACTCTTCAATAATATACTTACCTATCACAATATTGTTGCAGCTCTTTCAAACGATGAGAGTTCTTTCCATTGAAAATATACGCCGAAAAAGAATTTTCTTCACAACTTTTTTGTCGTGAATTTTTCCGATGTTATAATAGCTATTCTGCTATCATATAAGATCATAAAAATCGGTCAAAAGCCGTTCTTGAGTTAAAAATGGTGTAACTAACCCGACTTTGTTTTGTCTTATATATAAAAATCTCGTGTTTGTGGTCGCACTCCTCCGAAACGGCTTTACCGATTATTATGAAATTTTTTATGTATATTTGGTAGGTATGAGAATAGGTTTTAAAGTATATTTCATACCGCTAGGTGATTAAGGTGTCCCTATAAAGAAAGAAACTCTATTTTTTTGACAACATTTATTTATTTTTATTTTTTATTTGCCATCAAAAAATATCTATAACCCCAAATTTTAACTCTTCTACCCCAACCCTCCATTGTTTTAATCGCGTTTTTAGTATTTTTGTATGAACAAATTTAACCGTCTTTCGTATTTCAAACAGAAAGAAATTATTTATGTTGTTGAATGACAGATGGCGCTACGTCCGCTCATCTAACTCTCATCTACACATGCGCAAGGCATTTACGAGAAGCGTAGCGTCATTTAGTTATTTCATTCACCATCATGTTCTCGCGTGGGCAAACCATCGAGCTTATTTGTGTTGGCTAAAGTCGGACTGACAAAAAATATCGTACACTCAATTGCTCTTCGAAATTAATATTGATTTTCTTTGTTTCATTTTCCTACTTTAGTTGGTGTTTTTTTGTTTTTATCGGCGGTCATCGTCTAAAGCGCTCCATTCCTCTTTCTGTCATCCCATCCCCATACACATACAATACATTCGTTATTTTTTTATTTAACAACCAAAATATAAACTAGAAATAATTTATATGGCAGAACATAATTTGTCGGGTCAGCTAGTTATATCATAAGATTAAGATACATAGTTTTAACTTGACAATGCTTTCTTTTGTCCACAGGTCTAGTTTTTCTCCAATATCGAAGCGAAACAAAACGCGCGCTTCTCCCTAATGAGATTACATCAATTGACACTGTAAAGGCCCTCTTCGTGAGGTCTTTCAACAAGCAACTTACCATGGAATATTTAGATAGCCCCTTAGTTAAGATTTATATACACGATTCATCAAAGGACATGTTCTACGAGCTCGAAGATCTAAGGTAAGATCATATTTTCAAAAATTATGACTTGATATATGTACCTACAATACTATTAATTCATAATAGCACGTAAATCACTTAATTGTATTCGTGAAAATTTCCCAAAAGCGTCGATGACACAGGGCGAGTTTACAAGCTACTATCTGGGAAATTCACTATCTGTTAGTAAACTCGCCCAGTGTCATCGTGTTACTTGCTAACTAGCAGTGACTAGCAGATTGTTGACAATCTACGAAAAAAAGTTGAAAGGTCGTCAACTTTACTCGCCCACACGCTTGCTCGTGATTGGTTTATTTATGTTTCCAACATGGCTTCCGATAAACAGCTGATTTCGACCTTCAAACATCTGAAGAATTAGTTCACGCAGGCGTCGTTATTCTTGTTACTGGCGCTACCAGCGGCCTCAGTTTCCTACGCTTCTGAGCGAGTGGACAGTTTTGTGTGTCATCATGACAATCTTACTCGCCGATTTACCCGCTTTTAAACTTAGTAGATAGTAGCTTGTAAACTCGCCGTGTATCATCGAGGCTTAACGAGAAGAAAGAGAATCTGTTGTTTTCTGTCGTGTTTTAGAATTATTATATTTTGTTAGGTCGCACCTTCGAGATATACGGGACAGGTCCGTGCTACGCCTGTTCGAGTCGGCGGATGTCAGCGGAGGCGCATTTCCTGGTACGCTGGGTTCCGCCGTGGCGCTGCCGCCCCCCGGCCCCTCCGCCACCGGCCCTCCCACCTGGGACCAGGTAACGTACCCCCTTCTGCAGAATATCTTTAGCTTCATCTTCCGATTCGAATTAAACTCAAAATTGTTGTGTAATAGTAAAAAAGGAGGTGGGTTGTTTTCACCTACACACAACACGCATTACATTCATTGCATAGCCGCTTTGACAATTGATCGGAGCAAACAAGACATACCTCCCTTTGCTTCTATTTTCCATGTTTTACTTTGAGAGATGTGCTCTCTGATGTTGAGAAACTTCTTTGAGGGGCAAAATGTCCACTTTGAGGGAAGGACTGCATACTTGCAAAAAAATATTTTATTTATTTTGAGGGATATAATTGTCTTCCTTGGAAGACAATTAATTTTTTTGGAAAAGACTAAAAAAATAGTTAGACGTTCCTTATAAATTTTGTCATTTGATATTTACGTAATAACTAAAAACCGATTTTTATTAATAAGTACAGTGAAGAGTGTGTCCATTGTGATTTGGAATGTTTTTTTGGCACTATTTGTCACTTTGGGGATTTTCAACCAGTAATTTCCCATTCAGGGCCTTCGCTTATGGAGAAACCGAAAACTGTTTGGCAACTCAATTCACGGTGCATCTCAACTTTACGATTTCAGTAATTGTATCAGCTTGATTAACAAAAATATAATAATTAATAATTTATCAATCTTACATAGTATGTAAAAATAATAATGTATCATCCTCCTAAATAATCGATATTTTCCTGCTCTGACACATCGAAAATAACTCGAAAACTTGACAGGTCGTGCGGCGAAACCATGGCAACCTGCCAACCCAACCTCGCACTGAGAAGTTGCCTGTGTGCGGACTGCCAAAGAAATTCGCAAGTTGCTTTCCTGTAAAAAGCGATGAGCTGCCAACTAGCTTTTTTAACTTGCACCATGAGCGGACGGACTTAGCCTTTGAAACAGAAACTTTGAATCGTGCCTTAAGTTATTCCAGAATCAATAAAATTTACTTTCTGTTTTAAGTTATGATGTCTCATAGTGCTACGGTCCATTTCAAAGCTAGGGACTCAAAAAAAAGGATAGAGGCCCAAATAATTAAAATGTCTGTTGTACAATCAATGCAATGTTATTATTGGCAAAAAATGCTTCTCAGAAATAATCACAGGTAACGATGTACAAAGTCAAAAAATTGGCAAAAAATGCTTCTCAGAAATAATCACAGGTAACGATGTACAAAGTCATTAGACACGATGCACTTCGTAATATTGGAAAGTGCAAATCAATCAGTTGTTTTGCAAAGCTTTGAGTGTGGGTATCGGTAGGATTTTTTGTTTGCTCACACTCTGAAATTTTCAAAACGACTGATTGGGGATGCACACATACAATAATATAATACACCATTAAATGACCTTGTTCATCGTTACCTGTAATTATTTCTGGTAACCATTTTTTTGGAAAATGAGCTCCTTGCAGTTGTAAGCCAACTGTATGAATTTACTTGGTGACGTAGCACGGGTGCCCGATTTCATGGGTCTTGGCGGTGGATGCTTTTGTCATCGGAAGAGACTGGTTGAGGGCGACCTTTTGACCTCTCCAGCCGAACTCTCTCTATCCATCGCCTAGAACCTTGCACGTAAGGGAAAGAATTCATACCTTCAACACTCCTGAACAGTTCCATGCCAACTCAGAATCAACTCAACTCAACACCTCTTTGAAAAGTCATTAAAACTTATGATATATATATTTTTTTAAATATGCCATAACCTAATCTAACGTAATCCATTTAACCATTTTTTGTTTTTTTTTCATCACTTTCAATGACTTTTCAAAGGAAGAGTTCATTCTGAGTTGTCCGGTCACCCTCCTAAACATGTTGACCCCCGATAAATTTATCTGTCTACGTACCCCTAACACCTTTTTCCTTCCCAAAACTTTCTCTCCTTCCATTCCCTAAAAATACCCTCCACACAGCGTCCTTAAAGATGACACTGTCCCAACTCTTGAATTGAACCGCAGCACCACGTGTTTCTTGAAACGTATTTCTTCCGCAGGATCAGAGCTACTTCAGCGAGCCCGAGTTTGAGTCCGACTACCACCATCAACACATCCACAAGAGCAAGGTAGGATTTTTCCTTTTTCACTTTTCAAACTGTGAACATGCACAAAATACGCAAAATGAGAATGGGGTCACCATAAAAATAAAAATATTTTAACTTTAAGTTAAATTGTGATTGTGGTATTGATTGCGTAAAAATAATAATTACATTCAAACAATATCAAATTCCAAATATACAGAATGAAAAGAAGTTAATTTTAATTTTTTAATATTTTTTCCTGGAATACGTCCACAATTCAAATTACGCAAATAAACTTTTTCCATAAATAAAATTAGATAGTTTTGTCCTTGATACCTTATATGTTTGCGATTGTGTTGGAAAATAATATTTACTTACGAATATGAAGATGGACGCTAAGCATGGACAAAGAAATTAAAAATTTTCCCAAAATATGAGATTGATAAAAATGGTCATAAGTACTTTGACACGCCAAACTTTAATGCAGACCTCGATGCAGGAATCGCCACAATCGGCGAGTTTAAGGTCCAAAAAGCGGTACTTCCTCTCTGTCACACGTATGTTTTACGATTCTTTCTCTTTCATTTTCTTAACCATTGTGAAGTCAATAAAAGTCAGTCAGTTTCTGCTTCTGACGTGTTACCCGTCACCGTCATCGTGTGATTAATCCCGTCACTGTTTATTAGGCCGGTGCAAAGACAAACCTTGCAACCTCCTAAACCGAAGCATAAACTGTAAAAATAAGAGGTTTCACGGGACCCCTCAGCAAACCACAGTGCAGTGGGAAAGATACAAACGCAAACGCCGCAAAACGCAGCTTGCGGTTGCTTTATTCCTTTCCCATAATTCGTGGCTCGTCTCACGTCTCGGTTCGCAAACGTGAACGCAGCATTAGGTCCTTACTTTGTTATTTCCTTACTTTGAATTAAGTTCGTACATTTAGTTTCTTCGTGAATAAATTATATTTATTCAGTTTCACATAAAATGCAAATGATTTTAAGCCCTTAGTCCGTATGGACAAAATAACCGCTTTTCTTCTCCAAACAAGGCAACGGAGTTGTATTTAAATATAAATCCGACCAAAAAATAAGAAACTAAAAATTTTGAAGTGAAAAATTCTTTAGCAACGTTGTGATTTGAAACTCGATGAAACCAAAAATAGCGACACCAAAAATAGACTAACCCATACATCTATATGGGATTTAGCTTGCGAAAGAATGATATAGTATAAACAGTCTATTCTCTGTGCGGTGCGTCGTAGCCTATCGGCCTCATCTTTGTGCGGTACTCTATATATATTATTGCGTACTCTATGTATATTCGTTATTTATTTTTGGGATGTTATGCCGTGTTGCGCTACCTCCTTCTTTAGCTAACGTTTCGGACAGCGTTACAGGGTCCATTATCAGGGCAGATGCGTGACATCTAATATGATAACAGCTTCAACAATAAATGTAAAGTAGTTCAGTGGGTAAGACTCTTGACTCACAATCCGGAGATTGCGGGTTCGAACCCGGCATGCGCAAATAAATTTTATTTGATTAATTTGTGCTATTTCACAATTAATTCATTTGTAGTATATTTGCGATATTCAATATATAGTATATTTGCGGCATGTTCCAGAGTGGAAGATACTATCAGTATCGCCCTGGTGTAAGACCACCATTCAGAATTGAAACGTTGCTTGAAAATGGCTTTAGCCGTGTTTGGTGACCAGATATGAATAGCCAGGTACTTCCCAACCTTCCTCTTCCCCACCTCCTTCCCCTCCCCACTACCTTCAGCCTCACAACATACCCCAATTGGGGATGCCATAGTCTCACTGGCTCCAGACGGGAGCAGTTGAGATTCTTGTGCGGTATTCACTGTAAAAAAAAAAAAATGGACATGGATCACCTGGCGGCAAATACCATAACCAAATAGGCCAAACCCTTATTTAAACAAAAGGGGCGACCAGTATCACAAATGTAAGAAATTAAAGAGGAACTAACTGTGATTCGGGTCACTATTTGTTAGTATAGTAGCTAGCTATAGATATGCGGAATAGCAAAACATAGAAGATGTAATCAGACAAGTTTGCCAAAGCTAAACGATAATATAAATCGATGCTATTAAAACACCAGAAGGGTTGGAAAGATATCATGACTCACTGTCAACACACCCACCGAACCAACTGAGTGATCAGCTCTTCCCAAATGATTTAGAAGAGGATTGGACCAGACTCATAGGTGTACTGCTGATAACGGCGGAATCAGACATTGGAAATAGTATATAGTAATAGTTAATACAAGAAAAATGATCTAAGAAAATAATGTACGGAAAGAGGAACAAGAGCAAAAAGGCAAACCTATGAACAAGCACGAAGAGATGCTAACTATTTGATTAAAAGAAAGAAGAGAGTATATTTTAACAACATATTGTTGAAAATGGAAAATGATTTTGCAAACAACAATCCACGTGAGACATATAAAGGCGTCAACGTATTTAAAATGAGCATCAAACCCAACACATCCTTGTGCAGAGATAGTAGTGGAGACATAATAGGAGAAAAGGAAAAGATTAAGACTTGGTGGAAAGAGAATTTAAACAGTTCCTACATCCCAATAACAACCTGACAATCGAACCAACTCACATTCCGGACAAGCTAAATAGTGATGAAGTGACTAGAGCGTCATCAGAGGCATAAATAAGGGCTGCCCTAAAGAAATTGAAAAACAATAAAACACCGAGAGGAGACAATATCCCGGCAGAGCTCTATATGGAAACGAACATCTGAAGAACCAGCTACACAATCTCATTGTAAAAATATGGACCGCCGATAGAGTACCAGAATAATGGTAATAAAAGAATAGCATAATAGCAAACTAGCCTAATGTGCCCCATACATACAGAGGGAGACAAATTGAAATGTGAAAATTGTAGGGGAATATTGCTACTTTGTACAGCGTATAAAATTTTCACAAGAATTCTGAAAGAAAGACTAGAACGCCACTCAGAGAACTTGCTGTGAGAGTAACAGGCAGGTTTCAGGAGGGGGAGATCCACCACTAATCAACTCTTCACTACTGAATTCGACATAGACATATATCAACTACTTAATTACTTCAAACAGGCTAATGACAGCACAGATAGGGAGAAAATATAATATGAAATACTCCTAAATTTAGGAATACCCCCCCAAAATAGTCAAGCTTGTAAAAGCAATAAAGGTCGGCTTACGGTGTAGAGTAAGGGTAGGAGGTGAAACAACGGAGAATTTTAACGTCTCCCAGGGGCTGATACAAGGTGATGACTTAGCACCCACTCTTTTTAATATTGTACTCATCAGTACCGACTCAAACATTTGCTACAGAAGCAATCAAATAGTCGGCTACGCAGACGACCTTAAAGGCTGTAAGTGGAGGTTGGTTTGCAAATAAATGAGAGTGAAACTATAATCATGATGCAAACCAGAATCCCACACCGCACAATAAAAGATAAAGTGAAATTTAAAAACACCAACTTCAAAGTGGTCGAAGAGTTTACCTACCTGGGCTTCAACATAACGCAGGACAACCAAGATCCAGTAGAAGTAAGAAAGCGCATCACAGCCACTAACGATACTTACTTGGTGTTGCTGCCAGTGTTCAAATCCCGAAACGTCCATAGGAAAACCAAAACAACCCTGTATAAAAGAATTTTAGAACGGTTTTGGCCTATGGATGTGAGGCGGGAACACTGACAGCAAAGTCTGCGGAACAGCTGGACACCTGCGAAAGAAAGGTACTTAGGAGCGGTGCGAGAGGGAGAGGCATGGAGAATCCGCCACAATGATGAGCTCGATGATATCTACCAAGCTCCCAGACTCTCTACCCATTTAAGGCTCTAAAGACTAAGATGGGCCGGATATGTGTACCTACCGAATGCCAAGCACGCGAATACCTGAAGTACCCTAGTACGTAAGTACCTGAGTACCGGAAGTAGGTTCTAACAGGACACCCGGGAGGTAAACGAAAAGCGGGCAGACCTAGGCTGAGATGGGAGGATGATGTCAGGAAGGGTGCAAGATGTCTACTCCAAGTTGCAGATTGGAAGACGACGCGCGACGGCCGAGGAAAGAGGGCGGTGGTGGCTTATCTTGAAAGAGGCCAAGGCTCGAAGCCTTTTAGAAATGGGTTATAGAGTCATTGAAGAGTACTGAGGCCGTTAATCTTCATATTCGTAAATAAATATTATATTCGAACACAATCAAGCATAGAAGGTTTCAAGGATAAAAACAACAATTTTTATTTATGGACAAAGTTTATTTACGGTTTTTAATTTCAGAAAAAAAAATGTTACAAAATTGAAAAGAACTCGGTATGGCTTTTCATTTCTGTGGGGTATTATTATATATTCGAACCGAAAGGAATTGTTTTGAGTAGGTAGTACCTAGCCTTGGCCACAAGCTTTATTACATCATTTTTCTTTTCATTACCTTTTTCGGAATGTTATTAATATATATTTTTTTATTTTTAACTTAATGAGTAAAACCTGAAATTGTAACATTTTAATTAATGACGGAAATATTAGCGAAACTCAATCGAAAATCTGAAACTTAGAAAAACGGAAAAAAGCTACGGTCACATCTAGGACTCGAATCCAGGACCTACGCCTTGCCGGGCGGAACTCTACCAACTGGGCTAATGTGTCCCTATCCGATTCGGTCATATCTGTATCATAATACTTGGACTGAGAACAACCAACATCATCTTCATTTTCTTATCACGTATTTTTATAGGTTGCTATCTGTACGTATGTTTACGTATCTTCAATTATTTTTATATCGTATCTTTAATATTCTTCAATTTTTACCGTTAGAAATAAACATAACAAATTTTAAAAAATACAATTTTGAATTTAAACATAAAAAGTTTTTAAAATGGCTCACCTTACGTTTTTGTAACCTAAATTACTGATAACATAACGAAAGAAACTCGAAACACAAATTCATTATAAATTTTTTGTAGCCTCATTTTTTTCTCATTTACAAAAGTAATTCATCAAAATTTCACGAAGTTTTATAAATTTTTCTTAAACTAGGGTTGGAACCTTTGGTTTCACGGAAGTGGACAAATTAATTCTTCTGTGGGTAACTTTTAGATTTGAATAATTCAAATGTACCTTCACCTTTATGGAACCAAAGTTCCGAAAAAAAAAATGAAACTTTGAGAATTTTTATACATTATTTTTATTTGAAATGACAAAAAGAGAGTCGACGATTATGTTTATAATATACTAGCTTACCCGGAAAACGATGTTCTGCCATATAAATTATTTCTAATGAATATTTTGGTTGTTAAATAAACAATAACGAATGAATTGTAAGTGTGTGGGGATGGGATCTATGACAGAAAGAGAAGTGGAGCGCTGTAGAAGATGACCGCTTCACTGTAATACACGCACACTTGAAATAAATCGTACAAAATGTTACATGCACTTCGTTGTGATACATGACAAATGCCGAATGAAATGTCAAAATGACGCAACGCGACGCTTTTCGTGAATGACTTGCGCATGTGTGGATGAAAGTTCGATGAGGCGGACGTAGCGCCATCTGTCATTCAACAACATAAATAATTTCGTTTTGTTCGAATTTTCGTTACGTTAAATTTGTTCAATACAAACAAATAACAAATGGTTCAAACAATACAAATACTAAAATCGCGATTAAAAATGTGAGGGTTTGGGTAGGAGGGTGAAAATTTGGGTAATTTTTTTCTGGAATGGGATACCCTAATCACCTAATGGTATGAAATATACTTTACGACCTATTGTCATACCTCCTAAATAAACATAATTTTTTTTATAAAAATCGGTCGAGCCTTTTCGGAGGAGTGCGACCACAAACACCGTGACACGAGATTTATATATATATATATATAGATTTAAGATTACGTTTATAATAAAGTATATGTATTTCATCATCATGAATCATTTTTATTTTTTTTTATGATTTCAGAAAAAAAATGTTTATTTAAAAAATTATACGTTTAATTCCAATTATTAAATTTGTAAGCGTATTTCATAACCTTTCAAAAACTGTTTATGGTGTTCGGTTGCGTTCAGAAAAATTCCATTTATTTGGATTTTTTTGCAAAGCGGAAAAATTTGGACCTTAGGAAATAGGCCCAAGGCCCGAGGGGTTAGGTTTTTTATGCGGTTGTAACATAATAAAAATAGATGTAGTTAAAGTTTGATATGAAAACTCTAAATAATAGTGGTTTACGCTAATAACCAATGTTAGGTGGATAAAAGAAACACATTTATTTTATTGGTTTTATTAATTTTATAAAAACAGGTAAAAAATACAATAATAATTATAATATCTTACATCAATATAGATACGTCATTAAAATAAGAATTATGAAGCACCCACTAATGATTTTTATAAATGCAAGCAAACGTTTGTTTTCAAATTTGTTAAAAACATTTAAATTTTTTTGATAGTAGGTACCTCGAAATGACACAGTTATTTCGTTATAAATGGATGATAAATATACGTAATACTAAGCATAGTTTATTATACAAACAAAAACTCACAAAAGCTTAATATTTGATGCTAATAAAGATGAAGTTTTTAATGATTTTGCAAACGATTTCATTCGTTAATTTCATTCATTCTTGTTCGTAAACCACGTACACATTACACACTTGTTAAAATGAGAAATGGGTAAAAGTACGAAGTTAGGATGAAAAATTACTTAAATTATTGGAAATATTTACATTGCTTATTTGCGTCCATTCTCGGTAAAAAACCTCAAAATATAAATATTACAAATCTGTAATAATTTAACATTTGGTTTGAAGTATTTGTAGAAGCTTGGCGTTATCGAATATGATAGCGATGATTACCCTCAGGTGACATATTCACAAAATGTTGTAAGTGTAGCTTTATCCCTCTTAGAAAAGCATTTATTGGTCCCTACGGATTGGGACCTGTCCACTGTCCTGAATCCATTTGCTGTATTTCAAGACAATTTTAAATGATTGTTGTATCACCTTGTCAGGAGTCAATTTTTCCCCTTGTCACCTAATCTAAAACACTTTTTTATTCTTATTCTAACTTTTTTTTGTACAGGAAGAAACTGCACAATATATTACCATCCTTGATACAGGCGTCTACAAAGAGATGCATGCGTGCTCTACTTCTATTTAAAATGGTTGCTCTTCTCCAACCAATTAATATTCTTCTATTGTCTTAAAACGTAACCTCTTTCTTGTGAAAAAGACAACAACAGAAATAAAATCACAGTAGGTACGCTTCGTCAATGTCAAATCTTCGTCAAACATAAACATTTTCATGAGTGGAAGAAATGCATAATTTCGGGTCCAAGGAAGGTTCACTTGTTTAGTTTGTTGTACGGTGCAAGTGAGTGTTGTGTTCAGAAGGACTTGCAGGCTGGCACCGCGGGATAGTAGAGTGCACCGCTGAACAGCTTCTTTGGGGTATGCCTCCAGCTCAAAATGAGCGCCTTTTGGAATGGCTCCTCGGAGCAGCCGCTGCAAATGTCCATCACGGCGCGCACCTCGGCCTCCGCGGGCTCTCTTTCGTCAACCTAAGATGCAATATAATAAAGTCATTAGTAAATACATATAAATTAACTGCACAAGTCCAAGTTGGGACCGAGCTGCCTGCTTACTAATATCCCCAAATTAGATGTTGTGAAGTTGTCTAGGGAGTGGGTGAACGTTTTAATTCAGAACTGTGTTATTTCACCATGGCGATAATGAGACGATCTTCCATTCAATGCGTTCTCCAATTTGTTGATTCTAGATTAGATTCTATATCAAATTAAAGTCCTCATTTAAATCTTTGGACAGGTAACATAATATATGCCGTGCCATACAGGATGTCCCATAAACGTCTTATATTGTAATGTTTGTAAGACAGAAACAATTTCATCTGGATATTTTTATCAAAACCAAAAAGGAAAGCACGTTTTCAAAAACTTTGCATTGTTGTGAACTTTAAGTTTACATTGAAATATTGTTGAAAGTTAAATGCCATTCATGTGAAAAAATCAAAACATTTGTATTTCTATAAATAATAATAAATATTTGATATATAAATTTCATGCACATTTAATTTCTGTATAACTGTATTATTTATCTTAAAAAAATTTCTGATCTTACCATTTCTTTCTGTAAATTCTGTACGGGGATGTTTTCGCCGAGCCCCGCCAGGCCAATGAGTAGGGACTGCTCGAAGGACTCTCCGTCGGAGATTCCATCGTCCACTATGGACCCATCGGAGAGCGCCACCAGTCCTCTCTTGGCCTGCCGCTTTGATTCTCCCTGTTCGGCTGAAAATACACAATAAACACACATAATAAAATCTTAATAATTGATAAATTTTGCTTTGAAAATAGTTCGGTAGCGATTGAAATAATATTAATAATTACTTCATCGTTTTTTCAATCCTCTGTAGTACCTACAGGTACGCACCAAACATAAATGCCGCCCTGAACTAGATAAGATCCTTTCTCGCGCAGGTACAGTCACTTTACTGATTTAAAAAGTAAGTAAAGAAAAATATGCGTAAAACATACGTGCGGTGGAGAAAGGCGTGAGCAGGGAGGCTTGCCGCTTTCCGTTCCTTAAACTCGCCAACTGACAACTGACGTTGATACGATATATGTATCAACGTCAGGTTCGCATTAAAGGTTGGCGTGTACTATACTTGCCTTATTTTAGGCGCAAAGTAAAACATGTCTTTGTGGTCTTCGATAATATGGTATTTAATTATAAACGTTACCACAATGTTGTGAACACTACGAGCGTAAATTCTTATTTCTTCCAAGAAATTATTATTCAAAAACTGTGATTGTAAGGGGTAAATGTAAATTCCAAAAAATAATGTTACGAATTTGCACTCCTTTTAGGGTTACAAGTTTTGCAGTAAAATTATGTTAGCGTGTCGTGCATGTATATTACACATATGTCGTCTATTTTGAATATATGTAAGTGATACACACTTTTCGTCGATTCAATAAAGTAAGGCAAAATACTTACCAATGATTTCAGCGGCCATTTCAATCTCGGGGTTGTCTCGTTTATTCCTTTTGCTGTCCACTGGTTCCTTGACCGCTACCGTCTTTGCGCTCTTGTCATCCCTCTTGAAGAGGGGGTGACTTCCGGTGGGGAGGTCCAAGAACTGCACGTTAGCCGGGTACACCAGGGGGCCCTGGTACAGTCTGTTGCCTGGCAGGCCGCCCCCGGGGAACTTGATAAGCTGCGGGTTGCCCTGCGCCCTCTGAAGGTTGAAGTTGGATACGCTAATCCTGTTGCTGTTAACTTGTGCGTTGAGCAGTTGCTCGGATATAGATCTGGCCGGGTTAAACTGGCCATTGACCAGCTGCGCGTTGATCTGGATACCGTTGGGTAGCTGCGCGGGCACGAACTGCGGGTTTCCGCCCAGGTTGAGCTGCAGCATGGGATTGATCTGACCGCCGATGAGGAGATCGTTGGGGCCGGGGGCGGGCGTGGGCGGGAAGGGTAGCGCGGTGGTGGTCTCCAGTGGGGAGCCATTGTGGTCGAAATGATGGACGTGGTGATGCTTGTGGTCCTTGTGTGCCTTGCCAGCCGTCAGCGCCACGTGGTACATCTGCACCATGGTCACCTCGCCCAGCATTCCTGCCACAGCTAAACAGACAATGTTACGCTCATTGTTACGAGAGAGAAAGGAAAATACATGTGTTTAAATATGTGTCAAATTATTATGAATATTCAGCAGGGAGATTTTTAATTTTTTTCAATTATTCATCTTTATTAATTTTAGACCTACAATTTGTTTTGTCCTTTGCCTGTCTCACTAGGAGAACCTGTGTTGAGAGCAGGCGCTTAACATGATGAGCAGTTTATAATAATAGTACATACAAAGTACAAAATACAAATAACAACCCAATATTACATTTAAAGTAATCATCACCGTACTATTGAAAAAAAAATTTATAAGTTAGTTTTGATAAAATCTTTTATATTGGATCTGTTTTGGCTGATAATCCAGTACCTACTTGGTGTCAAATTTATATTTAAGATACATTTTGTTTTGTGTAATGGCTGGTGGAAGCGTGGAAGTGCATTTATTTTGTTGCAAAGTATCTAAAATTTCTTTGGCCAAAGGTTGTTTTAGCAAAAGGGATAAGTAGGAAATTATTGCCCTTTGGTTCTAGTATCTCGAGCAGTTCGGACGATTATTTCATTAACATTCCGAAAACGAAAATAAAGCTTTTAAAAATCTACATTCCGATTAAAAACTTAATATCAGATATGCAATAATATTATTATACACTACAAACAAATTTTCATGAAAATTAACTACGATAAAATCATTTGATTTGCAGTAGTACCTAAGTCAGTAATAAGTGAAATGGCGGCTTGGCATCAATAACAGCATTCATGTTGGAGAAAAATTACATCTCGCCTGGGTAATTTGATTCCGCATACTGTGATTTACTAATTCGATACCTATCATTGTTCCGCAGAATACCAATTTTGGGAGGCTGGAATTGTTGAACCGAGAGTTAAGGCTTTGGTCAAATGATGATTTTGTTCCTCCCTCTCCTAACTTTATTGAATTGTTGGCATTCAACAAACAAATCCTGTTTGTTGAATGTTCCAGTTCAATTTGAAATTGCGTTTCACGACTGACGTGGAAAATCTATTTGAAAAACGATGTTGCACGGTCAGTTTCATTGTCATTAAAAAAACATCAAATAAACTCGGCTTTGTTGACAACATCTTGATTTGACTCTGTACTGCCCAAAGTTGGTGAAGCTATGTCCCCAACCCTGTATACTTTATTATCAAATACCATGAAAACATATTTTCTCAGTGAGATTACGCGGTTACCTTTGTGATACTGGAACCGTTGAAATTATTTCTCTAAGGAACCGGTTATATTTATTTTTGGAATTTTTTTCTACTTTTGAAGTAAAAAATTCTTTAGCACCGTTGTGATTTGAAACTCGATGAAAAGAAAAAGCGACACTAAAAGAGACAAACACATACATCCACAGGATTAGGCCTACGAGATAACGCGATAGAATAATCAGTCTCCTCTTTGTGCGGTGCTTTGTAGCCTTCCCACTCTTGTCTACTTTAGTTTGCTGAAGGTTTCACTTCTACCGCGCGTTAATATTTTTTTACTTTACTTCTTTAGCACCGTTCTGATTTCCACATCTATAGGTGTTGCCTGCGAGACAGTGAGATAAATATATATATATAGTGTATACATAATATAATAAAATAAAATATATATATATAAATATATATATAAATAAATATATATATAGTGAGACAGACTATTCGATGTCCTCTTTCTGTGGTGCTTCGTAGCCTATCGGCCTCCTCTTTGTGTGGTGCTTTGTAGAATAAAATAATTTTTAAACTTTGTAATAATATTATAAAAAAACGAGTGTGCTTTAGACCACACGACTGAAGTAAAACTTCTTTAGCTCCATCGATATGACAGTAAGAGAGAAAGAAAATGTGCGCGCGCACTGCTCTCTCTTGCTCCTACAGTGTGACAATAGGCCTGCTCTGTGTCTTAAATATACGTAACTGGCTATGAGAGAAAAAGACAAAGAAAAACGCCATATGTGCCAACTATTTATTTCTACCTATCCCGTAAACTAATGAGAACAACAATTTTAAAAATTACCTACTTTATGTCAACTACTATATTTTATGGACTATATTTTGTTTCTTATATTTTATGTTACCTGTATTTTGTTAACGCTTATATTTTATGTAACCTAAATTTTTTTTTTTTTTTTTTTCAATCCTTATATTTTATGTAACCTATATTTTGTTTTTAACAAATATTATGTTACTTGTATTGTGTATTGTATTTTGTAAACCCATTCTTTTCACTGTAATTAAAAAAAAAATGTACTGCATTCTATGTAAAAGCCCTATGGGCGTTTAAATAAATAAATAAAATAAAAATAAAAATAAATAAATAAAATAAATAAAAAGTGTGCTCGCACCTCTCTCTCTTGCCCCTACAGTAATATACGAAACGTAACTCTCTCTCTTTCTATCTTCACTAACTTATATATATACCTCTCAACTACTGTTCGCCTAGCTTTTCGTAACGCTCTTGTCACGCATTCACCAGTTCACTCCACAAGTCAAGCGTGCGTAAAGAAGTTTTACTTCAATAAATGAACCCTACAATTATTCTACTCCTGATACTCTGCATTTGTCTCATTCTCTCGAAGTTTTATTTTCTGAAGGTTTCACTTCTACCACGAGTAAACTGCACACATCATTTTTTTATTCGGAATATCTTCTAGCCGCACCCATTCCTGAACGGGAAATCGAACAACAGATGCGCGACGTTCCGGACGCCTGTGATATTATTTGGTCACTTAATTCATTGGTGATTTTTCTCGGTTTCTTTCCCAGTAACCATGATTTATTTATTAGGTATATACTCGTTGAATACAATATTGAGTATAGGAAAATACTACCTTAATTTTAGTTTATTTATTATGTCAACCATGAGCACTTAACACAGCAGAGTCGTGATCTCCATTAAAGTGAAAGCTCTTTTTTACTTAGCATCACGTTATAGTGGATTAATATTTTTTTGCAACGTACCTATATCAGAACCATTCAAACTCACATATTTATTGTACTCAAGTAATTAAATATTAATTGTCAATCATTTTGCGGGCGCCTTTCGCTTCCTGCTGTAAGCGGTAAAGAGATATCTTCGTTCGAGTTCTAATATATAAATTACGTGCCTAAATTTCCGTTTACGCTTACCTATATTACAATATTCGTAATAGTTGCAGCGTGCTCCAATTTATGGCAGCATTTTTACTTTTTTAAGTATTGTTACTGGATTTTATTTTGATCGAAATGGACGCGACATCTTCTGCAATTGGAAGGTTGAAAGAACCTAAGCGAAATCCGAACACTAAGTTTGGTGATCGTGCATTCGCAGTATCCGGCCCCGAAGCTTGGAATAAACTTCCTATGGAATTGAGATGCATAACCAACTCAGCGGAATTTAGATCCAAACTGAAAACTCACTTTTTCCGATACTCCTTTCCATAAATTCGTCATTCTATTTAAACTTTGCAATTTTTAATAGTTTTCTTTTCCTCTTTGTTTATAGTTAACTCAATCTGTTTAATGTAATATCTAATAATATAATCACCTTAATGCAGTAAAGATCGACTATTAAATTTATTAATTTATTTAAAATATGTATACCTTCCCGTAAATCCAGTTAACCTTCATTATACTTTTTGCACCCGTATTCTCGAATTGTAATATTGTGTAAAAACTTCCTACTTCTTCTGGCGCTAATCTTAATTGTAAATATGTGTGTTAATAAGTCACTAGTTTTAGGTTAGAATCTATATGTCTTAGTCATAAGTCACTAGCTTAGTCTTAGATGTAAGTCACTAGTTATAATTGTAAATCTTAGTTGTAAGCCAGTAATATAAGTAGCTATAAGTCTTAGATGTAAGTCACTAGTTGTAATTGTAAATCTTAGTTTTAAGCCAGTAATATTAATTCTTTTATATATTATACAGCGCCCTTGAGGTGATTTTCCACGAAAACGCGCTATATAAATTAGCCAATTATTATTATTATTATACTTTGCAAAGAGCATGATAAACTACGTTAGTATGGGTTCCAATTAATGTAGTACTTTTGTGGATAGAAATACTTCGTGTTTCCTTTACTTTCAATTAGGAAGAGAAAATACCACTATTCAAATTCAAATTTAAAAGTTTTCTTCTCCAATCATTGCAAATACCCTTTGTGGCGTCATTTTTAATTAAATGTAAACAAATTACTTAACTAAAAAACTATTATGAACTTATTATTTGTAACTATTTAAATAGTGGTGTTTTAAAAAGTTATTTGTTTTCATTTCATTAAATGTTTACCTTTGTGAAACCAAAGTTTCAAAGCGTAATTTGAAACTTGGATTTTTTTAATGTTTTTAAGTAAACAGTAAAAACGCAAGGTGAGTCGTTTATAAAACTTTATGTTTGAAATATGTTTATATTTATGAAAATTAGTATATTAAAATGTAAGTGGATAAACAGGTCTTTAAAACACGCGCGATTTTTCGAGCACGACGGCGTAGCCGAGTGCTCGAAATAAAGCAAGTGTTTTAAAGACCAGTTATCCACGAATACTTTACGCTATTTTTTTTATTGGTACACTTTGAAAACATAAATATTGATATTATTATTAAAAATTTGGAAATAAGAACTATTAATGAATTCGTGATGTGACATCACAATATCTTGTTGTCATGGAAATGAAAAACACAAACATTCATTTGCAATCTGTCACATAAGATAAATAGTTGACATCACAGTTTTTACTAGTTATTGTGTTTTGTAAAATGAGTTCTAACATTGATAATTTAAATACCAAATCAGAATCGCGGTTAATACCTGAAAAATCCAAAGACGTTTATAAAAAAGAATATGAAAGGTTCATAACATGGATGGAGGAGCAAAACGTAGTAGATGTAGATGAACGAGTTGTGCTTGCTTACCTTCAGAAAATGTCGGAACAGTACAAAGCATTGACTATGTGGGCCATACATTCGAAATTGCAATGTCTGTTGAGGATAAATAAAGGGGTTGATTTAAAATCATTTGTGAAAGTGCATGCATTCATGAAGGCAATTAGCAAGGATGACGTTGCTAAGAAGGCGTATGTATTCAAAGAAGATGTTGACATTTAGACTTCACATTTTGTTGATTTGTTGATGTTGCCATGGTAACTTTAAAAAACGCGCGTCCCATAAAGTGCGATTTAAACACGCTAGAGCGTACTTTAAATGAGTAAAAAAGGGCACCAATAAAAAAAAATATGTTTATTTAAAATTTAAAATTATAAGACTTCAAAGCTTACTTAATTACCTTCTTAAAACGGTTTTTAGTTTTCGAATGCGTTAAAAAATATTCCATTTATTTGAATTTTATTGCAAAGCGGAAATATTTTAATCTTTTGATAAAATAGGCCGGAGTCCTGAGGAGTTGAACGTGGGACAAATAACGTCCTACCGATTCATTTTACATTTTAATTCACTTGCGAATACTAGACATAAACTTACTGATGTGACGATGAAAGAGCTTGCAGTGGGAAACCGATTATTTACTTTGCAGTATTAAAACGACGAACATTATCGTATCGTCGCTCACTCTTACTTAGTTTCGGATGTATGTTGGCGTTAAAAGAGAAATTAAAAATGGTTTTTATCCATGAAATTTGTGTTTTCGTTTGTAACCTAATGAAGTTCAAATTAGCGTTAACTGCTTTATTGGTAATTAATACCTCTGTTAGAGATACTCAGGATTTATATAATCTCTCATAATCTCTGCAGTAAAGGAGGGGTCACCATTAAATCTGGTCCGATTTTAAGCACTCAGTAATTCCGATAGTTTCTAATTAAACACACCACAAAACTCGTAGTTACTAGTTAGTACGTAGTTGCTACTACCTACGCATTTGCTACTACGCCGTTATTCAAATCATAGAAATGATCTCACATGCGGTTGTCACTTTTTGAAGTTTGTCTCTGCACTGAATTTGTGACATTATAGTTTTTATGTCACAGTTCCTTGGTAGAAACAGGAATTCATTAATATAAAATGAATTCATTATTAAATTATTACTAAACTAGGTCATTCTTATGTTGACTTCTAAGTGGATAAAGTGGTGTTTGGTTGACTGGTAAGTTGTTGAGTGGAATATATTCCGAACCGGAGCATCTTGTAATGGTTTTTCCGGTCGGTTAACGCCCGCGTAGATGTTTTTATGGTGATTCAAGCCGAAATAGTATCTTCCAACTAATTGCCCGGCTATAAACGGAATAATTTCTGGACAGAGTGTGAATTAAGAAGTTTTGCGGAATTGTATTTAAGCATTGTTCATTAATTATATTTTCAAATAAGGCATCTTTGTTCTATATTTTAGTGTCGAAACCCTAGACTCGTAAAACCAGTTAACATAATAAATGAATGCATCTGCGCACCAACATGAGAGTTACAGATATGAGATCATGAGAGGGACACCTTTTGACCTCTCCAGCAAGGCTCTCTCGGAATATCGCCTTGCACCACAGTTGGAGGAATAGATTCATTCGTCGCTTCCTCCTGGACGCACTGACCCCCAGATTCCTACCCACCTTCATACCTTTTTTCCTTTCCAGAACTCTCTCTCCTTCTTTTCCCAAAAAAACATTTTTCTCACAGAAGTTTTTTTTTCTCAGTATCTCGTGTGTGGAAATAATGTAAAAAAACATGTGTGCAGTTCACACGCGGTAGAAGTGAAACCTTCAGAAAACTAAACTTCGAGAGAGTGAGACGAATGCCGAGTATCAGGAGTAGGATAATTGTATGACACAGTATACTCAAAGATGACATAGGCCCTGAGAGGGGAATTATTTTATTCACGGCCTCCTGTGTGGAGCTAATGTAAAAAAAAAAAAAAATAGGATATTTTTTATATCATCGTTTTATGTGAAAATTCACTTTAAAAGCGGTGCGCTAATTTAACTTATGCTTTTTTATTATTATTTATCTACTTATTATTTATCCATACATAAAATTAATGAATCTGAAATTATCCATTTTTATGTACTTCCACGTATTTGATTATTTACAATGTCGATGAATAAGAGATCGAAATATTTGCGCAATTATGGATTAAATAATAGTGTAATATATTCTGAATAATAGTAATATGGGTTCTGTTTGATTGCAATCTAAATTTATTTATTTATTTATTGCTTCTTCACAATTTATATACATATATTTTTAGCATGTAATTATTAACCCCACTAGGGTTCGCCTGTATCGGGGTTAATAATTTCACAATTTAATAAAAATAATACACGCAAATATCGGTCATGCAAAACAGTTAAGTAAAAGCAAAATAATAAAATTTAAAAATAAAATAATAAACAGAGAACATAATAAGTGATAAAAATATATGAATTAATAACAAAGTGTTGAGAGATCAGACAAAATGTTCTCATTCATTATATCATTAGTTCATACCATTTTCAACAATAGATAAAATTTAAAAAAATAAATGTCCTTAGGTTTTTTTTTTAAATATGTGTAAAAAATAAAAAATGAAACAAAACAATGATTTATAAGCGATTACATTAGAGCGAATCTTTCTTTTGCAATATTAAAGTGACTATCAAATAATTATGAAATAAATATGAAAGAAACCGTTTTGATCACAACATTATTGTTTTCATTCCATTTAAGTGACCGTTTTCATTAAAATATGATTGTATTTTATAGTGTAAGTGACACCTTAGAAATGCCATCCGTGTAATCTTTTAGTTTTGACAAAGTTATGGGATACGATAACCCATATATATTTATTTATTTATTGTTTCTTTACCTTTTTAATTAAATGGTGTTTATATATCTACTGTGACGTGTATTAAGAACCTTGGGGTTGACTTATATTGTAAACTTTCTTTTCGGGACCGCTAATGGTATTGCTTATCAATTTATATAAAAAAATTTATATAAAAAAAAGTGTCTGTGGCTTTTTAATTTATATAAAGAAAGTGTGTGTGGCTTGGATTTCATTTTTATACAAATCTACAGTTTTGTTGCGAGATTAATGCATATTTGCACAATCGACCTACAAAACAAGAGGAACGCGGCTGTACAGACAAGATTTCGTAAAAATATTTCTATTTCCTTTTCCAACCACTTAAGGCCCGGTAGTAAACGTTTTAAAAGAAAGAGAGATATGTAAATACGAATGTTAGAGAGAGTTCGCTTATATTAAAAACGATAAAAATTAAGTGAAAATTGTGAAAATATTCACCTCGTTAGTAATGTCTTAAATAGCATTTACAGAAACGCTCATACAAATAACTTGTAAAATGACAGAAAAAAGTGTTTATAATATTCTTTTAGCATACTTTGCGATTTTTTCTATCGAGGGAATTTCATAAAATTAGCGTTTCGGCGTGGCAAATGTATATATATTATCTTCAAGAATAATTTTTTTTTAATAAATTGATAAAAATTCGGGGGGGGGGGGGGATAAGGAGACATTTTAAAATCAAGAATTATATGCTCACTAATTGTAATTGACTGATTAAAGTTTAATGAAAAGTTAAGTGTAAGTAATTTTAAAACAATTATATCACGCCAAGAAATTTAATAAATTAGTTTTGTATGTTTGCAAGGAATCATGAAAAATGTCTAAGTGTAGTAATTTTTCATAGTGGGTATAAGTTATGATAGCGCGAGTAATTGGTGAGTTACTCGCTGCATTAGTGTTATTGGATTCTATATGAAAAGGAGAAGTGTGCCTGGTACGCCTCATTGTTACCCTCAATCAACAATCTTTTTTTGAATTGACAACTTTTTTAGCACCCTTGTGATTTGAAACTCGATGAAACGAAATAGCGACACTAAAAATAGACAAGCACCTACATCTTTAGGATTTAGCCTGCGTGAGAATGAGATAGACTAATCGGTCTTCTCTTTGTGCGGTGCTCTCCTTTGTCTACTTTAATTTTTTGAAGGTTTTACTTCTACCGCTTGTGAACTGCACACATCTTTTTAAAGTCTAAAGTCATAATGCTCTCGATAGCGTCTCGGATAGATATATCCGAATTTATTCATATGGACCTTTTGACTTTATAAAAGTCTAAATGAATATTCAATTTTTTGTAAGATAAACTCTTTTTTTATAACTTTTGAAGGTTATTCCCATCAATGTAATATATCGTTGAAGAAGAAGATAACAATAATAATCTAAACGAAAATATGAAAGAGAACAAGACACGGTAAACAGAAAAAAACGAGTGTGCTTTAGACCACACGACTGAAGTAAAACTTCACTAACTTATATCTCCCTCTCAACTTCCGTTCGCCTCGCCCGATCACAATTTTCATAACGCTCTCGTCACGCATTCACCAGCTTACTCCCCAAGTCAAGCATGCGTAAATAAGTTTTACTTCAAAAAAACAATGGTAATTAGAATTAGGTCTCGGTTTGAGTCCCAGTTTCGACCATTCACTTTTTCTGTTGTTCTCTTTCATATTTTCGTTTAGATTATTATTATTATCTTCTTCTTCAATGATATATGACATTGATGGGAATAACCTTCAAAAGTTATAAAAAGAGAGTTTTTCTTATAAAATATTAAATAAAAATTATTTGCCGGATTCGATCACCGGGATTCGATAACGCGACCTTTGTATTGCGGCTCAAGAGCCTTTCCCCTCGTCCACAAAGGCCGCCTTATTGATACCAATTTCCAGAAAATCGAGACTAAACCTGTCAACTCAAGTTATAACAATTAATTTGATTATTACTAATATCTTTCGCTAACGATCATAGATTTTTTTGATCAAAGAATTAATATCTGCATTTAAATAGTGTTGTAAATGGGTGTATACAATGTTATTTATTTTCAATTAAATAAGAATCAATTCTTGTACTTAAATAAATGAGATAAAAATGTTTGCTGTGACAATTTCTAATGGTTTTGAAAATAAAGTAATTTTCGAACTGTCCAGTTCTCTGATGGATCGGCCTGCCATTAAGCAATATACGAATCCATCACAAATTTTATATTTCTGTTGGAAATTCTTCAATTTCATACTTTGTGCGTTGTTAGTTAAGTGTAATGCCGGTCTATGGATTAAAAATGAATCGTTGTATTCAAAATGAACGTGATTTTCCATTGTTTGTTAAGACTTATCTTTTGAATCTGTTTATTGGATCTGGAATTTAGCAAGCACGTTTTATTTACATAGGATTTCGTTTTCCGTTCCAGTGGTTTGCATTGTTATGATAATTTGATCCAAAACAGGTGTAAATTGTAAAATGTACTCAAACTCCACAATATTATAATTATCCAACTAATCGTTTAAAAAAATATAAGATATATTTGTGTACGTTCCAGAGTGGAAGGGTATCGCGTTGGTGTAGGACCATTCAGAATTGAAATATTGCTTGAAATGGCTTTAGCCATGTTTGGTGACTAGATCTGAATAGCAAGGTAATTCCCCACCTTCCTCTTTCTTATTTCCTTTCCCTCCCTACTAACGTCCGTCACTCCTGGACACACTGACCCCCCAACTTATAAGAACTTCCTCTCCTTCCTTCCCCTAAAAAGACCCTCCAGTCCCCGAGAAAAATTATTTTCCTCAAAACCTCCTGTGTGGAGCTAATGTAAAATAAAAAAAAAAATCAGAGTGTGCAATTCACTCGCGGTAAAACCGAAATCTTTAGAAAACTAAAGTAGATAGAGTAAGGAGGCTACAAAGCATCGCACAAAGGAGACCGATTATTCTATCTCATTATCTCGCAGGCTAAATCCAATATGTTTTTGTCTCTTTTATTGTCGCTTTTTCGTTTCATCACAACGTGCTAATATTATTTACAGGTTGGTAATATTTATCATCGATATTTAACGAATAACAAAGTGGCTTACCGAAATTTATATTATTATGTAACAATTCGTTATTTATTTATTTTCTAACTGACACAGTCACGCTTTGCTGTGGCTAACGAAATCTGTTAATTTGCACACAAATCAAATTTACTCCGCCCGCTTGCCAGCCCGCTCGTCCACCACATACAGACATTTTCCATCAACCTTGACAAATATATACCTAAACCTTTATCATGGATCACTCTATCTATTGGTGAAAACCGCTTGAAAATCCGTTCAGTAGTTTCTGAGTTTATCGCGAACAAACAGACCCGTCGGAGGACTTTAATTTATAATATGTAGAGATGTAGAGATTTACACAAAACCTTGACAAATTATATACCTAAACCTTCCCCATGAATTACTCTGTATTGGTGAAAACCGCATGAAAATCCGTTGAGTAGTTTTTGAGTTTAATTTATAATTTGTAGAGATTTCGCCATGTGCTCCTTCTGCACTAGTGTCCTTATTAACGTAGTAATAAATACACATATAATGATCTAAAACTGATCGCAATCTCCTCGTTGCAATGTTTTGCGCCGTCACGTGAACAAGTACCTAAACACCTAAATATGCACAAATGCCTAGAACGCTTATATCGTCGATCCAGCGTGTTTCAGGCCTTATTCTCTTGTTTCCCTTGAGCGCCATAGGTTCACAGGAACGGTTGTGTGGTCTTTTTCATACAAAATTTAAATTTGGATTTATAAGTCTTTAAAATAAAATAAAAATAAAATTAATAAAAAAATCGGAGTGTGTAATTCACACGCGAAACTAGAAAGTCGCTTTCTTTTCGTTTTCCCGTTTATAAAGTGGTTTGAAGATTCGATATTGATTTCACAAAAATAAAAATGTTTATTTTTTTTGGATTTCGTAGGATTCGTACATCCGTCGCATATAAATTAATACATCGCATATAAATTAAATTTTCTACCCAAATAATGCTTTTTCACGATATTTTGTTTCATTTTTCATTTTATTAATGGAGTAGAGGCCGGATTATTTTTTTATAAATATAATTGGCTCTCAAAAAAATGCCAAAGTTGTCTTTGAAATCATCCAAAATTCATTTCATATATGGCCGATATGTTATAATTTAATTAATATAAGTATTTACTATAAACCTTTGGAATGAAAAAATAAGCTTTTAGGTTGATTAAGTACCTATACGACCTGACTGCTAAGTAATTTTACTAGTAATTTTAATATTAATAGACTGGTTTTCGGAATTGCGGGTTAGAATTCGGTTGAAAATATTCAACGATCATAAATACCTTTCGGTGCATCGGCGGCCTCTTGGTACTGTCCTTGGTTCTGTTCTTGCCCAGAGATGGCGGCACCACCTCCCTTTATCACGTGTCCGACAAGCTGAAAGAGACACTCGTTTATAATCATTAATTATTTTTGAACTATTTTGAATCTACCAACAGTAACAACATGATACAATTATATTTACGAAATACATAAACAGGGTGTAACAGAACGTACCCGAGGGATTCCTGAGCATATTTGGAGTAAAAAATGTACATGTCATTTTGCCATCCGATGAATTTATTTCTATTACATCACACATCGCAACTCACTAGTTAAAAGAGTAGCGTGTTTATAGCCTAGCGGACGCGGCTCGTTCTAACAGCATATTACCACAAAAACAGTGCGTATCGCTAAAACACATCACGAAGTGATATATTCCAAAGCGATGGGGACTGTAGCGCGAGGTAATTGAAGAACATATTTTTGGTTTTTAATAGAAAAAAATATATCATAGGACACCAAAATGACAACTACATTTTTACTACAATATGCTCAGGAATCGTTGGTTAAAATCCCTTGGGTATGTCGTGTTATATCCTGTGTATACAAATATACCGACATATTTAAATGAGTATAAATATTGTTATTTATAATAAACTAGCAGACCCGGCCACACGTTGCTGTGGCTAACGAAACACAACGCCATTACCCAACCTTTATAAAATCCAGACCACCCGCTTGCCAGCTGCCCGCTGCCTGAATTGAATATTTGAATTTCTCGGCTTTTCTCTACTATAATAAGCATGTATTATACATATAAACCTTCCCCTTGAATCACTCTATCTATTGGTGAAACCCGCATGAAAATCGGTTTCGTAGTTTAAAATATCTACGCGCACATACATTTTGAGCGACTTCATTTTATACTATGTAATAAAGCAATTCGAGCGATCGCCAATAATAAGGAACTCCAGTGAAAAATATTATGGCTTTAAAAAAATATGTTCATATAGACCAAGAAACGCTGATTCTGAATATATAAGTTTTATTTCATAATATTAAACGCAGAGTTTTTAAAAAAATATTAAAAAGTGCATTTTTAAACCTCTTTCAAAACACAGCGTTAAGTTGGCATTACTGAAATGGTTAACTGTGACGTCACACTTAACCTGTCACCTGGTTATAGTGTGTTGACATTTGAAATGACTTGAAGTGCACACGTACCTATGCAATTCAACATTTCGTGTTTTTGGTTTATTTTCATACTGTTTATAGAGATTTAGATAAATAATAGTTATTGTGTTTATTGAAACATAATTTAGGCCCTCAACAATTAACGAAAAGGGCTATATTTGCGGACAATCTGCAATAAATTTTGTCTATTTGAGGTTAAAGTCGTCCTATTTTGACATTTTGTTATGTATTTTCAAATTGTTTTTAGTATAGGGCTTTTTATACAAGTTGTTACACACTCGTCATGATCAGTGTATTATAAATACCAGTGTTTCTGTATGTATTATACATAAAACAATGTATCTACAAAGTAACGCCTGACACAAAACACGATGTCACATGTATTTGCAATGAAAGAGATGATTTATTGTTTTTATATTGCACTTTGATTAAATACAATAACAGTAGCGGTGAAATGTGGACATTTTACCAATGTTTTTCTATATTAAAAGCAGTTAATCTTAAATAAAAACGCCTCAATTTCTCACACAAAAGTCATTGAGTCATCCTATATTAATTTTATTCCGCCATTTTCTTAAATTCAAAATCAGGGATGCTCAGCCCAAGAAAATTATTTCCCTAGATTTCGAAGTGAAATTTCACATTTACGCAATTACCTACGTAGCCACCCGATTGTGTAACACTAATCCTGTTATATGTTAATTAATATGATAATTAATTGGAAAGATATCGGAACTTGGTAAATATACTAATAATACTGTGATTTTCCAAATAAAACACTTTTTGCTACGTGAAGTAATAATTTAAAAGTACGAATACACTCACCACTGAATTAGAAACTGAATTCCAAATAAAATAAAAAACATTTTGCAAAATAAAAATCATAAGCAACCCGCCGCTCATTTGTACCAAGCGTGGTATTTTGAAGACGGTACGTTCCATAATATCATTTTGAGTTGTCAGTGTTAAAAATAACATTGCATGTAAGTACATGAACAATAATTAAGATTCATAGGAATTCCAAAAAATATATATACGTATATATATATATATATATATATAAATATTACCAGTAATATTGTCATATGTAATAAAATTTTTGCCAGAGTTCGAAATTTCCCTAGATTTTGTCCTGATTTCCCTTATCCCTAAAAAATATTTTTCTCCCCTAGATCTAGGGAAATTTCCCTCGACATGACATCACTGATTCAAAATGACAACTTAAAAAGTAAAAAACTATGGGTGGGTGAAGACCACCATAGATACGGTGCGTTTCTGGGAGTCTTTAAAAATTAAAACTTTGACAATTATTTTAACTATTAAAACTAACTATAAAAATAAAAATAAAAATGCAGTTATTTAAGTTTGAAGGTCTTTATTCATTAAAAAAAATAAAAAAAATTGGACTGGAGTTCTCTATTATACAATGCTTGCAATGCAACACTGGATATTTGAAAAGGGAAAATCAAATACCTACTTACTCTAGGACATCTATTTTCCAATTTATTCCGTAGAACGAATTTCAAAAGTGACTATATATAGTACGGCCCGCCAGCCGTTTTAAATCGCACAAAAATATGTTTTCTTTGAATTTCTCGGCTTTTCTCTAATATAATTTGCATGTATTATACATATAAACATTCCTCTTCAATCACTCTATCTATTGGTGAAAACCGTATGAAAATTCGTTGCGTAGTTTAAAAGATTAACGCACACATAAATTTTGAGCGACTTCATTTGTAAAATAATAATAATGAAATGATGATGATGAAGTAGACAAATACATAATTATACACCTTTTATTATTTTTTTTATCTATTAACATAAATGCGCCAAATATTAAAATTTAAAAAAATGATGAAAGATAGAATTGTACATATAATACGCAATTCATACATACGAGTATACGATATTCAAACGCATTTGTGATGATTTAAGGTTAGTCTTTACCTATCACCTATCATTCAGTATTTAAGGGACGCTGGAAAACACACATTGTAAATTAAAATAAAAGCTAAGTTTCCTATGGATGGCATCAAACTAAATCTTAAAGTAGAAAACTTTACAATTTATTTATTTATTTATTTATTTAATACAAACGGCATAAGTATGCCATAAACATTAATTACATGTCACAAATTCATATTCAAAATATTAGTAATGGTAAAACAGTGTATGTATAACAGTTAATTGTGACGATACATTGGGAAGTGACACCAGAGATACATTTACATGCAAAAATCTATAATAGAAATAAAATTAATAGTGACTAAAAAAATATGATAGCATAGCCGTCTTGTACCTCTGTTCCGTGCAGTTAAATAGATCTATCACATCTGCATATATATTAGTAACTTCATGCAACCTAGGTAAAAGTGAGTGTTTCGTATACTCAGTCCGATTATTGTTACATTTAAAAAGGGTTTTAGAACGAGTGTAATAAACAATATAAAGTTAACGATAAATAAAGATAAATGCATATTTAAAATGTAGACTGTTATACTTCAAAAGGCTCATTTTTCGAGAACACACTAAAGGTGATTGATATTTGGGTAGTAGAATTCAATAGAAAGCAATTAGTTTGATGGATTATTATAATCCAGTAAGGAGTTGTAATGAAGCAAGGCTCACCCTATTATGGAAGCCTCTGCCGGTCCTCTCTCCGTTGACCCAGATCTGCCACTCCCCGGTGCGGCCGTTCCAAGACTGGCACGAGTGGTACCACCTGCGGAGCAAAGGATAGACACTGTAAGGTCCTTGCCAAAATAATCTTCCAATTCGCAACACTGAATTCTGCATGATGAAAATCCAACATTAAACAACGGGGAACATTTTACATTATAACATTTTTGAAGCACAAGGGCTTGGGTTGTGGGAGATTGGGACGCGGGAAAGGAAAGTTTCGACTATTCCAATCTGGTTACTAAATACTAAAAATAACGATATAAACTAAAAATCTTGAAACTTTAAAATTTAAATAAAATTCAGTAACCTACCCTATACGCAGATGACACGACCGAAGGCTAAAATATTTAAAAAAATATATATTCATTGAGTATACAAATTTTGCAAAAACCATTATTGGCTAATGCTTGATCGTACCGTTATTCTAGTAAAAAGAGATTAATGGGTCACCACTTCTTATTGGCTGAAGCGGGACTCGTGACTTTTCAGTGAGCTAGAGCAGCAAGATTTAAAAAACTGGTTTTGTAAGCGTGCCCCACCTAACTGAAAAAACCTTGAAAATTTTCATACAATTTTATTTGGGAGGCGGGTATGGGTACCGCCACCCTGGGATCCATTTAATGGATAATCAACACCGACTGCGTGGCGGGCCGGATCGGGAGAGACTGGTTGAGGAAGACATTTTTATCTCTATCTAAATACCGCCTTGTACCGCAGTGGGAGGGATGAATTTAAACGTCTGTCACTCCTAGACATATCGACTCCCAGATTCCCACCCATTCCTGATACCCTTTTCGTTCCCAGAATTTCCTCTCCTTCATTTTCCTAAAAATACCCTCCACACAGCATCCCGAAAGATGACGTAGGCCCTGATTATAGGATTTTTTTCCTCAGGGCCTCCTGTGTGGAGCTAATGTAAAAGAAAATACTAAACTTTGAAAATTAAAAAAAAAAAAAAATTATATACAGCATTTAGAATTTCGATTTTTTTAATCTTACCACTCTTGCCAATTGATTCTGGTCGTATTTTCTCCCCTCATTCAATTAGAAGTGGTGACCAATTAATCAGTTTTACCAGAATAACGGAACGACCAAACATTACCCAACCAATTGTTTTCAGAATATGTATACTCAATTCATGTATTCACTCTCTTCCGGCCAATATCGAACCAAGTAGCAATAAAATAATCTCAACTTATATTTTTATTGCTCTGTTTAAAAAAAAGTACATCTCTAGAATATTTTTAATGATGTGTAAGACTCCAACGTCGTAAACGTGTTTGAGTGTGAAGTAGTGTAAAAAAAAATTGTTATCAAAATACATAGCTACGTCTAAAATTAAATTGGGTGTCAAGCTGTGAAGACCTATTTCAGAAATTGACAAAATGTTAATTGGTCATCAATGCTGGGAGATTTAGATAAAACAATTATATAATTTTCCTCAAATTTTATCGGTTAAAAACATGTTTTCTCGAAAACGATTATATCTTAAATGCTGCGTTCATAAACAGTTGTAAAGTAACTGATTAATAGCGTATATATGATTAATAGCATATCCGAGTATATAATGTTTTTGGCAATGAATGTCACTCTGTGCCTTTCTTGGTACTTAACACGGACGATCAATAACCCTACATCAATCCGATATTGACCAAATCCCTCATCTATAGTCAGTTATCAATATTTGCAATCAACGATTGACAACTTTTAGCCCGTCCTCCATAATATCAGATAACTGTCAATATACGCATTTATTTGAATTTTGTCGTTCGTTATGCAAAATTAATGGCCTATTAATAAACGGAGTTCAACTCAGGAAGCTTTTAGAATTGAAAGAAGTCGTTTACGCGATCCATAGCCTAAACGGTCAAAGCGTGACATCGATATAAAATTAACGACAGTTACGCCTATCGATCCGATATTGTAAAGTTATCGATTATTAACACGCTCTGATTTTTAAAAAAATAATTCAATTAATTTTTGTACATTTCAAACAAACTTTTGCATTCTTACGAAGAAAAATAACATATGAAAATTTGCGTACGCTGAACCGCGACATATGCCTTCAAGTTACATCTAACCGCGACTTGTTTGACAAGTCTTCCATATAGAGTTTCATATGGAAACAGTTTTCCAGTCTCGCACATTACACCTTACAATGATTGCAACATATTACAAGTATTGTGCGTTTCGTACGAGATAATCATTGTTGGGGGTAATCCACTGTTACTGCTCGCAGTTATGCGCTAATGGTTATTACATCACTTAGATTATCTAATCTCTCGTATTATAATGTTAATACTTTACCATATCGAACAGAAAACCGTTACGACATTATTTTCTTCGGATGTTGTTGTTTTTTCTAAAAAAATAATCGACCATAATATGCATAAATTTGCCAAAGCTTGGAGATCGCGGGTTTCAAGCACGGAATGTTATCTAAATTTTAACGATTTTCTTCTTCTTCTTGTGCCCTGTATGTTCAACGGACGTTGGCTATCATGTTGGCTCTGCGGACTTTGTTTACTGCAGCCCGGAACAGCTCTACAGTAGACTGGCCAAACCACTGTCTCAGCTTTTTCAGCCATGAGGTTCTCCTTCTTCCAGGACCCCGTCTTCCGGCAATCTTTCCCTGCATTATGAGATGCAAGATCTCACACTTCTCTGGATGTCTCATCGGATTTTTATAGTTTTAATAACTTATTTTTCTTTATTCATCCGAATCATAACATCTTCATTCGTAACCCTGTCCATCAAGCTTATTTTAAGTATTCTTTTGTAGATTTTTTCAGTTAATTAATCTAAATAAATTTTATGCTTTTTTCGAGTGGATGACTATCGTGTTGAGTAGAACGAGTATATAGAACGTACAAGTTGCTTGATGTAGGTGCATTTGCTATGTATAGCTTTGTATACTAGATCATTCCCATTATTCCCTTCTCCTGCGCATCTCTCTTCCCATCTTGCAACATTCTCTAATTGAGGATGTTATAGCCCTACTAGTTCCGGACTGTGCAACCCTAATGTGGTTTATATAAAAAAAGTAAAATTCTTTTTAGATCCGCCAAAGCTAATAATGTCATAAGTTTTTTAGTGTGCAATAGGTACATGTATTATCTTCTTATATAAAAAAAACTGAATCGCTGAATGTGATGCTAAACGCAAATCTCAAGAGCAGCTGAACCGATTTCACAAATTCTTTTTTTAGAATATTCCTTGGAGTACGAGGATGGTTCTTAGGAAGAGAAAAATTAAGAAAATTGCACAGAAAATTGGATAATTTCAGAAGATCTAACGACTATCGCACGTTTGACAGTTCGCGTGTTTGAGAATGACATTGTTAAATCAGGATTCTATTTTTGAAAATCTTTAAGTTGAAAAATTTATTTAAAGTAGGTACTCCCCAAATAGTTTGAATCGAATCAAGAATTTTAGATATTTTAAATAGGTACCTATGTTAGATACCAAATTTAATATACATGAAAAATGGAAATTCGTATAAAAATTGTAAAAGGTGGCACGCGGGCATTAAAAACTGAATGTACTGGGATCGAATATATGGAAAGCGGGAGGGAGGGATGGGGGAGGGTGGAGGGGTGAGGAGAGAGGGGGATGGGGGGAGGCGGAGTGGGAACCCCCCTTACACCATGCGAGCGAAGCCGCGGTTAAAAGCTAGTTATAAATAAATAACAACTGGAGCGCTTTTTGCCACAATGTGGCACTATTTAAAATACTTTGGATTGCTTTGCTGCCAATTTTGGAAATTTTTTCCTTATTTGTAAATAATTAAGTAGAAGTCTACGAATTTATTATATATTTTTTATAAATCCTACGAATATGTGATAATCGATAAAAGATATGTGAATTCATTGTCTATATAGAACTTTAATCAGTTTGTATGTCTCCATATTAAAATTCGAAGGTATGATTTTTGTTAATGGGGGCGGAAAATATTCAAAACGGACACGAAAAAAGTTTTTAATTGCGCTGTTGCTCCAGTGGTTAAACACATAACATGTCAATGTTAATAGCTAAAATTTAATTTGAAGAACAATATTCAAGCTAAGAAATAAATAAAACTAAAATTTATAAAATCGCTCCCATGCTCCCATAATTATGTTTGCCATTTAATTCAGTCATGATATTTTATTAAAATAAAATGCAGGTAGGCATCATAAAAATCGCAACGCTTTGACATTTCGTACATAAAACAAATAGTGTGTTTAAAGCAATCTGAAATTTAACATGGCATTTTTATTAGAAAACAATGACGCAGTTGCAAGGAATATACACAGTTATATTAAAAGTATTCATTTATAAGCAATAAGCATAAAATAATAAACAGCAATTTGATATTTAACATCGCATTTGCATTGGGAAACAAATAAAATATGCAGGAAATAAACAGTTATATTAAATAATAAACATTAATATATGTAATAATATTAATTTACACAAACAACCCATCCAATCACAGACAGATTACCAATACTTATACCTTCACAAATAACATTACATCAATAAATTGGCAAATAATAGACACGATAAGAGCCGCATTAAATTTGTTTTGCCGTATTGTAAGAGTTCATATCATAAAAATATCGCTCATAAAAAAAACTACATTTGCGTGGAATCGAAATAGAGTCTTTAATGTTCATATCGCAACATCGGCTTCGGCTGCCGGCTTAAACATCGTGACTGTAAATAACGTCAGATAAACCTTAAGTAACCCAACAAACCAAACCCAACCAATAGTAATAAACGATGAATTTATTATGACGATTATATCTCTAGAAGTGTGTGCCAAATTTTCACACGAATTTTGTAGTCGAACAGAATGATCAACTCTTGCTCAACACTGAAATTATCCATATTAACGAACATCGGGAGTGGTCACCGCTTGGTCGCGTATTTTGATTAACGGTTTGGCAGGCGATCGGGAGATGTTATTATCAAGATCCGCAAGAATTTTATTTTTTACAGGGTCGTTTTAAAACTGTGGTTAAACCACTTTGAGGTGACCAATTTATACGATCTTAAATGTCATTTTTTTAAGGCATTAGTACGCATAGTATACGTAAGCCGAAACAGCTATAACATTATTAAATATTATTTTTTAAATTAAATGGAGTTCTACAAATAAACACAAAAACAATGAATAGATAGGTAGATGGTTTAGTCTCCCAAGAGTACCTATCGCTTTTAACTTTCAGCTGTCGGGAAGCTGCGGGTATGTGAAGATCGCTAAGGGAGCAAACAATCTAACATTTGAGCTAACAATCTTCATAACTATATTTAGTAGTAAATTTTTATTATAAACAAAGTTTTTTTTAATACAGCCATAAAGTCATTTTTGAAAGATACGTATTACATAGTAACAGCAATTTGCAAAATGATAAATATGTCCGGAGGTAGGTACTCCGCAGGATTCGCATCCATTCAACACGAAGTCAAGCGTGAGCTACTAGAACAAACGTGACTACTAGAACAAGATGAAACAAAAAGCGACACTAAAAAGAGACAACCACACACATCTACAGGTTTTATCGGTCTCCTCTTTGTGCGGTGCTTCGTGGCCTCCCCACTCGTGCCTACTTTATTTTTCTGACGGTTTCACTTCAACCGCGTGTAAACTGCACGTTTATATATTTTTTTAAGTGATAACTTCTTTAGCACCGTTGTGATATGCAACTCGATGAAACGAAAAAGCAACAAACACATGCATCTATAAGATTTAGCCTACGAGAGAATGAGATAGAATAATCAGTCTCCTCTTTGTGCGGTACTTCGTAGCCTCCCCACTCTTGTCTACTTTAGTTTTCTGAAGGTTTCACTTCTTCCGCGTGTGAACTGACACTTGTATTTTTTTCCTTTTTGGAGTTGAATATGTATATATTAAATTAACCCAATTCTCAACATCCGATCTAGCTGACTCGTCGATGACAATGCGTTTTATAAACTTTGATTGCATTCTCACACACACACTTGCTTTTCTCTGAAATTGGCTACTAGCCCAAGTGATGTCCGGACAACAGAAAATAGATGTTTAATAGTAAAAAAAACTTTGTGATTTTTTTTCCAAATCTAAAAACAATTTAAAAGTGAGGTTATCATGTCCCATTCTACATCCTACAGCCTACTTTCCATTAAGCGACTGAAAGGATGACTAATTATAATTATTTGCTGGCAGCTCCGGGATCGAACCCGCGACCTTTAACTTTATTTACTGTCGAACGAACACGACACTAGTACACGATCCTTTCATTTCACTCAAGACCACAATGAAAAATACATGTACTTTTATTTTGTGTATTTTTCTTATAAAAGAATCATATTCAATTCTTGTTGATATGCTTATCTACTACGCAATTCTTTCGAATGAAATTTTTTGAACATATTAAAAAAAATCAGTGTTCAATTCACATGCAGCAGAAGTGAAACTAGAAAGTTGCTAGATGTCGCTTTCTTTTATATTGCCTGTTTATTTTAAAGTGGTTTGAGGATTGGATATTGATTTTACAAAGATATTTTATTTTTGGATTTGGTAGGTTTCGAACCCCCGTTCGCTACATGTCTCTCTGGGCGCTGAGAGTCGGGCGCTTCATTCCGCGGCGCTATTGGAGGCCCGTGCGTAGTGGTGAATTTACCGCATTATAATAGAAATATTTTTTTGTGACGCATTTCCGTTTCATCCGAATATCAAATCGCTAACGGGGTTAAAGAATTTTCACTTCAAAAATAAATTCTAACATTATTACGAAATGAGTACCTATTAAGACTGCAGTACCGCATAGAACTGTTAATCTGCAAATTAAAATCTAATTGCATTTGACGTAGGTGTGTAATTGCAATTGCATGAATCAGCATTTGTAATACGAAAACTAATGATTAGATGTAACTTTAAAGTGTTTCAACATATAAATGTCACCTTCGAGAATAGAACTACTTGCATCTTTAAATAGAAAACAAAGGAAATTAATACCAAAGTTCGTCACAATAGATGCAAAAGATGAATTCAATATCTGCATTTTTTGAACAGGTATATATTATATTTTTAACTTTATGAGTAAAACCTCAAATTGTAATATTTAAATAAATGAAGATAATATAAGCGAAACTCAATCGAAAATCAGGAAACAGAAAAATCAGAAAAACATATTGACACCTCTGGGACTCGAACCCAGGACCTCTTGCTATATAAAATATATATTAATATAAAACTTTATTTTCGATTGAGTTTCGCTTATATTATCTTCATTTATTTAAAGGTATATATTAATTATTCGATTAAGTTCCATTTTTTGGGCCCCTTCTGAACCAAACCGTATTCTAGATATATAAAAATTACAAAAAAGTATTATGCGTTACCTGTAAGGGAGGGAATATATTATTCCTTCCTGAATCAATGCAGGAATGATAAATTTAAACACGTTAGAAGCTCGCCGAAAAATATTTTTAGGTAAACATTTTTTAATATTTCTATTTTTGAGAGTGATATTTCATGGTGGAATTCCATTATAATATATTATAATAAAACGAATATAAAACTTTATTCCACTTAATTTTATTCGACCGTAACCGGTTTCAGCTCGTCAAAGCCATCTTCAGACTGGTACAAATATTTCCTAGTCTACGGTTTATATACACAACATATTGGGGAGGGGGAGAGGGTGGTCTACAAGGATTTTAATCAATTACAATAATTATATTTGTTGCTAAGTCATTTTAGACTATCGAATTTCTAAATATTTTGGTTATTCCAGTAAGCTAATTACATTGGGTTTGCCGCTCACTTCAATGATGATTAGGGAAAAACCTTACAAGTAATATGAGTTACTAATGACCTAATTTTATTGTCAAATCGTTATTATATTTATGAAGTTTGGTATTTTTTATTGCTTTTTGAAGGGATACATGTTTGTAATTAGCTTACTGGAATAACCAAAATATTTAGAAATTCGATAGTCTAAAATGACTTAGCAACAAATATAATTATTGTAATTGATTAAAATCCTTGTAGACCACCCCTCTCCCCCACCCCAATATGTTGTGTATATAAACCGTAGACTAGGAAATATTTGTACCAGTCTGAAGATGGCTTTGACGAGCTGAAACCGGTTACGGTCGAATAAAATTAAGTGGAATAAAGTTTTATATTCGTTTTATTATAATATATTAAACATTTTTTTAAAGTTAATCTCTACTAGATCTGCCTATGTTGAAATAGGTTAATTTATACTCGTGGGAGATCCCATGCACTTTTTTATGCTACGAAAGCAAGGACTTCTACCTATCGGAACGCGCCAATCAATAGAGCAATTCAACTGCTTAATGATATTTTTGAAGATAATATCTATAATCTATACATTTGCCCCGCCAAAATGTAATTAGGAGTATACGAAATTCCCTTGACAGAAAAAAAACAGCAAAGTATGAGCTCGGAAAATTATTATAAATTCTGTTATTTTACAACTTCGCACGAAAAAAATCACAGTTTCTTTGCTATTTAAGACTTTTGCTCTATTTTAAACGAGACGGGTTTAATTAAACATTTTCACAATGTTCGCTTATATATAATCGTTTTTAATATTAGCGCGCTCCCTCTGATATTCGTACTTAAATATCTCCCCTTTTTCTTCATTTTAAGCGCTTACTACCGGGCCTTAACGGTTCTGCATTGACCATTCGATATTTTCAACATCATTTACAGCAGTTCAGCAACTATCTTTTAACGCATGTCGCAAAATAATTAAACTTTGTCACGCCTTTTGAAGTGAGGCTTCTTTCGCACCGTTGTGATTTGAAATTCGGATGAAACGGAAATGACACATTACAGCACCTGCGAAGCATCAAACTGCGCTCATTGGCCGCTTTCATTATGATGGCACTTTTCAAGGCACCTATTGGTTGAAATATGAAACGGAAATGACGCTAGGTCTGGGCTCATTGGCCGCATTGATTATGACCTCCCTTTTCAAGGTTTATTGGTTGACATTGTTTTGGTAAAGTTTCGCTCCTACCGCGTGTGAACTGCACTCGATTTTGAAGTGAAACTTCTGTAGCCCCGTTGTGATAAGAAATTTGGATGAAACGGAAATTACGCATACAGCATCTGCGAAACATAAAACACCTATCAAGGCTCCTATTGGTTGAGATGTAAAACGGAAATGGCGCCTGGTCTGCGCTCATTGGCTGCTTTGATTATGACCTCACTTTTCAAGGCTCCTTGGTTCTTAATTGGTTGAGATTGTTTTGATAAAGTTTCGCTTCTACCGCGTGTTACCTGCAAACGATTTTTTTTTTAAATTTGTAATTTTCTCCATGATATTTTGCTGTACAACCGTTTTACGAAGAAAATGAAAAAATAAATAAATAAAGCAGTTAATAGTATGGCAAGTGTACCCAACAAAATCATTTGAGAAACTAAATTAATGGTTGAGATTTTGCGCTGCTTTCCTCGGAAATCTGCTCTTTTAACCTAAGTGAAAGTTATTATCGCGGCCACCGCCAAAGTGGCAGAAATCGGTAGCTACTTGCCGGTGACGCGCTGAACGCCGCGGAACGCTATTTGTTCGCCCGATAAATCTCTGAACCGAAACCGCTAAAAACCTTGCAATTGATTCTGACATTGACCTTCGAGTAACTTGTTGATTTGACCTCCCTGGGTGTTGATTTAATTTAAGTATTATAAATAACAAAAATTCTTCTCCTACAATAGGCCACTTGCATCACTTTTTTTTTTTAATTAAATAATTAAATATTCTAAGACATTCTGTATTTTTTTTTTAATCGTATTTTTGAAACCATGGGGATTTTTTGAACATTTCAATCCGAAAAATAAGACCATTTTTATAAACCGGAAAGACGGGACATAATTTTATAGGTGCGAAAAAACGATAATTACATAGCCGAAAATCATTTAAAAAAAAAAAAAACGTTTTCCACACGAATGGTACAGGAGAATAACGAGGCATACCAAAAATATTACATCTCATAAATATTTTTTTCCTTGATCCATCTTATTGATCATAAATCATTATAATGTACAACGTATATGTTACTAAATCCAATGTAATATACTTGTACTTGTAAATTATAAATATGATAAGAATATTATAAAATTTGATTTTGTTAAAATCAGCACCATAACCATTTTACCTCTAAAATACATACCAACTTCTAAAATGTACGGGGTTCTCTTCAGAACTTCTAAAATGTACGGGGTTCTTTTCTGTCAAAAAGTCAAATGATAAGTTCGCAGAGAACAAACAATAAATCTAGTAAACGAATTAAAAAAATCGCCTGAAATCAACGTGATGCCATATTAAAAAAAAAATCAGTGTGGAATTTTACAAAATTATTAGGAACATTTTCGGAGACGGGACATTTTCATGTAGTGACGTCACGAGCCCAAATAATGGATTTATTTATTTAAAAATAAAAATAAACTATACACTTCTAAAAAAATTTTGTAATATTTTCGCAATCTTAATAAAAAGATCTATCCACACGATTTTTTCCAAGTCGTTATAAATTCAATGCAAGTGGCCTATTAGTGGTGGTAGATGAAATAGATTTATGAATAATTCCGGTTGGATAGCATCTAATAATAAAATATGTTAATATTCAGTTTATGCTGCAAAATAAACTTCTATAAATCCCAGATTTTTGAAGTGAAACTACTAAAGCCTCACTATGATTTGGATTTCGGATGAAACGGAAATGACGATTACTGTACCTGCGACGCACAATTGCGCTCATTGAGCGCTTTGATGATGTTACTTTTAAAGGCTCCTATTGGTTGAGATATGAAACGGAAATTAGGCTGGTCTGCGCTCATTGGTCGCTTTGATTATGACCTCACTTTTCAAGTATTGGTTGAGATTGGGTTTCGCTTCTACCGCATGTAAACTGCACTCGATTTTTTTTAAAGTGATTTTTTAGCAACGTTGTGATTTGAAATTCGGTGAAATGGAAACGAGCGACTCTAAAAGAGACAAACACATACATCTACAGGATTTAGCCTGCGAGAGAATGAGATAGATTAATCAACGTCCTCTTTATGCGGTGCTTCGTAGTGTATCGGCATCCTCTTTGTGCCTAGAATAAAATATTTTTTAAACTTGGTATCAATATTATAATAAATAAACCCTACTCGGGTTATAACCTTACCAATTATCCCTGATACTCGGCTTTCGTCTCTTTCTCTCGAGTTTAGTTTTCTGAAGGTTTCACTTCTACCGCGTGCGAACTGCGCACATGTTTTTTTACAGTAGCTCTACACATGATATTCAGAGAAAAAAAAACTCAGGCCTTTGTCGTCTTTATGTGTGGAGGATCGTTTTATGGAAAGGAACGATAAGATAAGTTCTGGGCTGGAATAAGATATGAGAGGTGGGTAGGAATCTGAGGGTCAAAGTGTCTTGGAGTGACGGACGTGTAAATCCATCCCTCCCACTGCCTTGCAAAGCGATGGGTCGAGAGAGTCCGACTGGAGAGATCTAGGTTAGGTCTCCCTTAACCTTCTCCCAATCCGGCCCCTCACGCAACGGTGATAATCCCATTAACCCGGGCACCCCTGCAAAGTAACCGAAAGTAGCGAACCACTTGGGGTGACAGGGGTGTTGGTTACAAAAATTAAATTAAATGTTAAGTTTCTTTTGATTAGATTAAAACCCACATTATCTTTACATGGATATTATGTAGGTATAACCTCCACCTAAAAGTATGAGCTTAGGGGCGTACCTTCAGATGATGTAAGAGAGATAAAAGTATGAGGTAAAAAAAAAACATACCGTGGGAAATAAAACACATTTCTTACCATAAAACCCTGGGTATGAAAATGAAATCTATAACATATTATAGAGGTTGTTGTCGGTTGTCACATGAACCTCGTGATGGGTGTAACGTGGGTGTATGTTGCGATATCTCGGGAAAATAAGATACAACGAACAGTTCCTGTGATGGGTTGTCACACCTCGGTATGGGCATGAAAACACCCAGACATTGGTGGTGTCTTGTCATATGAACCACGCGTTGCAATATAAACCCCCGCTTGGGAATGTTCTACCTGTTGAGTCGCAGCGGGTAGTTAAGGCGGTAGAAAGTGTGACCGTTCACAGAAAGGCTGTAGTAGCTGGCTTTGTCGGTGTTGGACACCCACGAGTTGATTCCCTTCTGATGATCTCGACCTGAAAACAAACAAACAATAGTAATAACAGCAACAATCATCCATAACCTCACAAATTAGCACATTTTTATCAATTGTTTGCGCTGGCCCCTCAAGCTAATTTGTTCGTTAATTGGCACAGCTCTCATAGAAATCTTTGTTTCCCTTACTAGCCTAGTTAGGAAAATAATCTGAACGGCGCGTTAGAGAGAGAAATCACCGCGCTTTGTAATGAAACCAAATAATTAAAATGCATGCCTTTACGAAAACAAAGTTTCAGACCGCAAAAAAATAGTCTATGGAATTATTTTATTAATATTTTTTACATGAAACGACGAAAAAGTCATTACACAAAAACGTTAATTTAAATTAAATTTCTAAAAATTAAAATGGAGTTTTACGAATTAAACACAAAAACAATTAATACACAAAAACGTTTTACAATAAATTTTCCTTTTTGTGCACGTTTTTGTTTTTTTTGTAAGGTGAGCCGTTTTTAAAACTTTTTAGGTTTGCCTTCAAAATTTTTATATTAAAAAAATTACTTGTTTATTTCTAATTATATTTTTTTAAGGGTATTTCATCACCTTTCAAAAACAGTTTATAGTTTTTGGATGCGTTCAGAAATATTTAATTTATTTTGAACTTGTTGTAAAGTGGACATATTTTGACCTTTGACAAAATAGGGTCGAGCTCTGAGGAGCTCAAAACTCCGCTTACGAATAGGCAAAAAAAATTAAAAAAACAAATAGCGAAGTAAGTTATGAAATGGGTGCACAATTATCGGTAGATGCGTCCTTTCAGATAGAGAATGGCTCCGAGTAAGAGGATCAGTCGCAACTTATCTGTCAATATATTTTTGAAGTGAAATTTCCTTAACCCCGTTAGAGTGATTTGAAATTCCGATGAAACGAAAATGACGTACTACGCCACCTGCGTAGCATCAAACTGCGCTCAAGGCTCCTATTGGTTGAGATATAAAACGGAAATGACGATAGGTCTGCGCTCATTGGCCGCTTTTTTTTTTTTTCGGGTCGTCGGAATATAATGCGTAAATTCGCGCCTCGCCGAGCGCTTTGCTTAGCGCAACGGTATAGTGAGTCGCAAATCTCAGCGGCCAGAGAAATCCAGCGGACGGAGGTTCAAATCCTACAAAATCCAAAAAAATAAACACTTTTGTTTTTGTAAATTAATATAAAATCTTCAAACCACTTTAAAATAAACAGGCAAAAGAAAGCGACATCTAGCGACTTTCTAGTTTCAATTCTATTGCGAGTGAATTACACCGTTTAATTTTTTTCTATAAAATAGATATTATAAACATCTAATGTATTCTTAATTTTGAATCCATATTTTTCTCAATTGTAATACCACACAATAAGTGTTAATATAAGTGCAGGTGTGTTTATAATGTCAAACATGGGTAACCTCCTAATAAACGAAATCGTTCGAATTGCTGAACGTACAAATGAGTTATAAATGATTATGTTCGTAATATTTCTTCCTGCTAGAAAGTTTAATACGCTTTTAGTGGGGAAATTAATAATATATTACACAATGATTTATTATTAACGGTTCATATCGATTCCATCACAGACAACACAGGCAGTGATCATGTGTGTGTGTGTGTATGTTGGTGATGCAATATAAATATATGGATTCAGCTAGTACGCGGAGAGTCACTCAAATTGCATTCTACTAATTCTTTTCTTTCGTATGGTGGGGGGTCAGAGGGGGACATCTAGGTCTGCGAGCCAGTCTAGGGCCTCAGGCGTTGCCCTGTGGACCTCATCAATCCCGCCGGGGAATGAATGGAGCGGGCATTCGTTGACCACATGTTCGGTGGTCTGCACCGCACCGCATTCACACGTCGCCGACTCTTTAAGGCCCCATCTATGCATCATATGAGCACAACGGCTATGGGAGCACCTTATCCTATTGATGGCAGTCCAGAGTTTGCGAGGCAATGAGAACCCAGGCTGTCTCTCAGTGGGGTCTTGCACGAGATGGGCGTTTTTGACGTTGGCTGATTGCCACTCAAGCTTCCACCTATCTTCTGGGGTTAGAGGTGTTCGAAGGAGTCTTTCTCCTTCCGTCCAGAAGGGTTTTCGAGACTTTAAGCGGCATGCCGGGTGAGAAACGACATCATCGTGCAAGGGTATTTCGCTTTTTTGCAGCGCCTTCTTGTATTCCCTCAGTGTTGCAATCTCTCGCCTGATATTTGGCGGGGTTATATTTGCAAGTACGGGGAGCCAAGGAAGAGGAGTCGATTTTAAGGTTCCGCTGATGGTTCGCATTGTGGCATTAAGCTGAACGTCAACCATGGAAGTGTGGGCGCTTCTGGCCCATACTGGAGCACAGTATTCAGCTGCTGAGAAAACCAGGGCAATGGATGCCGTTCTGAGCGTGTTGGCGTCGCATCCCCAGCTAGTACCAGCCAGCTTATTGACTAAGTTTAGTCTTGTCCTGGTTTTTTTGCCCACTGTTTCCATGTGTTTCCGGTAATTCAAGCTCCTGTCCAAAGTTACTCCAAGATAGCGGGGATGGGGGTCATGGTAAATATTTTTTCCATCAAACTGAACACAGAGTTTTGCGTTTGCCTGTGAATTACTGAGATGGAAAGCTGTCACAACTGTTTTCGACCCATTCGGCTTTAGTCGCCAATTGAGGAAAAATTCTTCCATAGCCTTGAGGTCAGAATTAAGGATCTCTTCTGCTGCATTGAGGGTTTTGGCTTGGACTGTGATGGCGAAGTCATCTGCGTAAGCAAATTTTCTGCCTTCAGTGTGAGGAAGATCTCGTGTATAGATGTTGAAGAGCGATGGGGCCAGTACTGAGCCTTGGGCAAGGCCATTATTCAGGTGCATTTTTTTGCTTTTTAGCCCTCCTAGAAAAACCCTGAAAGTACGGCCAGTTAGTAGTTGCTCAATAAGTCGTACTGTGTTGCCATCCTCTATGGTGTCGTAGAGCTTGACAAGGAGGCCTTTGTGCCACACCGTGTCGTAAGCCGCAGAGAGATCAATGAACGCTGCCGCAGTCTTAAGCCGTTTCTGGAATCCAGATTCGATGTGTGTTGTCAGAGCTAGCACCTGGTCACAGCAGTTACGGCCTGGTCTGAAGCCAGCTTGCTCTTGTGGAACCACTTTCTCCAGAATTGGGGTAAGTCTGCGGAGCACCACTCGCTCTAGGAGTTTGTACATGGTACTTAAAAGCGAGATGGGCCGATAGCTGTTTGGATCTTCTGTTGGCTTGTTGGGTTTGAGGATCGCAATAACTTTAGTTTTTTTCCAGATATTTGGAATTACTCCAGTTTTAAAAATTTCAGTAAACAGTTTTGCGATCCATAACTTTGTCCGTGGCCCAGCATGTTTCAGAAAGTCTGGAAGAACTCCGTCGCATCCAGCTGCTTTCCCAGCTTTTGTTGCAGTGAGGGCGATGTCTACATCATCAGCTGTAACGGCGACCACATCGTTAGGGTTCACCGGCCATTTTAGCCGCGCCGCTTTCAGGGATTTTTTGATCTGGTGGCTTATATTAGACCTTGTTGTCGTTTTTGAACTGCGGAGTAGTTGGTGAGCAACAGCATTTGGGGACACTTTGGGGGTTGTCTTAATTGGCTGATTTGCAGCTCCGAGTCGCCTGAGTGTTTGCCACGCTTTTCTGCTCGAGTGTTCGAAACTCATTTCTTCCATTAGTTCGTTCCACCTGTTCATGCGCCCGTCATCCAGAGACTGGAGAAGATCAGAAGCAGTGTCTGGGTCGTTGTTCCTCTCGTATTCAGTTAGAAGGCGTTTGCTTTCTGAGCTCCATGTTGGGATATACACTTTTCTGTAACCTCTAGGGATGAATTTCTTCGCAGCTACAAACAAAAGGTTCGAAAATCGGTCGTAGAAATTCGGCTTTGATGGTATGTTATCCACAACCCTGTCAACATATTCCGAAAACTCTCGCCATTTTGCCCGTCTTAAATTCCACCGTGGCATCGGGTTACTGGAGATTAATGGAATCTGTATACCTATGTTTAGCATGACTGGCCTGTGTTGACTATGTGGGAAATTATTCAGTACAGTTCTCGAGGCCCTCATAGGTTTTCCGTCCGGCGCTTTAGAGACAAAACACAAGTCGGGCGTGTATTCACGACGCCAACGCGCAGAAAAGAATGTCCCCTTTTGTTTAGCATCGTAAATAAGTTGGCAATCCTGTGCTGATGCCCAATCGGTGATTTGTTCTCCAGCTTTATCGGTCGTCGAGTAGCCCCATAGGAAGTGGTGGCTGTTGAAATCTCCCACGTACACCGCCGGGTGATTGTGTGGAGGGAGTGCTGGTGTCTGCCATACTTCATTTGGAGGTTTGTAGATGTTAAATATTGCTAGTTTTCCAACCTGAATACCGATTGCGTGAAATCCATCCGTGATTTTTCGGGTAATATTCTGCAGCTCCGGCCTAATGTAGGTCGCAAGGCCATGTTTTGGGTGTCCCCGCACTGCCACTAGGAGATATCCGGGGATATCCAAACGTGGTGAGTCGATTTCTGCGATATGGGTCTCCTGGAGAAGCAGGATATCAATGTTTTTGTCGTAGAGTGTTTTTACTAAAAAGTCCACCTTTGAGAGAGATGTTCCCTCAATATTCAGGGACAATATTTTCAATTGTTCCCCGATATTTAATGTTTCCCCTTGGCCGGGAGACCTTTCGGTCTTCGGCCCCTTACGTGGCGGCATAATTATTTGTAGTCGGAGGCCCTCTTAATATTTGGTTGCCGCCTCACTCACAGCACTCACTACCTTACACGCGCGGTAACAATATACGTGCCGGTAACATCGCGAATAGCGCGGCGGACACTACCTTTGCGTGCGGCGGTTGGCACACTATTCTACTAATAAATGATACAGATAACCTGTTTGTAGGAACACCCACGCTGATGTAACTTCTCTTTCGGGGCGGATATGATTTTAGATTTTCACGGCCAAGTATTATCGTTATTTATTTTAGGGTATTATGCCGTGTTGCGCTACCCCCTTCTTTAGACAACGTTCGTGGCAGCGTGTCTGTCACCTGTGCTATAGAAGGAGATAGCGCAACATGGTGTAATACCCCAAAAATAAATCACAATTGTAGTAAAATTTTAAGACAGCCTTTGTCATTAGATTTTTTAAGTGAAACTTCTACAGCCCCGTTGTGATTTTGAATTCAGATAAAACGGAAATGACGCATAACAGCACCTGCGAAGCATCAAACTCTTACCAAGGCTCCTATAGATTGAGATATAAGAAAATAAATGACGCTAGGTCTGCGCGCATTGGATGCTTTGATTATAACTCACTTTTCAAGGTTCCTTTATTCTTCATTAGTTGAGATTGTTTTGGTAAAGCTTCGCTTCTACCGCGTGTTAACTGCACTCGAATATTTTTCATAATCTCCACGCAGGAGACCCTGACGAAAATATTTTTCCTAAGGGCCTGTATCCTCTTTCGGGAAGCTGTGTGGAGGGTATTTTTGAGAAGAGGAAAGAGTGATCATGGGTACGCTTGTTTTTATTTTTTACATACTCCAGGAATAATTATTCTCTGACTTTAAATACATATCTAAATAATTGTAGTAAAAAAGATGAAAACATTTTTGCCCCAAACTTAGTTTTTTCAAAAACTCACAAATTGGGTTAATTTCTATTCTTTTTCTGAACGTAGATGAAAAATAACACATAAAACATTATAATATGCACTATAATAGTGTATTTTACAGGATTATGGTAAGTCTACTAAAAACAGTTAATTTTTTATTCAAGTTGAAAAGAAAGCATTGTAATATAATTTCAAATAATATGTGAAAAACGGTATAAATGTGAAAATCATCTAAAACATCGCGAGAATTTAGAAAATGTGAAAGGCAAATGAGAATATTTTGCAAAATCTACTTCATCACAATTTGAGGAATGAATCTACTGTATCTGTTTTTATAATAATTACTTGGGTAGATACGTAAATAGTTTTCTATTGACAGCATTATCGAGCAGTTATTTTACAAGAAAATGTCGCTACTCTGCAAACAAATAAGATTAAAAATATGCCTGGGACGTTTATCGGGTGAAATATGGCATTTTAAAATAGATTGAACGTTTATTATTTTTCAATAAAAACAGTTGTAGAGGCACGATTATGAACATGAATACATAACAATACGCAGGAGGCTGATGTTTGGGTTCACGATTCTATCCGGTCAGGAAAGTATATTTAGTAAATCCTAATATTATGGTAATTGCATGTCTCAAAAATATCTCCGGCCTGCTCTACGCTTAGTTGGTGGATGCGTGTGCATCACAACGGACAATTTTTTTTTTTGTTCAAGTGAAAAGTTCTTTAGCACCGTTGTGATTTGAAACTCGCTGATACATCTGTGGGATTTAGCTTATGAGAGAATGATATAGTATAAACGGTCTCCTCTCTGTGCAATGCTTCGTAGCCTATCGGTCTCCTCTTTATGCGGTGCTTCGTAGCCTTTTCAATCTTGTCCACTTTAGTTTTCTGAAGGTTTCACTTCAAGCGTGTACGAATTGCTTTCTCTGAATCTTTATTGATAATGTCTTCAGAAGGCGAAACAGCTTTAACGCATAATAATAATTACATAGACTACTTTTTGTCAATAAACTCTTTTTATAGGTTCTGGGTACTAATACCAATATATTATCAAGGGTATTTTTGATGTCGATTTTACGTTTGAAATTGGAAAGTATCTAATGTACAAAAATTATAAATTGTAGTAAATATCATTTCAGGGAGCCAACTGTGGGGTCACCGTTTTTATAAATTAAATAATAATGTTATTGAATATATAAAAGAAATAAAAATAAACTTCATAACAATTAAAAAAATATATATACATATTTAAAAAAGACAATATTTCTAATCGAATCCCCTTTTTGCAAGAATCATGCTCGACGGCTATTAGTGTAGGTAGGCATCTGTAAACAGTTAAATTTGGTAATCCTATTTTTAACAAAAACTAGTCATGTTATGACATGTCATTGCATCTTGAACAGTATGACTTATTACGTCCTAGAATTTGACATATTTAGTTTCACAGTTTTATACGCCTTACATTTATTCTTTGTAATTTGATCCGGGGCAGCTCATTTCATAGTTAATTAGAGTTCTGCGCCACGCTTACAGATTGTCAACATATCGATTGGCAGGGAACAGAGACGCTGTCGAGCTTGGTGTTTTCCTATATTTTCTAAGTAGATTGTACATAGATTGCCTGTAGATTGTATAGACTGTTCGTTGCATTACGTACAGGAAATGTAGCTGCGATGGGAGTTGACTATTCTACTAGTTGCTATTTTACCTAGGTTGTACTTTCATTTTTCAGTTGCTGATTTAATATAGGCTATGATGTTGATTTTTTAATAGCTTTTAAAATTTCCACCTAGAGGTGAAAGTAAAATGAAGCAAAATATTTTTCTAAAAAAATGGTGTTTGAAAATGAACGCCGAAATTTTGTCCGGAGAGTTTTTCATTTTTCCATTTTTCCATTTTATTCGTTTGTTTTTTCTGGAAGTTCACACGGCGTCCGGATTTTCGGCTTTAATGGTCGTAAAGTTATTAAGTAGTATTATTTATAAGTACATCAGTCTGGTATTATAATAGTTCACATTAATTCCGCTTAAATAATTAGGAAGTTATCAAAGTGACGAGTAATAACAAGAGATTAACAAAAGCTGACTTCGTAAACTCAGCCCTGGAAACGTTCAGTATTCACCAGGGTTATATGTAAACTTTACTAATCATAATAACTCAAATAAGTATTATAGGTACTTTGGCGTTATTACAATGAGTATGTTGTCTTCACGACGATCATCCTAGTGATGTTTGTGATGTAATCAATATAGAGCTAGGGATAGTGCTGATCGAACGTGCAAGTCCTCTTTATAAAAACTCAGTTTGTATCATAGATGAATGTTGGAATTTTCCATTGACTTTGAAATTGAATTTTCGCGATCTAGTGGAATAAAGTTGACTAGTTTCAACGCTCTAACTCGGTGCGGAAATAGTGCAAGTGACGTTCAGCTACGGAACCCTTTTCAGATTCCATTAATTCCCACCCTTTGTTTTGTAACGCGTTCGACACTTTGAAAGCGAAAAACGGCCAATTAAAAATGAACCATGGCATAGATATTTTCTATTTGATTTTCAATTTAACATTTTTGAAAGAGCATATTGAATATACCTACGTAATCAGCAAAATACCTATATTATTATTTGAATTCTATGGAACACATCGCCACTATTTTAATTAATTTCGTTACTATAATTTTTTGCTTTTAGTTGACGTATAGTTGAATCGTGTAAAAAGCACATCTATATTTAACAATGATCGTCGGGTTACAGTTTCTGTATGACATTTTTGCTGCAGGAAAGATAAATTTTTATCATTTTCAATATTACGGACATTCAGAGATAATTTTTTTAGAATGTAAATAAGGTTTCATAGGTTTATCGTGCTCCCAATCTGAAAAATTCTCTTCGAACAACAGTTGTCGAATCCGTATATACTCTTATTGTGTTGTATAAATATATTTACAATATCTGTGGTTGCACAGGTTTGGTGCCTACTTGTACATTAACTGGTTTGATAGTTGTAGTTGAATTGCCTAACATATGCATTCCCATTCCTTCCTGTTTCAAACACTAAAACTCCTAAAACCACAAACAAACAAGTGTTCTTGAATATGGTTTGAAATGTTTGACGGATAATCGATGCTCCGCTGTTTAATTTGTAACAGTCGAAGTCGCCGTCATTTATAATAACCCGCAAATAATCAAAGTGAATGGAAATTTAACGAAAATACGCATCTAATCTATATACATTAATTGGTAAATTTTGGGGATCGCTGGCAACGGTTAATATGCACTTTTAAAAAAAAAAACCTTTTGATTCACCTTAATTACATTAAAAGACAACTATTTGCATTGGGGGAAGTGGAAAATATTTTTGTGTAACATGGTTTGTGATACAAAAGAAAGTGCCCCTTTATAACGCCTACTCGCGTCAAGGCAAGAAAAACATCCCAGTTTTCAAGTAGTTTAGCGGCTACGCTACGTTTGTGTAACATGGTTTGTGATTCTGGCGTACAATCTCACAAGACGAAAGCTAATTTTAATTTTACGTAATGAAATTTAGAATGAAATATTTTCCACTTCCCCCAATGCAAATAGTTGTCTTTTAATGTAATTAAGGTGAATCAAAAGGTTTTTTTTAAAAAAAAGTGCATATTAACCGTTGCCAGCGATCCCCAAAAATTAATATCGAATATTATATAGGAATTGAATCGCTTGAACCGCTTACTCGTTAAAAGGAATTTTTATTTATTCAATCAGTTAAATTTAGGTCTATTATCACGACAAGTGAGTATTTATGTCGGGGGAGGCAAAAAAAATGTAAAAATAATGCATATTAGATACATTTTAAATATGTTAAAATTAATTCACTCACGCAGTATACACCATTTTTATATTTACCGTTTTTATTTAACATTTCATAGACAATCAATCAATGCTGCCAATCATAGAAAAAATATTATTGCCATATAAAACAATAATGTCCAACAATAATTACACATACCAGTTAGACAAACCCCGATTTGCCAAACAAACCATTAAAATCTGGGATGTATGTCTAACTAAATGATGATGGCATCCAGCTTGAACCTTAACCCATTAATTTTATGATTAATTCGAAGTAGGTACTTTTTTGTTTTTATTTTGGCGAGAATTTATTTTATAAGATTGGTACTTCCGACAATATCATATTTGATTTTATATTGGTTAAAAAATTAATATTCAATATTTTCCGTGCACCGAACTTCGATATCGCAAACGTTCCGTATTATCCGTGAGGTGGACTAGGTAAATGCATATTTACCAACTTTTTTGCAAATAAGATTTTTGGTAAGTATATTAAAATTTGAACATACCTAACGCTCTGGCTCTTCTCTAATCCGCTCGGGACTTCGTGCGTCCTTATAAACATTCGAGGTCATAATGACCCTGATTTTTCTTTGCGCCCTTAACCTTTATATTTCAGAAGTGTTTCAAGCACAGTAGAATAATGTCATTCCCTAAAATATTTGAACGTGGACTTACCAACATATGAAAAGAGCGGGTGGTCGCTGGAGTGATTGTTGAACTTGGTCCACATGCAGAGCGTGAACTCCTTGAGATCAGGCAGGTCCTCCTTGAATTGCAAGTACTGGTAATACTGGTCCTGGTTGAAGGCCACCTTGTAGAGCGCGCAGCCATCGCTGGGCGCATGCACCGAGGAAGACAGTAGCTCGCCCCCCGATGCGGGGATGTGGTTCACCAGCCCCTGCTCATAGCCGAAGCTCGGGAGACCGCCCCCGCCTCCTCCGCTGCCGCCGAACCTAAGCACACAATTACAGTGTTTATACATGCATCAACATTTCAAAAAGTTCAATGTGACATTCAAGGCAGAGAGAGCATTTAACTTTCTCAGTCCTCATTCTTGGAATGACTTGCCAGCATTGGAGTGCAGAGGGTTTTTAGTCAGGGTAAACAGTAGAAAAACATGGAATTAATTCTGTACCCGAGAAGCATACGGATGCAAGTCCAAAATTTGAAGAAATGTGTTTTTGATGCGGACTTGCATTAAATTATCATGTTTATCAGTGGCAGAAAGATACAAGTCCCATCATGAAAAAAAAAGGATTTTCAAAAATGTACACGGATGCAACCACCTTTGATGCAACAACCATCTTAGAAGCAGAGAGATATGTATATGGACTTGCATCTTTATGATTTAGTTGCATTTTTATGACTTAAATACATTTGCATCCTTCTGCCTCTAACATTACTAAGCTTTCTATGGAAGTAAACATTTTTCAAACATTGATCCTTTCACAATACACCACATGTCATAACAAAATACTCCATTTCATTTTGAAGCAGAAGGACTCAAGTTCGTTCTTTTAAAACAATATTTTAAAAGGTTTTCCGTATAAAATATTTCGTTTTATTTGTTCGTGTTTAAAACAAAACTAATTCATTTAATCATTAATTTATTTGTTATCTGTCAGCATGGATATCCGAAGAAGTTATGAGACCATAGTTACAGAAATTTTTTTTTTTTTCTCTCCTGAACATTTACCTTTTTGGACTTGCATCCGTATGCTTCCCGGGTACAGAATTGATGTTTGTATTTCTTGCAATAATTTTTAATAATATTTTGAGTTTTATGTGGGTAAGGTAGGGTAGGTAGTGCTTATGTGGATGCACACCCCTGCCTGCCGTTTGGTATAAGGTCGTAAACTGACTTTGATAATTTTATGAAGTAATTATAAGCATACATTTTTATACAGGGTGTTGAAGGGGCATACTTGACTTACTTTAACCAGCGATTTCTGACATTAATTGGAGTAAAATATCTTTTTTAAATTATGGTCTCCGGTGAATTTTCGATAACACTTTTTTCATATTTTTTTCTTTAAAATCAAACAAAAAAAAATTCTTCCGCATTTCGTCACTGATCACTCAGTCGAATAACCAATCATCCTCGTACCCCGCTCCCAAATGTCCACCAACTACTATTTTTTATGTTTGTGTAAAAAAAAATGTCACCGGAGACCAAAATTTCGTTAATATTTTTTACTTGATTGATTTGTGGTGTTTCACAATTAATTAATTAAAAATAATATATAGTATATTTGCGACACGTTCCGGTGTGGAACATACTCTCAGTATCGCCCTGGTGTAAGACAACCATTCAGTATTGAAATGTTGCTTGAAATGGCTTTAGCTGTGTTTGGTGACCAAATATGAATAGACAGGTACTTCCCCTCCACCTTCCTCTTCCCCTTCTTCTTCCCCTCCCCGCTACCTTCAGCTTCACAACATACCCCAATTGGGGATACCATAGTCTCACTGGCTCCAGACGGGAGCAGTTGGGGACTCTTGTGCGGTTTTCATATTAAAAAAAATCAAAATAATGTCAGGAATCACCGGTTAAAGAAAGTCAAGCACGTCTCTTAACACCCTGCATAATGATATATGACACCATTTACGGAATTTGTCAAAACGATTCAAAGCAAAAAATCTCTCGTGCAGTTTGCAGTTTCTCATGGTATATTTGCATTTTATTCGTCTGAAATCTGTTTGATATCGGGGCAGTTCTCGTTTTCTGAATAGATTGAATGTTCTCATCAATTTCGCTTCCGAGCGGAAACCGAACAAAACGGTCATGCCACGCAGGTACTCGTGCATACTCTGCATTCGGAATGTCGGAATGGAATTGCATGTTTGACCAATGACCTTGTCAGGGATTCAATATTATTATGTATCAGGAGCACATACCAGCGACGTGCTGGGACCGTTATTGGTTGAGCTTTTTTATACGACCATAGGTAGATGTACTATTAGGCAACTCTTGTAGGAGCTGATTCTATGGTCTTTACAAATTATCATTATTAGTTGAAGTTATCATTACATACATAGATCGGAAGGTGGTTCTTCTGAATTTCTAAAGAATACACTTTTTGAAGTAAAATTTCTTTAGCCCTGTTAGCGATTTGAAATTCGGATGAAACGGAAGTGATTCACAAAAATTTATTATTTGACGGTCGTCGGTTCTAATATAATGCGGTAAATTCACGATTACGCACGGCCTCCAATAGCGCCGCGGTGTGAAGCGCTCGACTCTCAGCGCCCAGAGAGACATCCAGCGAACGGAGGTTCGAAACCTACCGAATCCTAAAAAAAACATTTTTAATTTTGTGAAATCAACATTAAATCAAACAAACTACTTTAAGGTTAAAAGTAACGAACGTTATAATCTACGCATTCACCGATGGCGCCAATTAAATTATTTTAGGTTTAAAACATTTTTTTGCTTTAAAATATTATGGTAAATTAATTGTTTGCGCCCGTACATATTTAATATGAATATAAATACAAAGTTTTGACCATAAATATACTAAAATCTTTCAAGAACGGCTGACAAATACAATATTGGATTGAATCACCGATGGAAAATTGGATTTGTCAGCCTTTCTTGAAAGATTTCGGTTTTTTTAGGGCAATCCATTCCAACTGGTATATTTTTTGCGCACATGTCTCGCAAGATCGAATGCAATTGACTTGATTTTAATAAGTGGAGGGGAGTGCAAAGGAAACATATGGCGCTTGTATATAGAGATGTTTATGTCTTAAAATATTGGAAGGTGGCGGTTTCACAATAATAGCCATTTTGGACATCGAATTTACGGTAAAAATTACGGCCGTTTACCCCCCTCCCACTTAATATTTTTTGCACACCTAACGGCTTGGGTGGGGCACCTCAGGTGTAGAAGATTTCTGCGTGATATTTAATTGGCACACTGCAAAAATGATATGAGTAAAGGGTTTGAATATTTTTGATCATGGGTATGCTTCAAAATGTTAATAGTATCTAACTTTTATCTATATTTGTGTAAGCATAAAATGGTTACCGTGGGCCGCATTCCGTTGCCAGATACGAAATTCAATTTATTTTTCACACGGTGACAATCAAATGGTAACTAATTTTGCTCTGAATTTGGAACGGAATTCAATCAACTGCAACAAATATATCAAAGGAATGGAATTGCGTATGCGAAGTCAGTGAGTCACGTATCGCCAAAATATCTATCATAACAACTTTGCAAAACGTATTGTAATTTTAATTATCAACGAGTTGTTAACAACAAGCTCTGATTCTCAACACGCACGTGTTTTGCATTTAAACTACAAAATTCTGTGATACCAGCATTAGCATATTAAATTATATTTACAAAAACATCGTTAACTCCATCGGGCAATGAAATTCACACCCTTGTTATCAGTAAAGTTCGAGTTTGATTAATTTATGCTGTTGCCCCGAGCGTCCTTCGCCTCTATCTCGCCATCACCATCGCCATCTCGCTGTTTTATTTGTAATAGAAAGTAAACCAGACAGAAGCAGAATGACTAACATCATTTAATATCATTCAACGAGGCTGAAGGCCAAGGGTACTCCGTAGAGCACTTTAAATTCTGTTCTGTTAATAAGTTACTGTTTTAAATGGTGTTTTCTTTGAACGCAATTTTTTGGAAATAGAATTCGACAATAAAAATCATCCTTTACATTGATAAAAAGTGCTTCATTCTCTCCCCACTCTTGCCTACTTTATTTTTCTGAATTTTTCACTTCTACCGCGTGTGAATTGCACACTCTGATTTTCTTTTCTATGAAATTTGCCATGTATAAATTTTCTATGAAATATATAAATTTTATGATATAAATATAAATTTTATACAACCTGAGTACGTGCTACAGAGTCTAAAAATGGTAGTAAATTATTATTCAGAACATTTATATTATACGACACCAATAATACCTTGCAACTGAATATTCTTTCTATTCCATTTAACGTGAAACTAATAAAACCTACAAAGAAAGGTGATGACGATATAAAACTTTCCGACAATCTTTAGAATTTTTTTAATTTGACTTTATTCAATGTTAAACTTTTTATTGCAATATAAAAGATCTTTTTAACAAGTTATTTGAAGTTGGAAAAGTCGAAAAAATCTGTTCAATTTCTATTGGACAAATTCGTGTTGAGACGATTTATCATTGATTGTGTACGTGAATTTATCACGTTTACATTTTCACGAATAATTTAAAATATGTAAAAAAGAGGTATATGTCTAACAGTCACTATGTTATAAAAGGATATCGGTTTGCAGTAATGTAGTTAAAATAGCGGTAGACATAAAAAATTGAGTTTATGTTTCTAATTCATGTTTTTAACGGAAATTATATTATAATAAAGTATCAACTAACTGGCTAAGGGAAATAAGAAAACCAAAAAAAAAAACACAACCGCCGTACTTGTAAATGTAAATTATCCACAAACTGTACCGACGAATTGTATACATATTACATATTATGTGAATGTGAATGTTTTGTTAAAATTTTAATAAAAGTAGATACTTTTATTTAATTATTTATCGAATAAATCATTTTACCAGCTAATGTGCTTAAAATATTAATAACAATAATAACAAAATAATTGTACTTTGAAGTCTTGTGTTTTTTTGTGCGCTTTCCAATAATAAAGTTTAAAAATAATAGTTTTGCACCAAATTTGTACGACATAGTCATGTTCTTAAAATTACTCCTATAGTGCTTTGATAAAAAAATAAAGGGTGTAAAGTGCACTAACTTCGGGACGTAAATCTGTATGATGGTAAAAGTAAAAAAGATATACAACTTTGTTCGAAATTCTATTGTTTATTTTCGCTTACAAACTTATTTTAACATAGAAGTTTTTTTCATAAGATTAAACATTTGAAAACTGAAAACTTGCAATTTTCAGAGTTATTCATCATTTTATTTTCATAGCACTTCCCCGGACACCTTGTAAACAACCAATAAGAAGTACCTACATACACGTAATAAAGACTACCCATATTATCAGTTTTCACAGCAATATTGTACAATATTTGAAAACATAATAATAAAATATCTTGTACACGGACAAAGATTGAATACTCCGACGGATTATTATAGTTATTGGCGGGGAATGGCCATCGACAGTAATTGAATCAGCATATTATTAAGTATTTCGCCACAGAACCGTATTATCACTGTGCCGTTATTGTGAAGAAAAATCAACAGATGGTCGTTGTTCGTTATTAGTCGTCTCTCGTAGCATTATTTCAAAGTGATTATTATAGCGGTTTTGCAATTTTCTCAAACTCCGTTGTGATATTTAATCAAATTGGTTCTGAGAAAACTAGCCGTTAATAATATCATAGTCGAAACAATCTCTTAGTGGCGGTGATTCGTCGATTAATTTAAAAACTCATGCTTTTTACCCCCTCTCTTCCTTTTATTGACATACCTCCTCCATGAAATAATTAAATACGTTTTAGAAATTGAGAAAATAATTACAAACCACTAACTCGAATCAATATTTTTAAATTGAACATCTTTCAAGATGTTGTAAAACATTGATTTAAAAGTACATGGCTTTGCTAGTCTCCTCTCGAGAATTTTATTTGTAATTTGTAAAGTGTGTACCAAAGACATGTAAGTTGTCAATTTAAAAAAAATAAATGACTCTATCAATGTTCCATAGCATAGTGGAATTTAAGTTAAGAATATGGACAAAAAACTGTCCATATTACAGAATGCCATTATTTCGAATGTTTTGCTAGCTTTTGATTCAGATAATTTTTCAAAATAACACATTTTCTTGGTTTAAGTTAAGACAGGCAATTATTCTTCCGATAGAATAAACTGGACATAATATTTTTTGTCCAACAGTAATGTCTTTATTACATTAGTATTGAAACAATATTCAAACCAAACTAATGAGAAGACTTAAATAAAGACGAACATGAGTTCACATCACAAAAAGAGCTCACATTCAGCTTGATATTATATCAACATTGGTTTCGATGATTACAATGAAATTGTGAATATTCAATAAATGTTACAATAATAATTGGTGATCTGGACCTTGACAAACCACACGTTAAAACAGTGTTTTTCAGTGTTGAAAAGTGAAAAAAAATCTGTTTTTCCACTGAACATTTAAAAAAAATCTTATTCTTATTTGTCGTAAAGTGGGAGTCATTCAAATTCTGTAAATTTAATTTTTATTTGATGTAATAATTATTAGTAACTGGGTAAAACAGAACACCAACAAAATAGATTACGTTTATAACCGGTTAGGTGTATGCTACACGCAATGTCACAATCACCCCAGACTTTCAATATTTATTGTGATCCGCGGATATTTATCAAATATGTTATATTTATTGAACGTGTAGACTAGCGATATATATTGAACGCGTAGAGTACGCCTCAATAATTATCATGTTCATTGGGTTCGCGGTACGGAAATCAGGAATCTAGACATCCTGTGATCAATATTGCGATCCCCAATACAATAGTTTGCAGGATCAATAAATATCAAGATATTTGGTTAATATCTGCGGATCACAATAAATATCATATATAGGAGATGTACTATCCGCAGTTTTAATGGATGGGACTGTGTTTCCTGGCGTCGCCGATATTGTTAACCAATACTACTGTACAGTGCACACCATAAAAAAATCAGCTAAATGAACGAACTCTTTCCGTATTCAAACTATTCCCATTAGGTAGTAGTCCGCCGACAGAGCGGCCATCATAGCATACCTCTTGTTTCAATATCTTTGATAAATATTAAACGTGTGAACGGGTTCGCCTTAGGTTAGGTGTGTTTTTATTCATTATTGTGTTTTGGCGTAGACCGTTACAACGTGTGTTCCGTGAGAAGTTTTTGATCTTTTCGTTACCTCGTGTCCAGCGGCAGGCGTTGGAAGGAGTTGCCGTGGAATGTGGTGAGGGAGTGTAGCTGTGGTCGCGGGATGGGCTGCCACTCGTCGGCCGCGGTGAGCCCGAGCGTGAGGGCCAGTAGCAGTGCGCGCACGGCCAGCGATCTGTGTCCTCGATCCATGCTCCTTGTGTGGCTTTATTCGCCGTCAGGCTCCAAGTCAGCACGTCCAAGAGGTCTGGTCTAATTCCAATCTGGGGAAATACATCCATACATTAGAATATTTGCGGCACATTAGAACCTAAAAGATTTTCAATTTAATAAAAAAAAAAATAGAAAAAGACACACAAATTTGTTCGGTTTTCATAACAATTCATACAGTCTCATAGAAATCGTTGTGTCTCCCTTACTATCATGATTAGAAATATGATCTCAACGATGTTAGAAAGAGACGACACAACGCTTTACATTAAAATCTAAAAGTTAATTATTAAAGAAGTAAAATATTCATCTTTATAAAAACGAAATTTTGGATCGTGGTTTGAAAAAAAAATTATGTAAAAATTTCAAAAAATGAGTTAACGATAATGTTGCCAATATATTTACATAATAAATTATGCTTGTTTTTATTTTTTTTTGTTATCAACAATTTAAGTTAGAAATATATTTTTTTGTTGGCATTTTTGATGCATTCAGAAATATTCCGTTTATTTGGTTTTTTTTGTAAAGTTAACATAATTTGACCTTCCGACAATATGGGCCCGAGGCCTGTGGGCATATATGTACTATTTTAAAACAATTTATATAAATATTTAATATACATTTGTAGCAGACGGGTGGCGTGGATTTCATTTGTATGCAAATCTACACATTTATTCAAAGGATGACGAAATTTTGCACACTTTAAAACAAGTGAAACTATTCTTTCTAGATTTCGATTGAACTTTATTAAAATCCATTTAATACTGGAGAGGTTTACGCTTGCGACCTATATACAGAATATGTTTCAAGACGCGCTAAGTTCGCCATTCCAACCAAGACGTGCTTATAATCAACTGATAAACCGGGCCTAATAGAGGTGGAACACCCTCTGATATACAGTCGCACCAAGATAGGAATGTTCCTGGCTGGTGTGATACATTTGTATCGTATAGTACAAGCTTTGAAGTTGTTGTTAGAAATTTAATTTAAAGTATAATGGAAATGATGTAAAATTGCTTTGTTAAAATAAATAATAATGCATTTCTCTCTATTATCACCCGGCCCATAACCAGTCATCTCGCCATTGTGAGATCCAATCTCTTTGCAGTGGCCATACCATTACAGTCTCGTGTCCGCCGCAATTACCCACAATAGGCACCTTATTAATTTTATTGCCTGCAATAAATTACAAACCGCCAATCGGAAGTTTCCAATACTTATTAATTGGAATTAGTCGAAAAAAGTTTCTACCCATTGTCGCCAGAGGAAATGTTTTATTACTTGTATGTCAACTACGAGTGACGGTAACATGCTAATTAAAACATATTTATATTCCAGTCAACTTGTTATGTTATGACACAAATGATTAATTTCACTCTTGATAGAAAATAATTATTTGTAGAAAAAGTGTGTAACGGAAGACGTAACATGCAACTGTTCAATGATTTTTTTAAGTGTAACTTCTATATCTATATCCCCGTTGTGATTTCGAATTAGGATGAAACGGGAATGACACATAACGGCACCTGCGAAGCATCAACCTCCTATCAAGGCTCCTATTGGTTGAGATATAAAACGTAAACGATGCGAGGTCTGCGCTAATTGACCTGCTCGCTGCGCTTTGATTATGATTATGAATTATGACCTTTACTTTTCAAGGTTCCTTGGGTCTTCACAGTTGATAAAGTTTCGCTTCTACCGCGTGTTACTGCACTCGATTTTTTTTTGAAATCAATTGTAAATAGTAGAACCTGTAATCGGTTAATCCAAATATTAAAAAAATCAGATCATTAGTGTTTTATAGATCTGCATATACAGAGTGTCCCAAAAGAAAGTTGATATTTAGTGGATCGATTTAAAAAAAAGTAATGGTTCTATCGAAAAATGTTTATTAAATACTAAAATACACGATTTGGGAATTTATTTCTGAAAAATAATATCGTTCAAATGTAAACCTTCGCGTTCACGGCATTCATTTAATCGAAGAGTAAAATTTCTTATGACGGCTCGCCACGTAGGCTTCGTGATGGCTGCCATTTCGTGACGGATATTTTCTTTTAATTGCATCAGGGAAGTCGGATTTTTGACGTACACTTTAGATTTGAGATAACCCCACAGGAAAAAGTCCATAGGGGTTAGGTCAGGACTACGAGGAGGCCAATTTATGTCACCTCTCCTGGAGATCAATTTGCCAGGGAAAATTTCACGAACTCATGATAGAGACGTATTGGACGTATGTAATGTTGCTCCGTCTTGCTGGAACTATGTTCTTTGGTTATATCCAGTAAGTTTGTAAGGGTACAGCATTAGGTCTTTGTGCAAAATGCTGTGTAACGATGATCTATGCACATTTAAAGCACTTGCGCGCTTCCGAATCGAAAAGTTAGAGTCGTCACGAAAAGACTGATAAACAAACACTCTCTACGTTTTCTACCGTTCTCGATGACCTTGGTCGTCCGGATTTTCGTTTTGCTAGCGTTGTACCGATCTCTTCAAAGTTTTTGACCCATTTTCGAATGAGAAGAGTGCTTGGCGCATCATTGAATTGACGAAAACCTCAAATATTGCAGAATCCTCTACGCGCTACAGTCGCCGAATCACCATTTTTGTAAAACCCACGCACGCACAACGCACGGTCGCTCCCGAGAAATGCTTCATAGCAACTAAATTCCCAAGAGCCAGACTACTGATTGACATGCCCCCCGCGCCCCTCGGAAAAGTTGCGTTCACACAGAAAGCAAAACAAATATATACTTTCTTTTGGGACACCCTGTACTTAACTCTTCAAAAATCGGGCGAATTTTGTGAGAAAGTAGAAATATTTCCGCTTTGCAATAACATCCAAATAACTGCAATATTGGTAACAGAATCCATATTCAATTAGAAATAACAATTTTAAAAAGTTTTAAAACCTCACTTTTTGGTCAATTCGTGTAAAAGTAATTCTTAAAGATTCATAATTTTTTTTCAAATTGCGGACGGTAACTTTCGATTCACAAAGTACATTCCGTACATTTTAATTATTTTGTGGTTAACTTTGAATTTAAATTGTGTTGTTTTCTCTTTCTTCTATGCTAGTAAGAGAGACACGACTATTTGTATGAGACCTGCGACCTGGGACAAATAAGTTTATCCTATGTTTAAACGGTTAATATAGGAGCGTCTTAAGTTTTTGCACCTTTGAAAAGTCAGTGAAAGAAAAATACATTTAGTCTGAAAATGAACTGAATTAAAATAGACAAAAGGGAAATTTTTTCTTAAAAATAATACTGTCTAAATATTCACTATCGAGCAACTGGAATTCCTCGAATTTGGCGCTAAAATTTTTAAAAACTTTTTGACACAAACCGATCTGTTGATGAACATTCGCCTTGTTGATGTTTAGTGGTTGATTTATTAACACCTTAACCCGATTTGTTCGCTTTACGAAACAACTCATTAGGTTTCCTTTAGTAAGGTGATTTCTTAATATCATGGTCAGAAATGTGAACTAATGGTCGTCGCCTTAGTTCTTAATTGTCCAAACGACCATTTTAGTTTTTGTTCAAACTCCACGTTAAAATTAAAAATAAAGTATAAAAGATGATAGTTAATCACTTAATAAAGAATTATTTAAAGTAATCTGTACGGAAATAGCTTTATCTTAAACACTTTTTCATTGAAATAATGAAAAAAAAACTTCTCCTGTAAATTTTTCTAATGTTCGTTTGACTAATTAAGAACTGAGGCGATGCGATGTTTATAAATAAAATAAGAAGCTTTATATAAATCTAAAAGTTAACCACAAAATAAATAAAATAAAGGCCTTTATGAAATCAAATTTTCCGCCGTAATTTGAAAAAAATTTAGGAAAGTTTGGGAATTTTTTTATCAATTATTTTCACATGAAACGACAAAAAGTGAGTTAAAAAAGTTTATATGGCTCTTCAGCGCTCTTGAGGCGATCTTTAGCAAAAACAGCGCTATAAAAGTTGTCCAAATTTATTATTATTATGGCATTCGTTTGTGTGTGTTAATATTTTTTTCGTTTCAGTAATTTTAGTCAGACAAAACGTAACGTGGCCATTTTAAAATTTTTATTAGCATTCCTTTATTAAAAAAAATTATTAGCATTAGGTAGGTACTTTTTATTTTAGCATTCAAAATTTTTGTATAAAAATGATATCTGTGTTTATTTCGGAATTATAAAATTTGATAGCTTATTCCATCACCTGTTAAAAACGGTTTTTATTTTTGGATGAGTTCAGAACTATTCCATTTATATAGATTTTATTGCAAAGCGGAAATATTTTGACCCTCCGAAAAAATAGGCCCGATGTCTGAGGGGTTAAAGTGTATCAGAATTTCGAGTAAACCGCACTAAAAAAAAACCGGGTGCAGTTAAGACGCGGTAGAAGCGAAACTTTACCAAAACAATCTCGAACAATGAAGAACCAAGGAACCTTGAGATCATAATCAAAGCGGCCAATGAGCGAAGACCTAGAGTCATTTTCGTTTTATATCTCAACCAATAGGAGCCTTGATAGAAGTTTGATGCTTCGCGGGTGCTGTTGTGCGTCATTTCCGTTTCATCCGAATTCCAAATTACAACGGGGATATAGAAGTTCCACTTCACAATCGGAGGGCGTAAAGTCTGGGATTCAGAAGGACTATAGGATTACTCCTCTTAGCTAATTAAGATTATTAGGGAACCTACTACATATCTTTCACCTTCGATATAATCACATTGGATGTATGGTTGGTTGCCCCATTCGGCTGCACCTAAGTTGTGTTAAAGTAAATCCAATTCAATTTTCAAATGCTTGCACATCGACAAGCCAGGAAATTCTCATGCAGACTTGTTAACTTGCGCTACGTTTAAAATTATCAACAGTAGGTATTACTGACACACCTGCTTTGCTACAACTCATCCAGTACAACATCGCTTCCCGTAGGCCCCCCGTTCATGTAGATACTTACAATCTACGTAATTGTGACGAAACCACATTTTTTCACTTTTTCACTTGATCATTTTTCACGTGCAGCCGTGGAGTTAACACGCTGTCAAGCGATGTCATATGACTTTTTTTCCAACATCAATCCATGCCTTCTCCACTAAATCCTTTCTTACGTATTCTGGTAAAGTATAGTATAACTAGGGCTCGGATAAATATGTATTAAAAAATTCAAAATATGGACCAAAAAATGTCAATGTAAAGAGTATAAAATAAGAATATCTTTCATAAAACAATATTTTACACAATGTTTATTGTGAAAAATTACTATGCAGTAACAGTTACATTAAAAAAACTATAAAAAGATGGCGAAATGTTCAGATAATTTAAATAAAAAAATCAAGTTTTATTCATCTTCCTATAAATCTGTCTTATTAAATTGATTGTAGTACACAATCACATGCTTTTTTAAATTATCGAAATTAAAACTTTGTCGATTTGGTCTAAATATAGCCTTATATTGGCTGAAAGATCTTTTCACATCACATGATGTAATGGGAGCGTACTTAAAGACGCCTATAGTTCCGAAATTGTGTAAGGCACGTCTGCAGTACCCTCAAAGCTTCCGCTCAGAACTTTATTAATTGTTTTTAGGGTGTCAAATAAGGGGCCGAAGACCGAAAGGTCTCCCGGCGAAGGGGAAACATTAAATATCGGGGAACAATTGAAAATATTGTCCCTGAATATTGAGGGAACATCTCTCTCAAAGGTGGAGGGTGTCAAATCCTTTATTTTTGTCTAAAATATACTTTACTTGATACGCAAAGGTTGTTTATCCTTGAGCATATTGAAATTAAACTGATAGGTACCTAGACAGTAGTAGTAGGTGACTTGAGTACGTAAAAATAAGAAGACGCGCAAGCAACAGCAAGCAAGTTGTGGAAGAGAATCAAAAATCAAATTACGACGAATAATACGCGAGAGAAATGAAACACGCGCGGCCGTGGTGGCGAGAATGCAAACACGTAAAATTATATCATTTTTTGTGAACAAACTTATGTTTTATGATATAAACATCGAAAATATGGATGATTGTGATATTTTTTGTAAAATATGGACTTAAGCATGAAATATGGAAAAATATGGAAAATAAAAATTAGTTTTTCACAATCTGTATATGATAATCTAGGTAGAGCACACACTCGAGACCGAAAATCGTGTAAATTAAAAATATGTATTTACATATTAATCCGGGCTCTATTTATAACATATAAACATGCATTTTTTCCACTTCCAGAACAAATCTAACATTACTTTCATGTTCCGATACCATTTCTGTCAAACGTCAAACGAATAAGTATTAGATACAAATGATGCGACGCGTCCCGTGCGATCAGTACTGTCGATATCGTGATACTGATTGGAAACTGACAGCCACCGCGTAGCGCCGTGAACGGGCACCAGTAAAATCGTACGGGGGGTACTCACGATCGGCGCGTATGATACCTTGTAAGTATCTTGTAAGTATCTTTGTGAACGGAGGCACGTAGACTCCTAAATAATGAATTGCAGTTCCTCAATCAACATTCTAAAATTATGGATATCATTCTCCTTTATCCAGAATGTCTAGACTTGTCAACGCAAATCAAAGCATTGCATTTTTAGGTGTAAGCCTAAATGACTTTCGGCAGTCGATACGGGATGTGTAATTTTTAAAGACTTTTTCAAGCTTCGACTTGTAATAATTATCTTCTATATGTACTTTTATATTATACAAGTATATTGTCAATCCTCTTCATATATATGTTCTCTCCTTTTATTGTCTTCTCTTTTTTTTCGTGTTACTGTTATATTTTTTCGGACTATTTGTCCGTAAAAAACTAAAACAATGAGCGCTTTATTATTATCGTGACTATCGATCCACGATTACGGTACCGTGTCGGCAATAAACATACGTTCCTTATCACAATAATGCTGCAGCTCTTTCAAAATATGAGATGTACAAGGTAAGTAAGTCTGTTTCCTTCAAAGAAATATAAAATCATTTTCTTGCATCTCTCTCACACACCGCACCGTGGCGTCTCTGCGGACCCCTACAATACTACTAGCCGTGACGATAATTTTGAAAGTATGGAATATAGTTACAAGGATAATATTGAAGTGTGAGTGAATTCCAAACATTCAAAAACGTCAAACTTCAATACGCTGATGGTTTGCTTTTGCTCTTAAACATATAATGCTGCATTTCATTCTTTCACACTAAACAACATTATTCGAAAATGAAACAAACGGTGAACGTATAATGTCTGCACCCTCCACCCCCAAAGGAAACATACAGTCTTTAGCATGTCCTATAATTTCTTGATCGAGATTTAATGAAATTTTACGCTGGGACACTAGATTAAATTGTGTAATCAGAAATGTTATCGAAACGGTGCCGAACAATCCAGCGGGAATCATTTTTCGTAAAACTGTTTTTCACAAAAAGCGCGTTGTTACACTATAAAGCGATCTAGGGCGAATTTTTTTACGGGGACCGAGTTATCGGCTGCTGCTGACAGCGCACCCCGGCTAATTCTCAGAGCGATATCAAAAGTTCCAAAAGTTTATGGCGCACCCTGTACGCTCATCAGCAGGGTGCATTTTTTTACCTTAGTTTCGCACAAAAGACTCCATGGAAAATAATTTCCCTCAGGGCCTACGTCATCTTTGGGGATGCTGTATGGGGGGTCTTTTGAGAAAAGGAAGGAGATGAAATTCTGGGAAGGAAAAATGTATGAGGGGTGGGTAGCAATCTGGGGGTCAGTATCTCTACGGAAGTATGCATCCATCCCTCCTACTGCGGTGCAAGGCGATGTTCCGAGAGAATTTTGCTAGATAGGTCAATAGACGTTAAACCAATCTCTCCCGTTCTTTCCTGCCACCCAGCTGGTGAGCAGAAGCATTCACCGCCAAGATCCAGACAAACCTCACCCTATGAACCCGGACACCTCTGCTAATTCACCAAGACAGTGAACCACTTGGGGTGACCCTTGGCAGAGGTGTTTTGAAGCAAAAATACACGCCCAATACGTGTACCCAGATGACATTTGTAACACGAGGACGGGTCGTTTCTAGAACTCGGTCTTGAGTTCAACAGCTCTCAGTTTTCTCTATCCTACAATATGGGTCTCTTTAAGACCCATATTAACTCCTTCCTCTCCTCAAAAAGTCGCTCCACACAGCACCTTTGGATTCATCGAGGGAAATCATTTTCCTCAGAACCCCCTGTGTAGAATTATTTAAAAAAATAATAACACTCTATACATAAGTCTTGTATAGAGTCTTATTATTTTTTAACATAATTCTACAGCGCCTTAGTTAAAACCAGTATAGGGTAAATGATTGTTTATCAGTTGTGTAAAATTTAACACATCTTAATTCTTATGGGTTAAAACTGATCACTGCCTTATAATATGACTCCTATCACTTTCACATAGCATAATACCTAAATTGTGCGTCTTAGCATCACTGTTTGATGTTTTAGTTAACTGTTTCCTTTTTGATTGGTTAAAATAAATAAAAATTGCATAAAATGATGTAAAAACACGTCATTTATCGTTATACTTATTAAATATCGGTCGTTATCGGATGTGGAAGTTCAATCACTTAGAGTCCCCATCAGAACTCATGAATTTAATGTCACTGAAAGAATTATATACAAAAGATATTCTAATGTACGCATTCAACAACCAGCACAACTTAAACAGACAAACACGGGCCGATTCATAAGATCCACATTACAACTAACCTACAACTAAAACGACTTTTGGTCAAAGAAATATGCAATACTTGTCTATAAAATTATTTAATATACTCCCTCTTGCAATAAAAACCGTTCAAAAATAACCGACTTCAAAATAAGCATTAAGGTTTATGGACATGGGAAGGAAGAATAGAGATACAATTTTGCAACCTAACAAAGTTGAATGCTTGTAGTGTGCTTTATTTTAGATATAACTTTATAATTTTCCTCTTGTAATATTTTAACATATTTATTTATATTTCAAACACGAAAACATGTACAATGTGACCATATAACGGATTACTCCAATAAGGACATATTTTTATCTTAGAAATTGTAAAACAAAGATAAAAAATAAATATATTAATAACTAGCAACGACTCCACCCCTACCATAATAAAACATTGTTCGAAACTGTCAAATTAGTATAAACTTTCCCTGAAGAAGGAACGTTTGTTCCGAAACCGGTAGGATTTACGCATTATATAAGTGGTTTATTCAAAGTTGTATTGTTTCATTTTTCTATAATGGATAACCACAAAGTGATAGCTACATTCAAAAATATAAAAAATAAATACTTAACTAAAATACTATACGAGTTTTTTTGCCACATTTAGCTAAACACATTTTCCACATTCATGGTTACAAAACGACTGCAATAATACGTAGATACATATATTTCATTTTCCAAGGCGGGGGCAAGCGTGACGGCCGCCATTAGATGCGCGAAATAGAACAAAGATAATTTGTAGGAAGAGATACAAATCTTTTTGTACATGCAAAGATGTCATGGACATTACGCAAGTTTGAATACGGCCCAACGAGACCTAATGAAAGGCATTTTCATGCAGGCGCAAAATATGGAGTGACAGAAGAATGATATATCATTTCTAAACCTGCTCGCTTTTAAGTAACATGTCAACACTTTATGCGGTAATTATTTATCTCAAATGTAATTTAGTTTGAAAACATCAAAATTCTGTACAAGGCAGTTTCACAACTTGAACAATGGTGGGGATAGCTGGATCAGCAGGGTATTATATAACTTTATCAATATGTTAAATACCGTCAATAGAATTACTGGGTATCAATCATACACCTGGCCGATTTGGTACATGTAATGGTGCTATTTGGTATAATCTGTAATGATGTTTTGAAATATTACGTTCAATTTGCCTTTAGAAATTTTGTAGTTTGCTAGTTTGTTTGCTATTATAATTGGACGCAGAATTTTGATTGGTCGTATTATAATAATATCTGTTACGCCGACGCGCAACACAAAATCACTGTTAAAGGATATTGTTTTTTTTTGTATTAGCACCACACATGAGGTTATCCTCTAAGGAAAAAAAAATTCCCTCTGGCCCTATCTCATCGTATGGATTCTGTGTAGAGGGTATTTTCAGGTAAAGGAAATTCTGGGAAGGAAAAAGGTGTGAGGGATAGGAATCTGGGAGTCAATGTGACCAGGAGTGACGGACATATGAATTCATCCCGCAATGAGTCGAGAGAGACCAGCTAGAGAGGTCTAGGTTAGATCTCCCCCCACCAATCTCTTCGAGACGGTCCGCCACGCAATAGGTGCGCAAACGCATTGGCACCTCAAAACTTTGCGCCCCTGCTAAATTACCAAACGTAGCGAACCACTCGGTTGGTTTTTCAATAAGTAGTTCCCTGGGCGGCGGTACGCATATACGCCTTCCAAAAATTTTTGGGAGTCGGATTGTTGTATACACTCATTTTTTTGGTAGAAAAAAAATTTTCTCCATTTTTATGCACTTAGTAGATGTTTATTTAATTGTAGATCCTTTTTTAAAGTATTAAAAAAAACTGTGTTATTATTACAAGCCGCTACTGCCATACAGCAATGTGTTTTCTATATTGCAAGAGCTAGCAACATATTCAAACGCCGTAAGAGTGCAGAGTGGGTTATAGTGTTTTCATTGAGAACCGTTGATCTGATGCAAGTTTGGTAATGAAGCCACAGAGCAAAGCCATTGTTCGCAGAAATTAAAATCTTCCATCTGCGCGAGTAAAAACAATAGAACACACAAAAAGATGGCCACAATCCACAATGGCTGCCGCCGAGTTCACACACTGAGTAAACTCTGAGATTATGAAATTGATAACTTCCGCGTATCGCGAAACAATCAGTGTGGTAGAACTGCTAACTGCTAACTGCCAGTCATTTAATTAATTCCATCATCTGTTCTAACTAATACCTAACCGTTCTAATCTACGTACAAACATATCGATTACAATATTCAATTTGCTTCAATGATTTTTCAAGTTTTTAACACCTCAATGCTTCCTGCTTATCATTTACTCCTAAGTGTTGCTTAATGTTTCATGCAGCCTGTGTGAATCATCATTTTTTGCTTGTAGATATAAAAAAGGTAGGTACAACAATGGCATGGAGCCCATAATTGCTGAAAAGCTGTTGTTCTGACCTTTCTTTTTCCATTATTCTAAAAAAGCTTCATTTTTCCATATATATATAAATATTTCTTATTTTATTATCGTTCTACTTACCATAAGATTTATATCGTTTCTATATATATATATACTTATACTTATAGTTACACCAAGCATTTCATTGAAGGGCCTGGTCGGAAGATTCTTCCGTTGAAGGAAACAAGATTTTCATTTCGATTCCTTTTGGACATGATCAGACATGATTGGGTCTAAAAGCCATCGTAATTAAATTCTTATGCATCGGTTCAATGTTGGTATGGGTAAGTCGGCCATGTTTAAAGCTGTTTTAACCACCCAAACGCCATGGTAATAATTCAAAATATTCAATGTTCCGACCTTATGCGCCGCGTAATATTTACACCGCTTTTGTAAGTAAGAGGATGTGTATAAGCGTGTTATGGCTTTTCTCGAGTCTCGAGTTAATCCCCGCTGGCTGATATGGTTGTTGCTCGCCGGTAGGACCTGCATACATCTCTCTTACCCTATTTTAATCGTATGGTTATAGTTAGGGACCTGAAAATATCGTGAAATTTTTCGTCGGTATTTTCATTATTATTTGCTAAATTGACGTTAATTTTTTGCAAATTTCGCGTTATTTTTGGGAAAAGCGATGTTATATTTTCGTGATGGTACTCCTATGATAGTTTTTTTCGGTGCGCCGCTTTTCACGTGAAGTTAGCTGAGTTTCATTTGATGGCTATTCAAGTTTTAATCTTAATCAATGAAATATTTAGAATATATTATTATGTTACATACTTTCTTATTTTAAAATACCAGAAAAATTCTAAAAGCCAAAAATCGAATTTCTTATCGAAACGTTACATTTGCAGGTTATCTTCGTTTTATTGTCAACTATCGTATGAAAATCAACCAAATTTAAAAGATTTTTTTTGAAGTGAAACTTCTATAGCACGGCTGTGATTTGGATTTCGGATGAAACGGAAATGACGATTAGTGCACCTGCGATTCATCAACTGCGCTCATCGGCCCCTTTGATAATGATGTCACTGTTTTGGTAAAGTTTCGCTTCTACCGCGTGTAAACTGAACTCGAATTTTTTTAGATTAACTCCACACAGGAGGCCCTGAGGAAAATAATTCCTCTCAGAGCCTATGTCACTGATACTGTGTGGAGGATCTATTTAGAAAAGGAAGGAGAGGAAGTTCTGGGAAGGAAAACGGTATTAGGATGGGTAGAAATCTGGGGGGTCAGTGTGTCCAGGAGTGACGGACGGAATCCAACCCTCCCACTGCGGTGCAAGGCGATGTTCCGAGAAAATACGGCTTGAGAAGTCAAAGAAACTTCTTCAACCATTCTCTCCCGAACCACCTGCCTAGCGACGCATCCACCACCGAGATCTGGACAAACCTCACCCTATAAACCCAGGCGCCTGGGCTAAGTTATTAAACTTAGCGAACCACTTGGGATAACTTATGGCAGAGGTGTTCGTTATCCATTAAAAGGTTCCCGGAGCGGCGGTACCCATACCCGCCTCCCAAATTGAAAATCTAAGGATAATACTTATGAAAATTGTGAGTTAAAAGCTATATTGAAAAAAAAAAGATCTTTATCTTGTTTTCTAGGGCAATGTAACAATAATGTAACAGTAATTAAAGTCAAATTAGTAATTTATCGCATCATAAATTTAAAAATCTTTTTAACAAATGAGCTATTACGAAATCTTTATTGGTAAGCCGCATATTTGCATTACATGTATTTCCAAAAACGATGCCTATTAGACACCCACAAAGTAGACAGCACATTCAGGTGAAAAAACACCCCCAAAGTACGTAACGAAACGTCGATGAAAGTCCTTTTATTGCCTTCTGAACAAAGTTTTTTACCGACTCCCCGTGGTACGTCGAGAGCGCCAACTAATTTAACAAGCAGATTTATTCGTTGATTAACTGACGTGGTATTGAGTTCGTCAAAGTCAAGTACTTTATAACAGGTGTGTAATATCTACTATTCACGTTCTGCATATGTGAAATAGTTAATATATTTAAAGTTTTGCTGTAGGATTGATCAGGACATTCCCGACAAACTTTAACCAGTGATGCCTGAGCTTATTTGAAGTTAAATAAATGCGGATGGCATTTTGGTTACCGGTGAATTTGGTTTAATTTTTGAAGTGAAAATTCTTTGGCGCCGTTGGTGACTTGAATATCGGGCGAAACGGAAATGCGTCACAACTCAATTCAAACACTCGGTTCTAATATAATGCGGTATTTTCGCAACTCGGCGCGTGCCTTCCATAGCGTAGTGGGCAAGGTGCCTGACTAGTCTCAGCGGCCAGAGAGCTAGACAAACATCAAGCGAATGGGGGTTCGAATCTTACGAAAAAAAAAATTTTTTGTGAAATCAATATCCAATCATCAAACCAATTTTCAAAAGACAAGCAAAATAAAAAAGCGACATCTAGCAACTTTCTAGGTTCGTTTCTACCGCGTGTGAATTTCATATTCTGATTTTTTTTATTAGTTAAAAAAACATGAAAAAAAATCTTTCTTTCAATTACAATAAAAAATTTTAATATAACAGTATGATATATTTTTATTATTAAAATGAAATAAACCAATTTAATAAACCATTAGAATAAATAAACAAAAAGCCCCATTTTAAAACTATTTCCCTTCCCTGCACTTCATTTACCCCCTATTTATCCCCCCTCGCCCCCCACCAAAGTTGATGTTTTCTCTCCCTCTTCATTTTTACCTTTAAATACTCTGATGGAGGTTCAGGTTGTATCGAAAATCGTTGGTTAAAGATATGTAATAAGTGGTATTCAAACAAAATTATTTTATTGTAATTATTATAATTATGTATACTCACAAAGTGTTTGCGACAAAAGAAAAAAATCTTTCACTTGTCGTCATTAGTCACTCGGCTGTATTAAAATTTAACTGAATACTAAACAAATAGTTTCTCGATGTGGAATCTCCTATAATGGTTTATTTGTGGTTTCATGTGAAGTATTTATGACAATTTCCCGCAAACATACAAAAGCAAAGATTTCCGGGCAGATAAAAGATTCTCCCTAAATTCAAAGCTATCTCCTCACTATTACCAATCACAGCATCCAATACCTCATTTCTACCTTTACCAAAGTCTTATTTCCCAGAACTGAACCCCAAATTCTTTACGTTTTCGAAGGAATAATTGCTTTGGAAAACCGAGATAAAAATCGGTGTAATGTGATCTTTCAAAATCTATTCAACAAATCAATTAAATTATCATCTACTTTATTTTCTTCATTGCATTTTTTAAAACTTATTTTCGTTATTTCGCTTTCTTAACTGAGCTTAAAGTAACCATTAATAATATTTCTAACTGAGAAGTTTTCTATTCGAGCGACTTGTTTTTTTTTCTATAGCAAAATAGAATTTGAAATGTTGAATAATAATATATTATGTTTGTGACTGTTGCAATGGAGAGCGTGTTTGTTTGCCACTCTATTTCGGCTGCCGAAAGAAAGTCGTCGATGGATGAATGACATGTGTTGAGAAAAATAATAAAGTGATCGCCGTTTACTCTGACTTGATATATTATTTAACTGAATAATATAACTTTCTCTGGCCATAGCGGAAATGTGGTCTTTGTAAGTCAATCTGACGTGATAAAATCTAAATATTTAGTAAATCTCAAAGTGATGTGATAAGCGTGAGATAATTTTTTCATTATTAATAATTGTCTCAATTTGCTTCGAAAATTATGGTACTATTTTTGTACAATTTAACAGTAGCTTTGTTAAAATATAATTGTTCTAATTGTTATTGTTATCAAAATGCAGAAATTGATGAGATTTTATTCGATTGATAAATTGACTTCTCACTCTCTGTCTACCCTCATGTATTCAGTTGAATTTTGATTTATCAAGAAGACATTTATCAAGACTTGATATTTCAAGCAACATTTATAACAAGTGGGTTATAATAAGGTAAGCATGTAAAAAAAAATTAAATTTTCACATGCAGCAATCACTTTGAAGGCCGGGTTAGTGGGGTGAGGTTTGGCCGGGTCTTGGCGGCGGATGTGTCTGCCCTCCAGGTGCATGGCAGGCCGGATCGAGAGAGATTGGTTTAGGGAGTCCCGTTGACTTCTCCAGCCGTACTCTTTGTATATCGCCTTGCACCCCAGCTCCTGGACAGACTGACCTCCAGATTCCTACCCACCCCTCATACCGTTTTCCATCCCAGAACTTCCTCTCCTTCCTTTCCTAAGAAGACCCTCCACACATCAACCATAAAGATGAGATAGGCCCTGAGGGGAATTATTTTCTCCTATGTGGAGCTAACGTAAAAAAATGTCATAAAAAATATATATTTACGGATACCATTTCCAATAGGCCACTTGCAAGGATTTCATAAGGACTTGGAAAAAATCAAGTGGATAGATTTTTTTACTAAGATTACGAAAATGTTAGTAAAAATTTTTAGAATTGTATAGTTTTTTTTATTTTTAATTAAATAAATCCATTATTTGGGCCCGTGACGTCACTACATGAAAATGTCACGTCTCCGAAAATGTTCCTATTAATTTTGTAAATTTGATATTTAACGTTCACTAGATTTATTGTTTGTTCTCTGCGAACTTATCATTTGGTTTTACTTTTTGACAGATGTTATGAAGAGAACCCCGTACATTTTACGCACATAAGTGTTTTAGAGGTATAATGGTAGTGGTGCTGATTTTAACAGAATCAAATTTTATAATCTTCTTATTATTATTATTATTATTTACAAGTACCTTAGTATATTAAATTGGATTTAGTAATATAGACGTTGAACATTATAATGATTTATGATCAATAAGATGGATCAAGGAAAAAAATATTTATGAGATGTAATATTTTTGGTATGTCTCGTTATTCTCCTGTGCCCTTTCTTGTGGAAAACGTTATTTTTTTAAAAATGATTTTTGGCTATGTAATTATCGTTCTTTCGCACCTATCAAATTATGTCCCGTCTTTCCGGTTAATAAAAAATGGTCTGATTTTTCGGATTGAAATTTTCAAAAAATCTGTCAGGGTTTCAAAAATACGATTAAAAAAAAATACAGAATGTCTTAGAATATTTGCCTAAAAAAATGTGATGCAAGTGGCCTATTATGAGTACCAATGGCATCCGTCCACCACAATACCTCGGTAATTTATAAGTTTGTGTGCGTCTGTGCATTTAGAAAATTTTCTTATTCATTACTTTAAATGAATAAATAAATAAAGAATCATTCCTTGAGACTGTCCATTGCAAAGATATATCTAATTTCGAACGTATGTGTGTAATAGAGAAGAAAGTAAAAAAAAAAATATCATTACGTATGTTCAATGTTGAATAGGTACAAAAAACAAAACTGGTCTACGGTGTTTTTATAATTTCACATTCACTCGTGAGATTGATTCACTTAACTCTGAAAGCCTCTGGGTCAAGAAAAAGTAAAAATAATCGATACTGGCTTCATGAAAGAGGAATTCACACAAAACAACAGTCAAAATTTCACCAAATTCACGCGATTTCTCGACCGAAACTCATTCAATTATATTTAAATAACTGCTAGTTTGTAACGGAGCTCAGTAATAAATTAAAACAATTATCATGTATTCTCGTGTTTATGCTTTATTATCGTTGTAAATTTATGTCACAAAGTTGCTTATTTCTCTCAATAACAGCTGTGAGGCAATTTACGTGATTCATTAATTTTGATTTGTTCATACATGGTTGGTATATCCAGTCCAAAAAATGTCCATTCATGGTATAATTTTTTTACAATTTTTTAAGTAAGGTCTCGTCGTTTCATTCGTGTTGACTGATGATGTTGCTAATTCGTAATTGAGTAGGTAAACCTCGAAGTCTCTCTTCACGAATAAGATGCAAATGTGCCATTTGGCCTTGTGCCATTTGGAATAAGGGAGTTAATAATAATTGAAGCCAAGTAATTATTTTCCTAGTAATCTCTCTTTTCACTGATTTCTCCGTATTTTTGGCGTGAAAACTTCTTTAACGCCGTTGTTATTTGAAACTCGATAAAACGAAAAATAGCGATACTAAAAAGAGACAAACACAATATAGAATGAAATAGTATAATCGGTTTTCTCTTTGTGCGGTGCTTCGTAGTCCCACGCGCTTGTCTACTTTAATTTTCTAAAGATTTCACTTTTAGCGCGTGTGTATTGCATTTTTTTTTTTTGTTAATTTTTTTCCGATTCTGTAACATGTGAATGGCGGAAGGTTTAAAAATGATAAGAATATTCGCTTTATCCGCAGAGAATTTTTTTTTTAAATTTTAACTTTTTTCCACAATATGGCACTATTTAAAATACCTTGGATTGCTTTGCTGCCAATTTTGGCAAATTTTCCCTTATTTGTAAGTAATTAAGTAGAAACTTACGAGTTTATAATATTTTTTTTATAAATCCTACGAATATGTGATAATCGACAAAAGATAGGTGAATTCATTGGCTGTATAGAACTGTAATCAGTTAGCATATCTCTATATTAAAATTCGGAAGTATGATTTTTTTTTATCAGGGCGGAAAATATTCAAAATTGTCGCCAAAATATCTTGAGCAATCGGGAAAAAAGTTTTAAATTGCGCTGTTGCTCCAGTGGTTAACAAAAAAATCTCGGAAAGCCAACGGTAAAGTTATTTTGAAGGAGTTAATATGTGTGCTATTATTAATACATTATTAAGGATCCATTCATTCCGCGGAGCAAAATAGCGCCTTCCAATATAATCTCTTGCGGTTGCGGTACTTAGCACAGTAATCCCTTCACAGAACAGGTCCCAAAACAAAGGCAGGTATAATAGATACTAGAAACTGGTTCCCTCTAAATTTGGATGAAAACAATGGAAATCAAAAACAATGGCACAGTTCACTATGATGATTATTTTCAGTAAGTCCCCGCAAATCAAGGCTCTCTTTTTCTCATTTTACTATCGTGGTATATATTCTACATTGAATTCACATTTCCCTATCGTATGATCCTTTCATTTATTTTTCAAATCTTACTGAAAAAATAAAGTCCCGTTAAACTAGTAGAAAATAGTTAATCAATATTTATGTATATAATATATACTAGTGACCAACCGAAGGTCCGGTTTCGGTAAGTTTCGGCAAAAAAATCTAGTTTCGGCAACAGTTTCGAAGAAAATCTGCCGAACCTTCGGCTGCACCGACACTCTGGGTTCGTGAATTATCGCGCGTTGTTCGGCTGTCTTCGGCTGAGTACGTGGCTCGTGTGTCACCCGCCATCATCATTAGGTCTTTCCTTTGTAATACAAGTGTAATATTGAAAAAATTCTTGTTCGTAGACGTAGTTCACATGTTTGTTAATTTTTATAATTTTTGTTTGTTTTAAAGCGGTAATAGTTATAAAAAAAATATATATATATTTTTCACATATTTCAAGTATTGTTTTTTTTTTTTTTTATTTCATTTAACACGTGTAATAATAATGTTGTGATTGTAAATGCAATTAAAATTAAAATACTCAACTAATAAGGTTCTTCCTTTATAATGTAAATGTTGATTATTGGCAAAATTTTGTTCCAAGAAGTAGTTAAAAATACATGTAGGTACATATATTAATATATATGTACATGTATTTTTTCACACACTTCAATGATTTTTTTTTTTTTTTTATTTCATTTAACACGTGTTAACTGTCTGTATAAGTGAAAAAAGTAAGCCGAATTTCAGTAAACAATATATTTTTAACATGTCTAAAAAAGTTTCGGTTTCGGCCGAAACTAAGACAGATACCGAAGATTCGGTTTCGGTAGAAAGTCCTGTTTCGGTCGGACACTAATATATACCTACCCATCCTAAAATTTCGAATCGGTAGAAAAGTTAGATACCTGTTATTTTAATCATATATGTGAGATGTTTCTTTTATTTTTGAATTGAAACTTCCTTAGCCCCGTTAAAGTGATTTGATATTTGGATGAAACGGAAATGACGCACTACGGCATCTGCAAAGCATCAAACTGCCCTCAAGGCTCCTATTGGTTAAGACATAAAACAGAAACGACGATAGGTCTGCGTTCATTGGCCGCTTTGTTTTTTTAAGGGTCGTCGGAATATAATGCGTAAATTCGCGCCTCGCCGACCGCGTCCCATGGTGCAGCGGTATAGTGCGTCGCAAATCTCAGCGGCCAGAGAAATCCAGCGGACGTAGATTCAAATCCTACGAAATCAAAAAAAATAAACATTTTTCTTTTTGTTAATCAATATCCAATCTTTAAACCGCTATAAAATAAACAGGCAAAAGAATGCTACTTCTAGCGACTTTCTAGTTTCACTTCTATCGCGTGTGAATTACACACTAAAACTTTTTTGTTTTTAAATTATTTATTGAGTTAGTTTATACTACATACATATAAACTAATAAACCCAATGCAACATTTATTTTGATAAATTTAAATATTTTTGCGGAAAGCATAACAGTTATTTTTAAATACATTTATTCTTTCTTCATTCTTCATAATGTCATCATACATCTTTAGTCTTCTATACCTAAACATTAGGCAGTTCTGTGATTTTGATTTTTTCGTATTTCGCAATCTAACTCTATGCATTTTTGCATCTTTTCGTAATTATGTACATCTCCATTAAAAACAATATCACCCTTAAAGTATTTTGGCATTTGGTTTTTCATAACTTTATGCACAAAAATTAACACTTTAACAAGCAGTCTCTTTTTTATAGGAATCCAATTTAGCTCCTTTCCCGTACGATTAACCCTTGCGTATTTGACTTTCCCCATAGAACAAAGCAGTGAAAATTTAAAACAGTATTATAGCAAACCATCTCAGATTTTCGAGAGTTTATTGATTAATTCGATCTCGAATACTTTCTCATTCTCGCATCTCTCCGTCTCTTCCTAATTAGAGCGAGGGATGCTATTGGTTAATTTTCACCCCGCTACTCAGGCTTACAAATGTCACAGCTGGGAAGAGTGATATAAGTTCATGTGCTAACTCGAGTTGAGTTTGCCTAGCGGTTACAACCGCGCATCTTCAGGTAAAATCTCTGGCACGACTGATCAAAGAGACGCGTAGTAAACCGTCGGCTTCCGATTTCAGCTAACCCAGAGTGAATGGTGTTATTGTAACCCTCGTTGTTAATGTCCCGGATAATTTCACGCGAAGCCGCCAACACAGGCTTTTGATTCTTCCCAGATGCAGAACTAACTTGCCAATGGTGATGCTCCTGTAAATAAATATATGAAAATGTAAATATTTTCCATATTATGTCCTACAATGAATTTTAGAACAACGTGAAATATCACTCATGTTTTAATTTGTATCTTAAATGTAAATATATATATATACCGCTTTTGCAATGTATTGGTTTTTACACTGTTTTTGCAAATAAATAAATAAATAAAGATAAAACATAAAAGGGATAAAGAAACAATTAACTTTCCGTTATTATAAGCAATAATTATCAGCCTGAAACACTCATCTACATTGAAAAAATATTCCAAGAAAAGATACTTGCCGCCAACGGGACTTGAACCCGTGTCCTTCTGATTGCCGGTCAGGTGCTCTCACCACTGAGCTATGGCGGCTTATCTAATACCCGCCAAATAATTCAATATATACTAGTGTTTCATTAAACAATTACTGTTTATTACACTTTTCCACCTGAAATCAACCAACTTTATTTTTGTGAGAGAGGCATTGTTAGTGTTAAATCTCTCGCTAGGTGGCGTCGAGAAAAATTATGTCTCTTTTTTTTGGTGTTTGGGAGCTAACCCATAAAGTTTTTGATAAAGTTTATTTTACTGTGGAACAAATGGCCCTTAAAAAGTAAAAGTAAGCGAGTATATCGTTTTCGTATAATATCAAGTGTTAACTTCTTTTACGTATTATTTTTTTCAAGTATCTCTTACGATGACCTATTCAAATTTTCCCTTTCTCTCAAAATTCCTTTTGGGCTTCAGCACACACATATGTAACCTTAATTGCTTGGCATTCCACGATTGCAGGTGCAAAGATGTAAAAAAACATGACATGTTTAACAGTAAGCAAGTTAATAACAATGTTTACTTCCTACGATGATTGCCGGTTCACACGCACAAGTATGTTGAATAGTTCTGAATGTAATTAACATTTGTGAACTGATTCTTGCCGATGATCATTTCGTGTTAACAAGAACGCGTGTCTACGATATATAAATGTGGTTTCCTTTGATTATTTTCTCTTAATAAAATATTTCCTTTAAGTGGGTAAGAAAAATACGTAAACATTTTTTTTGTGTAATTGAACTGAATACACTACGAGTATGTTAAATAGGAACACCTGTTTTAGGGTAACACAGGTAGATATAGGTTACCTACTAGTAGCTCCTGATGTGTTCACATGTTTATATACTCGCCATAAAAGTGTAGATAGGTATTCTTCTGGATTATTAAAGAATTCATAAAAGTCAAAGTTAAATATTAGTGTCGTTGTCACAAATGCATGATCCAAGATGAAATTAGTTATAAAGAGAACGAACGCCCAACACGAGGCGAGGTTTAGCGACGTAACCCCAAATCCAATAAACCGGAAAGCTCTAGGAAAATGTCTCCTCCGACAAATGGGAGGAACTCCAATAACAAATACAGATTGTTGTAAAGTCTACCCCTCGTAAACCGACATCAATTGCTTCTGTTATAAGATCCAATAACTTCCTGAAGTAGGTACTAAACTCTGCATGCGATATTGTGTAATTGTGACAACACACGACCCCTCCTTCCTCACTCTCTTTCAATAAAATGTATCATTACGTAGTTGACGCCGAGCGCAATAAATAACTCGTTTTATTCTCAGTAATTGGGTAGCTTTGTGCAAAAATAACGCCGCCATTTAAGTCCATACATCCTATATTAAAGACGAAAACTGTTCCTATCTCGGGCCAGGTAATTGGAAGTTTCTTTCGAAATGTTGTGCATGTCACTAAGCGCGGAACGACATAATATCATGTTAAAATCGAGAGTTACTCGACCAGTTCACTCTGGCGGAATGGTCTCACAGATGTCTCCAGTATTTGGGTCAAGACGATGCATATTATGAACGATTTACATCCTTTCATTTTTCTTCGTATGTACCGCTGAGTCGCGTGAACGATATTGACTCTGAACAGGCAGAACGGAATAACCCACAATTATACATTTGCACAATATCCAAAAATGACTGTTAGCATCAACATATTATTTAAACCTATCGTAAAGGCAAATTTACAAAAGAAATTATTTTTTTAATAATATCAGAATAATCGAAGTGAATTTTCTATAGGATTTGGATTTTGGATGAAACAGAAATGACGATTATTGCACCTGCGACGCATCAACTGCGCTTATCGGCCGCTTGATAATGATGTCACTTTTAAAGGCTTCTATTGGTTGAGATATGAAATGGAAATTACGCGAAACTACGCTCATTGGTCGCTTTGATTATGACCATACTTTTCAAGTATTAGTTGAAATTGTTTTGGTAAGTTTCGCTTCTACCGCGTGTAAACTGCACTCGATTTTTTTCTCATCTAGTTTTGTACTGACAGGTTTCCTATAATTTGTTGAACAACGATTTTTTAAATTTATTTTGACACTAACGCTGTCCTAAGCTTGGCTAAAGAAGGAGGTAGCGCAACAGGGCATTACACCCCATAAATAAATAACGAAAATGCTTTTGGCCGCGAAAATCTAAAATCACAAATGATGATTATTGCTGGAGAATTCGAGCCTATTATTTATTGCCTTTCTCTTACCAAGTGAAATATTTAAACTAGTGAAAGACTTTATTACAACCTAACTAACCAACCATAAATTTATTAACACCTATATCATTACCTGCATTGTAAAGTTAATGACGAAATTTGCTCCATTTGTATGATTCAAAACTTGCTTAAATTGTTAAAAAAGATGCTGTCAATTTTTTAGTTGCTTAGCAGAACCTGTACTTTTCCACGCATGATGTACAATGTTATTACACCCATGTTCGCAATTTTAATGATATCGGCTTCTGCCTTTTATAACACAATATTTTAACACCTGTGAGCTTAAATTCAACACGCATGATCGTATATATCATAAGCCCAACAGCCCATTGTTAGTATATATCGCACTGGAAGTAATGCAATATATTAATACAGTTATCGCACTGAAACTAATTCAATACATTAATACAATTACACTGCGCAAATCCTTTGATGGTTGAACCTGATTTTCGTAAAACATTTTACCGTTAAAATACGAGAATATTTATGAACACGTAACTAAAAACCGAATCGATACTGAAATACCCAGTTTTTTAAAGTGAAACTTCTATAGCACCGCTGTCATTTGGATTTCGGATGAAACGGAAATGCGACGCATCAACTGCGCTCATCGGCTTTTGAAGGCTCTTATTGGTTGAGATATGAAGCGGAAATTGCGCTTATTGGTCGCTTTAATTATGACCTCACTTTTCAAGTATTGATTGAGATTTCTTTGATAAAATTTCGCTTCTACCGCGTCTAATCTGCACTCGATTTTTATTTTGCATTAGTTCCACACAGGAGGCCCCGAGGAAAATAATTCCCTTCAGGGGCTATGTCGTCATTGGAGATGCTGTGTGGACGGTATTTTGGGAAAGGAAGGAGAGGAAGTTCTGGGAAGGAAAAGGGTATTAAGGTAGGAATCTGAGGGTCAGTGTATCCAGGAGTGACGGACGTATGAATCCATCCCTGGGATGGTGCTAGGCGACTCTCTTAGAGAGTACGGCTGGAGAAGTCAAAGGGACTCCGTTAACCATTTTCCCGATTTGGTATGCCATGCAACAGATGGGAAGAAACATTCGCCGCCAAGACACGGACGGACTTCTAAGACTAAGTCACCAAACGTAGCGAACTACTCGGGGTGACCTATGGCAAAGGTGATGGTTATCCAATAAGCGGTATCCATACCCGCCTCACAAAATGAAAAGAAAGTTTAAACAAAAGTAAACACAAAAAGGTAATCTCAATCAATCAATTTGCCTTTCTCTGAGTATATCTCAAGTTTAGCGGCGTTCGAAGACTTTTGAGAAAATAAATCAAAAAGAGACGAATACATTTAAGATTTTCAGAAACTTAGCGCGGCGCGGTTCACTAAGGATTATATTACAACCAAAACTGTCGAAAAGCACGCACATGGACTAACGTTGAATAATTACTTGGGGTAGCATTAAATCACGAACAAACCTACCTATCTACAAATATAACCTACCTATAATAAATATTCCATGAAGTGAGGTAATTGAGAGAAATTCGAAGAGTATGGCTTCACGAGGCACTTCAGGTTGCCAGCGGCGTAGAACTTACAAGAAATACAACTGAATATAAAATTTTTCCTATCTATTCATTTTATACTAGTATTCAGGTTTCAAATTTGTTATTGGTTTTTGGCTTCTTTTTTTAAACCTACTTATAATATTAGGTAGGTATCTACGTAGAGAGTAAAATTTAGGTTTCACAACATTGAGAAAAACTTCGACAAATTGCAAAGCTTTTAACTTTCTTTACATTTAAAGGTATTTCGTTGATCATTTCAAAACAATTTTAATAATGTAAATTGCATTCCCAAAAAAAAATTCGTTTTCGAAAGCCTAAAATCGTCGCAACCTCTTGTATGGAACAATGAACAGCAATACTGATATTTTCACCGTATGGTTCCATGATAGTTGATCCACCGACAATTGTTCTCCCTGCGTACTTATGTACAATCTGCAGTCGCTTTAGGGTAAATACGTTATACCTAATTACATAAAGTATAACCAAGAGACCCCGTAGGGATGTGCAGAGATGATGTACCGCCGAATAACAAAATAATAAAACATATTTTCTGTTATTAGTTTTTGGGGTATTATGCCGTGTTGCGCTACCTCCTTCTTTAGCCAACATTTCGGACAGCGTTGCAGTGTCCATCATCAGGGCAGATGTGTAATAGTTAGGGGTGATGTTTGTACTTATCTACTTAGGAGCGATACCGTGTCGCCAGCTCTACTCCTCTACGAGCTGGCGCTACAGTATACTTCAACATGTTATTTCACATCTGCCCTGATGATGGACACTGCAACGCTGTCCGAAACGTTGGCTAAAGAAGGAGGTAGCGCAACACGGCATAATACCCCAAAAACTAATAACAAAAATATTTTTGGCCGTGAAAATCTAAAATCGTATCAAACATATTTTCATTTAAATGCATCATGGAAAATCTGCATCTCTATTTACTGTATGTACCAGCGCTTACGTACAAAAACATCGACACTGTCTATAAATTCGTTTGATATTCATACCAACTTATTATTAAGGGTATTTTTGAAGTCGAACTGAATAACTTTTACTTTTGAAATTGGAAAATAATGCACAAAAAATTATAATTTTTTAGTAAATATCACCATAATAAATTATTATTTTTCTTTTAAATAAATACTAGGCTTTTATAGACTAAATATTTCCATACACTTAGCATATTTAGTTGGCGTCGGATTGGTATCATCTTCGTACACCTACTACAGCACAATACAGACCGCATGCCTGTATTCTGAATTATTTCTGGTATTTTAACATGTGCTTTATTGTTCAAAAAATAATTTGGACTATGGACATTCTAGTGTCTTCTTGTGTTTGCCCTTTTTGTTGGAAGATGCTTTACCGTTCAATCAAACAAAATCTCTCAAACGGTCCATATTCATGAACCTGGGTTGTTTATTGACTGCAGACGCAACAGCAAACTCCGCCGACCGGTGTACTGGCCAGTGTCATGTCGACACAGCCAAAGCCGTTAACCTGAAACGTACTGATTCATAAAAAAACCAACATGTTACGAGATACGCCGCAGTTAGTAGCGTGACCTCGCTACCTCGTTACCTCAAGCCTCGCCATCTCCCAAGATTTTAAATATAATAATGGCCCATTGAGTCGCGTGAACCGTGAACCATGCCGCTCTGTCAAATTTTCACTTTCTTTTAACACAACACACGAAATTCGTTTCGTAAAAGCAACGCGCACTTGCAGGAGATTTATCTTCCGATTCATTTTCACCTACGCATTACACTTTAACATTTTTTTTTACATTTGGCTGTTTAATACAAAGTTCCGTTCATATTTTTATTTATTTATGTATAAAATACATGATATTTAATTAGAACATTTGCATACATGTATGCACACATGTGTATTTAGGTGCACACATATACACACATATATAAAAAAAAAACAAGTATTCATATAAAAATACACACACACACACATACCTATAGGCATACATACACATACATACAAACAATATATACGCCTCTGTCTATCTGATAGAAAACTTTAAATCCAGTGAAATAAATGAAACAATTTAACTTTGTTTGAACCACTTATATATTTGGATATGATTTTAGATTTTCAAAAGTATTTTTTTGTTTATTTTTAATAAACAACAAAAACACTTACATATTTGAGTAATGCCTACCGGTTTCGGAACGACCGTTCCTTCTTCAGGGCAAACGAATACTGATTTGGCAGTTACGATATATGCATGGGAACAATGTATTATTATGGTAGGGGTGGAGCCGTTGCTAGGTATTAATGAAGAGTGGGTGGGTAGGGGAACATATCCATGATTAGGCTATAAGACAATATTTTTTGTTTGTTGATAATAGATTCATTATTAACTTACATTATTATTTTAAAATTATTTCAATAGAAATAATATTGGTATAAATCACTACACTGTAAGTAAAGAGGTGAAATGCCAATAGATTTATTTTTATTTTTGGTAAGGTAAAGGTAACGCCGCGCACCGTACAGCCCGTTAGTTGTATACCACCTTGAAAAAGTTATAAAAATAATATGTCGCATTTAAAGACACCACTTAAAAAATCATCAGAGATAAAATGGGGATATAAATTGATTCGTTTCATAGTTTACGGTGATAACAGAAAAAAAATTCGTGTGTAATGATTTGTTTACGATCAAAAAATTATAATTGTATCGAAAACTATAAATTAAAAAAAACAAAATTGATATTATTTTCCTGTGTGGGCTAAAAGCACTGTTATTGTTAAATTTTGTTCTGTTGTCATTGCTTTGTAAATCTTAATAATATTATAAACGCGAAAGTTTGTATGGATGTATGTGTGATTGTTACCCTTTCACGCAAAATCTACTGAATGGATTTTAACGAAACTTTACAACAACATAGTTCATACATCAGAATAACAGGCTATAATTTATAAAGCTAACTAGAAAAGGGATGCGGGAGGGGAACGGGATGCACGGGACGGGTGGTTCAGGGATAAACGATGTATTTCTTTGAATATGGCATTGCGACGCATGCCGGGAACCAGCTAGTACTGTTTATTATTTATTTCATATTATTTTATCATTTTTTAATGGACTCGTTTTGAAGTGAAATCACACACAACTGCGCTATACAAATATAACGTTATTATTATTATTATTATTATTTACAAACTTTGAAAAGCTAATTTGAGAATTTGGTGCATTCTATTCTGAGCGTTGGCTTTTAATTTTATTGGCAGACGCACGTCAAAGTTATTGTTTTATTTGAATTCAGGATATTATTTCAATGTTTGAACTGCGATTCTGTTTTGTGTACTAATGTGGGATTCGCCAAATAAATAATAATATTCGCGAAACTCTCATTTTTGACGGGTTCGTTGGATTGACAAACAACGCGTCAACAATCTACCTTAATTTTTTTTATTGTCCTGAATTCTATGTAGTGTGACAAAACAAAACACAGGTGTGTGTTCATGGCGACGAGTCACCGGTAAAGTGGCCTAAGATGAGTCATCGGTGCTTTTGGTTGAGCGCTTTGGGAAAAAATTGCTTCGGTGCTTTCGATGTAAAGAAAGCAATCCGTTAGTTTTTAGAGAATCGTAAATTTTTAGACTGAAATGAATATTCGTTCATGTATCGAATAATCTTATTTATTCACCTTCGTATAGCGGAAGAATCTCTTCAACTTTTCTGTCTAGAATTGATAGAGATTGTACAACGTTCGAATCGAACCCACGACGGATCTTGACGGATCCCCACCAAAGGTAGTCCCACCCATAAAAAAAGGATTCGAACGGTCCACAATGTTCCCGAACATTCCACAACATTCGAAACTATTCTGGAATATTTCACAATGTATATAACGATTCCCTGTTCCGGAACATTCCAGAATGTTCCGGGATTTTCTGGAATGTTTTGGAATGCTTCCGAATAATCTCGATTCAGAAAATTCTCATTCCAGAAAATCCCGGAACATTCTGGAATGCTTCCGAATAATCTCGAATGTTCTGTACTGTTCTAGAAATGTCTAGAGGGCAAAACTTCCAGCCCTTATATTTTCAAAAGCACAAACTTCAGGTAAAAAGGGGAATCTTTTTCATGGATAGGGGATAGAGGGATAACACACCATATACTCGCTTGATCGTACCGGGACTCCTTTCTGTGTTTTAGCGGGATGCATACATTTGTAAACACTCTTTTATAATGCATAATTTTGATTATTAAAAATCCATGAAAACATTGTAAATGTTTGTCTCATACATTAAAAATTAAATTGCGATCGAAACCAGTAAGCCACCTAAAATACCTACCCCGAAAACAATCTTTGCAATGCAAATGATACCGTTACCGTAAAATTATTCCCTTCATCCATTTCTGTGGAATATAATTATCTGTAATTATCCAACTCTGCAGGAAATCAAATCAGTCGCAAACTTACTTCTTTCGGATGCTTTCGTTCGGGCCATAATGACAGGTGTAATTAAATCAGTTTTTTTAATTACTCAAAATTGGACAACTATATCGTGACCGTTTAGTGATTTTAAGTTATTTTAATATATATAGTGGATTTCGTTTAAGTATAAGTTTATTGATTTAGCAAGATTTACGATCGGAACCGCGTAATCTCTAATGGACCCCTGTTAAGGAAACTGCGTAATTAATTAAGTACCAAGATTCACATACCTAGGCTCCCTGATAACAAACATCAATAATCCTACGGAGGAGATCCAGAAGCGCATAGTGAACGCAAATCGCTGTAATTTCCGCCTACAAAACCAAACAAAATCCAGACTGCTGTCCAGAAACACGAAGATATTCGCGAACAAAACACTTTTTAGACCAGAACTCACGTACGCAGCTGAGACATGGGTACTAACCAAGAGGAAAGAGCGAGCACGGACTTTTTTGAAAGGAAATTTTTGAGGCGCTTCTTCCGACCGGTTCTAGAAAATGGATTTTGGTGCAGACAGTACAACAATGAGCTATATACTCTGTTTAAGGAGCTAAACGTTATAAAACTGGTAAGAATTTTGTGACTGGGTCACGTGGAGAGAATGACCAAGCATCAAGCGCCAAAGTCCCTGCTGAACTCAAGACCGATAGGGCGAAGGAGTCTGGGAAGGCCAAGATTAAGATGGAGCGACAACGTCCTCAAATATATAACCTTGGAGCTTCTAAACTGGAGAGAGCTGGCACAAAACCGAGATGATTGCAGAAAGACTCTTGAGGAGGCCAAGACCCACCGGGTGTTGTAGAGCCAAGAGTGATTATGATGATCTATATTAATTTTACGACAAAAGATAATCAATTTTAATTAAATATTTTTCAGTTGTCGTTAAAAAAATAGACATCGCCAGTGTTTTCTTATAAAATTGCAACAATGTTTTTGAAATTACTAAAACAGATTTATCTTTGAAAAGTGTTCATGCAACATGAAATTGTCACAGATATGATTTTTGGATTTTCAGGGTCAACACAATTTCTTTCAGATCGCAGCGTCATTTCCACCATGAGTATGTAGATTTCACACCATTTTATACCATATCACCATAAGGATGTAGATATTTATGGATCATCGAATAAAGCTGGATTACATAGATCAGAAGTCAGAATCAAGTCAGAGGGATGAAAAAAAAAAATATATGTATAATTGGTAACAATGTGTACTTTTTTTTAGATCAATATTTTTTTACATATAACTTGAAAAGTTAGGTCATAATCAAAGCGGCCAATGAGCGCAGACCTAGCATCATTTCGGTTTCATATCTCAACCAGTAGGAGCCTTGAAAAGTGAGATCGTAATCAAAGCGGCCAGTGAGCGCAGTTTGATGCTTCATAGGTGCAGTAATGCGTCATTTCCATTTCATCCGAATTCCAAATCACAGCGGTGCTAAAGAAGTTTCACTTCTAAAAATACAAGTGTATAGTTCACACGCGGTAAAAGTGAAACCTTCGGAATACTAAAGTAAACAAGAGTTACGAATAGGAAGGCTACGAAGACCGATTATTTTATCTCATTCTATCGCAAGCTAAATCCAATAGATGTATGTGTTTGTTTATTTTTCGTTTCATCGAGTTTCAAATTACAACGGTGGTAAAGAAGTTTAAACTTCAAAAACAACAGCAAATGATTACCAACGGTTTTTGCTGTCATTTGATACTCGTTGTGTTTTTAACTAATTTTCCAAGACTGCTCAATATCGCCGCACGTCACAATCTAGTCGTGTAGGTACCATTTACGTTCATTTTAGGTTTCTTTTTTTTAAAGTAGTGTCTGGATAATTTACGAATGCAGCGACATTGCATTAAAACTTGTTGCGTTCACAAAGGTTAAGCAATATCCGTACAAGTCCGTGTTTCAAATAGGTGACAACTTTCAATAAATTTGCTTTTAGTCGTAATAATTACTGTATAATTACGTAAGTATGATTGCTTTCATTAAGTGTTTCACACTTATTTGATTGGGCAATAATATTCGAAGTATTCACGCTTTTCCGGATTTTTTTGACGGCCGGCGTAGTCTAGGGGTAAGGCTATTGACTCGCAATCCGAAGATCGAACCTAACCTAACCTAACCTAATGTAAGCAAATAAATTTTATTTTTGTTATTTCACAATTAATTCATTAAAAAATAATACATATATATTTTTTATTTGCGGCACGTTCCAGAGTGGAACATACTCTCCGAATCGCTCTGGTGTAAGACCACCATTCAGATTTGAAACGTTGCTTGAAATGGCTTTAGCCGTGTTTGGTGACCAAATCTAATAAGCCAGTAACTTTCCTACCTTCCTCTCCCCATCTCCTTCCCCTCCTCACTACCTTCAGCCTCACAACTTACCCCAATTGGGAATGCAATAGTCTCACTGGCTCCGACGGGAGCAGCTGGGACTCTTGTGAGGTTCTCACATAAAAAAGCCCCCAAATGTAAACAGATAATAAAAGGGGGCGTTGTAGTTAATATCTCTGGCTGCAATGAGACTTAGGAAGAATGTGTAATCTTCCAAACCTATCGTTCTATCGCCCACTCTGCCAGGTTTGTGTATCTATCTTGTACCTAATGAACGTTACTAAGAATTTACAGTGTGTAGTGTATACGAATACCCCGTCGAATATATCGTCCCTTCTGTCCGCAAGGCCGGCCTTATGCACATGTGTGGTGTACACCCTATCAAACCTACCGCTCCACTATCCGTTTTTGATTACCTGTAGGTCGAAAGTTGGGCTGGGAGTTGAGTTTGTTTTAAAAAGCTTAACAGTTAAAACAGAAAATTACAAACTTATTTAGCAAAAAAGTTTGCACGGGGTGAGAAAAAAAACCTAGCTCGTTATATAACGACGCGTGGCGCGTTAGTATGGAAATTTCAACAGATTTTAGTTATGACTGAACTTGATATCCTGAAAACTTTTTCAAATTTAAAAATTTAGCATGAACTGGAATTCACATATGTTCGTAATCAGAACTCGTCGATGATTTATCATAATTGCATATTTCTGCAAAAAAAAATTATATGACACTAGGTATTTTCTGGATTATAAAATACTTTATGGTGTTGACGTTTGTGGAAGCCTTAAGCTGGTCTGTTTCAGCCGTAGTATAGCTAAAGCTGAAAATTAATCGAAATAAATTTTAGCTAGAATTTATGATACGTCGCACCAGGCGTTGTATTGGGCGGACCGACGATTAGGATTATTTTAAATAATAATATATTTTCAGGGTTTAACAACTGTTTTTAAAGTGCCGCTTGAAAGTTTAATATTCTCAAATATAAATATTTGATTTAAATTTATAAACATTTGCTTTACAACTGTATGTTTATCAACATTGTTAAATCAATTTTTGATGTGGTTGAATGGCAGTCTTAAGAAAACAATAACAATTATCTAAGAAATTTCTTTGTTGCATAATCTTATAGAAAACATTGGTTATATTAATGAAACATGCATACTTACATCACCACACAAGCAATTAAAAGCACGCACTGAAATGAACCGCTGCTAGTGAAATTGAAAACACTGATTTCCGATATTCGTGGGTAGTAGTAGCACGAGCACGAGGCGATAGGCGGGCGAGTGGTCGACACCGGGCGCGGTAGTGTTGTGTGTGAGCCTGTGGCGGGCGAGACCTGTTGTCCACAGAGCGGCCCCCACCGCTAGTGCTCCCTCACCAGCTCACCACCTGGGGTCACATGGGGCTGGGGCATGTGGCATCTTCTTCCTGTCCAATGTGATGTCTTGATACCCCTGTTGTAAGTTATTTTCATGTTATAACTCTAATATTCCTCTTCTTCACCTGCTTTCCCTCCTCACCATACTCTGCCTCAACAACCCATATGTGGGATGTCACTGTCCCAATGACTCGGGGCAACACAGACTCCTTAACCGATCAGACCCATAAGCTTGTTTTCACGTTAACAAAACATTACCAGAAATATTTTTGACGTATGAGGTGCACCCGACTCATCAAAAGATTAATTACTACATTAATAGTTATTACTGATCTTCTCTTTACAAAAGGTGTGATTCATGGTATCTGCGGTTAAAGTGCAATACCTCGGGTGATGTTTCTATATGAAGGTAAAAGAAAAAAATCAAGTGCAGTGTTACACGTGGTAGAAGTGAAGCTTTACCAAAACAATCTCAACCAATACTTGAAAAGTGAGCGCAGACTTATCGTAATTTCCGTTTCATATCTCAACCAAAAGGAGACTTTAAAAGTGACATCATAATCAAAGTGGAGCGGTTGATGCATCGCAGGTGCGGTAATCGTCATTTCCCTTTCATCTGAGATCCGAATCAGAGCAGGGCTTCAGAAGTTTCAGTTCAAAAAATTTAAGACTTTTTTCGAAATTTCATAACTCTGTATAATTCTTCTGTCAGACAGCGTAATTAAATTAAGTCGATTCATCAAACTTAAATAATTAATGTTTTCTATTGGAATTTTGATTTTGAAATTTAAGTACCTAAGAAATTTGTGTTGAACACGTTCTATTTTGTTAGAGTGTACTTTATAGAAAGGGGACCAAACAGGTGAATTATATTCCACTTGACTTCTAACTAATAAAATGTAGAGTATTTTCATGCAATCCAAGGACTTGAATTCAACTCAAATTCAACTTTATTTACATGAAAACTACCTTGAATGGAGAAATTTAGTAAAAAAAACTTAATAGCCTTTTTTTCTTGCACTATCATGTAGAATCACTTACCAAAGTTTGTGCACTTGATCTCCGGACATATTTTATGTGTACATGCATAATTTTCTAATAAAAATTACGAAAAACAATAAGCTAAGTAATTAAATGAATTAATACTTAATTAAATGAAGACAATGTTAGCGAAATTTGATCGAAAAACTGGAAACAGAAAAATCAGAAAAAGATATTTGCATCTCTGGTACTCGAACCCAGGACCATTCTCTTTCCGGGCAAATGCGCTAATCACTGCGTAAAGGTGTCGATATCCGATTGGGTCACATTTAACATTTACATTTAACTGTATCATACTTCGACTAAGAACCACCCACATTGTCTTCGTTTTCTTAATACATATTTTATTGGCTGCTATCTTTATATATGATTGCAAGATTCAAACCCGAACAAAATGCTGTCTAGGTAGTGTCTGAATAAATCTTTATCTTTATTTAATACGCGACATCTGTTGATTTGTCTGCAAGTCTACTAGGATGAATTTATATATATATTTTTAAACTTTTTGAGTAAAACGTCAAATTGTAATATTTAATTAAATAAGACAAATAAAACACTTTGTAAACTTTTATAAGGATATTGCGCACATTTTTTTCATCTCTCTATTTGTAAAATAATATTCTTATGTACATACATACGTCTTTTTCGTATTTAAAAGTAAAAATATTTGCATATGTTTTTATCTGCTGTTAATGTTAATTCGTGAGAAATAGTTTGGATGCAGGTGAATTATCTATTAATTGTTTTGTATATTCTTGTCAATTAACATCTGTATCTTATTTTCTCCAAATTCTCAAAAAAAAAAAAAGATAATGTGGGTTAGTCGAAAAACAGTTAAAAATGACCGAATCGGATATCGACACCTTGGCCCAGTGGTTAGCACATTTGCCCGGAAAGCGAAAGGTCCTGGGTTCGAGTCCCAGAGATGCAAATATCTTTTTCTGATTTTTCTGTTTCCAGACTTTTTATAGAGTTTTGCTAATATTTTCTTCATTTAATTAATCGTAAATGTAACAATTTGAGGTTCTACTTATAAAGCTAAAAAATAAATAAATTAATGGTGTTTGTAACATTACCGTGATTTGCACGATTTAAAAACCTTTTTACTGCAGGATTAATTTGATGGCAAAATTATAAATTATTAATCCCATATTCCTGCGAAGAGTCCCTCATTCTTTCGCATTCTCCGAGCTCCCATATCCGGGGTCCACTGAGGAGACATGCCGATCGCATTGTATATCCTCGTTGCTATATCGATTCTCGACAAAGGATTCCTCTAACATTTTTCTATGCAACTATTGAAGTCCGCTAATCCGGAATTCGAGTGAATTCTAATGGAGGACAGTATTGGAAAAATGTTATAAATCATCTGATGAAATATTTCATATTTATGTACATATATATTTTCAATGGTATTTACAAAATTCCCACGACTTACTGGGTGGTAGCCATTCTAGGATTTATCGAGGCGCCCCGAGAATCGTGTTAGTGAGCTATTTCACGTTTAGTTTGACACTATTCTCTCTGACAATTCATGTCAGATGCGGTAGGCGTGAATAAGAGATGAATAACAAGAATGGTAAGAAATTACGAGGTAAAGGCGTAGGCTACATGTTCAATATTTATCACGATCCATATCATAAAGGATCAGAATGTTACCCTAGACATACAATATTTAACTAGACGTTTATTATGTGGCGTGTTTCGTACGGTGACCGGACAACTCAGAAAGAACTCAACTCAAAACTTCCTTCGAAAATTTATTAAAAGTGATGAAAAAATATATATTAACACGCGGTAACCTTCAGAAAACTAAAGTTGACAAGAGTATGGAGGCCACGAAGCACCGCACAGAGAGGAGACCAATGATTCTATCTCATTCTCTCGCAAGCAAAACCGATGGTATGTTTTTGACGAGTTTCAATTCACTAACTAACTAACTAACCATCACGCCGTTTCCCCGCAGGGGTAGGCAGAGAGGACGGACCACCAAACGACTCGGTCTTGGCACACACTCCTTGCCTCGATCGCATTCATACATCGTCTCATACATGCTCTTCTATTACTTTGACTCTTGACATGACCCGATTCAAGTATCTGATTCACTTGGTCGTGCCGTGTCTTTCTCGGGCGTCCCCGACTTCTTCTACCATTCAAATTTGCGTCATATATTCTCATTACACTCCTTTCCTCGTGCATTTGCTCTCGCTAAAGAAGTTTTCACTTCAAAAATAGTTAAATAGATTACTTTAGATTAGTGCAGGTTACTTTATGGGATATTTTCACTTTTGAAACGAAAACTTCTTTAGCACCGATTTGAAACTCAATGAAATGGAAACAAGAGACGAATCCATACATTTAGTAAATCATTGAAGCCGAAGGTAACAATAATAATCTAAACAAAAATATGAAAGAGAACAAAATATAGAAAAATAGAAACAGATAACGGTCGCAACTGGGACTCAAACTCACAACCTCTCGTCTAGTCGGGACGTGCGCGTTTATCAATTCAGCCATTGCCAACTTCAGTCAAGATATTAGTCAAACTCGTAGTTCAAATTTTAGAATAAACAATATTTTCTAAGTGATAATATGAAGTGAGTGAGTATCTGCGTTATTGAAGTAAAACTTCTATAGCACGGCTTTGATAATGTCTCTTTGATTATGACCTCACTTTTCAAGTATTGGTTGAGATTGTTTTGATAAAGTTTCGCTTCTACCGCGTATCAACGGCACTCGTTTTTTTTTTAGGGAGAAAAGTTTAAAGCTGTTTTGCTATTAGTGTCGTTTTAGCACTTGCTTGAAATAAAATAATAAAATGATAGCGATGGACGAAAAATTTACTGCAACAGAGAGAAAAGTATACACATTTATCGCGGGTTCAGATCTCGGCGTGTGCAAGTAAATTTTATTTGATTACTAAGTGTTATTTCATAATTTAATGTAATAATATATTTGTGGATCGTTCCAGAGTAGACGATACTCTGAGTATCACACTGGTGTAAGACCACCATTCAGAATTGAGATGTTGCGTGAAGTGGCTTAAGGTGTTTGATCAGATCTGAATAGCCAGGTACTTCCCAACCTTCCTTTTCCCATCTCCTTGCCCTTCCCGCTAAGTTCAGCCTCACTACACATGCACATATACCCTAATTTGGGGATGCCATAGTCTCACTGGCTTCAAACGGTTAAGAGCAGTTGGAACTCTTGATCTATGTTCTTCGAGACATAGATGAGTCAATGGGATTCGTTTATAAAGACGCCCACCTCCATTGCTGTCGCGATGCGAACTGATGCGATAAATGAGTCCTTGCCCGGAAGAATGACGTATCCAACAATATTTTAGTCCTGAGAAAAAATTGAAAAAAACGAAACCAGTTATGTTTCATAACATTTTATATTTAAAATACACAAAACATACAATTCTTAAGAGTTTTAAATGAAAAGTCGTCTGGAAAGGCAATTAAATTAGAGTTTATTACAAGAATTTATGCTGAATTTTTGGAATAATGTTGTAAATATATGAACGATTTCACATACAACGTTATTCCACAAAAGATTTTTTTTACCTTACAGAAAGCAACATGCTCTTCTAACATAAATGTACACCTGTCGTTGACGTATTTGAGCTTAAAAAGCAAAAAAACACGATATGAATAAATGAAACCATTTACGTTCTCGATATTGTCTTGAGATCAACTTACAACATTATTCCACAAAACTGTTTCAACGGCTAAAAAGCAAGCTTAATAATATTTTTTCTAGACAAATTCTACTTTTCTGCATTCTTCAACCTTTTGGCTTTGAAGACGTTTGTTTCCTCCATATATTCCCATAAATTAAAACATGCGCCGTGATTTTGATAAATGGCATTCTACAACATTCTTCCTCAAACCAAGCTTCAAAAGGCTGCCCCAGGTCTAAAAAAATTTTCATTACCATAATCCGTGCTTTAAAAGATGCACGCTCGCGCTGGTTGTCCATACGGGTTTCCAATCTCCAGGAATACGAAGGAGATACCTATCCGATAATTAATCAATAAATTGGACTAATCAAAAGTATAGTAACACTAATAACCCTAATTTACATATATGCCGGAAAGCCGGCATTGCTTTGATTTGCTCTGCGCTTGGGACATATTGCTCTGCGGAATTTAAAAGGAACTATTATACTACACTACAGTATTCCGGTCAATGGATCAAATATTGACGCGAGACTAGACACTCAATATTTATCACGAACAATCCGTCAATACATATCACGATATTTGATAAAAATTTGCGGATCACGATAAGTTTTGAACGTGTAGGGTTCGCCTAAGAATTCACTAGCTGTCTCATGGACAGATACTTCACTAGTGCAAACCGGAAATATCCAATTAGTCTCAGTAACCACACTCGCTAGCGGATCAGCCCTTCTATTACAGTACTGATGCTGACGAACGAAACACCTGACGAACTTCAATAAAAACTCGTTTGAAAAAGTGACTGAAGAAGAATTAAGAATGAATGCAATGTACTTTATTAAGTAATGACCTGTGCTTTAAAATAAATCTGTCTTGGTTTTGTATTCTTTTCATTGAGGAAAATGGAACGTCATTAGCTTCGGCCAGACAGCACGGTCAACTCGAAACACACATATTAACAAATCGTCATTGCACGCGCAATAAATATATCCCATGTAAGGTATTTGGCCAAAATGAGTCATTTACACCATTCGATTCGGATTTTTGAAGTGAAACTTTTTAGCCTCGTTATGATTTGAAATTCGGATGAAACGGAAATGACACATTACAGCACCTGCGAAGCATCAAACTGTGCTCATTGACCGCTTCGATTATGATGTCACTTTTTAAGGCTCCTATTGATTGAGATATGAAACGGAAATGACGCTAGGTTTGCGCTCATTGGCCGCTTTGATTATGACCTCACTTTTCAAGTATTGCTTGAGATTGTTTTGGTAAAGTTTCGTTTCTACAGCGTGTAGACTGCACTCGATTTTTTTTTCATACACAGATCAATATTTTATTCGGTTTTCTAAATAATCATGCATAAATAAATCTCATTTTTCAATTCAATTTTCCATGATGATTTTACAGGCAACTTTGGCTGTTATTTGTAATTTGGTGGTAATTATTTAAAAAAAATAATTTGGCTATATTTAAAATTCAAATATGATGAAATATAAAATTGTGTGGCTAACGAAACACAACGACGTCTACTCGATGCTTACCCAACGTTTTAACTCACACCGCCATCTGTTAATACTCACACCGTCCGCTTGCCAGTGCGCTCGTCCACCACATACAGACATTCTCTTATTATATATTTAAACCATTTTAACCAAAACTTTGATAAATTATATACCTAAACCTTCCCCACGAATCATTCTATCTAATGGTGAAAACCGCTTGAAAATCCGTTCAGTAGTTTTTGAGTTTATTATAGTTTAGCGAACAGAGAGACAGATGCGGCGGAGGACTTCAATTTATAATAAGTAGAGATGAAATAAAAATTATTAAAATAAATAGTTTTTTTTTTATGTGCAAAAGTTCAAATCATAAACGATAAATTTGTCGTAGAGAAATTAATTATTATTTTACAATATAATTATTTTTCACTACATTAACTCAGAAGGTAGAGCAAGATATTTTTTTATAATTATAATTAACTCACAAAAAATGCTAAAGTTCCCCTCCAAATTCATGTGAAAATGAATTTTTAATGACCAATATATCATAATATAAAACAAAAATATATAAAATAGCACGCATCTGTAGACATTTGCTCCACTTTTTGATTTAAAAATATGTTTTCAGTTTGGTTGGATATTTTGGCTTCAAATCCAAATTTAAGGTTCAAATTAAAAAGGCCTCGCAGCCGGTCCTACATTTGCTACATAAAATATCCTTTATAATAATATAAATATGTATTCGTAATTAAGAAAATAATTATTTATTTAGACATTATATTCAATTTATCTTTTAAATATGAGTAAGCTTACATTAAATGTGTCAGTATTTAAGGTGAATTAGTATCAATTTGGGAGGAGGGTATGTGTACCGCCGTCCTTGCAACCAATAAATTATTAGTTAACCAACGCCTCTGCCAAAAGCCACCCCAAATGATTCACTACGTTTGCTGACTTGGGACAAGGGTGCTCGGGTTCATGGTGAGGTTTTTCCGCTTCTTGGTGGTGGATGCGTCTACCCACCAGCTGCATGGCAGGACGGATCGGGGAAGACTGGTTGAGGGAGATCTTCCAGCAACACTCTCGGAACATCGCAGTGGGTGGGTTTGATTCATGCATACGTTATTCCTTGATACGCTGAACATCAGATTCCTACTCACTTCCCACGTCTTTTTCCTTCCATTCGATGAAAGAATGGATATGTATTGATTTTGAATATCTATTTAAAAAAAGTTTTACCATTTAAATGAAATATTAAAGATGAAATTTCCCTGTGATGTCTGTAAAAAGGTAGCAAAAAAAAATTGAATGTCAATCACCCACCGGGTTGAAGCGCTACGATTTAAATATTATAGATAGAACTGATATTGTTGAGAGCTGCCATTATCATCGGCTGTCCATTATCTTAGTCGTGTCTCCCCCAGGCATAACCACAGGTTTATCAAGCCAATGTAGTACCTCTGACCCCATCTACTCCCTCTCTACTACTCCCTCTTTTGTGGCACGTGTTTTGCTTGAACCGGAGGAGATGGGATGTCAAATAAGCTAATCGATTATAGGCTAGATGGACATTGGCCATGCTCCTGACAGCCGTTAAGTCCCGCTGTAGTTAGTTTCAGTAATATGACCGGTGGTCGGGTTGACTAGCGGTCTGAGGTTCAATTCCTCGGCTAGCAAAGTTCTCCAACATTAATAATAATAATAATAATAATAATAATAATAATAATCTTTATTCAATGAAATAACAACAATATAACTAAAAAAAAAAATTAAATACTCAATGTAGTTTACAAATAGATTACATCAATCAGTACAGAAAAATTAACAAACAGAAAGTAACGTAAGAAAGGTTACACAGGAGTAGTATAGTTATACAGTATTTTTAGTTGTGCATTGCCTGCCTCACTAGGTGAACCTGCCTCACTAGGTGAAATTTTGTTAATTGTTTCTCGCAATTTTATCTATGGTTTTTTTATAAATGTGTAAAGTAGGTTTCCATACAGCAAAAACTTTATTTTAGTTAACATTATTGTTTGCATATACCTACACAATTCATAAACTGCAAGGTTATTACTACAATAACAACTGTCAATGACTGGGCGTTTGGGTGAGGGCACCAGTATAGGCTCGATCATTAGAATGTATCCATATTTTAACATATTTTTTAAACTCTCTCTGTGTTTGACTCAGTTTGATGTTTTCTGGGAGAATGTTGAATATTTTTGTGGCAAAGTATCTAAAGCTACGTTGACCAAAGGTGGAAGAGAGTGCTGGAACTTGCAATATGTCTTTGTTGGAGTTACGTGTAAATCTTAAGTTTATTTTTTTTTCGTAAAGCACATGTTTGTTTATTATTATTACGCGAGCATTATCTTCCGCTTTAAATGAAGGTATGGTAGGAGATTTTCAAACATTGTCAAGTTATTCGTGTGTTTTTGGCTTTCCTTAGCTGTAATGCTTCTAAGTTATCCAATCGAAAATCTATTCAGTTTTTATGCACACGAGATGCTTGACAAATTCGGAGAAGCTATTATTATTTAAAAATATCTTAGATATTCTTTGACACGAGTATTAATATTACGCGCCGTTTTGCCTATATAAAACGCGGGACAGTGCAATTTCCTCATTACGACACTAATGTAACACAAATTCAGTCAATTAAATGGTGATAGTATAAAGGCAATATGTGCCGCAGTACTACTTATAGTTAGAAACATGAAAGTGTATTGTTATAAGCCCAGCTAGTTAGAGGATTACGAAGGAATCAGTAAAATCAAAAAAAAAAATCGCTGCACTGCAGTGAATAAATACCTGAATGATCTAACCAAGGTCTAACCTGTCCTCTTTGCCCTTTCCCGTCCATTAAAAGTTTACTTTTGTTCGTGCGAAATGCTGGTTTGATATCTGATGGGAGATTCTTTAATGCTTTTTTGAAAAAAAAATATTGATGTTCAAGATTATACGCTATTGATAAGGTTGTTTATTTTTAACTAGCAGACCCGGCCACACGTTGCTGTGGCCAACGAAACACAACGCCATAACCCAACCTTTATAAAATCCACACCACCCGCTTTCCAGCTGCCCGCTGCCCGCTGCCCGCTGCCTGAATTGAATATTTGAATTTCTTGGCTTTTCTCTACTGTAATAAGCATGTATTATACACATAAATCTTCCCCTTGAATCACACTATCTATTGGTGAAAACCGCATGAAAATCTGTTTCGTAGTTTAAAAGATCTATGCGCACATACATTTTGAGCGACTTCATTTTATACTATGTAATGCAATTCGAGCGATCGCCACTAATTATACAATGCTTGCAATGCAACACTGGATATTTGAAAAGCGAAAATCAAATACCTACTTACTCTAGGACATCTATTTTCCAATTTCTTCCGTAGGCGTAGAACGAATTTCAAAAGTGACTATAGTACGGCCCGCCAGCCGTTTTAAATAGCACAAAAATATGTTTTCTTTGAATTTCTCGGCTTTTCTCTAATATAATTTACACATATTATACATATAAACATTCCTCTTCAATCACTATATCTATTGGTGAAAACCGTATTAAAATCCGTTGCGTAGTTTAAAAGATTAACGCGCACATTCATTTTGAGCGACTTCATTTTATACTATGTAATGATGATGATGATGATGATTGTTATATCCTTATTATGAGGGGGCTGTTGAATACAAATTTAATTATCGATAATTTAAAAATATATATATATATGTATATATATTTCTGATTTCATTGACCATATTTTACAGAAATAAATTAGTTTAATTTAATGACTATCGTGAATTGATATTTTCCGGGTCGCAACATTTAATATGAAAGACCAGACCATTCCATTAACGGCTTTTGACGGCGTACACCGAAGTTTGAACGGAACGCACCGATAGTCCCGGTCCCCGGATACTGTATTGTTCTGCCTTTCGCTACAAACATCAATATGTTCGGCACATATGTAATGTTCGATACGAAAGTTATATTTTGGATGCATATCCACATAGAGTTCTAGAGGCGACAATAATGTATGCGGGACTGAATTTACTGCCTAATTTCACCCCCTCTGAAACTTGTTTATAATCTGTTCTCGACCCTGATGACCTACTTTGATATAATAATATATCGAAGCACCTCTCCAACCAGCAATCCCAGTCTAATTTTTTTTCGGTTCGGTCGTATATTAAATGACATTTAATATTCGACCGAACCGAAAACATTGTTATTCCAACTTATCGAAATTTAAATGTTATTCCAACTCAAACATTACCATGAAGTTTCTAGATGTTAGTAGAAGCTTAGTAAATGCTCAATATTTTTCATTTTTACAATAATTATTAATAACTAGCTTTTGCCCGCGGCTTCGCTCGCGTCGTAGTAGGAAGAAATTGCTGTATGTATAAAGATTTTTTCCACGGGAGTGAAATGTTTTTCCGATATGAAAATCAGCCTGTCACTTCCCAGTTCTCCAACTAACCCTTTGCAAAAAAATCACGTCGATCGGCGCTCCGTTGCAACGTAAAAAAGGGGTAAACAATCAAACAAACAAAAAAAAATCGCTTCCGCTTTTATAATATTAGTTAGGATTACAGCCTTTTTTTAAATACGTATTCATAACGGTCATGGCAGGTTGATTGTTCAGACTAAACTATGCGGTTTGGTATTTATTGATATTGGCGTAGTATAGTATTGGCTGGGTCTCATGTTCTCCGGTTTGACAAGACGTGGAATTGAGCAGATTCGCCTCCAGTCCTGTCAAAGGGACAACACTGTGGCTAGTGTATCCGTATAATGCCAATGTTAGATTATTTGAAATTCTACTTGAATTATTCAAGTAATTCTCGATTGTTACGTTACATCATTATCGAGCTGTAGGAACATTTAGAAAGCCTTTCCCTTTAATGCCATCATTTAACAGAAAAAAATTCAAATGCTAAAATTACATTATAACTATTTATTTCCACATTCACGGCAAAACATAGTTAAACTGATATAAATATGAATAGTACAACAACATGAAAAATGTAAAGTTAAAAGTAAAAACTCAAAGATAAAAGTAAGTAAAATTAATAAGTAAGCAGTAATAAGTTAAAAAATTCGAGTGCAGTTTACACGCGGTAGATGCAAAACTTTACCAAAACATTCTCAACTAGTAATAATAAAAGTGAGGTCATAATCAATGCGACCAATGAGCGCAGACCTAGCGTAATTTCCGTTTCATATCTCAACCAACAGGAGCCTTTAAAAGTCACATCATTATCAATGCGGCCGATGAGCGCAGTTGATGCAGTAATCGTCATTTCCGTTTCATCCGAAATCCAAATTACAGCGGTGCATAATAGTGTTAATATAATATTTTAATACCGTGATAATGTAATTCCTGTAGTTATATGTCTTGCAGTTATTTTGCAAAAACGAGTATAAAAGCAGTGAGCGTGGCGAGTTGGATTCTACGGTGTTTGATCAATGCCCGCCCGACCGCTGCTCCTCGGGCATTATACTTGTTCAAATAAAGTTCGTGGTCTTGTCAAGAAGACGTCTATTGAACTGTACTACATTCTGTTGAAATCCTGAAGCGTTCGCCTCAACGGAGGCAATAATCTATATTATCGGAAACACTTTGAGAAGAAAGTGCCACATATTCATGTGTGCGAACGATATCCTCTCCGTCCTCACCCTACCGCAATTCACCACTTCCCTTACTCATCGAACTATTATATTTATAAGGCTCTTTATATTTTGATATCGAACCTTTTCACGGTGAGCGTGATGGTGCGAAACGCTAAGTAAGTTTATGAAATAAAATCGGACAACGATGTAGTTCCGAAGATAACAACATTTGCACATCTTATTGATTACATCTTGTTTGGTCATTATGAAATCGGATAAGAAATTTAACGATAGGTTTTCTATATATGTTAATTATTATTACCAAATACTACTTATTACACGAACTCATTCTTTGTGAAACTCATTTCAGTGTTGTTTTACAATGAAATATATGTATACCTACCACTGAAAGAACTCTCAAAGTAAAAAAAAAACCAAGGTGGGCATTTTGCACGCGGTAGAAGTGAAACCTTCAGAAAACTGAAGTAGACAAGAGTGGGAAGACTCCGAAGCACCCCCACAAAGAGCTAAATCCTATAGATGTATGTGTTTGTCTCCTTTTAATGTCGCTATTTTTCGGTTTATCGAGTTTCAAATCACAACGGTGCTAAAGAAGTTTAAACTTAAAAAATACATTCGAATATCAGTGGCTGATCGATCTGTTGATGAGTTCGCAAATGCGTCATGTTCCCACACAGGCTCGTGGGTTCAATTCCTCAGCTGGCTAAGGCTTTCACAACACTAGCAACATTTCCCCCTAGTATGATGGTGGTAGTAGTTTTAGTCATGTGATTAACCTGGGAATATTTGTCTTTTTGAAAAAAAAAAAAAAATAATAATAATGATAATCAGATGTCATGACATGTTCATATAATTAACATAAGACCCACTCACGTATATAATATTTTTCTTTGTTCATTTATTAATCTACACACTCTAATTCAAATTTAAAAAAACGCGTGTGCTTTAGACCACACGACTGAAGTAAAACTTCACTAACTTATATCTCCCTCTCAACTTCCGTTCGCCTCGCCCGACCGTTCGCCTCACCGATCACACTTTTCATAACGCTCTCGTCACGCATTCACTAGCTTACTCCCCAAGTCAAGCGTGCGTAAAGGCCCCACCGTTCGCTTCGCCTGATCACACTTTTCGTAATGCTCTTGTAACGCATTCACCAGCTTACTCCCCAAGTCAAGCGTGCGTAGTAAAGTTTTACCTCAAAAATAAATAATTGTATGAAATATTTCCCGGAAATGGACTCAAGGATATAGGACTGTAGGGACCCAAAAAATTAAACTTTGTGGAAATTATTTTCAGGAAGATATTGTGTAATTCAGAATTTAAAAACAAAAAAATTTAATATGTTATATTTTTTACGTAAATTGTATGTTTTTTCGTGTTTGAAGTTATTTCCTCTCGAATAAACAGATCTGTAGTTCGATGCTTGCTCTTGGAACGAATTGATTCGATTAACTTCACTACAGGAACTCGTCCAAATACTCCTGTTCCTTGTCCTTGGTTGACATTATTTAGTTACAATTTCGATCGAACGACCTTGTTTAAATAATGGTCATACGCAAATAAAGCGATCCGTTAACATGCGCCGTAATGTTTATTTCGATAGAACACCTACTTTTCGAAATAAATAAGGCAATGAAACCGTAAGTAATGTAAAATCTCGCAAAGTATATGTTTTTAGTTTGAAAATTTGGTCGCTTAGAAATATTATATTATAGATACTTTAATTAAATCCTGCGAATAGAACATATCTTGGCCTTTGCTACAATCGAGCATTTTAGTCTTTTTATAAGCATAGGAAAAATAAATTACCAGAGCTATAAAAATGCTTTGAGGTGCAAAATCTCAAATCTATGAACCTTTATCATAAAAGCAGCCATTTTTGTATAAACCAACACCTGTCCTACAAATCACCTCAAGACGTTTTCTACGTTTGGTAACTTTGCAAGGGTTTGTCCGAGTCTTTTCTTTTGATCCGTCTGCCCACCAACCGGGCGGGAGTGACTTGTTGAAGGAGACCTTTTCATCTATCCAGCAAATTTTTAATCAGAGAAAGAATGGTCAGAGAGGAAAATGTTAATATTCGAAAAAATAATAATTTTCTAGATGCCTTCGGATTAAGTAAACTATCAACAAAAGACTGCCATTTACCTACATCCGCAGATTTAATAGGAAGACAAACTTAGCACAATATTAAACTATCAGGACACGAGGCAAAAGAGAAAAAAAAAACAGTTCTTTTAATGTCAAAACTGAAAGGAACCTTTTAAAAGTGTATTTAGTATTTTCGGGATGTGAAAATTATCTATCGATCGTATGAATCTAATGTGATCGGCACATGAAATTCAATCGGGCAAGTCTTGAACCGAGGAATCTTCCGATTAGCGTTTGACAATGAATTAGAACAGCTTGGAGTTTACACGGGCGCGGGTGGCTCTGTAGCGGCGGGGAGGCCTGTGAGGGGGTTTCCGGGAAGCGACCGTCGGCGTCTTACCGATATTAACTGGAATTCACTGTGAACTGTTACATGATATAGCCGATACAAGTAAACACGGCCCTACTCGTGCTGAACGACCCACTCTCTGGAATTCCTGTTGAACTGTAAAATGTACACGAAAGTTACACGGGAAGTTTCTCGCCTGAAAACGTAGTTTTGTAATATGTAGATATCTACTTATTTGTAAGACGTATTATTTCGCAACGTGTGCCGTTATCATCTTCAACATGGGCTCAGGAAAACGCGGTAACTAAGAAATTCATACTAATAACAGCAATAAACAAATTGTCACCTGTTTTTGAAGTAAAACTTCTTTACGCACGCTTGACTTGGGGAGTAAGCTGGTGAATGCGTTACGAAAAGCGAGGCGAACGGTAGTTGATAGGGAGATATAAGTTAGTGAAAATAGAATGAGAGAGAGTTACGTTTCGTATATTACTCTAGGGGCAAGAGAGAGAGGTGCAAGCCACACATTTTCTATCTCTCTTTTTCTCATAACCAGTTACGTTTCGTATATCTAAGACACAGTGCAGGCCTATTATCTGTATCACACTATAGGAGCAAGAGAGAGCAGTTCACGCTCACATTTTCTTTCTCTCTTCCTATCATATAGACGGAGCTAAAGAAGTTTTGTTCAGTCGTGCGGTCCAAAGCACACTAGTTTTTTTTTTACATTAGCCCCACTCAGCCAATGTCATCTTTGGGGATGATGTGTGGAGGGTTTTTTTTTGCGAAAGGAGGGAGAGGAAGTTCTGGGAAGGAAAAAGGTGTGAGGAGTGGATAGGAATCTGGGGGGTCTGTGTGTCCAGGAGTGACGGACGAATATATCCCTCCCACTGCAGTGCAAGGTGATTTTCCGGGAGAGTCCTGCTGGAGAGGTCAAAAGGCCTCCCTTCACCAGTCTCTCCCAATCTGGACTGCCACATATTATTTGGAGGACAGACGCATCCGCCACCAAGATCAGAACAAACCTCCTCCCATTTCATAAACCCGGACACCCCTGCTAAGTCACCAAACATAATGAACCACTTGGGGTGACCTATGGCAGAGGTGTCGATTATCCAATAATTTGTTTCCGGGGCGGCGGTATCCAATCTCGACTCCCAAATTATATCTCTAAAGGAAAAACCGATGGAAGTGTTTTATGGACTTGTCCGTGGATCCTAAGTAAGATATGCGCTTTTCTTACTTCTGCCCAAATTTATCGAATATTGATCCGATATTGATCAAATCCGTCATGTACGGTCAGTTATCAATATCACGGTCAACAATTGGGAAGAAATATTCCGACCGTCGATTGATAACTTTTAGCCCGGCCTCAATAGTATCAGATAAGTATCGGTTAACTGTCAATGCATGCATTTATTTGGTTAATGTCGTACGTTATGCAAAAATACTGACTTATTAATGAACGGAGTTGAACTAACGAAGCTTTTTGTATTGAAAGAAGTCGTATAAGCGATCCATAGAGATACAAAAATCGGGTGCAGTTTACACGCGGTAGAAATGAAACTTTACCAAAACAATCTCAACCAATACTTGAAAAGTGAGGTCATAATCAAAGCGACCAATGAGCACAGATCAGCGTAATTTCTGTTTCATATCTCAACCAATAGGGGCGTTTAAAAGTGACATCATAATCAAAGCGGCCAATAAGCGCAGTTGATGCGTCGTAGGTGCAGTAATCGTCATTTCCGTTTAATCCGAAATACAAATCATAGCGGGGCAATAATTCAAGTATATCGCGACCAATTTATTCGGTTCGATTTTTAATGAAACTAAAATAATTGTAATATGATTAAATAAATTAATTATTAACTCCCTGTTAGTGTCAAAAAGTAAAAGCGGATTGCGAACGCATATTTAGGTTCGTAATTTAATTCAACATCAAATAATTAATATTAGTAATTCTTTCGGAATATGTGAATTTTTGGAATGTGAATTCGTGGACAGAATTTCGGAATGGTAAATTCGTGAAAATATGTGTCAGTGTTGCCAGCGTACATCGGTTTTTATTTTTTATTATTTATTGCCTATATCGTTTCGGCTATCAACAGTGAAGTTATGCCTATAGATGCGATATTGCAAAGTTACCGATTTCACCAGCTCTTAGGACCTAGGAGTAGAAAAGTCAATATATTTTAGTTTTTGTTCAATTTCCACCTACCAAGTATAAAAAATTATTGTTAATCACTTAACTAAAAATTATTTAAACTAATGAGATCTTTACCTTTAAGGATATAATGAAAGAAAACCTTATCCTCCTGTAAAATTTTCTAACGGTCGTTTGGACAATTAAGAACTAAGGCGACAATGTGTTAGATGGCTACAATCGTTTTCTTTTAAACCGGTATAGATCCCATTTTTTCTAAGGATTTTTCGTTCAATGATTTATGTAGTTCTTTTGAGTGGTATTTCAGAAATGCAGTAATAAAAAGAAGCACATAACGTTGAATGAATGAATATATTATATCATTGAAGAAGATGATAACAATAATAATCTAAACGAAAATATGAAAGAGTACAAGACACAGAAAAATAGAAACAGATAATGATCGCAACGGGGACTCCAACCCAGAACCTCTCGTCTAACCGGGACGCGTATTTACAATCCCTACCGCGATTCAGTCGCGCTAGCGACTGAAACGCTGTAGGGATTGTAATGCATAAATAATCACCTTACAAACACTACCTCGTTTCAGTCGCGCTAGTTACCGAAACGCGGAAGGGATTGTTATGCATAAATCACCTTACAAACACTACCTCGTTTCAATAGCGCTAGTTACTGAAACGCGGTAGGGATTGTTATGCATAAATCACCTTATAAGCACTACCTCGTTTCAGTCGCGCTAGTTACTGAAACGCGGTAGGGATTGTTATGCATAAATCACCTTATAAGCACTACCTCGTTTCAGTCGCGCTAGTTACTGAAACGCGGTAGGGATTGTTATGCATAAATCACCTTACAAATACTACCTCGTTTCAGTCGCGCTAGTTACTGAAACGCGGTAGGGATTGTTATGCATAAATCACCTTACGCGCCTTTTTTTGGCTGAGGGTGACGACCGTAAATATAGAAGGGTAAGCAGAGAGGATGGACCGCATTTTTTTTTTACTTGATTTTTTTTTTTTTTTTTTTAAATATAAAATTTATATTTTAAGTAAAAAAAACGCGGGTTTTTATAATTTTTGAGTTTTGTTTTCTTTTATATTTTCGTTTTAGTTATTATTCTTATTCGAGACCTAGTTCCGACCATTATCTTTTTATATTTTTGTGTCTTGTTTTCTTTTATATTTTCGTATAAGTTATTATTCTTATCTTCTTCTTCAATGATATTATATTACATTGATGGGAATAACCTTCAAACGTTGTAAAAAGAGTGTTTTTCTAAAAATTGAATATATTATAGTTGTAATCTTAGAAGTATCACCGATTTCATGAATTACATTGCTGTGATAGATTAGAGATTAGATAGATCTCGCGCGTAACAGTGCTCAGCGCAGCGTACATATTAGTTTTCAGAGCGGACAAATCACTTCAATTAATCTAGTGTTTAATTAAATTTGTCTTATTGCAAATACTAAATAGAAATACGTGGTGTCGCCGCGTTGGGTATATTTGGTATGATTATGAATAATTATGATTTGATTACGTCGAAGGACCACTGATGTGTGTAAAATTACCTTACAAAGGAGAAATATGACACATGCAGGTAGGGAAGGAAACGGGACTTCTGCTTAGTTTAAGGAATTCCCTTCTCTCGATCTGGTTCATTCAAGTAGGTAATTTTAAATTTTGGTGCCAATATTGTAAATGGATTCCACGTCGGTATGAAAACATCTTCTTCTTTTCCTTTTGTAGTAACTAAGTAGGAACTTTTAAGGAAAGGAGGAAGACACCAATTGGAAAGTTCAAGATGTATTGTAGGAGCTACATAAAACTTGAAAAAATATAGTGAATATGAAATATTATAATCAATTAGAAATTTGTAAACTTAAATGTACAAATTACTAAAATAAAAATTATTATTATTATTATTACAAAGGGATAATGAATAAATGAAGGACTTTGGAAAATGGATTTGGTTTTTAAACTGTTTTAGAACTACACCATTTTTTTAAAATCATACATGCAACTCACACGTGAAACCTTAAAAAACTAAAGTTCGAGAGAGTGAGACGAATGCAGGATTGAAGGGTTTATTTATTATAATACTGTTACCAAAGATTATTTTACATTTTATTCTACTAAAAGCACGGCACAAAGAGGAGGCCGATAGGCTACTAAGCACCGCACAAAGAGCACACCAGTTAGTCTATCTCATTTTCTCGCCAGTTAAATCTTATAGATTGTGTGTGATTGTCTCTTTTTAGTGTCGCTCGTTTCCGCTTCATCGAGTTTCAAACCAAAATCGCGGTGCAAAAATTATTAATATTGAATTGAATAATGGTATTATTATCTTATGCGATTTTAGATTTTTTTATTATTGTGACAGCTGTTTCGGCTTACAAAAAAAGGTGACTTATTTATATGATATTAAATTTCAATTTTGAAGCAGTCTAAATTGATTTATTACCGGTTAACCGATTTACTTAGAAAATAATTGTGGGAATGGTTTCTCTAATTTGTGGGGTACTTTGTGAAACTTCTTTAGTACCGTTTTGATTTGGGACTCGATGAAATGGAAACGAGTGACATAAAAAAGAGACAAACACATACATACCTATGATTTAGTCGGCGAGAGAATGAGTAAGAACAAAGCCAGTACGGTACCTACGAAGCGTCGCGCTCTGTCAAGCTGCGCGCATTGGCCGCTTTGATTATGAGCTCACTTTTCAAGGCTCTCTCATAGGTTGAGATTGCGTGGGTGAAATTTTCACTAATACCGCGTGTGAACTGCACTCGATTTTTTAAGAGTTTGTCGCGGTTTGAGACCTGATGATCAGGTCAGGTTTGGTACTTTTGTTTCCTCGGAAGTGGACGGCGAACTGCACATTAGGGTGGGTCACGACTGTATGGGGAAAAATATCTTGTTTTTATTTGTCTCGTAGTGATAAAAGGGTGTTAAATGATTATATAAAATCACATAATTTTTTTAATAATATTTGGATATCGTTTTCTTCCTCCGAATTGACTTAGAAATTTCACATAATAGAGAAAAACCTACCCACGTTATATATTTAATTTTTTTTTAGATAAACCATTAAAAATGAACCATTTTTATCAAAACACGAAATAGACGGAATATTTGGATTTATTAATAAAACAAAATATATGAATATAAATTCAAATTATCTCAAAGCATCCTACTTACTTTCAAATTTCGGCATTATTTTGCGAGACTCAGTCTTGAGACTTTTTGTGAGTGATTTCGTAAAAATATACTACATTTGCTATGGAAGATTTAAAAAAATATATGGTTTAAAGGATTCTTAGTAACTTTTATATACCGACTCTAGAAATAACCCCTTAAAATGAAAATTTTCAAAACTGTGAAGTGAATCCGAGGAATGAAGATCGTATCAGAAATTTGAAAAAATATAAACACGTCGTTTTGAACCCATTTTGCACCCTTTTATCACTCTTTACTACACATCTATATGCGCTAACGGAGAGACAAGTACATGCGGGTAGGTAGGTTTTTAGGATTACGGAAATGCAACAATATTCTCCCCAAATTCAGCAGTTTGTATGTATGTGTGGTTTATGCAAATGAATGTAAATGGCGTAAACAGTTATAATTCATCATTCTCCTTGTGTACTATTTACAAAAAAGATACTTTGCCAATCATCGTCTGCCATGAACTTCTATAAAATAAAATGTTTGCAAAATAATATTACGCATCACTTGTTTCTCTATTTGCGTCTCTCGTGTGTCTTGCGGTTCCACGACAACTCAACAAAGTGGATTTTAATAAATTAGAAAAGTTATGGAAAAATATAATTAAAAAAAAAGTGTCCTTTAAACCACACGGCTGAAGTAAAGTTTCACTAACTTATATCTGTCTCTCAACTTCGACCGACCATTCGCCTTGCCCGATCACACTTTTCATAACCCTCCCGTCACGCATTCACCAGCTTACCCTTCAAGTCAAGCGTGCGTAAAGGCCCGACCGTTCACCTCGCCCGATCACACTTTTCGTAACGCTCTCGTCACGCATTCACCAGCTTACTCCTCAAGTCCAGTGTGCGTAAAGAAGTTTTACTTCAAAAATAATGTTGGTCTGATTGAAGACTGTGAAGTAGGTATCACAGTAGGAACTATTTTTACGCCATTTCGGGTTTTCTGGTTATACGTTTTTAAATTATCATTTAAAAAACGAAATATCTATTTTTCAATTTGTCTAGCTAGATTGTTTGAATCAATTTAATCACGCATAACGCCCTTCATTTTTTTTAATGAAGTATCCGGTAGGCTAATTAATCGTATGGATACACGGGTCAGGTTGCTCAGTCTGCCATTTGTGGAGGTGCGGGGAGGGGCGGGTGGTGGCCATCACCGAAATGGGCCGCTGCGTCCGTGTTCGGAGTTATTGCGTTCGACACACGCGGTAATCAAACCCTCGGAGCGGGGTGGGGAAGGGGGTAAGGCGCGATTTTATTATATGATACCGTTTCCTGCCAATTATTTAACGCTTCCATCGAAATTTGATTTGATGACATTCCGACATCCCCATTGCCGCCTTTTGACCACTTTAAGAGGTTTCCGGTATTCGAAACTTTATGATGATTAGCGTAAATATTTTCTGGGTGATCCTAAATGTCATATTTCTGTTTATACTTAAGACGGCCGGCGTTGTCGAGAGGTAAAGCTCTTGACTCGCAATCCGAAAGTTCAATTTTATTTGATTAATTTGTGTTATTTCACAATTAATTAATTAAAAAATGTATGATATATTGGCGGCACGTTGCAGTGTGGAAGATACTCTCAGTATGGTCCTGGTGTAAGACCAACATTCAGAATTGAAACGCATCTTGAAATGGCTTTAGCCGTGGTTGGTTACCAGATTTAAATAATCGGTTACTTCCCCACCTTCCTCTTCCCCGTCTCCTTCCCATCTCCACTACCTTCAGCCTCACAACATACCCCAATTGGGGGTGCCATAGTCTCACTGGCTCCAGACGGGAGCAGCTGGGTGGTGAGATATTCACATAAAAAAATCACAAGTATGCAGTTCGCACACGGTAGAAGTGAAACCTTCAGAAAACTAAAATAGACAAGAGTGGGGAGGTTACGGAGCACCGCACAAATAGGAGACCGATTATTTTATCTCTTTCTATCGCAGACTAGATCCTGTAGACGTGTTTGTCTCTTTCGATTTTTGAAGTGAAACTTCTTTAGCACCGTTGTGATTTGAAACACGGTGAAACGGAAACAACACTAAAACAGACAAACATTTACATCTATAGGATTGAGTCTGCGAGAGAATCAGATAGGATGAAACCTTACCCTTACCGCGTAGGTCGCTTGGATTATGACCTCACTTTTTAAGTCTCCTATTGGTTGAGATTTTGTGTATCATTATCTGTGCCACCCACCTGTGCCATGAAAGCACTTTTATTAATAATGTTATTTTCTTGGCATTGCTTTGTAAATACTGTATATTCTTTGGTTCATATTATTTTATCAATATCTTTTAAGGACTCGTACGGAACAGTATAGGATTACTTTTGTAAGATAACACAAAACTACGCTATACAAATATTAATTATTATTATTAATAATTATTATTATTTGTGCGGTGCTTCGTAGTCCCTCCCCACTCTTGCCTGCTTTAGTTTTATGAAGGTGTAACTCTGATTTTTCGTTTAATCGGGTTTCAAATCACAACAGTGCTAAAGAAGTTTTCACTTCAAAAACTGAGTCAGGGAAATTATTTACGAAGAGGATCTCGTGACTCGAAATTGAAGTGAATGGTGTTAAATCCGTTCCACTGGGTCATTTGTTAATGTTCATTGGTTATCTACAGGGGACATGTCGACCTCATGATAGCCTACAACCAGTGCATGAAGAATAAGTATGTATATTTTTGAATGTAGCTATTACTTTGTGGTTATCCATTATAGAAAAATGAAACAATACAACTTTGTATAAACCACTTATATGATGTGCAAATCCGACCGGTTTCGGAACAAACGTTCCTTCGTCAGGGAAAGCTTATACTAATTTGACAGTTTAGAACAATGTTTTATTGTGGTAGGGGTGGAGCCGTTGTTAGTTAATAATGTAGATTGGGTGGGTAGGTATTAGTGTATAGTGGGTGGGTAGGGGAAAAAATCCATGATTGGGCTATATGACAATATTTTTTGTTTGTTGATAATAGATTCATTATTTTTAAGGGATTTTTTAATTTCCAAAGCTTCTAAGTTATCTAAACGTTATAAGATAATTTAGATAACGTAGAAGCTTTGGAAATTAAAAAATCCCTTAAAAATAATGAATCTATTATCAACAAACAAAAAATATTGTCATATAGCCCAATCATGGATTTGTTCCCCTACCCACCCACTCTACACTAATACCTACCCACCCAATCTACATTATTAACTAACAACGGCTCCACCCCTACCACAATAAAACATTGTTCTAAACTGTCAAATTAGTATAAGCTTTCCCTGACGAAGGAACGTTTGTTCCGAAACCGGTCGGATTTGCACATCATATAAGTGGTTTATACAAAGTTATATTGTTTCATTTTTCTAATAAGTATGTATTTTGATATGATTTGATTTGTCGGAAACTTTCAAGTTGCCCCAACTCAATTCTTCCTTAAAATATTCCTGATTGGTGAATCCATAGTCAAATTGACTCCGCAAAGTTACGTGTACGGTAACCATTTTAATAAAACTTCAAAATAAATCGCAGTAGAGTAAATGCAATTTTCTAAATCCATACGCATTTCTTCATGAAAGTTTTAGTTAGTTTCGTATGTACATGCTTAAACTATCGCGTTATGCAATAAAAAAGTTAAAATTAAAATTTATGACTCGTGCATCGTTGAGTTTATGTGGGTTGTATTTATGCGTATGCAATGTAGTTCACGTGTTTAATATCATTAACCAATAAGGACTGCTGCACTACATTAACGCTAGACGCAACGGCGATTAATAAACGCAATACACCGAATAAAACGCTGCCGATATTTGAAATACCTTTCACTTTTTGTTTGGAGGAACCTTAATAAGTTCGCATTGATTTTCATATTTTCCAATTAAAACTTTCGCGGAAGTGCACTTCTTCAACAATTTTTTATTGTTCCTAAACCGGCGCAATACGGACACGCTGCGCTGGAGATATGCATTGAAATATTCATCGTGGAAAAAACAGAACTTCTTTTAAACTTTCTCGCTTTTTAATTAAATGCAGACGATTTTTGCGATCTCATTTCTACGCATTTATTGGTCTTAAAATATGTATTGCAGTGGGTCAATATCATATTTAAAAACTGCTAGCATTGGTAACTTAGTAACAGCTTTACTCGTTCTAAAGTATCGTTCACTGACCATTTATGTTAATAATATTATAAAGAGACCGAGCATTTTTTAGGTGCAGTCAAAGAAAATCATATTTTTTATTATCTTGTATGTTCAATGTTCATGAAAGAGTTGGGGAGTTCCTTCTTAATTTTGTTACTTGTGTTCTTTAGAGTTGTCAGTTGTCTCATAATGCTGGTGAGCAACTGGGCCTAACAATCAACGTCAATAAAACTAAATGGATGACATTTGGACGACTAGATCACTCTGAATCAGTGATACTGTTAAATGGTTGCAATGTCGAAAAGGTGGAAAGATTTAGATACCTCGGCAGTATTCTCACGGAGACTCTTGACCCAGATGTGGAGGTTAGATGCAGAATTGAAGCAGCAAGAACTGCGTTCATTAAAATGAAATCCCTCTTCTGCAATGACAATATCAGCTTAAAACTAAGGCAGAGAATGCTAAAATGTTATGTGTGGTCGGTCTTGCTCTATGGATGTGAAACATGGACCTTGAAAGTAAATACCATGAACAGGTTAGAGGCTTTTGAAATGTGGCTTCACCGGAGAATGCTCAAGGTCCCATGGACCGACATGATCACCAACACAGAAATTCTCAGGCGGGCTAGAGCAGATAGAGAACTGCTTACATTAATTATCCACTTATTACACATACGATTCGATTGGCAGCAGTTGGGACTATTGTGCGGCACTAATAAATGTATTTTTAAGAAGTTTGATCAGTTTGTGGGAAAATTGAGTAAGCCTGCACTTAACAACACACTTATACCGTTTTTTCTCTTCGTTGGATTTACTTAATTTAGTTGTTTGGAGTTGCTTCGTGTGCTTCGTGAAATTCCTAACGAAGAACAGTTTATCTCATGATCGCTAGAATCGGGGTATGGAAATAGGATATAATCACTTTTCTCACGGCAGATAAAATGATGGCGTGTAGACAAGTCAAAAACACGAAATCTCAAGGAAACCAGCAATTTCAGCAGAGAAAAACAAAAGCCTAATTTAAGCAATCGGTAACTTTTCAGTCCCGCGTCGAAGCTATTGTATCCACCAGATGATGGAGTTAGGGTTGGTTTACTTACCCAATTAATTGTCTTACACTGGTTTTCGGCGAAAGAGAGCTCTAAATCTTTTCTTACAAAAAAATAGTTTGCAAGATTTATCTAACATCCTATAAGTTTTATAAAAAATCTCTCATATTTAATATTTAGGTACGCCTTTCTAATAATCATACTTAATTTTTTTTTTACTTTATGAGTAAAACCATGTATGTCCCAAAGGGGGCCAATATCTTTTCATGATTTTTGATTTTCCTGATTTTCGATTGAGTTTCGCGAATATTGTCTAAATTTAATTAAATAATATTTTAATACTTAGGTAACATTAACAGCGTTGGTTCTAACAGTAGTTTACCCAATTTTACAGCCCAGCGTTACAAACAATTTGGGTATTGTATCTTGGGAACAATTTATTGATATAAATTGACAAATATAAATATATATAAATACAAATTGACCTTAAAAAAATCACATCTTTGCGATTCTTTTAAAAATATAAAGAAACCATTCCTTTGTTAAGAATATTATGAACTAAATATACAATTTGGCTGTCCTGAAACGGGTATTTTCCCCAGTTGGACAAAGTATCACATTGTAATGTTTTGTAATATATATGCATAAGTAATTAAATAAATAAATAAATAAATAAAAATTGATACGAGCATGAAGAGTGACCCAAAACCCCGTCACTAAAAAATAAACGCAAAAGGGAATCAGTCACGGCTCGAATCGAGCTACCCAGTGTAGTCTAGGTACTTTCGTACGGTGGTTACACAAATCCTTTTTTTTTAAACGCACCAGAATTCGAATTGAATTGTTTTGTTTCATTTTTCTTTTTTTGACAGATAGGAATTTTTTTTCAGAAGCGTCATGTGAGACTGTAAAAAAAACATTAACTGATATTCTGTGAACTTGTAAAATAAACTATCGTACCGAGATACTTGTATTTTGTTTCTGAGCCAACTAAATTGATACTCGACCTTATCAAATTTAATCAATTTACTTCCTGAAAATGCCAGAATTTGGGTAAAGTTTGGTTTATGGGCCAAATTCCTAAAAAATAAAACTAGTTATTTTTATACTAATTTGGGGTCGGGGAATCCGAATCTGAAAGAATTAGGCGGCGGCAAGCAATATTAACTGAATTACAGGACTTTAAAAATTTTTATACACATACAGGAAAATAGCCATTTTGGAAGCATTTTGATTCCTAGAAAATCAAACTAGTTATTTTTATACTAACTATGGGCCAGGGAATCCGAATCTGAAAGAATTAGGCGGCGGCAAGCAATATTAACTTAATTACACGACTTAAAAATTTTCTATACACACACACATGAAAATAATCATTCCGGAAGTATTTTGACACATGTAGTACAAAGATCATAGAAAAACACGATAACATAGATGTTTTTACCACACAAAATTAAGTGTTGCCATTAAGCAGTAATATTTATAACGTAAAATAACATATTTATATTTTAAGTACTTATTTTTTATAATTGATTCTCAAATATTTTAGGAAGGTACACCAACTAGTATTGTGGAGTTTTTATGCCTTGACGCGAGTAGGCGTTATAAAGGGGCACGTTCTTTTGTATCACAAACCATGTTACATAAACCCGGCGTAGCTGCTAAACTACTTGAAAACAGGGATGTTTTTTTGCCGTGACGCGAGCAGGCGGTATAAAGGGGCACAAACCATGTTACACAAACCTAGCGTAGCCGCTAAACTACTCGAAAACAGGGATGTTTTTTTGCCGTGACGCGAGCAGGCGGTATAAAGGGGCACAAACCATGTTACACAAACCTAGCGTAGCCGCTAAACTACTCGAAAACAGGGATGTTTTTTTGCCGTGACGCGAGCAGGCGGTATAAAGGGGCACAAACCATGATACACAAACCTAGCGTAGCCGCTAAACTACTTGAAAACAGGGATGTTTTTTTGCCGTGACGCGAGCAGGCGGTATAAAGGGGCACAAACCATGTTACACAAACCTAGCGTTAGGTTAGGGACGCGAGCAGGCGGTATAAAGGGGCACAAACCATGTTACACAAACCTAGCGTAGCCGCTAAACTACTTGAAAACAGGGATGTTTTTTTGCCGTGACGCGAGCAGGCGGTATAAAGGGGAACAAACCATGTTACACAAACCTAGCGTAGCCGCTAAACTACTTGAAAACAGGGATGTTTTTTTGCCGTGACGCGAGCAGGCGGTATAAAGGGGCACAAACCATGTTACACAAACCTAGCGTTAGGTTAGGTTAGGTTAGGTTAGGTTAGGGACGCGAGCAGGCGGTATAAAGGGGCACAAACCATGTTACACAAACCTAACGTTAGGTTAGGTTAGGTTACGCATTTTTAAGACTACGAATATTCATACTTTTGGTTTAAGAATACGCCGTTGAGATAGTCGTAATTCATCAGGTTAATGTGTTATGTGAAGAATTATCGTGTCGGAAATTATTGATATAGGGATAAATATTTTTGAGAGCTGGTAACACTGCCGGCACATGTTTTTGTATATTTCTTGTTTTTCTATGATCTTTGTACTGCGTGTGTCAAAATACTTCCGAAATGATTATTTTCATGTGTGTGTGTATAGAAAATTTTAACGTCGTTTAATTCAGTTAATATTGCTTGCCGCCGCCTAATTCTTTCAGATTCGGATTCCCCGACCCCAAATTAGTATAAAAATAACTAGTTTTATTTTTTAGGAATTTCGCCCATAAACCGAACTTATTCCCAGAATTTTATGATTTAAATAAAATAAAGATGCGAATAGATAATTGGACATCTGTATCTTTTGTGGATACAAAAAAGATTCCATACGGAATCGGGTGTCAAGCGTTTTTGAGTTTCTATGACTGTCAATTGCTTTTTCTATGAGTGACATTGGCTGATGTCAGATGTCAGCTGTCGCATATTATAGTTTAGAGCGTTTAAAACACGAATTACTTTAAGTATAAATGATTTTTTTTATCCATTTAATGTACGTTTTAAGTTGTATACCGTGGATTTAACATTTGCTACGTTTCGTTTCTATCTAAGTACCCATGAATTACTCAAAGTTTACCGAAACTAAGAACCTTTCTTTTGCACGTAAATAGTTGTTAATTTTTTCATGTAGTAATTGTTGAAACGAAGTGTAATTTCCATAGTCTTTTCCTAAAAGTGTGGCGGTTAGTAGAATAATTAATGTATTTTATCCCTAAATATTTAATTATGCTTGTCAATCAATCAATCGCTCCTCTGACTATCCGAGAAGTTGATAAAGTCGATTCACCGATTACGCTGTAAGAACAATAATTAAGACGATTTCATATTTTTAAAAAGTAGCAGAATATTCGTGTAGTCTTTAGCAGTAAATACTTGTCCTTCTTTCTACCATAACCATTTGGCAGGACGTTTATATGGGAGTTAAAATGGTAATCTTTGATGAAGGTCGGTATTTTATAGGCACTTTTCAACTTACAAAACGATGTCAAATCATTCTACATGGTCAAATAGGCTATGTTGAAATGCCTGAATGGGTGCTCTCATAACCCCGTGCCTGGCTATTTGTACGCCAATTAATACCAACTTTGTCATATATGTATTCCAATTATTAAGGTTCGACCAAATACAAAATAAATAAAAAACAGAAGTTGCAGATCTAGTTTTTAATGCGTAGATATGTGAAATATCTCAGCACTGGTAATTAAAATTAAACTGTACGTAAATATATTTGCCATTTGTGTAAATTGAAAGAAGCGTGTGCCAAGACAGAGCTGTGAGGCGGTTCATTCTCTATGCATAACCCTGCGGAGTACAGCGTCTTCGTAAATAGTACGAGTAGATAACGAATCGAAATAACCATTTCTTAAAGATCGCTTTACAATTATTCGTTTTTTTTCTTTTCTTAAAATAATCGATTTTTAGTAAACTGTTCAAACGATTAATTCGATCACGAAATGCAAAAGAACCACAATTGCAGAAAAAACTGTGTTGATAAAATCGAGCATAAGGTTTTTGAAATGTTTAAAAATATTTAGAATTTATAGAAATTCACAAATTTGTGTATAAATTACAAAGAAATTTTTAAAATCCCTTTGTAAAATATTATAAAAATGGTCTCCTAAATACGTGAATTTATTATATTTGTTTAGCATTTTATGTGGTATCAAGAAGGTTTTGAATTATTTTGTGTAAACATATTAGATCAGTCAATTGCCTTCTAATTTTATGTGTATTGAAGTAATCAAGTCGCGCGTCGTATGATCTGAGATGTTCATGTAGTCCACATTTGAAACATAGCGGTCTTAGCATTTTTTACGGTTTCTACAATTTTTGTATATTTGCAGTAATATGGATTCAAATATGACTCATAAATATCATATCTCCAAAAACCTTAAATCTTCAAGTTGAGAATGTCCAAATATGAAATTTCAAACTGAAATATGGATGATTAATCTGTAACTAGCAGTTAAAAACCCGTTCCGCAAACTTTTACTGCTATGCCCTGCGGGGCGCTTTTGGTTCGGATCCGCCCAGTTAATGTTGGTGACAATGGTGACCATTTTATAAATCCAATAGAAACTGTTTCCAAAAATAGCCCGTTCCTTGTATCCACTGTCATCTAGTGATAGCTAGTCACCGGGACAAAATCACCGGGACAAAGTCACCGGAACAAAATCACCGGGACAAAGTCACCGGGACAAAGTCACCGGTACAAAGTCACCGGGACAAAGTAACCTGGACAGGCCATGACGTCATATGTAATATTTAGCCCTTGCTACTGTTATTCATAAATAAGTATCACAACTAAGTATTACCGTCAATCTTTCCATATCCGAAGAGATACTCAAATTCACAAATTCGTAGAACTTATACCTAGGGGGGGTAACGAGCTGCTGACGGAATTGGCGACATTTTTTGAAACCGAATTACGGATGTTTATATGGTACGGCGGGTACGGCGCGGCGGCAGACATCTATTCGAAGCCGGATTCTTAAATTCAACCACGCAGACGCAAGATCATTAATTAAACAAAATAGATGGCAGTACTTCCGTTTGTATCTATTTGTGAATGTGTACGCAGTCGCAAGGCTATTGATGTTTGATGATAATTATTTAATTTTCAAAAATCTCTTCTTTAGTTTATTTTCTGTGCAATGTGCTCAATGATCGGATTCTCCGCTTGGAAATTTTCCGATCAATTAGATTTATTTGGCATTCCATCTGGTTGATTTGATTCCACCAGCCCTGACCGATGCATTATAGATATGCACTATTCAGTTTCCAGAAAGGTTTCGCGGGTTGTGCAATGAGCAATATGACGGGCGGTTATTGTCATACTCCATTCCAGTCACACGGCATTAGAGCCGGCCCTGCCCGGCTTGCAGGTGCACCAACACGGCCGAGGTTACTTCGCCTCTGTTAACGTCCCCGCTCACCACGTAGCTAATCTTCTAAATTAATAAACCTGTATAACCAACTAACTAATTCCCGGTGAAATCCATTTGTGATGTATGTTGTCACACGTTGTTACGTAACGATTGGTGGTACCTACTTAGACGCGACGTAACGTTCGGGTTACTTGGGTTACCACCGGGATTACTAACTGAAATTCAGCCGAGATATGATTCACTTGTAATAATGTATCAACGTAGTGGTAAAGTACTTACCTTCGTACCTCCTTGGAAATAATATTTAACAAACTACAAATTATATAATTTTTTTCAACAACTTGGGACCGGCCAACGGCTAAGTTGGCATCGCGTTTGGGTCCCACAGGACGTCGCGTGTTCGATTCCTCGCCTGGCTAAATCCTCCATCATGACACTAGCAATATTTTCCGCTTTCTTTGTGGTGGTAGTAAGAGATTTTCAAACATTGTCAAGTTATTCGTAACCCAGGAATGTTTGTCTTTCCTTTTAAGAAAGAATAAAAAAAAACCAGAGGGTGCAAGTCATACGCGGTAGAAGTGCAAACCTTCAGAAAACTGAAGTAGACAAGAGTAGGGAGGCTCCGAAGCACCCTCACAAAGAGGAGATAGATTATAGATTATACAATCTCATTCTCTCGCAGGCTAAATCCTACAGATTTATGTGATTTTCTCTTTTTGGTGGCGCAATTTTTCGTTTCATCGAGTTTCAAATCACAATGGTGCTAAAGAAGTTTTCACTTCAATAATATAAACTCATGATGAAGGTGAAAGTGGCCTTTTTTTGTCCGGAGCTCTGTACGCCGTTATATCAAAAGACACATGCATGGGTTTGTGTCGTTCTTGGGGTTTTCAAAGTTCTTGGGTTTTTTTTATTGTTTTTTTTTTCCTTCAAACTAATGAAAATAAATCTGAAGAAGAAGATAATAATCTAAAATCTAAACGAAAATACGAGAGGTTCTGGATTCGAGTCCCAGTTGCGACCATTATCTTTTTTCTATTTTTCTGTGTCTTGTTCTCTTTCACATTTTCTTTTAGATTATTATTTTATCTTATTCTTCAATTGATATATTACATTGATGGGAATAACCTTCAAAAGTTAAAAAAAGAGAGTTCTTCTTATACCATTTAATGAAAATAAGCTAATTTTCTAAAATTTTGAAACAAGTCGAAAAAACAAAACTGCTCCTAGCGAAATCCATTTGTAAGGCAAGTCTGTTGAACTTTTATTCTGCCATTCATTTTTCAAACTGGAATTTACTGTTCAAATAAACATAGGCAAATTGATAATATTGTAGTTGAAGCGGTAACTAATCGTAATTGTTATAATAAGAAAACAATGATTGGTGCGCTATTATTTTCGTTTAACATCTGTAATTAATTTTTTTTATTAGAAATCGGTGGGTGGAAATCAATTCAATTCTCTCAAACACATTGTATAATTTTTGAAATCATGCACTTCAATCAAATTCGGTATTTCCTTTTACACATAATGTTTTTGATAAATTTGTCAGTTTTTGCTTAACGTACCTATTCTAAGAGCGCTAATTTGGTGCAATTTCGTGTTCAAGGTTGCTAAAAAAAAGTTAAATAATCTTCGTAGGTATGAATAGATTTGCAGATATCCCGCTGTGAAAAAGATCAGATATACCGGGCAAAATTACGACTCAATAATAAACAAATTTACAATATTTAATCGCAAATAGAATAAATTGAAAACATGTTATTATTAATAGTACCTACCTGTAGATTGTAGGTAGGTATATGGAGTAGTAATACGATTTATCTAGTTGAATAAAATAACAAAAGGCCAGATGACTAGAAAAAACCTACCCAAGCCTTCAATTATTGACATACCACCCACTGCCGGTAAAAGTGGCGGATGGAGACTTGTATTAATGTTACGTAACTAATTTTGTATATTGCCTCCCAACCTTCCACTTGTCCACCGTCTTCCCCTCCCATCTCCATCTAACAACATTGAGGATCGAATCACAGCCTTACAACCCCTATTGAGGATTCCATAGTTCTATCAGCCTCTCGACAGATTTTAGTAAAACTTCTTTGCGCACGTTTGACTTGGGGAGTAAACTGGTGAGTGCATGACGAGAGCGTTACGAAAAGTGTCATCGGACGAGGAATGGTCATGCCTTTACGGACGTTTGACTTGGGGAGTAAGCTGGTGAATGCGTGACGAGAGCGTTATGAAAAGTGTGATCGGGCGAGGCGAACGGAAGTTGAGATGGAGATATAAGTTAGTGAAGTTTTACTTCAGTCGTGTGGTCGAAAGCACACTCGTTTTTTTTATATAAATACTGTCCTAACTGCTCCCGTCTGAAGCCAGTGGGACTATGGCATCCCCAATTGGGGTACGTTGTGACCCTACAGGTAGCGCGGAGGGGAAGGATGGAAAAGAGGAAGGTGGGGAAGTACCTGACTATTCAGATGGGGAAGAGGAAGGTGGGGAAGTACCTGGCTGTTCAGATCAGGTCACCAAACATGGCCAAAGCCAATTCAAGGAACAAAACGTTTCAATTCTGAATGGTGGTCTTATAAATAAATATACATGTATAATTTTTAAATGAATTATTTGTGAAATAAAACTAATTAATCAAATAAAAAATATTTGGTGGGATTCGATCCCGCGACCTTAGGATTGTGATTTAAAGAGCCTTACCCCTCGACGATGGCGGTTGGGTAGTTAGGGCAGTTGGGGTATTTTAGCATTGTGCGGAATTAACATAAAAATATGTATTATTATAATATCTTGTGCGTCCTGATACTGAAAAAAATATTTTTGGATAGGTTCAAACAGTACAAACAAGTCGCCATTGGTTTAAAAATGTGTATTTAGATTATGTCCTTTCGTCGGATCCACTGTCATCCAGTAATAGCTTGTCACCGGGACAAAGTAACTGGGATAGGCAATGTCGTCATACGTAATGTATGGCCGCTTGATAGTACCATTACTCACAAATAACTAACACAAATAAATATTACGGTCCACCTTTCCATATCCATTAGGTGAGTATTTATTTTAATTTTATTTTACGCCATCACAAAAGTTTCACTGATACATAATGAAATGGAAACCTTGTGAGGCTGAAGAAAGGTGGAAGAAACGAGGAGGAGGAATGTCGAAAAGTACCCGGCTATTCAGATCTGATCACCAAACAGGGCTAAAGCAACTTTTCGAGTCTTAATGGTTGTCTCTCACTAAGGCTTTTCTGATAGTAGAATCCAGTTTGCGACAATTTTTTTCTAAATATATGTGTAATTAATCTCTACATCATGAAGTGAAAAAAAAAACGAGTGTGCTTTATACCATACGACTGAAGTAAAACTTCAGTAACTTATATCTCTTTCTTAACTTCCGTTCGCCTCGCCCGATCACACTTTTCGTAACGCTCTCGTCACGCATTCACCAGCTTACTCCCCAAGTCAAGCGTGCGTAAAGAAGTTTTACTTCAAAAATATTTTTCGTTTTATTTAAGCCTATTTTGTCGTAAAATCCAAATAAATGCAATATTTTTGAACGCATCCGAAAACCAAAAAAGAGATTGTTAAAAGATAATAAAATACTGTTTAAATTTTATAATTCTGAATAATCATGTAATTATTTAAATAGAAAAAAAAAATAAAATGGCTCAGTTAAATTTTATCTAACTAAAATTACTGTTAACGAAAAAAAAACACACATTTTATTAGGGAAATGTATTACAAAAATTTTAGTCAACTCTCTTTTTTGTTGTTTTATTTAAAAATAATTCATAAAAAATACTGCGGTCGGAAACGTTGTTATCATAAACGTGTACATTTGAATTATTTTGTGGTTAACTTTTGAATATTTGGATATAAAGCATGTTATTTTTTCTTTCTAACACAGCTTAGATCATGTTTTTTTACCATGATAGTAAGGGAGACCAAAATGATTTTAATGAGACCAACATGAGTTGTTCAGAAAAGCGAACAATTAGCCTGAGAGGTTAAGGATGTAATTGGAGTAAAATAAGAAAATCAGGTTGTTATTTATCTCGTTGTGACATAGAAGCCAAAACAAAATCAAAAAATTTATCAACATTCAAACACGAATTTACATACTACAATGTGTAGTTTACTTCGTGTAACGCCTTGAGCTATGTATCCAAATACAATATTAAATTGCAAGTACGTACGAGAACGAATGGTGGGTATATTGTGAACAGTATTTATACTACGATAATAATTATTTTTAATTTTTTGCATTATTCTCATTTGATTGAATCGAAAAAAAGACGAAAGACATTCGTTATGTAAGTCAAATCGAAAATCTCGTTCTCGAAAAGAAAGTTAAGATTAAGAAATGTAGTTCGAAATGTTGCTCTCAGTCAGTCTCCAAGTCCAAGTAGGCCGATACTAGTTGCATAACAGTAACAGACTGAGTGTCTTGTATCTACATCTACATACTGCGTTTACCTGTGCCTGGTACCTGGTGTCTGCAGGCGGAGGTGGGATGACAAGAGCTTGTTCCTTGGTCGCCTGGGCTTGGTTAAGGCCCCGTAGTAAACGTTAAAAAAGAAACAGAAGATGGTTTGAAAGGGGGATATGAAAATACTAGCTTACTTACCATCGTAGGTAGAGAGGACGGACCGCCAATCGATCTTGGCACGCACTCTTTACCACATTCATACATCGTCTCATACATGTTCTTCTATTATTCTGACTCTTGACATGGCCCGACTCAAGTATCTGATTTATTTGATCGTGCCATGTATTCCTCTGGCGTCCCCTACTTCTTCTACATTATTATCGTCCTCTGTGTGCTATAACAGCACTGTTTTTGTTAATTTTTGATCTCTTGTCATTGTTTTGTAAATACTGTATATTCTTAATGTCAAATTATTTTACCAATATTAAAAGGAGCACTGTAGGATTATTTTTAAAATTTACTATATACTTTCATCCTTCTTCTGCCAGTTCCATGCATCCTACCATACATCGGGTTACGTACCAGCACTCCATTGTAGGCTGCTGGCTTCGCTTTTTTTACAGTTTTTTTGTTAGCGCCGTTCAGTCCTCCGTCAATGGGGTCACCTACATTTACCCTTCATTCAATATATTTAAATAGTTCAATATGAAAATACTTAAGTTAAGAAACGATTATAATTACGCTAAAATTATGAAAATATTTAATAAAAAACGTCTTGTTTATATTAGAGCAAAAATCGCACGACAAATGTCTAAAATAACATTTAAACATACACTGTGAATTTTCCATCGCTATAGGGGGCATAATTTAATTACGTGAGCTCAAAAGCGGGAGGGGGGGGGGGGGGGTCCAGCAACATCTCACGTCTACGATGAATTATAATTTCACAAATTAAACTATAAATCTAGTATCATAACTGAGAAAAAGTTGCGAACTTTGCCGGCTTTATTTGAAATGCACAAGTTGATATTGGTTAACGTAATCGAAACCTTTACTTAAATCAGAGCAAAATTACATTAAAAAAACTCATATTAATAATTGGTTCTTGTAAATCCACGAATCCTGAAGCGTGAACACTGCCCTGATAACAGCCAACCTCCGTGTAAAAAGCAATGAATGTATATACATATTGACATATACAATGTCAAGCCAAAAACAAATCAAATGTAATTTTTGAGATATATATCGTAGTTTTAGTACTACACTGCCGGGTGCTACCTTTAAGTAAATTGCATTAAAAAGTGCCAAAATGCCCTCGTACGTGATTAGAAAAATGTTTTCATTACTCGGCAAACTCTAGTAAAAGCCAAGGAATAACATTTTATTTGAAAATGCACGCAAATGACTTGTTACTTTCGATTATTTATACATAACAGAAGATTTTATGCGTCATCAGGAAATGCAAGGCCTACCAGAATACAGGGTCAGCCACATTACGAAGTCAGTGCTGTCGCTATGTGAACTTTACAGTTTATAATAGTCTAATTAATCCCTCTGTTAATTTATATGCTTGCGGTAAAACAACGTTCAAATCAGCATTAACAACAAGTACAATAACAATTGCCGTCATTTGCAAACGTGTGTTTTTCTATTATAGCTTCATCCCTCGGCATTTCAAAATCGCACAGAGTATTCGACGGATCTTTTGAATATAAAAACGCCTCTGGGTCTTCGTTCATAGGAATTCTTTGAATTCTTTGTCATTCATTAGGAACAGGCAGTTTTTCTGATTTGCAACACTTAATTTTGAGTTTGTGAGACAAAAGCATGTCCAGGTGTATTGTAACGTCATTGGTGTAAAGCAGACTTTTGAATTGTAAACATCTTTAGCACCGTAGTGATTTGAAACTCGATGAAGTGAAAAAGCGACACTAAAAAGAGACACACATACATCAACAGAATTAACCTGCGAGAGAATGAGATAGACTAATCGGAGTCCCCTTTGCGCGGTGCTTCGTAGCATGCTGGCCTCTTTGCGCGATTCTACGTAGAATCAAATGTAAATTAATTTTTAAACTTGGTAACAATATTATATTAAATAAACCCTACAATTTTCCTTCCTCAAAGATATGTCTACCTTGGAGCTTCCAAACTGGAGAGAGCTGGCACAAAACCGAGATGAGTGGAGGAAGACCCTTGAGGAGGCCAAGACCCACCAGGGGTTGTTGAACCAATGATGATGATGACGACAATTATCCTACTCCTGATACTCTGCATTCCCTTAGTAAATAATATTTCAGATATGTTAGTTGAATCGTTGGCAACACTATCAGTGGTATGCCGTGTAGGTACGTGTTCGCGGAATTACTTCACCTGCACCATGTCCCAATGTCCTTCTAAGGTGGCACTTTTTTTTTCTCCAGCAGAATTCAATAGATTGCAACACGACCACTTTGAATTGACTTTTGAATTGGTATTGCTGTACTGCTGGTCACTTGTGTCCAACGGCGATGGAGTGGTCCGGATTCGTCCTATTTCTGCCATGTGGGGGCAGCCCAGAAACCATGCGTAGGAGGGACATATTCTTAACGAGAGCACTCCCACCAGGAAGAACTTAGACTAGAATCTATGACATCAACTTACGTCATTAACTAGTTCTCATATGGAAAGTGACAGTCACATTAGGATCAAAATAATATATATTAAGATCAGATTTATACATGAACATATCTACTCATATTTGTTAAGTATACTTTTAATGATGTAAGTTAAGCTCAACAGCTGTTTGTGTCATATCTAAAATAGATTTCTGCCATCTGAATTTTTAAATCTTTAAAACCGCCGCTACCCGAATTTCTGCCGATTTCTTACATATCTCCTTTAAATATTTGAAGTTTTAAAGCTCTTAAAAAAATATATGTTATTTTTTAAGATAATATCTAGACGCGTTCCACGCCGAAACGCAAATTATATGGAATTCCCTAGATAGAAAAAAATCGCAAAATATGTTCCAAAAATTATTATATTCACGTCTGTTTCAGTTATTTTATAAGTTATACATATGTATGCAAAAAAACACGAGTGTGCTTTAGACCACACGACTAAAGTAAAACTTCTTTAGCTCCATTTATATGATAGGAAGAGAGAAAGAAAATTTTCGCGCGCATTGCTCTCTCTTGCTCCTACAGTGCGATACAGACGATACAGAGGCCTACACTGTGTCTTAGATATACGAAACGTAACTGGCTATGAGAGAAAGAGAGAAAGAAATGTGTGCTCGCACCTCTCTCTCTTGCCCCTACAGTAATATACGAAATGTAACTCTCTCTCTTTATTTCAATCTTCACTAACTTATACCTCCCTCTCAACTACCGTTCGCCTCGCTTTTCGTAACGCTCTCATCACGCATTCACCATCTTACTCCCCAAGTCAAGCGTGCGTAAAGAAGTTTTACTTCAAAAATCACAGTGTTTCTTTACATGCTGTTTTAGACAGCCCCCAAGAGAATTTTGCTCTATTTTAAACGAGTCGTGTTTTATTAAACATTTTCACAATTTTCCCTTCAATTTTGTTGTTTTAAATATAAGCACGGTATCTCAAACCTTCGTAATTACGTATCTCTCCATCTTCTTCTTTTTGAGCGGGAATATGGCGCCTTAAGCGGGCGGAATATCTGGTTAGAGGGCGGGCGGCGCACATAGTTTCATTTCACATCAATCAAGTAACTTATAACCCAACCTTCGTGGTGAATTCAACCCTAATATGTGTCCATTATAAAGGCAGTTATGTTGTCCGAAACGTTGGATAAAGGGAGCTAGAGCTCCACGACATTAACACTCTAAAAATAAATCAACAAAATACTTTTGACTGTAAAAATCTCAAATCATATCTGTGACAGAGTTGTTCGGCGGTTCGTCCTCTCTGACTACTTTGCGGGGAAAAGGAGTAATGATGAGTCAGTCAGTTATTAGAAATATATATTTCTTTTCATTAAATATTTAACAGATGTTAAGGTTTTTCTGATTTACTTACGGTGTCATTTTAAAAGGCAAGTTTCTAATCGTTTTTTGAAAGGCAGTGATCCCAAAGCAAATATTTTTTTGGAAATACTTTCAACCACGCAAATTCCACAATTATAATATCCCGTAACTTTAACGGATCTGGGGTCCTAGCATGGTCGATCGATATAGGTTTTATCGAAAATGTCGGTAACTTTCCATCGCTCCCGAGCTCGACTGCAACGAACAAACAATAGTTCACAATGATTAGGGGTTCCTAATATATTTGACGTAAACTGTTGCTTATTCGTTAGCGGCCTGCAGTCGTGCTCGGAAGCGATCGCAAGTTACCGACATTTTCGATAAAACCTTTGTCGATCGACCATGCTAGGGGGCCTGGACTGGTGTAGTACCTAATAGACTACGTTACAAAGCATTCATTTAACTACTTTGCAACGTAAAATTATATTATTTCGGATGTTTGTATGTAAAATGCCAAAATTAAAAAATACGAAATTCTTAAATTTTCGGAACACATTGATTTTTTTCCGCCGTACTTACAACGGTTAGTGGTGTTGTGATCATCACATCGCCTTCCAATCAGTTGATCAAAGGGTTGATTCTCGACCGAGGAATTGTTTAATTGCATCAATTTGAGTTTCTATTTTTAATTGCGTTAATGCATGAATGCAAATCTTTGATCTGAAAATTAACCCATTTCCCGACATCCGATTGAGCTGAAACTCGGCTGATAGATTCGCTGTCGATGACAATGCATTCTATCAAACTTTTGGTGGCACTCGAAAACACACGCGCACACAAGCATTTCATTGAAAATTGATGAAAAGATGGCGCAATTGGGTCGTGCCGTTCAATGTGTAGAACCGTGGCGATAAGACGAAACTGTTTCACTACATAATAAAATAGATATGTTACATATAGCAAAAATTAGAGTGTGCCATTCATACGCGGTAGAAGTGAAACCTTCACAAAACTAAAGAAGACAAGAGTGGGGAGATTATGAAGCAATTTTTTTTATCATTGGGAAGGATGATTTTATCCATATTTTTATCGTCGAATTCCAGTGCACCTTATCCTATACATTTGGTCATACTATTAGTATTCGTGGTTTCTTCTGCGGAGTCGCTAGATGTCGCTTTCTTTTGTGTTTCTTTGCCTGTTCATTTTAGAGAGGTTTGAAGATTAGATATTCATTTTACGGATATATATTTTGGATTTCGTAAGATTCGATTCTCGGTTCCCTGGATGTCTAGCCGCTAATGTACACCACTAGACTAAAGGAGGCTTGCGTGCTTTATCATATAACCGAGTACCAGTGTAATAAATAAATATTTTTCTTCATTCTCTCATAGACTATACCCTATAAGTGTATGTGTTTGTCTGCTTTTAGTGTCGCTCGGTTCAGTTTCATCGAGTTTCAAATCACAACGGTGCTAAAGAAGCGTTCACTTTTAAAAAAAACGATGCGCTATACGCTAATCTTCACCAATAAAAAGTAAAAAATCAGTCCCAGATTACCAACTCGAATCTTAAGATAGTTTCGATTCGATCCATCCAAGTGTGGCCGACGTTCACGCAATCCCAATATGCCCGTGCAATCTACATATACGAGTACCCACCCAATACGTATGAAACTGAACATTCTACTTTTCTTCTGTGAAATTTGAATCTGTAGTTTGTATTTATATTATGAAACGAATTATACTTACTACTTTTATTGATATATTTATGGCAGGTTGAACAGACGTGTCACATTTTAATTGCTTTAACTTTAATATTATATATGTATCTACATATTTTATATTAGGCATTAACTTATGATCGGTTAATTACATCGTGGAGCATTCTTACTTTCCATTTTGTTTTGAGAGTGTAAAAAGTTGATTGCACTTGTTTTTCGGAATGTTAAAATATTCAAGATACAGCACAACGTTGTTACAGCTCCGAGAAAGCAGTATTTAACGTTTATGAGCTGTTATATTAAAACCACGTAATTATAAATAAAATTTCCCACGGTTCTATGAGAGATTTTCAACTGATTTTTTATTAAATATTATTATAGTCAGCTTAACCGTAGAACTGTACCCATACTGGTAAGTACTCGTATACAAGCAAGTACCCAGGGGTATTGGCATACGCTGTAAAATAAAACTAATTGTTACTAATGTTAAACTTTTATTACAAATTTTATTTTATACTAGCTGGTTCCTGGCATGCCTTGCTATGTTATTTAATGAAGAATTTTTGCTCCCTGCATGTCCTTTCCCATTCGTCCCTTTGCCCTTCCGCCTCCCCTTCCACTCCCTTCCCCTCTTGCGTTCCCACTCCGCCTTCTCCACCTTCCCTCTCCCCACTCCACTGCCCCATTCCCCCGTTCCACGAACCCCCCTGTACATTAATTGCAATTTTATATACAAATTTCGTTATGCCAGAGCTCACCAGTAGTTTTATACAAACCTTGTTTTATACGAATTTCGCAATGCCAGAGCTCACCAGTAGTTTTATGCAAACCTTGTCCTGACAATAACGAACACAAAAAAAGGAATTATCTAATTTGGTACAGTCGTTCGGAAGAGCGTATATATATATATATATATATATATATATGTAGAACAATTTTCTCGGTTTACCCGCGTAACGTAGTCCTTAAAAGGACTTTTTAACTCCTGACGTTTCGGACAGATCACACTGTCCATCTTCAGAGGCCTTATGTCTTGAGTTTTTGTCTCAAACTGATAGCTTTCGCATGTCTGTTCGGTCCAAAAGCTAAAACTTAAGTGAGTGCAAGTCACTTCTTATGTCTAGAACGAAGTACCCGGGTTGCAGGTGATTGATGGTGGAGGGGGTGGGGGGCGGGGCTGACAGTAGATACCTGATTGGTAAAGCTAATTGGAGACACTACTGGTAATTTTGGAAATGCCGTTTTTGGGGTATTTTCATCGATTAAGACTTTCCAGGTGTTGGGAATTCTGATTGCGTCATTTCTAGTATTCATATTATTTTTATGTTTATAAATTTCTATTGCTTCGCGGTAAATTCTTTTTGGTTCATTGTATATGCTATACAATGAGCATATACAATGAACCAAAAAGAATTTACCGCGAAGCAATAGAAATTTATAAACATAAAAATAATATGAATACTAGAAATGACGCAATCAGAATTCCCAACACCTGGAAAGTCTTAATCGATGAAAATACCCCAAAAACGGCATTTCCAAAATTACCAGTAGTGTCTCCAATTAGCTTTACCAATCAGGTATCTACTGTCAGCCCCGCCCCCCACCCCCTCCACCATCAATCACCTGCAACCCGGGTACTTCGTTCTAGACATAAGAAGTGACTTGCACTCACTTAAGTTTTAGCTTTTGGACCGAACAGACATGCGAAAGCTATCAGTTTGAGACAAAAACTCAAGACATAAGGCCTCTGAAGATGGACAGTGTGATCTGTCCGAAACGTCAGGAGTTAAAAAGTCCTTTTAAGGACTACGTTACGCGGGTAAACCGAGAAAATTGTTCTACATCTTACATCCGTGAAAACCTTAATCATAACATATATATATATATATATATATATATATATATATATATATAGCGTATTTAGCGCGTACATACATTTCGGCGATTCATTTTTATTTATATCCATAGGAGAAGATAGAAGATAGAAGATAGAAGATAGAAGATAGAAGATAGAAGATAGAAGATAGAAGATAGAAGATAGAAGATAGAAGATAGAAGATAGAAGATAGAAGATAGAAGATAGAAGATAGAAGATAGAAGATAGAAGATAGAAGATAGAAGATAGAAGATAGAAGATAGAAGATAGAAGATAGAAGATAGAAGATAGAAGATAGAAGATAGAAGATAGAAGATAGAAGATAGAAGATAGAAGATAGAAGATAGAAGATAGAAGATAGATAGGTAGATTATTAGATTAATAAGTCGGTTTCTCTTAAGGAACGTGAAGATGGGACCATCTCAAAAACATACAAAATAATTTGCATATCACAACTAAAAAAGAAATAAAAAATCAGAGTGTGCAGTTCACACAAGATAGAAGTGGAACCTTTAGAAAACAAAAATAAATAAGAGTGGGAAGGTTACGAAGCACCGCTCGAAGAGGAGACCGATAGGCTACGAACTGCACAAATAGGAGACCGGTTATTCCATCTCATATTCTCGTAGGTTAAGTCCTATAGATGTATGTGTTGGTCTCTTTTTAAGGTCGCTATTTTTCATGTCATCGAGTTTCAAATCACAAAGAAGTTTTCACTTCAAAAACATTATCAAAATCACAGTAGAAGCGAAAGCTTCGGAAAACTAAACATCGAGTGAAAGAGACGAATGCTGAGTATCAGAAATAGGATAACTGTAGGGTTTATTTATTATAATATTGTTACCAAGTTTAAAAATTATTTCAAATTTTATTCTACGAAGTGTCGCAGCACAGAGAGAAGGCCTGCAAGCTACGAAGCGCCGCGCAAGGAAGACACCGATTAGTCTATCTCATTCACTGGAAGGCTAAATCCTATAGATGTATGTGTTTGTCTCTTTTTAGTGTCGTTCGTTTCATCGAGTTTTAAATTACAAAGGTGCTAAAGAAGTTTTCACTTCAAAATCAATAAAAAAAAAATTAAAATAGAAACGAATTAAATTTGAAAAATTTTAAGATTATTTATAAAATATCGTTTATTAAACAGAAATAAAATATTAGGTGAAATTCAGAAAACAACAAAAACGGGTACCAAAACATACTATTTCCAAGCTATTTTAGAAATCATCAAGTAAACCAAAATATGTAGGTACTTTCGTTAACTGTGTTCTGGGTGGTGAACGGCCAACTTAGAATGAAACCAACTTACAAAGATCATTAAGAGTGATGATAAAAAATATTTAAAAATTGATTAAATCGGTCAAGTTAGGTTAGGGTTACCGGCTATTTTAAAATTATTTTTTCATAGCTTTTAATGACCTTTCTGAGGTGGTTCTTAGTTGGTTTCAATGTGAGTTGGCATGAAACCGTTCTGGGTGCAGGCATTTTCCGTCCGCAAATACGCGGGAACCCGAAACGATGCGGCGTGAAATTATGGCGATTTTTTTTTGATTTGTGCCCCTGGGTACTGTTATAGGATTAAAGTATCACAAAATGTAGACACATTTCACGAAAAGTTTTTTCTTTAGTTCTTTTATCATTCTAAAGATTGATTTTGTAGCAAGTTATAATATATTTTGTTCGTAATATTTCAGTTCAAGTTGGTCAATAATAAATTAAATACAACAATAAAAGAACGAACATTTTTTACATATATTGTGTAATTGCAATATGTGTGTATATTATATAACAACCACGTATGTATATATAACGACACCCCCACTACACAGTTAATTTTATAGCAATCGACGCCACTTTATTGATCGCTCATACATTTGTTTTATAACACATACATAATGTATGTATTTCGTAATCGGATAATGGTTTTAACGGCTTGTCGTGAATATTAATTTAGATAGTTTATTAACACCTACCTACATAGAAATTTCAATAACAGAGGGCGCCACTTCCATTTACAAACAACAGTCTAAATATGTACAGACGCTAGCGTAATAATACTACCACATAGTTCATTAGTACGTAGGTACCTATACATTTTTTTAATACGACTAGCAAATTTGATGTTAAATAATTTGAAAATTTCAAGTTTGATGTTAAATAATTTGAAGTGAAAATTTCTTTAGCGCCGTTGTGATTTGAAACTCGATTAAAACGAAAAAGCGACACTAAAAAGAGACAACCACTTACATCTATAGGATGAAACCTGCGAGAGAATGAGATAGAATAATCGGTCTCCCCTTTATGCGGTGCTGCGTAGCCTACCCAATCTGGTCTACTTTAGTTTTCTGAAGGTTTCACTACTACCGCGCGTGAATGGCAAAACTTCTTTGGCATGTGATTTGAAACTCGATGAAACGTAAAATAGCGATATTAAAAAAAAAACAAACACATACATCTATAGGATTTAGCCAGCTAGAAAATGAGATAGTATAATCGGTCTCCCCTTTGTGCGGTGCTACTTAGCCTCCCCACTATAGTCGACATTAGTTTTCTGAAGGTTTCACATCTACCGCGTGTGAATTGCAAACTCTATTTTTTTTATTTGTTTCAATTACAACGTTTGTACATGATGTAGTTATAAAGTATAACATAACACAAGATAACACTAGTTAATCTAAATGAAAATATGATAAAGTACAAGACTCAGAAAAATAAAAAAGATAGCGGTCGCAACCGGAACACGAACCTCACATCTTACTTGGACAAACACCTCTACCCGGTGGCGGACTAAACCCGTCAGAGGCCCGGGACGGAGAAGCTGAATGAGCCCCCCACCCCCCTAGTGTAAGAAGTTGATGTCATTCTACAAGTTTTTTATTCAGTTCACATTTGTATCTGTGTTTTTTTTTATTTAGCAAAATCTTGCAAGCGAAATTTAAATATGGATATGGATGAAGAAAATAAAATACGAATCGATCGGCGAAAAAACCAAATGGTAAAATTAAAGTAATAATAGGTAGTTTTTATTTTTAATAAGTATGTAGCTTTAAAGCGTATTATAAATGTGTTTTCGTGCCTTCATTTTACTGAACTTTTCAAAAACTTCAGAGAAATTAATTTCATTTGAAACTTTTCTTTCAATTGAAAGCTCGAACAGATTAACGAGTCGCTCTTGATTCATTGTAGATCGAAGATAATTTTTAATTAGTTTGAGTTTGGAAAAACTCCTCTCTCCTGATGCAATCGAGATGCAGATTTATTTATTTTATTTATTTATTTAAACGCCCATAGGGCTTTTACATAGAATGCAGTACATTTTTTTAATTACAGTGAAAAGAATGGGTTTACAAAATACAATACACAATACAAGTAACATAATATTTGTTAAAAACAAAATATAGGTTACATAAAATATAAGCGTTAACAAAATACAGGTAACATAAAATATAAGAAACAAAATATAGTCCATAAAATATAGTAGTTGACATAAAGTAGGTAATTTTTAAAATTGTTGTTCTCATTAGTTTACGGGATAGGTAGAAATAAATAGTTGGCACATATGGCGTTTGAAGTTTGCTAAGTTCAAATTATTGTCAAATACATCCAGATTGTTTAAGTATTTGTTACCAAGACTATGCAAACGTTGTATTGGAGAATGTAAATCATAGCTCAAATGAGATGTACGTATATAAAATGTCAATGTTTGTCTAGTTATTCGTGTAGGTACATGTAGATTTATTAATTGCAGGAGTTCACAACTGTCGAATTTAGAGTTTAATAATTTTAATAAAAAAGTTAGGTCGTTTATTTTTCGTCGGTTTTCTAATGTTGGAATATTTAAAGTATTCATTAACGACGGATAATTTATGTGCTCTAAAGGGATGTTAAGTTTAAAATTTACAAAACGTAGAAATTTTCTTTGAATTCTTTCAATAGTATGAATATGAATTTTATAGAAGGGCGACCAGACTATGGAGTTATATTCTATTAGGCTTCTAACAAGGGATGTATACAGTAGTTTAATGATTTGTAACGATTCAAAGTTTTTAATTGTTCTTAACACAAATCCTAAAGTTTTCATACCCTTATTTGCAGTTTGTTGAATGTGAACCGTGAAGTCTAGTTTCTCATCCATTATTATGCCAAGATCCCGCATTTCCGATACTCTTTCTAAATTTATTTTATTTATTGAATAGTCGAAAAACAGTGATGTTTTTTTTCTGGAAAAGGTCAAAGTTTTGCATTTTTCTACATTTAAATATAGATTGTTTTGTGAGCACCAAATTTTTAGCATGTCTATATTTGATTGAAGAATTTCACAGTGATTAAATGTAATTTCACAGATGGTCAAGAAGTAATGAATATATGTTGAAGTACGAATTATAAGCGTACAGGGTACGAATTCACTGAAGTCCCATTTTATTATAAATTGAAGGATTTCTTGGGCTGTCCATTTGACAGCAACGTCCGTTTATCGAACATTTTGCTCGCGGTGACCTCAGAAAGCAAGATTTTGCTGGGCTAAAAATAGTGTTACATCTAAAAGGCGATGTAAAATGTTTCTCCATTTCTTAGTTCCATCGTTGATAATCTTCAAGTTATCTTTATCAATGGTTTTATTAAGTTTCAGTCCCATAGACAACGTTTTCCATTTTTGTAAGTTTGATAGATGTTCGTGTGATGATTCATGCAGTGATATCCTTAGATTTAATTTCCACCACTGACATAAAACCAGAGACAAATTTATTAGTACGATAGCTATCCTCAGATGCAAATAACTGGCAGAAGTAACAATACAATTTCTTTGTTGATGGTGAGTATAGCATCCATTTCCTTAAATATTTAGTCTCGTTTAAATGTGAGTACCTAAAACCACCATAAAGTTAAACAACGATGTGTTCCCTTAGTGCTTTCACCTGGTCTTTCTACAGATTCAAGGAGTCCGTCCTTGTTTTGAAATATTGGCCAATAAGCAGCATCATTGGATGAGATGAACTCTAAGTTAGAAGCGATTAAAAATATTAATATAAATATTATATATTATTGTTACTCAGTAATTTTCTTTAATTTACTGGTTTTTTTCATCCCGTTTTTCAGTGTCACTTACGTCGAAGTTTTTATTAATATTACATTTAGTAGACTTTTCACCGTTGTTTGTTGTCTCATCATTAATGATTCGTGTATTGGATCCCGATTCACCAACGCATTCGGCAACACTACTTTTATTTTCCTTAAGAGGAATATAAACGCTAGAAATATTTCGAATCATGCCTGCAAAATTTTAAAATCGAGCGTCTTTTTGCACGAGGCTAGTAAACGAAAAAGTGGTTTTTATTTATTTTGTGCATAATTTTATAAGAACGAAAACAAGTTAGAACATGGAAAACCTCAAAAATAGTCTTAGCCATAAAGGGGTATTTTTTAAAAATTGTTTCTTGTATTACTTCATAGTCATGAAAAAACTTTTTTTTTGTGGTTTACGCTTATATTTTTTGTTACGTAAATAATAATTTTATTGTAATTCCAATACATAGAAAAGCTAGTAAAAGCTTCGATTTATCAGTAGCATATTTTTTGATGTTCATACTGTAAGCCGATTCGTCATAAAGATTAATCAAAATAGTATCTAAATAGGATTTTGGATAAAGATCCAGCAAGTGTATTAGTCTCTCCAGCCTTTTCTTTTTTTAGCTTCCTTTACTTTATCTTCCAACTCCAAACCACCTCTTAGACATTCGTAAAATTGATATTATCTTAAAATTGATATTGATACAAAATTTTATATGAAACCGTTTTAAACAGTTTGTATGTTGAATTATCCTTCAGCAAAACTTTGATGGCTTTTATCTCAACATATTAGAAAAACTATACACCCGATTTGCATGCACCATGCATCAACTCTTAAACTATTCGAAAATCCAATCCCCATAGTGACCTAATTTTTTCTGTTTTGTCTGGTCGTTTTTCTTTAGTAATTACGCGACTTGTTTGTAACACTTGCAAACAAATAAAAAATCTGTAATGAAAATATTCAGGGTCAAAATCTTATACTAGCCGGTTTTACCTTATACGTTTGTGCCCCGAGTAAAAAATACAGACACTCTTTCACATATGTAAAAAAACTTACGAAAATCACCCAAAAGTTATACGTGAAAAAGGTAAAATAAACATTTTATAGTGAGTATTTGACATTCCACTCGCCTGTAAATTATAAAAACTTCACTATTAATTAATTCAATATGCGTTAAAATTACACCAGACTGAAAAACTTAAAACATGTGTTATCTCGCCAGCGAGTACACATGTACCTACCTACAAGTTTCTGCTGACTTGCGTTGGTTTCGGAGTCGTACACGGGGCGGATTGCGTGGCTGGAATATTTAAAGTAATAAAGTTTTATTAGAGTAATACGGTTTTACCCCGGTATACGGTTTTGTACAGGTCACCCCTACTATTGATTTTCTTTGAAAATGATAAGTAGGTCAATTTGAATGATTTTTTTGTATAGTGCTCACCATACCCAAACTATAAAAGAATTGTCCAAATTAATAATCTACTTTGTAATAGGTTGGGTAATTTAGTGACGTTTTATTTGTAAAAAATGTACATATTTTATTACATTACAAAAAAAATGTTTTTCGCTTTGGTACAAATCATTACAAAAAGGAACAATTTGCGCATCTCCAGTTCCAAAGAGTTAGCATCCTTTTGATAAAATATTCTTCCAGGCAGAATACAAGGAGATAAGAAGATTCCCCATCTTGTATCACTTACATCGGTATAGTTGGGACCCTTACAAAGAGATTGGCGTACAATATTTGTATACAAATATTTTACAGCACGGCCTTTCCTGGCATTCAAGTAGGACAGGCGCAAAACGTAGAACTACCCTTTCCGCACAAAGTGTTTTAAAATTAGGTATATCTAACATAGATAAACAATATCTTTAATATATAAAACAAAGTTGGGTTAGTTACACCATTTATAACTCAAGAAAGCCTGGACCGATTTTTATGATCTTCAATTTGTTGGATTTGTCTCCGCCCCGAATAGCAGAATAGCATTAAAACATCGGAAAAATTCACATAAAAACTTCTATAGCTATGATTTGGATTTCGGATGAAACGGAAATGACGATTACTGCACCTGCGTATCAACTGCGCTCATTGACTGCTTTGATTACGATGGCACTTTTAAAGGGTCCTATTGGTTGAGATATGAAACTGAAATTAGGCTGGTCTGCGCTCATTGGTCGGTTTGATTATGACCTCACTTTTCAATGATTATGACCTTATTTGTTGAGATTGTTTTGGTAAAGTTTCGCTTCTATCGCGTGTAACCTGCACTCGATTTTTTTACCCAATGTAGTCACAATTTCCCCAGAACACTGAGTAATGTAGGTACGGATATTGATATTGAGACGGATATTGAATATTGGAGTCATTCATTTTAATGAGAATTATTATGTGTTGTTACGTTTCAATCAAGGACAGATGATAAGTCACTGATCAACGCGGAAGTCGCACTGAATAATATAATTTATTAAAATCATTTAGAATCACTAGGCGGCATCTGAGAGGGTAATAAAGAAGCAAGTCATTTTTCGAATTTGGGAGCCGATTGGTTCCGCCACCCCGGGAAGCATTTATTGGATGACCCCTGCCACAGATCAAAGTGGTTCGCAACGTTTGATGACTTAGCAGAAGTTCCCGGTTTCACAACTGGTTTTTAACCTAGATAGTGTCAAAGAGTAAGCATCCGATAAATATATTCGATTTTATTTACATGGAACACCAATTGACCTTTTTGGTGACTTAGCAGAGGTTCACCGGATCATGCGCTCTTTTGTAACCTAGATAGTGTCATACATTTTTTTTAATTGCCGGCAACCCGGGCGTTTATTAAAAAAAAGATAATCATATACAAAACAAGTAAGTAACCTGCCTCACTAGACGATGTCTGTTCTGAGACGGGTACACATATATGCATACATATACACATACATACACACATATGTATAAACTTGCAAGCACATAATCATAAAAACATAAGCATAAAAAAACTAGAAAAATTATTGGAAATTGTTAAAAGATTATCATAAAACCAAAACTATGAAGAATTATTGGTAATTGCTAAAAGGTTATCATGGGATGTACATGGTGTCATAAAACCAAAAATATAAAAAGAATTATTGAAAATTGTTAAAAGGTTATCATGGAATGTAAGTAGTATCATAAAACAAAATCTTAATAGAATTATTGGAAATTGTTATAAGTTTATCATGGAATTTATATATGATTCATAAAATCGTTTTGTTAAAACTATTTTTTGAAACTATAATTTCGTTAAAACTTTAAAAACTTATAGTAATGCCAACATCTAAATCTAAAAATAGTAACATTTCAACAAAATAATATAAATAAACGTAGTAGGTAATAATAAACAACGTAAATATTAAAAGTAACTTGGTGATGCATGCCCTTTTTTGAGTAGTAACCGTGTGTTGAAATGTTTATATAACCTTTTTAGTTTTTTTTGTGATGCAATAAGTGGTTTCTTTTAGGAAGGTGTTGAAAATGAGATTTGCTAGGTAGGATTCGTGCTTTTTGGCAAAAGTTGATTTAATTTTTGGCACTAGAAGTTGATCATGTGATTTTGTTCTTGTGGAACACCTTTTGACCTTTTTGTAAAACTATCAATAAATATTCAATTTTCATTAGAACTCTTCCATTTTTATAACTTTTGAAGGTTATTCCCATCAATGTAATACATGATTGAAAAAGAAGATAACACAAATAATGTAAACGAAAAATAAATCGCAAATATATATTTAGACATAATTATAGGATGAGGTTTATCTTGGTTTTGGCGGTGAATGCTTTTGTCTACCTGATGCGTAGCGGGCAGGATCGGAAGAGCCAGACTCTCTGGACCCATTACGAGGGATGGATTCATATGCTCGTCGCTCCTGAAGTAATTAACCCCCAGATTCCTATTCAACGCTCACACATATTTCCTTTCTAGAACTTGAAAATGTTGATTGCGATGAATGCATTGTGGATAAGTATTGCATTAAAATTTATATTTTCTGGTATTTGATCAAAATATAAAATCAAGGAACTTTATTTCTTCAGAGTTGAAATCTTCATTTCTACGTATATTATTATTATTTTCGATTAAAGTTGATAAAATTCTCTACCGTTTCACGGCGGATGTAATCTTCCAAATGTCCTACACAGCCATGAAATTATTATTAAAGTAATGTAGATTCTCGGTTGATGAGAAGAAGAGTAAAATTAAAATAAAACGATGCGGTATATTTGACGGCCTGGAAAAGTCCCTTGACTGGCAATCCGAAGGTCGTCGGATCGAATCCCGGCATGCGGAAATAAATTTTATTTGATTTATTTGTGTTATTTCACAATTAATTCATTTTAAAATATTTGTGTACATCAGTGAAGTTACTGTCAGTATCGACTGGTGCATTCATAATTGAAATGTTGCTTGAAATGTTTCTACATTCAGCCTCACAACATACCCCAATTGGGGATGCCGCAGTCTCACTGGAGTCAGATGAGAGTAGCTGGGACTCTTGTGAGGTATTCACATAAAAAAAAACTAGTGTGCTTTAGACCACACCACTGAAGTAAAATACTTATATCTCCCTCTCAACTTCCATTCGCCTCGCCCGATCACACTTTTCATAACTATCTCGTCGCGCACTCACCAGCTTGCTTCCCAAGTCAAGCGTATGTAAAGACCCGTCCGTTCGCCTCGCCCGATCACACTGTTCGTAACGCTCTCGTCACGCATTCACCAGCTTACTCCCCAAGTCAAGCGTGCGTTTACTTCAAAAACCTTTTCGTTACTGTTCCAAAGAGGAAGATCTCTCGGGATTGCCGGTATTAAAAAACCATCTCAGAGGATTAAAACATTGACATCGTTTAATGTTTAGATATGTACGAAGAGTTACATTCCAACCTCCGTTTTTCCTCTGTTAATTCCATCAAATCTCTCAATTTAAAATTTCCCAAATGAGGATGCCATACCTATAACTATTGAGTACCTTTTAGTATCTTTTGAGATGTATCACTAAAAATAATCAATTCATTTACCTTTTCCAATATTCGCAAATTCACTTTATGGCGTCATGAAGGAACAATCGGCAACGCCAGGAAACACAGTCCCACCCGGTAAAATCTACGGATAGCACATCTCTAGAATTTCAATATTTTTGGTTTCGAAACATATTGAGAATTTTTTTATAAAATTTGTGGTGTGCAAACAAAAAGATTTATTTTAATTTGATTAATTTACCCTTAAATCATTGCAAATAATAACACTCACTTTGAAAATAAAATATACACCGAAAATTAAATTGAACTCGAACCAAATATTATATTCTGGTAAAAAACTTTGCAATCATATACCAAATACGGCAGCATATAAAAAATATTGAATAATGTTAGTAATAATTCTTAATTTGAAACAATTGATCGATCAAAATACCGAATTTAATGAGGTTTCATTAATAGCTCAATTAGTAATTTTGGTCAGGGTTCGAGTCGCAGTTGCGGCCGTTATCATTTTAGATCAACACCATTTACACCCCTCGACTCTTTTTCAACTTTAATAAACTTTTTTGCAGACTCAAAATTTTCAATTATTGTAGGTATGCATGTATGTTGTTAAAGTAATACTGAGAATAACAGTAGGTGCTATACAGAAGTCTTCATGTGAGTGTTTTCAATGGATATCTAAAAAATTAAGTTGTAACAAATAATAGTTTACCTACCTACGCAACACATCACTGAAAATCAGTTGTTCTTTAAGCAATCTGTGTGCGTGTGCAATAGTTGCCTTGGTTTCCTACATATACAGGGTGTTAAGGGACGTACTTGACTTACTTTAACCAGTGATTCCTGACATTATTTGGAGTAAAAAATGTAAATGAAATTTTGGTCTCCGGTGACATTTTTGATGTTTTTTTTTTTTTTTCTGCAAAAACATAAAAAAATGGTAGTTGTTAAACAGTTGGAGGCGGGGTAAGGGGTTCGTCAGACACCCGGCTGAGTGACCAATGACGACGTGCGGAATAATTTTTTTTTTGTTTGATTTAAAAAAAAAAATTTTGAATAAAATAAAAAAAGTCGTCAAAAAAAGTCACCGGAGACCAAAATTTCATTTACATTATTTACTCCAAATAATGTCAGGAATCACTGGTTAAAGTAAGTCAAGTACGTCCCTTAACACCCTGTATAATACTCTTGCCGTTTGCTTTTTGTGTTTCTTCTACAATTAAAGGGTCTTTTCCAGTTAAACGTTTTCTGGTCCAATTAATTTTGTCCACATTGGATGTTTTGTTTTATCAAACAATAAATGTGGTTTAATTTTGGTCCGCCTCCTTCGAACTTCAAAATTAAGGGCGTCTATTTTTTTTAAGAACCTATTGTGTTCTGGTAACTTCTTGTGGAAAAGTTTATTATTTCATACAAAACTTCTGAAAAAATTTTTTTTTTGGTATTTCAATCCAGAACCGTTTATTATTATTCATCTTTCCAAATATATATATATCGTATCATAAAAACCGAAACAAAATAAATACCGATCGAATTTGTTTACTTCATTTTTTTAAAGTTATTATAACTCTGTCTATCCCTTCTGAACATAATTTTTTTTTAAATTAATTTTTAATATGTATCAAGTTGGAATATTTGAAATGAAAGGGTTTGTAAGGTATTCGAATTTCATCAATTTTTCACTGTTTTCTTTAAACGTTTTTTTTTTAATGTAAATACCGCACAAGAGTCCAAACTGATCCAAACCGCCTGGAGCCAGCAAGACTATGGCATCCACAATTATTGGGGTATGTGGTGAGGCTGAAGGAAGTGGAGAAGGGAAGGATATGGAATGAAGAAGGTGAGGAAGTACCTGGCTATTCAGATCTGGTCACCAAACACGACTAAAACCATTTTAAGCAACTTTTCAATTCTGAATGATTGTCTTGCGCTAGGGCGATTCTAAGATTATCTTCCACTCTGGAACGTGCCGCAAATATACCTTATGTTATTTTTTATTGATAAAATTGTTAAATAATAGAAATAAATCAAATACAATTTATTAGCTAAACTTGCATTACGAGAGTCTTACTCCTCTACCACGGAGGTCTTGTTGGTGGTTACTGGGTTTTAAATAATTTATTGAAGTAAAACTTCTTTACGCATGACTTGGGGAGTAAGCTGGTGAATGCGTGACGAGTTAATCGTATATATATTATATATATGCTATTGTCTGTATCACACTGTAGGAGCAAGAGAGAGCAGTGCGCGCGCACATTTTTTTCTCTCTTCCTATCATATAGATGGAGCTAAAAAAATTTTACTTCAGTTGTGTGGTCTAAAGCACACTCGTCTTTTTTTTAAAAAGACGTGAACATTTTGTTGGAAAATTGAGGATTTCGTATTGTCAAATTTATTATTTATTTGTAGATTTTTTTTTTAACATACGCATATATTCATGCTTACGTATGTATATTTACAATTTAACATTACTTCACCGTCTTAAAGAGAGACGTGACTGGTTTTATTGTTGGCGGATTTGCTATAATTTGCTGTTCCAAAAATATAAAATATTTAGCCGTGCTTTTCTCTGAATATCGGTTCTTATTGTTAAGATCTTTAGTTCGTGACGATGACTTATAAACTTTGAAGATATTGAAATAGCAAAATATAAAATTTACAACATAACAAATTTTATTATTATATCACAATAACACAAGAAAATCTCAATAGCTCAATCCCAACTAGGTAAATACATGATATCGATGACCCAGTGAATTTCACTGGGACTTGAGAAAAACACCCAAAATGTTTGTTGTTCGACCTGCTTGTTCATTGTCAGTGATCTCCCTACCATTGGTTAAATTTTTATTCTTCAACTTTAATATGTAACAGGTAGGATCGTATCCTCGGTGGATACACATTTATTCTTTTTTTTATTATTAACATTTTTCTTAACAAGGCTCCGTTTATTATTAGTTCGTGTAACGCAGTTTCTTCTTAAACGAGCGAACGAACCTATATTATTTGTTTATAAAATATCCTTACGACAATATTCGTAACTGTCTGTAAAATAAATATCTATCATTTACAGCCATTTTTGTTAAACTTCTTCGTCTTCAATATAAAACTCAGCGGCAAACGAAAGGTGAAATACATAGATCGGTGTATTATAATTATATTTTCGACACTATAATTAGAAAGATCCGCACATCGGGTGCGCCCGTCGAAGTCTAGCGCCTCCAAACATCTTGACGGGCGTGTTGGTCCAACTGACGAGGCTGAGACCGTCCAGTGCTAAAGGCGACCCTCTCTCGATGAGGCACTTGCGGTAACTAAGCTCTACCAGCTTATATCCGATGGACTTCGCCTCCTGTCTGTCCCCTCCGGTAGAGATTTTCCTCTGCATCTTCGTGGGAACGAACCGCGAGTTGGTCCGATCTTGACGTACGAAATTGATGCCTTCTCGGTCATCAATATCTGATCTGTAGTGGGCAATATCTGGCACCCTGTCGTCACTGTTGACGAAGCTAGTTTCCCGGCTGTTCCCGTGTTCTTTGAAAATCTGTTTTTCGTTCAGAGCATTTCCCAGCTTTACAGGTTTATCGAACTCTGAGTGCTTCCCCTTGATTGACGTTGCGTCTATCGGGACGAAATCAGATTCACCATCGTTAATTTTATCTCTGATATTTTCTGGAAATCTTGTGTTAATGCTCGACCGAACCGACTCTTGCTCCAGTTGTTTATATGGATTTAACCTGTTCAAATGTTGGTTTCCGCTATCCTTATTGATTATGCGAACGTTTTGAAGTTTAATTTTTGGGTCAAGTGGTTTGTTAAAAGGCCGAGGGACAATATTTCTTTCATTTCTCTGTGCATGTAGGTGACTGTGCGGTTCTTGGCGATTGAACGTGAGTTGATTGTAGCCCATATTATTTAATCTTTCACTTTTATCCGGTATTTCTACTTCGGGTGCGGCTGACTTTTTAACACTGTAATACTGCGGAGAAAAACTTTCCCCTTGATTGTAATGCTCGCTTTCTGAATCATTAAAAGCGTATTTAAAGTAATTACCATACTCGATTTTTGGGGGGATTTTTCTTTGTTGTTTATTACCCGTGTAGTGAATCTGCGAGTATAACACTTCGTAACTAGGATTCGGAGAGTTATCTTCAGACATTTTCTTGTTATCGTCTTCATTATGCTTCGGTTTGTTGGTGTACGGGTCAAAAGACACTTCCGATTGAGCGCTTATTGAATCGTCGTAATTAAGTCTGTGGTTTTGCAACCTATTGTTGTTGTCGAGAGCAATAACAACTCTCGTGTATTCGTTGGTATTTGTGTGGGGTTCATCGCCACTTTGCGAAGAAGGATCATCGTACTCTTCCTCAGCCGAGCTGCCACTTCTCGGGAATACTTCAACATTTACGACCTCATTTCTAGTGGGGTAAACAATGACAGACTCCGGGTTCAAAATCTGGATGTTCTTCTCTCCTCCACTTAAATCTCGGCGTACGACCGTGTGGTTCGCTTCATCGCGTTTCTTCATAATGTGAATGCTGGAAGAGTATGGCCGGTAGACGTCGTGCTGCGAACTTGGATACGGGTATAGATCAGACGGGATGTAAGACGACCCTTTGTGAGGGTGGGGGTGAGCGTGCTTCTGATGGTGGCCATTGGCGTGGGCGTGCGCGTGATATTGACGATTTCGCTTTTGCTGCTGATGACGATAATGAGCTTTGACCGATTCTCTCGGAGGGACCTTGTATTTCAAGTGTCTGAATAGTTCGGTAGGGAAATAATTATTTTGGTCGTACCATTCATTTCCTTTAAAATTATTTCTGGAATACAGAACTTCAAAGCTCGGTTTCATTGAAACTTCTGGAGCGGGCAAAGCTGGCGGGGTTTGATAAATTGGCAGATTTGTAAGAGCCAGCGTTTGTTGTTCTTCTATTCCCTTGTTTCTTTGAACATGCCTCCAGTTGGGAGCGGGAGGGCGGAGGAGATCTGAAGGGGTGTCTGAAAAATAAACATCCTCTTCGTCTTCTTCTTCTTCTTCGTCGTCTTCATCATCTTCGTCCTCCTCTTCTTCCGTGAAAGCATCTGGTTCCGGTGCGTCTGGGAAATATTTTATGGCTATGACGTGATCGGTGTCTATGTTTCTTGTATCCTTATGTTTTTTCACTTTGTGAGCAACATATGGCGTGTAGTCTTCATCGATATTGTAATAGTTGTCTGTTACAATTCTCAGTTTATTCGAGTCGATTGACTTCGGTCGGTGTTCGCTGGCCGGAAGTTGCGGGAACACTATTGGGGAGAAGTTTAGTCTGGCGGTTCGGTTTTCTGGCTCCTCCTCGTCGTTCAAGTCTCCCAAGCGAATGTAGTCGGAGTGAGTGATTTCTTCATCATCTGGTCGCACGGCGCGGTAGTGGTGTCTTGTTTCTTGCCTCTCGTTGTATCTGTGATTCCCGGCTTCCGTGGTGGAAGAAAGCACCATGTTAAAGCCGAATATTTCTCCTTCAATGCCATCATCCAACCCTGAAAAGTATGAGTTCTTTATTAGGAGACTATCAGTAATTTGGGAATATGTGTATAATACGTGCAATGTAAGTCGGTGACCTACCTTTATCAATGTCCGTGTACTCCTGTCCTATCACCAAGTCTCCTCCTCCGGGAATTGTTATATCTCGCAGCTAAAACCAACATAATAAAACACGTTGATATGTTTAATTGTTTTGGAACATAAACACGTATGTGGAGTAACTCAATTGCAGCAGGAATCTGTTTTAATTAATTGTATTATGTTAAGACAACGTGCAAGTATCGAGTATCTAATTGACAAAAGAAAACGTTTCCTCGTTGGGAAAATTTCCATTTCAACAAATAGCTTGTGTATTTTTCCACATAAACATTGTATCAAAGAAACATGTTACAGCAACGTAACTCTCAGGAAGATGCTAATAATTACCCAGCTAATTGGGATTTCATTACCTCCAAGTTAGTTCAATATTTTATTACAAGTTACAGTGTACCTTCTAGAATTAAACCAAAGGGTAAAAGCTTTAAGTTTTCGGTGTTGACAATGTTGACGTTGAACTTGAATATATCAGTGCCTTCCACCATTCTTTAATTTAGACGATAGTCAACGTCGGTTGGTCAGTTGCTATGTTAGTTTTGTCGGTGTTTCATAAAAGAGCTTCGAAAAAATAGTATCATTAAACATTTCGGTACACGTGCATAGTCGGGAGACACGCCAAACGCGTGCCAACATTATTTGTAAACGGCTGATTTTTTCTTCGTGTCTTAAGTGAAACTTCTTTAGCGCCATTAGTGACTTGAAATTCGGGTGAAACGGAAATGCGTTAATACTCGATTCTAATATAACCCGGTAAATTCGCACCCCGGCGCGTGCCTTCCATAACGTAGTTGGCAAGGTGCCTGACAAGTCTCAGCGGCCAGAGAGGTACACACCAAGCGAACGGGGGTTCGAATCCTACGAAATCCAAAATAAAACATTTTTATTTTGTGAAATCAATTTAAGACTTTCTAGTTTCACTTCTACCGCGTGTGAATTACACACACACTTTGATATTTTTTTAATGTGAATACCTCACAAGAGTCCCAGCTGATCCCGTCTGGAGGCAGTGAGACTATTGCTTCCCCAATTGGGGTATGTTGTGCGGCTGAAGTTAGTGGGGAGGGGAAGGAAATGGGAAAGAGGAAAGTGGAATGTACTTGGCTATTCAGAACCAGTCACCAAACACAGATAAAGCAATTTCAGGCAACGTTTCAATTCTGAATGCTGGTCTTACACCAGGGCGATACTGAGAGTATCTTTCACTCTGGAAGGTGCCGCAAATATACTATATATTATTTTAAATGAAATAACACAAATTAATAAAACATTATTTGCGCATGTCGGGTTTTGATCCCGTGACATTCGGATCATTACCCCTCGACCACGGAGGCCGTCAACGTGTTTAACTCAAATTATCCACCGTGGGAAGATTTTTATTTAATCTCCTTCCTGCAGAGCGCTTCTCTTCTAGACATAGTACCTCCACTCCATTTCGCCATAGCACCCCCAGAAATTCTCGAAAATGCTAAAATTTCAAAAAATGTTTTAATAAAATAAGTTAACCTTGTCGTTAACCCCCTGCTCTCTGAGCGCGCCATCTATGTAGACTTGCCAGCGGCCGGTGCGAGCGTGCCACGACTGGCACACGTGCACCCAGGAGCGCTCCCGCACCGGCACGCGCACGCGGCACAGCTCGTGCTCCAGCAGCCGCGTGCTCAGCCAGCGCCCGCCCGGCGATATGGACGTGCGCAGTAGGCGGTCGCGCTCGTGCTCTAGAAATTAAAGACGAATGTTTATTATTCAATATTTTCAAACAGTAGGAACATAGACATCCAACATATGTCCGTGAGTAGGAATATTCAAACACATTAAGTACATTATTGTTTTACGTACATCCTTTCTGCTTATAACATCACCAATAAATGACAACCATGGCTACGTCTACCATAAATTAAAAAAAAAAAACAATTTCAGTTCAGTTTACACGCGGTAGAAGCGAAACTTTACCAAAACAATCGCGACCAATACTTGAAAAGTGAGCTCATAATCAAAGCGGTCAATGGGCGCAGTTGTGCGTAGCAGGTGCAGTAAACGTCATTTCCGAAATCCAAATCAAAGCGGGGCTATAGAAGTTTCACTTCAAGAATAATAATGTTTTTATGAATTATTATTGCCATGAGTGAATTTTTTTAGATATTGTTGTTTTTTTGCAAAATTCTGATTAATGCTGTATCCTGTCTTATTTGTATATTGTGATGTCTTGTCTTAATACGAAAGCTTCAATAACCATGAGGATAAACTAATAAACGGTACGGTTAGCCCACCAATAGAACTATTTCACAGATATTATTTTTATTAAAGATATCTTTATGTAACTGAAGTAGTGCCATTGGGGGAATCGGCAAATCTTGGAATGCATTTATTGTTGGGTAGTTATGGCTTTTTTTAAATAATTTTTATTATTATAAGCAATAATTATCAGCCTGGGCATGTATTTTTTGTATTATCCCGTTGGCGTCATGTATTTTTTCTCGGAAGATTTTTTCAATGTGGATGAGTGTTTGAGGCTGATAATTATTGCTTATAATAATTGTTACCCTTTGTGCTATGCGTAAAAATCTTGTCTTAAACGTTAGTTTAACAATTAAAAAAAAAAATAATAATTTGTATTTTATTAATTGTGTGGAAGTAGGGATGTTTATATTATGTACCCCCAAGCCACGATTCCATATTGTAGTGCAGAATTCGCAAGTGCAAAATAAACATATTTTTGTATATTTTATGATATTGTATTTCTAAGGGTAAAAAACCCAAAAGACTTTTTTCTCATTCTGTCTACTGTGGAGTTAATTATCGATAATTATGCCAAGATATTATATTTTTATTTATTATTTCTCTACGACGAGTGTACAACGTGTGATTCTAAGAAGACAAGTTCTTTTGTGAATTTAGATGTTTACATTTATATTTGCGATATTTTTCCTTAGGCTATAAGCTAGAAAAAGAGTTTTTTACATTTAGTGACAATAAGTTATCGTCAAACCAAAGTTTTACGATATTTATTGAATTATTAGCCGATTCGCCGACAGCTTTTCAAAAATTTCATTCAATCTGTTAATTTTTTAGAAGAAGTCAGGGACGGCAAAAGAAGACATGGCACGACCAAGTGAATCAAAAACTTTATCGTGATGGTTTGTTAGTTAGTTAGTTACAAAATATAAATAAGGTAGTCACGAGAGTAGCTAAGGATGGGATGCGTCAGGCTGAGATTATAGCTCTTGAGCCAGAGGCAAAAGGTGAACTGGCTGAGCGGCGGCACCTCCACTTTGTATTTCAGGAACTGCAACAAACACAACGACTATGTCAGATTCAATATCTCTTCAATTACAAAACATCACTGAAGCTAGCGGGGTGACGATTTCCTCTATGATTTCTAACAGATTCTATTCCACCTCGCAAAAACAACCTTAGAACATTCCTTTATACAAAAAATAAATACAAACATTGTGATAAAAGTCGATGATCGATTTATTTTATAACAGTACCCAGCTGGTACCCGAAAAATAAATACAAACATTGTGATAAAAGTCGATGATCGATTTATTTTATAACAGTACCCAGCTGGTACCCACCCGGCATGCGTTGCAATGCCATTCAAGAAATAGTTTCTCCCTGAAAGTCCATTCCTGCCTTCAAAATATACGAAATACATACTTTTCAAACCACTCGCGCACCACTTGTAGTAATTTTTTTGTACAAATTTCTTAATGCCATAGCTTACCATTATATATAGAAACACTCTTCTGCTAAAATGCAATGTTCCGTAAATTTTTTTAGCCAATTATTATCTATCAATTTTGATAGGGACACCCTAATTACCTAGGGGTATGAAATATACTTTATGACCTATTCTCATACCTACCAAATATACATACAAAATTTCGTAAAAATTGGTAGAGCCGCTTCGGAGGAGTGCGACCACAAACATCGTCACACGAGATTTTTTATATATATTCTCGAAGATTTGTCATTTTTTGTGTAAGTCTTGTAAGACTTACACAAAAAATTACATATTCGCATTTTCTTAAATTTAAAGCAGAAATTTGTTATTTGAAACAGTCAAAATGAATCAATATTTATCAATTACGACAGTCCCGAAGAACAATATCGGATCTGCTAAAAATTGTAAATCGTTTTGATGGCTTATTTTTTTATTACAAAGTCTGTATTTTGAACAACATGGTTTCTCTACTGGAAAATCTACCCTCACTAACTTATTAACGTATCAAAACTATATATCTGATTGCATGTCTAGTAAATGTCAAGTTGACTCTATTTATACCGATTTGAGTAAGGCGTTCGATAAAGTTAATCATGAGTTATTGCTGAATAAACTGCAAAAACTCGGTATAGGTGGTTCACTATATAAGTGATTTAACAGTTACTTGATCAACAGATTACTGTTGATAAAGTAACTGTTAATGTTTCCACTTCTTTACCCCTGTAGCCACCTCTGTTTGGGAATGCTCTGTAGAGGGTCTTTTTAGGGAAAGGAAGAAGAAAAAGTTCTGGGAAAGAAAGAGGTATGAGGGGTGAGTAGGAATCTGTTGGTCAATGCGTCCAGTATTGGACGCATTGCATGATTACTGGCTGTTAAAATTGATGGTACATTTTCGTACAAATTCACTGCTACGAGTGGTGTTCCTCAGGGGTCACATTTAGGTCCAATCCTGTTTTTATTATTTGTTAATGATGTGTTATATATTTTCAATGATGTTCAAGTATTAATGTTTGCAGACGACCTGAAATTATTTAAAGCAATCAGAAACATTAATGATTGCCATATATTGTCAAATAACTTGTTGAGATTTATTATATGGTGTCATGATAACCGCCTGCAACTTAACATAAGCAAATGTCAAATTATGAGGTTTTATCGAATAAAGAATCCAATATTTTTCGATTATTCCATTAACAATATGTCGTTAGTATCTGTCTCGGAAATCAATGACTTAGGTATTTGGTTTGACATGAAACTCAACTTTATCAAGCATATAGAAATAATAACCAATAAAGCTTTGAAAATGTTGGGATTTATTTTAAGGGTATCTAGTGATTTCAACAATGTCAATACTGTAAAAACCTTATATATGTCACTCGTAAGGAGTCATTTAGAATACAATTCCACGGTTTGGTCCCCAAATTATGAGGTTCATTCACATGCGATTGAAAGAATCCAAAATAAATTTTTAAGATATGTGAATTTTAAAATGGGAATTCCTAGTGAATGCCTAAATTACGATAACGTACTTTGTTCATTAAATTTTATAAAATTATCTGATCGTAGAATCATTTCCGATTTAACCTGTTTGTATAAAATCATAAATTCAATGTTTGATACCCCTGATTTATTATATGTAATTTCTTTTCATACTCCAGGCAGGTCAGTCACAAGACAGTACCTACCATATTATTGTAGCAATTCTAAGTCAACAAGTCAATATTATACTCCTATGCGACGGATTCAACAGCTTGGAAACAAATACTCCGATGTTGTTGATATATTTAGTACATCAATTTTATTATATAAGCATACCTTATTGAAGTTTCTTTCATCAAATAGGGGAATATTTTGATTAAGCTATTAAAATTGACTAACACATTGACAGTATTTTGTTGGCTAAAAGAAAAAAACTATTTCGGTTTTTTTGTATTTTGTATTTTGTACCTACATCCTCTGTGGTTCAAATTCAATACCTAATATTTTTACTTTGTATTTATTTTTGTGCAAGTGTTTTAAACAGTAGTTTTCTGCACTATTTACTAGTATAATTTCATTAATATTGTTATATATATGTATGTAAAAGCCTAAATAGGCGTAAATAAATAAATAAATAAATAAATTTTCTGGGTTTTGAATGAAATGAAATGAAATGCAAAGAATCAAAATAACACTACATTTTTTGATCTCAAAAATAGTACAAATGCAGAAACGAAACTTTAAACAACTCTAATGCAAAACTAAAAAATTGCACATTCGCCATTGTTCTTCGGGACCGTCGATTTTTTTCATTCCGTCTGTAATCTTCAGAACAACTTTTCAGTAACTTTCAGCAACGTTTTTCCCTTCCAAATATATTTTTATATTGAGCTTTGGGTGCCTGAGTTAAGGCAAAGCACAGAAATTGGGGGATTTTATCAGATGGCCTTTGAAATAATTAAAAAAATAAGGCCTCTGAAAACCGCTTAAAAGTTTATTTCTCCTACTTACGCACTCATTTACGTTTATGGTTTTATTGAATAATATGGCAAATTATGTTCTTTAGAAAATTGACCGTCAACAAGTAAACATTTATTACGCTAAATAAAACAAAGTACACTTTTTGGTTATATTTTTTTTTCTTGAATTCTGAATTCTAAGCGGGAATTTAAAACTCATCGCCATTTGTTAGCGGCCTGATTATAAATGTTACACGACATCGCCTAAAGCCAAATGTTAATAAAATATAATATAATACATGGACATGCAGAGCAAATTCAGCCCAAGTAAATAATGGTGTAATATGTACATGTTATAATTATTTTAAAAAATGTAATATCGCATTTATTGTCTTATATTGTAACAATATTATCTTTCAACACATTATTTTGTGTACTCTATAAAATTGTTAATCTCAAGTCAAAATGAAGTTCAAAATTTCAATATAAACAATAACACCTAAATTAAAATGGTAAAGAAACAATAAATAAATAAATATATAGGGGTTATCGTATCCCATAACTTTGTCAAAACTAAAAGGTCACACGAATGGCATTTCTAAGGTATCACTTACACTATAAAATACAATCATATTTTAATGAAAACGGTCACTTAAATGCAATGAAAACAATAATGTTGTGATCAAAACGGTTTCTTTCATATTTATTTCATAATTATTTGATAGTCACTTTAATATTGCATACGAAAGATTCGCTCTAATGTAATCGCTTATAAATCTTTGTTTTTTTTCATTTTTTATTTTTTACACATATTTAAAAAAAAAACCCAAGGACACATATTTTTTTTAAATTTTGTCTATTGTTGAAAATGGTATGAACTAATGATATAATGAATGAGAACATTTTGTCTGATCTCTCAACACTTTGTTATTAATTCATATATTTTTATCACTTATTATTTTCTCTGTTTATCATTTTATTTTAAAATTTTATTATTTTGCTTTTACTTTTACTGTTTTGCATGACCGATATTTGCGTGTGTTATTTTTATTAAATTGTGAAATTATTAACCCCGATACAGGCGAACCCTAGTGGGGTTAATAATTACATGCTAAAAATATATGTATATAAATTGTGAAGAAGCAATAAATAAATAAATAAAATAAATAAATTTAAAGATTGCTATTTTTTACGCACATTTGGGTTTGTTGCAATCGCAGTTTGTGTGGTCTACGAAGCGAAATGTTTAAAATTATACGCACATACCACAACCAATATTAAATAATTCAGATTAGTAAGTGTGTAATAATATTATGAAATCCGAGCTCCCAATTACATGGGCTGTGTAATTACTTTACCCACTTTGAAATTCAGAACGATGCGGTTGTAATTATTCATGACACGGGTTACCTAGTAATATGAACAGGCCACGGTCTAAATTTGTGATGAACTGATTTCGGGTTGAATTGTGATACTCCTCTTCTAATAACATACCAAAAATATACATAATGTAACACATATTGTAAATAATACCGCAACAAGTAAATTCTTTTTGACAAATGGACTGTCTTGCACTATTTTCTAAAATATCCTATTTCTCTAAGGACTCTGTTTATACTGATTTTAGAAAAGCCTTTGATACAATTCTTGTATGGAAATTGGGAAAGTTGGTATACGTGGCAACACATTTAGCATGTTTGTTCATAAGAAGCGGATACTTTATGTGACATTATTAATTTAAAATAAAACAAAAACTTTGTAAACACCACTTTTATTACTTTTTTTTTACATTAACTCCACACAGGAGGCCCTGAGGAAAATAACTTCCCTCAGGGCCTATGTCATCTTTGAAGATGCTGTGTGGAGGGTCTTTTTGAGGAAAGGAAGGAGTGAACACGGGTCTTGAAGAGATCCATGTTGTAGGAGGGGGGAAACACAGAGGCCGGCAAATCGTTCCACAGCCGAGCCGTTGAACTCAAGAACGAGTCATAGAAACGACCCGTTCTCATGTGACTAATGTCAACCGTGTACAAATGTTGTGCGCGTGTTTGGCGTGTTTCCCGACTATGCACCGGTGCCGAGGGGATCAATGACGATGGTTCCTCGGAGCATCTTCCATTGTAATACCGGTAGAACAAGGACAGCATTCCCACCTGACGCCTGTGCTCTAAAGATTGCAGTCCGTCTGTTAAGATGGGAGAATCTATCAAACGGACTTCTTCAAACTTCGCAAAATTACTTTGTATAAACCACTATATTATAAACAATATCTACATGTTTCGATATATATTAACATATTCTGATGAAGATAACATTGTTATCGAAACATGTAGATATTGTTTATAATATAGTGGTTTATACAAAGTCGTCTGTTATTCATTACACCACTTTTATTTTTTATACTTTATGCCGACCGGGTTTCGCTACAACCGTAGCTTCATCAGGGCAGTATAATACTCTACATTTAGCATGGTTTAAGAGCTATCTTACTGGTAGACAGCAAATAATTATTGTAAAAATGAAATTATCATTGTCGGAAAAAAATTCGGACTAGAAGTCGGGAAATATTTCAATGCAGAAATTCTGATACCAACCACCATATGTATCCCCATTCGTCCAGAATACTAATGGAAAGAAAAAATTATAACAATTCAATGGACGTCTTCAATCTGTCAATATACAACACAAAATGTTGCTACCGAGGCGGTTCAATTATGTACAATAATTACTGTATAAGATTACAAATAAGATCTTTTAGCTCTTAAGCCCCACAGATGGGTCAACTATGTAATATGTTCAAGAAAGGTTTTTGATCAAATGTGTATTGAATTATATCCTTACCTGAACGTATCCTTTTTGCGATAAAACGATCTTGTGAATGTTAACTGGAGTCGACTTGATAGCCGGTTCCCCACTTGATCCATTGGGGAACAAAGAACACAATAATACTACTAGTTCCACTAAATAATGACAGCTTGACGGTTGATTCATTGTGTGGTGCAATTTTCAAAATTCGATTTAGATTACATTACATTCCTTATTGATTGCTGCGCTTAATTTCATGCATTTTTTAATATATCTTTATCGCCGTTGGATAATTATAAAAAGCGAAACAATAATTTTAACATATTTAAATGACGAATTAATAAATGTGAAAGTGAACTGCTAATAATTCACTTTCGATGAATGGAAACCAAATTTATAAATGACGTCCGTAACACAGAAATGAGAGTTATTATTTTATCATGCGTTAAAAAGCAATATATGTTTTGCATATTAGGAGCGAATGGAGAAATGTACACGATTGTTGTAAAATGCACATGAAACGGATACTACACGAGGACGTAGTACTTTATAATAGGTTGTAATGGAATCTTTTCACTATTGTTGCTGTTGACTGTTTGAGTTTGCTTTCAAACGTTGACTGATCGTTGCTGTATCCGACTCATCGTTGTTCTATCTTTATCGCGTATTTATGACACCCTTCGTAATTGATTTTTCACTTTCCTGAAACTGAGAGGTTATTATTTTATCTTGACTTATGGAAAATGATTTGCACGACTGATTTATGACTTTATAAATGGGGTTAAAACATTTTGCTATTCTTTTTTTCTTAACAGCATCAGTAGACAAAAAGGAAAGCCAGTTTTTAATGGCAGTGATATAATGCTACAAATATTTACATAAATGCTAATCCATACATAGGTAACTTATTGTAATTAACAATTTTCATTTATCAATGGCAGTGAGGCATGTAAGTGGTAGAGAAAGGACGTAAGTAGACTGATTATATAAAACAAGATCCCTGAGGCGTGTATGAGTTAAGACGAAGTATGACAGTATTACAAAAGTAATGCAATATCAATAAAATCGTTTTTGACTAGTTCAAGAATGCGTTGATAGTTGTGGTATGCAGATGAAGTAAGAGTACAAGGAGAATGGCAAGGTATCGCGTTTGGGTCCCACCCGGGCGTCGCGTATTCGATTCCTTGGCTGGCTAAGTCCTCCATCACGACTCAAGCAACATTTTCGGCTTACTGTAATGGTAGCAGGAGATTTTCAAATATTGTCGGGTTATTAGTAATCGGAAAATATTTGTCTTTCTTTAAATAAAAATCGCGGCCAATGAGCGCAGACCTAGCGTCATTTCCGATGCATATCTCTTTCAACCAATATAATCAAAGCGGTCAATGAGCGCAGTTTGATGCTTCGCAGGTGCTGTGATGCGTCATTTCCGTTTCATCCGAATTCCAAATCACAACGAGGGTAAAGACGTTTCACTTCAAATAAATTCGAGTGCAGTTAACACGCGGTAAAAGCGAAACTTTACCAGAACAATCTCAAACTATGAAGAACAAGGAGCCTTGAGAAGTGAGGTTATAATCAGAGCGCAGTGAGCTAGCCAATGAGCGCAGACCACGCATCGTTTCCGTTTTATACTTCAACCAATAGTAGCCTTGATAGGAGTATAATGCTTCGCAGGTGCTGTACGCATAATTTCCGTTTCATCCGAAGTCCAAATCACAGCGGTGCTATAGAATTTCACTTCACAAAAAAAATAACAAAATGGACGAAAGAAGCGATCGTGATGACCGAAAAATGACATGGTCATGTCAACTTATCTAACTTTTTAATCACTAAGCATAATAATATATTATCTAGTGATAAAAGGGGAGTAAATTGGTTACCGGCTGGGAACATCGAACTTGACTCTTGCGACTACTAGCCGAACGTCTTGAAGCGTTACCTGGCTAACGACCACCTCGTTAATTAATACGAGTGAACATGGGCTGTGTTGAAGACGGTGCTGCCTCGCGTTCCATCCATTACTTCAGTCCCTGGAGGAGAATGTCGTGGTGGTTAGTTAGGTTTACCTAATAATATTTTTCATTATAAATAAGTCCCTACCAACTTACTCAATTCTCCGTAAAATAATCTTTATTGCAAAAAAACATATAAAACAGGAAAGTGGCTGAATATTATAACTAAGCATTAGAAATCTCTAGAAATGTGATGGAATTAGGTTATTCATGCCAATAGGATTTTCTATATGTGAAATCGTTTGAGCTATTTCGAGGACACAAAAGAAGACTTCAAAAGAAGTATTAAAATGTGGACTATGAGTACGGGAAGGAAGAATGGAAGGAAGAAGAAACCTAACCAAAGATATTGAAATATAATACATACAAAAATAAATACATGCAGATTTTTCAATATCTTTGAACCTAATAAAGACTAACGCTTATGTTATGTTTTTTTCTAGATATTGCTTAATAATTTTCTTCTCCTAATATTTAAACATACCTACAAAAACTTACCTAAAAAATGTACATACCTAGTAATAAAAAAATACCATATTTATAATTCGAACAAAAAAATTTGTAGAATGTGACAAAAATTTGTCAATAATCAACACTTTTACATTATAAAGGAAGGACCTCATTTTAATTTGTATTGCGTTTACAATCATAAAATTCTTTTAATGCGTGTTAAATGAAATAAAAAAACAATACTTGAAATACGTAAAAAACACAAATAATTTTTTTTCATATTACTGTTTTAAAACAAATCAAACTTAACAAACATGTTAACTACTTCTTAGAACAAATGTTTGTCAATAATTAACACTTAAAGGAAGGATCTTATTAATTGAGTATTTTTCTGATGATGGCGGGTGACATACGAGCCACGAACTCACCCAAAGCCAGCCGAACGAGAAGTTCCAAGAAGTAGTTAACATGTTTTGTTTTTTTTTTAAATTTTGTTTGTTTTATAGAAGTAATAAAAAAAAATATTATTTTTTCACATACTTCAATTATTGTTCAGATACGTTTTAAGATTTTCACGGCCAAAAGTATTTTCGTTATTTGTTTTTGGGGTGTTATGCCGTGTTGCGCTACCTCCAACTACCGGATCTGCCCTGATGATGGACACTGCAGCGCTGTCCGAAACGTTGGCTAAAGAAGGAGGTAGCGCAACACGGCATAACACCCCAAAAACAAATAACGAAAATTAAATTATTGTTGTTTTTATTTATTTAATTTATCACATGTTAACTGTCTGAATAGAAGTAGAGGACGTCAACAAATAAGATGGGAAGACGACCTAAAACTCACGGCTGGACATCATTGGAGAAGAGTAGCACGTGGCAGGTCCCAGTGGAAAATGTTAGAGGAGGCCTATGCCAAGAGGCAAACTGAGCTTCGTGATATATTATAACAAACAAGAACATGTCTAATATCCATACCAAAATCCAGAATAAAAAGGCTTATTATTATTAACTGTCTGAATAAGTCTAAAAAATAAGCCAAATAACAGTAAACAATCGATTTTTAACATGTCTAAAAATGTTTCGGTTTCGGCAGATTTTCTGCCGTCTAGATTTTTTTTACCGAAACTTGCCGAAACCGAAACCGAACCTTCAGTCGATCACTAGTTTTTACTAATAATAAAATTTGAAGGCGTATTTCATCATCTTTCAAAAAGAGTTTTTAGTTTTCGGATAAATTTGGTGGATTTTTACATTTATTTGGATTTTATTGCAAAGCGTAAATAAATTTACTGTCTGACAAAATATGCTCGATTTTTGAAGGGTTAAGTTATAAAAATACTGACGGGAACCTCCCAATCCAAGGTTTTATTATCATTGAAGTAGTGTCTCAAATTGATTCCAACAAGCAATTACCTTTCCTCACTCTACAAATGTTTACTTAGCGTAGATTTCTAATCACGAATCGCTTTTTAGGTAGACATTAATATTGTCGAGTTTTCAATCTGACCGCAAATCACTTTACGTAGTTTATAGCTTCACGTACCGATATGATTAATTTTCTATGTAAATTTCTACGACTTTCTCTTTGCCACTATAAGCTTTAAAACATTGGATTACGTAAGGTATTGTGATATCGATTAAATAATGTTTCTACTCAATAATCTTATTTTACAAAATCGTTTTTAAAACATAACCGGTTTACTTACACTGGGTAGGCCAACCTACGTAATGTGTATTGTAATACATCCGCGATCTAAGGCTGTGTATGAAATCAGTTTTCGATGCTTATTTTTTAAACCTGTAAAATAGTTTGTGTTTTTTAGGGAACACTTTATCAATTTGGGAGGCGGGAATGGGTACCGCCGCCCCAACCAACACCTCTGTCACAGGTCACCCCAAGCGGTTCGCTAGGTTTGGTGACTTAGCAGGGGTGCCCGGGTTCATGGGGATGAGGTTTGTCTAGGACTTGGTGGCGGATGCGTCTGCTCGTCTACTGCGTGGCGGGCCAAATCGGGAAAGACTGGTTTTGATCTCTCCAGCCGGACTCTATTATCGAACCATTGCCTTACAACGAAGTGGGAAGGATGGATTCACACATCCGCCTCTTCTACACACACTAAACCCCAGATTCCTACCGACTTCTCATACCATTTTCCTTCCCACCATTTTTTTCCTTTCCTTAAAAAGACCCCCACATAGCACCCCCAAAGATGACATAGGCCCAGGGGGAATTTATTTTTGTCAGGGCCTCCTGTGTGGAGCTAATGTAAAAAAAATACTAATGGTAATAATCATCCATATTTAAAACAAAAACTCGACTTTTTTGGCAAAATGTTGATAAATTATACAAACATAATTTTTTTTACCAAAATAATTGAGTAAATTAACAAAAAAACTTGACACAATGATACCATGAAAAATTGTTCATAATTTATGTTAAAACTTCCTTTGCACCGTTGTGATTTGAAAGAGACACAAATAAATACAACTACAGAATTTAGCCTGCTATATGATGAGATAATATAATCGGTCTCCTCTTTGTGTGGTTTTTCATAGCCTCCCCGCTCTTGTCTACTTTAGTTTTCTATATGTTTCACTTCCAAATCGAACCAAAAAAAGTCACAAAAATGTTTTCAAAAGACTTTTACTCATATAATCTTGTCTAGTTATACGAGTAATACAATCGCCTTGCAAATAAAACTTTGTATTTCCCTTAGTGTCATGGTTCGAAATATGATCTGAACGGTGTTAGCAAGAGAAAACCCCACGCTTAGAATTTAACAATAGACAATTTAAACGTGCACCTCTATGAAACCAAACCCTTTGGTAGCAATTTGAGAAAAATGTATACATTTTCAATCATTTTTATATGAAATGACAATCACATTGGTGATGATGGCTTCTGTAATACATTTGCCTAATAAAAGTGTTTTTGATGTGAAACTTCTTTAGCGCCGTTCGTGACTTTGAAATTCAGGTGAAACGGAAATGCGTCACAACGCAGTTCCACAAAAATACTTGGTTCTAAAAAATGCTGTAAATTGCACCTCGGTGCGTGCCTTCCATAGCGTAGTTGGCAAGGTGCCTGACAAGTCTCAGCGGTCAGTGAGACAGACATCAAGCGAACGGGGGTTCAAATCCTACGAAATAAAAATAAAAAAACGTTTTTATTTGTGAAATCAATATCCAATCGTCAAACCACTTTAAAAAAAGAAAAGATAGCGGCATATAGCGACTTTCTAGTTTCACTAATAGTTAAGCATATTCTATCACCTTTCCAAATATAGTTTTTTTTAGTTATTTTCACAAATATTCCAATTATTGTAATTTTATTGCAAAGCGGGATTTTTCTGACCTGTCAGAATATGCCCGAGACCTTATAGGTAAAATTCTGTTTCGTTTTGCACGATCATATCTTTTTTTCAACGAATGCTCATTATCGAGACATGTAGTGGTCGAGATTACTGTTCAACCGACACTCATAGGAATCCATGTGCGTATCATTGCAGCAAAAAATATTGAAAAAGTTGGCCATTTCATCTTCCCAATTCTACCATTACGTTATAAGGGATCTAAGTATAAAAACAAAAATATGAATCTAAATATGAAAAAAATATATAAAAAATCTAGTGCAGTTTACACGCGGTAAAAGCGAAACTTTACCAAAACAATCTCAACCAATACTTGAAAAGTGAGGTCATAATCAAAGCGACCAATGTAATTTCGGTTTTATATGTCAACCAATAATAATAATAATAATAAGCCTTTTTATTCTGGACTTCTGTTAGGTATGTATTAGACATGATCTTATTTGTTATAGTATATCCCGAAGCTCAGTTTGCCTCTTGGCATAGGCCTCCTCTAACATTTTCCATTGGGACCTGTCACGCGCTACTCTTCTCCATTGATGTCCAGCAGTGAGTTTTAGGTCATCTTCCCATCTTATGTGTTGACGTCTTCTCTCCATCTCAACCAATAGTAGCCTTTAAACGTGACATCATTATCAATTCCAAATCACAACGGGGATATATAGAAGTTTCTAGGCAAAAAAATCCCTACACTCTAACTTTACAAAAATGTTTTGACCGGTCAATAATAATAGAGTGCAGAGCTTCCTGGAAAATGCATGGAAATTTCATTCGTCAGAGGATTCGAAGGCATTAATAAATTCACAAAAAAGCTCTAGGCGTATTTATCGACCTATCGGAAGTAATTAAACTTCGCAAGCTTTTCGTATGTAGATACACAAATACGAGGATTAATCTTGGAGTGCTTTCCATCACATATTATTTTGTGGGGAAAACGTAGATGCCTTCAATGACTTATTGACGTTTTCAATATTTACTTGGATTTAGCAATTAGCGTAGTTTACGCTAAAAATTTAAAAAGTAGTAGCGAGTTCCCAGCATGCGTTGCAATGCATAAAGAATTTTTCTCTGCATGTCCTTTCCCATTCGACATACACCTATTGCAGTATGTTTAAACATATTTTATAACCGCAGAGCTCGCTTTTATAAACCGAAAAATTTGCGTGCGCATAACTCACCAAAGTTTCATAGCCATCGGATGAATGGTATAGGAAATGATATCATAACGCTAGAGCTCACCATTACATTTAGAAACCTTCCCGGGAAGGAATACGACAATACATCAAAATTTCATCGTAATCAGAAGAATAGTATAGGCACCGCATAAGGGAAAACAAAGAAACATTCATTTTTATATATTACTAGAAATAAATTGTTTCTCCCTGCATGTCCATTCCCGTGCGTCCCCTCCGTTCTCTCCCGTGTCCCATTCCCCCCCCACGTCCCATATATTCAGTCCCAGTACATTTAGTTTTCAAACAGCTCGCGTGCAACCATTGCAATTTTTTTTAATACAAATTTTTCAGTTTTTCATATATTACAAATATTCATTTATAAATGTATATTATAAGAACAATCAAATATTATAAGATCAATCAATCCATGAAACAGGCAGCCGCCTTGTATGTTGATGTAATGTATCACATATATGAAAATGTTCTATTGTTTTATCATGTATTTTATAAATAAATAAAATCAATCAACTTTAGTACCTAACGTAGGAACCTATTTAAAATATCTATAATTCTTAATTCGATTCAAAATATTGTGTAAGTTAAGTTAATGTAATAGTTACTCAAATAATTGTTCCCATTCTGAAACCCCAGAAAAACCCTAACTCTGGACTTTCTTACAGACCTATAGCTCTGTCATCTTCCTTAGTTAAAATAGCTGAACATATGATTAAAAGACGTCTAGACTGGTATGCAGAAAATGAGAAAATTCTTCCCAGCTCTCAGTTTGGCTTTCGAAAAAGAAAAAGTACGATCGAAAGTGTGTCCATCCTGACTTCTGATATCCAGTTGGCCCTGGCCGATAATGAATTCCTTGTCGGTGTTTGCCTTGATGTGTGCGGAGCTTTTGACAATGTTTTATTGGATGTTTTATTTAATAAATTATTAAAAATTGGCATCCCTCGTAAGCTTTCCAGTTTTATAATTAACCTCCTTCTTACCAGGAAAATTCAAATCCAGGTGCTGGATTCTCCTCCACTGGAAAGAATAGTAAACAAGGGTTTGCCTCAGGGCTCCGTCCTTAGTCCTATCCTTTTTAATATTTATACCTTTGACCTGCATCGGAGTATGCATCCATCTTGTAAAATACTCCAGTATGCGGATGATCTTTTTATATATATTTCAGGACGAATTATTTCTATTCTGGAGGATGTGATTAACATTTGCATGAAAAACCTTGACACCTGGTTAAAAAATCACGGCTTAGAAATTTCTCCGTCCAAAAGCAATGTTATCGTCTTTTCCAGAAAACGTGTTACTCCGCGTGTAGCAGTCCAAATAAATAATTCAATTCTCCCTATGCAGGTACAAATAAGATTCCTTGGGGTAATTTTAGACTCTAAGTTAACATGGAACCCGTATGTTAATTTAATCATTAACAAATGTCAAGCTGGCCTCAACACTTTACGTGCCGTTTCACGGGTCTGGTGGGGAAGTCATCCATTCACCCAAAAACTTTTTTATAACGCATATGTTAGGAGTCATTTGGATTACGCGTCATTCCTCATTGAACCCCCTCTTAAATCCATCAGACAGACTTCCTTTATATGCCAACTCCTTTCGTATTCATTTGTGTAAACCAAATATTCTTTTTTCTCTCGGCATAATTAACAATCACGAAGCTCCAACAAAACTTATCCAAATTTTAAATTCGAAATATTCCAACTGGAAAATTATTTACACAGATGGTTCCAAGTCTCCCTTATCAAACCATGTGGGAGCGGCATTCCACTGCCCATCAGATCAAGTAGATAGAAAAATTAAACTTCCAAAAGAGGCTTCCGTTTTCACTGTTGAATGTATAGCCATTTTTGAATCCCTCAATTACATTGACGATGTTCACATTGGAAAATTCTTAATTCTCTCCGATTCCCTGAGTGCACTTCAAAAATTAAACTCTTCCCCTTTCCATTACCCGGAAGACGATTTCTGTGTTGGAATTCGCACTTTAATTCATAAATTAACCGACTCTGGCAAAGAAATCGTCTTGGCTTGGATACCTAGTCACTGCGGTATCCCTGGAAATGAAAAGGCCGATTCATTGGCGAAAGATGCCATTATTTCGGGGGATATTTTATATAAATTTTTAAACACCGATGACATTTTCATAAAATTCATCCATTTGCCGCATGCGGATAGGGCATTGCTGCCACAATGTTCACCTGACAAAAATTCATATTAAGAATTTTGCGATGTGTGAATGTCGTCTTGGTGAAGAGAATCTCAATCATATTTTTTTCAGTTGTCCTATAAATAATTCGTACAAAAATTTCTTCCCTCACCTAATCAGTTCGGGTATATTGCCTCCCTACAACATTGCATGCCTGTTATCTTCTGTGAACAAACGCGTGTATAAAGTCTTGGCTAATTTCCTGAATATTAACAGCTTCAATTTGTAACTGTAAGTTAAGTTTCATGTATTTATTTATTTATTTTATTTTTTACGCACAATAAATTGTGTCAGCATATCTTTTAATTTCCTTGTTATGTTTAATTAAAATCATCTCTTATTACACCGTATTTTTTACGCACAATAAATTGTGTCAGCATATCTTTTAATTTCCTTGTTATGTTTAATTAAAATCATCTCTTATTACACCGTATTTTTTACGCACAATAAATTGTGTCAGCATATCTTTTAATTTCCTTGTTATGTTTAATTAAAATCATCTCTTATTGTAATAATTTTGCGTATTATTATTATTATTATTTGTATAGTATTATTATATAATGTAGATAGGTTCTTGTTATTAAAACTAAATTAGTTAATATTAACCAAAAATTACACTCGCAAAAGCATTCACTTGACACTGGCCAGAACACTCTTTTAGGGTGAAGAGCCATTTAAAAAAAAAAAAAAAGTTAATGTAAAGAGTTTTGACAATTGAATTCTGATTTGACAATCATTGTTTCGCAAAATGTCATCTTCATATTTTTGATAGTTTTTAAAATTTAAATGTAATTTTTTTTGATGATTGAAAACTTTTCAAATGTATTTTCATATGGTTGAAATAATCCAAAAACCTTCACGGGGGTTTTATGAAAGTATTAAAAAATTATCCAATTTTTGTCTTCAGGCTTTTATGTCCGGGTTAAATCTACCCAACAGGAAAACTAAACCCTTTCACACATTTTTCCACAAATGATTATCGTGTAAATTCACTCTATGCAATTGCACTATATAAGTATAATAAATACAAAACAATACAAGAATAACATGTCAACCTACCAGAGACCAAATGGGAAAATAATTCTCCGACTCCAGATATTTTCATATGGGAGGGTTCGGCTGGGTGGAACTCCTAATTGGACCGATAAATCGTACTGATCCCTCAATATAAATATTTAAAAAATCTTTTGTAATCCTGTATGTATTTAAAGTGACTGATTTTTGCATTTTTTATATGTATATAAATTCTTTGACAAATCTAATATGCCTAAATTTTTAATGATAGAGCTAGGTATAATGCCAGTAGCCGAAATAACAAATGGTTATATTTTTATAGTCTGAGAATGCCAAATTCTTTTAATCTCATTTCCTAAATCTGTACATTTTCTTATTATTATTATTATTTTGAAAGTTTCATATATTTCCTAGGCTTAATGTAGCATAGCAATATGTAATACACTAATCTTCAAACACATTTTGATTTTTATATATACAGAAGATTATTATTATTATTATATTTTTTTACATTAACTCCACACAGGAGGCCCTGAGGAAAATAATTTCCCTCAGGGCCTATGTCATCTGGAATGCTGTGTGGAGGGTCTTTTTGAGGAGAGGAAGGAATGAACATTGGTCTTGAAGAGACCCATGTTGTAGGAAGGAGGAAACACGTTCGTCAACACGTCAACATCGTTCTTTCGTAAAAATTATCCTCTGCCTATAGAAATAATTATATATTCTATGAAATGAAAAAGTAATTTAATTTTTATGTTTAACTCTACGAATAAAACTTCACATTGTAATATTTAATTATGAAGACAATATTAGCGAAAATCTGAAAATAGAAAAATCAGACAAATAAACAGTCACATCTGGGACTCGAACCGGGGTGCAACTCTGCCAACTATCCGAATCGGTCATATTTAACTGTTTCATACTTCGATTAAGAACTACCAACATTATATTCATTTTCTTAACGCATATTTTTATTAGCTGCTATTTTTATGTATGATTGCAAGATTCAAACCTGAACTAAATGCTATCTTGATAGTGCCTTGGATAATTTTTTATTAATTTTTATTTTTAATTTTTAATATGTGACGTCTATTGACTTTTTCGCAAGTCTAGGATGAATATTTAATATAAAGTTTTAATACAAATATCTGACTGTATCTTTTTTTTAAATTTTCCTGTTTTCAGATTTTTGATTGAGTCTCGCTAATATTGTCTTTATTTAAGAAAAAGATATTCATTTTTTGGCGTAGTCACATCACTTCCATGAGTCTCAGTTTTTTGGATGACGTCTATTCCTGTTCTATTCCTTTAATTTTTAGCAGAAATCGGTACTTTAATATAATGGTTATTAAACAGATTTTCTGCCATATTTCAAAAGAAGATTTACTGTCATATTTCAAAAGCAAATTGAAATGATGATGTTAATATGTTAGAATAAAAGTAAAGAGTCCCTTGTTATATTATTTGATTGTTATTGGTGTTTGTTGCAGGCCGCCGCGAAGCCCCCCGCCTACTACATGGGTAGCGCGGCCCCCAGCACGCTGCCCCGCGGAGGCTCCGCCATCCGAGCCTACTCACCCGCCGGAGGCCCGCCCATCCCCGCGGACAGGATGAAGCCTATCCCCGGACCAGGTAACTACAAACCCATTCGACTAACCTAATACCTCTCTATACCATGCACTTATGTCAAACACTTTTCTTTATTTATACCCTTTGCTTTGTAATTGTTTTTAAGCGACATTTTATTACAAGAGACCTTATTCTGTGCTGTGTGCTACATACGATCATGGGGTGTACGTACACACCCCCCTCCCGCCCTTTCCAAGATGACGACGTGGTGAGGCTTTAGGTTTTATTTCAAAGTTTTGAATCATCCCACAAGTTAGTTTGAAACCTTAAATGTATTTTTTCTGGTTTCGACACATCCGTGTCATTCACTAGCAAACTTAAAACTACAGAAATAATTAAAACCCTTCGAAACAAAATGTCTAGAACTTGTTACATAGTTAATGCCCAAGAAATACAAAAAATAGTGTGAAACCATTTCCGTTATTACTACTTACATTATTTGAAGCAATTATTTGGATAATGATTTGAAAAACGACATGCTTCCATTTTTTCCAATTTTCACGAACAAAACGTTATGTTTTATGATATTTTCAAAGGAAATACTTTGTTTTAAAGTCTATTAGGACTACACGCCCCTCATTCCCTCATTTTGATGATGAGCAAAATATTAATTAACAAGTATCTTTAAAAAATAATAATAAATTAACTTGTAACCCAGAAAATCATTTCATATATGACTTTACAATAAATTGTTGATGTAAAGAACATTGATCGATCGATCCAGATACCTGGAAGTCATTATTTATGATCACTACATCTCGTCAGTCACCACGTCTTGTTATTGAACACCGCCACGGTGTCCGATAGCCAACACGCCCACGCCTCCACGCCTCCACTTCGCTTTCACATTTCCATATCACCACGCCACCCTTTGTAATTGATGGAATATCACCACTTTCGCGTAAAAGGGAGTTTTAGAGTGTATTTTATCAAACACCGCATTATGCCAGTCACCGCTAGACAACCTGGATTCATCGACTGAAAAAAGCTTTACATCACACCTACTGATCAAATATTGAATACATTAAATGACACTTTGTTCACGTGTACAATAGACAACAGTTTGAATGAGTTGATGACAGTTGGCCCCCCGAAATGATATTTACTATAAAATTATAATTTTTTGTCCATTATTTACCAATTTCAAACGTAAAATCGACTTCGAAAATACTCTTAATAATAAGTTGGTGCGAATATTAAACGAATATATACACAGTGTCGATTTTCTGTACCTCTGCGCTGGTTTGTACCTACACTGTACAGTGTAATCCACTTCTTACCCGCCCTGGTATAAGTAACTGATGGTTACTCCTTCAAGGCTCTCGCAAGATTCTAATTTTTTGATTAAACGAAGCTACATTTATTTATTTTGAACGAATCTAGACCTCCAGTGTCCATGCATACGTTGTTAGTAAGCAGTATGCAAGTGCTTAACAGGAAAAACAAAATGCAAAAAAAATAGGTATATACCTACACTGTACACTTGAGGTAATCCAACCGCTTTCCCGCCCTGGTATAAGTAACAGATGGTTACTCCTTCAGGGCTCTCACAAGGACTCTAATTTTTTTTACTAAACGAAGCTACTTATGATGCACGAAGCTAAACCCTCAAATGTCCCTGTAAAACAGGAGTTAGTCTGAAAATGGGGTGATGGGTTAGTGTAATGAATGATGAACATAACATGAGATAAATACAGAGAAAATGATTAATATTATTTTATAAAAGTTTGTAGAAAAATATAAGAAAAAACAAATGCCATCACTCAAAACAATGGAAAAATAATAACTGTAAAAATACTTAGATAAAAATATACTCTACAGTAGGTATATACAGAAGCAGATTTTTCCTTGATGCATTTTAAAGAAAATATGTTTTATACTTTTGTGATTCGGCGGTACATCCTCGCTGCACATCCTTTCGTAGTTATATTTTGTATAATTAGGTATACCGTATTTTCCCTGAAGCGACTGCACATTGTATGTAAGTACGCCGGGGAGGGCAATTGTCGGCGGATCAACTGTCATGGAACCATTGATGAGATTAACCGGTAGAAGTACAGAAGTTGGTTGAAAATTAAAAAACTTTTAGAACTTAGAAATTCTCTCTCGAAGAGCTAATTAATTTCACTATCCTGTCTAACGCAGCGTTTTACGAGGGCAAAATAATGCGAATGCGATTTCAACTCGTTTGAAATTCAAATTAAAAACGAATTGAAGTCGCGTTCGCATGGTTTCGCCTGTGTAAAACGGAGCGTAAGTCGTGATGGTATAGGGTAAGGTCTCATTTAATTTAACGAAATCAGTTTTCTTTCAAATCAGATATGACTGAAAGAAAGAAAAAGTAGATGACAAGATGCTCAGAATCGAAAAATTTCTTGAAATGGTTTTAGCCGTTTGGTAACCAGATCTGTAGAGCCAAGTAATTCTTAATCTTCCTTTACCCATTATCCCATTAGCTTATCCCATTTGGGTAAGCCATAGTTCCACTGGATTTGGGCAGTTGTGATTCTTGAGTTAAGTTCTCCTAAAAATTATTGAAAAATCCCAATCTTATCGACTTATCTCTTTAGCATGCTAATTTAAATCAATCGAACATTTTTTATGTTCTGTTTCTTATCATCTATAAAATATCATACGAAAATATACTAACGCTAATAAAAATATTTGGATAAATTTGTGTAGTGCCGTTTTGCGCAAAATCACCTCTTAACTTAATATATTTATACAATCTGACTTCGAACTACAAACTAGAATGTTATTATAACTTATGGCATACTTACCTGGGCAACTTATGGCATACTTAACTTGAGATTAACACTGTTTATTGTTTATTTAGATAAATTTAGGCACAGTTCGCAAGCAGAGGACGTACTTGGGAATACTTAATATTTAATCCTATTATACTTGAATAATAATAATTAATATATCTAATAATTCATCATTATGAAATATCTGTTGGAAACTTGGATTGAATCTGGATTATTTTAAGAAATTATATTGTTTTTGGGGTGATATGCCGTGTTGTGCTACTTTATTTTTCAGCCAACGTTTCGGACAGAGTTGCAGTTTCCATCATCAGGGCAGAGATGTGATGATGGACACTATAACGCTGTCCGAAATGTAGGCGAAAGAAGGAGGTAGCGCAACACGGCATAAGACCCCAAAAATAAATAACCAAACTTGCCAATGATTAAATAATATCGGAACATTATTACAACCTTCACAGAGCTTGAAATTTGAAGAATGGGCCACTTGCATCACATTTTTTAAATATTTTTTTCCGGTTTAGGCAAATATTCTAAGACATTCCGTTTTTTCTTTTAATCGTATTTTTGAAACCCTGGTGATATATTGAAAATTTCAATCCGAAAAATCGGGCCATTTTTCATAAACCGAAAAGACAAGCCATTATTTTATGGGTGCGAAAAAACAATAACTACATAGGCGAAAATCATTTAAAAAAAAAACCGACGTATTCCACACGAATGGCGTAGGAGAATACCGAAAATATTACATCTCATGAATATTTTTTACTTCATCCATCTTATTAATCATCATAATGTTCAACGTCAATATATGACTAAATCCAATTTAATAAACTCGTACTTATAATTATACATTATTATAATTATTATGTAGTTATAATTATACCGATGATGCCATAGAAAATCTAACAAACATAGCCATAAAAAACATAGATGATGGGAAAAATGTTTGACTTTATTCATAAGAAAGCTTTTGACACAATAGACCATAAAATATTACCATCTAAGCTAAAAAAAATAGGATTGGCCGATTCAAAATTAACTTATTGAAGTCTTATATAACAGGGCGAGAACAACAAGTACAGATTGGCAAACGAAAGAGCAAACTACTACATTTAAACTATGGCGTCCCTCAAGGAAGTGTTCTGGGACCGATTCTATTCATTATCTACATAAATGATTTAAAAAACCTTAAGATTAAAGGAACCATAATCAGTTTTGTTGATAATACTGTATTATTATTTCAAGAAGAAAATGGGATGGACACATCAAATGTGACTGAACAAGGGCTTAGTGCACTTCAAAATTGACTTAAAATCAACTCGCTTACCCTTAACAAAAGCAAAACTAAATATATAACTTTTTCAATGAACTCAGGGAGCCAACCAGCAAAATCACTAGAGCTAAAACTACACGAATTTCATAGAAATAATGTTCAATGTCACTGCCCAGTTAGAGAAACAATACAAAACATAAAATATCTCGGAGTAATAATTGATTAAAATCTTAGATGGAATCTACACATCAAATGTATTACTGAAAAACTCACAAGCCTTATATATTTCTTTAAAAATCTAAGAAATGTGGTAAATAAAAAGGATTTGAAAAAGGTTTACTACGCGTTATGTCAATCTCGAATTGAATACGGAATTATAGGATGGGGATCTACTACACATAAATACATACACAACCTGAATACAATTCAAAAAGGAATCATAAAGCCCATACTGCCATCGATTAGCTTTGACGTACCAAATGCTCAACAAATATATGCCAAAATTATATTATTGAAGCTCTTCAAAAATACTGAATCCTCTACTATACCGCGTATCCATCACACTAGATAGAATAAAATTGACATAAAAAACATTCCAAGTTATAAAACCACATTCGGACAAAGAAACTACCCTTATTTTGCAACTAAACTTCATAATATTCTTCCCCAAGACATAAAACTAATAAAAGAATTTAATAAGCACAAATCAAGAATAAAAACATGGCTGAAAAACGACATAGAAGACAAATAAACTATAATTAAACAAGTTTAACCCCTTGTGAGGAGGACTAAGAAATACAATATCTTTACCTAACATAACCATTATATTTTGTATACTTATAGAATTATTTTATATAGTCGCTTCAATAAAAAAAAATAATAAAAATTATGATGATAGATACATTATAAAATTTGATTTAGTTAAAATCAGCACCAATACCATTACACTTCTAAGACAGGCACAGAAGGCATAATATGCATGATGTTCACTTCATAAGATCTGTCAAAACGTCAAACCCAACGATAAGTTCGCGGAGTACAAACAATAAGGTTAGTGAATTTTAAGTGTCAAATTCAAAAATTCGCCGGAAATCAAAATGTTGCGATTCAAAAAAAAAAAAAAGTGTGGAATTTTACAAAATAAATTGAATATTTTCGGAGAGGCAACATGGTTGTGACGTCGCGAGACCAAAAAACGGATTTATTTATTAAAAAAAAAAAAAAAACTATAAATTTGTTAAAACTTTAGTAGGTATTATTTTCGTAATCTTAGTAGAAAAATCTGTCTTCACGATTTTTTCAATGTCATTATGAAATCCATGCAAGTATCCTATTGTTCAAATTCTGTGAAACGACTGGCCCGAGGAATCGGAGATTAACCATTTTCAAAAATAATTTTTACGGTTATATTAATATTTTATTTGTTTATCTCTAACAAGCTTAAGTCCCAGACGTTTTTCAGAATCCATCAGTAATTTTCTCCTTGTTTTTCATCTCGAAAATTCAAAATTCTGCTTTTACGGGTAGGAAAGGGGGAAAGAGTAGTTTTTCTAAATTTCATGTGACAGTGACCTTCCTCTTATTTTGAAAGTCAAGTGTGTAATATAACAATAATCTTAACTTGGAATAAAACTGAAGATGTATAAAAAAAAATCACGCCGCTCGCCCGCCACAGATACTCTCCTTTACGTATATTTTTTACAATAGCTGCACACAGGAGGCCTCGAAGAAAATAATTCTCTTGGTTTCTATGGGGTTCCTTTGGGGATGCTGTATGGAGGTTATTTATAGGAAAGGAAGGAGAGGATGTTCTGGGAAGGAAAAACGTATGGGGGGTGGGTAGGAATCTGGGGTCAGGGTGTCCAGAGTAACGGACGAAGGATTCCATCCCTCCCACTGCGGTGCAAGGTGATGTTTCGAGAGAGCCCTGCTGGAGAAGTCAAAAAGTCTGTGGATGCAATTGATGGGCAGACACATCCGCTGCCTAGACTCGGACACCCCATGAACCCAGTTTTTGATTTCATTTATTGTTCCAATATAATGTATTATACTACACACGTACTTCGATTTTTTTACATTTATTTCAAAAGAATATAATTAAAATTGCCCTTAAATACTTTTCCTTTTACTTAAGTATAGCTAATAATCAATTTGGCAGGCGGGTATGGGTACCGCTGCCCCAATTATTGGATAACATCCCTTCCGTAGGCCATCCGAAGTGGTTTGCTACGTTTGTTGAAGTTCATGTGGTGAGGTTTGTCTAGGTCTTGGCGGCGAATTCGTTCGCCGACTCATAGAGCGGCGGGCCGGATCGGGAGAAGATGTTTCAGGGAGACCTAACTCAAACCTCTATAGCCGGTGTCTCTCGATCCATTGTCTTGCACCACATTGGGAGGGATCGATTCAGATTCTCAACCACCCCTCATACCTTTCTCTTCCCAGAGCTTACTCTCATTCCTTTTCCTAAAAAGATCATTCACACAGTTTCCAAAAAGATGACTGAGATAATTTTTTTCCTCACGGAAATCTATCTTACCCAAAACATCACGTTTTCACGTACACAATTAGCCAACTTTAGGATTTTGAAAAAGTTCAAACCCATGCGAAAAAATGACAAGATTGAAAAACTGAATATTTTTTTAGGAATGGTTGCCGATTACATTGAGTCAATTATTTTGTTGTTTGTTAGGTGCACCTCCTAAGCCTTTGAGAGCTTACGGGAGTGCAGCGTCCATTTCTAGAGGCGGGTCTGACCGATGCTTCCCCTTAGATGCGATGAGGGTACCTGACCAACTGTACAGTTTACCAGGTGAGAGATCCACACACAAGGAAGCCATCAGATTGTACCAGAATGAACTGCTATGTTGCAAGCATTGCTTTTTGAGGCACTATCAAACTGGGTTCCGCGACTTTTCGTCCCGCGACAAAACATCCCCGAAAAAATATCTACTAAAACCTAACCTAACCTAACCTTATCAAACCTAATCTAACTTAACCTTACCTTACAACAAAACTAATTCAGACATCATATAAATACCATAAATTATTATTCAAAAATAGTAAAATGGGACAAAAATAATACAGGCATCCTGTAAAGATAATAAATTAATGTTAAAAAATACAGACATCCTTTAAGGTTAGATTAGGTTACGTTTTAGTAGATATTTCGCCGGGGATATTTTGTCACGGGATGAAAATGCGCGTTACCATCAAACTGTTACTCGGTCATGTCCAGTTAAATTATTTATTTGCTCATCTTGTAATAGGTAAGTGCGTGATGCGTTTTGGTAACAAAATAATACATTAATAAATTGACCGAACATCGATCGCCTAATTGATTAACCAGATATCTCCAAATATGAAGTTTTAAGAAAATGAAGATAACAACATTCGAATTCTCATCATAATTAAAATATTATTTAGACCTTTCTGTGTTTAACATATTAAATATTATGCTATAAAATAACACCGAAAAGCATAATGGCCGATACATTAGGATGACATTTTGAAAATACCTACTAGTAACCCAGATTTTTTTTCCACTACATGTTTATCTTCATTATAATTGAATTGATAGTGTTTATGAATAATCTATTTCACCAGATAGAGGGTACACTCTTACATATAACTGCGTATTCACTTAAATTTCTGTATTTCGGAGATGTTTGACTAATCAACTGGACGATCGACATGGTTAAATTACAGTATGCTAATGCCTCCGAAGGGTGAAATGGCTGTCACGCAATAAACAATGATAGTAGCAAACTATTTAATTTTGATATTATTTAATTTCACAAACATTCCACAATCAAAGAACACAAACCATAGATAAGAGATATATTTGGTAGATCCACGAGTTCAATACATAGATGCGAGTCGAATGCATCAATTCACTTTGTTTTATTTCCTTCGCAGTGAAAACGTATTTTTTAACGTAAAAGTAATATCTCAAATTTTAACGTTAATTTACTTTGATAATTGCAAAATTATTTTTTGGTTTCATTTTGATTTAAATGACAATAACCATCTTTGTTTACACCACTTTTTTTACGCTAGCATCAGATAGAAAGAAAAAAGAATTCCCTCAGAGCCTATATAATCTTTGGGGATGCTGTGTGGAGGGTCTTTTTAGGGAAAGGAAGGAGATGAAGTCCAGCAAGGAAAAGGTATGAGGGGTGGGTAGGAATCTAAGGGGCAATGTGTCTAGGAGTGACGGACGTATGAAAGCATTCCTCCCAGGTGCAATGCGATGGGTCGAGAGCTGGAGAGGTCTAGGTTAGATGTCCCTCAACCAATCTCTCCCGATCCAGCTCACCTGTGGCAGGGGTGTTGGTTATCCAATAAATGAGGATTCAATTCAATTTGGGAGGCGGGTATGGGTACCGCCACCCCGGTAACCATTCATTGCATAACCAACACCTCTGTCATAGGTCACCCCAAGTGGTTCGCTACCTTTGGTGACTTAACAGGGGTGCCCGGGTTCATGGGGTGAGGTTTGTCAAGGTCTAGGTGGCAGATGTGTCTGCCCATCAGCTGCATGCAGGCCGCATCGGGAGAGTGGTTGAGGGAGTCCCTTTGACTTCTCCAGTCGTACCCTCTCGTAACGTCGCCTTGCACCACGGTGGGAGGGATGGATTCACGCGTCCGTCTCTTCTGGACACACTGACCCCCTGATTCCTACCCACCGTTCATACCCTTTTCCTTCCCAGAACTTCCACTTTTTCCTTTCCTAAAAAGACCCTTCACACAGCATCGCCAAAGATGACATAGGCCCTGAGGGGAATTATTTTCCTCAGGTCCTCCTATCTGGGGCGGGGGTAATGTAAAAAAATGGGTCCCGGGTTAGTGATACCCATAATCACCTTCCAAATTGAAAATAAATATTTATAAAAATAATGGTGTAAACAAGCAGGTTATTTTCATTTAATTGTTACATTTCTCTGCAATTACAGAACACACAAACACAATGCATGCGCAATAGCAGCTCTATGGAATAAGTGTATTGTGTGCATTTTTATTCCTGTGTAATCTCTAAGGCTTCTGCTATTAATAAATTTCGAGAAAACGTTGATTTTTATTTTTGCCTGGTTTTAAAATAACATAACATATTATTTTCGGATCTTTTGCTTGAAAGTTTATGCAACCAACCCTGCACCCCACACGGTCAGAGCGCTCCTTAATTTAGTTTAATTAATAGATTTTTAAAGTCAGTAGGTACATATGTTTTTGTTGAATTCTTCCAAGGTTCTAATCTTCATTCTAATGTGAAGATATTTTTCAATATTACGTGCCATAATAAATCTAACAAAGTCTTCACTACCCTAAGTTTGTGTTTCGACCACAAGCTGAGCTTTAGTTTTAATATTCCGTTCGCATGTCAGTGGATCGGTTTCTTTGTCGCATGGCTACAATCTAGAATTGATAGTTGTTTGCTTTTCTTTGAATATTAATAGTATACATCTTTGTTATTCCAAGAGGACTGCTTGCTGCATGTTGCGGATTTCTGATAATGAAGAGATGTTTGAAGCATTAACTAAGGTATCAACATGTCAGCTAAATTAAACATGGTTGCGTCTCTGAATTGCAAACCAAAGTCGGCGCCTTCCGGCATCAAAGCTATCATTGCAAATTACACTTAGGCAAAAGTTTTTAGTATCGTTCGTTTCCGAGTTAAAATCTTCTTCCTTCTGCGTAATGAAAATGAAACTATGTTTGCAAACTGCTGGGAAATTTGTGTTGAAAATATTCAGAGAAAAATAAAGTTTCAACCTATTTAAAAATATTAAACACACACAGACCAATAATTAACTAGCAACATTTCCTGCATTATCAACATTTTTAGCAACAAGAATGTTGATTCTTTATTTGTTTTCACATGAAATAATGTTTCTGCATTTATATTTATTTCATTATCGATTGCTTTTTCGAATGAATCACTCCAACAAAATAAGTGACGACGATGTTCTTAAAACAATATAATTTTTAAAAGCTGACGCAAAGTTTTTGTTTTCAGACAACGGCAAGGACTTTTTACAACGCGAAGTTCAAGGAAATTATTCATTACTACTTAATATATATTACTTTAGGTGATTTAAACTTGTTTATTTATTTTCACAGCTGATCGTATCCATAACGACGGGTACATGTCTTCCCCGGAGCGCGGGTCCCGGGGGGCCTACGAGGAGCCGTACTACACGCAGTACGTTGGGCCCCCGAGGGGCGGCATGACCCCTGTCATCGACGAAGAGGTTACTGGGTAAGAACCGCATTTGAAACACTCTTGAAGAGGGTACAAATACTATATATTTTTTATTTAATTTTAAATAAAATTTAAAAAATTTAATCCAGATTTGAACACGCGATCTCTGCCACGTAATCAGATCAAGTTAATGAATACCTAATACTAAAGTCATTTCAAATAATCTATTTACTCTGAACTTCAAAGTACCTTTTTACTACTTTTCTTCTGTAATTCGTAATTGTTTTTATTAGATTTCAATTCAATCTTTGAAAATATCTCTATTAAAAATATCAATATCCTGTTCTTAAAATGGTTCCACGACAGCTCAACAATGTAGCGTTTCAATTGAAAAGTAATTAAAAGTCGTGTTTTTGTTTTAAATAGTTCTTAAACTAAGCTAACGTAACCTCATTAGTTTTTTTTAAAATGATAACTCCTTTAGCATCGTCGTGGTTTGAAACTCGATGAAACGAAAAACAGCGACACCAAAAAGAGGCAAACGCATACATCTATAGGATTTAGCGTGCGAGATAATAAGATAGTATAATCGGTCTCCTCTTTGTGCGGTGTTTCGTAGCCTCCACTCTACTTTAGTTTTCTGATCTTTTCTTTTAAGGTTTCACTTCTACCGCGTGAGAATTGCACACTTTGATATTTTTTTATCACCTTGAAGTTGTACTTGTTGAGTTGTTCGGTCACCTCTTAAAACACCTGTGGCACGAAATGTTTTTTACAGAAATCTAATTAACTTGGGAGTCTGAATTCTGAACGAATTATTTGTTTGTTGTAGCGATCATCCTTCCCTCCTTGATGACCAGTTCTCTCTATATGGTCTGAGACCAGCAGGCAGGGTGCCTCCGTACGATGGGCCAAGGTTGGTGCAACTTTTTATTCATATTGGTTTTCGTTCACTGAATATGTTAATATGTGCTGCGAATTACTGCTGCGAGTTATTGCGACCTTTAATTATAATATTATGTGCAATTTCAAAAGCGTGCGTGGAAACGTTCAATTGTACTTCATTCCTGTTATCCGTTCCGTTTTGCTATTTACTGCTGAGTGATTATTTTATTTTGAAACTTTTATAATTTTATTGTATTGCGTCTGTTTTTGAGCAATGAAAGGGAAAACAAACTATTTTCTCAAGTCGGGTTTCAGATTGAATCCCATTTGTCAGTTCTGCATATTCAAAAAAACACAATATTCAGAAAAAAAACTGTTGTTATTTTAATGTATTAAAAATAATCATCCATTAAGATGTATTATGCCAATTCAATTTTGTAAATATGGGCGAAAAATATAAACGTTAGGTGGAACTTTGCCGTAAAACTAGCCGTGTGTGAAATCAGAATCGTGGATTTGTTAAATCCTTATAGACACACAGACGCGAATTGCGGTGAGTACAGGGATTTATACCGACAAAATATTTTCATCAATACCTCAATTGAGGGGGTATAAAAGCAAAATCGCCCGTGTCCACCAATTCAAAATATTCACCATTTTCGCATTTTTAGATTTGTTTTTGTTCTAAAAACATATCTCTCAAATATATTTGGAATAGTGGAGGTTTGACAGTTCAACTCAGCTTGTTTCTTAATCTAAACATTTGTTAAAGGAGCGGTTAAGGTCATATTGAATTTGCAAAGTACTTAATGTTTTCTGACTCGTGATTGGTGCATTTCGAAAGTGACGCTTTTGAATCTCACCAAAATGGAAGAGAGGGGGTTTTATATTTGACCACCGTTTTAAAAGTCGTTTTTGAATGGCTTGGAGGCGTTTTAGCTTTGGTTTGAATATTGCATGGTGTAGAGTGTGGAGAGTGAGATGTAAATTAATAATCAATCATTAGGTCAAATGAACCAACTGTGGATGGTGGCGGTTTTGCTTTTAGACCCCTCAATTGCGAAATTTGAAGATACAGGACAAGGGGTTCTATCAGAAAGTACTTGCTTAAAAGTCATAAAATGCTTCTGTCCCCCTTTCCAATAAAGGTTCTATGGGCTACATTGGACATTTTCCTGTAATGTCATCCTATATACTCTATAACAGTGATGAGTCTATACACTCTCTAACAGTGAAGAGCAACCTGCGGTCAACGAGCCTTTTTCGTGCGTCCCACTCTCACTTCAAATTCAACGGTTTTTGTTCCGTTTTGCATAAGCGCTTAGCGGAAAACTTAAAAAAAGCCTTTCTTCAAAGTTTTGAATCAGCGGCTCAAAGTAATAAGCTTTTTCTTGCACTTACAAGAACATTCGTTGTTCGACCGTAATAATTGTAGAAAAAAATTCACCTTCGCAGGGCAGCTTTTTTGAAATCCATGTTTGATATTAAGGCGGTTTGTAAAATACAAACAATTTTGACAAAGTGTTACTTCACTTTCCGAACGATAAAAAATATCAGCATTCATTAGTTTAATGAAATATTTTTTGAGCGCACTTTAATGTTTAACAATTATACGAATCGATAGCATTTAATGAAATCTAGCATTTATAGTTATATTATTTAGTCTTGGAGATAAACAATTTTCACCGGCGACGCTTTGCTTTTTACGTTTTGTGATTTAAAAATAAAATGAAAAACCCATTATAGAAATTACAAATAGGCGGTGACACCACCGACTGCAAAGTAAAGCTTGTCAAGCTGTATGTACCCTACCACCCGCCAACGAATTGAAAGTGAATACATATATAAAAAGGTTGATCATCACTGCTCATATTTATTACGTCGCTTGGTTAAATTACAAAACTTTCTAAATTCGCAGTACAGAGGCCACCTTTTTCCTCCCAAATAACTGTAAAAACATTGTGTATATTTTCGTAGGCATGTGGTATGAAGTACAACTCTACGGAACCTGTTGGAGATATTCTGAATATAACACTTGCAATCATTTCCATTGGCACTCAATAACCGTGACCCAAAAAAATATATTATTTTGAGGACTGACACAACCTTAAATACATTTTTATCTTCAGATTGATGTGAAAAAACGAATAAAAAAAGGTTTTCAGAGATCTTAAAATATGTATATTTTAGAAGTTGGCATTTAATTATTGGCGATATTCAGCGATTCATGTATTTATTTTATTTCATTATCACAATACCTTACTTTAACAGAAAGAAGTGTTACAAATGATGAATAATGAAGGTCTCCAGGGAGTGTTAGATTTAGAACACTTTGTTTTGCCCTTTTGACCACTTAATTTATTTATTCGTGGTTGATAACAAGAAGTGTAGGTATACACAAACTTATTGATCAATATAATTCTCTCATCGACAAAGCTGATAATTAAAAAACAAGTTATTTGAATTTTAAAAAGCTTCTCGAACATCATTTATTGGAATTCCGTTTCGGTCTGAAAGCTGTTGAAATTTCAACATTCGAGAGTTTTTACTAAGGTAAATATATTGGTGCTCTATTTTTCTACGAAAATCAAATAAAATACTCCCTTTCGATCCTTCTCCAATACAACATTATTGCGAATATTTTCATTTGTCTTATTGCTGTACTATTCGTATGAACAACGCAACCTGATCAAAGAATATGTTTTTCCAAAACCCGAGTTAGGTTGGTGCCACACACAGAATGTACGGCGAGCGATATGCCGAAATACGCCAAGTCACATCTTTTATAGCTCCATCTATAACAGATGTGCCACACGTAGCTATAAAAGATGTGCCTTGGTTTATTTCGGTATATCGCTTGCCGTACATTTCCAATGGGAATATATGGCGTATTTTTTTTCTTTATTTCCGTCTTTGAACGGTTGCTCTGTTAACACGAACGAGTTTTTTTTAATTTTCATAATAAAATTTGTCAAGGTTGATATGCATGTTTTTGAGTAAAATTGATATAATCTTGTTATAATAATGTCGCTACGTCCATCGTAATTCAAATTTGGATAAGCATCTTAACAAAATCTTGATGACATGCATAACTGCCTTAGCATTATATTACTATGAACCATTGTATATTGTGTACCAAACTGTCTGTTATAAACATGTATTTAAATTTAATCTGCACTTTTCGATACTACACCAAATTGTATTAAAGGTAAAATAAAGTATTTCGGTAGATATTTTCACACTAGCCCTGGCTAATAAAATTAAATATAAAAAAAAGAGAGCCGATAAAGATATTTAATTTGGTCAGGCATCGAAGAGTGTATTATTTGTAGATTCATTTGGGATAAATGGAATCATTTTTTGAAACTTGCAAACAATTTGGTCTCTATAGACTCTGAAACACGCATTTGCCGTGAGTTTTGACGAGCTTTGATTCCTTTAATAATTTGGTGTAATGTTGATAATTGCAGATTAAATGCGCACAACGAAGAGGTTCAACAGCGAATGCGCGTAGAGCATATGGAACGTCAACTTGCCAACCTTACGGGGCTAGTGCAGAAGGCTCTGCAAACCCCCACAGCCGCCCCGCCCAGGGAGTTCATGCCGGTGGCTTCGCACTTCCGGACTACCCAAGGTTACCACTTATTTCTAACTCTGAACACTGACCACCCTTTAAACTCACTGTCACGCCTCGCCTTCAAGATCCACTGAAGGTAGCATTCATCCTCGCCTTGCTGGTTACAATGTACATAACACAAATCGTTAGACGTTACAGTCATAGTTAACATTTCTATGAACTCCACTGCCACTTTGCCTGGGTTTACAAATGAATCGACTTACGTGATTATTATGTGATTCAATACCCCTATTTTGGCAATATGTTTATTTTAGTCAAACCTCCTGGTAAGATCTTAATTGGCGGTCTTCTGTAAGTTTCCCAAAAACAGAAGCTTCTCATAAGGTACATATATACAAATATTGTCATTATGTTTTTGATATTCTGGCAATGTTCTGTCTATGCCAAAACTGGAGGCAAAGTGAAATTTAAAAAACTTGTTGCATTTTGAACAAAGCACCAAAAACAACGTCATTAGTATTAACTTTGAGTAATATCAGTCTATGAAGACATTTGAACGTGCAATTGAATGCAGTAACTAAGACCCTCGATATATTTGGTGGAAAGTGAAATTCACACATAAGAAAGTAACACCAGAGTCGATCACAGAAATCTTAAACGTTATTAATGAACTCGCAAAGCTTCATATTTTATTAAATATCTATAAATTTAGGTGTATTGCGTAATATTACCCATAAAGCGACTGTATTGTATTTTCTCATCTAGACGGATTTCATACAAATGTTACATCATGTTCTCACATACAAATTAACATATCCATGAAGACTTTATCAAATAAAAGAAAGTAAATTCCTTAACTCAGTTCTCACCTTCAGACGAGGAAAGCATTGAATCAATAATGAGCTTCATCACTTCAAACATTTCGTTTTCAATATCAAATAAAGAAAGCTTTGGAAATGAATCTGAATCCACTACTATGAAACATTACCCGCTGTCATGAAATAAACCCATTTTTTAAGTTTATAACATTCTCCAATTCAGGGCCAGTCGGTGTGCTAAAAACATCATCCAGTACCACGTCCTTAGTAGGTTTGTACATATTCTCACCAACGCTAATAATTTGTATTGCGCATAATATGAACATCGTACTTAACCCCTCGTGAAATACTCACGATCTGCTTGTACCAGAGTAATTAATGATCCCATAACCCTTAATTGCGAGGTATTAACGTAAACACGCTTAGAGTTTAGCCCCTACTGAGATTTAATCTTCCACTGATCATGTTGCATTCACCCAACCCTTAAACTCTTATTAGAAAATGCAGGAAATTCCATAATCCAGTACTACTGCAACTCTCCATTGGCTGGTTAGTAAGGGACTGGATAGATTTGGCTAAGTAATATTTCGAATTGATTAGTTATAATGAATTTTCATTTGAAGTACGTGTACCCCTCCTAAATGCATTGAAAATACCTCAAATTAATTTCTTCGCTGATTACTGTCTCAATTGCTTCAAATACAGCTGACCTAACGAACATTTTAATTTAATTATTTTCTTTATGTTTATACATTATTATTATAACAGATACATTCCTACTGTTAGAATACTTTAAATTCTTATAATATTAATTTGATTGGATCGCTATAGACATTTAGATGTAATAAAAGTTTTGTTACCTCCTGAATGTTTTCCTACAGCTTTGTGCTTTTTTAAAGAAATAATATATTTATAAGCTATACTTTGAAAATATTAACAGTTAAATTTTAATACAAAATACACATCACACATTATCATGCTGCTTTAGATCTATCATGTTTTTCAACTGCTATGAAAGTCGCCTGTGAAAAACGTAAATAAAATAAAACAATATTTTTAGTTGCAATTTATTATGATATTATTATAACATAATTTATTTCAGTTGCCATGATACTTATATTACTCTATTATAAATGAAATAAACAATCCTAAGATAATGACATTCTTGAATCGTTTCTATAAATGACATTAATGAGTAGGTTTATCCCTTTCGTTATAATATTGATATTCCCCAACATAATAATATGAATTGTTATTATTATTGTTTGTCAGTTAAAGTTATTATTTGACATTGCCAGCATTTTGCAATGTTACTTAAGTAGAGATGTTGGCTTCTTATTACATAATGCCCATGCTTCAGTTGTTAACATTTTTGAAAGCTAAATTATTGAAAAACATTTACCTCGTGCTTAGAATCTGTGGATCCCTTTCTGCGCACTGACCGACCTCCCAAGTTAGGCAAAGGTCGCTATCGTAAGTCCCTTTACCTATATTACCTACTTTATAACTTAATCGGTATTGTCTTGTTCAGTTCAGGTATATGTAAAGTCGTGCTTTCTTTATGTGCTTAACTTATAGTCATTTGAATGCTTCATGTAAATATCAGAAATATATAAATTCTATTGGCATGTAAAATGAGCTTTTTCAAAATTATTTTCTCCACTCTGATATTTTTGGTACTTTTATGATAACAACTTCTTCGAAAATTCTTTGATCATTCTTATCACTTAAATCAACGGATTAACTCTACTATCAATAATTACTTTTCACACATTAATGTAGATATATTATTTTTCATCTGGCGTTCATACATAATATCATACAATTTATTTGACAAAAATCTTAAAATTTCACAAAAGCTATTTCCTGTGGAGTGACCCAACTTGACGTTGAACCAAAAACTTTCAATCAATCAATAATTACCTAACCGTGCAATGTTATATGATTGAGATAATATTATTCAGCAGTGTGTTACAAGAACAACTGTAAAAACCAAATTAATATGCAGATTCATTTTTGCAAATTGTAATGGAAGTTAATTGAGGAATTAAAATCTGCTTTTCATTAAAGTAGATTAATGTCTTTTGTGCATTATTCAACTGAAACATTGAATTATTAAGTTAATTATAAAAGTTAGCACACCGTTAAACTGATTCTTCCCGACTCCATCACTCATTTCACTCTCCTCCCCCCATTGCATGATAATCTCTTCATAGATGTATTGCCATTATATTGACTACTGAGTAGGTACCATTCTTATGTAATCAACAAACTATTGACATAAATCACAACAATCCATGTATTCATACTTTTACTTTCGATGTTTGTGCTTTATTTCAGCATGCCTTTTGACTTTTGTGAGTAACCTACAGTTTATTTTTACTAATTGATTTTGCAGAGGAAAGACTAATAATTCCATAGCCTTACTATTATTTCAGTTACGTATTAGGATTACTTAAAGCATTTTTCATTTTATTCTTTCCATGATCTTCTCAATTTAAGTGTGATTAACTGTTTGATTTAAAGTTTTTTGTTTTACTAAATTGTTATCTACTGGACCTTCAGGATAGGCACTAATACTAACATTGTTATATTTATTTGATTATTACTAATACACACTTCAAGCTGATAATAATACTAACTGATGGCGTAAACTTTTTAAGCTTCTGATTGTTGGAAAACAAGTTGATTCATCGTAAATTTATTGATTTTGTAGCAAATATTTTAGCTGACACCAACCATTATTTTCTGTGAATTCGTGTGTATTTAGACAATTCTTCAGGTAAAAGTTGGAGAACTAATGCGTTGTATTTACAAATTATTCATACTTAGCCAAAAGTGATATCCGATGAAACCATAAACATGTATTGCAATAAGAGCGCACTTCGCAGAACATGGTAACAATACTAAATGAAAGTAGAAAAGCGTGGAGTTATTGGGAGATTCAATCCTTATAATATTATTGCCATAGACTTCATCTGCGGCTTACAAAAGTATTTACGACAAATAAATATATATTTTTATAATATACTCGATTCTATGTCTTTTTCTCGCTTTCAATCAGTTTTTTCTACAGTAAAAAAGGCTTCAAGAGTAAATAATATTTTATTACATAATATCAGCTCTCAGCTTTCTTTTAAAACTATATACATACTTGCTACTTTTTTATTATCTTCTGCATTTGAAATAACGTATTGCTTCCGTAAATGTCTGTTAAAGAATTGATATGATTTCCAGATAAGTCGGTCTCATTCGAGAAGTCAGTCTCGTTTAGTGATGAACCACCGGACATGAACTCCCCAAAACAACACTCGCCTCAGAATTCTGGTAAGTTTCGATCGGATTTCGAATATTTGACATCCACTGAGCAGAAATTCACTAAAACTGTGATTTATTCTTATTTGAATCAAAATAAGGGTCGTCAATTTACATTTTTTAGGCCTCAGACAGGCCAGTGAAATTTATTATCTGTTGAAGAAATTATATTTTTTTAAAGTTTGATTAATTCCTCCCAAGGAAAAGTTGAGCTTTCTCCGAGCTCCACAGCAAACTTCTATCGGTTTGGCACCAGTATCAACGCTAAAGTCTGTTGTACACACTCGCTTAATGTAATAGATACAAACGGAAGTGCTGCCATCTATAATATTCAAATATAACCATTGAACTTTTCATATTATAGTTTTTCACGGAAGCGGGTTTTTGCCTGCTAGTTGCCTTGAAAACAAATGTAACACAATTATTTTTTTCATATCAATAAATTGTAATACATATTCCATTTAATTATTTTATTGTTGGTTTCGAGGGTAAATTATTTAAATTTCAAGGAATTTAATATTCCATAATGTGAAACACTATAGAAATGTAACTTGAAATTTACCGTCTGCTTTGCATAATATCACTCAGCAGAATGATATTGATTTCGTATTTAAATGGTGAACTTTGTGGTTTTAAAACTAAAAACAATAATTATTATATGATATGGTTGGAGGAAAAATATTTATATTTCAGATTGAAAGAGCAGTTTTGAAATATTAAAGTTTATTTTTTTGTAGCACAAATAATGTTGTAAAGTATTTGCTATTATTTATTCTACCAATAACAGTTTTGCTTTTTGGTTAATCATTTCCAAGTCATACAGACTAGCGCCATCTACAAATGTTATTAAAAAACAACGCCTCTAAAAATCAGTGGTGGAAGGCTTACGTATTATTTCAATAGAGGGCAATAATATCGGTGTGTTTGCAAAGGATAATAAATATTTTCAAAACTGGATTTGTGTGCGAAAGGAACAATGTAAATTAATAATTATTATTTCTGTTTTTTTTTTCTCATTCTGATTGATTGATTCCTTATTTATTTTTAACATACTCTTTTGGGCTGGTTCTTCATACTAACATTTTAGGTATTATTTTGAAAATTTTAATAAAATGGTTTGGGAACTTGATAACTTTTATTATTTTTTATCTTCTGGTTGTTTTTAGGGTCGAATCGGTATTATTTTTGTTTACGTGATATTATTGGAAGAAATATTAGATTTTTTTTCAATTATAGTGGTAGAAGTATAAAAGTACTAACAGTAATATTTTGCTTTAATTAGCTGATACAAAACCACCGAAACCTGCTATCAAGTCTTCTACCCTTCCGCGGATGTCATCACAAGGTAGGTTCACACTTTGAAACGCATTATTTTATTTAAAAAAAAAAAAAGTACCTACTGCCCTCTTTCTCAAGCAAAATGTTGAATCTTCGCACGAATCAGGCAAACTCTTTAGCAGTAGTTTTGCTGTTTCTCTGTCCAGTTAATTATTAATTAACATTTTATAAAATAATCATTGTTTATTTGAAAGCCCTCAAAATAGGCATTGCATGTTACTGCAAAATATTACTACAAAAGGTGTCAGAATTAATTTTATTTACACAGGTATTAACAAAACATCGATTATGTTAGACCTATCATTATTTTTTAATACTTACACAAAAATGTAAAAAATAAATGAAGTCATAATATTGTTATCTTTTCATCGTAATAATTTTATTACTGTTTGATCCCAACTGACATATCCATATGTTATGTTAACATAATGTTTTTTAATGAAAACAGTATAATCTCATTTATTAATGTATTCAAAAAAAAAAGTTCACATTCAATCAGCAAACTTAATAGTGGTCCCATTTTCATATAAAATTTCACTATTATGTGGTATTTAATATCAATAGGATATAAATTTGGACAAATTAAGTATGTATGTACGCATGTATAACAGCGCTATATAAGTTATCCAAATTTATTATATTACTCGTGACGTATTTGAAGTAAAAATCAATGCATTATGTTTCAACTACTTCCACTTCTTGTGCGATCTGAATAAAATGTTTGAAAAAAGTGAACAATATGTCTGACCAACTTATCAAATTTATCAGCTTTTAAGCATATCAAAAGAGAACAGGTTGTAGATATAGCGATAAATTTAAAGGATTAAAAAAACTCAATTTAATGCCTGAGAACAACACTTTTATGAAATTGTTGATTCTGTATAACTTAATTAGATGAGAAACTATCTAAAATTTTAAATCTGTCACCCTTTTTTCCCTGTGATGTAGGCTATTTAAAACAACCATGTGTATCGTAGAATTTAAATTTTCATTCAGTAGTTTTAAAATGTAACAATATTTCGCTTGTGTACAGTGTTTCTTAATCACTTCAATTCCACAATAACCAAAATTTTTGTACATAGAGTAATTGGGGAAAATATGGGCCACTTTTTATCGCCTAGTTGGCTCTACACTAACACTACTATTACACACCAATAAAAGAAAATGCATGATTCAACTATAACATAAATTAGTAGTTTTGTGAACAATAGACTTCGCATAATAAAAATATTAAACAATCATTTCATTAACTTGCCAAATAATAAACATGACTTATACTTACATTCCATCATCAACTAGTTTAATAATATCATTGACTAAGTGGAAAAATACTTCTCCCAGAACGCGACCGCTTGAAGCCTGTCCCTCCACCGAAGCCGAAAGCCCTAGTGACTGTCACGGGCGTGGTTCCTACCGGTGTGGTCGCCATTCCGTCTCAACCTCTTGAGTATTTTGCTCATCTGCGACAACTGCATAGGAGATGCAAGGAGATTCGTTCTGAGGTGAGACTTTTGGTGTAACTAGTTTTTAAAAGTTTTCACGAGCTGTAATCATTTAATCTAATGCCAAGTGACCACTCTCCTGGCCCATTCACTTGTCCGGTGTTAAATTGCAAAAGTGATTGGCTTTTTTGATAAGAGAATGCACCCAGAGAAATATTAAAGTCTTGGTTCGATATTCATCCTGCTCATGCTGGCGGCATCCCACTAGCAGGACTCTTCTCAACAAACATAATATAAGGAAATCAATAAATGCAGTTCTCGTGACTCGTGTCAATGAGAATGAAAGCACCATGCAATGGATCCCTTATTATTTCAAGATTTGTTAGCACAAATTCTGACTCCAAAATTGAATACACAAATAAACATTTGCTTTGCTGTTGGATGAAAGGGGTTTCGGCCGGATGGCATCATCAAATCCTGAACCAGTCTAAAAATTCCCACCATTGTTAGTATGAGCGGGATGAATTCTGAACCAAGGCTTCATGCACTTCAAATGATATTGATTGCTTCGGAACATACATTCTAAACACTTTTGACACTTATAAGTGCTGAAGACTATTATAATTGTTTATATTTTGTCAAAAAATCTGCCAAAAAATTAAATGTCAAATCTGAAAAAAATTGAGGCAGGCCTCTGTCTAAAGCTTTAAGAAGTCTCACGAAGAAGAAGAAAATACTCTGTTTATTTACAATTTCTGTTTCTGTGATATTATTATTTGCAAAAATCATTATGAATGGATTGAGAATCTTAACAGCATTTAATGTCTTTCAAAAGCAATTTTAGTTCATATGTAATATTTCATTATCTTTTAATATTTTTCAGATGCGTAACTTGCGCCGGATGACTTTGGCCCAAGCCCACACTATGCGGGACCTGATTTGTGACACATTTGTCAAATTTAAAAATGCAACCATGAGCGGTGGGGACTTTAACTTCCATGAAGATTCTGTGAGTCCAGGATTGGTTAGCCGTCATCTTTTTTAACTAATATAATATGTACATACTTGCACACACACATACCGTAGTTAACTTTGGGGGGTGTTTCAACATCTCTCGATAAGCTGTCAATAAGCTATTCAATTGACATATATCCACCAACACTTATAATGCTGAACTCCAAAATAAAGTCCATGTTTACCTTTTGGTACTCTAACTGATTGGTATAGCGGCTGTATATTGAACAAGTTAGTCGAGATTTCTACCTATTACAAGTATTTTGTCAAAACATTTTATTGCAAGTTCATTGTTTATTATGTTGATTTAATGGATTTAATTGCCCAGTGAACCATTTATTGGAAAACCAACACCTCTGCCATAGGTCATTCTAAGTGGTTCGCCAAGTTTTGTTTTGGAGGAGTGCCCGGATTCATGGAATAAGGTTTGACCTTTCCAGCAGAACTCTTTCGGAACATCGCCTTGCACCTCATTGGGAGGGATGGATTCATCCACCCGTCTTTCCGGGACACCCTGGCCCCCAGATTCCTATCCACGTTTCATTCCTTTTTCTTTCTCAGAACTTCCTCTCCTGCCTATTCTAAAAAAGCCCTGCACGCAGCATTCCCTAAGATGACATAGACCCTGAGGGGACTTATTTTCCTCAGGACCTGAATAATTGAAGAAATTGGAGCAGCTGAAACACATCAAAAGGTGGCAGCTCTAAGAGCAGTTGCACAAGGTGACAGCTCTAAGAGCAGTTGCATACATTTTGGAAGTATTGGATGATATCATGGGAGAAGCAAGTTTTGATTTAGGGTGGGGAAAAAAATAAAAATCTAGGTAGGTACCGAAGAAAGTAGGCTTCTACAACATAAGCATGCTTTAGGCTCTGTGAATATGAATAATTATGAATGGAAGAAGGAAAAACCATCATATGCAGTGATGTAATAAAGGTCATGCATCGGCCAGCCAGGGTGGGGCAAATGCCTCACCTTGCCCCACCGTGCCTACGCCCATGGATGACATAGAGACATAGAGAACCAAAAATAAACACTCCACCGATTATGACGGAATTCTGTTGTTTTGCTGATTATGATGGCAAAGGCAGCAGATTGGAAAATGTTTTGAAAAAAGTTTTGCCAAATATATATGCCGAACACACTACATGTATATGAAAAAGTGTTATCTATGGTGAAATGTTCACCATTTTAAAGTTTTAGAATGGAGTTATGCTTAGGCTTTTCAAGAGGATGGTGAAATACCCCCTAAACTTTATGTACCTTAGATGATAATTCGGATGGTACTCTTGCACAGTTAAACCTACCGTAGTAAATTGCGGTACTTATTTTACTTGTTTAATTAATAGAATGAATAATATATGTATTCATAATGTAATCATTTTTATCTGTTAGCTCCGACTGGCTCAGGAGGAAGAAGACTACAAGCAAGAAATGCTGAAATTAGAAGCTGATTTGTGTGACTTGGAAAACACTGTTGAACATCTGAGGGGCAGCGTCATTCATAGGTATTATTTCTGGATTAATGATTTATTGAAATTTTGCACAGTAATTATCAGTTATTAAAACTTAATAAGTATACCTACCCACAAAACTTAATATACAAATAAAATTTAATCAAATTCCCATTTTCATGAAATTCATCTGTAGAAAATGAGGTGAGTTAAGTGAAAAGTTAGAATGAATTTTGGATTCAGGTACCTATTACTTAATTAAAGTGAAGAAGATAAAAATTGTCATGCAGTTAACCCGGTTATCGGAGAACGAAGAAAATATGAACTCTTTATTGTCTCCACCGAAACTACTTGATTAAATATAGTGTTTTCGGAACTCATTTTTAAAACGAGGCATACTTGATCGCAGTAGCATATAATTGGCAATAATTTAAATTCTTACACCCTTTATATAAATGAACTTACAAGAGTGAATTGGCAAACAGCAAAAAGTTTATATTTTTTAATTATTTCCTTCATCCAAATAAACACTCGTCTACAGATTGTAAATGTACAATCGTAAAACTAAGCATATTGTGTTTGTACATATGGACCAAGCACCATAGTGAGTAATATTGTAAAATTTCGGTCTGCCCTGTTGATACTTTGTGAAATTATTCTCATGTTTATTTTAATATTCTTTTACTGCCCCTGTTAATCCGCAACCTGATTAATGGGACCCTGGAAATTCTAGTGACTCTTCGGCGTGTGTATTGTGAGTGTTTTATAAACTTTGTAAAAACGGCTTCACGCATCGTAAGGTCACATTGATCACTTTAATAATCTTAGACTTTTTTTTGGTTTTTGAAAAAATTGAAGGACCAAGCTATATGTACAAGTAACTCTAGAATATTTCAAAAATTCTACGTACAGTTCATTAAAAAGGGGTTTTTTTGTTTACCGCATCTTTTAACTTATTGTATCATCGCATATACTGGCACTTTATGCATAGCATTGAACATTGCTACGGTGGGGAGATAGCATAATATCCTCGCCTTAGTTCGTATTTGTCCAACAGACTATTAGAAAATTTAACAGGAGAAGGTTTTCTTTCATTATTTCATGAAACATTATGGTAGGTGTTTAAGATAAAGCTATTTCGGTAAAGGTAAAGGTCTCATTAGTTTAAATAATTCTTAGTTGAGTGATTTACCATAATTTTTTAAACTTTATTTTTAACTAGCTGACCCGGCCACGCGTTGCTGTGGCTAATAAAACACTTTGTAAAATCCAACCTTTGTAACCACCGCCATCTTTGAGTTTATCGCGAAGAGATAGACAGATGCCGCGGATGACTTTAATTTATAATACGTAGAGATGGTGTGAAAGATGTGCTTAGGGTAACTAACGTATTTAAGATAATAAGGATTAACCCATCTGCTTGTTTAGGAATAAATACATCCCAAAACACGTAATCGCGTTATACTTTCATAAGACCAAAAACGTCCCGAGCGACCTTACATTTTAAAAGCTATATATCTCTCTTCTTCTCATGCAAACATATGTATTTTTTCTTTTAATCAGAAAGAGAACAAAATTATGCTTCTTATTGTCTTCAAAATATGGAAGCTATCTTGCACAGATATTTTACAATCTCGATCCAAAGTGACGGTTTCTGAATTTTCGCACGAAACTGAGGCTTCCGGATTGTGAGGTGCGAATATATTGAACCAAGCAGACGGGTTAATACTGTATCCGTCTAAATAACTTTCCAATTATCCCATTGTGCATGACCATTTCTTTAGAAAAATGGGTATAGTAAGCTATCCGTAAAAGATTGATGTTTGCCACCGCGGACTTTTTTGTAGATCAATAAAAGAGTAATATCCCACCAATTATCGTTATGTTTCGACCAATTTACACAAATCCTTGACAAATTACATACCTAAACCTTCCTCACGAATCACTCTATCTATTGGTGAAAACCGCATGAAAATCCGTTCAGTAGTTTTCGAGTTTATCGCGAACAGACAGACAGACGGCCCGGGGGACTTTACTTTATAATATGTAGAGATTTTAAAGTGGAGATTGAACAAATACTAAAATGGTCTGTTGGACAAATAAGAACTGAGGCGACGATATGTGCAAGCAAAAAAAGTTGGTTTCCAATCATCACCAAGACGGTCATATAAAGTTACATCCAAACTAGGATAGATATCGTAATACTATTATGTACTATCATATTCTATGACTTTGATAAATGAACGATCATCCCTTCTCTTCCTTGCTGTCAAAATTCTTCTGTTTTCAGAAGCTGAAATCGCAGTATCGATTGAAAATTTACAAATTAACTTTCTTTGGTCGCACATATATATGTCTGCTCTTCTACGCCCTTCAATATTTCGTAATAATAGGTAATAGCGGCAAAATTATAACCGGCTTTTAAGTATGACGTGTAAAGTGATAATGAAGTTTGGCCAACAGCAACCGGAAGACTCGCGTGAACATGCTGGATGTGGAGAGGATGGCGCTCATTCTGTCCAAGAGCAGCAAGACAGTGGCGGACCTGAAGGTGCGCTTCCCATCGCTGCATGAGGGCATGAAGGGCATGCTGGGAAACGAAATGGAAAAGGTAACAAGTACTTGATGTGCTAGAAAATTTCAATAATGGCAAGCAAAGTTACAGCATGTCACTGGTGCAATTCTGTACCCAATTTCCACTGGATGGACCCACCTGGACCCACTCTACGGTGTTCCAATATTGGGAGAAGGGATAGTTAGATTATCTGGCTTTGACTAGGCCAGTTTTTACCAACTTTTTCTCACCCACGGCACACCAAACTTCTTCCCAGAATTCTGCTGCACACAAAAAGTAATATGTTTTTTAAATAATAAGATGCACACAAATTTAACATTATTTTTAAATGTCTTAATGTACATGTATGCATACCTACATAAGAAAACGTTACCCATGCTTATCACAGGTTTTTTTCTTCAAATTGTGACCATTTCTCAAAAAAAGTCTTTCTTCATTTTCCCTTTAGACAGCGGATTTCAATGTAAAACAGGATTCATCAAATCATTACCAGTTTAGCCATCAACCCCAGGCTTTGCTCAGTTTCGGTCTAAGCGCTGCAAAATATTTGTTGTACTGCGCAAGGAACCTGTTCTGTGATTTTACTTTATTGTGTAGAAACTAGAGATGAAACGTATAGTTGTTTGGCCAGATACCGGATATCCGGCGAGCTGCGAGGCCGGATGGCTGGATATCCGGCGGCCGGATATTCGGCCCATTGTCTCGTTGCATGTCGTGACGAGTTTAGCGCCGCACTGGTGCTTTTTATGATTTTTAGTTCACTATAATGGTGATTGTGATTAGTTAATCATTTTAATTTAAGTTTTCGCTACTCTGGGAGGTTTTTGTAAGTTTTTACTAAAAGTTTTTAGTTTAGATATTTACTATTTATGTATTTATCATGAGAGTGAATATCTCAGAAGAAAATTTTAGTTTTTTGGAAGGCCTTATGACTTTTTTGTAACTTTTTCGACTTTAAATAATAGCCGTCGTAATTATAAGCCATTTTATTATTATTTACCTCACATAGATTAATGTATTGCATTTTATTATAGGAAATTGTCACAGTTTTTTAATATCCGGTATCCGGCTGGATATTGAGTTACTATCCGGTATCCGGCCTATCCGGCCTAAATTTACTATCCGGCCGGATACCGGATAGTTACCGGGTATCCTTTTCATCTCTAGTAGAAACAATTGAGAGAACGGACGAATCTAAGATTTTTTCTTCTTTCGCTACAGCGGCACACAGGTTGCGGAATACTGATTTAACCTGAATACTATAATAAATATTTTAGAGCATGTTTGTTCTTGGATAAATATATTTATTGAACATGATATTTGATTATTTCAATTCAATTATCAAAGTGGACCTTTTCCATTCAGTTTGAGATACCTTGAGATATTTTGACACGAATTTTCAAAACTCAAACATTTCAAGGTGGTGCGCGAGGAAAAGTTCCTGAAGGAAGAACCGGAGCGGCTGGAAATGGCTCTGCGTCGATGCAAAAAACTGACCGGGACTCTTGTCACATTGAAAAGGTAATTTATCCAAACTTTTGTATAACTTTAATGTTCAATGCTTAAACCCGGACATTGCGGACGCTAATCTAGACACTTGAATATGGTTGGTCTGTTTCTAGAGCGAGTGTCTATTATCATAGTGTTTGCGAACCGTAAAAACTTATAATACACTAACTTCCCTAGCCCACTAACAAGCAAAGCCTAGAAATGCCAGACTCTGTTATTCATAAACCATGCAACTCTAGACGCAGACGAAATATCATCACACAAGTTGTTCACATTTTTGTGTATCGTCTAGCCAATAACTAAATTATCAATTTATCTTCCACCTTATTGCACATAATAATTAATAATAAACTAGTCCCAGCCATGGCTCATACGGGCATCATCGACATTCATCGTCTTCTTTGTCACGTCTTTTTTTAAAACAAAAAAGGAGATACTAGAGAAGATAGTTCTAGTATCTCTAGATAGATCGTGATGGTACCACTTACGATCTCTTGCTGGAACTAGTATATGCATAAAATGAAAGCACCTCTTGAATTGGGGTATTTGTATTATAATGTTTTGCAGACTGGCCAGTGTACAAGAACAGCGCCTGCCCTGCGACGGGCGCATGTCCCCCGACCTGGACGACCTTGAGCTCGAGGACTTGCACCCCCATGAAAACACTCACAATAAGGTAAGACATCTCATCCAGCTTACCTTATTAGAACATCACCAAAGTAATTAATCAACTCAATTTAAAATTATAAAATAAATTTACATTACCGATTAGTATGTAATAAACATTGCAGGTAACTGAGCTTTTGCTAAATATAATTAATGCTTTTGTTTTAATTTTGAAAAAAAGTTACATGAAATCACGATTTATAATAATAAAAAATATATGTATGTGTTTTTAACAATGATTATTGTGTGTGTTAGATTATAATAAAAATAACATTATTTTAGGGTTACAAAAAGTTGAATAAATTCCATTAAGTAATAATTTTTTCATATGAATTATCAAAATGAAGTTCTTTATTAAAATTTTATTTCACATTTTGTGTGCACCACTGCTTTAACTCAGCAAATTTTATTTATATTTGCAGTGGTTTTTAGAGAAATTTATGCAAAAAAATTGCACAAATTAGTATAATAATAGAAATAAGGTAGGTCCCTGGAAGTATTATTACTTATCATAGAAAGGAGTTCATCAATTAAATTATACAAATTTTCCAATTGAAGTCTCTAACAATATGGAGGAAATATATGGGAGATTCTTGAATAGTAATATTTTGAACTTCCTTGTTTCATTATAAATCTACCTTCTGTATGAACCAAGGTTATTGTTATGTAGATATCTTTCTTAGATCGAAAATTCGCATTTTTTCATTGTGGAAAACCTTTTCAAAATTTATTTAATTATCACTCCTCTCCATTCATTTTTAGTTTTGATTTTTTGACATTAAAATAATTGATAAATTACACTGAAATGTAAAAATATTTATAATCATTATTTTAAATATTGCAGTAATATTTTAATGTCATCAAATCAATTGCATGTCTTTCTTGTTATTGATTTAAATAAATATTTTTCGTTGCTATTTTATATTGATTCTTCAAATATGTACTTCTTCTTAGTTTTGTTATTAAATATTATTACATTACTTACCTGATTTTAAATTTTTGTTCTTCAAATTTAAATTACATAGTTAATCAATATTTTTATAAATAGCACAGTTTATTAAAATTAGGAGTTTGAAACGCAATAAGCAAAAAAATTAAAATATACTTCGAAGTATTTAGGAAATCGGCGTTTTTTACGCTTTTAAAAACTTCACATAAACACACTACCATTACAGCACCATAATGTTTTTCTATAATTATACAAAAATGTTCAATATTTAAATACCTAACAATGATTATTTCATCAAATATTTTTCTACTAACAAAGTTAAATCAAACAATTCAAAAATGTGTCGTACAATCTAAAATGCATGGTTAATCAACTCACAAGTACACTAAGGGCCAGTTGTTTCACAAAACTTGAATAAAGCATCAAATTTAAAAGTTAATACTCAAGGTCGGTGAAGGTTCTATTCGAATTCTGTTATTTATCAAGTTCTGTGAAACAACTGGCCCATAATGGAATAATAAAAGAACTTGAGTAAAACTTTCGCAGAACTTGAATACTTATTGACTACTGTGAAACTTTGATGAACGATTGTTCAAGTTCTGTGAAACAACTGGCCTTAAGCAATCTAAACCACACCATTTCATGTGAATTGTAGTATCTCTGAATTCAAAAATTAAAATGTAACATTCACAGCATGGTACTTACTTTTCCTAGTTATTTTACACTAAAGTAGTTAGCAAGCTTCCAAGAATCTAAAGCATTAAATCAGTCACTCACTCGCCCAGAAGTTACACCCAGTCTCAGGAACTCATTGAACTAAGGGACAAACTTAACATGAACTAAGGAAGTCTTTATTTTATGGGCTTTTGTATTATTTCCTTAATTTTTACTTTTCCTTATGCCACCTTATTTTAAAACCAATTATATTTATTCCTGAATGATTCTACATATACGAATGTGTAGCATAATAATTTAAAACCCCTTAAAACCCTGGCACTCTATTTATTGTACAATTAAAATGAACAAAATGCCAATTTTCGTTATGTACCTACAATTAAATGGAAATTATATGTTTTTATTAAAATAGGTACAGAGATTGTTTTTCACTGAGCATCATATACTTATCTTAAAATATAAGAATGACTATGTAATATTATGTCTAAAAAAACTTTTACAATTTTAAAAGTACTATTTTCATCATTTTAACAAAGTTGATTCATTCTCATTACAATAGGTATCTGATATAAGAATGAATGAAATCATGTTCAAGAGAAGAACAGAGTTAGAATTTTTTTAAATGTCTTTAAGTTTTTTCGTACTAAAAATTATTTAAAAAAAACAGACTACTAATAGACTACTTTTATAGTTAAGTTTCAAAGATTAGGACTTTAAAAGATTAGGATGTTTAGGCCGCAGTCGCATGGCGTAACTTCGCACTTGTGGTGAGCTGAGAATGCTGGTGTTTCAATTATTGCTGCCTCACCAATTACGCTTGCATTATTAATGCTTAATATTATACTTATAAAGGATTTATCATTACTTTCACTGTTGGCGTTGAGCAAAATGTGCTGATAAGTAGTTTCAACAGATTCAATGACAATTGAATGTGACTGTGTTTTGCTCCTAACATGTAAAGTAAGGTTTGGATGCTCAGTACTCAGTGCTCAGAGCCCGGGGTTTGGGTGGAATGACCAAGCCGAATGATCAAGTTTCCCAGTTCCTTGGCTCTCACCAAGAGCTACTTTAAGCCATGTGATTGCGACTCATTCACTCAGAATTCTTGACTTGTGTGTATGATGGATTCTGTTATCATGAAGAATATTTTTTAAACATTCCGTTTTTGTTTTTTTGTTTCCTGTTTCCATTTGTCACCAGTATGGCTGGAAGTGGAGTGCCAATTTCAAGGAAGCCATTTCGGTTCATGAGTATATTAAATCTATATAATAATATTAAATATTTCTTTTCTTTTCATATAAACTTTTATTCATATCTATCACATTTTAATTTTTAAAGAACACCTTATAAAGCATATTCTAAATATATTTGGTATGAAAAATGTTTTTTTTTCTCTATTCTTGGACAGCTGTTGTCCAAAGGGTGCCTTTTTGAAAGTAGTGCTCTCTTTACATATCTATTCAATTATTCTTGATAATCCTTTTCTAGCTTTTTCAAATTCATCATCTTCTTTCACATTTTATTGCTTATTTTTATAAATTTATTTCTGTTTTTATATTTTACCAAATTAATATGCAAAATATCTCTTTTTAAAGCTTTTGAACAGACAATGGTCAAAATAATAAAAAAAAAATTAAGCACTTAAAAAAAAATACAAAATAAGTTGTTCCATTTTTTTTAAATACCGTGGTTTATCAATCAAATAATATACATATATTTTTAAAAATTTTAAATCTTTATCATACTTACTATACTTCAAATATTTTCTTTTGAAGGGCATCTTTCGGTCACAACCAAAATATATTTTGTAAATGATCTTTATTTGTTTATAAGTGTGTACTTCTTTACCTCTTTTTTTCAAATTGGCTGTTCCTTTTATCCTGCACAATTGCAATACCCATTTTATAGCTGTTCAGGTAATTGAAAGATGGACTTTGCTGACATTGATTATTCTCTAAACACTCATTCTCACATCAGATTGATTTCACAGCGCTGAATATGTACATGTATGTAAACTGGTATATGCAATTATTTACAATATTATATTACTAATTTCACGGTTAGCAAACACTTAAGAAATATTTCACATGGGGATATTTCATCGGCAGGAAAGAGTAGATACAATTTCGTGTTGGCAGCAAGGGAACATAAATATTGTTATATCTGCTACATAGAACATATGAAATAATGAGTATTGACCTATAATAATTGTTATGGCTGACCAAAATTACACAAAGCTTAACAGATAAAGCATGGTACGATGTCTTCACATCCAGGCACAAAGAACACGACGAATATTCATTTTAGAAAATGTGGTTACATTAATTTATTTGTTTCCTTCTCTGTTGGTATGGAAGTCGATTAGAACCCAGTGGGCTTTTAATAAATTATTCCTGCATTTATTAATTTAATACTACATAGTGCACTATTAGAAAACCTAATACAAATAATACGATTTAATATTCAACTTGGTTACTCTTATTTAGCAATACTTTAACCTTAACCATTACAGCTTTTAATTTAATCCCAAGTATTGATTTTTTTTGTTATACCAGTCTTTTCGACGTTTACCTGAATGTACAATTTTATTTATAATCTCTCTTTCAATTAGAACCTCTTATGAACGTTAAAACAGCTATAAAATAACGATATTGTACAAATTTGGTTAAAAAAAGTATCCTCTCAAAATTTACCCCTCGTGCTCCACTGACGGTAATTGGCAAATCCTAAATTATTAAACACATCCCTGACATTTTCAACACTACTTGTTAATGGTACGTTATATTATTATGTTTTTAAACATGATATTGACACACACAAGACAAAAAAAAACTCCACTTATTATGACAAAAATTGATTTTGTGAGAATTTTATCTGCCTTAGCTGCAGTGATAGTAACTTACCGTAGTGTCCAGTTCCTGTAAGATGATGTTATGTGACGTCAAAATCATTTTTAAGTCTACGAAAAAACCTTTAGCGGAAAAATACGATTATCAAAATTGTCTATAATTTATTTAGTTTAATTGTTACTCCTGCTTTCATGCAATTAATTTATTATGCAAATTCATAAGTCAACCATCATTATAAATACACAACCTCATATTGTGTTTAACCAATAAAGGTTTTTATCTTTCTAACTATATTGAAGAGCTTTTAATATTTAATAGGCTAGGCATGTTATGTATTCAAGTGGCATGGTATGCAATCTATGTAATTCCCATAAACCTTTTGTGTACAAAGCAGTGCTCCGCAACCTTTTATAACCCACGGCGCATCAAAGCTCTTTCCAGAATCCCGTGGCACTCCAAAAGTTAAAAATTGATTTATAATACTAGATTTAACATGATTAATTTTTTTTTCATAAATTTACAAGAATAACTTTACCTGGGTTTGGGGGCGTTCAAGTATTACGTAACACAATTTTTGAAGATTTTTGACCCCCCCTCCCCCCCATGTAACGCGCCGTAACGTTTTTCCATACCAACCCCCCCCCCACCCCCCTAAACGTTACATGGTTAACGCCCAAGTGAAAATTTTTACCTGAAAGTCACAATTAAGTACTGGAAAGTCGCTTGAATACCTTTTTCCTTGTTTCCTGGTAATAAATAAAACGAAAAGGATTGCCAAGTTGGAATATTTTAATTCCTTAGTTTTTTTTATCTAAATAAAGAAAAACATGTTACGTAACGCATTGTTCGAACCCCCCCCCCCGTTACGCACAGTAACGTTTCGCAAGACCCCCCTCCCCCCCCAAGTGCGTTACGTAATACTTGAACAGCCCGTTTACCGCTTTTTTTCTCAAAACAGGACACAAAAACTCTACGTCTGCCTCAAACAGGGGAACCTCCCAGTGAGATAGATGTGGAAAAACCATTTAAATATTTTTTTTTCAAGATTTTTATTACAAAGAATAAAAATAAATATTCACCTTCACAGTGGAAAAAAGAACATTTTCGCATTCTGACTATAGTTATTCTTCCAAAAAATCATTTGTATTTGCAAAGGCACTTTCTAATCCACAGAAAAAAAATATTGTGTAGGTACACACAGAAGTCGTATTTAGATAAAACATATGCTGAGTCACACTGCAAAAAACCTTTCTTACTTTACTTTCCGAATGCAAACTATTGGTGTTAGTTGATAAGTATTATGATTCAATCTTGCATTGATTTGCACACAACTTATTCTGTGGTTTAGACATTGTGTTCCTTTTCAAAACTTTTCCTTCTTTTACTCTGACCCGACGCCTTAGCAGTGGCCCATGCCTGCCATGCCATGGCATTCCAGTGTGTTGTGGCTCACCAGTGTGTCGATGCCTACCAGTGTGTCGTGGCACACCAGGGTATTGAGGCATACCAGTGTATCAAGGCACACCAGTGTATCAAGGCACACCAGTGTGTCGAGGCACACCAGTGTGAGGCACACCAGTGCATCGAGACCAGTGTGTCGAAGCACACCAGTGTGTCGAGGCACACCAGTGTATCGAGACACACCAGTGTGTCACAGCACACCCGTGTGTCGAGGGACACCAGTGTGTCGAGGCACACCAGTGTGTGAGGCTCACCAGTGTATCGAGGCACACCAGTGTATCAAGGCACACCAGTGTGTCGAGGCACACCAGTGTGTGAGGCTCACCAGTGTACCAAGGCACACCAGTGTATCAAGGCACACCAGTGTGTCGAGGCACACCAGTGTGAGGCACACCAGTGCATCGAGACCAGTGTGTCGAGGCACACCAGTGTGTGAGGCTCACCAGTGTATCAAGGCACACCAGTGTATCAAAGCACACCAGTGTGTCGAGGCACACCAGTGTATCGAGACACACCAGTGTGTCACAGCACACCCGTGTGTCGAGGTACACCAGTGTGTCGAGGCACACCAGTGTGTGAGGCTCACCAGTGTATCGAGGCACACCAGTGTGTGAGGCTCACCAGTGTATCGAGGCACATTATTGTACCGGTTGCGGATCACTTGCACATGTGCCGCTCATATTTAATTACAATGTTTACATAGAATCAAAATACTTACCATGTATATATTATTTAATACTTCGTTAGTTACATACTCTTTGTGTCTGTAGTTTTGTGTATTTAGTCTAAAAAAAAACTTTTCAAAATTATTTTATGTTTATTGGTTTGACTTTTATCCTCTAATATACAAAATATGTCAATAACAATAAGATTAACTCAGGAGACCTTTTCATTCAACTGAAGATTTTAATGTTATTACTCTTTGAATTATTAAATAATATTTAAAAATATGAACTGTTTTATTTTAATGTTGATATTTTCAGTCTTGATATTTCATCAATCTTATTTACACTTCCTGGTTCAAATAATATTCGTTAATATTTTATATATCTCTGAAATTTGTATAATAAGAATATTTGATTAGAAATATTATAAACTCCCAATTCGATCCAAAAACAGTAACAAGTTAAAATAATATTCAGCACAAAAAAAATTTAGGCAATCAACGAAAAAATCTAATATCACATTTGTTACGACTCAATCCCCAATTGGAATAAGTGCTTCAGTTCCCCCAAGCCCTTGTAGCGCCTTTAGTTTGTCTTGGTGTTTCTTTCATTCTAACCCACTGCATGCATTTTTTTCTTTTTCTTTTGCATTTTGTTGTTTCAGTAAGCCCCTAACAACAGCTGCTGGCGAATCTCCATACAAGAGTGGACGTAGCCACCAACTTGAGCTTTCCCTTTGCTAACTCTTCCATTTCCTCACATACATCTCCCCAGCACTACAGACTAAACAGTGACACATACACGACAAAAACTCGTTTTAAAGCTAAAATAATTTTTAATTTATTCATCATTCTGCGGCTCATTAGTACTTAGCCTTAAAATTAGCTGTTTTGGAATTAAAAAAATAGTTACCTTTAAATGAATTTAACATTAGTTGTTAAATTAACCCGCTATATTCCACAAGTTTCTAGATGAAAATGGTATCCTTAATTTAAAAAAAATAATGGTAGCTACCTATTAAGGCTTTAAATATAAATTGTTGTGCCTTTACATGTTGCCAAAAGCTTTAGGGTTATTTTTAATAAAACTGTAGCACAACGGATCTTTATAACTACATTTTATGTTATTTTTACATCGTTGTTATTTAATAAAACCTAGGTAATCTTAAGTTAAAAATTATTAATCTTTGAAATAAATTGTCACAGAGCAATGCTTTGATTGAACCCTAATCTTGCATTTGTGTATGGCAAATAAGCCGTATTTTAATACTTATTACATTTAAGATAGTTTTACACTAAGACACCAAGAGAAACGATTTCTAAATTGAATTAATTATGGAAATATTATACATATCCTGCCCACCCTTCCTTCACAACGTATTTCACTGAAATATTAAGTTCATCTTTAAATTTCAGCCTGGAATAAAATGAGGTAACTTTTTTTCAAATAATTTCACTTATTCCTTGACTCATCCGTACATAAAATCATCCCATCAACATAACATCATCAGAGCCATTTAACATTTTCTTTCAATTTACACAAGCATTTGAAAGTTTTTAATTATCACAAATATTGCTTTACTTTTGCAACTAACTCCTTTCTTTAAAGATGGGATTTGATTTGGTTGAATATACAATACACATTATTATCAATTTTTCACCAAACATTATGTTTATCTTCATTATTTATGCTTATCAATTGACCGCAGCTCACATTTTTGATTACTTTAATAAATAAGTTAATCGCGGAGACTTAATTCTGTTTGAGTAGCATTTATTGTGATACACAATCATAACAATCCCTGTAGATATTGGCAAATTAGAGTAGAATTGGGTTATTTACTTAATTTTGAATTGGAGCGCTTTGTTAATATTATATTTTGATGCCTTTTTGATTTATTCTTGATAACATTGAGCTTCATTGCCTTTGGCTTTGAAGAAATCGCATCCTGATATAATCTTGGTAAATACTTTTATTTGGTTATCCAGTTACTGATAATACGACATAATAATATAACACTTGTACAACTCAACACTTACACAAAGCACTAAGAGTAGGTACTAACATATATTATACGAGTAGAATACTAACTGCCATTGTTCATCCCCTTGTGTTATCCTCCGTGTTAGTTTCTTTGAAGTTGGCCCTTCCCTTGGTGTTTCCTTTTTAAATTGATGTGATCTTCAATCTCAATAGTGCTCGACACTTGATGAATCCTTTGTCAATCTCTTCCTAGAAACTGATCATTTTGTAGGATATTATGTATCTAAATGTTTTTTGGAAATACCGTGCTGGCTGTACGCGAGAACCTAGGTACATATATCACAATAATGTTTTTCTTTTCTAGATTGATTTTATATTGAAGCTGTGATGATTTGCTTATTTTTCCTCTGAATGCGTATGACAAATAATTAGGTATTTATTATATGTGTAACCCTTCCTTAAAATATGATATGTGACTGTGACGGAATGTTGACATGATCTATGTATCTATGTATAATATAATATAATATACCTGGTGGCTGGCTGTAGGCAGTCGAGCGGATCAGCGGGCACTACATGATATTTGTTCCAGGGGAGCGGTATGCGCGGGGTGGGGGAGCCAGGAGGGGTGGCGGGAGGAAGCGTCACCCCAGAGTCCGCCGAGCGCTCGGAGAACGCACTCGACGCTCTGCTAGACGAGCTGCAGACCTTCGCACGGCCGCCAGAGGGAGACGGCGAAGCCAGCGAGGGCGAGGGCGAGATGGTGTTGCTGCGGCGGCTGCGAGGACCCGCGTCGCCGGAGGCCTCCCCCGCGCCGGGCCCGCGCGCCGCGGCGGCCGCCAAGCCCCCAGTACCGGAGCGCAATCCTGAGCTGCTGCAGCTGGCCGCCCGGCGCGCGCCCCCGCCTCCGCCGCCGCGCACCTCCTCGCGCTCCCCGCTGGCGTCGCCGGCCGCCACCTACCCCGTGTCCCCCTCCAACTCCAGCTCCTGCGACTCGGTGGACTCGCAGGAGGGCGCCTCCCGAGCGCGCGCCGCCGTGCCCCGCCACGACCTGCTGGAGCTGCGCCACCAGGAGCTGCTGAAGAAGCAGAAGGCGCTGCAGGAACAGTATGCGCGCCTGCAGCAGATCCAGCGCGGCGGCAACTCTCTCACAGTGGTGCCTCCACCGGACCTGAAGAAGACGGGCAGCGAGAGTAACCTGGTGAGCCGCATGGGTCTTAGTATGAGCCCCGCACAACCCATGTCTGGCAGCCTCACCCACCTTGCCTCGCCGCGCCCCATGGAGGCCGAGGCTATAGATGGTGATCTTCCCCCCCCAGGGACGACAACCAGCAAAATCTATGAGACTGATATCCTGTGACCCCCCTCGGAAGCTAATCATCACTCTGTAGCCTTCGAAGCCTCCGATGCACAACTAATTTTTTAAATAAATATATTGTTAAACAGTGTAAACATTATAATATTGGAACAATTTATTGAATCACACTCTTTAAAGAGTGCTTTAGATTAGGTATAAACTTTAGACCCTGTATAATTAGATGTGACTTATTTATTGATTTCCTTTTATGGGGTTTTTTCATTTTGACCACCAAAATACTTGTCTCACACAAGCGCTATACTCCCATAGCTTCGCCAATTTCACTACATTGTTCATCTGATCTTGATGAAACAGGCCTAGTCATGAAACTTTAGCATTCGTGTGAGACCAGTGTTACACCGTCAAATATTAAAAAATATATATAATTCTTTCACCGAATCAAAGTCAAACTACTAAATGGTTGAAAAAAACCAGTTTCAAACCTTTGTCTATTATTAACCACATATATAATAAAATAGCAAGATCCAATTATTATTTTTTACTTTTGCAATAATTCAAAGTAAATATTAAACTCACATTTTTATTAGTCCTCACTTTAATAGATATTAATATTTGATCATTTCTTCTAATGACCTGCTCATATTACAACGATTATAAAATTTCAGATTTTTTTATTGAAGTACAATTTTTCATTTAATATCTAGAATTATAAATTCTCACAACTATGTTATATTTTAATTTGCAAGTATGTAATTTAAAGTTAGGTGATTATAATATGTAATTTACTATTATTTAACATGATTAGAGAGTGTGGGTAGATGAACACTTGTATTTCCACAGTGAAAAGTGTAAGAAAGTTAACCTATTCATTGAACTCAACAATTGCTTGGAATTTGAGACGTGGAGAAAGAAAAGTTAGCCTTTAATCATAGATTATTGTAGGTCTGCTGGACCTAACATAAAGTGATCTAAATCACTATTATGTCCGGTACAGTGGATTTGTATATTATAAACATTCTTCAAAGCAGGATAGTTTCTAGAATTTAATTAGCTACACATAATGTAATATCGACAAGCCCTGTGAAAAGTAATCTTCACCATTTGACAGGAACCAACAAAAGTTTCTTTGCTAAGTTTTGTCGTGAGCTGTCCTAAAATATGTTTTGTTATAAATATAAATAATATCACTATCTTGAAAAGATCTTCGATATTTGCTCCTAACCCAGACAAGATTACACAAGGTTCGCCAATATTATAATATTAAGGTACATATTTTCTTATTTTTGGTTATAATATTAGATAAGTAGGGTTCAATGCATAAAACATGATTGACAAGGTTCCTACCTACCAAAATGTATGATAATCTCTTTAACTTATGGATTTGATTCATTTCGGTAGGAAGGTATAGGTATATCCATTTTGTGTATAGCTTGCTACATATATATATGTTATAAGCAGGATAATAAAATCTTATGATGTATTAAACAATAGTTAAAATGACTGTACATTATTAACAAACGAGTTTTCAAATGATTAGGTATAATAATGATGCTGTACGTTTTGTTTGAAGATGTAATCATTTTTTACCATTTGTCGTAATGAAATCAATTATTTTCCTATTACACGGTAAATCATAGTAGTATATACTTACATTTATAAATCATCAAATTAATTGAATTAACCATTGAATTAAAACATAAATTTGAAAATAATTTGGAAATCCACACAAATATTCAAAAATGCAACACTCGCTAAAAGAGTTTTAGAATTAATAGATAAGCTGTATTACCTTTTTTTTATTTGATAGCACATTTGAAAGATTTTTCACAATGTTTTGGTTGGAAAACATTTTTGGTTTCATAAAACATTATTGAAATTTTGCAAATTTGAATTCAATGTATCCTTTAGAATAGTAATTTCGTATTTTAATAACATCTGAAGATTGGCCATCGAGGGTTAAAATGGAATGATATATTTAATTGTTATTATTGCAAAAACTTTAACCTCTAGTACATTTTACACAATTATAAAATACAATACTATATTGTTTTATTCATTTTTTGATTTGCGGTGGCCTATTAAGAATGAATGAGATATAGTTGAATATTTTTGGAGGGATGTTCAATTATTATGCACGTACTATCATGATGTTGGATCTAGGTATGAATATTTTAAACCTTTGAAGAGATGCTGTTCTCAAAATAAATATCTTTTGCACTTTGCTTTTTTAGTTCTTTCGCACATAGTGTTATTAATCAATTGTGCTTAATTAGGTACTTAGTATTAAAACGTATATGTACTACTATTAAATTAAATGATTATCTTGCCGGAGTAAAGTATTACATAAGAAACCGAAACATACGAAACGCTATTGTAAATGACTTTCGTGATTGGTTTCATGTTCACAACATGTATTTTGAATGAAGACTAATGTTGCCAAATTAAAAATAATTAAAACATTTGGAAACAAAAATTAATCATTTTAATGTATTAATGTAATCACTTAAATTAAGATAAAATTTGTATGGTGCAATTTTTTGCATTTTTCTTGGCGGCATATTTATTTTGTTAAATTTATTTTGTATATGGAGCTTCTCTCAACTAATGACCAGGTTTAATCATTGAAAGGTGTAAAGATAAGTTCAGTTTTAACGGATAAAGGAGCTATCAAGTTCATTAATTTACAGAAGATGCTAATACGTCTCGAATCCTGAATCAATTCAGAGCAGAGAACACTGAATTGTATGATGTAGAAACAAACAATGCGTGGAATTCCACTAAAGCGGAGTGGACACTAAAGCCTGCTTGTCAGTTCCGGATTTAGGTTTCAATAAGTGTATTCCTGTATGTTATTATTGATTCAGAGTGCAGGAACAAATAATGCTTCACCACAATTAATTAACCCTTAACTGGTGAATTAGAAAGGAAAGATATAGAAAAAAAGTGATGTGCCTAGAAGTCAGTGAAAAGTCATGTTTTCATTGTTCAGAATGATACTGAATAAAATTTCGATACAAAAATATTTGGAAATGAGAGCGTATTTGTTTTGTCTGAAATATAATACGACGGGGTGAGTGCACTTTCCCTTTGTATATAAAACAAATATGAACTTCTTGTTGAATGAATTAAGCACCGAGCACTAAACTTTTAATAGGAATTTGTGTATCCATAATATAGAAAAGTTTTCTTGAGTAGATACCATATAATATTATGAATATTGATGTTTACTGTATCGATGTTGAATATCATAAAAAAACAAAAAAATCAAATTCAAATATCTAAATGTTCTCACTTAAATTTATCAGCTAAGGGTTGATTTTAATGTTATAAACTCATGAATTATCTACACAAGTATAATGTAACCAAATTGTAATGAAAATATCAAATACCTAACCGAAAATAATAAAAAAATGTAAACCACTTCGTATCGTTACCAATACTGTGTAAAAAATATTTTGTCTGAAATTCATATATAAATATGCTGCTTTTATTCACATTCGAAAACAGTCTCATAGTATCAGGAAGAATACTTAAAAAATTGTGTCAAACAACCAATTTTGAAAAGCTTTATAATTTAAAGAATGGCGAGGTTTGTATATAATTGGACGAAGAAAGGGGACTTTGCTACTGGAGCAGTTTGTAACACAATGGCCTATTTTGAAATAGGCGAGAGGGGAAATGGGTTGATGACTTCTATTTACAAAATTGAAGGAATGTAAAGAATAATAAGGATAAAGTAGACACTGTTAAAAAAAACTTTTCTCACTTAAAAATACAAAATCTGTTTTGTTTTTGTTGGTCTCAATATGCGATTCGATCAATTAGATTTTTTAAAATAACTTCATTAATCTTTATCAATTCATTAAATATATTCGCAAAATTCAGGGGTTGAAAATGCGTAAAATACATTTAATAAAAATGCATTTGATTTGATTTGAAATGGCGAGGAAGAGTAAAACAAGTTCAAATCGGGGAGGTTTACTGGTTCACTGATCTGACCAGAAACTTACGATCCGAGATGGAGAAGAAATAATTTGTAGGCCACCGAACATTTCGAACTGGGTTCATTAAGTCATAGTGACGACCCCTGATGAAGTGTAACTGACGCATCTGAAAATGCTTGATCCAAACTGGGGTTTAACATTTTCACTCACCTCTAAATTCTGATAAATTATTTTTGTAAGCAGCATATTTCTTTCAATATGGTATTAATATTATCATTGCAATTATAATTGTCTATATAAATAATCAAAATATCTTAATGGATAATAAACATGAAAATAATATAACAGGTATTTTTCTTGAACATCACTTATCCCAAACTCCCTTGTAAACTGATATTGAAGATTTAGGAGTACAGTACAATCTCACTAATCCCGCACTATTAAAAACCATAGGGTGCCGGATTATTGGATTGTTCGGATTACTGGATTATAGAGAAAAATCATAATAAATAAAACAAAGCATTTCATAAAGAGAATTTACACACTATTCACACTTCAAAACAACAGGTAAATATGTATCCACGTGCACATGAGTAGAGGGGCGAGGGAGGCGCGGGCGGAGGGTGCCGGATTATTGGACGTTTCGGTCTATTGAAGTGCCGGATTAGTGAAATTGCACTGTACTTTTAACATTGTATTATTATTATTTTTTTTACATTAGCTCCACACAGGAGGCTCTGAAGAAAATAATTCCATGTAAGATGAGTGGAAGATACTCTTAGTATCGCCCTGGTGTAAGACCACCATTCAGAATTGAAACGTTGCTTGAAATGGCCTTGGCCGTGTTTGGTGACCAGATCTGAATAGCCAGGTACTTCACCTTCCTCTCCCCAATCTCCTTTCCCTCCCCACTACCTTCAGCCTTATAACATACCCCAATTGGGGATGCTATTGTCTCAATGGCTCCAGACGGGAGCAGCTGAGACTCTTGTAAGATATTACTATAAAAAAAATTTAAAAGTCATCTTTAGGGATGATTCTATGTGGAGGATCTTTTTAAGAAAGGAAGGAGAGGAAGTTCTGAGGAGGAAAAGGGCATGGGGGGTAGGTAGGAATCTGGGGGTCAGTGATTCCAGGAGTGACTGAATGAATCCAAACCTCCCACTGCGGTGCAAGGCGATGTTCCAAGAGAGTATGGTTGGAGAAGTCAAAGGGACTCCCTCAACCATTCTCTCCCGATCCGGCCTGCCATGCAGCTGGTGGGCAAACGCATCCGCCGCCAAGACCCGGACAAACCTCACCCCATGAACCCGGGCACCCCTACTAAGTCACCAAACATAGCGAACCACTTAGGGTGGCTTATGGCAGAGGTGTTGGTTATCCAATAAATGGTTCCCGGGGCGGCGGTACCCATACACGCCTCTTAAAAAAATAATAATTTGAAAATGGAATTGCAGGTTGGAATCCTCAAAAATGTTTTGCAATATATGTGCATGTATGGCTATTGGCAAATAGGTAAAGACTTTACTGTATTTGGGATTTAGATAGGTTTAGCCAATGTAGCGTTTTTGACAACACTTTGGCCAGTTTTAGAGTTATTGAGCGTCCGCTGGCCAAAATGTGGCCAAGAGATATTTTTAAACATTTATTGGAATTATTTCAAAAGTTCCCGCGCATTATGATCTTCATGTAATCACAAGATAACTTAGCAGTTTCTCTTTTTTAACAAGAGATGTCTCGCATCCCTTCTGAATTAATCTGAATTATCTGTTATTATATTATTGACATTCCGCGAACCGAAATTATTGAAATATTTTTTCTTAAAAATAATTGATCACCTGAGATTATCAACTAGGCTATATAACACTCAGAAGTCATAATATTTAATATCGTCCAAATAGGCGCTACGTACCTACGGCATTTTTAAAAGTATAATAACCTACGGTGAATTCCGTCGTTTACAAATTAACGACTTTTTAATACTTAATTTTATATGGATCGGTCAGATATAGACGCATTCAATGCTTTAGACTTAGACCACACAACTGAAGTAAAACTTCTGCTCCATCTATATGATAGGAAGAGAGAAAGAAAATGTGCGCGCGCACTGCTCTCTCTTGCTCCTACAGTGTGACACAGACAATAGGCCTGCACTGTGTAACGTAACTGGCTATGAGAGAAAGAGAGAAAGAAAATGTGTGCCCCTACAGTAATTAATACGAAACGTAACTCTCCCTTTTTCGATCTTCACTTACTAATATCTCCCTCTCAACAACCGCTCGCCTCGCTTTTCGTAACGCTCTCGTCACGCATTCGCCAGCTTACTCTCCAAGTCAAGCGTGCGTAAAGAGTAATAATAGTAGAACGCTCCAGTGTCCAAAATCCTTAATTTCATGGTTACAATATATTGGATAGGTACAGCACAGAAACATTGACATGTGAATGCAATAAAATATAAAATATTATTATTGTAAGTAAAGAAATCGAACCGGAAACATTTGACCACTATTGACCTGCCAATAAACATATTACTATGGTGGATGTCTATCGGCAAAATCACCCAAAACAGAAGTGTACAACTACTCCCACTGGTCGGAATTGACAAGTGATTCCGGTCGCTTTATATGACATATATATACACTTTGACTTTTGAAATACGGGCGTACAGAGCTCCGGGCCAATGAGGCCCCTTTCTCTTTCATCATGAGTTTAGTAAGGTTGTAGAATAAATATATATACATATACACAGGGCAAACAAACAAAAACACATGAACTGTACCAAAATAAGTTTTTTCTCACCAAATTTTTTCAAGTGAAAACTTCTTTAGCACCGTTCTGATTTGAAACCCGATGAAACGATAAAGCGACACTAAAAATAAACAAACACGTATATCTTTAGGATTTAGCCTGCGAGAGAATGAGATAATAATCGATCTCCTCTTTGTGCGATGCTTCGTAGCCTCTCCACTCTTGTCTACTTCAGTTTTCTGAAGATTTTACTTCTACCGCGTGTGAACTGCACACTTATTTTTTAATACAAATATCCACACAGGAGGACCCGAGGAAAAAAAATCCTCAGAGCTTTTGTTATCTTTAGGGATGCTGTGAGAAGGGTCTTTTTAGGGAAAGGAAGGATAGGAAGTTCTGGGAAGGAAAAAGGTGTGAGGGTTGGGTAGGAATCTGGGAGTAATTGTGTCTAGGAGTGGCGGATATAAATATGAATCGACCACTCCCACCGCAAGGCGATGGGTCGAGAGAGTCCCGCTGGAGAGGTTTAAGTTAGGTCTCTCTTAACTTCCGGATCCGGCCTAGCATGCAGAGACCTAGACAAACCTCACCCCACGAACCCGGGCACCTCTGCTAAGTCACCAAACGTAGCGAACCACTTCGGTGGCAGGGATGTTGATTATCCAATAAATGGTTCCCGGGGCGGGGGTATCCCTTTCCGCCTCCCATAAATAAAACATGTCTTAAAAAACTCAAGCCATTAGAATTAGGGGGTTCCCGAACTTTTTCGGCCACGGAATCCTAAGAAGTAATTTGGATGCTGGCGGAACCCCGGCGAGGAAAAATTCTTCTAAATGATTTGTTTTTTTGTTTTTGAATCTTTATTTAGATGTAAGCAAATTTTAGTAGGAAAAATATAAAAAAAACACAATTTAAGAGATACAGTTACATTTACAAATAGGTTTGAAAAATACAACGGATAACTTTTTAAGAAAAACAGATAACTTGGTTTAGGGTGACTGAAATAAAATTGGTGAGTATGTTCGTCTTCAAATCAGAAACTATTTTTTATATACAAAGCATATTTGTCCTACGAAAAGTGCTAAGGCTTGAGGCTTCCTTTTCGGTATTTGGTAGGTTATTATCTTCATATGTCTATGGTTATTATAAAGTTTTTGCCCTTTATAAAACACGCTGTTTTGTGTGCACGAAAGTTTAGTTTTGGGAAGCCTAAAATCTCTGCGTCTTCTCGTAGGATAATTATGAACATTTTCATGGTACATAATATTACTTTGCAGATACGAGAGCATATTATTTTGAAGCCGGCATTGTTAACGTGTTACGTATTATATGTGTCCTAATCAGTGGCGTAGAGAGATAAGCTGTTAGAAGTGAATTATGGACTTTTCTACGAGTCCGTAGTAAGCTATTTTTTTCCAAACTTCTGAAGAAATTTAATTCATCAAACATCGAAAATATTCCTAGAGTAGGTTATTGATTTTCAGTTGAAATTATTCTGTAAATACGGTTCAGTGTTTTTCTGTTTAGTGAAATCCCATTAAGTCAAGTGAGTCAAGTCGATCGTAAGGATTGTATCGATACCGTTCGATAACTTCTCATCGTTCCCTAACATGACTGTAGATCGCCAACGAATATTTAACAGTTCACAATCACTAAGTGTCCTTAATATGCATTTGACGTCAACTGGTTTTGTGCGTTAGCGATCTGCACTTGTCCTAGGGAACGATGAGAAGTTACCGAAAGTTATCGGTACAATCCTTATCGATCGATCGTGCTAGGAGACCAGATAGGGGGTACACTTTTACATAAACTGCATACTCAACTGAAATTTTGATTTTTGAAGTGAAACTTCTTTAGCGCCGTCAGTGACTTCGGGTGAAAGAGAAATGCGTCACAACTAAGTTCTACACAAATACTCGGTTCTAATATAATGCTGTAAATTCGCACCTCGGCGCGTGCCTTCCATAGCGTAGTTGGCAAGGTGCCTGACAAGTCTCAGCGGCCAGGGAGGCAGATATCAAGCGAACGGGGGTTCGAATCCTACGAAATCCAAAAAAAGCAAATTTGTTTTGTGAAATCAATATCCAACCTTAAAACCACTTAAAAAAAACAACCAAAATAAAAGAAAGCGACATCTAGCGACTTTCTAGTTTCACTTCTACCGCGTGTGAATTACACACTCTGATTTTTTTTTAGTAATAACTGAACGATCCGTATACATAATTATTTCATTTGATGGCTTGTTTTAATTACACGCCCTAATGGGCTTTAACATTCAATTTTATAAGTTGTTTGTATCACTGTATTGTTTAAGAAGGTACAACCAGAGAAAATCAGAAATATGTAATTTTTAAATCAGATTTTAGACGTATTGACTCTTTCCCACAAAAAATTATAATTAGATTTCGAAAGATTGTTCTTTTATCTAGTAAACGCATAATTTAAATTTTGAGAAAAAATGTTTGTTTTTAGTATAATAAAGTTATACCATAGGTGGTTGGCAGATTTGTTAAATTTTCAAAAAAGATTTTGCATTATACAACACCTATTTCAAATCATATAATCATGCAGTAAAATAAATCAATACATTTTCTGGGAAACGCGTGTTTCAGAATTTTAATTATATTTTAAATAAAATCATTTAAAAATATATAAGTACATGTGTTTCTTGACGAAAATTGGTACGTTTGTGTACGCATTTGTGCACTTACAAACAAATATACTTCAGATTTTTTTATATTCTTATTTTTCTAAGACATTGAAAAATGATAAATACTTATGATAAAAAAATAATTACAAAAAGGACATAGATTTAATAGTTTTGTCGTCACGCCTTTCAGCATTTTTGGATGTAGGTATAAATTATAGCAAATTTGGAATGAAATAAAATCGATATTGAGTTATAATTTTAAAAAGCTGGTACGGAGAATAATTAATCTTTCTCATTGGAACCGTGGATTTTCGATTTTCGGCCGCTGGCTGGTTAAACGCCCTTAAGATATAAAACGATAAAGAAAACGTAATATAATGACAAAATGTAACAATAAAAGCATAAAATAAAATTTATTAAAAAAAATGTGAACAGAGACTAAGATTCCACACATAAATAAATATTCAAAATAACAAAAATAGTAGGAAGCAAGTATATATACGTCTATTTGTGTCTAGACTCTAGACTCTAGATAAATAAAAGTATTGGAATAATAAATAATTTCATATCTCAACCAATAAAATCAAAGCGGTCAATGAGCGCAGGTGCGTCATTGATGCGTCATTTCCGTTTCATCCGATTTATAAATCACAACGGAGCTAAAGAAGTTTAACTTAAAAAATAAACCTCTCAAAGGAATTCAAGCAGCCATTTACGGAGGGTATTTCACCGTCTCCCGTCTCCAGAGGGCCATCAGGGGGGACTCCATCCAGGCAGTCATGGTGGAGACGATCGCATTCTTCGATTGGCGGAGAAGTTTATGTACCTAATTGTATGGGACATTTTATCCAGGAGGTAATTATAATCTATAGTTTATACACCTCAGGAACCTATGTTGAATCTTTTCAATGTTATCGAAATGAATATTGAAGAAGGGAGACCAAGTACATAAAATGGGCATGTTGCCCACAAATTTAACTACATGCATGATTTAAATAGCATAAAACATAACAGAAATTATAACAAAAATACTAACAAAAAAAAAATAACGAGTAGACCATACGACTGAAGTAAAACTTCTTTAGCTCCATCTATATTCTATGTGATAGGAAGAGAAAAAGAAAATATGCGCGCGTACTGCTCTCTTTTGCTCCTACAGTGTGATACAGACAATAGGTTTGCACTGTGTCTTAGATATACGCAAAGTAACTGGCTATGAGATAAAGAGAGAAAGAAAATGTGTGCTCACACCTCTCTCTCTTGCCCCTACAGTAATATACAAAACGCAACTCTCTCTTTCTATCTTCACTAACTTATATCTCCCTCTCAAATACCGTTCGCCTCGCATTTCGTAACGCTCTCGTCACGCATTCACCAGCTTACTCTCCAAGTCAAGCATGAGTGAATAAGTGAATGTGAACAAGAAAAAGTGAATGACAAGAAACAAGAATGACTAAAAGGTGATGACAAAAATATCACCAACAATTTATTATTGGCACCTGTGCTGATGGGACAATGATTTAGTAGGTACAATATTGCCTGTCTTTGAATAAAGGGCTTCATCACAATAGCGACCAACCGTATTATTCCTTTCTTGATATTATCACTCTTCCAGGTGTTTTCTGTTCAGTGCATTCAGTTGAAATATAAAAAAACCAATAAACATGTTTAACTGTTGCAAATTGAGATGTATTTTTTGCGGAATTGTGGTAATGAATAATTGCATTGAATAATGCTGGTAGGCAGTTGCATCACAGGGGGCGGATCACGCGGAGAGGAAGGCAATTAATTTCACGCGTTTCCTCCAAAATCGCATGCGAGCAAACAATAATACTTCTTAAGCGGGTAATTAACACAACACCGAGACACACCACATTTGGGTGAGCACGCGAATATTCGAAATTCTGATACTGATGAGCACACATGTTTATTTCGTTTTTTTTTATTATTTATATTTTTTTTTATTTTGAATGCATTCGATTTCAAATTGCCAGCTATTCATTATTTGAAATCGGGATAATTATCATCATGATGGTTTTTGTTGCTGCTTCGGAGTACGACCAAAAAACTTCCAAGCACGACCAAAAAAATTTTTCGCCCGGATTCGTTGATATGGGTAAGACGTTTTAAGAGCATCTTAATTTTATAAAATACTAGCTGATCCGGATAACTTCGTACCGCATCAGAATCAATAATTGTTGTGTTAACTTATTAGTTGAGTTAAATTCAGTTTTTTGTTTAGTTAAAAATTACGCAATGAAACAATATTATCCGTGTTTTGTTTTTGTCAGTATCAGAGATGGCGTTGTGTCCGGATTTATATTTTTTGTGATTTTCTTACTTTTTCACTTACTTACGGAAATTGCGTTCCATTTTCTTTTTACGTGTGAGGGAGATTTATTATAATTATTGTATTTTTCCTGTAGAGGGGTGCAGACATACGTTCACCGTATTTCCCATTTTCGACTATTGACATTTAGTGAGTAAGAAAGAGGGGCAGTATTATATGTTTAAGAACAAAATTTGAGGTTTTTGATTTTTTGGAATTCTATACTTTTCACAATATTCCTGCAGCTCTTTCAAAAGATGAGAATTAGTTCGATACAAAATGAAAGAGGAAAAGAATTTTCTACATAACTTTTTTTTCGTTAAATTTTCCTATGTTTTAATAGCTATTCTGCTCTTCGGGGCGAAGACAAATCCAATAAATCAAATACAATAAAAATCGGTCCAGCCGTTCTAGAGTTATAAATGATGTAACTAACCCGACTTTGTTTTGTATATTAAAGATAAAGAAGATGTAGTAATTATAGTACTCGTAACTTTAGATAAATATAAACTGAGAGAAGAAACAGGGAAAACATAGTCAAAGGTGAAAAGTAATGGAAAGTAAATAGTAAATCGTCACATCAGTTGGACAGGGACGACATTTTTTTCAAAGATGACCTTTGAAAGTAAAACCGTTTCTTTGAGGTCAAAGGTCTCAACCATTTTTTTCCGATTTGGCCTTTCTTGATCTGGGATCTTTCCCGATACGGCCCACCACGCAGTAGGTTAGACCTAGACAAACTTCACCCCATGAACCCGGGCACCCCTACTAAGTCACCAAACGTAGGGAGCCACTTAAGGTGACCTATGGCAGTGTTGGTTATTTAATACATAAACAAATAAATCCAGCGATACCAATACCTGCCTCCCAAATTGATATTATACGAAATAAACCACATAGTTATTATTAATTTTCTAAACATGGCCGTACTGAGAATATTCAGATTTCTTACCGGCTTTCCGCTAGTGATCAACTAGTTGGATAATATTCAAACAAATTTTAAAAGTACGTGTTATCAAATGGTACAATGTTTTTTAAGTGAAAATTTCTTTAGCCCCGTTACGATTTTAAACTAAAACAATCTCAACCAACATAGAACCAAGGAGCCTTGAAAAGTGAGGTCATAATTAAAAGCCGCCAATGAGCGCAGACCAGTGTCATTTCCGTTACATATCTCAACCAATAGGAGCCTTGGTAGGAGTTTGATACTTCGCAGGTGGTGTATGCGTCATTTCCATTTCATCCGAATTCAGAATCACAACGGGGCTATAGAAGTTTCACTTAAAAAATAGCGTCACTAAAAATAGACTAACACATACGTCTATAGGATTTAGCCTGCAAGAGAATAAGATAGCCTCCCCACTCTTCTTTACTTTGGTTTTATGAAGGTTTTAATTCTACCGCGTGTGGTCTGCATGCATTTTTTTAATTTGATTAAAAAGGGTATAGCACAGTGCAACTAGTCCACGAATGGCCGTGAGTCACCGTTGAAGTGTAAACAACGCTGTGTTTTAGTTACGGTTGCCTGAATTTCGAAAACCATTTTTTAGGTGCCACGGACATTATCAAATTCGGAAGTTAAAATATTGAGGTCTTAAAAGCCACACTGAAGCCTTCTACGTGAAAAACGATTGCCAATAATCGTACAACTCCTGAGTGGAATGGAAACCCAAGCGAAACGGGTTAGAACTGTTTACTAACATCAGATCGTACGGTAGATAACAAACCTATCGGAAACTGTAAATACTTGGACAGTTTCCTAAGCTCTTAACTGGGTTTTTCTGCGGCCATGTGATTAATTAACACATTATTTAAGAGGGAATAATCGGACAAAATCGGAAATATATCATTTTTAAATAAAATTTAAGTGTATTGACTCTTTTCCACAAAAAAGTATAAATTGAATTCGAAAGATGGTTCTTTTATCTGGTAAAGTTATGTTTTAAATTATGAGAAAATGTGTTTATTTTTAGCACAATAAGGTATACCGCAGGTCGTTGGCAGATTTGTTAAATTTTCAAACAATATTTTGTATTATTATACAACACACATTTCAAATCATATAATCATGCGGTAAAATAAATCAATAAATTATCTTAGAAAGCTATGTATCAGAAATTTAATTTTAGTTTAAATAAAATCATTAAAAAAAAGATCCACGCACGTGTTTACTTCAATTTGTCTATTTATGGTCTTACAAACTAATGTATTTAAGATTTTTTTAACATTCTTATTTTGACAATTATTATAAGTAATAATTATCAGTCTGAAACACTCATCCACATTGAAAAATCTTCCGAGAAAAAATAAAACGGAAAAAAAATGAAAAGGGACTTGAACCCGTGCCCTTCTGATTGCCAGTCAGCTGCTCTCCCAATTGAGCTATGGCCGCTTATCTTATACCCGCCAAATGATTCAATATATACTAGTGTTTCATTCAACAATTACTGCTTATTATATTTTTTCCACCTGAAAACAACCAACTTTATTTAGAAGGGCACGGGTTCAAGTCCCGTTGGCGTCATGTATTTTTTCTCGGAAGATTTTTCAATGTGGATGAGTGTTTCAGGCTGATAATTATTGCTTATAATAATTGTTACCCTTTGTGCTATGCATTAAAATCTTGTCTTAAACGTTAGTTTAAACTTATTGTTAACAATTAAAAAAATAATAATTCTTATTTTGCTTAGACATTATTTAAAAATTATAAATATTTATGATAAAAAAATAATTAAAAAAAGAACATAATTTTCATAGTTTTATCATCATGCCTTTCAGCATTTTTGAATGTAGGTATAAATTAAAGCAAATTTTTAATGAAAAAAAATCGATATTGAGTTATAATTTTAAAAAGCTGGTACGGAGAATAATTAATATTTCTCATTGGAACCGCCCTGTACGATCGTAAGAATATTTTTCGACGAAATTTGGATTTTCGGCCGCTGGCTGGTTAGGCGCGTAGGTGCACTGCCAGATATTGAGAAAGAAATTGACCAAACAAAACCCAGCATTCTCAGTGAAGTACTGCACGTCATACGTGAACCATCTACGGGTCATAAGGGATGTGCTCATTGTAACACATTTCTTCAGATTGATTCGTGGATGGTTCGAAAACTCGACTATCATGGAGAGCATTAGTTTCTATGTTCCCGATGGTTAACTCCGTCACCGACAGAATTTAGAATGAAATGAACTGAATAGAATTTAAAGCAACGTTTCAATCCTGAACGGTGGTCTTACACCAGGGCAATACTGAGAGTATCTTTCACTCACAAATATGCCTTAGGTATATTATTCTTTATTAATGAATTGTGAAATAACACAAATTACTGAAATAAAATTTATTTGCACAGGCCGAGATTCGATCCCGTGACCTTCGGATTGCGAGTCGAGAGCTGTACCCCTTGATCACGGAGGCCGTCTACACTTATATTTAATTTAAGTAAACATTATTCAGATCTCCCTCACTATGGGTCCTTTTGCATTCTAATTATATGTTCTAAATAATATATTTTTAGCATTTACTTCTACGTGAGATCATTAGCGCAGAATTAGTGTTTATAATACTCGTATTATAATTCCCAATCATAAACCCCATGATTAACAACACGAGTCCTTGTAAGCGCCTAACATTTTTGTAGCGCTGCTCTCTGTCTGTAGGTAATTTTGGTTGAATTTTAATTGATGTAATTTGGAAAAGAAACATTGTTTCACATTTACCTAGGCCCCCTTTGTTGTACATTCCCGATAAATATATTTCTTGCATTTAGCCGACTAGAACGACTCGCAAATCCTGATTCAGGAAAAAAATCTTGGGCGGTTTCATTGATGAGCTCATGTTCTCAGATCACTAAAACCCTTTAGCATCAATTTTACTAAGCTATAAGGCTCTGCAACCTGGCCCGAAAAGAAGAAGATGGAGAGATCCGAAATTACGAACGTTAGAGGAGAGCGCCAAAATCAGCGACAAAATCGATGCGAAAATGTTTAATAAAACACGACTCGTTTAAAATAGAGCAATCTCGCGGGCATTATCTTAAATAGCATTTAATGAAACACTGTGATTTTTTTCATACATATAACTTGTAAAATAACTGAAACAAACGTGTTGATAATAATTTTTGAAGCACAATTAGCGATTTTTTTTCTAACGAGGGAATTTTATATAATTTGCGTTTCGGCACGGGCAATGTCTAGATATTATCTTCAAGAATAACATATATTTTTTTAAGAGCTTTAAAACTTACCGTGCTTAAGGGAAATATGTAAGAAATCGGTAGATATTCGGGTTGCGTGCCCTTAAGTTCACCCCGCGTCATGGTTCCACTAGGCGATTATATAACCTTACAGCAGTTAAAAGTTACAACCCATTATTACATCCGTAAGTGATAATGTGAAGCCATTACTCGTCATTTTATTCCTCGCAAATTTATACAAACGGAACTTAAATACTTGAACACGCGTAAAATGAATATTAAATTTGTATGTGCCTCGTACATTTGATCATAAGGTGTAATTATAAACATGTATATTGTATATTAATACATAAATGAATATTTAACTTTGTAAGTGATTTATTTCCTATACACGCTATATTATTTTGCCCTTGAACTCGGTTCAAGCGGAAAAAGTACCAAGATCTAGACTTAGAAATTAGAATCCCCGTCACATTTGAGGTCGTTATAAAATCTGAATTATTATGCGTGCCATTTTGACATTTCTTGTTGTATACTGTTATCAACGACTGTTTAAATAAAAGCCGAGCATCGAAAATGTGCAAAGCCTGTCAACCTAACCTAACATAATCTAAACCTACATCCACCGATATTGTTTCTAAAGTGATAAAGCATTGCTTTGCCTTTAAATACAAGTCATTTGTTTAAGTTTTCTAATGTTTTATCAGTAAAAATAAAAACAATTAATTAATCGTCTGGTCAGTGGTTGAGTGGGCATAGCGCTTGGGTCCCACCCGAGCGTCGTGTGTTCGATTCCTCGACTGGCTAAGTCCTCCATCACAACACAAGCAACATTGTCGGCTTTCTGTGGTGGTAGTAGGAGATTTTCAAACATTGTTGGGTTATTCGTAACCCGGGAATGTTTGTTTTTATTTAAAAAAAAAAAAAAAATGTTGCAGCGACAATTCACGAAGCGAAGTCACTTGAAAAATGATGAAAATATCAAAGTGTGCAATTCACACTAGGTAGAAGTGAAAGTAGAAAGTCGCTTTCTTTTCTTTTGCCCGTTTATTTTAAAGTGGTTTGAAAATTTGATATTGATTTGACAAAAATAAAAATGTTTTTTTATTTTTTTATTTCGTCGTTTTCGATGTCTATCTCTCTGGCTGCTGAGACTTATACTTATACTTGATACTTGCCCGCTGCGCTATCGGATTCTTACCGCATTATATTAGAACCGAGGACCCGCCAAGCAGTAAATTTCATCTACGCATTTCCGTATCATCCGAAGTTTCACTTAAAAAAAATGTTGCTAATCTGTAATCCAAAAATTAATATAAGAGGCTCGTTTGAGTCCTAATTTATAAGTATTATAACATGTATCTTCCAAAAAATATATATAATATCAAACTCTTCTTCTTGGTGTGCCCTATATGGTCCCCCCGATGTTGGCGATCACTCTGGAAAATGTCCTCCACACTTCTAATGCCGGTCCACTCTCGTACATTTCGGAGTCATTAATATCAAACAAAATACGTAAATAGTCTGTAAGTCTATTGAGGCGGAAAACCATAATAAATTATCATCAGGGACGATCACTCCGAACTCAACTTATATAATGCATAATTTATAAATCACTTACATAAGTAGATAACGTCAAAAGGGGTTACTTTGCCTAATTTTCAACATTTTTTTGATTCTTCATTCAGATTAAGACTTTTGCAAAAAAACTTAATTTCAATTATATTTTATTCAAATCCAGCAATATACATGGTTCATGAACGTAAAGTCATGATAAACGCGTCAATTTCATAAAAAGAAAAATTAGGCAAAGCATCCTCGTGGTTGGGGTTTCTTTGCCTACACCAGTTTCATAAAATGTTTTTCTCAAATTGTATTCGGTAGGTACAGTAACACCTGGTCATTTGTAATGTATTAGCTCGGAAGCAATCTTAAATCCAAGTTTTACGTTTATTTTCATGGCTTACTTTTCAGCTTTGTTCAGTACTTACAATAAAATTAAAACAATAATTTCAAATATAATCTATTTTATTGCACATTTAGCAAGATTAGAAAAAGCAGGTAAAAAAATAAGTTTAATAAAGTTGTTCGAACTAAGAACTAATAAGTTAAACATGAAATTATAAAACAAACATTCATGTAATGCAAACACGATTGTAAGATTGTCTTTCTTTAACTAACATTTGTGTAACCTTAAAATTACCTTTTTGAAGTAAAACTTCTTTACGCACGCTTGACTTGGAGAGTAAGCTGGTGAATGCGTGACGAGAGCGTTATGAAAAGTGTGAAGTTGAGAGATATAAGTTAATAAAGTTTTACTTCAGTCGTGTGGTCTAAAGCACAATCGTGTTTTTAGTACTCCTACTACGTAACTTATGTACTTCCAAAAACCAACCAAATGGAACTAAATAAATGTTTACATGTTCCAAAGATTAATAAGAGACTAGTATTTTGCGGAGCGGTTTGGTTACCGCTGTACCGCCGTGTAGGAAACCAATTACTGGATTACCATCAGGAACCATTTACTGGATTATCAACACCTCTGCCATAGGTCAGCCCATTTTCTCGCGACCTACTGCGTAGAGCTATGTAAAACATCAGACTGTGCAATTCACATGCGGTAGAATGAAACCTTCAGAAAACGGGGGGCTATGAAGTATAAAGAGGAGACCGATAGGCTACGAAGCACCGCGCAAAGAGGAGACCGATTATACTGTCTCATTCTCTCGCAGGCTAAATCCTATAGATGTATGTGTCTGTCTCTTTTTATTGACGACCTCCGTAGTACAGTGGGTAAGACTCTTGACTTACAATCCGGAGGTCGCGGGTTCGAACCCGGCATGCGCAAATAAATTTTATTTGATTAATTTGTGTTATTTCACAATTAATTCATTTAAAATAATATATAGTATATTTGCGGCATGTTCCAGAGTGGAAGATACTATCAGTATCGCCCTGGTGTAAGACCACCATTCAGAATTGAAACGTTGCTTGAAAATGGCTTTAGCCGTGTTTAGTGACCAGATCTGAATAGCCAGGTACTTCCCAACCTTCCTCTTCCCCACCTCCTTCCCCTCCCCACTACCTCCAGCCTCACAACATACCCCAATTGGGGATGCCATAGTCTCACTGGCTCCAGACGGGAGCAGTTGAGATTCTTGTGCGGTATTCACTGTAAAAAAAAAAAAAAATTGAAGACATGTTTCGTATCATCGAGTATCAAATCACAACCGTTCCAAAAAGAATATTAGAAGCTTACCTCTAAAAAATCTACACATAAACACGCTACAAGGTTTACAGAAAATTTGTTAATACCAAAAGCAAACAAAACAATTTTCCAAAAAGGACCCTTTTACATGGCCATTAAAGTATACAACAACCTTCCACATGATATTAAACAAATACAAGATACACTCAGATTTAAGTCATCACTAAAAACATTCCTTCTGAACAGGTCTCATTACACATTAAGTGAATACCTCACATAGGTACAACTGTTTTTATATTTATATTTATATAATAAATTAAAACAAATTCACTTTGTATTACACCACTTTTATATTTATATTTCATTTGTGTTCATTCATATCTGTATAACATGTTAGGTTAACTGGAAGAAATAGGATATAGGTACCTATAAGTTATACCTTTTGTACTAAATGTAAATTTTGTACAATAAATGATTTTGATTTTGATTTTGATTTTACCTTCTCTAGTATTTTTAGATACCTTAGAACTTAAAGTTTGGAGAAAACGCTCTCAACTATGGAATGTCGAAGTTCATTAAAATGGAACAAAACTAATGTGAAGTGATGTTATAAACAATTTTCAGTATCAAGCGGTGTCAGCATAGAATTCTTTGTAATATCATTACATTAAAATAACTACTTTGAGAGAAATTGTATCTGTAAAATTAAATGGGCCAGGCAAAGACACCCATGGGAAGGCAGCATAACCCCCTTTAACGGTACAAGATATCATAGACCATATTTTATAATAACTACCGGTAACCTTAACGACTAACCAAGGCACTGTAGGTAGGTACATTCTCAAAGGTTTGATTTAATTAAGTTTTAATTAATTAACTAAGTTTTCCTACTATAACTACGAACTTACCACTAATAAGTATCTAAGAATATTTTTAAAATATCTCAATATGTACTGTAGACATACTATCCACATACCTATTCTCCATCTATCTGTAGAATGAATTCCTTCCATGTAATACCAGTCTCACAACTTATCCAATTTTATATACCTACTCATCTAATTTGTATTATTATTTATACTATACACCCTCAACATGCATTCTATATATATATTTTTTTTTAAAAATTTTTTTTTAAAATTAATATAGATATATAGTACAGTGGTTTTATATAAATTACATATCGGTACACAAATTATTTAAAATTGCAATCTCACCAAAGAAGAAACTAGTTCTTGTGCTTGATGAGCGAGTTACACTAATTATAACAGAAATAGAATAACATTATGCAATAGGTAAGTATATAATGGGAACAATTGAAACTTCTGGATTATCTATAAGTGTAGGTGTACATACATGGGATACGGTTACATACTAAAATATTGTGCACTTAAGTGAAATTCGAAAAATCTAAATAAAATAGAGATGAATATAGATTGATAATACATAGAAATAAAGAGAAAAACAGGTAATTATTAAGTTAATTATTCCCGATGAAGTGTAGCTTCAGTTTGAGTTTCAGTTTATTGATGTCTTTGGTTTTTTTATTTCAATCGGAAGGTTCTTGAAAAACTTTATTCCTAAATAGATATAATATATATCTATATACCAAACTAGTTTTGCATTAGTTTGGTATTTTGAAGTTGTCTTGATATCTTTTTGATTGATGGGTTTCAAATTTTTTGATGATATTATCTTTGTAAATTTGGATAATTGCATTTTTCTTGAAGATATAAATAAATATAAATATAAATGAATCACCGTTTCCCTTGGTCACGCCATAACTTCAGAAAAACTTATTTATCTTTTTTAAAAAGTTTTCTAATACTTTGTAGAAGGTTCCTACGGAAAGAAAAAGTAAGAAATTTGAGCATGGATAATTTCAGAAAACGTTTGACAGGTAGCGCGTTTGATGAAATTGAATTTAGCAAGCAGCTGTTTTTTTTTGTAACAAAAGAATTGTCTATGGATTTTTTTTAATTATAGAGATTTTAAATAGGTACCTACTAGTATGTTAGCTACCAAATTTGATTGATTGTTCTTATAATGTGTTTGACGTTCGGCAGATATATGCAAAAACAATCCTCACTCATCTATACACAAATATACACAAATACTATGAAAAAAGATTAAACACTCGCTGTACTCGAAACAATAACAAATATTTACTACAAATTCCCATAACTCATACTACTTTTGGTCAACGAAGCTTCAGATACCTTGCAACAAGACTTTACAACATTCTTCCAATTAGTATAAAAAAATGTGATTCACAAAAAAATTTCAAAAAAAACATAAAAATTTGGATAAAAAATAATGATAGAGCATTTACCGGTGCACTCACCCAAATTCGAAATTAATATTGAACCAATGCTGTTATTATTGTACCAATGTTATTGTTATTATTAATGCAACCATTCTATTGTGTGATTTTATTCTAATGTAAGTGTAGGTATGTTCACAGTATAATAAATTGACATTAAATTACTGCCTCAACACAGGCCAGCCTAGTGAGGCAGGTTATGAGAAACCTAAATTTATAATTATAAATCTCTATTCTTTAATTACCTACTGTATATACGTATTTTGTTTTTTGATATTAACTTTCGTACGTATGCAACTTTTAAACTGTACTTTTACTGTACTTATGATGTACTTTTTGTTTTTGTAGTTATAAATCTTCATTTTTTTTTTGTTCAATAAAGATATATTATTATAATATACAAAAATTAATATTTAAATATTTAAATATATGAAAAATGAAAATTTGAATTAAAAAATGTGGCTCGAAAAGGTGGCACGCGAGCTCTCTGAAAACTGAATGTACTGGGACTGAATATATGAACGTGGTAGGGGGGTTGGTGGGATGGAGGATCGGGAGAGGGGAGAGGGTAGGCCGGGAAGGTGGAAGGGAACGCGGTAGGGGAAGGGGATGCGGGAGGGGAACGGGGACGCCCGGGAACGGATATGCAGGGAGAAACAATTTATTTCTTTGAATAAGGAATTGCAACGTATGCCGGTAACCAGCTAGTTATTCATATTAATTGGGTTGCTATAGTGTCAACGGCTCAGGTATTCGAAATGACAAGAAATATTCAAAATGATATTAATGAACGTTATTTAGAAAATAAAAGAGATTTTGAAATTATATCGTCAAAAGTATTACACACTACATACAGGGTGAAGGGATGGTACCTACTTGACGTCTGGTGACTCCCTGACAATATTTGGTGTAAAAAAGTAAATGAAAATTTGGTTTCCGGTGATTTTTGTATATATTGTGTACATCTAGCTTTTTTTCCAATTTTTCTTCATAAAAATCAAACAAAAATTTATTTTCTTCTACATGGGTTAGGGGCCATCCATAAATTACGTCACAAGAATTTCATGATTTTTTGACCCCCCCCCCCCCGTCCCTGTCACACGTCGTCACATTTGTGAGACCCCCCTCCCTAGTGTGACATCACATATTTTGCAATTTTACATCTAAAATAGTTTTGCGTTTTAATAATTTAGATTTTTTAATATGACATCACAGAGCTGACGAATATACCCCTTTTCACACAATGTCACACTTCTCTACTCCCCTTCCACCCCCCTTAAGGTGTGACGTATTTTATGGATAGCCCCTTATAACCTTATCCCGACCTTACCTGTCCAATACTGGTCACCGGAGACCAAAACTTCATTTCCATTTTTAGGTTCAAGTAATGTCAGGAATCACTGGTTAAAATAAGTCAAGAACGTCTCTTAATAATCTGTATATAGATTTAAAGCAAAATAAGTGTTGCATAAAATGATTTGCAACTTATAACTGCACATAATAGCAGGTTTACGTACTTATTACAAATTTTGTTCATTTTTTTTTTTTCAAAACAATTAATTTTTGTAATCTTCTCTATTGTTGAATACAGATCCCTTGGCCTCTTTATATTCATCTATTATAAACATTATAATTTCTTTTCAGGATTTTCTTCCTTAGCCAGGGAGAATTTAGTCTAAAAACAAAACATAGTGACAATAGAGAACTCCAGTCCAATTTTTTAATTTTTTTTAATAAATAATGACTTTCTAACTTAAATAACTGCATTTTTATTTGTATTTTTAGAGTTAGTTTTAATAGTTAAAATAATTGTCAAAGTTTTAATTTTTCAAGATCCCCCTAAGAACACCGTATGTACGGTGAATCGTGTGACATCATCACTCCTGAAAAATTACTATAGGATTGGGCAATCAGCTGATCAAGTGCCGCCATTTTGAATACCGTTATTCGAAGCATTCTCCCTAGAAGTAGCATAACTATTTTTTTTGTGCGGTAGTTTTTCAATATTTTAAATAATAGAGATAAACTAAAGAGATACCTCTATTTTTGATACTGAATTACTAAATCTCTATAAACAGTATGAAATAACGAATAACCTGAAATATTGTTAAAACTGATGGCTTTTGTCATACCTACATAATCAAATTTTTCAATACAATGACTGGTGACGCGTGACGTCAGCACTAACCATTCAGTAATACCAACTTTACAGTGTGTTTTGACGAGAGGTTTAAAAATGCACTTTTTAATATTTTTTTAAGAACTCTACGTTTAATATTATGAAATAAAACTTATATATTCAGAATCAGCGTTTATTGGTCTATATGAACATATTTTTTTAAAGCCATAATATTTTTCACTGGAGCTCCTTATTCTCGAATATTTTTTTTATTTTCTGTGTCTGCTTTCATTTTTCATTAGAATTAATTAAAACCTCGATAAAACGTAAGCTTCAATAAGTTACATAAGTATGATTTAACTTACGTAATCAAATAGCGCAGAAGAAAGGATCTGGGATGTTTGGGAAGTACCTTCTGATGATTTTATTATTTCTGGTTTTATAACCACAGGACAATGTGGTGTTAATGTTCTGGGTAGATATCGTATTTGTTTACAGAGAGTGATATATTCATGTATCAATGATACTAACATCACAGTCATCTCAATTTACTGTGTAAAACCCTTAGGAGTATATGAGTACCCAGAAATGTTAACCAGCAACCACCAAGGCCAAACGTCAGAACCTTAATTAGTATTCTTACGGGTAGGAACAGCATTTTCAAGCAAAACGATTCTGAATCATCATCTGAGAAGACTAACAATCATGCTGTAGTACGAAGTGCAAACTGCCGCTGCCGGACAGTCTGTCTTGGAGTTGTATGTAGATAGGTATAAATCTCTGAACGTCTCCTTCATGTCTTCATCAGATTCCTGGAGGTGCGTTACCGGTCTATTGAACGAATTATTAACTTAATTACCATTATTGACCATTATCTTTTTATGTTTTTCTGTGTCTTATTCTCTTTCATATTTTCGTTTAGATTGTTATTATTATCTTCTTTTTCAATGATATATTACATTGATGGGAATAACCTTCAAAAGTATAAAAAGAGAGTTTTTCTTATACAAATTGAATATTAATTTAGACTTTTATAAAAACTCAATAGTTGCATATAAATAAAATCGAATGTATTTACCCGTGACGCTATCCGGGTTACAGACCAATTCTTAGAATGATTGTTTCCAATAAAAAGGGTAGTTGCCTATGATATGGAAAATAAATTAGTTGTAGATGATATTATTAATTCTAAAATTTTAAATATGAGATTGGCTATTATGACGGTTTGAAAGAGTAGGGCGCAATGGCGAAATTGGTAAACGCACGTCCCAGATAGAGTGAGGTTCTGGGTTCGCGTCCCAGTTGCGACCATTATCTTTTTCTATTTTTCTGTGTCTTCTTCTCTTTAACACGGAAATCATCGTGATCTCCGTTTACTTTAAATACGGTAATCCTGTTGAACCACATATTTTGAGCTTAACGCGAGCGCTTCACAAATTAAGAGGTCGAAACGTAATTATCGGTGGAGACTTCAACGCGCGATCGCCTCTCTGGTTCGACTATAACGGAATTCGGACGGAAAGATCCTTTGCTGTCGAAGACCTTATTGCGGCGCAAGGTCTGTTCATCCTCAATGAACCGGGCATGCTTTCTACTTTTTCAGGAGCCGGAGGCGAAAGCAACATTGATCTCACTCTATGTTCTAGATCTGTTGCGACTAAAATATCTCAGTGGAAAGTTCACGAGTGTGCGTTAGTTTCTGATCATAGACTTATAACCTTTTCTGTGGGTATTCCAAAGACAGAAGCTCCACGGTCTACGTGGAATTTCAGAACCACAAGGGCGGATTGGGATAAATTCGGGGAGGCGCTACGTCAATCATTAAGGGGCTTTCACGACGTAGCAGCTAGGGAACCGGACAATTTGGGGAATTTTTTCAACGCGGCGGTGGTATCGGCCGCAGAAGCCTCTTTGGGAAGAACTAACCCTAAAAAGGCTATTAGGACGCCGTGGTGGACACAAGAGCTGACTTTGCTGAAGGGTACATTTAAAAGCGCTTACAGGAATCTCAGTGTGGTCAGGCAGAGTTTATGCTCGCCCGAAGAGGCTATTGTCCTCCAAGCCCGCTTTAGGGCCGCACGAGGTGCCTATCGCTCGGGTGTCCTTTCGGCAAAACGAGCTGCCTGGCATAATTGGGTTAATGAAGTGGGTAACGCCAACCCGTGGGAAATCCACAGCGTCGTTGGAAAAACGGGAAAAGGATCTGAAAGTTACTTGTCGAGCGTGGTGCTCGGGAACGTTGAGAGTGTCGATGTTACCTCCACTCTTGAGACACTTCTGGGCAAGTTAGTTCCGTTAGACTCAGTAATAGGGGAAAGTGTTCACCATAAACAGATTAGAAATCTGTCACGGCTACCACCTAGTGAGCCCGCCCAGGGGAACGGCGTGCCACCGTTAAGTCGAATCGAAGTGGAGATAATAATTAAGGGTTTGGGTCCAAAAAAGGCACCGGGATTTGATAGATTGAATGGAATAATTGCGAAGAATGTCTGGATCCACGCCAAAGAGGAGTTCTACCAGGTGTTGGAGACGTGCTTGCGTAGGGGAAAATTCCCTACGGAATGGAAGAAGGGCGTGCTCCGGATTATACCAAAGGGCAACGGTAAGCCGAAGACGGACATAGGAGCTTATAGACCTATAACATTATTGCCAATTCTAGGTAAAATATTGGAAAACATCATCAAGCACCGTCTACACCTCACCCTAACGCCGCCTAGCGATCTTCAATTCGGCTTTGTCCCCGGCAAATCCACGGAGCATGCCATTAAATATGCGCTTGAATGGGTGAGGGTATGCCAAAAGAGGTACGTCATAGGCATCTTCTTGGATATCTCGGGTGCCTTTGATCACGCGTGGTGGCCGATGATACTTACCAAGCTGAAAAGCAGGAATTGCCCGCGTAAACTGTTTGAGATTATTAGTGACTACCTAAGTGGTAGGACAGTTATCATAGGGCACGGGGACGTTTTAATCACTCGAAGAGTCGACATGGGATGTCCGCAGGGGTCGGTCCTCGGACCCGACCTGTGGAAAATCTTGTTTGACGACTCCTCCAGGTTGCCCTTGCCTGAAGGTTGTATATCGGTCGACTACGTAGATGACAAATTGTTTTTGGTCTCTGGGAACAGTAGAAGGGAAGTGGAATCTAAGGCTGAAGAAGGTTTACAAGTGATCCTTGAATGGGGACAGAGAAATAGACTGAACTTCGTTCCCCACAAGACCGTGGGCCTCCTTATGAAGGGCATGCTCAGCCGAGGCAGGAACCCCTTCATCAGAATGGGAGGCACACCCATCCGATTTGCAGAAAACACCAGGTATTTAGGCGTAATTTTGGACAGATCTTCTTCGTTCCTAGCCCACGTCAAGAACGCCTCCGACAGGGCCCAGGCCCTGTTTCAGAAACTGAGAAGACTCTCAACTGCCGAGTGGGGATTGCGTTCTCCGGCGATTCGCCTGCTGTACAGAGGGGTATATGTGTCGCAAGTCTCATATGCTGCCTCTGTGTGGGAGCATCGCTTGGATAACGTCTTGATAAACTCGGCTCTTAAACGGGGTCAGCGGACTCCTCTGTTGGCGCTCTTGGGCGCTTATAGGACTGTGGCCTCAGATGCATTACCGGTTCTGGCCGGCGTCCTGCCGATTGACCTTGAAATTAGGGAAATATTGACCAAAAAGGAACTTATTAGAGGCAGGGCTGCTGTCCACCTGGGAGTCGAGCTGACACCGGGAGGAGTAGTGGCCCTCCCTGGCTTGCTCAAAGCGATGCGTGAGAGGACGCTGAGTGTATGGCAAGAGCGATGGGATAGGTCGACGAAGGGCAGATGGACTTTCTCCTTCTTTCCTTCAGTTAAATTCAGAATGGAAGGGGCATACATTAAACTAGATCACTACATGACGCAGATGCTTTCTGGGCATGGGGAGTTCAGGGGTCGGCTTCATAGCTTGACCCTCTCTCCTCACCCAAACTGCGCATGTGGTGATACTAACCAAGACGCCAAGCACATTCTGTGGCGCTGCGAGTTGATGAAGGAAGCACGAGAGGAAATGTTGGATGGTTTGCGCGGAATAACAAGACCAGCGTGGAATGCTGACCTTGTGTCGAACAAAGAGAATTTCGAATGCTTGAAAAAGTTTGTCAAGTCCTGGGTAGAGAGATGGCCTGTACTTAGAGTCGCCGACCTAGACTAAATTCATCTTTGTTTCAGGTGCTACACGTATTGCTCCCGTCTTCTTCGGTCCTCCTCTATTACTCTTTATTTAGTGAATATGCTTTGAACTATCTATAATATAACTTATGTGACCTATAAATTGCTGATTATGTTTGACTATTTTTTTTTTTCTTCTCTGGTCTCTGCTAACAATGATTTATGTTTTTACCTCGATAGGTCATCTTGGTGAGCGATGGTAGTGATGACAGTATCGCTTGATACATTATCACTCTGTACTGATTCTGAAATTATGTTTTACATGTATAAATGCTCTTATTATTTTCTATTTTTCTTGATTAGTTTTGGTTTCCATTCTTTGGTGGCGCAACTGAACTGTGCATGTTATGTATCGTCATTCCCCCATAGAAAGGGGGTGGGATAGACCCTGTCCATGCACATTGCCAGGCGAACATACAACAGAGCGGTCTTCCCGCGATCCGCCCGCGCCTCCCCCATCGACATGCGTTGGCCTGAGGCGTAACCGTGCGGTCTCGATGTCCTTCCGTCCCCCCTCCGGTAACCCGACGCTCATCTTTCCTCAAGGTCTTCAAAAACTTCCCCTTCTCTCCTAAGTACATTTCTTCGAGGCAAAATCGGGGAACCGGCTAAAGGACGCGGACTTCGAGCATCGTCTGCGGTTGGGCCGATAGCTATACGCATTCTCATTGGGACTGCCCGGTGGTCTATGGAATACTTTCTCTGGCTTTTTTTTTTTTTTTTTTAATATATTTTATTTTATTTCCGCTACTATAGTAATTACTTACATTATAACATAATCATATAACTGTTTTTTCCTCATTACTTATTTTATTCACAGAAGGTTTCTTCGACTGGTCATAGCCGTTATTTTTATTTTTCTTTTTCTTTTACTAACACTATTATCTCTTTTTGATGTTACCTATTTCAGAAGAATTATTCCACGGGCTGCTACTTCTATTTATCTTTTGTATAATGTTAATGTAAGTACTTGCATACTGCTTACTAACCCCGTATGCATGGACATTGGAGGGTCTAGAGTCGTTCAAATAAATGTAGCTTCGTTAAAAAAAAAAAGTAGAGTCTTGACGTGTGCGGTGAAGGAGGAAACCATATGTTTCCTTATAACGCCGTTGGGAAAGTGGTGGGTCCCCTCCAATGTCTTCTTCTCTTTCATACTTTCGTTTTGATTATTATTATTATCTTCTTCTTCGATGATATATTACATTGATGGGAATAACCTTCAAAAGATATGAAAATAGAGTTTTTCTTATAAAAATTGAATTATTAACTGTCCTGGTGCCGTCGATTAGCTGAATATCCTAAGCATCACACCATCCGCAACCAACTATCCTCCACTTTCAGGGTGAAGAAAAATATCTGCTGAATGCCAACTTGTTTTGATAAATTTTAAAAAGTTTTACGTTCCTTTCTACCAAAAACGATGGCGATCAGAGTGAAACCAGCCTTCATTCAACACTAAACATATCCGATGTTTGAATCTCATTTTTGTTTAAAACCAGACAGTTTTAAACATAACCGGTACTAATTCAAAGTAGCACTTCCGTCAATTAATTTTCAATGAAACGGGCGTTACTGATACCGGTGATTTTATTATTGCGAGTTGAAAGAAACATTAAAACATTGAAATAATAATATTGTTATGATTCATCCATATTCAAACAACCTTCGTATCTTCAATAAAGCATGCACGTTTTTAAATGGCCACCTTTGCGAGCAAGGCTGGAGGGCTGCAGTTCCGGGTTGTTTCACGGTCTTGTTTTAAGGTTATATTTTTAGAGAAATGCCGCTGATTCCGTTTCTGCGTTGGTCAATAATAGCTGGAACTGTATGTTGTTTACAGATGTTCGAGGTAATCAGATTAAATCTGGGCGTATTTTTAAACGTGTTAATATCTTTAGCAACTTCGGCCCAACATAATATATTGGTTTTTGTGAGGGTCGGAAGGCGGGAAATTCAGTGCACGAAAAGCGGTCATTTCAAACATATTAGTCTAGTAGGGGGCGTGCGCTTCAGGGCTCCACTCTACAGGTGTGTGTATGACAAACGGTATTTATTGCATTAAATTAAAACAAACGTGTTTCACATAATAATGTGTAAATTCACTTACTATTGACAATATTTAATATTATTCATCCTGTTGCAGCAGAAGACTTCCATCTAACACTCTTAATATTAATTTGGAGAGATAATTATACAAACAAGATTTAGAGATTTAAAGAGTCATTAAGAACATCCACTAATTCAGAAATTTCCTTCAATAGCACCATTCCTCTTTTTTGCCGTATCGTATCTTGATCAAGATGTGGCGACGTATAATCCATAGCATTCCAAGAGAAACGGGATAATCAAAAGTTATGAATTGTATTATAAATAAATATTGAAAGATTAGCATGACCTATTGTTTCTGGGCTAAATCTAATTGTTGCCTCAAGATAGACTATATTATATGCATGAACCTCGGATAAGTTCCATGCGTTCGTAGATATCCTGAGGATTTTTTCTGGATGTGTTCCATCATGTTTATATATTTATGAAATTAGACAATTACTAAGTTAATTAGTATTTAGTCTGGTGTGGAGCCCACACATCATTAGTGTACTCCAGCTTACTTCTTATAATGCCATCGCTCACGGCTATCATTTAAGCAATAGGAAAAATAGCGAATTAATTGACATTAAAATAACTTACAACTCTGACTAAGTAGGTAGTTTTAGCCAAGAATAGCTTATACTGGCTTTAGCCGATGATTGATGAAGATTATAGCCATAACAAATATCCAAATAAAGAAAAGGACTCTCAGATGTTTGGGCATGTAGAGCCAATGCACGAATAAAAGGAGTGGAAGAAGAATGTATCAGACAAATGTGAATGGTAGAGGAAGTCGGAGACACCTGAAGAAGACATGGCACGATCAAGTGAATCAGATACTGTGTCGGGCCATGTCAAGATTCAAAATAATAAAAATTCATCTCTGCCTACTATCAACAAAATATTATGATAATAATTTCGTTAGCAAAGATGTACAAATAACTAATAGGGGTAACAACAGATGGCACTGATTGCTACATATATTTGTGATTTGTACTGAGAGGCACGACCTTTTTCGACAATAATTTTTAAAATTTTGATGTCCTGCAAAAATTAATATGTTTTTAACATTATTTATATGTTTACGAGAGTAAGGTAGGGTAGGATATGCTTTTTTGCCTTTATGAAATGCACGCCTCTGCATCTGGGTTATTAAACTGTTAAGATGTTTTGCTGTTAATGCAAATGTGAATGGTAGAAGAAGTCGGGGACGCCCGAGGAAGACATGGCACGATCAAGTAAATCAGATACTTGAGACGGGCCATGTCAAAAGTCAGAATAATAGAAGAGTATGTATGAGACGATGTATGAATGTGAGTGAGGCAAAGAGTGTGTGCCAAGACCGAGTTGTTTGGCGGTCCGTCCTCTCTGCCTACCCCTGCGGGGAAACGGCGTGATGGTTAGTTAGTTAGTTAGCTGTTAAGTCCCAGGGGGTTGTAGCAAGCTGGACCGAGCCGTGATATTATGTGGTTAGAACGTTAATTCGGGATCAAAGACGATACCCATTTAAATGCTGCACTCAAAATTATAGGCTTCCGGAAGGAAGTATAGATCTTTGATACACTTTTTTAATATTAAATTCGAACTCATTTTTTCTGATCATTACACCATTAAGGTCTGTTTGACGGCCGGCGTAGTCCAGCGGTGAGGCTCTTGACTCGCACACCGAAGGTCGAGGGATCGAATTCCGGCGTGGCAAATAAATTTTATTTGATTAATTTGTGTTATTTCACAATTTATTCATTTAAAATAATATTTAGTATATTTGCGGCACGTGTTTGGTGACCAGATCTGAATTCCCCACCTTTCTCTTCCCCATCTTCTTCCCCTCCCCATTACCATTACCTATAGCCTCACAACACCCCCCAATTGGGGATGCCATAGTCTCACTGGCTACAGACGGGAGAATTTTCGACTCTTGTGCGGTATTTATAAAAAAACAGTTACATTTGTAAGCAATATTGGTAAGAGATTGTTCCCATCAGACGTTTGAGGTCATCCGCAAATAGAAAACATATGCCATTTTGAACATAGACCGAGAATGGTTGATCGATAACATCCTCGATCAATACGATATTAACCAAATCGGTCACGCGTGATTAGTTATCAATCGATTGCGATCATATCAACAATTCGAAAGAGATATTCCGACCAACGATTGATAAATTTTAGAATGGAATCCATAGTATCAGTTAAGTTCCGGTTAACTGTCAATATACCTACTGATTTATCTGGATAATGTCATTCGTTATGCAAAATTACTGGCTTATCAATGAACGGAGTTCAACTAACGAAGCTTTTAGAATTGTAAAAAGTGGTATACGCGATCCATAGACTTAACCCTTTCTCATCCAAATTAATTCCTACAGATATTAAAAATAAAAAACATATTTAACTTAACATGAGTGTACTTGAAATATTATATTTATTTAAAAGTTTTTTTTTTAAACTGATAGTTTAGGAAATATTCAACATCATTTTAAAATGACAGTGGTTCTGAGAGGTAAATGATGTATTACTTTTAAAATGGACCATTTTCTAAGAAGAATATTTAAAAAAATACTTCAATTAAAGACAATATCATGTCTACTTATCACTTGAAACTTGAAAGTATTATTGATGTGTTCTTCTCATCAAAACACTTATAACACATAATAAATTTATATGTTTTAAGATACAATAGTCATACAAAATAGTCAAATGGTATAACCTCAAACGACCATTGTCGTTTTGAAATGACACGATACTTTAGGATGCTAATGCTAAAAACAAATATTATATCAATGTTTTTATTGTATTTTCATTATTATATGAAATAATGTACGTTTTACTGAAAATAAAAACGGAAAAATATATGAAAAAAAAATAAATACCTTGTCCATTTTAATATTGCAATTTCCTCAGATCATAGCTTTTCAAAAGGTGTGATCACATGAAGTGTCTACGCAACGAAAAACAATGAAACGCAATGAAACAAATCAATGTTGCTAGGAAGGATTCACTGAATTATTTGTAAAAAACCGCAAATAAATTGGTTCAGTAGTTACTTAGTGAAAAAATTTCAAATTTCACGTCATTTTGAAATGACTCTGGTTGAGAAAGGGTTAAATAATTCAACTAAAACGCAACCAATTTATTCCGTTAGATCTTTGATAAATTAAACTGGTTAAAATACGACTAAAGTCCTGATTAACTAATTAACTCCCGTTTAGTGTCAAACAGTAAATGCAGACTGCCAATTTATATTATGATAGTATTTCATTTCAAGATTTGCCAATTTATTAATATTTTTACATAATTGCTAGGCGTTTGACATTTCTAGTGTCAATTTATAGAATTCATGGGGTATTGACAACGTATACCCGTTTCTTATTTATTCTCTGTCAATATCGGTTCGGCTGTCAACGGTGAAACTGACGCGAAAATTTATTATAGATCCGATATTGTAAAGTTATCGATTTAAACATGCTTAGAGCTCCTGGACGTCGCGTCGCGGTCGTCTATAAGTATGAATAACAACAGAGTACTTATTACCATAGGTAATATAGGGCAGGCGCACACGAACGACTTGTGTCGCGGCGACAGTTTTTTTTTTTTTTTTTTAAGAAAGACAAACATTCCCGGGTTACGAATAACCCAACAATGTTTGAAAATCTCCTACTACCACCACAGAAAGTCGAAAATGTTGCTTGTGTTGTGATGGAGGACTTAGCCAGCAGAGTTTTCATTTCAAAATCCACGCCTCTTGTCTTCACCACCTTAAATAATTAATCACCGCAGTTGAATTTGAAATAGTCACCCAATTTGAGCGATAAAAATCGCTCGCGAGCGCCTGGCCTAAGTGCTCAGTGATCCGGGGTATTCCGTGGATATAATTAACTTCATACTATTTTCAGTGACATCACTAAACTTATTATTTTGCATCATTACTTATCCCACAGGTATTTGTCCTTCTTATAAATAAGAACTTATAAATAACAAAAATACCGTAAAGAAGTCATTTCACGAGAAGTAACTAAATTATTCGTAAATATTCAGCTTTACCTTTTTCATTCAGTTTATAACTTTTAATTATGAATAAAATAGCATTAGATTAATAGATATGCGTACGAACTACTTGTACCACGCATTTACCAGTTTGCCACCGATTTAAAACCTGACTCGACCAGTTTATCACTAATTAAATTAGAGCCAATTAAAGTATTTTTTAATTTTTCTTTATTGGTTGCTTTGATTATTTATTTATACTGTATTTTTACAGATGTTTTCAATCACATGAGAAAATTCCAGTTATGAAAACACAGTTAATACACAAATAGGTTAACAATTACATAAATCTAAATCAGACCAATGTCAGTCTTAATGGTTTCTAAATAATGATTAAAAAACAAAACAATTAGAACAGCAGAAAATTATAAAAATACAAAGTTCACTCAAATGACAAAAAATACAAAGATAGGTTAGAGACACAGGAGACAAAATTGGAGATATAAATGATAAATAATTTAATTAAATTAGCACAACATTTTTTTTAATCCATATTTATAATCGATGAAAATGTCTACTTTAGCACCCTTTATATTACTAGTACACAGCCGACATATTTGGGTAAAAGGCTAATTTTATAATTATTTTAAAAATATTCAGGCGAAATATATTATGGCGTCTTAAACATTGGTAATTGGGAACATTTATTTCAATAAGATAATATGACATATGAGACAATATGACTAAGACATAATGTAGAATCAAGACGGCCGTGAAGTATTTTATGTAAACATATTGGATCAGCCAATTGCCTTCTAGTTTAATTTTGAAGTATTCAAGTCGCATATTTAAGATGTTCATGTAATTCACATTTTTTGTCAATTTACAGTCTTAGCATTTTTGAACCGATTCTACAATGAATACAATTTGAGAATTTTTCGACAATCATGCTAGGCACATATTATGGTGGTCGACTACAATTTGGTTGGTGCTGGTATAACATAATAATAAACCTTTTGAGTTATAAAAAAACTACTGCAAACCAACCAAGAATCACAGCCTTTCAAAAATTTCCAAATTTCTTTACAACATAATTATATTATTTGTTGACAAATAATAGACAAGTCTGAAATTTGCCATTCGAATGAACTCCGTTAGTAAACTTGAAAAATCATCTATCAAAAATTTAAACAAAAGTAACACGATTTTAAAATATAATATTCTTATACAAAAATAAATCAATTTTCTGATTATAAGTACGTACCAAATAATTTTTTTAAATGAAAATTTTAACGGAAATTTGAGTTTGATGGAACATTAAACACCACAGAAAACCGAAATCAGTATGTAAAATGTTTAATAATGAATAATTACCATTGAGAGGTGTTCTGTTGCCTTATGGTGGGGTTTCTTAGAGAAATACAGCTTTTTATGCCTCCATATTTTTTTATATAAAATTGTTTCCCGGTCGATGAGTGATTCAGCAAAAATAACAATTTATGCGGTACGGCATATTTTCTAGGATTCTTGACAATTTTTATAATCAATCATTTCTGTAGATTACTGAACTTAAAAAATTCCGCAAATACACACAATACTTCTTAGACGATTGTAAATCGACGTTGTGGCAACTTTTTAATAGAATGATAATTAATAAATTCTTTCAACTTGTTTAATGTCTGATTGGTAACTTAAGGATACTGTAAAATACTTAACAAAAAGCAAAAGAACATTAGACCACGTTTGGAAAAACAAAGACGGGAAAAAGCCCTACCTTTAAACATGGCAATTTGCTCCTTCATGCATTAGTCACTTGACACAGTTACCCCGATGGTTAACAGAAAAAAATTATCATATAAAACATATATGAAAGCGATCGAGACAATATTCCAACTGATTGTGGGTACTTTAAAATGATTGTATAAATAGTATTTTGAACTGGCATCGGTAGGTAGGATTTAGTCAACTTCTTCTTTTTTCCGATTCCCAAGGAAGGCTTTGTAAGGAAGGAGTGGAACAAAGGAGAAGACAATATTTCAAACAGGACCTTGGGATATATGGAGTAGGTAGTCCCAAAGCTGTTTTAATAGTAATCAGCACTTAAGTAAATAATCCTATGCATTGTATACTTTGAATATATATATACATAAATATCTTTTTCCTTCCCACAACTTTCTCTACTTCGTTTTATAAAAAGAGCCTCCACACAGCATCCCCAAATATGACACAGTACACCTTTTCCTCAGAGATAAAGTAATTTTTGCTATTGAGAATCACCAATTCTTCTTCTCACGTCTTATGTTATTTAAACTGGTGACCCCTGACAACTGATCCCCCGAAATGATATCTACATATAAAAATCTCGTGTGACGGTTTTGGTGGTCGCACTCCTCCGAAACGGTTAGACCGGTTTTTACGAATTTTTTTATTTATATTTGGGGGGTATGAGAATAGGTCGTAAAGTATATTAGGATGTCCCCATCCAGAAATTTTTTTCTGTTTTTTTTTGACAATTTTTTTTGTATTTTTTTTATTATTTTGGCATTAAAAAATACCTATAACCTCAAATTTTTAACCCTCCTACCCCCACCCTCCCATTTTTTAATCGTGACCCTCCCATTTTTTACTAATATATAAAGAAGAATGTCTGTATGTGGTGGGCGAGTGGGCTGGCAAGCGGATGGGGTGGATTTGATTTGTATGCAAATTAAGATGGCGGTGGGAGTTAGTTTATCGAAAAAACACTTGGTTATAAAGGTTGGGTAACCATCCAGTATATGGAGTTGTGTATCGTTAGCCACAGCAACGCGTGGCCGGGTCAGCTAGTTTAGTTCGAATTCAAAAACACCCTTAATAATTAATTGGTGAACATCAAAGGTATTTATGCACATTGTCGATTTTTTTTGTACTTATGCGCTGGTACGTACAGTAAATAGAGAAGAAGATTTTTCCTTGATACATTTGAATGAAATTATTTTTCATTATTTTATTATTCGGCGTCACAACCTCGCGGCGTCACATCCCTACGGGGTCACTTAGTTATATTTCGTGTAATTAGGTATAACGTATTTTCTGTAAAGCGACTGCACATTGTATATAAGTATGCCGGGGGATTAACTGTCATGGTACCTATTTAAACCATATTTGTATGTACGTAATATCTATATTATTTATTTTTACTTGGCAATTTAAAAATGGGCTGTTGACGTTTTAATGCTTCCAGTAATAATTTAAACACAACTGGTAAGTTTAAAAAAACATAATCTTGTATCAGAATATTACCATGTCCGGATCCGGTAGGTTTCCATTGAATTTATCTGACAGTTCAAGATCTGTATCTATTACTTTAACCCTCAAGATTGTCACGAACTGATTTATGTTCGAATGACATACACCTGTGTGGCTGATTGGTATGGTGGGCTGTATATGATGGTGTTATATATTGCCTGGAGCAAGCAGGAATATGGCATCCATATGGGGTATGTTATGAGGCTGAAAGAAAGTTGAGTGGGGAAGGAGTAGGAAAAAAGGAAGGTGGGGGAGCAAATCTTGTTATCAAGAAGGCTAAAGCCATTTCAAGCATCGTTTCAATTCTGATTAGTGGTCTTACACCAGAGCGATACTGAGAGTACGTACCATCAAGTTTTCAATGTTTCATTAAACGTTTTTTTTAAGTAAAACTTCTTTATGCATGCTTGTTGAGAGGGAGATATAAGTTAGTGAAGACAGAAAGAGAGAGAGCTACGTTTCGTATATTACTGTAGAGGCAAGAAAGAGAGGTGCGAGCACACATTTTCTTTCTCTCTATCTCTCATAGTCAGTTACGTTTCATATATATATATATATATATCACACTGTAGGAGCAACAGTGAGCAGTGCGCGCGCACATTTTTTTCGCTCTTCCTATCATATGGATGGAGCATGGAGCTAAAGAAGTTTTACATCAGTTGTGTAGTGTAAAGCACACTCGTTTTTTTAAATACCGTGCAAGAATCCCAACTGCTACTGACCGCCTGAACCGCGCATCCCCAATTGGGGTATGTTGTGAGGCTGAAGGAAAGCTGGGAGGGGAAGGAGAAGGGGAAGAGGAAGGCGTGTTATTTAGATCTAGTCACCAAACATTTCAAGCAACGCATCAATTCTGATTGGTTGTGTTACAACAGTGAAATACTGAGATTATCTTCCTCTCTGAAACTGCCTTATATTTTATTTTAAATGATTAAAACGTAAAAACACAGATCAATCAAACAAAATTTACTTGCTCACGCCGGGATTTGAAGATCTGAGAGTTGCTAGTCAGAGCCTTGCCCCTCGACCACTGAGGCCGTCTTTACCTATTTCTCAAAATATATATATATTTTTTTTTACAGTAAATACCGCACAAGAATCTCAACTGCTCCCGTCTGGAGCCAGTGAGACTATGGCATCTCCAATTGGGGTATGTTGTGAGGCTGAAGGTAGTGGTGAGGGGAAGGAGGTGGGGAAGAGGAAGGTTGGGAGGTACCTGGCTATTCAGATCTGGTCACCAAACACGGCTAAAGCCATTTTCAAGCAACGTTTCAATTCTGAATGGTGGTCTTACACCAGGGCGATACTAGTAGTATCTTCCACTCTGGAACATGCCGCAAATATACTATATATTATTTTAAATGAATTAATTGTGAAATAACACAAATTAATCAAATAAAATTTATTTGCGCATGCCGGGTTCGAACCCGCGACCTCCGGATCATGAGTCAAGAGTCTTACCCACTGGACTACGGAGGTCGTGAATATTACGTGAGCATTTCGTTTTCGCGAATCATGTGATACTAATAAATTGCTGGAAAGAGTACGTAGTCCGTTTTATAGAAGTCTAAAATTTATTATCCGTTCTCTCTGCCTACCCCTGCGGGGAGATTCAGTGTGATGGTTACTTCGTTAAATTAAATTGGCCGGTCAGTGGCTGAGTTGGCATCGTGTCTGGAGACGTGAGTTCATTCGTCGGTTGGCTATGAAAAGATTGTTCTTTTATGTAGTAAACATACGTTTTAAATTTTGAGAATTTTTTAAAACATTTTAGTATACAAATATTATACCATAGGTCGTTGGCAGATTTGTTAAATTTTTAAAAAAGATTTTGTATTATACCACACCCATTTCAAATCATATAATCATGCAGTAAAATAATCTGGTAAGCGTTTGTTTCAGAATTTTAATTTTAGTTTAAATGAAATCATAAAAAAATATATACGTTCTTGTACATGAGTTTCTTGACAAAAATTGGTCCGTTTGTGTATTTATTTGCGCACTCACAAACTAATATATTTCAGATTTTTTCACATTTTTTTTGCTCAGACATTATTGAAAAATGTTTTTTTTTTTTACATGATTTCCATACAGGAGGCCATGAGGAAAATAATTTCCCTCAGGGCCTATGTCATCTTTGGGGATGCTGTGTGGAGGGTTTTTTTTTGAAGGAAATGAAGGAGAAGAGAGTTCTGGGAAGGAAAAGGGTTTAAGGTGTGGGTAGGTATCTGGGGTTCAGTGTGTCCTGGTCATCCGCTTCCAGAACCTAGACAAACCTCACCCCATGAACCCGGGCACCCCTGCAAAATCACCAAACGTAGAGAACCACTTGGGGTGACCTATGGCAGAGGTGTTGGTTATCCAATAAAGGTTCCCGGGGCGGCGGTACCCATTCTCGCCTCCCAAATTGAAATACTTATCACCAAAAATTAATTACAAAAAGTACCGAACTTTAATAGTTTTATGATCACGCCTTTCAGCGTTTTTGGATGTAGGTATAAATTGAAGCAAATATGGAATGAAATAAAATCGGTATTCGGTATTCGGTACGGAGAATAATTAATCTTTCTGATTGGAACCGCCTTGTTCGATCGTAAGAACATCTTTCGAAGAAATGTGGATTTTCGGCCGCTGGGTGTTTAAACGCCCTTAACTAACTTAAAAAAATGTTAATAATGTAAACGTAAAAAAAGAGGTATGATAAAAAATCTCGAATATTGTCACGAATCTTGCAACGTGTTTATTTTTCTCGTTTATTCCAGATCTCAGGGAGGATTGTGAAACCCTTATGAGTGCTGTATAATACTTAGAATATATCAAAGTAAAAAAAAAACTAGTGTGCTTTAGACCACATGACTGAAATAAAACTTCCCTAACTTATATCTCCCTCTTAACTTCCGTTCGCCTCGCCCGACCGTTCGTCTCGCCCGATCACCCTTTTCGTAATGCTCTCGTCACGCATTCACCAGCTTACTCCCCAAGTCAAGCGTGCCTAAAGAAGTTTTACTTCAATAAGTAAAAATAAAAAAAATGTAAGAAAAATAAAAATAAGTCAATATCATTAAAAATTATTATAATAACACCGAAAAAAGAGAATAAAATGAAAATAGGGTAAAAACTTGTAGAAATCTGTGACAACAGGCATCGGCTGCATCATCGTTTGTAAATGTAGTATTTATGTGTTGCCATCACAAGAGCATGTTTGCTCGTGGCTATTCGCGTTGTGTTGCTGATTTGATTTGTGCTCGGAATCCGGGAATGCGCCCTTCTTCAAACATCTCAGTGGCTCTGCAATACCAGGACAATCCAAAAAGCATTCGGTACGAGTACGGTTGAATTGTATTTCCTTGTATTGTAATTTTGGTACAAAACAGGAACATTATTACATTTACAACATGACATTTGTTTCGAAGTTATAATAATTTATTGAATGATTTTTCAAAATACGCCAAACCACCCCAAAAAATAACGCTTTGGAAAACATCAGCCGAGGAAATGAACTCACGACGCCAGACACGATACCAACTCAATTTATTTTTAATTTATCTAAATAACCATCACACTGAATGGCCAATTTGATTTATCTAAATAACCATCACACTGAATCTCCACAGGGGTAGGCATAGAGAACGTATAATAAAACGGACGATGTAGGTACTCTTTCCAGCAATTAGTAACACACGATTCGCTTTTGTGTTTTGTCCGTTTTTTTAGCGCCGTTGTGATTTGAAACTCGATGAAACGAAAAGTAGCGACACCAAAAAGAGACATCATCTTGTGATGTTCGTCTTTTCTACTCTCTTATATTTGTCTGTATTTTATTTACTCCTGGGCACTTGGCACCAGTCGTAATGTTTCGTCTTTTCATACTTATTTAACTCTCCTTTCATCGGCAAGACAGTTGTAATATTCTCGCCTTTTCTCTTGGCTCTGATCGATATTTAAATTCTTAAGGCTTTGCATATGTGTGGTAGGGATGGAAAATTCCTCCCCTACGTCACACAAGCCTTTATAAAATTGGACCCTTATTTCCTCTGATAACTACAGAAAGCTACTTAAAGCTCCCTTGTACTACATACCTCTAGCGATATATGTACTTAACTAATAAATACGTTATTTACGACTTTGAACGTAGATATTTTCGTATTTAGGTTGTAATTAAACTCCATCAAACGTTGTGTAATTTTTTTATTTATGATATAGGACTTTAATTACTTTAAATTTTGTGGTAACCCTCTTGATTCTAAACAGAGTGTTGAATTTCAAACTGTATTGGTCTTTCTCTTGCAAATTTAACCTTAAGTAATTTCTCTAAATGAACTAACTTCCCTTTAACGTTTATTATGATTCCCTACATCCTAATGAATTCATGAATAAGCAATACTAATCGAAACTACACATGACTAATTGAACAGATAATTAAATATAACTCAAATGGTTAAATGTTAGTAAGTTTGATTATGATTGTATCTCGTATCTGCTGGGCGCCCCTCCGTTTAGATTCAGCTGCTATAAGATACATATAAAGATGGATTTAGTAGGTTAATGTAATTAGTTAATTGCATATTTGACGAACTCAGAATAACCCTTTTTCTGGCAAAATTTGGCTCCTGCCTCCATCAAGTAAGCCGGGTGATCAGAAGTCAACCCAAAATTCGCACAGTCTTTTGGCACGGTTCAATTGATTGATACCTAAGTTATCGCGTCCCAATTGACCTTCCTTCGCCATCATGCACTGCCTTCAGGTCTTCCCCCAAGCCCAGATACCTCCAAATTCCTACTCCTCCAAAGTTTACTATTTACTTAGGGCGAACCGGTTTCGTCCTATATGCAATCATATACTCACGGGTTTGTGTGGAGTTACGGGTCGTGAATCCTCCCTCCACGTTCAAGAAATGAGACGAGAGTGACCCGACAGGCCTAAAGCACTAATTGTAAGTGAGTTCGTTTCATTCAATGAACAGTACATAAAAAGATATATATGTAAACATACGTTTTGGGAAGGTTTATAACTCGCAATACGAAACTACTTGCAACGCATCCCGAGCTCGGATCTCGCCCATCAAATTCTGCGAAATTTTCAGATTGATACCGAATAGATACATAAGAATAGTGGGTGATATAAATATATATTAGTACATTAAGATCTTATCTGGCGATGTGTTCTGGAGATTCGCCATAACTCCAAGCTTTTGTTTGGTTTTGTTGACGGTTTTGTTTGAGAGATCCGCCATCTCTATGGTTTGATTAATGGTCCTTGTTACAGAAGCGAACACTGCCTTCTGTTGGTTGAACTGTATTTTTTTTTTTTTTTTTCTTTCCCTCCCCTCCAATGTTCAACTTTTGATAAACTCTTGCTATCCCGTGATTCTCAATTGAATCATGTAAATCCTCATTACCCCTTATTAAGCTATCCCGTGATTTTTCAACTGTTTCATGTAAATCTTCAATACACCCTTTTGAACTGCTATAATAAATCTGTTAATTTTCAATTGCTTAGGTCTGTAGATACCTCGTTACGTTCAAATTAAAGATAGTGTTTAAATTTTTTTTTTTCTTTTTGTTCCTAATAATTGCGCAATATAATAATTTTATCCCGTTCCTAGAAGTTAATACCTAAGTACGATATCCACTAATCAAGGTCATTTTTTTTTTTCTTTTTGTTCCTAATAATTGCGCAATATAATAATTTTATCCCGTTCCTAGAAGTTAATACCTAAGTACGATATCCACTAATCAAGGTCATTTTTTTTTTCTTTTTACTGTATTCGAACTAGTGCCCCAGTGACCGAATTATTTTGTAAACAATTTGAGCTTTGTAAACATTCTCTACGTCCTCGTGACCTAGATTCAAGCGTATGAGGTATGTTTACTTTAGACATTCCGGAGACGTGTGAGATGACTCTAAAATTTTCTTTGTTTGATAATGATGTACTTAGCGCAATTGTCTAGTCTGATACCCGATTACGTATACATATTTATTCATTTATATATACTTTGTCTCAATAAATAATTTATAATATTGATATGTATAATTATTTTTTGATTGAAATAATTTCTAATATCATAACTTATTTCAAATGCTCTGGATTTTCTGAAATCATATTAATACATACATAAGATTAAATATAAAATATTGATTTGTAAATTTATCACACATAACTACTTTTAATAGTTATTGATGAATTCAGAGGTAGGAATCGATACCCTTTTCCTCTTTTTATATAAGTGTTTATTTTTTTTTTTTTTTGATTAAGATTTTTCTTGGGAACAATAAATTACATATATATATGTTTATATACTTACATATATAAATATATAAAATATACTTATTATATTTATAATATTTTAATATAGTTACATATCACATATTAAGAGAGTAATATCTTGGTCAAATAATTAATCCAAATACCAATGGTTACTGCATTCCGCTTTCTCCTTGGAATCTGTAAAATTTTATAACGGAAAAGACTTACCCCTACCAAGGTTTTTTCCGACCGGGAAATACACGGTAACCTTGCTGCGATTTTCCTAAATTAATTTTTTATTTTCCTAAATTTAATTAAATCTTTTTGACTTCAAATTTTTTTTTTTTTTTCATTTAATCTAATTAATTAAAATGATGTATGAACTCTATCGTTCTAAACTGTATTTTATCTCAAAACTCGTTGGTTAGATAACACTTTAAATGATAGTTACTTCACGATTAATTTAGAGATGGTAAATTGTTGTTAAATTAAATTTTTATCCCTCCGAACTTTTATGTATTAATAAAATATTATTTTGTTTTATTATTATTATTTAAGATAATTAGTTTAAATATGATTAATTTAGAGATGGTAAATTGTCGTTAAATTAAATTTTTATCCCTCCGAACTTTTATGTATTAATAAACTATTATTTTGTTTTATTATTATTATTTAAGATAATTAATTTAAATATTTATTATTTGTTAGAACACTTTCACTTAGATTGAACACACGTATTTAATTATAACTTCATCACGCTAAATTATCACATCACTTCAGTTATTTATTGCACTAATATTGAACGCGAAATTTCTAAGTTTAAAACACGATATTAAGTGATTATAAAATCCGAATTTTCCACTAAAACAAATTGTATTTATCACGAGCACTTTTATTTTTCACAAGTAATTAATGCGTTGGCTTTAATTTTTATTTTTTCACTGATTCTAACTGCAAAGTATTTTTTTCTGTATATCACTGACTAGAATGTGAAATTTTTCTAAGTATCAAAATAATTATCACTTAGAATTTTTCTACTTTGTTTCGTCACGTTCCGCGAACTTAAAACCTTTTCGACCACGACCGTAGACTGTCCTCAACTGGCATTTGTCTAGACTTTTATACCCCTCTCAGGTCCAAAAGATCGTATCTGAATCTCCTATAATAAACCAATCTAATTACTATCAACTCGTAATTTCTTGAAACCTCCCCATTATTGTCGAATGCGGTCTCTTTGTACGTTTTGCGTTTGATACATTAAATTCTGTCTCGTACTCCCATACTTACAAGATCCGGATTTAGTAAGATCCATGTTTAATGGCCCAACTTCCTTTGTCCTGTTGTTCATACAAAATTAGCTTGAATTTAATAATTTTAAAGTTCTATTTTCATATATTTCGTAACATGTCCGTGCGTACGGCATCTACCATATGTTCCAAATCTGTCCCCAAATTCGCCTATCAGAGATATCTTCATGTCGAAGTCTTTCTCGCAAATTGTTCATTTTTATTTTATTATTTTTCCACGAGTTTTTCTGTATTCTATATGAACCTTTCCATTTAAAACCGAATTTTCTCTATTTACGTCGTATATTTGAATTTTCCATTTTTTCTCGAATTTTCTTTTATTCACGACACTCTTTCCATGAATTTCCTTATTTATCCTTACGTTATTGTTCATATCTCTATAGATTTTTATATTTCAAGCCGTATTTATTTTATTCACTGTTAATCTAAGATTTCCTTTGTTTTTCTCTGTCGTATCTCCTTTCCCCTCACTTCCCCGTACTTCCCTGATATAACCATATCGTTTTTTGATGTTTGCTGCCTCTTGGAAAATTTCATTTTCTATTTGTTATTAATAAATATATCATTTTTTAACATCTTTATAGGGGATACCCCCACTTCGGCCCTTAAATTCCTGTCATTTTTATTGCTTCATAGAGAACGCCTTACAAATTTCGTCCCGTTCTTACGAAAAATCCCATAAACCATATGTCTTGACAGTTGTATACATTAGTTCTTGTACCCACCTGGCAATAAATCCTTTTTTTATTTCAGTGTCGTTAAATTTTATGAGAATTCTTTAATATAAATATTTCATAAGACCCATGATAATTTTTATTACCTTTTTAACGGCTAATCGTCCTTATCTAAACAATTTCCATGTTCGAATATTCCTTGTTTATCACAACAAAATACATCTGAAATCGGCAACCATTGTAATGCCTCATCTTTATCTGCAATCGCGTACTATGCTACTCTATAACCTCCATTTTAATTACGTAAAATGACTCCTTTTCCTGAGTTTTTCTATCGCAATGTTTTCAGCATTTTCCACTCCCCTCCGTACTGCACTCTATCTTCTTCTCTAACACTTGTTACTGCTCTAGACATCTGAAATGTACCCTCGCCCACTCTTTAAAACTCTCATTTTTTTTGACGTTTCCTCCCTAAATCTTTCATCGTAATATCCTAGCTCCGTCTAGAATTGATAACAATAATTTTCCATTGTTTTCTCAACATTTCCATTTCCTTTAGCACGTTTTCCCTCGAATCGATCATCTCCGGTCGTCACAAACAATCGTATTATAGATGGAAATCTCCCTAACGCCTTACAATACGTTTTCGTCACTTGCTTTGCAATTTTTCACTTAAACTTTTGCATCGTGTTTACGTGTATCCTTTTTTTCCGCACCTGATATGTTTTAATGCGTTCGAGAACTAGGGTTTCTGATCCCTGGAACGTACCGGTTAATGATAACATTTCTTGGGGTCATCGTTCTTTTGTCCCTGAACAGATTATTTCTTCCCATGGAGTTTATTCACCTCTCGGTTTGGTGGGAACGTCAAACTCATTAATCACATTACTAATTGCTAAGTCCAAAGGTCGTTCCTTTGTTCTAAAAATGGGTTCGGCCCTCTTCCCGTTGATAGGCTGAATTGGTTTTTAATCGCTTTTGCTGCAGTTCAATTGGCTGTCAATATATCTCGGTCTAAAGTATATTGGGGAGTCCCTGTCCCTGATTATTTGTTGATACCATCTGTGATTTTTTTATCAATACTCGTCTCACTTTGTCTAATTATAGATCCCTACCGTAAATATGAATTCACTTTACTCTAATCCGATAGATGTCGTAGACGTGTCCGTTTTATAAGTAATTGATATTTTCTTTTTTAAATTAAAGTGGGAAGCTACGATATTTCCTAATTTTCACTGTTGATCAATGCAATTCATCACAGTTCCCTCCTCTGAACTCAATTTGCTGTGGCTAACGTTGTATTTTATTTTAATGTCCTCTTCTTTTTTTTTTTTTTTTTTTTTTTTTTTTTTTTTTTTTTTTTTTTTTTTTCTTTTTTTTTTTTTTTTTTTTCGTTAGACACCGAAATTGTGTTCAAATTTAGACTAGCTATCTTCCCCTCCTCATTTGGTTATCCCCTATCTCTACTCCGTGTCATATTACTTCCTATCTCCCCCTCCTCATTCTGTTATCCCCTATCTCTTTTTCGTATCCTATTACTTCCTATCTCCCCCTCCTCATTTTGTTATCCCCTATCTCTTCTCCGCATCCCATTACTTCCTATCTCCCCCTCCTCATTTTGTTATCCCCTATCTCTTCTCCGCATCCTATTACTTCCTATCTCCCTCTTCTCTTTTGCTCGGATTGTTAACAATCTTGAATTTGAATCTCATTGTATTCTTTATTTTCTTTTCGCGTAGATTTTACTTTATGAAATTTTCTTTAATTTTGATAGATTCAAAATTAATTTCTTTTTGCTGGAACACGCCCCTCGACTCGCGTGTTTTGGTGGTCCCCAACCAAATTGGACTAAGACCTCCCTTACAATGATTTAAGTAAAGATTGTTTACAATCTCGCGACCTTTCGAACAACTGAAAAGCGGGTGGTCTCTTGGTGTGCAATTAATTGTTTTTTTTTGTTTTGTAAGTATGAATATTTTTTGTGAAATGTGGGTTTTCGCACGACCTCACCCAATCCGACAATCAGTGGTATACATGTTTCATATAAATTTTCCAGCATTTTTTTTTTTTCTTTATTTATTTAAACTTTATTTTATAATTCTTAATTTCTAATTGTAATTTCTTAATTCATCCAAAGTTGTTCTAGCCTAAGTGTTGTCCACTCTAATATTTAAATTTTTATAAATGTTCTTTATTATCCTCAAATTGGTTCAGCGTTCCTTTTTTCCTTTTTTTTTTTTTTCGAAATCTAAAATATTTATACCTTAATTCAAATGTTACCTTTTTATCTCTATACTTAATGTCTACCCTATATCTATAGATAAACTTTCTCATTTCAATATTTCAAAAAAAAATTCCTAGGCATTGTTCATTTTTCAAAATGTCCCTTTTGTGTGCCATATAATATCTCTAATTCTCTCCTTTTGAGTGTTCTTACTTATCTAACATTTTTTTTTTTTTTCTCACTAACACATAAAAAAAAAGTCAATTTTTTTTTTTTTTTTCCAACTAGAAAATCAAAATTAACGAATTTATTTGCCTTACTCTATTTCAATAATTGAATATGATTGTCGCTTATTAAGAACTTGTCCACTCACCCTCAAAGACTTGACGACGATCCGCCCCTCGCAAGCAATCTGATAATCTAATATTTTAGTAATTTTCTTTCTTCCCCCTCCCCAATTATAATGTACCCTAACATAATTTTATTTATATTTCTCAATCGTTTATTTATTTATTAACATTTACAAATATTTGTAAACTTCGCACTCTATCCGTTGATTTCCACTAACTGTAAACCTGATTTTTGTTTCTTATTACTTGTGTAATATCTAGCTAAATGTAAAGCGCTATAATCTCCTTTTATCTCCCGAGTTGGCTGCGACCACTAGCTCCTTCCCGGCTGTAGTTATTGTAGAATTTTCTTTTGGTGAGCTGTTAACTTCGGTGCACTTGCTGCAACTAGCGTTTTCGCCCACACTTTCAATTGCGTGTATCCTCCTTTTTATGGCGTGGTAACGGTCACGGTATTTGTCCTTCTTGCTGGATTCCTCCCCACTCCTCTTCTTCATGTTCCGTTCTTCTGGTGTACATACCATTGTATCTAGTTTTCGTAGAAACTCAGCGGCGACAATCTCATCTCCTGATTGCCCCGAAAACCATAGCGATTGAATTTCCTTCGGATAATGTCTCATAATTTCGTCAACTATGCCCAACGGTGTGTCAATAATCTTTAAAGCCTTCGCTAGCTCCCAATAGTTTGCGAAATGAGTAAGCATGGGTATATTTTTCTTGGCATCATATACCCCTTCTGCAAGACGACGGCGAACTTCATTTTTCTTTATGTCTCCCCAATAGGTAGCTAAAAAATCTCGTTCGAAATCTAACATAGTCTCCCATCGTTTATTGTACAATTTTGCCCACGATTTAGCTTCCCCTTTCAAATTTTCCCGTACGACGACTAAAGGATCCGTTCGTTTCACTTTTCTAGTGTATTCTTTTAAATCTTCCAGGAAACTAATGGGATTTTGATTTCCACCGGAGAATGATGGTCGTTCCTGCTGTGGTAACATTTCCACTACTTGGAGAACGCTTTTCGGCGCACTATCCTCTCCTATCACCGCCACTGTTGCTGGGCTTTCCAATTGTTTCTCGAGTTCTTGCATCTTATTGACGAGCGGTGCCAAAGCTGCCTGAATTATTGTAGTTATATCTCCTATGTTTATTGTTGAAGTCTCGGTTGTGACATTTTCCCCGATTGCTGTCACTAAAGCCTGGGCTCGCCTACTTGTTCCACGTTTCCCAACCATTTTCTTTATTTTCCGAGTGCCGCCTGGTTAATGTTTATATTTTATCTTATTAAGCGACAACCTTATAATCTCTATTTTAATTTCCTAAATTAACTTATGTAAATTATGTTGCCTTCCTTATTCTATTTATTTACTTATTTTATTTTTTTTTTCAATTTTCTCGTTTTTCTGTATTTTTTATTTTATTTTTTTATTTTTCCTTTTACTTCGTTAACTTTTCTTGTTCCTTTTCCTCGGGTTTTTCCTGTAACATACCATGTGTGAGTCTCTCTTCACACTCTCGCTTATTTTTCGCCCTGTTCCTCCGATTTTGTGTCGGTCTCCCCCTCTGGCTGAACGACTTCTATCATATCCTCGACTCGTAACTTAGACCTCTTTGAACGTCTAAATATCTCCCGTAATTCATCTCCCGACGGTATTTCTTTAGCTTCTAATTCCGTCGCATCCACTTTCCTTTTTTCCGCCATTTTTTGTTTAAAATTTTTAATGAATTTAACTCGATACCAGCTATTTATTATAAATATACCTATATATATTTATAATTTATTTTATTTTTATTTTTATTTTTATTTTTATTTTTATTTTTATTTTTATTTTTATTTTTTTTTTGGAACCTGTCCCCCTATAAAACACAATATTTTCAATTATTTATATTTGTTTGCATGATGATTGTAACACAAATTAGATCAACTCTACCATCACTCTTCATTTCAAATGAATGTAGGTAATTGCAAAAAAAACGGAATGAATATTGTTACTCCAATGTTAATGAATATCCCGTGATTTTCGTTCAACCAATAATTACTCATTGTTTAGAATGCCAACCATTCCTTCAAGTTCCGCAATACCTACGATATTTTCGCAAAATCTGTTTAGAGTTCGCAATACCTATCTTGATGTTATTTCGTCAAATCCCCTCCTTTTTTTGGTCCGAATGATCAAATGTTCCCTTAAATAGGTATATACCTATAAAACATTCGTCTGTGATATTAAAGCTCTCAACTCGACACTATCCCCAATCAAATATTTTATGTTATTTTTATTTTATGTTCCTTATCTTTTATGTTATGACTTTTTATGTGATAATCCTCACATACAAACCCACAACATTAACTATAAACAAAGGGTCACTTTATGTAGGTAAGTTCCCCCGTTTTTATCTGTAAAGTCTGTTTATTTTTTCCGTAACCGAGTGTTGATATCATTTTCGAGTTTGTTTATTCTACAATCTCTTAAAGCGATGCGCGTTACCCCCGATGTCACCTACTTCAAAATTTTTCGATGTTTTGTTATCACTTTCGATGCTTAGGTTATCAATCTTTCGATGCTTACAAACACCGCGGTATCTCGTATCCGATTGTTTACATTACGGTCATTAACATTCTGGATTCAGGAATGTCAATACCATTATTCTGTTAATTTATGGTCTGCCTTGAATAAACTGTTTACGCTTGTATCTGACCTACATTCTTTGTTACGATATTTATAATCTCATAAGCAATCAACAAATTCATGGTCACTTGATTTAAACTTTATCGACACTTTTATAAATTATTTTAAAACATGTAGAGTTTATTCGTTAACACTTTTTTTTATATTTAAATGTATTGTTGATTTATTTATTTATATATTTTTTTCGTGTTTATTTAACGGCGCACTGTTCTGATTTTTATTTTATTTTTATTTTTATTTTTATTTTTTTTTTTTTTTGCAATAGATTGACCAATAAAAGTTTTTTTTTTTTTTTTTCTAAAACAACTTGTAAAACTCTGATCTCCTGTCACGGCTGTGCAGTTGTGATGTTCGTCTTTTCTACTCTCTTATATTTGTCTGTATTTTATTTACTCCTGGGCACTTGGCACCAGTCGTAATGTTTCGTCTTTTCATACTTATTTAACTCTCCTTTCATCGGCAAGACAGTTGTAATATTCTCGCCTTTTCTCTTGGCTCTGATCGATATTTAAATTCTTAAGGCTTTGCATATGTGTGGTAGGGATGGAAAATTCCTCCCCTACGTCACACAAGCCTTTATAAAATTGGACCCTTATTTCCTCTGATAACTACAGAAAGCTACTTAAAGCTCCCTTGTACTACATACCTCTAGCGATATATGTACTTAACTAATAAATACGTTATTTACGACTTTGAACGTAGATATTTTCGTATTTAGGTTGTAATTAAACTCCATCAAACGTTGTGTAATTTTTTTATTTATGATATAGGACTTTAATTACTTTAAATTTTGTGGTAACCCTCTTGATTCTAAACAGAGTGTTGAATTTCAAACTGTATTGGTCTTTCTCTTGCAAATTTAACCTTAAGTAATTTCTCTAAATGAACTAACTTCCCTTTAACGTTTATTATGATTCCCTACATCCTAATGAATTCATGAATAAGCAATACTAATCGAAACTACACATGACTAATTGAACAGATAATTAAATATAACTCAAATGGTTAAATGTTAGTAAGTTTGATTATGATTGTATCTCGTATCTGCTGGGCGCCCCTCCGTTTAGATTCAGCTGCTATAAGATACATATAAAGATGGATTTAGTAGGTTAATGTAATTAGTTAATTGCATATTTGACGAACTCAGAATAACCCTTTTTCTGGCAAAATTTGGCTCCTGCCTCCATCAAGTAAGCCGGGTGATCAGAAGTCAACCCAAAATTCGCACAGTCTTTTGGCACGGTTCAATTGATTGATACCTAAGTTATCGCGTCCCAATTGACCTTCCTTCGCCATCATGCACTGCCTTCAGGTCTTCCCCCAAGCCCAGATACCTCCAAATTCCTACTCCTCCAAAGTTTACTATTTACTTAGGGCGAACCGGTTTCGTCCTATATGCAATCATATACTCACGGGTTTGTGTGGAGTTACGGGTCGTGAATCCTCCCTCCACGTTCAAGAAATGAGACGAGAGTGACCCGACAGGCCTAAAGCACTAATTGTAAGTGAGTTCGTTTCATTCAATGAACAGTACATAAAAAGATATATATGTAAACATACGTTTTGGGAAGGTTTATAACTCGCAATACGAAACTACTTGCAACGCATCCCGAGCTCGGATCTCGCCCATCAAATTCTGCGAAATTTTCAGATTGATACCGAATAGATACATAAGAATAGTGGGTGATATAAATATATATTAGTACATTAAGATCTTATCTGGCGATGTGTTCTGGAGATTCGCCATAACTCCAAGCTTTTGTTTGGTTTTGTTGACGGTTTTGTTTGAGAGATCCGCCATCTCTATGGTTTGATTAATGGTCCTTGTTACAGAAGCGAACACTGCCTTCTGTTGGTTGAACTGTATTTTTTTTTTTTTTTTTCTTTCCCTCCCCTCCAATGTTCAACTTTTGATAAACTCTTGCTATCCCGTGATTCTCAATTGAATCATGTAAATCCTCATTACCCCTTATTAAGCTATCCCGTGATTTTTCAACTGTTTCATGTAAATCTTCAATACACCCTTTTGAACTGCTATAATAAATCTGTTAATTTTCAATTGCTTAGGTCTGTAGATACCTCGTTACGTTCAAATTAAAGATAGTGTTTAAATTTTTTTTTTTCTTTTTGTTCCTAATAATTGCGCAATATAATAATTTTATCCCGTTCCTAGAAGTTAATACCTAAGTACGATATCCACTAATCAAGGTCATTTTTTTTTTTCTTTTTGTTCCTAATAATTGCGCAATATAATAATTTTATCCCGTTCCTAGAAGTTAATACCTAAGTACGATATCCACTAATCAAGGTCATTTTTTTTTTTCTTTTTACTGTATTCGAACTAGTGCCCCAGTGACCGAATTATTTTGTAAACAATTTGAGCTTTGTAAACATTCTCTACGTCCTCGTGACCTAGATTCAAGCGTATGAGGTATGTTTACTTTAGACATTCCGGAGACGTGTGAGATGACTCTAAAATTTTCTTTGTTTGATAATGATGTACTTAGCGCAATTGTCTAGTCTGATACCCGATTACGTATACATATTTATTCATTTATATATACTTTGTCTCAATAAATAATTTATAATATTGATATGTATAATTATTTTTTGATTGAAATAATTTCTAATATCATAACTTATTTCAAATGCTCTGGATTTTCTGAAATCATATTAATACATACATAAGATTAAATATAAAATATTGATTTGTAAATTTATCACACATAACTACTTTTAATAGTTATTGATGAATTCAGAGGTAGGAATCGATACCCTTTTCCTCTTTTTATATAAGTGTTTATTTTTTTTTTTTTTTGATTAAGATTTTTCTTGGGAACAATAAATTACATATATATATGTTTATATACTTACATATATAAATATATAAAATATACTTATTATATTTATAATATTTTAATATAGTTACATATCACATATTAAGAGAGTAATATCTTGGTCAAATAATTAATCCAAATACCAATGGTTACTGCATTCCGCTTTCTCCTTGGAATCTGTAAAATTTTATAACGGAAAAGACTTACCCCTACCAAGGTTTTTTCCGACCGGGAAATACACGGTAACCTTGCTGCGATTTTCCTAAATTAATTTTTTATTTTCCTAAATTTAATTAAATCTTTTTGACTTCAAATTTTTTTTTTTTTTCATTTAATCTAATTAATTAAAATGATGTATGAACTCTATCGTTCTAAACTGTATTTTATCTCAAAACTCGTTGGTTAGATAACACTTTAAATGATAGTTACTTCACGATTAATTTAGAGATGGTAAATTGTTGTTAAATTAAATTTTTATCCCTCCGAACTTTTATGTATTAATAAAATATTATTTTGTTTTATTATTATTATTTAAGATAATTAGTTTAAATATGATTAATTTAGAGATGGTAAATTGTCGTTAAATTAAATTTTTATCCCTCCGAACTTTTATGTATTAATAAACTATTATTTTGTTTTATTATTATTATTTAAGATAATTAATTTAAATATTTATTATTTGTTAGAACACTTTCACTTAGATTGAACACACGTATTTAATTATAACTTCATCACGCTAAATTATCACATCACTTCAGTTATTTATTGCACTAATATTGAACGCGAAATTTCTAAGTTTAAAACACGATATTAAGTGATTATAAAATCCGAATTTTCCACTAAAACAAATTGTATTTATCACGAGCACTTTTATTTTTCACAAGTAATTAATGCGTTGGCTTTAATTTTTATTTTTTCACTGATTCTAACTGCAAAGTATTTTTTTCTGTATATCACTGACTAGAATGTGAAATTTTTCTAAGTATCAAAATAATTATCACTTAGAATTTTTCTACTTTGTTTCGTCACGTTCCGCGAACTTAAAACCTTTTCGACCACGACCGTAGACTGTCCTCAACTGGCATTTGTCTAGACTTTTATACCCCTCTCAGGTCCAAAAGATCGTATCTGAATCTCCTATAATAAACCAATCTAATTACTATCAACTCGTAATTTCTTGAAACCTCCCCATTATTGTCGAATGCGGTCTCTTTGTACGTTTTGCGTTTGATACATTAAATTCTGTCTCGTACTCCCATACTTACAAGATCCGGATTTAGTAAGATCCATGTTTAATGGCCCAACTTCCTTTGTCCTGTTGTTCATACAAAATTAGCTTGAATTTAATAATTTTAAAGTTCTATTTTCATATATTTCGTAACATGTCCGTGCGTACGGCATCTACCATATGTTCCAAATCTGTCCCCAAATTCGCCTATCAGAGATATCTTCATGTCGAAGTCTTTCTCGCAAATTGTTCATTTTTATTTTATTATTTTTCCACGAGTTTTTCTGTATTCTATATGAACCTTTCCATTTAAAACCGAATTTTCTCTATTTACGTCGTATATTTGAATTTTCCATTTTTTCTCGAATTTTCTTTTATTCACGACACTCTTTCCATGAATTTCCTTATTTATCCTTACGTTATTGTTCATATCTCTATAGATTTTTATATTTCAAGCCGTATTTATTTTATTCACTGTTAATCTAAGATTTCCTTTGTTTTTCTCTGTCGTATCTCCTTTCCCCTCACTTCCCCGTACTTCCCTGATATAACCATATCGTTTTTTGATGTTTGCTGCCTCTTGGAAAATTTCATTTTCTATTTGTTATTAATAAATATATCATTTTTTAACATCTTTATAGGGGATACCCCCACTTCGGCCCTTAAATTCCTGTCATTTTTATTGCTTCATAGAGAACGCCTTACAAATTTCGTCCCGTTCTTACGAAAAATCCCATAAACCATATGTCTTGACAGTTGTATACATTAGTTCTTGTACCCACCTGGCAATAAATCCTTTTTTTATTTCAGTGTCGTTAAATTTTATGAGAATTCTTTAATATAAATATTTCATAAGACCCATGATAATTTTTATTACCTTTTTAACGGCTAATCGTCCTTATCTAAACAATTTCCATGTTCGAATATTCCTTGTTTATCACAACAAAATACATCTGAAATCGGCAACCATTGTAATGCCTCATCTTTATCTGCAATCGCGTACTATGCTACTCTATAACCTCCATTTTAATTACGTAAAATGACTCCTTTTCCTGAGTTTTTCTATCACAATGTTTTCAGCATTTTCCACTCCCCTCCGTACTGCACTCTATCTTCTTCTCTAACACTTGTTACTGCTCTAGACATCTGAAATGTACCCTCGCCCACTCTTTAAAACTCTCATTTTTTTTGACGTTTCCTCCCTAAATCTTTCATCGTAATATCCTAGCTCCGTCTAGAATTGATAACAATAATTTTCCATTGTTTTCTCAACATTTCCATTTCCTTTAGCACGTTTTCCCTCGAATCGATCATCTCCGGTCGTCACAAACAATCGTATTATAGATGGAAATCTCCCTAACGCCTTACAATACGTTTTCGTCACTTGCTTTGCAATTTTTCACTTAAACTTTTGCATCGTGTTTACGTGTATCCTTTTTTTCCGCACCTGATATGTTTTAATGCGTTCGAGAACTAGGGTTTCTGATCCCTGGAACGTACCGGTTAATGATAACATTTCTTGGGGTCATCGTTCTTTTGTCCCTGAACAGATTATTTCTTCCCATGGAGTTTATTCACCTCTCGGTTTGGTGGGAACGTCAAACTCATTAATCACATTACTAATTGCTAAGTCCAAAGGTCGTTCCTTTGTTCTAAAAATGGGTTCGGCCCTCTTCCCGTTGATAGGCTGAATTGGTTTTTAATCGCTTTTGCTGCAGTTCAATTGGCTGTCAATATATCTCGGTCTAAAGTATATTGGGGAGTCCCTGTCCCTGATTATTTGTTGATACCATCTGTGATTTTTTTATCAATACTCGTCTCACTTTGTCTAATTATAGATCCCTACCGTAAATATGAATTCACTTTACTCTAATCCGATAGATGTCGTAGACGTGTCCGTTTTATAAGTAATTGATATTTTCTTTTTTAAATTAAAGTGGGAAGCTACGATATTTCCTAATTTTCACTGTTGATCAATGCAATTCATCACAATCTGTAGGATCTAGCCTGCGAGATAATGAGGTGGTGTAATCGATCTACTCTTTGCGCGGTGCTTCGTAGCCTTCCCACTCTTGTCTAATTTAGTTTTCTGAAGGTTTAACTTCTACCGCGTGTGAACTGCACACTCTGATTTTTTTTTTAGTGGAAATTTATTTAGCACCGTTTTGATTTGAAACTCGATGAAACAAAATATAGCGATACTAAAAAGAGACAACATCTATAAGATTAAGTCTGCGAGAGAATGAGATAGTGTAATCATTCTACTCTTTGTGCGGTGCTTCGCAGCATATCCGTCTCCTCTTTCTGCGGTGTTTCGCAGCCTTCCGACACTTGTCTACTTTAGTTTTCTGAAGGTTTCACTTCTACCGCGTGTGAATTGCACACTGTTTTTTTTTATCAGATCTTATGACTTTTTTGATATGTTAAAGTAAATTTTACAAATTGGTAACTTTCAAATGTTTAACAGTAAATAATAAACAATTTTGATTAAGGGGAATTTGAGGAAAAATGTGAAATTGTAAAGCTTTTTGGTATAAAGGTACTATGCTCATTTTTGGAAGTTAGTAAAAACTTAATCTTGCTGTTTACTCAGCTTGTAATTTTATTTTATTACAAAGACATTCTTTCTTTAATATCCATTAATCTTGACACAGGCTCAATTGTTTTGCAGAAATTCAAATGCTACACTGTAATCAAACGGCCATTCAGCGCCATTTTATTTTTTTGACTTCCTCTGATCCGCTAATCGCTGATCGATATCCGCTGATTTAACCGGAATCTTTCAAAAAAATAAAATGGAACTGAATGACCATTTGATGACAATATTACATTTTGATTTCTGCGAAACAATTGGGCCTTAGGTTTACTTGAAAAATAACTCCTCAATTGTATTCACGTACCTAATAAAATGATCATCAATGCGTATTTTTGCTGTGAATTATACCCTCTAGTGCAGGCATGCTCAACCTGCGGCCCAATTGAAGATTTTTCGCAGCCCAAAAATAGTTTTCAGTTTTCTATGTTTTGGATTTTAGTAATCATACAAAAAAGAAAAAAAATCAGAGTGTGCAATTCACACGCGGTAGAAGTGAAACCTCCAGAAAAATAAATTAAACAAGAGGGGGAGACTACGAAGCACCGCACAAAGAGGAGACCGATATACTATCTCATTCTCTCGCAGGCTAAATCCTATAGATATATGTGTTTGTCTCTTTTAGTGTCGCTGTTTTTCGTTTCATTGAGTTTCAAATCACAAAGGTGTTAAAGAAGTTTTCATTTCAAAAAGTGGAAGTGAAATCTATAGAAAAATAAATTACACGAGAGTGGGGAGACTACGAAGCACCAAACAAAGAGGAGATCGATTATACTATCTTATTCTTTCGCAGGCTTAATCCTATCATCAACGAAAATCACCACGGTGCTAAGTTTTCCCTACAAAAATCGTTCTCGTAACTTAATCGTATTTATATTATACTAGCAGACATTAATCACATTTATATTATACTAGCAGACCCGGCCACACGTTGCTGTGGCTAATGAAACACAACGCCATTACCCAACCTATATAAAATCCACAACACCCGCTTGCCAGCTGCCCGCTGCCTGAATTGAATATTTGAATTTCTCAGCTTTTCTCTACTACAATAAGTATGTATTATACATATAAACCTTCCTCTTGAATCACTCTGTCTATAGGTGAAAACCGTATAAAAATCCGTTGCGTAGTTTAAAAGATCTATGCGCACATACATTTTAAGCGACTTCATTTTATACTATGTAATAAAATAATAATGATTTTGTGAAATTAGCACTTCCTTGCTATTAGATAAGGCTCACGATGGGGTTGTGGTTTATTGCTTGAAAAGTGCCAGGCGCTTGGCTCATTTATTTGGCAGTCAATTCCAACCAGAATATTGTCTCTGCACATTCCTCGGAAGATCGAATGTAAATCAACTGATTTTAATAAGTGGTGGGTGAGTGCAAAGGACACATATTGTCGGTTTATGCCTTCCAACATTGAAGGTTCACAATTTCATAATAAAACAATACACGGTTCCACAATAATAGTGTTTTTGGACATTCATGGACGTATCTAACATTCAGCAAAAATGCTAACTGCACTTTCCCTGGGTTGGTCATCCCTGCTCTAGTGCTTTGCCTAGTATTCCTACCTCGCTCACCGAGTTCTCTGGACTTGACTGGAGCTGTAGTGAGTGGCAAACGCGGTAGTCCTGACAGACACCCCACATTCATCATTTCTGGGTGGGATTTCCACCCTCCTTATCAAAAGGGCAGAGAGCAGGTTTCGCACATTTCATATATACGTTCTACACACCACTACAGTGTTAAGGTACTACATGAAAAAGCTTGAATTAAAATCAGAAACATTGTAATTAAGAATATGTAGGTACAAGAAAACATTTTTAATGTGAATACTGGTCAAGTAAATTCCAACCTCTCCTAATTTAAAACGATATTGACATTATTTTCGATTCCAAATTAACTGCTTTTCACACATCAATATAATAATAAATAATAAAGGATTAAAAATGATTGGCTTCATTCTTCAAAATGCCAAGAATATTTCAACATAAAATCTTTTAAATATTAAATAGATTCAAAGTTAGATTAAATAAATAATTAAAAATTGCACGGCCATCAAAGCAGCGGAACCAATGAAAGTTATGCATTTGGTGTGTATCGAAACAGAGTCAAGTTAGCCTCTCAGAAGTTGGGCGTACTGTACAGTGCCCGCAGTTACTGCAGATAATACACAAATTCTAACCCTGTACAATTCGCAAGGGCGCCTCGCTGTTGAATTTGGCATCCTCCTCTGGTATGGATCCCCAAAATTCTAGTCGGGTAGGTATGCTGTCTTTGTTCCACCGGTATTACATCGATGCCTTCGGCACCAGTACGTTGTCGGGAAACACGCCAAACGCGCGCCGTTGACATATTTGTCACATGAGAACGGGTTGCTTCTACGACTAGTTCTTGAGTTCAACAGCTTGGCTGAGGAATGATTTGCTGGCCTCTGGGTGTCCTACATCCTATAACATGTTCACTCCTTCCTCTCTTCAAAAAGATCTTCGTCACAGCACCTCCAAAAATGACATAGTCCCTGGGGGAATTATTTACCTCAATGTGGAGTTAATGTAAAAAAAAGATGCACCGACGGCCAGACCTAGACAAACGCCATGATCCCGGGCACCCCTGCTAAGTCACGAAACATAGCGAATCACTTGAGGTGACTTAGTTGTAAGTGTTGGTTATCTAATAAATAGATCCCGGAGCGGCGGTAATTCACGCGTTGTGCTTGTGGTTCTATACTAATAATTTATTTATTGGGCTTTTACATATAAAATACAAATTTCATTTATAACAACAGTATAACACAAAATAAAAAAAAGATTACAAAATATACAAATAAAGCATAAACTCAATGTAAAATCATAGGAATACATCTAATGCTAATTCCAGATGGATGACTTTAGAGGACTCGTATGTACATATACCTACGAGCAACAAAAACATTAAAAATAATCAAAACACTAACACAATAATTGTTACTTAATTACTCGTTGTATGCTTTTGAAATAAGAACAATAAAAAACAATGAAATAAGAATAATAATGGTTGATGGCCCATCTCGCTTGTTTCTATTATCTCTGGTGCACTACGAGATGTGTGCTGTGTTCTGTGTACCGTGTGCTGTGTGCGTACTGTGCACTGCGCACTGTGTACGTGCCAGCCTTGAGCCCTGCGCCTCCGGACTCGCCGCAGCGGAAGATTGGCCTCGCTAACATATATTTTCCAAACAATCGATGTCATTTTTTATGACATTTTTTTTTTAAATTAATTAAATGAACGGAATCAGGTCAGAATGACTCAACTTGCAAGTGACGTGTTTCTTACTATAACTTCAAAACATAACATTGAAGAAGAGTGAAAAAAATCAAACATGAAATATATTTGTCTTTATTTTATCATGTTCTGATGAGATATCTTAATAAGACGATAAGTTTACTAACTGACCAACCTGTTTGCAATTTCTTCCCAGACAGATAGGATGTTCACAAAAAAATATATACTTTGATACATACGATTCACTAGGTTTCCTAGGATATCTTCCATCTTTCTTATTTTTTTCTCTCCCAACCAGCTCCCCCTGGGAAAACCAAGCAACAAAAAAAAAACATAGTGTGCAATTCACACATGGTGGAAGTGAAATCTTCTGAAAACTAAAGTAGACAAGAGTGGAAAGGCTACGAAGCATCGCACAAAGAGGAGACCGATTATTCTATCTCATTCTCTCACACGCTAAATCCTATAGATGTGTTGTCTCTTTTTAGTGTTGCTTTAGCTACAGAAGATAGATAGAAGCTAATCGATATAAAGAAATTTAGTCGTGAATCGGGCTGTAATGTTTTTTTCTCCAACGATATAGGCACCATTACTTTTATTTTGGACTGTATTCAAAAGCATAACTGTGTGAATAACCCCATCTTAAACATATTTCCATTGTAATTTTCTGTCTTTGTTCTTCTAAGCACCCCACTTTCCACCTCTCCCCCCTCTCCCTTGTTGATCTTCTAAGCACCTCCCCTTTCCACCTCTCTCCTTCCCCACTACTTCCATTTCTACCCACGCCTGTCTTTCTATGTAGATTTTTACCCAATTCATAAAAGTGACAATAAATCTCCACTCTTGTCTACTTTAGTTTTCTGAAGGTTTCGCTTTCAACGCATGTGAATTTGTGAATTGCACACTCTGATTTTTGTTATTTCTGAAAAAGTAGTTCATCTTTCCTACTTCTACAACCGTGCAGAATTTTCACCGAAGTTAATTCACTTAGTTACCACGAAGTTGGTTCCGTTGACCCCCCGGCGTACTTATGTACAATGTGCAATCGGTTTAGGGAAAATATGGTACACCTAATTACACAAAATAAGGTGGCCTAAGTGACCCCGAAGGGATGTGCAGAAAGGATGTACCGCCGAATAACAAAATTATAAAACATATTTCATACAAATGCATCAAGGAAAAATCTAATTTTCTGTATACTGTGTATGTGTATATCAGCGCATAAGTACAAAAAATCGACGCTGTGTATAAATTCGTTTGATATTTATACCAATTTATCTTTAAGGGTATTTTCGAAGTCGGTTTTACGCCTGAAATTGGTAAATAATGAACAAAAAATCGGCGGATCAATTGTCGGGTCACCGTTCACTTTACCTCCGGTATTTACATTATTATAGCTTTTAATTAGACCGAGGTTTTTATTACTGTTGGCCTACGGATAAAAAATATTACGTTACCAATGCCTTGTTCACACGAGGACAATGCTTTATTGTATTTTCCCGGCTACGGATCCATTGTCCTGGTGTGAGCAGGATTTTGGAGGATAGGACAATGAAGCAAGACATTGTCCTAAAGATGGACGGGCAGGCTATCATCGTAGGACAATGTATTAACCCCACCACCGCGCCCAGCTGTATTGTCCTTGTGTAAACGCGCACGGACAAGCTAGTAGGATAATAGGCAGTAGCTCCGCGCAAACGTATCGCGGCATCGCGCGTCGCGTAGCGTATCCATTTTCGCAGCGTTCCGCGTTTGAACTAGAGATGGGTGAGTTCTGCATTTTGCCAGAGGCCTCCGAGACGTGCTTTCTTTTAAAAGTACTTGAGTTCTTGTAGCAGCTCCCGGGAGCGTACTTCCAAAATCTAGACCGGTTAAGTCGCGGTAGCGATAATTCACATTTTCAATATCAGATTTTAAGTATTTAGAAATAAAATGATTAATTTCTAATATAGACCACTGGAAAGACTATTTCATCTAGATTATAGAACAATTTCTGTTTTTTCAAAGTGATAAAAAATAACCAATATAGAGGTGTATTTAAAATGTAAATTGTCGCTATAGACTGAACCGATACTAGACTCAACTATACTAGACTGAACCGGTTTAGGTTTTGAACCGAGAAGCACGGGTTCCTCTCCAGCCGGACCCCGGAGCCGGAGCCCGCAAAAGAACTCGAACACGCGACCAGCTCCCGACTCCCGAGTGTCTCGGACCGAGATGCAATGATTTGACGAGTGCGAGTGGCTCGGATCAATTATAAGCCCAAATTGGGCTTACAATTGGATCACAAAACACGCTTACAGGGCACTTCTGGATTAATGGCGATTTTTTTCAAATTCCTCAAAACAAAAATCAGAATGTGCAATTTTTTTTTTGGATTTGGTAGGTTTTGAAACTCCGTTCACTGGATGTCTCTCTGGGAGCTGACAGTCGGGCGCTTGATACCACGGGGCTATTGGAGGCTTACGCGCAGTCGTGAATTTACCGCATTATGTTAGAACCAAAGACCGTCAAATAATACATTTTTATGACGCATTTCCGTTTCATCCGAATTTCAAATCGCTAACGGGGCTAAAGAAATTTCACTTCAAAAACAGAGTGTGCAATTCTCACGCGGTAGAAGTGAAACCTCCAGTAGCAAACTAAAGTAGGGAAAAGTGGGGAGACTACGAATCATCGCATAAAGGGGAGACCGATAGGATACGAAGTACCGCACAAAGAGGAGAACGATTATATTATCTTATTCTCCCGCAGGCTAAATCCTATGGATATATATATGTTTGTCTCCTTTTAGTATCGCTATTTTTCGTTTCATCGAGTTTTAAATGATAATTGGTGCTAAAGAAGATTTCTTTTCAAAAAAAACTACATTTATTCTTTGGCAAACTGAAATTAGGTCACAAAAATTTATTTTATCTCAAGCTAAGATTGGAAAAAAATCAATGGAAAAGATTTCAATATTTATAAAAGCAATTTATTGTTGTGTGTTAGAGATTATTATCTTTATTGTTATATCCGCATTAAAACCTGATTATTCATAATCTAGAGACCAGTGCACACAAATACGTAAATAACAATAATATTTTGAGTTCGAAATATAACAGCAAAAAATTTCATTGACTTAAAAAAAATTACATAACCAGATTTATTATTTATAGACTTGGTAAATAACGTGTTTCAATATTTACCACTATTATGTAAATGAAAGTTAATAAAAAAAATAAAAACAACAAAAATAATGCCTACCTCCTAAATGCATTTTAAATAAACTATCGGTTACCAGCCGAGTTAAAAAAACTGGATTAGTTCAAACAATTTATGTAAATTTTTAACGTTTTTACTACGCCTATTAAATTAATCAATCGAAGGTCAGCGAATGTCGAATATTCGTCCAAATGGCGATGATTGGCCAATACCTCCAATACCTCCAATTTATGCTCTCATGTGCTGAACGAATTTCTAGTACACGATTCCAAGTACGCGATTGTTCCATTTGTTGTAACATACTTACTATGTTATACATACACACAAGTTTTAAACATATGTACATATTACGAAATCTGCAATCACCAAATCTTATATGATATTCAGTAAGCCTCTTGCTTGCTTTTTGCATGGAAAATACTGAAAAAAAAAAGTTTCGAAACTTACCGTTATTTTCTTACCGTTTCTTTCCGTTATGTTCTCCAAAATGACCAGGGGTCCTAGAATGGTCGATCGATATAGGTTTTATCGAAAATGTCGGTAACTTGTCATCGCTCCCGAGCACGACTGCAGGCCGCTAACGAACAAAAAACAGTTCACAACGACTAAGGGTTCCTGATGTATTTGACTTGAACTGTTATTTATTCGTTAGCGGCCTGCAGTCGTTCTCTGAAGCGATTACAAGTTACCGATATTTTCGATAAAACCTATATCGATCGACTATGCTAGGGGGGCTGGAATGAATTGCATCTTCGCGATCTCTCGAAAAAAAACCATTCATTTGTTCTGAATGCAATTATAAATGTTCTCCAAAAGGACCTTGAAAAAAATTACATATTTGCGATTCTTTCAAGGACATGAAAAAAACATTCCTTTGTTCCGAATGCAATTATTAATGTTCTCAAAAGTTGTCTTGATAGAATCTCATTCCTGTGATATCTTGAATGAAACCATTCCTTGGTTAAGAATATTATGAACTAAATATGCAATTTGGCAGTTCTGAAACGGGAATCCCTCCCAGTTGGGCAGACAAAGCATCATTTTGTAATGCATTTTTTTTTTAAAGAAAGACAAACATTCCCGGGTTACGAATAACCCAACAATGTTTGAAAATCTCTTAATACCACCACAGTAAGCCGAAAATGTTGCTTGTGTTGTGATGGAGGACTTAGCCAGCCGAGGAATGGAACACGCGACGCTCGGGTGGGACCCAAGCGCCGTGCCCACCAACCACTGACCGGACGTATTGTATATTGATATATATTTGTATAAATAAATGAATAAATTTTGTAAAATAAATAATGCATGTTTTTACTTATTCGTGACTCACCATACGAATACGATCATTTGTGTTTTTTTTTTACGATAGCTCCACACAGGAGGCCCTGAGGAAAACAATTTCCCTAACGGCTTATATAATATTTGGGAATGCTGTGTGGAGGGTCTTTTTAGGTAAAGGAGAGGGAGGAAGTTCTAGGAAGGAAAAAGGTATGAGTGGTGGGTAGGAATCTAGGGGTCGGTGGGTCGAGGAGTGGCGGACATAATATGTATGGATTAATATTTTTAATCCATCCCTCGCAATGAGGTGCACAGCGATGGATCGAGAGAATCCGGCCGGAGAAATCAAAAGTTCTCAGTCAACCAGTCTCACGGGATCCGGACAAACATGTAACAGGTGGGCAAACGCATCCATCGCCAAGACCTAGACAAACCTCACCCCATGAACCCGGACTAGGTAACCAACCGTATCGAACCACTTGGGGTGACCTATGGCAGAAATTTTGGTTATTCAATAAATGGTCTCCGGGGCGGCGGTGCCCATACCCGCCTCCCAAATTGACGTTTTTTAATCCACGTTTTTTGCGATTAACATTTTAAAACTGACTAACGGCTTCACCAAGTTCGCAATTTTATTGAAAATGTAAGCTAACCTATAATTTATTATTTCTACAATTATGAACGCGGTTTATTTAGTTTAAATAATTTTTTTGGAAATTTAAAATTTCACTAACATTGGAATATAATACAACGTGTCCGGAAACTCGTAGTTCAAGCGGGAAACTGGTGAATCTACATCACGTAGAGAACCCAAAAAACTTATTTTTTTCGATCTGAGCATTTCGATTTTAATATAATTTTTTTTCTTTTTTTCCATTTTTTCGGCAACTAAAGGGTTAAAAAAACTTTTGAGCCCGGCTTACCCTTCGATGCATTTTATAAGACATTACACAGCTGAAATCAACCCCCTAGTGAACAATTTTTTCAAATTTAACCAAAAAAATTCCAACTTCGGACCCGATTTACTCGAAAACGAAAGCTCAAATCAAAAAAGGTATATCACATCGACTCCGAATGTGATGTAGATTTATCAGTTTCCCGCTTGTACTACGAGTTTCCGGACACCGTGTATATAAGGCAGACCGGGGAAAAATCAAAGTATATTAAAATTGTAGAATTGTAGAGAATATTTATAAAATATTTTTCTATAAAATCAAATGTAGTTAATTTTCAAAAAGTGCATTTTTTGGGAAGGCAAAGTTTAGTAGGGGTGGGTAGGAATCTGGGGTCAGTGTTTCCAGGAGTGACGGACGTATGATCCATCCCTCCCATTGCAGTGCAAGATGATGTACCAAGAGAGTATGGCTGAAGAAGTCAAAGGGACTCCCTCAACCATTCTCTCCCGATCCGGCCTGCTAAGCAGCTGGTGGGCAGACGCATTCGCCACCAAGATCCGCTCGAACCTCACCCCATGAACCCGGGATCCCCGGCTACGTCGCTAAACGTAGCGAACTACTTGGGGTGGCCAATGGGAGAGGTGTTGGTTATCGAAAAATGGTCCCCGGGGTGGCGGTTTCCAAATTGTAAATTGTTATAAAAAGTTTATAAAATTGCTTAGGTTTTTTAAGTTATTAATGGTGCATTATTTCGTAATTTTGCTGTTGCCTTTAAATTACGAAAAGTAATAAGACGCTCATAAAAAATATTGAATTTCTTGTAAATTATCATGCAAGAGGCTCAAATCATTTTATTTTGGTTCAGGTGTCAGTTAATTTAGGCAAACCGATTACTTTCAATATTTATGGCATTGTTTTTTTATAAACCAATTTTTTCGTTGTAATTTACGGCTTTGTAGTACAACAACGTGTTCCCTCGACAGTAAGGCGGGATATCGAATTTAATCGCTGGGTTTTGGAGAATGGGTAAAACGAAAGCAATACAAAGTTAGATAAGATTCGTGCAAAGGATACGATGACGCATGTAAAGTCTGTCTGTGGTCTGTTGCAAAAGCGATATATGTTTTAAAGTCTGGCCAAGGCTAAACAAATCTAAGATCATTAAACCTTCCACGCAGGACCGAAATAGAAATATTAAATATTTGGATTTTTAACCGATTATAAAGTTTTTTTCCTATGTACAATTCACGCAATTTTTTATGCAAAATAGTCTGACTTCATTATATACTGTTGTGTTTTTCCGATTCTTGAGATATTAACTTCCCGAACACAAACTGTCCCTAATTTGTAACAATACTTTGTGAACACGTTAAAGGTAAGTTTGCTCTTTTCCTAAAAAATATGTACAAGAAAAATAACAACACTTTCGACGTCAATAAACAACACTTTACTTCTATCACGGTGTTTCAGCTACATTTTAAAGGTATTATTTACTAAACCCAAAGAAAGTTATAAAACATAGCTGGCAGGTATGTGCTTACAAATGCACCTATATTTCTAGAAATCAGGTCAGACACAAATACACAGGTGATCCAACATCCTTTTTTAGTTTTGTTTTAATTTTTTTTATTATTATGCGATAGGGAAATTAATATTGAAAAAATACCTCAGTATTGATGTCAACTCTATTCAGGAAGGAAAAGACATGTTTTGCTTTCTTTATAAGTTGCCACACTTCTATCATAAAAATTGTGAATTTAAAAAAAAACATTTCATATAAATTATTGTAAATAGTTAAAAAATACAAAATTATAAATTTTTTATTGCAGTCCATAAATTTTCTGTAAAATACAGGAAAACCATTTACGTGTTCTGTGTACAATATAATTTATGCAAGTACACTGGTAGACCCCTACGCAGATCCATTCCTAAGTTAAAACCAAACATTTTGAGTTCATAATGCAATTTTCTGTTGCGGATTCATCTGCTGATGCATTTCGAAGGAAACCGTCCATGTGTTTCAAGTGCAAAAATCGTAGGAAAACCATTTTCGGGTTCTGGATGTAGTATCAATTAAAGCTGAATCTTACACAGATTGACTGAAGTTAAAACCAGTTTCATGATCCGAATGATCTTTCAAAATTCCAGTAGAGGATTAATCTGCAGACGTATTTCGAAGAAAACCATTGTAATATTTCGAGTGGAGTTAAAATTTTAGTTTCAAACCAAATGCTGCAATATTCGCAAGAAAACCATACGCATATTTTGAGGGTAATACTTAATAAAGCAGGGGACTCGCATGCAGATTCACTCTTAATTTAAAGTCAGTTTGCTGCAAAATTCTGTTCAAAATCAAAATTAAAAAAATATATATTTCTCTCCCCCTCCCCCCTTCCCGGCGCTTGAAAATCTATGTACGCCTCCGCGGGTTTCCCACCTCTGATGAGGATTAGGCCTGCGAGAGAAAGATATAGTATAATCGGTCTCCTCTTTGTGCGGGGATTTCTAAAATGATGAAGCATAGAGGATGATAGCTAGTACATATTTATGTATAGAAGTGTTGTGCATTGCTCTATGACCAAAGGAAGGATGTGTCTAATTTTTTAAATTCGGATATATAAATAATACTTGTGCATTAAATGCTTAATAATTACCATTTATTTTATTATCATCTTCTGATTTATTAAGCTGATTGTTGTGGCCATTTTTTTTTAATGTTCTTTATTCAGTAAAGTTTATACATTACAGTAAATGGATAATTTTTTAACCATCACACTAGGCACATGTCCGTGTTGTAGTGGCCAAATTGAATAATGTATTTTGACCGGTCAGGGGTTGAGTGGGCATAGCGCTTGGATCCCATCCGGGCGTCGCGTGTTCAATTCCTCCATCACAACACAAGCAACATTTTCGGCTTTATGTGGTGGTAGTAGGAGATTTTCAAACATTGTTGGGTTAGGTTAGGTTAGGTTAGGTTAAAATTTAAAAATTAATTGATCTTGGGTTTCTTACGAAATTATCGAAATTATCACATTTTTTTTATTATCTTATAATTTTTTTTTTACATTAACTCCACACAGGAGGCCTTGAGGAAAATAATTTCCCTCAGGGCTTGCGTCAACTGGGATGCTGTATGGAGGGTCTTTTTAAGGAGAGGACGGAATGAACATTGGTCTCGAAGAGACCCATGTTGTAGGAGGGAGGAAACACAGAGGCCGGCAAATCATTCCACAGCCGAGCTGTTGAACACAAGAACGAGTCGAAGAAGTGACCCGTTCTCATGTGACAAATATCAACCGTGTACAAATGTTGGGCACGCGTTTGGCGTGTTTCCCGACTATGCACCGGTGCCGAAGGGATCAATGACGCTAATTCCTCGGAGCATCTTCCATTGTAATACCGGTAGAACAAGGATAGCATTCTCACCCGACGCATATGCTCTAAGGATTGCAATACGTCTGTTAAGATGGGAGAATCTATCAAACAGACCACCCGTTTCTGCACAGAGTTGAGGGATTTTTTCAGGTATTTTGGAGCTGCAGACTTCCAGTTTTAATGTCTTAGAGTAGGCACAGATTTTATGTCTCCATGTATTGTACGTCATTAAACAAGTATATAAATTTAATATAGATTTCAAATTCAATTTTCATATATTATTGTAAAATTAAAAATAGGGATTATTTTTTTTTGATATTTCACGTCAGTCAAAAACGACTGACTTACAGTCTTTAAAAATGGTCATTATTGTAGCGGGATGCAATTATAGTTCCATTGGCTTCGAGCATAGTTAGGGGGCACCCATTAATTACATGAGCTATTTTTTTTTCAATATAGACTCCCCCCCCTAGGTGAGATTAAATGAGATTTTGGGATGACCCCCCCCCCCCTCACCTCCCCCTCACGAAAGATTTACACCAGTTGTTAAAGGACTACATTTATTGGCAATATGATTTAAATTTAATAAAATTAAAAGTAAAAACACACAAAGCACCATCTTCCTTAATTTTTAATCAATTTAAAAATTTTTTATTATCTGTATAATAAATGTGTATTCTATATTAAATTAAAAACCACACTTTGTAAAGCACCACTTTTTATTAGAATTGATATTTAACAGCCAACCAGGTTTCGCTCATCTCGAGCTTCATCAGGGCTTATTATAACAACTAAAGATAATTATCTAATGTGTATTCTTTGGAAAATCAATTCATCGAAAACCAATTCATCGAATGATCAATTCACCGAAACGCCAATTCATCGAAAAAAATATCAAAAAAATATATAAATATATATTTTGTTGATATTTGAGAGAAATGCCGAGTGAACCGAGAAGTTAAAAAAGCATTGGTCAACCTAAACTAACCTAACCTAACCTAACTTAACCTATTTAACCAATTTTTAAATATTTTTTTAACATCACTCTTAATGACCTTTCTGAGTTGTTTATGATTTGGTTTCATTATGAGTTGTCTGGTCACCGTTCCTTAGATATCCCTTTTTTGCAGTATCAGACAATCGGAAATCGAAGAGATAACCTATAAATTTTACACTGTCACTACGAAACTGACAGTTGCTAAACACATTTAACTCAGTTAAACAGACCTTTTTGAGTATTTAATTTTGACAGCTCTAATATCTACAAAAAAATGTTTTTCGATGAATTGGCGATTCGATGAATTGATCATTCGATCAATTGATTTTCGATGAATTGATTTTCGATGAACTTATTTTCGATGAATTTGCTTTCGATGAATTGATTTTCGATGAACTCGTTTTCGATGAATTTGCTTACGATGAATTGATTTTCGATGAACTCGTCGGTTACCGTATTCTTTTAAAGTATTAGATTTTTATTTTTATCAAAGCGCCTGCTCTGAACGCAGGTTTTCCTAGTGATACAGGCATAGGAAATCACAAATTGTATGTATGGAGTTAATAAAGATGAATTTATTAAAAAAAATTACAATTTTTTTTTTTTTTTTAAATGCGAAAGTATTACAAAAAGCGCCGTGGAAACTGATTGAATTGTGCATTGTCAACAAATAAATGTTGTTTTTTAACAGTTGATGTTATGAATGTATGATAATTTCGTTAAAGTATTCATTATAACACTTAGATTACGAGCATTATACTGCGTATTACAAATTACAATGCTATTCAGTTAACCTACAGGATCTGCGCAATCGGTCGTACATCTGATCGATATCTGTAGACGAGTGTCACGAATGAACGTGGATCTGCATGTTAGGCATCTTTGTAAAATTAATTTGTACCTATACATTGTCTTATTTTATTACGGTCAATCATATTTTTCAAAACTCTATTCTTTATGATTAGGCAATGTTGCAAGTTGGAAAGACCGAACAATTCCCGAACAGAAAAATCTGTGCAACTATCAGTTAGATTTTACTGTTCAAGAGTTTTTAATAGTTCGGCTATTATTACAATTAATTATTTAAATTACTAGCTGAAGTGCCTAGGGTTGCCCGGGATTTACGCAGAGTTTTTCGATATCTAATGTAGGCAGTGACGGTGTCAGTTCATCAACATTATGCTATAAGGAGTGGAAAAAAGTGATGGTGGTGTTTTATTTAAAACTTTTGTAGATAGTTACCTTCCTCTTCTTTTGAACGTCAAGTGTGCAAAACTTGTGTGCAAAATCAGTCTTGGAGTAAAACTGTAGATGTTTGAAGTAAAACTTCTTTACGCCCGTTTGACTTGGGGAGTAAGCTGGCGAATGCGTGACAAGAGCGTTACGAAAAGCGAGGTGAACGGTAGTTCAGAGGGAGATATAAGTTAGTGAAGATAGAAAGAGAGAGAGAGAGTTACGCTTCGTATATTACTGTAGGGGCAAGAGAGAGAGGTGCGAGAACACACCTATCATATAGATGGAGCAGAAGTTTTACTTCAGTCGTGTGGTCTAAAGCACACTCATTTTTTTAGTTTCTATTTTGGATTTTCATTAATTTAAAGATGTTGTTAGGTATGCCCGTGAACCGTTTTAATATTTCAGACTTTAAAGATAAAACCACTTCTTCCTTTTCCTTTAAAATAAACCCAAATAAATACTTACTAGAATTTTTTTAAAGGTCTTAAACAGCAGTACTTAGTGCATATTTACAATTTTGACATTAAGCTTTTAAATTAAGATTAACTTATTTATCATATGATACTTTTTGAAGTGAAGGCTTGTTTAGCACCGTTGTGATTTGAAACTCGATGAAATGAAAAAAAGAGACAAACACATACATTTATAGGACTTGGCCTGCGGAATGCGGAATGAAATATCATAATCGGTCTCCTCTTTGTGCGGAGCTTCGAAGCCTCCCTAACTCTTGTCTTCTTTAGTTTTCTAAATATATCACGTAAACGCGAATGAACTGCACACTCAGTTTTTTATTATTTTAAAGTTAAAATATTTAGTCCGGAAATATGGTAGTAGGTATACTTATCTCATACTATAATTATTCGATGATTTCCGACTCACTCTGATATAATAGTCATGAATGGCCAGGTATTCCCAATCCCCCTTTCTCCTCCCACATTACGCTCAAAATATCCTCGCACAAATGTACTTTTTCCCATAATAATAATATTTGGATGGATGATTTGTAAATACCCCCAAGGGAGTTGAAATGGAACACTCGCGTGGAAAGTGCTGCACGCACAAGTCGGCGGTGTCGTAAACATGAACTAACGCTATGTGTTAATATTTTAATCTGGCAATCACATCTACTATCATTGTCAAAGACGACGAGCGCCCCCCCTTTCGCCTTGTATACGTGTAGCACAGTAAAGATAAATTAATAAGAAAAATAAGAATTTAAATTGTTACCAATAATTTAAGTTAATAGCAGTCATGTCATTATTAAACAATTAATAACCCATTAGTATTTAATATGGGGAAAACAGATTTCAAAGATCCCCAAATAGAGAATCTGTTGTCACAAAAATGTACTCGGTAAATCGGGTTAACCGGTAATAAATCATCTTAGGTAGTTTAAAAAATAAAAATGGACTGGAGTAAATAGAATAATATTAATAATTCGTCTCAATGTGATTTAACCTCAGTTAGAAAATGGCATTGTAAGCCGAAATAGCTGTCACAATAATAAAAAAAATATGATGCATGCAGTGTACACGCGGTAGAAGTGAAACCTTCAGAAAACTAAACTTGAATTAAAACTTAGAGTAGCAGGAGTAGGATAATTGTAGGGTTTATTTATTATAATATTGTTACCAAGCTTAAAAATTATTTTATTTTAGGTATCACCTCACAAAGAGCAGGCCGATTAGTCTACCTCATTCTCTCGCAAGCAAAACCTGTATATGTATGTGATTGTCTCTTTTTAGTGTCGCTGGTTTCCGTTTCATCGAGTTTCAAATTACAACGGTGCTAAAGAAATTTTCACTTAAAAACCGAAATATTTGCAGTAGGTACTTAATAACAACGTTATTAAATTGTATTTTAAATTAATTTAAAAAAATCGAGTGCAGTTTACACGCGGTAGAAGCGAAACTTTACCAAAACAATCTCAATCAATATTTGAAAAGTAAGGTCACAATCAAAGCGACCAATGAGCGCAGACCAGCGTAATTTCCGTTTCACATCCCAACCAATAGGAGCCTTTAAAAGTGACATAATTATCAAAGCGGCTGATGAGCGCAGTTGATGCGTCGCAGGTGTACTAATCGTCATTTCCGTTTCATCCGAAATCCAAATCACAGCCGTGTTATAGAAGTTTCACTTCAAAAATACAAATGTATTACCAACAATTGTGGGTTAGAGGTGTTTAAAGAATTGAAAACAAATCATAAATAAATGTCATGTAACCAATCAATAATCATTGGACTTAATAAATGCAACAGATATCACGATTGCGAATAAATTATGAACGTAATTAGTAATGATATTAATTAGCAGACATTGTTGCTCTGCCACTATTAGAACACCTAATGATACTATAAAAAAATGTGGAATGATTCAGAATAGATTAGGTAAGCAGTCATGAAGGGGGTACTTTAGGGCCGGCCCTGTGCAAGCTCAATTGGAGCAGTCCGTTCCAAGGTGCTGACAATTCCGAACCTAAGCTAGGAGCCATTTGGCTAAAGGCCGGCCCTATACAGGCTCCATTGTCTGTTCTCCAGTCCGTTCCAAGGTGCTGACAATAAGGAACTCCAGTAGATAGGTGGTACTCACCTAGAAAAATATCTTTATGTGTTTTTTTATGTCCGTACGGCACAACAAATAATTATTGTATGTTCAATTACAACTAAAAAATAAAATCAGAGTTTGCAATTCACACGCTTGGGAGTGGAAGCAGAAAAATAAAATACTAAGCAATGACTACGACTCGAATACGAAGCAATTTTTTTTTATTAAAGTGAGGAATGATTTTTTCCATATTTTTGTCATCGTCGTACACCTTTTCTCATACATTTGGTCATTTTATTAGTATTTGTGTTTTCTTCTTCAGAGTTGCTAGCATGTTCATTTTGTAGTGGTTTGAAGATTGGATATATGTAGAGTTAAAAAAAGGATTTTTTTTTGGATTTCGTAAGATTTGATCCTAATGTCTGGCCGCTAAAGTTCGTCAGGCGCTTTAGACTACCAGACCAATGGAGACTTGCGTGGGACCGTGGATTTATTGTATTATATTGGAACCGAGTACCTGTGAATAAATAAATAAAGAAAATAAATAAATATTTTATTGGTATCTCATTATCTCGCAGGCTAAATCCTATGGATGTATGTGTTGGTCTATTTTTAGTGACCCACGCTACCGCTTCATCGAGTTTCAAATCACAGCGGTGTTAATTAAGTTTTCACTTAAAAAAATCTGAAACATAAACTTTTTAATGATAATAACAATAAAGAACAATATTTTTATAACTTATATTAAAATATATATGTCTAACAGCTAAATACAGAAATTAAATTATTGAAAGTGCATTATTAAATATCTCAATTATATGGTTGTCACGATGAATTTCTATCATGTTTACTTCGTAGATTGGGGGGAGGTCGGGATAGGGTTGGTAGAAATCGACAAAAAAAAAACTTTCTAAATACGGCGCCCCAGCGACATCCGTCCCCGAGAGCACTAAAACGGTACATGCATAACATTTCACACAGCTTCAAAAAATCAAGCCGTAAAAAAGTTGTTTTACTGCAATACACCCATTGTCATTCATTTATGACCCAGTTGCGCCGGCGAATATGATCTCTTGGGCCGGCTGGTAGCCAAATTCAAAGATTTTTTTTTTTTTTGACTGAGGATTGAATTCCTGCACAGGAATTGGGTCTTAAACTGTCGGAAACTTTTACAACTCAATCAACTCACCAACTTGCTAACAACTCACCTAACCTAACCTTACTTCATTTAAACTAGAAGGCGTGCCTTTCGGAAACATGTTGATCAAGTCACCAATTTGTAACAACTCACCTTACTTAACTTAACCTTACTTCATTTAAATTAGAAGACATGCTCTTCGGAAAAAATGTTAATCAACTCATTGACTTGCTAATAACTCACCTAAGCTAATCGTACTTCATTTAAACTAGAAGGTATGTCTTCCGAAAACATATTTATCAACTCACCAACTTGTAACAATTCAACTAACCTAACCTAAACGAAACTTATTTAATTTAAACCAGAAGGCGTGCTTTTCGAAAACATGTTGATCAACTTGCTAACAACTCACCTAACCTAACCAAAACTAAATTTATTTCTTCTAACACAGCAAATTTATTTTGTGGCACCATTTTAATTCAAATTAATAAAATACCTTTTTACCACTTTTATTGTTAATATATATATATAATAGTTTTTTGTTAATTTGAATTAAATTTATTTTATTTAAACCAGAAGACGTGCTTTTCGGAAACATGTTGATCAATTTGCTAACAACTCACCTAAAAACCTAACCAAAACTAAATTTATTTCTTCTAACACAGAAAACCTGTTTTGTGGCACCTTTTTAAATCAAATTAATAAAAATACCCTTTTACCACTTTTATTGTTTATAAAGTTATATATAATAGCTTTTTGTTAATTTGAATTAAATTTAAATAAATGAAGACAATATAAGCGAAACTCAATCGAAAATCTGTTTAAAAATTTATTTAATTTAAACCAGAAGGCGAGCTTTTCGGAAATATGTTGATCAATTTACCAACTTGCTAACAACTCACTCAGTTCATTGACCTTGACTAGATTGGGAGTGGGTACTTAGTGTTGCAAGGTGAACGATATGTAAAACTATCATGTCCTTCGCTCTTTCCGATAGGGCGGTGTTACTCCACTACCAGGCCCCTAATCGATAAGGATTAAAAAGATAGCTTTCGGTATTTCTTCGTTCATTGTTCCCCAGGACAACTGCAGATCGCCAACATAAGATCATTTAGTCATTTTGAAGTGTTATTTATTCGTTGGTAATTTGCAGCCATGCTGGAAACGATGAGTAGTTATCGAAAGTTGTCCTATCAATCCTTGTCGATCAACCGTGCTATAGGGTGGAAGAGAATTATTGAATGAATTCACTTGGATACGATTTCGACTTTTTACCGATTTACAACAAACATTTAATTTTTTTTTAAATATATTAATTTTTTATATTTGTACATTTGCCGAGCCGAAATGGTAATTATATGAAATTCCCTCGACAGAAAAAAATCGCAAAGTATGCTCCGAAGATTATTAAAAACACAGTTTGTTCTGTAATTTTACATTTCGAAGGTACGAATCTCTCCTACAACATGGTAGAGACCCATTGAAGAGATTTAGAAAAGCCGCCCCTTTTCCTATCATTTAAAGCAATTTTCGATACTTCCAGATGAAATTTTTCCTTTGAAACTTCCATGAAATAACCTTTATAAAAGCTTACAAATAAGAATTTGCTTATATTTTTATACAATTAGTTATTTACAATGTCGCGGGCAGTAAAGGCGAAGGTGAAGGGTTTTTACTTATGGATTCGACTATCTGTTCTACCAATTGATAGTTAACCGAAATTTATCTGATACAACGGAGGTCGCGCTAAAATTTATCAATCGGTCGAAATACGTGTTAGCAATCACAGAACGTGCTCGTAAACATTGATAACTGACCATAGATGGCGGATTTGGCCCATATCGTATTGATATAGAGTTTTATCGATCGACAATGGAAGACCTCATGGTGTCCTCTTGCGTAGTTGATACCAATGCCTCTCATGCAATGACATTATGTAACTATGTAAATAAAATTTAATAATAATAAATTTTACAATCTGCTCTCATTCCGCAAGATTACGTAAGTGGGATGAATAAAGACAAGAACAATTTACATGGAGGTACGTTAATGATTATGTAACATTAATATTAATTTATGTAGAAGTTCGTGAGAACACAACAGTATACTAAAATGTATGTTTAATAAAATAGTAATACAAATACGTTGTTATTTTATGTAGCTTATTATTTTTTATATTTTTTTATTATAGCGACTATATAGAAAATTTTTTACATACAAAATGTAATGTGAAATTAAAGGATAAAATATTGTATTTCTTAGTCCTCCTCAATAGGGGGTCCTGTGCCGAGGCGGACTAAAGTTATTTAAATATAGTTCATTTGTCTTCTATGTAGTTTTTAGCGTCTTCGCTAGGGTTTACTCATTGACCTCTTTAAGCCTAATTTTTATTCTTGATTTGTATTCAATTGGATTTTTTATTAGTTTTATGTCTTGGGGAAGGATGTTATGGAGTTTTGTTGCAAAAAATGTATAGTTTCTTTGTCTAAATGTGGTTTTATAACTTGGAATATTTCGATCTAGTGTTATGCATACACAGTCTGGTAGAGGATTCATTATTTTTGAAGAGCTTCAATAATATATTTGTGGCATATATTTGTTGTACATTTGGTACTTCAAAGTTATTGAAAATTTCATTTGAAGACGTTCTAATTGGTACTTTCAATATGGTCTTTATGATTCCTTTTTGAATCGTATTCAGGCTGTGTAGGTACATATGTGCAGCAGATCCCCATCCTATGATTCCATATTCAATTCGAGAATGACATAACGAGAATGACATAACTGTTAGGACCAATTGAGGTAAATCATTATAGATAATGGTGCTTTTTTTGCATTAGCTCCATACAGCAGGTCCTGAGGAAAGCAATTTTCCTCAAGGCCTTTTTTGTCATTGTAGATGCTACGTGGAGGGTCTTTTAAGGAAAGAAAGGAGGGAAAGTTATGGGAAGGAAAAGGTATTAGGGGTGGGTAGGAATCGGGGGGGTCAATATGTCCAGGATTGATGGACGTATGAATCTATCCTTCCCGCCGCAGTACAAGGCGATGGGTCGAGAGAATCCAGCAGAAGAGGTAAAATGTCTTCATCAACCAGTCTCTCCCGATTCGGCCCGATTCTCCCGAGATGGGCAAAGGCATGTGCCGCCAAGACCTAGACAAACCTCTAACCCCATGAACCCGGGCACACCTGCTTAGTCACCAAACATAGCGATGGGTAACTTGCGGCAGGGATGTTGGTTGTCCAATAAATGGTTCCCGGAGTGGCGGTATCCATACCCGCCCCCCAAATTGTCTTCTTCTTTTGTTTACAATGATACTTGCCAACAATACCATAACCTTTCAAGCAGGTCCTTAATAGAAGAAAATGTAGGTAAGGACCTACCATAAGATTTCCGAAAGAACTTCTTTCAACATATTTATCTTGTTTGCAGACATCCATTAATTTTATATTTATTTGTCGATAGGTACACATTTAAAAAAATTGGTATTCCCCAACGATCACTGAATACAAAATATTTATTTGAAGTCAAAACTTCTATAGCACCGTTGTGATTTGAAATTCGATGAAACGGAAACGAGCGACACTAAAAGGAGACGAACACATACATCTACAGGATTTAGCCTGCTTGAGAATGAGATAGCAAAAAAATATTTATTTTGTGCACGAGTACTCGGTTCCAATACAATGATAAATCCACGGTCCTCCGCAAGTCCCCTTTAGTGTACTGGTATAAAGCGAACATTGCAGACATTCAGCCGACAAGGGGTCGAATCCTACGAAATTAAAAAAAAAATATATATATATATTTTTGTAAATCCTCAAACCACTCGAAAATGAAGAGGCAAAAGAAAATGAAATCTAGCGACTCCGAAGAAGAAAACCCAAATACGAATAAGATTAACCAAATGTATTGGAAAAGGTGCACTGGAATTCGACCACAAAAATATGGAAAAAATCATCCTTCACATTTATAAAAAAAGTGCTTTGTAGTCTTCCCACTCTTTTCAACTTTAGTTTTCTAAACATTGCACTTCTACCGCATGTGAATTGCACACTACGATTTTTTTATTATTTTAATATTGTTGCATTTTAGTAAATAACCATTAACAATTTGGTTTTAAATAAGATAAAGTACCTTATGACCACCTGCATTAAAAAATGATTTGCCAATTTGTAGAAAGTTGCATTAATGTGATTGATAACCACAACGATAAAATAATTGGTGTCAGTGACTAAGATTTTTCCTCGTATATATTTTGAATAATAACGATCTAATATATAAAGTTGATTGTCCGCTTATGGATTTGATTTGTATACCTACAGTTTTACAGACCTTCAAAATTATGAAACGGTCACTGTCGACATGAGATGTCCGAGGAAGACGTGAATCAAATAATTATTTGTGGCAAAATGAGGCGTACATGATGAACGAAGATAGAGGTATAAGAAGATCGAATGACTTAGAAGTAAATGGTGGAAGAAGTTGGCAAGGAAGACATGGCACGGCCGAGTGAAACAATAGGTACAGAAATATACGAGATTGATTTTTTCGGTCCCTTGGAGACTGGACTTGTATGTGGTAAAATGAGGAGTACCTACGTGATGAATTCAGAAAGAGGCATAAGAAGAACGTATGACGTGGAAGGGAATGGTAGATGAAGTCGGAATCAAGAGAAACGAATATTTATGCGGTAAAATTAGGCTTGTGAAATGAGTGAATAAAGTGAAGTGCGAATGTATGTCATGGAAGGAATGATTTAAGAAGTCGGGAATGCCTGAGGAAGATATGGCACAATCAAAAGAATCAAATACTTAGTATTTGATTTTTTTCGAATGCGATGAAAGGGGAAATGGGTGTAAGAAATAATGACGTGGAAGTGAATGGTAGAAGAAGCATAGGTCGACTTGAAACAAATACTTATCTGTGATAAAATGAGGTATTTAATATTTGGATGACTTGGATGTTTTGGGGACACCCGAGGAAGCCGTGGAACGATGAAGTAAAAATTGAATACCTAAAAATAAACTTTTTAAATATTACTAAAATACACTGACACACCCAGAATACTAGAATACCAGGCGCGGTCCCCCCATACATACTGTGGATGCGGCGCTTCCCTTCCTTTTGAGGCGTATAATAAATATAATAATAATTATTATTTATTTATTCAGCATAAAAAAAAGCTTTGAGGTTATGTTTTACTAGCCGTAAACAGCAATAAATACTGCAATTTAACGACCCCGTCCCAACCTCAGCGGCTAAAACAACAAAACGCGACGAGCAGACCGGAGCGAAATTTATAATAACGACATTATTCTCGATGCTAGTGTGTCGAATGTCGCGTAAACGCACCAATACCGGCAACAGTGGATTCTCTGCTACAATCCGCATCCACGATGTTAGAAAAAGTTTGATATTTGCGCATGCACGTTTAGTCCTGCCTGCCAAGTTTTGCCTGAAGCAGTATACGCATTCGATGGGAGCATCCAACGCGCAGAAAATGACTTAAATGTGCGTAGCGAATAGCATAACAAAGTGCTTGGATTAATTCGGTACGTTTTAGAGATTTTATGTTCGCGCGACCATTTTGACAATTTGGCTTGAAAACGATACGTAAAATACCTTTCGACTGTCTATTTAATTAATTTAACTTTAGAACTGTAATAATTGATGTGAAGCATAAAAGATTTATAGAGCTAATTTGACATACTATTTTTGTCAGAAATCGCATCTTATTCAGCATCCCTTATACAAAAAGTCACCGACCACTGTGGAATATAAAAACTTAAATCTTCATTTCAAAACAATAGTAACCCCGGCAACGCCGGGGACTTCTGCTAGTTGTATTTTAAATATAAATGTCTTTCTACATACGTAAGCATAAATATAAGTAGGTTCTTGCCGTTGATTTTAATAGATATTTAAATACACGACATTGTTAACTACATTTTTATGACAAGGATATTTAAATTAGCGGTTATTGCAAAATAACAGTTATCCCACATTGCTTTATGAACATCGTTTATGTAATTATAAAATAATAATTTAAAAGGTATTATTTGCAATTAGGTTTCAAACATTAATCAAACTAGTATCGTAATAAGTATTTTGTTCTAGCACTTTAATCTTAATTTAATGTTCGCAAATAAAACAATAATAAATTATTATTATTTGTTTAATGGTTTCTAAATCGGCTGGTTAATATTTTTCAAGGCAAATCGCAAATTATTGCGCAATTTAAAATTCAACCTCCGCTGTGCTCTGAGTTGATTGATGCATATGTGTGTTAATAGGATTTTCTGTTTTATACACGTAATATTATTATGTATTCAGTTGAAAGGTGTTCAACAATATCTATAAACTTAATTTTAATAAAAAATATTTATTACTACGAGTTCCCGGCATGCGTTGCAATGTGCTTTTCCATTAGCCCCTCTCTTAATCTTACTCATTTCGCTTACATCAGCTTTGAATTCTTTGCGGATCTCTACATTTCTCACACGATCGTCAGGGTTTTCTGTCATGGGATCTCATTTCAACAGCATTCAGTCTACATTCATAAAGAAAGAAATCTATAATGAATCCCTGTTTCCCTTAGTAGAAGGTTCTTACGGAAAGAAACATTAAGAAAATTGCGCAGAAAATTGAATAATTTCAGAAAACTTAATGACTATTTTAACTTCGCACGTTTGACAGGTAGCGCGTTTGATGAAATTGAATTTAGCATGCAGCCCTTTTTTTTGTATTAAAAGAATTGTCTATGATTTTTTAAAATTATAGATATTTTAAATAGGTACCTATGTTAAGTTACCAAAATTGATTGATTGTTCTTATAATATACAAAAATTAAAATTTAAAAAAAAAATCTAATAGGTGGCACGCGAGCTGTTTGAAAACTGAATGCACCTCTGCCATAGATCACCCCAAGTGGTTTGCTACGTTTGGTGATTTAGCAGGGGTGCCCGGGTTCATGGGGTGAAGTTTGTCTAGGTCTTGGAGGTGGATGACCAGGACACACTGAACCCCAGATTCCTACCCACCCCTTAAACCCTTTTCCTTCCCAGAACTCTCCTCTCCTTGCTTTCCTTCAAAAACCCTCCATACAATATCCCTAAAGATGATATAGGCCCTGAGGGAAATTATTTTTCTCAGGACCTCCTGTGTGGAGCTCGTGAAAAAAAATGTACTGAGTCTGAATATATGAAACGCGGGAGGGGGTTTGCGGGACGGGGGAGCAGGAAAGGGGAGAGGGTGGGTGGGGAAGGTAGGGGATGGGGAACCGCGGGAGGGTAAGGGATGCGGGAGGGAAACGGGGACGCACGGGAAAGGACATGCAGGGAGAATCGATTTATTTCTTTGAATGTGGCATTGTAACTCATGCCGGGAACCAGCTAGTAGTTTAAAAATATAAACCCTTACCTTTAAAAAAACAGTACAACATGTCTAGAATATACTCCCGAAGCTTCAAGTCAATCAAAGTAAATGTCTGTGAGATAGAGCCTTGGCAAATCCCCCGCCCGTTGGAAAAGACCGGGATACTTGAAACTTCAATCGCGTTTATCTAAAAAAAAACACCGTTTTTAAAGTTGGTAGGCACGATTTCTCAGAAAGCAATGCACCGATGTTTTTGTAATTTGGCACACTTCTTCAAAGTAGCGTTGACCAGTCCCTGAACGCAGGATTTGTTTTTCGACTACAAATAATTTTACAAGGCTGTACTTAGTGTAAATTTTTACCAAATATTGAATTATTTTGCATACCTACAACTCTGCGAAAATTCAAATTTCAATTTTTTGTGAAATCCTTCTTCAGGGACAGTTTATAGTCGTACTTATCTACTAACAGAAAAACTTTATTTTTTTTTTTCAATTTCAGATGAAGCTATCATGAGTTATCCTGCCTACCGCGAGGACACTTTTTTAGGTGTCCGCATTTTACGAATATTTTTAATAACTTTTTTTTTCAGTATTGTTGAGAAGTTGTTATTGTATGTGCTCAACTCTAAAAACTCTCTCTCAATAAAATAATTCATGTATTGCATTTTTGAAAAATCGAGAAAATATGCTTTTTTGTTGGCTACCAGACCCTGTAACCCCGGCCCGTTTCGGCACGTTTCATACAAATCTTAATTTTGGATTTGAGATCAAAATACCCAACAAAGCTGAATTTTTGTAATCAAAAGGTATATCAAATGTCTAGTACGGATATGAGCTACTTTATTTATTTTTGCTTTAAATTATAAGATATTGGCCATTAAAAATTTAATTTTTCATCATGTTATGGCCAATTTGTTCAATTATTTGTGAGCAAATGAAAAACATCAAAAACAAAATAATTTTACTGTATTTATTTTTAAAAAATATAATGAAAAAAAAAGTTGAAAACGTTTTCTTTTGTTTTGTAATTTTAACATATAACACACACATTTTTGTTCCGATGTGAAGAGGTAATTTGTAAATTAAATTTACTAAAAAAAAATTTTTTTTCTTAATTTTCGTTAAAAATATTGTAATTAGTTAGTTAAAAATATAGTGGTTTTGTAAAATAAGTTATCTCTAAAATCAGGAAACATTAAAATGTTTAATGGCCTACATCTCATAATTTAAGAGGGCATTACCAGAGAAAGCCTGAAATACGTCATTTTCAAAAAAGTTTTTAGACGTATTGACTCTTTTCCACAAAAAATTATAAATGGATTTCGAAAGATTGTTCTTTTATCTAGCATTCGTATGTAATAAATTTTTAGAATTTTTTTTTAATTTTTAGTATAATAAGGTTATTCCATAGGTCGTTGGCAGATTTGTTAAATTTTCAAAAAAGTTTTTGTATTATACCACACCCATTTCAAATAATGTAATCATGCAGTAAAATAAATCAATACATTATCTAGCAAAGTTATGTATTAGAATTTTAATTTTAGTTTCAATAAAATCATTAAAAAATATGTACGTACATGTGTTTCTTGACGAAAATTGGTCCATTTGTGTATTTATTTGCGCACTTACAAACTAATATATTTCAGATTTTTTTTACATTCTTATTAAATTTAGACATTTAAAAAAAATGATAAATACTTATAATCAAAAAATAACTACAAAAAGTACACTATTTTAATAGTTTTATCATCACGCCTTTCAGCATTTTTGAATGAAGGTATAAATTAAAGCTAATTTGGATTGAAATAAATTCGATATTGAGTTATAATTTAAAAAAGCTGGTACGGAGAATAATTAATCTTTCTCATTGTAACCGCCCTGCACGATCGGAAGAACAACTTTCGACGAAATGTGGATTTTCGTCCACTGGCTGGTTAAACGCTCTTAAAGCAAGAATAAATAGAGTAGGTATATTTTGGTAGAAAGCAAAAGAAGAAAATAAAATTAAACTAATCGATTAGTTTAATTTTATACCCTGAAGATGCTTGTTTTAAGCGAAACCGGTCGGTATTAAAACAATTAAATAATTAAAAATTAAAACAATTAAATATTAAACAAAAGTCGGTACTAAAACAATTAAATAATAAATTATCGTAGGCAACTACCCTTTTTATTGGAAACAATCTTTCTAAGAATTGGTTTGTAACCTGGAAAGCGTCACGGATAAATATATCCGATATATATTTACTTATTTAATATATTTATGTATTTAATATATTTATGTGTTAAGTATATTTATTTATTTAATCTATTTATTTATTTAATATATTTATTTATTTAATAAATATATTAAATAATGATGATGATGATATATTTATTTATTTAATATATTTATTTATTAAATAATGATGATGATGATATATTTATTTATTAAATATATTTATTTATTAAATATATTTATTTATGTAATATATTTATTTATTTAATATATTTATTTGTTTAATATATTTATTTCTTTAATATATATATATATATATATATATTTTTTTTTTTTTATTGATTGGCAATGTTTATTAAAAATACAAATGAAGTTACAACAGTTACATAGTTACATAGTTACATAAGGTTAACAAAAAAATTAAAAAATTGTCTTTCCTCACCATAAAGAGACAATGCTCTTGTGTTTGGTTAGGGAGTTCTAGCTCAATTAGTAAATTAATGATCGTGTAAGTTAGTAATAACGGCTATTGTAAATAATAAGTTGGTTAAAAAATCTTGTATAAATTTAAAAATAAAAATCCTGAAGAGTTAAAAAGAAATAATAATAAAATAAAAAAAATATATATATTTATTTATTTAATATATTTATTTGTTTAATATATTGATTAATTTAATATATTTATTTATTTAAAATATTTATTTGTTTAATATATTTATTTATTTAATATATTTATTTATTTGCCTTTGATAAGGAAAATAAATTAGTTGAAGATAATATTGTTAATTCTAAAATTTTAAATATGAGATTGGCTCTTATGACGGTTTGACAGTAGGGCTCAATGGCGGAATTGGTATACGCACGTCCCGGATAGGCGAGAGGTTCTGGGTTCGAGTCCCAGTTGCGACCATTATCTTATTCTGTTTTTCTGTGTCTTGTTCTCTTTCATATTTTCGTTTAGATTATTATTATTATCTTATTCTTCAATGATATATTACATTAAAATATAAAAATTATAATTGTATAATTGATAAGGTACTATCAAACACGGCCACTACCTTGACAGGATTTACCTGAAAACCATGGAACACACAAACAAATTTACAAGATTTCGCTAAGCTCAGTCAATAATGCTAAAAAACTTTTATTCATTTACTGTATAAATGCACTAGATTATATTATTTTAAATAAGAGTAATTATATTATCAAAATAATAATTTTATTCCATAATGTGATAGTGTGAGTAAAATCCCACACACCACATAGACTGTATAACTGCAATTCATTTATTCATTTTATAGGTATTTAGTCAAAGACATCTGGAATGTTACTGAGTGCCAATAAAAACTGTTGGGTTAAGTTATATGTGCAGAATGTATTATAATTAACCCAATGCATACATTAAAATACATGAACATAAATTAAAAGTGCATTATAATAATTATTAATTTACATTTCTTTTTTTTCTTTGCACCCTATTTAAAACACGTGTACTCGTGTACTTATATTTTTTTTTAATCAACTCTATATGACATATTGGTATATACCTATCTTTGAATTGTGATTATTTTTTTTATATTTCATTTTGGAAAGCGGGAATGGGTACCGCCACCCCAGGAAACATTTATTGGATAACCAACATCCCTGCCGCAGGTCATCCCAATGGATTTGCCTACCTACTGCGAGGTGGGCCGGATCAGAAGAGACTCGTTTAGGAAGACCTCTACAGCCAGACTCTCTCGACCCATCGCTTTGTACCGCAGTGGAGGGATGGTTTCATAAGTCCCGTCACTCCTGAACACATTGACCCCCAGATTCCAACCCACTCCTCATACTTTTTTCCTCACCTTCATTTACCTATTCAATACAGCTTACCCAATGAAGAGACAGGCCCTGAGGGATTTTTTTTTGCAAAGACCATTTGTGTGTAGCTTATTTAAAAAAAAATATATATTTATTAAATAATAACAATTCTCCACATTCGCCTTTTGTATGGGTATCACTTTAGTAACCTCAAGCAAATATATTTATGGCAGACCAATATGTCTGGGGTCTTTGTTGTGTTTAGTAGTTGAAAGTACTTTTCACGTAAGAGATTTCAGTGGTTGGGCCTTACTCAAGGACGGTGGTTAATAAACTATATACACATATGTGTAATATACCTAACACTTATATAACTAATACATATGTAGATGTTATCTAGCTAGGTGACTACAATAAGTCTACCATTGCTAATATTAGCATCTGGGAGAAACCAAGCTTAGTGATACTTTCAAATACCACCACTTGGAAGTGAGGAAACTATTACATATTTTTTTAAATGTTCAAACATAAAACTTTTTATGTAATCGTACACGGCGCCCGGATCCTCGTGGTACAAACGGGAAACTGATTAATTCCTCAGAAATCTATTTATTAGTATTTTTTCAGAAGGTCTAAAAATATTTCCGCTAACCGAAATCCAGACCAATGGAATATTTCTGAACATATATATTCGAAAACTAACAGCTGTTTTTGAAAGGTGATGAAATACAAGGTGCGGCAAAACAAATAGTGCAGTTTAGAAGGGAAATTAAGAAAAAGAATGGCGTAACTTACAGAAGTGGGGTTTATTTTATTTTATTCGGTTATAATGTACCGAATAAAATAAAATATACCTCATTTCTGTAAGTTGCGCCGTTTTTTTTAATAGCTCTTCAAAGCTGCCTGTTTTGCCGCAATCTGTACATTTAAAATTTTTATTATCTAAATGGATGTAGAGTCACGTGGGGTAACCGTACGCAGTTTTTACATTGGGATTTTTGTATTAAAACGCTTTAGGTATTTTGCTTTTTTTGTTTATTGATATGATTGATCAATAAGGCATCTCAAACAAACATATAAACCTTATGTAGTTCATAGATCAAAAAGTTATATAAAAATGTTTACATGCATGTCGATTACGAACACTTACCCCACGTGCGGGGTAAGTATTCGCATACCGTAGAGAAGTGTTCAAATCAGATTAGTGGTTATCTTTAATAGAATTGTCACTTTGCACCCGTGTAACTAACAATATTTTACCAAAAATTATCATAGACCACATCGCTCTGACTCAGTTGGTTACACAATAGCACATATTGGTAAGCAAACATGTCGATAGCAGATGACAAAATTTAAGAAAAAGCACGAAAAACAGTAATTTACCTACCAATTTTTATTTTCAAATTAGGATTCACTGTACCCATATCCTGCTTCAATGCGACCCAACTACTGAATTAAGGAACGTGCGGGCGCGAAACAGGCACGACCACCTTGGAGACATCATTGCGAACACTTACACTCTGCGTACGGTTATCCCACGTGACTCTACGCGCATAACTTTCGACCGACTGCACCAAATGGATGAAACGTTGGGGATTTGATGTGCGCATGCCCGCGATGGTTTCTATATATTGACGGCCGGCGTGGTCTATCGGTAAGGCTCTTGACTAGCAATCCGAAGGTCGTGGGATCGAATCCACAATTTGTGTACACTTTATTCATTTAAAATAATATATATTATATTTGCGGCACGTTCCAGAGTGGAAGATACTCTCAGTATCGCCCTGGTATATCGCCCTTGTTTGGTGACTAGATCTGAATAGCCAGATACTTACCCACCTTCCTCTTTCCCCTCCTCACTACCTTCAACCCACATACCCCAATCTCACTGGCTCCAGACGGGAGCAGCTGAGACTCTTGTGAGGTATTACTATAAAAAAGTGAGCTCTAACATTATGAAATTTGTATAAAAAAAATTGTAATAGGTGGTACGCGAGCTGTTTGATAACTAGAGTTTAAGTACCGAGACTGAATATATGTAATGCTGGATGGGGAGGGGAACTCGGGAGGGGAGAAGCGGAAGAGGGGAATTGGAATAGGGAAGGCGGAATGGGAACGCATGGGGCAAAAGGAAGAGGAGGCGGAAGGCGAACGGGACAAATGGGAAAGGTCACGCAGAGAAAAACAATTCCTTTATTAAGTGGCATAGCAACGCATGCCGGGAACGCAGAAACATATATTTTTGAAATTTTAACATTTTTAATACAAACAGAAAAAAGCTTTAAAAATATCTAACCTTAATAGGTATGTTTTTTCTATCTAAAATTACTGATAATGAAAAAAAAGCATGTTTAGGTATGTATTCTTTTAGGCAACTGTGTTATAAACGATATTATTACCTCACGGTTTGGTCGTTTCATAAAAAAACAATGAATGAATAAATAATTCTCGATATTTGTTACATTTTTCTTAAATTGCAATCAGAAACGTTGAATTTAGAGGTGTATATTTAAAATTTTCTATGGTTAAATTGTAAAGCTTGGCTAGAGTCGAATGTAAAGCGTGGAGTTTTTTTTCCCTTCTAATACCGTTTAGATCAGATTTCTCGTCATGACGTTAAGGAAGATATAACGATTGGAGAAGTGTCAGCTAGGACAAACATGGTCTCCCGTGATTAAAGGGGAAAAATCACATTTGAAAATGGTTTTGTTGTAAATTTTTTGTTTGAATCAAAAACTTTTAAAATTTATGTAAACTTTTAAAAAATGTCAAAAAGTATAGACTTAGGTACATAATATTTCAAATAATCGTAAATTTTTTTTTGGTACTCTATCTAGATTCACTCTCGCTTGTACTATGAGTTTCCGGACACCGTGTGGGCAATTGCAGTTGACTGCCATATGTTATTATAATGACAATGTGTGTGCGAAGTTAATGTAAAAATAAATAATCAAAATCACTGCTTACGACATTTATAATTCAACGTAGGCACATATATGTGTGTACATGTATCAAAAGGTAGAAGAAACGGTTTCAAGTATACCTAAGTGTTGTGATTGAGGACATCCGTTATAATATAAAATATTAATTTAATACGTCTTTCGGTTATACTCATGAATTTTTATTTTGTGCTTAAATGTATCTACCCCTATGTGAAAAACTGGTGGTTCCATATCGTCAATTTTTCCATGCGTGCCCAAAAGCGAACAATAAAAAAAACTTATCATTTTAATAAAAGTAACATTTTTTCAAAAAGAATTTTTGAAGTAAAACTTCTTTACGCACGCTTGACGTGGGGAGTAAGCTGGTGAATGCGTGACGAGAGCGTCACGAAAAGCGAGGCGAACGGTAGTTGAGAGGGAGATATAAGTTAGTGAGCATAGAAAGAGAGAGAGTTACATTTCGTATATTACTATAGGGCCAAGAGAGAGAGGTGCGATCACATATTTTCTTTCTCTCATAGCCAGTTACTTTTCGCATATGTAAGACAAAGTGCAGGCCTATTGTCTGTATCACACTGTAGGAGAAAAAGAGAGCAGTGCGTGCGTACATTTTCATTCTCTCTTCCTGTCAAACAGATGGAGCCAAAGATATTGAAATATAAGTAGATGTGCTATCTGCTGTTTTTACTATGTGGGTCTGCGCTTCCGGGTGTCGCCGATATTGTTTACCAATTAACAAATAAACTAAAAGAACAAATAATTAACGAATAAACCAAACGAACGTTAAACTAAATGAACGAATTCTTTCCTTATTCAAAATATATTGTTAACCAATATTAATGCACATTTTCAAAAAATCAACGAAATTAACAAATTCTTTTTGTATGAAAACTACGCTAATTAGCGCGTAGTCTGGCGACAGTTGCGCGGACACCATAGCATATCTATTCTGTATTTGAATATCTTTGGATGGAGCTAAAGAAGTTTTACTTCAGTACTTCGCTTCAGTCGTGTGGTCTAAAGCACACTCGTTTTTTTACAATATTTTTGGTTTCATAGAGGTTCGCGCTTAATTTTTTTCTGTGATTAAATTCTAGACTTGAATATAAAGTGTGGGGTTTTCTCTTTCTAACAGCGTGTTGACCATATTTTTCACCATGACACTAAGGGAGATAAAATGATTTACGTGAGACCTAAGTGAACTAGGAAGGACATTATTTATTATTATTATCATTGTAATCGACGCTGGTAGCGAAAATAGAGAAGGCCGTTGATGGATTACAACTATTTTATTGCCCTCGAGGAGGCTTGGTTGTGTCCGAAACTCTACAAATGAATGCTTGAAAATTAAAATAAAGTGGATAATCATTTATGTATCATTGACAAAATAAACTGTACAGTATCAGTTTGCTCGTTGTGAATTGGTTACACTAAACAAATATTCGTAATTATTATTTTAAACCTAATTGACAGTTGGAAAAAGTTTTGCAAGGTAAGTCGTTATGAATGCGCAATGCTCTTATAACGTGGAGCCTTGCGGAGAGCTGAAATGACACCAGTTTATCATTAGTGGAACTACAATTGTATCGAGTTTGATGACATAACTGCCGACCTTGTTATATATTAACCGACTGTTTGTCAATCAAACGCTATTTATTCGCCAATAAAATAATTCGTCGAATTTATGGCCCACGCCTCGCATGTGAGAATGTGAGTAATACTGATTTTTTTGTGTTCAAATCCTAAATTTAATCAACATTTGTTGGTTACTCGACCTGTTGAGTGTAGGAGCAGATTTTATGAAGACAAGCATCAGCTCTTCTAAAACTAAAAAATCAGAGTGTGAAATTCACGCGGTAGAAGTGAAACCTTCAGGAAAATAAAGTAGACAAGAGTGGGGAGTCAACGAAGCACTTTTTTATCAATGTGAAGGATGATTTTTTTTCCATATTTTGTCGTTGAATTCAATTGTAGCTTTTTTTTAGTAACTATATATATCTATTTTTTTTTTAACATTTTTATATACTATTTTTTTTTTTTAATTTAATATAATATAATGGTATCAATTACATGTTTATATACAAGAAATAAAGTTTTTCTATTAAAATACATTATATAATAATACGTATTACACCCTTTTTAAGAGCAGAGCTCGAGTTAAAAAGGCGGATAAACGCAGGTTAACCACAGTTTAGCAAAGGAAAAATATATATATATATTTTTTATATATATTAAACAAAAAATAGATAATTAACACTAAATAAGAAAAAAATATATAAATATATATTTTTTTAACTAAATAATAGATAAGAAATACAATTGACTGAAGAGGAGGAGATAAAGAGAAAGGAAAAAAATAATGAGAGAAAAAGGATATCTAATATTATAATTGAGTTGTTGTGTTGATAAGTTATAACTTATTATATATAAAAAGAGTTTTTATTGAATTTTTGTATTTTTTGTAATTTCTTTCCAATCTTAATTTCAAGGGTAATTCGTTAAACCATTTAACTCCAATATATTTGTAGAATTGTTGGGCTGTGGTGGTGTTACAGCGTGGTATCGTTAAAGAACCAAGGATATTTGTTCTATTGCTGTTCGAAAAAAGAGTTAAGCTCACATTATTGAAACAATCTTTGTGTATTTGTAAGAGCGTAATTTTTTTATAAATAGTATGAAGTGAAAGGACTTTAAATTCTTGAAATAATTTGATGGTAGGGTAATCGTATGGCTGTTTTAGAATTATTTTTATTAATATTCTTTGGATAATTTCTAAAGGCAAAAGAGAAGTTTTGAAAGCACCACCCCAGCCAACAATTTCATATTGTAATACTGATTGAATTAGGGAAAAATATATGGTTCTTAATAATCCAATAAAAATTAATTTATAAAATCGTATTCTAATAAAAACGTAAATTAGTTTCCTTAAACGTTCAGCTGTTGTATTGATTTGTAATTTCCATTTTATATTACTATCTATAATTACACCGAGGTATTTTACATTAGTTTTAACAGTGAGTATAGAGCAGTTAGGTTTACATAGATATGACTTTGGATTACAATTATATGAGGGTATACATATGTTTAGATTCTCAGGGGTAGTATTTATATTCAAAGTGAATGGTATTACAAAAGTTTTTTCTGTATTTAGAGATAATAAATTTTGATCAAATCATTTTTTTATTAAATTTATATCTAGTTCAGCCGTTTTCTGAGTTTCACTCCAGTTTAGTCCCTGGGTTAAAATCGCTGTCGTCAGCATATGATATTATTTTTGACTTTATGGTGAGTTTAAAAATATCATTCATATATATATATACATGTTAGGTATATATATATAAAATAGAAAATATATTCGTAGTACTCCTCACTGAGGGGGACTATGCTTTGGATAAGTTTTCAGCGACTTGTATGGTTTAGCTTCTTGGTTTGGATAAGTTTTTCCAGAAACTTCTACGACGATGTTTTAAGTATACTAGTATTTAAGTTCATTTTCCGATAGTTCCTTCAGCCAACATTTAATGTCCTTAATGTAGCTATTTTTTTGTTTTAATTTGTTTGATACTAAGTGGGAGTTTGTTATATAACTTTACTGCTAACAATTCAGAACTTCTTTGTCCGAATGAAGAGTTACACTGTGGTATTTTAAGTATTTCTGTTTGTTTGGCTCTGGTTTTATGAGCATGTGAGGTGTCTGCCCCTGAATCTTTTTTGTGGTGATGTACTAGAATGTTTTTGGCATAGATTTTTTGTTTGCTTGGAACATCAAATTGTTTAAAAATTTCTGTTGTTGACGTCCTTATGGGGACCTTTAGTATGGTCTTTATGATGCAATTTTGAATTACCTTAAGTTGTTTTATGTGATTAGATGCTGCTGAGCCCCATCCTATAGTCCTAGCTTTTCCTATACATTTGGTCTTCTTATTGGTATTTGCTTTGTCGCTTTCTTCTGTTTTCTTTTGCCTGTTTATTTTGGAGTGGTTTGAAGATTGGATATTGATTTTCCAAAAAAATGTATATATATTTTTTGGATTTCGTTGTATTCGTCTGGCCGTTGAGGTTCGTCAGGCGCTTTATACCACTACACTAAAGGGAATTTGAGTGGTACTGTGGATTTATAATATTATATTGGAACCGAGTACCCGTGAATAAAATAAATATTTCATTGCTATCTCATTCTCTCGCAGGCTGTATCCTAAACGAGTAGATGTACGTGTTTGATTATTTTTAAAGTGGCTCGTTTCCGTTTCATCGAATTTCAGTTCCCAACGGTGCTAACCACTGGAGCGCTTTTTGCCACAATATGGCACTATTTAAAATACCTTGGATTGCTTTGCTCGAATTTTCCCTTATTTGTAAGTAATTTCAAATGTAATGTAAATGTAAATACAACAAATGTGTGGTAATCAGTAAAAGATAGGTGAATTCATTGGCTATATAGAACTATAATCAGTTTGTATGTCTCCATATTAAAATTCAGAGGTATGATTTTTTTAATGTGGCCGGAAAATATTCCACTAAAAGATCTCGAGCAATCGGAGAAAAAAGTTTTAAATTGCGCTGTCGCTCCAGTGACTAAAGAAGTTTTCATTTGAAAAAGAAGCGCAAGAAGCAGTTGGGATTGAAGACCCTTTTTTATAGTAGAGGGCAAAGATTGTAAGTCTGAAAAGTTCAGCATTAAATTCCAGATGCCTTCTACAATTCTCTTCCAATACTTGCCTACCCTATATAATGTTGTAAACAAATAAATAAATACCTTTTATCAATCACTCAAAATTGCCAACCGGAAATTGTAGAAAATGGGTGAATGATATCAAAGAGTGGAGCCACGTTACTGGATATTGCTATGAGTAGTTTTACCAGCTATGCATAACATTGATTATACAATGAATACATACCAATAATTATAGTCATTTAACAAATCATCGTTTGATGTTATTATTATATCACCCACATCGTGAAAACTTTAAAAAAAAATTAAACATTACATTTTCTCCCTACCAATGAGCACTTTTATTTTTACCATGACGATCCAAGTTTACTGTACCGTGACGGCAAAAAAGGCAATAAACCTACGTTCCTTACCGCTATAATACTGCAGCTCTTTCTTATACATTAAAAAATGGTGGGACACTCGAAATACGCGTATCTGTTTCCTCAAAAGTACTTCTATTTTCGTTTGGAGAAAACATATATATCTTACTAGCAGACCCAAAAAATGTTTTTCTACCATATACATCATTGCAAGTGAATATTTTGGTTGTTAAATAAAAATTAACGAATGTATTTTAAGTGTGCGGGGATGGAATTTATGACAGAAAGAGAAATGGAGCGCTGTAGACGATGACCGCCGATAAAAACAAAAAAAAACACCAACTAAACTAGGAAAATGAAATAAAGAAAATCATTGTGAATTTCGAAGAGCAATTGAGTGTACGATATTTAACACAAATAAGCTCGATGGTTTGCCCACGCGAGAACATGATGCCGTATGAAATATCAAAATGACTTCTCGTGAAAGTCTTCTCGTGAATGTCTTGCGCATGTGTAGATGAAAGTTCGAAGAGCGGACGTAGCGCCATATGTCATTCAACAACATAAAAAATCGCGATTAAAAAATGGGAGGGTGGGGGTAGGAAGGTTAAAATTTGGGGTTATATGTATTTTTGATGCAAAAAAAAAATGTCAAAAAAAAAAATTGGATAGGGACACCCTAATCCCCTAGCGGTATGAAATATACTTTAAAACCTATTCTTGTACCTACCAAATATACATAAAAATTTTAAAAAAATCGGTCAAAGCCGTTTCGGAGGAGTGCGACCACAAACACCGTGACACGAGATTTTTATGTTATATAAGATTATGGTTCAACCACCATTTTCTTTGTACGTCTGAAGGAGATGTATGATGACGTTTGTATGCTTCCTTTTTCCTTTGGTGGTGGGGGGGGGGGTGCAGACATACGTTCACCGTTTGTCTCATTTTCGACAGTCACACGTATGTTTCTCATCTTTTGTCTCACCATTATTTAATGTGTAATAAAGAGCTGCAGCATTATAGCGATAATGAATATACGCTTATTGCCTTTTTTGCCGTCACCGTACAGTAACCGTGAATCATCACGGTAATTATAAAAGCGCTCAATCTCTATACAATATAGTGTTACATTTAATTTAGAGTTTGAGTGTCATTAATTAAATATATGTTAATTAACAATTCAACTAGTTTGCCTGTTGCTTTATCGGGACAGCTGTTCCGGCGTTCAAAACTATTTTGAATCCATTCGAAGTTTTCACGAAATTGCCGTAATTAATACTCCGAATATTCCAAAATACTCGTAATTGTCAACATAACGTAGTCACCTATATGATAACATGGATTATTTCTTGATCCAATTTTTGTAGGCAAGCAGTTACCTACTGTCTAAATTAAACTATTTCACATCGCAATTATCACTTATTCTTTTAAATCTCCTGATCCGATTATGACCTGGGTACCATTGGAGACATTAGGCGCGTGGGCAGACTAAGCATTGATGTTATTGCGAAAGAGAACTGAAACCACAAAATCTGTCAGCTGCAATCTAGTGTCCAACGTTCAGGAATGAGACCACTCGCCGACACCCCTTCCACGTTAACTTATTTTAAATGTGCTTTAATTAATGTAAAATACATCGTAAACAGTTATAATATATATGTCTTGTTAAATCTATTTAATGTCATTTCATTCGTCTGTTTTTTTTTTCGCTTGCACGTTTCATTTAATTTAAAAGATATCATGTGTGCAAAGATCGCAAAAAGATAAAGAAAACATAAACAGTAGTTCTTGGACTGGTGTTATAAATTATTTGCGCAACTAATGAATAAACCGTTTTACATGTTTCCAATTCCAGTTTTTATTGTTTTCGCAATCGGAAATTTTTAAGCAACCAAACATTGAAAAGCTTTACTTGCGATGTGTGCGGGCCTCGAACTGTGGGTAGGTACTACTACCAAACGACAAATCCACCCTGTTTACATGTTAAGGGTGGATTTTCATAGAAATTATAGATAGAAAGGACATTGTTCCAGAGCTCGGTAATCGAGAACTACAAAAATCAGACCGGAAATCATTCGTTGGATAACCGACTCACTTGCCTTGACGCCCGGCGTAGTCCAGTGGTAAGGCTCTTTACTCGCAATCATTCAATAAATTTTATTTGATTAAATTGTGTTATTTCACAATTTATTCATTTAAAATAATATATAGTATATTTGCGGCACGTTCAAGAGTGGAAGATACTCTCAATATCGCCCTGGTGTAAGACCACCATTCAGAATTGAAACGTTGCTTGAAATGGCATTAGCCGTATTTGGTGACTAGATCTGAATAGCCAGGTGCTTCCCCACCTTCCTCTTTCCTATCTCCTTCCCCTTCCTACTACATTCAGTCCCACAACATACCCCAACTGGGGGTGCTACTGTCTCACTGGCTACAGGCGGCTGTACCCTTGTCATGGGTCATTCCAACTGGTTCGCCACGCTTGGTGACTTAGTAGAGGTGACGGGTTCATAGGGAAAAGTTTGCCTAGGTCTTGGCGGCGGATGCTTAGCCCACCTGCTGCATGGCCACTTGGAGATGTTTGAGGGAGACCTCAATTAGATTTGGACCCAGCGCCTTACACCTTAGTGGGAGGAAAAGATTCATACAACCGTAATTTCTGAACACATTGACCCCCCAGATTCCTACTCACCACTCGAAACTTTTTCGTTCCAAGTTCAAGTCCAAACTAGTTGGCTCCAATCAAATGTTTTAACAATGAATGTTAAAAAAACAGGATACATGATCTTAAGCTCAACCCGTAAAATAATTCCTCCTCATGTACCATTAAAAATTGAAAACAATGACTTGCAAAACCTGATCCAGGAAAAATATCTTGGGTTGTGCATTGATCAGCATTTGACATTTAAACAACACATACAAGGTATTAAAGATAAAATCATCCCCTTAATTAGCGTATTTAGCCGGCTATCATATCTGTTGCCAAATAAATTAAAAATAGGTTTATATTATAGTCTCGTACAATCACATTTAAATTATTTGATTGAAATCTGGGGAAACGCATGTGAAACACACATAAATGAATTACAGGTAATACAAAACAAGGTAATCAAAAAACTATTTAATTACAAGCCCAGAACATCCACAAAAAATTATATATGGAAACAAAACTATTAACATTAAGAAAACTATATGAATACAATACATGTCTCCTTATATACAAAGTACAAAATAATCTCGTACACACAAACACAGAATTCATTAAAACGTCCCAAATACACAAACACTTTACACGACAACGCGATAACATACATTTAAATACCATCCACACTAACTATGGTAAACAATCCATTGGTTACGAGGGGGGCAACTTATATAATTGCCTCCCAAATGACATTAAAAACGAAAAGAAGCTGGGTAAATTTAAAAAACAATTATTTATATTTATTCTTGATAAACAAAATAATGAAATAGAATAGCGCTGTATTGAAATATTTATTTTATCTTAATGTGTATAATTATTTCTAGTTAAATGAGTGAAAATGTAATTTTCTTTTAACTGGAATAAAAAAAAATAAAAAAAATAAACGCAATACCCGTAAGTAAGTGGAAAAGTAAGAAAATCACAAAAATTATGAATCCGTAAACAACGCCATCTCTGACACTGACAACAACAAAGTACGAACAGTTGCGCATCGATAATTGCTTCATTATGTAATTATTAACTTATTAAAAAAAAACTGAATTTAATTCAGCTAATAAGTTAACACAACATTTATTGAATCTGAAGCGGTACTAAGTTCACCGGGTCAGCTAGTAACTAAATAAAATTGTGTTCAATTCATAATAGTTAAACTTTTATTTTAAAATAATTTAAATAAAATCGTGTTCAATTCATAAAAGCTTAACTTTTTATTTGTATTAAAGATAGTTTACATAGAAAATTACTTCACTGCTATATCTGGCCAGCACGCGATCGATAACTAGAACAAATACAGGGTGTTAAGGGACGTACTTGACTTACTTTAACCAGTGATTCCTGACATTATTTGGAGTAAAAAATGCAAATGAAATTTCGGTCTCCGGTGACAATTTTTGGCGATTTTTTTTTTTTTTTCAAAATTTTTTTTTTCAAAATCAAACAAAAAAAAAATTCTTCCGCATGTTGTCACTGGTCACTCAGCTGGGTGTCCGACGAACCCCTTACCCCGCCTCCAACTGTTCAACAACTACAATTTTTTATGTTTTTGTAGAAAAAAAAAAAAAAAACATCAAAATGTCACCGGAGACCAAAATTTTATTTGCATTTTTTACTCCAAATAATGTCACGAATCACTGGTTAAAGTAAGTCAAGTACGTCCCTTAACACCCTGTATATAAAGTTTATTGTATAAAAAATATAAGTAATCAAACCAGAGTCCTAAATGGGGGCAGCCTTAAAAGCATGGCACTCCCAGTATTAGGAAATGTTGTGAAAATATATTAATGGGCGGAAGCAAAGAGAAATAATATTATTATTATTAGGCTCTACAGAAACACGTCATTTGGATCTGGTCGCTAAACATAGTCAAGGCAAATATAATACGACTCCACAGTAGCTTTGTAACAAACTTAACGTAAGAATATGGTTTGGCGTTAGGCGCGACGTCAGAGATGTACTCGAAGTCGGGTTCTTAATTTTTTACCGTACAGATGCTAGCGTATTAATACTATCAGATAAAGTCAAACCTAGCAGAGTGCCGCGCGACGGAGATTGTTATCATAAGCTATTTTTTTCCGAAGTGATTTGCAGTACTTAAGGGCCCGCAACCCGGATTTGTACCGATTTATTACACATTTCCCTTAAACACGGTAAGTTCTAAAGCTCTAAAAAATATATATGTTAGTATTGAAGATAATATCTAGACTTTGCCCGTGCCGAAACGCAAAGTATGCTCCAAAAATTATTATTAACACGTTTGTTTAATTTATTTTACAAGTTATATGTATGAAAAAAATCACAGTGTTTCTTTAAATGCTGTTTAAGATAATGCCCCCCGAGATTTTTGCTCTATTTTAAACGAGTCGTGTTTTATTAAACATTTTCGTAATCTTCGCATCAATTTTGTCACTGTAAATGTTAGCGCTCTCCTCTAACATTCGTAATTTTGTATCTCTCCATCTTCTTCTTTTCGGGCCCGGTTGCAGAACCTTAAGATTTACAGAGACCTGAGATTTTTATATATATTTTTTTTACTTGAGCTTCACACAGGAGGCCTTGATGAAAAAAAATTCTCAGGACCTACATCATCTTTCGGGATGCTGTGTGGTGGGTCCTTTTAGAAAAGGAAGGAGAGGAAGTTCTGGAAAGAAAAACGTATGAGGGGTGTGTGTCTAGGGATCAATGTGTCCAGGACTGATGGACGTATGAATCCATCCCCCCCACTGCAGTGCAATGCCATGGATCGAAAGAGTCGGGCGAGAGTCTAGGTTAGGTCTCCCTCAACAAGTCTCTCCTGACCCTGACAAACACCACGAACCCGGGCAGCCTTGCTAATTCACCAAATGATGGAACAACTTAAGGTAACCTATAGCAAGAGTGTTGGATATCCAATAAATCGTCGCCTCAGTTCTTAATTGTCCAAACGACCATTTTAGATTTTGTTCAATCTCCGCTTTAAAGCTAAAAATAAAGTATAAAAAAGGATGGTTAATCACTTAATTAAAAATTATTTAAGCTAATCAAACCTTTACCTTTACGGAAATAGCTTTATATTATACACCTTTCATAATGTTTCATTGAAATAATGAAAGAAAACCTTCACCTCCTGTCAAATTTTCAAATGGTCGTTTGGACAATTAAGAACTAAGGCGACGAAATGGTTCCCGGGACGGCGGTACCCATACCCGACTTCGAAACTAATTTGCTTACAAAGAATTTTTTAATTGAAACTATTTAACTTCATCTTGGCCGTAGTTTCAATAATTGGAGATAATGAAGGCAAATTTAAGTAACGTAAATAATAATGCAAGTAATTAAGCGTATTTAAAAAAAAATAGAGTGTGTAATTCACACGCGATAGTACTGAGACTAGAAAGTCGCTAGATGTCGCTTTCTTTTGCCTGTTTATTTTAAAGTGGTTTGAAGATTTATTTATTTATTTTTATTTATTTTTATTATTACATTTATTACATACAAGATATAACAATATAAAAGGAAGCTTTGACTGTCCAACTAGGAAGGTTTCCCGTTTTAGGACAGTCAAATTGGCAGGTTGCGTGTACATAATTTCACATTAATGGATTCAATAATAATTAACAATAATGGTACATATTGGGGGAGTTACTTAGATATTAGGTACAATATCAGATATAAGTTGTGTTATTCTAGGTATACATCAGTAATAAACAATAAAATCCAGGTAGGTACATGTAAAATATAAAATAAAACAAAAATATAACATATAAATGTAAGAAAGAGAAATAAAAATAAAAATAAAAGTATTTTTTTAGGAAAATACAAATTAGCAGTAATAAACAATAAAATCCAGATAGATACATGTAAAATATAAAATAAAAATATAATATATAAATGTAAGAAAGAAAAATTAAAAAAATATATTTTTTAGGAAAATACAAAATACAAAATCGAAGAAATCAACTCAGATTACGTTTTTTAATAATTTTTCAGAATCTGTCCTACCTAAGTCTAATAACCATTTTGTAATTTTAGTACCGAAGGATGATAATTCACACAGTTTAAATTGAGAGGGGATTTTGTTGTATATTTTTGGTCCCAGGTATGAGAAAACTTTTTGATAAGCCGCAGTATTGCTTGTTGGAATGGAAATGTCGTTTCTGCTCTTACTTCTGGTTTGATGATTATGATCGACTGTTATCGTTTTGCTTATATTTTTGTGGACGCAGATTGTTATTTTTTTTATGTAACATTGTCGAACATCAAGCACATTAAACTCCTTGAAGAGAGCGTCGCTCGAGTATCTGAAGGGTTTCTTCATAATGACGCGTAGAATCTATTTCTGTGCCTTCAGTAGCGGGTATAATATTGTTAATCCTGTTCCACCCCATCCAATGCAACCGTAGGTTATGACGGAGTTACAGAGCCCGTAGTATATTTTTTTAATGTCTTGAGTTTTTATAATTTCCCGCAATGCTATAAATATATAAATAAGCTTGCGCACTTTATTAGCTGTGTTTTCAATTTGTTGTTTCCATTTAAGGTGGTTATCCACTATTATACCTAAATATTTAATAGATTTAACACATTCAAGGGTTTCGCATTTACAAGTATGGTTATTATTTCCAAGGCTACACTTAATATTATGTATTGTGAGGTGATGAGGTGTTTTGGGTTGCCCTGCAAGGGTAGCACTAAATGTGAGATATTTTGTTTTTTGTATGTTTAGTGTAAGCAAATTACTGTCCAGCCACTGTTTTACTCTGTTTATACCTGTGTTCGCAAGGTGGTGTGTTTCTATCCAATCATCTCCTTCAAACAAAATAACTGTATCGTCAGCGAACGTGATAATTTTGCCACCAATGTGTTGGTTACAAAGTTCGTTTATGTATATAATAAAGAGAAGGGGCCCAAGTGTACTTCCTTGTGGTACCCCAAAAGTGTATTTTAGTGAAGTGCTAATAGCCTCGTTAATTCTGGTTTGTTGAAATCTATTAGATATATAACTTTCTATCCATTGAAAAGCTTTTCCCTTTATTCCTATATTTCTAAGTCTCTGTAAAAGAATTTTATGAGATATTGTGTCAAATGCCTTGGCCAGGTCCAGGAAAAGGGCAATAGTTTTCTTGCCACGGTTCATATTCCCTGCAATAGTTTCCGTGAGACATGCGATGGCATCATCCGTTCCCTTACCCGACCGAAAGCCGTATTGGTTTGGACTTAGAATGTTATGTTCCTCCACATATTCGTTTAACCTAGTTTTGAAAAGCTTTTCAATGACTTTGGATATCGCGCTTAAAAGAGATATTGGCCTGTAGTTTTCTACAAGAGATTTAGGTCCACTTTTGTGAATTGGGACAATTATTGATTTTTTAAAGTGATCAGGAAATATTCCTGATGCAAAACTTAAGTTGTAAATATATGATAGCGGAGCAGAAATCTGATTTTTTATTTTTTTTAGTATTTGTGTATTTAGACTATCTGGACCCTTTGCATGTGTAGTATTAAGGCTGTTGATTATTTTTAAGACCTCTTCTACAGTAGTTGGTTTAATATCAAATGAAAAAGATTGTTCCTTTGTTTCAATTGTCGATGCTAAAGAGTCTTCCGTTTTCTGGGTTTCTAATAAAATTTTTTTTGCTAGATTTGACCCAACAGATGCAAAATATTGATTAGTATGACATGCAATTGATTGATTGTCAGTTATAATCAAATTTCCGGTGTTTAATTCAGTTACCGATGTACTGGTATTTCTTTTACTTTTAGTTATGTCTCTGACAACATTCCACATGTTTTTGCTGGAATTATCTTTATCAAGTAAGAATTTATAATAACGCTCTTTACATTTGCGAATAACGGTTTTGCAAATATTACGGTATCGGTAATAGTTTTGCTGTTTAGTATCGTTCAATGGGTCTCGTTTAGCTATTTTATGAAGGTGATTTCTTTTGTGTATAGATTTAACAATGCCGTTGGTAATCCATGGGGTGAGATGTATTTTACTATATGGAATACGTTTAATTATTGTGTGTTTTGTTATGAATGTATTGATTTCATTAATAAAATAGTTTAGAGCATTGTTAACTTCAGTCTCTTTATAAACATATTCCCAATTTTTATTTTTAAGATCATTTAATAAAGCCTCATAATTGATAATCTGTTTTGTGATTAATTTTATGTTTTTTGGGTATTGAGTTTGGGATACTGATTGCAGTGGTGTAATGATCAGTGATTGTATTATGTATTACAAATGCATTTGAATTTGTTATATTTCTGGTATATATATATGATCCAAACATGAGCTTGAGCTACCTTGTACCCTAGTTGGAGAATTAATAATGGAAATAAAATTACTTTCAGCCATAGCACATAAGTAGTCGTCGGACTGCCTATGCAATACTTCTCCTATAGTATTTATATTCATGTCCCCGATCAGTACATATTGTGCGTAATCCTTAGTTTTTTTTAACTCACCAATAATATTTTCCAGGAAATCTTGGATGTCATTGAACGATGGTGATCGGTAGATAGCTAGGATACCTAAATTCTCATTAATGTTAATTTTTAAACAATTACACTGATTTATGTTTATTTCTTGTACTAAGGAATTTAATGTATTGTCGATATATACTACTACTCCGCTATTTTGGTTAATATGCGATGTTGTATGGTATTCGTTATAGCCTGAAATTTGTTTGGCTATGTATGAATCATTTAACCTGCATTCAGTGAGAATTAGTACATGGAACTTTACCACAGATTTTATTTCTTCCAAAAATATAAGAAAATCATCCAAGTTTCCCATCGTTCTAATATTTTGATGAACAATATTAATCCTATTTGATTCCCAATTAAATTGCATAATTTTGTTAATGTTTTCAAAAATTATTTCAGTATTTGGCACTATGATACTATCGATTTCATGTTGAAGATCGTTTATTACCATTAGAATTCAAAAATTAATTGTTGTTTTCTGGGTAAAGTTTTAAAACAGTATTTTATTATCGTATCAATACTTGTAGAACGAAATTTGTAGCGACAAAACTGTAAACAAAATGATGTAGTTAGGAAAAATAAATAATATCTGAGTAAGAAATAATATCTGAAATAAAATCCAGGAAATAAATAACGTATGTAGTTAGTGTGTGGCATTTTCTCTTTCAAAAGACAGTAAAAAGTAGTATAAGTATGAAAAATAAGAAAAATAATTAAATAGATTGGATATTAATTTACAAAAACCAAAATGTTTTTTTTTTTATTTCGTAGGATTCGAACCTCCTTCCGCTGGATTTCTCTGGCCGCTGAGATTTGCGATGCACTAAACCGCTGCGCTATGGGACACGCTCGGCGAGGCGCTAATTTATGCATTATATTCCGACGACCCGTAAAAAAACGAAGCGGCCAATGAGCTCAGACTTATCGTCGTTTTTTTTTATTTTTATATATTTTTTAAATTTTTTATTTATTTATTAAATTTCAATATAATTACATCTAATACAATATAAAGATATGAGTAGTCCCACAAAGCTGTAACAAATCAGCTTGTCTGTAGGTTCTACCGTATAATATTATTAAATAACACAAATTAGCTTAATTTAAAAGATTATAAAATTAGCTTAATTTTAAAGATTTAGGCTAGATAAATGTGTTTTTCACTTATTAACCACTTTTTTGTCAGTTTAGGGCAGGGTTCCTCATTATTTTTAAAATTAATGTTTTGAGTCAACATGTTACAGATCAAAGGTATCATATATTCTAGCGTTCTGGTACCATACTTATTTGATATTCGTGGTATTTTTAGGCCTTTATTTTCAGTAAATCTTGTTGTGTGACTATGCATCAATATCTTTTTATAAGCGCTTTCTCCCGAATTATCCATAATTAAAAGAAAGCAGAGAAGCCCTTTAATTGGAAGTAGGCCCTCAGACCCATACAATAATTTTAAGTTTTTATATCAAAACCAATTGGAGCCTTGAGCGCAGTTTGATGCTTCGCAGGTGCCGTAGTGCTTTATTTCCGTTTCACACTAATTTCAAATCACACTAATTAAGGAAGTTTCACTTCATTAATAAAGCGATGAAATGATGAACGGCAGAGACGTGATTCTATATAAGGCTTGATTGAAAATAGGTTATTCGATTAGAGAGGGACACCAAAAAAATGTTGAATTTAAAGTTTCCATTTCTGGATCACAGTAAGCACTTCGTGTGAAGTGATATTCTGTGTTAATGGTATGAAATTAGGGGAAAACGGGAATCATCATTACCGTTTGTGCACAATCATCTTGCCGTATAAACTTTATTATGTATACCTGAGTGACATTATACACTGTAACCTGGTATTATTTTTATTCTTTCTATATTTTATTTGGAAACTCATTTTATTAGTTGCATAAAATTTTTTGTTAAGTTTAAAAATAGTTCAAATTTTATTGTTAAAATGAAAATGAAAATTAGAAAATACTAAAATAAATTAAAATAATAATAAAGAAATAAATACTAACCAGGAATTATTAGATTCCTGGTCAAATAAAATTATTCATGCAAAACACTTCAATTATCTCAACCAAACGTATGTTGACAAACTTTCGTCAAACAAATGGTTGAGTATTCGAGAGTTGAGCGCAGAAATAAAAGGATTTATGCTTGCCATTCAAGATAGAGTCATTAATACTAAAAATTATAGGAAGCATATAATCAAAGATATAAATCAAATTGATGATTTATGTAGAAAATGTTTGGCTTTTCCGGAAACTATAGAACATATTATATCGGGATGTTCTATATTAGCGCCGTCCGAGTATACATTTAGGCACAATCAGGTTTTAAAAATAATCCACCAAAGTTTGGTAATTAAACATAACTTGATTGACTGCCGTAATATAGTACCATATTATGAATATGAACCAAATTCATTTTAAGAAAATGAATTTTATAAAATATATTACGATAAAACTATACTAACAGACAGAACAATTAGTCATAATAGACCTGATATAGTTTTACATGACAAAATTAAAAAAAATAACTTATATCATTGATGTAGCTATTCCAAATTCCTGTAATATTCAAAAAACTGTTTCTGAAAAAATTAGAAAATACACAGATTTAGGAAATGAGATTAAAAGAATTTGGCATTCTCGGACTATAAAAATATTACCATTTGTTATTTCGGCTACTGGCATTATATCTAGGTCTCTGATTCAAAATTTAGGCGTATTAGATTTGTCAAAGAATTTATATATAAAAATGCAAAAATCGGTAATTTTAAATACATGTAGGATTACAAAAGATTTTTTAAATATTTATATTGAGGGATCAGTAGGATTTATAGGTTCAATTAGGAATTCCACAGAGCCGAACCCTCTGATATGAAAATATCTGGAGTCGGTGAATTATTTTCCCATCTGGTCTCTGGTAGGTTGACATGTTGTTCTTGTATTGTTTTGTAATTATAATACTTATATAGTGCAATTGCATAACGTGGATTGACCAGATGATCATTTGGGAAGTGTGTGGAAGGGTTTAGTTTTTCCTGTGGGGAAAATTAAACCCGGACATTTAAATCTGGTGCGTAAAAATAAATAAAACTATTAAAAGAAATTTAAAATGTACACAGAGGTAAGGTTAAATGAAACTACAAAAAATATCATATAATGAACCACAAATTTAACCACAAAACCAGCAATCCAATATTGCCATCATTTAAACAAACAAAATCTTCCAAAAAAGTACTTAATATGGATACATTAAAAAACAAATTTCAATCAGAAAATTGGATCGAATTATTACAATGTAATGATGTCAATATCTGCTGTAAAATATTTGAAGAAAAAATATCTAAATACATAAATGACTCGTCAAAAAATGTAATTCCCAAACACAAACTGTCTAACTTCAAACCTATAAAACCATGGATTACTCATGGATTAATAGTATCTGTACGACGTAAGCAAGCTCTTTATAAATTAACAACTCAACAACCTAATAATAAAAACTTACTTAATCACTTTAGAGCATATAAAAATAAACTTACATATATCATCAAACATACTAAAGAAAGTTACTATAAACGGAAGTTGGATCAAGCTGAAAATGATAGTAAAAGAGTATGGACGGTTGTAAATGAAATAATTGACAAGAAAAAGAACAATAATAACGAAATCAATGCTATTAATCATGATAACTCAAAAACATGCTGTAAAGAAAACCCCTCAAAAGCTGCAAATATATTTAACACTTTCTTTGCAAATGTTGGGAAAAATCTCGCCAATCTCATTCACATTGATCCAAATATTATAACATCTCCAGACTGTAATATAAATGCTAAAAATAAAATGACAACATTTGAAGTCACCACAGAGGACGAAATAGTATCTATCATAACCGATATGAAAGGAGGATCTGCTCCGGGCTTTGATGCAGTCACGGTTGATATTTTAAAAAACATAAAAAATCAAATTTCTAAGCCATTAATGCATATAATAAATACAAGTTTCCAAAGCGGAGTATTTCCATCAATTTACAAACAAACTACTATTACCCCAATATTTAAGTCAGGTAATCCAGAAGAAGTAAATAATTACCGTCCCATATCAGTAATCTCAAATATAGCAAAAATTTTTGAAAAACTAGTTAAAAAAAGAATGAGCCAATTTATAAAATGCAACGATATAATTAATGAAAACCAGTTTGGTTTTATGGAAGGTAGAAGCACACAAGATGCAATTGCAAAATTAAGTAGCCTTGTTCATAGTTCATTAGATAAATCATTTAAATGCCTGGGAATTTTTATAGATCTCAAAAAAGCATTTGACAGTATATCACATGACAAACTTATAAGTAAATTAAGAAACATTGGATTAAATGGTTCAGCTCTAGAATGGATAAAAAGCTACCTTTTCAAACGTCCCCAAGTTGTAAAAATTAATGGTGTGCTTAGTTCACCAAAAATGAGTCATTTCGGCATACCTCAAGGTACAGTCCTGGGACCGTTACTGTTTATTATCTATGTTAATGACATATTCATACAAAAACTAAACGGAAAAATAATATCTTATGCTGACGATACTGTCATAATAATTGAAGGTACGGATTGGAATACTGTTAATAATGTAGCTAATATTGATATTAACATATTGAAAAATTGGTTCGATAAAAATCTCCTCTCTCTAAACACTGAAAAAACAAAATTTATCCCATTCTCTATCAATAAATTCAAATTAGAACCAAATTTAAACATCATAATACACCAAAGTAAATGTAATAAAACTATCTGCAATCAAGATTGTGCTATACTTAGTCCAACTCCCAAAATCAAATATCTTGGTGTATATATAGATCAACATTTTAAATGGAAAACACATATTTGTGAACTCGTCAAAAGGATTAGGAAATGTATTTATATATTTATTAGACTTAGAAATATTCTTAGCTTAGAAAACCTAAAAAGAGTGTACTATGCAACTGTTCAATCTATATTGCAATATGGTATTATTGGCTGGGGAGGAACATATGACAATATTTTAAATCCCCTCAAAATTGTCCAAAGGTTGATAATTAAGGTAATCTTAAAAAAACCGTCTAAATTTCCTACTGAAATTCTTTTTTCAATATTCAATGTGCCTATAATAGACAAAATCTATAAAAAATATTCAATTCTTCAAATTTACAAAGAAATACAGTTAAATACTCGTAACTTCCAATTCAATACATCAGCAAGATACCAGAAAACTATTAAAATTCCTAAATTTAATACTAAGCACATCCAAAATTCCTATCTTTATCTGGGCATAATCTATTATAACAACCTCCCATTAAAATTAAAAACCATCGAAAATATGCAGGAATTTAAGCCCAAATTAAAAAATTACCTGAAACTACTATAAAAGTCCCAAATATGTTTGTTTACTTTGTATCTTAAAGTCTGCTATTTTATAAATCATTTATTCCTTCTTTTTTCTTTCATTTCTTAGTTTCTAAATCTGAGTCTACTATTGTATAAATCTTGCGTTCTTTCTTACGTATCCTTTACTTACTTATTACAATAATTTTTGTTACTAACTTACATGATTCTTCCATTTATAATGATTTTTTAATTTATATTATGATTTTTTTAAACTCTTCAGGATTTTTATTTTTAAATTATACAAGATTTTTTAACCTTCTTATTATTTACAATAGCCGTTATTACTAACTTACACGATCATTAATTTACTAATTGAGCTAGAACTCCCTCACCAAACACAAGAGCATTGTCTCTTTATGGTGAGGAAAGGCAATTTATTTTTATTTTTTGTTAACCTTATGTAACTATGTAACTGTTGTAACTTCATATGTATTTTTAATAAACATTGCCAATAAAAAAAAAAAAAAAAAAAAAAAAAAAAAAAAAAAAAAAAAAAAAAAAAAAAAAAAAAAATGAAATAATGCAAAGAAATTGTAAATGCAGGTGTAACAGCACGTACCAGAATGATAGTCGAGCGATTGCTGAGCATATTTGGAGTAAAAAAATGTTCATGTCTTTTTACCTTCCGATGGTTTTTTAAAGTGAAAACTTGTTTAGCACTGTTGTGATTTGAAACTCGATGAAACGAAAAAGCTACACTAAAAAGAGACAAACGCAAACTCTGTACGATTAGCCCCACTCTTGTCTACTTTAGATATCTGAAGGTTTCATTTCTACTCGTGTGAACTGCACACTCGTATTTTTTTTCTACTAAAAACAATAAAACATATTTTTCAATCACACGTCCATACGTCGTGATACTCCAGGATCATGCGATACGCGGGCTATTTCGTGTGTTACCGTGCTGTTAGAAAAAGACGGAGTGCTTATAGTACTACCCACCGCTAGAATACACCGACCACTCAATTGCGACGTGTGATGAAAAATTATTTTAATAATTTGTAATTTTAAAAACAATCATCGGACGGCAACATGAGATCTATCTTTTTACTCCAATATGTTCAGGAATCGCTGGTTAAAATATTTACGACATTAATAAAGAAAAACGATGTATTGACAATTAAAATAAATCAAATAACTTAGTAAAAGATTAATAATGCAAAGTAGAGGTAGGGAGATCATAATTAATAATTTATTTAATTGTTTTCTAGTATGCATCTGCCATATTATTGACATGAGGACAAAAGGAAGACATTATCGTCTTAAAAAAGGGTAAATGTTTTTTTAGCATTTCTTCTTAACCCTAGAAGCCCAATCTAGGTTATTTTTACCTATACGCAAACAATATCTGCTTTCTCTTTCACACACTTCTTTCGATTGCCCTGATTGATCGAACCAACTTAATACCCGCCAAGAGCCCACAGGAGACGGCGGTGTTGCATTGGTATGTCCTTTCATATTGAAGTTATCCAACTGTTGTAGGTCAATTTGACCTATGTTTAGGCTTTTTTTAATTTGATGATGTGTGTGAAAAGTATTTATAAAAAGAAAATTTAGTTTAGTTTTTATTTTTAAATATTTTTAGTTTAACAGAAGCAAACCTCCGTAGTCCAGTGGGTAAGACTCTTGACTCACAATCCGGAGGTCGCGGGTTCGAACCCGGCATGCGCAAATAAATTTTATTTGATTAGTTTGTGTTATTTCACAATTAATTCATTTAAAATAATATATAGTATATTTGCGGCATGTTCCAGAGTGGAAGATACTATCAGTATCGCCCTGGTGTAAGACCACCATTCAGAATTGAAACGTTGCTTGAAAATGGCTTTAGCCGTGTTTGGTGACCAGATCTGAATAACCAGGTACTTCCAAACCTTCCTCTTCCCCACCTCCTTCCCCTCCCCACTACCTTCAGCCTCACAACATATCCCATTTGGGGATGCCATAGTCTCACTGGCTCCAGACGGGAGCAGTTGAGATTCTATTGGGTAAAAATGAATGTTGGGCAAAAATGAATGTTGGATAAAAATGGATGTTGGATAAAAATGAATGTTGGGTAAAAATGAATGTTGGGTAAAAATGAATGTTGGTACTTAGTTTTCAGTGGGGGAAGTAGAATAGTTAGTTTGACGTACAGGATAGTGAAAATTAATGTTTTCTAGAAGGGAGTCATTGTGAACATTGTGGTTGATGTTAATGATATCGTTTGAGCACTTTCCTTTTGCTGCCGACCATTGAACGATGCACCTACCTACGCCAAGCTATTTGACTGAGGAAGGATCTTTTGTAAGTATTAGGGGCTTAGCGGCGCGGGTGGTTAGGTAGGTTAGGTTATTTATTTTATTTTACGCCCAGAGGGCTTTTACACACATAAATAAAGGCAGTACGTCTTTAATATGAGAAAGAAATAATATAAATAAAATTACGATTGAAATTAAAAACTACATCAATATAATAAAAATATAAGCAACAACAATAAAGTACGGTGAGATATAATAACAATAAGTTACAATAAAAAAATACATACATGATATAAAAATACAAACAAAAATTTAAAAGTAAGGTGATCAGAGGTTATTCTGTTAGGTTAGGGTAGGTTAGGTTAGTATAGGTTAGGTTAGGTTATGTTAGGTTAGGTTATGTTAGGTTAGGTCAGGTTAGGTTAAGTTCTTTCGAACAGTACATTATGAGCAATTGTAAGCATCAACAAGCTGCGTAAAATCAAAATATTTTGGAAATTAATTTTACATATACAGGGTGTTAAGGGACGTACTTGACTTACTTTAACCAGTGATTCCTGACATTATTTGGAGTAAAAAATGTAAATGAAATTTTGGTCTCCTTTTTTTTTCAAAATTTTTTCTTCAAAATCAAACAAAAAAAATTTCTTCCGCATGTCGTCACTGGTCACTCAGCCGGGTGTCCAACTAACCCCTCACCCCGCCTCCAACTGTTCAACAACTACCATTTTTTATGTTTTTGTAGAAAAAAAAAAAACATCAAAAATGTCACTGGAGACCGAAATTTCATTTGCATTTTTTACTCCAAATAATGTCAGGAATCACTGGTTAAAGTAAGTCAAGTACGTCCCTTAACACCCTGTATATTATCTTATCATCACTTAGTTTGATTGTGTGCAATTTCTCACGACGACGGCAACTCAAATATATACCCACTATCAATGGTTAGCACGAAAGTCGATAAATGTGACATCAAGTGAGTAAGTTTAATTAATATTAGTTATTATAATTCATTCCATCAGAAGTACATGAGCATAAGTCGGTAGTAAACCAAACAAACTGTTGTCCCTTTCCTTTTTGTTATTTTGTCACGTAGACCGGCCCCAGGTCCGCCAAAACTACACTTATTAGCATAATAAGGCGTCACCGAAGCCGATACCAACCACAAAGCAACGAGATACTGAAAGTATTAGGACATACATTATTTATGTTCTAATAATTAATTAATGATAAGAAATCAATAATTAATTCATTCTTTAGTTTTCTGAAGGTTTTACTTCCACCGCGTGTGGATTGCACACTCTGATTATTTGAAGTGAAAACTTTTTTAGCACCGTTGTGATTTGAAACTCGATGAAACGTAAAAAAGCGACACTTAAAAAAGACAAAGACATTCATCTTTGGAATTTAGCCTGCGAGAGAATGAGATAGCATAATAGGTCTTCTCTTTGAGCGGTGCTTCGTAGTCTTCCCACTCTAGTCTAATTTAGTTTTCTGAAGGTTTCGTTTCTATCGCGTGTGAATTGCATACTCTGATTTTTTTATTATTATTATGCGCTGCACGAGGCTCGCCGGTTTTCCAAGGCTCTATCTTACTATTAAACATAGATATTCTTATATATTTACAACACCTTAATTGCATCCACTAGTTCCTCAGTCAATTACATAAAACTATATTATGTTTTACCGATGCTGCTTAAAAATGTGCCCATCATTAAATTCGTTTCTTTTATGTTTTGATTTTGGTAACGTGTATTACATATTGATATAAATAAGCTGCCAACAAGATTGCTTTAAAATGCAAACTGATCTGGATGCACTATCTGAATGGTCGATGGCAAACAAATTAGATTTGAACAGAAAAAAAACATTATGGTTTACGATTATTATCTTGCCATATATCGCAGCTCACTCAGTCTTGCTACAAACTTCTTGGGTTCATCATCAGGACTTGTAAGCAGTTTGATAACCAAGAAGCTATACTAGCGTTATTCGATGGCATACTGAGAAGCAAGCTGGAGTACGCGAGCGATGTTTGGGCACCGTACAACCAGAAGTACATTGATATGTTAGAGCAAATCCAGAAGAAATTCCTCAGGTATGTTTATATGCGGAAGCACGGAACCTATCCAAGGTTCATGCAACATATTGACTTACTTGAGGAAACTGATTCTGTGAGTCTAGAAACTCGACGGAAAGCAAGTCTTGCTATTCTGTCTTTCAAAATTTGGAACAATTTCATCGATAGCCCATTTCTCTTGGGATGCTATGATTTATATGTACCGGACCACTACATCCGAAGTCGACATCACGACTTATTTAAAGTACCGAACGGCAGAACAGACGTCTTGGATGTAACTGACTGTTCTTTATTTGCCTTAAAAATATTATTGAAGAGTCACGTGCCCTAATGCTGATAGGGAAACTAAATTGTGCTGTAAATGGAAATATTCTGTTGTACAATAATAATAAAAAATAAAATAAAATATAATCCTAATACACATAACATACTTTAAGAAACTTCGTATAAGTAAGTGAAAAATTTAACAATAATAATATCTGTACCCGAGAAGCATACGGATGCAAGTCCAAAATTTGAAAACATGAGTTTTTGATGCAGACTTGAAGAAAATGATCATGTTTCTCAGTGGCAGAAAAATACGAATCCTTTTATGAAGAAAAATAGGATTTTTCAAAAATGTATACGAATGCAACTACTTTTGATGCAACAACTTTCTACGAAGCAGAAAGATGTACATGGAGTTGCATCTTTATGATTTAGTTGCATTTTGAGTATTAAGACTCAAATCCATTTGCATCCTTCTGCCTCTAACATTACTACGCTTTCTATGGAAGTTAACAATTTTCAAACATTGATCCTTTCATAATACACCACGTATCATAACAAAATATTCCATTACATTGCGAAGCAAAAGGAAGTTTTTTTTAAACATAATATTTTTAAAGGCTTTGCATACATAATATTTCGTTTAATTTGCTTGTTTTTAAAACAAAACTAATTGATTTAATAATTACTCTTTTTGTTATCTAACAGCATGGATATCCTAAGAAGTTATGAGACCATAGTGAGAGAAAAACTAGTTTTTCGGCTCTCCTGAACATTTACGTTTTTAGACTTGCATCTGTATGCTTCCCGGGTACAGATATATTGTAGCGATCTTGCTTAAAATGACCCTTGAAACCTTCATAGCCAATGTTAAAAATGTCAAGAAACCTAGATATATTGTTTAACAGCTTCATACCTCTTGTCATGCTATGCTTGGCCAGAAAGTCCGTTCTGCCACGTGGAAAAACAAAGGATCATTATTTTACCATTAAACATAGGATCGTTCTGCCGTTAAATATGGGATCATACTTAACTTGAAGTTTTGCCTTAGCGTTTATTACTTTCACTGTTGATTAGAGAATTTTGCATACAGTTTCGAACGCATATTGGAGACGCGAATTATTGGAAACACTGCGCATTGCTTGATATTGGAGAAACTTCTATAGCACCGCTGTAATCTGGATTTCGGTTGAACCGGAATGACTATTACTGTACCTGCGATGCATCAACTGCCCTCTTCGGCCGCTTTGATAGTGATATCACTTTTAAATGCTCCTATTGGTTGAGATATGAAATGGAAATTATGCGAGGTCTGCGCTCATTGATCGCTTTGATTATGACCTCACTTTTCAAGTATGGATTGAGATTTTTTTGGTAAAGTTTCGCTTCAACCGCGTGTAAACTGCACTCGAATTTTTTTTAATATTTTCTTTATTGTTGACTTCATTATTACAAATTTCACAAATCTAATAAATGCAGCCACTTTTGGCCATACACACATTTTAGAAAATCATTCAATAATGTATTTATTATACAAATTAACCACATTCGAAGTTTCGACCCTGAGAAATGAATATTTTGAATTAAATATACAGACAGCATCGCAAAAAGCAAAAGTAAAACTTTTTCAAAAGTAGTGGAACTTCTTCTTCTTCTTCTTTGTGTGCCGCATCAGGTCCCCCCGACGTTGGCGATCACTCTTGAGAATGTCTCTCTGTCTTGCGCTGCCCGGAATAGCTCCTGGGTACCTAGCATGGTCGATCGACATAAGTTTTATCGAAAATGTCGGTAACTTGTCATCGCTCCCGAGCACGACTGCAGACCGCTAACGAACAAATAACAGTTTAGGTCAAATAAATTATGAACCCTTAGTCGTTGTGAACTTTTATTTGTTCGTTAGCGGTCTGCAGTCGTGCTCGTGATATTTTCGATAAAACCTATATCGATCGACCATGCTAGATACCATGGAACTTGTTACCCTTTTACAAAAGAATGCTTATCTACCTAACATGTTTTTGAAGTAAAACTTATTTACGCACGCTTGACTTGGAAGTAAGCTGGTGAATGCGTGACGAGAGCGTTATGAAAAGTGTGATCGGGCGATGTGAACGGAAGTTGAGAGGGAGATATAAGTTAGTGAAGTTTTACTTCAGTCGTGTGGTCTAGAGCACACTCGTTTTTGAAGTAAAAGAAAATCTTTATTCATAATCTTTATAAAGAATTTCTTTTAGCAATGTAATTTATCTATAAAACAATTTTTTGAAGTAAAACTTCTTTACGCACGCTTGACTTGGGAAGTAAGCTGGCGAATGCGTGACGAGAGCGTTATGAAAAGCGAGGCGAACGCTTCGTATATTACTGTAGGGGCAAGAGAGAGAGAGAGGTGTGAGCACACATTTTCTTTCTCTCTTTCTTTCATAGCCAGGTACGTTACACAGTGCAGGCTTATTGTCTGTATCACACTGTAGGAGCAATAGAGAGCAGTGCGCGTGCACATTTTCTTTCCTTCTTCCTATCATATAGATGGAACAGAAGTTTTACTTCAGTTTTGTGATCTAAAGCATACTCGTCTTTTTAGAATTAAATAGGTCCGAAATGACTTGAATGATTATAATCATTAATCGCCATTCTAATATATTCCTTCACAAGTAAATGGCGTACTTTCTGTTAATTACTTTCTGTTAAAGTCCATCAAATCGTTTTAAAGGATCCAATTTAGGTCCCATAACACCCGATCAATCAAAAACCTCTAAAAGCCAACGCAATTTTATATCACGAACTTTCTTATGTTATGTGAATTGACTTACATAATACGTAATAAACTGATTGACATCACTTGTACTAATATAAAATGATGTATTGCCAAATAAAAATTATACAACATGGTTGGCGGGTATTCCGTTGGCTTGAAATTAGGTAAACACGTCATTTGTATTAGACACCACAACTTTAAAAGCACATTCGATTTCTAAAGGACTGCATATTTATTTCAACGCATGATAGGTGTCTCACTTTCTACAAAATAGATAAAATCGTATATATAAAAAATCTCGTGTCACGGTGTTTGTGGTCGCACTCCTCCGAAACGGCTTTTTATGAATTTTTTATGTATATTTGATAGGTATGAGAATAGGTTTTAAAGTATATTTCATACCACTAGGTGATTAGGGTGTCCCTATCCAGAAAAAAAAGTGTGAGAATTTTTTTTTTGTATTTTTTTTTTTAAATTTGGCATCAAAAATACATGTAACCCGAATTTTAACCCACCTACCCACATTTTTGTGTTAACAAATTTAACCGTCTTTCGTATTTCAAACAGAACAAAATTATTTCTGTTGTTGAATGACAGATGGCGCTACGTCCGCCTCATCGAAATTTCATCCACACACGCACAAGACATTCACGAAAAGCGTCGCGTCATTTTGATATTTCATTCGACTTCATGTTCTCTTGTGGGGAAACCATCGAGCTAATTTATGTTGACTAAAGACGGACTGACAAAAAATATCGTACACTCAAATTCTCTTCGAAATTCATACTGTTTTTCTTTATTTTATTTTCCTACTTTAGTTTGTGTTAGATAGATCCCATCCCCAAACACTTACAATACATTCGTTTTTTTTTTATTTAACAACCAAAATATTCACTAGAAATTATTTTTATGGCAGAACAACGTTTGGCGGCAAGTATATTTTATATTCAATTCGTTAAAAACTAGTAAGTAGGAGCCTAACTGAAAAATCGATTTAAATAAAATACGATTCCACAATCTTAACATGTTTTATTTGGATTGATCCGACCTCCGGTCTTGGAAAGGTGGGTGGGCATTAATGTTACTACTTACGGACAACATAGATATTAGAATGTAATAGTATATAACCTGCAATAAAAAACACTAGGTTAAATATTTTTGAAGTGAAAACTTCTTTAGCACCGTTGTGCTAAAGAATTTTAAACTCGACGAAAGGAAGAATAGCGACACTAATAATAAACAAAAACATACGTCTATAGGATTTAGCCTGCGAGAGAATGAGATAGTATAATCGTTCTCGTCTTTGTGCCCACCCACTCTTGTCTACTTTAGTTTTCTAAAGGTTTCACTTCTACCACGAGTGAATTGCACACTTTTGTTATTTGTTTCTTCTTTTCGAAATCTGTTCACTAAGAAGAGAATTGGTCAAATTGCAAATCTAACTAATAAGCAAATGACTTAGTGTTGTTAGGAAATATACGTATTATTGGTGCATTTTGCAACTAAAATCGTACAGTATTATTACAGTAACGTCTACGTGGTTGAATTTCAGAACCCAGCATCGAGTGCATGTCTGACGCAACGCCATACGCGCCGCGCCACAAATAACATCCGTGTACATGGAATTTCAAAGCTACTGTTATAATTCGGTTTCGAATTCAAGAATTCGTCACAAGATGTCGCTATTTCTGTCAGCAGGTTGGATGGGGACGTGAATATGTAGTATCTCTGCGGATATAGAAAGATTGACGGTAATACATGTTGTTTCAAGTGGCTATATATTACATATGACGTCATTGCCCTGTCTCTGTTACTTTGTCCCGGTGACTAGCTACACTGGATGACAGTGGATCTGAGGAACGGGCTATTTTTGGAACCAGTTCCAATTGGATTTATAAAATGGTCACCAACACTAACTCGGCGAAGCCTAATCAAAAGCCGGCCGCAGGGCCTAGCAGTAAAAATCTGGTGTAATACGATTACGTTTTCAATGGTTAAATTTTGACGCGTTGCAGTGCCTTTCAATGAAAGTACGTTTTTGTGTTTTAATTCTGTTTATTGAAGTGCTTTTGGATACACAAATTTGTTGTTTCGTCTGGTGCGAACTCGAATAAAACAAAAAGGTGTTCCGACGCGTCAGCAGGTCGTGTGTGAAGCATGGATTTTCTAAATTCACTCTCTGATATCACTTATCACTATGTAGTCTCCCCTATCCCTCCCCTACGTGTCCTTTCGCCTACGTCCATTCCCCTCCCCCTTCCCTCGTTCCCCTTCCATCTTCCCCGCCTCCCCCCTCCCCCGCCAACCCCCCGAAACTCTCTTCATCGTTACCCCTCCCACTTTCCCGCACTGTCGTTTAACTATACGAAATACACTCACTTTTCAAACAACTCGCGCGGCACCAATTGTAAAAATTTTATACAAATTTCGTAAAGCCGGAACTCACCATTATATATAAAGGGTCCACTGCAACAATGATGAATGTCCAAACATATTTCAATATAAGTGAGTAATGTCATTCAGTCACTTGACATACTATTTAGTTAGTTATCTTGCTTAAAAACTCAGCAATAATGCTTTCAGATCCGAGATAAATATGTTTTTAATATTTGGCTACACGGCTAGAACGCTCAACGTCACAGGTGTTCACGGCAATAATGATATATGTTCATAAATTTAGAGTCCAGAAAGAACATCCACGGCTAATGTTTCACAGAAATTTTAAGAATAGTCCATGTGCTCAACACACCAGTTTCTTTTCGGTCTATAAAAGTAGGAATTAATGAGGGAGAATTTAAATTACCTGCCCCCCTAGCATGGTCGATCGACATAGGTTTTATCGAAAATGTCGGTAACTTGAAATCGCTCCCGAGCACGCTCTGAAGACGCTAACGAAGAAATAACAGTTTACGTCAAATAAATTAGGAACCCTTAGTCGATGTGAACTGTTGTTTGTTCGTTAGCGGCCTGCAGTCGTGCTTGGGAGCGATGTCAAGTTACCGACATTTTCGATAAAACCTATATCGACCGACCATGCTAGGACCCCTGGTATGGCATATTTACGATGAACTTCCTCATGCTGCAAAATATTCAGAAGGTATCTAATTAAACCAATCATTTGGACACCTATAATTATTGACTAAACGCAGTGTGGAAACGTGGACATTTTAATATTGAATGTGGAATAATTTTAGTATTGATTTTTGAAGACTTACTCAAGTTTATTTAATTTTTGATTAGTTTATAATACCTAAAGAATGATTATTTTACAAAAAATAATACGATGATTCATTTTTAAACTTGAATAAAAAATATTTTCTTAAAAGGTCTGAGTTTTTTTTTTCACCGTTTATAAACTTAAAACCCAATTATCTCGAAACAAAAAAAACAAGGACATTCATCATTTTTGCAGTGGACCCTTTATAAAGCTTCGCGGGCATGTGCACAACAAATCACCAAAGCTTCTGTTTAGGACTGCACAAAGAACAAACAAGGAAACATGATTTTTTTTATACCTATTTAGATCACCTTACCTCCATATTGAAGTAGGTAGTTACCTTAATACAATGCACCTACCTACTTGAGTATTTCTGAATAAGTGTTTGAACATGCGATGTTGACAGTTTTAAATCAATGTTATTATGGGACTTGTGTTCTCATTCTCCCCTCACCGCTGTAACATTACTCACTGTTTGCTACCTTTGCGATGAATGTGCTCGCCTAGCGACAGCGGGCACCTGCTAAACCTATTCATGTATGTGCTGTGTATGTTGGTTATTATTATTTATCTCTATCTCAACACAATGTCGTTCCTTTGACCTAGGCAGAAATAGTTTATTACAAGCACGACGGGTTATTCCTACAAAGCTAGTTTTTATACGAAGTTTGTTATATAAATCCGTCCGATTCTACTGCTATCCAACCAAGTAACACTCAGTCTTATATATAAAGTTGATTGTCTGTTCGCTGGCAGCGAGGTTTTATTTTTAAATAATTCTACAGTTTTATTACGAGGTTGATGAAACGCTGCACACCTGACCTTCAGAACGAGAAGAAGATCACTGTAAACATCCTCTTTTCTCACTCCTTAAACCAGTGGTTTCATATGCGCATTCACCGAACCCTTCTTAAGTCGCCGCTACCCGAATTTCTACCGATTTCTTATATATCTCCCTTAAACACGTTCAAATATATCTCCCTTATATATCTCCTTATATATATATATATATTCTTATATATCTCCCTTAAACACCGGAGAATGCTCAAGGTCCCATGGACCGACATGATCACCAACACAGAAATTCTCAGGTGGGCTAGAGCAGATAGAGAACTGCTTACATTAATAAATATCAGGAAAATTTCATATCTGGGTCATATACTTCGAGGGGAAAAGTATCACTTGCTCCATTTGATATTGAAAGGCAAGATAGAGGGTCGCCGAGGGCCTGGTAGGAGACAAATGTCTTGGCTGCGTAACATACGAGAGTGGACCGGCATTAGAAGTGTGGAGGAGCTATTCCGGGCAGCGCAAGACAGAGAGACATTCTCAAGAGTGATCGCCAACGTCGGGGGACCTGATACGGCACGCAAAGAAGAAGAAGAAACACGTTAAGTTTTAAAGCTCTTAAAAAATATATGTTATTCTTAATGATTATATAAAATTCCCTCGATAGAAAAAAATCGCTAAGTATGATCCAAAAATTATTATAAACACGTTTGTTTCGGTTATTTTACAAGATATGTATATGTATGAAAAAAATCGCGGTGTTTCTTTAAATATCTTCTTTTCTGCCATAGGTCACCCCAAGTGGTTCGCTACGTTTGGTGATTTAGCAGGGGTGCCCGGGTTCATGGGGTGAGGTTTGTCTAGGTCTTGGAGGCGGATGACCAGGACATTCTGAACCCCAGATTCCTACCCACCCCTTAAACCTTTTTCCTTCCCACAACTCTCCTCTCCTTCATTTCCTTAAAAAAACCCTCAAAACAGCATCCCCAAAGATGACATAGGCCCTTAGGGAAATTATTTTCCTCAGGGCCTCCTGTGTGGAGCTCATGTAAAACAAATGTTGTTTAAGACAACCACCGCGAGATTTTTGCACTATTTTAAACAAGTCGTGTTTTATTAAACATTTTCACAATATTCGCATCGATTTTTTCGCTCTAAATACTAGCGTGCTCTTCTAACATTCGTAATTTCGTATCTCTCCATCTTCTTCTGTTTGAGCCCGGTTGCGGCGCCTTAATTGGAAAAAATAAAGATGGTTTTTCAAATTAAAAACATAGGTACATATTTATACGGTTTTATGCCAACACATAATGAAACCAACTCAGAACCACCTCAGAAAGGTCTTTTAAATTTTTAGAATATTTTTTTATCATCACTCTAACGACCTTTCTGAGGTGCTTCTGAGTTGGATTCATTCTGAGTTGGCCGGTCACCATTTATACATAGCTGCACAAAATGAAGAAAACCATTAAATAACAAAACCAAGAGCAAAGAACAAAACCATTAAAACATTATTTTCACACACAAACGAAAACATTATAAAGCATATCATGAGAGTCGGGGGTGTGTCTTGACCTCCGCCGAACCCGTGGGATTGACGATTGTTCGATCGAACCCAGGTTAAGAACCACCGCATTAAACAGTAATTTGATACTTTTGATGACTTTTTCCTCACATTAGAGGAAATTTAAAATTATTTTCGAAAGAATCCTTCATTTTTTAAATGTGAATACAGCACAAGAGTCCGAACTGCTCCCCTCTGGAGCCAGTAAGACTACGGCATCCACAATTGGGGTATCTTGACCTCCGCCGAAGGTAGGGGGAGGATAAAGAGATGGGTAAGAGGAAGGTGGAAAAATACCTGGCTATTCAGATCTGATCAAAGACGGCTAAAGCCTTTTAAAGCAAAGTCTCAATTCTGAATGGCGGCCTCACAACAGAGTTATACTCAGACTATCTTTAACTCTGGAAAGTGCCGCAAATACACTATATTATTTTTCATGAATGAATTGTGAAATTAAAAAAATTATTAAAAAAAAAATTATTTGCGCCCCTTGGATTCGAGCGCGAGATTCGATTGCGAGCCGAGAGTCTTATCCCTCGGCCACGGAGGCCGTCATAAAGCCTGGGCAACACAGGAAACTTCCGCTACGTATCTTTTCTATATATGGAAGGTTACTGATTAAACGACTTATGGAAAAACTATCCCATCCTTTTTTCCCATCCCTTAAAACAGAATTTTGATTGAAACCACTCGATGAAATTTCGCCCACTTGAATAATAAAAACACACTTTGAAATTTTCAGCGATATTGATCCAGTAGTTTTTGAGTCTAACGGACATGCACGTACGGTAATTGCCTTTTATTTATACATATATATTCAGATAATACCGTAGTCTCCAATGTTGCTCGCGATGTTTTTCGAAATCAGACGTAGACAGCAAGTTTTCTCTAATTTTATCAAGTGATAACGTATTTCCTGAAAATTATTGGTAGATAAAGTCGGGGATGCGTAACGAAGATGTTCAGTGGAAGATCAAGTGGAATGAAAACTTGTGTTTTGTAAAATTAGGCGTATACAGGGTGTTAAGGGACGTACTTGACTTACTTTAACCAGTGATTCCTGACGTTATTTGGAGTAAAAAATGTAAATGAAATTTTGGTCTCCGGTGACTTTTTTCGACGACTTTTTTTTTTTTTTCAAATTTTTTTTCTTTAAAATCAAACCAAAAAAAAATTCTTCCGCATGTCGTCACTGGTCAATCAGCCGGGTGTCCGATGATCCCCTTGCCCCGCCTCCAACTGTTCAACAACTACCATTTTTTAATGTTTTTGTAGAAAAAAAAAAAAAAAAAAACATCAAAAATGTAACCGGAGACCAAAATTTCATTTACATTTTTTACTCCAAATAATGTCAGGAATCACTGGTTAAAGTAAGTCAAGTACGTCCCTTAACACCCTGTGTAATAAACGAAGAAAGGTGTAAAGGGAGAATGTGTTATGAAGAATGAATGGTTGGAAGACGAGACACATTCAAATGAATTAAATACTTATATATGATAAAATGTGATGAATGAAGAAACGGGTGTAAGGAGAAAGTTTGACGTGGGAGCCAATGGTAGAAAAAGTCGAGGAGTCCCGAGGAAGTTGTGCCACGATCTAGTGATACAAATTATTATTCAAATCTTTACAATAAGAGTATTTCCACCTTTAAAGTATGCCCAGTTTTTAGGTACACCAGAACATAAACCTCAAAACTTGAGGTTTTCCAAACCATTAGTGTAACGCCGGGAACATATGATTATCAAGCGATATAATTATTTGACCGTTAAAAAATGTTTTGTACAATGCAAAGTTTTTTTCAAGTAGTTATCCCTACCAATGTGGATCGACATTATCGTTTAATATACTGTTCACAAGAGGCCCAACTTTCAGTAGGACCATGGCATTCTAAATATAGGTGCGTGGTGAAGGGTGGTGGGTGAGGAGGTAGGTAAGGAACAGAATGGTTAAAAATTACCTGGCTATTCAGATAAGTAAGGTTTATACGAGCAAGATTTCGATCCTTAATTGGTGACTTTCGCTAGGGCGGAAAAGAAAATATAAGAAAAGGGATACGTTTCTTGCTACATGTGAAAAGATAAAATATTAGTTACAAAAAATTTAAATGGTTCAGAAAGAGATTGAAGAACAATTACTGGCGTAAGTTTGGATTACTGGAGATCCTTAGAGCATTATGCATGAATGTTGATTGTTCAGAATCTAACCAAATAAGTTTAAATAGATTCATAACTGCACATTATAATAAAATAGAAAGATATTATCAGAATCACTTTAGTGTCAGAGAAGTACCCCTCAGTATCATAATCCCATGGTTCCGGCAAACCTAGGATCTATAAACTTTTTATATCTATTCACTTTTACCAAATGCATTTAATGTAAGTTGGCTTTGCCTCTCCTACACCCAGCCATCTACATTTTGCACGAAATTGGCGAACAAATCGAGTAACAGCCTCGAAATTCTTTTTCCATTTTCTCAATGATACTAAAGAAATAGAGGTAAAGACCATTACAATAACAGAAGGTCAAAGAACCCGCATAACAACACTACGTGATGGTAAACACCAAACAGTGGCTCAGTCTACACAGCAAGCAGTGCAGGCATACTGAAGACAAAAAAATCCCTACTGGCGGAAAGTAAATTTCTAATGGAGTGGTATTTCAATGATTTTTTGTATTGGACCCATTATAATTGTAAGATAGATCTTCCCACAGTTGCTTGGTAAAGAAGTAGACTCGTGTAGACTGAAAGAATCACTGTTTCGTGGTTGTATGAGACACACGGAGAAACCTTTTAGACACAAGTTCTATCACGATGCACTAACAGTTCTGTGAACAGTTTGTGAATGCTTCTAATTTTCTATTATTCAATTACTCAAAACCAAAATTTCCTTCAAAATCGTAAGATTTTGTGTAGGAGTTTATATCTACCCACTTAATTAAAAGCCATAGATTTCGCGTAATTTAAAAAAAATCATAAGGAGTTATACAATTCGTCAAATGAAAGGAAATTCCATCACATTCTACTAAAATTATAAACGCGAAAGGTTGTATGGATATATGGATGTATGTATGTTTGTTGATCTTTCACGCAAAAAGTACTGAATGGATTTTAATGAAACTTTACAATAATATAGCTCATACATCAGAATAAGCTATAGGCTGTAGCTCAGAGCTCTGGCATTATGAAATTTGTATTAAAAAAAATTGCAATAGTTGCACGCGGGCTGTGAATGAATGTAATGGGTATGGAGGGGCTGGTGAGGGGTTGAGAAGGGGGGGAGGTGTTGGAGAGGGGGGGAGAGTGGGGAAGGGGAAGGGGGAGGGGTAGGGTGGGGGAGAGGGGGGGGGTGGAGTTGGGATAGGGAAGGTGGAGGAGACGGATTGAAAATCCCTCTAACACTATGCGAGCGAAGCCGGGGGCAAAAGCTAGTTGATAATAAATTCTTATTCCAAACTTTCTTCCGGCTGGCAGGTATCATAAAATTGGAAAAAAATGCGAATCAGAAAGTCCAAATAAACACAAAGATATCAAATATGAAAAAAAAAATCTTTACGGAACCACTAAAATGGCCACCATCTTGATCCTGAAAGGGAACGATCATACATATTTACGTCAGTTTATATCAAGTTGAAACAAGGCTTCGCCAAAACCTGCGTGAAAAATGTTTATAATGATAATATATTTAGGTTAAACCACTCAGGTGCAAGAGTGCAAGTTTTTTGCCATTGTGCAAGTTTTTTGTCTTAAACGAACTGTCAGATTTATGAAAACTTGCGTTATTTCCGCTTCGCAATTAAAGCTGTACAGTGTACACTCATAGATGAAATATTTCTGAACGTAATCGAATACTAAAAACTGTTTTTGAAAGGTTACGAAATAAGCTTTCAAATTGTATTAATATAAATAAATATTAACATTTGTAAATATTACAATTTGGAATGTAAACATAAAAATATTGTAAAAATGACTCATGTGATGTTTTTATGTGAAAACGGTAGTAAAATAACGGATTATGTAAAAAAAAACCACTTATTCAATCGTATAAATGTATAATAAACAATTTTGTCTTCTAACTTTTTTACCATTTCTTACAAGATTATTTAATAAAAATTAACAATGTCTAAGGCGGGTAGGCGATTTGGCGGGTGACGACTGTTTCTACAAAATAAGTGTTTTGTGTATTTCTATGGACAACTTTGAAAGAAATGTGAAGCTTGATTTAATATGGATCTTTTACATTTTATTTTATGGTTGTCACTAGAACAATAACGGAGTTATAACGATTTCTGTGGGAACACTCGCGTTAGCTTGGAAATAAGCTTATTGTATTTGACTGCTATTGTTAAATTGTCGTGTAAACACGCTTAGGGTCGGAGTGGTTAAGAAAATATTTAAATGTGCAACGTGATTTTTCAGAAGGGATGAAGCAGAAAAATTACAAATTACGTTAGCTCGAATCCACAGACATTATTTACTTTAAAAATTATTTTTAATTAATAAAAAAACTAAAACGTTCTACTGTTATATATATATACCACCACAAAAATACTAATTTGAATAGATGCCTGTATCGAATCTTATGCAAGTTTTCCACTTCAATGAAACACAAGATTTGTAAAAAACCTAGTAACCAAAACGAACTAAACTATTCCACAATGAACCTCGAAGTAAAACAGAACACTTTAATAATTCCATTAAATTTACATTATTTTATTTAAAAATTCTTAATAAAAACAATATTTAACTTCACCTCAGCATCACTCATCACAAACTCGACAATAATCGACATATTTTTTATCCCTTATATTTTGAGGTATTTATTATAAGTACAAATTACACATATTTTCAATTCCAACAACATTAATAAGAAAAACATTAAAAGAAGAATGAAAATTTGTTGGTGCTGCTGAGAATAAAACTCGTAATCATCCGTTGTAGGGTATCCATATGTATGTTTTTACGCGAAGATTTGATCAGAAATAATCGCAAATTTAGCTTGGAAATGTCTCAATGAAACAATTCTAGTGATTTTAAATAAATATGTTATATTACTTGCTGTATTAAATGTGAAAATCAAGTCAAATATTGTTTATATAATAAACACTTCTTTGTTTTAACAGCCAGTATTAATTGGTATGAAATAGATCAATGAATATTTATGAGAAGCAGGCGAATGATTTCATTCAGCCGGCAAGGGCGTACGGCCAGTGTTACAAATAATAATGCAAAAGAATCTGCATTGAAATGTGCTTTACAAACAAATAATTGCATAATCCTTAATCGGTGTGTTTAATAATATGATTACGGAAGTAATTAAGACGATAAATCATTATCCTTAACTGTTTACAAAAAAACCTTCACACGAATGCACTTGAAATAAAAGCGCTGAATGTAAACATTAAATTATTATCCTTTTATTTTTTATTTAATGAGTAAAACCTAAATTTGTAATATTTAATTAAATGAAGACAATATTAGCGAAACTTAATCGATAATAAGAAAACAGAAAAATCTGCAAAAAATTGCGGTCACATCTGGGACTCGAACCCAGGAGTTTCGCCTTGACGGACAACACATTCCCAACTGGGCTAATGTGCCTCTATCCGATTCAGTCATATTAAACTGTAACGTACTTCGACTAAGAACTACCAACTTTCTTGACGAATGCTTTTTTTGGCTGCTGTAGAGTTGCGCCCCGGCAAGGCGAAGGTTCTGTTTTCGAGTCTCAGATGTGACCGTATCTTTTTGTGATAATGTGTAATATTGTCTTCATTTAATTAAATATTAGAATTTGAGTTTTACTCTTTAATTAATCTTAATATATAAAACAAAGTCGGGTTAGTTACACTATTTATAACTCTAGAACGGCTGGACCGATTTTGATGAGGAAAACAGCCACTTCTTTCCAAAACATTTAAGGCGTATTGCAAAGTGGAGTATTGCAATTCGTTTTCACAAAATTCAGCGATATGGCGGTTTTTGGCGTAAAGACGTTACATACTTTAGACGCGGGGTAGAAATTTCAAAGTGGGAAGCCAAACGCAAGACAATTGAACTGTTCTCGATTTCTTACTTACTTTAGTACTAAACTGTCACTCGTCAAGTAAGGTCATGTCTTACCAGTAGGAAAATTGCATTTAAAAAGCGCCAAAATGCCCTCTTGTATGATAAGAAAATGTTTCCATTACACGGCAAGCATTAGTAAAAGAGAAGAAATAACATTTAATTTATATGTATACACAAATTACTTATTATTATCGATTATTATAAGCAATACAATTAATTTTCATGTTCCCCGTCCGACAATCTTGTACGTCATTTGAGAAAAAACACACATTCTTTAATTGTCTTATGGTACGGTCACACTGAGGTCAACTTCCAACTTCAAACTTTCGGACGATTGCGTAGAAGCGTTGGAAGTTTGAGTTGGAAGTTTGGCTTCAGTGTGAATGTAGCATAACTTTTTAATATATGAATAACTTTTGAATTAAGAAATTACTGAAAACCGCTGAAAACAAAAGAGTGTTGCTTACTTGCCACATTATTTTGCGAGCATGTAAGACTATATTACAAACAAACAACTTCAATGAAGGGAATCGACCCAAGTGCAACCCATCCAGCAAATAGTTTAACAGAAAGTAGTACAATAATGCCACGTGAATCATTTCGATTCGCTTTAATAAAGCAAATGCTTTGCTGCCACGTAAATTACATTTCTTAATTCATATTGAGTATTCATTTTAACTTTAAAAAAATCAAATTAATTGTTATTGATTCTGAGGCAGTACGAAGTTTGCCGGGTCAACTAGTTAAAAATAAAAATAATTAAAAAATTTATACAAATGTACAGCAAATATATGCCAAAAATATATTATTAAAGCTCTTCTAAAATAATGAATCCTCTACTAGACCGTGTACGCATAACACTAGATCGAATAAAAATGATATAAAACATATTCCAAGTTATAAAACCACATTTGGACAAAGAAACTATACATACTTTGCAACAAAACTCCATAACATCCTTCCCCAAGACATAAAACTAATAAAAAATCCAATTGAATACAAATCATGAATAAAAATATGGCTTAAAGAGGTCAATGAGAAAAACGACATAGAAGACAAATGAACTATATTTAAATAACATTAGTCCGCCTCGGCACAGGACCCCCTAGTGAGGAGGACTAAGAAATACAATACTTTATACTTAATTTCACCACTACGTTTTGTATGTAAATTTTTTTTAAATAGTCGCTAAATAAAAAAAAAATTAAAAATCCATTCCCACTCCGCCTCCTCCACCTTCCCAACTCCATATCCCAACTCCACTCCCCCCTTCCCCCGTCCCGCGAACCGCCCTCCTGAGTTCCCCTACTCCATCCCAGGTTCCCCTCCCCCTCCCGGGTTTCCCTCCCACGTCCCCTTCCTCTCTCATCACATTCCCACTCTGCCTCCTACACCTTCCCTCTCCCAACTCCAGTCCCCCCCCCCTTCCCTCATTCCACGAACTCCCCTCCCGAGTTCCCATCCCCCATGCCAGGTTCCCTTCCCCCGAGTTCCCCTCCCCCTTCTGCATTCCGTACATTCAGTCCCGGTACATTCAGTTTTCAAACAGCTCGCGTGTCACCTATTGCAATTTTGTAATATAAATTTCATAATGCCAGAGCTCACCAGTAGTTTTATACAAACCTTGTCCTGGCAATAACGAACACAAAAGAAAAGAATTATCCAATTTGTTGCAGTCGTTCGGAAGTTATGCGCGTACATTTCGGCGATTCATTTTTATTTATATAGAAGAGAAGATAGAAGCTAGATTTCTTATAATTGTTCGCCGTAAATGTCTAATTGCTTGTGTACTGAAAAGAATATGATTCGTGTTTCGTGAGAAAACAATAACACCTTGCACTTTTCACCCCTTCAAATACAACAACACATAAACAACATGAAATCATACAATGCAGATACTCCATGAATTGAACTCCTTATTGTCATGCGAAGCAGTTGTTACGGATACGGTCCAAATGATTACAAACCATTCACACTTTTTTAACAACAAACCAAAAATAAAAATAAGAAAACAAATTTAAAAAAATAACTAAGTAAGAAAAAATATAATTGACTTATTTTTTTTACTCAAGAATGATCCCGGTCTGACGGAAAAGGGTAAAAAATCTTCACAACACTGCGAACGTTAAAATTTGTGACGCTTTTTAAGACTGAATACTTTAAATAAAGATACGCCAATGATAATACTTATTAACCTTGCAAAATTCATTACTTCTTCGATTTTACTACCACTGAACGCAAATGTTAAATCATTTGCTCACTTTAATGTTCTGAGATTATTTTATGTAGTGCCTTTTACTTGATTTAGCAAACTTACGTAGAAATTTTTATTTTAGAAGTGAAGTATTGCAAAAAGTTTTAGTGCTAAAGTAAACTCGATTTTTTAAGGAGTTTCTTGTGGTTTACCGCAATGATTAATGTGAGCGGATATAGAAGTCTGAAGGCTTTCTTGCATTAAAAAGGATATAGTTTATGTATAGGTACTTCCTTTTGAGTCCTTGAATTAACAAATTTATTTTGCTTTATACATCAGCATACTAAGTTATTTTAATGGGTACAAAATAATGAATCTAACATTTATAATGTATGCTGGGTCAGCTAGTTACCCAGCATACATTGTTCTGCCATATCAATTATTTCGAGTGAATATTTTGGTTGTAAAATAAAGTGTGTGGGGAGGGGATCTATGACAGAAGGAGGAATGGAGCGCTGATATAGCGCTGATTGGAGATAAAAACAAAAAAATAAAAATACACCAAAGTAGGAAAATGAAATAAAAAAAAATATATGAATTTCGAAGAGCAATTGAGTGTACAATATTTTTTGTCAGTCCGTCTTTAGCCAACACAAATATTTTTTATTTATTTATACATATTACAATACATTACAAAATGATACTTTATCTGTCCAACTGGGAAGGATACCCGTTTCAGGACAGCCAAATCGTATATTTGGTTCATAATAAATAAGCTTGATGGTTTGCCTACGCGAGAACACGATGTCGAATGAAATATCAAAATGACACGACGCTTCTCGTGAATGTCTTGCGCATTTGTGGATGAAAGTTCGATGAGTCGGATGTAGCGCCATCTGTAATTCAACAACATAAATAATTTCGTTCTGTTTGAAATACGAAAGACGATTAAATTTGTTCATACAAAAATACAAAAATCATGATTTAAAAATGGAAGGGTGGAGGTGGGAGGGCTAAAATTTGGGGTTATAGGTATTTTTTGATGCCAAATAAAAAAATACAAAAAAATGTTTTTTTTTTCTGGATAGGGACACCCTAATCATCAAGCGGTATACCAAATTTACATTAAAAAAATCATAAAAATCGGTCAAGCCGTTTCGGAGAAGTGCAATCACAAACACTGTGACACGAAATTTTTATACATAATAAGATTTAATAAAAATTAATTCACATTCTCATATAATATTGATTGAGGTGGGGAAGTCAGAATGACCTGGTTGGAAGAACGATTTAAGCTAAAAGAACTGTATGTCTGTTTTCAACGAAAGATTAAGGCATACGTTTTTCATAATAAATAAGGTTTCATACATGAAGCCATCGGAATAAGTCATATTTTTAGATATTTCTATTAATATCAGTTTTAAAATAATGACAAAACATTATGTTCTGTGATTGATAAAGTATTACTAATAAATGATAAGAGAATTTAAAAATCACACAGTTTTAGTAAAATGACTTTTCCCGAAGCGTACTTGTGTATTGTTACCTATCTTGTAAAACAGAATGGGAGAGCCAGAAATAATGGTATGAAAGAACAAGATAGTGACCCTAGAATATTTAGACATGTATAACTAACTGTTGGACATGTTTTATGACGTGATGGAAAAAGTTGTCGAGGAAGAATAACGAAGGTACTTACTGATCAAAACGACCAAGTATCCTGTCTGCCTAACCTTGCTTAGACCAGGCGTGAGCTAAATTTAATACAAAACACTTGTTTGTTCTTAGACACTTAATTTTATTTATTTATTGACGCCTTGAAGGCTTTTCCACATAGTTACACTATTATAGTTTAGTTGTTCAAAGGATTACTAGGTACAGTACATAGAATAATAATAAAACTATACAAGGTACAATATACATAAGTACTTACTGCGCAATGAGTACCTACTGGGTTTATTATTATCATAATGTAAAACACGAACAGCTGTGTAGAGCATATTTTATTACGTTCAATTGGATGTTCCGCAGAATAAAACTTCATAAATCTAAAAAGATTCAAATAAACTGATTGTTTTTGGGCTCAACGGTTAATATTAATAAAATTAAATAATGCATATTTTCAAATATTGAATTTGAATATGTTGACTTTTTCTTCTTCTTCTATATATCAGTTATTCTTTATCCTCGCTGGGTTATTATCATGCTTATCGAACTTGGTTACCGAGCTTAGCACATGATCCGTGTATTGGTCATAGTCATAAGCATAGATACACCAATATCCAATGACTATACAGAATACTAAGAGAACGATTTGGCATACCGATCCAAATACATACCGAACATTCTGTCCAAACGGTTATACAAACGGTTTCCATGGTTATTAGTCAGTTCATATTATGATAAGTAATAAATATTGGTTCCATCTTGACCGCCATTTTTGTATAACCGTTTGGAAAGAATGTTTTATCGGTACGCCAAATTCTCTCTAAGGGTACAAAGGCTAAAAAAAGTTTTTCTTTGCAAATCATTTATTAGTTATCAATTATCAAGATGTTATCAGTTATCAAGATGTTTTGTTTATTAATTCACTACGTACTCGTAGTTGTTTTCACTTAGTCCCCCACACCAATCTGTAGATTCTAATAATTGTAAAAGCAACATATAAAGCGCTTGTCAGCAGCATCGTGGAATATAGCTCCATTACTTGGGCACCTTCTGAACAAAACCATCCTAGAAATAGAAAGAGTGCAAAAAAGGTTTATGCGTTACCGTATATGAGAGAATATACATACTACCCATCCCTGTATCCATCATTGTTCTTAACAGGAATGCTCGATTTTAATACCCTAGAAGCCCGCTGAAAAATACTTTTAGGCAAATATTTTTTTTTAAGTTAATCTCCGGTACCATACTAAATCCGCCAATATTGAAAGAGATCAACTTACATGTCCCTAACGCGTATACTCGTGGGAGATCCCACGTACTCTTTTAGGCTCCGAAAGCGAGAACTTCTGGCTATCAGAATGCACCATTAAGTAGGGCGACTCAACTGCTTAACGATTGTGCATTGAGCATCGACATCTTCTATGTCACCTACAGAGAATTCAGTAACTATCTCTTGACATACGTCACAACATAGTTAAACTGCCCCCACGCACTTTAAAAAAAAATTGTAATCTTTTCCATATTTTTTTAGTGTATAACTGTTATATGGAGAACCTGAATAAAATAAATTAATGTTTTGCTGGTGTCAGTGCACTATTCGTGAAATTATGACAAACTAACCACCGCAAACAAACTGTTCTCACATTGAAACTTAAAAAAACCCTGTTATTCCCACTAGACTGTTTTAGATCTAACATTATCGTATATCAATTAAAAACAACGATATTCCTCATCTCTCGATGAATCACCGAATTCCTTGATCGATAAGTACTGACAAAGTAGACAGTTTACTTAAATTTCCGCTAGACGAATGTGTGCTATTTACGTAAATGTCAAATTGAAAGTTATTACTCCAACGTCTTAAAAAAATGTTGACAATCCTGGCAAGGATTAAGTGGCTGAATTTGTCAACTTAGAACAATAGTTCTTAACCTGGGTTCGTTCGAACCCCAGGTATTCGGTGAGCCAGTCTCGCGGGTTCGGCGGAGGTCAAGACATACTCCCGACAGATTCGGTTCGATTTCTTATTAAGAACGGTTCGGTAAATGCGCATAATATGAACCTGGCGTCCTAGCATGGTCGATCGATATAGGTTTTATCGAAAATGTCGGTAACTTGTCATCGCTCCCGAGCGCGACTGCAGGCCGCTAACGAACAAGCAACAGTTCACAACGACTAAGGGTTCCCAATTTATTTGAGGTGAACTGTTATTTCTTCGTTAGTGGCCTGCAGTCGTGCTCGGGAGCGATTTCAAGTTACCGACATTTTCGATAAAACCTATATCGATCGACCATGCTAGGGGGCCTGGTGGGGGTCAGTTCCTCCAACAAGGTTAAGAACCACTGACTTAGAACATCTGATACAAAAGCGCTGTGATCAAGAGTTTATTTAGCACCGTTGCGTTTTGAAACTCGATGAAACAAAAAATCGAGTGCAGTTTACACGCGGTAGAAGCGAAACTTTGCCAAAACAATCTCAACAAATACTTGAGAAGTGAGGTTATAATCAAAGCGACCAATGAGCGCAGACCTCGCATCATTTCCGTTATATATCTCAACCAATAGGAGCCTTTAAATGTGACATCGTAATCAAAGCGGCCAGTTGATGCGTCGCAGGTGCAGTAATCTAAGTCACAGCGGGGCTAAAGAAGTTTCACTTCAAAAAGCGGCACTAAAAAGAGACAAACACATAAATCTATAGGATTTAGTCTGCGAGAGAATAAGATAGAATAATCAGTCTCCTGTTTGTGCGGTGCTTCGTAGCCTTCCCACTATTGTCTAATTAGTTTTCTGAAAGATTCATTATTCTACCGCGTGCGAACTGCACACAATTTTTATTTTTATTTCTTTTATATTACGTTCAATAATATTATTATCCAGTTTAATAATGTTGGAAGGCTGAACAATTTAATAATGCCTTTGTAATAATAATTACCTAGCAGAACCTGTTTATAAATAAACTGTTTTCATAAATTGGATAGTAATATTATTGAATATATAAAATAAAAAAACAATTTGTATTTATTTATAATCTACTTGAGGGATATCACATTACGGAGAGTACAGAGCATAGATGATGGGCTACTCATCGCTTGTTTCATTATGATCAGATATCGATTGGCGACTTACAGTCTGCATCTGCGCGTGTCTCGTTTGTATGCAGAGCTGCGGAACACCTGTCTGTGGGGGCGGAGGAGAGGTGGAGGGGTAAGCAACATTGGACGTGTTACCGCTTGCGCTTTGACACTATACTCTTTTTGAAGTGATACTTCTATTCGATTTGGACCTCGGATGAAACGGAAATGGCGATTAGTGCACCTGCGATGCATCAACTGCGCTCATCGGCCGCTTTGATAATGATGTCGCTTTTAAAGGCTCCTATTGGTTGAGATATGAAACGCAAATTACGCGAGGTCTGCGCTCATTGGTCGCTTTGATTATGACCTCACTTTTCAAGTATTGGTTGATTGTTTTAAGAAAGTTTCGCTTCATCTTCTTGTTTTGCAGGTCAAGTGTGCAAAATTTTATTAATCATGGATAAAAATTTAAGAAACTAAACCTGCCCGCCACTTTTCTTTAGGAGAAGATGAAAGAAAACTACAGATAGACATAATATTTTACAAAGTAATTTGAATGCTCCTGCCGCTGATAGATCCGTTGTTCCGCCATTCTGTTACGTTCCTTCGACGTTAATGAGAAATTGCGAGGTGTTATAATGACGCTCATTACGCAAAAGCGTAAACAATTTATTGTGTTATGATGAAAACAAATAACTTAGTATGCACCACTGTATTATTTTCATTTTTGACATGTTAACAAACAAATATTTTATTTTTTATAACAAATGTGACGAGTTTAATACTAGATACAAACGTAACGCGATTTTCATTTTATTTTTTATGGTTAAATCTACACCGAGGAGGGCCCGATGAAAAAATAGTTCCTAAGATATAAAATGTCAATTTTGGGGATGAAAATAGTACACTTTGAGGACACAAGAGCAGGGAAATTATATATTATGTTTTTTACAGGACCCCAACGTCGGAATTTCCCCCCAGGCTAGATGCCAATGAATAAGAATTTGAGTAAATAAAAAAATGCCCGTGGGAAGCCGATTGTCCACTCGGCTGTGGCCGGTTAAGCTAATATATAATTTTAAAGTTTTCCGTCTTAAACAATACTAAAATATTTCCGTTCAAGAAAATCTGAAATATTTTCAACTACATATTATGCCCTTAACCACGCCACACACCTGTACCCCAATAGGCCACTTTCATGGATTTCATAACGACTTTGAAAAAATCATGTGGATAGATTTTTTTACTAAGATTACGAAAATGTTATTGAAATTTTTTTGAAATGAACAGTATTTTTTTTAAATAAATAAATCCATTATTTGGGCTCCTAACGTCACTACATGAAAATGTCCCATCTCCGAAAATGTTCCTATTAATTTCGTAAAATTCCAGACTGATTAATTTTTTTTTATATAGCAACACTTTGATTTCAGACGAATTTTTGAATTTTACATTTAACGTTCACTAGATTTATTGTTTGTTCTCTGCGAACTTATCATTTGGTTTGACTTTTTGACAGACGTTATGAAGAGAACCCCGTACATTTTATGCTGTCTGTTCGTGTTTTAGAGGTATAATGGTAATGGTAATTTTTCGGATTGAAATTTTCAAAAAATCGCCAGGGTATCAAAAATACCATTAAAACAATTTTTTTTTAATGTGATGCAAGTGGCTATTGGGGACACCATGGAATAAATTCCATCTGCGGCGCTTTTCCGTGTCTGCGCAAGAGTTCTTAGTGATTTTTCACTCCAAATCACGATTAGGTGGCATGTAATTGTCTTGCACGAACCCCTTTAAAATAATTATAGAAAAAGGTGTGGTTCACTGTATTCCTTTGGCGTGGTTCACAGCTTTCAAAAGGGACCCCCAAGCTCGACATGCTCAAGGGCCCCTTCACTGTTCAAGACGGCCCTGTTCATAATCTCTAACAACGCCGGGAATACGTCAGAACAAGTATGGAAATATTTCTAGTTTACTACGGCTTCCTCCCCTTTAAGCTCTATAAAAATTAAGTTATCCCCTAACTTGAAAGCAGGCGCGCCCCTGTACCTACTTAACTATTGTTGGCATGTCGGGAGTTGGCATGTTTTTGATAAAGGAACATACTTACATACTTGCAACATCCTAGCTGTGTTCCGTTCGGGTTAAATGTTTAAAATTTAAATATCTTCCTTCCAATTGGGAAATGGACGCAATTTACGAAAATTGATATATTTCAATAGAAATTTGAATTGATTTTTAACTATTCTCATTACTTAGCGTTTTTTACTTAGCGACCTCGGTCTATCTCAAATATCTTAACCCATAAATTTGTATTGTAAATAAAATATTTTTACAACATCAATAATTTAAAAATATATTTTTGAAATGTGTTGTTGGAAGACAGAGAGACTGGATTCCCAGTTGCGAACGTTGTCTTTTTATTTTCTGTGTCTTTTTCAATTGAACAAAAACAAATTCGAGTGCAGTTTACATGCAGTAGAAGTAATACTTTACCAAAACAATCTCAACCAATACTTGAAAAGTGAGGTCGCGTAATTTCCGTTTCATATCTCAACCAATAGGAGCCTTTAAAAGTGACATCATTATCAAAGCGGCCGATGAGCCCAGTAATTGTCATTTCAGTTTCATTTGAAACCCGATAGCGGTGCTATAGAAGTATCACTTCAAAAATACTGAATTTTCTATTAATGATGGAGAGCTTACGAAATAGCTGGAAGCCTTTTTATGAGCTTTATTCATTCGTTATTAATATTAATTTCCCCTTTTCCGGAATGTGTAGGGATCAGTGTAGCTAGGGGTGGGCAGCTGCCATTTGCAATAGAGCCTCACTCCACTCCACCCACTCTTCTCCATTCTATAAGTGGCCAGAATCGAACCTTTTTTAAAATCGAATGATTTTAACATTCATCGCTCAAATTTATCCGCACAACATAGTTTGGTTGGATATACTAATCCCAGGGAGAGATCGTGTGCACATCATCGACGATCTCCTAAGAGCCGTTCATAAAAGTCGTCATTCTCATAAGTCTTGCATGAAAACGAAAAAGACAGAAAATAGTAGAATATCGAATGTGTTTAACCATTTTCCTACTTACTGACATTTCGAATTCTAAAACTATTGTGGTGTTGGCAGCTATAAAAATAAGCAAAAAAAACTGAGTGTGCGATTCACACACGGCACAGGTGTACCTTCAGAAAATTAAAGTAGACAAGAGTGGAAAGACTATGAAGCACCGCACAATGAGGAGATCGATTATACTATCTCATTCGCTGGCAGGCTAAATCCTATAGTTGTATGTGTTTGTATATTTTTAATGCTATTTTTCGTTTCATCGAGTTTCAAATCACAACGGCGCTAAAGAAGTTTTCCCTTACAAAATTACATGCCTACCCTTGTTTTCTCTTTATGAAAACGTTATTAACGATTTTTAGTTTATTACTTGTGACATGGGTTCAATAAAAAATTATATTCGTTCAATTTTATGTTTAAATATTTTCATTTATTTCTTCAGAAATAAGCTTTCGAATAAACAAATAAATTTTTAAGTGCTATGTTTAAATTTCTGGTACAAATCGCATTTTAATTTAGATCCACAAATTTGTTAATGTATGCAAACAAAAAAAAGTAATACATCTGAATCATCGACGGAGGTATTTATTATGATACTATGTTGTTAAGATCAAAGTGATAATAAAATTACAAACATCATGAAGACGATATAAAGACAATCCATAACCAAATACAAATATTTTAAAAAACTACAGGCCACCTCAGAAAAGGAATCCTAGTGAGGAGGTCTGTGAAAAAAAAGAATCTATACTTATACTATACATTATACATACATGTACAAACCTTGCTATTGAAACGTATAATAAATAAATAAATAAATAAATTTTGTCTAAAACAAAGTCGGGTTAGTTACACCATTTATAACTCAAGAACGGCTGGATCGATTTTTTTGATCTCTGATTTGTTGGATTCGTCTCCGCCCTGAATAGAATAATAGCTATTAAAACATCTGAAAAATTTACGGAACAAAAATTATGAAGACAGTTCTTTTCCTTATACATTTTGTATCGAACGAATTCTCATATTTTGAAAGAGCTGCAGCAATATTGCGATAAATATAATATTTAATAGTGAGTGAATTCCAAAAATTCTAAAACAAAGGCAATGTGATGGTTATTTTGCTTTTGTTATTAAGCATATAATGCTGCCCCTCTTTCTTACACAATGTCAATAGTAAAAAATGAGACAAACGGTGAACGTACTCGTATGTCCGCACCCCTCCAAAGGAAAAATACAATATTTATAATTAATCTCCCTCACACGTATAAAGAAAATGGAACGCAATTCCCGTAAGTAAGTGGAAAAGTAAGAAAATCATAAAAAATATAAATCCGTACACAACGCCATCTCTGAAACAAAACACGGACAGTTGCGCATCGATATTTGCTTCATTGTATAATTTTCAGCTAATAAGTTAACTCAACAGTTATAGATTTTGAGGCGGTACGAAGTTCGCCAGATCAGCTGCTTTAAATATATAATATTGTAAAAGTCCCGTCAATTATAGAAGTTTGGTCATTGTCACCCATCAATAATGTAAGATACGTACGTTCCTTTTGAATGCTTATTGACGACGTGGATTCGACCTCTGCTTGGTTTTATTGTACCTCTATCAGTACACGGTGTCTCACTTTTTACGAACGGTCGGGACTCTTGTGACGTACATACAAAGTGAACATTCATTGATTTCATTCTTTAAGCACAGATTTGAGTATGAACATATCCTTATCGTTAAATAATATTTTATTCGAATTCAGCTTAAGGTGTAGGTAATTGTTTTGTTAATCGCCTCACGGATGAAGCAAAAACACGCAATTAGAATGTATGCGGATATCAAGTGAGACAAATAATAACACATATCAAAACACAATTTGAAACCGCATTAGGTACGTCCCTTACGCGCAAAAAATACAGTTTCATATTACTCAGCGAAAAAAAGCTGTTTTTAAGAAATGTGTTTTTGAAAGTGAAATAATTCTAAAATTTTCTATACTTCAATGAAAAACGTGTCAAAAGGTTTAGGTATATATGACGTAAATTATATCCATGAATGCACTTACAACGGTTTTACGTAGACTCAGTATAGATATTAATTGTTTTTGTGTTTAATTCGTAGAACTTAGCCCCGTTAGAGTGATTTGAAATTCGGATGAAACGTAAATGACGCACTACGGCACCTGCGAAGCTTCAAACTGCGCTCAAGGCTCCTATTGGTTGAGATATAAAACGGAAACGACGATAGGTCTGCGCCCATTGGCCGCTTTGTTTTTTACGGGTCGTCGGAATATAATGCGTAAATTCGTGCCTCGCCGAGCGCGTCCCATAGCGCAGCGGTGTAGTGCGTCGCAAATCTCAGCGGCCCGAGAAATCAATATCCAATCTTCAAACCACTTAAAATAAACAGGCAAAAGAAAGCGACATGTGAATTACACATTCTAATTTTTTAAACTTTTAATTAATGATGTATTAAGTTTTGCAAGTGTTTCAGTTTTAATGTTTGTGACAGCTGTTTCGGCTTACAAGGCTATTTTCAAATTGTGGCTAAACCACTTCGGGACGACTTGTTTATAAGATTTTAAATTAAATTTTTTTTAAGGTGTCTAAATTGGTTTATTATCGGTTAATAGCCCAGTCAGTGGGGAGTTTTACCGTGCAAATGGTCGTGTAGTAGCGATTTTGATATATGTTGTTAAGATTGGGACTCTAAAGAAAAAAAAGTTTTCGACCTTGGGGGGGTCGAGCTCGAGCCGCCATCTTGGATTGAAGGTGTCAAAATTTGGTTTTTTCAAAATAATTATGCAATGGTCGATCTTACGACTAAATTGCCAATGACAAACTTAAAGAAGATAAAATTTCAAATACTTTTTGATTCAAAAATTTTTTTTGTAAGTCTTAGACGTAACGAGTGGAAATGTGAATATTGTTCTAAAAAATTGTGAAATTCCCAAGCTTTGTTATTTTTTCTGGCTATTCATTATATAATTATAATTTTGTAAAGTAATTTGTACACCACCATGAGGTACAGAAAATGGGTAATTTTTTATTGTGGTATCCCCAGTAGGTCTTCTACCTCTTCAATGGCATTACAACCCATTTCGAGCCTTGGCCTCCTTCAACATAAGCCTCCACCGCCCTCCGTCCTCGACCGTCGTCTTCCTAACTGCGACATGGAGTAGTCCTCTTGCATCCTTCCTGACATCATCCTCTCGTCTCAGCCTAGGTCTGCCCGCCTTTCGTTTACCTCCTGGGTGTTCTGTTAGAATCTTCTTCCTTGTTATTCGATGCACTTGTCCGGCCCATCTTAGCCTTTGGAGCTTTAGATGGATAGAGAGTCTGGGAGCTTGGTAAATAACATAGAGCTTTATGGTGGCGGATTCTCCATGCCTCTCCCTCATAAAATGGCAGATGAGATGGGATAGATCGAATATGGGAAGATGGACCTTCTCCTTCTTTCCATCAGTTAAAATCAGAATGGAAGGTGCATATATTTTAATGGACCACCATATCACCCAATTGCTTTCTGGGCATGGGGAGTTTAGAGGTAGACTTCACAGACTGGCTCTATCATCCCATCCCAATTGCGCTTGTGGTGACACCGACCAAACAGCCGAGCACATTTTGTGGCACTGTGAGATTTTGACGGATGCTCGAGACGAAATGATTGATGGTTTACAAGTTATTACGAGACCTACTTGGAATACAGATCTCGTCTCGAATAAGGTGAACTTTGAGTGCATGAGGAAATTCACGAAAACTTAGGTACCAGGTGTATTTTGCTTCTGAATTCACGGACACTCTTCATGATTCCTTTATATTTACCGCTTGGATTTATTTGTTATGATTTATGTGTTTCTGTTATATGTTATTTCTTTTTTCTTAACATTTATTTTATTATACATTATGATTTATGTGTTATATTTTACATGTGCGTTAAATTATTTTGTTCACTATGTTTTAAAAAAGTGTACATAATTGCCTTGCGATTTGTTTTGTTAATAATTACTATACTACCTGTTAATTTATGCCATGTTCCTTGTTTTGTTTTGTTTGTCTTTAACTGTTTCAATGTTTTACTGGATGAACTGAACTCCAATTTTATTTTTCCATATCCCCATATGAGGGTGTGCTGAACCTCGTCCCTGCTTCATCTTTAGTTACAATACTAATTTTGCAGATCCTTCTCAAATCCATCTGCGCCTCCCCCAATGACATGTGCAGGCTTGAGGCTTGATCAGACGACCTTGACTATCCTTTGTCCTGCCTCTGACTACGCAACGCTGAATTTTCTTTTAGTCTTCGGGTATTTTACCCCAAATATTCAGTTAACATTCTTTGAGGCTTCACTGAGTGGTTGGCTAAGGGACACGGAAGCTATGTGTAGTTTATGGTCAGACCGAAAGCCATTCACATTTTTTGTTGGGATTTGCCAATTGATTTGAGATTTATTGTATTACTTATGTTCTGTATTTTATGCAGGTGCTTGCGGGTTTTTACAGATGCAATGCCGCCTCATGGAGCCTCGTGAATGAGTTTTTCTTTTGCCCTGTTTAATTTATCTATGTCTTACTAACCTATTTTTTGCATTTTGTTTTTCCTGTTAAGCACTTGCATACTGCTTACTAACAACATATGCAAGGACACTGGAGGTCTAGATTCGTTCAAAATAAATAAATGTAGCTTCGTTTAACAAAAAAAATTAGAATCTTGCGAGAGCCTTGAAGGAGTAACTATCAGTTACTTATACCAGGGCGGGTAAGAGGTGGATTACCTCCACTGCCTCTCCCTCATATTAATGTAAGTACTTGCATACTGCTTTCTCACCCCGTATGCATGGACATTGGAGGATCTAGAGTCGTTCAAATAAATGTTTCGTTCAATAAAATAGATTCTTGTCGTGTACGGTGAAGGAGGAAACCGTGTGTTTCCTTATAACGCCGTTGGGAAAGTGGTGGGGTCCCCTCCAATGCCTCTCTCTCTCGCACCGCTCCCAAGATTCTTCGAAGTACCTTTCTTTCGAAGGTGTACAGCTGTTCCCGCCACACATCCTTAGGCCAAGACCGTTATAATAATTGTTTTATATAGGGTTTTCCTATGGACGTTTAGGGATTTGAAACTGGCAATAAGTGTTGTTAGTGACTGTGATGCGCTTTATTTCTTCTACTGGGTTTCTTTGTCATGCGTTATGATGGAGCCCAGGTATATAAACTCTTCGACCACTTCTAAATTATAAGTGTCTTTAAATTTCAATTTATCTTTTATTCTATGGTGTGGGGTTCTGGTTTGCATCATGATTTTAGTTTTATTCTCTTTGATTTGCAAACCCACCTCTCTTGCCGAGTCTCCAAAAACCTCTCTTATAGCCTGTAGGGATCTTTCGACGATGTCAAGGTCAGTATGTCTATTCCACAGATATTCCAGCGATAGTATGGCGAGCCGCACAGAGTTCGACTAATATTCGTAATTATGTTACATATTCGCTATTGCATAATAATATTTTTTTGTTGATCCCGGTTGGTTGATATTGACATCTTAATAATAGTCGTTGTCATCAATGTCATGATCTAACTCATTGCCTGTGGTACTGCGATGCTGGGCTTCCATTGACAAAATCTCTTAATATTCAAATGCAAGAAATAAATTTTAATAATGTCTCGGGTGCTGGTTTCTTTGTCATTCTTACTGGAACAAGCCCATTGGTGCCACGTTTCCAGGCCCAGTTTTCTGGATTTTTTGGATTCCATACCATTTTTGAACTCCCGTACAAAGCAACAAGAAAGCGTTTTCCTTCATCTGCTATGTCTTCTGGTTTTGCATCATGTTGTTTTCATTCGTATACTCAATGAAGACGCACTGGCAGACCAGCTTTTTTAAGGCTTACTAAATGTTCATTATCACTACAAAGTAGTTTCATCCATGCACTCGATGAAGTCGGGTTTGTCATAGTGGGATCCTAGCCTGTAGCAATAAAGGCGCTGAGGTGGCAACGTGGCAGTCAGGACTGCAGGCACGCAGCATGTTTCCGTCTCTTTCTCTCCTCTATGTAACACGAAAAATTACTGTAATTTGAAATATATTTTGCTATATATTTATATTGTGTTATGGAAATACGTTTAAATGATATTGTGTAATATGTTCTTACAAAATGTATCATGAAAACTGGAGTTTTACGATTTTTGTCAAAATTTTCTTCTTTCTACCGCTGTAAGTCATTATATATTTGATTTAGAAAAAAAAATTAATACAAAAAATTTACATAATTTAGTCTTCTTTAAATTTGCCGGAGACATTTTTGTTGTAAAATCAACCGTTGAGGAATTATTAAAAAAAAACTAAATTTTGGGACCTTCAATCCAAGATGGCGGCTCGAGCTCGACCCCCCCCCCCCCCCCCCAAGGTCGAAAACTTTTTTTTTCTTTAGAGTCCCAATCTAAACAACATATATCAAAATCGCTACTACACGACCTTTTGCAAGCTGAAGGCCTTTTTTATCACCCACTGACTGGGCTATAAACCAATTTGCTGAGAAAATAATACAATCATTAGGTGAAAAATTTTCAGTGACAGATCCTAGTTAAGAATCGATCTTCTCTCCTATTACTTTTTTACGACATTAAGTGATACAAGATATGGTTTTAGATTTTCAGGGCAGATAAGTGATTTCAGTTTATTTGTGAAGACGGGGTTAAGTACTTATTTTAATTTCACCAATTTATTTATACTGTGGTTCAAAAAGGTTGTTAAGTGTTACTTAAAAAATTGCTAACGTCGTCAACCAACACTGTTTAGAAGTAGCTCGCTCAGTGGCAGAGTCGGTATCGCGTTTGGGTCCCATCTCGTCATCTCGTAATTTCTCCGCTGGCTAAGTCCTCCATCACAACACAAGCAACATTTTCCGCTTACAGCGGAGGTAGCAGGAGATTTTTAAATATTGTCAGGTAACCCGGAATTGATTTGTCTTTCTTTAAAAAAAAAGATTAAATACTTTGTTCGTAGACATTATTAAATCCTTCACAATAGGGTATTTATTTTAGCTGTTTTTTTAATTATTTATTTATTTGACGAATAAATTTTCTACCACGATTGAAATGCGCCATTTTAGATTTGTCGCCAAAACAAGACGTTTGTTTTTATTCGTGAATTCGGCGGCGTTGACGTCACGCCAAGGAATTGGCGTTTTCTACGTTATAATTAAGTTGTAGCCAGTTGAAACCGTTTCAGATTGTTCGCTTTTTTAAATCAAAAATTATTATTTAATATATTAAATTTAAATAAATTCCACACTTTTTTGACGGTACTTTGTAAAAATACCCCATTACGTATCTACCTACAACATAATTGGACTAACAATTGTAACAATTTATTGACTAAGCGTAGCGATGTTCCGTTTCGACTTGACCACATTGCATTTCATCTGTCTGTAAATTTGTTTGCATGTTCCGTGTCATTTGTTTGCAATTCACACGTGGTAGAAGTGAAACCGTCTTAAAATTAAAATAGATAAAGCACCGCACAAAGCGGAGACCGATTATATTATCTCATTCTCTCGCAGGCTAAATCCTATAGATGTATGTGTTTGTCTCTTTTTAGTGTCGCTCTTTTTCCTTTCATCGAGTTTCAAATCACGTCGGTGCTAAAGAAGTTTTGACATCAACAACACGCGAAACCTACTATTCACAGCACCACTAGTTTAACAACAGGTAACAACTTTAATATAGGACTGATCTCTTTCTCTCGTATTAAAATAATGGTGATTGTACGTGCGAAATGACCAAGCCACAATGGACTCTTGCTATTAGAGTAGGAATTGTTTGTTGTTTGGAGCGGGGTGTCTGAATATAGGCCGATTCGATCAGTCTTGCATCCGGGTCTATTGGTCCGGCTAGTCGACCACTGCCGGAACTAAGCCAATATCCTTTACGACGAGATAAGAACTTGTACAGCTTTAAGGATTATTCATTGGCCGCTGGCGTTAGCTAAACACACGGAAAGACGACAACGCGGATATCGCTAGAATACACTATTTTGGGAATTTACTTACCAAGTATTATTATTTATTATTAGGTACCAATATACAAAAAGCAGCATAAGTTAGGTGTAATAGGCCACTTGCATAGATTTCATAACGACTTGGAAAAAATTATGTGGATAGATCTTTTTACTAAGATTACGAAAATGTTAGCAAAAATTGTTAGATATGTACAGTTTTTATTTATTTTTAAATAAATAAATTCATTATTTGGGCTCGTGACATCACTACATGAAAATATCCCGTTTCTGAAAATGTTCCTATTAATTTTGTAAAATTTCACACTGATTTATTTTTTTATATGGCATCACTTCGATTTCAGGTGAATTTTTGAATTCGTTCACTAGATTTATTGTTTGTTCTCTGCGAACTTATCATTTGGTTCGACTTTTTGACAGATATTCTGAAGAGAACCCCGTACATTTAATGATGTACATTTAATGATGTACGGGGTTCTCTTCAGAACGTGAAGATGATGTCGGTACGTGTTTTAGAGGTATAATGATTATGGTGCTGATTTTAACAAAAATAAAATTTTATATTATTCTTATTATTATTATAATTTACAAGTACATGTATATAACATTGAATTTAGTAACACAGACGCTGTACATAATAATGATTTATGATCAATAAGATGGATCAATGAAAAAAAATATTTATGAGATGTAATATTTTTGGTATGCCTCGTTATTCTCATGTAATTACGGCTATGTAATTATCGTTTTTTCACACCTATAAAATTATGTCCCGTCTTTCCAGTTTATAAAAAATGGTCTGATTTTTCGGATTGAAATTTTCAAAAAATCCCCAGGGTTTCAAAAATACGATTAAAAAAAATACAGAATGTCTTAGAATATTTGCCTGAACCGGATTTTTTTTTTTAATGTGATGCAAGTGGCCTATTGTGTTTAGAGGTGGACCTACTCTCTTTCTGCTTGTGCCACCTTCATTCTAACATCAGAGAAATCTTCACCATCAAAAGCATAAAAAATAAATAAACCCAGCATAAAAATCATATGTATATATATAATTTTGACATATTGGCACAGTAAAACATCATATTAACGTATTAATAGCAAAGTAAAACCAAAGTTCAAAGATTCTTTTAAAGTAAAAACTTGAAACGTTATAGATGAGATGTACCGAATACGGAATAGCTGGTTAAATTTGATAATGCCATCGATGGGTTGGTACTTAAAGCCACTACTACTGCTATTAGGTACTATTTTGTTCTAATATTTTTCAGTAATTATTATTATTTTTTATTTGATATAATATTTTACATTTCAAATACAATTCAGCAATGTCGGCCTCACTGGGTAGCTCACCTATGCTGAGACTTCCATTATACAAAACAAACATTTATACATAAAACATTAAAAATAATATAAAAATGATGCTGCATAAAAAAAGTAAGCTAAAATTAAATTAAAAGTAAAAATTTATAATTAAGGTAAAATTACCTATAGGTAAAATGAATTATTTTATATTGGTTTTGTGTAATACGTGTATGTGTTTTATTCTTATTATGTTATGAGATTTTGGTAATATTGTCTTTTTTGTTCTTTAATCCATTTTTTTTAAATTTTGAGCATGAATTTATTTTTGTTTTCTTAATTAATTAATGCAAATTACAATAAATTTTTTTTCTCAAATAAAAGAAATTTGCTTTAACTTGTTTTGGAGAAAAAATGTGTTCCATTAAAAATGTGTTCTGTTCATCCCAGGCAACAGTGTAAAATTTTTTGGATTAATTTGAAGAAATATATAAAGTACGATTAGACAAATGCGATACGTGTTTAATTTGCAAAAGCGAGTAGCAAAGAAAATCTCCGCTGCAAGGAAAACATAAAGTGCCACCTAAAGGCTCGATTACACAGGGCGAGTTTACAAGCTACTATCTACTAAGTTTAAAAGCGGATAAATCGGCGAGTGAGATTGTCATGATGACACACAAAACTATCCACTGAGGAAACTGAGGTCGCCGCTAGCGCCAGTAACAAGAATAACGACGCCTGCGTGAACTACGTCTGTGATGTTTGACAGTCGAAATCAGCTGTTGATTGGCAGCCATCTTGAAAAACATAAATAAACCAATCACGAGCAAGCGTGTGGCGAGTAAAGTTGACGACCTTTCAACTTTTTTCGTAGATTGTCAACAATATGCTAGTTAGTAAGTAACACGATAACACTGAGCGAGTTTACTAACAGATAGTGAATTTCCCAGATAGTAGCTTGTAAACTCGCTCTGTGTCATCGACGCTTTAAGAGCGCCAATAGCTTAGGTAATAAAATCTGATTAATCATAATTGAATCGTTTAATAATCGTTTAATAAAACGAAAGGTAAAGAAAGCAATAGAAAAAACCAATATTCAAAATAGTGCTTTTATTATGAGATTTACTGATTTTTTAAATTTTGCATGCCTTAATCATATAAAAAATAAATATTATATAAAGGCTCCCGAACCAAAATGTCACCAATGGCGGCAGGCTAAACATTGGATCCACTCATCGCCTCCGATATCCCACAATCTTCGATTTCATTGCTTCCATGACTCTTATCCCTTTTTTGTCCCACGTCTTCCGCTGTTTCTTCTACGACATTTTGACGTTCGTGTAGGCCAAAATACAATCTAAAATAGCAACAAGAAATTAAGTTCTACTAGAATTCCATATTGGAAACACTCTTCCTAATATGAGATTGTATTCCATATTAGGGTCATCAAGAAATCCCATATTAGGAACAAGTTCAATACAAACAAATATATTCGTAGAATAAAATCCACTTCAAATCATTAAGAAAACATAAAATTTAAATAATAATATATAGTCAGTGAAAGATTGGCAATTTTGTAGTGTGGTGTGGTCGGCGTCAAGATCAACACTGACATTTTCAAGGTCGGTCGGTGGGGAATCGGGAACGCTGAAACGCGTTAAAAGGTAAATGCGGACTGCCAATGAATATTTAGGTTAATACAACACTGACAATTTATTAATTGTTTTGTGTTTGACTTTTTGGAAAGTAAATTTATAGAAAACACCTTCAGAATAAGGAACTCTAGTGAAAAATATTATGGATTTAAAAAAATATGTTCATACAGACCAATAAACGCTGATTCTGAATATATAAGTTTTTTTCATAATTTAAAAACGTAGAGTTCTTAAAAAAATTTTAAAAAGTGCATTTTTAATCCTCTCGTCAAAACAAACTGTAAAGTTGGTATTACTGAATGGTTAGTGCGGACGTCACGCGTCACCAGTAATTGTATTAAAACTTTGATTTTGTAGGTATGACACAAGCCATCAGAATTAACAACATTTCATGTTATTCGTTATTTCATACTGTTTATAGTGGTTTAGTTGTTGTGTTTATTGAAACAAAATTTAAGCCTTAATAATTCAGTATCAAAAATAGAGGTATCTCTATTAGTTTATCTCTATTATTTAAAATATTGAAAAACTTTAAACTGTACGAAAAAATTGTATAATATGCTAAATCAAAATGCTACCTAGAGACGGGCAAAGCGGCTCAGTTGAACGAGAATGAAAAGATCCGGTTCAGTGAATCCGCTCAATTGAACGACTGAATTAAGCTACGGACACACTTGCTCATTAGAAGCCAAAGAGCATGCTACCTTTGAGATAGATTTTTTTTTTTACATTAACTCAACACAGGAGGCCCTGAGGAAAATGATTTCCCTCAGGGCCTATGTCATCTGGGATGCTGTGTGGAGGGTCTTTTTGAGGAGAGGAAGGAAAGAACATTGGTCTTGAAGAGACCCATGTTGCCGAAGGGATCAATGATGCTAGTTCCTCGGAGCATCTTCCATTGTAATACCGGTAGAACAAGGATAGCATTCCCACCCGACGCCTGTGCTCTAAAGATTGCAATCCGTCTGTTAAGATGGGAGAATCTATTAAACGGACCGCCCGTTTCTGCACAGAGTCGAGGGTATTTTTCAGGTATTTTGGAGCTCCATACCAGAGGTGGCTGCCAAATCCAACCGTGGGGAGCACTTGTGATTTGGACAGGGTTAGCGGTTGTGTACTATTAAAGTATCTGCGGGCCCTGTACAGTTCGCCCAGTTTTTGGGAGGCTAACTTTACTCTGCTTAGATGGAGCCCCCATACCTGAGCTGGTTACTTAGGGTTACACCAAGCATGTCAATGAAGGGCCTGTTCGGGAGATTGCTTCCGTTGAAAGATACTAGATTTTCATTTCGATCCCCTTTAGACGTAATCAGACAAGATCGGGTCTTTGAAACATTATATTCAACGAGATTATTTTTACCCCAAGAGAAAACACTTTCGAGGTAACCGTCCATTCTTTGCTTCATAGCCCTCCGAGCCGTTGGACTTTGTGAGCCCTTTGGGGGCTTGTCAAACAAAAAGCTATCATGGACTGTACTGTAATTGATTTTAAAAGCTAAAAAAATAATAATTTCAAACAATTTCTATACCACTCTCCCGTAATAATATTGAAAAATATAATAATATAATATAACATTATTTAGGTGGAATTATTTATTTATTATAATATAATAAATAAATAATTCCACCTAAATAATGTTTTAACTTATCGAATAGTACCATACTTTCTTCCGTATAACTGTCATACAAAATGAACACCCGTCGAAAAACTTTTCAGGAGTGATGACGTCACACGATTCACTATACGTGCGGTGTTTTTCGGGGGAACTTGAAAAATTAAAACTTTGAAAATTATTTTAACTATTAAAACAAACTCTAAAAAAAATGCAGTTATTTAAGTCAGAAGGTCATTTACATTTAAAAAAATGGACTGGAGTTCTCTGCCAGTCCATTGCCAGCGTATATCGGTTTCTTATTTATTCCCTGTCAATATCGTCACCGGGGACGTCGATATGAAATCTTCGAAAGTTACGCCTATCGATCCGATATTGTAAAGTTATCGATGTCACCGTGCTAGTACTTCTATAAATACTAGATTTCAACCCTTTGGTTTAGATTTCCTAACACACAATTGAACAATTGAAAAATACTCGTTTATTACATAAACATATTATTATAATGTATTTCATTTTGGGGGAAAAGGTTTGGCTGCGCAAAAAGTTCACTTCGGAACGTTGCGAGCTGAACATAAATACTTGCTTTGATCTAGAAATTCCAGACAGAAATAACAGAGTACTCGTAAATTGCGTAACGCAAGAGATAATAGAGTTTTTCCTACTTCCTACAAACAGATTCAACTATTTGTAGTTTAAATCGGTTCTGAACAAATATTGAGCCGTTACACCATTTCAAGGTTTTATTATACCAAACTTCAATTATGCATTTTGTTACGATATTTTTTGCTAAATTAACACAATACGTATTTATAATATCGATACGATCGTGAGTACTCCGGGGTTCTTTAATGGAAAGGAAGGAAGTAATTAAGTTTTAAGTTATAAATTATCCTTTTATCTTAACTTTGTACATAAATTTCAATTGATAATTTTATTGGTAACGATGAAACCTTGACTCGACGACACGTGTACACACAAAGAAGTTAGTGTTATTTTATTAATGTCTCATAAAATTATTTCGTTAAATACAAATATTGTAGGTTAGCGTGACTTCCGTATTTACGTTATTCTTATCACCGTATTTGTAACATATGCAATGTTGGCTAAGATAAAATGAATTCATTACCTATATACGTGTTTATTTTATATTAATGAAGACCATACCGATTTTATAACAGAACCGTAGAAAATCACCCGTGGTGAAATCAAACATTATTCGTTATTGTAATGTACAGAAATCGTTTTTTTTTATGTGAAACTTCCTTGGCCCGTTAGAGTGATTTGAAATTCAGATGAAACTGAAATGACGCACTACGACACCTGCGAAGCATCAAACTGCGCTAAAGGCTCCTATTGGTTGAGATATAAAACGGAAACGAAGATTGGTCTGCACTCATTGGCCGCTTTGTTTTTATGCATATATTGCGAAAATTCGCGCCTCGTCGAGCGCGTCCCATAGCGCAGCGGTATAGTGCGTCGCAAATCTCAGCAGCCAGAGAAATCCAGCGGACGGAGGTTCGAATCCTACGAAATCCAAAAAAATAAACATTTTGGTTTTTGTAAATCAATATCCAATCTTCAAACCACTTTAAACCAGGCAAAAGAAAGCGACATCAAGCGACTTTCTAGTTTCACATTTATCGCGTCTGAATTACACACTGTATTTTTTTTTAAATTCTGCCTAAGAATCGTATCTGCCCGAAGCCATGGATCTATGGTATCCCTATGGAGGAAGGGTTGAAGTCGTAGGAAGTAGGTGAGAAGAAGTTGAAGGTGAATAGAAACCGGATATATGGCTAATTAAAAAAGTTATTGTGACACCCTTATTATTATTAATTACAATTTTATTTTCGCAACAAAATAAAAAATAACATTCGACGTCTGGGCCCAAAGCCGAAGGGCATCAAAATTCTCTGTCAAAAGTCAAAATTAACGTAAATAGAATCTAGAATCCAAAACCCACAGTCGTAATTCAAAACGTTTCACAACCGTTAAAGGGTGATTTTGTTACATATTGTATAAAGACTGTAGATTTCATTTTTCTGATTATTAATTAAAAAAAAATGTAGTTATTATGTTGGGAACATTGAACTTCAGTAAATCTGCGCTTGCGCGAATCCGCCATGTTTTGTTTCACGCGACTTGCGATTAGTATAATGTTTTTTTACATAATTTCTATTCCAATGACCAATTCACTATTATATTAGTATAATTCAACGCAATTACTATTTTTTTTAGTTTTTGAAGTAAAACTTATTTACGCACGCTTGACTTAGGGAGTAAGCTGGCGATAGAGTTACGAAAAGCGAGGCGAACGCTTCGTATATTACTGTAAGGGCAAGAGAGAGAGAGTTGCGAGCACACATTTTCTTCCTCTCTTTCTCTCATAGCCTGCATTATAATATGCGAGCCTGAGGCGTGTAAATAACCCCAGACCCTCTAGGCTTAATACCCAAGAAATTATGATTATGAAAACTCTACTTGCGCGAACAAATATATCACAAAGGATGGCACAAAGAAAAAAAACTCCAGGGAAAATAACAGATCCACCAACCTTCTTTTGTAGTTCTTGATGCTTGGAGGCCTCCGCAATTTCATCAAATCAATAGTTAAATTCAATCAGTGCAATCCTTTTGTGACTTCTGAAAATTTGCACAAGAGATGAGATTTGTCAATTAATACACAACTCATAAGTTTTTCACAATGACAAGAAATTTTTTCATAAAACAGACGATGTCAGTTATTTTGTTGTTTTGATTCTATTTTTAAAAACAATCCATTTAGGTGTCTCTCTTAAATCCAAAGAGTGAGTAAGTATCATCCTTGTGATATAAATATATTTATAACAAACAAAACATATTGCAATTCTTAAACATAGCCAGTTACGTTACACTGTGCAGGCCTATTGTCTGTATCACACTGTAGGAGCAAGAGAGAGCAGTGCACGCGCACATTTTCTTTCTCTCTTCCTATCACATAGGTGGATGGAGCAGAAGTTTTACTTCAGTTGTGTGGTCTAAGCCACACTCTCTTCAATCTCAATCAGAGATAAAAAGTAAGGTGATTGTTGTTGACGGTTTGTCGCAAATTCCTCATGGAAAATTTTCAATGTTTTACTCTTTAATATTCGGGATAACCTTTTTTCAACTTTTTTGTGTTTGAAGTGGATTTTTAATGTATTTCAAATACAAAAATTAAAAAATTATTTTATCTTATTTATAAAATATTATTTGTTTTTACGACGTCTTCAAAAATAAGAAATACATTAGACGTTTAAAATACCATGAAAATTTTCCGAAATTCGTTGAGATTTCGGACAGTTACACGACAGATAAACTACCCTATTTGGCTTTATACTGTGTAAGCTGGGTATATATATGTATATACCTTTTCACGAACCATTATCGACAGTTTCTAATCAGGAAGGTTTTCACTTTTACACACGGCCGTTTATCAATTGAATAAAATATTCACAACGTTTTTTTAGTAAGGCTGTAAGCCTTCATAGAAAAAAAAACAAGTGTACAATTCACACGCCGTAGAAGTGAAACCTTCAGAAAACTAAAGTAGACAAGGCTACGAAGCACAAAGAGGAGACCGACAGCCTACAAAGCACCACACAATGAGGAGACTAATAGGCTACGAAGCACTGCACAAAGAGGAGACCGATAGGCTACGAATCACCGCATAAAAAGGAGACCGATTATACTATCTCAACCTCTCGCAGGCTAAATCCTGAAGATGTATGTGTTTGTCACTTTTTATTGTTGCTTTTTTTTACATGAGCTCCACACAGGAGGCCCTGAGGAAAATAATTTCCTTCAGGGCCTATGTCTTCTTTGAGAATGATATGTTTTTTAGGGAAAGGAAGGAGAGGAGAGTTCTGGGAAGGAAAAGGGTTTAAGGGGTGGGTAGGAATCTGGGGTTTAATGTGTCCTGGACATCCGCCTCCAAGACCTAGACAAACCTCACTCCACAAACCCGGGCACCCCTGCTAAATCACCATACGTAGCGAACCACTTGGGGTGACCTATGGCAGAGGAGTTGGTTATCCAATAAAGGTTCCAGGGTGGTTTTCGTTTCACCGAGATCAAATCACAATGGTGCTAAAGAAGTTTAAAAAAAAATTGTATTGTAATTGTAAATTGTAAAAATTGTAGAAGTCAAACCTTCAGAAAACTAAAGTAGACAAGAGTGGGGAGGTTATGAAGCACTGCTAATATTTTATCTCATTCTCTCGCAGGCTAAATCCTATGGACGTATGTGTTTGTCTCTGTTTAGTATCGCTTTTCCGTTTCATCGAGTTTCAAAATACAACAGTGTTAAAGAAAATTTTAACTCCAACAATTTGCAAATGAGAACTAACAAAATATCCACAAGAGATTTCACAATGAATGGGTCAAACATAATAATCGCATCCGCAGGCACTTGGAATTTCCGCATACTATTCGATATACAAATATATTGATTCCTCAGATTCCAAATAATAAGAATGATATCTACGATAACGAGGTCTTCACAAAATGCGAAACTGCGAACCGCCTCGTCAAGGTACTGCCCGCTACAGCACAGAAACCCACGGACCTACAAATTAACTTTTAATTCTTGCACACAACCAAGTTTTGGGTTCAATAATCTGGGCAAAAAAACCGCTTTTGGAGTTGGTACATGATGGCGCCTACACTGGCTACTTACTGATGCTCTGTAAAAAGTCGCCCAAAAGGTTTAAACTCAAGGTGTTCCACTGTAACTTGAATAACGCCCAAGTACCAACTGGGTACAAACCCGACCTGTTGCTGATACGAGTCTCTGAATGTTTTTAGAATATACATACTTTAGCTGTGTGTTTTGGTACCCCACGTTTTGTAGTTAGATTTTCGCTTAGTTAGACAAGTTAGCTGGTCAAAAGATTTGAACGAAAATTAAATAAAAATAAAAATTAAATTAAATGAAAATAAAATAAAATTAAAAGTTGAGTTTTCTAATACATATTACATCGGATTAATAAGCTCTCATGACAATTTCGAACAGCTAACATGCGGATTAATTTAGAAATGGATCGCCCAGGAATCTCGATCACTCGAGGCGTTTGTTTGTATTATCGACACTGGCTCGAGTGACTAATAACAATTAGAAGAAAGAAAATTGGAAAAAAAAATTATCGAAAAATAATTAATAAATCTATTGACCATTTTCTTATTTGTAGACCGAAGGATGAAAATTAAGAGTTGTGAAGGGAAGAAAGGGACCCTCAGATGGTTTGGGCATGTAGAGCGAATGGACGAAGAAAGTAGTGTAAGAAGAATATATGACGCAAATGTGAATGGTAGAAGAAGTCGGGGAGGCCCGAGGAAGACATGGCACGATCAAGTGAAAAATACCTGGGCTTATATATTGATAAACATTTGACATTTAAACAACACGTAGAAAAACTAAAAACAAAAATCATCCCATTAATTGGTGTATTTCGTAGAATTGCTCATCTTCTACCAACAGAGGTAAAGAGGGGCTTATACTTTAGCTTAATCCAGTCTCATCTAAATTATTTAATAAAAACATGGGGAAACACATACATTACGTACTTAAAAGACTTACAAATAATACAGAACAAAGTTATTAAAAAACTCTTCAACTATAACCCAGACACTCCCACAAAAAAACTATACCAGGAAATGAACCTTTTGAAAATAAGAACATTGTACGAATATAACATATGTCTTTTAATCTACAAAATACAAAATGGACTTATACACACACACACAACATTTATAAAAACATCACAAGTACACGAACATTATACTAGACAACACAATAAATTGTACACAAATACTGTGAAGACTGAAAGTGGCAAGAGAAGTATTGGCCGCGAGGGAGTTCACATATGTGTATAATCTCCTTCCAGATAACCTTAAAACGGAAAAGAATTTAAAAACCTTTAAAAAAAACTATTTAAACTTAAGATGTTGGAACAAAATTAAAAATATTACTATTATACTTTATATGCTCTGTATTTAAGTTAAGAAAGCGAAATATTATATTTCTTTTAACTTATTAATAATAAAAATAAAAATAAAATAAAAAAAGTGAATCACATACCTACTTGAGTCGGGCCATGTCAAAAGTCAGAATAATTGAAGAGTATGTAAGAGACGATGTATGCATGTGAGTGGGACAAAGAGTGTGTGCCAAGACCGAGTTGTTTGGTGGTCCGTCCTCTCTGCCTACCCCTGCGGGGAAACGGCGAGTTGGTTAGTTGGTTAGTTAGACTAATAAGAATACTTTTGCGACTGTTGTTATTCGGGAATCAATAACTTAAAATCAAATAGTCACGACACTAAACTTGATATAAATAATAACATATCCCACGCCTCGGAAAGACCAAATCTGTTCCGCGGAAAAGTGGTTCACATGGTGGGGCGGTCACGTGACCTCATGACCACAGGGAATCCACGCTAGAATTTAGCATTACGTGCATTCTTGGAAAGACGCTAAACCGGTTGGGTCGGATGGTATTTCGGAAACATTTACTAACAGCACCACTGTCATAACCCGTTACCTAATTGATACTTGCTTTTGAGAATTCGACGTCAGAGGGCCTTACGTCATAACTCACATAACAAGATTGACTATTTTTTAAATCATATTTCTACAAAATTTGCTCAGATTTTATGAGCGAATCGATACCTGGTACGCGGTATTCTATGACAATTAGTGTGATGTTTTGTATGGTTCCATTACAAAATAGAACACTGAAGAAAAGTTGTAAAAATAATAAACAAATAATTATTATGTTCAGTTTTGTGTCTTGTCTGTTTTTATCCTGTTACCAATAATACTTGGCTACTATATATGTAATACGTTGCAAAGTTTAATATTATTATATAGTAGCAAAGTATAGTATTATTTTTTCAACCAAATTGAAGCAATTTGATTAAACGGTGTGACATCGCTATTACGCTGAGGAGCACGACTCTTAGCTTTATTGCTCTAATATTTTTGTCCCATTTTATTTTATTTATCATATTAATATTATTATTTAGTGTACCTCACCCGACGGTCTGTGTGCTAAAACGACATCTCCCGAACGATGACCTGTAGCGTCGTGAAACTAATCGCTTTTTCTGTCTGGCATTTCTAGGTCAACTATTTCGGCAAATATTTTTGGCGGGTATCGAAATTTCCATAATGAGCTAATCGCTAATATCCATCTGACTGACCCACATTAAAAAAACCAGAGCGTAGCCGGTTAGTACAGCAAGCGAGACGTAAAATAAAATATTTAAAATGTCATTTCCCACGTTATGATTAAGTATTATTGAAATAACGATAATTATTATTGACACTTCACTCTAAAATTTTACTAGTTATCGTAAAATCGTCACTCGGCAATCAAATAAAATAAATAAAATTTTAAAATCTACTTAATATAGAGGCGGAACAATGAACATTGAGGAACAATGTCGTCTTTAGCAGTGATCAGCATTTTTTTTTGCTGCGTTCTGAAATTAATATTGAAAATACAGTACGGGCGGTATCTCTCAAAAAGGGGTTATGATATTGATTTAATTACAAATCCTAATAACACAAAAAGTATTTTGAAGTAAAACTTCTTTACGCACGCTTGACTTGGGGAGTAAGCTGGTGAATACGTGACGAGAGCGTTATGAAAAGTGTGATGGGGCATGTCGAACAGTCGGGCGAGGCGAACGGATGTTGAGAAGGAGATATAAGTCAGTGAAGATTTAATTCAGTCGTGTGGTCTAAAGCACACAAACTTTTTTTCACTCCAGTTAAATTTTTAAAATGTTTACATAAGCCCTGCAGGTGGCTTTTGGTTTGGCTTCACCCAGTTAGTGATGGTGACCTTTTTATAAATCCAATAGGAACTGGTTCCAAAAATAGCCCGTTCATCGGATCCACTGTCCTCGGGGCAAAGTAACCGAGACAGGCAATTACGTCTTATATAATATATAGCCGCTTGATACGACTATGTATTACCGTCAATCATTCCATATCCGGAGAGATAATACATATTAACAAATTGGTAGCAGTTAAACCTAGAGGGGACATCCGACCAGATGACGCAAGTGGCGACATCTTGTGACGAATTTTTGAATTCGAAACCGAATTACAACGGTAGCTTTGTTTGAAATTCCACGTATACAGATGTGGCGCGGCGCATATGGCGTGGCATTAGACATGCACTCGAAGCCGGGTTCTGAAATTCAACCAAGCAGACGCAAGCATATTAATACTATTCGATTATTATTATTATTTTTCCTGGTATGTGGAGAGTATTGTGCAATCCCAAACGTCTCGTATAGTTGTTAGTTACACATATTTACATTATAGATATTTACATTTACATGTTAGTTATACATTATACATATTTGCTGGAATGCTGGGGATAGAACGTCTAGACGTCAGGAGAAATATTGCAATGGTGTTAGTGGCGCACAAGCTACTAAATGGGCACACTTGCAATCCAGATATTCTGGAACGAATTTCTTTTTATGTCCCTGATAATTTCATCAGAGCTAGACAGCACAGATTATTTATTTTTCCAAGGGGCAGGACCAACCTACCAATGATCATGCCTTTGGGGAGAATAACTACTTTGTTAAATCACATTTCTTCTGTGATTGACATTTTCAATTTGAACCAAAGAGAATTTAAGACAGCAATAAGCATACTATTTACCAAATCTGGCTAATCAGATAGTATTGATGTACTTACCCATGCAAATAAATGTATATACTTACTTATTATAAACTGTAACATATAAACTGTTATTTGTGAAATGTAAATGGATTATACTGTTTTTCACAATAAATCAATAAATAAATAAATAAATTTACTAGTACATATAAATTATAATCCATTTTTTTGCAGGGCGTGGTCTTGAGTAAGCTCGGGCCCAGCGCTCATTCAGGAGTGGCGCTTGGTACTCCCGCCCGCATTGTCGGAGGCCATTAGCCGCATCCTGGCTCCAGTAACCCGGTGTATCATCAGGCTGGCGAATCCATGCAGTCCTAAATTACATGAAATTTAAAACTCATATAAGTTTCTACATATTATAAATTAAATTCCTCCGCCGCTGTTTGTCTGTTCGCGAAAAACTCAAAAATTACTGTACGGATTTTCATGCTTTTTTCACCAATAGAGTGATTCGAGAGGAAGGTTTAGCTATACAATTTGTCAAGGTTTTGTGTAAATTGGTGGAAATATAAAGGAGAATGTTTATATGTGGTGGATGAGCGGGCTGACATGCGGGCAGTGTGTATTTGATTTGTATGCAAATCTACAGTTTTATGCCGAGGTTGATGAAATTTTGCACACGTGACCTTCGAAATAAGAGGAAGGTCACTTTCCATCGCCGGGGACTTCAGCTAGTTATTAATAAAAGTGTAAAAATATTATGAAGGTTCAAAAGCCAAAATAAATTTTGAATCACTGTTTTTCAGCCACAAGTTTTACAATATTTATAGATATTTCACTGCAACTCGTAAACAATTTTTCAATCTAACTAAAACTAACTATCAGGACGTTTCCCTGTGGGGAAGGGCATAGAAGATATCGATGTCCCGAGCACGCATTCACCGGCTGAACCGATATTGACATGGAATAAATAAGAAATCGATAAACGCTGGCAACACTGAAGGTATTTTATATGAATTGACACTACGAAATGTCAGACGCCAAGCAATTACGTAAAAATATTAATAAATCAGCAGTGTTCTATTGAAATTCTTACCTAAATATTCATCGGCAGTCCGCATTAACTTTTTGACACTAAACGGGAATTAATTAGTTAACGAGGTCTTTGTTCATAATTCAACCATTTTCGTTTCTCAAATTGAAATAAATTTATTGCGTCTAAGATGCATTATTTTAGTCTATGGATCGCGTGTACGACTTTTTTCATTTCTAAGAGGTTCGTTAGTTCAATAAGTTCATTAATAAGCAATAAATTTTGCATATCGAACGACAATGTCCAAATGATGCTTACATTGGTAATTATCCGAAACTTATTTCATACTATGGTAGCCTGATTGAAACTGAAACTGAAGCTATGGAGGCCACGCAAAAAATTATCAATCATCGCGTCGTCGCGCGTCGGTCGGAATATGTGATGTATTATAAAATATGTGCGATTATTATAAAAGAAACTAAATTTGCCACATTATACAATAAAACCGAATCCGAAAAGGGGTTTATAAATAAGAGAGTTTGGACTTTTTTGTTTTTTTTTATAGACCTTATACTTTATTTTTTTATAGTCTTATTAAAAGACTTATAAAAAAATGACCGATATTTTTAAGGGCCAAGGTGTTTTCTATACGCAGTATTTATTTGAAGCATCGATAATACTTTTAAGCCATAAAAATTTCAAAACAAAAACATATGATTTTATACGATTTTGCATTATTTATTATGGCTTCATCACATATTCCGACCGACGCGCGACGACGCGATGATTGATAATTTTTTGCGTGGCCTCCATAGCTTCAGTTTCAGTTTCAATCAGGCTACCATAATAGTATGAAATAAGTTTCGGATAATTACCAATGTAAGCATCATTTGGACATTGTCGTTCGATATGCAAAATTTATTGCTTATTAATGAACTTATTGAACTAACGAACCTCTTAGAAATGAAAAAAGTCGTACACGCGATCCATAGACTAAAATAATGCATCTTAGACGCAATAAATTTATTTCAATTTGAGAAACGAAAATGGTTGAATTATGAACAAAGACCTCGTTAACTAATTAATTCCCGTTTAGTGTCAAAAAGTTAATGCGGACTGCCGATGAATATTTAGGTAAGAATTTCAATAGAACACTGCTGATTTATTAATATTTTTACGTAATTGCTTGGCGTCTGACATTTCGTAGTGTCAATTCATATAAAATACCTTCAGTGTTGCCAGCGTTTATCGATTTCTTATTTATTCCATGTCAATATCGGTTCAGCCGGTGAAAGCGTGCTCGGGACATCGATATAATATCATTGGAAGTTACGCCTATCGATCCGATATTGTAAAGTTATTTCACGTTGTTAGAGCTCCTGGGGTCCTAGCATGGTCGATCGATATAGGTTTTATCGAAAATGTCGGTAACTTGCCATCGCTATCGAACACGACTGCAGGCCGCTAACGAACAAATAACAGTTCACGCCAAATAAATGAGCTACCTTTAGTCGTTGTGGACTGTTGTTGGTTCGTTAGCGGCCTGCAGTTGTGCTCGGGAGCGATGACAAGTTACCGACATTTTCGATAAAATCTATATTGATCGACCATGCTAGGGGGCCTGATCACTACATTCCAGGCCCCCCTAGCATGGTCGATCGATATAGGTTTTATCGAAAATGTCGGTAACTTGCCATCGCTACCTAGCACGACTGCAGGCCGCTAACGAATAAACAACAGTTTACGTCAAATATATAAGGAATCCCTAGACATTGTGAACTATTGTTTGTTCGTTAGCGGCGTGCACTCGTGCTCGGGAGCGATGGCAAGTTACCGTCATTTTCGGTAAAACCTATATCGATCGACCATGCTAGGACCCCAGGACTAGGTATAAACTTTCGTTATTAATTAGGTACACAGAATATATGTATTGTATTAGATTGTTATTATTTATTGCTAGTTTTTAGTAAAGACCGATGATTCACTTATAGTTAAGTGAACAAAAAAAAAAGCGTATTTTTATTATTTCATAAAGTTTATTATGTATTTACTACGACCGGTCACGCCAAGTACTTACCAAGTACGTGCACGCCATTACAGCGGTTACTGATTACAATAGCGGTGTGGATGTGGGTAATAATTGTTAAGATCACGCTAATAATCTAGTTACCAATACAACACGAATCCCGTCCTTTGAGTCAAGGGCCATGACATTATTAAATTTACCAAACGACTTTTTTAAAAGTTAATTTTATTTGATACTAGCGATTACCATACATGGGTTGCAATGCCACTAAAAGAAAGCGTTTGTGTTTTAATTTGTAGTGCAAAAAATCAAATAAACTTTTGCAAAAAAGCACGAATCCTGCCTCGCACCTCTCATTTTCAACACCTTCCTAAAATAAACCACTTATTGCATCACTAAAAAAACCTAAAAACTTATATAAACATTTCAACACATGGTTACTACTGAAAAAAAGGGCATGCATCACCGAGTTACTTGTAATACCATTCCAATCTAATCTTCATTTTCTATTTACATATATGTATTATTTACATTTATAGAGATTTATTCTTTCCCATTTCCCATTAATACTGCTTATGTTTTACGCATGTTAAGTTTATTATTACCTCCTACGTTTATTTATTTTATTTTGTTGAAATGTTACTGTGTTTAGATTTAGATGTTGGCATTACTGTGTGTTTTTAAAGTTTTAATAAAATTCATTGATTTTATGAAACTATAAACGAGTATATACATTCCATGATAAACTTATAACAATTTCTTATAATCCTATTAAGATTTTTGGTTTTATGATACTATGTACAAATGTACATTCCATGATAACCTTATAAGAATTTTCAAGAATTCTTTTTATATTTTTGGTTTTATGACACTATGTACATTCCATGATAACCTTATTAGAATTTTCAAGAATTCTTTTTATATTTTTGGTTTTATGACACTACGTACATTCCATGATAACGTTATAAGAATTTTCAAGAATTCTTTTTATATTTTTGGTTTTATGACACTATGTACATTCCATGATAACCTTATAAGAATTTTCAAGAATTCTTTTTATATTTTTGGTTTTATGACACTATGTACATTCCATGATAACCTTATAAGAATTTTCAAGAATTCTTTTTATATTTTTGGTTTTATGACACTATGTACATTCCATGATAACCTTATTAGAATTTTCAAGAATTCTTTTTATATTTTTGGTTTTATGACACTACGTACATTCCATGATAACGTTATAAGAATTTTCAAGAATTCTTTTTATATTTTTGGTTTTATGACACTATGTACATTCCATGATAACCTTATAAGAATTTTCAAGAATTCTTTTTATATTTTTGGTTTTATGACACTATGTACATTCCATGATAACCTTATAAGAATTTTCAAGAATTCTTTTTATATTTTTGGTTTTATGACACTATGTACATTCCATGATAACGTTATAAGAATTTTCAAGAATTCTTTTTATATTTTTGGTTTTATGACACTATGTACATTCCACGATAACCTTATAAGAATTTTCAAGAATTCTTTTTATATTTTTGGTTTTATGACACTACGTAGGTACATCCCGTAATAATCTTTTAGCAATTACAAATTATTGTAAAATTTAAAAAAAAATTCTTAATACCAGAACTCGCTATGATATATGGAAACATTCGCGGGTGTGTGGATAACAACTCACCAAAGTTTCATCGCAAGGAAATAATTTCAAAAGGCTAGAGTTGCACCATTATAATATTTAATAAACCTTCGCGGGCAAATCAACAAAGTTTCACCGAAATCGGATGAATGGTTTAGGTACCGCGTAAGGGACAACAAAGAAACATTAATTTTTGAAGTGAAACTTCGTTAGCGCCGTTAGTGACTTGAAATTCGGGTGAAATTCAGTTCTACACAAATACTAGGTTTTAATATAATGCTGTAAATTCGCAACTCGGCGCGTACCTTCCGTAGCGTACTTGGCAAGGTGCCTGACAAGTCAGACATCAAGCGACCGGGGGTTCGAATCTTACGAAATCCAAAAAAAAACATTTTTGTTTTGTGAAATCAATATCCATCTTCAAACCACTTTAAAAAAAATAAGAAAAATAATAGATAGCGACATCTGGCGACTTTTTAGTTGCACTTCTACAGCGTGTGAATTATACACTCTGATTTTTTATTATTAGTAGTTGTGGGGTGTTTCCTGCAAATTCACTTGATTTTTCAACGCCCATTTATTTACCTGGCTTTGTTTAACCAATGTCTAACCTTCAGTTTTATAATTTTACAACTGTAAAATTATATTGTATTTTTAATTGTACTGTATTTTTAAATCAACTGTACATTCTTATCGATTTTCTCTACCTTGCTATGCCATCTTAGGTCTAACTATTTTTATCTTATAAACCTGACATAACGGTTATTTTTAAGTAGGTATCGTGAATAAATTCGGTATTGTATTAATAATTATACATCATACCTACCTACATCTAATGATTTACTTTAATTAAATTTACTTTACCTAATAATGACAATCTATAGTAGTGGAAGATACTCTCGCCCTGGTGTAAGGCTACCATGCAGACCAAATTAATGCTTGAAATGGCTTTAGCAGTGTTTAGTGACTAGATCTAAATAGTCAGGTTTACTTCCCGGCTTCATCTTCTCCATCTCCTTCCCCTCCCAACTTACCCTAAGCCTCACACCATCATTGGGGATGCCATAGTTTCACTGGCTCCAGACGGGAGCAGCTGTGATTCTTGTGAGGTATTCACATAAAAAAGTGGAAGATACTCTCAATATCGCCCACGTATAAGAACACCGTTCAAAATTGAGTCGAAACGTTGTTTGAAATGGGTTTAGCCGTGTTTGGTGACTATATCTCTATACTCCTACTTACAGCCTCAACCGCAACATACCTCAACTGGGGGTGCTACTGTCTCATTGGCTACAGTCGGTTGTGAGCAGTGGGACTCTTGTATTCACGTATAGTTATATAATATATATATTTTTTATTTTTTTAAATCCATTATTGAATGTTCCGCGTGGTTACAAAGAGCGTAGGGATCCATTACATCTCGGGAGGGACCTGCCATGGTTGGATCAAAACAGATGACCATGAATACAAGAAGACTGACATAAATAGGTACATAAGGTAATATTATTATGTATTTGAGTTGTCACGTAGACAATCAACCGCAGGTTATAATAGCTGCTTAAAGCTCCCTCCAGCGTCCTTGACCGAGGTCTGGTCGTGTCGTGAAAAGTATGAGAAACTAATGGAGGCGATAAATTAATGTGAGTCGAGGACTGCCAAGTCACCAGGCTACATACTCGTACAACAGACACTATAGCGTTACAGTTTACAAAGCGGGGCTGCGATTCTCCAATAACGATCAAGAGCTACTCGTTACGCACCATTTACGAATGAAAATTTATTTGTCGAATGACTTCGTCTAATGTTTTATTTTTACGAATTCTTCGATGATTATATCGGCAGCCCTTTGAGTATTGTCCATGTTTCTGATGTTTTTGACTTTTCTTTGGTGTGAATTTGAAATTAAATTAAATGAAAAACTATATGTCTACTTTCCGGCAAATTATTCTTGTTGAATTCAAGGCATCTGCTTCAGTTTGCTCTACATTATGTTTTGTAGCAAATATCGCCGATAATTCAGCCATTATAATGAACCTTTTAGAAAACTTTTTAAAAATATACGATCCCTGTCAGAGTACGCGTAGGATACGGTCGTACGTTAGGATACAATAATACTAGATTTTGACAGTTATGGCGAAGACAACTTGGTGTCGACTAGTTCGACCCACTCATCTAAGTATGTAACTTCGATGAGAGTCGAGAATAGCAAAGTGGAAAATAGCAATGTACATATGTACATTCGTCGGCGATTGCGAGCGGCCTGGACTGGAAAATTGAGTCCCAGGCTACAGGCACTAAAGCGATACTGATTACAGAGTAGAGCACAAACCCCGTGCTTGGTGGCTGTCCAACTGCCTCGTACACTCAACTGTCACCCAGTGGCCGCGGTGAGGCGGCGATGCAATGCGACTGGGACGTTACGGGTTACGGTTAATATCAAAACCAAACAATGGTAAAAAAACGTTTTATAATTCAAGGGCACATGTAAAAGTCGGTGAAGGATTGGATTGAATACTGATAATTTGTTTAAAATGTGGAGTCTAGTGTATTGTGTATGATCTTATCACTATAATATATTGTTTTTCTGTAGATTGAAAATTAATTTTTTTTAACGATTTTGATACCTATGTGAAGAAAATTAATCTTATTTACCCACATTACCATTGTAAACTGGGTAGATTTGATGATTTTATTAATTTCTTTAAAAAATATATCTGATTGTCTGTGTGGTCCTGTCCAAATATACAGAATGTCATCTACATATCTACGATAGAAGGCAACGTTTTTAAATGATTTTAATTTTTCGTTAGATTCTTCTACGTAATTCACGTATACGTCTAGACACCACATTTCACATAAATCAACAATTAGTATTCTACTCACTCGTTCGCTGACTTTTACATCTACCCTTGAATTATATAAATTATACCAATGATATAACCATAGCAAAGAATAATGGATATAATAGCGAAACCATTGACAAGTTCAGAGAAGAAAAAGGATAAAAAAAACTTACATTAGCAATCATTTAAAAAGGCCTTGAGAATAAAAATGAAAAAGATTCCTCAAAACAATGGACTAAAATTTCTAATATTGGTGAAATATCTCCAAAAATATCTAGATTAACTAGAACAGCATTATATAGGTACTGTAATTTCTTTAGTTAAAATCTTAATTAATAATAAAGGTAAGAGCGACTGGAAAACTCAGGCGTTTACCAAGTTAACTGCTCCTATTGCCCAATTAATAAAAATAACGAAAGACAAACAAGTAAAGACTAATAAGTTCCCATAGACAAAAAAACATAACAAAAAGGGGTGTTTAAGTAGTGAAAGGTATCACAAAAAATAATTGTATAAAAATTATTTTATATATTTGATGGTTTATTTATATATTAAAATCGTTTTTAAATTAACACAAAATAATCAAATAGTAAAAAATAACAAAAATAAAATATGAAAATAAATTCAAGAGATGGCTATTTAAAAAAAATATTTGGTTATAGATATTAATTTATTTATTTAATAAATAAACCATTGGTTTTTAAATATATTGATAATTTTTAATAAATAAGTGGATAATCATCATATGGAGACGGGCGACAACCGAAAACATAAATCGAACATTCAATAAACGTTTTTCATGTGCTGAAAGCTACAGGCTCGGCTATGAAACGATTTTTTGAATTTCCCACCTTCCACAGCATTGGTAATAAGGACCCTGACACTCGTTTTACAAAGACAGAGATGTTCTCCATATGTGCAGTAAAGGAGATATTAAAATTAAAAAGGCTAGAAGTATTAAAAAAATAACCCGCCAAACTAAAAAAATTGACCCTAACTTTGTAATAAATAAACAACTATGCTAAATCTCAGCTCTAATCATATGCTAAATCTTATCTCCTATGCCAATAATAATTTTAATACATGTAAGTCCATTATACGTCATATTTTTCCTAATCCAGTCTAAAAAACGTCTCCCTTTAAATTTTAACTAACAATAAAAAAAAATCCAGATTATCATAAAAATAATAACATTTTAATGAACAATAAGCACGACTACAATAATATGGGTTTTTAAAAACTCGTATTACTTATAAGTAAGGTACCCCAGACAACATTAAAGTAATTTACAAACTCGAGATAATTATGTCCACTGATAGTAGCCAAATAAAACCTCAAAGAGTCTTGCTTTAATATGTATGAATCGTTTTGAAAACGGTGCGTATATTATGTAAGAGAAAGGGAATTGTGCCGTAGTGTTATATGTAGAGTTATGCGGTGTGTATGTAGAGTTATTATTGCAAAAGCATGTACTTTCCCAGCCGCCGTCCAATAAGGTTAAGGTTGAAATCTAGTTCATACTTCGGCCGTCAACTAGTGGCGGTAGTCTGTGCATGCGCTAAAGGCCAGGGCAACGAGTAAGCTGATCACAGATACCGCACACAAAACCATATTCACAGACTTATGGATTTCTGAACGTTAGCATTGCGCCACGGGTGATGTAACGGCCCCGAGGGGAGCGGCTAACAAATTACTAACGAGAATAATCAATTTTTTAATTGAACAAGGGTCAGTGCGGTTTTTTATGCGACTTTTTCGATATGCAAATATAATTATCGAATAAATTTTATAAAAATCTATTACGGTTTATGTGGTTGTGAAATACTGTTTTAATATAGTAATAAACAGTATAACAATAACGCCCATAAATGACGTTGCTTACACGGTGATGCTTTAATGCGTGCTAAGGATGTAGTGTTACAGACATCCACTAACAATATTTTTCTTGTCGTTTTATTGTATTGTTTTAAAAGATAACGCTTTTCCCAACTCGAAATTAAAAACGGATCCTGATATTTCTTTAATTGACTTGACTTTTATTTTATTTAGAACCTGTTTACGCAGTGTTGAAAAAACACGACCGAAGAAACAGGTGATTGCACTAATTTCGTGATAATTTTAACAAATTTTCTTATTTTCGGACACATAGTTGGTGAAAAAATTTCTAAATAAATGAAGACAATATAAGCGAAACTCAATCGAAAATCTGGAAACAGAAAAATCAGAAAAACATATTGACACCTCTGGGACTCGAACCCAGGACCTCTTGCTTTCCGGGCAAACGCGCTAACCACTGCGCCACGGTGTCGATATGAAATTCGGTCATGTTTAACTGTACTTTAACTGTTCGACTAAGAACCACCTACATTATCTTCATTTTCTTTTTAACGCATATATTATTGGCAACTATCTTTATGTATGATTGCAAGATTCAGATTTTTCCAGATTTTCGATTGAGTTTCGCTTATATTGTCTTCATTTATTTCAATATTACAATTTGAGGTTTTTCTCATAAAGTTAAAATAAAAAATAAAATATTCATCCTAGACTTGCAGAAAAGTCAATAGATGTCGCATATTAAATAAAATGGATAAATATTTATCCAGACACTATCTAGAGAGCATTTAGTTCGGGTTTGAATCTTCCAATCATACATAAAGATAGTTGCCAATAATATATGCGTTAAAAAGAAAGTGAAGATAATGTAGGTGGTTCTTAGTCGAAGTATGGTACAGTTAAATATGACCGAATTTCATATCGACACCGTGGCGCAGTGGTTAGCGCGTTTGCCCGGAAAGCAAGAGGTCCTGGGTTCGAGTCCCAGAGGTGTCAATATGTTTTTCTGATTTTTCTGTTTCCAGATTTTTGATTGAGTTTCGCTTATATTGTCTTCATTTATTTAAATATTACAATTTGAAGTTTTATTCATAAAGTTAAAATAAAAAAAAAAAAAATAAATAAACAATTTCTTTTCACTTCTATAGGGTGGGCCATAAGCATTTGCATTTTTGAAATAATCACGAAAAAATACAGATTGTATTTAAATAAATGATTATTGATAAGAACAAAAATATGCTGGAAAATCATTTCGTAAAAATAATTTCACCCAAATGGCCGCCATCGGCTGGCATTGTTTAAATCAAATTAGATTTTCGAAAACTTTTCGACACAAATCTCGGGTTTTGTTGACCATTTCTTGATGAATATTCTCTTTTAATTGGAGTTTAGGTGGTTTATTTACGTACACTCAACTTGTTATATAAAATATTTACATATACAAATACATCCCACAAAAAAATCAGCTGCGGTTAGATCCGGGATGCGTGGAGGCCATGAAATATCTCCTCTGCGCGAGATCAGTTTGTTAGGGAAATTTTCTTTAAACAATTTATTTTGCTCCATGGCCGTCCTGCTTGTTTTTAAACCATAATTTAATTAAATTAACACTTGGGCACCCATTAATACTCTTTAATTGGTGATACGAACGAAATAGGCAGGGTGCATCATTTTTTTGTAAAACAGAATAGAATCATTGATGAACCGAAAAGAACAAAATCTTGGTTTTTGTAAAAATGTTTTACCCAGAAAGCACGTTGCTCTCCCGTAAAGCGATCCATTGTGACTAAATTTTCAAGAAGCGAGGAGCCCCGCTCTCCTCCTCCATTCGGAATCCCCGCTGGCACGATTACAAAAGTGCAAATGTTTATTGCCTACCCTATATTTTAGTCCGCAATGCTTTACCTTGATTTTTTACAACTTATTTTAGTAAGCGCTAAATTTTAATGCCGACTTAAAGTTAATACAGAAATCGTCGCAATAGACGAGTTGAAGGTCAGAAAAGCGAAATGCCTCTCCGCCCACGCCTTTCTTTGTCGCGCGTATGTTTTACGCATCTTTCTCTTTCGCTCACGGTTTTTTAAAGTCAGTAAAAGTGACTGTACCTGCGCGAGAATGGATCTATCAAGTTCGGGTGGGCATTCATTAATCGGCACTAATTACTGACATAAAGTCAAGTAATTCTAAATTACTTTATATAGCACGTTTACAACATTGGATTTTTGAAAGGGGGCGAGCGAACTTCAAAGAATACACGAGTTCTTAACACTACATTTTAATTATTAATTTTTAAATTTAGAAATTTTTATTTCCATTTTTATTCCTATTTTTCTTTAAAATATTTTTTTTCTCTTAGTTTTTCACTTAATTTAATTTATGTTTTAATTTACATATATGTTTTAATTTATATATTTGAATAGAACAAATGAGTTCTTAACACTTACAGCCTTACTAAAAAAAAAAACCACAGCACGCCCGATAACCCGTGTTATTGCAATAACATAAATAAACCCCGTGTACACTAAAACACGTTTTATTACCAATAACCTTTCCTACGTGGTCACGCTGTTAAAATGCGTTGAAATTCTGACAACGTTGTGTATGGTTTTAATTTACTAGCAAAAAATGTTGTTTTAATTCTTCTCCGCTAGGGGCATTATTGGCGCGCCTGCGCATTAGTTCCCAACGGCCCGCTATGAAAAAATAGCTTTGTGTGTTTTTCGCGGGAAGTCGAAAATTTGGTTAGTACCAAAATGTTGTGATTTTACTAAATAATTTCTATTGTAGTGACGAATTTACTCTCTTATTCACATAATTGATATATTTACTATGTTATTTGTGTGGTTTACATCAGTTTAATCAAGTTATTGTTCAAACGCCGTACTTTCAAAATTGAACTGTCAGAATATTGTTTTATAGGTTACTTAAATGATAAAATTAACATTTTAAGATCTTTTTTTTAAGAGAATTTCTTAAAAGTAATAATTTTTTATAATATTAATATCTAATACATGTGTTCGTAAACGTATCAAAGAAATTAAAGTCTTTAGAGATGCAAGAAATCTGTTTTAAATGTCAGTATTATTTCTAATTTATTTTTTTGGCAATAAAAAAAACTTTGAAATTTTTTATTATTTTTTTTGTTGTACGAACGACGAAAAAGTGAGGTGATATAATAATAATAATAATAATAAGCCTTTTTATTCTGGACTTTTGTTAGGTATGTATTAGACATGATCTTATTTGTTATAGTATATCCCGAAGCTCAGTTTGCCTCTTGGCATAGGCCTCCTCTAACATTTTCCATTGGGACCTGTCACGCGCTACTCTTCTCCATTGATATCCAGCAGTGAGTTTTAGGTCATCTTCCCATCTTATGTGTTGACGTCCTCTATTTCTCTTGCCATCTCTGGGATACCAGCCAGTGACATTTTTGCACCATTTCTCTTGTGGATCGCGTATCATGCGTCCTGTCCATCTCCACTTTTGTTGGTCTATTCGGGTAACTACATCGGCAACTTTATTTTTCTCCCTTATTGTGCTACCTCTCACTCTGTCCTGTTTCCTTGTTCCTGTCAAACTTCTCTCCATGGCTCTCTGGCAGCGTTCCAACTTTTCTCTGTGGCGTTTGGTGAGTGCCCAAGTTTCACATCCATAGGTGATCCAAAAGTGAGGTGATAGTTTCCTTCAAAATTTATTACATAAAAGGAATGTGTTTTTGAAATTTTGATTTTTTTTTCATTTCTCTACATTTTGGTCAAAAATGTGTTGGGAGGAAATTTTTTTCAATTTTTTTCCGAGTTTGAATCTTAAAATATGGTAGGTTTTGAAAACTAAAGTGTATTGAAAATATACAAATCTAAAAGGTAATTTTATCTAGTTTTCAAAAATTGTATTCGTTTTTACGACAGCTTCAAATATAAGAAATATAAAGAGCATTCAAAATACTTTGGAAAAATTCCAAATTTCGTTGAGACATCATTAATAAAACAGAGATAAACTACCCTCTCAGGCCGTGTAAACCAAGTGTATTTTTTTCCACGAACAATTTTTTAATTAGTAATGTTTTCACATCAGCGGCCGTTTGTCAATTGAATAAAATTTTCACTTGGTTTTTTAGTAAGGCTGTTAATCTTTATTATTAGTTTACGTATTTCAATATTTGAATTTTCCTTTTTATTTTTATTTTTCTTTAAAATGTGATGTTTTTTCTTTCTTTTTCACTTACTTTGTATTTCTAAATTTTTATTTAATATGTTTGATTATCTCTTTCAATGAAATAGTATTTTTTAATTCCTATTTAAAATATTAAATTATGTTTTCCACAACACGGGCATTAGCCTAGTGTGGTAGCCAAAAAAAAACAAAAATGTGTAAAATTTTATGAAATAAAAAATTCATTGAAGCACGCACTATAAAAAACATTTTAAAAATGTATAATGTAATATATCTATGTTTTTAGAATCAATTGACCACTTAAATATAGTTATTAGCAACGTTATAACTTTTTGCAAAAGTTAAATTGATTTAAATTGAGGTATGAAAATTAAACAATTAAGTTAAAGAAAAAAAAGAAATAATTATTGCGATGCATGTTTTTAATTGTTCATTAAAATATTTGATTTGATTACCTTCGAGCGACAAGAAATGCCTATTAAATTAATTGCGGGCACAGTGAGATCACGTTTACTTTCTGATATCGATCAATTTCACGACCGCCTTGCTATTATAATAATATTATGTATATATTGATTCCACAAATGCAACCATAAAATTTTGCATCAATTAATAAAAAATCTTTCTATTGTTTTAAACGACCTTCATTCGTACAAGATTGAAACAGGTGATAACTTTTACTGGTATTTACAAAACGGTTCTGTATCCTATTTTTGTTCAGCTTTGACCTTCAAAGCTCTATGGATAGAAATTTTATTGATTACACACCTTGTACAAAAAAATATATTACCTGATGCTAATGTGCCTACGTGGGATGTGGCACATATTTGTAAAGAATCGCAGCTTACTATGGGCCCAATTTACAACAGGAACGGTGGAATTGTCAACAGAGTATTAAAATACACACATATTATTAAACACGTTCACCACTGAACATGAAAACCCTAGAACATGTGATCTATATCCATTTTGATAAGAAAGAAAACTATTGTCACTAATTTTCATAAAATCTTTCGACTCCAAGGCATTGGAATTGTAAATCTGCTCCACAAAAAATTCATTTGACGAATTTCTGCAGAGGTAAATAAAATGTCTTACTTCAATAACTCGCACACAGGTACAACGCACTCAGGCACCTACCTAAATTTTTCTTCTTCATGTTCTCCATAAAATAGTTATGCACAGTGTTGCCAACCCGACTTAGATGGCGGTTAGATAAATTTGAAGAATAAATTAACCGGTTCCTTCGAATTTTCGTGTATCCTGGGGGAGAGTGGCGGCTAGCGAAATTCTGACATAATTTTTTTTTTCTTTTACATTGAATACCGCACAAGAATCTCAACTGCTCCCGTCTGGAGCCAGTGAGACTAGGGCATCCCCAATTGGGGTATGTTGTGAGGCTGAAGGTAGTGGGGAGGGGAAGGAGGTGGGGAAGAGGAAGGTTGGGAAGTACCTGGCTATTCAGATCTAGTCACAAAACACGGCTAAAGCCATTTTCAAGCAACGTTTCAATTCTGAATGGTGGTCTTACACCAGGGCGACACTAATAGTATCTTCCACTCTGGAACATGCCGCAAATATACTATATATTATTTTAAATAAATTCATTGTGAAATAACACAAATTAATCAAATAAAATTTATTTGCGCATGCCGGGTTCGAACCCGCGACCTCCGGATTGTGAGTCAAGAGTCTTACCCACTGCACTACGGAGGTCGTCAAATTAAAATTTTTGTAAATAAATAAATTTTCAATACGAAAATAACTGTTTCCCAAAGAAATAGCTGTTAAATTCGTCATTTCGTCAAAAAAGGGAACTAGATTATCTGAAATAACAACCGATGCTAAAAACCACTTTTTTTGGAGCTGACCGCTTCATTTTGGAGCTAACTCTAGCCCTAAAGGAGCCGAGTTGGCAACATTGGTATACACTTTCGATTATATTTTTTAGAAGGTCATAGTACTTCCGCTTTGCAATAAAAGCCGAATAGATGGAATATTTTTAACCATCCGAAAACCAAAAACTACTTTAAAAGGTAGATAATGAAATAAAGTTTATCAATATTATTATAAGAAATAAACGCATAATTTTAGAAATATTCAAATTTTTAAGGAAAAATAAAAATGTTTTAATAATGGCTCATCTTACATTTTTTCTAATTAAAATTACTGAAAACGAAAAAACTAAAACGCCCTTATTTTACTAGACAATTTTTTTATAATATACAAATGGTTTTTGTCGTTTCATGAAAAAATTATGAATAAAAATTTCTAAAAGTTTTATAATCCTCTCCTCTAATCCTCCCTATAAGGTCTCCATTTTATAAAATCCATACAAACAAAATTGAAGCAATTCAAAACAAATTCCTCAAATATCTTTGTTACAAGTCATATGAAAGATTTAATAATTATGCAGAGGCAGCTTCATACTTTAAAATTGATTCATTGAGTGTACGAAGGCATCATATGGATGCAATATTCCTGTATAAATTAGTTAACAATAATATTCAATGCCCAGAGTTGCTAAATAAAATTCAATTTAATGTACCTGCGCGTACAACACGCTCTTCTGTCCTATTCAGGGTTGATCAATGCAAGACAAACTGTAAGCAAAATTCTTGTCTGAACAGACTATGCAATAGTTACAATAGCATATTATCCAAGGTGGGCATTTTCAATTCTGAACTTTCCAAATATAAGGGGTACATAAAAGAGTATTTCTCTGATGTTTCATGAATATGTTGTGTCTATGTTTTTATCGTTTATACTTTAATTCTGTTATGATTTTATTTATATGTACAACCTGGCTTCTTATGGTTACCAATGTATTGATATTTTTATGTAAATTTTAGTTTTATATACTTGATATTTTGTTTTATAAAATTTTTGATCTCATACTCCTTTATTATAAATTTTATTATTTAAAATTTGTTATTATGCTGTTTAATCAGAGGTAAAGTCACATGGAGGAAATCCATAATTGGTTTTATTTTGGCTACACAAACATGTACAAACTGGAAAAATGTAAACTGTTGATTTCCCGAAAATAAATAAATAAATAAATAATTTTTTCTCATATTGTCAACTCTTAAATTTTAATATAAATCATTGTGTTTTCTCTTTCTAACACCGTTTAGATCACATTTCTAAACATTTTTATTTTTGTTTTCTACGAGACCGGCATGAGTTGTTCCGAAAGCCGAACAAATTATAGCCTGAGTGGTTATGGAAAAGGTTGCAAATTTCAGATACCTACATGTCACAAAACTGCTCAGAAAAAGGTCTTGTATTTACATAAAGGCGGCTTTACTATTTTGTGACATGTCAAACTGTCTGTATGTGATTTTGAAAATGTCGATGGTCAATGAAGAATTGTTAAACAGTTGAATCGCTCTAATGATTGGCGCATTCTGATAGGCCGAAATCTTCGCTGTCGAAGCATAAAAAAGTGCACGGAATCTCCCACGAGTATATTCTTGTTAGTATATCATACTAAATGTTATTTTATATCATTGAATTTTTTACTGTTTCAAGTTTAGGTGTGTTACAAAAATTGAACTTTGATGTCCACCTAATGTGAAAAAAATTTTCCTCTTGTGATCGCAAACAAAAATCCATTTTCACCTGCGTCGTTAATAATAATTGTTCATTCAATTTACTGCATGTTGCGATACGACTATTTTTTTCACCAAAATTCTTGGGAATTTTACTGAAATGGGGTATTAGGTACAGGAAAAACTTGAAACCAAACAATTCTCAGAAAATAATTAATTATTTTTATTAACGCTCTCCTTAGGGGCTTTTACATAATATAAACAGTAAAAAGTATTTAGTAATAGTAAAAAGTATTTATTAGCAGCATTTGTTATACATAACTGAACGGCCTCAGTAACAACATTTTGTATTTGTTTAGTGGTAAAATTAATATTTCCACTTTAATTATTTCCCTCCATTACAATTTTTTTTAGATGATGACTTCTTTACCACCGTTGTGATTTGAAACTCGATGAAACGATAAATAGCGACATTAAAAAGTTACAAACGGATACATCTGTAGGATTTAGCATGCGAGAGAATGAGATAGACTAATCGATAGCCTACCGGTAGCCTCCCCACTCTTGTCTACTTTAGTTTTGTGATTTTTTATTTCTACCGCGTGTACGTGAACGGCACACTTTGTTTTTTTTTTAAACATGCCTATTTATATTAAACCCCAATTCGTGTAGTTCGTTGATCAAACGAATAGATTTATCTCAAAAAAGCTTCTAAAATTTTTCTTTGAATACCGCAACTGCTCTCAACTACCTGGAGCAAGTGGGACTATGTTATCCTCAATTGGAGAGAATGGTTGTTAAATACCTAGCTAACCAGATCTGGACACCAAACACGGCTAAAGCATTTCAAAGTATCGTTGCGATTCTGATTGGTGGTCTTTCACCAGGGCAAGGTATGTTACACTGATACCGAAAACTTCCACTATTATGGGTGTCGTGTCAAACCACGCTGGACTCTAGTGGTTTGGTCTGTTTTTTCAGTATATCTGTCATCCGCTGACGTAGCGCAAACCACGAGAGTATAGAGCAAGTCTCCCTGCCCCATAATGAACTTAAAAACTGTGCTATCATGGAAAGCATTAATTTCATGTTCCCATTACGACAGTTATATATTTAAAAAAAATAAAAAGAAAATACTTTGTTTTATCATCAGGACTGAATATAAAAAATACATTTCAAAGTATTTTTATATTATTTTTTATAGTTTTTTTTTATTCAGTCCTGATGATGGTACGGAGGTACCGAAATCGGTAGACGGAAAGAAAAAAAATAACAATAAAGTGACGTAAAACAAAGTATTTTCTTTTTATTTATTTAAAATGTCAAGTCACAATGTGTTTGCTTCTTTTGAAAAATTAAGTTATATATATTTTTTATTTTTTTTTCATGTTCTCCGTAAAACATATACACCAATATATCATGGAGAAGTTTACGAACGTGTAATAAAACGTGTCAAAAGATAGTTGCTGAACTGTATGTAAGTGGCATTGAACATGTCGATGATCAATGCAGCATCTTTATGCAGTAGAGTCGTTCTGTTTATTGGCGACTTCTAATAGGCAAGAAGTTCTCGCTTTCGGAGCATAAAAAAGTGCACGGGATCTCCCACGAGTAGGTAGATATACCTGTTAGGGATATATAAGTAACTACATCGCTTTGTATAGGCGGATTTGGTATAGTAGGTACCAAAGATTAGCTTAAAAAAATCTCTCTCAAAAATGTTTACCTAAAAATCTCTGACCTCAAGTACCTACTATTTTATCTCGCAATTTGCAGGACTAACTTGCCAACGGTCAATGATCAAGCTCGTTGCGGTTGGGAGGGCAATGTTGTCGTTGTGACAGAATCAATTCGGAAGCCGTCGTGATATTGAGCTTCAATGAAGTAGCTATTAAACAGAAAGCTTGTTGTTGAGGGCAAGTAGGAGTAGGAGGTATTTGCGTATTATTTTATTTTATACTTCTGTTTTCAAGGGACGTACTTGGCTTAATTTAACTAGTGATTCCTGTCATTATTTCAAATAAGAAAAATAGATGAAATTTTGGTCTACGATGAGTTTTTGATGTGATTTTTTCAAGTTTTCAACTGTCGGCATATTTACCTGCCGACATCTTAATGTTTTTAGTTGAAAAACCAATAATCAAAAATGTCACCGGAGAACAAAATTAAATTTACATTTTGTACACCAAATTATGTCAGGATTACTTCCTGACATAATTACGTACGTCAAGAACGTCCATTAATTTATATAATATAATGTTGCGATATTTAGTAAAAATTAATTAAATTTACATTAAAAAGTGCCTTTCTAAGGATATTGAGAAATAAAATCTACTTAACCCAACTAACTTACGTTTTATTGAATGATTCTTTTTGTTTACATACACACACATTTATTGGTACATTTTCTGATTTGTGATGATTATTTCTGAATTAGCTCGCTTATGGTAAATGTGATTTATACATATTGCAAATCATTTCATGGCCGCAACCATAATGCTATCAATAATTTATAACATTTTCCTATAATGCTAGTAAGAGTGTTAATTAAGGCTAATCTGACCGATTTGCCCCTTACATGGTGAATATGACTAAGTACCTTCCATTGGCGGTTAGTGAAATTATTCCGATGTTCGTGATTTTTCCGAAGAAACTTTTTACGTGAAAAAAACTTATTTAAAGAAAAAAATTAGAGTGTGTAATTCTCACGTGTTTGAAGATTGGATATTGATTTACAAAAACAAAAACGTTTATTTTTTTTGAATTTCGTAGAATTCGAAACCCCGTCCGATGAATTTCTCTGGCTGCTGAGCTATGGGATGCGCTCGGCGAGGCGCAAATTTACGCATTATATTCCGACGACCCGTAAAAAAACAAAGCGGCCAAAGAGCGCAGACCTATCGTCGTTTCCGTTTTATATCTCAACCAATAGGAACCTTTAGGGCAGTTTGGTGCTTCGCAGGTGCCGGAGTGCGTCATTGCCGTTTCTCCAGAATTTCAAATCACTCTAACGGGGCTAAGGAAGTTTCTCTTCAAATACTTCTGTACGTCAAAACTTTTCTAAGAATTAGACTAATAATGGCTTTATTTTCTGATTGCGGGACACTTTTTTAAGGAATCTTTTTAGTTAGTACTGACCTATAAGTTTACTAACATTATTCATTTTATTTCTTCGGTAAATTATCCAAAAGCTGAAAATATTTTGCACCACACCACTGTTATCTTCTGTTCACGTATATACGCGGGTTGCAAAGTGTCACATGAACTTAATCTCACATTCTCTTAACTTGAGACCTTCAATTTACCTACCCACGTACCCATACAATGGATTACCTGCGATATTTCCCATATTTATCCACTAACTATACTAGTAAAACTTGTTAGAAGATGGACTTTTTTGTATTTATAAACGTAGGTCAAATAGTGAGAGATCCCACCATCACAGTGATCGTGGTTTGGACATACCTATGGCATTAATTATTGGCACCAATTCTCGCAATGACCGAGCAACAGCAACAGTGCACTCCGCACGTCAGTTGAATTTAAAATTCTAATATGATTTTTTTCTAAGTGATGCCTCAACAATAGGTATGCGAGAAAAAGAGGTTATCATAGCAACGGATTAGGTACTCGCAATTCCACTGATCTAGCGAAATCGGATTTGTCGAGTTAAATTCTTTTCCAGCGCAGAACAGCTTTTTTGGCCATTTTTTTAAAGTGGATTTACTTATGCTATTTAATAATACGTAATAGCGATGGCTATAGGTCGGTATACTTTTATATTTGATGGAAAGATAAATGTCTGTTAAAAAAACCAGAATTATAATATAAGCACTTCGGTAATTCTTGCATGGTAAAATACCGGTTTTAAAAATTCGATTAATCCAAAAATATCGAAGAGTTATTTAAGTGGTGGCTGCCAACCATACATTTGAACTGGATTTGAGGATCAGAAAAAGACATCCATGGAAAAAAATATTGAAAACTAGTTACCTACTTCACCAACCAGAGTAACATCATTGTTAAAACTTGAAAATTAATTTTACTTGTACTCTGTAATATGGTAAGACCATGCCTGTGTTCTGTTCCTTTTTGGGGCACCCTGGGATTAACATTTAAGTACTTAGTCACTTCTTAATAAATAAATAATTTTTTTAAATCTAGTGCAGTTCACACGCAGTAGAAGTGAAACCTTCACTCACACAATCCCAACCAATAGATGACTGGAAAAATGAGCTCATAATCAAAGCGGCCAACGCGCGTAGTTTCATTCTTTTTAATTTTTCTCGCAGGCTAAATTATATAGATGTATGTGTTTGTCTCTTTTAGTGTCATTTCCGTTTCATCGAGTACAAATCACAAGGGTGCTAAAGAAGTTTCACTTCAAATGTTTAGTAGTGTGTGTTACTGATCCCTGAAATCCTATTAAAATACACGTGACAAAATTTGTATAACTTTAAATAAATAATGAGAAATTGAACTTTAATATATTTTGGAGTTCTTGATTAGGTACTCTTGAAACCTTCAAGGCCAATATAGAAATGTCAACAGACCTGGAGATATCATTTAGCCTCATACCTCTGGTCATGCTACGCTGGGCCGGAACGTCCGTTCTGGCGTGTGGAATACAGAGCAAGTCGTGGTGTTTTGTTTTTAATTATGTAAGAATTTTATTGAACGTAATTTATTTATTTATTTATTAACGCCCTTTTTCGGGGCTTTTACATATGAATAGTAAGAAATATACAGTATTTATTGTACATAACTGAACTGCCTTCGTAACAATATTTTATATTTGTTTAAAGATAAATTGAAGATGTCCACTGACTTGGTATAATTGTTTCCCTCCATTAGTATTCTGGGTAAAGAGGAATACATATGGTAGTTAGTTCCAGAATTACTGCACTGAAATAAATCCTGACTTCTAGTATTACGTAGTGGAATCCGGAAGCTTAATGAAGGAAGTTTGAACAAACTAGAAGTTATACAAAACAAAGCTATGAGATGTATACTGGGGAAAGGCAAATACGCAAGGATTAATCAAATGAGAGAGGAGCTAAATTGGATTCCAATAAAAAAGAGACTACTATTTAACGTGTTCATTTTTGTGCATAAAATTATGAAAAACCAAATGCCAAAATACTTTAAGGATGAAATTGTTTTTAATAGAGACATTCATAATTACGAAACAAGAAATATAAACAGAGTTCGATTGCCAGAAATGAAGAAATCAAAATCACAGAACTGCCTAATGTACATAGGACTAAAGATGTATGATGAAATGCCTGAAAGTATGAAGAATGAAGAAAGAATGAATGTATTTAAAAAGAAATGTTATGCTTACTGTAAAAATATTTAAATTTATCAAATGAAATGTTACATTGTGCTTATTAGTTTATATTCATGTAGTATAAACTAACTCAATAATAAAAACATAATAAAAACATAAAATGTACTCCTAAATGGCAATGACAATGAATAATAGTGTCTAGGGTATTTTCATTAATTAAGACATTAGCATTAAATAGGTAATGAGCACAAGATTGTAGGTAATGTTGATAAAATACAGAGTTATCTAATTAAATTATACAAGCAATTTGCACGTAATACTATGGGGCACACACATCACATGAATATTTACGAATTAGCCGTTTAAAAAAATCTACATTAGCATTTTTGTATTCGATTTTTACCTACCTCAGAATTATTATTCATTCGATTTAGTTTGTGGTCGCAGTCTTGAATTTATTCTGCTCACTACTTCTGTGGGTGATTTTTTTTTTAAATGTTGTTAGTTAGTAGTAGTAGTTAGTTATTGCTTGAAGTTATTAAATTATTTAATAATTTTATTGATAAAACCTAAGGTCGGATTGTTTCATAAAATTTGAACAATTCATAAAATTTCCAATTCAAGTTCTATTCAAGTTATATTATCATTTAAGTTATGCGAAATAACTGGCCAATAATGATACAATACCAGAACTTGTATGGAACCTTAACTGAAGATGGCTGAGTGAAACAACTGGCTCCAAGCAAAATTTCTGTTTTATAAAATTTTGGAATTGGTCGGTTTATTTCGTAGAATTTGAACAATTCATCAAGTTTCAAACTTAAAATTGAATCGCCCTGTGAAAGTTCTATTCAAGTTCTATTTTCATTTCAGGTATGCGAAACAACTAGCCAATAATGTTACAATAACAGAACTTGAATATAGAACTTGATTTATTAATTTGACTGATGATTTGCTAAAATTTTGTGAAACAACTGACTCTCAGTAAAATTTCTCAAAATCGAGATCTTGTATTCCCCATATTTCTCCTCCAAAACTGAAACGGTTTTGAAGATATTTTAACCAACAGAATTAGAAGAAAATGATGTCTAAACGTTTTGTTTTTTTTTTTCAAAAATGCATTGCCTAGTTCGTAAACTGAACGAGTGTTGATTGCGTTTAAACTGGGAAATTTTAACGATTTTTGGAGAGTCCTGACTCCTACAAGAAGTAACATATTAAAAAAAACAAAACTTACAAAAGCATAATGGTCATTATCTATATTATATTAAAAAATATTTGCACTGGTGGTGGTGTTGAAGGCCAGAGAGGAAATTGGGGAATACGTTGGTATGAACCAAACGTCGTTCGCTTATGCTTTTTCAATCCCTCAGCATTATAAGCTTGGAGTAGAATTCTCGTATGATAATGAAATAGAAAAATATATAATAATGTATAATTTAAACTACAAACAGTTATTTTTTATCAAGGCTTCCAATTAGTGGAAGAAAATAAAAGATAAGAAATGGGTTTAGTTAAAAATATGGAAGACAAAGTAATAAACCGACAAACCGTAAATCAGCAGATTCAATTAATTATCTCATAAAACAGCATTTCAGGTTAGCCAACTTTTTTGAGTTGATGAGCTAAGTTGGAAAAAAATGATAAAACTTTATGTTCATTTTGTGCCTTGAATGTTCAATATTTAATGACTAGTACAAACTACTTACAACCCGTTAGCGTTCAGTGTTGGAGGATTGTTGATTTTGCTGAAAAAAAAATACTGTTATCAGGTGTTTAGGTTTAGAGTAGCTGCAGCAACCAGAAGAAACTCATAAACAATAACAAAAAATTGACAACAAAGCACGTAGACACTTTTTTGTAAGAACGCCACAACGCAAAAGTCACAAATCTTCAAAATTTAGTGCCAAATACATTTTTTAATTTGAGATTTTCAAGTGTTTCTGCTAAGCACGCACGTAAAAAATCTACGATAAAATGAAAATGTTCTGCTAAAAATTTGTTCCATTTTAAAATATCGACTTTAAAAATTCAAATTAATATATAACTTTGTATTAACCACTTAATTATTTAGAAAAACCGACATATTTCGTCAGCAAAGCTGACTTCTTCAGGGTTTTGACAGAACTAATTTAAAAAATAGACATACATAGGTAATAGAGAAAAATAATAGACATAAACAATAATAAAATTTTAAAGAAAATAATGTGTAAGAGACAAGGGGCAATATAGAACAATTAAAAATTTAAAAGGGTAGTAGATTTAATAATTGGTCATTCAAAAACAATATTTGATTATTAATAATATTTAAATTTGCATTAACACTCTTTCTAATCTCTAAAATTTCTAATTTATCCAACTGAATGCCATTGACATTACAATGTATTAATTCTATTCCACTGTTAAAATTAAAGGAAACTAGTCATACCTCTAAAATTTCTAATTTATCCAACTGAATGCCATTGACATTACAATGTATTAATTCTATTCCACTGTTAAAATTAAAGGAAACTAGTCATACCTTTAATTTTAACAGTGGAATAGAATTAATACATTGTAATGTCAATGGCATTCAGTTGGATAAATTAGAAATTTGAGAGATTAGAAAGAGTGTTAATGCAATTTTAAATATTATTAATAATCAAATATTGTTTTTAAATGACCCATTATTAAATCTACTACCCTTTTAAATTTTTAATTGTTCTATATTGCCCCTTGTCTCTTACACATTATTTTCTTTAAAATTTTATTATTGTTTATGTCTATTATTTTTCTCTATTACCTATGTATGTCTATTTTTTAAATTAGTTCTGTCAAAACCCTGAAGAAGTCAGCTTTGCTGACGAAATATGTCGGTTTTTGTAAATAATTAAGTGGTTAATACAAAGTTATCGATTAATTTGAATTTAAAATGTTACCACAAAATAAATTTGCACTATTAGAAGAAGTGACTTTAAAAATGTTTTGTCAACACTTTTAAACCACTTTTTTCTCCGATATAAGAGGTCATCAACTGTCTCTACCAATCCACGCTTTTGTCATTTGATTAAATTATAAATACAACCTTAATGAATGAGATTCCGCGGAATCTTATTAATATGCATGGTATTTGTATTGCGATTGAATTCAATTCCAGTCTATTGCTCTTACGCTAGTTCAACTAGTATTTGGCATTAAATATGGAAACTGCATTTTCATTGCTGCTCCTTATCAATTATTAATTCCGAGTGAATTATTGAAATTAGAATATTCAATCACGCTCGTTACGCACTAAATCGAATTCCTTGAATGGTGGTTAATGGAGTACGTGAAAACAAAGTATTGGAAATTCATCTGCTATAAAATAATTCCCGTTAAGAGCGTTTAACCAGCCAGCGGACGAAAATCCACATTTCGTCGAAAGTTGTTCTTATGATCGTGCAGGGCGGTTACAACGAGAAAAATTAATTACTCTCCGTACCAACTTTTTAAAATTATAACTCAATATCGAATTTATTTCAATTCAAATTAGCTTTAATTTATACCTTCATCCAAAAATTCTGAAAGGCGTGATGATAAAACTATTAAAATAATGTACTTTTTGTAGTTATTTTTTGATTATAAGTATTTATCGTTTTTCAATAATGTCTAAATTTAATAAGAATGTTAAAAAAATCTGAAATATATTAGTTTTTAAGTGCGCAAATAAATACACAAATGGACCAATTTTCGTCAAGAAACACATGTACGTACATATTTTTTAATGATTTTATTGAAACTAAAATTAAAAATCTAAAACATGCGTTTGCTAGATAATGTATTTATTTATTTTACTGCATGATTATATTATTTGAAATGGGTGTGGTACAAAATACAAAATCTTTTTTGAAAATTTAACAAATCTGCCAACGACCTATGGAATAACCTTATTATACTAAAAATTTAAATTTTTTCTCAAAATTTATTACATGCGAATGCTAGATAAAAGAACAATCTTTCGAAATCCATTTATAATTTTTTGTGCAAAAGAGTCAATACGTCTAAAATCTGATTTGAAAATGACATATTTCTGGTTTTCTCTGGTAATGCCCTCTTAACCAGTGGAGCGTTATTTGCCACAATATGGCACTATTTAAATACCTCAGATTGCTTTGCTGCCAATTTTGGCAATTTTTGTCTTATTTGTAAGTAACTAAGTTGAAGTTTACGATTTTATAATATTTTTTTTATAAATCCTACGAATATGTAATAATCAACAAGAGATAGGTGAATTCATTGGCTATATATGTTTTATGTTTCCATTTTAAAATTCGGAGGTAAGATTTTTTTTATGTGGGCGGAAGATGTTCAAAATGATTACCAAAAAATCTCGAGCAATCGGAGGTTTTAAATTGCGCTATCGCTCCAGTGGTTAAAATTAGATACCAATTACAACAGTATCTCCTCATTACCGTTCATAAAAACACTTCCCCACCGTTAAACAGTGTTTTAATCACACATGAGCCACGTCAAGATTCAGAATAATAGATGAGTATTATGAGACGATGTATGAATGCAAATGATGCAAAGAGTGTGTGCCAATACCGAGTTGTTTGGCGGTCCATTATATCTGCTTAACTTGCGGGAAACGGCGTGATGGTTAGGTAGTTAGTTATTTAATTGCACATGGAATAAATACTATAGAAGCTCCGACTCGATTTGATACTAATAAAAATAAAACTTTAACTGTATATTTTAAATCCAGCAATATCTAGCTGGGTTCCCACGCATACTCATTTGTGATTATTTTTACCGACAGTATTGTGGGTGACAGCTATTTCTGTCTTCTTGTAATATCTTCTTAAATTCTGTTTTTGTTCATAATATGGAAAATTAAGTATCACTTTGGTATAATTCAAAAAAATTACCACTTTTCCGAGTTATCTTTTGTCAGTTTTAGTTAAATAATTGACATGTTGTAAACCGTACATTAATTTTATGTCAAATTGCGAGGTTATACAAATGACAGAGAATATTGAAATTGAATTTGAATATTTAATTTTTATAATTATTTGAATAAAGTGATGTTTTTATAACACAAATTCCTAAAGCATGTGCTGGTAAGTATGTATCCAAGAAATAAACATTTTGGCACTTACTCATCATGAAACCGTACCACGGCTCTGTAGCGTCGCGGTAGCTACACAGTGGAGGGGGCCTACACTGCTCAGGGTAAAAATCTTTACCCATCATCATAATGTTTTTCGACAGCTGTTATGATTTTTTTACGGTAGCAACACTGTTCCAAAGCTGAAAAACGCGGTCAATTTAGCATATCGCGGCGTGTTGCTAACTTCACGTTTATTCATACGTCAACAGTCAACATCAGTCAATACAACATATTATTCGAGGAGCTTTAGCGAGATTGATCTGTGTTTGTTTACCGTTTCTAACGCAATTATAAACACTATCTCACCTCGTTTCTACCCCAGTATCGTATGGCTCAAAGAACTTGGATATCGGTAGATACTTTGCCACCCCGTTTATTATTCACATCCAAATACGGTCGTACCAAATCAATCAAACGTCTCATGCTGACTTTGGTAAATCTATATTTAGACCTAAAATCTCCTTCCGTAAATGCCGAATGGATCGTATCTTTTTTTTAACCTTTTCCATAGTCGTGATGCACGAATGCCGCGAATACGGTCAATATTTGCCAAAGCTCCGTTCAAAACGTCAAGATTCTCATAAAAGTTCGCCATTTCGTCAGTTACAACTTACAACCCTGGTGATCGGGTGGTTTAAATTCTGTACATCTCCCGTACAGCGACGCGGTAAGAACACGCGCATGCGCGCGATTAACCCACCATGTTGAGTAACAATTTCACCTAACCCGGTCTTACTCCGAGATTGTATCTTATTTTGCGATGATGAGTAAGACGTTTAAGATTATACAAGCAATGCGTTCATAATTTAAGTTTTTTGTTGTAGTTTTTCTGGAAATTAAAAGAAACTTAATAAAAAAATACATTTTTTTAATTGCATGAACAAGGTAAAAAATGAAGGGATGTTTTCTTCAAAATTCCTTAAATAAAAGGACTGTTTATTGAATTTTTAATTCTCTGAAATTTTTCGATGTTTTGATAAAAATGTTTGTGCAAAGCTTTTTTCAATTTTTTCATATTCGAAAGTAAAATTTTGCGATTTATAATTAATATTAACGAATATTTCAAATACAAAAAATTTATTGTCAATTTTATCTAGTTTCTAAAATGGTATTTGTTTTTACTATATCTTCAAAATACTATATTTATAAAATACCTTGGAAATATTCCGAAATTCCTTGGGAAATTGTTATTATTTAACACCTCTCTGACTGTGCAAAGTATTTATCTTTCCGTGAAATACGAAGACTCGTAAAATAAGGTCTCCAAGGTGCTGAGATCGCGAGGAACGATTTTACGCGCAATCCGGCAACACATGCCAACCAGCTGCACTCTTTGTGACGCTTAGTCTCGGCATGGCATCCTTCGCGATGGATCTTCCGCTCGCCGCACTCTGTGAAGAACGCTCTGTAATTCGTTTTTTCGGAGCTCTGTGACATGATCATAGCAGTAAGACCACTATTGACAAGATTTTGACAGAAAATTTGGGATACCACAAGGACTGCGCAAGGTGGGGTCCCAAAAATGCTCACCAACGATCACAAACAACAACGGGTTGAAGGAGTCCGAATTCTTTGAGTGCTACGACATCGATTGCGAGGAATTCTTGGACTCAATTGTGACTGGGGACGAGACCTTCTAAGCCAATCATTTGCGCTCATATACTGTTTTGCGTACATTCAGCCGAGAATGAATGTCTACCAGGGTTTTTGTTCTTTGCTCACAAAATACGAATTACAGAGCGTTATTTACACCTGGCGGGTGCTGCGAATGGAAACCGCATCACGAACGGCTGCCACGCCGAGTCTAAATTTGATTATCAGTTAAAGAATTTAGAAGTTGGAAAAGGTTTGATCAATTCAGCAGAAGTAATGAGAACTTGAGCTAATTTTGGGCATACATACACACTCACAACACATTTAAATCGGTTTATCATTGAGATTACATTGAACATAAAATTTATTTATATACTTAGTTTTTGACAGAGAAGAGTCGCAATGTTTAAGTAACTCAAGTTTAACTGTAGCGTGACAACTTAAGGGGCGTAATGAAGTTTTTGAGATTGGTGAGGCGAAGGTTAAATACTTAACTCGGCTTAGCAGGGATTTCACGAGGAGAAGCCTCTCGATTAAACTGGAGATGTTTGCGATTTAATTTTAGCTTATGTAACATTCGGTGGTGTTGCATGTTGCGAAGATTTGAAAGTGGACATGGTTGGATGGGCGCTGCCTGCACAATTGAGAGATCGAAAAGATGCGATACTGTAATTTTGTATGTATGCAGATAACCACCTATTGTATGCGTATATACAAACAGTGCTAAATCCAACATAGCCACCAGTGCCGTTGCATCAAATCATCAAATCTCTAGATATATCAATTCCGTTAGTTGGTTACAGTTAAACACAGTTACAGACTACAGTTAAATTTAGGACGCTTTAATTTTTTTTGTACCGTTTGCAAAATAGGCAGACATTTTGATTTGGAAAATGTAGTATTAAATCTCTATTTGCAACGGTTTAGTTTCCACAGTAAGCATCGATAGATAATGTGTTGCATATGACTTAATTTCGGGATGTGATTCTACATGATGGCAGAAGTAAAAAAATAAATTACAATTTTCGAAATTCTAACTTTTTTCCCATGCAAGAATATTTTTCTCCACCCCGACAGTCCTGGGTTTGTGTCTTAGATGTGACCGTATATTTTTCTGATTTTTCTGTTTTCAGATTTTTGATTGGGTTTCGCTAATATTGTCTTCATCTAATTAAAATATTACAATTTGAGGTTTTACTCGTTCATTTAAAAAGCAAAAAAATAAATATTTTTTTCCAAGCAAACAATTTACCCAAAAACTACCTTAAAAAACTAACTTAAAACGAGGAAATTTCCAAAAAAGTTATTAACCTTTTTACTTGTAGAATCACCTCCCGAAGTTTGTGCACTGTACCTCCGGACACCCTGTATACTGCAATAAATATTTCAACAGTAAAATGTGTTGAGAGTTAAATCAGTATTTAATATAAATAATTTCTGACTTATGGCAAAGGGACTCAAACTAATCGGTGTACTAAAAAAAAATCGAGTACATTTTACAGGCGGTAGAAGCGAAACTTTACCAAAACAATCTCCACCAATACTTGAAATGTGAGGTCATAATCAAAGCGACCGATGAGCGCCGACATATATTTTTTTATTTATTTTTATTTATTAGCCAATACATATAATATATATTTAACCAACATATATAATATTAGTGGTAATAATACCTCCCTAATTGAGAAGTTCTCGTGTTTAGAGAGGGAGAGGAGCTCCTATCTCAACCAATTGGAACCTTTAAAAGTGACATCATAATCAAAGCGGTCAATGAGCGCAGTTGATGCGTTGCAGGTGCAGTAATCGTCATTTCCGTTTCATCCTAAATCCAAATATATCCGGGTCTATAGAATTTTCACTTCAAAAATACTTAAAAATAGGAAAGTATTTAAATAGGACACGTACTTACCATTATAGAACACACCTAAACATGCAAATAGAACCAACTGCAGCCAGTTAAGGCAGAATAATGCATTGCACAGGGTTGTTATTACATTTCCCTTATGCAATTCCTAGCTAGGGTCATGTTCTATTTAAATATTTTCCATTAAAATATGATAAACTAAAATATAATAACTAAATAGATTACGTAAATTCGTGTTTGGAAACTTAGAAACCTTAGAAAATTATGAGACGTAGTTAGACCCCTATCCAAATGAAGTGACGACCATAATGCTCTCTCGTATTTACGACCAACTGTCAGATACAAACAAAATAGAGAGTGAAAATGATGATAGAACCTTGTCAAATGAATTATTATTGAAACTTCTTGATGTTAGAACTTTGTCATACATATATCTACGAAAATACAACACAGATGGTTACGAAAATTAATTTGTGTATAGAAATGAGCAAAAGAAATGCTTTGTCATTCAAAGCTCATTTTTGAAAAAAATGTCAGTTAGAACCCTATCCAAATTAAGTGACGAATTGTATAACGTTTTTAGATATTTTTTTTAAACTATTAAAAAAGGGTCGTGGAACTTTTTGTATAGTTTTAGTTAAAGTAAGCGATATTTTTTAAACTATATTTTCTTCCTAAGTTTTTATTAAATTGAATTTGTATTGATTCAGACGCCTTTTAAATTCTTATTATTACTTTGGAGTGCTGGAAACGTAAACTACCGATTACGCCTTTGTAAGGGTGAGAATGTAAACGGTTTGCGTAATGCAAAGACAAGCCATTCGGTTTCGGGACAACACTGACTTTAGGGCAGCTGTGATGATAGCAAGATTGCTCCGAAAGTGGTTGGTATGTTTTTATAAATGAAGCGATTTACATGGACTTCCATGGAACCCTCATGCCAGGGACATCTATTCAGTTTCCAGTATCCCTCCAACTACAAGCCTTCCTAAACATGAAATAACAAGCACCATCCCGCAAATTATTCAACCATTAAAACACTAAGAACAAGCCGTTTTACAATCATTCAAAAATACTTAAATAACGATAAAATCTTCCTCAAACACAAACTACAAAATATGGGATAAAATCTCTGAACTACATTGCCTTTACACTCTAATATAATTTGTTTCCAGATATCTATGTACGAAAACGTAAAGCATTTGGTGATTTGGACTTCGGATGAAACGAAAATGACGATTACTGCAACTGCGATCCATCAATTGCGCTTATCGGCCGCTTTGATAATGATGTCACTTTTAAAGGCTCCTATTGGTTGAGAATGTTGCGATATGAAACGGAAATTACGCGAGGTCTGCGCTCATCGGTCGCTTTGATTATGACCTCACTTTTCAAGTATTGGTTGAGATTGTTTTGGTAAAGTTTCGCTTCTACCGCGTGTAAACTGCGCTCGATTTTTTTCCATGTATGTTAACGAGGCTTCCGACTCACATAATGATGTAATTTTTGCCCAATTGTTTTTAAATTACAATATTATTATAATTTTTAGTGTAATTTTCTAAAAGTATAATTTTCTTTAAAAGTTACATAGTCTTTTATGTAAGAATTCACTTTCAAATTTTTTCCTATTTGTTAAGGCGTAGAACTCAGTTGAGGCTAATTCTGAACTTCCGTTAGGTTCCAGGTCATTAGTATTGTCATTCGCTGGTGTTCATACTTAATTCACTTCGGCTGTTTATACTTAACTAACTGAAGTCCCCGGAATCAAAATTTTCGAAATCAAATATTTGCAAATTTCGTCAACCTCGGCGTAAAACTGTAGATTTGCATACAAATCAAATCTACACCGCCCGCTTGCCAGCCCGCTCGTCCACCACATACTGACATTTTCCTTTACCAATTTACATAAAATATTGACAAATTATATTCCTAAACTTTCCTCGTGAATCACTCTATATATTGGTGAAAACCGCATAAAAATTCGTTCAGTAGTTTTTGAGTTTATAGCGAACAGACAGGCAGACACAGGACTCTTATTTATAATATTTAGAGATGTTTATACTTAATTCACATATGTTCGACACCCATTATCGAAGTGCATTCAGCACAAACCGAAGCATAAAGAGATAATTAATCCCCTGTTTATCTTCCTTACCAAGTATCTAGGAAGAATTATCATTTTATTTAATGGTCTTGTTATAGTCAAGATAGTATGACCATTTGACCATTGTATGTACAAAATGTACTGCAATAAAATAATAAAACTACATTGGATTGTTTTGCCAACACTAATGTTCGGAAATATTCAGATATGTTTAATTCATGTGACTCTATCATGTTGTTTTTTATTGTAGGTAGAATGGGATTAGAAATTACGGAGAAAATAAAGACTTGCGCGCGGGATTCCCCATATCACTGAGCATTCGGTTACTCATACTTCCTTCAAGTGGAAAACTAGTTTTGCAAGGTTTAAAGCAATTAAGTATGCTTATATTAGTATACACTTAACATATACGGAACAAATGTGGAAATGATGAAAGTAGGGTGAAGCCAATCAATGTTCAACTGCAAAATGTAATCATTTTCATTATGATTGGTTTGAAGAACTTTTTTCGTTCCCATCAGGTCTAGGGCATACTCTGTCAGAATATCCAAATAAATGGAATATTTCTGAACGTATCCAAAAACTAAAAATCGTTTTTGAAATTTTATGAATCGAAATAAACGTATAATTTTTGATACAAAATTTTTTATATGCAAACATAAAAAAGTTTTGAAAATGACTCATCTTACGTTTTTAAACTAAATATTTTTGGTTAACTAAAATTACTGATAACGAAAAAAACTCGTACCCATTTTATTAAACAAACGTTCTTTTTTTAATTATTTCTGGCTTTCACCCTTCAAGGGTGTTCTAGGCCATCATTTATAATTACAGAGAAAGGAAAGGTGAATTTATATATTAATTTTATTTAAATGTGCAAATTTCAGAATTTTATGGAAGATTGGAGTAGAGTTCAGACTTAGAAGAGATGAAATGTTGAATGAGGAGAGGCAATTTTTGATAACGCTTGATAGAAGAGAGGATATTTATTTAGAGAGGGACAATCAAAAAATATGTGATCTAAAGTTCCCACATCTAGACCACAGAACGTACAATCTGGGGAGTCAAACACATGCATTTTATAAAGGTGAGAAGGAACGGAACAATGTCCGATTCTCATACGAATAAGTAAGGAAATTTCTTTTTTGGAAAAATGGGGGAATTTTTGAAACCACGGTTTTGATGGGATAGTCCTTTGTATTGAGGCGTAACGGGCACCCTTGGATTGACTAGCAATGTTCCAATACTCTGTCCAAACATTGCGGGATCTATCTTTGATGATGGAAAAAATATCAGACAGGGGAATATGGTTTACGAGGGAAACGGTAGGGTTAGACGCTCCTTGTTTTGCCAAGGAATCAGCAATATCGTTACCCACTATGCCAACATGTCCAGGAATCCAAATCAGAGTGACAGTTTTCCAGAGCTTTGAATGGAGGTTATCAATACTCGAATAAGACATACAAAGTGATCATCAGGATGAAGAAGAGGACTGGTTTTAAGTTTTTGGAGGGAACTGAGAGAGTCAGAGAGAACAAGAGAATGTTCAAAATAGTTTTTTATTATATATTTCAGAGATTCAATAATCGCAATGCACTCGGCAGAAAATATTTAAAATTGGTTTGAAATTGAATAAAATATTCTTTCATTAGAATTATTGTGGTAAACGTTAATACCAATACCACAGTTAGGAGAGTCCGGAGATTTGGAGCCATCAGTAAATAAAAGAGAAGAGTTGGGCCATTTAGAAGAAATAATGTCATTGAACATATTATTGACAGAGATTGGAATGACTTTTAAGGATGCCGATCCCTTCTAAAATCGTTGGGGATAGGGTGACGTGACTATATTTTAATTTGTACAAAGGAAGAAGATCATTTTTGAAAATTTGAAGCTCTGAGAGAGAGCGAAAATTTTTACAGATGGCAGGGAGAGGTTTAGTTCGAGCTCTGATTGTAGATGAATGTGTTGAGTCGTTGAACAACGAGACTCTGGGAATAACCTTGATACGAGCATGAAGAGTGACCCAAAACCCCGTCACTAAAAAATAAACGCAAAAGGGAATCAGTCACGGCTCGAATCGAGCTACCCAGTGTAGTCTAGGTACTTTCGTACGGTGGTTACACAAATCCATTTTTTTTTAAACGCACCAGAATTCGAATTGAATTGTTTTGTTTCATTTTTCTTTTTTTTGACAGATAGGAGTTTTTTTTTCAGAAGCATAATGTGAGACTGTAAAAAAAACACTAACTGATATTCTGTGAACTTGTAAAATAAACTATCGTACCGAGATACTTGTATTTTGTTTCTGAGCCCACTAAATTGATACTCGACCCTATCAATTGGCGCCCAACGTGTTTGTCAGATCAATGAGTTTTAACGAATAAATTCAAAGACAAGAGAGGCAACAAACCAAACAAAAGTGGGCTCAAAACACTGAAAATGCCACAAATACGTAGCACAACAGCGGGCAACGCTACCACAGTGGAGAATGAGGATAACAGTCCTCTAACTCAATCCTCAGCGGATGTACCAAATGGAGAAACCTTCACGACAGACACCCAGACGACACAAATCCTTGAAATGTTAGCAACAAAACTCGCTAACATAGCCGTGTGTCAAAGGGAGCCTCGCCTGGAGGCAATATTTTCTGGGAGACTGGAAGAATTTCCACGACTTTTCCTGGAACGGTGCGAAGAGTATTTCCAAATAGCTAACACCTACGAGGAAAACAAAACGAGGGTGGCAACGGCTCAGCTCCGGGACAAAGCGAAGGACTGGGCGAATACTTATAAACACCCAGAATGGTCGATTTTTAAAAGATTTTTCCTTCGGGAATACGAGGGACCAGAAGTGGAACTCCGACTTCAAAACCAGATCTACCATAAAACACAAGAGAACACGGAATCCTTGGCAGAGTTTATTGCTAATAAACAAAGAATGTTTGCACGACTCCACCCGGCAAAACAATTATCGGAGTTAGATGTATTCGTGCCTGCGTTTTGTAATAGCCAAATGTTACCCCAGTACATACACGTATATGCCACCACCATGGAAGAGTGGATGAACCAGGCCATGAGGTTTGAAAATTCTGAAGGCAGATATAAGATCCTAGGCCAACGCCAAACAAGAAGCAATTTATCTCCTCGCCGGTCAGCTCAACAATATTCTCCGCGTCACCGTTCACCTCAGCGCAGTTCACCTCAGCGTCAATCACCGCCACGCCGTTCGCCGAATCGCCAATCGCCATACCGCCATCCCCCGGTCCAGCGATCCCCAGCTCAACAAAATAGAAGAGATAGAAACTCGGGAAACCGGTACCGCCCGGGAGCTCGTTACTAAAACGGCAACCCGGGCAAAGAAGGAAGAAACCGAAACAAACCGCAGAGTGCCACACGGCAATAGCAGGTTCCTTCCTTCCAAGGGTGAGAGTCACCATAGAGGGACAAACCTATCAGGCATTGGTAGACTCTGCATCTTCACACTCTATAATAAGAATGGGCATCGCCCAAAGTACCAAATTACAACAATCCTCGATTCCATGCCTCAAGTTGGCGAACAAAAGAAACGTGATGCGAATAAAGGGTATGATATCGATAAAATTTGACATCCAGAATACAACGCGGGAATGGAACTTCCTCGTGGGAGAGAACCTAAGGGAGGAAATCATCTTAGGACGCGATTGGCTGTCCAAAGAGGAAGCTTCAATAGACTTCATGCGGAACTGTTTAAATTTCGGAAGCTCAATCAGGACATCCACCCACTTTGTGCCCGTTCGCCAGGGACAAAATAGTAACGATGTCCACGGGCCACTATTAGATCGAGTCCCAGAACAGGAGAAAAAAGGATTCACGGATCTATTATCCGAATATAGTGAAGTATTTTCCCCCTTGACAGGCACAGCGAAAGTACCACCGCACAGAATCCACCTGAACACCGACAGACCAATATGCGTTCCACCACATCGCCTTTCGGACGAGAAGAAAAAGGATTTATACAAACAACTGGAAGGGATGCTAGCGGATGGAGTAGTAGAATCCAGCAGATCCCCGTACAGTTTCCCAGTAGTAATGGTGGCCAAAAAGGGAAAAGAAGGGCGACGATTCTGCATAGACTACAGAAGGTTGAATCAAGCAACAATAACTGAACCCTCCCCACTGCCAATCATCCACGAAACACTTAAAGACCTGAGCACAGCCAAGGTATTCACAGTACTGGACCTTAAAAGCGGGTACTGGCAAGTGCCGATGGCACCAGAAGACAGAGAAAAGACTGCCTTTACCACACCAGATGGGGGCAGTTACCAGTTCCGAGTAATGCCATTCGGGTTAAAAGGTGCACCCAAGACATTTCAAAGAACCATGAGCCAGCAAGTATTAGCCGGGTTCCTTAGAAAATTTGCCATGGCCTATCTGGATGATATCGTCGTATATTCCGAAAACTTAAAAGACCACTTACGACACCTCCGCCTCATCCTAGAACGATTGGCAGAGTTTGGGTTAAAATGCTCTCCAGAAAAATGTATCATCGCCACAGATGAAATCACATACTTGGGACACACAGTCAGTGCCACGGGCAACACTCCCCAGAGGCCACACGAAGAAGCCATTAAAAATACACCATCACCTCAAACAAGAAAAGAACTTCGCAGTTTTCTAGGAGTGTGCAACTGGTTGAGGGAATACATACCAAACTTTGCCGAAATGTCAGCACCCTTAACAAATCTTACCAGAAATAAGATAAAATTCCAATGGACCGGAGAAGCCGAAGAAGCCATGCAGCAAATAAAAAATGCAATGGCGGGGCCGCTGGAACTCAAGAGACCTGATTTTAGTAGGGAATTCGTGCTACAAACGGACGCAAGTAAATTAGGAGCCGCAGCAGTACTCTTCCATAAAAATGAAGATGGTTCACGAGATGTTATATCATACTCGAGCACCCGGTTCTCACCAGCTGAAGAAAGGTACCATAGCAATGAACAGGAAGCACTGGCAGCAATATGGGCTATTAAGAAATACCGGCCTTACCTAGAAGGGAGGCACTTTAAGCTCATCACAGACAACCGAGCTCTGACATGGCTAAACGAGGCAAAGAACGAAAGAGCCAAACTCACAAGATGGGCCCTACTCCTACAAGACCACGACTTTACTGTAGAGCACTGTCCGGGGAAAGCTAATGAGCTCGCCGACGCGCTGTCTAGAAACCCAGGACCAACGCAAATGATACTCGAAACGGTTACCGGAAACACCCGAGAAAGCTATCCAGAAGTCGGCGGAGATAACGGCATAAACCAAATAGACTCAGAAGAGGAGGAAGAGCAACAAACCCTAGCAAGTGCGGTAAAATCAGGACAACCGACAGATCGGGAAACACGGAAAAGAATAGATCGATGGAACACTCTAAACGACAGAGAAATCCTAAACAATACCATCGATATAAATCACTACACAAGGTATAACGTCCACCAAGGAATACTTTGGAAAAGAGACGAAGGAAAGATGGACCGGCTGTTCGTCCCTCGAAGCACAATTCCAAGAGTTCTGGAAGAATACCACAACTCGGACACCGCAAACCACCCGGGAGCAGCAGAAACAACGAGAGCAATATCAGCACATTACTTCTGGCCAGGAATGAACGAAGAGATTCGCAGACTGGTACGCCAGTGCATGACATGTGCCACATCAAAACGTGGCCCAAATAGACCCGCGGCTCCTCAAGGAGGCACGAAACCAAATAGACCATTTGAAGTGGTCGCCGCCGACGTCATGGGACCGTACCCAAGAACCCTGCATGGAAACAAATTTATTCTTGTAGTAACAGACTTATTTACAAGATGGGTGGAAGCATTTCCGATTAAGTCTAGTATAGCAAAGACCATAATCCACCAGTTAGAAACTGAAGTATTTCCAAGGTACGGCTACCCGAAACGCATTCTCACGGATAACGGGCGACAGTTCATCCACCGCCAATGGTTAGCCGCAATAGAAAGATGGCAATGTAATCATTGGACAACAGCTATATACCACCCACGCTCAAACCCCACGGAAAGGAGAAACCAGGAAATCAAAAAAGGCTTGAGAATTCTCCTCAGAGATTCACCTCACAACAAATGGGATGAGAAACTGCCGGGAGTAATAATGACGACCCGCAACAGAAAGAACGAAGCGACAGGCGTATCACCCAGTCAAGCACTACTGGGATACGATATACCGCGACCAGGAGAGTGGCAAGCTTTCCCAGAAAACGCGAACGAGGCAATCGTTTTACCCCATCAGCGAGAACCAGCAGATGAGGAAATAAGAAGGAATCAAGCAGCGTACCAAGACAGGTACGCCCCAGCGGTGGAAGCCTTACTTAGATACCAACAAGGAGAAGAGGTGTTAGTAAAGGTACACCAATTATCTGGGTCTCCAGAAGGAAATTTCGCAGGGTTTGCACCTAAATGGAGTGGACCTCACAAAATCCTCATGAAAAGTGGAAGAGGTAATATATACTGGGTAGACAAAAGAGGTAAACCCACTAAAATCCACGCAGATGAATTAAAAAGGGTACCAATAATCCAAGAAGTCCGGGTGGAGGATCAAGATAACGAGGTTTTGACTCAAGAAGACCGGGTGGATTGATACGAGCATGAAGAGTGACCCAAAACCCCGTCACTAAAAAATAAACGCAAAAGGGAATCAGTCACGGCTCGAATCGAGCTACCCAGTGTAGTCTAGGTACTTTCGTACGGTGGTTACACAAATCCATTTTTTTTTAAACGCACCAGAATTCGAATTGAATTGTTTTGTTTCATTTTTCTTTTTTTTGACAGATAGGAGTTTTTTTTTCAGAAGCATAATGTGAGACTGTAAAAAAAACACTAACTGATATTCTGTGAACTTGTAAAATAAACTATCGTACCGAGATACTTGTATTTTGTTTCTGAGCCCACTAAATTGATACTCGACCCTATCAACCTGATGACTTTTGGAATTTAAACATTTAAGAACAAATTTGTCAGCAAATAGTTGACGCTTTAAATAAGGAGGAGGATCAGAACATTCTACTTGAAGGGAATTGATGGGCGACGATTGCATCGCGCCAGTTATTATTCGCAATGACTTAGATTGAATTTTGTCTTTTACTGAGTGCATTTTTGGATGCAGTACTAAAAAGTGGGCAGGCATAGTCGAGATGGCTTCGAATAAGTGCATTGTAGAGCAACTTAATGCAGATAGGATGTGCACCCCACCAAACGCCAGTCAATGATCTGAAAATATTTAAATTTTTTTCACATTTAGTAACTATATTATTAATGTGGGAAGACCATTTAAGTTTCCTATCAAATGTTACTCCCAAAAATTTAACTTCGGAAGCATTGGAGATTGGAGAGTTTTTAAATAAAATTTGAACAGGGGGGTTATTATAACGGTTTGAGAAGGTGACACACTGACTCTTTTGTACTGAAAATTCAAGACCATTTAAAGTGAGCCATGTGCAAAGGGCATCCATGGCTTCATTAAGATATTTGACGGCAAATGGAATGATTTTGGATGATAAGAAGAAAGCTATGTCATCTTCGAACTCAACAACTTTTACTTGAGGGGGAATGGTGACATGCATATCGTGTGTGTATATATTATACAGTAAGGGGGATAATACATCGCCTTGGGGTAAACCCTTCCAAATTGACTTACTCTGAGGAGTAACATCTGGTAGCTCAATGAAAATTTTCCTATCGAGAAAAATATTAATAAAAAGAGGGATTTTTCAAGGAGACTCATTGAGTCCTCTTTGGTTTTGCTTAGCATTGAATCCTATGTCTAAAATGTTAATTAAAAGCAAGTTTGGAATAAAAATTAAGGGTAATACAAGAGAGAGTAGTATAGTTTCACATCTATTATATATGGATGATATAAAATTATTTTCAAATTCTGAATCAAATTTAGAAAAAATGATTAAGGTAGTTAAAATTTTTTCAGATGATATTAAAATGACTTTTGGTTTAGATAAATGTAAAACGATCCATATTGAGAAAGGCAAAATTGTAGATGGAGACGAGGGTATATTTAGAAATTTCAAAATTAAAAGTATGAAAGGGGATGAGGTTTATAAATATTTAGGATACCCGCAATCGAATAGATTAGATCACACTAGTATTAAAAATGATATTAGGATTAAATTTCAAACTAGGATCAGAAAAATTTTAAAATGCAATCTATCTGCTAAAAATTTAGTAAAAGCAATAAATACTTGGGCAATACCTTTATTAACGTACTCATTTGGCATAATTAAATGGTCCAATACAGATTTAGATAGTTTAGAACGATTAATTAGAACTACGTTAACAAAGTTTAATTGCCATCATCCAAATTCAGCTATAGAACGAATTAATTTACCTAGAAATTTAGGAGGTAGAGGTGTAGTCAAAATAACATCTTTGAAACACAATCAGGTAGAAATGCTTAGAAATTTTTTTCCATAGGAAAGCTAATAGCTCAGAAATGCACAAAATAATTTGTAAGGCAGATAGAAACATTACACCTTTAAATTTATATGACGAGAATACCAACATTCTTATAAATACTAACCAGGAATTATTAGATTCCTGGTCAAATAAAATTATTCATGCAAAACACTTCAATTATCTCAACCAAACGTATGTTGACAAACTTTCGTCAAACAAATGGTTGAGTATTGGAGAGTTGAGCACAGAAATAGAAGGATTTATGCTTGCCATTCAAGATAGAGTCATTAATACTAAAAATTATAGGAAGCATATAATCAAAGATATAAATCAAATTGATGATTTATGTAGAAAATGTTTGGCTTTTCCGGAAACTATAGAACATATTATATCGGGATGTTCTATATTAGCGCCGTCCGAGTATACATTTAGGCACAATCAGGTTTTAAAAATAATCCACCAAAGTTTGGTAATTAAACATAACTTGATTGACTGCCGTAATATAGTACCATATTATGAATATGAACCAAATTTATTTTTAGAAAATGAATTTTATAAAATATATTATGATAAAACTATACTAACAGACAGAACAATTAGTCATAATAGACCTGATATAGTTTTACATGACAAAATTAAAAAAATAACTTATATCATTGATGTAGCTATTCCAAATTCCTGTAATATTCAAAAAACTGTTTCTGAAAAAATTAGAAAATACACAGATTTAGGAAATGAGATTAAAATAATTTGGCATTCTCGGAATATAAAAATATTACCATTTGTTATTTCGGCTACTGGCATTATACCGAGGTCTCTGATTCAAAATTTAGGCGTATTAGATTTGTCAAAGAATTTATATATAAAAATGCAAAAATCGGTAATTTTAAATACATGTAGGATTACAAAAGATTTTTTAAATATTTATATTGAGGGATCAGTAGGATTTATAGGTTCAATTAGGAATTCCACAGAGCCGAACCCTCTGATATGAAAATATCTGGAGTCGGTGAATTATTTTCCCATCTGGTCTCTGGTAGGTTGACATGTTGTTCTTGTATTGTTTTGTAATTATAATACATATAGTGCAATTGCATAACGTGGATTGACCAGATGATCATTTGGGAAGTGTGTGAAAGGGTTTAGTTTTTCCTGTGGGGAAAATTAAACCCGGACATTTAAATCTGGTGCGTAAAAAGATTGGTCAAACATGAGGGGTAAGCCAAGGCCTAAAAGTTTTTTTTTTAAGAATTGGGATGGAAACATTGTCAAAGGCGCCTTCTATGTCTATAAAGACTGCAAGACATACTTCTTTGTTAGAAATGGATAAATTAATATCAGTGCTGATGATGGCAAGGTTATCTTGTGTAGATTTCTTTTTCCTAAATCCAAATTGGGATGGAGAGAGAAGATGATTACTCTCAACAAAATTGATAAAATTCTAATCGGTTTTTAATTAATTTTTCATAAATTTTACTAAGGGTGGATGAAAGAGCAATTGGCCTATAGTTGGATCAAGAATTGGGTGATTTGTTTAATTTTAGAATTGGGATGATTATTTGAGAACTCCAGTCATCAGGTATTATGCCAGTCTGGAAGATTTTATTTAAGATGCTTAAAAAGTGATTTAGAACAGTATCATTACTATTTTTGATAATGCTATAAGGTATACCATCTCTGCCTGGAGATGAGTCCTTGACTGTTGATAAACAATTTTTAATTCAATTAAAGTGAATGGAGAGTCTAGCCAATGATCAGACATAGGAGTGTTGTGGATTGGAGTTATTTTATCTAAGTTAGGTACAGAAGGGGGGGCAATTTTGTCCAAGAACTCGTCTATCCATTTAGAATGAGAATCTCGAGGAGATGTTGGACTGAAGGAGGATCGAAATCTTCGAATCATAGACCAAACTTCCGAAATTGGAGTGTTCGGAGATACTTATCTGCAGAAGTTGTACCACCCGGATCTTTTTTTTGACCTCAATACGCTTTTGGCATTGGCTTCGGCATTTTTGTATATGAGATAGTTCTCCATAGTCATATTGTGACGATAGGAAAGAGATTTAGCTTTCCGAATTCTCACTACTTTGGAACATTCCTCATCCCACCAGGGAGTCGGAGGGAGTTTTTTGAGAGATTTGGTTTTAGGGGGAGGATTTGATTTATTGATTGCAGTTACGAGCATTGATTTGAAGTTATCGTAGTCATCTTTGACAGATAATGTATCGGTATAGGATAAATTTTGTATAAACTTATCCATACGTGAGTTAAATTCGTCCCATTTGGTGTGTTTTGTTTTAATCTTTGTCGAAATATGGGACAAGTCCCAGACAACTGAATGGAAAGAAGTTTGATAAGTGATGGTGATCGGGAAATGATTACAAGAGCAAGGGTCGGGGGACACCACCCACGAGGAGAGAGGTGCCAGATTAGTAGAGCATATGGAGAGATCCACTGCACTGGGGTTTGTGTTGGGGCGAGAGATTCTAGTAGGAGATCCGTCATTCAAAAGAAAAAAGTTGGATTCATCTACGAAATCCATCACACTTCGACCGTCTCGATCACAGAAAGCAGAACCCCAGACGGGGGAATGGGCATTAAAATCACCCAGTAAAAAGAAAGGAGGCCTTAGTTGACGGACAATTTGCAACCACGCTTGTTTATTGAAGTGCGATTTGGGGGAAGATAGATAGAAACAAAGGAAGTGTCCTTTATTTTAGCTGCAACCATTTGAAAGTCAGCATTGGGGGGTTTGATATTATTTATTGGGAAAAACGGAGGGGATTTTTTAATAAAAAGGGCAGCACCACCGCCCGTACCTTCCGGGCGATTATGGCGGAGACAGGAGTACCCTCCCACATTAAAGTGGGTGGATGGAGTAAACCTTGTCTCCGAGACAGCAGCCACAGAAACAAGGTTTGAATTTAATAGGTTAAGAAGGTTCGATTTGTTAGAAATAGCACTGCGGCTATTCCACTCAAGAATTCTGACATCTTGAAGAGCCATTTTGAATAAATGATTTTAATGTGGAAATAATAGAAGCAGCGTTGGACGGTAGATTAGTTTGAGAAGAAATTAGGTCTATTAGAAGCATAATAAGAGTTTGAATAAATGAAGAATTATCTTGGGAGAATTGTTCAGAAAGCTTTTGATGGTTTGTTGAGGATGAATTATAATTGTTTGCGCACCCATTTGTGGCATTTGAAAGAGGTGAACCATTGGGATTTAAGAGAAGTGAGTTGTGTTGTTGCTGATCGTATCCAGGAGCCGGTTTAGAGATAGGGTTTTTGTATCTGAATTTAGTTGAACGAGAGGATGTTGAAGAGGAGGCGGGTGGGTTGGATGAAGAGTTACTGGATAAAACCTCAGCAAATGATTTTTTGACATGCGGGAATAGTTTAGAAGCCTGCAGAAAAGACAAGTTCTCAGAGGCCATAGAAATTTTTATATTTTTTTGGCGAGATTGTTCCGGACAAGAAGAGTTAATGGCCGAATGAGCACCTGAGCAGTTAAAACATTTAGGTGAAGAGAGAGAAGAACATTGGTCAGCCGTGTGGTTTTCTCCACATTTGAAACATTTGGGAGGGGATCTGCATGCAGCTTTGGTATGACCAAAACGATAGCAATTGTAACATTGAGTGGTGGGATAAGTATACATTTCAACTGGTAAGGAGTTGAAAAATAAATAAATATGGGAGGGAAGAGATTGTCCTTCAAATGTGATGACGACAGATTGGGAGGGATTCCAGGAAACGATGCCCTCAGAAGAGTCCTTATAATTTAACCTCCTGGCTTTTATGGGATTGCCGATATGTTGCGGGGTTGAAAGTGAAGACAGGATTTCTGGAATGGACAGATCGGTCGAGATACCTCTGACGAGGCCCATTCGAGTGACATTGAAAGTTGGGATGTACGCCTTGAATTTAGAATTTGATGAAATAAATATGTTTTTGATAAAGTTGTTGGCGGCTGAACCTGAGAGGAATTCAACAGAGATTCGGAAGCGACCCTCGGCTTTTACACCTCCAGGTTTAATCGAAAGGTTCTTGCTATTTGATAGGAATTTACCAAATTCAAGAGGGTGGATAGTTTTACCTTGCTCAGTTTTTTGAGCGTACACAATAAATGGGCCACAGGAATGAGGAGAATAAAAGTTTGTAGGAGGAGGTTGAGGAAGAGCAGGTGAAGACTGAGAAGAAGAAGGAGAGTCATGTTTGAGGAAGAGGAACTAAACTTCCTTTTTTTTGTGGTAGTCAGAATGACAGATTCACTGTCCGAAATTACAACATTTTCACCATCTGGGGGGTCAGGGGGAGGATCTGGGGGCTTTTTAGGGTGTCCAGGGGGGTCCTCCTCCATTGTTCACAAAATTACAAAAGAAAAAATGTATGGAAAGTGACAGAAATAAAAAAGGTTATAAATATCTGGAAATCAGCGACGAAAAGTGACTCCTGGAAGATCAGAGGGGAGATGAATCCTCAAGGAACAACATACTACACTTTTATTGACCAGAAAACATAAAAATATTAGTTAAAATAATAAAAAAAGATAATTTTTTTCTAGGGGAAAACAAAATTATTGTGACAGCCAGATGTTCAAAATAAGAATCAACAAACGTTCTTGTCACTTTAATTTTTGTTGTTCCATGTAAAAATTATTACCTAATTCAAAATTTCCAAAATTTCATAATTTTTTTTTCAAATTGCGATTCGAATCTTTGGTTTTATGAAGGTCTACATTTGACTTATTTTGTAGTTAACGTTTTTTTAATTTTTATTATAAAGCGTTGTGTTTTGTCTTTCTAACACATCTATACCTTATTTCTCACCATGACAGTAAGGGAGACACAGCGATTTATATGAGACCTGTCAGCTGAGACAAATTTGGTCTCCTGTGATTACGTTTACTACGTCTCTTGGTGAAACAAATGGAAACCATAATAATATAAATTAAAACACAAACGTTTTGTTATATCCTCAATATAAATATAATTATTGAAAACCCATAATCCGTTTTATTAACAAATTGCTGTAATAACTACCAACCTATCAATCAATAAAATAAATCTGTTTCAATGTAATTGATTAATGTCCCGCTCATTATAGTATGCAGTATGATACACACTATTCATGTTATTGTAATTACGCAGTTAATTAGAATATTATGTAACCATTGAAGCTGATTGACAAAATATAAATGTAACATGTTGTTTGACAAAGTAAATCTTTGAGTTAAATTGGATAATTGTAAAAAATACTGAACGTAATGAAAGCAGACATGTTTTTCGAATTCAATTTTTCAAAATCAATTGTTTGAAATCAATTGTTCGAATTTCAGTTTTTCGAAAGACTAATTTTTCGAATTCGTTAATCAACTTTTAAAATAGGTTAGGTGAGATTAGGTTAGGTTAGATTAGGTTAAGTTAGGTTAGGTTAGTTAATATTGTCCATGCTATAATAAAATATTCTTGTACGTACTGTATACATACTTATATCAATTCGAAAAACTAGTGTTTCGGTCAATTGGTGTTCGAATCATTGCATTTCGAATAATTGAATATGAAAAATTGCAATTCGGTCAATTTACCTACACCCAAAGATAATTAGGGCTGATTAACATAATTAGGTCTCATTAACCGTTGAAGCCGGTAAGATGTAATATTAGAGAATCTGGGTCCTGATAAACAGCAGTTGGCGTCGAATATATTAAGAACATTTATTCGTTGGCGATCTGCAATCGATGATAAGTTACCTAAAGTTATCCTATATTGCTTACCGATCATCTGTGCTAGGGGGCCTGGGTTTGGTTCCCAGTTGCGAACATTATCTTTTTAATTTCTATGACTTTATCTGTTTCATAATATATTGAGAGTAGTTAATACAATCTTCTACAAATAATACTAAATGTTACAATGAAGCTTATATATAAGCAATAATTAGTTATTTCTGATAACTCTTAAGTTACATAACAAAACCGAATTATTAGAACTTCCATTTTTAATTTTGGGACTAGATTGGAAATCAATATTTTTTTGCGAAAAGTATAACTTATTTCAGATAATTGCACAACATGCGTAGGTATCATAGACATCAGAGATATATTCATATGTCCGTGGTAGGTATGCATTATTCGTTCGCAGTCAGCAATCATGAATTCTGGTGACGCAGAAACATTGATTATTATGCAAGGTGAAACTGAAAAGAATTCGTATTCTGCTCTTTCATAGATGGCGCTATCAGATTAATTTATAATAATTTATTGTACTTTAAAAAAAAACGAGTGTGCTTTAGACCACACGACTGAAGTAAAACTTCACTAACTTATATCTCCCTCTCTACTTCCGTTCGCCTCGCCCGATCACACTTTTCATAACGCTCTCACCAGCTCTTTCATCAGCTTACTCCCCAAGATTTTTTTTTGAATTTTTACTTTAAAAAAAATTCACATCCATCCGTACAACATACACAATATTGTACACATAATAACCATGAGATTTAATTTTTTTTTTAAATTATTCTTTATTCATAAAAATGTTTTAGGTATATACAGTTTTTAAAGGTTTTTCGACTATTACTAAAAAAATTATTTTTTTATTAGAATTTTTTTTATTTTACGTATTAGAAAATTATTCATTTTGTATGTATTGTTATACAATCATCTCAATTTGCCCAACATTTCTAAACAGTCCAACGGTAAATTTAGAAAACGGAACATTCATTGTCTCAGGGTTGAATACAATGTTATTGAACACAGTAAAATTGATCTCGTGGTTAGGTAGTCAACACATCAAGATAATATATGGGTTGGTTGGATTAGCATGATTACATATTATTTTGAAAGGAATGCCAAAAAATCCAGCACCTACGCAGAGATAATGTTACATTTGAAATCTGTGTTGAAAAAAGTGGTAATTCCTGGCTAAAAAAGAGACATGCTACCGTCACAACTACTAGTGCTCTAACAAACTTCCAAGAGGCTGATTAATATTCACGTGTTGGACCACACTTAAATAATGCCGGCGACTATCAATCAGGTTGCAAGGAAAATCCCCAGCGGACGGATTCAGCGAAGTCAAGTATGGGTAGAGCTAGCCGTAAGTCTATTAGCTTTAATAACGTTCGAGTGTATCAATTTATGATAAGACCATGCGAAATAATACAAAATCATGTACTTTTGTTTTGAAAATTTTATCGCTTAGAAGTATTACAGATGCTTTAATTAAATACTGCGTGTAGAACATATCTTGGCCTTTAAAAATATCGATAATTTTAAGTCAAGTCTTTTAATAAGCCTAGAAAAAAAAAAGTTTTAGGTATATAAAAAAACACTTTCAAGTGAAAACTCTCCTGCTTATACACCCCTTTTCGGATATGATTTTATTGTAAAATGTGGAAAATTCAATTTTTTTAACAATAATCGCAAAAATATGATATTTACGCCTGTACTTCACAAAATAAAATAAAATACGCATTTTCGCGTTGTTATTTTTGACATCAATCAATACGGCCGGCACTCGACAAATTTGGATTTTGTGAACCTTACGCCGTCCACCTAAGAACTACACACTTGCCACACCCATTTTGTATCTGTTCTGACCCGTCTGCGATGGGGAAAAGACGTCCCGAGACTCCGCGTTGCTTGGTTTCATGAAATAACTTTTAAATTTCCTTGTTATTACAATAAATAATGCGTAAGAAAGGAGTGTATATTTTTTACAGGCCTTTACGAAATCAACTTGAATAAAACTATTCTCAAATACCTTTTCCAACCTTTCCAAAAGTTTTTCTCAAGTCTCGTCAAGTATTTTTAAATCCCTCCCTCCCGATTTCCATTTTTTCCTGGACTATTGGATCACATTAAACCTATAAATAAACCATGTAAGCTGCGTATTGTCTGTTTCGTGCTAATTTTATTTCCCGTGTAGCAAATTGAATGATTCGACACCACGCACACATATCCTATTCGACAAATATTTCATGTCTTTCTGATGTTTCCCCAATTACTTATTCTTTCCCCCTACATTTTAACCACAATTATAATTGTAATATTTCAATGTTTCAATAATTTAGGATCTCTGGATCCGTAATATCAATGATCGTACGTGTTTTTACCACAAACGAAGTACAGAAAAACAAAGAAAGCAGATTGTTTCCTGGTGCGTACCAATAAGGTATTTTAAGGTTTTTTGCTAATCTTTTGATAAGGTAACAATCATCTTAGTATAATTAATAATTATTATTAACATTAGCTCCACACAGGAGACCCTGACAAAAATAATTTTCCCCAGGGCTATGTCAACTGTGAGAATGCTGTGTGGAGTTTTTTTTAAGGAAAGGAAGGAGGGGAAGATCTGAGAAGGAAAAAAACATGAAGGATGGGTAGGAATCCGGGGATCAGCGTGTCCAAGAGTGACAGACGTACAAATCTAATCCTCCCGGGGAGCGGTAAAAGCCAATGGCCCGAAATAGTCCTTCTGGAGTGGTAAAAAGGGCATCCTTAACCAGTTTCTCCAAATCCGCGTCTCCCGCCAAAACCTGGACAATCCTCACCCCAGGCAATCCTGCTAAGTCACCAAACGTAGCGAACCACTTAAGCTGACATATGGCAGAGGTGTTGATTATCCAATAAATGGTATCCATATGAGGCGGCGGTACCCTTACCCGCCTCCCAATTTGAACAGATATTTAAATCTGTAATGCTCTAATCGTTCTAGATTTGTAATAGTAATGCATTTATAATGTGGTCTTTATTTAAAAGACATTTCCCTTCTATTATTACTTATGAATCAACACCAAGACTTGCAGCGCCAATAAAAATAAATATAGAAATTATGTCATTGTAATATAATTTGGGTAGCGACGGGAATCTAACCTCAACCTTCAAGGTCAAGTCACACGCGCAGACCTCAATGCTACAGGACAATATTATATTATAGACTGTGATACAAACGTATTTGCGGAACATTATTACATTTTAGCATTATTAAATATTATTAACTTTATATTTTAAAAAATTAAATAGAATTCTACGAATTAAACACTAAAAGGCCAGTTGTTTAACAGAAATAAAATTGGCTAAAAAAATCTCTTTACTTTCTATCAATTTTTAATAAGCTCATAAAAAAAAGTTTACAATTTGTTCAAAACCTGAAACAAACTTAAAATAACGATTTAACCTTTCAACTGTCAAAAAAGGAGCTGAATGGCAATTTGATGGCAATGTTACAAAATATTTAGAATGTTAAGATCTTCAAAATTAAAAGGTGTTACCTACATTGGCTTTTTCGACGTCAATCTATAAAATTGTTAAAAACATTTTCTTTTATTGATGTTATTTTTTCACATTGCAAAGGCTGCCAAATTATTAATATAATGGTGTGAGCATGAAAATAAAAACGATTGTAAACTAATAATTAAATATATTTTTAAGGTAAACAAAAAATAAAATTTGATCTGGACTTATTTATTTATAAAATATTAACGCCTTTCGGCTTTTACATAATACAACATAGTGTCAGGTATAACTCCAACATGAAAAAGACAGCTCTAGTGAGCTTGTAAAAAGGAAAAAAAGTATAAAAAAAGAAGTTGAGAAAGACATGTGCAGATAACAAATCTAACAATAAATACCTACTACAATCTTAATGTATAAAACCGAGTCGGGTTAGTTACACCAATTATTACTCAAGAATGGCTGATTCAATTTTTATGATATTTGATTTGTTAGATTTGTCTCTGCCCCAAATAGCAGAATAGCTATTAAAACATCGAAAAAATTCACGAAAAAAAAATGATCAAGAAAACTCTTTTCCTTGTACATTTTGTATGGAACGAATTCTCATCTTTTGAAAGAGCTGCAGCAATATTGTGATAAGCATAATATTGAATAGTGAGTGAATTCCAAAAATTCAAAAAAGTCAAATGTCAATGCACAGATTTTTTTGTTTTTTTCTTAAACATATAATGCTGCCCTCTTTCTTAAAAAAATGAGACAAACGGTAAACGCATGTCTGCACCCCTCCATAGGAAAAAATACAATAATTATAATAAATCTCCCTCATACGTATAAAGACAATGAAACGCAAAAGGCCACTTGCATGGATTTCATAACAACTTGGAAAAAATCATGTGGATAGATTTATTTAGTAAGATTACGAAAATGCTAGTAAAATTTTTTAGAAATGTACAGTTTTTTTTTTAAAATAAATATATCTATTATTTGGGCCCGTGACGTCACTACATGAAAACGTCCCGTCTCCGAAAATGTTCCTATTAATTTTGTAAATTCCACACTGATTTTTTTTTATACGGCAACACTTTAATTTCAGGCGAATTTTTGAATTAAACCTTTAACATTCACTAGATTTATTGTTTGTTCTCTGCGAACTTATCATTTGGTTTGACTTTTTGACAGATGTTATGAAGAGAACCCAGTATATTTTACACTGTCTGTACGTGTTTTAGAGGTATAATGGTAGTGGTGTTGATTTTAACAAAATGAAATTTTATAATAATTTACAAGAACAAGTATATTACATTGGCTTTAGTAATATAGATGTTGAACATTATAATGATTTATGATCAATAAGATGGATCAAGGAAAAAAATATTTATGAGATGTAATATTTTTTGGTACCTGTGCCTCGTTTTTTTGGTGTGCCCTTTTTTGTAGAAAACGTTCTTTTTTTAAAATGATTTTCGGCTATGTAATTATCGTTTTTTCGCACCCATAAAATTATGCACCGTCTTTCCGGTTTAAAAAAAATGGTCTGATTTTTCGGATTGAAATTTTAAAATATGATTAAAAAAAAAACAGAATGTCTTAGAATATTTGCCTAAACTAGATTTTTTTTAAATGTGATGTAAGTGGCCTGCAAGTAAGTGGAAAAGTAATAAAATCACAATAAATATAAATCCGTACATATGTACACAACGTCATCTCTGATACTGACAAAAACTAAACACGGACAGTTGCGCATCGATAATTGCTTCATTGTGTAATTTTTAACAAAAAAACAGAATTTAATTCTGCTAATAATTTAACACAATACTTACTGATTCTGAGGCGGTACGAATTTCGTCGTGTCAGCTAGTATAAAATAAATACGACAATATTTGGTTACGCATTGCAATATGTTTTGTTTGTTCGAAAATTTAAATAAATATATATCACAAAGAGGGTACTTACTCACTCCTTGGATTTAGCAGAGACACCTAAATGGATTGTTTTCAAAAATAGAATCTAAAACAAGAAAATAACTGACACTGTTTGTTTCTTGGAAAATTTTAATCATTGTGAAAACTTATGAGTTTGTGTATTGATTGACAAATTTCATCTCTTGTGCAAATTATCAAGTCACCTAAGGATTGCATTGATGGAATTTAACTATTGATTGGATGATATTACGGAGGCCTCCAAGCTACAAAAACTACAAAACAAGGTTGGTGGATCTGATATTTTCCCTGGAGTTTTTTCTTCGTGCCATTTCTTTGTGATATATTTGTTCGCGCAAGTAGAGTTTTCATAATCATAATTTATTGGGTATTAAGCCCAGAGGGTCTGGGGTTATTTACACACCTCAGGCTCGCATATTATAATGCAATATTGAAACAATGAATAAAAATTAAATAATACCTACATGTAAATAACATAACATAACTAAGCGGCTCATTGAAAATGTTAATGGTCGGTAAAAACTAAGCAAAACTTATGACTTGAGAAGATGTCTACATATTACAGGAAATAAAATAATTTCCAATGAAACAATAAGGTAAACTGAAAATAAAATCATTTGGGTTAACCAAAAAAGCGCACAAAGAAATAAATTAGTTTTGGTTCAGGGAACCGATTAGCTAAACTAATGTTTTATTTAAATTTATTATCAATCTGAGTCGGGTAGAGGAACGAATACACCCATAATCTAGTAGTGTAGTTGGTTTGATCCATTCTTTGGCCTTGAAGAGGTAATGGTTCTCACTTCATTACATTTAATTCAATGCATTCAATGATCACCGTGCACCTGTTTCCGACAAAATACTATTAAACCAAACAATTAAAGTAATAACGATTTTTTTTTCCTTTAGATATTAATTGCGTCGTAGAAGTTTTATGTTCTATCTTGTCAAGTACTTGAAAACTTTTTCAACAAATGAATACTATTTTTTTAATAACATGTTTAGTATTTTCTCTGTCATACCCTTAAAATAAAATTCTAGTATATAACTGACGTTCTTTTTTATTAATGTTTTCAACACTCTTCACTCTATTTCTAAAATTAAATAAAAATGATAATCTTATATGTAAAAATGAATCGCTAAATGTGTTGCTAAGCGCAAATCTCGAGAGCAGCTGAACCGATTTTGCTAATTCTTTATTTAGAATATTTCTTGGAGTACGAGGATGGTTCTTACGAAGAGAAAAATGAAGAAAATTGGATAATTTCAGAAAACCTAACGACTATCGTACGTTTGACAGTTCGCGTGTTTGCGAATGATATTTTGCAAAACAATTCTATTTTTGAAAATCTTTAAGTTGATAAATTTATTTAAAGTAGGTACTCCCTAATAGTTTGAATCGAATCAAGAATTTTAGATATTTTAAATAGGTACCTATGTTAGGTACCAAATTTAATATACATGAAAAATGGAAATTTGAATAAAAATTGTAAAAGGTGGCACGTGGGCTGTTTAAAAGCTGAATGTACTGGGATTGAATATATGGAATGCGGGAGGAGGGTTGGTGGGACGAGGGAGCGGGAAAGGGAAGAGCAAAGGCGGGGAAGGTGGAAGGGGAACGCTGGAGGGGAAGGGGACGTGTGATGGGGGAGGGGAACTAGGGATGGGGGTTCGCGGGACGGGGAAAGGGGGGGGGGTGGAGTGGGGAGAGGGAACGCGAGAGGGGAAGAGGACGCAGGAGAAGAAGGGAGGCGGAAGGGGAATGGGACGAATGGGAAAGGACACTCAGGGAGAAACAATTTCTTTATTAAATGGCGTAGCAACGCTTGCCGGGACCAGATAGTTTAATATAAATGTTTAGCATACCGTAGGACGTGAACCCATGCTAGGTTGAAAGATTTACGAACACGATGATATATATTACACCAACATATATGGAGTGTACCAATTACAAGACAATATGTATGGAGTGAAAACTTCTTTAGAACCGTTGTGATTTGAAACACAATGAAATGGAAACGAGCGATACTAAAAAGAGACAAACGGATACATCCATAGGATTTAGCCTGCGATAGAATGATATAGCAATCAAATATTTTTTTTAAATTTACAAGTAGGTACTAGTTCCAATGTTATACGATAAATCACAGTTGCACGCATGTCTCCTTTGGTGTAGTGGTATAAAGCTTCTAACGAACCTCTGCAGACATTTAGCGGGCCGAGGATCGAATCCTACGAAATAATATTTTAGAAAAAATTTATATGTTTTTGTAAAATCAATATCCAATCTTCACATCACTCCAAAATGAACAATAAAAAGAAATCACTAAAGAAAGCAACATCTAGCGACTGCAAATACTAATAAGATGACCAAATGTATAGGAAAAGGTGCGCTGGAATCTGACGACAAAAATATGGAAAAAATCATCCTTCACATTGATTTAAAAAAGTGCTTCGTAGCCTCCCCACTCTTGTGTACTTAAGTTTTCTCAAGGTTTCACTTCTACCACGTGTGAATTGCACTTGATTTTTGAAGTGAAACTTATTTAGCCCCCGTTGCGATTTGAAATGTGGATGAAACGGAAATGACGCATTACAGCACCTACGAAGCATCAAACTGCGTACATTGGCCGCCTTGATAATGATGTCACTTTTCAAGGCTCCTATTGGTTGAGACATGAAACGGAAATGTCGCTATTTCTGCGCCCATTGGTCGCTTTGATTATGATCTTACTTTTCAAGGCTCCTCTCGGTTGAGATTGTGTTGGTAAAGTTTCACTCAGTTTTTTTTAGGTTGAAGTACACGAAAAGCGTCCAAGAAAATCTACACCAATATACTCGTAAAGTATATACTAATAAGGCGTTCCATTATCTCTGCTTTAGTTAGTCGTTGATGGGCATTTTCCTTTTAGTAAATTAAGAGGGAATGACGAGAGAAAACCGAATATGTGTCATTTTTATATCAAATTTTAGACGTAGTGACTCTTTTCCACAAAATATTATAAATTTCGAAAGATTGATCTTTTATCTAGTAAAGATATGTTTTAAATTTTGAGAAAAAATGTTTATTTTTAGTATAATAAGGTTATACCGTAGGTCATAGAAAAAAGATCCGCGCACGTGTTTTGTGACGAAAATACTTCAGTTTGTCTGTATAATTATTTGCGGTCTTACAAACTATTATATATAAGATTTTTTTTAAATTCTTATTTTACTTAGACATTATTGAAAAATTATAAATACTTATGATAAAAAAAATATACAAAAAGTACATAATTTTAATAGTTTTATCATCACGCCTTTCAGTATTTTGGATGTAGGTATGAATTAAAGCAAATTTTGAATGAAATAAAATCGATATTGAGTTATTATTTTTTTAAATCTTGAACGGAGAATAATTAATCTTTCTCACTGGAATCGCCCCGTATGATTGTAAGAACACCTTTGGACAAAATTTGGATTATCGGCCGCTGGCTGGTTAAAGGTCCTTAAATATAATATGATTATGTCTAGGTACTCGCAAGTCTTGGTAATAGAACGTCCAATATAATATTAGGTCCTTACATATGAAATTGGCGTTTTGTATGGGAGGAACATAAAGTCGATTTTTTTTAAATATAATATATTTATTTAATCAACCATTGCTATCTATGCACTTTTGCCATCTCATAGGTAGTTCGTTGATCCCTTTACTAAAAAAAAACATTCGATCGGGAATCAATAAAATCTTTGAAGGCGGTTTGGATGCCCCGTTGTAGTTGATTTTTTTCCCTTGCAAGAAGTTATCTATATAGTTAAGTTATTAAGTTATCAAATTTCTAAAAAAATGGTAATCTGTTGGGGCAAGGTCCGGAGTGTACGGTGGATGTCCAATTGAAGCTCCTCTAATTTGGTAGCCGTCTGTTGTGCAGTGTGTGGTCTAGCGTTGCCATGAAGCAGCAGTGGCCTAGAGCGATTAACCAGCCTCGGTTGTTTAGCAGTTAGCTTTTCCATCATGGTTTGCAGTTGCTGAAAATAGACATCTGCCGTAATCGTCTGGCCAGATTTAAGAAAGCTGTAGTGAACGACACAAAAAAAAAACACAACTATGTTTTCTTTTGCGGCACCGTCGCATACACATCATTAATCCTTCTAGCCGTTTCTGCAGCACTGGTGCCACGGTGGAACTCGTACTCGTAAATAACGCGATATTTCAAGTTTTCCATTTTGTAAACTAAGTGACGCAAAGAAAAAAAACAATCAAGGAAAAAACAAATGAATTATAATTTTCGAAACACAAAGACATGAGTAGCTGTGTAAATTTGAATTTGGAATTCCTAACCAAAGAGAAGATATTTGAGATCAAAGTTGCCAGTACGGCAAAACGCCAATTTAATATGTAAGGACCTAATATCTACATCTCTACCGAATCTTAGTTATCACTTTTTGTCTATTGATATGTTTGCAGGTCATTCTATCATACTATAAATTCACAATTTACAATTGGTTGTCTATGTTTTACCTCCATTTACAGTTAATCGTCTATTCCCATGTTGTTTGCCCGTGTTGGTTATTTTCACATTCAAAGGTTTTAGTTGCAGCTCGTTTAAGTTAAATGTATTCACCCTTGGAGATTTCCTGACCGAAAGCTCAAATTTCTGTCTGGACGTAAGCTCAAATTTTAAGGACGTTCCTTTATTGGCGTGGTTTTTGAAGTGAAACTTCTGTAGCACGGCTGTGATTTGGATTTCGGATGAAACGGAAATGACGATTAATGCACCTGCGACGCATCAACTGCTCATCGGCCGCTTTGATAATGATGTCACTTTTAAAGGCTCCTATTGGTTGGGATATGAAACGGAAATTACGCGAGGTCTGCGCTCATTGGTCGCTTTGATTATGACCTCACTTTTGAGATTGTTTTGGTAGAATTTCACTCTACCGCGTGTAAACTGCACTCGAATTTCTTTAAATTTGTTTATATTAATGTCATACAGAGCTTGTTTATGACTGGCCTCTTTTTATTTTTAGTTTTTTTTTTGTATCTCGTAGAGTTGAATGAAACTTTAATTTCTTATTTGAGAACTTGGTGATAAAGACATGCAACATAAATTTTAAATAGTTGCAAAAAGGTATGTATATATGGACATTCAAGTATTGTGTACCTTCTAGTTCACTCTGTCGGGTTGCTAACGTTACGGCACATTGCCAAACCGGTTGTGAGTTAAAAGAAACGCCGGTAAAAAATCGTAATACATTTTTACTGAAACACAAAGGTTACAAATTTTGTTTCATTATTGACAAAAAATATGATAATTAGTAAGTATTACGTGACATTATCGGACCAATTTTCTTGTTTTGTGACAAACTTCCCACGATGAATGTTTTTTGATCAATCCAAGTTTAGTGATATGATAATTTTTTATGTGAAAACTTCTTTAGCACCGTTGTGATTTGAATATTGGAAACTCGATGAATCGGAAATGAGCGACACTAAAAAGAGACAAACACATACAACTATAGGATTTAGCCTGTGACAGAATGAGATAGCAATAAAATATTTATTATTTCCCGGGTACTCGGTTCCAATATAATAAGATAAATCCACGGTCCCACGCAAGTATCCTTTGATCTAGTGGTATAAAGCGCCTGATAAACTTTAGCGGCCAGATATTCAGCGGACCAAGAATCGAATTAAAATCCTACGAAATAAAAAAAAAAACAATTTTGTAAAATCAATATCCAATCTTCAAACCACTCCAAAATGAACAGGCAGCAAAGAAAACACAAAAGAATGCGACATCTAGCGATTACGAAGTAGAAAACACAAATATAAGATGACCAAATGTATGGGAATAAAAAAATGCACTGGAATTCAACGACAAAAATATGGCAAAAATCATCTTTCACATTGATTAAAAAAAAGTTTTACTCACTAAAGTAGACAAGAGTTCACTTCCACCGCGTGTGAATTGCACTCTGATTTTTTTTAGTTGATCACTTTGTATAACAAATATATGAAACGTTAGGGTTTGCAGAAAAAATAATAAAAAAGGTTGCTTATCAACGCAGTTATTGTCGTCGCATGTGGATAATATGGTTCCTAGGATTTTAAAGTTTTCTTTGTGTTGAATACACAAAATACGATTTTAAATATTTCACTCTACTCCTCAAAGCAACACAGAATGAATTTACCATTGTATTTTTTAAGGCCATAATTCAAAGAATATCTCGTTTACATTCTTAACATTCCCTGGATATATATGCAAAGTTTGTTTAAATTTCTAATCATAATGATATTGCCTATTAATATAATATGTATTATATTATTTCTATTAGTACGCGTGTGTACATCGTATTACGTATCACGAAAAAATAAAATAAACTTATTATCACAATTAATTGATAATTCATTATAACAATATGAAATCCATTATATTATTTATATGTATTCGCATTCAGATGAATAAGAATGTAGAGATCGGACTAAACGAGCGAGACCTTGAAAAACCCAACATCTCTCCCAGCGAATCGTTGAACTTTCAGAACAGTATAAACAACTTACAGGTATCCCCCAAGACATTTGCATTCACGAAACCTGAGAAATGAATCTACCAACGATCAACCAGGTGAATTGAATAAAGCGCTGCATTTTCCTGGAGTTATTTTTGGATTACGCCAAATTGAAATTTTGCGGAAGCCAGGTAATGGAAATTACTTTCGTACCGACGAATTTATCCTTAATCGGTTTTGGCGTGTTTTAAAAATTGTAGTAGCTCATGGTGGGTATCAATTAAATTTTCAATAGAAATCTTGCGGATACTGAGAAGTTGTTTTCTTAATTTGATAGTTCTCCAAAAAAATTAGTGGTTTTACGCAAGTTTACTTGAATAACGAAGGTTTTTTAGAATGGAAACTTTTTAATGAAAAATTATAATAGATACAAACTTTAGATTATATAGCTATATAAAATGAATCAATAATTTAACACACTACATATACTACGCATTGAGGCGGGTGAGGTAATGGTCTGCAAAAAAAATAAAAATAAAGTAATGAACGCCTTGGTAATAAAATGTATGTCATCTCGTTGCTTAAAGCTAGACAGCTCCCATCAGGTGATTTTTCAGAAAACCGACGGTCTACAAATTATCCAACTGTTATTATTATTACATATTATTAAAAGCACTTTATTTCATTTGTACAAACACTGAAGCGCTTTTTGACACAATATGGCACCATTTAAAATACTTCGGATTGCTTTGCTACCAGTTTTAGGCAAAATATCCTAGAAATGCATAATTTTTTTTTGTAATATTTTCAAATACTCCCGCGATCTGCGACTCACATAATAATGGCTTACAATCCTTTAACGCCTAGTTCATAGATGTCTCAATTCTTTTGTTTCTGTCATTTCCTAGAATCTTCTATAAAACATATTTGTTCGCGTCGTTATACAAAAAAATCTCGGTGGAATTGTCAGCCGTGTGTTTGCTTAGAATAATAATAATATTTGGCTAGTTTATATAGCGCCGTTTTAGTAAAAAAACATCTTCTCAAGGGCGCTGTACAAATAAATATATAAAATAATTAATATAACTGGCTTACCACTGAGATTTACCTGACTTACATTTAAAACTTATAGCAAGTGACTTATATTACTGGTTTACTACTAAGATTTACAATTAAAACAAGTGATTTACATCTAAAGACTTATAGCTAGTGACTTACGGTCGTAAGCGTTTGTTTTAACTTAATTTTTATTACGTGTTTACATACGAGAGTTATCGCAAATCAATAATCCATTTATTAGTTTAAGGTGTTTTCATGTCGTTTAAATTAAAAATTTGTGACTTTTAAAATATTTTACGTAAGCGGAATGTGAATTTCAAATTTCATCTGGTCATTACGTTCATTTTTACAATTAAGGTTCTAACGTGAACTTGATGTGTGTATTTGAACTATAGTGTTTCAATTAGAGGGATTCATAACAAGGATAAACATGTCATCAATTAGTTGGGTAAATGGTTCAGTAAATTACAATTTAATCAGATGTCAAAATACATATTTTGTGAGAATGGAAATGGCGAAATGCAACAAGATTTATGCAACTAGAAAATTATTTTCAAAATTATTAAAGATTAGTAATGTGTATTGTTATGATATACGAGTATGTCTTATTAAAGATTAGTAATGTGTATTGTTATGATATACGAGTATGTCTTATTAAAGATTAGTAATGTGTATTGTTATGATATACGAGTATGTCTTATTAAAGATTAGTAATGTGTATTGTTATGATATACGAGTATGTCTTATTAAAGATTAGTAATGTGTATTGTTATGATATACGAGTATGTCTTATTAAAGATTAGTAATGTGTATTGTTATTATATACGAGTCTGTCTTATTAAAGATTAGTAATGTGTATTGTTATGATATACGAGTATGTCTTATTAAAAACCTTGTTTCTTGTTTTACAACGTTATGTAAAAATGTGATGATAAATATGCAATGTTAGGTCACAAATATATTTCGCAGCAGTATGATTTTGATATTGTGATTTAGGGTATACATGTAAAACGATTATATTAATTATATTTAAATACAGCAAAAATCACATTAATTATTAATGATAAATTGAAGATAATGAAAGTATCCTTTGAATTTCGAACAATTTCTTTGTGGTAAATGTATTTATATATATATATTAAAAGTGCATTTCATTTTGACTTCGGCAAACTCAAAAATCTATAAAACATTTTTGAGGCACAATTTTCTATCAGCCGTTTGCGATTAAGAAATGAGGTTTTTAATATATTAATTGCTTCTGTGGTTATCAAGTAGACCATAAACAACTTGTTGAAGTCAAAAAATCCAATGATGACGCGAAAAAAGTATAATTTACGGCAATATCAAAGGAACTAACACGCAGGATTCGCGCAGTTTTGAAGTTTACGATTTTATAATATATTTTTTTATAAATCCTACGAATATGTGATAATCGACAAAAGATAGGTGAATTAATTGGCTATATATAACTGTAATCAGTTTGTATGTCTCCATATGAAAATTCGGAGGTATGATTTTTTTAATGTGGCCGAAAAATATTCATAATAATCACCAAAAAATCCCCAGCGATCTAAGGAAAAAGTTTAAAATCGCGTTGTCGCTCGAGTGGTTAATACATTATTAATAAAAATTAGGTAATAATTAGGCGGTAGGTATGATGAAAAAAAATAATACCGAAATATAATTTTTTTCGGATTTCTTAATGTGTACGGGTCAGTTTGTTCAGGAGTGACGGACTATCTATCCCTCAAATTGCGGTGCGGCGATGTTTTGAGAGAACCTGGATAGGGCAAAAGGTCTCATTCAACCAGTCTCTCCCGGTCTGGTCTGCCACACAGTTGGTGGCCAAACGCATCCGCCGCCAGGAATCTGACAAACCTGATCCCATGAAGCCAGGCACCACTGCTGAGTGACCCGGGCACCATCGCTAAGACCTATGGCAGAGGTGTTGGTTACATTACCCAATAAATGGTTTCCTGGGCGACGGTACCCATACCCGCCTCCCATATTGAGTCGAGCTGATGTAATAAAAAAAACTTAGAAACAACAGGCAGCTGCAAGGGCGGACCCAGGATTTAATTCTGGGGGGGCACAATGGGCGGACGGGCAAAAAAATCAACAATTCAGGATTTTTTCTGGGGGGGGGGGGGGGGGGGGGGGAAGGGGGGGGGGGGCACAAGGGGCGGACGGTTACAAGTTCAAGTATACAAGTATATATAGGAAGATTTATGAAAGTGTCAAAACAATAGAAAAATTAAATGTTTAATAAAGACAGTTTCTGCTTCTAAGTATCGAGGGTATCGAAGTATCCCCCCCTAAATCCGCCTATGGGCAGCTGGTATCACCACCACATCAACCACTATACTAGATTTTAAGAATTCGAAAAAAGTTTAAGTTAAGGTATATTATCCTTTTTCATAATACCTACAGCGTGCTGTTTGTTGATTTTATTGTTTTTGCGAGTTTTGATTATTGTAGATGAATCAAAAATGGTATTTCCAACGTAAACACGGCCCATGGTTATAAACATATTATTATCTATAAAAAGATTCCTTGGTAATACCCTACTTTATGAACTCACTAAATTGAAACCGGTATTACCCAAATAACCGCACACCATAATTTTTCTTAGTATTTTTACTTAAGTCATCTAAAATTTTGAAGAAAACTATGGTGGAAAAAAACTAAAAGTTGGTTAAAATAATGCCGTCGATTTAAAATATATTTTGAAATAATAATATTATTTATAATTGCCTTTTTTTTCAATTATTTCTGGCTTTCACCCTCCAAGGCAATCATTTAAAATTACAGAGAAAGGAAAGGTGAAATTATATATTAATTTTATTTAAATGAGCAAATTTCAGAATTATATGGAAGATTGGAGTCGAGTTCAGACTTAGAAGAGATGAAATGTTGAATGGAGGGGAGGCAATTTTAACGCTTGGTAGAAGAGAGGATATTTATTTAGAGAGGGACAACCAAAAAATAAGTGATCTAAAGTTCCCACATCTAGACCACAGAATGTACAATCTGGGGAGTCGAGGATGTGAATTTTAAAAATGTGAGAAGGAACGGAAAAACGTCCGATTCTCATTCGAATAAGTGAGGAAATTTCTTTTTTGGAAAAATGGGGGAATTTTTGAAACCACGGTTTTGAAGGTATAGTCCTTTGTATTGAGGCGTAGCGGGCACCCTTGGATTGACTAGCAATGTTCCAATACTCTGTCCAAACATTGCGGGATCTATCTTTGATGATGGAAAAAATATCAGATAGGGGAATATGATTCACAAGGGTAACAATAGGGTTGGACGCTCCTTGTTTTGCCAAGGAATCCGCAATATCGTTACCCACTATGCCAACATGTCCAGGAATCCAAATAAGAATTACGGTTTGAATGGAGGCTATCAGCACTCTAATAAGGCATACAAAGTGATCATCAGGATGAAGAAGAGGACAGGATTTAAGTTTTTGGAGGGAACTGAGAGAGTCAGAGAGAACAAGGGAATGTTCAAAATTATTTTTTATTATATACTAGCTGGTCCCGGCAAGCGTTGCTATGCCATTTAATAAATAAATTGTTTCTCCCTGAGTGTTTCTTCCCATTCATCCCGTTCCCCTTCCGCCTCCCCTTCTTCTCCTGTGTCCTCTTCCCCTCTCGCGTTCCCACTCCGTCAACCTCACCTTCCCTCTCCCCACTTCCCCCCCCCCCTTCCCCCGTCCCGCGAACCCCCCTCCCGATTTCCCCTCCCCCCTCCCAGGTCCCCCTCCTCCTCCTGCGTTCCCCTTCCACCTTTCCCGCCTTCCCTCTTCCCTTTACCGCTCCCTCGTCCCACCAACCCTCCTCCCGCGTTCCATATATTCAATCCCAGTACATTCAATTTTTAAACGGCCCGCGTGCCACCTTTTACAATTTTTTTTCAAATTTCCATTTTTCATTGTAATTAAATTTAGTACCTAACATAGGTACCTATTTAAAATATCTAAAATTCTTGATTCGATTCAAGCTATTAGGGGAGTACCTACTTTAAATAAATTTATCAACTTAAAGTTTTTCAAAAATAGAATCCTGATTTAACATTTTGCAAAATGTCATTCTCAAACACGCGAACTGTCAAACGTGCGGGTTTTCTGAAATTATCCAATTTTCTGCCAAATTTTCTTAATTTTTCTCTCCGTAAGAACCATCCTCGTACTTCAAGGAATATTCTAAAAAAAGAATTAGCGAAATCAGTTCAGCTGATCTCGAGATTTGCGCTTACCAACACATTTAGCGATTCATTTTTATATTATAGATTTGAGAGATTTGATTATAATTGCCTTAAGCGACATTCAAATGCAATTAAGAAACATTTATTTATTTACAAATGGTTCTTAACTTAAAGAAAAACATTACCTACCTTGGTACTGAATTTTAACGAATGTTAATATTTACCAATTTTATTAATTTGTCAGACGATGTATTTTTTTTTTTAATTAGACAAATTAATAAAAATAACAAAAAATACCGTTTTTTGTGTGAATACCGCACAAGAGTCCCAACTGCTCCCGTTTGGAATTAGTGAGGCTATGGCATCCCTAATTGGGGTATGTTGTAAGGCTGAAGATAGTGGGGAGGGGAAGGAGATGAGAAGAGAAAAACGGAAAAGTACGTGGCTCTTCAGATCGGTCACCAAACATGTCAACCTGTTGTGAAAGGTGGTCTTACACCAGGGCGATACTGAGTGTATCTTCCGTTTTAGAACGTGACGCAAATAATATTTTTATTATTTTTTTATTTAAATCAATAAATGGTGAGATAACATAAATTAATCAAATACAAATTTCGGTTTATGAACCCGCGGCCTTCGGATTGCTAATCGAGAGCCTTACTCCTCGATCACGGATGCTGTTGTATAACAATGCAAACAATAATTAAATAAATGACTATATCCTAAAATAATTAGATGACTTATGGTAGGCGATAACGACTGACCTACATTCAGCCTAACTATAAAAAAATAATTTCCAACCGTTTTAAACGGTGTTTTAGTTACACATTGCACAAAGACCGTGCAATCATACATTCGATTTGTTACTAATAAAAAACTTCCGCGCAAGATACCCGACGGTGTTGGGTTGTAGATATTTTAGTGAATATTATGTTTCTAATTTTACAAGCATTGTCTAATACATGTGTTGGTAAACGTTTCAAAAAAATGTACAAGCAACCCGTTAAAATATCAATATATTTTTAGGTTATTTATTGGGAATTAATAAGCATCTTATAATCTTTTTTAATATTTTTTTATTGTACTTATGAGCGAGAAAAAAGTTGTGATTGTTGTTAATAAAAATGTTTTTTTTATTTTATTTTAATTTTTTTTAAATTTTTTTTTTAGAAATTTAATTAAAATTAAATTTAGTACGTGGCTTCACCACAGTTTGAAAATGACCTTACAAGTCGAAACAGCTGTAACTAAAACACTGACCAAAAAACTTGCAGAACTCGATAATAACATTATCAAATTTAATTTTAATTAAATTTCTAAAAATTAAAATGGAGTTCTACGAATTAAACACAAAAACAATTAATAAAAATGTTTTTGATATGTAAAATATTTTTTTAAACTTTTTTCATATTTGAAGTTTAAAAACGCTAAAGTATATTTCAAATACCGAAATCTAAAAGGCAATTTTATCTATTTTTTAAAAAGAATTTGTTTTTAAAATATCTTAAAAAATATGAAATACCTATAAAGGAAATTGAAAATATCTGGGAAAAATTCCGAATTCGGTGATGAATTATTTTTAACTAGCTGGTCCCGGCATGCGTTTCTATGCCATTTAATAAAGAAATTGTTTCTCCCTGCGTGTCCTTTCCCATTCGCCCCTTTCCCCTTCCGCCTCCCCTTCTTCTCCTGCGTCCTCTTCCCCTCTCGCGTTCTCTCTCCGTCACCTCCACCTTCCCTCTCCCCACTCCACTCCCCCCCCTTCACCCGTCCCGCGAACCCCCCTCCCGAGTTCCCCTCCTCCTCACACGTCCCCTTCCCCTCCCGCGTTCCCCTTCCACCTTCCCCGCCTTTCCTCTTCCTTCCCTTTCCCGCTCCCTCGTCCCGCCAACCCTCCTCCCGCGTTCCATATTTTCAATCTCAGTACATTCAGTTTTTAAACAGTCCACGTGCCACCTTTTACAATTTTTATTCAAATTTCCATTTTTCATGTATATTAAATTTGGTACCTAACATAGGTACTTACCTATTTAAAATATCTAAAATTCTTGATTCGATTCAAACTATTAGGGGAGTACCTACATTAAATACATTTATCAACTTATAGATTTTCAAAAATAGAATTGTTTTGCAAAATGTCATTCTCAAACGTGCGATAGTCGTTAGGTTTTCTGAAATTATCCAATTTTCTGCGCAATTTTCTTAATTTTTCTCTCCCTAAGAACCATCCTCGTACTTCAAGGATTATTCTAAAAAAATAATTAGCGAAATCGGTTCAGCTGCTCTCGAGATTTGCGCTTAGCAACACATTTAGCGATTCATTTTTATATATAAGATTACACTGTGTACAACAGATGTATATCTGGCAGGATACCCGCTTTGGCAGGATAAGCAAAGCATAATCTTTCCATGAATTATTTTTTGACAGTTTCTAATAGTTAGTGCGGTCGTCATACACGGTCGTTTATCAAATTATTTTTTTAGTTAGGCCACTAGTATTTAGATAAAACTTGTACCTAATGGAGATAACCAAACTGAAAAAATCTACAAGATGGAAGAAATTATCAAAAGTTTTCCAATTTCGTGGATTCCGTGATGCGCTGAATTTCCGGCCGCTAAAGTTTGTGAGGTGCTTCATATGCTTCACTGGGTCATGGATTTATCGTATTATGTTTAAACCGAGTACCCGTGAAATAAAAAATATTTTATTGCTACATCATTCTCTCGCAAGCTAAAACCTAAGTGCATGTTTGTCTCTTCGTAGTGTCGGTCGTTTCCATTTCATCGAGTGTTAAATTGCAACGGTGCTAACAAAGTTTTCAATAGGTTTAATTTTTACATTAACTCCACATAGAATGCCCCGAAGAAAATAATTTCCCTCGGGTTCAAGTCATCTTTGGGGTGTTAAGTGGAGGGTCTTATCTTGAAGAGTCTCGTGTTCTAGGAGGGAAGAAAAATAGTAGCATACCGTATACCTATATGAAATATTATGTTATGGCATCTTCACGGGAATAGGAATAATGATGATTATTTTTTTTGGTTATCATACCGTGCTACGCTTTCTTCTTATTTATCCAACACTTCGGAAAGCGTTATAATGTCCATTTGCCCTGATGTTGTATACTATACTGCTATCCGAAACGTTGACTAAATTAGTAAGAAGGAGCAAGAAGGTAATACGGCACAAAACCAAAAAAGGATTACATATAAAGTTTTCGTGTTCATTTCGGGTAACTGCAATAATAATTAGTGACCGACCGAAGCTTCGGTTTCGGTTTCGGTTCCGGCAAGTTTCGGCAAAAAAATCTAGTTTCGGCAACAGTTTCAGTTGAAACTTTTTTAGACGATGTTAAAAACCGATTGTTAACCGTTATTTGGCTAACATGTTTACTACTTTTTGGAACTTCTCGTTCGGCTGACTTCGGGTGAGTTTGTTGCACGCATGTCACCCGCCATCATTAGCAAAATACTCAATTAATTAGGTCCTTCCTTTAAGTGTTAATTATTGACAAATGTTTGTTCCAAGAAGTAGTCAACATGTTTGTTAATTTTGATTTGTTTTATAGCAGAAATATCAACAACAAAAAATTGTTTTTTTATTATTTATAAATTTTGTTTGTTTTATAGAAGTAATATATAAAAAAAATATTTTTTCACATACTTTAATTATTGTTTTTATTTTTTAATTTAACACGTGTTAACTGCTGTCTGAATAAGTGTAAAAAATAAGCCAAATAACAGTAAACAATCGATTTTTTACATATCTAAAAAAGTTTCGGTTTCGGTTTCGGCCGAAACTGAGACAGACAACGAAGATAAGGTTTCGGTTTCGGTGAAAAGTCCTGTTTCGGTCGGACACTAATAATAATACAATGTTATAACATTAATAATTTTAATAAAAATGGTTTTAGCATGTTCTGCTAGTTTGTCAAATGATGAATTGTGAGAGTTGCTTCGGTGATCAACGTCTTTTTCAAACTTGTTGTTTGCCACTTGGATACTAAGGTACATATGTAGGCCTAAATTGATTATCCTAGCTACAATAATAATAAAAAAGCTACGTCAATTGCTTACAGTATGTAACCATGAGTCTGGAAACCAGCCTTTTAAATATGCACTCTGCAGTAAGTAATATTATAAAGAGGAAACCCTGTCGCCGAGAAATTTGAACAACAGGTATTTTACCAAACTGTTGCTCTCACTGTCGCTCTTACTCCCCCGAATACTGAGCGAAAGGGAAAACCATCCCTCAGGCTGATAATACCCAAATAAAAGCATCAAAATCGATTTTTCTCCAGAAATCCCCATTTTTCTCTTCCAAAACTGGACCGATTTTTAAGATTTTTTTTGTGTTAGAAGAAAATACTCTATGTCTGTACGTTTTGCTTGTTCAAAGAATACATTCTATGGTTTATTACTTACTGTTGATGGCGTTCGAACCAGGCAATAAGGAACTCCAGTGAAAAATATTATGGCTTTAAAAAATATGTTCATGTAGAGTAGGAGGTATATAGACCACTAAAATCTGATTCTGAATATTATATAAGTTTTATTTAATAATATTAAACGCAGAGCTTTTAAAAAAAAAAAAAAGGCAATTTTTAATCGTCTCATTGAAACACGCCGACAAGTTGGTTGGTATTGTTAAAGTGACGTCACTGATCACCGTAAAGTCATTGTATGGAAATGTAGGTATGACACGAGCCATCGCATTAACAACATTTCAACTTATTATTTTATTTACATACTGTTTATAGAGATTTCGTTGTTGTGTTTATTGAAACTTTTAGGTTTAAGTAATTCAGTTTCAAAAATAAAGGTATCTCTTATTAGTTTATCTCTAATATTAAAAATATTCAAAAACTACTGTACAAAAAAATTTTAATGTCATTTCTAGGGAGAATACTTCGAACTCTGAATTTCAAAATGGCGCCAGTCGAACAGCTGATTGCCCGATCTTATAGTAGGGGAGCTTAAGCGGCTAAAAGGGTGCCCCAATAGGTCCACAATCCAATAGGTCCCCACAACGGGATTGAGTAAATCCAAAAATCCCCGCTTGGGCTCCCCTACTATTTAATATCAGTTCGGAGCTTCGGTTCCCGTTAATATTGATTTCGATTCTTAAAAGCCAAAAAATAACAATTTCGAACAACTTTTATACCATTCTCTCGTAATAATATTGAAAAATATAATAATATAATATAATAAATAAATAATTCCACCTAAATAATGTTTGAACTTATCGAATAGTATCATACTTTCTTCCGTATAACTGTCGTACAAAATGACAACACCCGTTGAAAATAAAAATAACTTTTCGAGAGTGATGACGTCACTACACATACGGTGGTTTTCGGGGGGTCTTGAAAAATTTTAACTTTGAAAATTATTTTAACTATTAAAACTAACTCTTAAAATAAAAAATGCAGTTATTTAAGTTAGAAGGTCATTATTCATTAAAAAACAATGGACTGGAGTTCCTTATTGTAATTATTTTAAGAGGATCCTAACTCCAATAAGAAGAAGGGATCCTTCAAAACAAGCTATCAAAAAAGCAAAACGTACTGACATTCCAGTGGTCGATATCTATATTATATTAAAATTTATTATTTATTATTATTTATTATTATTTTGGAGTAGTGTCAAAATCCAAAGAGGAAATTGGGAAATACGTTCGTATGGACAAAACGCCGCCCGGTTTCCTCAAAAATGTGAATAAAAAATAGACAATCTGTTTATGATTGCTATTATAATAACAGAAAAAAGAAATCAATAATCTTTTCAAGCACAGATAACGATAACCAGGTAATGATAAACATAAAAACTTATAAACCAACATTATGTTAATTTGTTCTTGTATTTATGTTTTAGACAGTGCAAAAAATGTATGCAATGTACGGCGAACGCAAACAGAATTAAAACGAATGAAGTTTGTTTAATTTATTCACATATGACAAAAGAATTATTGACACCGATCAACCTACAAAAAAAAATATTTTACAAGCTATACTGTCGGAAAATTTCGTGTAATTAACATATAAATAAATAATCGTGTAATATAACAGATTTGTAAAATTATCTAGATAAATTTTACCAATTGAAGAAAAACAGATAAATGTATGTTTTGGGCAAGTCCGTGTTACCGAAGCTATTTAGCTCGATTTATTTTTTTTTTGGCCTGAATGGAATCTAGTGTTCCATGCCAACTCAGAATCAAGTCAATACAACATATCTATGAAAAGTCATTAAAAGCTATGAAATTGAAAAATTGCCTGTAACCTAACCTGACGTAATCTATTTAAACAATTTTTGATATGTTATTGTAATCACTTTCTTTCACTTTTTAAATGTGGTGTTGAGTTGATTTCTTTCTGAGTTGTGCGTTCATCGGAATCTAGAATTCGAATGGTTACATATATTACGAATATTATTTTAAATGAATACCGAAAAATCACGGGAAATTACAATTGTAAGATTGTTTTTTATTTTATTTTATTTGTTTAAATTTTTTTTAAATTTTTTTTAGAAAACAATGTGTTCTTCCCGGGGTACACCGTTCTAAGGTCACAATGTTCACGGTTACGTGTTTGAGTTATAAGTAAGTACCTATGTCAATATATTAGAAGAGGAAAATTATAAAGTAATATCTAGAAGAAAACATAATGCAAGCTTAATCTTTGTTAGGTTGCAAAATTTGAAAAGTAGTTTAAAAATATACTCGCGTATGTACATTTGAATATTATATATTGGTTTTTGGCAAGTTACATGGAGAAATTAACCCCTTTGTCTTGCAAACTGTAGTAATGTCACCAGATGGATTTTTTTTACCCGATGTTATGTCGGGCTACCTTGGCAAGATGAAGGGCATTGATAATTTTTTTTTATGCTTTGTTTGACATCTGTGAGTGATTATGTGAACATTTGCTAAGGGATCACTATTTATCAGAGAAGAAGTTTGCCTTTCAAATGTTGGGTTAACTTGGAAAATTACGACATCTGTTAAACATGTAAACAAATAACACACATTTCAAATTAAGAAATATTTATAATTAACTAGCTGGTCCCGGCATGCGTTGTTATGCCATTTAATAAAGAAATTGTTTCTCCCTGAGTGTCCTTTCCCGTTCTTCCCGTTCCCCTTCCGCCTCCCTTTCTTCTCCTGCGTCCTTTTACCCTCTCGCGTTCCCCCTCCGTCACCTCCACCTTCCCTCTCCCCACTCCACTCCCCCCCTTCCCCCGTCCCACGAACCCCCCTCCCCCATCACACGTCCCCTTCCCCTCCCGCGTTCCCCTTCCACCTTCCCCGCCTTCCCTCTTTCCTTTCTCGCTCCCTCTTCCCGTCAACCCTCCTCCCGCGTTCCATATATTCAATCCCAGTACATTCAGTTATTAAACAGCCCGTGTGCCACCTTGTACAATGTTTATTCAAATTTCCATTTTTCATGTATATTAAATTTGGTACCTAACATAGGTATATATTTAAAATATCTAAAATTCTTGATTCGATTCAAATTATTAGGGGAGTAGCTACTTTAAATAAATTTATTAAAGATTTTCAGAAATAGAATCCTGATTGAACAATCAATGTTTTGCAAAATGTCATTCTTAAACACGCGAACTGTCAAACATGCTCATGTTTTCTGAAATTATCCAATTTTTTGCGCAATTTTCTTAATTTTTCTCTCCTTAAGAACCATCCTCGCACTTCAAGGAATATTCTAAAAAAAGAATTAGCGAAATCGGTTCAGCTGATCTCGAGATTTGCGCTTACCAACACATTTAGCGATTCATTTTTATATTATAGAAGATAAAATAATTTTAGTGCCTTCTTATGGTTTGTCCGATATTTATGATTTAGATTTAACATTTCCAATTATGAAAATTAAAATTGTTTGAACTTGAACAATTTTTACGCATTATGCAGAAATAATATAGACCGATCAGCGGATGAATTGGCATCAAGAAGGATTCCCACCCTGGCATCGGGTGTTCAATTCCTCGGCTGGCTAAGTCCTCCATAAGATACATTTTCCTACATTACGGTGGTAGTAGGAGATTTTCAAATATTGTCAGGTTATTCCTAATCCGGGAATCAGAGTGTGCGATTCACATGGGGTAGAAGTGAAAGCTTCAGAAAACTATACTAGACAACAGTGGGGAGATTATGAAAAACCGCACGAAGAAGAGACCGATTACACTAATCACATTCTCTCACACGCTAAATCATAAACATGTATGTATTTGTCCCTTTTTAGTGTCGCTTTTTTTCGTTTCATCGAGTTTCAAATCACAACCGTGCTAAAGAAGTTTTCACTTCAAAAACAAATATGTGAAATTTTCACATCACTGCACCCACGCACTGATTGTTATGATTAATTTCATATTTCTAGGGATTATCTCTTCATTGATAAGGCAACATTTCATCAACTTCTTGTATAACAAGTTTTAGTGCTAATAATATGGGAGACCCCATAATGGCGTCTTATTTTTTAAGTGAAAATTTCTTTAGCCCCTTGTAATTTGAAAATAGATGAAGCGAATAATAGCGACACAAAAAAGAGACAAACCCATACATCTATAGGACTGAGCCTGCGAGAGAGTTATCTGTGCGGTTTTTTTTTTTTTTTTTTTTTTTTTTACATGAACTCCACACAGGAGGCCCTGAGGAAAATAATTTCCCTCAGGGCCTATGTCATCTTTGAGGATGCTGTGTGGAGGGTTTTTTTTAAGGAAAGGGAGGAGAGGAGAGTTCTGGGAAGGAAAAGGGTTTAAGGGGTGGGTAAGAATCTGGGGTTCAGTATGTCCTGGTCATCCGCCTCCAAGACCTAGACAAACCTCACCCCATGAACCCGGGCACCCCTGCTAAATCACCAAACGTACTTTGTAGCCTATCGGTCTCCTCTTTATGCACTCTACTTTAGTTTTATGAATGTTTTACTTCTACCACGTGTGAACTGTACTCTGATTTTTTTTGATAATATTTTGGGTAATTATCGGTTCGGACTGGCCACGCTTATTACGAATAATTTTTAGAAAAAAACTTTAGATTCGCTTTAATTACTATAAAAGGAAACTTTTTGGCTTTGGGGCGGTGGAAAATAATGCATTTTAATTTTCAATTGCATAAAACCAAAATTCACTTCGCGAACCGACGCAGCGAAAATCCGCGGCCGTAGCTGTCACTGTTATGGACTGTAGCCGACTTCATGGGATACCTACATGAAATACCGCGAATCACAAACCATGTTACACCAACCTAGCGTAGCCGCTGAACTATTTGAAAACTGGGATGTTTTTCTTGCCTTGACGCGAGTAGGCGTTATAAAGGGGCACATTCTTTTGTATCACAAGCCATGTTACACAAACAAGCCCGCTAGACAAATTTCATAATTACGCGCCTTATCCCACGAAGTCGGCTACAGTCGTATGAGCTCTTGCTAATTTATCAAGGATACCAACATAACAGTGACATTTACGGCCGCGGAATTTCGCTGGGTCGGTTCGCGAAGAGAATTTTCGTTTTATGCAATTGAAAATTAATATGCACTATTTTCCGCCGCCCCAAAGCCAAAAAGTTTCCTTTAATAGTAATTAAGGCGAATCTAAAGTTTTTTTCTAAAAATTATTCGTAATAAGCGTGGCCAGTCCGAACCGATATTTACCATATTTTGAAAATAAATACCGATCACTGTGAGGCCAGTGCGTACCGTTTGGGAGTTTTTGATGCACCATGAAAAATATTATCTGTTTTGTAGAATATTGTAATAGAGTTATGAAAAGGGGGAGTTCAATGGATAATATATGGATTTTAAAACAGACTGGACACACTTGATACAGTTAGTTGAAGAATATTTCATAAATACATTTACAAAAGATAGAATACATTTATAACATAGTTACAAATAATGATTGCTAAATATGTCACTGGTTAATAAAACTGCTGAGAAAATATCCTTTTATTTTTTGAAGTGAAAACTTTTTCAGCACCGTTGTGTATTGGAACTTGATAAAACGGAAACGAGTGTAGAACTATGGTTGCGTGTTGCTGTAAAAATATAATTTGCAAAATGAATTTATGTATGGACAGCGTTACAGATTTACAAAACTACTGGCGTCTCTAGAAAAACCAAACGAACGTCGTTTAACTGTCAGTGGTTATGAATTCAAACATTTTGATATTATTTTAATATGGTTCTGGAAAGATAGCTACTTTTTGAAAACAATCTAAAGCATGAGGATATAGTCTGTCAAAAAAGAGTAGAAAATATAAAAACTGGAACTACTAAATTTGTAGACTGGCAACACCAATTTAACTGTAAAATATTTTTTTGAAGTGCAATGACACTGAATGTATAGAACACAGTAAACCACAATTAAAAAAAACATTTTTTCTTCATGACCTAAATTTGAAAGGTGATTTATAAAGCGATTTGCTTTAATTTAATTTAACATAAATTTGAATTTAACAATAGATAGAAAGGAAGAATCACTAATGGTGAGTTTAGTTATACTACTTTTAGATCTGAATGAGTTAAACATATTCAGATCTAAAATTAGAGACATGATCTAAGGCCCAGGCAACGCTAGGTACTTTATCTAGTATTAAATAAATATGAGCAATTTCTAAACTGTGCTTTATATTTTATTGCATTATATGTAGTTATTCTTCATTATGTTAACACAAAATTTCAAAGGTATAATAATAATATACCTATATGCAATTCTAATTTTGAGATCGGCGAGTATCTATACTGCAATGAAAAAATATTTTTTCCACTATTACGCCTTTTTAATTTTTTATAAAAATGTAGGTTACACAGCTTTATTTTAACACCATGAGTTATGTGTTTAGTATTGCCATTTGATCAACAGTGGCGCCCTCATATATATTTTCTACTCTTATTTGACAAACTGTAGCAGAGGCTGGCTGCTACACGAGTAACACTATAATGGGACAAAAACATACATCTGTTGGATTTAGCCTGCTAGAGAATGAGATAGACTAATCGGTGTCCTCTTTGTGCGGTGCTTCGTAGTCTATCGGCCCCTTCTTCGTACGGTGCTTCGTAGAATAAAATGTTAAATCATTTTTAAACATGGTTACAATATTATAATAAATAAACCCTACAATTGTCCTACTATTGACACTCTGCATTCGTCTCATTCTCTCGAAGTTTAGTTTTCTGAAGGTTTCACTTCTACCGCGTGTAAACTGCACATACGATTTTTTAAAATTTTATTTTTGCAAAATATATGTATGTACATGCGTATAATGTACTTATAATCTGTATTTATATTTTATATAATGTTCTTATTAATGTGTCTTTTGTTTTTACCTATTTCTCTTTCTCATAAACGATTTAGAGGGGGGGGGGGGAGAGCATAATAGAGTTCTCGGTGGTAAACCTTCATTTGATGGCTTACGGGTATGGGTATGGATGCCGTCGCCAACACCAATGACAACACCTCTACCATAGGTCACCCCAAGTGGTTCGCTACGTTAGGTGACCTAGCAGGGATGCCCGGGTTCATGGGGTGATATCCCGACCCATCGCCTTGCACTGCAGTGGGAGGGATGATTCATACGTCCGTCACTCCTGGATTCCCAACGTATTCCTACCAACCCCTCATATCTGTTTCATTCATAGAGATTATTACTCTTCTTGATTTCCCTAAAAAAATACCCTCCACACAGCATCCCCAAAGATAGGCCCTCAGGGAATTTTTTCCACGGGAAAAATATAATTAAAAAAATATAAAAATTTTCATAACCCTATCACAAAATATTTCCCTGTGAGAAGCGAATGGAAAAAAATCACAGTTATTTTTTTCCTGTTACCATTGAACTATGAGTATAATCAAGTGAATCATCACTACAAAATCACGGATATGTTTTGATTATGTCGCGCTACATGTTTGTAAAGGAAGCAAACGTATACAGAAACAATTAATTATAAATATTCCATGGTATTACCCAGTTACATTTTTATCAGTTAGTAAAATAATTTAATCATGAGTAAAATAACCTTACTCCTTAACCCTCGACCCGTCGCGTGGGGTCTTTAAAAGTCTAGGTTTACAGAAATACTAATTCGTACATTTTAAATGTTCCCACCGATTTCTTACTTACGTGATGCTAGTGCCGCCGACGTTCAGTCTGCGCATGTGCGCTGAGGTATGTTTCGGCGTGGGGCTCGACAATTTTTTTGTAATAATAATAAGTCTGTATCGATCTCAAATGGTTATAGGTTTGATGGAAATGATTTAGATTTTATTAAAAACTTTAATGTTAAAATAAGTATGAATCAAAATAATAAAAAAAAAATCTTTCCTGATTTTTAAGCTATCAGATTAAAAATAAATATCAGATTTTTTATTATTTCTTTTGATTTCAATGCAGCCCCTATCACCTGACTATAATCAGTTAAAAACAACACATAAAATGTATGCTATAACAATAATTTTATCATTATAAGCAATAATTATCACCCTGAAACACTCATCAACATTGAAAAATCTTCCATAATATTTGATAAGCCCCCATAGCTCAGTGGTCAAGAGCAGCTGACCGGCAATCTGGAGGACACGGGTTCAAGTCCCGTTGGCGGCAAGTATCTTTTCTCGGAAGATTTTTCAATGTTGATGAGAGTTTCAGGCTGATAATTATTGCTTATAATAATTGTTACCCTTTGTGCTATGCATAAAAATCTTGTCTAAACGTTAGTTTATAAATTAAAAATAATAATTAATATTTGACAAGTTTAAGTATTTCCCCAATAAATGTAGTCATAATTTGTCTCGACGAAACCTAGCGAGGGATTTAACACTTAAAATGTCTCTCTCGCAAAAATAAAGTTGTTTGTTTTCAGGTGGAAAAAATATAATAAGCAGTAATTGTTGAATGAAACACTAGTATAAATTGAATTATTTGGCGGGTATTTGATCAGCCCCCATAGCTCAGTGGTCAAGAGCAGCTGACCGGCAATCAGAAGGACACGGGTTTAAGTTCCGTTGGCGGCAAGTATCTTTTCTCGGAAGATTTTTCAATGTTGATGAGTGTTTCAGGCTGATAATTATTGCTTATAATAATTGTTACCCTTTGTGGTATGCATAAAAATCTTGTCTAAACGTTAGTTTATAAATTAAAAATAATAATTAATATTTGACAAGTTTAAGTATTTCCCCAATAAACGTAGTCATAATTTGTCTCGACGCCACCTAGCGAGGGATTTAAATTTACAATGTCTCTCTCGCAAAAATAAAGTTGGTTGTTTTTAGGTGGAAAAAATATAATAAGCAGTAATTGTTGAATGAAACACTAGTATATATTGAATTATTTGGCGGGTATTTGATAAGCCCCCATAGCTCAGTGGTCAAGAGCAGCTGACCGGCAATCAGAAGGACACGGGTTCAAGTCCCGTTGGCGGCAAGTATCTTTTCTCGGAAGATTTTTCAATGTTGATGAGTGTTTCAGGCTGATAATTATTGCTTATAATAATTGTTACCCTTTGTACTATGCATAAAAATCTTGTCTAAACGTCAGTTTATAAATTAAAAATAATAATTAATATTTGACAAGTTTAAGTATTTCCCCAATAAATGAAGTCATAATTTGTCTCGACGCCACCTAGCGAGGGATTTAACACTTACAATGTCTCTCTCGCAAAAATAAGGTTGGTTATTTTTAGGTGGAAAGAATATAATAAGCAGTAATTGTTGAATGAAACACTAGTATATATTGAATTATTTGGCGGGTATTTGATAAGCCCCCATAGCTCAGTGGTCAAGAGCAGCTGACCGGCAATCAGAAGGACACGGGTTCAAGTCCCGTTGGCGGCAAGTATCTTTTCTCGGAATATTTTTCAATGTTGATGAGTGTTTCAGGCTGATAATTATTGCTTATAATAATTGTTACCCTTTGTGCTATGCATAAAAATCTTGTCTAAACGTTAGTTTATAAATTAAAAATAATAATTAATAATTTAATCATATTTACTTTTGGGGTACTTGGCGATCCCACGCCACTCCTCGCGTTAAAAAGTCGGTGAAGTGCAAAAAATAAAATGCCCGTTGTTGTTGTAAAGGCAATAATAATGTTTGTTTTTGCGGAATGCTCTTTGTAGTATTATCAACAATATAATTTATGCATTTTTTCTACATATCGTAAAGATTTCTGTATAACTATGTATATCTATATATATAAATGTGTATATCTAAAATACGAAATTGCCTACCAAACAAAGTTAATTTGTGGTGGAGTGGAGTAAAAGTGGATTAACAAGGTTATTTTGTTACATTTAAAGAGTTTAAACTTAGACAGGTAGGTAAATCACTTCATCTGCAAAACCAAGGAGCATTTAGATTGGAGGAATTTTAACTTAGGTGGTTGGACAGTACAGAGCAATTTACCGGAGCCTTAAGTATAACGCACTGGAGAGAAACAGCGGTACATCTACAACCTAAACCCTAAAAATCGTAGCGCCGATTACTTCAATTTTCAACTTATCTTTCATTGAAAAAAAAACAGAGTGTGCAGTTCACAGCCGCCGGTAGAAATGAAACCTTCAATAAACTAATCTAGACAAGAGTAACGAGGCTACGAAGTAACGCACAAAGAGGAAACCGATTATACTATCTCGTTTTCTCGCAGGCTAAATCCTAAAGATGCATGTGTCTCTTTTTAGTGTCACTATTTTTCGTTTCATCGAGTTTCAAATCAAGAAGATGTTTTCACTTCTAAAAGTAATCTACTCTATCATATATGAACACCATTTTTTTAAGTGAAAACTTATTTAGCACCGTTGTGATTTGAAACTCGATGAAACGAAAAAGCGACACTAAAAAGAGACAAACACATACATCTATCTATAGGATTTAGCCTGCGAGATAATGAAATTGAGTTATCGGTTTCCTCTTTTGGCGATGATTCGTAGCCTTCCCACTCCTGTTTCCTTTAGTTTTCTGACAGTTTCCCTTGTACCACGTGAATTGCAAACTCTTTTTTTTTCTCTTAATAATTGACTGAGTTCAGGGAAGTTCTCTATTAGCTTGACCTCTCCGCATTTCGTTCATAATTTTATTTGTTTGATTACTCCGACTTGACAGCTCGCAAAAGTTGCAACGCTTACGCGCTCTGGCGGAATAAAAATGTACTATAAAACGCGGCCACCATCTTGACAGGGTTGACGGACCCGGAACACGTAGACACATTTACAGACATACGAAATGCAAAACTTCGCTATTCTCAGTCAATAAATATTATGCGAAGTCCGACTGTTTGCAGAACAGAAAACCTAACAGAGATCACGTGATTTGACTTCAGAAGTCTGAAGCCTCATTTACAATGAGCGAGTTAACAAGCTACTATCTGGGATATTCACTATGTAAACTCGCTCAGTGTAATCGTATTACTTGCTAACTAGCAGATTGTTGACTATCTACGAAAAAAGTTGAAAGGTCGTCAATTTTACTTGCTACTCGCTTACTCGTGATTGGTTCACTTATGTTTTCAATATGGCTGCCAATAAACAGCTGATTTCGACTGTCAAACATCTGACAGAATTTTTTCACGCAGGCGTCGTTTGGTAATTTGCTACTGAGCGAGTGGACAGTTTTGTGTGTCATCATGACAATCTCACTCGTCGATTCACCCGCTTTAAACTTAGTAGATAGTAGCTTGTAAACTCGCTCAATGTAATTGAGGCTTTAGACAGAACCTGTCAGCCTCCCTGCACCCTACAGTAGAGCTGTAACACGAAGAACTAAAGAATATTCAAAACTCTTCAAAAATCTTTCACATCACATATTTTAGCGTATCACGAGTATTCCAAACGCCCACATTTATCCTGACTTGCTTAGCTGGTTTTACACGCATTACGTTATCATTTTTTTATAGATAACCTATGCCTTGTATTGTTCAGGCATAGCGATAGAACATACTCGCCCAATCGACCAGTATTATCTAACTTTTAAGTGTTTTTTTGTACTTTATATTCGATCGAGTTATTGAATACATAATTATTTAAATTTTTTGCCTTCGTACTTCAATCAAGGCCATTCGAGATACAATGGCGTTAGGATATAAGTTTTAAATTCTTGATTTCATTTACATATTCAACAAACCTAGCTTTAATATAATACAAGTGTACTGATTTGCTCTCTTCCAGATACTTCGAATCATTCTAATTAATTTTTAATTCATATCAAAACTAGAAATTGACACGTTCATTACAATTTTAAATAACGTTGATTAACTTTACAGTCGCGAATATCTCGCTCAGAGTTAAATCGTTATGTATACAAGGTCGAATAGCGCGAGACAAAACCGCTACGTAATTTTTTGTTTGACAAAACCGGATATCAAAAATAACCACTAAGAGCAAACTTGTTACGTTTCAGTAACCATACCAGCTCAAGTCAACTCATCGCACTCGGACTCTGTATTGTAGTTTTTCAAACCTTGAAAATTAATTTATAAAACGAAGTCAATTGTAAATTACATGCTTTAACCAAGATAAAAAGCGTAATACTATATTTTGGTTAGGATATAATAATTAATATATAATGTCTTGAACGAAATTTTCAATTAAAAAATCATGATTAAGGCGATGTAACATGGCTTGTAAAATTTGGAATCGGGACGCTTACAAAAACATTCCTTATGAAGACGGCGATAGGGTTCAAATTCCCGCTTTATACCAGCCGTCTGTTTTGAATAAAGCTGCGGATACTCATGTCCATTAACCGCATGCTTTCTTGCTACTAATGAGCAAAGGATACATAGTAGCATATGTGTCATACCCAAATGAGCCTGCTCACAAATCAAATGGCTGTTGATTCGCAGGTGGAAGGGGTAATGTTTATTTATGAGCATATATAGCAAGAAAAAAACACCGCTAAAAAGTACATTTTATTTTATTTTGCAAAGTTCATTAACAAATATTAAAATATTTTCCGATTATTTTCTGAAGAACTTAATTGGCCACATTATACAATAAAACCATAACCAAAAAGTGGTTCGTTAGTAGGAGATTTTGAATTTTTAAGCAGTTTTTTCAGGCCTGATGAATTATTTTTTTCTGGGCTTATGAAAAGTCACGAATGTTTTTGCTCGCATTTAAAATGTTTCTAAGCGATCAAATTTTTTAAACATTTTTATTCAAAAATTTGATCTTAATAACTCTGGTACGCCTCATACGTCATACGTTATGTCTAGTAATGTTGCATTGTCGTGAAAGCAAGCTTATGGGTCCGAGTAGTTAAGTGCAGTTTTTCAGACGTAAATTAAAATAAAACTTACTGTGCACAATTAATTGGTTTTCTATTCTGTTTCCACACACCTGACCTCCCTCATATTTATTGCTTCTTTACATGGTATTTATTATTGCTAACATTTCAATTTCTATCCTCACTGAAACAAGCTTTTATTGAGACATTGCTGAAGGAATCAAAAACATTATATTGTAGTAAACGTGTAGGGTGTAGCATGTTTACAAAGTATTATGTAACGTGGAGAAATATCCACTGATTTTGGAGTATTAGGTCACCCACGTCCTAATATAGTCATAGTTCATAGTCTAACTAAATAATAACAAAAAAATGGAAACCATGCACCCTGCTCCCTACGCTCACTTAAATTTAAAAAAATGTTATGTACAGTTTGTCAAATAAGAGTATAAAACAAAGGAGGGCGCCAATTTTGCTAAAAATATAACCATGGTGGTAATCTAATGCTGTGTAACCCACATTTTTATTAAAAATTAAAAATACATAAAAGTGAAAAAAAAAATCATTGCAATATAGATAGGTACCCACTGATCTCAAAATTAGAATTGCGTATAGGTATATTATTATTATACGTTTGCAATTTTGTGTTAACATAACGAAGAATAATGATGTAATAAAATATAAAGCACACTTTAGAAATTGCTCACATTTATTTATTATTAGCTTAAGTACCTAGCGTTGCCCGGGCTTTAGATCATGTCTCTTATTTTGGATCTGAATATATTTAACTCATTCAGATCTAAAAGAAATGTAACTAAACTCATTAATGATTCCTACTCATTCATATTCATTACCATGAAATATTCTTCCTTTCTACTTACTGTAAAATTAAAATTCACGTTAAATTAAATGAAAGAATATCACTTTGCAAAAGACTATTTGAACAAATTTATGTCATTAAGTAGGTATCTTTTAACAACAGTGCTTCTTCGATTAAAATTTAAAAAAAAGTTTTTTTAAATGTGTTTACAGTGTTCTGTATTTTCAGTGTCATTGCATTTTAAAATAATATTTGACTGGTACGTTGGTATTGCCTGTGTACACATTTTGAGTTCCATTTTTTGAAATTTTCTACTCTTCTTTGACAGACTATGTCTACACTAATAACAATTATTTTTTCTTATTTAAAATTCAAGATTGCAAAGCAAACAATGTTTGCCCTGTAGACCATAAAAATGCTTGCCTTGACCTAGAACGTAATAAAGTAGCAGTGGAAACTTCGTGATACAAATTAACTACACTATTGAAAAGATATTTGGTGGTTGACTGAAAAGAATTTTTCATAAAAAGTGACTTTTTAAATAGTGTTTATACAACAAAATAAAAACTAATTTACAATTTATTTATCTAAAAATAACAATTATTCTTAAGAAGGTTGCGTATGCATTTACATCTGATCATAAAGTTCATTAAATACAAACGCTTTTTTGTTATTGTTTGATTGGTTGTTTCCTGCAGAATAATGCTTAATAATTATAAGATAAAATGTATTATGCAAACCGTGATCGTGGAAGTTTGCACGTAAATATTATATTAATATCGTAACCAATTTTTATAACGTACCTACGTATTATTTTTTGTGGAAGGTGGTAATACTTTTTTGTTTGTTTAAGAAATTTTTTGCAGATGCTTGCTATTAAATATTTAATTATTTTTACCTTTAATCTTGTTTGCTTCTAACCGTCCACAGAATTTTCAGTCCATGTTGTATATGTATACTAAATGGTCTTGATTGAAAAATATTTATGAAGAGGAAACAAATATCCCGAGAATAACAGTATTTTGCATTTAACTCACATTAATCTTCATGGCATCCCCAAGTTACCAAAAAAATCAGAGAGTGCAATTCACACGCGGTACAAGTGAAACCACCAGAAAACTAAAGTAGACAAGTAGAGTGGGAGAACACGAAGCACTTTTTTTATCAATGTGAAGGATAATTTTTAACATATTTTTGTCATCAAAATCCAGTGGACCTTTTCCTGTACATTTGGTCAACTTATTAGTATTTGTGTTTTATTCTTCGGAGATAATTTTGAGTGTTTTGAAGATTGGATATTGATTTTACAAAAATATATATACAGGGTGGCGCAAAATTAATCATCCCAATTTGTTTTTGAATAACTTTTTTACTAAACTTTTAAATAAATTCTTTTAAGTGAAACAGATGATAGCCGTCAAGTGGCTGCCGCCAGTGTTGATACACAGTTTTGCCCGTTTTATCGCATTTTCCATGACTTTCCCGTAAGATTTCCGGTGATAATTGTTCGCATTCCTGTCGAATATTCTCCTTAAGGCTGCGATTGTCTGAGGCTTGTTGGCATAAACCCGCGACTTCAAATAGCCCCAAAGAAAGAAGTCTGGGATGGTTAAATCGGGCGATCTTGCTTTCCATACCAAATCGCCAAAGCGAGAGATTACGCGACCAGGAAATGCTTCCTTCACAATATCCATTGTGGCTCGTGCTGTGTGCGTGGTTGCACCGTCTTGTTGAAACCACATGTTCACCAAGCCCAACTCCGGAAGTAAGAAGTCGTTTATCATGGCGCTGTAGCGTTCGCCAGTAACAGTGACCGTAATGCCAATGGCGTCCTCAAAAAATACGGCCCAATCACTCCTCCCGCGTTAACGCCGCACCACACAGTGGCTTTGAGTGGACGTAATGACTTTTCGTGCATCGCACTCGGATTTTCAGTGCCCCAGAAATGAATATTTTGCTTATTGGCGTAACCGTTTGAGTGGAATGCGCCTCGTCGCTCATGACACAAAATCACTAAAAGCGTTAACGCTTAAATCGATGCAATTATTCCACGCTCTTGCTGAGTATAGCGCTCCATTGCTTGTCTGTTTGTATTCTGCAGCTGCCTAGTTCACAAATGTCAAATATGATTGACGTACGATGCCATTTGCAAAAATTATGACATCTTCCGATAGGGTGATTAATTTTGCGCCACCTTGTATTTTTTTTTTGGATTTCGTGGGTTTCGATCCTTTGTTGGATGTTCGTCAGGGTTTTATACCTCTAGACTAAGGAAGACTTGCTTGGGACTGTGGATTTATCGTATTATATTGGAACCGAAAACTTGTGAAATAAATAAATATTTTATTGCTATCTCATTATCTCGCAGGCTAAATCATATATTTATCCTCTTTTTGGTCCCTCGCTCCCGTTTCATCAAGTTTAAAATGACAACGGTGCTAAAGAAATTTTCACTTAACTCTATGGTTTAAACAGGCAAGCTTCCTCAACTGTTTTTGCTGGTGCTTTATTTCCAGTCGTATATCATTCTCCAACATATTGTTAAGACTAAAAAAAGGATGATATTTATTAATGTTGTTGATGAAGTATTTTTTATAGTTTTCATAGTTTTCGGCGTAAAGTTGATTTGTTGTGATTTGAAGTAACCTGTAAAAAAAACATTCATACGTCCATCCCGAAGAACAATGCTGGATCTGCTAAAAATTGTAAATCGTTGTTCGTTTAAAAGTGTGTAATTTCGGAATTTTTAATATAATGAAATGAAATGCAAAATATCATTACAACGCTATATTTCTTTATCTCAAAAACAGTGCAAACACAGAAATGAAACTTTTAACAGCTCTACTCCAGAACTACAAATCGCACATCCAACATTGATTCAATTTGGACTTTACAATTTGGAAAATCCAGGTTTGAAAGACGGATGGATTTGAAACTGTCTCAACCCTCAACGGCAATCTGCAATAGTTAATTGACCTGTTGGGAATCTCCGACCTGCCATTCGAAATGCGTTGCAAATCTAACGAGCTTTCTGACTAAATGCTGCCTCAACTTGAAATGCGAATTTGAAACGAAATTGTAATAAAAGCTTCACCCATCTCAGGCTCCATTAGGGTAACCAAATATACACTTATTCGACAGGTGTACATTGTAGGTACATGCCTTGCTTTTCAAATAACAAATTATTGAATTACATGTTAACTTTATTTTTTAATTTTCTGATACTGATTCACACACATAATATAATGCACGCGATAATGGGTCTTAGAGAAAGCAACTTTGGGATTCAATAAAGCATAACATTGCTGCGTCAGACAAAATCATGTTGGGATCTTTTTATCATAATTTGTAAGTAAGCATCATAGTATGTCTATTATGGGGTTGTGCAAAACGATTACGATTATGATATATTTATACATAGAATATGCTTGTGATGTTCGGTCTCCTTTTTGTGCTGTCCATATTTATTCATGTTGAATCGGTTAAACGTCGGTTCTTAAAAGAGATTGCTAGAAGGCTAGGATTAGAAAGAGAACTAACTCTTGACTTTTCTCCTTCAGAAGACCGTCGGAAAAAATATGATCACATTTGTTTCTTTAAAATTACACATACCTTTCAATATACCTTCCCCTGAAAAATAATGAACTGCTCTTACTAAATCAACACTAATTATGGATATTATTCACCATCGTCCAGAATATATAGACCGGTCAACTCAAGTCAAGACCATGACTTTTATGGTAAAAGTCTCAGTGATTTTTGTTGGTTACTAAACATGTGAAAAAATATCATAAATATTTTGACTTATAGCTAAGTCTTTCTTATATTGATATCTGCTTTTTGTCCTTTTTTCATATTCGATCCCTTACTATTATAATTAACATTTTTGTATAAGTTCGTGTAATTTATTTATTTATTTATTGCTTCTTCACAATTTATGTACATATATTTTTAGCATATAATTATTAACCCCACTAGGGTTCGCTTGTATCGGGGTTAATAATTTCACAATTTAATAAAAATAACACACGCAAATATCGGTCATGCAAAACAGTTAAGTAAAAGCAAAATAATAAAATTTAAAAATAAAATGATAAACAGAGAAAATAATAAGTGATAAAAATATATGAATTAATAACAAAGTGTTGAGAGATCAGACAAAATGTTCTCATTCATTATATCATTAGTTCATACCATTTTCAACAATAGATAAAATTAAAAAAATATATATGTCCTTAGGTTTTTTTTTTAAATATGTATAAAAAATAAAAAGTGAAACAAAACAATGATTTATAAGCGATTACATTAGAGCGAATCTTTCTTTTGCAGTATTAAAGTGACTATCAAATAATTATGAAATAAATATGAAAGAAACCGTTTTGATCACAACATTATTGTTTTCATTCCATTTAAGTGACCGTTTTCATTAAAATATGATTGTATTTTATAGTGTAAGTGACACCTTAGAAATGCCATCCGTGTGATCTTTTAGTTTCGACAAAGTTATGGGATACGATAACCCATATATATTTATTTATTTATTGTTTCTTTACCTTTTTAATTTAGGTGTTATTGTTTAAATTATTATTTTGTTATTTGTTTTGTAAATTAAGTTAAGTTACATTAGTTAAATTAATTAAATGAATTAATTCTTTAATTAATAATTAAGTTACATTAAATGATAGTTAGGTAAATTAAGTTAAGTCTGTTAATAAATAAATAAACATAAATAATTAACTATTATATCACAAAAGCTTTCAGTTCTCTTGAACAATTGAGAACATGAAGTTAGTTTAGTTCCATTGGGAACACTCAAAGTGCTCCTTGCTCGCATAAAGGTTCCGAATAGAGTTAATGCGGAGTCAAAGCTAGTAGGAAATAGTTCTGGCACAGTAATTGAATGCAACTATAGCGTATAGTACGATAGTATGCAATACGAGCACGGTGCTAAAGTAGCTAAATAGCCAAACGGAAAACAAAGGAACGGTTTCTCTCAGCCTCACGATCATTGACCAGCTGTAAGACAACTGTCAGAAGAAATAATCCCCAAGAAACAGCGCCAAATATAACAGAGAAAATAACTCTGCTTACCTTAACCCCTCAGGCTACTTTTTTCGGTTTTCGGATAGGTCTCGTAGAAATCGTTGTGTCTCCCCTTACTATAATGGTTAGAAATACAATCTAAACAGTGTTAGAAAGAAAATAAATCACGCATTATTTTGAAATATTCAAATTTAACGCAATAAATATAAATGTTCACCTTTATGCATCCAAAGTTATCCGCTGCAATTTGAAAAAGAATAATGAAACTTTGGGAATTTTTAAATATTTTTTTTTACATTAAAAGACAAAAAGGTGAATTAAAGGTAACATTTATAATACATTTGCCTAATAAAATATGTATGCTTTTTTATTTATTTTTCAATATTAGTAATTTTAATTAGAAAAAACGTAAACTACTTTTTAAAAACTTCTTATGTTTGCTTTCAGAATTTTTATATTTCAAAATTATATGTTTATTTGGAATTATAAAATTTGGAAGCATATTTCAACATATTTCTAAAACAGTTTTAAATTTATTTATACTCACTTATTGGAATTTTATTACAACGTCGAAATATATTAACCATCCGAAAAATGCATGCATGTAAAGTCCTCTGATCTTGAAAGTCTGGCAATAGTGGTTACTGCGGTGGTTTTTTTAAGGTTGAAAAGCTTTGTCTATACTGCAAGAAAAATTTAAAAATTTAAGGAAAATTTCTGATTGAAATTAATTGTTCTCCAATTTGATAAGTTCATTAATCCATGTTGAATCACAATCAGCAAAGTATGATGATTACACATATAATAATTATTTTATTCATATATGTACTTAAACTTTTATATGCCATATAGTTAATGTAATAATACTAATAACAATGTATGTAAAAGCCCAATGGGCGTTTAAATAAATAAATAAATAATAAAATGGCATTTTTCAATTATTCAATGGATATTAATTATTATTCATACACTTTGCAAAATAAGTAACGTTACAAAAAAATCAGAGTGTGCAATTCACACGCGGCAGAAGTGAAACCTCCAGAAAAAAGTAGAAAAGAGTGGGAAGGCTACGAAGCACAGCACAAAGAGGTGGCCGGTTATACTATCTCGTTATCTCGCAGGTTAAACCCTATAGATGAATGTGTTTGTCGAGTTTCAAATCACAACGGTGCTAAAGAAGTCATACTTACAGAGTTTTTCTTATTATGGATTTTGCTAATATGAACAAGTGCAATCTACAGAGCACATTATTCAATATCTTACTGTGTTTTTTTTTTTTAATTATAAACAAATAAAAATTATTTTATTGACGTTTGTCCTTATTTCATGTAAAAACATGGTTACCCTGAGCACGATGGGCGGTAAACATGTAATGGGGAATCCCCATCCTTGAAGTATCTCAATACAGATTAACTCGCAGAGGTAGTTTGTTCATGCCATAAGAAAATCTCATGCAAAAGTGCACTGAGACCAAAACTCGTTAGTGCAAAACAAAAAACAGGAAGGCTCATAAGTAATGGGTGGTGGACTACAAAATACAGGCAGTTCTTTATTATATTTGTTTGTATTGCATTAAATATTTAATATACATGAGTCTTTAATTGGTGTCAGAAGTTTGCTGGTTCAACTCCCGACACCGATAAATTTTAAATGCGCGTACACAGCAGCTAATTCACCATCACAAAAATATCGACATACATAGTTGATGAAGCGTAGCGAAGTCCTGTTTTGACTCGACCATTTTGCGTTTCGTCTATCTGTAAATTTGTTTGTGTTCCGAGTCCGGTCAATTCTGTCAAGATGGTAGCCGTGTTTGATAGTATATTTTTATTCCGTTAGAGCGCATGAGCGTTGCGACTATTGTAAGCTGTCAAGTCGGAGTAATCAACTTTATGGGAATTCTGCTGTTCATAGAACTATCAGTATACTCAAAACATAAACACACAAATAACAATTGTCCTCAATTTAATTAAAAAAGAAAGTACACATTTTCTCAGAACTGTGACATATTGTCAGTAATTTCCCTTTTCTGTGATGCAAATAGTTCAGTGGTTAGCAGTAATGTTTCTAATATCCGGATAAAGGAGCGAGTTTTAGAGATGTATCAATGCGTCCAGGAGTTGAGGTTAGATCGTCTGTAAGGAAATAAAAAAAATATTTATACAAGTCTAATAATAATAATGATAAAGAATGGCGTAAACTTTTGCATAATAATAATTTTTCAGTTCAATGTTACCAAAATCTCCCTTCTAATATTAAACCAGCTTTTTATACAAGAAATAATATCAGTAATTTTTTGAGGAACGCTAAATATAAAGATCATAAATTGACTAATTCCGGAATATATAAACTCAAATGTAATGACTGTCCCTCATTTTATATTGGAAAAACAACTCGCAATTTTAACATCAGAATCAAAGAACATTTAAGGCTCTGCAACCGGGCCCGAAAAGAAGAAGATCGAGAGACACGAAATTACGAATGTTAGAGGAAAGCGCTGACAAAATCGCAATTTCACAATTTTCGCAATTTTCGCATCGACAAAATCGATGCGAAAATTGCGAAAATGTTTAATAAAACACGACTCTCGTTTAAAATAGAGCAAAAATCTCACGGGCATTATCTTAAACAGCATTTAAAGAAACACTGTAAAATTTTTCGTACATATAACTTGTAAAATAACTGAAACAAACGTGTTAATAATAATTTTTGGAGCATACTTTGCGATTTTTTTCTATCGAGGGAATTTTATATAATTTGCGTTTCGACGCGGGCAAACTCTAGATATTATCTTCAAGAATAACACATATTTTTTTAAGACCTTTAAAACTTACCGTGTTTAAGGGAAATATGTAATGAATCGGTGCAAATCCGGGTTGCGGGGCCTTAAAGTAAGGTTTATTAAGACAATAATAATAATTTTTCTGATTTCGCTAACCATATCATTGAAAATAACCATAGTTTTGAAAAAAATACGGGATAAATATTCTTCATATTAACCGTAATGGAAAACGCTCAGATAACTTAGAAGTTGGAAATAAAAAATAAAAAAACCCCTAAAAATAATGAATCTATTATCAACAAACAAAAGATATTATCTTACAGCCCAATCATGGATATGTTCCTCCACCCACTCTTCATTAATCCCTAGCAACGCCTCCACCCTACCACAATCCTTAGTAAGAATACATAGTTCCCACCCACTATTTTGTAATTGTCAAATCAATATACTTTTGCCCTGAGGAAGATCGGCTTCAAAAAAATTATACAAGTGGTTCAAACAAAGTAACATTGTTTCAATTATTACAAGCAATAATTGTCAGCCTGAAACACTCATTTACATTGAAAAATCTTCCGAGAAAAGATACTTGCCGCCAACGGGACTTGAACCCGTGTCCTTCTGATTGCCCGTCGGATGCTCTGACCACTGAGCTATGGGGGCTTATCAAATACCCGCCAAATAATTCAATATATACTAGTGTTTCATTCAACAATTACTGCTTGTTATATTTTTTCCACCTGAAAACAACCAACTTTATTTTTGCGAGAAAGACATTGTTAGTGTTAAATCCCTCGCTAGGTGGCGTCATAAATGCAGACATAATTTGTCACGACGCCACCTAGCGAGGGATTTAACACTAACAATGTCTTTCTCGCAAAAATAAAGTTGGTTGTTTTCAGGTGGAAAAAATATAACAAGCAGTAATTGTTGAATGAAACACTAGTATATATTGAATTATTTGGCGGGTATTTGATAAGCCCCCATAGCTCAGTGGTCAGAGCATCCGACCGGCAATCAGAAGGACACGGGTTCAAGTCCCGTTGGCGGCAAGTATCTTTTCTCGGAAGATTTTTCAATGTAAATGAGTATTTCAGGCTGACAATTATTGCTTGTAATAATTGTTACCCTTTGTGCTATGCATAAAAATCTTGTCTAAACGTTAGTTTATAAATTAAAAAATAATAACATTGTTTCATTTATCTTTAATGGATAACCACAAAGTTATAGCTACATTCAAAAGTATAAATAAAAGCCTATTGATACGTATTACTTATTGAATACTTAATTTTTATCTCATTCATTTTTTTAAAAGTACTCATGTGAATGATGTACTGTGCTCGTCTTGCTAGGCACAGTTTTCAACACAACATAAAAAACAAAATTAAAAAGTCAACCAACAATATTACAATCAACATAAAAGTCAACCTACATCGTACCATTTAGTAATACTTATAAACAGGTTAAAATTGTTTGATCTGTCTTGGTTGGTGATATTAAAAAAAAAATCAAATTGTGCAATTCACACGCGGTAGAAGTGAAACCTCCAGAAAACTAAAGTAGACAAGAGTGGGGAGATTACGAGTACCGCATAAAGAGGTGACCGGTTATACAATCTCATTGTCTCGCAGGCTAAATCCTATAGATGCATGTGTTTTTCTCTTTTTATTGTCGCTATTTTTCGTTTCATCATGTTTCAAATCACAATGGTGCTAAAGAAGTTTTCACTTCAAAAATGTGTGTGCAGTTCACACGCGGTAGAAGTGAAACCTTTAGAAAACTAATGTAGACAAGAGTGGGGAGACTACAAAGCACTTTTTTTATCAATGTGAAGAATGATTTTTTCCAAATTTTAGTCGAATTCAGGGCACCTTTTCCTATGCATTTTTGGTCATCTTGTTAGTATTTGTGTTTTCTTCTTCGGATTCGCTAGATGTAGCTTTATTTTGTGTTTTCTTTGCCTATTCATTTTGGAGTGGTTTGAAGATTAAATATTGATTTAACAAAATATTTTTGGATTTAGTGGGATTCGATCCTTTTTCTAGCTGAATGTCTGGCCGCTGATGTTCGTCAGGCGTTTTATACTACTAGACTAAAGGAGACCAGCTTGGGACTGTGGATTTATCGTATTATATTTGAATCGTGTACTCGTAAAATAAAAATAAAATAAAAATGTTCATCTCATTCTGTCGCAGGCTACGGATGTATGTGGTTGTCTCTTTTTAGTGTCGCTCGCTTCCGTTTTTACTAAAGAAGTTTTCACTTCAATACATGAAATCCTCAGATGATGCAAAGTCTCAAATTTGAGGTTATTGGTATTTTTTAATGCAAAAAGAATTGAAAATTTTTTTTGGATAGGGACACCCTAATCACCTAGTGGTATGAATTTTACTTTACGACCTCTTCTAATCCCTACCAAATATACATACCTACTCTCATACCTACCAAATATAAAAAAAAAATCATAAAAATTGGTCCAGCCGTTTCGGAGGAGTGCGACCACAAACACCGTGGAACGAGATTTTTATATACATAGATTATTATAGTTATAAAAACGAATCGCCGAAATGTATGTAAGCGCATAAATTCCGAAAGATTGCACCAAATTGGATAATTCTTTTTTTTGTGTTCGTTATTGTCAGGACAAGATTTGTATAATAGAAGCAGTGAGCTCTGGCATAATGAAATTTGTATAAAAAAGTTGCAATAGGTGGCACGGTGGCCGGTGGGGAACGCATGAGGGGAAGCGGATGCGGGAGAGGAAGCTGAGGTGGAAGGGGAACGGGACGAATGGGAAAGGACACGCAGGGAGAAACAATTTCTTTATTAAGTGGCATAGCAACGCATGCGGGGAACTCGCTAGTTATTTATAAAAAAATGTTTAATTTTACTTCTTCATACATCATTGTCATGAATGATTCACAGCAAAAAGTGCATTTGAAGACAAATTTAAATTAACAATTAAAATAAAACCTTGATGAAAACGTTCCAAAGCTGGGTGTTTAGTTTTTATAATTAATCCGCCGTTATTTCAATGACGCCAGACTTCCTACAATTAATTGGTCCGTAACTGTTGCAGGTAAGGTGAGTCAATCACAATCAACCAAATATGGTTTTCATTACATTTATATTATAGTTTCAAATTAGTTGTTGAAAAATGACTGGGTTGTTTAACTTGATAAAAAAAAAATTCTACACGAAAAAACTATATTTCAAAATTTTATTAATGTAGAACAAAATCAAACGCATAATAATATCGATTGTCTAGTTGATTAATAAGATATCTCCGAAATAATCGAAATTTGAATTGAATATGCAGTTATATGTAAAAGTGTACACTTCATCTGGTACAATACTCCGATTGCTCTTATCCACCATCAAATAAATCATAATGCAAAAAAGTGTCACTAGTAGGAAATTTCAAAATGACATACTAATGTACCGTTTTGCTTACCGGTGTTATACGTATTTGAAACATCACAAAAACGTGTCAATAATAATTTATTGGTGGTGAGCGTTCGAATTATACTTACCAAAAAAACGGTTCCATGGCAACTCAGAATCACGTCAACTCTTCGGCCGAAACCGAAATGTTTTTAGACATGTTAAAATTTATTGTTTACTGAAATTTGGCTTATTTTTTACACTTATACAGTTAACACGTGTAAAATGAAATAAAAAACAATAATAGAAGTACATTATTATTATTTTTTTTTTATTATGCTTTAAAACAAACAAAATTTATAAAAAAATTGACAAAACATGTTTACTACTTCTTGGAACAAAAATTTGTCAATAATCAACACTTAATTATAGGACGGACCTCATTAATTGAGTATTTTAATTTTAAGTGCGTTTACAATCACAGTATTGCTACTATAAAACAAACAAAAATTATAAAAATTTACAAACACGTTAACTACTTCTTAAATTTGTCAATAATCAACACATACATTAAAAAGGAAGGAGACGCCGGACCGGCCGGCGAACTCAGCAGTTGATGGGTGACACACGAGCCACGAACTCAGCCGAACGACGCGCGATAATTCACGAACGCAGAGTTTCGGTGGGGCCGATGGTTCGGCAGATTTTCTGTCGAAACCGAAACTGATGCCGAAACTAGATTTTTTTGCCGAAACTTGCCGAAACCGAAACCGAACATTCGGTCGGTCACTAATTTTTTAAAAGCGACCATCCTAAGGGTGAATAAAATATATTATATCAAAACTTAGTATTTGGAGATGTCTGACTAATCAACCGATCGATATACATATTATGATTGTCAGTAGGTACTTTATCGCTTGTGTAAGGATATTATTTAGGTATATTATATTTGCCAAAAATTGTAAATTTTGTATTTATATTTTATGTAAATATTTTTCTCAAATTATTAGTATACGATTACACGACGATGAGAGCTAACTCAAGATTAATAAATAAACTAAAAGGAACACAATGAAGCAATGCAAAATCTTGTGTTTTTGCATTGACGTAACTTGGTCGAATGTTTTTGGTTATAAAGAAGATCGCTTAGAATATTTTTGATGCGTTCATGAAAATTATAATGAAGTAAGTCTCGAACATTTTATTCTGTTTTGCAGGAATGGACTTATGAAATACGAGTGATTCTTTCGTCAAAAAATATACAAACATGTAGGTATGTGCTATTAGGTATAATGAATTAGTTTTAAATACAAGCAGCTTTGGTATTAATTTTACAAAAAAACATTTTTTTTACCTAAATCTAAAAGTTATTTCATTTTGAAGTGTAATTTCCTTAACCCCGTTAGAGTGATTTGAAAATCGGATGAAACGGAAGGTGCGAAGCATCAAACTTCACTCAAGGCTCCTATTGGTTGAGATATAAAACGGAAACGACGATAGGTCTGCGCTCATTGGCCGCTTTGTTTTTTTAATGCGTAAATTCACGCCTCGCTGAGCGCGTCCCATGGCGCAGCGGTATAGTGCGTCGCAAGTCTCAGTGGCCAGAATAATCCAGCGGACGGAGGTTCGAATCCTACGAAATCCAAAAAAAAAAAACCTTTTTGTTTTTTTTAATCAATATCCAATCTTCAAACCACTAAAATAAACAGGCAAAAGAAAGCGAAATCTAACAACTTTTTAATATCACTTCTATCGCGTGTGAATTTTTTTGTTTAATTAACTAGTTTTTGAAATTACTCTCAAGCCTTTTATAATTTCTCTCCGTGGGGACTCTCTCGAACCATCGCCTTGCACCTCAGTTGGAGGGATGGATTCACTGGACTAGACACACTGACCCCCGTAATCTTACCCACCCCTTATACCTTTTGTCTTCGAAATCTTCCTCTCCTTCCTTAACTTATAAAAGATCCTCCACACAGCATCCTCTAGGCTCTAGGGTGACATAGACCCTGATAGAAATTATTTTCCTCAGGGTCTCCTGTTTTAATGTAAAAAATACAACTATTTTTTGTAATACAATAATATTAACATTTTATAAATTTACTATCCCAGGTACACAGAAGGAATAAATATTTTATTAATCAACATTTTATTAGTCACCTACTTTTTTGTTTTTTTTTTTCTCTTGCCAGTTGAAGAGAAAAGTTTTTTAATCTTTAAATAAATGAACCTACCAATGAATGTTACAAAATTCATCATAAAAAAAAATCGAGTTCAGTTAACACCCAGTAGAAGCGAAACTTTACCAAAACAATGAAGAACAAGGAGCCTTAAAAAGTGGGTGCATAATCAAAACTCAGGCCAATAAGCGCAGACCTCGCGTCGTTTCCGTTTTATATCTTAACCAATAGGAGCCTTGATTGTAGTGTAATGCTTCGCAGGTGCTGTATGCGTCATTTCCGTTTCATCCGAATTCCGAATCGTTAAAGGGGCTATGGAAGTTTCACTTCAAAAATTTATTCAAAAATCAGAGTGTGCAATTCACACGCCGTAGAAGGGAAACCTTCAGAAAACTAACGTACCTAGACAAGAGTGGGGAGACTACGAAGCACTTTTTTATCAATGTGAAGGATGATTTTTTCCATATTTTTGTCATCGAATTCCAGTACATTTGTCATCTTATTGTATTTGTGATTTCTTCTTCGGAATCGCTAGATGTCGTTTTCTTTTGCCTATTCATTTTGGAGTGGTTTGAAGATTAGATATTGATTTCACAATTTTTTTGTTTGTTTGGATATCGTAGAAATCGACCCCTGGACGGCTCAATGTGTGCAGAGTTTCACCGTGTCACCGTGGATTTATCGTATTATATTGGAACCGAGTACCCGTGAATAAAATAAATATTGTATTGTTATCTCATTCTCTCGCAGGCTAAATCCAATAGATGTATGTGTGCGATTCTCTCTTCCGTTTCATCGAGTTTAAAAGCACAACGGTGCTAAGCAAGTTTTCACTTCAAAAAGTCATAAAAATAATTAAATAAAAATTAAATATATCACCGAGAACTCTGCTTTCAAAACGTCGTTGCACGTGCTACTGTTTAGGTATAGCTTATTTATAACGATTGGTTATTCTAGTTAAGTATATGTATCTAATTCACAATAATATGCAGTTGACTATAGTAATTACTCATGTGAATACGCAATTTATTCTTTATTATGGTAAGAAATATAATGAACGCATGGGGCAAAAACGACTTCCGCGGTTTTTCCAACCAATAGCTTTGGAAAATTACTTCCTTATCTGAATAGCTAATGAAAAATTAGTGACTTAATTGTTAATATGATATACTTAAATAATAATTAATCCAACAAGATACGAGAAAAACCGACTGTTCAGGTTTGGGCATATAGCATACATAATATATATTGCGAGTTGTCGGGGAATCCCGAATGTTTGCTACCGCTAAACGGTGGACAAATTCTAAGGAATTCTTTTGTGCAAAATAAATTTATACTTTTAACACGAAATGATGAATAATTGAACAGCGAAAGATATCAGGAGCTCTAGCACGGTGAAATCGATAAATGTAACTTCCGTTGATTTTATATCGATGTTCATAGCACGGTTTCACCATTGACAGGGAATAAGTAAGAAATCGATATGCGCTGGCAATACTGAAGGTATTTTCTATGAATTGACACTACGAAATGTCGAGCTGTGACGAAAAAATATTAATAAATTTACAATGTTGAATTGTAATACTTACCTAAATATGCATTGGCAGTAGGCATTTACTTTTTCACACTAAATGAGAGTTAATTAGTTAATCATATTTCGTCACATTTCAACCACCTTAGTTTTTCAAAGATCGAACGGAATAAATTGGTCGGAATAAACAGTTTCAGTGTGAATGTGTTAATGTTAGTTGGTTCCAGCGTAGGGAGTGTGGCGAACCCATCGCTCAGGGAGTGGAAACACAATCCTGCAATAGCCATCCCAAGCCAAGGTGTGAGCTACCGTGCTCAGACTGAATGTCCTGGGGAACATTGTCACGAACGGTGCCTCCGAGAAACAAGGTCGCATCTCGGAGTATTTAGACCTTACTCCGGCACTCGGAGCTTTGCTGGAGTGGACCTTCTATTTCCCTGGTAACTCCTGGGACAAACAATTGGACCATTTGAAAACTAGGGGCCTTTTGGGAACCTAGGAGTGCTAAGGCCACCTCTGTGGACTTCCTTCCTGGGGCCTGTAGAAGGAACCAAGAGGAGAAGCCGTGGAGAGAAGAGCTGAGGCCACCTCCATGAACTCTTCCCTTGTGGGGCCTTCAGGGAACCAAGGGGAAGGGCACTTTCCAGCGCGGGGCCTTTGGGGAACCATGGAGGAGTGAAGTGGAGAGATGATGTCCTCTTCCCTGGGGCCTTCAGGAAACCACGTAGGAGTGAAGAGGAGAAATGAGGCCATCTCTGTGAACTCTTCCCTTTGGGGAACCAAGGAGGAGTGAAGAGAAGAGATGAAGTCCTCTTCCCTCGTAGGGCCTTCAGGGAACCAAGGAGGAGTGAAGAGGAGAAATGAGACCTGGCAAGACACATTGTCGAACCAGAGGATATAGCTTCATTTCGAATGACAATCCTGGTGAACTTTATAAAAGGGACTGGGTTAAAGTCAAAGGAATGAGGTAAAATAGGAGACCACACAATGGGCCTAAGTGCTCACGGGAACTATATATATACCTATGTAAACCGTCTCCGCTATTAAAAAAAAAAATAGTCCGATAATAAAACTCAGTTTGTTAATAAGCCAGTAATTTTGCATGACGAACGACATTGTCAAAAAATGCACCACTGGAGCGATCATGGTCGAAAAATGGACAACTTTTATTTTAATGTGATTGATAGCTGTCCAAAATTGGACCACATTTTCCTACCATTCGTAAAACATTAATAATATTTATTTAAAACATTTCCTTGGCCAGTCAATTATTTTTCAACGAAATTATTGAAATGCTTTATCTATTATGACATGACACTAATCGAAACACATCTGATACCACGGAGGCCGCGCTAAAATATGTCAATCGTCGGTCGGAATATCTGTAACAATCGTACATCGTGCTCACAAATGTTGATAACTGTAACGGATTCGGTGAATTTCGTATTGATATAGGGTTTTATCGATCGACCATACAAGACCTCCTCGTATAATAATGATTACACTAAACAAAAAATTGCAAAATTCGAATTTTACCTCCAACGAAACCAATACGGTTCACTGTAGAAAATTTACCGCTTGCCTTTTTATATTTTCATTTAGCCGACAAATGTCACTTTTCAAAATTTTCTTTTTATTTAGAACCAGCTGACCCGGCGAACTCGTACCGCCTCGTTACGAGCTATTAGTTGATTTAAATTAAGTTTTTTGTTAAGTTAATAATTACCGTCCGTTTTCCGTGGTTTTTGTCAGTATCAGAAATGGCGTTGTGAACTGATTTATAATTTTTGAAATTTTCTTACTTTTCCACTTATTTACGGGAATTGCGTTTGATTTTCTTTATACCGTGAGGAAGATTTATTATAATTATTATATTTTTCATTTGGTGGGGTGCAGACATACGTTCACCGGTTGTCCCATTTTTGACTGTTGACATTTAGTGTGTAAGAAAGAGGGGGAAATATGTTTAAGAACAAAAGCAAAACAATCGGCGCATTGACATTTGACGTTTTTGAATTTTTGGAATTCACTCACTATTCTATATTATACTTATCATTACATAGTATAAAATGAAGTCGCTCAAAATGTATATGCGCGTTAATCTTTTAAACTACGCAACGGATTGTGATTGAAGAGGAATGTTTATATGTAAAATACATATAAATTATATAATAGAAAAGCCGAGAAATTCATAGAAAACATCTTTTTGTGCGATTTAAAACGGCTGGCGGGCCGTACTATAGTCACTTTTGAAATTTGTTCTACGGAAGAAATTGGAAAATAGATATCCTAGAGTAAGTAAGTATTTGATTTTCCCCTTTCAAATATCGATTGTTGCATTGCAAGCATTGTATAATTAGTGGCGAGTTAATTCATATTACATGCTTATTATAGTAGAGAAAAGCCGAAATATAAATGTAGTAGAGAAAAGACTTCAAATATTCAATTCAGGCAGCGGGCAGCGGGCAGCGGGCAGCGGGCAGCGGGCAGCTGGCAAGCGGGTGGTGTGGATTAATAAAAAAAAATCGTAAATTTTTCCGATGTTTTAATAGCTGTTCTGCTTTTCGGGACGGAGACAATTCCAACAAATCAACGATCATAAAAATCGGTCCAGCCGTTAATTAGTAGGTATAACCGTCTAGAGGTATAAGTTGTGTAACTAACCCGACTTTGTTTTATACATTGAGATATCATTGTAACGAGTTTAAATATTACTTGCTTTCTCAACTTATTTGTTTTTTGTAATAATATGTTATGTGCGTTTTTATTTTACAAATATTTTTTTTAACAAGATTATGTTAAAAAAAATATTATGTTAACATCAATCTGGTTTCACTTATTTTAGCCCAGGATGTGTCACTTTAATAATAATAATACGTGAAGGCGTAAGTAAAGAGAAAAATATCATTAAAATCATTAACATCAATAACTACATATTTTTAATGATAAATAACTGCACCCCAATGCAAATGTGTTGTGAGGCTGAAGGTATTGGAGAGGGAAAGGAGATGGGGTAGAGGAATCAGATGGCTATTCTGATCTGGTCACCAAAAACCGCTTTTTTATTTTTTTTATTTGTTAACATTTAAACCTGCTAAACTACTTATGTAGTTTGTCAGCAGGTACATAATGACAACTTTTTTGCAATAACATGGTTATGTCATTCTCGAATTGAATATGGAATCATAGGATGGGGATCTGCTGCAAATACGTACCTACACAGCCTGAATACGATTCAAAAAGGAATCATAAAGACCATATTGAAAGTACCAATTAGAACGCCTTCAACTGAAATTTTCAATAACTTTGACGTACCAAATGTACAACAAATATATTCCAAAAATATATTATTGAAGCTCTTCAAAAATAATGAATCCTCTACTAGACCGTGTATGCATAACACTAGATCGAATAAAAATGATATAAAAAATATTCCAAGTTATAAAACCACATTTGGACAAAGAAACTATACATACTTTGCAACAAAACTCCATAACATCCTCCCCCAAGACATAAAACTAATAAAAAATCCAATTGAATACAAATCAAGAATAAAAATATGGCTTAAAGAGGTCAATGAGAAAACCCTAGCGAAGACGCTAAAAACGACATAGAAGACAAATGAACTATATTTAAATAACTTTAGTCCTCCTCGGCACAGGACCCCCTAGTGAGGAGGACTAAGAAATACAATATTTTGTACTTAATTTCACATTGCATTTTGTATGTAAAATTTTTGTATATAGTCGCTATAATAAAAAATAAATAAAATAGTAAACAGTATCTAGGTATGTATAATGTTGATGAAAACAATAAAGATAAGTTGGTTAAATTACAGAAAAGTATGAATATAAATTTGTAAATAGTAGCATAAGCCTTATATAACACACGAGTACAAATGAATTTATTATGAACAAATTAATATACTCAACAAGTACTTCTATAGTTTAATATAGGTGCATAAGGTAAATTGTGGATGTGAATTCCAATTGGGAAAACAAGGTATTCGGTAGGGCATCAATATAAATCATCAGCATCTAATATAATATTTGAGGGTAAAACTTGGAATGAAACTTTCAACAAAAGTAATATAGGTTTAAAAGTGGTAAATAGTTGGTTAAACAATAATATATTAACTTTGAATGCACAAAAAACCAAATTTATCACTTTTAGCATTTCAAGTAAAAGTCAGCCTTCTGAAACTCACAACTTGATTATTCATAATTGTTTTCAAACATGTAACTGCAACCCTTTAGAAAATGTAGTCAGCATCAAATACCTTGGTGTAAAAATAGATAAATTTTTGAGATGGAATGATCATATTAATATGTTAGTAAATAATACTAGGAGACTTACCTATATCTTTAAAGAACTGAGACATATACTAGACAAAGAAAAATTAAAAACTGTTTATTTTGCAAAAATCCAGTCTCTGCTTTCTTATAATATTGTGTGCTGGGGATCCTGCTCAAAGACTTATATAGAACCACTTAATATTGCCCAAAAAATGATTCTTAAAGTTATGTTCAAGAAAAAATTTAAATATCCAACTCATTTACTTTTTAAGGAATGTTATGTAATGAACGTAAAACAGTTATATATTACACAAACGCTTTGTAGATTTTTTAATAATATTAATTTTGCAGAAAGAACACAGCATATTCGTACTACGAGAATTGGCTCTGGTCTGAACTTTATGGCAATTCAAACTAAATCTTCTTTTGGTCAAAGAAATTATTTTTATCAAGCTCCACTCATATTTAATAGCCTTCCAGAACATATAAAGTCATCTAATTCCTTGTACACTTTTAAGAAGGATCTTAAATTATTTGTGTTAGTCGAGGATTGCCAATTGATTTTCTCTACTTTGTCCTTTCTAAATTATTAGCTAAATGAGTATGTTTATAATAATAAGCTAAAATAATATTATTTTTCTTTGAACCGTTTTTGTTCATCTTCCTCTTGCCAAATCTATAGCATGTTAAATTGTATACATATATTTATTATTCACAACTTAATCCTTAAAAACAAAAAAAAAAACAAAAAAAAACTTTATTTTATTTTATTTTAAATCAGATCTCAAAACTATGGTCACCCTAAAAGTCTACATTAATGTACTACCTAGCGCCATCAGTTTAGTAGGTACCAGTAGGTACCCATAATCTAATCTCAATCTGTAAGAAATACAACAATATTGTTCTTTCAAAATCTGTATAATTTTGTGTTATTTTGTTAACTTGTATAATTATTGTTAACCTCAACACAGGCTTGTCCTAGTGAGGTAACAAATTGTATTGTAAACATTTTTACCTGCAGTGTAAAGAAACAATAAATAAATAAATAAATAGCCATTTCCTTAGATCGTATTTGACTTTAGTTGTAAAAACATTTATATTTTTAATTGTCATTGGTAGTTTATTAAATATTCTGGGTACAATATAGTTTAGGGTTCTTTCACCGTATTTATCGGTACATTTAGAAACCACCAATCCTTAATTTTGAGTGAATCTTGTATTATGTTTATGTAAAACTCTTTCCCTATACAAGGAATCAGACAATATAAGATACTGACTTACAATATTATATAACAATAATCCTCTGATAGGTAAAACATTCAGAGACTTGTATATTAATTTAGTATTGCTTCTGTGTGCATTGGTATATTAATGGATTAACAATTTTGTAAGGGAGTTTTGTAATGTTTGGATATAACTTATATTAGTTTTACAAGAAAGTCAACGTTTCATTTCAGAATGGTGGTCTCACACCAGGGCGTTACTGAGAGAATCTTCTACTCTGGAACGTGCTGCAAGTATATCACATATTATTTTAAATGAATTAATTGTGAAACAACACAAATTAATCAAATTAAATTTATTTTGTGCACGCCGTGATTCGAACCCGCGAACTTCGTATTGCAAGTCAAGAGACTCACCCCTCGACCACAGAGGGTCAAGCGTCAAAAGTAGGCCTCAAGTTATCTGTCGAACTTTCATTATGTTTCTCAATGTACTTTTTCGGAATTATGCCAAATTTTATCGGAAATACATTTAAATACAACTATTTCACATTTGATATAATATTGTTAAATTATTTATTAATATAAATATACTTATGACGTATTAAAATAGCACACGGTATCACGTTGGAACATGTATAGGAGAAATTACACTACTCGAAGAGTTGTTTGCATTCGATAATCAATAATAATTATATTATATTACCCACCATATAGCATAGATAATTATACAAAAATATCCTCGGAGTATTTTCAATTAAAACGAATAACGAATCAATCATTTGCCTGTTTAGGCCCTCCATTATTGCTCAAACAATCTTTCCCTACAATAATAATAGTCGTAGAAGGATTTCTGAAAATGTTTTTTTTTCTTAAAAGGAAATAATTTTAAAATAGTGGCAAATTCACGTTGTGCCGTCATTTTAGTTAACAAAGTATTAATTACTTTGTATACTGCACTTATTTAATCAAAAATATAAACATGTTTCGAAACCAATGTTTTCTTCGTCAGGATAAAATTTAAATTAACAAAAACTGATGAATGAACCATTGGTTCTTTTTACATTAACTCCACACAGGAGGTCCTGAGGAAAAGAATTTCCCTCAGGGCCTTTGTCATCTAAGAAAATTCTGTGGGGAGGATCTTTTTGGGGAGAGGAAAGAGTGAACATGATTCTTGAAGAGGACCAGGTTGTGGGAAGAAGGAAATCCAGAGGCTTACTTTGATTTAATTAAAATGACGGCACATAGTATACTTGCCAATATTGATTAAGTAATATTTTTAAATTGAGCTCAAGAACGAGTCGTAGAGAAGCGACCCTTTCCATTGTGACAAATGTCAACCCTATACATTATGTTGGGCGCGCGTTTGGCGTGTTTCCCGCTATGCACCGGTGCCGACGGGATCAATGAAGGGTTTCGAAACATGTTGTAAATAAGTGGTGTTTACAGAGTAATTTGTTTTCATTTAATTTAAAAATAAATTAATAAATAATGCTAGAAATACATTGGCATTTTAAGACTTTTTTGTAATTCTTCTAGTTGCTGAGATGTAAAAACAATAAAACATCATAGGAATCGCTGAAATAAAAAAAAATAAGAAAAACCCGCGATGAGATGACGATGCTCGCCGAGATTCAAGTAAAAAGGTACAACTTTTGCGAGAACCAAGCAAAAACAACCGGTATTTAGTCAGGTTGCTGTTTTAGACTTGAAACTTAGTGAGTCATCGAGTGTTTATTATGATTCTGCTGGTTTAACCATCAGTTTCGCCAGAAGTCAGGCCAGCTGGAACTACGTCACGTCAACGCAACGGACCGATTTTAAAGGCAGTGTTCCCCGTAACCAACACCTCCACTTCCATTCACCCGAGAGTTATTATAATACCAGCCTTATGTTATGACGTAGGTTCACTACTTTCACATGACACGCTAAACTTCTTTGATTCTAGGATTTTATTATCACATCGTATTGAAGACATTGTTCTTTCAGAAAGGCAAACGCCGGTTTTCAACTTTCGTGGAAGACCTTAGTCTTCGGAGGCTTAGGTACATTTAATAACAAACACTCTACACATAGATATAGATATAAATCTTTAAGAAGTTTTTTTTTCTTGACATTGTGACTGTCCCTTCTCTTTGTTTCTGTAAAATATAGTTTGCTTTCTGTCGTTTTCCTACTAACACAAATCTTCTTATATTTCAAGATTGACCTTGAAAATATTAACAACACGTAAACACCTCAGTGCAGGTCTTCCTGGTAAGGTATTCGCGAAAACTATAGTATACTAGCTGAAGTCCCCGGCGATGCCCGGGCTTTACACAGAGTTTTTGATATTAAATGAAGATAGTGACCTTACAAATAGCGAGCATACAAATCAAATCCACCCGCTTGCCAACCCGCTCGACCACCACACAGACATTTTTCTTTAAACATTATATATTTCAACCAATTTAAACAAAACCTTGACAAATTATATAAATAAACCTTCCTCATGAATCACTTTATCTATTGGTGAAAACCGCATGAAAATCCGTTCAGTAGTTTTTGAGTTTATCGCGAACAGACATACATACAGACGTGGCAATATGTAGAGACATTATTTGCATACCCACATCATCATTCTTATATACATCGTCACCTGTATTGTTTGTTTGTTATTCTAATAATCTATTCTAATTATTATTTACGTAAAGCGTTCTTTGGCAGACGGCGTGGATTTGATTTTTATACAAAACTACAGTAGTTTTATTCCGAGATTGAGAAAATATTGCATATTTGACGTTCATAATAAGAGAAAAGTCACTGACTACATAAGATTTAAAAAAACATCTTTATCTCCTCTTCCCGCCACATAATGTAGAATGTTAATAACTGTTTGGGACACTTTACCTTCAAAATAAGTCGAAAATTACTGTCCACGTCTCAAAATAATCGTGAGGTGGCCAGTAAGAATTATAATTTATAATTTATAGTACACATGATTCTTTCTTTATAATATAGGTACCCAATCTATGTACAAATATACCTTTTTACGTTTATTTAATTGCAATTGCAACTATAAATAAACAAAGTAAAGTAGATGAATTGCAGATAATATTAATAAAAATGGTGTATCCGAACGCAGTTCTTACATTTTTACATACATTCATTTTGAAAGAAATGTATTTTTTTAATAAATACACAACAACAAAACATACGGAAGCTGTACCGACGATTATTTTAATAAAAGCAAAAAACTTGTTATTTTGTAGCCAATGTAGAGATAACACAAATACAAATTTGGTATTTCAACGTCGGTATGGGATGGCATATGGCACATGGGTATACCTACATTTATCTCTGTAAGCATCAATATGCCTACCTTCTATGTACCTTTATTATTATTGCTTGCCGGGTTCCGACCCCCGACGTATTCAGAGCTAAAGGTAAAAAAAATGACTTACATCAATTTACTTCCGAGGAACAGAGCTGTCAAGATTCAACTTTTCACTTAAAATTAAATATATACATATATATTTAAAAAATATATATAAATAAAAATAATATATACGCATACGCAAAATATATATACTACCTATTAATTCATTAATTAATAATAATATTAGAAAGGTGAAAGTTTTTATGGATGTCTGGATGTAGGTTTGTTACTCTTTCACGCAAAAAATAAATAATGGACTTAAAAAAATCCTTCACTAATAGAAAGCTACATTATTTGCGACTACTATAGGCTATTTTTTTTTTATAAAGAAAGACAAACATTCCCGGGTTACGAATAACCCAACAATGTTTGAAAATCTCCTACTACCACCACAGAAAGCCGAAAATGTTGCTTGTGTTGTGATGGAGGACTTAGCCAGCCGAGGAATTGAACACGCGACGCCCGGATGGGATCCAAGCGCTATGCCCACTCAACCACTGACCAGTCAAATATATATATAGGTAAGCTCTGGCGTTATGAAATTATTTATTATACGTTTATTGTCCAGACGAAAAGCTAAGCGTTGCTAAGTAATTGTTTGACGTGCGCTGACCGTTTTGTTATTAGTTGAGGTTACTATGGAGATCCCTTTGACACTAATCTATAGGGATGATGGGGGGGGGGGAGGGGGAAATAATTTAAACACTTATTTTATCTTTTTTTAAAAATATGTTTAACTTATTGAATAAAACCTCAAATTTTAATATTTCATTAAATGAAGACAATACCAGCGAAACTCAATCGAAAATCTGGAAACAGAAAAATCAGAAAAAGACATCGGCACCTCAACCCAGGACTCGAACCCAGGACCTTCGGCTTTCCGGGCTGCGACTCGTTTTTATCGTACAACTCACACAGCAATTTGATTCAATCTTCCCAAAATTGTAAAGATAATAATTGAAAGTAGTGCAACTAATCTAAAAATATTACAAACACAATCACAATCATGGACCATAATATAATATTACTTGTGACCTTGAAGATGCATCTCTATTTGATTTAAAATGAAGACTACATTATTACCTAATCCAAATTAATTTCTTCTTTATTTGAACATTAAATTAATATTGTTGTTGGATTTAAGTTAATTACCCAAAAATATTCATTTTATCTTTATTTGGTATTTAACTAAAACCCAAAGTTATTACATAATCACATTTACAATCATTGATCCAGTTATTATTACATTTCTGGTTTTCCGTAAAAAAAATTTATTTGATTACAATGTAAAATAATATCATGAAACTTATAAAAAAACCAACTCCATTGAATGATAGATGATGTAATGTTTTATGGCAGGATATGGCCTTGAAACTGGCGGATGAAGTGCATTAAAGCGTAAACATTTAGTTTATGATGATTAGTATTATAATAATATCACAAATCTTTCGGAATCTTTAGTTTGTGGTCTGAAAGTATAACATAAAAAATGAAAATACCGAACCTGTCTGCAAAATATTTAAATACATTGGTTAGTACATCATTCTTTGTCAGGATTAAAACTTGATTTCTGGGAAAGCGTTTTCAAAACCCACATTAACTACGAAGAACATTTGTGCAATAAAAATTGTTGATTTATGAATTTCTCAGAATAATAAAAACATGTTAATTTTTGGCGTGCGTAGATAAATACATACATTTTGTGATTTTTTTTTTTGGTTTTTCAATATTAGGATAACCTGAATAAATATATTTAGGAATCTTTCCATGAACTTTTCTCACACACAAAATAAATTCAATTTCAAACCATTGCACAAAATAAGTTGATTTTATTTTGCAGTAGAGTGTTGTGTTATAAAATTATTTCATAATAAAACTACGTTCAAGATCATCTAAAGTGTCTTCAGATTATTGTAATATGAGATGTTTAATTGCGAACTTGAAATATTTGGGTAATTTTCTTAAATTGGGAGTTGTGACACGAGACTGGAATGTGGTTATTTCATTAATTAACCATAATTGTGCAATGGGGTCTCATATTTTAGAATCAATAACGAAATTGTTGTTGACATATTCAGTTTTCAGTCCTCACAAAATCAGACGTAAGTTAGTTCAGATATTTCAATTGTTTGCCAAGAGATATCAACTCATAAAAAAATTAAAAATAAATTAATTTAGGTACCTACTCATATGTATAATTTTATTTGGTATCAGAACTTAAATGTACTAATTATTTAATAATCTTTGCAAAACGTCTCACAACTCTGTACTAAAACCATAATTATTAACATTCAAATAAAACAAAACATTTTGAAGGAACAATCGACATATTATTACTTATCATTACAGGATTTCAATTAAAGGCACATCCAACAAGCTAAGGAACGCAACATAAATATTTATTTTTTTTATGCCGTCTGCAATTTATAAACTGGATTCTATTTTTTCTTCTTTCTCTGTTATCTCTTCTCTTTTACTATGTTATACATACACAAATGCTCCTTAAATGAAAATAACTCCTCACAAACATCAATCCTAAAAAAAATATTCTAACATATGTTCATGAAGACATAAAAATGACAATATTTTAAAACTGAACACATTATTGAAATTTAAAAAAATTACATGTCATGTAATTTAAAATATATAAAAAAACGCCTTTACAAATGGGACTATCTTGTCAACTAATCTTGTAAAGTGAACGATAATAGAGATTAAAAATAACTAAAATTCAAAACATCAGATTACAATGTAAATGAACATAACTAGTTGAAAATTTCATTCATATTTTTTTTTTTTTTTAAAACTAGCCTTTACTCTGAAATAAAATTAGACATTTTTGACATGGATTGATAAAAGATCAAATAAACATGAAATATAGCACTGCTGAGTTTAGAAAAATGTGATAATAATAATTTTTATTTTTTGTTAATTTATAATAGTTTTTAAAATATTAATGCAATTATTATATATTCCAAAATACTTTTATGTATTTTTTACATAATTGTTTTACAAGCTTTTTGTGTGTAGGTACTTATTTGTGTATACTTGTTTGTCTCTTGTTATATTTGTTTATATCCGGCGAAAAAAAAACACTTTTGAAACATGTTGATAATTTTGATTAAATAAGTGGTGTGTTACAGAGTAAATTGTTTTCATTTAATTAAAATGATGCCTCAAAGTGAATTTGCGAACATTGAACAAATTGGAGTGGTGGTTTTAAAAAGGTGTGATTCTTTACCAATGTCATTAAGAAAATAGTGCAGTTAGTGATTTTTGCTCATAGCAATATCCCTTTCTTTGTTTTGAGTAGTCTTTGTTTACGGTTTACTTGTTGCCAATAATTATTGTTTCATGATCGCCATTCTTTCCGATAAAAAACCTGATCTAAATTAGTTTGAAAAGGGATAATTTGCCGCCTTGGAATATCCCGAGGATTGTCGCCCTCTTAGCGGGCCCCGCGCCGCGAGGCTGTCGTGTGGTGAGTGTGTTGGGAGAGGGCGCGCTGGCCGAGCGCCCCCTTGCCGCGCGGGGCCGCCCGCTCGCTACCGGTTTCGCGCGGGAGAGGGGCGCCGTGACGCACGCGCGCTTGCCGCTGCCAACCCGCAGGGGGTGGGGCCGACACCGCCACTATTTAAACTGATCACACAGACCGAATGCACTCATTGATTTGTTTGCGATCTTATAGATCAGTTAGCAATCGGTAATCCGTTCGCTTTTATCGCAGTTCGACAGACAGGCAGCAGTCACAGCCCGTGGTCGTTATTCGTAAAGCTTTCGAAGACTTGCTAATCTGATCCCTATTGTACCAGCAGTGGAAGCCATCGTGTTCCAGGCTAGTTTCAGTAATCCAACAAGATCGTAATAGTTCAAGGGTAGATACCCCAGTGTTATTAATCCGCGAAAGTTCCCCACAAGCAACAATTCAAGATGATGGCCGTAGCAGCAGCACAGAAGAACCGTGAGATGTTCGCCATCAAGAAAAGTTACAGCATTGAGGTAAGCGTTCCTGGCGAATCTCCTATCTAATCCATCTACGTCCTTGTGATCCAGTCTAACCAACCAACCAACAAGGTAGCTACATTCACTCCACTTGTTATCTCCCACATTAATTCCATTAATTCATTAAAAATTCTAAAAATTATGTAGAGCCCAAAGCTCGCAACAAATTAAATTAAAAATATAAAGCGATGTTATGTGTAGTTATTTGTTAAAATATGCGTAGATTAACTATTTACATTAAATTGAATCATTCTGCAATAAAAATAAAAACAGTCGAGAACTAACGATTCTACTCTCTTTGTACTATTAAAACACCTACGTAACAAAAAAGCACACTGCAAACACTTCCCTGAAATCTGAAATTTTCCTTTCGTTTTCTAGAATTACTTAGATCTAATACAAATTATCGGAAAGATAATCAAACGACAACAAACAAACGCCCATTGTTCTCTTAACTACATCGATCTCAAAGAGTAATTAAGAATATTCTCGGATCTCACAGTTCTACATAAATTATCTACGTTTTCTATAAACATGAAATATTACAGCTCAGTTAAAATCACGGCGATTGTATGTTTAGAAGACCGACTACTGACAAGGTTCAGCGTTGCCTTGCCCTTGATGAACGTACCTCCATTGTACGCTCTATTTCCAAATGAACTTGATCATATAATATTACAAATTACGTTTGTAAATTACCGTAAAAACAGAAAAACGGGGCTAGACCGTCATTGGTCGGGCATGGCGAGAAATCACCTCCATCGACTGACGGATGGTACTTCATCTGATCGAGGGTCAAATGGAGGCTTCGAGTAGCTCAGAATGGGGCTTGCAATTGACTAAGGCTTGTCAGATCAAGTGAGGCATGCGAGAAATCAATGGACGCCACGCCAAGATTCCCTGTTAAGGCTCCCAATTTGGTGCCTGTCAAATCTAGACGCAATAAATCCCGTGCAGGTCAATCAATCAACTTTACTATTTTCGTCAAATCGATGTTAAATAGTTTGAGAGTTAATAACGCAATATAGATTAATTTTCAGAAGGCAGAAATATTTACACGCTCTTTAACAATTTTAATCATATCTACCATGGCAAAATTTTAATTATTTAATTGATAATTAAGTCACCGTAATTGGGAAAAAATTTCGAACAAGATTAAGAAAATGTTTAACCTTCCCAACGGTGACTTTTACAGTTAAATAGGCAGATCGAAAAAAAATAGTAAATTTTTAAACATTTTTTTGAAAATAGATACATTATTATTATATTATATAAACAATAACCTGTTGGCATGCGCTATACGCAAAAGAAAGTAACGGCGCGGTATTTAATAATTCTTAATAATAATTAATATAAATAGCACAAACATACGAGCAGAATGCCGTAATATCAGTGAGTTGACGACATTGAACTTGTCAAAATACTTTAGTAAACATGTTAATTAACCTAATAATATATATAGACGCTGCCAGCTCCGAGTATTGTGTTGTGGATCGCTGAGTTCGATTCACTTTTAAAAAAATGGCCTTACCGTGCTTAACGTGCTAAGAAGTACCCGCAATTACTCGGAAATTGAAAAATTATAAATTAAATTGAAATTAATATGCCAATTATTACAAATGACGAGGATTGATTTCCAATCGAAGGCTGCAATTACAAGTTTCTTTGTTTGAAGTTGAAAGAAAATCCTTGCTTGATAATCTTTATGTTCTTAAGTAATCTTTTTCAACCAGTAAAAAATGGAAAATTAATGCTTTAAAAATCTTCGTGGCAATTTACAGCGATAACTCTAGGTTGGAGCCCAACAATATTCTGTGCAAAGGAGGGCGGACCGTCTGATTGACAATCCATTGTTAACAGACCGATTGCCATCCGTATTGGCATCAAGTTGAGGCTTTCTAGAGGTATTTTAATGTAGCCTGCTCTAAGGAGCTAGCAGCATTGATCCTTGGTGCACCAGTACGTGTGCGTGAAACTCAATAAACATGAGCGGAACACCCATTTTCAGTTGATGGCTTCATGCTTACTAAATCCCTTCTTTCAGCCTCTTTCTTAACCCGCCTCTTAACGCTGCCCAACCGGGTGGCGACATAGTTTCCCTGCCTTTACAGCGTACAGCCGGGGGCACTCCTGTGAGGTGTCACATAAAAAAACAACTACATAATACGTCTCAAGGTTAACCACTTATAATAATGATAATAATAATAATCGTTGTAGGTCGTTGTTACGAAGCACTGGCTCCACTAACTGTAACGGAATTTTCAGTTTACGAACAATTCTCGTGTATTTATTCCCAAATAAATTTTATAACCAATTTCTGACCTATAAGTTTTCGCAATTCTCGAATTCAGCACATATTATTAATACATTTATTACCCATCTGAGATTATTGTCTTTATCTAATCATTTTTTGTTAATTTCTAAGCAAATCTAAGATCAAATTAGTTAACAATCAGTTTATTTAATGACGATATCAGGAACATGATGTAATTCAGGGTCGTGCATTAATAACTCTTTCACGCTTTTACCTCAAAGTTTATAAGCAAATGTCTACAGTAAACGTTTATGAATTTAACCGTGGTTAGATTAGCGACCTTTATGAATACTGAAGCCAAAGAAATTTCGCAATGTCTTATTAATAAAAATTGACAATCTCCAAGTTAAACAGGAATAGTAGGTTACGAGTAGACAAAGACACGATCACCAGCGGAACCTTGCTTGTTGTTAAACCGGGAATGTCTTATGACAACCGTTGCTTATGTAAGAGGACGATAATGAGAAGTAACCGCGGAGGAAACACCGAGTGGCGAATGGCGAATGGCGAGTGGCGAGTGCGTATCTGATTGCAAGTGGGAGATAAAATGATAAACGCTCAACACGCAGCCCCAAGGCTGAGTGACAAGGCCTGACCAAGCCAACAGGCCAACAAGCCAACAGGTGGACAGGCAAGTCCTAATTCCCTCAGTAAGTGATTGATTCAACTGTTCTTTATGCAAATTTATATTGCTACTTAAGCGAACGCAATCATTCCGAGAAGCTTAAGATCTTGCTTAATCAGAAATTTCCGCCATCATTGAGGGAGTACCTTTATCCGGGAATCGAGTTAGCAGCTCGATTTGTGCCTATACAGTTTTTAGCACAATAAATGACAATTTGAAGCTGATATTTTTAGTAATACCTAACTTAAAGCTTCGTTTATGACGCAGATAATTTTATTATTATTTAAAAGTGCCATTCATGAGGTTACATTGCACTTTATTTTGGCGTTGAATAAAATTAACTAAAAATTAAGTTCCTTCAGTTGTATGCCATGTAAAGGATTGCGGGGAAAATCAAGTGCAAAAATATCAATCGTAATTAATTTAGTCATACACAATAATGGAAGGCGCCAAGGTTCGGACAATGATTAAGCGGCTCGCGGACAGGTGCACACCGCAGGTGAACTTCGCTTCATACTACAAAGATCCCGTATAGGTGAACGACATTGCGGGATGTAGAGGACCTTGCATCGTGGAGCCCGTTGCGCGGCGGACAACAAGCGCTGAATGACAATCTCGTTCCACTCAAAAATGCCTCAAGACATGTGACTTCCCAAATAACCCTCAATACTAATGAAAGACTGGCATGATTCACTTCGATACACAACCATTTACGTAACCTCCTAATGACTTGAATGAAATCAGTCGTGTTTACCTATATTTCATTAATCGGACGCGTTTGAAGAGTCACGTTAACCTGGTTCGAATTGTTATTGCTAATTTGAAATATGCACAGATTTGTGTTTGTAAAGGTTTCGAAACCATCCGCTGGGCAATCTTCCAATCTTGATCGTGAAACACATTATACTAATGTGACGCAACAGTTCTATGACCTGTTGATATTGAAGTGTTGCGGTTTTACAGCAACATTTTAATGTTTCAATGAAGACTTAGAAAATATTTTCAAATGCAAATGTTATGTTGATTACGATACTTAAAATGCATTACGTTTGTATCAATATTGCAAATTAGGAAATAAGTTTGTACAGTTAGTTAATAAATTTATATAACATAATAATTACATAAGGAAGCGATGGCATACAGGTACGCACATTTTATAAACGAATATATGGGTATTATAGACGACACTTCAATTACCATTGAACTTACTTAATAAGTAGTCCTTCATAAGAAATAAAATGATATTATAGAAAATATTAAGCGGAAAGTTTTGGAAAAATGATGGTTAAATTTCCATCCCAAAACGGATATACGCAACAAATAGCTCCCATCGGAAAGGATCCTTAAATGAAAAGGAAATTGCTTTACGAACTCCTTTCTTTCAATCTATTTTCAGACAATTCTTAGAACGGTGTAGTGATATTCATTTTGCGTTAGTAGTAGGTGTCCGGTCTCTTACAACAATAAATACTAGAAGTTTATGTATATGTAAGACCGATCGGTGTCTAAGTTGGCATTGCGTTTGAGTTCCTCCCAGGCCTTGTGGGTACAATTGCTGGCTTAGTCCTCCACCACGACAAAACCAATATTTACTGTGGTGGTAGTAGTATTTTCAAATATTATCAGTTTATTCGTGGTGACCGGACAACTCAATCAACTTAGAACGTCCTTTGAAAAGTAATTAAAAGTGATAAAAAAAAGTTTATTAGGTTACGCTAGCTTAAGGTTATGGGCTATTTTAAAATTATTTTGTTTCATAGTTTTTAATGACTTTTCAAAGTTGACTTGATTCTGAGTTGGCATGGAACCGTTATTCGTTACCCGGGAAAAAAATCGCATTAAATAATATTATTTTTGTCCTGTTTATAATACGAACGCGCCGATAAATGACATATTTACCAAAATCAAATGGTAATTTCGATTACAAAATGATTAAATACGTTAGATAATAAAACTATTTAATCCTCAAAAGGCTCGAATTTATTCGAGCCTTGAACTAAAAATTAGATACCTACTTTTACCTCTTTGTAAGTGTATTTTAATAATCATTGGACATTGGCATTTGTGCAGACTTCTACACCAACAAATACAGAAAAAAAAAAACGTTTTACAAGACACGGTAATTTTGGATTATTGAATTTTTTAATATTCATTCCGATATAAAGATTTGCAAAATTTTTACATCCACACGCTTAATTAAAAAAAATAATTGTCAGATAATTACATCTATAAAACATTAATTGTTTTTGCTCCAAAGAAATATCCGTAGTTACGTAATGAAATACCACCGCCTAACATTAAAAAAAAACGTATCAAACTGGATTTAAGTCTGCAGGTTAAAACCGGTTATTTGTTACCCCGTCAAGTTATGCAGATAATAATAAAAATAACATAACTAAGACGTTACCAGCATCCCAGCAAGATTAAAGATAAAATTAGAACGGTCTCTTTAATATATTTTCTTCCTGTAGAACTATTGATCTAAAAGTAAGTAAATATAATCTGAAAGTAAATAAGTTTATTGTCTTATTGACATGTCATTTTATTATAACTGGTTTGAGGAATGTGGGTCAGGGTGTTTGCACCCATTTACCAGTTTATTAAATTGCTTTGTAGTACACATTCGGAAAATGAAAACATCGAATAAAACCTAACTGTAGCGAACGGACTTGCGTTCATTTTGCAGTGTGGCGCAAACTTGTCTGCGGGTCTAAATGTCGAGGGTTATGTACCGACTTCACCAAATGTCAAATAAAACATTAAATACAAACAAATAATAAATATCAGATACTTTTTAATTATTTTTTTTATTGAAGTGAAAAATCTTTACTACCGTTGTGATTTGAAATTCGATGAAACGAAAAATAGCGAAAATAAAAAGAGACAAACACACATCTTTAGGATTTAGCCTGCGAGAGAATGAGTAGACTAATCGGTCTCCTCTTCGTGCGGTGCCTCGCAACCTATCGGTCTCATCTTTGTGCGGTGCTTCATAGCCTCCCCACTCTTTTCTATTTTAGTTTTCTGAAGGTTTCGTTTTTACCGCGTGTCAATTGCACACTCTGATTTTTTTTAATTTTTAAAACAAAGATACAATGCAATAACACTATGCATGATATTCTTAATTAACTAATTTACGAGTATCAGGCAGCTAGTCTGTTATATATTATATATACTTAAAAATAATAAATATAGGTACAATATAATTGCTTAAAAATAGTTTGCATGTAAAATTTTGAGTTACTATAATATTAGATGTTGGATAATAATGAATAAGAACAGGACGAATTACGTTTGTATTTTTGGTATGTGTGGCAAACTCTTTCATTAAAACTCTTTCAAGATGTCGTCATATCAGAGAACGAATGTGGTTATCGTACAGCGATAACAATCCCACATTATTAGAGTCGGTAGATCGAGTTAACAGAAAATGGTAAAAAGCCAACAGGAAGAAAGGAAATGAAAAGAGAAGAGTGGCCGGGGGAAGTCGCAGTCCTTTTATAGAGTAAAGCCCAATGTTAATGGCGCGAATAATAGAAAGCACTTAGGACAACTGCGCGCGAAAATGCGCTCCAACAAGTAAAAAGGAAAGAGCGATTTATCCCCGGTCCACTGGCTATATAAATCCGGCTTTAGACCGAGGATGGCGAGTTAGACCCGCACTACGTGTAAAGCGGGCTTCGGTAATGGCGGGGACCGGACGTGTCTGGGCCCTTAATGATATCCCGGCTTTTGGGAACTTTATGGAATTTCATTCTTACTCTAGCTGTATGGGCTAAAAGGAACACTCCGGCCTGAACTAATTTGGTAATCAGAATCAGACTTGTTCATGCGTGAATATCATAGCATAGAGAAGACGGATGTATGGGAAACCCAAATCACTAACGGGGAGAATCTCCATATATATATATTGGATTTTAATGGTTATTTTAAAATTTGGGTTATATTATTAATTTCGTATTATTGTACTTTCCAATATGAGTGAATGCATATTATTGTTGAATCTGTTGAGAAAACAATGTTAAAGTCATTACTTATAAAAAATGTTTAACATCACGTCGAAGCGCATAACTTTATCTTAGAAATAAAGTAACTATAGAAATAAGATTAAAATAATGTTAGGCGAAGCGAGGGAATTGCGAGGAGAGTACAAAGAGCTTCCTAAAGACCTTTATACTTTACCAAGGAGGCATCGTGAGTTCTAATATGAACAGAAAGCTTTTACGTAGCTTTTGCCGTCGCTAAAAGCACTGGTACTATTAAAGCATAAAACTTATATTTGCTATAGAAATGTTTACGTCATTCCATTTTTGTACAACCATAAGGACTTAATCGAATTAATTGTTTCTTTAACTTCTCTTTGTGCGTAGAACAAGTTGAAATGGAAATTAGAGATCCGGACTTCAGAAGTACGAAAAGGCTTCGGGGCGAATATGTTGTTGACGTTCACTTACTACTTCTGAACTTGCCATATTCAACGTTTTCCGGATAGGTTCGCTCGCCTTCTGTCCTGAGCTATTTCCATTGAATTTGCCCACTTAGCATCGTGTCTTTTGAAAGGACATTGTCTGATATATTGCATCGGGTTTTTGTTTCAGAATGGCTATCCATCTCGCCGTCGTTCGCTCGTAGATGATGCGAGGTTCGAAACGTTGGTCGTCAAGCAGACCAAGCAATGCGTGCTGGAGGAAGCCCGTCACAGGGCTAATGGTTGGTACCCTTCAATTAACCCAACCAACATATTTAACGTCGTCTCTGTAGTCTGGAATTCTATAAACATTATCAGATTCAAACAATCATCACGTTGTTATTATGTACCTATGCAAGATTGAATCTTAACTTATGGAATTCCAGTTTTTATTTTTTGTTTTCTGCATGACCATTATTTTTATAAATGTTTGCGTAGTTTTAGTTTTTTAGTTTTTTGCGTTTTCTTATTATTATTTTCAACTTAGATTCGAGTTTGGAATGTGAAATTCATGCACACGCTCAGGAACAACTCGAGAACAAGCCGACAGTCGAGGATTCTATCGCACAGGATGACGTCAGCAATGGTGGACTTGGTAAGTTTGGTTGCTTCCTCATTCTTTAAATCTTTTCTAATGAGTTCAACATGGGAAAACTATCTATTTTTATTAATCAAAATAAGAAAAGTTTAACCTCCTTGGACCCAGTGTCTCCTGTGGGCGACATTAAAAAGTGATGTGATTCCTGGAATACTATTAATTCAAACTAGTTGCTAGAGAGAGAGACCCAGCGTCTCCTACAAGAGACATACAATTCTGAAAACATTGAGAATTAAAAAAACTTTTTTTAATAAAATTATATTATGTGGTTTTTTAGATATACACATTGAAAAATAAAAATTGATTTTGAAACACTTTTTTCCTAGGTCTGCGGAGAATAAGTATGTTTCTACTACAACGTAAAGTTAACGTTCTTAATGAATATTTTGGTCATTTTTGTTTTGAAAGGTTTTGATTTTCCATGTTACTTAACAAATGTACATTGAAAATTAAAACTTTTCAAAACAAAAATGTCTAGAAATTGTTACATAGTTAATGCCGAAGAAATACAAAAAAAAAGAATATTTTGGTTTTCAATAATTTTGTGAATAGATAGATTTCCGTAGTTAGCTTTAAAGAGAACAAGAGCGTAATTTATTAGAACCAAATGCTTTTAATGTTACGACTTATTACCAATGGTATTCTATCTATAGAACATAGCTAGTTGCTGTTTTGCAGCTCTCTAGCAATTCCTTTGAAATCAACATAAAAAAATTCTTTCAGATCTATTATTTTCAAGCACGCTATGATTTTAAAGCTTACCTGCCTGATGTATGTAGTTGTTATATTGCCATTATTTATTTTTGCACGACTGTCTGTATGTATTCTGTTGAATAAATGCACGCTTTATGTTTGTTTGTATATTATTTTAGCCGATGTACCAGTCAACGGAGATTGTGGCGGAAAACTTGACGGTAAGAACACCTTGCACTTTAACGCATTTAAAAATACATATTCTTTAAAAAAATCATCTTCTAAAAAAATACGCTTAGTTACTAACCAAGCAGGATAGAAAGAATATTATAATAAATTGATATAAAAAACAGAGTTTGAAGGTTAACTCGCAATAGATATGCAATGTTTTTAATATCCAATCGCCAAGGCTACGTTGACAGGCTAACATGGAAAAGTAAACTATTAATAATTTATTTCCCTACTCTACATTCAACAAGTTTTAACGCACAAGATCAGCAGTGATCGAAGTTATAACAGTTATTATTATTGCGAGTTTTATCGAAGGAAACGGAACGTGATTGCGCCACTAAATACCTTCAGCTGGAATCATAAATCAAATAGAACATTAACCAAAAGACAGCCGCAGTACTCCGTGCATAGTTTTGATCTGGCACTAGTCACGATATGAAAATCACTTAATAAAACACTTCACATTATCAAAAGATTACATTTTATCTACAACTCAATTATTCATTATTTTATTTTTGTAAAACTTCAGTATTTCTGACTAAAGATAGCACGATGTTTTTTTATCCAATTCATCCGCGCACTAAAAGAGCTTTGCGACCTTATCCGCAGTTCAAACGATGATCTTTTTCTTAAATCCCCCATGAGAAATTGCCAAGTGAATCAAAGATTAAGTCAGTGAAACGAAGCTGGCTTTTGCGGGAGGAAATAAAATAATTTATTGCTTTTTTTTACTCCCATAATGATTTATAATTTTTCTTAACGTATAATACGAGATCCGGTAATCCGAGAACTTTGGCCGTATTTGTAGGGTGTGCAATTTAATAGCGCGCATTACACGGCAATCTGGATTAAGAGCCAAGAGTCACTTTAAAACGGCTCAGCTCCGTGCAAAGTATCAAACGGCACTCATTTAATTTCAAATCCACTTTGAGTCACACAAGGGAACATTACGCTCTTCACTCACTCACACCCCTCTCTGCCGCTTCTCACCCTCGGTACACAGTACGTCAGGCACAGCAACTCTCCCACCCCTTACTTGTAATTTCATTTAACCTTTTGATTAAAATATGTATTTTAATGTTATGGTACAACAGACGCTGGACTGACTGAAGAGGAAGTCTTGCTGCAAAATGCCATCGCCGAGTCTCCCGAGGCTGACCAAGCCACTCAACACGCGGCTCTGCTCCTGCGCATGCGCGACGGAATGGGCTCCCTGGGACGTATCTTAAAGACCGTAGACAACTACAAGGGCACCGTCAGTCACCTGGAGACCAGGTCTTCTAAGGCCGATGGAATCCAGTTCGATGTCCTCGTGACCGTCGACATGTCCCGCACCAACCTTCTGCAGCTCATCCGCGCGCTCAGGCAGTCTTCCGCCTTCGTGGGAGTCAACCTCCTCAACGAGAACAATACGTCCATCAAGGACCCTTGGTTCCCCAAGCACGCTTCAGACCTCGACAGATGCAACCATTTGATGACCAAGTACGAGCCTGAATTGGACATGAACCACCCCGGATTTGCCGATAAGGTTTACCGCGAGAGGAGAAAGGATATTGCCGAAATCGCTTTCGCTTACAAATACGGAGATGCCATCCCCCACATTGACTACACCGAGAGTGAGAACCAGACCTGGTCTAGGGTGTTCAACACCGTGCTCGACTTGATGCCCAAGCACGCGTGCATTGAGTACAGGCGCGTGTTCGCCATGCTCCAGGCCGACAGCATCTTCGTGTCGCACCGCATCCCCCAGCTGCAGGAGATCAGTGACTTCCTGAGGAAGAACACCGGATTCTCCCTGCGCCCCGCGGCCGGTCTGCTCACCGCAAGGGACTTCCTCGCCTCTCTCGCCTTCAGAATATTCCAGTCCACACAGTACGTCAGGCACGCAAACTCCCCCTACCACACCCCCGAGCCGTAAGTACCCTTTAATAATACTAGAGTTAGACGTCATCACTCCGAGATTATTCTAAACAACCTCTATGAAACAATATTAATTCTTGTACTAAATTGAATCTACAAAGCACAATATTAGATAAATAATTTGTCCCTCAACCGACGCGACGTCAATGAGTAGTATTACAATATAAATGTCTAATTCAAGTAAGCGCGCCTTGATCGCACCTCCCGAGGGAAATCGGAACAAAAGATTCAGTCGAGCTTATATTACTTTCTCGACTTTCCGCACTTTATTTCTTTTTACCAGAAATATAATTTTTATTACTCGGAGAGCATACCTTGAGTGGGATGGAAAAAAAAATAGCAATTTGCGATACCCTCGCCATATTCTGATCGCGAGGCCAATTACGTTGCTGATAGAGTGACACGACTAAAAGCGATTGTACTAAAATGTCTACGGCTGTGACATAATGGGTTAGTAATTAAATTACGACTAGAGGCGCGCAGAGCTTCAGTGACTATGAATCAATTTAAACTTCGTGTCCGTGGCTAATGGACCAGCTCTCCGTCTCCTGCATGCTCCGCCATTCAACAAGACTAGAATTTAACATTAAGTTTTATATTTACTAATTCGGTGAATTTAATCTCTGAATTCAGAGATAAGAACTAGAGATAGGATATGCAAATTAGGGAACGACAGATTATCATCACTGAAAATTTTAACTCTTCGTTTTAGTTTGTAAATGTGAAAGAACGAATGTTTGCTAAGTTCTAGTAAATAATAAGATATATTTTTCGCAGCGATTGCATCCACGAGCTCCTTGGCCACATTCCCCTCCTGGCCGACCCCGGATTCGCCCAGTTCTCTCAGGAAATAGGACTCGCCTCCCTTGGCGCGTCTGACGCGGAGATTGAAAAACTTTCCACCGTAAGTCGCCTCCATTGGTCCACAAAGCGAAATAATAAACTTACCCTCCATTATCAAATATTTCTGATAATACAAAACTAACCCTGAAAGGTATTATTAATAACTAACGACATTCTTTCGTTACAATTACCAACTCATGTTTAATATTATTATGTGCGAAATATATTGTAATTGCGAAATATTTGTATCTATCTATTACTATTTTGTAATCGTTCTTTGCTTGGCTAACCTAATGACTTATTGCGTTTATGTGTTGAAAAAGAAATGTTCAATAGATTTGCGAAAAAGTACTTCCATAAATGATTGTTCTAATTCTTTGATGTTTCTTTAGGAGTATAAAACATTTGTTTAGGAATTGCATCTTCATGTGCGGTTTCTATTTATAGCAAACTCACGTTTTCTTCTTAATCTGGAGCGACCAAATCATCTACGTAAGCACTTGGTGCTTCTTTGCAAGCATTATAGCGTTTGTATTCGAAAATCTAAGCATGTTTTTCAATCACGTTTAGTGAAATTATTAGTGATGGCAGCTAAATTAGTCACATGCGAATAATGACAACCTTTTTTTGGCGATATATGTACTAACGCATCTTCAGTTTAGGTTAAGCAACAAGTAGCAAGGAATTTATAATAATTGTTTTCCAGGTCTACTGGTTCACCGTTGAGTTCGGTCTATGCAAGGAAGACAGCCAGATCAAGGCGTACGGAGCGGCCCTGCTGTCCTCCTATGGAGAGTTGCTGCACGCCATCAGCGACAAACCCGAGCTCCGCCCCTTCGAGCCCGCTTCCACTTCCGTGCAGACCTACCAGGACCAGGAATACCAGCCCATCTATTACGTAGCCGAGAGCTTCGAGGATGCCAAAGAGAAGTTCAGGTAAGAATCATACCACTCTGTGCTACTTGTCGGGTGATAAATACATTTGTCTGCTCGTGTGTCTGTGCTAACTGGATACGTTTGTCTGTTTATCTAGGCGCTGGGTGTCTATGATGTCCCGCCCATTTGAGGTCCGCTTTAACCCGCACACAGAGCGCGTTGAGGTCCTGGACTCCGTGTCCAGCCTGGAGACCCTCGTGACGCAGCTGAACACCGAGCTGCTCCACCTGAACAACGCTCTCAACAAGCTGAAGAACAAGACCTTCTCTTAAATCGATCCGGCACCAAACGTCAAACACCCATTACTGTATTTTAGCACCATTTGATTCAATCAGGGGGATCCTATGTTTTCAGTTTCCTAGTAGGAAGAACGACGTTTCGTTTAGAGCAAGTTGCACCAACTTATATCCTATTTCTGTAAAGCGCGCCAGTGGAGTCGAACTCTTCTGTGACTGGTGGATTGACGCCACTTGACGCGTGATCCCCGCTCGACTGTCGCATCTTATCATTGTATAAAGTTCTCATCTATTTTATTTTATTTCGTAATTTTAATTTCATCGCATTTTTCTAACACTTCTTGTATTTATATTATGGCTATCCATAAAACGCTGCGTTCCTGGGTGGGTGGGAGAGCCGCGACCGCCCCATAGCTTTGCTATCAAATAATTTGTGGTTAATTTAGTCAGATCGTATTATTTTGAAAGTATTAAAAAGAACTTGAGAAAGAAATCAAAGAACGCAGTTGTCCGGAACCGCTGTGCATGAATGGAGTGCGAATGGAAGTATCAATATCTCAAGGTTAACTATTTATTTTTGCGATCTGAAGAACAAAAAATGTTGTGAGTATTGTACAGCTATTTAAATTGCCCTTAACATCGTTGTACAGAATTCGCATCGATTAGTTACTCCGCGATATGTCAAATGTAATCAATGTTTTATTTTTAATCACGCTGTGTTTATAGAGAATGACTGCAGGCACGTGTGTTATGTGAATAAATTAAAATTGAATATTTAATGTTGTATTTATTTCAATTTGCCTTTCCATCCTCCCCTCCTATCTCCGTACCCTTCCCGAATCGTTGTAAACTAGCGTTGCTTCATTAAGTTGCTGTTTAATATAAAATGATTATTAATGGCGATATTCAAAAATAAGTTGATAGACTGCGTGGGACGTCACGTGGATGCGTGTTGTATAAAACATATATTTATTTTGTTGCGAATCTATTTGCGTTCTTTAGATTAAACATTTCCCATTATTGTAATAGAGTTATAACTATACAACCAGAGATATTCAAATACAATACACAACATATCTTAAAACAAGAAATAATATTGTAAGAACCATTATGCGCTTTGTAATTGCTCTTCGGCCTACTTATTCCACAATCTTATCCCTTACACATACCTACATCACTTATACAAGTATGTTTGTGTGAGGTCTGTTTCGAACATAACTATGATTGCCCAAAAACAACCTAACATCAAGGGCTAGTTATTTCACAATTTTTTTTAATTCTATCAAATTTCATAGTTCATTTTCAAGTACTGTAAAAGTCCTATTCAAGTTCTGTTAATACATATATCGATGAAATTGGATAAATTGTTCAAATTCTGTGAAACATCTGGCCCTAAGTGTTGTGCGACTTAGACAGATTGGAGCTGTGCACGAAATAATACATTTTGTTCTTTTGCGATCAGAAAATATACATCTATCCCTCAGTTAACTCTAGATTTGTGTTTTTCACAATTTAATTATTTAAAATAATATTATATACAAGACATACTAAAGGTGTTTGTGCAACATTACAGAGTGGAAAATACTTTCAGTATAGCACAGTTTAAATACTTGTGACCACATGTGAATAAACAGCTTCGTCCCCACCTTCCTCTTATCGATCTCCATCACCTCTCCACGTCTTTCAGCCTAACAACATACTACAATTATTATTGAGGTTGCCATAATCTTACTGGCTTCAGTTCGGACACATAAAAAAACGAGTGTGCTTTAGATCACACGACTGAAGTAAAACTTCACTAACTTATATCTCCCTCTCAACTTCCGTTCGCCTCGCCCGACCGTTTGCCTTGCCCGATTACACTTTTTCATAACGCTCTCATCACGCATTCACCAGCTTACTCCCCAAGTCAAGCGTGCGTAAAGAAGTTTTACTTCAAAAATAAATTTAAAAAATCAGAGTGTGCAATCTACACGCGGTAGTGAGTGAAACCTTCAGAAAACTAAAGTAGACGAGAGTGGAAAGTCTACGAAGCACTGGAAAAAGAGGAGACCGAATTTACTATCTCTTTCTCTCTCGCAGGCTATATCCTATAGATGTAGGTGTTTGTCTCTTTTTCGTTTCATCGAGTTTCAAATCACAACGGTGCTAAAGAAGTTTTCACTTCAAAAATAAATAAACGAAACGATATTCGGGCTCTTTGATGATTGATGGTAAGGTTGAATAAAAAGTGTGAATTAGACCAAGGCTTTTGCGATTGTAATTAATTAAACAATTGTAAGTAATGCTTCAACAAAAGTCGCTTCTCTGACATCAAAGCAAAAATTATTTTATTTAATTTCCCCGTTGCTTCTATTATTTCAACGCGTAAAATGGATTATTATGATATACATATATTCCTTTATCTATCCTAAAATCCTATTATTTTTAAAACTACTTTATAATAGGAAAACTTATTTATTTTTTGAATTAGCTCCACGCACAGAGACTCATTCCTCCAGGGCCTATGTATATCATTTTCATTCAACGTCATTCCCCTCAGTGTCTATATCATTTTCATTAAAAATCATTCCCTTCAGGCCGTATATGATTTTCATTCAAAATCATTCTCCTTAGGGCCTATATGAATTTCATTCAAAATCATTCCCCTTAGGGCAGTGTAGTAGCGTGCTTTGGAGGGGCCCTGTATCAAAATTAGTTGGGGGCCCAAATGAAGGATAAAGATTTCTCACAAAAGAAACAAAAGGCCTCTGCAATCATTGATACGGCTGATACGGCGGTAGCTACGCCCCTGCCTTAGGGCCCATATAATTTTCATTCAAAATCATTCCCCTTAGGGCCTATATCATTTTCATTCAAAATCATTCCCCTTAGGGCCTATATCACTATTTTCATTCAAAATTATTCTTCTCAGGGCCTATTTCATTTTCTTTCAAAATCATTCCCCTCAGGGCGTACGTCATTTTCATTCAAAATCATAACCCTAAGGGCCTATATCATTTGTGGATGCTCTGCGGGGGGTCTATTTGAGAAAAGAAGTAGATGTTCTGGGACAGAAAATCTATGAGAGGTGGTTCTATATATCTGGATGTCAGTTTTCCAGGAGTGACGGACGTACGAATCAATCCCTCCCACTGTGTTGCAAGGCGATGTTACGAGAGAGTCCTGCTGGAAAGGTCAATAGGTCTCTCTAAACCCGTCTCTCCCGATCCAGCCAATCTTGTAGTTGGTGGGCAGAAGTATCTGCCGCCAAGACTAAGACAAACCTCGCCCCATGGGCACCCCTGCTAAGTCGCCACATGGCTACCGAACCAAATGGGGAGACCTATGACGGAGGTGATGGTAATCCAATAAATAGTTCCCTGGTTACCCATACCCGCCTCCCAAATTGAGAATAGCTTTTAAAAAATTAATTGTAATGACAGAAATTGCATTGTATGCAATATATACTTCTATACTAATATTATAAATGCGAAAGTTTGTTACCAGATCACGCCTAAACCTCTAAACCGATTTTTTAAATTCTTTCACCAATAGAAAGCTACATCATATGCGAGTAAAATAGGCTGTATAAAATGGTAAGCTCTGGCGTTATGAAATTAAAAATATTAATTTATTATATTATTACGTTTATTGTCAAATAAATTTTCTGACAAAAGCGAAAAGCAAAACGAATCGTTGCCGTGGAAATATTTGCGGGAATATTTATTTTAGGCGTTAATTGGTTAATATCTATCTATCTATCTTAAGAGAATGGCTAAAAAATAGAATATTGTTTCAGTGATTCAATCCAATATTTTATTTGTTAACCTTTCTTGAAATATTTGAGTTTATTTATGGAAAAAACTATTTATTCATATTCGTATTACATAATGTATGGGCGCAAACGATTAATTCATCTTAATATTTTAAACCATAACTTGTAAAAAGCGTTTTTCTCTAAAATAACTTTACTTGCGCCATCTATGAAAGAGGAGATAATGAATTCTCTCGAGAATCACCTTAACCTTCCCGTACACGCGCATTGTTCTCTCAGAACGACAATTCGTTGTTTTTTAAAAAAATAACAACAATGGAACTTTGAGGTTTTTAGTAGCTTCTTGATTTGTTGTTAGGCAAAGTTTAGTGCGGCGTGCGCATTGTTGCTGAATGGACTTGTGACACTTATTTACTGTTACCGGTCTTTTACGTAAGAAACAATAAATTCTTCTTCTTCGATAGCACTATAGCCCATATCTAGCTTTGGCCTCTTGTAACATTCGCCTCCAACTCCTCTTGCCCTCAGCGGCTGACTTCCAGGTTGTTACCTGGAGAAGCTGTGCTTTATCCCCTCTTACCCCGTCTTCCCACCTCAGTCTGGGTCTTCCCACTTTTCTCTTTCCACTGGGTATCCAGTCAAAAATTCTTTTTGGGAAGCGTGTATCCGGCATTCTCTGTACATGCCCAGCTCATCTCAACCCGAGGAGTCTCATATGGGCGGAGATGCTAGGGGCCTGATATATATCATACAGTTCTTGGTTGTGCCGGATGCGCCACTGTTTGCCCTCTATCATGTCTCCACATATTCTTCTCATGTTAAAATGTAAGTAACAATTACTACTCAAAAATCCAAAGAATGATCAATTCTTATAATATTTTAATATTCTTATTATTCTTGATACTTAATTTATTAGATTTCAGAGTTTTTAAAAATTAAAGTTAACACTTGAAAAAGTTTATTTTCGTTATTAAATACCAAAAATTATGTTCTTTTTAAGAGGCTGAGTTAAGAGTCTGTTTCTACCAAATAAAATAAAAGTTTTAATAGAAAAATGAAACAATACAACTTTGTATAAACCACTTATATAATGTGCAAATCCGACCGGTTTCGGAACAAACGTTACTTCGTCAGGGAAAGCTTATACTAATTTGACAGTTTCGAACAATGTTTTATTATGGTAGGGGTGGTTGGAAAAACAACTCGTAATTTTGAAATCAGAATCAAAGAACATTTAAGGTGTCTTAATAATAATAATTTTTCTGAGTTCGCTAACCATATCATTGAAAATAACCATAGTTTTGAAAAACATACAGGGATAAATATTCTTCATATTAATCATAAAGGAAAACGTTTAGATAACTTAGAAGCCTTGGAAATTAAAAAATCCCTTAAAAACAATGAATCTATTATCAACAAACAAAAAATATTGTCATATAGCCCAATCATGGATTTGTCCCCCTACCCACACACTGTACACTAATACCTACCCACCCAATCTACATTATTAACTAACAACGGCTCCACCCCTACCATAATAGAACATTGTTCGAAACTGTCAAATTAGTATAAGCTTTCCCTGACGAAGGAACGTTTGTTCCGAAACCGGTCGGATTTGCACATTATATAAGTGGTTTATACAAAGTTGTATTATTTCATTTTTCTATAATGGGTAGTAATAGCTACATTAAAAAATATAAAACGTTTAAATATTTAAAAAAATTTAATTATACCATCTTCTATATAATAAATACCAATAATGCTTAAAAAGTATATAATTAAAATAATTCAAACGAGATGAAATCTCGGTCTGAGACACCGTGCGCGATTACCCACGCGTGTTACGCCATTAGTCGCGAGTATACGGAGGTTAAATATCTCGAGACTGCGTGCAGATCGATTGAAAGAAAGCGTCATCAATTTCATGCGATATCCATTATTATAAAGTCATCAAGATAAATTTATTTATTTATTTACGCCCTTTTTCGGGGCTTTTACATATGAAATTTACAAATTACACTGAAAATAAATAAAATATAAATACTATAAACTTCCCCTACAAAGAAATAGAAAAAAATACAGTATTTATTGTACACAACTGAACTGCTTCAGTAACAGTATTTTATATTTGTTTAAAGATAAATTGAAGATTGACTCGGTATAATTATTTCCCACCAATAGTAATAGAAACCGTTGTCTCCCTTTCTATCATAAAAATTAAGAAAGTAACTTTTTTATTATTTATTTTTACAAGAAACCACAAAAGATGAGGCGATGATAACGTATATCAAACATTTGTTTAATATACTATGTGTGTGATTTTATTTTTGAATTGATGACTTCTTTAGCATCGTCGTGATTTGAAACTCGATGAAACGAAAAAAAGCGACACTAAAAAGCGATAAACACATCCATTTATACATCTATAGCAGCGGTCGTCACACTTTTCTGGTCAAGGGCCACATAGGACAATGTGAGGTATCACCGCGGGCCGCACACTTATGATTTCGGGGGGGGGGGGGGGACATAGTGTCAATTCTTAATAATAATATTACATTAAAAAAAATTATTTGTTTGTATATGTAATGGAATCTTTCAGTTCAATTTTCATCCACTTCGGGAAACTATCGAAAGGTGTGAATTTTCGCACACGTGATACAAATGATAACAATAAATACAACAACAAAAATAAACCAATATTAAGGTTTATTTTGCTTTATTAGTACGTGATAAGCGTGATTTTTTGGTCTTTTTTGAATTTTTTTTTTACCTTCCTACACCCTCACCGTATCATCTCTATGCTCTCTAATTTTCTCTGGGTCTTCTACCGCCCCCCTGAAAGTCTCAAACGACATTGGAGGACCCACCACATACCCGCCCTGGTATAGGTAACAGATGGTTACCCCTTCAAGGCTCTTGCAAGGACTCTAATTTTTTGGTAAAAACGACTCTACATTTGATAACGAAACTAGACCTCCAATGTCCTTGCATACGTTGTTAGCAAGCAGTATGCAAGTGCTTAGCGGGAAATACAGATACAATATGTGTTAGTATAACAAAAATAGACAAGACAATGGGACAGGTTGGTGAAAGTCCACGAGGTGGCAAGCGCTGGGTGATTGTATCCGGCGTATCCTACAAGCACCTGTTTGGGAGGAAGACACAGTAGATAAGTAATAAGGGCATGGCAAACGGTTGGGAGTCCTCTCCAATCGATTGGCAGTCCCAGCAAGAATGCGCATGACGTTCGGTCTAGTCGTGAACCACACTCAGCTTCCGCGCCCCTTAGCCGGTTCCTCGGTGATGCCTCAAAGAAAAGTAAATGGGAAATTGGGGGGAAATACCCGACGACCCTAAGGAATTCAGCGTCGAGTAGCCGGAGGCAAGGCGAAGGAGAGCCAAGATCGCCCCCCCCAAACCTAACGCCTGCACATGTTGCTGGGGGTGGCGCAATTAATTTTAGAGGGCACCGTGCCATCGTCGGCCGACTCCTGTTGATGCAAGGACGAGGTCTAGCGCACCCCCAGAAGGGGAAAAAAAACATAACAAAACAGAGAGATGCAGTTCAGTTCAGCCTTCTGAGCGAAGCAAAGTAGCATTGTGAGACTAAAAAGAAAAAGAGAACAAAGAAACCAAAAAAACCAAAAAAAACAAAGTCGATTATGTTAGTAGAATCAATAGTGTTCCTTGGAGTATGAAGCTGAAAAAAAAAGAAAACCAAACAAAAATGACGAAAAATAATGAAAATAATAAACAGGTATCTCGATAAAACCTCGTCTAGCATAGCTTAGTGAAATCTATAATAAACCATGTGAAAAGAAATAAAATAAGCAAAAAAGATAAGTCACACAAAAATAAAAGAAATAGGAATAACATGTGTATAATAGAATAAGGTAAAGGTACCTAAGATAGAGATGATGTAACAAAAAAAAATGCAGATATGAAGCATAACACATAAAATACTAGCATAAAATACTACTGTAATAAAGTAAAGAGAATGTCCGTGGATTCAAGAGCAGATACACCTGGCACCTACATGATTTTACAGCTAGTCAGCGACTCTAAGATCAGGCCATCTCTCAACCCAGACTTTCGTAAATTTCCTCAAACACTCAAAGTTCACCTTATTCGAAACGAGATCCGCATTCCAAGCTGGTCTCGTAGTAACTTGCAAGCCATCGAGCATTTCCTCTCAAAATCTCGCAGTGCCACAGAATGTGCTCGGCTGTTTGATCAGTATTACCGCAAGCGCAGTTAGAATGGGGTGATAGAGAGAGACTATGAAGTCTCCCTCTGAACTCCCCATGACCGGACAGAAGTTGGGTCACATGATGATCCCTAGTGATGTACGCCCCTTCCATTCTGAGTTTAACTGACGGGAAGAAGGAGAAAGTCCACCTTCCCGTATTTGACCTATCCCAACGTTCCTGCCATTCTCTCAAAGTTCTTTCTCGCATCTCTCTAAGAAGTCCTGGAAGGGAAACCGCTCCACCTGGTATTAGTTCAATACCATGATGGGTGGCAGTTCTTCCTCTTGTTAGAAGCTTCTTTGTTAACACCTCCCTAATTTCAAGATCGATAGGCAAAACGCCGGCCAAAACTGGCAAAGCGTCCGAAGCGACTGTTCTGCACGCACCCGAAAGCGCCAGCAAGGGGACTCGCTGGCCTCTCTTGAGCGCCGAGAGTATGAGTGCATTCTCCAGGCGGTGCTCCCACACAGAGGCCGCATACGAGACTTGCGCCACGTAAGCCCCCCTGTATAGGAGACGGAGCGCTGGAGAGCGCAGTCCCCACTCGGCAGTAGAGATTCTTCTCAATTTCAAAAAGAGGGCCTGGGCCTTACTTGATACGCTTTTAACATGGGTCAAGAATGAGGACGTTCGATCCAAAATGACGCCTAGGTATTTAGTGTTCTCAACGAATCGGATGTTGGTATCTCCCATTTTGATGGTGGGATTTCTACTTCTATTGAGGTTACCCTTCATCAGGAGTCCCATGGTCTTGTGGGGAGCGAAGGTCAGCCGATTTCTCTTTCCCCATTCTAAAGTCACAATTAAAACCTCTTCAGCTTTACTCTCAACTTCCTTTCTGCTGTTCCCCGAGACCAGATACAATTTGTCATCAGCGTAATCCACCGAGATACATCCTTCAGGCAAGGGCAGCCTGGAGGAATCGTCAAACAAAATGTTCCAAAACTCAGGTCCAAGGATTGAACCCTGAGGACAACCCATGTCAACTATTCGTTCAATCAGGTAGTCTCCAAAAGAAAGGATGATAGTTCTGTCGCAGAGGTAATCAGCGCAGATCTTGAACAGATTATGTGGACATTTCCTATTTTTGAGCTTGACAAGTATCATCGGCCACCACGCATGATCGAAGGCACCAGTGATATCGAGGAAGATTCCTATTACGTACCTCTTTTGGCAAGCCTTCACCCAATCAAGCGCATACGTGATGGCGTGCTCAGTGGACATACCGGGGACAAAACCAAACTGCCGCTCGCAGGGTGGGGATAAGGTATGACGTAAACGCTGTCGAAGTCTCAAACGACAATATAATTATTTGTAAAAAAACGGATAATATAATTAATTGTACGTGAAAAAATATATTTTAAAAGAAAACGGCAGATATTGCGGGCCGCCAAAAACCGGATAGTATAATTATACATGAAAAAAAATATATTTAAAAAGAAAACGGCAGATATTTATTTGTGCGGGCCGCAAAAAAACGGATATACTTGGTATAATTGTACTTGTACATGAAAAAAAAATATAGTTAAAAGAAAACAGCAGATATTTGTGCGGGCCGCAAAAAACGCATATAGTATAATTGTACTCGTAAATGAAAAAAAATATTGTTAAAAAGAAAACGGTAGATATTTGTGCGGGCCGCAAAAAACGGATAGTATAATTGTACTTAAAAAAATATATATTAAAAAAGAAAACGGCAGATATTTGTTCGGGCCGCAAAAAAACGGACAGTATAAATTGTACTTGAAAAAATAAATAAAAAGAAAACGCCAGATATTTGTGCGGGCCGCACAAATATCCGTCGCGGGCCGCATGCGGCCCGCGGGCCGCAGTTTGACGACCACGGATCTATAGGATACAGCCTGCGAGAAAATGAGAAAATATAATCGATCTCCTCTTTGTGCACTGATTCGTAGCCTCCCCACTCTTGTGTACCGTACTTTTCTGAAGGTTTAAATTCTACCGCGTATGAATTGCACACTCTGATTTTTGCACACTCTGATTTTTGCACACTCTGATTTTTGCAAAAAAATGTAAGGTGAGACATTTTTAAAACTTTTTAGTATTTGCATTAAAAATTTTTAAAGTAAAAAAAAACAGAGTATGCAATTCATGAACCTGAGCACCCCTGCTAGGCCACCAAACGTAGATAACCACTTCACGGAGACCTATTGCAGAGATGATTAAGCGTTTAATTTTTTTTTTTAAATTTCGGTAAGATTGAAAAAACTTTTGTTTAATTAATTAATTGTTAGCAAGTTCGTCTGAAGTTGAAAAATTCGCATGCAATTTCAGATGCCACAGTGATTGTGCTTTGTGATTGTTACAACTGATTTTTTAAATTCTATGTTTTTCATGAACCTTCCGAGTCTTTTCATTTTTCGTTTCATCGAGTTTCAAATCACAACGGTACTAAAGAAGTTTTCACTTCAATAAATAATAAGTTACTTTATTATTGCTCGAACACACCCTTGTGTATGCAACTCAATGAATAGGGCCTAACAAAGTAATGTTGTTGCTTGTAGATACAGTACGCTCCGAACTTAAATGCCTGAATTTGATACGATCCATTCAGGTACAGTCACTTTACTTCTTTATAATGACCGTAAGCGAAAGAGAAAGATTCGAAAAATATAGGTGCGAAAGAGAAAGGCGTGGATGGAGAGGCATGCCCGTTTTAGGACCTTAAACTTGCCTTTTGCGACGATTAACGTCAGTTTGACATTAAAGTTTGGCGCATAATATGTGAGTTTAATTCAAACAGACGCTGGTACTTGAGGTCATTTTCCAAAGATAAAATCATCCAATTATTATAGGTTACAGTATTCACCTAACCAAGCGTTCACTGATTTTTACAATAAACGCCGAAATTTTCCCTTGCACTGCACTAACGAAAACGTTGTCCGCTTATTACCAAGACTACGTAGACCAATTACAAATTCCATATTTATAATAATAATTATTTTTTACTTACTTATTAAACCTAATAACGATCCACTTCACGTAGGTTTTTAGTCGGGTTGAAGTGACCTAATGTTTTCAAAACAACGGACAAAAACGAAAAAAAAAACATTTGGCCCTACCCCATTATATTTTGCATCATGTTTGCACAAAAATTTGGTTCAATGTTTGTTGTAATATTGTCTTGTGACCCGGCTAAATCGTCACTTCATGTGGACCGAGTTCTGACTTTTTTTCCTTGTTCTGAGATATGATGTTGTGTCAAAATTTGCAAATATGATTTATTATAATATATTCACCAATTTCTGATTTTGAGGTTGAATCTTGTGTAAAGTTTTTTAATTGAACGTATTTTAAAAGAAAATATTCAAATAGGATATACATTACAGCCTTACTAAAAAAACCACAGCGCGACCGATTAACTGTGTTATTGCAATAACATAAATAGAGCTCGTATACACTAAAAGACGTTTTATTACCAATAACGTTTCTTTCGTGGTCACGCTGTTAAAACGCATTGAAGACGTGACAACGTTGTATATGGTTTTAATTTACAAGGAAACAATGTTGTTTTAATTCTTCTCCGCTAGGGGCATTATTGGTGCACCTGTGCATATCGGCCCGCGATGACAAAACAGTTCGGTGTGTTTATGGCGGGATATGGAAAATTTTGTTAGTGCCTAAATGTTGTGATTTTACTAAATAATTTCTATTGTAGTGACGAATTTACTCTTTTGTTCACATAATTGATATATTTACCATATTATTTGTGTGGTTTACATCAGTTTAATCTAGTTATTGTACAAACGCCGTACTTTCAAAGTTGAACTATCAGAATATTGTTTTTTATAGGTTACTTAAGATAAAATTTTCATTTTAGATCTTTATTTTAAGAGAATTTGTTAAAAGTGATAATTTTTTATAATATTAAAATCTAATACATGTGTTCGTAAACGTATCAAAAAAATTAACGTCTTTAGAGATGCAAGAAATCTGTTTTAAATTTCGGTATTATTTCTAAGTTATTTTTTTGGCAATAAAAAATTTTTTTAAATTTTTTATTATTTTTTTATTGTTTACACGATAAAAAAGTGAGGTGATAGTTTCCTTCCAAATTTATTACATAAAAGGACTGTGTTTTTTTAAATTTTGATTTTATTTAAATTTCTCTACACTTTGGTCAAAAATGTTGTGGGAGGAAATTTTTTTCCATGTTTTTCCGAGTTTGAATCATAAAATATGGCAGTTTTTGAAAGCTAAAGTGTATTTCAAATACTCAAATCTAAAAGGTAATTTTATCTAGTTTTCATAAATGGTATTTGTTTTTACGACACCTTCAAAAATAAGAAATATATAGAACATTCAAAATACTATGGAAAAATTACAAATATCGTTCGGACATCAATGGTTAAAACAGAGATAAACTACCCTCTCAGGCCGTGGAAACCATATGTATTTCTTTCAAAGAACAAATTTTTAATTAGTAATGTTTTCACATCCGCGGCCGTTTGTCAATTGAATAAAATTTTCACTCGGTTTTTTAGTAAGGCTGTTAGCATTTTAGAACATATCTAAACATACAAATAGAACCATATGCAACCAGCTAGGGCACAATAATTCATTGCATTAGGTTCTAATTACATTTCTCTAATTCAATTCTAAGCTAGGGCCACGTTCTATTTGAATATTTTCCATTAAAATATGATAAACCAAAATACTTTACACAAGATTAAACTCAAATTCAAAAATTGTTAAATATGTTACGAAAATTCGTCTTTGCAAAGTTTGAAACCTCAGAACGGTAATGGAAACACAGGTCTGCGACTGTTTTTTTTTAAATAAGAGGTAATTACCATGAATTTTTGTTTGCTGAATTCGGGAAAATTATCAAAAAAATTCCATCACGTAAGGTTTTTCCGGGAAACTCAAAATACTCTGGGCTGTGGGTAAGTCATGACGATAAAATTAGTCAGCGTATATCGGGATTTTCCATAAAAAGTATGATGTGAGAATGCCGAAATTCCCAAGTTGCCATTTCCCTTCCATACCCTTTCATTTATTTATTTCTGTTCCAACTTTCGTAACGTGCGTTTCAAAAATGACTGTGAAAATTCTTGAGAGTTTTTGCTATATTTGCGGTGAATTTGTAGTGAAAAAACAACAAAGAAATATTACTGATTTTGCAAAAAAAGTGTATTTTGCGTATTTGGGTTGAAGATAGGGGACCAGGACAAATCTTGGGCCCCGCATGGAGTTTGTTCAGGGTGTGTTGAAGGACTTAGAATGTGGTCAAAAGGTAAAGTTAAATCTTTTCGTTTTGGTGTTCCCATGATCTGGAGAGAGCTTCGAAACCACAGCGATGACTGCTACTTAGATTCGTGCAATGTGCAAGGGTATAGTACCAAAAATAAAATAAAAAAACAATTTGTTACCCAAACATGGATTCGACACTCCGCCCAGTCCCTCAGGGACCTGGCATTCCTACACCACAAGCACCCCAAAGCCTAGATGATTTGCCATCATCAGAAAGTGAATCAGAAGAAAGTTCTAATGACGAGTTTCAAGTAGGCGACTCCGGTGGACCTCAACAATTTTAATATAACGTCCCACAAAAGAAAAAGCACAAAACGAAGCTTCGAAACTAAAAAAGCAGGTTTTATATGGATTTGTAATTGTACATAATGTGAATAAAATATTTTATGACTTAAAATTAATTAAATTTGTTTAATTTTATGATTTTTTTTTTCTTTTGAACATTCCCCACAGAAGCAGTGAAAGGCGGGTTTTGACTATATTTTAATTTACACTTTGCGGAAAATCCTTAGGTGATGGGTCAAAATGGATGGCATTCTCGAATTTAGCATCCCGAAATACATATAATTCACCCATTACCATTAAAAAAAATTAAAAATATCAATTTGCAGACTTGTGTAATGGTAAGGGAAGTTAGAACCGTGTCTAACTAAATAACAAATAACAATAATATCCCTCATAGTCATCAGATCAACTGTCAGATACAAACAAAATAGAGAGTGTAAATGAGGTTAGAACCTTGTGCAATAATTGATTATTTAAAAGGCTTGATGTTAGAACGTTGTCATACATACATATATCTAGGGAAATACAACACAGATGATTCTGAAAATTAATTTGGGTATAGAAATGAGCAAAAGAAATGCTTTGGTATCCAAAGCCCATTTCTGAAAAAATATGAGTTAGATCTAAGGTTCCAACACATTTTTACATTTTAATTTATCGGTTACTTATTTGTAACTCTTATTAAATACATTTTTTTAAATTTTTCTTATGCATGACCAAGGTTAACTTTTATTTTCACTTGCAACTAAGCTACACGTAAAAATTCCTTTATACACTAAACAATTAGGTGTTTTTGATATTACTACAGTTTTAACTAGAATGAAAACGTCAATTTTTCAAATGCAAACGGGTGCGAAGGAGAACTGCTGCATGGCAAACAAAACGTAATTTTGGATATGAGGCCAGACTACGCAAAAAAACTGAATATTATTTTAAAGGTATAGCAAATATCTAATACGGATATGCACTGTTTTATTTATTTGTCTTTTAAATAATTATCAAATTAAGGTCATTAAGGGCCATTAACCAGCCAGCGGCCGAGAACTCAAATTTCGTCAAAAGATGTTCTTAAGATCATACAGGGCGGTTCCAATGAGAAAGATTCATTATTCTCCGTGCCAGCTTTTTAAAATAATAACTCAATATAGATTTTATTTCATTCAAAATTTGCTACAATTTATACTTACCTACATTCAAAAACGCTGATATACGTGATAATAAAAAACTTAACTTAATGTATTAGTTTGTAAGACCGTAACTAACTAGACAAACTGAAGCATTTTTGTAACAAAACAAGTGTGCGGATCTTTTTTAAATGATTTTATTTAAACTAAAATTAAAATTGTGGAAACATTGCTTTCCCTGACAATTTATTGATTTATTTTACTGCGTCATTATATTATGATGAAATTTGTGTTGTTTAATACAAAATTTTCGATCGAACGACCTACGGTAAAACCTCATTTTACTAAAAATAAACATATTTTCTCAAAATTTAAAACATAGCTTCACTAGATAAAATAACAGTCTTTCGAAATCAATTTATAATTTTTTGTGGAAAAGAGTCAATACGTCTAAAATTTGATATAAAAATGACATATTTTCGGTTTTGTCTGGTGATTCCCTATCAAAGAATTCAACTTTTCATGATTTTAGAGGCAAATATGGAAAATATTTATAAATTAATGGTACCTATTCATAAAGATTATTTTTCTTTACCTATGTTCTGATGAGCTCAAATTAGAACCAATATCCGGTTGGCGGTGGCAAAATGAAAAATTCTAGAGCCGCTCATTATTTAAAGCAAAACAAATAAATTGTTGTTATTTAACCGATTAAAATTTGTTTTATGAGGCCAACATACTTAGCAATAAAATATTAAAAAGTCATTTTTTGGCTTGGCGTATTTTGGTATACCGCCAATACACACAATACTGGATTGAATCACCAATTGTATTTGTTAGCCTTTATTGAAATATTTGAGCTTGCTTATGAAACTATTTATTCATATTCACATTGCGTATGTACGGACGCAAACAATTAATTCACCTTAATAATTTTAAAGCAAACATGAAAAAAATATTTTCACCTAAAATGATTTAATTGGCGCCATCTGTGAACACGCAGATTATAACGTACGTTCCGTTTAACCTTCAAAGAATTCATAATCTCTGTTTCATAGATGGCGCGAGTTTCATTATTTTAGGGATTTTTTTTTTACAAGTAATTAAATGCTTTAAAAATTTGAAGAAAATTTGAAATTCTCCTTAAACTACACCTATTTTATTATACGAATTCTCCTAACTCCCATAGTAAATCGCTTGGGCGCAAGGGCCTTAGTATATAATAAAGCGAGTTCAGACGATTCTATTTTGGTTGATCAACTTTGATGAACGTCAAAAATTGTCTGAAAAAACTTGTGAAACTTTTTGAAAGAATGTCTACAAAAAAATGTCGTGTAGAGTTGATCAACTAAAATGAAATTGTAAATATTGCGTATGAACGGGCGCAAACTCATTTTAATATTTTAAAGCACACCCCCGAAAGAGAAGATTATGAATTATTTTAAGTAGCACCAAGTAGTTCTCAAATTATAATTTTTTAATCGAAATTTGAATTTGATTTCTTTAATTTAGCTATATAGAGTCATCTATCGGAAACATTGGGAAACATACTTTGTGGTAGTAAACATCGCTACCAGCAGCTGTGTTGGTAGCAGAGCTACTAGAATAATATGTCTGTAGCAAGAAGCTTGAACCGAACGTTAGAAAATAGTGTGGGACACAGAATAAGGATTAGGATTGTGAACGAAATAAACTTATAAATATTATTCATTGCCCTAGACAATTGTATATTATTAAGTGGTGCATATTTAAATGTTAGTTAATTATAATTATTATTACAAAGCTAGTGCAGACCCGTGAAAAATCTCGAGAGTCTGAATTGTTGACAAATAATTATAATTGTGTCTAATGTATATAATAAAGTATAAATGTGTCTAAAATATTCACACGATTAGTTCTCATTTTGAAGAGCCCACTTAAAATCACAGAAAAATTCAATTTATTGAACCTGAGGAACGCAGGATGCACAGACATTATTTTGTTAGTACACAGTGGAAAGTTGTATGAAGACAGCAGAAATTAGTATTTTTTTAATGATTTTAATAAAAAGAGATATTTAAATCATCTAGCCATCTATGATTTCTTTTAAGAAACATTGAAGCTTTGGATACCAACAACGAATTTATCAGAATGATAGCTTTACACGAAATCCAAATAGATGTCTCTCAATGGCGTTTAAAGGTTGTATCTCTGACGTCGTAATAAAATTTATTCTAACTTCATAAATGAATCCATGGATAGTATAATATGTTTGGTTACTAACAATTTTAGTGTGAATATTATTATAGAATACTTCAGGTATGCTAACATTTTTTTTATGTACTTTTTTTACCACCATGGGCTTTTACATTTTGTACATAATGCAAATACCTAAGGGTTAGTAATAAACTAATTAGATAGGTTAATAAAAAAATATTTCTTACTTTTATTTCTAAGAAATAATTTAACTTACGTATTTACTTACTTAAGACTTACAATTTACTTTTACTTACAATTGGATAAATTTTAAGAAAATAAAATGATAAAAACAAAAAACTAATATCATCACAAATAATAGTAAAAGCAAAAAAAATTACAACATAGAAATTTTTACTTTGAAAATGTCGACATCATTTGTATATTAGTTTCTTAGTACATAGGTAAGCGAGGAATCGGCGATTTTGCGACAAAGTTTTTTGGTAAATGATGGCATCGAAAGATTCCATGATAGTTGATCCCCCGACAGTTGACCTCCCGGCATACTTAATTCAGTATGCAGTCGGTTTAGGGAAAATACGGCACCTATACATACGTACACAAAATACGAAGTAAATATAGGTACCCGAAGGGGTGTGCAGAGAGGATGTACATAGTCATCATCATGCAAACGCATCCGTCAAGGACAAAACTACTTGTCTACACACTGTGTATAAAAAATCGTCACTGTATTTGGTAAAGAACAAGCGATTCAAATAGCTTGGGGATACCTGATTGGATAAACCTTTATGTCTATATTATGTGAAGAGGAGTATCTTGGTGCGATGGTGTGGTCTAATTTTTTATACAAATCTACATTTTTATTATGAAATTTAGTACACCTGACCTTCAAAATAACAGGCAGGTTACTGTTTACACGAGATTTCGAAAGGCAACCTCACCCTCTTTTCCCAACCCTTAAAACAGAATTTTGATACCACTCGACGAAATTTTGCCCACTTTCGTTCAAAATTCCGAGAGCTTCGGCTGTTGTGTCTGTATTGTGAGTGCCCTATAGACTCAAAACTACTGGATTGATTTCTATGAAAATTTGAAAGTTTGTTCTTATCAATGCCATAATGCTTATAGAGTGGTTTCAATGGTAGAAAATATCGGAGCGCCTGGGAAAGACTTAACACATAATCTCTTTACTGATATACTGTAGTTTTTTAACAGTAACAGATACAAATCAGATATTAATTAATAATATCCAACAAACAAAAATTAATGCGACTTTAAACTTCACTAGGAAGTAATTGTGGAGTTCCACAAGGAAGTAGTTACACTAGGGCTCCTTCTCTTTATTAAATTTAAAAAGTTTAAGTTTAAATTTACGGAAAACAACCATTCATATGTTGATATTATCAATCAACGAATTCTGTGATCAACATGGGAACATATCAAAAACCAAATACCTAACATTCAGCCCCACTACTGCAGGACAACCCCAAACACCTTATTACTTCACAATACATAAAATTAACTGTAACTTTGGAAATAATAACTTTCCTGGAAGGTGTGAGGCCCTCGAGTAAGTCAAATTTATTTAATACTTGCTAGTTCTCGGCATGCGTTGCAACGCCATTTAATAAAGAAATTGTTTCTCCCTGCGTGAACCTTTCCCATTCGTCCCTTTCCCCTTCCGCAGCTCGTTCCTCTCCCATGTCCGATTATCCGATTTTTTGACAAAATGATTTGAGAATGACATCTTGTTCACATTTTTGCGAGGAACAAGACTAATCTAAAATTGAATTTCTAAACCTCCCTTATCACGACCAAAAACCTTGTCCGAATAAAGATTTCTGTTAATCAAAATCTTTTTTTTTTTATTTAGTAAAAAAGTTATTCAAAAACAAAATTAGATGATTAATTTTGCGCCATCCTGTATATATTTAATACAAGCGCTTGTAGTATCTTCGCTGTATCTCCTTTCTCTCTAAATTTTAACTTTTTCTCCATCAAATAAATTAATATAATATAAACTCGATATTTGGTACCAAACAACAAAGATTGATGACATGATTAGTTTCTTAGAACAGGCGCTGCCTAGTTAGAAAATATAACATGTATTGCAGAAGTTTGATCTTAGATTTTTTTCAATAATTTAAATTCACAGCTTTCATATTTTAACAAAATATTTATTATTGAGTTCTGGCGGAATGAATTTTCTATTTCCTTCTTTCCCGTTAAGATTTTACAGGATGAAGTTCCGAAACTACTAATTGATGGTTGGTATCTGAAATTGGTTCCAATTACCGGAGACCGACATGGAACCGGCTTTTTAAACCATCTGCTTTTGGAACTGCGCAGTCCTTCAAAAAGTAAAGGAGAACCATTGGACGGGATCACTAGAGTAATTATGAGAAAAATTTAATTGATCCTCATATATTTCAAAATAATTGTTGTTCTTACAATTTTCCTAATATTAAATTTCATTTTTTTAAGTAAAACTTCTTTTCGCACGCTTGACTTGGGGAGAAAGCTGGTGAATGCGTGACGAGAGCGTTATGAAAACTGTGATCGGGCGAGGCGAATGGAAGTTGAGAGAGAGATATAAGTCATTGAAATTTTACTTCAGTCGTGTGGTCTAAAGCACACTCGGTTTTTTAATAAATCTTACTAATATTATGAACATGAAAGTTAGGGTGGATGTATGTGTGTTTATTACTCTTTCACGCAAAAATCATTGAATTAATTAAACCTTACAATAATATAGCTCATAAATCAGAATGAAATATTGGCTATAATTTATAAGCTAGTTAGGAAGGGGAACGCGAGAGGAACGAGGACGCACGGGAAAGATGATTCAGGGAGAAACAATGTATTTCTTTGAATATGGAACCAGCTAGTACTCCATAACGAATCGGTTCCCAAAACAGCCGGTTCATCGGAAATATAAAATTTACGGTTCCAGTAACAGTAAATAGAATCGTGTCAGGAAAATAACCATTATAAAAAAAATCGAGCGCAGTTTACACGCGGTAGAAGCAAACTTTACCTAAACAATGTCAACCAATACTTGAAAAGTGAGGTCATAATCAAAGCGGCCAATGAGCGCAGACCTAGCGTGATTTCCATATTATATTTCAACAAATAAAGTGACATCATAATCAAAGCGGCCAATGAGCGCAGTATCATGCTTCGCAGGTGCAGTAATGCGTCATTTCCGTTTCATCCAAATTCCAAATCACTAACGGGGCTAAAGAAGTTTCACTTCAACAATCATAACGTCAGAGCCCACAGTATATATCTCGTGGGCTTGCGTACAACAACTCACCAAAGTTTCATTGTGATCGGACGAATAGTAAATGAACTATTTTCATAACGCTAGATCTCACAATAATTATTATATACACAAAAACCATTGCGGGCATGCGCCCATCAAACAATCACCAAAATTTCGTTGCAATCGGATGAATGGTTTAGGAACGCATAAGGGACAAACAAAGAAGCATTATTTTTTTATATTTTAAGAAAATTAGCATAAGCATATTAGCATTTTTATATATTACTAGCAGACCCGGGAACACGTTGCTGTGGCTAACGAAACACAACGCCATTACCCAACCTTTATAAAATGACTTCATTTTATACTATGTAATGATATGAAGATAATGAAGTAGTATAGTTACCATAATATTAAAAATAAATCATTTGCGTGAACCTTGTAATGTTACCTATACACTTATATTTCGAGAACCTTGATCCCAGCATATAAGTCATATAAAATTATGTAGTCACATGTCAATTATAAAATAGAATTAATACAGTAATAATTATTGTTTGCCCATAGGCAAAATATTTTATAGGTAGGTGCCTTTATAGCTGTCTGGATTTGAACAGATTTGTTTTTAAATTTATCAATTTTCAAAACATCCACTGGTCCCAATTTTTAAAAGTTCACCCTCATGATTTTCGTGATTACAGTTACTTCTTTTATTTATTACATTAGTTGACACGTGCTTTCAGTAACTCGAATCTTGAAGTCCAGTTTAAAAAGACCACTCGACTTAACACAGATTAACTTCTCTTCTTCTTCTTCTTTGTGTATGCCGTATCAGGTCCCCCCGACGTTGGCGATCACCCTTAAGAATGTCTCTCCGTCTTGCGCTGCCCGGAATAGCTCATTCATACTTCTAATGCCGGTCCACTCTCGTATATTACGCAGCCAAGACATTTGTTTCCTACCAGGCCCTCGGCGACCCTCTATCTTGCCTTTTAATATTAAACGGAGCAAGTGATACTTCTCCCCTCGAAGTTTATGACCCAGATATGAAATTTTCCTGATTTTGATTAATGTAAGCAGTTCTCTATCTGCTCTAGCCCGCCTGAGAATTTCTGTGTTGGTGATCATGTCGGTCCATGGGACTTTGAGCATTCTACCTTATTCTTATTCTTATTACAGATTAACCCACGCTGTTAAATAAATCTTCATTATTTATGCATTAAACCGCTTACTCGTTAATACGGAAAACTTTTTATCCAAACAGTTAGATTTAGCTTTATTATTACGAAAAGTGAGTATTTATGTCGGGGGAGACCAAAAAACATGCAAAAAATATGCATTTAACATTTTAATTTTGTTAAAATTAATTGACTAGCGCGGTAACGCCATGTTTATTCATCGTTTTTATTTTAACATTTCATCAATGCTGCCAATCATAGAAAAAATATTTTTACGTAAAACAAAGTCAATGCATCATTGACAAGTTTGTACCAGTATTTATAACAGTAGAACATGGAAAGAAATGTATTAAAATAATTACACAAACCCGCTAGACAAACCCTGCGTAGCCAAACAAACCATTCAAAATCTGGGATGTTTTTTAAAAGTATGATGAAAAGCGGGTTTATTTTAGAGAATTTATTTTATTAAGATTGGTACTTCCGACAAATGTCATATTTGATTGTCTATTAGTTAAAAAAGGAACATTCCGTATTATCCGTGCATCAAACTTCGACAACACGAACGTTCCGTGTTATCCGTGAGGTGGACTAACTGCATATTTACCAAATCTTCTAATTACTGTGATATATTAAAGGTAAGTTCAAATGTGTAAATTCTAATTATGCAATTGTAAATGTTCTCTAAAATGGCCTGGAAAGAATCTCCTACTTGTGATCTCACTAAAGAAACCACTCATTTACTTTGAATGCAATTATTATTATTTATGCATTAAATCGCTTACTCGTTAATACGGAATATTTTTTATTCAAACAGTTAGATTTAGCTTTAATATTACGAAAAGTGAGTATTTCTGTCAGGGGAGACCAAAAAACATGCAAAAATATACATTTTGTTCAAATTAATTGACTCTCGCGGTAACGCCATTGTTTATCCATCGTTTTTGTTTTAACATTTCATAGACAATGCTGCCAATCATAGAAAAAATATTTTTGCGTAAAACAAAGTGAATGCATTATTGACAAGTTTGTACCTGTATTTATGACATATGCAATAAAGGCTTTTTAAATTTAATTAGTGAATGAACAATAATTATAAAAGAAGGAGGGTTGGGGGAGATAAAGAGACATTTTAAAATCAAGAATCATGTGCTCACTAAATTGTAATTGACTGATTAAGGTTTAGTGAAAGTTTAAGTGTAAGAAGTTTATTTTATTTTTATTTCACTGTTTTTATTTCTTGTAGAGCAATCCCGATGAGTTAAAGAACTCAAGGACAGGAGGAACATACAAATCATGGGTGGGAGGAAATAGTTAAAATTTTACATATGAATTTAGATATTAATAATATAAGTTTCGCATACAATATAGCCGAAAAAATAAAAGACAGGTTGAGTAGAACAAACAACAATGTAAAACAATAGAGAACTCCAGTCCAAATTTTTTAATTTTTTTTATAAATAATGACCTTCTAACAAATAACTGCATTTTTATTTTTATTTTTAGAGTTAGTTTTAATAGTTAAAATAATAGTCAAAGTTTTAATATTTCAAGATCCCCCGAAAACCACCGGAAATATGGTAAATCGTGTGACGTCATCACTCCTGAAAAATTAGTATAGGATCGGGAAATCAGCTGATCAACTACCGCCATTTTGAAATTCCGTTGTTCGAAGTATTCTCCCTAGAAGAAGCATCACTATTTTTTTGTGCAGTAGTTTTTGAATATTTTAAATGATTGGGATAAACTAATAGAGGTACCTCTATTTTTAAGTCTTAAATATTGTTTCAATTAACACAACAACTAAATCTTTATAAACAGTAAGAAATAAAGACTAACATGAAAGGTTGTTAAAACTGATGACTTGGGCCATACCTACATTTCAATTGATTTCAATACAATGTGATACAATGACTGGTGACGCGTGACGTCAGCGCTAACCATTCAATCGTACCAACTTTACAGTGTATTTTAACGAGACGTTAAAAAATGCACTTTTTATTAATTTTTTAAGAACTCTACGTTTAATATTATGAAATAAAACTTATATATTCAGAATCAGCGTTTATTGGTCTATATGAACATATTTTTTAAAGCGATAATATTTTTCACTGGAGTTCCTTATTAAAGAAAAAAGGAACAATGTTATACAGATATGGATGATTACAACTAAATGGAAAAAAAAGAAGAGAAAAGAAGCAAGACAATTGAACATGACAAGAAAATTACAAAGTTTCATCCTTAAACATACTTAAAAAATATTCTTTGAAAGCATTGCTCTGAATTTTTTTATTTTGCTGGATTCCCTTGTACATATCTGGCAGCGAATTAGGTATAGATATAGATTTTATCCCATATTTAAAATAAGTTTTTAAATCACGCCAAGAAATTTAATAAATTAGTTTTGTATGTTTGCAAGGAATCGTGGAAAATGTCTAAGTGGTGTAATTTTTCGTGGTGGGTATAAGTTGTGATTGCGCGAGTAATTGGTGAGTTATTTTGCTGCATTAGTTGATTATTAAAAGCTTTTTTGAAGACTTAGTAATGAATTTAGTAATGTAATTGGAGATATTTAGTCATATCTATTCTAGAGCCTCCTTTGTGTTTTGGAATTATGATTCCATGTTTTAGTTTGTCGGGGAATTCGCCTTTTGTGATGCTTAGGTTAATTAGTTTAGTTAGGGTTATTGGTGATTTCTATCGCAAGTTTTTGTAAGGCAATGATTAAAATGATATATTACAGTCTTGTGTACTGTAATTAATGGAAGTATCACCAATGTTTTTGCAAATCACTCGCCAAATTTTGATAAGTATTTATTTGTAAGGTTATGAATAATATTAGGATGACTTAAAAAAATGATTATGTTATCATTCAAGTTTAGTTGTTTTGAGTCGTTTATAGGATGAGCTTGAAAGTAGGTGACTTCAAAGTGTTTTCCAAATTTTTTTAGTATCATTATTACAGTTTTCTATTTTCTGTTTGTAGTAGGTAAATCTCTTTAGCTTTTCTTATTATTTATTTATTTATTTATTGCTTCTTCACAATTTATATACATATATTTTTAGCATGTAATTATTAACCCCACTAGGGTTCGCCTGTATCCGGGTTAATAATTTCACAATTTAATAAAAATAAAACACGTTTATGTTTCTATACCTTTCATAAAAGTTTGGAAGTTATATCATAAGGATTGTTATTAATCTTTTTGTGGAGCTTGTTACGTTAACGCATAGATTTAATAATAATATTATGTTTAATCCGTAGCTTGATTGGTGGGATGTCATTAGGGACATGGTTTATAAATATATTTGTTTGTTGGAATAAATGGTAGTCTGCAGATAATTAATAAAGAACTTCCAGGCATCTTCTGGATTTGTATTGTCGAATAGTTCTGACCACGATTTACTCCGTAGAGAAAGATCGTAATTGATTTTTATATTTGGTCTTTGCGGTTACATGTCTAAACGGCAAGAATAGTTGTACAGTGCAGTGATCAATAACTGTAGATTCGTATACAATAGATGTTATTAGGTAGTTTGTTTTGACCATGAGGAGGTCAATATACGAGAATACGATGGAATCCAATGTAACATATGTAGGAGTGTTTAGGGTGCTTTGGAGTCCGCGGTAAGAGAGCGTATTTAGACTATTTATAATTTAGAAATAATATGTATTTAAAATATTCTTGACATTGAGGATGTCCGTTTGTGGGCAGAATATTCGTGTTGAGGTCTAACTAACTAACCATCATGCCCCATCGTTTCCCCGCAGGGAAAGGCGGAGAGGACGGACCGGTAACAAATCAGTCTTGGCACATATTCCTTAATTCACATTCATACATCGTCTCATACATGCTTTTCTATTATTCTGATTCTTGACATGGCCCGACTCAAGTATCTTATTCACTTTTTCGTGCCATGTCTTCCTCTCATAAAATTTCTGTTTTTTTATACTCTCTCCGAACGGTACGACCGAAATTTTGAGTGCAATACGCTGTGCGTCTCGGCTTATGTATACGCTTGCAAACATTATAAAGAACGAACGTTTGAATGCATTTCTGCTCACCGTTGTTCAAATTGGTGCGAAATAGTTGACCCGCCCGAAGTCCACTCGCAGGAGTCCTGTGTAACAGTACGGCCAGAAAGAATTTACTTACAACTATTATACTTTACATATTATTGTTTTGTTTTCCAGGTTGCATTAATGTGGAGACTGTTTCTATAAAGGCAGGACCAGGACCCCGAGACGAAGATGAAGGAGGAATTTCTTACATGGAAATTAACATAGATATCCCGGATGTTAAATAGGAATGTTTAGAGCGCTCTGAGATAATTGTCGATACAGCATGTAATACCAATTGCTTTAGTTAAAACTAAACTTTGACGATACACTTTGGTTAAAACATGTGCTCTTCTAATTTTTGCATTTTTGTGAACTTCCTGTACATTTTATATTGTTTTGTTTAAATATTTGTTTATAAAGACATATTCACTACATTATATTACAAGTTATAAGGTAAGTTAAATTACATGGGTATGTACCTATTACGTAAGTCCATACAGTGTCATTTGGTTGTTTCGCCTGAGATTTGAACGGGTCTTAAAATTTAATTAATGAATGAAGGAGTAATAATAATAAAAAGAAAAAAGGGGGGGGAGAGATCATGAATGTAACACATGTAGAAGTGTTTATGCTCTAGAATCTATGATAAGAAAGTGTATTTAGACTATTTATTATTTAGATATCTTACTAATGTTATAAGAGCGAAAGTTTGTATGGATGTTTTTGTGTTTGTTACTCTTTCAAGAAAAAACTGTTGAATGGATTTTAATGAAACTTTACAATAATATAGCTCATACATCAGAATAACATATACGCTATAATTTACAAAGCTAGATAGGAGGGGGACGCGGGAGGGGAACGGGGACGCACGGAAAAGATTGTTCAGGGATAAACAATGGATTTCTTTGAATATGGCAGTGCTACGCATGCCAGGAACCAGCTAGTATTATAGGTATTTTGAATATTCTTGACATTGAGGATGTTCGTTTGTGGGTAGAATATTCATGTTGAGATCAAACTAACTAACCATCACGCCGTTTCCCCACAGGGGCAGACGGATAGGACAGACCGCCAAACAACTCGGTCTTGGCACACATTTCCTCATTCACATTCATATATCGTCTCGTACAAGCCCTTCTATTATTCTGACTCTTGACAAGGCCCGACTAAAGTACCTGATTTACTTGGTAATAGTAAGTCTTCCTCGGGCGTCCTCGACTTCTTCTATCATTCGTATCCGCGTTACTCTTTTCCTCGTTAATTTGCTCTACTTGCCCAAACCATCCGAGCGTCCCTTTTTTAATTTTACTCATTACGCTTTCGTCAACCTTGTATTCCTTGTGGATCTCAACAATTCTCACACTATCGTACATGGTTTTACCACACATACTCAGTCTACTTTATGTTGAGGTCACCAGCAATAATACAATTCTTTCGATTTTAAGGAAGGTGAATATTATGAGTGGATGGAGAATGGCATATTGCTAAGATACATGTGTCGTTATTGAAATTTATTTGTAAATGGTTTGCATCGCTGACTTGGATTTCATTGACAGATAGACCGATCAAACCATTTCTGGTTTAAACAATAATTCCATCCATCCCATTTTTTGATAACCAGCGTTCTGTAAAAAAAAAACATGAAATGTTTCAATATTATCAATTTTGTTTGTGAATTTAGGATTTGAGGTGGTATAACTAGCAATGAAATTCATTTTTAGGTTACAAGGTTAACAGAGGTTTGGCAATTAGTAATCATTAGTTAATCTTGAAATTGTGAGTGAGAATTATTTGTTAGAATATTAATATTAAGATTTCTTACTAAAATTAAGTTTTTTTATTAGCATGTTGATATTGTACATTTAGATTGCATATTTTGTGATTTGGTGGAGATCGAAAAATTGATACTATACATGTGTCACCGTACAATATTGTTGATAATTTGAGTCCTGCATTTGTAATTCAAATATTGGAGCATTCAAAACATTTTTGAAGTGAAAACTTCTTTAGCACTGAAACTCGATGAAACGGAAACGAGCGTAATTTGAGGTATCTAGAGTGACTTTATTATAAAACCCAAGGTTTCTTTCTGGATTTCATTTGATTTTAATTGGGTACCCAAATGTCTTATATTTTTAGGATTAAAAAAAAACTAACGTTTTAGCTACTTGGGATTTATAACACCATCGCAAATACTCTACCTCGAAATGCGAACATGAAATTTTATGTCTGTCGAGTTTGGATCTCTCCGCGGGTGGACGTGTGCACGTCATCGTGATGATTCAACTATAACTACTGTAGTTATTATTTTTAATTGTTAAACTAACGTTTAAGACAAGATTTTTATGCATAGCACAAAGGGTAACAATTATTATAAGCAATAAATATCAGCCTGAAACACTCATCCACATTGAAAAATCTTCCGAGAAAAGATACATGACGCCAACGGGACTTGAACCCGTGCATTTCTGATTGCCGGTCAGCTGCTCTCCCAATTGAGCTATGGCTCAGGTGGAAAAAATATAATAAGCAGTAATTGTTGAATGAAACACTAGTATATATTGAATCATTTGGAGGGTATAAGATAAGCCGCCATAGCTCAATTGGGAGAGCAGCTGACCCGCAATCAGAAGGGCACGGGTTCAAGTCCCGTTGGCGTCATGTATCTTTTCTCGGAAGATTTTTCAATGTGGATGAGTGTTTCAGGCTGATAATTATTGCTTATAATAATTATAACTACTGTGTTTTTCTGAATCTTCATGATGGAATCTAGGAAATCAAAACTATTTAACCTGTATTATAGTGTGATAAAAATATTGAAGTAACGATTTTTCAAAACGTATTTTTTCTTTAAGTTTAGAATTCAACGAGACTTTTAAAAATGTATCCGAATGTATCCGGCAAAATTTTACGTCTTCATACAAAATCATTTGTTTTCGTTTTGAAAATTTGATCACTTAGAAGTGTTATGGATGCTTCAATTAAATACTGCGTGTAGAACATATCTTGGCCCTTAAAAATATCGGTATTTTTTTTATAAGTCTTTTAATGCACCTATAAAAAAATAAAGTATAAGGGTCTATAAAAAACACTTTCAAGTTCAAACTCTCCTAAGTATAAGGCACCTTTTCGGATATGGTTTTATTGTATAATGTGACGAATTCAGTTTCTTTTATAATAATCTCAAAAAAATTGATATTTAAGCCCGAACTTCCCAAATTAAAATAAAGTATGCATTTTTGCGTTACTATTTTACAATACGGCCGCTAGTCAACGAATTTGGTTTTTCAAAGTAAACCCTATGTCTTCCACCGAAGAACTACTGACCACGCCACACCCATTTTCCGCCAGTCCTCCCCCGGCCGTAGCGGGGAACAGACGTTAGGCTCCTCGTCGCTTGATTTCGTGAAATCAATTTTAAATTTCCGTTTTATTACAATACGCAAATCGTAAAAAAGGAGTTAACATTTTTTACAGGTTTTAACGAAATTAACCTGTAAAAAAAATTCTCAAATACCTTTTCCAACCTTTCCAAAAGCTTTTTTTCAAGTATTTTTAAACTCGTCCCTTAGGGGTGTAATTTCCGATTCCGATTTTTTCCTGGACTATTGGATCACTTTAATGGATGCTAATGTGTCAAATTAACTTTAGTTTCGTGATGTAGTCAGGGTTTACTTTAACAACTTTAATTTTGCACCAATGCGATTTTTGATATGCAGATCGATATATACAAATTTCTTAACGCCAGAGCTTACCATTTTATATATATATATAAACACTTTTCTGCTAAATGTTTTGTCAAAATTTTGAGTCAATCTATCGATTACTTTCCGAAATTTGCGAACGTAAACTTACAGAACCTAAATTTAAATGCTGTCAGTATTAAAAACGACTGTACCAGGTTGAATCGCGCAATATATATTTTTTTTCATATAATGATAATTTGTATTGTTCCAAAAACATATTAAGATAATAAAGTCTTGCTAGATACTCAAAATTACTAACTGTGTGGCGGTGACAAAACGAAAAATTCCAGAGCTGCTCATTATTAAAGGAAAAACATTATTATTGTTATTTAATCGATTAAATATTTTATTTTAATCAAAGTTATTGCATTTTTATTAACGGAATTATTTTTCATAAAAGGAATACCCAAAAAATCATTTTTGGGCATTCAAATATATTGAATTTTCAGTCTGGAGTTTGTGTGATAGCAATAGGCCACTTGCATCACATTTAAAAAAAAAATTCCGGTTTAGGCAAATATTCTAAGACATTCAGTATTTTTTTTATTTTAATCGTATTTTTGAAACCCTGGCGATTTTTTGAAAATTGCAATCCGAAAAATCAGACCATTTTTTATAAACCTAAAAGACGGGACATAATTTTATAGGTGCAAATAAACGCCGAAATTACAATACATTACATAGCCGAAAATCATTTTAAAAAAAGAACGTTTCCACACGAATGGCACAGGAGAATAACGAAGCATACAAATAATATTAAATCTCATAAATATTTTTTTCCTTGATCCATCTTATTCATCATAAATCATTATAATGTTCAACGTCTATATTACTAAATCAAATGTAATATGCTTTTACTTTTAAATTATAATAATAAAAAGAATATTATAAAATCTGATTTTGTTAAAATCCGCACCATTATCATTATACTTCTGAAACACGTACGGACAACGTAAAATGTACGGGGTTCTCTTCATAACACCTGTCAAAAAATCAAATCAAATGATACGTTCGCAGAGAACAAACAATAAATCTAGTGAACGTTAAATGTCAAATTCAAAAATTCGCCTGAAATCAAAGTGATGCCATATAAAAAAAAAATCATTGTGGAATTTTATAAAATTAATAGAAATATTTTCGGAGACGGGAAATTTTCATGTAGTGACGTCACGAGCCCAAATAATGAATTTATTTATTTAAAAATAAATAAAAAAACTGTAAATTTCTTAAAAATTTTCGTAATCTTAATAAAAATATCTATCCACACGATTTTTTCCAAGTCGTTATGAAGTCCACGCAAGTGGAATATAGAATTTTTTTATGAAGTGTCGAGGAAATTAATAAAACAATTAATTATAAACACGTTATAGTTTCTCGCTGACATTATTATGTGACCAGATGGTGGCTACTGTGATATAACATACAAAATATTACGATATACAAAAGTTAAGCTCAAATAGAAAGGGATAAATCAATAACACTAAAATAACTTTACATCCAAATTCTTCTTTGTCCTTTTTGTGCTAAAAATTATTTTGTTCGACTTGCTAGCTGCAGTTCCTAGCTGGAAAGATGAAATTTTATCCGCTTTCGACAATATTATATACATACTTCGACCAAGTATACCCCTTGATCGAAGTATACATATGAATGTAATGTTATTTTCGACTGTTTTTCGTCAATAAAAATATATGGAAAATAAAAGAGATATTATCCGCTTGTCTTCCATAAAAACAATTCTTTTTTTAACTACAAAAGGATCAGGGACGTTTTGATAATACGAATTCTTCGTCTTCGATGGCGCTACAGCCCATATCGAGCTTTGGCCTCCTGAAACAGTCGCCTCCAGCTCCTCCTGTCCTCAGCGGCTGACTTCCAATTTGGTACCTGGAGAAGCTGTGCTGCATCCCCTCTTACTTCGTCTTCCCACCTCAGATAGGGTCTTCCCACTTTTCTCTTTCCACCTGGGTGTCCAGTCAAAATTCTTTTTGGGACGCGTGTATCCGGTATTCTCTGTACATGCCCAGCCCATCTCAGCCTGAGGAGTCTTGTATGTGCTGAGATGCTAGGGGTCTTAATAATACGAATTAGGATTGCCAATATTATCAATTTATTTATTACTAGCACACCCGGCCACACGTTGCTGTGGTTAACGAAACACAACGCCATTACCCATCCTATATAACCAACGCCATCTGTTAATTTGCGAACATATCAAATCAACACCGCTCGCTTGCCAGCTGCCCCTTGCTTTTGAATCTTTAAATTTATCGGGTTTTCTCTACTAAAATATGCATGTACTAGCTTTTTCCCGCGGCTTCGCTCACATGGTATTACGGGATTTCCACTCAGCCTCCTCCACCTTCCCTCTCCCCACTCCACGCCCTCCATCAAACTCCCTCCCCCTCCACCCCCCCTCCCCCACTCCACTCCCCCATCTACCCCCCCCACCCCTCCGCTTCCACCCACCCCTTCCCCCACTCCTCCCCCCTCCACCATCCCTCTCCCCACACCACTCATCCATCAACCCCCCACCCCACACCCTCCCCGCTCCACATCCCCCCACCTTCCTCCATCCCTCCCGCTTCCCTTCCTTCCCTCCCCCCTCTTCCACCCCACTCCCCCTCCTCCACCTTCCCTCTCTCCACTCCACTCCCCCCATCAACTCCCTCCCCCTCTCCCTCCACCCACCACTCCCTTCACCCCCTACCCCTCCACATTCCCTTTCCTCACACCACTCCCCCCATCAATCTCCTTCCCCCACCCCCTACCCCCCCCACACCCTCTTCCATTGCTTCCCCTTTCCCCTTCCTTCCCTCCCTCTCTCCCTCCCTTAACCCCTACCCCACTCCCCCCACTCACCTCTCGCATTCCACACATTCATTCCCGATACATTCAGTTTTCAAACAGCTCGCATGCCACCTATTATAATTTCTTATACAAATTTCATAATACCAGAACTCAACGGTAGTTTTATACGAAAAAACGAACAAAAAAAAAAGAATTATCCAATTTGGTTCAGTCGTTCGGGTTTATGCGCATACATACATTTCGGTGATTCAGTTTTAGAGATGTTATTAAGTACGAATTATTATTCTTCTATTTATATTCTACCAAAAAATCTCCTGTTCCTACTCCACTAATTATTTGAATCGATTAAAGAATTATAGATATCTTACTAATCGTGCCACCTATTGCAATTTTTTCATACAAATTTCGTAGTGCCAGAGCTCTGAGCTATATGTTTATATTATTGTAAAGTTTCATTAAAATCCATTCAGTAAAGTAGGAATTAGTATTTTATACATATTTGAATTTTAACATCAAAGGGAGGTCCGCAGTAACCTAATTTAAAAAAAAAAACATTGTTTCCAAGGCGACAATTGGCGTTTGCAATAAATCGGTTTTGTTAGCGACAGAAAACGTATGATAAATAATTTCATAACGCCAGAGATTATTCATAACGCCAGAGCTTATAAATATATATAGCCTATAGATCTCGCAAATAATGTAGCTTTCTATTAATGAAATAATTTTTAAAATCTATTCAGTAGTTTTTGCGTGAAAGAGTAACAAACTTACATCCATACGAACTTTCACCTTTATAATATTAGTAGGATTATATATATAAACCTTTCTCTTGAATAACTATATCTATTGGTGAAAACCATATGAAAATCCGTTGCGTAGTTTAAAAGATATTAGCGCACAGACAGCGGGAGCAACTCCATTTTATACTATGTAAAAATAAATTGTAATATTTTGATATTATTTTTAAGAAATCCACTTTGAGTGACGATCTTATTTGATAGGTCCAAAACTCTCTGTTGTCATTTAGTTCTACTGGACGTCCTCGGTGGTCAAGGGGTAAGAGGTAAGTCAAGAACTAGCAATCCGGTGGTCGCGGGTTCAAATCGAGGTCGTAGGCCCTGAGGAAAATAATTTTCCTCCGAGCCTATTTCATCTTTGGGGTTGCTGTGTGGATGGTCCTTTTTGGAATGGAAGAAATGAATCTGAAGAATCCCGGGAGGGAGAAAACAAAGAGGCCGGCATATCGCTTCTGAACTCAAACACTGAGTCGTGGGAACGACCCATTCTTTGTACAATTTGGTATTTGTTAGTCTTTCTTGAAAGATTTGGGTAGGTGTATGGACAAAACTATTTATTTATATTGATTTGTGTCCGAACGAAACAAGAATTTCTACCGATACCGAATCTTCGGTATCTGTCTCAGTTTCGGCCGAAACCGAGACTTTTTTAAACATGTTAAAAATCTACTGTTTATTGAAATTTGGCTTACATATATTTTACACTTATAGAGACAGTTAACACGTGATAAATGAAATAAAGAACAATAATTGAAATATGTGAAAAAATGTACTACTGTTATAAAACAAACAAAAATTATAAAAAATTAACAATATATGTTAACTACTTCTTGGAACAAAAATTTGCACTTAAATTATAACGGAAGAACCTCATTAATATTTTTTTTAATGTTTAATTGCGTTTACAATCACAACATTCTTGTAACACGTGTGGAATGAAATAAAAAAAAAACAACAACAATTGAAGCATGTGAAAAAAATTATTATTTCTTTTTTGATATTACCGCTATAAAACAAATAAAAAATATAAAAAATATCAAAAATGTTATTCTTGGAACATTTTTTTTTCAATAATCAACCCTTACATTATAAAAGAAGGACCTCATTGAGTATTTTAATTTAATTGCGTTTACAATCGCCACATTCTTAAGACTAAATTTAACATTTATTGAGATCTTTTGCAGAGTTTCTGCTGAAACCGAAACTGATACGGAAACTAGATTTTGTTGCCGAAGCTTGCCGAAACCGAAACCGAACCTTCGGTCGGTCACTAATATTTATATTAAATTTGTTGGGGCGCAAAAAAATAATTCATCTTATTATTTGAAAGCATCACTTGCAAAATGTCTTTTCCTAAAATAATTAATCCAACATAAAGGTATCCGTGCTATGCATCCACCTTTGATTATGCATCCACAATAGGCTTTCAGCTTCAACTATATCCCAGCGACGCATTTTAAGATATTTGGAAACTGAGTTGTTGCTGTCATACTGAGGAATACAACTCATAGAAACTCTTGGTCACTGGAAAAGTTTTTGCAGAAAAAACAGAGTCAACAATGCGCTGAAGTGACCAAGAAACACTGGCGTCCAGTTTGTCGGTGTCTGCAGCGCAGAACCGCAAGGACTGGAGAAGCCTTGACTACCAAGGAAACTGGTGTAGGGGTCATGAACCTCTGCAATGAGGAATCGACTTAGGAAGAACAATGAAAACAGGTGGTTTATATTCGTGCCTGGTTTTGTACTTATGTTTAAAACACTCATTTTTGAATAGTGATCCATACATTTGTTTATCGCGCCAATCATGTAGGCACAGGAGAATTATTTTTGAGATGGCACGTTATGAATTTGTGCACACGGCAGCGGTTCAAACTGATTCGAAATAGTTTGCAACTCCATCCCTGAGGTTCTCCCTTGCCCTGCAGTAGTCCTACGATGCAGTATTAAACAAACAAGAATCTGATTGTTGTGTTAACTACCTATTGATGTAATTAGTTTGAGGTTAGAAAAAGTTATTTAACAGATCCAACTACAGTTTATCTTGGTAGAGGTATGCTTAAAACACAAACGTTGGTAACAAAAATATCTCAAGCACTCAACATTTTTGAAGTGAAAACTTCTTTAGCACGGTCGTGATTTGAATCTCAATGAAACGAAAAATAGTGACACTAAAAAGAGATAAACACATACATCTATAGGATTCAGCCAGCGAGAGGATGAGATAGACTAATAGGTCTCCTCTTTGTGAAGTGCTTCGCAGCCTCCCCACTCTTTTCTACTTTACTTTATTGAAGGTTTCACCTCTATCACGTGTGAACTGCACACTCTAATTTTTATTTTTAATTCCGTCTTTGAAAGAACCTTCATGTATCGAAAATACATTTTTTCTTGACACGAAGGCGAAAGTATTGTCAGCGTCTGATCGTGTAACCTGAATAAAGACAAGTATTGCTGGGATTGTTCAGAGGTGATGTTCCTTTGTAGATGGTGGAATTCACCAATGGATCAAGTGGTCCACCGCTTCCTAGATTCGCCACATATTTGTGCGTCGTGTTCTGTATTTTTAGACATCGGCGCTAGGCGTCTCGACGGACCAAGCGAGTCAGTAGACAGTTCGCTAGCGACGCGGTAGGATTGCGCGTGCGCTTACAAGTTACAATACTTCTCGCGCATTTGGATTCGGATTCGAATCTTTAAAACCCGACCTCGCGTTGATTTAAAATTTGAATAATGAGTTCCCGTCAGTGTTAAAAATTTTATCTTATTCGAAAATGAACTATTTGTCCTACAATTTAAAATGACCGCTGTTTAAATACAAATCTTGTATTTAAAGTAAGAATGTGTTTGCCAAATATTTTGCATCGTTTTTTAAGTGTTTTGTTTACCTTTCGTATCTCCCGCTGCTAGGTAGATAAATAATCGGATTTCGCGAAAGAAAATATGTTTTTACCTAATCTTTGGCGATGGGGCATGAAGTTTGACGTATTTTTTTTATTAAATCTTACCCCATTTTGATCAACGATACTGTCGTTATCAACCGAATTAACGTGGAAAACTATTTTTAAAACATCATCGAATTTCTATCACTGAAATTTCTATTATAAATATTATAGGTTTTGAGAAGAAGTAAAAATAGATTTCTTAAAACAAATTAAACACGATATAATAAACAGGAAAAATCCTAGACAGACAGGTCCACAAAAGTGATCAGTGACATTCTGAAGCACCGTTGTGATTTGAAACTCGATAAAACGGAAACGAGGGACACTAAATAGGGACTAACACATAAATCTATAGAATTTAGCCTGCGAGAGAATGAGATAAACTAATCGGTGTCCTCTTCGTGCTTCATAGAATAAAATGTAAAATAATTTTAAAACTTTGTAATAATATTATAATAATAATAATAATATAATAATAATAAATCTAGTGAACGTTTAATGTCAAATTCAAAAATTTCCCTGAAATCAAAGTGTTGCCATATAAAAAAAAAATTAGGGTGGCATTTTACAAAATTAAAAGGAACGTTTTCGGAGACGGGGAATTTTCATGTAGTGACGTCATGGGCCCAAGTAATGGATTTATTTATTTAAAAATCTTAGTAAAAAAAAATCTATCCACACGATTTTTTCCAAGTCATTATGAAATGCATGCAAATGGTCTATTAACAAAAAAAAATTTTAAACACAGAGCCGGCTGCATTGGGTGTTAGGCATTATCATATTATGAGCACCTTGGCGCCTTGAAATTCACACGCGGTAGAAGTGAAACCTTCCGAAAACTAAAGAATGGGGAGACTACGAAGTACCGCACAAAGACGAGACCGATAGGCTATGAAACACCACACAAAAAGGAGATCAATTATTTTTTTATTTTATTTATTTTAAGTTTTTATTCCAGTAGGACTGGAAGGGTAGTGCAATCCCAGTCTGCCGTATTACATAAACAACTATAAACTATAAAAGAAAAAAAAAAGTTTATATATTAGGTAGGTACCTAATTAAAAAATAAAATGAAAACAAAATTTGTCACACAAATAACAAAAAATAAGCATAAAACTAAAATAAATAATTAAACAGAATTAAAAATAAAAAGATATTTTAGGATTGTCCATCCGGGAGGTCGCCTCATCATCTGCATTCATCGCTTATTTAGTGGGGAACTGAGCCCCTCGGATGCAGCCACGACAATGATGTTGGTTGAAGTCCGTGTCCTGCTCCAGAAGCTGGCTAGTTGGTGGCGAAGTAAGGCTGGGAATGAGTGCACCCTCCCCTCGGTGAACATCGCGGAGGCACTGCAGAACTTCGGCAGTTGCGTAAGTTGCCTGTATGCATTGTTGTAGCACACCCTCAGTTTGTCCCGTTGCGCTGCTGGGTATTGTATCCACAGTTCAGATGTGTACAGGGCAGTGCAGTATGTCTTGAAGAGTAATTTTCTGACATCGTCGGTACAGTTGTAAAACCGCCTTGAGAGCATTCCGGCCCGTATGTTAATTGCTCTTCTTTGTCGTTGCATAACTTCTATATCCTTCATGTCTTCGGTTAGGATGTGTCCCAGATACCTTGAGGCCACAAGCAGTTCATTTCCTTCTAGATATATTGGAGGAATATTTGATGGCTCCTTATTGTGTTTGAAAGCGACGATGACTGACTTTTTAGAATTGTAGAACAAGTTATGAGAATTTGCGTACTCTTCGCGTATTTGCACAAGTCGTCTCATCGCTTTAATCGAAGGTGCAAGCAGCACCATATCATCGGCGTAATTAATGCTATTACTTCCTTGTCCGCAAATATGACAATCGATTCGTGTATCGCTATATCGATACTCGTATATGTGTTGTTTTTTTTTCGTTTTATCGAGATTCAAATCACAAAGGTGTTAAAGACGTTTTCACTTGAAAAATAGTGCTTATAATGATTTACTCGGTTTCCACGGACACTGAACCTGCTTCTACATGCATACTGGGATAGTAGAACAGAAGAACACATCGCAGGCATAGGATCTATAGGCAGTGCGGGCGTGACGGTCACGCTCTCTGCGGAACTTGTATGGAGAACAGGGATTCCCTCCGAACTCGTCCCATTGTTGTGAAACATTTTTGCAACACCCGACACCCTCCGTGATGCCGAATTATGTGATGAATATGTATATACATTTCATGCCCCCGGCTTCGTTATGACGGTCGAAAACTTTTTTTGCTATTTTTTTTAAGACTGTGTAATGCGAAAGCAAAGCTTGCAGTCGGTTTTCTATTATGCTGCGCTCCGCTCTCCTTTTTGCTGAATTTTTGATTGTGAAATTACGGGGCAGTGGAAGTAGCTTTGTGCAAAAAATACGGAAAAGTTATTGTACTTAAACGAAAAAAATATTAACAGTGCTTATTTTCTGCATGCTCAAAAGTACTTTCATAACGGATGGATACCCATAGAATAGGTATCTACTTATATCGTTGTTGTTTTTAATAGCTCCACGACACTACTCGCGAAGTTGATCGAAGTTAATCGAATACGATAGTGTAGACACGAACTTCACTTCGCTTCGTCCAACTTCGCTGCGCTTCGCCTGACTTCCGATAATTGTCGGTATTTGGCCCGAGTCAAAGGACTCGAAGTGCTCTGAAGTTCGAAGCGAGTAGTGTAGACACGCGCTTCGAACTTCGGCTAACTTCGTCGAAGCGTCGAAGCGAGTAGTGTAGTGGGCGTTGAAGCGTCGAAACAAGTAGTGTAGACACGCGCTTCGTACTTCGGCTAACTTCGTCGAGGACTTCGACGAAGCGTCGAAGCGAGTAGTGTAGACACGCGCTTCAAACTTTGGCTAACTTCGTCGAGGACTTCGTCGAAGAGAGTAGTGTAGTGTAGTGGACGTTTATTATCGTTTCGCAACATGATTAATATGTGAAGTGTTTTATAGTTATACTTTTGAATGCAGCTATAACTTTGTGTTTATCCATTATAGATAAATGAAACAATGTTACTTTGTTTGAACCACTTGTTTATTTGTTTAAAGCCGACCGGTTTCGGAACGACCGTTCCATCCAGCAATGTATTATTACTAAGGATTGCGGTAGGGGTGGAGGCGTGGCTAGGGATTAATGAAGAGTGGGTAGTGGATTTAGAGGTAGTCTACCGATCCATAAACTCAAAGCGTTCAAATTTTCTATGCGGTACGGTATTAATTGCATTGCGTCCTTCATACGTCCGAAACTCCTGGACCCACTGACCCCCAGATTGCTACCCACCTTATCCTTCCTAGAACTTTTTCTCCTTATTTCCATTAAAAGACAGCACTTCAAATGTTACATAGACCCTGAGTGGAGCTATTGTAAAAATATACATCAGAGCGTGCAATTCACACGCGGTAGAAGTGAAACCTTCTGAAAACTAATGTGAACAAGAGTGGGGAGTTTTCGAAGCACTGCACACCATTTTCCTGTACATTTGATCATCCTATAACTATTTGCGTTTTCTTTTGTATTTTGTTTTGCCTGTTCATTTTGAAATGGTTTAAAGATTGCATATTGGTTTTACAAAAATATATTTATTTTTTTTGGATTTCGTAGGATTTGATCCTTGTTCCGCTGAATATCTGGCCGCTAAGGTTCGTCATACGCTTTATACCACTAGACCTAAGGAGACTTGCGTGGAACGAGGATTTATCGTATTATATTGGATCCGTGTACCCGTGAAATAAATAAATATTTTATTGCTATCTCTTTGTCTCGCAGGCTTAATCCTCTTGTCTAGATGTATGAGTTTATCTTTTTAGTGTCGCTCGCTTCCGTTTCATCAAGTTTCAAGTCACAACGGTGCTAAATAAGTTTTCACTTAAAAAAAATGCGTTTATATTACACTATATTCGAATTACGTTTCCATTATATTGAATTTTACCGATCTTAATTTGTCTTATTCTTCCTCTACTATTTCCTTGGCTCTCCAGCATACATGGCTTGGTATTGTAATTTCGGCGAGTGGCGCGTGCGGAGCCGGGGGCAAGCTGGTTATTAATAAAATCATCTCAAGGGAAGTTTACTTGACGGCTTATCACAAAATGATCAATTACTTAAATGAGCTGAAATTAAAGTGACCGGAATGAATTCGATTCAATACCTCTTTTGAAAAGATATTAAAAGTGAAGAAAAGAAAAAAAATGGGTTACGTTAAGTTAGGGGATGGACTATTTTTTAATTATTTTTTTACATGGCTTTTAATGACTTTTCAAAGAGGTATTGAGTGTTGAGTAGAGTTGATTGTGAGTTGTTATGGAACCAAATCAGTAGGCAATTAAAGGGAAACAAGAAAACAAAATGGCGCTGCGAACAAATAAATGCGAGGAGGTTTCAAAATTTTTGAAACTTTATGACTTTAAAACATTAAGTTTTCATTGAAGGAGTAAGATAAAGTGCATTTAAAATCTATGTTTTTAAACGATGTTTGTTAATAATTTGGTCGTATTTCTTGCATTTCATAGTTTATAATGGGCCTATTTTTTTTACATTAGCTCCACACAGGAGGCTCTGAGAAACATTTTTCCCTTCAGAGCCTACGTCATCTTTGGGGATGCTGTGTGAAGAGTATTTTCAGAAAAGGAAGGATGGATGTTCTGGGGTATGAGGGGTGGGTGGATTAGGTTTCCAGGATTAACTGACGTATGATTCCATCTTTCCTAAGTTTTAGCTCTCCGTTACGGAAAAAAACCTACTCACATATTTAACGCTCTCTATTAGAAAATCAAAACCCCACTGTGAAAAGATTAGACAATCCCAGTGAACTGTACAGTGAGTGATGACGCTGAGCATCAAAGTGTGCCCGAGCGTCTAGTGTAAAGTGTCAGTGTCTAGTGTCAGTGTCAGTGTCGGTGGGGGTACCGGCGCCAGTGCCGGTGTCTAGTTGGGCCAGTTCCCCAGCTAGCGACAGCTATTCCGCCAGCTTCTTGCAGTGCAGGCGAGGTGGACTCGGCGGGCAGCACGATGACGTCGCGGGGGATCCGGCGGAAGAAGTCCTCACTCTCGGAGGTGAAGGTCGCCGTCATTGGCGCGCCGGCCGTCGGCAAAAGCGGTAAATACCATTTTATTTTTTACTGACAAGGATTTGTTGAGCAAGTTTATTTTTTTGAATTTCACGCCCAGCTGAAAACATGTTTTTTTTATTTTACTTAAGCAATAATAATTAGCCTGAAACATTCATCTACATTGAACAAATCTCCAGAGAAAAGATATATGCCGCCGACGGGACTCGAACCCGCGTCTTCTGATATCCGGTCAACTGCTCTTAACCAATCGTCTGTAATTCACCTGCATTTTTTTCAATGTAGATAAGTGTTTCAGGCTAATAATTATTGCTCATAATAATTGTTACCATTTGTGCTATACGTAAAAATCTAGTCTTAAACATTAGTTTTTCAAAAAAAAAATGTTATTTTTTATTTCACAAAGAACATCCAAATGAGCATAACAAAATAACATTTAAAAAAAATCAAAAACACTACAAAAACAAAATAAAAAACGTCAAAAACAAAACCAAAAACGAAAAAAAATAATAATAATAAAATACTCTACCATGCAAGATGTATAAACAGTAGTCTTAACTTCTTGTAACTAAGTTTTTCTGACATATTATTAGCAAGGAGACTGGAAAATGTCAGAAAATTCTTCGTGAAGGTTGTCAAGCGTCACTCGGCAGTCATTTCACACTTGTTCTGTAATTTTTTGCACAAGTTAGTCAGAAATCACTTATGGTGTCTCACTCCTTGCATCGTCATGAGTATCAGAGCATTCTCTGAACAACCTAACCCACTTCGTGACATGTTGTGTACTCGTCACATCCCTACCAAAAACTTCCACGAGCTTACGATGGATATTCGCGGCGGTATTGTTCTACAAAGTAAAAAAAAATGTCGTGACTGGACAAAATGGCCGACAAACATCCGGGACCAAACTAACTGACCATTAGGATCCCCTCTACACCTCCTAAAATTTTCCCCGGCATCAAGAGCCCTTGTAACCTTACTTTCTGAATGATCCTCATATAATGAACCTTAATAAAAAATAGTGCAAAATCTTAATGCACTTGATGACTCTTTCTTGCCAACAAACATTATTAGTAGACATAAGCAAGACACGCTTCTCTTCGCCAGAGTAAAGTTAGCCCCCCAAAAGCTGGGCGTACTGTACAGGGCCCGCAGATACTTTAATAGTACACAACTGCTAACCTTGTACAAATCGCAAGTACGCCCCACGGTTGAATTTGGCAGCCATCTCTGGTCTGGAGCTCCAAAATACCTGAAAAATACCCTAGACTCTGTGCAGAAACGGGCTGTCCGTTTGATAGATTCTCCCATCTTAACAGACGGATTGCAATCTTTAGAGCACAAGCGTCGGGTGGGAATGCTATCCTTGTTCTACCGGTATTACAATGGAAGATGCTCCGAGGAACTAGCATCATTGATCCCTTCGGCACCGGTGCATAGTCGGGAAACACGCCAAACGCGTGCCCAACATTTGTACACGATTGACATTTGTCACGTGAGAACGGATCGTTTCTTCGACTCGTTCTTGTGTTCAACAGCTCGGCTGTGGAATGATTTGCCGGCCTCTGTGTTTCCTCCTTCCTACAACATGGGTCTCTTCAAGACCAATGTTCATTCCTTCCTCTCCTCAAAAAGACCCTCCACACAGCATCATAGATGACATAGGCCCTGAGGGAAATTATTTTCCTCAGGGCCTCGTGTGTGGAGTTAATGTAAAAAAAAGGACATCGCTGTTCTTCGCTGGACATCGCTGTGTATATAAAAAGCACCAAAAATAACAATCGAGGGTGTGTTGTACGTTGTACGTGTATAGTCGATATTACGCGCTATGAACTTGCCAATGGTTTGCCACTAAGCTTCGGTCGACTTCTAAATGATCTGCAAAGTTTAGAGGTGAAGGCTTAAAGACTCGCAATGCATTGTGCAAACATGCTAATCCTAATGGACTTGCATCGCCCATGCACCGCAACTTGCACATCGGCATCACTGCAGTTTACGTGCTTCATTCCGGATTTATTAGATACGATTCGGATATATGTTAATTAACGGATCGGGAAGCAAGGCGAAGCCAAAACGGAATAACGATGCTAGTTATTACCTGCATGGCGCCTGTAAACATAACGATCTCGTAAAACTGAATTTAATGTACCTTCCTAAGGATATTTATAGGCTTTGAATATAATGTACTAACAGAAATCTGGAGAAATGTAACACAATATGTATTTCCACAATTCGCCAAATGAATTAACCGTAAAATATTTTTAGATAAAAATAAATTAGGTACGTAGAACTGAATAGATGTAGTGAAGGAAGGAATTTTGAAATAACAATGACTCCGAAATGTCATTCCTTTCGTCATTTGTGATAGATCAATTTTATAAATAGCTAGCGAGTTCCAAAGAAATTGTTTCACCCTGTGTGTCTTTTCCTATTCGTTTCGTTTCCTTTCCGCCCTCCTACCCCTCTCGCGTCCATTTTACCGCCTTCCCTCTCCCCTCTCCATTTTGAAGTGAAAACTTTTTTAGCACCGCCGTGATTTGAAACTCGATGAAACGAAAAAGCGATCCCAAAAAGAGACAAACATTCATTTCGGCGATTCATTTTTCATTAGTATAGACAGATAGATAGATAAATAACATTTTGTAATTTTACTCAATAAATGACAATTATTTTAAACTTTTTTGCTTTCCTTTCAATTGTGAAGATAATAGTTTCCAACGATTATTTTATCACATTTGTTTCTTAAAGTTCTGAATTCCAAAGATAACTATTCTCTGAAACCATAATTTAAAAATTCCAATGACTTTACACGCTTTTCGAATTATTGGTTGATAATGGGTGATATTGAACGGATTTACGTGTTAGCATGAAATTACAACATGTATTTAAATTATTCGAATAATACGCAATATAATTATATCGTATTGAATAACTTAGCGTGGGATGGTTTTGAATAAATACGGAGTTCCTAAGTAATCCAGATATGTATGCGTCAAGTCAAGACATGTTCTTTGCATAACAACCTACGAGCCTACGTCTCTGCCTCACGCTACGGGGAAACGACGAGAATGTAAATAAGAGCTTAAACAACGTTGAACGTTACCCCAGATTGATAAACCGCATAATTTATTACAGTACCTACCCACTGTTTATTTTCCCACGCGTAATTAAATCGCAGATAGTTAAAAATTCGAGAGTCAATAAATCAAGCGGGACATAAATGTTCGCTTTTCACGTTTTTCATAAGAACAGCGTTAACACAGTTCATTGAAATAAGCTTCTCCCAACTCGATATTAAGGGTTTTTAACCAGCAAAGAGCCGAGAATCCAAATTTCGTCGAAAGATGTTCTTACGATCGTACAGGGCGGTTCCAATGAGAAAGGTTAATTATAAAGCGTACCAGCTTTTTTTATTTTATTTCATCCAAAATTTGCTTTAATTTATACTAACATCCAAAAAAGGTATGCAGTTTTTGTAATTATTGAAGTAAAATTTCTTTACGTACGCTTGACTTGGGGAGTAAGCGGTCGAATGCGTGACGAGAGCGTTATTAAAAGCGAGGCGAACGGTAGTTGAGAGGGAGATATAAGTTAGTGAAGATAGAAAGAAAGAGAGTTACGCTTCGTATATTTACTGTAGGGGCAAGAGAGAGAGGTGCGAGCACACATTTTCTTTCTCTCTTTCTCTCATAGGCAGTTACGTTACACAGTGCAGGCCTATTGTCTGTATCACAATGAAGGAGCAAGAGAGAACAGTGCGCGCGCACATTTTCTTTCTCTCTTCCTATCATATAGATGGAGCAGAAGTTTTACTTCAGTTGTGTGATCTAAAGCACACTCGTTTTTTTTTTGATCAAATGTATTTATAAATTTTCAACAATGTCTTAGCAAAATAAATGTGGAAAAAAATCGGAAATATATTAATTTGTAAGACCGCGAATAGATAGACAAAATAGAGATATTTTCATCATAAATAAGTGTTCGGATATATTTTTTTAATGATTTTATTTGAACATGCGTTTACTACATAACGTATTGATTTTCACTAATGTATGATTACACGGTATGAAATATGTCTTGTAAAATAAGATTTTGAAAATTTAACAAATCTGACAACGACCTATAGTATAACCTTTATTATACTAAAAATAAAAAAAATTTCCTCAAAATTTAAAACATGCCTTTACTAGATAAAAGAACAATCTTTCGAAATCAATTTATATTTTTTGTGGAAAAGAGTCAATACGTCTAAAATTTGATTTAAAAATTACATATTTCCGGCTTTCTCTCGTTATTCCTTCTTAACTGGCGATGTTGATTACAGTTATATTAATGCAGTCGTGGGCCAAACAAGGGTAATTATTTCTATCAGACCATAAATTTAATAAAAACACGGGCATCACCATAATGCATGAAAATGAAATTGTTATCAGATTTTAGGTAGAACTAGAAAAGCCAAAACATTAATAGCAAAGTAATTAACGATCAAATAAATTTAAATAAAAGTTCAATAGTGGTTTCCCATTGCCAAAGAACATTCCCTTTCACTTTCCAACCCTCCATCTACCCTTACGCCAATTTATTCCTTCACTGAAGGAGTCCAGCCCATTTTATTTAAAACCCATGTGTAACTGTATAACACACGTAACTTAACTTTAGTGAAGTATTATACTGCCCCGAAGAAGTTACGGATGTAGCGAAACCCGGACGGCATAAAGTATAAAAAACAAAAGTGATGTTTACAAAGTTATTGTTTTATTTTAAATTGTAATTACGTCTTATTAAATGTGAGAGTTGCAGACAAGTCTGCCTAGTTGCACCAAAAAAACAACCTGTCCAATAAAGAATCCAGAGAATTCACAAGTATACAACAGCCGCATAAAATTCAATAATATAATTTTTTTGTTGGTCTACAAATTCAATTTATTTGATTCTTGCATCTCGGCAGTGTTTGTCGATTTTACTTGCATAGATAGGCGGCTACTTGACCAAGCTGTTGGTATAGGCGGGTTGCAGCGGGTGTGCAGAAATATATTACAGGATTGGAAAAATCCGTAGGGAATGTCGGATGGTTTAACAAGCGAACAGATTTCTGTTCTTTTCTGTTTTTTTTGCAAATCATATTACAAGTGCGGATTTCTTATTTACGTTTATCTATTTACATGTATTATAAAAATTACTGAGTATACCGAAGTCTTTCCGTAAATTGGTTTGTGTGTACGTGTCCGGACAAATCCTGTCAATATGGTAGCCGTATTTGAAAGTACATTTTTACACCGCTAGAACTCTCGAGCGACCAACATTATGCGTAAGTCTGTGCTTGTAGAACAAAAATACTGATTTCGGTTTTGTGTCTGTCGGTGTAACTCTGGTTTTATGAACACGAATGGGCTTTGAATTTAAGCATCATTTTCAAAATTGAGACTGATTGTGTAAAGAATTCAAATAAACGATTTAGTAATTACTAACGTACCCTTTACACGATATTTTTGTCTGAAAATAATTTAAATGACCATTTTTAAATATGAAATTGATTTGTCAAGAATTCAGACGTACACGTGATTTTCCACGAATCTCCGCTGGTAAATAAAATACATTATTAAAATTTTTTAGGTACATAATACTTTTCCACGAATGCACACAAATTTAAGTCACAAAGCTGCAAAATATGGAATAGAGTATATAGAATACACAAGTAGGGATTGCATTTTAAAAAAGCTAAAAATTCATACATCTACCAATGAAAAAAAAAAGAAACACAGGTTGTGTGAGATGTCGACAAGAATGAGCGTTCCAGGGTATCTAGCATGGTCGATCGATATAGGTTTTCTCGAAAATGTCGGTAACTTGTCATCGCTCCTAATTTATTTGACGTGAACTGTTGTTTTGTTTTTTTGAACTCTCAGTCATTGTGAAAGTTTTCTTATTCGCTGGCGATCTGCAGTTATGTTAGGGAACGATGAGAAGTTACTGAAAATTATCATATCAAACCGTGCTAGGGGGCCAAGAGACATCCGAGTATTGCCTCTGTCCCTTGGACGATTAAAAAAGAAAAATAATTGAGTTACTAATAATAATTGAATAAGAATGAATATCGTTTTCATTATCATCATCATCCGTGCACTGTATTCCGAAATGGAATTAGGTCTCATCCAAAAATGTTATAAACTATTAAATTTAGTCCCCAGCCATTCTTCGAATAATCTCCCACGAAGTCATCCCACCTTTTCCACGATTCGCCTCTACGTTTCTATCACTTTGGGAAAACAGAACTTGTATTTATGAGTCGGAGTTCTGTTACCAACCAATTGTTGACGAACCAATGTTTAATAAAATTCTCGATGACCAACCTATACGACTGAAAATAATCACGTGGGGGTCGCTTTTTAGTGCGAGCGAAAATAATTTATTTTGCTTCCGAAGCTTAATAATAATATTTGGATGACTTGTATAGCGCCGTTTTTGTGAAAAATCACCTCAAGGGCACTGTACAAACTTATAATACATTTCTATAATCTTACTTCTAACTACTAACTAGACAAACCACTAAAACAATTTATGGCTAAAAATTGCATCCACCGGTTCATCAATCATGGATACGAAACTAAATGTGCAATGATTTGACAAATGAACGCGATACTGTTGTAAAAATATACTGTACAGGCAGAAAATACACATACATACAGGACCATACCTACTTGGAAGGTCACTAGAAATTAATACTGTTATTGTTTATTTACAGAAATTTTGGAACAGTTCGCACGTAGAGGACATTATTGGGAACTATAATATATAATATGTTCTATAATGAGCGTATTTTGAAAACAAAAGCAAAATTTTATAATACTCTCAGATAGGTATTTTCATTTAAGGCTATGAGAGCCCAAAAAGGTAGGTTTTTAATTTGGACCAAAATTCTGTTGGGCTTGTTATGCATCTAAGTTCTGGAGGCAGTTTATTCCAAGCCTTAGGCCCACACACTCCATTCGTCTGCCTATAGCTGATGATGTTGCTGATCTAAGGGTTGACTGCCTTTGATCAGTATTTTCTGGGACACATTGTTCAGAGATGTAAGGTGGGGCCATTTCATTGATCAATTTAAATTTGTACTGGATTCTTTCAGGACACTTAAGCCAGTGAAGGTTACGAAGGTGTTCTGATATGTGTGAATATTTAGAGACTCCGATTATGAGCCGTGCCGCTGCATTTAACACGGATTGAAGTTTGTCAGTTTGATATTTTGGAAACCTTGCTTAATTTTTGCGCTTTGGGTAGGACAAAAGGGATAGGGACTAATCAAAACATAACTGACCATTTTTTCGTGTTACTTATATTAAAGTTAATTAAATTTCAAGATTCATCTCTCAATTTTGATCAAAATTACGACCTTAAAATTATCAGCTTTAATTTCGCACATTATCTTAAATATAGCCTCCCCGCGTGGGGTTTCCAGTGAAGCGGTTTGGAATAATTTTTACCCCCGAAGTCAGTCCACCTCCTCTCCCCCTCCTTCCCATGGGCACCCGCGGCGTTATGAAGTTAAAACAGTTAAGCCACTTCACTTAAAATAATTACTTTGCCAACAAAGGGATGTAAAAGCTACCGTGAGATGTGTCGTCAGAACCTCTCAAGTGACAATCTGGGAATATGTTATACGGAATCGCCGCTTAGGTCCTCTAGTTTAGCCTTACATCAACAGTTTAAAAACAAAGACATGGCGAGCGTCGCACGGTCCATATTCATGATCACAGGGCTGGAACACGGAGCAGGCGTACATTATTAAGCATACATTAAGGGAACATGAGAGGACTTTTATCTGTTTCGTAAAATCAGTATCAGTATAATAGCTCACCACGTTAACTGTGCGATACGCGAATGACTTTAAACTAATATCACACAATGTTAATTTATCAAACTAAAATACATAACTTGCTTGGAAAAATAATACAGTATAAGAATACGATAAAAGAATTCAAATTTAGGTACCTACCAACATTTTGCACCTGTTTTCACATTTTTCAGAGAGCGGTCTTCTGTGTCCTTGCCAATCCAGTTTTTGGCATAAAATCATCTCGTAGGGTATTTAATAATTTATTTATTGTTGTTATACGCCCGTAGGGGCTTTTACATAGATTAGAAAATAATATTTAAGATATCGAGGATTACACATACATAGAATTTATACCAAAAGTTATAAAAGTGAAAAAACTTTTTAGAATATACAAGTAGTTTTTAAAGAGAAAAAAAACCACTTGTATAATCTTGTGGAAAACCATGAAATATTTTAAACAATGTAATATTTAACAATAACGTAGAACAAAATATAATATAAACATTACAATAACAAATCAAATCGCTAAATATATTATACCATGTTACAATAATTTGTAGGATTCCACAAAGTGTTGGTTTAAATTGCATTTTAGAATGTAAAGGGAATCAGCGAATACATCTACAATACCACCAAACTTGTTGCCTAAATAATGCATCCTATTGGTAAGTGAGTGTGATTGATAGTTAGTTGTGTATGTGTTGCAAAAGAATGTTATATTTTGTCTAGTATTCCTTGTCGGTACATGAAGTTTAATAGTAGCAACGATGGCAGGGCTGTCAATTAGGTTGTTCATAATTCTGTACAATAAAATTAGGTCTGAAATTATTCTTCTGTCAGACAGCGTAATTAAATTTAGTCGATTCATTAAACTTAAATAATTAATGTTTTCTATTGGAATTTTGAGTTTGAAATTTAAGTACCTACGAAATTTGTGTTGAATAATAATATTATATATCGGTAATTGTAAAATTAACCAGCCGAAACATAAAAAAAAGACCGCAAAGAGATCACTCAACGGAACTAGGGTTAACGGGAGCCCTATATCTGTGTAGGTGACCATCTCACCGGCATGAACTAACATCTGTTTTACCGTGCAAGGCTTCTCGCTAAATAAAAAAGTTATCAATTTGTCTGGACAAAAACTGCCTAATTCTTGCACAACGAAATACGACATCAGCGCCCATCATGATTTCAAATGAGGCAGACATGAAGAAGATGGACCACGAGCCTCCGGCCAGAAGTAGCTGCAGAAGGTCATCAGCCGAGCCAAACCTCAAGATAAAGCCATTCCAATTTATTGTATATCTTGATACCAATTTCACTTTAATTTTTCACATCTTTTTATCTACTTAGAATGCACCCTTTCCTCTGTCATCCCCTATGCCCACCCTATGGATCTATTCACTCTAACACATTAACGTTACTTAGACACCGGTTAATATATAACAAAACTATTAAAAATCTGCCTTATACACCGGTTAAAAAAAAAAAATATATATATATATATATATATATATATATATAAATTTTATAATTATAAGTGTTTATCAAAATTATTAACAATCTGTCATAAACATTCCTGGTTAACAATATTATTTTGTATTCTTTTGGTATAATTTACACTAGTCGTTTTACATCTGATCTGTTTTCAAATCATTCTAAAATTAATTCGAATATATTGTTATCTACATATGTTAAAACTATTTATTATCTATTACATATTTTATTTATTCTCATACTCGTACATAACATACCTTTGATAATTTATCTTCTCCTTGTTCCATTGCTTATTCTTGTTTCTAAAATCGTAATACTATCGCAAACATGAAACTATTTTTTTTATTTTTTATTATAGATAGATACGAAAGAAGGTACAAATTACATATTAGGAAACTTTGCCTGTCCAACTAGGAAAGTTCCCCGTTCCAGGACAGACAAATTGACGGGTTTAGTTCCAAGAAATGTACATAATTACATAACAAAAAAATAGAAAAAGTAAACTGGTAGCATATATTATATTCGGATTTACCGAATTAACCTGGTAATGTATAATATATTCGGATTTAAAATGTATGAGATAAGCAGGTAAGTAAGTAGTTTTGAAGAGTATAAACCGGGGTACCTGATAACAAGTTGGAGGAATTATAATAAGATTTACAACATAAAGAATTAATACTATTATAAACAATATTATAAAGAAATGAAGTTATGTTAAGTTATGTGTTTAGAAATGTGAACTAAGTATACTTATAAGAGAAATTACATAAAAATTTACAAAATTGTATATATTTACATGGTTGTATTTCGTATATGCGTTATTTAATTCCATTAGGTTATTAATGTTTATATGTAATAACGTCTATTTCTAGATGACATGTCTAACACCTTCAATTGTATTATATTCTATGCATTTATCTCGATTTTGTGTTTTTGTTTTGATTAGGTACTTATTATATATTTTTTTTTCATTTTATATATTTAATTTGAATTTCGATCCACATGAATAATTATTTAAAAACTTCATTATTTCTATTATTTTACGTTTATTCAATTAGAGAATTGATTTAATTGTTTGTAATGTAATTAATTTAATTGTTTTTATTTTATTGCTTATTTTGCGTTTTATATCAGAGGCACTGCTGAAAACCAGCTGCTTTCCAGGATAAATCCTGAATGTATAACTTTTTTTGTCAATAGAATTAATGCTAATTTGCCTTTTTGTCAATAGAATTAATGATAAATAAAAAAAATTATAAAATAAAAAATATATTGATTTTTTTTTCATTGCTTTGAATGGTTACATCATTTGTGGATTTTTCGACCACCATGCTAGGCTCATGCCCTTCTTATTGTGGTTGATGTCCATTAAATATTATTATTATCATTAAGTATGGGTATGAATTTTAGGCGCACAATATGTTAAGAACAATTTTTTTTAACATTTCTACATATTTTTGGAAGCACATCATTACGCCTACCTAAGCAAATATTAAAAAACTAAGTACTATGCGGATCATTATATAACTAAGAACATTTAAATATTACCAATTCCAAAATAAAAATTTGAATCAGAAAAATCAGAAAAGAATAAGTAGCATCTAGGAATTGGACGAATGACTCTGGCCTTGCCGGGGCTCTGCTCTAACCACTTTGCTACCCATATGACCTTCGGTCATAATTTTAACTGTATCATAATATCACTATCGTCTGGACTGCTTTCTTCATGTATGATTGCAAGATTCTATCCGAACTAAATGCAATCTAGATAATGTTTTGGATAAATTTATTCATTTTTATTATGATATACCACATCTATTGATCTTTTCTACAAATCTAAGACGAATATTTAATTTTAATTTTGGAATAACTAATGAGTTAAACCTCATATATTAGTAATATTTAATCATTGTAGATAAAATTAGCAATAAGGAACTCCAGTGAAAAATATTATGGCTTTAAAAAAATATGTTCATATAGACCAATAAACGCTGATTATGAATATATAAGTTGTATTAATATTAAATGCAGATTTTTAAAAAAAATATTAAAAACTCCTTTTTTGATCGGGTCGTAAAAATTCGCCGTCAAGTTGGCATTATTGAAATTCAAGTGGTGACGTCACTGTTCGACGTATCGTGACGTCACCGTAAAGTCATTCATTGTATGGGAATGTATTATATGACACAAGCCATCGTATTAATTTATTCGTTTATTTACATTTATGGAGATTTAGTTGTTGTGTTTATGGAAACATTATTTAGACCTAAATAATGTTTCAAAAATAAAGGAATCTCTTATGAGTTTATCTCTATTATTAAAAATATTTAAAAACATGCACAAAAATATGCACAAAAAAGAAAGTAATTGTTCTTCTAGGGAGAATACTTCGAACAACGGAATTCAAAATGGCGGTAGTTGATCAGCTGATTGCTCGACCCTATACTAATTTTTCAGGAGTGATAAACGATTCACCATGCATTCGGTGGTTTTCGGGGATTCTTGGAAAATTAAAACTTTGAAAATTATTTTAACTATTAAAACTAACTCTAAAAATAAAAATATAAATGCAGTTATTTAAGTAAGAAGGTCATTATTAATAAAATAAAAAAGTGGACTAGAGTTCTCTATTCTTAAAAGAAATTTTGAAACAGAAGAATCACAAAAAGATACGGTCGAATCAAGAAATTTAACCCAATTCCTTGTCTTGTCCAAAACCTTGTCAGGGCTCTGATCTAACCACTGAGCTAAGCTGGTTCAATTCCTAGAATTACTAACAATAATTGCTATTCGAGAATTGATAACATTGTATTTAATGATAAAATATTACAATTTAAGGTTTTACTCATTTAGTTATTCCAAAAGTAAATAAAAACACTTTACTTTCGTTCCGGAATACCTCTTTCCATGCAAAATTCGTAGTTCATAGAGTTTTTGGTATTGAGATTCAATACACATAGATAAAAGGCGAGAATAAAAATAGTTTTTACTTTTGTTTTTTTCACAGGATGCCCTGAGGAAAATAATTCCCCTCAGGCCTTATGTCATATTTGTGGATGCTGTGTGGAGGGTCTTTTCAAGGAAAGGAAAGAGAGGAAGTTCTGGGAAGGAAGGTATGAGGGGTGAGTAGGAATCTGGGGTCAGCGTGTCGAGAAGTGACGAACATATGAATCCATCCAGCGAGGTCAAAAGTTCTCCTTTAACCAGACTCTCCCAATCCGGCCGCCGTGCAGTTGGTGGGCTGACGCATCCGCCGCCAAGATCCAGACAAACCTGACCTCATGAACCCGGGCACCCCTGCTAAATCACCAAACGTAGCGAAACACTTGGGGTGACCTATGGGAGATGTGTTGGTTATCCAATAAATGGTTTCCGGGGCGGCGGTACCCATACCCGCCTCCCTACTTGGCAATAATTCAGCATAAAAACTTAAAAATATGCACCTTTGTACCTATCGAATACAATACGGTTGATTGAAATTTTAAAAATGCCAAACCCTTTACCTGAAGGAAAATACTAAAATGCAAATTTAAGTGTACTTTGGAGAATATTTTTATAAATTGTTGTGTATAAATTGCTGGAGATATCATGAGACGGATGCGCTACATTTAAGGTTTAATGAAATAGAAACCACTTTAAAAAAGATTTATAGAGGACAGGTGCGGAAAAAATGTCGGAAAACGTTTTTAATAAGTCTGGGTCGGATTTTAAAATTTTATCGTCATAAATCTCTCACAAGTAACACGGTTTGATTGAAAATTCACTCCGCTGCGGCTCGCCGGATTCTGATTCGGCTCGCTACTGCTCGATCTGTCATCGCTCACTAAATGACCAGCCATTGAAAGTCATGAATGTTATACATATATATATATATATATATGTATAACATTCATGACTTTCAATAGACATATATATATATATATATATGTTATGATTAAGGTTTTCACGGGTGTAAGACGAAGAACAATTTTCTCGGTTTACCCGCGTAACGTAGTCCTTAAAAGGACTTTTTAAGTCCTATATAAATAAAATATTTCATGTTAATTTTTAATTACTAAATATGTTGGTATGCGTTGGAAAGTAGGTACATCCAGATATCAAACCGTCAGGAGCCAGTGGAACTGATGAGCTAGAGCTCGTACTGACGTAATCGACGTCTCTTTCTTTTTACGCATCTAGTTTGAAAATGAAAAAGACAGAAGATACTAGCATAATGACATCACTTACGAACTCTCACCGGAACTAGTACCTGGTAACATGATTTCACCGAAATCAAAACACCTTCTAAAATGTACTTTTAAAATGTAATATATCTATAATTCAGTAAGTTATAAGTCTTTTCTTTTTTGATATCCACCCTATAGGAATAGGCGTGGAGCAAGTGGAAATTGAAAATTTGAAATTTTTCCCTCCCCCCTCCCCCTCAACCCCTTTCCCCTCCCCCTCTCACCCTCCCCCCTCCATACCCGTTAAATTAATTTTTCAAAAAGTTCGCGTGCCACCTATTAAAAGTAAATTTTAACTGTCCATAGTAACCTTAACAAATAACAAAATGACAGCGCACGTCAAACAATTACTAAGCAACGCTTTATTTTTTTTCTGGACAATACAAATATAATAGATAATTTCATAACGCCAGAGCTTACCAATATATATATATAGCCTACAGTACTTGCAAATAATGTAGCTTTCTTAGAGTGAAATAATTTTTAAAATCCATTCAGTAGTTTTTGCGTGAAATAGTACTAAACATCCATAAATCCAAACGTCCATACATCCAGACATTCATACAAACTTTCGCCTTTATAATATTGATAAATAGAAATGAACAATAAGTTAGAGGCAAACTCTTCAATTCTAAAAGAGAAAAAAAAACAAACGATAATGAAGTAGCAGGAGTCATTTTCTTTAACAAACTGCGAAGAGGCAAAAGCCCATACATTGCCCTCTCGCAGCCCGTACTTGACATCCCCTGACTTTTTTAAATGGCGTTATATTGAAAGTTGGGTAGTGAATAAACCAGCCACCATACCCAACCAAAGGCGAGAATTTTCATCAAAAGATCATTCGACAACCTGCGCGCTTTGTGTCAAAGAGTTTTTCAACATCCTGGTGTCAGATTCGAGGAGTGTCGGGCGGCTCAGCGCGGCGGTGCCATGATGGTTATTTTTATGACATATATTTTTTTAATAGCACGACGTGTGTAGAATTCTTTTTGCTGGGTGCCTACATTAAAAATATAAATAAAAACAAACTAATTGCGCACTCATAGACTTCTTTTGATATTATTTCACTTTTCTTTTCAATTTTAAGATTTAATCATGTATTGAGTTCTCATGCTTTACTAGCATTTTTCCATTACATTACGGTGATAGCTATTATGTAAAATTAATTTAACTATGTTTTATTTTACTTCGCTGCATCGAACAGTATTAATATCGTAGCATCTGCGTGGTTGAATTTCAGAACGTCGCACGTCGTACGCCACGACATATGCGCCGCGCCACAAATAACATCTGTGTAAGTGGAATTTCACACGAAGCAACTGTTATAATTCGGTTTCAGATACGATAATTCGACACAAGATGTCGCTACTTCCATCAGCAGGTCTCCCCCCTAGGTTTAACTGCTACGAATTTGTGAATATTTGGTATCTCTCCGGATATGAAAAGATTGACGGTAATACATGTTGTATCAAGTGACTATATATTACATATGACGTCATTGCTCTGTCTCGGTTACTTTGTACCGGTGACTAGCTACAGTGGATCCGAGGAACGGGATGTTTATGGAATCAGTTCGTATTGGATCTATAAAATGGTCACCAATACTAACTGGGTGAAGCTGAACCAAAAGCCGCCCGCAGGGCCGAGCAGTAAAAACCTGCGGAGTGGGTTTTTAACAGCTAGTTTTATTTAATGTGCTTTGTACATATTCAAGTAATATCTCACTGCACTTCAGTGTTTTTAACTATTTCTTTAAGAGGGTAAAACCAGAGAAAACCGGAAATACGTCATTTTTAAATCAGATTTTAGACGTATTAACTCTTTTCAACAAAAAATTATAAATTCATTTCGAAAGATAGTTCTTTTATCTAAGAAACGCTTGTTTTAAATTTTCAGAATTTATTTTTGTTTTAAGTATAATAAGTTTATACCATGGGTCGTTGGCAGATTTGTTAAATTTTCAAAAAAGATTTTGTATTTTACACCACCCACTTCAAATCATATAATCATGAAGTAAAATAAATCAATACCCTGGAATCTTATCTGGGAAACGCATGTTTCAGAATTTTAATTTTAGTTTAAATAAAATAATAACAAACTAATATATTTCAGATTTTTTTTCATTCTTATTTAACTTAGACATTATTGAAAAATGATAAATACTTATAATAAAAAAATAATCACAAACAGTACATAATTTTAATAGTTTTATCATCACGCCTTTCAACATTTTTTGATGTAGGTATAAATTAAAGCAAATTTGGAATGAAATAAAATCGATATTGAGTTATAATTTGAAAAAGCTGGAACGGAGAATAATTAATCTTTCTCATTGGAACCGCCCTGTACGATCGTAAGAATAACTTTCGACGAAATGTTCATTTTTTGGCTGCTGGCTGGTTAAACGCAAAGTAGGTATTTTGACCAACAATAATTTTTTAATGAGAAAAAAACAGAATAGAAGAAAAAAGTGAGCAAATTCATTGATTAATTAATATAAACCCCATGGTATAAACTTATTATACTTAAAACAAAAAAAAATTCTGAAAATTTAAAACAAGCGTTTCTTAGATAAAAGAACTATCTTTCGAAATGAATTTATAATTTTTTGTTGAAAAGAGTTAATACGTCTAAAATCTGATTTAAAAATGACATATTTCCGGTTTTCTCTGGTTATACCCTCTTAAAGAAATAGTTAAGATATCTAATATTCCAAACAAAAAAAAAAAACTAGTTAAAAAAAATTATTCCACAAAAATTCAGAAAGTACAAAAGGTTTAACTTATAAGTACATCCTATTTCTTCCAGTTAACCCAACAAAAACATGTTATATTATAAAACCCAACAATTACAATTGTCATATTATACTCAAATAAAAAACAGAGGTTTTTAAATTTAATGTATTTATAGTGTAATGACAATGAAATTTGTTTAAAAGAAATATTTTTAGTGATTGTTTAAATTTGAGTATATCGTTAATTAGTTTAATGTTACATGGCGGGTTGTTATATACTTTAATGGCTTAAGTGGTGTCCTTATTGAAATAAATAAATTGTTAGCTTTTGGTATTGCTAGCTTACTATTATTTAGCTTATGGTTAGGATGATCGAACTAACAGACAAAACTAAATTTTAATATGTCTGTCACTGTCAGAAGTTTAAGATTTTGTAGCGCCCAGTATTTTGTCCGACGCACGGATCCGAATACTTTCTTCCTCACACGCACTGGGTCCTCCTTGGGAATCACAGTAACAGTGCCCTAGTGGACATTACTTACCGGGCACCGTTTGCCCAACTAAGAGACCGCGGGTCCTATGTTGGAGTGTATACCTAAATACGCTAAGTGCTGAGTGAGGACAATCGTAACCTTTCCTTAAACTCTAACAGCCTTACTAAAAAACCCAGTGAAAATTTTATTCAATTGACAAACGGGCGCGGATGTGAAAACATTACTAATTAAAAATTTGTTCTTTGAAAGAAATACACATGGTTTACACGGCCTGAGAGGGTAGTTTATCTCTGTTTTAACCATTGATGTCCGAACGATATTTGTAATTTTTCCATAGTATTTTGAATGTTCTATATATTTCTTATTTTTGAAGGTGTCGTAAAAACAAATACCATTTATGAAAACTAGATAAAATTAGCTTTTAGATTTGAGTATTTGAAATACACTTTAGCTTTCAAAAACTGCCGTATTTTAAGATTCAAACTCGTAAAAAAATGGAAAAAAAATTCCTCCCATAACATTTTTGACCAAAATGTAGAGAAATTTAAATAAAATCAAAATTAAAAAAACACAGTCCTTTTGTGTAATAAATTTGAAAGGAAACTATCACCTCACTTTTTCATCGTGTATACAATAAAAAAATAATAAAAAATTTCAAAGTTTTTTTTATTGCCAAAAAAATAACTTAGAAATAATACCGAAATTTAAAACAGATTTCTTGCATCTCTAAAGACGTTAATTTTTTTGATACGTTTACGAACACATGTATTAGATTTTAATATTATAATAAATTATTACTTTTAAGAAATTCTCTTAAAATAAAGATCTTAAAATGAAAATTTTATCTTTTAAGTAACCTATAAAAAACAATATTCTGACATTTCAACTTTGAAAGTACGGCGTTTGTACAATAACTTGATTAAACTGATGTAAACCACACAAATAACATGGTAAATATATCAATTATGTGAACAGAAGAGTAAATTCGTAACTACAATAGAAATTATTAAGTAAAATCACAAAATTTTCGATATCCCGCCATAAAACACACCGAGCTGTTTTGTCATCGCGGACTGTCGCGGGCCGACGAACTAATGCATAAGCGCGCCAATAATGCCCCTTGCGGAGAAAAATTAAAACAGCATTGTTTCCTAGTAAATTAAAACCATATACAACGTTGCCACATCTTCAATGCGTTTTAACAGCGTGAACACGTAAGAAACGTTAATGGTAATAAAACGTCTTTTAGTGTATACGAGCTTTACTTATGTTATTGCAATAACACAGTTAATCGGTCGCGCTGTGGTTTTTTTTTAGTAAGGTTATCAGTGATTATATCGTGTGCTAAACTGTTCTGTACCTACTCTTTACTAAAATTATAAGTTATGAACCCTGTATAAGTGAAATAAATTGCCATTGTGAATGTCGACTATCTCTTATATTAATACCCCGCCACAATTTTTAAATATGGGTCTACATGAATCCAGGTGATCAGAGTTTGTTGTACGTTATACTAGATGTAGAATAGAAGAAACTCTCAGTATCGCTTCGGTTAAATACTCCGATTCAGAAATAAAGTCGCGATAGCCGTGTTAGGTGACCAAATGGCTGGGTAATTTCCAACCTTTAACAAAAAATCTCTCCCCCATCTCCATATATCCGAAGCTCCCATCAGCCTAATAACAAAATATTCCAATTTGGGATGCCATAGTTTAGTGTTCACATATAAAAGCAATAGGTAACTGCAGGGTTTAGTTTTTTGAGTTAAAACTTTTTTTTTCAATTTTTATCTGAAAAACTCTCTTTTTATAACTTTTGTAGGTTATTCCCATCAATGTAAAATATAATTAAAGAAGAAGATAATAATAATAATCTAAACGAAAATATGAAAGAGAACAAGACACAGAAAAACAGAAAAATATAATGGTCGCAACTGGGACTCGAACCCAGAACCTCTCGTCTATCCGGGTCGTGCGTTTGCCAATTCCGCCATTGCGCCCTATTGTCAAACCGTCATAATATTATCTTCAACTAATTTATTTTTCATATCATAGGCAACTACCCTTTTTATTGAAAACAATCATTCTAAGAATTGGTTTGTAACCTGGATAGCGTCACGAATAAATATATCCGATTTTCTTTATATGGAACTATTGACTTTTTATAAAAGTCTATATAAATATTTAATTTTTATAAGAAAAACTTTCTTTTTATAACTTTTGAAGGTTATGAATGTAATATATCATTCAAGAAGAAGATAATAATAATAATCTAAATGAAAATATGAAAGAGAACAAGACACAGAACGGAACGGGGGGGTTGGGGGTCAAAAATTCATGAAATTTTTGTGACGTAATTTATGGATGACCCCTAACTGGGACTCGAACCCAGAACCTCTCGTCTATCCGGGACGTGCGTTTACCAATTCCGCCATTGCGCCCTACTGTCATAATAGCTAATCTCATATTGAAATTTTAACCTTGATAGCGTTATTTTTCTGTGTCTTGATCTCTTTCATATTTTCGTTTAGGTTTTTATTATTATCTTCTTCATTGATATATTTTTTTACTTAGATTTAAAAAAATGTGTGTTTCAGCATTAATTTCAAATTATAATAACGACGGCCGTTCTGAAGAAAATAGTAAACGCTTTAACGACCATAGCGAACCATCGAATAAAAAATATTCCGAAGATTGCATCACAACTTGACCCCATATTTATTCGTTCGGTTTATTTTTAGTATTTTATACACCATTGCGCGGAGACCAAATTAATAACGTGGCTTCTGTGATGGATACGGGTAGAGGGTATTCATGGAATATTGTTCTATCCACTTAATCCGGAGCTGATCTCTTATTATTGATGTCTTGACGGGCCGTTATTTATTTGTCCCAAGAAGGGAAGCGGGCCCACTCATAAAGGAAAAATGTACAACATTTTTTCATGTTATATTCTTTTTGAAGTAAAACTTCTTTACGCACGCTTGAATTGGGGAGTAAGCTGGCGAATGCATGACGAGAGCGTTACGAAAAGCGAGGCGAACGGTAATTGAGAGGGAGATATAAGTTGGAAAGAGAGAGAGTCACGTTTCGTATATTACTGTAGGGTCAAGAGAGAGAGGTGCGAACACACATTTTTTTCTCTCTTTCTCTCATAGTCAGTTACGTTTCGTATATCGAAGACACAGTGCAGGCCTATTGTCTGTATCACACTGTAGAAGCAAGAGAGAGCAGTGCGCGCACACATTTTCTTTATCTCTTCCTATCATATATGTAGATGGAGCTAAAGAAGTTGTAGATACTTCAATCGTGTGGTCTAAAGTACACTCGTTTTTTTACATTATCTCTATACAGGAAAAAACATTCCCTCAGGGCCTATGTAATCTTCAAGGATGCTGTGTAGAAGGTATTTTTAACGAAAGGAAAAGGAGGGAGTTCTGGGATAGAAAAGGGTATGATGGATGGGTAGGAAACGTCTAGGAGTGACGGACGCATGATTTCATCACTCCCATTACGGTGCAAGGCGATGGTTCGAGAGAGTCCATCTGGAGGGGTCTAGGTGGGTCTACCCCAATCAATCTCTTACCAATCCAGCACATAGAAGGTGGGCAAACGCACAAGTCTTCGAGATGTTGCTAGGCAATAATATGATGATTGATTAAAAACACTAACCAAACAAGAATTGTTTTGATTGTTTAGAAAGGACAGCATCCTCCTGATGAAGCGGAATGTCTGAAGATTTTGATTCAGCAACCTCCCCGTGATGGACGATTCTTTTATTTAAATAAACTTAATTTTGGATTTGAGGCCAAAAAACCCAACCAATGTGAATAATTTTTTTTAACCAATAGTTCTATTGTTACATATACCTCTTTTTAATATATAAAACAAAGTCGGGTTAGTTACACCATTTATAACTGGAGAACGGCTGGAACGATTTTTTTGACCCTTGATTTGTTGGATTTGTCTCCTCCCCGAATAGCAGAATAGCTATTAAAACATCGGAAAAATTCACGACAAAAAAGTTATAAAGAAAATTCTTTTCCTCATATATTTTGCATGGAACGAATTTTCATCTTTTGAAAGAGCTGCAGCAATATTGCGATAAGTGTAATATTGAATAGTGAGTGAATTCCAAAAATAAAGGGCGTGGGGGGAGGGGAACAGGGGAGGGGGGTTCGCGGGACTGGGGAAGGGGGGGTGGAGTGGGGAGAGGGAAGGTGAAGGAGGCGGAGTGGAAACGCGAGAGGGAGAGGAAGGGGACGAATGGGAAATGACACGCAGGGAGAAACAATTTCTTTATTGAATGGCTTAGCAACGCATGCAATGTACAACATCGTTATTGGGTAGTTATTTGAATTTATGTACGATAATTTTTTGTCGTTTTTCTTACCAGCTTATAAATATAGGTTTTCAGCTTTTGTGGAATACATGCCACTGTCTCTCAACAATAATTTAATACTGTCTCTTTAAATGCCTCGATGTTGCCTAACATTTTTGACACGGTTATTGAAACCAAAACATAAAAAATCGCCTCTAAATATCAAAGAAAGTCTTTAAAGTTATTTATTTGTTCGAAAACCGCCCACTGTCGTGCGACACTAGCGCCCGAGCGAGGAGCGAGAGCACCCAATATCGAGTCTATTGTGTTTCTTTCCTTTATTTCCGCACTACTGAAGAGGTAATCAAAAGAGGTGTGTGCTAGGCGTGTCCGTGTGCCCGAAATAATTAAATTTTTCCTTACTTCGGATAAAAATGATATTAAAAAAATTAGAGTGTGCAATTCGCATGCGGTAGAAGTGAAACCTTTGGAAATTTAGAGTAGACAAGAGTGTGGAGACTACGAAGCACTTTTGTATCAACGTGAAGGACGATTTTTTCCATATTTTAGTCGTCGAATTCCAATGAACTTTTTTTAAAATATCATTATCTTCTTAGTATTTTTGTTTTCTTCTTAGATTAGCTAGATGTCGCTTTCTTTTGTGTTTTCTTTGCCTGTTCATTTTGGAGTAGTTTGAAAATTGGAAATTGATTTTACAAAAGTAAAAATATATTTATATATATATTTTTTTAATTTCTAAAGATTTGATCCTTGGTCCGCTGAATGTCTGGCTGCTAAGGTTCGTCAGGCGCTTTACACCACTAGACCAAAGGAGGCTTAATGGATTTATCGTATTATGTTGGAACCGAGTACCTGTGAAATAAGTAAATATTTTATTGCTATATCATTTTCTCGCAGGCTAAACCCTATAGATGTGTGTGTTTGTTTCGTTTTACTGTCATTCGCTTCCGTTTCATCAAGTTTTAATTCACAATGGTGTTATAGAAGCTTCCACTTCAAAAAGCTAAATTCTTTCTTGAATAGATAAACATCAAACATTTCAGCATCGGCCACTACGCCCTTAAACGTGCCGATGAATTTGATTATCTGTTAAGAAACTAATTACGATTTTTAATAAAGTCAAATCGTAAATATAAACGAAGCATATGAAGTGAAAACTTTTTTAGCAACGTTGTAACTCGATGAAACGAAATAGCTACACTAATCGGTCTCCTCTTTCCCACTCTTGTCTACTTTAGTTTTCTGAGGGTTTCACTTCAACCCCGCGTGAATAACATTATTTTTTAAAATTATAATAAATCTATTATTTATTATGTGGTGAAACAGTCTCGACTTTCCGCCACCGACCTTCGTTTAACCAACTTTAGAGTTTTTGTGTTTGCGTGAGTTACATTTAAAGTTTTCAGAATCCATTTTCGTTGACAACGAGTCAACTTGCCGAGTTTCAACTTAATCGGATGTCAGGAAAGGGGTTAATTTCTACTTCAAAAAAATACATTCATTCATTTAAGAAAACCAAATCGAAATGCTTTTAAAAAATCATGATCAATTTTATCACAACTAAAGCAAATAAGTATATTTCAGGCACACAGACACGTCCACAATATATTTCTATCGGTTTATCTCTGTTTGCGCCAACTGTATTTTCAAAAAGGACACTTCTATGAAGTATCCGTTCTGTGTTCCGCACACTTATTACTATGAAATACAGCGGCATAAGTTGGACAGTTTCCATAACTTTCTTAAATGAACTAAACTTGGAGCTTTGCCCAACGTGTTCGGTGTTCAAACACTCCGCGACAAGTGATTTTTTTCAATAGTGTAACGCGATGCATCTTCAAGGCATAATGAAAACACTCGGCCATTCAAGTTGTAATACCGGGCAGCGAAAAGCGGACTTTCGTGGAGGAAAACCGAACATTTATTGACATTCTAGTAAAACGCAACAAAAAAATTGGGTTGTATTGGATATTATTTCATAGCATTTGCTTTCAGCATTTCAAATTTGAAAGATTTCTTAGAATGTTCTTGAATTTTAAGAAATCTTCCGCGATGCTACTCGAGAAATTTGTCGACCTCCTCAAGAACTTGTGATCAAAAATGTTAATGCCCGATAGCGGTACACCGACAATGTTCTATTGGTAGACTGTAAAATATTGTTAGTGATTGGTCAAGCCTATTTGATTAAAGGAATTAAACAGGATATAAGGAATGAAGCCTTAGCTGTGTTTTTCTTTAGCTTCTTACGTTTATATCTCATAACCACAATTTTTGTATAATTCCACATCACGTCACTTAACTAGGAGATGCACGATTCAATCCGATCGATTCGAACGCCATGGACAATTTGCGAGAGTGATGATCCAAGTTTGATCCAGATTTCATGTGCAAAGACAAAGTTGTAAGGGCCACAAAAACGATTAATATTAGTTTATTTTTAAGGCGCACAAACATTCCAAATAATAAAACAAATCTACAAACATGAAACTACCGAGAAATTTTTAAATCTGTTGCCACTGTTAGAAGAAGCCAGTGGTATAATATTTGCATTCTCAATTTGTGAAATGTTGGATAGTCCTAGCTAATCATAACTAACCAAACATAGTTAAAGTGATTTGAAGCAAGCTCTATCTAATCAGGGTGATTTTCCACTCTGAAAAGAGGTTGACCCATTCCAAATACAATTGTATCATTTTTTATTAGAATAACTATCTTTTCTTAACTTTTGAAGGTTATTTACATGATTGTAAAATTAGTCGAAGATCATCATCTTCTTCACCTTAACCTATTCGGGTCGGGGACCCATAGCATCGACAAGGCACCTCCATACGTCCCTGTCTTGTGCTACTTGTTCGGCTTCCATCCATGGCAGTCCCATCCTCTCCTCACACAGTTTCTGGAGTTGCCTCGCCCAACTGTGTCTGGGGCGGCCCACTGGACGTCTACCCTCTGGAATCGCAATCAGTATTTAATTGGTCGAAGATAACATTTTTAATTCTAAATTTGAAATAAAAGATGACTAAAATGACGTATAAGTGGTCTTGGTTAGGCAAATTTGTAAGGTAAGGTAAGGCGAGTCTCAGTTTATTTTTTATTTTTCTGTGTATGGTTATCTTTTATTTTTAGTTTAGATTATTATTGTTGTATTCTTCTTCAATGATATGTTACCATTGTATACATTTGCTTTCGCCAGTATTCAACCCACGACCACATTTTGCAAAGCAAAATATCTCACAGCTCAGCCGCAGTCAACCTTTCAGATTCAAATTTAAAGTTATCAGTCCTTCTTCAGTCCTCGTAGGTATATAGTAAAATTTATAAAATAAACGAGTGTGCTTCTCTAGCTCATCTATATGATAAGAAGAGAGAAAGAAAATGTGCGCGCGCACTGCTCTCTCTTGCTCTTGCAGTGTGATACAGACAATAGGTCTGCACTGTGTCTTAGATATACGAAACGTAACCAGCTATGAGAGAAAGAGACCAAAAGGAAATGTGTGCTCGCACCTCTCTCTCTCTTGCCCCTACAGTAATATACGAAACGTAACTCTCTCTCTTTCTGTCTTCACTAACTTATATCTCCCTGTCAACTACCGTTCGCCTCGCTTTTCGTAACGCTCTCGTCACGCATTCACCAGCTTACTCCCCAAGCCAAGCGTGCGTAAAGAAGTTTTACTTCAAAAACCGATTAAATAAAATAGTATGTAACCACCTACTCTAAATCGTTCGCGAACTTTTATTTATTGGGTAGTAAAATCATAATGTATACACTCTTATTATTACATTGAAAACATACGTTTATTTGTTATGATGGATTATATCATTATATTCTTAATGAAACAGCAGCTGCTAGTAAACTATTCTTACGAGACTACCTCAGACATAACAAGACCCAAAATAACAAATAAAATTCTTCGACGAAGTCAAATTAAATTTTAAAAGCCATCGCGATTTAACGTAGGTACATGATGCCAAACCTGACTGGCTTATCGTTTCAGACTAGCCACAGAGGGTTCTTTGTTTAGTTTTATTTGATTAGATTTTTATTTTCCACGTGCATAATAATAAATTTAGTTTAATGGTGTGGAGGGGCAATATTTCTTTCAACATCTTGGTAGACGGTTGACAGTGGCAGCTGGTGATTGTTTGAAATGGTTTTACCTATGTTTATTGATCATTTAGTAAAACCTGATTGAAATAGTCAAAAACTTCTTAGACCACCTTTATCACCTTTCACCCCCCTTTTTTTCAGCTTTATAACTTTGGCCTTATTGTCGATTTTAGACAATTTAAATATTTTCTAATTAGTAGAAAAGTAGACTTCCAGAACCGCTATAGCACATCAATTTCATAAAAAAGTAATTTGTGCAAAAAAATCCAAATATTACGGCACCCGCGAAGCATCAAACTGTGCTCAAGGCCCCTATTGGGTGAGATTTGAGATATACAAAGGAAACCATGATAGGTCTTCGCACATTGGCCGCTTTGTTTTTTTACGGGTAGTCGGAATATATTGCGTAGATTTGCGCCTCGCCGAGCGCGTCCCATAGCGCAGGGGTATAGTGCGTCGCAAACATCAGCAGCCAGAGAAATCCAGCGGATGGAGGATCGAATCCTACGAAATGCAAACAAAATAAACATGTTTGTTTTTTGTAAATCAATATCCAATCTTCAAACCATTTTAAAATAAACAGGCAAAAGAAAGCAACATCACTTCTGTGGCGGCCACTTTTGCCGAATTCATTGCGCCGCCACTGGACTCCACCGAACGCGCTAGAAGCACACTACGAAATACCGTACCAGTCTCAGTACCTTAGTCTTCATTCATCGGTCGAGTAAGCAACTCAGTGCCTGCGCGGGGCAATTGTCCGCGCAGTCAACAGCAGTGAATAACATTTGTCCAGTGTGACTCCAGGAACATTTTCAACACCTTCGAGGATTTTTTCTCCAACCACCATCCGCTGTCCGACCCATTTGCGCCTCGACATGAGATGTCTCCGTCCGCAGCACATAAAGCCCGCCGTGCTTTCTGCTTGGGATGCAACCCGTTCTCTGGAAAATCGAAACCCATCGCGTTCCGCTGCCAGAGATCATCCTCATCGCCTCTCAAGGTTCCTTCCTGCGTCACGTGTGTGAGCCGACTCAAAGGACACACAGCTGCCATATTTCGTCAGCACGACGACGATCGACCGCCTGGACCAAGGTCACTTCTACACCGCCATGGTGTAGAGCAACACGCCGGCTCCCTGAAGACCAGTGATCTTCACCGCCGTAGTCTCCCGACCTTCATCACGCAGCAGCATCACTAACGGCACCACCGTCACTCCGCTCCGCTTCGACCCTCGCTACGTAGCTCAATAAAGACTGACTCATTACACCGACTGACGCCTTTTATTTCTCTACCCGTCTCTGTTGATCCGGCCGCTCCCTCACTTGTATCGCGTGTGAAATAAACACTCAATTTTTTTTTTTATTAAGTAATTCTACAAAGCTTGTCCCATTGAGGGCTGATTTAAACATTTTTCTTTACTTACTAGAAAATATGAACAAAATCAAGATGTGGTTTAATTTTTTTATTTTACCCGCCGCCCGCCGCCTTTGGAGTATAAATGCACAAAACCTACATGCACCTTTGAAGATTGTCGAGAGCAAACCAAACCTCAATAAAGAAATATAATTTGGTGTGTTTCGCTTTCATTCTTTCTATTTTATTTTCTACAAAACACAGACTGGCATTGTTGGTACCAGGAAACCGTGAATTTGCCAATAAATGCTTTCATAAACTAAGTACCCACGTACAGTCAACTTTTGATCAGAAAAAGAAAGAGGATGCCTACCTACCTAAACTACATAGAACTATAGAACGTGTACTATATTTGAGGCATATTCCAGAGTGGTCGATACTTTTAGTATCGCCCTGCTGAAAAAACTACTATTCAAAATCAAAACATTGTTTGTAATGACTTGTGTTTGCTGACCAAGCCCCCTAGCATAGCCGATCGATAAGGATTGATAGGATAACTTTCGAAAACTTTTCATCTTTCCCTAGCATGATTGCAGATCGCTAACGAATAAGTAATAATAGTTCACAATGACTGAGTGTTCTTAATAATTCGATGTCAACTGTTGTTTGTACGTTAGCGTTCTGCAGTTAGAGAACGAAGAGAAGTTACCAAAAGTTATCCTACCAATCCTTTTCGATCGACCATGCTAGGACCCTTGAACTGATTAGTCATGTGCTTTCCCCACCTAACCATCTCCTTCCCCTCTTCTCTGACCAGCATCACTACATATCCCAAAATCAGATGCTAAAGTAACGGATAATTCAGACTCTTGAATGAGTTTATCAGATAAAAAATCGAGTGCAGTTCACACGCGGTAGAAGCGAAACTTTACAAAAACAATCTCAACGAATTCCATATCATTACGGGGTTAAAGAAGTCTCACTTCAAAAAAATCTGCACTATTAAGAAGCTAGTTACCCTTTACCCGTATTACCAAAATTAGTTACGCAAACAGCGATGTATATGGGGAGGTAGGTAACTCTACTTCTAGTAATCTGGGGTTGCCTTGGAATGCGGGTCAATTTTAAACCATCGTTTCCTTTAAATTTCGCATCTACCTCGCAGACTGAAAACCCGTCTCACTAAACTACGTCTGTTCTGAGACTAGTAGGTAATAATGTGGAAAATATTCAATGTCTCTAGTAATTTTTTTTAGAACTGGTTTCATAAAATATACAAGTTATTGCTGATAATGCTGATACCATATGTAAGTGATCACTACATCCATCAAAACTTATTTCAGCTCCTGGCAACTTTACCTACGTACTTACCAAAACGTATAATCCAAAAACAAGATATTTACAAACAAACATGTTTTCTACATCAAAAGATATTGTACTTTTACTTACCTGATTTCACCTTACTTACAACTTACAGTAGGAGAAGGTTAAAAGTAGTATGAATGCTGTATATAAGAGTAGGAAAAACATGTAAGACCGTTTGAATAACAAGGGGATTTGCAAAGAATGCACGTGCCAGAAGAAATGGACGCTTATTGAATGAGCGAAGAGAGAAGTGTATAAAGAATTTTTTAAAAATTTCATCAGAATTCGTTTAATTATGAACTAGTGAAGTTTTCGCAAAAGATTTCCATTATTTAACAAAAACAAAAATGTTTCATAACGCTGATGAATTTCATACGTATTTGTGTTCCAATTTACCATGCAGATCGGAGGAACCCAGATTTTGGACTTCCGCACGTTAAGTGTACTTACCTATACGGTGGACTAAGTCAAGTACCACAATATCGCCAGTCTATCAACAACCATCGTAACAAATAGTAACGTGACATTTCGCTCGACGTTGAAATGTTATTTTCTATCAATCGGAAGCGTGTAATGTGAAGTATTATCTCGCCGTCTTTATCGAATGCTTTGTGTGAACCGCTTAATCGTATCGTGACTCAAACTCCATCGTGGTTCTAATAACCGAACAATCTTATCGTACGCCTTGGATATACCTATGACCGTCGCTGAATGAAGATCAAGCTACGAGACACAACAGTGAGTATTGCTTAATTGTGTATACCGGATCTTGTTTGGTGATTGGGCATAATTCTTATCGAAATCCATAAGCGTTTTATTTAGCAAGGAATAACCACAGGTTATTCTAAACCCCCGTGCCCTGTGCACGATTCAAAAAATAAATATTAAATTTTTTAGAACAACTCTCTTTTTAGGTAATTCCCATCAATGTAATTTATCATTGGAGAAGAAGACGACCTCCGTAGTCCAGTGGGTAAGACTCTTGACTCACAATCCGGAGGTCGCGGGTTAATAATATATAGTATATTTGCGGCATGTTCCAGAGTGGAAGATACTATCAGTATCGCCCTGGTGTAAGACCACCATTCAGAATTGAAACGTTGCTTGAAAATGGCTTTAGCCGTGTTTGGTGACCAGATCTGAATAGCCAGGTACTTCCCAACCTTCCTCTTCCCCACCTCCTTCCCCTCCCCACTACCTTCAGCCTCACAACATACCCCAATTGGGGATGCCATAGTCTCACTGGATCCAGACGGGAGCAGTTGAGATTCTTGTGCGGTATTCACTGAAAAAAAAAACAAAAAGAAGATAACACTAATAATCTAAAGAAAAATATGAAAGAGAAAAAGTCACAGAAAAATAGAAAAAGTAAAAAAAAATCGGATACCGAGACCCTATCTAGCTATCTAGGTTACAAAGCAGTTCTCAGAATGATTGTTTCCAATGAACAAGAAAGTTGCCTATGATATGGAAAAATTAGTCGAGGATAATATTGTTATTTCTAAAATTTTGAAAATATGATATTGATAGTTATGACAGTTTGATAGAAGGTGATCTTTTTCTATTTCTCTGTGTCTTGTTCTCTTTCATATTTTCGTTTTAATTATTAGTGTTATCTTCTTCTTATGGTTAAAAATACAATTTTAAATGACAATTTTAAATTGGAGTGGATAATTTAAAATGAAACTACTTTTGAAAGACGGGTATGGTACCGCCGGCCCGGGAACCATTTATTGGATAACCAACACCTCCGCCATAGGTCACCCCAAGTGGTTCGCTACGTTTGGTGACTTAGCAACGGTGGTCGGGTTAATGGGATGAGGTTTCTTCGGATCTTGATGGCGGATGCGTCTGTCCACCAAATGCGTGGTAGGCCGGATCGGAAGACACTGCGTGTGAAGGGAGATCTTTTGCAGTGGGAGGGGTATATTCGTCCGTCACTCCTGGTCACACTGATTCTCACACTGACACCAGATTCTTACCCACTCCTCACACCTTTTTTCTTCCCAGAACTTCCTCTCCTTCCTTTCCTAAAAAAACCCTCCACACAGAATCCCCAAATATGACATAGGCCCAGAGGGGAATTATTTTCCTCGTCATCCTCTTCATTCTTCTTCCTCTCATCTATTTCCTTAAATATATCCTCCATACAGCACCGTCAAAGATGACATAGGCCCCGAGGAAAATTGCTTTCCTCAGGGCCTCCTGTGTGGAGCTACTGAAAAAAAATCCACGAGCATACATATACTAATTGTTAGTGACCGACCGAAGGTTCGGTTTGGGTGTCGTTTCGGCAAGTTTTGGCAAAAAAATCTAGTTTCGGCATCAGATTCGGTTTCTGCAGAAAATCTTCCGAAACCGAAACTTTTTTAGTCATGTTAAAAACCGATTGTTCACTGTTATTTGGCTTATTTTTTACACTTATTCGGACAGTTAACACGTGTTAAATTAAATAAATAAAAAAAAACATTAATTGTAGTACTTATGTGATAAAATTATATTTTTTTATATTACTTGTATTAATTTTTATATTTTTTATATTAAAACAAACAAAAATTATAAAAAATAACAAAACATCCAAACTACTTATAGGAACTTCTCGTTAGGCTGACTTCGGGTGAGTTCGTGGCTCGTACGTCATCATCCGCAAAATACTCAATTAATGAGGTCCTTCCTTTAAGTGTTGATTATTTACAAATGTTTGTTCCAAGCAGTAGTTAACTTGTTTGTTATTTTTGATTTGTTTTATAGCAGAAATAAATAAAAAAATTACGTACTTTAATTATTGTTTTTTCTTTCATTTAAAACGTATAAAAAGAATTTTGTGATTGTAAACGCAATAAAAATTAAAATAATAATAATAATAAATTTGGACAACTTATATAGCGCTGTTTTTGCGAAAAATCGCCTCAAGAGCGCTGTGTTGAATTAATGAGGTTCCTTTACAATGTAAATTTTTGTTCCAAGAAGTAGTTAACCTGTTTTGTTATTTTTATTTAAGAGGTAGTTTTGAGGTGAAAACATAAAATTAGTTCGGCGTGTGCGGCCAGATTTATTATTTTCCGCTGTTACGATACGGGCCAATCACAATCGAGTCCGATTTTTAGTAGGGTACGTCTTTTTGTACGGGAAAAAAATGTTGGAATTTCGAAAAAAGTTGTTAATCTTTTTTACTTCTACCATCATGTAAAATCACCTCCCGAAGTTAATGCACTTTACCCCCGGACATCCTGTATATCTGGGTCACACGACCGATCTTGACTGTATTTGAGCTGGCTGGCGAGCTTTGGCCGTCACCAGAAGCAGTGTGGCCGATCGGGAATTCGACACGTACACATCTATCGGAACTTGATAGAAGCTCTAAGCCTAACGACATCTGTTGATATCAGTAGAAACTATGTGTCCTTCTAAAACATACTTTTTAAAGTTACTTCACGGAAATATAGAATGAGTTTCCAGGCGGCGCAGTAACGCGGTGTAAACAAATAAAGTGTCAGAATAACAGAAGGATATGCCTATGTTTGAGAAGACGTATGAACGTTAATAAATCAATGATTACGTGTCAAGACCGAGTTGTTTGGCGGTCCTTCAACTCTGCCCACAAGCGGAGAAACGGTGTGATTGTTAGTTAGTTAGTTTAAATCTTCCACGTTGACTAGGACACACTTGGAGTGTGCCCCTACTCCCCTACTAACACAACGGTTAAATGTTGCGTACCGACCAGCTAAACACTTTATTGCGTGGCGCTCACAAAATACATAAATCATTACGAGTTAGTTACTTCACTGAAATATAGAACGAGCTTTCAGACGGCGCATTTACGCGGCGTAAACAAATACAGTGTGTCGCGCATAGGTCCGGTAATAAAATGGTTACATATTAAATGAAACATTGTGTAATTTGGTTTGATCTGCGCCCCTCAAATTGTTTTGTAGGTGTATCAGTATTAAGATACACATAAACGAAATAAAAATGAGTACTAATAAATTTGAAAAAAAGCATTAGTATATAAAAAAAAAATAAGAGAAAACTTCTTTTGCACCGCTGTGATTTGAAACTTGATGAAACGAAAAATAGCCACACTAAAGAGAGACACACACATACATCCATAGCAGTGGTTCCCAACCGCTAGTCCGTGGATCATAGGTGGTCCGCGAGATATAAAATTGGTCCACGAAACGTTTATTCATTTACCACAAAACCGAATCGAGAGTTATCCAAAAGCTGATTCATAACCCTTTTAGTGTCTATTAATGATGGAGAGGTAGCTGATGATGTCCATGTAGAGCCCATTGAATTGCAAAATGGTAGTAATTGCAAGGAAGCGACTAATTATTAAGCGATTAACAGTTTATCATTATTGTACCTTGTGGTCCCTTTGAGAATAAATAAATGTCATAGTGGTCCCTGGTCGAAAAAAGGTTGGGAACTACTAATCTATAGGATTTAGCCTGCGAGAGACTGATATAGTATAAAACACTCTCGAGGCTTTGAACCAGCGCCCTTGAGGTGATTTTTCACGAAAACGGCGATTTATAAATCAGACAAATAATATTATTACTATTATATTCGTTCTCCTCTTTGTGCGGTGTGTTTCGTAGCCTACCAACTTTTATCTACTTTAGTTTTCTGAAGATTTCACTTCTACCTGCACACTTGTATTTTTTTATTGTAGGCATCGTGGTGGCTCCAAACAAAAAAAGAGTGTACTTTAGACCACACGATTGAAGTAAAACTTCACTAACTTATATCTCCCTCTCAACTTCCGTTCGCCTCGCCCGACTGATCGCCTCGCCCGATCACACTTTTCATAACGCTCTCGTCACGCATTCACCAGCTTACTCCCGAAGTCAAGCGTGCATAAAGAAGTTTTATTTCAAAAAAATGTTGTCTATAACAATACTTATTTTGGAATTAAAAAAGGTAAATGTTTACCTCTTAGGGACAAGCTCAGTAAATACTTTAAATTTTTAACTTTTATCTACCTAGTACAATTTTTATTTTAAATGTGTATTGAGCGCGTTCCAAATAGATAAACATTTACCATTTATAAAAACAGTTTATTTATAAACAAGTTCGGTTATGTAATTATTATTACACGTAACAGCTGTTTCGCCTTCTGAAGGAATTATAAAACTGTGGTTATACCACTAACTGCCGATGTATTTATATTATTTCTAGATAGGTATTTACGATAAAAAATATTATTGCTTTTATTTTTATTACCAACCCCCTTACTAATTTCTGCATTCTTTGAACTGTTTTTATAAATTAAATAATAGTATTAAAATGGAGTTCTACAAAATACACTTGATAACAATAAATTATTATCATGTTGGCTTAACCGATCCCGCAACCTCCAGACTTTCTATACAACTTGGGAGGCCAACGAGGTGTTACAATTCACCTCAAATGGGAAACTATAAACGAACACATAAATATTATATTATTATACTGTGCGTACCACAGTTGGCACGTCTCTACCATTATATGTATAATGGCCACTGAACGGACAAACCGATAGAAGTGTCATTTATATCGATTTGAAAACATTTCGACGGGACCCTAGTACACATGCCAATGAATTATCATTGAATGAATTATTTTTAATTTCAGTTAATGTAAGAATACCTCTTACCTACATACCTCAAACTACCGTCCGAATCATGTAGGTGAATTTAAATGAAATTCAATAATGTTATTATCAAGTTCTGCAAGTATTTTTGTTGCGGCCGTTTCGGCTTACAAGGTCATTTCAAAACTGTGGTTAGACGAATTTGGGACCACTTACTTGCGATTTCAAATGTCAATTTTTGAAGGCATCTTTTTTGAAGTAAAACTTCTTTACGCACGCTTGATTTGGGGAGTAAGCTGGTGAATGCGTGACGCGAGCGTTACGAAAAGTGAGGCGAACGGTAGTTGAGAGGTAGATATTAGTTAGTGAAGATAGAAAGAGAGATAGAGTTACGTTTCGCATATTACTGTAGGGGCAAGAGAGAGAGGTGCGAGCACACATTTTCTCAATTTGTTTAAACACAAAGAATTATAAAACATATCCGAGTTCGTTGAACCAGAGTTATAATCACAGACACACACAACCGATATTAGTATTTTTATAATAATTATTTTATGAATATATCGGTTAGCGCGAATACGTTACATTTCGGTTACGCATAAGCAGCATTCTAAAATCAAAAATACAGAATGGCGCGTAACCCCAGAATTGCATAAGCACGATGTTATTGTCACAAAAGTCGCGCTCTCACATACACAATATGCACAATCATGTACACTACACGCACACACACTAGTCCTGGGTCGGTCGTGAATAACCCGCTCATTGAAACCCGCTCACGGACCACAAAAGAGCGAGCTTTTTTCGTCAGCACCCGGGTCTCGCGACCCACTTCTCGCAACCGCTCTACTACTGCTACCTGGGTTTCGGGTGCGGAAGTGGCGGGGCGAGCGACGAGAGATAGATGTAATATGAGAGAGCGAGCGGGTTGTCAATACCCGGGTTTCGCCACCTTCTCTCTCGACTCAGGTAGTAGAAAGTAGCTGCGCTAAGCGTAATCGAGTTTCATATTTTGTGTCGCGAAAAGAGCGGGTCTTCGCGACCCGCTCATGACGACAGTGTGTCGTGAGCGACCCGGGTCGTGTAAAACGATCGATCGACCCAGGACTAACACACACTACACGCACATACCTGACACAAATACACACACTACTGAGTCTGGTAACGAAAATAAAATAAAATAATAAACGCTGGGGTTAACGGAAATGAAATCAAATCAAAGAATAAAATCTCTTTTATTTATAACATTTGAAGATTATAATCATCAATGCAATATATACAATGTAATTGAAGAAGAAGATGATCTCAATAAATCCAAATTAAACACAGAAAAACAACCATCCAACGCGAATAAAATCAAGGATCTCAGTCTTACCTGGATAATGCCGAAACGTCCGTCTGTCAATGTCTAAACGAAACATGAAACAGAATCAGACATTAAAAAAAAAAAAATCTAGTGCAGTTTACACGCGGCAGAAGCGAAACTTTACCAAAACAATCTCAACCAATAATTGAAAAGTTAGGTCATAATCTAGCGGCCAATGAGCGCAGACCTCGCGTATTTTCCGTTTCATTTCTCAACCAATAAAGTGACATCATAATCAAAGCGGCTAATGAGCGCAGTTTCAAGCTTCGCAGGTGCAGTATTGCGTCATTTCAAATCAAATTCCAAATCACTAACGGGGATAAAGAAGTTTCACTTAAAAAAATAACGGTGGCAACTGAGAATTGAATCAAGGATCATTACCTCATTGGGTCAACGCGTTAACTCGGCCATTGGGACCTAATCATTTTTCGTCATTTTTGGCCGAGCTGGAATTGTCCCAATGAGATAGTGATCCTGGGTTCGATTCTGAGTTGCGACCGTAATTGTTTGTAGTAAAACTTCTTTGCGGACGCTGGGCTTGGGGAGTAAGCTGGCGAATGCGTGACGAGAGCGTTACGAAAAGCGAGGCGAACGCTTCGTATATTACTGTAGGGGCAAAAGAGAGAGGTGCGAGCACACATTTTCTTTCTCTCTTTCTCTCATAGCCAGTTAAGTTACACAGTGCAGGCCCATTGGCTGTATCACGCTGTAGGAGCAAGAGAGAGCATTTTCTTTCTCTCTTCCTATTTTGTAGATGGAGCGGTAGTTTTATTTCAGTTTTGTGGTCTAAAGCACACTCGTTTTAAATTTCTGTGTCTGGTTCCGTTTCATGTTTCATTTAGATTTATTAATATTATAATAAATAATCTGTTCGTTGTTTCGGGTTAACAAACCCAATTCTATCGGTTTATCTGATCAGTGGACGCGACCCACCTCGCTACGAGTATAAATCTAGAGCGTACTTCGGGAAAGCGTGTTTGCCGCTTACTTGACACTGATTCCAGGCGGCTGATGGGACGTCCCATGTTATGACGCCCCAAATATCCAATGGCTTAGGGTGTACTTTGCGGCAGGCGAGTCTCAAGCAGTTACCAGTTGTTAGCTGTTAGCTGATGGCTGTTAGCTGTTAGCTGCTGGCGGCTCCCAGTTAGCCGGGAGATGTTAGCTGGTGGCGTGCAGCTTCTTCATTCATGCATTTTGCGCAATAAGTTGCTACTTTCATTCCACTTAGCGGCGAGCTAAGCCAACTGGCATCAACAAAAATAGGATTACTCTGACGGCGGTACTGAAGTTGCTGGAAGCGTGTAAATACTATTCGAATTAATGTAATTTAATAAAAGGGAAATAATTGTTGTACTAATATAATAACACATGTGCATTTTCTGTCCAACACATTGATTTTAATTTATTCCTGAATAAAATATTATATTACCGGGTATTATGGGGTAAATCACCTAAATATACAAATTTAAAAATATGCTCGCTTATAGGTATGTATATTCGTATATGTAAGTTGTTTATGTACTGCTATATTAAGCATAGGAAATGTTTGAAACTTTCAAATACATTCTTTCTACTCTCACGAAGGTTTCTGAATTATTACAACCACATGACAATACATCAAAAAAGTTTTTTAATCATTTCACAAACTCTTACGAAACTGTCGAAAACTATCATTTTGCAAACCATCGATTGTTCAATCAAAATTCAATTTTCGAAAAAAACTCTTTAAATTAATGAATTTACTTAAAGTACTAATTAAGAATTATAGGTATTTTAAATAGGTACCTGTGTTAAGTACCAAATTTGATTGATTGTTCTTATAATATACAAAAATGAATGTTTGTAATATACGAAAAATAAAAATTTGAATAAAAAAATTGTAAAAGGAAGCACGCGAGCTGTTTGAAAACTGAATGTACTGGAACTGAATTTATGGAACGCGGTAGGGGGGTTGGCGGGAAAGGGTGCAGGACAGGGGTTAGGGAAGGCAGGGAAGGTGGAGGGGAAACGCGTGAGGGGAAGGGACATTCATTTATTTATAAACACAAACAAACAGTACATTACCTACATAGGTGAAAATAAATTACAATTAATAAGTATATTATGTGTTTCATTGTAGTGTATTATTTATGGTATGCATATTACGTAATTACCGGGTGATGTGTGTAGTGGGAAGGTGTGTGTATGTGTGTGTGTGAGTATGTGTATATGTATGTATGTAAGCGCATTGAACAATGTATGTTATTGACATGGGAGGGGAAGGGGCTGCGGAACGGGAAAGGGACGAATGGGTAAGGACCCGCAGGGAAAAACAATTTCTTTATTAAGTGTCTTTGCAACGCATGTCGGGAAATCGCTAGTAAATTTATACATTTTTTAAGGTTAAAATCGTACATGACTGTCAACTGCTCCCAACCGTCCGTAGGAATTCGGGCTATAGCGTATCCGACTGAGATATTTTGTCGCGTTTGGTTACCACCCAGGCGTAGTAAGTTCAATTCCTCTATCACGACACAAGCAACATTTACCGCTTACTGTAATGGTAGTAGAAGATTTTCAAGCATTACTAGGTTATTCCTAACCCGAAAATGTTTAATGTTTATCTATCTTTAAAAAAAAACAGATATGGTTCTCCCGACTGATTCTACATAAACAATCACGTGGAGGTCATAAGACACACTCGAAAATGTCCTAAGGGTTAACCCACAAATGGTAAACAAAAACACCACCTGGAAATAAATTGCAACAGATAGGCCCCATTGAAAAACCACCATAGTACCTACATAACAAATTTATATGTATATGTCGATAGTCCAGTTGATTAGTCAGACATCTCCTAAAAATCGAAATTTAAGTTGAGTATGCAGTTATATGCAAAAGTGGACCCTGTATCTGGTACAACATTCATGAATACCACCAAATCAAATATGATACACAAAAAATTGTGGTGAATTGAACAAAATTTGATATTTTCTGTATCATTGTTATGATATTTCAAAATGTCATACTAATGTACCGGACCATTATGCCTCCCTATGTTATTTTATAGCATATTTAAAGTGTAAAACAGACACGTATAAAGAATATTTGATTTTTCGTGAGTATTCGTCAGTTTTTAATAAGTAAGGTTACACGGTCATTTGTCAATTGAATAAAATTTTCCTGACGTTTTTTAGTAAGGCTGTTAGAGTATCTTCCAATCTGGAACGTGCCGCAAGTATATATATACTATATATATTTTAAATGATTAAATTGTGAAATAACACAATTCAATCAAATAAAATTTACTTGGGATTTACATCGAATGTAAGCAGACAGCCTCACCCCTCGACTATGGAGGCATTATTTTTATAATTTTTCTAAGTTGGATCCCTCAGACATCTGCAATTTTGGTACACTTCTATCCTTTGTAGAAATTTTTCATTACTCTAATCCACTTTCATTAGTATAGACTAAGGAATACTCTAGGAGGCTATTCGGGTGCACTTGTGGCGTTTACTTTAAACGAACGAGCACTTTTAGAGCATAATACTAAATTCGGCGAATACTTACACTCAGAGCACCGAAATAATGCTCAGTAACTGTTCACAACAAAATGATTTGGAAGAGCACTTGAGGTAATCCAACCGCTTTCCCGCCCTGGTAAAAGTAACATATGGTTACTCCTTCATGGCTCTCACAATGACTCTATTTTTTATTATATAAACGAAGCTACTTTTATTTTGAACGAAACTAAACCCTCAAATGTCCCTGCGAAGCAGGAGTTCACCAGTAATGGGGTAATGGGTTAGGTTATGATTTGGAAGAGCAGACTAGAATAAGCGTTTGCTCGATTGGTCTAACTAAATCCACGTGTACATGTTGCCATCGGTTCTATATATATATATATATATATAACACTACGCTGGATAAAAAAGTAAGTGCAAATGTTTTTTTATGAATTTTTCCAAGATAAGGTACTTACACAATGTATTCCAAATTCCAATGTGTTCGGGAGTCCTTGAGCGAGCACCCTGTCGGATTTTCTCTCACTGGACAGAAATAGGCTGAAACGAGTATCTGGTACCCACCTCTAGGTATCCACAGCTGTCTACAGATACCCATATAAATCTATAGCCATCTATTATAGCATTAGTTCTGGCCACTTATAGCCAGCGACCAGCAGTGATGTGCGCTCGGGCGGGCGCACCAGTTTTGCGAGTAAAATATAGGTTTGTTTATCCTACGGTGTGTGAGGTCGTCATCTGAGTACTTTATTTTCTTGCAATCAACTTACTACGTTGATGTGTTTAATATGCTCACTATACTTGTATGTGTATTTAACCAGTAAAATGACATGGTTGCTTCCGTTACCAGAAAGAAATGCTCTCTGTTAAAATATGACTTGGTGTTATTTAATTATGACACCATCCGTTTATTTGATTAATTTGTGTTATTTCACAATTTATTCAATTTAATAAAATGTAATATATTTGCGGTAATATCCAGAGTGGAATAATCGCCCTGGCGTAAGGCCACCAGTCAGAATTGAAACGTTGCTTGAAATGGCTTTAGCCGTGATTGGTGATCAGATCTGAATAGACAGGTACTTCCCCGCCTCATCTTGCCTATCCCTTCCTTTCCCCACTACCCTCAGCCACACACCCAATTAAGGATTTACATTTACACATTTATTTATTAGGTATTCACATAAAAAATAAAAATAAAAAATAAAATATCTTGTGCGACCACGATGCGGTAAGTATAAAAAAACTTATTATCACTCGGTATACAGTGGTAAGTTACGAGTTTTAATCGTTGTCACTGTAAATTTACTTATCCTTTAGAAAGCAGTAGTTTTTTTCACTTTTTTTCAATTGTCTTTAATTATAGGTAGGTACGAACTTTTCATTATGAAATTATTTTCACTTTAACTATAAAGTCGTTCATCTCGACACACGACAAAATGAGAGGCGTATGTTTTGTGTAGGTACTTCATAAGTTGTGGAATACCTAGAAGTTTTCATTGTTTGTAGATACTTACATATTTATATATTTATATGGAGTTCGTTAAACCGTTCGCTTCTCCCACATTTCCCATTTGACTGTATCTGTTTTAGACTTCATTTGCCACCGAATTAGATTTTAGATGCTTCAATATGAACTAACGAGCCGACAAGTGGACGTTATCTAGCCGCTGACATTACCGCCATTAGCAGCCGACGTTCGCGGTGACCACTGGAGAGGTGATCCGATAGAGGGCGTGTCCCGTGTGCAAGAAGTAAGCTCAATTTTCCATACTCCTGCCGAAATCGATTAAGTTTCTAAACTATTTCTTGAACAGATAAACAATGTCATTGACTTTTATGGGGCCTCGGAGTCCAAAGGTCTTATGTATTAGAGTTGATCTAAACAACAAAAACTTAGTGTGTGTATTGGTGTCCTATATAAATATATATAACATAGCGCCGTTTTAGTGAAAAATCCCTTTTGGCGGACGCTGCACTCTTATGAAAAATTACCTGGAGCACAGCAAGTGGCAAAAATTTTGATATTGGTATACGGATATTTTTCATCAAAATACATTGGTGTATGTATGGGTAGGTACTGTAGGTATGTACTGTAGGAAGATATTGTAGGTACGTACTTTTTCTTCCACATTTAGTTTATGGAACCGCGCCGTTGGCCGATACAACTAATTGTTTTGCAAAAATAAGTAGTTAAGGGCACGGTTTTGTCGTAAGCGATATGGGTATCGAAATACGCGTCTCAACCTATCCAATCCGAAGGGTTTAGTGAGAAAAATTTTCCAGTAAAATCCTAGGTCCTTTTTTGCGAGATAAAGCTCAGTTGGTTTTCCAAATAAAATTAAATAAAACACTGAACGACTTGAGCAGGGCAAATGGATTGGTTCAGTAGTAGGTGTACTGAAATAATCATTAAGCTCCCTGGACTATTTAAAGAGTTCGATGACCACAGTGGCTCAGCGATAGCAGGCTTAGAAGTTGGAACATGAAAGTAGGCGATATGGGTATCAAACTACGCGTATCAACCTACAATACCTGAAATTGAAAAATAGATAATTAAGCGGTAATCTCCTTGGTACCTTTTTGCGAGAAAAGCCCCATTCTGAAAGCCATGACCCGGGCGACCGAGGTGGCTCAGTGGCAGATGTACAAAATTGAGCGGTAATAAGTCAGGTACGTATCCTACGTCATACGTAAGTCTGCCAATAATAAATTATCGTGAAAACAAGCTTTGGGTCCGAGTGGTTAACCCCCCGGGCCCCTTGCTTCATCAAAACATTGCTTTTTTCTCCTTCGAATATTAAGATTAAACAAAAAGTAGACAAACACTCCTTATTTTAGGGCAGATCGAAAGAGAATTGAGGCAGACCTTTTGACCTCTCCAATAGAACTCTCTCGGTAACATGCCTTGCACCACCTAGATTCATACGTCCGTCACTAATGGTTACACTCACCCCCAGATTCTTACCCACCCCTCAAACTATATCCTTTAAAGAATATCCTCTCCTTCCTTTACTGAAAAGGCCCTCCACACAGATGACATAGGCCTTAAGGGAAATTGTAATAGTAATTGGAAATTCGTCAGGGCCTCCTGTGTGGAATTAATGTAAGAAAAACAAAAACACTTCTAGGAATTTTCCGACGAGTGGCGGTGACCAACAGCACCGCTGACAGATGCAACGCGCTCACAAATACTTCCTCCCCTGGTAACCCAAACAAACGCGCCCCAATTACCTAGAAAGACGAAACTAAAAGTTCCACAGCGGCCGTGAAGATACGTCGCGCATATTTTATGAATGTGTATTTTTAAAACGAACACTAGCACTTCTTGTTAGCCGGAAAGTTACTGCTTTAATGCGAGCCAGTTTTTCGAGGTATATTAAATTTGTTTGTTTTGTTTCTAGCGGTCGTTATTCGTTAATTATGCTTTTATTTGAGCCTAATAACCCACGGTTTTGATTATGACCGCCTATTACGCATGCTTTTGAAGGCCCTCTTGATTGAGTAGTAACGATAATTGGCTACAAATCCGGAGGTCGCGGTTTCCACATAATAAGGAACTCGACTGAAAAATATTATGGCCTTAAAAAAATATGTTCATTTAGAACTCCAGTGAAAAATATTATGGCTTTAAAAATATGTTCATATAAACCAATAAACGGTGATTCTGATAAGTTTTATTAAATAATATTGAACGTAGGGTTTTAAAAAAAAAATAAAAGTCCACTTTAAATCGTGTCATTAAAACACACTGTCAAGTTGGTGGTATTGAATTTTATGTGCTGACGTCACTGCTCCCCATAACTTTCCGATCACCTGGTGATAGCACATTGAAGTTTTATTGAAATGTATGACGGAAGCCATTCAACATTTCATGTTATTGGTTTATTTATATACGGTTTATAGAGATTTAGACATAAAATAATTGTTGTTTTATTGAAACATTATTTAGGCCTAAATAATTTAGTATCAAAAATATATGTATCTCTATTAGTATATCTCTATTATTTAAAATATTCAAAGACTTTTAATGAACAAAAAAAATCGAAATGCTACTCGCAACCTAAACTCCGAAATGGCGGATGGCGAACAGCTGACCCGGCGCTATATCTTATCAGTTGCCTACATTTGTGCAGGCGATGTTTCGGTTTCCATAATTATTTTTCATAATATTGATTTCGATTCGTAAGGCTGAAAAAACAATAATTTCAAACAATTTTTATACCACTCTCCCGTAATAATGTTGAAAATATAATAATACAGTAAATAAATAAAGTAAATAAATAATTCCACCTAAATAATGTTTTTACATATTGAATAGTTTCTTCCATTCAAAATGACAACACCTGTCGAAAATAAATAAAACTGTCGAAAATAAATAAAACTAAGGAGAGTGATGACGTCACACAACGGTTTTCGGGGATCTTGAAAAATTAAAACTTTGACTTTTATTTTAACTATTAAAACTAACCATAAAAAGAACAATAATTATGCAGTTATTTAAGTTAGAAGGTCATTAAAAAAAAAAAAAAAATTGGACTGGAGTTCCTTATTGGGAATGCCAAAGTCACACTGGCCCCAGATGGTTGAGAGCAGTTGAATTTATAAAAAAAATACTAAAAGTATTCCCCAAATATCCTGCGAGAACTGCGGAACTATTGTAATGAAAATCGCCCAGATATTTCTTACTGGGTTTGCTACTTTAAGTTTAGAATATTTAGCTTGCAAAGTCAAGTGCTTTATTATAATATATGTTTAATTACTAAAAGGTACTACTTCTCTAGTCTAAATATAGTCCTCTCTAAGCAACAAGGTAAGAAGTGTCTTAGAGTATGGCACCGTGATTTGGTCCCCACACTATGCAATTTATAGCAATAAAATGGAGTCTGTTAAAAAAAATACTTAAGAATACTAGCTTACAAATCTGGAGTACATCGGAATCTAGATGACTATGCTGAAAGACTCACTCACTTTAGAGAAGTCTTACTCGCCAAAAAAAGGCACATTTCAGATTTGATCTCCCTGTTTAAAATCTTAAACAACATGTATGATTCATATTTAATTAATCAAATTAATCTTAATATAATTAAGCCGAAATTCACGAGAAACCTTGAAACCTTTTGGATCGATACTTACCGTATTAATACAAGTTTCTTCAAACCAACCTCGAGAATGACTCGGTTATACAATAAATATTGCAAACATGAAGACTTAGATGTATTTTCAAACTCAATTTATACCTTCAAAAGAAAATTATACTTACATATCCCTGATGATCTCCTCACCTAAACCTATAAAATGTGTATGAATGTATGTATATGTTCATGTGTGAATATATTTTGTAATAATTGATTCTTCTTGTTTTATGTATGTACTTTAATTTATTATTATGTATTACAACTAATTAGAATGTTGTGATGAATGGTGTGCTCACCTCTCATTGGAATTATCACTGTAACCATATTAAAATTGTTAACTGATGTAATAATTATATGTGATAGATTCTGTTGGCGAGCCAACAAATAAATAAATAAAAAATAAATAAACACATGTAAAATAAGAATCACTCACCGAGGCGATTCTCGTTAAGAGAGAAATACATTTTCAATATCACCCTGACGAAGGATATAATAAGAATAAGAAGTAAGCGCTGACTAAACTTTTTTAACTGCTAAGAAAGTGTTGTTTTAATGCTGCTGTTAAGTTTGTTATTTAAAACCATGATAGCACGTTTAAAACCTTGTGAATTTAATAGCTTTGAAAAACTTCAATTAATAAAAATAGAAAATAGTAAGAAGTAGATATATCATTATTTGATTGCCCAACCAGTATAAGATGCATCTAGAAAAATACACGAGATATGTGTATAACTGAGAATATCGTTATAGAATTACTTTTGATAGCTTGGGTTTGGAATAAGCGATAAACAACATGTGTACTATTCCAGATCATGTGGGAGTGACCGAAGAATCTTGTGGAATCTTTATAGTGGACGCAAAAAAACGATCAAAACAAAACGCAATAATAACACTGAGTTTAGCGCAAACAAATCTACTCTGTTTTTCAGTGAAAAAATAGTGGTCACCACATCATAAAAACCAGACGATCCCGGTTGCACTAACTATCACACTAAACTGATTTACTGTCTTCAAAAGAGAGCAGTTAAATTTTTAAATATGCCAAACACACGTAAAATATTATTTTTACTAACCTGGTTTTGCGAGTTTCGCGGGATATGCACTATTTTTCAAACTGATATCTGACTGGTGCAAGTGGTCAATTAATTCAGTATTTTAACGACCTATCAGTAACATTTTTCGTTATAAAACTTGTGTAACATTTAATTGAAATTAAAGCCAACTGGTTTTTAACAAAACCGTGTTTTATTACAGGTACGCATAACAAACATAATTTCAATAAAATAACATTTAAAAAAAAAAATCTTGACAAACAATGAGTTTCTAATTCCGGCGTTGCACTTTTAAAAATGGAAACAAAGCATAGGTACAGTACGCGCAAAATTTTAATTCCGACCTGAACTTGATACGATCCATTCTACAGATACAGTCACTTTACTGACTTTCCAATGACTGTAAGTGAAATAGAAAGATACGTAAAACATTCTCCTACGTGCGACAGAGAAAGGCCTGCCACTTTTCTGAACTTGAAACTCGCCAATGGCTACGATATCTGTATCAACTTCAGGTCGGTATTAAATTTTGGCCTATACTATATACCTACTTCCTCTATGGTAAGTTATCATCATTCAAACATCACAGAACAACGGAAACAGAAAAGCTCTTCTCTGAGGTCCCAATTGGTCCAACATTGCGTATATAATTTATTTGGCAACTGAGATTAAAATAGTTTATATTTAAGAAGTGTTTTATTATTTTAAAACAAGTGTCGTGTAAATAAAATGTTTAGATTAGTTTCATAAAATTTTCTCTGAGCCTGATCACAATTTTAAGATCCCACATTTTGAAAGCAACCTTGACACATTTTAGTATTCTTGTATTGTGAGAAAGTTGCTCACGGAGCGGGTAAATATTTTAATGAAATTTTTTTCTCAGATTAAAATGAAATCTACTTTTAAGGAGACTAATATGAATTACGACTATTATATAATTATTTCATTAGTCTCAACATTTGCCCAAAAGTTTGAAGCAAAGTGAGTAATGGACTGCGAACGCATATTTAAAATTATTAAATTATACGCCTTGCCAAAATGAAGTATAATCAATTAAACTATTTAGGTCAATGCGTAATGCCTGGATAAATAAAAATACTATATTAAAATGTATACAGATATGCATCTTCTCCTTAACAAGTGGAATAGATTAACAATTAAAAAAAAATCTTGAAAAGGATGTGAGATAGTGAGAACTCAACGCTGATCAATATTTTTCTTCTTAGATGTAGGCCAGAGCAAAGAACTCGACATTGGCAAACATTGATTCATACATTTTTACACACACATCTCCTTCTGTTATTCCGAAACTGACTTATTTTTTTTATTTCACTCCTTTCTCCGTGCATCCATCTTTTTTAGTATAGTCTTATTTTAAAGTTTTATTTATTACCTTAAAAAGGAGTAATAAGTGATTTATTTTGGTTTTCCTGGTACAAAAATGTATTACAGTTTTCACAAGAAAAACTCTATTTTTAATGTAATATATCATTGAAGAAAGAGATAATAATAATAATCTAAACGAAAATATGAAAGAGAACAAGACACAGAAAAAGATAATGGTCGCAACTGGGGCTCGATCCCAGAACCTCTCGTCTATCCGGAACGTGTGTTTACCAATTCCGCCATTGCGCCCTACTGTCAAATCGTCATAATGGCCAATCTCGTATTTAAAATTTTAGAATTTACAATATTATCTTCAACTAATTTATGTTCCATATCATAGGCAAATACACTTTTTATTAGAAACAATCATTTTTAGAATTGGGTTGTAACCTGGATAGCGTCACGGATAAATATATCCGATTTTATTTATATGGAACTATTGACTTTTTATAAAAGTCTAAAAGAATGTTCAATTTTTATAAGAAGAACTCTCTTTTTAAATGTTGAAGGTTATTCCCATCAATGTAATATATCATTGAAGAAGTAGGTAATAATAATAATCTAAGCGAAAATATGAAAGAGAACAAGACACAGAAAAACAGAAAAAGACAATGGTCGCAACTTTACTCATCTTCCCCTCCGAATTTTCGAGAATATTAGCTTTTGGTGTCTTAAACGAATTGACATTTTACGAAAACTTTTAGTTATAACCGCTTCACAATTAAAGCTCTATAAATGAAACATTTCTGAACGTAGCAGATTAGTAAAAACTGTTTTAGAAAGGTTACAAAATAGGCTTTCAAATTATTATATTACAAATAAATATTAGCATTTGTAAATATTAAAATTTAGAACGCAAACATTTAAAATAGGTAAAAATGACTCACGTGACGTTTTTATGTGAAAACGGTACTAAAATCACAGATTATGCAAACAAAAATACTTATTCTATTGTATATATGTGTAATAAACACTTTTGTTACCTCACTTTTTTATCATTTCATATAAAAATATTTAATAAAAATTTTAAATGTGGAGCGCGGTGGAGCTGCCGGTAGCAAATTTGCGCGGGTAAATATTTTTGTCAACTACACGATTGACAGCTGATTCCTGTTATGTATTTCCATAGACAACTTGATAGAAATGTGCAGCTTGATCTACTATCGACCTTTGACTTTTTGTTTTAGGGATGTAACTAAAACAATAACGGAGTTATAACGATTTCTATGGAAACACACGCGCTGACGTATAAACACGCTTATTGTACTTGACTGCTGTCCTATTTTTAACGCTTATATCTGCTTACGTTGCGGAGGAGTTCTTAACTTTTCTGTGTCTTGTTCTCTTACATATTTTTGTTTAGTTTAATATTATTATCTTCTTCTTCAATGATATGTATAACAGTATTTGGAACTCCTAATTCAAACAAAAAACAATGAACGATCACATGTATTGCTTATTTTATTAGTTGTGTTATGTTTATGGTTCGTGCATGTAATTTTATTCTTTTCTGCTATTATTCTTTTTATTCTTGCCCTTTCATAATAACAAAATTAAATTTAAGAATCTCATTTCCTGAAAACTTAAAGCGGAAATTCCTATATTTTAAAATTTTGCTCTTAAATTATGTGACCTGAAATTATGAATTCGTACAGATGTAGATTCTAGATTTAGATTCTACTGAACTATCTTCAGCTGGTGACTTAATTTCCATCTTGAGCTTTGGACTAATGAAATCTCCAAACAATTGATAAAATATTTGAAGGAACTTACCCATATAATGAATGATTTGTAAAATGTTTTATTGAGCCAATTTTTCGGACTACCTTGCGATGTCCACCAGCGGTGCAGAACGGGCACTGCAAGGCTATCTCAAACGTTGGCTCAAGAACGAAATCAATCAACATAACACTCAGCTTCGAGAATCTAAAATCATAAAAGTGTACCGACAATTACGAATTTTTCAAGGAGAGAAAAATAGAATTAAAGTCTTTGGCGAAGTAGGTTAGTGAAACCATAATAAGATAGATACGTTGAGCCAAAATAATCGTTTTAATAAAATGATTATTGTCGCAATTAATCAACTCCATTGATGCGTGCAGTGTTCTACTTGTGTTCCAGTAAAAACAAACCTAAGGCTATTTATTAAAACGATTAAAATAAATAATAATAATGTCTGAACGCAAAGTTAGCGGGTTTGGATGGTTGCGGACATATAAATGAATAATAATGTCAATTATTTATATTATGATTTTCCTTGTCGAGCAGTCGACAAAACAAACGATTTTGGCAACGGTCCCAAGCACTTCATTCCTACGTTTCTGTGCACATAAAAATACTGTCTTTCTTTGGATTATCGCTATTAATATTATTTTTTTATGAAAAAATACATTCATTAGAATTACGGTGGAATACATATTATACTAGGCAGACATGTGAAAAATCAAGGGATGTTGTGTTAGTAAATACTTCTTTCTTGAAATGGAATAATTGAAGAATCTTGCAAAAATCACAATATTTGATTTAACTTGCGAAGATTAAATTTTGAAACATATATTTCAAATAAAAATGATTTTCTCGTATAAAAAAAATCATTAAAGGTGGGTACGTAATCGCTTGTCTAAATTCTCGACAAATATGTATATTTCAATATTTGATGACACTTAATTTTAAAATAAATCCGCGTTCATCGAAACCAAAGTTACACCGTAGACAGACCCACAACCGAAATCAGTAAGTTTAACGATGACGGTATGTCCAGTTAATTTAAAAAACAAGAAGAAGGATGTTTGGGTTCAAAAAGTAAAATTCGAAACTATCTGAAGAAAATAACAATTTTTTTAGTGTTTGATTCTGTTATTGTCTCTCCGGTGAAAGAATCGAAGCGTTGCGTTGCCAGAAATGACAATAGTTGAGTTTGGTGGCATAGTCTCAATGGTTACGGACATTTTGGGCGACGCGACGGAGCTGTATTAGTCGGCTTTACCAAAACTAAACGCGAAAAAACACATTAACAGAATTATTAATCCATGCACATCGGCTCAGATGATGGGCATTGCAAGACTGTCTAAACTATTGGCTAAATGACATGGAGTAATACCCCTAAAATTTAATCTCGAAAGTTAAAATTATCGTGAACGTAAGATTTGTTTTCGTCATTTTTAATGTCTCCAGGTTTTGAACCCGCGGTCTTTTGGCACGGAGCCTAAGATTATACCACGCTACCATCCGAGGTCGATTACTTCTAAAATGTTTTTGAGATATCAGCTTCTGGAAATAGAAGATCTACGAATGGAATAATCGACCGTATAAATGCCAAACAGAAATCGATGGTTCTGGTATTCCAGAGTTCGATTTTGTATCCAGAAGCTAACAGAAGCAAGATTGATTGAAAATAAGCTAGAAAAAGCAATAAGAAATATAAGGAAGGAAGAAAATATTAAAAGAAGAAAAACCAATGCTTAATGCAACCCATTATCTGTCCTACATTCCTATATTGGATCTACGATGCTTTATACACTCGCAGTGAACTTGGCCTAATTCTGCGAAGCAAGGCTTGCACAATATGTTTTTACCAAGAAGACAATGCTCTTTTAAAAATATGTAAGGCAATGCTTTTCATCAGCCGTCTTCAAGGTTAACAACAACACCATGCAAATAATACAACGCATTGACAAAGTGCCTCCGCTACCCTCGCAGCCAGCTGATGCTTACGTTTCTGTTGCTGACTGAGAGTTGAGCCATTTTAGTTGAGACAAGAAAGCGCGATTCGGTAAAAAAATTACAATAAATAGGAACCGTCAATAGGATTTGTTCATTATGAGTAATGTTTTTATTTTTTAGGATGATTGGAGAATTTACAGAAGTGGGTGTGACAGCAAGTAATAGGAGGAAGATTGTTTTCCTTGAAAACGTTATCCCCTTTGGCCTCGGGCAAATATTGTCAGAAGGTCAGGAAATTTGCAATAAAAAACAAACAAATAAATAGAATATTTTTGAAAATATCCAAATACGAAAAAATGTTTTGAAAGGTGCTGTTAAAAATGTTTTTGAAAAATGTTATTATTAGAACTAAATATATAATTTTCGACATATTGAAAATGACTCCTCATACGTTTTTCTTAACTAAAATTACTGATAACGAATAAAACAAAAAACTTTCTTTATTAGACATTTAAATTATAAATGTTATTATCACATCACCTTTCTGTTGTTTCATAAAAAAAAAACTCCAAAGTTTCATATTTTTGAAGTGAAAATTCTATAGCCCCGTTGAAATTTGGAATTCAATGAAACGCAAATGACGCATCCAGCACCTGCGAAGCATCAAACTCCTATCAAGGCTCCTATTGGTTGAGATATAAAACGGAAATGACGCTAGGTCTGCGCTCATTGGCCGCTTTGCTTGTGATCTCACTTTTCAAGGCTCCTTGATTCTTCATTGGTCGAGATTGTTTTGGTAAAGTTTCGCTTCGGTCATTGCGGTCGGAGTCTTTGGTTTTATAGATGTGCACATTTCAACGTTTCTGTGGTTAACTTGTTGATATGAATACTAGGGATAATTTGTAGAGCGCCGTTTTCTTGAAAATCACCTCAAGGGCTTTGTACAATCTGTTATGAATTCGTAGGCTCTATCTAACTTTATTAATTACAAAAAGATACACAGACAATCTTACCTGGCAGGTCACTTCCGATAAACACACTTTTTTAGAAAGTTTATGCTTGGAGAAAATACGACTTTGCACGTCGAGGACATTATATTTAAAACACTGGACATTGCATGATTTTATATTTGCTCCCCCATCACTGTTGGTATTGACTTTATAAGAAGATTAATCCCAAAGAAGTTAATATGTATTATAGAAGGGTTAACAGAGCGGTAGAATTAAAAGAGCATTTTTGGAAAAAAATAATACACTGTACACTGCTCTTAACCAATAGCTTTTGCTAATCATAAAGTGTTGTTAAGGGCCCGCAACCCGGATTTCTACCGATTTATTACATATTTCCCTTAAACACGGTAAGTTTTAAAGCTCTTTAAAAAAATGTCATTTTTGAAGATAATATCTAGACATTACCCGCGCCGAAACGCAAATTATTTAAAATTCGCTCGATAGAAAAAAATCGCAAGGTATGCTCCAAAAATTATTATAAACACGTTTGTTTCAATTATTTTACAAGTTGTATGTATGAAAAAAATTCACGGTGTTTCTTTAAATGCTGGTTAAGATAATGCCCGCAAGATTTTTGCTCTATTTTAAACGAGTCGTGTTTTATTAAACATTTTCCTAATTTTCGCATCGATTTTGTCGCTGTAAATGTTAGCGCTCTCCTCTAACATTCGTAATTTCGTATCTCTCCATCTTCTTCTTTTCAAGCCCGGTTGCAGAGCCTTAAACCTAAATTGCAAAATAAAGGATTTATGGAAAATGTAAATAAATATTTATGTCCCAACAACCAACCAACCCAAATAATTAACTTTTTTGTTGTTTCTACTACAAGCGTGACGTTTTGAGGTATCCAATGGTCAAAAAGTTATTTAAAAGTGCAATTTATGAATACCGTCATAATAAAACATATTAATAACCATCGTTTTCGAGTGGGCAGGTCACTCGGCTGTCAGTCGAGTGGACGAACTTTAAATGTAAGGGGGGGATGTAGCTGGGAACTTTCCAAACTTTTATTTTCCGATTTTCTTCCCGTCCCAACTCCCTCCTGTTTCACAACGTACCCTAATTGAGAATGTCATGGAACCATTGGCTCCGAAAGTCTGGAAAAAAAATTGAAACTCTTGTGAGCCGCGGTGCAGAATCAACCTTCCGTCAGGCGCAACTAATATGTGAGATGAAGTGATTTGTTATTTATGTGCCAAAGGGTAAAAATGTCACTGATGGGGCGTGGACCCCTGACTTTTTCTTCTTCCCCACACTCACAGAGAGCCAGTTTCCGTTCGTCTAGTGCGCATTGTGGGTCGCCGCTAGATATGCTGTATCTGTCAGATGAATTGTGCCCGATTGTGTAAGTACTGCATTCCGGTCTAAAGCCTCGTGAATAACATTGTAAAAAATCTGTTTATTGCTTTTTTTGTTCTTGACCAGTCACAATGTTATTTTGTGGTATTATGCTATGTTACCTACCTATTTAAAAAAAAAAGTGTTGAAAACACACAAAGTCATGAAATACTTACAAAGTACTTTTGCTGATTTTATTTGCGTCATATGATTTTTATACAGGTAACTTTATTCTTTGTTACATGCTTTTATATTTTTTTTGGAACGCAAATACAATTAAATTCAGCAAAAATCTATTTTGATCTGTTTTTCTGTGATTTAATCTCACAGATGAATTGCTCCCAATCGTGTTAGGATTGCGCCTGACGGAAGGTTAAAATAAATAAATAAAAAATCATGGCACAAATATAACACCACTATTAAGTACTAATTATTATAATGAACATAATTATATTTATTGAAGTGAAAATTTCTTTAGCACCGTTGTGATTTAAAACTCTATGAAACGAAAAATAGCGACATTGAGAGACAAAAACAAAACATCTGTAGGATTTAGTCTGCGAGATAATGAGATAGTATAATCGGTCTGCTCTTTGAGCGGTGGTTCGTACTCTATCGGTCTCCTCTTTGGGCGGTGTTTCGTGGTCTCCCCACTCTTATCTACTTAAGTTTTATGAAGGTATCACTTCTACCACTCTGATTTTTCGCTAACTGCCATAAAAATTATTTCACTCTACTTATTAAGGTGATCATATTTATTATTTACTGTTCCTAAGTTCCATTTTTGAAGTTTAAAAGAAAGAGACAATTATTATACTACATATATATAAAATCTCGTGTCACGGTGTTTGTGGTCGCACTCCTCCGAAACGGCTTGACCGATTTTTATGAAATCTTCTGTATATATTTGGTAAGTATGGGAATAGATCGTAGAGTATATTTCATACCGCTTGGTGATTAAGGTGTCCCCATCCAGATTTAAAAAAATATTTTTAGACAATTTTTTTTTTTGTATTTTTATATGATCAAATTTAATCGTCGTTCGTATTTTAAACAGAACTAAATTATTTATTCTACGTTTTTTATTTATTTTTTTATTTATTCTACATCCATCGAACTTCATCCACATCGAACTTTCATTCACACATGCGCAAGTCATTCACGAGAAGCGTCACGTCATTTTGATATTTCATTCGGCATTTGTCACAATGCAGTACGTGCAAATTTTTTTACGATTAATTTTTCACTTTACATTTAACTTTTAAGAGATCAAACAATGAATACGTCCATTACAATAATGAGATACATTGAATTGGGAAAATGAATGGATGGTGTTTTTTTGTTTTTATCGATGGTCATCGTATACAGCGCTCCATTCCCCTTTCTGCCATAGATCCTAACCCCACACACTTACAATATATTCGTTATTTTTTTTTGTGTAACAACCAAAATATTCAGTAGAAATAATTTATATGGCAGAACAACGTTTGTCGGGTCAGCTAGTAACATTTAAAAGTTTTTTTAAAGGTTCCTTTACAATACTTGAAAGACAAGTGATGTATAAATTATCGCATTCCACGTACAAAGTATAAAGTATATAGTATTTTCAGGAGAGTTGCCACTGAAGAATGCAATAAATCTACCGCTGATAAAAATAAATTCATTTACTTAATAAAACAGAACTTTGTCAAGGAACCATAGAGATTGGGGAGATTGGTAAAGTTGTTCGTAGGGTGTGCTTTTAGTGACCATAAAGACAGAAAGTGAAAAGAGGGGGGTGGGAGGGAGTGGAAATTTAGAGCCGCGAGTTTGCCAGAGAGAAATAAAAAATGAAAGACTCCCGTAAATTACTTATCCAAGTCCGTGTGCGATAGCAGAGATCTTTGATAAATTGGAAAAATCGCTATTTTAAAGCGTAGTTTGCAGTCGTAAATCTAACTCTCGGCGGAGATGTATTACAACACTTCAGCGGAGATTAAACAATCATGTTAGGATCTAGAAATATTATTCATTATGATCTTATAAACGCGCGTTAAAAATACTTTAGCTACGTAAATAATAAAAAAATCAGAGAATGCAATTCATACGCGGTAGAAGTGAAACTTTCAGAAAACTATAGTAGATAAGACTATAGTAGATAGACTATGAAGCACTTTTTTTATCAATGTGAAGGATGATTTTTTTCCACATCTGTGTCATCGAATTCTAGTGCACCCTTTCCTATAGATTTGATCATCTTAATCGTATTTGTGGTGACTTATTCGGAGCCTTAATATGTAGTTTTATTTTGCCAGTGGTTTGGAGTGGTTTGAAGATTGATTATACAAAAATAAAAATACGTTTTTTTGCATATCGTAGGATTCGACCCCTGGTTGGCTGAATATCTGCAAAGATTCGTCTGGCGTTTTATTCCACTGCATTTTAGGGGACCCGCTTTATCTTATTATATTGGAACCGAGTACCCTCATTCTTTCGCAGTCCAAATCCTCTACATGTATGCTTTTGTCTCTTTTTATTGTCGCTCGCTTCCATTTCATCAAGTTTCAAATCACAACGGAGCTAAAGAAATTTTGACAACAAAATATCAATTTATTTATTTATTAATGTTTCTCTCTTGGCGACGTAAACACATTTTTTTCTTTCCATAGCAAATATATCCGGCATCCTCAGAATCACAATTCAACGCGCGTTCCTACCGTTCAGGTACAGAGATTATTATAATGTTTTCGAAGGTGTTACGTAGAATTTTGCTTAGGTGTATTACATAAAATTTAATTATGGTGAACATGATTTCTTTATACTCGCAGAAAACAAGTAAACAAAATGTTATGTCCACAATTCGGCTATGATTCACTGCGACGTAAATCTTCTTCTCATAGACATCTTCTTCTCATTGTGTTGTCTACTAGCAGAAACCAGAAACTGCTAGTTTTAAATTAAATCCATTTGGTAATGCTCTTCTGCCGCACGCAATTAGCGAGGCATCCTCGTCCAACCAATTCCTCTGCCATGATTATTGCTAATTTCTGTTTTTTTTTAAAAATATTTATATTTATTTTGGAAATAATCAGCCACGCATTTAAGTACAAACAACAAACATTCCTATTTTCTAGAACAGAAGTTCTACCGAGTAAAACGTTGATTTAGTATTTGTACCTACAAAATATATTATAAATGTCAAAAAGAAAAAATAAATATGGTAAAGAAATATATACTATTACTAGCTGACCCGGCAATACGTTGCTGTGGCTAATTAAACACAACGCCACCTACCGGATGGTTACCCAACCTAGATAACCAAATGTTGTGTCGATAAATTAACTCACCCCACCATCTGTTAAAAACTTATGAAACTTAAGAATAATTACAAAGCATTGTCCTATAAAAAAAACATTTAAAGAACATTTAATCCGTTGTTATAAATATTACTGACCAAATTACATACAGGAAACCAAATTTCAAACAACGTTTCGCAAGATTTTTATATCCTGTGTAAAAGATAAGCAAATAAATAAATAATGTTTTCGCATGATTGTACTATTCACAACAATAAAATAAACTGCGGACAATGGTACACAATAAACCAAAAATTTAACAAAACAAAAAAAACTACTTAAAAAAATGCACTAAAAAGTAAAAAAAATATTTCGTATTCTTCTACAACTTAATAATCAACTTACTTTTTCTACTGATGAGTAGAAAAAGTAAGTTGTTTGTTAAGTTGTAGAAGAATACAATTTTTTTTTTTACTTTTTAGTGCATTTTTCGTCGTTTTTTTGTTTTGTTAAATTTTTTGTTTCTTTTTGATTTTTAGTGAATCTGAAGTAAACTAACTAATTTGTCTGAATATGCGTAGACCTACTAAACGTACTGCTCATATGAGATAGACATTACTTGACCGTAAGGACGTTACCGTAGGTGACTCAAAGATCCGGAAAGCCTATAAAAGATTTGGCCGAGTATCGTTAATTTGCTCCTAAGAATTGAAGAGTTCCGTTACTTTGTCATGGATCCCATAATCAGAACCTAACCAAACTCTCATCAAACTACCCCTGAAGTACACCCTGTCTAATAAAAAAGAATCATCGAAATCGGTTGGCGTGATATTGAGTTATTATTAGTATTAGGTACGTGTATATATATACACGTACCTAATACTAATATATATATACATGGTTTTCTCATAGATGCCATTGTCAGAACTGGACCAAATTGAAATGGGACTACACGGAAAGCACCAGCTTTCAAATAAAAAAAATCATCAATATCGGTTGTTCCAGTCGAAAGTTGGAAAGGTGACAAACATAATTTTTTTTTAAATACAGTCGAATTGAGAACCTCCTCCTTTTTGAAGTCGTTTAAAAATAATGTTATTTTAAGTTATCAATTTTGTGAGCCGCATTTTATATGATTTCAAATTACATTCGAAAATGTCTGCATCAAGAGTTTTACTGTTACGTCATAAGAATTTTCTAAATAAGCCGTCTGGTGTTGTCTTTGGGGCAACCACATGCAAACTTTTCTTACAGATATGATGAATCAACAAAACTAGTGTGTGTGCTACTGTGAAAGTCTTTGCAGATAGGAAACCGTTTATATAATTTTTTTTTGTGTTTAATTCGTAGAACACAATTTTTTAAATTTTATTTAATTAAAATTAAATTTAATAATGTTATTAAAAAGTTCTGCAAGTATTTTTGTATATATTTTGGTTATGGCTGTTTCGGCTAATAAGGCCATTTTCAAACTGTGGTTTATTCACTTTGAGACGACTTATGTATGCGATTTTAGATGTCAATTTTTGAATGTGTTTTAATTGATTTATTACCAGTTAAACCGATTTGCTAAGACACTAATTGGGAGAGCATTATGTGGGGTTCGGAATCTGTTTCCTCCGCACCAATAGTTAGGGTTTTCTGAATTGATTTATAATGACGATACTGATATGACTAAAAAAAATGGATGTGACTACAACACTTTATTTTCCTTTTTAAGAAGTTATTTCTATACCACAAATGCATAATTTTCTTTCCATGTATATCTGTTACTTCAATTTTATTTTTTCTGCTACCGGTTTGGACACATAATTTAAAAAATTTATACAAGTTAAGAATATATTAAATTTTATTAGGTTGGGGTAGTGGGAGGGGCGATTTCAAGGGTCACCAAAATTCCCGTATCACACCGACATCACTATACAATGTATCTCTATTTCTTCTCAATTATCAACATTAAACAATCATTGATAGACTGCACTGAAATTCTAGAAACTATGTACTTAATTGAATTTGGCCCGTCTGTGTTCACAACCAGATATAATTACGTAATATAATTAGGTATTTCACGGTTACTAGGTACTCGTGCACTGTGAACGTGTCAGTACCACAAATAGGTACATGGTTTTAGTAGATTTGGTAATCAATCCATGTGTCTAATTCCATGTGTCGAATTTGCGACGTATTCTTTTCGAATTTCCCAATAACATTTAAGTTAACCGTAGCTAGTACGTAGCGGATTAAATAATTGCAAAAAATAAGGGTTACCATTCAAACATAGTCAATAACATTTTTTTGTTATTTGTTTTTGGGGTGTTATGCCGTGTTGCGCTACCTCCTCCTTTAGCCAACGTTTCAGACAGCGTTACAGTGTCCATCATCAGGGCAGATGTGTAAGTGTTAGTGGTGAAATGTGATGAAATGTGATGAAATGTGAAGTGTGAATCGCTTCTAAGTACATAAACACACATTTCACCACTAACAATTACACATCTGCCCTGATGATGGACCCTATAACGCTATCCGAAACATTGGCCAGATGAGAAACTAAAAAACAAACAAATAAAATACTTTTGGCCGTGAAAATCTAAAATCATATCTGATAGTCAATAGGATGTTAGGATGTTCTAAATAATTTTTTTTTTTAAATTGTCAATTTGTTTATTATTCTTTATTTATAAACATATATTTTTGCAGGTATACAGTTTTTCAGTTTTTCGACTGCTACACTAGGTACATGTCCGTATTATGGTAGTTGAAGTATGTGTGTATAATTATAAAATGTAATGATTTGTAGTTTGTTTTAGTACCTATTAATTTATTTATCTTCTCAATTTATTTAAGTTAACGTTCTGTATCCAGATGGGGTTTTATATAAAAAAAATATAAAGATAACATGTTACAGTAAAAGAGAAAGTTTTTAAATTGTAGGTGGCGTAGAAATAATAATAATAATTTTACAGGTGACTTATGATGATTAATAAATAATACATGACTAAGTGCATGTTAGAGAAATAGAAAAAGAATGAGAATGAGTATGTACATTATAGATAAACATAAGGGATAGAAAAATACATGCAATATCTCCAATGCGAAGATCATTAGATATAAAAATATGGTACATAAAAAATATTATTCAGGTAGTAAAAATATTAATCAGAAAATAATGTTAAATTTGAGTATGTTTCTCGATATTTGAGGTGCATTTGTTTCCATGTGTATGAAGGCTTGGAACAGGTGCGTGTTGACAAGTGAATTGACAGGTAAATTTTTACTCTACAGCCACCTCTCATAATAATAATATAACAACATATTCATCCATCTTATCAATGGCGTAGAATCTTAAACATCAATTTTTTTCTCAAATAATCATAAAAAAATCTTCCATCTGATATCAGATCAGAAAAATAGTATACGAGTAGTGTAGGGGCGTGTAAATAGCCCCAGACACAAGGGAATACTACCCTATGTAAAATTAAGGAAAGTTGAAATCATCCCCATGTGACACAAAACAGTTTACACAGCAATTCCAAAATCCTAAGTGAAAACAAAACAATACTCACTCAGAGAATGCATCTTTTGTACGATGTCCAGCGCAAAACGACACTAGTTTTCATTCAAAATATCCATTTTTGCCAATGCGGTAAGTGCACCATATCAACATGTGTTTAGCACAGGAAGGAAGTTTCAACAATGAATATAAATTTGCATATTAATAATACGTGCCAAAAATATTAGGTACAACAATAATTCAATTCAGGGTGAATTATTCGATTATGCGTGACTAGGAGTGACATCTCTTGGCTTTCACTAACACTCACGTCGGAAGTAATTGCCTGCTCCACAGAGGTAAGAAAATGCATGAATACACTGAATTTCAATGTCACATAGGTAAATTCAATATAATACAAAAACCATAGATGGCGCCCTCATGGTCTCATAGCATAAATTATTAATTTAAAAGAAATTAATGCCTAAATGGATTTAAATATATTTATGGCGCATATCCAAGTAGGTAAGCTTTTAATGAACGGGAAGGACGAAGAAGATAGTTTAGGCCACCCTGGTAATTATTTGTTCCTCGTTTTTTATAGGCTAAACGCCACGTAACATTAAAACCCGTGTCAAAGAACACTTAAGATGTTTAAATAGTAGTTTGTCTTCTTCGAAGTTGCGAACCATCTCATTAAAACAGATCATAAATTCAATAAAACACAAGCGTCACCTTATTGCAAAAAACGGAAAATGTAACAGATTGGATAGCTTAGAAGTAGGTACTAGAGCTAAGGAAAGGCAAAAATACTAATAGCAAAGTAATTAACAACCAAAAAATTTAAATGATAGTCCAATACTTATGCTATTTCCCATTGATAAAGAACTCTCATTCCCAGTCTACCCTAAGTCACACTATTTCCTTCAATGGAGTCCACCTATTTTTTTCAACACACCATGAAAGCAGTATACGAGTACCTATATATTATTTTTTATAACACATATTACTTAAATAGATTTTAGTGGAGCATTATACTGCCCTGAAAAAGCTATGGTTGTTGCGAAACACGGTCGGCATTGAGTACGAGTATATATAAAAATAAGGTGTTAACTAAGTTATTGTTTATTTAAAAAAAAAATAATTGCCATTGCATGAAAATAACACATCATTATTTCCTTCTTCAAACACAGCAATCTTATATCGTGGCGCCATTACAATTAAAAATTCAACAGACACTTAGATTGTTTAAAAAACCACTTCAATTGTTTAAAAAACAAACATATTTCGAAAGCAATGCTTATGAGATGATAATGATTGTTCCTTTGAGGGAGGGGGGGGGGGGAGGGGGGTGCAGACATACGTTCACCGTTTGTCTCATTTTCGACTGTTGTTATTTAGTATGTCAGAAAGAGCTGCAGCATTATATTTTTTTTACACTAGCCCCACACAAGAGGCTCTGAGGAAAATAATTTCCCCAGGGCCTATGTCATCTTTGGGGATGCTGTGTGGAGGGTTTTTTAAGGAAAGGAAAGAGAGGAGAGTTCTGGGAAGGAAAGGGGTATAAGGGGTGGGTGGGAATCTGGGGTTCAGTGTGTCTTGGTCATCCACCTCCAAGACCTAGACAAACCTCACCCAATGAACCCGGGCACCCCTGCCGAATCACCAAACGTAGACAAACCACTTGGTTATCCAATAAAGGAATAAAGGTTCCCGGGGCGGCGGTACCCATTCCCGCCTCCCAAATATGTTTAAGAACAAAAGTAAAACTATCAGAGCATTCATATTTGACGTTTTGAATTTTTGGAATTCACTCAAACTTCAATATTGTCCTTGTAACCACATTCCACAATTTCAAAATTATCGTCACGGTTAGTAATATTGCGGATTTAGGGACATTTTTGACCAGACGGTATTTTTGTGTACTGTGGAGATTCCACCACAGTACAGAAAACTGTCTTTATTAAACATTTAATTTTTCTATTGTTGACACTTTCATAAACCTTCCTATACATACTTGAACTTGTAGAAATAACCTTGAAGTATGATACTTCAAGTTTATTTCTAACAGTAATTGTTGATTGTTTTGCCCGTCCGCCCCTTGTGCCCGCCCAGAAAAAAATCCTAATAGTAATTGTTGATTTTTTGCGCGTACGCCCCTTGTGCCCCCCCCCCCCCCCAGAAAAAAATTCTAACAGTAATTGTTGATTTTCTGCCCGTCCGCCCGTTGTGCCCCCCCCAGAAAAAAATCCTGGATCCGCCCTTGATCACGGTGTGTGAGAGAATTATGATTTTTTTCCTTTGGAGGAAACAGACTTATGAACATTTTGTATCTCATCTTTTGAAAGATTTGCAGCATTATTGTGGTAAGGAACATATGTTTATTGTCATTTGTATGCCGTCACGGTACCGCAATCGTGAAACGTCTCGGTAATAATAAAAGCGCTTTTTGTGAATAAAATATTAAAACTTACGCTCAAATTAGGTGCGCGTCTGCATGAAAAACGAGAGAGTTCTTCGAACAAACACATTATGTGCCTACTTCATAATTAAAAAAAAACAACGTCACATTGACGTCGATTTTGGCTTCGTAATTATATTACGTAGCTGAGCAGTGAGCACCACCTACGACGAAACACGTCATATTCGACGGATGACCTTTCAAGTCTTGAGCACTTGTTTGTCAACGTGTCTTGAAGTCGGAATGGTTCGCGCCAGGAGATGATTGTTTGGCTCTCCTACTCGGTCCGCGCTTTGAATACTCTGTTATTATAGTTTTATGATTAATGAAGAAAGTATTTTATAAACACGGAGAAGGCCGAATATAATACCGAGCAGTCAATGCTCTGTCAAATTCTGTAATCTTAATATGACGTTTTCGGAGGATTGACGAAATATATATATAGATCAATTTAGGAGGCGTGTAAACCAACATCCCTGCCGTAGGTCACCCCAAGAGGTTCGCCACGTTCGGTGACTTAGGGGTTGAGGGAGACCGAACCTAGACCTCTCCAGCAGGTCTCCATAGTGCAGTGGTTCCCACCCGTGGTGCGTGGATTACAGATCTAAAATGTGGTACACGAAAATTTATTCATTTACTATAAAACCGAATCGAAAGGTATCCAAAAGCTGATTCGTAACCCTTTTGGTATTAATGAGGTAGCTGAAGAAGTCCAAGAAGAGCCCATTCGTTAAAGTAACAAAATCGTCACTTTTTACAAAGTCTTCCATTTTACTCTGGTAGTCCATCCTATTTATTATAATCAATGAGTTTCCTTTGTCCGCCTTACATGGAAATTAAGAATATTGAATGACGTTCTTAAAGGGAAAAGAAACGTAGACGATATCTTCTGTATCTGGTGCAAAAACGGGTGGTCCGCTTAATAGATTCTTCCATCTTAACAGACGGATTGCAATCTTTAGAGCACAGGCGCCGGGTGGGAATTCTATCCTTGTTCCTTGGTCATTGATTCCTTCGGCACCGGTGCATAGTCGGAAAACACACCAAAAGCGTGCCCAACATTTGCACACGGTTGACATTTGTCACATGAGAACGGGTCGTTTCTTCGACTCGTTCTTGTGTTCAACAGCTCAACTGTGGAATGATTTTCCGGCCTCTGTGTTTCCTCCTTCCTACAACATGGGTCTCTTCAAGACCAATGTTCATTCCTTCCTCTCCTCAAAAAGACCCTGAAGAAAATTATTTTCCTCAGGGCCTCCTGTGTGAAGTTAATGTAAAAAAAGGAACAGATCGGCAACTGACTAAATTTCTTCTTTTTATAAATTCATTCCACAAAAGCGTCCAATTCACTTTAGAGGTAGGCAGTAATGCATCGATTAATTTTTGAGATTTAACACTAACTTCAATAAATAACAGAATTGAATTCAACATTTTTCGTAAACCGATGTACAGAGATATAACAATACATAACATGTCAAACCATTCTTCATGCTTATAATTCAATGGTGCACCGGCTAGTAAAAATCCCTCCATCATCTGTTAATTTCGCGATTGAACTTTAAAAAATTTAACAAATTGCTCTAAATAATGGTTATTCCACAGATTTCATTGATAAAATCCTAAATAAGAAACTAAAACTCATTTCAACTTATACATTTTTATTTAGTACACCTGAAAATAATAAATCCCGTTCAATGGCGCAGAATCTTATGTACATTTATCCAACTTTTCCTCACTTAGAACAAAAGATAGAGATCGTATATTAAGGACCCGCAACCCGGATATGTACCGATTTATTACATATTTCCCTTAAACACAGTAAGTTTTAAATCTCTTAAAAAAATATATGTTATTCTTGAAGATAATATCTAGACTTTGCCCGCGCCGAAACGCAAATTATATAAAATTCCCTCGATAGAAAAAAATCGCAAAGTATGCTCCAAAAATTATTATTAACACGTTTTTTTCAGTTATTTTACAAGTTATATGTGTGAAAAAATTCATGAGATTTTTGCTCTATTTTAAACGCATCGTGTTTTATTAAATATTTTCGCAATTTTCGCATCGATTTTGTCGCTTTAAATGTTAGCGCTCTCCTCTAACATTCGTAATTTCGTATCTCTCCATCTTCTTCTTTTCGGGCCCGGTTGCAGACCCTTAAGCCACTCAGGTATTTACCAACCATGTTGTAATGATTGTCCATCGTTCTACATAGGAAAATAAATATTAGAATCACAAAACATTTATGATGCTTAAATAATAATAATTTTTCAGAATTTGTTAATCACCTTATTTCCACAGATCACACTTTTAATAAGGACACAGGGGTTAAAATTTCTTCACCGTAACAATAAAAGCAAAAAAAAAAATAGATAACTTAGAAGCACTTAAAATCAGAAAATCCTCAAATAATAATTCTAGTATTTTGAAGTATCTTGTAGTCCCATTCTAAATCTTTTTCCAATGAACCGCTCTGTTCTTCCCGGAAATCCCGCAATTACCATTACCCCTCCCTCTTCACTTACCTCCCACTCAAACACCTAACATTTATATATCTTTTTTATTTATTAAAAGAAAATAACTTAGTTTACATCACTTTATTTTTTATACTTTATAATATCAACATGTTTCGTGAACCATGTTCACTTCTTCAGGAATAAAAGTATACTAAAGTTAAAAAAATAATTATAGATTACATATGGAGAGAAGAAATTGAAGGAGGGGGAAGGGTTGACAATGGTGGGAATTTCGAAGAATTGGGGATTACCAAGCTATTATTAGAAGTAAAAGGCCGGTTAAGTGGGAAGATATTTAAAACAGGGTTAACAAAAATTTTTTTTTTGCTTATTAATTATGTCAGCTTTGGAATTTACATTTTTTCTTATTTCTAAAATTTCTAAATTATTGATTTGCGATGTTTTATATCCTGTATGTAATATTTGAAGACCTGAATTTATGTCAAAGCTATGATCATATTTTAATAAATGGTCTGCGAACTCAGAATCGCTATTGCCATTTAGTGCTCTGAGGTGCTCTTTAACCCTAATCTCAAAGTTTCTATAAGTCCTACCTATATAAAACGAACTACAATCATTACAATTGAGTTTGTAAACCCCTGATTTTTTTTGTTTTAATTTCCTTATCTTTATTGTTGAGTATATATTTCTTCAGTTTGTTATTTGTGTAAAACGCTGGTTGAATAGTACCCAAATTTACACAAATAACAAACTGAAGAAATATATACTCAACAATAAAGATAAGGAAATTAAAACAAAAAAATCAGGGGTTTACAAACTCAATTGTAATGATTGTAGTTCGTTTTATATAGGTAGGACTTATAGAAACTTTGAGATTAGGGTTAAAGAGCACCTCAGAGCACTAAATGGCAATAGCGATTCTGAGTTCGCAGACCATTTATTAAAATATGATCATAGCTTTGACATAAATTCAGGTCTTCAAATATTACATACAGGATATAAAACATCGCAAATCAATAATTTAGAAATTTTAGAAATAAGAAAAAATGTTAATTCCAAAGCTGACATAATTAATAAGCAAAAAAAAAATTTTTGTTAACCCTGTTTTAAATATCTTCCCACTTAACCGGCCTTTTACTTCTAATAATAGCTTGGTAATCCCCAATTCTTCGAAATTCCCACCATTGTCAACCCTTCCCCCTCCTTCAATTTCTTCTCTCCATATGTAATCTATAATTATTTTTTTAACTTTAGTATACTTTTATTCCTGAAGAAGTGAACATGGTTCACGAAACATGTTGATATTATAAAGTATAAAAAATAAAGTGATGTAAACTAAGTTATTTTCTTTTAATAAATAAATAATGACATCACAAAGTAACAACCTTTTAGAAGAAGTTTTCTTCGAAAAAAAATTTATATATCTGTCAATACTCTGTATCAAAGGTTAGTTATAATATTCTCCTGACGAAGGAAGGGTGCTTCCGAAACGTTGTTTATAAAATAAAAGTAGTCAAGACAACAAATTTGTGTTTTTCATTGTTAATAATTTACACTTATTTATCACAATGCAGCCGACAATGTACATTCGTGATTAATTTAAAAACACAATTAAAAGTATTTTTTCTTAAATTGAACTAAAAGTAAATAAAAATTCTAGTGCAGTTAACACGCGGTAGAAACGAATCTTTACCAAAACAATCTCAACCAATGAAGAACCAACGAGCCTTGAAAAATGAGTTCATAATTAAAGCGGTCAATGAGCGCAGACCATCGTAATTTCCCTTTCATTTCTCAACCAATTACTATTGGTTGAGAAATTACTATAGGTGTTTGATGCTTCGCAGGTGCTGTATGCGTCATTTCCGTTTCATCCGAATTCCAAATCGGGCTATAGAATTTTCACTTCAAAAACATATTATTTAAAAGCTCTAGTTATTTTCGTTATAATATTCATGATGATAATGGCGTTTTCCTAGAAGTTTTTCACAACTCACAAAAGGCCGAATTATCAATTTATGATGCCAAAAATATTTTTATTTTAAATTCTGAACAGAAATTTGTACGAGAAGATTACCTAAAAAAATACCTTATTAGGATTAATTGGGGTAAGGTGGTGTTGTTATTCTAATTAAAATATATTAATTATTTCGTATTGAATCATTCCTGTAATTTGAATTTGTGATCCAGGTAGATAAAGCATATACATATGACCTGCAAAATGTCGATAATTTTTAAAATTGTTCATTTTCCAACGTTAAACATATGAACCTATTTCTTTTCTCTTAATCCTCATTTCCTTTAGAGCGGGGTCGCCAAGACTACCTGAAAAGAATGCGCTCAACACATATTTTATGTTTTCACATAACTTGTATGGTATATTTTTGAACTAGTAAAATAATGTCGTGGAACACGGTGGAACTTTTTTCTAAACTGTAGTTGAAGTAAACATGTCAATTTATTTTTTTTAACAAAAATAGTATTTCATAAAACTTATATTATACCTATCTATATTATGTTAAATTTGTTAGCTTGTATATAAAAATGAATCGCTGAATGTGTTGCTAAGCGCAAATCTCGAGAGCAGCTGAACCGATTTCGCTAATTCTTTTTTTAGAATATTCCTTGAAGTACGAGAATGGTTCTTACGGAGAGAAAAATTAAGAAAATTGCGCAGAAAATTGAATAATTTCAGAAAACCTAACGACTATCGCACGTTTGACAGTTCGCGTGTTTGAGAATGACATTTTTCAAAACAATTCTATTTTCGAAAATCTTTAAGTTAATAAAGTAGGTACTCCCCTAATAGTTTGAATCGAATCAAGAATTTTAGATATTTTAAATAGGTACCTATGTTAGGTACCAAATTTAATATACATGAAAAATTGAAATTTGAATAAAAATTGTAAAAGGTGGCATGCGGGCTGTTTAAAAACTGAATGTACTGGGATTGAATATATGGAACGCAGGAGGAAGGTTGGCATAAAAAAAAAAATCAACCATCAATATGGATTCACAGAGGGAAAAAGTACCCAAGACGCCATCGCTAAAATTTCATCTAGTATTCAGAGTACCCTGGACAAATAAAATAAATGTATAGGAATTTTCATCGACTTAAACAAAGCTTTTGACAGCATTTCCCATGAAAAACTTGCTTTAAAATTAAAAGATAACGGCATTGACCGCAAAGCCCTCAAATGAATAGTAAGCTACTTAACAGAGAGACCTCAAAGAGTAAAATTAAATCAATCGCTTAGTACACCTCTCACAATTTGGCATCCCGCAAGGTACCGTCCTCGGACCATTATTATTTCTAATATACGTGAATGACATTTTTCAACAGGAAATTAAAGGTGAATTAATCTCTTATGATGATGACACTGTATTGTTAATAAAAGGTCAAACATGGGAACTAGTTAACGAAATGGCAAATGAAGATATTAATATCTTTAAATCATGGTTTGATGACAACTTACTCACGCTTAATGCTAAAAAAACAATATATGTCTTATTTTCCTTGCAGAATATTATACCTGATCATAAAGTTAATATTGTAATCCATGATGAAAAATGTGATCATGTACAGTGTAAACAACAAAATCCTATTTGTACCGTAATTAACTCTTCTTCCGAAATTAAATATCTTGGTGTGATCATTGATCAAAACCTGAAATGGAGTAATCACATTTCAGAGCTAGTGAAGAGAATGAGGAAATACATATTTGTTGGGTTAAGAAATATTTTAAACGTGAAAATAATGAAAAATGTGTACTATGCCCTTGTTCATTCTTTACTTATCTACGAAGTTATAGGTTAGGGAGGATCTTACAAAAAAAAATCTAAACTCAGTAAAAGTTTCGCAAAGAATCATCATTAAAGTAATTTTAAAAAAAAAATCTACCTTCTCAACAGAATCACTTTTTAAATTGTTTCCAGTACCAAATCTCGATGACTTTTTCAAGCAAGCTTCGATTATAAAAATGTGTAAAGAAAAAATTACGCAGAATATCAAGAATTTTACAAACTAATGAGAAATGGAAACCAATTTATTACACCTAATTTTAACACAACTCAAATGCAAAATCATTATATTTTCCAAGCCATAAAAAACTATAATAACTTCCCTTCTGAATTACGCTGTATCATCAACCAATCAGAACAAACAAATAAAATAAAACAATTTTTCAAAAAAAAACTCACAGAAAAAAGTTAATATTTTATACAAAACAGATAATAACTTACAACTCTTTTCTGATAAGGTATGCATGACCAAAAATTACCTTTAATTTAATATTTTGTAAAATATATGTGTATATATAGTATATATTTATGTAACCCATATTTTTTATATAAAAATAAAAAAAAATTAAAATAAATATACGTATTACAATATATTAATATACATAATACATATAACCCCCTGGGATAGTTTTTCATAAAAACAACGTTCCACAAATTTTCCTTTTGTTATTATAATTTGATGTTATTCGTTTGCATTTCTGTTCGCTGAAGTGAAGTACCTATAGTGCTTTATGAATCTTCCGATACTAAAAGGTTCACCTAGTTCACCCGCAGCATTTAATATATGTAGATGATCAGTGACGTAGCAACAATCTTCCTAGTCCATATTTCTTAGAGGACTTCAAAAACGGATTTAAAATCATGTAAAATGAATTTTCATCAAGATAATATTCATAATATTCAATTTGTTAAATATTTTTATAATGGTATTAAAAATGTATTATTCCTGTCCATTTTAAAAAACTGCTTTTCTATTGGTAAAACAATATGCCTGTTTTTTTTTCTTCTTTTAATCGGTCTCTTCTTTGTGCGGTGCCTCGTAGCCTATCGGTCTCCCCTTTGGGCTCTGTAGCTTGGTAGCCTCCCCTACTACATACTTGTCTACTTTAGTTTTACTTCTACCGCGTGTGAATTGCACACTCTTATTTTTTAAATATTTTTTGGTTATTATTTCATATAAATTTCACATTACAATATTCATTTGCATTATCGCGACCGCCATATTACGCTCGTGCTCGTATCATGGTAGTCTAAGCTGTATTACAACGTAATAATAAGAATAGTAAATGTAGATACAGAAATTAAAACAATGTTTATAAAGCAAAATCACATTATATTAACCTCGGAACAGGCTCAGCCTAGTGAGTTGGTAAATATCAAAAAAATGTATTTGTACATATTATGATGTTATCTTGGTTAATAAACATAAACATCATTATAAAAATCAAAAATCAAACTCAATAGAATAATAAAAAAAACCTTTCAAAGAAAATAGAAATGTAATACACAATTATGCTTAAGTGTCCTATAAAATCTCTCTTATGAAAAAAAATTATAGAACTATTTACAAATGTAAGGTGCGGTGAAGAACTACCAAGAAATTTCGACCAATTCAAAAGATGAGTAAAAATATATATATATATTTTTTTTTTAAAGTAATAAACATGTGGAGATTTATTTTCAATTCTTTGATGCCCGTTGCATGAGTTTTACGCTGAGTTTTTAGAAATAGATATCAGATATTGACAATTTTTTTTTCTTTTATTCTTAACATCTCGTATTCATATGCTAAATTTCAGTAGACAACGACCATCATTTTGTTTTAAAATTAAAGTTTGCAAGTTTCAGACATTAACACAAATTAAAGTCTTAGGCATCACTTTTAAATCAAATCTTTCATTTGTTAACCACATAACAGAAATCTCTAATAAGGGCTTAAAAATGTTGGGATTTATAACTAGGCTAACTAGAAATTTTAACAATATAAAGTATATTAAACTGTTATATTTTGGCTTTGTAAGAAATCGACTTGAGTACAATTCTCCCGTCTGAAATCCACATTATAGTATGTTCAAGCTATTGAAAGAATACAAAACAAATTCTTACGTTTTCTTAATTTTAAAATGGGTATTCCAGCAATTATCTTGTAGTATAACACTATTTTAAATGATTTGAATATGCTCAAATTGTCCGACAGAAGAATTTTCTCTGACTTGGTATTTCTTTATAAAATTCTAAATGATTTAGTTTATAGTCCGGTATTGCGAGAATTGATAAGCTTCCGGATTCCACTGCGTAATACTTGAAGTCAGGTTTTATTTCAGTGCAGATATTCTGGGACTAACTACCATAAATATGTATTCTTCTTTGCCCGGAATACTTACGGAGGGAAACAATTATACCAAGTCAGTGGACATCTTCAATTTATGTTTAAACAAATATAAAATACTAGCTAACCCGGCCACGCGTTGCTGTGGCTAATAAAACACAACGTCATCTACTGGATGGTTATCCAACCTTTATAACCACCGCCGTCTTTGAGTTTATCGCAAAGAGACAGACAGATACCGCGGAGGACTTTAATTTATAATACGTAGAGATTGTGTGAAAGATTATAATAATGTGCATGAAATGCTTGGGGTAACTAATGTATTTAAGTTAATAAGGATTAATACTGTATCAGGAACCATTTATTGGATAACCAACACCTCTGCCATAGGTCACCCCAAGTGGTTAGCTACGTTTGGTGATTTAGCAGGGGTGCCCGGGTTCATGGGATGAGGTTTGTCTAGGTCTTATGACCAGGACACACTGAACCCCAGATTCCTATCCACCCCTTGGACTCTTTTCCTTCGCAGAACTCTCCTCTCCTTCCTTTCCCTAAAAAAAACCCTCCACACAGCATCCCCAAAGATGACATAGGCCCTCAGGGAAATTATTTTTCTCAGGGTCTCCTGTGTGGAGCTCATGTAAAAAAAAAAATCACCTCCACCAACCACGATGTAGGGCATCTTACTGGATGATCAGGAAGATTTGTGGTCTTCACAACCAGTTGACCGATCCACAACTCACTGTGATGTGTCCTACATGTTATGCATCCCATCGTGACACATACACGCAATTTGCTTAATAAAGACTTAGTACCATATTACATCTTTCATTGTCTCTACCTGCCTCTAATAATTCTACATTTCTATGCACTTCTTAACTATCTTCGTCGAGCTTCATCTCCAGCTTACCCAAGGCGCGCTACGCTACTGTAGCACTGGAGCATTGAAACCATACCCGACTATTGCTAAAGTTCCATCAACCCACGGGCGAAGAAGCGCCTGCTCTGTATACTTGCCTTCAATTAGACCGGTAGATAAATTTCATTCCACTAATTTTGAGTATGAAATATTTACTCACAAATAAAATACTTCCTTATTGATACTCGTGAAATAAAAACAATATTAATACGCTTCTTCGCGGAATTACGGACACTATCGAAAAGAAATACGTGTATTGTCCCTCATTAGAAAAAGTTGACCATATAACGTATCTGGGTCTAAAAATTGACCGAAACTTAAAATGGACCGAACACATTACCTATTTAAATAATAAAATTAAAAAACTAAGTTATTTTTTCAAATCTATCAGGAATGTCCTTATTAAAAAAGACTTAATCAAGATTTATATGGCTCTCTGCCAATCACTGTTAGAATACGGTATTATTGGATGGGGCAGTGCAAATAAAAACATACTAAATCCACTAATTAAAACTCAAAAAGCCATAATGAAAATTATACTGAAAGTTCCCGTAAGAACTAGCACTGACGAAATCTTCAACAATCTTAACATAATGTCAATTAAACAACTATATTCTAAAACTATACTCATTTACATTCATAAGTACAAAACCCAAGAAATAACAACTGACACGTACATTAGAAACACTAGATCTCATGGTCAAAAACATATCCAACAAGTAACTGCTAACACAACATTTGGGCAAAAAAGCTTCTTATATTATGGCATTAAACTCTACAATAAAATACCACTCTCACTCAAAAACCTCAACATTATAACATTTAAATTTCAAATAAAAAGCTGGATATTAAATATAGGGAGATCAGAAATAGAAAATATACTGAAATCAAATACAGACTAAAACCGAATATAATGAACTGAATTATAAAAAAACACTATCTTATTTACTTTATAATTATTAAAAAAAAATACTAAAGGATATATGTTATGTCGAATTCATATTATTCTAATAATTAAATTATAAAATGTAAATGAAATCCTCAGCACGGGAGATCCCAGAGAGGATATCATTATCTCTGTTTGTTATTAAGAAATAAATAAATTATTATTATTATTAATTAATTATTATTATTATTATTATATATAAATAAACTATATTTTGAAGGTATTGATTTTTTTTGCTTTTGATCATGCATTGTGTGTATTCATGCATGCATGAACGTGCGTGAATAAATTTACGCACAAACAAATGATACCATAATGATAAAAAAGGTATAAACTCGCACAGACCGAATATTATAATTGTGGGATTTGTGAAGCTGAAAGCATTTGTAGTAAAAAATTGTCTCTGTATCATTGCCTTTCGAAAGAAGTGATTTTATTACAGAATGTTAGCAAACTTGGAAAATTACGACATCTATCCTTAAATAAAACATGAAAATATATCTTTCATGTGAAATTCATACTAATCGATCAAAAAATATAGCAATGCTTTTGAAAAGTGCGGGCAATAATTATTAAAGAATAAGGATATCTTATATGATCAAATTCCATGCGTTTATCTCAAAAGGCATCGATCCACATTCATGCTTTACATAATATAATTCCTGTTATGCGAAATGAAATCACTCGACATAAAGAAGAAACGCGGGCCCAGATAAAGTTATTCCATCTTTTCAAATTAACAATGTGTCAATACTGGCCAAGCCACCACGGCAAATATTTAACAAATCATCGAAATCTGGCTGTTTTCCTGGTCTATGGAAAAGCTGTTATCTAACTTAAAAAAAGAAATTTTAGAAAAGGTGATACTCATGATGTCCCAAATTACGGAACCATTTGCATGCTCTCTACAATCCCCAAATTGTTTGAAAAACTTATACGTGATAGGATCTCCTTTAGCTTTATGTCGGGCAGATCCACTGCAAAAATTCTCTCTTTATACGAAAAACTTATATCATGTTCATTTGAAAATAAAATTCAAGTAGGCTCAACATACACAGGTTTTTTAAAAGCGTTTGACAAAGTTAACCACATTTTTTTTTCTCAATAAACTTCGTTAACTCGGATAAGAGGGTAAACTGTTGGAATGAATAAAGATCTACCTACTAGAATTCTTCAAGTAAAAAATAATTTTAACCTGTCCCGCAAAATTCATAGCTACCTGCGGTGTACCTCAAGGGTCACATATAGACCCAATACTTTTCTTATTTTTCATAAACTACATTGTTTCTGTTTTTGATAATAGTACCTATTGAAAAGTTGTCGATCTAAAACTATAAAAAAATTTGTTGGTTGTATGCATATTCAAATAAATTTAAAAACACTACAACATTGGTGCAAACTAAACAAACTTTATGAAAACATTTTTGTCAGAATAAGATTAACTATTGTTAATCTGAGAAACCTTCGGTTTCGAAACATGTTTATGATTTTGATTAAATAGTGGTGTTTTACAAAGTGGTTTGTTTTAGTTTAATAAAGAATTATTAATTCATATAAAAAAAATAATAATTTGGTACTTACTCGTACTTTCTCGCTCGTCTGACATATAATGAAAAGATGAGTGATGTTGCGCATTAAGCAAGAATATTTCACATTATTTAGGTACGCATGCAGCAAAAAAACCGTAATTAGTATGGTTAATATTACTGATTCTTGTGAAAATGAGAATATTATTAGGTACCTACTCATTATGTCTGCTTTTGATCATGCATTGTTAATTTCTTCCTGCTTCTGAAGGATGAAAGAGCGAAGTTCGTGAATAATTATCAAGTTTGAACATAATTATTGCTGGGCCTTTGTGCAAGAGTTTACAAAACACAAGAATTCCCATTTAATTTGTTTTTTGAAATCGAGTTCTAAGGATTTTACAAATTGGGTACAGTAATGATTTAGTTGGTTTGCAATTTGGGAGGCGGATATGGGCACCACCGCCCGGGAACCATTCATTGGATAACCAACACCTCTGCCATAGGTCCCTCCAAGTAATTCGCTAAGTTTAGTACCCTGGTATACAGAGTTAGGATTGTGTGGGTCTTTGGTGGTCCGGATTTGGAGAGACTGGTTGAGGAAAACCTTTGAGGAATGAATTCAAACGTACGTCACTTTTGGACACATTGATCCTCAGATTCTAGGGAAGTTCCATCTTAGAGGGAAATTATTTTCCTCGAGGTCCTATGTATAGCTAATGTAAAAATAGTTGGTACAAATTCAATAGTTTAAAATAGATTGACGCACGTGATTAAATTGATCTAAACTAACATTTCATTAAAAAAAAATATAGTTGTATTTTTATAAACAACGGATTTCATAATAATTAGAAACTAAACAAAATAATATAAACCATAAAATTTTTAGAATAGCTTGGTCCATATACCTTTGCAAAATTTGTATAATTTGGAATTTTTTTCGAAAAATTATTAAAATTGTGACTTTGGACAATTATTCTTTAACAAATTAGACAACGCGCTAAATACGGAAAATTTGCGGAAAATCTAGGAAATTTACAGATATTTTTTAAAATGTTGATGTTTGTGGGCTTTTATGGATTTTAAAAGAATATTACGGATATACAGAGTCGGATATTTCTAGATATTTATGGATGCTTAAGGATATTTGCGGATTTAATGGGTAATTAATTTATATGATTGTTATTTTTACTATTAATTTATTAAAAACATCGAGAAAAGGATTTCTATGGATATTAATAGATGTTCATGACTATTTGTGGATATTAACGGAGCAATTCACATTTGGAATTCATCTCACAATTCATTATCAAATCAGCCAAGTCCAACTGCAATATAATATGTCAAATTTTAAAATTTGCTTTAAAAAGTATAGATGGCGGCACTTGTGTTTATAGCTACACACTGAGCGTGTGTAAACTGTACACCAGATTTTAGCAGCGCTATTACAGCCTTATTTTATTTATTTATTTATTTATTTAAGTTTTTATTCCAGCAAGACTGGGAGGGTAGTGCAATCCCAGTCTTACACGGCGGCTTTGGAAAACCTATACGGCAGGCATTAAGATGATAATACATTAGATCATGAAAAACTCTATAAGAAAGAAACAAAACACAAAAATACTGGTCATTTTTTGAAAATTCCCTCAATTTTCAAAATTTGTGTGTGGAGAAAAGTAAAGCTAAAAAGTGGATTTGAATAAATTCTAGTTTTTGCATCTGGCGACTATTACTCGGAACATTATGTTCCCGAATATGTACGTACTATAAGGAGACCACGCCTTTGTGTGGGTTAATTTATTAAGAATGTTTTCCAATGTTTATGCAACTGGCCTCAAAACGGCTTGGAGCGGTGGCGCTGCTTGTGTGCTTTTTTTCATTATGGAACTACCCGATTGATGATTTTGTATAGCCCACTGTTTTTTGGGATTTCGGAAAGTATAAAATATCTCACTGATTCTATGTGCTTTTACGTCTTGGTATATTCGTGGTCTAGACGAAATTTCGTACCACCATTAATCATTTTTTTTCCTAGAGTGAACGTGTGAATGGTGCTATTATCGGGAGTAGGCTGTTTTGGGAATAAAACCACTGGGATGGGACATATGAAAAAATAATTGAATCAATGCACTGGTAACTTTGCTTTAAAAAGCAAAAATTTCAAACTTTTAAATTTTTTTACTATACTCGTCAGTGTGGAAATCGTATTTGGAAAACTAATACATTATCTAAAACTACTTCTCTCAATAACTACTTCATTCTTTCAAACAACGTTTTCTGTGTTTCTTTTTTTTTATGAATACTTCACAACAGTCCCAGCTGCTCCCGTCTGGATCCATTGAGACTTTTGGAATCCCCAATCGGAGTATGTTGTGAGGCTGACGGAGTATGTGGGGAGGGGAAGGAGATGGGGAGGAGGAAGATGGGGAAGTACCTGGCTATTCAAATCTGGTCACCAAATACGTGTAAAGTCATTTCAATTCTGAAATGACTTTACACGTTTTTGGGCGATACTGAAGGTATCTTTCACTGTGAAACGTGCCGCAGATGTACTAGGTATATATTATTTTAAATGAATTAATTGTGAAAGAACACAAATCAATCAAATAATATTTATTTATCCCATCACCTTAATTTTTTTGTTGGATTCAATACAAAATACTAATATCTGAGGAACTACGGACAAGTATTTCAGTTGCTTTTTAAGCTTGGCTTGAGAAATATTTACCTTCGTCAACCGACAATAGTCGACTGATTAGACGATGTCGATGACATTTCCGAGAATACTCAAATATCGGTCCTTAGACAAAATATCTGTGAAGCTGTAAAATATCAGATGGTACATTATTTCATCAATAACTTTCTATTCTAAATTCAGACGAAGCCGGACGGGAAAACTAATTTGTACTACAACATACTTTTCTCGTCAAAAGCCATAGTCCATCATCATTTATCTTCTCGTAGTTTTCCGTACAGTTTAATCAGCAATAGTATGACAATATAATATTATGTACACTGCAACTGCAGCACGCCTCGTGCTGTGAAGTTCCAGTGGTCCACTGGGAACGGGCCCGCCGGCTGACGCGGAAGCCTGAGAGCTTGAGTGATGGCGTTGTCAGCGGGAGCGATCCTGCGCAATATTTACAAGTGGTCTGCGCACCGTTAATCCCACTCAAGTTATAATATCTATGTTTTTTTCCCGCCCCTTTTCCCCCTTTTGACCTGTTGTCCCATTCTGAACCCCGCTCTTACAGATAACACGTGGTTAATATAAGCATAACACGGGAACTCCTGCCAGTGAAACAAGCTTTTTTAAAAAAAATTTTATTAATAATTTTTTTGGTACATACATTGGTACTTTTACAATACATACAGGCTTTTTTATATACCTAAACATTGAAAAAGTAGAGAAAAATACAAATTAGCAGATTAACCAAAAAAATCCCACACAGGCATCGCCAGTTCGTGGGTATTTTACTTTTGTTTTTATTTTATTTTTGAAGTAAAACTTCTTCCTTCTAAAGACTTGGGGAGTAAGCTGGTGAATACGTGACGAGAGCGTTACGAAAAGTGTGATCGGGTGAGGCGAGCGGTCGGGCCTTTACGCACGCTTGACTTGGGGAGTTAGCTGGTGAATACGTGACGGGAGCGTTATGAAAAGTGTGATCGGGCGGGGCTAACGGTCGGGCGAGGCAAACGGAAGTTGAGAGAAAGATATAAGTTAGCGAAGTTTTACTTCAGTCGTGTGGTCTAAAGCACACTCGTTTTTTTTTCTTATTAATTTCCCTCAGGGACTGTTATCTTAGGGGATGATGTGTTGAAAGTATTTTTTTAAGGAAAGGAAGAAAAAGTAATTCTGGGAAGGAAATAGGTTTGATGGGTGGGTAGGAATCTGGGGGTCAGTGTGTCCAGGAGTGAAGGACGTATGAATCCATTCTTTCAACTGCGGTGCAAGGCGATGGGTCGAGGGATTCTAGTACCTTCTCAATCAATCTCTCTAGATCCGGCCACGCCTCAGGTGAGCAGAAACATCGGCAGCCAACACTTTGACAAACCTAACCTCATGAACTTGAGCATCCCTGCTAAGTCATAAATTGAGGTAATTTATGCAAAAAAACAAATAACACCAGGAATGTAGAAAGTAAAATCACGCGTCGTATAAGTAATTCGACATTAATATTTTAAATGGACGGAACGCACAAAAATTGAAGTATCGTAGACACTGAAAACACGCGCAATGTGTACGCGCACACGTCAATAAAATTAAATGAACCATAACCACATAACTAGAATCAAAACTTACGTCAACAAAATTTAATATACATTTTAACTACAAAAAAAGTATCAAACTTCTCACTTACCTTCCCGAAAAACCATACAATATACGTATTAACAATATATTTTGATAGGGTTGGTAATAAAGCTAATTTAACTATGGTACGGATACATACGCTTTATTTAATTGAAAAAGACATTCGCAAGTAACAACTATTATTATTATTATTTTTGAAACATTACATATTACAATGATCTTTGGCTCTCCAACTAGGAAATTAACCCGTTTTAGGACAGTCAGATTTATTACATGAACTATTGTTTTGTCTATTATATTGACTTTTACTTAGATGGATACTCCACTTGGTGGATAATTTATTAAAGTTTTGTTGGTATATACAAGAAGTTGCTTAAGAATGTAAGTATTATTTTAAAAAACCTTTTTCACTTATTCTTCCTATGTAATACTAACTTTTTATACTATCTTTATATTTTATATGTTTTTTTAAGTCTATTTTATACTCTGGGTACTTGGAAATATAGTATTTTGTTTTAATATTACCCACACTCAGGCAGTGCCTTAGTGGGTTTTCATTTCTTGTTCATACTATTTGTTATTATATATTATGTTATTATATACTATTTGCTATTATACATTTTATGTACAAAGAAATGGGAATAAATAAAGTTAAAAAAAAAAACAATATAAACGTAGAGAAGAGAAATAAAAAGAAAATTCAAAAAGAAACCACAAAAATTATAAAATATACGCTTTTCAACCATTGAATGAAATGAAGTAGAGAAACGCTAAATGAAAGAAAAATATATTAACTACAAAAAATAATATTAACATGATATATTTCAATTCCTTCTACTATCATCAGTATAATTTGCATGTGCGTAAATGGAGAACTTAGCTGGCAGATGATTAAACATACTACGTTAGATATTGAGAATCCAACGCTCTGAACCACTTGTCCTGTGCCGCATCATTTGAATACTCCTTAATATAAAATTATAGTTGTAACTTCGTGTAAACGCTTTATTTTTCCAACTTCTAAGAATGTGCGTCTGACCCATAATACTTTGAAACCCATCGCTTTTTCCAGAACGTCCCTCAATTTTCTCTTTGAAGGCTGCTTAGGTAAAATTATTATGATCGCACTGTGAATAATGTCCTATTCCGACCAACCTTTCCTCACCCGCCAGCTTACAGCTAAATATATTTTTGTAATTTAGTTTTGAAGTAAACCCTGAAGAAGTGTTGCCTACAAAACATGTTGGTTTTTTTAACAATAAACGTAGTTAAAACTAAGTGACGATTATTGAAGTGAAAACTTCTTGAGTTGTGTTTGAAAGTTGATGAGATGAAAAATAGCGACACTAAAAAGAAACCAACACATTTAGGATTTAGCCAGCGATAGAACGAGATAGTATAATCGGTCTCCTCTTTGTGCGGTGATTGGTAACCTCCTCATTCTTCGTCACCTCATTTGGACAAGGTTCTAACTGCACCTTATAATGGTAAGGATTTTGACATTTAAGCAAATGTTCTTAGATGTTAAAGTCCTTACCATTATAAGGTGCAATTAGAATCTTGTCCAACTAAGGTGATGTCTTGTCTACTTTAGTTTTCTGAAGGTTCTACTTCTACCGCGTGTGAACTGCACAATTTTTTTTTTAATGTTCAAAAAAAAGTTGAGACATAATATTATTTAAAAAAATGTATTTAAGGCGCCGCCACCCGCATTTCCACCGATTTCTTACATATCTCCCTTAAACATGAAGTTTTTAAGCTCTTCAAAAAACTTATATTACTTTTTAAGATAATACTATCTAGACGCGTTCCACGCCGAAACGCAAATTATATAAAATTCCCTCAATGGAAAAAAAATACAAAATATGCTCAGAAAATTATTATAAACACGTTTGTTTCAGTTATTTTACAAGTAATAAATAGCTGTGAAAAAAATCAGAATGTTTTTTTTTAAATACTTTACATATGTTCCATGAGATTTTTGTTCTATTTTAAACAAGTTTTAAATGTAAGCGCACTCCTCTAACATTCGTAATTTCATATCTCTCCATCTTCTTCTTTTTGAGCCCGGTAGCGGCCCCTTAGGGTTTTTCATCGCCGGTTTTCATCGTTGTTACATTATTTTTGTAGGTATCCTTAAACAAACCGCCATTACTGTCAAGATTTTTAAAGAAATTAGAAAGATAATCCCAATTTTCTTCTTAAAATTTCATTCGCTTTTCCGTATCGCCTGAATATGTCGTTACCCGGAGTTGAGAATAACGCCCCAGGTTATTATTTACTGTGGAGGAGTGCGCGGAAGGGTCTGGCGAACTTCTGAAGCGTGTGCGGTGTGCTCCTGCGACACAAGGCTGGATACAGACGTCGCGGTTGCTGCTGTGATTGGAACACGACCATACCAGTGCACCAGGGTAAATTGCATCGTACGGGTTTGACTCATAGTCCTATACTAACCAATTAAAGCCAAACCACTGAGTGGTAGTTCAAATAGCCCTTTTCAAGATCCAGATTACGACAATCGCAAAGCGTTAGGATTTTATTTATTTATGAAATACATTATATTTAATTAAGGCATTTTACTTAGAGTAAATATTATAATCACCGAATTAAACGGCTGCCTGTTTCATGATGACCGTGGATTCAAGGAGAATAGTTACTTTGTATGAAGAATCATATTTATATACTTACCACCGACCACCTCCCTATTCATTGAAATGTAATAATATTATTTTATTATACTACATCTATATTCTTACATTTATTTATCTAACTGCTATGTAAAGTAAATTTCATTTTCTATTTTTTTTATCATTCTCATAAGTTTTATTTATTACTTACTTCAAACAAACAAAAAATGCTTTGTTTTTTTTTTTCTTTATCTTTTAATGTAATGGCACGACCCCCCAATTTAAACATTAAACATTTTATTACATTGGGTAGTTTCATTAAAAACAAATTACTTCATTGTAATTAGTTTTTAAGAACCATATATTTTCTACTGTAAATCTGTCATATTTATGTATTTCAAATTAAATTCGGATGATTTTTCACAAAAACGGCGCTATACAATTTATTCAATTATTATTTAAATAAAAAAAGAAGTAAACGTACACATACATCGTCGCATATATAAACAAAGATAAAAAAAAAACATATTTATCGCAAAGCGTTAGGATTTTATTTATTTATTTACAAATTACGTGATATTTAATTAATACATGTTACATAGTAGACGGCTGCATGATTTAGTGTATAAATATATACATATATGTATACGTACATACATGTACATACACACAAACGCACATATTCAAACACACATACATTCACACCCTTACACGGCATACTTTCACATACATAAACGTACATCGTCACATACATAAACAATATATAGGTACCTCTATCTGAGTAGAGAAACAAGATAATAACATTAACACATTCACACATAAGAAAGTCCCCTAGCTCCTTCCTGAAACTGTTGTATTTTGTATTTGTCTATTGACTTTATTTCAATTGTTAAATTATTGAATATTTCATTAGTTAGAAAGTTAAACTTTGACTGTGTCATTGAAGTTTATTTCGCTGGAATAATATAATTGGATTGGCTGTAATATCTGGTGTTATAGTTTGATTTTAAAAAATATATTATAATTAGGATTTAGATTTTTTATGATTATATCTTACTAAAAAACATCTATTAAAAGAATACAATTGGATGTTGAAACCATCTACCTATGCAAGTATATGTATATAATGACATACATCTGAATTGAGAACAGTCATCTATCGATGGATTTCCGCTAAAATAAGTTTTGCAGAATACTCTTTCGTAGAATATTCAAGAAGTACAACAAAACCACGAATAATATGTTAACTTTACAAAAAAAGGCGCACGTTGTCTGGTCTATTGTTTATATTATATTATAACCTGCTAAATAATAAAATAGGTGATCCTGAACTGCTATCCGTCATTGGTTTAAATTTCCCAATAAGGCGTACCAGGCACACTCCTCTTTTTCTCTTAGAAGCTAACAACACTAATGCAGCAAATAACTCACCAAGTACTCGCGCAATCATAACTCATACATACTAAAAAAATTACTACACTTAGAAATTTTTCGTGATTCCTTGTAAATATGCAAAACTAACTTATTAAATTTCTTGGCGTGATATAAAAAATAAATTTTAAATTTAAAATTTATTTTGCACATCAATCCAATGCGGAAGACATGTGTCACCGGAGTGGTAAACTATCAGTCAGAACAAAACATTGCTTAAAGTTAACAATACACGACATCTTTTTTCAGCCCGATTCCCGTATAGAGACCAAAGGCAAAAATTTTCGCTTTACGCGATCGATATTTTCATCTCTATTTTCAAATCAACGATTTAAATTGGCATCGCAGCAAACAATACATAAACCATGCTGTTTGCTGTGATGCCAACTGAAATAAAAATAGCGATCGCGTAAAGTGAAAAATTTTGTCTTTGGTCTCTATTCGGGAATCGGACAAAAAAAAGGTGTCGTGTATTGTCAACTTTAAGCAATGTTTTGTTCTGACTGATAGTTTACCACTTCGGTGAGACATGTCTTCCGCATTGGATTGATGAATGTGCAAAAGTGCAAAATAAATGTATTCTACATATCCTTGTAAGTAAATACATAAAAAAAAACATTACTGTCTCGGTATCCAAAGTTGATCTCTGGTTTGAAGACAACGTTTTTTTTTCCATTAGCTGTCTACTAGTTTATCGATCCGGCTCGTCACGTAGAAGTTTGGCAGACACATCCGCCATCAAGACCTACACAAACTTCACTCCACGATCTCGGGAACTCCTACTAAACAAACGTCTCGAACCACTTGAGGGGCCAAAGATATTCAAATACAAAATGAGAGGCCCTACGGCAGAGGTGTTGGTTATCCAATAAATGGAGCGGCGGTACCCATTTCGGCCTTCTAAATTGAAAAGTTGCTAAACACTGCCAAATAAATTCCAAATATTGATAATATTTATAAGTAATCACAATTGACTTTAAGCCTTCCTAAATGTGCACCATATTAAGATAATCAGTTGCTTTGATATTCGATATTTATGTATTGTTGTTGTAAGTGCGCCGCGCAAAATGTGCATGTTTTGTTAAACCGAGTTAATCTCAATTCAAGCTTTGATAATTTCTACCTAACTAATAATATTCCTCGTTGGCGAATCATAATACAAGTAGATTAATAATATTACTTGTAGCATATAAATGTACAATGTAAGTGTACATACGTGTAGCATCGGCGGAGAATCATCGCGAGAGTTATGTTTTTGTTTGCGTATGCCAGACTCGCAGACAACATCATCAAACGTCTGAGTACAGCAGAGTCTCGATTGTCGACTTAGCCAGAACACAGGTTATCCGTGAAATCAAAATACATTAGATTAAACGACCCAAGGGTTTCAAAATACAACTAAACCTTTCGGATGGCACTCAGAATAATTTCAGTATAAGATTGAATCATATTAAAAATAAAAGTTGTGCGCAGTTCACATGCGGTAAAAGTGAAACCGTCGTACAGAAGTAGACAAGGGAGGCCACGAAGTTTAAGGGCCCGCAACCCGGATTTCTACCGATTTATTACATATTTCTCTTAAACACGGTAAGTTTTAAAGTTCTTAAAAAAGTATATGTTATTCTTGAAGACAATATCTAGACTTTGCCCGCGCCGAAACGCAAATTATATAAAATTCCCTCGATAGAAAAAAATCGCAAAGTATGCTCCAAAAATTATTATAAATACGTTTGTTTCAGTTATTTTACAAGTCATATGTATGAAAATTCACAGTGTTTCTTTTAATGCTGTTTAAGATAATGCCCGCGAGATTTTTGCTCTATTTTAAACGAGTCGTGTTTTATTAAACATTTTCGCAATTTTCGCATCGATTTTGTCGCTGTAAATGTTAGCGCTCTCCTCTAACATTCGTAATTTCGTATCTCTCCTTCTTCTTTTCGAGCCCGGTTGCAGAGCCTTAAGAGGAGACCAATAAGCTACGAAACATCGCACAAAGAGGAGACCGATTATTCTTTCTCGTTCTCTCGCAGTCTAAATCCTATAGATGTATGTGTTTTTTCTTTTTTAGTATCGCTTTTTCGTTTCATAGAGTTTCAAGTCACAACGGTGATAAAGAAATTTTCACTTCAAAGAATGAGGTTAAAAATAGGAATTTAAATATTTTACTCCAATTTTGATGTCTGGAGGCAAAAAAGTAAAGAATACAAAAAGGCTTCGAATGGTCCACAATGTTCCAGAACATTGCACAAAATTGTAGTGTTCTAGAATGTTTCACAACAATTTTCCCGATTCCCTATACCCGAACATTCCATGTATGTATGCTTATAGTATGCTTTCGAATACTCCCGAATGTTTTGGACTGTTCTAGAAATTTCTAGAGGGCGAAACTTATAGCCCTTATATCTTTAAAAGCACGACCTTCAGGTAAAAACGGGAAACTTCCTCATGGACGGGGATAGAGGGCTACCACACGATATTACTCGCTTGATCGTACCGGGACTCGTTTCTGAGTTTTCGCACATTTTTTGATCCTTTATTTATTTATTTATTTATTTATTGCAAGAAACAAACAGCAATTTATATACAGGATGAGTTATACAAGAGGTAAGCCAAAACAGTTTCTTATGCTAATGTTGGTTATTATGATATAATATACAATTGTAATTGGTAATAACCATTAAATGAAAATAAAAATAACAACAAAAAAAAAATATTAGAAGGAAGAAGGAATAGGAAAGGGCAAGAGGCAGAGGAAGGGTGGATGGGGACAGGAGATGCTCATGCTGTACCTTTTCTATAGTTGCGCATTAATTTAATTAACATTTGTGGTCGTACGTTTGACTACGTTTCGGTATTTCACAAGAGTATTATTAAGGATATCGATATTGTTAAATTGCGTGTTATATTGCGCGCATATACGTATTATTTTATAATATATAAGGATTATTATTAAAATATATAAGGATTATTATCATTAAGTAATAATTAGGCAGGAATCCATTTTTTTATTATTCTTCTGGTGTTCTAAGGGCGAGTTATTCCACATAATTTTAACAATTCATCAAATTTAAAAGTGAATTTCCATGTTCCGTAAAGGTTCTATTCAACTTTTGATATTATATCATTAATGGTCAGCTGTTTTTCAGAACTGAGATGAAAAAATAACTTGTATGGAACTTTCACAGACCTTGAAAATTATCATTGAAATTTATGAATTGTTCAAAATCTGTGAAACAACTGGCTCTAATTATCTCGAGTTGGCAAAATTATCGGGGAACACAACGTTTTGGTTTTTTTTTTCAATTTTTGCTTCGACTTCTTCCGTCTAATCCGCCACCAAATTACCAGATAACTTGTAGTTGTTTTTAAAATTGGGTAAATTGTGTATTAGTTGGGTATGTTAATGGGGAAGGGTAGAAAATAAGGAAGAGGAAGGCGGAAAAATATCTGGCTAATCAAGTCTGACATAACTAATACCGTTTCAAGAAAAGTTTCAAATCTAGATGGTTGTCTTTCATTAGAGAGGTTATGTGAGCATTTTCCAATTTGGAACATGCTTCAGATATGCTGTACATTATTTTTAATGAAGTATTTATAAAAAAAAAAAAGTATAAAATAAAAATAAAAATTATAAAAAAAAATATGTGAACAAAATTTTCTCACGAACGCCGGAATTTGAACCCGTGACGACAAGACGTCACTTCATTTGTATAGGGTTCTAACTGACATTTTTTTCAAAAATGACCTTTGAATGCCAAAGCATTTCTTTTGTTTATTTCTATAACCAAAATAATTTTCAGAACCATCTGTGTTGTATTTTCGTAGATGTAAGTATGACAAAGTTCTAACTTCAAGCTTTTTCAATAATAATTCCTTTTACAAGGTTCTAACATCACTTACACTCTCTATTTTGTTTGTATCTGACAGTTGATCTTAAATACGAGGCGCATTATAGTACGTCATTTAATTTGGATAGGGTTCTTACTGTTACCGTCTTACTACGTCTTACCGTTTTCTAAGGTTTCTAAGTTTCCAAAGACGAATTTTCGAAATCTATGTAAGAATTTTAGTTTATGTATTTTAGTTTATCTTATTTTAATGGAAAATATTTTAATAGGGCTTTGACATAGCTAGGAATAGCATAAGGGTAATGTAATTAGAACCTTGTGCAATGAATTATTATGCTCTAGCTGGTTGCACAGGGTTCTATTTGTACATTTAGGTAAGTTCAAAAAGGGTAAGTTTACTTCCTCTTTAAATACTTTCATTTAAAATATGTTCAATTAAAATACTTTACACAAGGTTCAACATCAAAATCGGAAATTTATAAACAGATTATGAGAAATCATCTTTGCAAACTTTGACACCTCATATCTCAGAACAAGGTGAAGGGAAGTTAGAACCCTATCCAAATGAAGTGACGAAGAGTCTAACTCCTAACGTGCCCGTCTTGGAACAGATATCGTCTAGTGAGGCGGGTAACGTGCTCACATACCTACCAGTATTTAATGTCAGTAAACACCCGGAATGCCGGCAATTAAATTAAATTATGTTTACGAGAATTTTTGTAAATGCTTATATCCACCGGGAAATTCATTCAACCGGGATGGTTTCTACTATTTATCCTAGTAATATGGAGTCTACTGTATCCAGTATATTACAGGTAGATATCTACCGCTGCTGGTTTGTATGATTCGCAGTAGCGGGCAAGGTGTTATTACTGTGAAAGGGGCCATGTGTGTTTAGTTAAACCTGTGGATGTTAAACTGAAAGAAATAAAACTAAATAAACCATTGATCTTTGATTGGAAGAGCTTGTTTTTGTAATTAGATGGTTGATTGAACAGCTCGCAAACTTACCATCACATGGTTTTAACTGCCGTTAGAAAATAATTTTTTTTCAATTTTATTATTAGAAACAAATATATAATCTTACTAATATTATAAACGCGAAAGTTTGTACGGATGTATGTGTGTTTGTTACTCTTTCACCCACAAACTACTGCATAGATTTTAATGAAAGTTCACAATAATATTGCTCATACATCAGAATGACATATAGGCTATATATAATTTATAAAACTAGCTAGGAAGGGGACGCGGGAGGGGAACGGGGACCCACGGGAAATGTGATTCAGGGAGAAACAATGTATTTCTTTAAATAAATATAAAATTTTACTCAACATGTAATTAAATGTACGATTCATAGAAATATCATAAACCATTACAACCTGTATTTTATTTACTTACTTAATTTTTTTTTAATCATTTCAAATTTGGGCAAATAATGTAACCAACACTTGATTTATATTTTAATTATTATTTACCTAGCATTAAATACTATCAACGGGCCTCATCTTTATGTTAAGTTAATTGCATATATTATATACTTACGTAATTTTTTTATTGTTAAAATAATGTGGTATTTACATATTGTTTAATTAATTTGTAATCTATGCATGTTTTTATCAACTTATGATTTCTATTTCTTGCTATTTTACAAGCTATTAAGGCGGTTATATACCTGATACTATGTTATATTATGTAAAAGTCGAAAAGCTTTAGTTATTATCAAAGATATTCAAATACAGAAGAGATATGCTATGGTGTCCGCGCAACTGTCGCCGGACTACGCGCTAATTAGCGTAGTTTTCATACAAAAAGAATTTGTTCATTTCGTTGATTTTTTGAAAATGTGCATTAATATTGGTTAACAATATATTTTGAATAAGGAAAGAATTCGTTCATTTAGTTCGTTCGTTAATTATTTGTTCTTTTAGTTTATTTGTCAATTGGTAAACAATATCGGCGACACCCGGAAGCGCAGACCCACATAGTAAAAACAGCAGATAGCACATCTACTTATGGTTATTATAGATAATTAAATAAATAAATGATATTTACTTCGGCTTTTGACTTTTTCAACTGGTTGAGCGAAGTTATGTTAAAATTGGTCTCTTACATTGTCTATGGTCTCTTGTCATATTTATTTTGTTCTATTACAAATTTATTATTTGTACTCTATTTATGAGCCGAAAATACCCTCAGTAAAACCCTTGCAAGCGCCATCGAGATAGGAAAAGTTGCATAAAATGGCTGTCTTTGTTTAGTTTCCTGCTCAGAATGTCTACGTACTTACCAACATTGGTTTTATCTCCCTTCGCACTCCCTGTTCTTACAGACATAACATTTCTCAAAAAGTGAGACCATTTTATAAATGCTTACACCTATTTTGAGTTATTTTCGGACTAAGAATAACTCTCATTATCGCACCGGTGTGAGATCACATTTTAGAACTGAAACCTCGCTTAAAATTATTTTGTGTTTAAGATCATACGTTCAACCTTCGTGTTAAAAATTACATGGTGCTTAAATTTAATTGGTGCTTAAAATTACTCGATATTATTTTAAGACATTACTTAGTTCTAAAACTTGTGATGCCTAAAATTACTTGGTGCTTAAAATTACTCGGTGATTAAAATTAGTTGGTGCTCAAAACTATTTGGTGCTTAAAATTACTCTATGCTTAAAATTATTTGGTGATTAAAATTATGCTTAAAATTATTTGTTGCTTAAAATTACTCGGTGATTAAAATTACTTGGTGCTTAAAATTACTTGGTGTTTAAAATTACCCTGCATAACATTAAGTGCATTGTTTAGGCTAGTTCAGATAAAAACGAGAATTATTTTTTAGTAGTTTAGAGGTACCCGGGGGTAAAGGGCAGTAACTTTGGGAGGCTATCCGATTTGATGTGGAGTTTGAAACACCCGTACTTTAATTTTCAGACAGAAGCAGTTTAAAAATAATTAATCATTCAACTTTGATAAATAGCAGATACGTTTAACTAACACACGGAAAGTTGACTGTGAGCTGGAATCCTGTAGAAGTTGCGAGCAGTAGTGCAGTTTTAATCCAGTTATCCAGACGCGATTAGCGAGTGCGGCAATAAAACCAACAGCCTGGTCGGAGTCCGCAGAACACCTGTTACGGGAGAGCGGGGTGCGGAGTGCGGAGAGCCGCGCACGCGATCTTCCACTATTCCGTCGGCTTTACTGGATTCTATAATATCTATATCACTAACGGCCGGTTTACGCTTGGATTAGTAAGCCAGTGATAGTGATTACTAATTAGAGATAGGGTAAAATCTAAGCTGCACAATTTTTATATTTTTAAAGCCGATTTATTTTTTATTTTATTTTCAATACATAAACGGCTATACTGCCTTTTATAAATTAACATATTATAGAGTACAAAATAATATATAATATATAATAGAGTAAGAAAAATAATATCATTACATAATAGTAGTTTTAAACTTTAAAATAACATACAATTATTTTGTGTATCACAACAAAAAATAACAAAAAAGAACAATGAGAAATATCACATTTCATTTCAACATGTCCATATTGCGTATATAAAGTTAGTATAATAATTTTTGAGTGCATGTTTATATTGCGCTAATTTTAAGAAATAAATGTCGCCGATGTTAGCATATTCATTTCCCAAGATGTGTAATCGACTGATTGGTGAGTAATAATGTGATAATGTATGTGTGTTATTATAGTAGAACGGTAGAGTCAGTCTATTGTTAGCGCGACCAGGGCAATGAAATCGTATTAGTTGTATTAAATCAGGGGTATCCAGGACCGAGTGAATTATTTTATATAATATTAATAGATCACAGATTTTTCTGCGATCTGATAAATTTACGAGATTAGTCCAGTTTAATAACAAATTATAGTCCACGGATTCTCTTGGAATACCTAATTTAAAATTAATATACCTAATTAATATAATAAATTAATATACCTAAGGAATCTGAGGAAACTTATACTTTGATTAGCAGAAAGTGCGAGCGCCAGTGATTAGTGCACCAAGTATGAAAGGACGTCTCAATTTGGAGTTTGCGAGTGATTAGAACCGCGGTCTAAGAGCCCGCACACCCCCGCACTCACAATGTTGCCTCTGCTTACAACAGCATAGACGCACCACAAAAGAATAATTATAAAACCCAAAAACTTAAATACAAAACCATTACATAATTTGGCGAAGGATCCGAAATAAAACTCTACGATCTGCAGTAATTCGAATCATTCGAATTTGTCTCGCCTTTTCCTGATTTTCATACTGTAGTAGAAGCTTCACATTTTTCAATTAATTCGAATTTTATCAAATTTTTCATGTATTTCATACTGCAGTAGGTTCGACTATGGCAAGCAGGCCATTTTGTTCACCAGTTTCTTTAAATCTTTCAGCTAGCGAAATCTAATTCGATTCATTCGAGTTAGAATAATTTAATATTTTATAATTATAATGATAACAGCTTAAGATGACTGGTGAGAACAAAAAATGGGTGATTTTCAAATAAATTCTTTGACTTTTCAAAAATTATTAATATTTTATTGTGGCACAATAAATTTATGCATGATATATCAAATTATTATTAAAATATGAAATCTATGAGAGTTACACAAATAACATCAAAGTGTTTAAATCTGAGCTAAGTAAATTGAAATTGATTGAAGGAAGATTTTTGGATTAGCTGAGGACTTAATCCAGCAGTTAAGATGAAATGGCTGATAAAAAGTACGCTGATGTGATGTAAAGATATAAAAAATATAGGAATAAAAAAATTCTTCGAAACCCAACCACGCTCTTTTTAGATCCCACTTGCAATATCGTTTAAAAGTGAAATGAAACAGAAAATTAAACGCAGAAGAAATCGTTTGGTGGATCGTGGCTTAGGGATTTTTGTCTTACTCTCTGCTCGACAGGAGGAAATCCCTGGGATTACATCCGCAAAACATAAGTGCTGACTCACAATACTCGCTACACGGCCCTTACACAACAGAGAACTAGCAAAAAAGTCATTTCAAATTCGCTCGTCAATGCGTATTTCTTTCCTTGTGTTTATCCCTTTTGCTTTGCGAGTTTAGTTTTTCTCCTGCGATTTTACCCAGACAAATTGTGGAGTATGCTTAACTCCAAGTCTGGCTTACCAAGAGATAGTAGTTTCTCATACGCTGGTGATGAAGGAAAGAGAACCTCGTATGTCCGATTTTCACAATTTATTAAAAAAAACAATAAATTTAAATGCTCTAAACAAAAACATGAAAAATTAAGTAGTTTCATTTGAATAAGTTGAACGCTTCTACGACGGTTGATCTCTCGTCAATTAACCACCCGTCATACTTTGTCATTTTCATAACTAACTAACTAACCATCACGCCGTTTCTCCGCAGGGAGATGGTTATGGTTTTTTGTCATTTTCATAATATTATATTTTCAAAAACCTACCTAATAACCACTCTGTAAATTGCCATCTCAACACTGGCGTTTCACACCTAGTGAGGTGGGCAATACGCCATTACGATAATTAAATGAAATAAATAAAAATAAATTAATAAAATACTTATATACAATGTGCCGGGGTGTTTTGGGAAAATATGGTATACCTGCTTACACGAAATTTAACTGAGTGTCCTCGAAGGGGTGTGCAGAGAGAATTTACCATCGAAAAACAAAAGTTTTGACAAATGTTCATTCAAATGTGTCAAGGAAAAAACTACTTATTTAAATACTGTACCTATGTACATACTAGAAAAAGCACAAAAAATAAACATTAAATATATTGTTATTCATATTTATCGTTTTTTGAAGTCGATTTTAGGTTTAAAATTGGTAAATAATGCACGGTAAATTATAATTCCAACCGTCAGAGAATCAACTGCGGGGTCACCAACTTGAATGTAAGTACTGAATCGCGAAAATTGTATAATATCATACAAGTTATAATTATCTTTTTAAAGTTTTAACGTTTCTGCTCAGATAAGAGATAAAATCAACATTGTACATTTTCAACGAGTATAAAAATAATTACACTCCATTTTCTTGGTCACATTTTGAGGAGGGCCGAATTCATGAAGTGCAACTGAAAATTGAAGAAGATTGATTGAATTGGCTTCGATGTAGACGTGCAGGTACAATATACAGTTTGTAGTCTTGTAGAAGAAGGATTACAATGTTGATGACAAACCTCCTATAATAAAAAAGCGCCAGATACAGATATTCTTCTTTGATTTTTGTTCTAGTCCTGGAAAAAGCATTTTCATTTTCCAGGTTTTGCTTCTTAATATCTATCACGATTACTCTTCTGGGGAGCTGGCCCGTGAGACTTTTATGATGCGGCTGAGTCGTTAAGTGACCATAAAATGGTGATTTTTACAAACGATGTCTGCTAAGTGATAAACTGCCCGCGGCACTTTTCTCCCCGCGGCGCATCGCAAGGCACATCGGGCGGGAACCATTGTTGGCGGGAAGTGAGAAAAGCGCCAGGTACAGGGTTAATAACAAAAGCCAACTTTGTTACCCGTAGCCGTAGCCGCCGGTTTATTACGCTACTTTATGTAGAAATTGCAGGCGGCAATGCGGTACGAACCGTTGAACGCATTGTATTAAGTACGAGATACTTGGTCATATAAATGAAATATGACTGTGCATTTAGGTAGTTCGATTACAATTTTTTTTCGTTAATTGTTTTTGTGGTGTTAGGCCGTATTGCGCTACCTCCTTTTTTACTCAACGTTTCGGACAGCTTTATAGTGTATATCATCAGGGCAGATGTGTGATATAAAATCAAACCTATAATGATCCGACTTCAAGGCTGTCATTCCACGAGTTGGTTATTTATTTTTCGCTTTTTTAGCGAACTAAATAAACATACAACTGAGAACTTTTCACCTCATATTGAGCGCATTTTACAATTTTTTCAGCCCGAAGTCACTCATTTGCTGATGTACAAGTCTTAAAAACTTAGCCACCAATCTTTAAAATTGCGGGCGTTCTGCTTATCCGACACAAAAAAAAATTAAACGGCATTTTAATCTGTAGATTTTTGTGTCAGATAAGCAGAACTCTCGCAATCGCGGTCACCGCAATTCTGAAATACTTCAAGCAATCAGCGATGATTTCGGGTTGAAAAAATTGTAAAGTGTACTCAAAACATGAGTTAATTAATATATTGCGAAAATTTCGCAGTTGTATATTAATTTTGTTGGCCAAAATAAATTCCCAAAACAGCAAAAAAAAGAACCTTCGTGTTATGTACGTATCGTATATGTCCTTGAGTACTTCCGAAGAAAATATTCTTTAGCCCAAAGATCGCATTTATTAGGTTGTGACAATTTTTAATAATTTTCATGGTCATGGAAAAGAAGTAAATTAAAATAGAATTATGAAGCAGATATGTAGGACCTTAAAAGGAAAAATCGTTTAGATCACAATTTTTTTCGATTTGAAATATTAGACTGCATAATATCTTCACATTGTTTTTCTTTGAATTTATTATGCGACTTCTTTGTATATGTAAGAACTTTTTAGCAACAATACGAGTTCAATATATTTCACTAGAACGCAAATTGACTAATTATTGAAGAAGAAAATAATTATAATAAAATGAAACAATGCAACTTTGTATAAACCACTTATAAAATGTGCAAATCCGACCGGTTTCGGAACAAACGTTCCTTCGTCAGGGAAAGCTTATACTAATTTGACAGTTTAGAACAATGTTTTATTAGGGTAGGGGTGGAGCCGTTGTTATTTAATAATGTAGATTGGGTGGGTAGGTATTAGTGTAGAGTGGGTGGGTAGGGGAACAAATCCATGATTGGGCTATATGACAATATTTTTTGTTTGTTGATAATAGATTCATTATTTTTAAGGGATTTTTTAATTTCCAAAGCTTCTAAGTTATCTAAACGTTTTCCTTTATGATTAATATGAAGAATATTTATCCCTGTGTTTTTTTCAAAACTATGGTTATTTTCAATGATATGGTTTGCGAACTCAGAAAAATTATTATTATTAAGACACCTTAAATGTTCTTTGATTCTGATTTCAAAATTACGAGTGAAAAAATTAAAAATTAAAATTTCTAATTATGTTTACTACTTTTTATTATTTTCAATGAATCTTTAACCTCTGGAACTTTTCCTGGCTTGTGGAAAGAAGCTCTTTTGGTACCAGTATTCAAATCGGGTGACCAATATTTAATAAAAAAATAGACCAATTAGTATACTATCATGTTTTGCTAAGGTTTTTGAATCTCTGATGTATAAAAATATTTTTTCTCACTTTAAGCTCCTTCTCTGCATCGGGAAACATGGGTTTGTACCTTGCAGATATATCACTTTAAATCTTTAAAATTTTGTACAACTTGGGTTTGTTCCTTATAGATATATCACTTTAAATCTTTAAAATTTTGTACAACATGGGTTTGTTCCTTATAGATATATCACTTTAAATCTTTAAAATTTTGTACAACATGGGTTTGTTCCTTATAGATATATCACTTTAAATCTTTAAAATTTTGTATAACATGGGTTTGTTCCTTACAGATCGATAACTTCAAATCATTTGAAATTTTGTAATTATATGTGTAACCCTCAATGAAAGATTACACATAGATAAAATCTACACCGATTTAAAAAAAAAAGTTTTCATTCACTTAACCACTCCATCGGGAAACATGGGTTTGTACCTTGCAGATATATCACTTTAAATCTTTAAAATTTTGTACAACATAGGTTTGTTCCTTATAGATATATCACTTTAAATCTTTAAAATTTTGTACAACATGGGTTTGTTCCTTATAGATATATCACTTTAAATCTTTAAAATTTTGTATAACATGGGTTTGTTCCTTACAGATCGATAACTTCAAATCATTTGAAATTTTGTAATTATATGTGTAACCCTCAATGAAAGATTACACGTAGATACAATCTACACCGATTTAAAAAAAAAAGTTTTCATTAACTTAACCACTCCATCTCATTTAAAAAGCTTGACCAAATAGGAATACATACCGACCTATTTCGCTGGGTGAAATAGTATTTATGTAAGAGAACGCAACTAGAATTTATTAATGGATACAAATCATCCCCTATAGATGTAACCTCTGGTGTACCACAATAAATATTCATAAATGTATGAATATTAGAAAAAGAAGAGGGCCAAGATTTGACCCCTGTGGTACACCAGAAGTTACATCTATAGAAGATGATTTGTATCCATTAATAAATTCTAGTTGCGTTCTCTTACATAAATACTATCTTCTTATGGTCATTACCATGGTTCAAAATTAAACTATGATTATGCTTTTTTCACCGATTGTCTTAAAATTTTTCGTAAAATTAAGTCTGTTTCAGGTCATCAACTGCTTCAAATTGACCTTGACTCACTCAATAACTGATGTTCTGTCAATGATAAGCACTTAAATATTGAAAAAAAAATAAACTTTATAAATTTATAATTTTCTATTTCTAATTGTTTTTAAATCTTATTTTTGTTTAAACAATTTTAAAATTTACCAATGTTTAATATGATTGATTAATTTTATATATTTTTTAACCTATTTGTCTTATTTGTATAATTAACTGAGTTTTTATAATTTTTCTGTAGTTCAGTAATTTTAAACGTGAGAACAATCTGTAAAAAACCTAGTTAAATAAATAATCTAAATGTTTCTTGAATCAGAACAAGACGCAGAAAATAAAAAAAATGTAACGTAAGTGGAAATCGAATCCAGGATTTATTTCTACCAGGAGAATGCCCCATTCCACTCAGTCATTTTTGTCGATCTCATATTTCAAATTTAGAATCATCAATTTTATCTTCAACTAAGTTTTCTCATATTTTTGACTGCTATCATTTTGAAAATTTACAAAGCTCTAACTTAGAAAGTGCCTTTATGATAAGACTTTTTCTACAAGTCGAAGAGAATATTCATATTTTTTTGATTTGTTCGTTACCTCTTTTTTTCTGTGTCTTGTTCTGTTTCGCTTAGTTTGGATTTATTAGTCTTCAATGATAATTATTACATTGTTCGTCTTCAATGATTATTATTAAACCTTCACCCACACAATCTCAACCAATAGGAGCCTTGAAAAGTGAGCTCATAATCAAAGCGGCCAATGACGCTTCGTAGGTAGGTACTGTACGTAGGTAAGGTTTCATTCTATCTCACTCTCTCACAGACTATATCATATAAGTTGTATGTGTTTGTCTCTTTTTAGTGTCGTTTCCGTTTCATAGAGTTTGAAATCACAACGGTGCTAAAGAAGTTTCACTTCAAAAACATTCCAAACAAATTGCAAACAGGCTAGTTTCGTTTCCAATGCAAATAATTTATCTGCCTTGTTAAAAGTATTTTTGAGGTGAAAACTTCTTTAGCACCGTTGTGATTTGAAATTCGATGAAATGAAAAAGCGATACTAAAAAGAACGATGACAATAGAAACTCGATGAAACGAAAAAGCGATTAGACTACGAGAGAATGAGATAGAATAATCGGTCTCCTCTTTATGCAGTGCTTCGTAGCCCATTGGTCTCCTCTTCGTGCGGCGCTTCGCTTTCCCCACTACTATCTTGTTCTAATTTTTTGAAGGTTACACTTCTACCGCGTGTTAATTGCACACATTTTTTAAAAACTAACAGTAGTTGTCTTTCTGCGTAACGCTTAAATAAACTTATACTATTTATCTCACTATCCGCAATGCGTAATCATATAAATAACTAATTAAAATTATAAACGCTTGCTTTAACGACAGTTATTCACAGTTTAAGAAATAATCTCAGCTGTAAAGCCGGGGTTAATCTGAGCCCAGAAGAGCATAAATTTTATATGGCCCTATCTGCAGCGGCCGGGCGCGGTCTATTTCCGGGTCCCTGAACAATGGGTTTGTGATGTCCGGTTTATCCAGTTTAACATCTGTAACAGACGTATCAGCGTCTTCACAAGACTGTAAAAAAGTACCGGGTTTTTAGTGCACGTTCAGGATGATGGAATGGTAAAAATAATAACAAGGGCTGACCTCCCTAGCACCCAGTGCCGGATGTGTAAAGGACACTGGATGTGCCGATGCTTCTGCCTGAGCCTGGCGCCTGGCGGTTGCCAAAGTAGGGCCGACTGTTCTGGAGGAGGTAGGCACCAGGACTGAAGACAGGCAGAAGTCGGCGGGAGGCAGCTGGTTGATAAGAAACTTCCGAAGAATAAAAAGCGAGTTATCAAGTAGAGATGTGAACTGATTTATTATGAGAAATGTGGGTCCTTTTATACCCAAATTTGGGGTAAAAGGTGCCCACGTGGTACATTTTTGTGGTGGGAGGTTAAACCTTGCCCGTATGTATAAATAGGGCGGCATTTCCGTCACACCTTATTTTGGCGGTGCCGCTCGTAAAAGTGGTCGCTTAAAATTGCGTTTTATACATAATTATGTAGGTTACATTTATAATATATGGGTACATGTTTTAGTGTTTACATATTTGGGGGGGTAATCTTTATCCCTAGATTTTTAGTTTGGTGAGTTTAGGGTAATTTTATAGTTTATTCTAGGTTTTTTTGTTTTGGTTAATTGTGAGAAGTTTGTATAAGGAATCTACTATTTTTCCCAGGTCCCTCGCAAGACTAGCTACTGAAACCTGTTTGTTTCATCGTCTTGCGAGGTCCCTGGATTTTTAAAATGGGAAAAACGGATTCTTTAAGGAATTTTTCTAAGTCCTTTGTTTGACTTAAAAAATGCCCTAGTGTTGAGAGTTTAAGGGTTAGAGGCTTAAAATCTCTTTTCCTGAATGCCCGGCAGGACTCTGGAATGAAATGTGTTGATTTCATCGTCCTGCGGGTTGTGAGAGTATAATTAAATGAAAGTATATAAAACATAGTCGGCTTCGCTCGCTTTCCTGTAGGGCCATAACCACAAGGAAGGCAAGGAAGGACAAGGAAGCATATTTTGCTTCGCTAGCTTTCTGTAAGGCCATAACCACAAGGAAGGAAAGGAAGGACAAGGAAGCATATGTAAATAATATGAGTTTAGAATGTCTCCCGGTGGCAACCTTAGCATGTAAGCATTTATTTGTCGCACCGGGGCATTGTACATAATAAAAAGGGAAATAAATGATAATATTTTACATAAACATTTCCGGCGAAAAGATCGTTGCTGGCGGCATGGTACTAACGAGCTTAGTGGCCAGAAATTTCGGAGGAAATTCCCAAGAAATGACCACTAAATGTAGAGGATGCCGCCAGCGATGATTTTTGCCGAAAAAACAAATGAGGGTATGTAACACGTCGGTTACACTCCCCCCGTGCGGCTGTGCTGCACTAGTCATCACGACGTGTTGAAGGTCGGTCAGTAGAGGCTGCATCGGTAGGCGGGGCCGGCAGGATCACAGCGAGCTTCACGGCAGGTCGGACGTAGACTCCGGTGCTCGTCTGGATGCGGGCGGTCCTCACTTCGCCGTCTGCAGCAGGGGTAGCGTCAAGGACTCGGCCGCGAGGCCAGCTGTTGCGGGGCATCGCGGGGTCCATAATGACCACCAGGTCGTCTTTCTTGATTGGATTGACGGGGTGGTGCCATTTCTGTCGGGTAGCCAAGGTGGGTAGGTATTCGCGGAGCCAACGCCTCCAGAACATGTCAGCTAGCTGCTGACTGATGCGCCACTGGCGGCGGAGGCATACCTCCTCATCCTGCTTGTCGTACAGCGAAAGCTGGGGCCGGTTGCCTGCTGCTCCCAGCAGAAAGTGGTTGGGAGTGAGGGGCTCCTCGTCTCTCGGGTCTGCGGAGATGTGTGTGAGAGGCCGGTTATTGACGGTCCACTCAGCTTCGGCCAGTGCTGTACGCAGGGTTTCTTCTCTTGGGGCCCTCTCCTTCAGGATGGCCTGCAGCGCGTGCTTGACTGAGCGCACCAGGCGTTCCCATGCTCCCCCCATATGAGGAGACATTGGTGGAATGAATTGCCAGTCAATTCCTTGAGACGTCAGATGATCCCTCATCCGGGTGTCATCTTTGAGCGAGTTCAGGGCGTCCCTCAACTCGTTGTCTGCTCCGTGGAAGTTGGTCCCGTTGTCTGAGAAGATTGTCCTTGGTTGACCTCGGCGTGCCGTCATGCGTTGGAGGGCCATGATGGCTGAGTCGGCAGACAGGGAAGTTGCCAGCTCGAGGTGAATGGCGCGTGTGGACAGGCAGGTGAAGAGGGCTCCGTACCGCTTCTCCCTTCGTCTGCCGACAGTGATGTCCATGGGCCCGAAGTAGTCCAACCCGCAGTTTGTAAAGGGGGGGACATGGTGGGCGAGCCGTGATGGTGGCAAGGGTCCCATTAGTGGTGGGGTAGGCTTGCTTCTACGCATCTTGCAGATGGGGCAGTGGTGGGCGATGCGGCGTATGTTCGTTCGCAGTCGCAGCACGAAGTAGCTGCCTCGTACCTCTGCCATTGTCCTCTCTGTGCTTGGGTGGTTCGCCTTCTGGTGATGGTGGTTGACTAGGAGCCGTGTGTAGGCGTGGTCTCCATCTAAGATTATGGGCGTCCGCACATCTCGGGAGATTCTGCTGGTGGCTCGTATTCTGGAGTCCATCCGCAGCAGTCCGTCGGGTCCCAGGAAGGGGTTCAGCGTTCTGAGCCGGCTGTTACTTGGTACGGGGGTTCCTTGGTGAAGAGCACTCAATTCGATGCTGAATGTGTCTTCTTGGGCTGCTTTTACCCATCGGAGTTCCGCTTCACGGGTCTCCTCGGGTCGCAGGTATCCGTCCAGTGGTTTGTGGGGTCCCGCACGGCATCGGCCAATGAAGCGGTGGACCCAGGCGGTGGCTCTGATGAGGCGGTGCCAAGAGGAGAAGCGGCTTATTTCAGGGAGCGCGTCTGCCTTGGTTGAGGTGAGCCCGACATATTGGGCCTTCACTTCAAGGATGCTGTCCTCTGGTCGAGGAAGTCTGGACCTTTCGCGCGGCCATTCTGCCTCGGCCAAGGTGAGGAAGGCTGGGCCGCTCAACCAACGTCCTGCTGGTGATAGGTCGGGAACCTCAATGTTGCGGGTGCCGATGTCAGCAGGGTTCAGCTTGGTGGGGATCCATCTCCAGTCATCAATGTGAGAGAGCTCATCGATCTCGCCAAGCCGGTTGGACACGAAGGTAGAGTAGGTACGCGGGTCCGTACGTAGCCAGCACAGCACCGTTGTAGAGTCCGTCCAGAACACCGTTCGCGCGATGTTGCTGCGACACTCCTTTTTTAGTGTTGCTGCTAGTCTGGCGGCCATGAGTGCTGATTGGAGCTCAAGGCGGGGTATAGAGAGTGGCTTCAGGGGGGCCACTTTACATTTGCTGGCCAAGAAGGTAGCTGTGGTTTCTCCATTGATTCCCTCAGTGTGGTAGGCGACCGCGCAGCATGCTTGCTCAGACGCGTCGCAGAACAGGTGGAGCGTGACGCTGCTGTGTTTGCTTTGCAGGCAGCGCCTAGGTATGGCGACTCCGCAACTTCGGAGGAGTCCCAGCCAGTCCAGCCATCTCTCGTTGTGTTCGGGCTTGATGTGTTCATCCCATCCGATGTTTGACCTCCAGACATCTTGGAGCAGCATTTTTGATCTGACTGTGAGGCATGCAACGAACCCCACAGGATCAAAAATTTTCATTACGATGCTGAGCAGCTGACGTTTAGTGGGTCTGCTGACCAGCTCTGGTTCGGCGGCGTCTCTGAAGGCGTACAGGAAACAGTCAGTCGCCGGGTCCCATAGCAGGCCGAGGATTCGTTCGGTCTCTGCTTCTCCGCTGCTGATGCGTATGGCTGATCGGGCGCGGTCTTCAGGCGGGATGGTGGTCATCACCGCTGGATTATTTGAGGCCCAGTTTGTGAGATGGAAACCTCCTGAGGATAGGACTGTTGCCACGTCTTTTGCGAGGCTAGTGGCTTCACTGATGGAGTCCACCGCGTCCAAGTAGTCATCCATGTAAAATTTATGTTGGATGGCGTCTGCAGCAGCTGGGAAGCTCTTGGTTTTTTCCAGGGCCACCCGGTTTCGCACGTACTGGGCACTGCTTGGAGAACAGGTAGCGCCGAACATCATTGAGGTCATCATGTAGGTGCGAGGCTCTTGTTGAAGCGTCGGTCGCCACAGGAACAGTTGTGACAGCTGGTCCTCAGTCCTTATTTTGACTTGTAAGAACATCTCCTTTATATCGGCGGCGAGAGCTATTTTTCCCTCTCGAAACCGGAGAATGTTCCCAAGGAGGGACGTCAGCAGGTCGGGTCCCGTCAACAGCTGGTCGTTGAGGGAGGTCCCTCGGCAGCGGCTGGCAGCGTCAAACACGACGCGGATCTTCCCCGGCTTGTTGGGGTTCACCACGGCGAAGTGCGGCAAATACCATTTGCGGACGGAGTGTTTTGCCGCCTCTCGTTCTGTGAGCTCTCGCGCGTGGCCTTGTGATATGAGCCGGTCGATTTTTTCTCGGTACGCCACTGCCAGGTCGTCCTCTTTCAACAACTTTCGTTCGAGGGACCACAACCTCTTTAGCGCACATTGTCTGTTGTCGGGCAGTGTAATGTTGTCAGCCTTCCATAATAGGCCGGTCTCCCATCTGCCGGTCATCATCTGCCGGGTGGTGTCCTCCATCAGCTGGTTGGCACGTACAACATGTGCGGTTTCACGGGAAGCTGAAGTGATTCCCAGTGAATCTATGGCGAAATTCGCTCGAATGAGGTTGCTCAGCAGGTCATCCTTGTGGCTCTCAGCGTGCAGGGCGAGAGTGGTGATGGGGCCTTCATTGGTAGCAGAAGTCCCGCCTCCATGGGTGGTCCACCCCAGGGCAGTCCGTGACAATATTCGCGTAGAGTCGCGGGCTTCGTGCACTTCCCTCGAGACAATGAGGTGTGCGTTGTCCTGCCCGATGAGGAGGGTGGGGGTGATATATCCGCCAGGGATCCTCTGCTCAGGGAGGCTGAGGCCTTTCACCGTACTCGCCTTGATGTGGTAGTCGGTGCTTATGCCGGCGCCGCGCAGTGTTAGCTGCACGCGGCGCGACAGGTGATCTGAAGAACACATGCCCTTGGCCCCGTGGAGTCGTAGTCCTTGGACGGGTCCAGAAGCGCCAATTTGTTCTGCTGTGGCGGTGTCAATCAATGTGATGGTCGATCCCTCGTCCAGCAGTGCGTATGCGGAGATCTGCTGCGCGGGGCCTGTCAGCACCACTGGCACCACCTTGAGCACGGCGCCGTCGGCCTGGCGTCACATATGGTGGACGTCGGCTGTTGTGGTGTGTCTCACGTACGTTGGGTCGTGAAGCAGCTTGTGATGGGCAACGCGACAGTCGCCGATGCCGCACCAGTCTCGGGTTTTGCACGCTTTGGGCGGGTGTCTTTCCAAACACACGCGGCACAGTCGGGAACTTTTTACTGTTTCCCAGCGTAGCTTGACGTCTTTACTGACGAACTCGCGGCAGTCTCGGAGTAGGTGACCCCTTTCACCGCATTGTAGGCACCCGTCGCGATTGTTACTGTCGCTAGGGTTTGTGTTTCGAGCGTTGTTCGAGTCATATTGTGGTGACTTTCGCGCACTTTCATGTTGTACTTTGCGTGGACGGTCATATTGTGGTGACTTTCGCGAATTTTCGGTCGGTTTTTTATGAGAACTGTCATATTGTGGTGACTTTCGCGACAAACTTTCACTGCTTCGTGGCCCGAACTGTTCGACAGTAGCGAACGACTGCTCGCGACGCGGTCTAGACCTCGCGGGGTCGACCATACCTGATTTGGTGATGGCGTTCGCGATGGTCTTCAGGAAGGCGGCGTACTGGCAGATCGTAGCGGGTGCGTCGTAGTGCCGCACCTCCAACAGCCACGCCAACCGCATCGTGCATGGCATCTTCCCCGCGATGTCGCTGAGGAGCGCCGGGTTGGTTAAGTACCCATCATTGTTGAGGGAGCGAAGTGATGCCACCAGGTTCTGCACCGTTCCCGAAAAGTCAGCCATGTCCTCCAGTGATGCCTCTGCTGTCATCTGTGGGAGCCGCTTGGCCTTGTCCAGCATCAAGGCAGCCAGCGAAGTCGTCCCTCCGTAGCGCTGCTCCAGTACGTCCAGTATTTCTGGCACTTGAGTGGGGTCCATCAAGAGGGGACCCACGGCTTCTCGGGCCTTCCCTTTGAGGGCCCGCTGCAGTCGGATGAGGTTCTCGCTGCTGGTCATCCGGCAGGTTGCGGTTGATTGGTTGAACTGCGCCCTCCAGGTGGGCCACTCCAGCGGGTCACCAGAGAAGGGAGGCAAATCCTTTGCCATTGACTGCCTGGCGATGAGAGCAGCCATCCGGGGGTCATCCTCAATTGTGGGATGAGGGCTGTCCTGCGCCCTTGAAGCTCTGATGGCCTCCGTGAGTGCGCTGGTGAACTGTGCCATGGGGTTGTCCGTCTGCTGGACCCAGGCTCTGGTTTGGCGGGCCGTCTCCTCCGCACTTGGTTGCGGTGGGAATATCGGCAGGCCGGAGCTTGGACTGGCAGCAGATGGAAGCTGGTCATCTGGCTGCGCTGGTCGTCGGTACTCCTTTTCGTGCTGTGGTACTGGCTGCATTGGCTCAGGATGTGTCCACTGGGCGTATGAAGCTGGTCCCCCAACGTGGTAGTAAGGGGGCGGCGGCAGAGGGCCTCCAGGCCCTGGCTGCGCCAGCGATGCGTACCTCTGGTCCACCAGAGGTACAGGTCCAACGGGCATCTCTCGTACGGCGACACGATGCCTCTGGTCCACCAGAGGTACGGGCGGTACGGGGCCGGAAGGTCCGGGCAGCATCCATCCTTGACCCTCATTGTGCTGAGGGGGCGGTGGTGGAGGGCCTTCAGGCCCTGGCTGCGCCGGCGAGGCGTGCCTCTGGTCCACCAGAGGTACAGGTCCAACGGGCATCTCTCGTACGGCGACACGATGCCTCTGGTCCACCAGAGGTACGGGGCCGGAAGGTCCAGGCTGCATCCATCCTTGACCCTCATTGTGCTGAGGGGGCGGTGGTGGAGGGCCTCCAGGCCCTGGCAGCGCCAGTGATGCGTACCTCTGGTCCACCAGAGGTACAGGTCCAACGGGCATCTCTCGTACGGCGACACGATGCCTCTGGTCCACCAGAGGTACGGGCGGTACGGGGCCGGAAGGTCCAGGCAGCGTCCCTGTTGGACATCCTTGGCTGCTTGGCTGCGGGGCTCGGCTCTCGTGGGCCGGCCCTGAAGCATCCTGTTGTGCCAGCCCTGAAAAACAAGATTGTGCAGGCCCTGTGGGCCCGGGTGCTTGCAGGGCCGCCATTAGTTGCTGTATCTGCTTCCCTTGGTGGCGCAGCTGTCGTCGCAGCCGGCGCACCGTGTCCTCTGTGGCTGTGGAGGGTGGAGGCTCGTCATCGCTGTCCTCTGCGGAGCTCGTCACCGGGGTAGTGCTGGGCGAGGGCTGGGGCGTGGCGTCGGGTGAGACGTCAGGCACGTTCAGAAGCTCGGCTCCGGCGTCCGGAGCAGCAGTCGGTGGCTCAGCAGGGGGCGGTGGAGGCGACCCATCGTCCTGGGCCGTCCTCTTCGATCGCAGGGATGGTGGAGACATCCTGGCGTGCAGCAGATCCGGCTCGAAGGACCACTTGTAACAGACGTATCAGCGTCTTCACAAGACTGTAAAAAAGTACCGGGTTTTTAGTGCACGTTCAGGATGATGGAATGGTAAAAATAATAACAAGGGCTGACCTCCCTAGCACCCAGTGCCGGATGTGTAAAGGACACTGGATGTGCCGATGCTTCTGCCTGAGCCTGGCGCCTGGCGGTTGCCAAAGTAGGGCCGACTGTTCTGGAGGAGGTAGGCACCAGGACTGAAGACAGGCAGAAGTCGGCGGGAGGCAGCTGGTTGATAAGAAACTTCCGAAGAATAAAAAGCGAGTTATCAAGTAGAGATGTGAACTGATTTATTATGAGAAATGTGGGTCCTTTTATACCCAAATTTGGGGTAAAAGGTGCCCACGTGGTACATTTTTGTGGTGGGAGGTTAAACCTTGCCCGTATGTATAAATAGGGCGGCATTTCCGTCACACCTTATTTTGGCGGTGCCGCTCGTAAAAGTGGTCGCTTAAAATTGCGTTTTATACATAATTATGTAGGTTACATTTATAATATATGGGTACATGTTTTAGTGTTTACATATTTGGGGGGGTAATCTTTATCCCTAGATTTTTAGTTTGGTGAGTTTAGGGTAATTTTATAGTTTATTCTAGGTTTTTTTGTTTTGGTTAATTGTGAGAAGTTTGTATAAGGAATCTACTATTTTTCCCAGGTCCCTCGCAAGACTAGCTACTGAAACCTGTTTGTTTCATCGTCTTGCGAGGTCCCTGGATTTTTAAAATGGGAAAAACGGATTCTTTAAGGAATTTTTCTAAGTCCTTTGTTTGACTTAAAAAATGCCCTAGTGTTGAGAGTTTAAGGGTTAGAGGCTTAAAATCTCTTTCCCTGAATGCCCGGCAGGACTCTGGAATGAAATGTGTTGATTTCATCGTCCTGCGGGTTGTGAGAGTATAATTAAATGAAAGTATATAAAACATAGTCGGCTTCGCTCGCTTTCCTGTAGGGCCATAACCACAAGGAAGGCAAGGAAGGACAAGGAAGCATATTTTGCTTCGCTAGCTTTCTGTAAGGCCATAACCACAAGGAAGGAAAGGAAGGACAAGGAAGCATATGTAAATAATATGAGTTTAGAATGTCTCCCGGTGGCAACCTTAGCATGTAAGCATTTATTTGTCGCACCGGGGCATTGTACATAATAAAAAGGGAAATAAATGATAATATTTTACATAAACATTTCCGGCGAAAAGATCGTTGCTGGCGGCATGGTACTAACGAGCTTAGTGGCCAGAAATTTCGGAGGAAATTCCCAAGAAATGACCACTAAATGTAGAGGATGCCGCCAGCGATGATTTTTGCCGAAAAAACAAATGAGGGTATGTAACACGTCGGTTACAACATCTTTATTATCGCATTTCACAATTCCTTCGCCTTGCTCCTCCCGAGATATTCCACACGATCATTATCATTTTGGACATCAACGAACAACAAACTAAACGCACAAAATTAGTATGTGATAATAGACTATGAACTAATAAACCCGTGTTAAACTCTCGACCCCGATAAATTAAAACCAAGCAAAGAATAATACCGACTTTTCGCACAGATCTAGTACGAGTCCCATCTGCTCCTATTATATCCAAATTTTCTATTTGTTAGGCGGGTATGTGTACCGCTCTTGCCGGGAATAATTTTTTGAATAACCAACACCTCTGCCGTAGGTCACCCCAAGTGACAAAGGTTTGGTTTGGTGACTTAGCAGGGGGTGCCCAGGTTCCTGGGGTTAGGTTTTTCCGAGTCTTGGCTGATCCGGCCTGATATGACCAGCGGCATATCAGGCGGGATCGGAAGAGGATAATTGAGGCAGTCCCTTTAATAATAATAATAAATTTGGACAACTTATATAGCGCTGTTTTTGCGAAAAATCGCCTCAAGAGCGCTGTACAAATTAGCATGGATTTTACATTAGAATTTACTTAACTTAGGAGGCTCGATAACAACTCGTCTTGCAGCTATCAAGCGCATGGATTATTGGAATTCTAGCCCCCCGATACATTAAATAAAATATCTTTTTATACACGTATTTCAATTTACTTAACTATGTAGGGGGCTAGATAACCACTCGTCTTGCAGCTATCAAGCGCATGGATTGTTGGAATTGTAGCCCCCCAATAAATTAAATCAAATATCTTTTTATATGTACGTATTTTAATTTACTTAACTGCGTAGGAGGCTAGATAACAACTCGTCTTGCAGCTATCAAGCGCATGGATTATTGGAATTCTTGCCCCCCAATAATACATTTACCTTATGTATTTAGTAGTCTACTTAACATCCTTAGTCTAGCTTAATCTAACTTAATCTAACTTAATCTACTTAATCTAACCTATATTTAATAAATCTGCAGTTCATAACAACAATTGCAAAGAAACCATAAAAATAACATGTAATCAACGCTAAGGCTACGTCCGCACAGGCAGGCGGCCTGCTTAGCGCCTAGAGCCTATATAGTAGATAGGTAGTAAATAGCCACTTAGCGTGTATCCAGGTAAACCAACGTGTTGGTTTTTTGCCACTATACTCTAGGCTCTAGGCTCTTTGACTTCTCCAGCCGTTCTCCAACCGAGGGATGGATTCATACGTCCATCACTCCTGGATACACTGACCCCCAGATCTACCCCTTGTACTCTTTTCCTTCCAGGAACTTTCTCTCCTTCTTTTCCTAAAAAGACCGGACTTTACTAAAAAGACCACCGCACAGCATCCCTAAACATTATAGGCCCTGAGGGTAATTATTTTCCTCAGGGCCTCCTGTGTGGAGCTAACTAAAATAAAAAAGGGCGGCTTTGGCATCCCCAATAACTGTAGTATGCTACCAGAGGGCAGAAGAAGGCAGTGGAGAGGGCTAGAAGGTTGGGAAGTATCTGGCTTTTCCGATTTAGTTACCAAACACGACTAGAGTCATTTCAAGCAATATTTCGATTCTAAATGATGATCATTTACTAGGACGGTACTGAGAGTATCTCCCACTCAACGATGTTTCTTGACTCAAAAGGAGATTTTCTCGAAGCCATTGTAATATATATATATAAGGGATGCGGCTTGGAGAGTTTTTAAAGACAAAACTTTTTTAGCACCGTTGCGATTTAAAATTCGATGAAATTAAAAATAGCGACCACCAAAAAGAGACAAACACATACATCTACAGGATTTAGCCGGCGAGTGAATGAGACAGTATACCGGTCTTCTCTTTGGTGCTTCGTAGTTTCCCCACTCTTGTCTACTTTAGTTTTCAGAAGTTTTCACTTCTACCGTGTGTGAATTGCATACTCTGATTTTTTATTTATTTTTAGAGAAGTAAATATAATACTGTGTTGTAGGAGGGAGGAAAAATAAATGCCGACATGCATCCTACAGTCTAGCTGTTGAAATGAGATGTGATCTCATAGATGTGCAGTCGATAGGTACTGGTACCTAACCGAATCCCCGAAAACCATAGTTCTTTGAAGCATTTGCAATATTGGATACCAATTTGCAATTTGGGAGGCGGGATTGGGTACCGGCGCCCCGGGAACCTTTATTGGATAACCAACACCTCTGTCATAGGTCACCCCAAGTGGTTCGCTACGTTTGGTGATTTAGCAGGGGTGCCCGGATTCATGGGGTGAGGTTTGTCTAGGTATTGGAGGCGGATGACCAGGACACACTGAACCCCAGATTCCTACCCACCCCTTAAACCCTTTTCCTTCTCAGAACTCTCCTCTCATTCCTTCCCCCAAAACCCCTCCACACAGCATCCCCAAAGATTTTTGGATTAGCAACACCTCTGCCATTAGTCACCCCAAGTGGTTCGCTACATTTGGTGATTTAGCAGGGGTTCCCGGGTTCATGGGGTGATGTTTTTGTAGGTCTTGGAGGCGGATGACCAGGACACACTGAAACCCAGATTCCTACCCACCCCTTAAAGAGTGGAAGATTCTCTCAGTATCGCCCTGGTGCAAGACCACCTTTCAGAATTGAAACGTTGCTTGAAATGGCTTTTAGCCGTGTTTGAATAGCCAGGTACTTCCCCACCTTCCTCTTCCCTATCTCCTTCCCTCCCCACTACCTTCAGCCTCACAACATACCCCAATTGGGGATGCCATAGTCTCACTGGCTCCAGACGGGAGCAGTTGGGACTCTCGTGCGGTATTCATGTGAAAAAAAAACCCTTTTCCTTCACAGAACTCTCCTCTCCTTCTTCCTAAAAAAATCCTCCACCCAGCATCCCCAAAGATGAAATTGGCCCTGAGGAAAATTATTTTCTTTAGGGCCTCCTGTATGGAAATCATGTAAAAAAAAAAGTTGAAAATTATAAAAAAAAGTTCTCAAAAATCAAAATAAATATTCATTGTTATCCTCACCAAAATAATTATATATCTCTTCATTACTTCTAACAAATATTTAAAAATATATTTTTTATAAATCATTTTCAGATGTCTAAAAACTAACTATTAATTATTACATGTCACACAAAAACGATGTCCACAATCAAATGGTTTGAATATTAATTGTTGCGGAATGTTATAATTTTGCACAATGCTCAACAGATGGCAATGCACTCTACTCCAGTATTCATGTCGGAACATTGGTAAAATATTTTTTATACATAGTTTTAACAGGTTTTTCGACTTCCACACTAGGCATATGCCCGTAATATAAAGCAAGCACATATTTTAATTTGATTTTCTGGGATACCTAAGGAAGGATTAATGCTAACCTAATTTTTTTGTTTTTTGTCACATTCATATCCATATTTTAACAACGGTTATGTCCTTGTTTGCTTTTAAAAAAACATCATTCCAGTTCCTCGATTTGAAGAGGAAACCATATCAACAGCAAAACTTATCATTTTGGCATCTATAGGCAGATTACACAGTTCATTTATATAAATTAAAAATAAAATGTAACCCAAAACGCTTCCCCGAGGCACACCGAACTAATTGTCAGTTGATTGCTGAGACAGTTATTGATTTTTATACGTTGTTTACGGTAAAATAAAACGATTTAGTTATTGCTTTGTTAAGTCAAACAACTACGGGTAGGTACATTGTCGAATTCTATTTTCTCTTCCGTCATAACATAACCCCAATATAAAAAATATCTATGAGCTCATAAATAATGCCGACTCCACGCTTTATGAAATAAACATTTTTCTTTTGGGTAAACTTCTTTTTATACGGTATTTATTGCCCCATCACGGGCGAAAGTTTTATACAAATATTTTCCGTATTGGTAAAAAAAACACCTGCTCGTATTTAAACACATATTTGTAGGAACAATATTGTCCCAAAAATGATTTTTAAAAGTGGATGTCGGGAACACCCAAGGATTTTTTTTTACGTGAATACCTCACATGAGTCCCAACTGCTCCTAACCGCCTGGAGTTAGTGAGAATATGGCGTCTCCACTTGGGGTATGTTGTGAGGCTGAAGGTAATGGGGAGGGGAAGGAGGTAGGAAAGAGGTAGGTGGAGAAGTACATGGCTATTCAGATCTGGTCAAGCGACGCAAGGTTCAATTCTGGTGGTTTTACATTAGGGCAGCACTGGGAGGGTCTTCCACTTTAGTACAATTTCAAGATCAAGATAAATAAATACATAAGTTGGGTTATACCAATAGACAGATAAATAAAAGAGCCGGTATTTATGACATTTGTTGGCGCTGCAATTTCTCACAACTCTCAAACGACGAATAATAATGTTCGCATCATTTAAATAGCGACGTTTTCGTGAGAAAATCACCTCAAGGTCGCACAATTCTGTTTTCATGACACACAAAAAACCTGTACCATACCTTTCAATATTCTCGTTGAAAGCAATTAATTCGTTATCTAATTTTTATGTTGAGCTACGGGACTTTAACATGAATTTCAACACTAAGTAAGAAATTTCTCCACGTAACTTATTACAAATTATGAAATATATTGATGAACGTATGAAATATTTAAAAAATAGTAATAATTCACCCGTTGTAAACTCGGGCGCACCCCTTCATTCAAATATAAAATGTGTAGGTATTTTTTTGTTTTGAGTTAGCTCTATACGTAGCGCTGAGGAAAATAATTCCCATCGGGGCCTACATCATCTTTAGGGATGCTGTGTGGAGATTCTTTTTAGGAAAGGATGGAGAGTAAGTTCTGGAAAGGAAAAAGGAATGAAGGGTAAGTAGGAATCTGGGGTCAATGTGTCCAGGTGTGACGGTCGTATGAATCCATCCTTTCCACTGGATAGATAAAATGTCTCCATCAGCCTGTCTCCCCTGATCCGGCCCACCACGCAACATGTGGAGAAACGCATATGCCGCCAAAACCAAGACAAACCTCACCCTACGAACCCGGGCACCTTTAATAAGTCACCAAACGTAGCGAACCACTTGGGGGTGACCTATGAAAGCAGAGGTGTAAATAAACCAATAAATACTTTCCGAGGCGGCGGCGGTGGGTACTCACATCTACCTCACAAATTGCATTACATTTAGTCTCGTATATATCAATGCACAGATGTTTCACAATCAAAATTAGTTGAAACCAGTTTGCTTTGTTTGATTAAATATTTCCTTCCCGAGTGCGGGAATGTAATTACAATCACAGTAATTAATAGTTGTTGAATATGTTTCTGACGTATTAAGATAGCTCCCTATTTCATATTACGAAACACTTAGAATCGTATATCATAGATACGAGACATACTTGTTACACAATCTCAAAGGTGCCAAAACCATCATATGATATATATTATACAAATTAATAAAATATAAATGTGGGGGAGAAAGTGACTATTGGTAATGGTTCTACGATTATTCGATCTACAAATATTGAATATGTAATATATTGATTCTCCACATGAATAATTCCTGTGATGGATTCCGTTGTATGGATCCAGATTCCTCGCGATGGTGATCTCAGTACAACGGTGAGGTTGACAATAATAAGTCGCGGGTAGACTATTGTGGTTTATTCCGAGATTGGTTACGATGGTGCTTCGTAGGAAGTCTGACGGCAAAGAGAACAGTGGACAGCAATCACACGCTTTTTTATGTTCCTCATGCTGTCTCACTCATACACGCATGTCTCTTCGTACTGCAAGACATACGTTCACCACAATTCCGAACACAAGTAAAAAAATATTATCGAAGAAAGCATACACTTTGTGGTTGACATTATTCAAATGAAATTAGTTCTTTGTAAAACCACTTTATTTTATTTATATCTTCTTATATATAAAAATCTCGTGTCACGGTGTTTGTGGTCGCAGTCCTCCGAAACCGCTTGACCGATTTTTATGAAATTTTTGGTAGGTATGATAATAGGTTTTAAAGTATATTTCACACCACTAGGCGATTAGACTGTCCCTCTCCGGAAAAAAAATCTATTTTTTTGTCAATTTTTTTTTTTAATATATATTTTTTTCAGCATAAAAAAATACCCATAACTCCAAATTTTAATTCTCCTACCCCCACCCTGTCATTTTTTAATCACGATTTTTGTATTTTTGTACGAACAAATTTAAACGTCTTTCGTAATTTCAAACAGAACGAAATTATTTATGTTGTTGACTGACAGATGGCGCTACGTCCGCCTCATCGAACTTTCATCCACACATGCACAAAACATTCACAAGAAGCGTCACGTCATTTTGATATTTCATTCGGCATCATGTTCTCGCGTGGGCAATCCATCGTGCTTATTTAAAAAATATCGTACACTCAATTGCTCTTCGAAATTCATATTGATTTTCTTTATTTCATTTTCCTACTTCAGTTGGTGTTTTTTTGCATTTATCGGTGGTCTACAGCGCTCCATTCTTCTTTCTGTCATATATCCCATCCCCAAACACTTACAATACATTTGTTATTTTTTTTTAACAACCGAAATATTCTCTAGAAATAATTTATATGGCAGAACAACGTTCGTTGGGTCAGCTAGTTCATATATATATATATTCATTTGTGTAAAAAGTATGTTCCCATCTGATGAAGCAAGTATAATTTATTTACAAAAGGCTATTTTTTATGTGAGTACCGCAAAAGCATCCGCACCGTGAGACTATTGCATCCCCAATTATTAGTGTATTTTGTGCAGGTAGGTTGAAGGTAGCGGGAAGGAGGAGATGGGGGAGAGGAAGAAGGGATAGGTCGTAATCAAATCCGTCAATATTTTAATCTATAGAAATTTACATTAATATTATTTTTAGTTGTTTGCGGGTTTTTCTGATCGTAATTTTGGAGGCGAGTATGGGTACCGCTGCCCCGGGAACTATTTATTGGATAACCAACACCCCAGCCATGGGTCACCCCAAGTGGTGCGCTACGTTTGGTGTCTTAGCAGAGGTGCTCGGATTCATGGGGTGAGGTTAGTCTAGGTATTGGCGGCACTTGCGTTTGCCCACCTTTGCGTTGATGGAGACCATAGAGCCTGTTTTTTTTTTTTTTTTTTTTTTTTTATTCTTTGAATTATTCATTACATGAATCGGGGATTTTTCGACCACCATACTAGGCACATGCCTGTGTTGTGGTGGTCGATTTTCATATACAGTATATTGAAAGATGCAATATAAAGAAATGTGAGAGAATATAAAAAATAAAATAAAAATATATAAATATACATATTATATATAATAATATTAAAGAAATTTAAAGAAAACAAATGAATATAAAATAATGTAAATAACTAAAGAGTATGGAAACAATAAATTACTATAGAGTATAAAAGAGTATGAAAGAATATAGTAGAATATAAAAATAATATGAAAAGTATAGAACATAGAAGGCAATACATGAAAGAATATAAAAATGATATAATTATAAAATATATAAAGTCGAAGTAAGTACTTTGTAGAGTATGCAAATAAGAAATGATAACGATTTTAATGAAGATCTGTGTGTACGTGGTAATATTGGTAGGTACATTATTTCAAACAAATTTTTGTACAAATAAATTTTGGAATAAATTTATGTTTCGAGTCCGCCGAATTACACTGGTCACTAGAGTAAATTATTATTGTTACAGTGATTTTCTGGTGGCACTGGGCTCTGAGTACATAAACATGTAGATATATGCACTAGTACACAGTGGTGCCAAACAGTTTTAAAGAATTAGTTTTTAAAAGTATTTAAACTTTTGGCTATTTATATTATAGTGATTACAACCAAAAAAATGTATTAGCGATATATAAACCGATATCAATTTTATTTACAAAATATTACTAAAAACTTAAAAAAAAAAAAAAAACGCAATTTCGCTTAACTAAAGCGCTGGTGTAATAAAAACAAAAGAATACTTAGAGTGGAAAGGGTTAAGCAATGATTTTCTTCTCCCACATTTTATAAAAAAGTTGAAAGCTTTATTATATTTTCACAATGGAAATAAAATAAAGTGATGCTATCCTCCAGATAAATGAAGTAATAATGACATATTATATTTTACAAATATCAATAATTTGCAGATGATGTTTTCACAATGGCAAAAACACGTTTTCACAGAAAAAATAAGTAGATATGTATGCACGAGAAGAGGACAATAAGTGAAATAATAATTAAAAAATAGTTTTCCTTAACAAGTGGAAAAAAAAAAAAAATTTTAGTGTGCTAGTACTTAGGAGTATTTTTTATGATTCGAATATATCATTTTATCGAGTCAAATGCAGTTTAGCTGCTAGCATATTGCAAAAGCGGTTTAGGCAAAAGTTGACCTTCATAAAAGGATAAAATATCTATCCCTGTTCTAGCAGAAAATATTAGAAAACGATAATGTAATGCTAAGGCAAAATTAAATTTGAATTACGGATAATGACACGTGACCTTTGTTTCCCACCAAGCTTATATTTAAATAAATCAAAGTTTGGCAATGACATAATTCTCTTCAAATAAATTTTCTAAAGAAATTCTTTAAAAAACTGTCGACCCTTTACGGATATCCATATTTGGACACTAGTTGCAAAGTGAGTTAGTGTACTAGATTTTTTGATGTTGTTATTTAGTTCGTTGTATATTTTAGGTGCGATGTATGAGTATTGCCTTTGTGAAAAAGTTGTTTTTGTTGTAGGGATTGTGCATTTTGCATGAGTTGAGTAACGAGTATGTATATCTTTTTGTGTGGATTTTATCAAACCATTTTTCCAGATATGGATGAGAAATATCTTAATGTACAATTGGCGAATGTCTAAGACAGCTAGTTTTTTGAAGAGTGGCTCTGATGGATGAGAAGGGGAACATTTGAAGATGATCCTTAACAAAAGTTTTTGAATGGTCACTAGAGGGTAGAGAATGGATGCTGCACAACCTCCCCATCCTATAATGCCGTATGTTGCTATAGATTGAAACAGAGCAAAATAAACACTTCTGAGTGTTTTTATGTCAAGGATTGATCGAATAGAATAAAAAATATAGCATAACTTACGGAGTCTCTTTGTTATGGAGTTGATTTGGGCCTCCCAGCGTAAATGGTTATCTATAATGACCCCTAGGTATTTTATTTCATTAGAAGGTTTGAGAATTGGGCATGAACAGCTGTTTGAAAGAGATAGTGAGGGATTATCTAGATTTTGTGGGCAAGTGTGAATGACTAGTTTAGGAAGGTTTTCTGGGAGAGTGAATTTTCCGATTGAGAAATGCATATATTGCGTTTTTTGAATATTTAGGGTGAGGAGGTTAGAGTCTAGCCATTTTTTAATTTTGCTCAGTCCAGAATTTGCTTTCTCGATTGTTATTTTCCATATTTTACTTGTAAATATGATAACAGTGTCATCAGCAAAAGATATTATATTACCTTCAATATCCAAATTCAGTAAGGAGTTCATATAAATGAGAAATAAGAGCGGTCCTAGAACACTCCCTTGGGGCACGCCATAGGAGATAGGTAAGCATTTACTCCTATATTCTTGATTAGAGTGGATGACGGTTGTTTGTGATCTCTGTGTGAGGTAGTTTTTAAACCATTTCAGAGCAGTACCTTCTATCCCAATCTGTTGGAGTTTTTTTAAAAGAATGTGGTGGGAAATAGTATCGAAGGCTTTAGACAGATCTAGAAAAACAGCAAGAGGTTTATTGCCTTTATCGAGGTTATCTGATATCAGTTTGGTAAAGGTTGCAATTGCATCAGCAGTACTGCAATCTTTACGAAAACCGTATTGGTTTATTGAAAGAATTTTATTGTCCTCGAGGAATTTGAGGAGTCTTAGTTTCACTACTTTTTCAAAAATTTTGGATAAAGTGCTCAATAACGATATAGGCCTGTAACTATTTAGGGAAGATCTGTCACCTGATTTGAAAATAGGGATGATAGAGGCATGTTTAAGTGATTTTGGGAATATTCCGGATTGGAGGCTTAAGTTTATAATATGTTTGAGAGGGCTGACAATAAGGGTTTTTAAATGTTTAGCAAGTTTAGAAGAGATTTTATCTACTCCTGTTGAATGGCTATTTTTAAATGATGTGATGATTTCTATAATTTCCAGTTCTGTGGTAGGAGTGAAAACAAATGGAGTATAACTCAGATGAGACAGGGATATTTTGTTTGCTAGGTCATGTTCCGAAACATTATTTCTAGTTAAGATATTATTAGAAAGGCTAGATCCGACTGAGGTGAAAAATTTATTGAAATGGTCTGCGATTTTTACGGAGTCATTACGTGTATTTGTTAGTGATCGGCCTTCAATGTTAATCTTATTGATGGGTGTAGTCATTTGTTTAGTATATGATATGTCCTTGATAATACTCCATATTTTTTTCTTGTCGTTTTCGGCGTTTATGATTTGTTTTTTATAGTAATCTTCTCTGGCCTTTGAAGTAATTTTCTTGCAAACATTTCTGTATTTCTTGTAAAATATGTGGGATTCATAGTCGTTGGGATTTTTTTTACAGAGTGCGTGGAGTTTATCACGCTTACGTATAGAATGAAGAATACCAACAGTTATCCAAGGTTTGAGTTTCGTGTCATAATGTTTTGTTTTGTCTGTTGTTTTGGATGTAGCGTTGGTTAAGTGGTTCTGAGGTGTTTGGAAAAAAGATTCACAGGCTAAATTAGGATCATTTTGTTTGTAAAGATTCGACCAATTTTCTTGTGAGACCAGCTCAAAAAGTGTGGTATATGATATTTTATTTTGTGGAATTTCGTGCGGTTGTGGTTTATGTACTTTGTGAGAAAGAGAAGTTATGGTAGCGTAGTGGTCTGTGACGGTACATTGATATACAAGAGATATAGTTTTTAATTTACATTTTGAAAATACGTGATCAAAACAACTTACAGACGAGCCAGATACTCGGGTGGGTGCTGTGATGGCTGGGACAAAACCTTGAAAAGTTAGCAGGTTTATGTAATCGTTGGCTTGAGGATGCATGGAATTAATTATATTTATATTAAGGTCACCAATAATAAGGAGATTATCACAATCAGTTACACAAGATAAAAATTGGTTTAGTGAATTTAGAAAAGGGGTTATGTTAGACGTAGCTGGTGATCGATAAATTGAAAATATGGTTACGTATTTATCTATAACAATTTTGAGACAGTTGGATTGGTTGATTATGATTTCGTTTACTGTGTGAGGTATGTGATTTTTTATATATATAATAACACCATCATTTTGGTTTATGTTATTCTGTGTGTTGTAGTGGGTGTAGTTTATTATATTTTTGGGAAGGTAATTTTCATTGATCCAGCATTCACTCAAAATGATTATGTCAAAGTTGGAGTTTAGGTCTGTGAGAACTATCAATAATTCGTTAAAATTACGGTTTATGCTTCTAATATTCATTGAGAAGATTTTTAGGGCTGATTGAGATAATGTTTGTTGAACTTCTAGATTACTGCTTGTTTCTTTACATTGAATTGGTGTCAAATTATCCAATTGATCAGCTATTTCTTCCATTTACAATGTTTGTAACCTAACAGAATCAGTTGCATTAAATATATAAATGGTTTAGACACATCGCATAAAAATAGTATCTTTGTGCTAGAAACATATAATAATATTTTACTGCTGTTTATAAAAGAAAAATAAGAAAAATTTTAAAGTATATGAAAGTAAGTTTTGTAGTTAAAGGAACTTTGTTTACATGTTAGTGAGTGAGGGAGACAAAAGTTGCTTATTTTTGTCATTAACAATAATGACAGGAGTTCCAATTTCTTTTGGGATATATACTTGACCACCTCTGGTCCAAACAAATTTGAAAAGGTTTTCGCGTTTAGCCTTGCGAGCAAGAAACCATAGGTGCTTCGCCTGAAATGTCAGGTGTTCGGAAATGTATATAGGGGGGCTTGGTCCTGCCAATCCGATGAGGGTGGTGTTTAGTTTGCCTTCTTGATTTTCAGCTTGCTTGTTGAACCTTTTTACTTCTTCCAGAAAATCATCTCGGTAAATAGTGGATTTGAATTTTATTAAGATGGGCCTGCATTTATCTTTGGAGGCTTTTAGTGTGGTGCGGTACGCTGAATCAATATTGGTAGCATCGTTTGAGCTGATGGTTTTTTTAATATTGAATAAAATATTATTTAGGTTTTCCCCGCTGGTTTCAGTTCCTCTAATCTCCAAATTTCTTGATCTGCTTTGTCTATCAATCTGTTCCATGTGGTTTTCAATAGCTTCAAGTCTCGCTTCGAGGTTATTGTTCTTTTTTTCAAGTATTTTGTTTTTATCTTCAAGGTCGTGAACACGAAGTAAAATCTCCTGGTATTGTTTACTCATTGTTTCCAGAGTTGCTAGAATTTGAGTGTTTTGTTCCATTAGTTTAGCGAGTAGTTCACTGTCCGGAGGTGCAGTACCGCTGACTTTAACATTAGGTAGTACCGTTAAACATTCCTTGCATTTGATCTGGGCGCGGCGCTCCTTACTGAGTCGACGGTACGAGCTCTCCGCGACTCCTCCGCAATGTAAATGAAAGGTCCCTTTGCACAGTGCGCACACGAAAACCGACTCGGCTGAGAGAGGAGCCTCTGAACACATAAGGCAAGTATTATTCATGTTGCTGTATTTGTTTTTACTACTTGTGAGTTATCAGATTCGGATGTATTGCACTTCGGTAAGAGCGTGTGTGTGTGAGATTATCGCTCGCTGTTGACAGATTGAAATTTTTGTGATAATAATTTTTATTTTTTTTATTTCGATTTATTTACCAGTTGTTCGTCTTGGCACTAAAACTTTTCACACACTCGAGTACTGCCGTACACCGTAGATACTAGTCTAGTAGACAAAATAACTAAAATGAGTTTTAACTGATGTTTATTAGTATTATACTTGGAACGAAAAAAATACGTGTTTACTGTGGGTGTGATTTTATTATTTTGATGGAGGTAGGTTGATGGAGACCTCTCGACCCATCGCCTTGTATCGTGGTGGGAGGGATGGATTCATACGTCCGTCACTCCTGGAGACGTTGACCCCAGATTCCTACTCACCCCTTATACATCTCTACTTCCTTTCCCTAAAAAAAAATACTTCACACATCATCCCCAAAGATGACATAGGCCCTGAGGAAAATTATTTTCCTCAGGAACTCCTGTGTACTCCATGGTGATGTAAAAAAATAGCAAAATATATTTGTCATATTGGTGGTTATAACAGTCATCGTCAGAATAATCCGATCACCCAATTACAATTCCTCATATTACAATTAATTTTTATAATTTTATTTTTTATTTTTAACTTTATGAGTAAAACGTCAAATTGTAATATTGAAATAAATGACGACAATATAAGCGAAACTCAATCGAACTGAACTCTTTTGACACCTCTGGGACTCGACCGAATTTCATATCGACACCGTGGCGCAGTGGTTAGCGCGTTTGCCCGGAAAGCAAGAGGTCCTGGGTTCGAGTCCCAGAGGTGTCAATATGTTTTTTAATTTTTCTGTTTTCAGATTTTTGATTGAGTTTCGCTTATATTGTCTTCATTTATTTAAATATTATATTTTTTATAACCTTGTAAAAATGAATATTGTTTTCAATAAAAATAAAACTGTTATATAATGGTAATAGAAATGAATATAGAGACTTATACTAGTTTATTGTGACGTGTAGCGTTTGTTCGGATCAGGTGACATATTGTACCACAGCTAATGGAATTGCTTGTTGATTCCAATCTTATCGACACCACGATAATCAGTGTGTTCTGCAGACCTAATTGGGAGAATCCATCATTGATTCCTGATTGATAAATGATCATCAATAATCAGTTGCGTTAAATCATGTCCATTACAATCAATTCCATACCAAATGTACAAAATACATAGTTGCAGATAATGAATTATGCAGGGTGTTAAGGAAAAATAAAAAAAATATAATATAATGACCTGCAAATCCTGATCCAGGAAAAATATCTGGGGCTATGCATTGATTAGCATTTGACATTTAAACAACGTATACCAGGTATTAAAGACAAAATCATCCCCTTAAATAGCGCATTTAGCCGTCCATCATATCTGTTGCCAAATAAATTTAAAAAGGTTTATGTTACAGTGTACACTCACATTTAAATTATTCGATTGAAATCTGGGGAAACGCGTGTGAAACATACATAAATGAATTACATATAATACAAAACAAGGTAATCAAAAAACTATTTCACTACAAGCCTAGAACAGCCACAAAAAGTTATATATGGAAACAAAACTATTAACATTAAGAAACTATATGAATACAATGTCTCCTTATACACGAAATAAACAATAAACATACAAACATAGAATTCATTTAAACATCCCAAATACACAAACACTTTACAACACAACACAAAAACATACATTCAAACACCATCCACACTAAATATGGTAAACAATCCATTGGTTACGAGGGGGGCAACTTATATAATTGCATCCCAAACGACATTCAAAACGAAGAGAAGCTGGGTAAACTTAAAAAAATATTAATGTTTATATTTGATAAACAAAGTAATGACATAGAATAGCGCTGTATTGTTATACATATTTAGTTTAGTTTAATGTGTTTAATTATTTCTAGTTAAATTGGTGAAAATGACATTTTTCTTTTAACTGGAATAAAAAAAGAACCTACCTGACTTGCTTTAACCAATGATTCCTGACATTATTTGGAGTTAAAATTGTGAATGAAATTTAGGTCTCCCATGATATTTTTGATGGTTTTTTTTTAAGTGAAACTTCTTGAGCACCGTTGTTATTTGAAACTCGGATTAAACGGAAATGGCACTAAAAAGAGACAAACACGTACATCTATAGGATTTAGCCTGCAATAGAATGAGATAGAATGAAATCTTACTAACTTACGAAGCTTCAAGCTGCACTCATTGGCCGCTTAGTTATGATCTCACTTTTCAAGGCTCCTAATGGTTGAGAAGTTTCGCTTCTACCGCGTGTGAACTGCACTCGATTTTTTCTCTACAAAAGCATTAAAAAAATAGTAGATGTTGGATGGGGGCGGGGTAAGAGGTTGGGCGTTTTCTCGGATGAGTGACCAGTGACGACATGCAGAAAAAAATAGGTTTTTGAAAAAAAAATTCATTGATAAAAATATTGGAAACCAAAATTATATTTGTATTTTACTCCAAATAATTCCAGGAATCACTGGTTAAACTAATAAGTGTCTCTTAACATCCTGTATAACTTCCGGGTCTTCCAATATAACAGCGGGGGTCATATATTATACCTAACTTTCGAAAGCATTATTTTTACTTCATAGGTTTACTCATAGCGGTACATATTATTTTTAACAGTTCTCGTGATTTCAACACAAATTTCCAATAACTTTATTAGAAGTGGTCTATTAAAAGTTTTAAAAATCGATTTTCAGAAAAATAACGTAGGTAACAACTGAACAGAAAGATATAGGCTAACAACTGAAGAAATGTTTCTCCATATTCGTAAGAGTGTTTATTTTTTTAATTGGTAAATGATTGAACCCTTTAGGTCTCGGTTACATTTTTTTCAAAATATTTTCGTTATGCAATGAAATACAAATTAATTGAATATTTCTGAACGTTTCCGTACACTTATTGAAAAGTGATGAAATTTAATTTCAAATTTTATAATTCAAATTAAATATTTCATTTTTGAAATAAAATTGCATTTTTGAAATATAAATATAATGCTGCAGATTTGCAGAAATTTTTTTATGCATATATAAAAAGTTTTGAAAATGGCTCACTTAACTTTTTTTTATCAGTCTGATAACGAATAAAAATATGCATATTTTATTATACAAATGTAGAGGGTATAACCAGAGAAAACCGGAAATATGTCATTTTTAAATCAAATTTTTGACGTAAGTATTGACTCTTTTCCACAAAAACATATAAATGGATTTCGAAGGTTTCAACGCATGTTTTAAATTTTGAGAAAAAATGCTTATTTTTTTAATAATAAGGTTATACCATAGGTTTGTTAAATTTTAAAACGAAAAATCTTATTCTACAAGACATATTTCATACTATACATTATTCATACATTATTGTAAATCAATTATACATTATAGTAAATCAGTTATCTAGTAAACGCATGTTTCCAAATTTTAATTTTAGTTCAAATAAAATCATAAAAAAATATATCTGAACACTTAAGTATTTGTGACGAAAATTTGTCTATTTTGTCTACCTATTTACGGTCTTACAAATTAAAATTTTGTTTCAATATATTCGCACCTCACAATCCAGAAGCCTCAGTTTCGCGCAAAAATTCTGAAACCGTCACTTTGGATCGAGATTGTAAAATATCAATGCAAGATAGCTTTCATATTTCAAATACAATTAGAAGCATTATTTCGTTCTCTTTCTGGTTAAAAGAAAAATACATATAGAGGAAGAGAGATATATAGCTTTTAAAATTTAAAGTCGCTCGGGACGTTTTCGGTCTTATGAAAGTATAACGCGATTACGTGTTTTGGGATGTATTTATTCCTAAACAAGCAGACGGGTTAATAGTTTTATCATCACACCTTTCAGCATTTTTTGATGTAGGTATAAATTAAAGCAAATTTGGAATGAAATTTAATCGATTTGAGTTATAATTTTAAAAAGCTGGAAAGGAAAATAATTAATCTTTCTCATTGGAACCGCCCTCTACGATTGTAAGAACGTCTTTCGACGAAATGTGGATTTTCGGCCACTGGCTGGTTAAAGGCCATTAATAACGTTACAGTCACTTTACTTTTTGACGTTACATGTGAAAATAATTTTGAAGTTTCGAGTTACGAGTATACGTGAAAATAAAAATTTTTCAAATTGTGATAGAAAACTTTAGTTTTATAAAGATGTTTACTTTAATTATTTTGTTTTCAGATTTAAATATAAAGCGTGGTTTTTGAAGTGAAACTGGATTTCGGATGAAACGGAAATGACGATTACTGTTCAATTTGGGAGGCAGGACAACCAACACCTCTGCCATAGGTCACCCCAAGTGATTCGCTACGTTTGGTGATTTAGCAAGGGTGCCCGGGTTCATGGGGTGTGGTTTGTCCAGGTCTTGGATAACCAGGATACACTGAACCCCAGATTCCTACCCACCCCTTAAACTCCACTCCTTCCCTCTCCTCTCCTTCCTTTCCCTAAAAAAACCCCTCCACACAGCATCCCCAAATATGGCATAGGCCCTGAGGGAAATTATTTTCCTCAGGGCCTCCTGCGTGGAGCTCATGTAAAAAAAAAAACTGCACCAGCGACGTATCAACTGCGCTCATTGGCCGTTTTGATTATTGATTATTATCACTTTTAAATGCTCTGGTTGAGATATGAAACGGAAATTTCGCTATTTCTGCGCTCATTCGTCGCTTTGATTATGACCTCACTTCTCAAGTATTGGTTGAGATTATTTTGGTAAAGTTTCGCTTCTACCGCATGTAAGCGGCACTGGAATTTGTTTCTCTTTCTAGTACCGTTTTGATCATATTTCTCACCATGATGGTAAGGGAGACAACGTTTTCCATGAGTCCTATATGAGTTGTTCCGAAAAGTAAACAAATTGGCATGAGGGTTCAACAAATATTGGAAACCTTAAGCAGGGTACTCACCTAACCGTGTAACCTGTAACGTATCTGATACTGTATCATGTGAGTACGTAGGCACGAGTCTACTGCGGGCCGCTCGCGCGTGGAGCGCAGTGTGCTCGCAGTGACCCGTCGACGGCGGTATCACTGCGAGCACAAAGGCGGCTCGCAGTGTGCATGTGGACGGCAACACAGCAGCTTGTGTAGTGAATACGTAGGCGCGAGCTTCAAACGAACGTTTTCATCATGGAGTGGACAGATTAATAAAATTCAATTGTTCTTGAAATGTCCACTGATCTCTTGAGACTTCATATCCATTATTAAATTATTCGACCGATTTCTATTTTTGTATATTTCACTTTGCCAGAACCGACGTAGGCTTTTATAATCTTCGATGATATTGTACATGAATATGAACGCAGCACTAGCCACCATTTGAGACATGGTGTCGGCGTGATATCGTCACGAGCACTGCGGATCCGGGAGGTCGTAGCTGGATACGCTGTTACCGTGGACGAGCCGTACCCACTTGCAGATTGATACAGTATCAGATACATTACATGCTACACCCTAGGTGAGTACCTTGCTTTAGAAGAAATGAAATCACAATTATCTTTGAAGATACCACTGCGGTGCAAGGCGATGTTCCGATAGAGTACGGCTGGAGAAGTCAAAGAGACTCCCTCAACCATTCTGTACAGAGTCAAGGTTTTTTTCAGGAGTTTTGGGGTTCCAGACCAGAGATGGCTGCCAAATTCTCTTTAAATAATGTAATATTGACACCAGTCGCTCAGATCAGGGACTTAGGTGTTATATTTGATGAAAAGTTAACATTTACTCTACACGTAAATGAAATAACAAATAGAGCTATAAAAATGCTTGGTTTTATATGCAGAACAGCAAGTGATTTTAAGTCACTAGAGTGTTTGAAAATATTATACACTTCTTTAGTAAGAAGCCAGGTAGAGTATAATTCGCTCATTTGGTCCCCATTAAATAAAATACATTCCGACAATATAGAAAGGGTACAGCACAAATTCCTAAGATTTATTAACTTTAAGCTGAATATTCCAATTAAAAATATTAACTATGTCCTTTTGATGAAACAACTCAACTTAATTACGCTGTCCGATAGGCGAATCATCTCTGATCTTGTACTATTAAATAAAATCATTAATAATTGCATTGACAATCCTGAAATTCTCGCCAAAATAAAATTTTACGTACCGACCAGAAATACGAGGCAAAGTGCTACCTTCTTCTGTGACAATTTTAAAACAAACTATGAAGCTCATACACTTATAAATACATTACATTATTTTGGCAATAAATTTGGGAATATTGTAGACATGTTTGCAGATTCCATATTAGTTATAAAACGAAATCTTTATAATTACTTTAATGAAATGTATGATTTTAATTTTAATTAATTTTATTTTTCATTATTATTTTAATCATCATGTGTACTACATACCTGCCTAACTGTTATTATTTATCTTTGTAAAAGCCCACTAGGGCGTAAATAAATAAATAAAATTCAACAGTTAGACGCACTTGCCATTAAAGTATATGCGGGCTCTGTACAGCACGCCCAGCTTCTGAGAGACTAACTTGACTCTGGCTTCGATGGAGCCCCCGTGCTGCTCACTTATAGTTACACCAAAACTCTGTACAGCATGCCCAGTTTCTGAGAGACTAACTTGACTGGCTTCGATGGAGCCTCACTTATAGTTACACCAAAAATATCAATGGAAGGCCTGTTGGGAAGATTACTTTGAATGAAGGAGACTAGATTGTCAAATCGATCCCTTTTAGTCGTAATCAGACATGATTGGGTTGAAACATTAAATTTAAACTAAGAGGAAACTCCCTCGAGGTAAACGTCCATCCTCTGCTTCAAAGCCCTCCGAGCTGTTGGAGTTTGTGTACCCTTTGGGGACCTGTCAAACCAAAAGCTATCATAGACGGTACTGTCATTCGTGTTACAAGGAATAGGACGCTAGTCCACGAAAATTGTAATAAAAAACGTGATTTCAGGATTAAAAGATCTCTCCATGTAATGTGGGACATACACTGAATGGATAATTTCGCTGATATATTATATTTGAACTGAGTTCTTCTAACAGTTTTCGAAGTTCTCCATCGAACTAAACCTCCATAAAATTATTTTGAATTATTATTTGGAAAACCTTCTACGTTCAATTTTATACGAATTTGAAATTAAGGACTGGTTGTTTCACAGAATTTGATTAATGCGTAAAATTTCAAAATTAATATTTAAGATAGTTTAGATAACTTAGAAGCTTTGGAAATTAAAAAAATCCCTTAAAAATAATGAATCTATTATCAACAAACAAAAAATATTGTCATATAGCCCAATCATGGATTTGTTCCCCTACCCACCCACTCTACACTAATACCTACCCACCCAATCTACATTATTAACTAACAACGGCTCCACCCCTACCACAATAAAACATTGTTCTAAACTGTCAAATTAGTATAAGCTTTCCCTGACGAAGGAACGTTTGTTCCGAAACCGGTCGGATTTGCACATCATATAAGTGGCTTATACAAAGTTGTATTGTTTCATTTTTTTTAATATTTAAGTTTTGTGAAAGACCCATTTAAGTTATGTTATTATCCAATTACTTTGAAAAAACCTGCCTATGATGAAATGATAAAAGAATTTTAACAGAACTCGAATTGTAAGTTTGAAATTTGATAAATTCTCTCTATAGAGAAAAATAGTACATCGGGGAAACTCACACAGGGAAGGATACTACTTTAATTTGGTAATGGTGCCAGTTATGCCTTTGACTGAATGATATTTGAAAACAAAAAAAAAAATTATACCACTTTCAAGGGTAACTTTTAAGTTAGGTTTAACTTGATACTCCTTTTTTCGATGATGATAATAGTTGGAAACTGAACAAAATGAAGTAAAGTCACTTTGTAACTTGGACTGAATGACGTTTTATAAGGTTGTCCTTATATTCCATTAATTATGTGAAATATCACAATAAAGCTGATAAAATATCAAGTACGTAAGAATAGGACCAACTCGACTCAAATCACCTTGTTATTTCAAAAATACTGGCAGTAATGCAGACGAAATTTCAATAATACTTCGCTTGTGCAGATTAGGTAATGATTATTCTAACATCGATAATACCGGAAGTCCGTCCTTATATAAAAGATGCATAAAACAAAAAAATTCTGCCAGTCCAAGTAACCATAGTATATCAGTAACCATATATAACCTACCAGTTCTAGCACAGTATAAAATTTATCAAATATAATTGTCATAATCTCTAATACCTACCGATAATTATAATAAACCTACCACTAGCTTTTGCCCCTCGCATAGGGGTTCTCACTCCGCGTCCTCCACCTTTCCTATCACCACTCCACTCTCTCCCCCTTTCCTCCCCTCCCTCCACTCCCCTCCCCCTTTCCCGCTTCCCCCTCCACTCCGTCTCCACACCCCCTCACCCCCTTCACCACCTCCCCCCCTCCATACCCGTTACATTCATTTTTCAAATAGTTCGCGTGCCTTTTAAAGCGTAAAAATCAAACACACGCAGTTTCAGTTTAAGATTAGTATAATTTTAACTGTCAAAGGGATCTCCACAGTAACCTAAACAAATATCAAAATGGCAGCGCACTTAAAATATATAATCATAGTTACCAAGCAAGGCTTCGCTTTTCGTTTGGACAATAAACGTGTAATAAATAATTTCATAACGCCAGAGCTTCTTCATAACGCCAGAGTTCACTATTAGTTTTTTACTTCACACTTTTATTGGAACATACTTTATTCTGCTGTAATATTTATATGTTAATTTAGCTTGTTGGCGTATGTTGTGCCTTGAACGTGAAAATAAATAAAATCATATGGCTATAAAGTACATTTTTTAAATACATACATACCTACTTGAAAATTCTATTCTCGATTTTTCTCTAAAACTTATCTTGTTGGCTGCGGTTGATGTTGACCCTGATGAAATGTAAATTTCACCAGGGCCACTCTCACTTTGGTCACCGATCAAATAAAAAGTCACCATTTTGATAATAACGATGATTGCAGTATTCGAAACTATGAAATAGTTCAGATTTGTAAGAAAAACAAAAACATGTAAGAAAGGCGCAGTAAAATGATTACAACATTTTCAATTTTATTTCCATTTTTTATGGATATTGCTTCTAACAGCTTCTAACATGAGCAAAATGGGCAAAGTCCAATAATTGCACCACATCATAATTATAATATTCTAGTGAGGCAGAAAATATTTTTACTTTGAACTATCGTTGATTCTATGATGAGATTCAAACAGAAGATCGTGGTGAAATAAACACTCATCCTGAGATAATTGCCTACGCATCAGTATTTATCAGATATCTAGATATATGTGATTCATATTGTGATCCGTCAATACCTAGCCTACGTGTTCAATAAACAACACGATATTTGATAAATATTGAACGTCTAGGGTAGCACTCTGATCCGTATTGATGGATCGTGATACACATTGAACGTGTAGCCTAAGTGAGTTGATGCGGTTCCAGAATTGGTGCAACCACATGTATTTTACCAAACCGAAAATGCTAACAAGTATTTTTTTCATTTTATTTCGAGATCTTGTTATTTCCATTAATATTTTTGCTAGGAGAGCTTAAAAAAAACCCTCTCACTTTAAGTTACATTCGGTATTCTTCGTCAAAAGATCCTTCCAAGAGAAGGGCACCGCGATAAGGACAAGGTCGCAGAGGGACTTCTAAACTAGACCGTGTATATTAGGTAAGTAATCCATGGAAAAATACTTCCCAGCCTTATGCCGTTTAAGTAACTCGAGGATGAAAGGGTCAGAAGAGTTAGTAAGTTTGGTTTATTCCGGAGATTGATAGTTACTGCAATAGGCATTCCTTAAAATTGGGAGGCGGGTATGGGTACCGTGGGAACCATGTATTGCATAAACAACTCCTCTGCCATATGTCACCCCAAGTGGTTCGCTAAGTTTGGTGACTTAGCAGGGGTGCCTGGGTTCACGGGGGTGAGGTTCGCGCGGGTATTGGCGGTGGAAGCGTCTGCCCACCAGCTAAGTCACGAAACTGGCCCAATGAAACGTCGTTCCGTAAAAGAGCGTCGTTCCGTCTTGCCATGCGAGAGTCGGTTTACACGTTTTACCCCTGTCACTTTTAAAGGCTTGCTATTGGTTGAAATATGAAACGGAAATTATGCTAGGTCTGCGCTCATTGGTCGTTTGATTATGACCTCACTTTTCAAGTATTGGTTGAGATTGTTTTGGTAAAGTTTCGCTTCTACCGCGTGTAAACTGCACTCGAATTTTTTTATACATTAGCTCCATACATGAGGCCCTGAGGAAAACAATTTACATCGGGGACTGCTAGGTGGAGGGTCTTTTTAGGGAAAAGAAGGAGAGGAGGTTCTGGGAAGGAAAAAGATATGAGGCATTGGGTCGAGAGATAAAATGAGAGAGGTAAAAAGATGTGCTTCAACCAGTCTCCTAGTTGGATAAATGCATGTGTCGCCAAGACCTGGACAAACCTCACCCCATGAACACGTATACCACTATTAAGTCACCAAACAGAGTGAACCACTTGAGTGACATATGGCAGGGGTGTTGGTTGCGTGGTTCCCTGGACGGTGGTAGCTATACCCACCTCCTTTATTAAAAATCACCTAGACGCCTCAAAAGATGTTTCACATCAAAAAGATTTTAGCTGATTAATATTATTATTTTCACAATAAACAGTTTGCTCCCTTACAATAAGTACCTACATGCTATGGCTACTGCCAACACATTTTTCAAAGCCCGGATTAAAAGAATTATCAACGTGTTGAAGAAATTTGGTTTCAAAGTCCGCAAAGTCTCTGGCAACCGGAAATTTTTTTCAGTTTCGCAATAAAGTCGCAGTATTTCTTTACCGGCTTTTGTAATATTCTTTTCATATTTTGTTTTGCATATGGACGCTTATTTTTGCGAGAAAACAAGTAGATCAGGGCGGTAAAAACGTCATTTGTTATTCATAGGGTGGCGCGTGCTCTTTCTATAGTAAAATATTGAATGTACAATATTTACAATAACAACGTGTATTTCTTATTCCATTTTCATTATTTATTTTTATTTCATTAAAGTTCACTTAATTTCATTTAATTAAGTACATATAGTTTCAATGCGGCCCACTTTATTTGCACATATATTTTTAAATTTATATAATGGTGGCGTAACGGCCAGTACGGGTAACAGGTCAGAAATCTTCAATTTAGGTCTGTGTCAGTTAGTCTACTTTTTGAAGTGAAAAGTTCTTTAGCGTCATTGTGATTTGATATTCAAAGAAAGCGGAAGCGAGCGACACTAGAAAGAGATAAACACATATCTATGGATTGTAGCCCGCGAGAAAATGAGATAGCAATAAAATATTTTTTAATTGCACGGTTACTCGGTTACAACCTAATACGATAAATCCAAGGTCTTACGCAAGCCTCCTTTAGTCCAGTGGCAGATAAGCTTAGTGACCAGACATTCAGAGGACCAAGGATCGCATCCTATTAAATAAAAATTAAAAACGTTTTTATTTTTGTAAAATAAATATCTAATCTTCAAACCACTCCAAAATGAACCGACAAAGAAAACACAAAAGAAAGCGTCACACAACACATCCAGCGAAAGCGACCGTGAAGAAGAAAACACAAATACTGATAAAATGACTAAATGTGTAGAAAAAGGTACACTGGAATTCGACGACAAAAATATGGAAAAAATCATCCTTAAAATTGATAAAAAAAGTGCTTTGTAGTTTCCCCACTCTTATCTACTTTAGTTTTCTGATTTACTTCTACCTCATGTGAATTGCACACTGATTTTTTTTAAGTACCTATTACCTTTAAGATAGTTTTCTGTGCGATTTTCATATAACCGATAGCTGAGTATATTGCTTCTCCCCATGCCATTATTATCTATTATTATGATTCTATTATTGTGATTCTATTATGGATAGACAGAGTGCAAAATATATTGTTTTCAACTTTATAAGAAAAAATCTTTTTTTATAACTTTTGAAGGTTATTCCCATCAATATAATATATCATTGAAGAAGAAGATAAAAATAATAATTTAAACGAAAATATGAAAGAGAACAAGACACAGAAAAAGATAATGGTCGCAACTGGGATTCGAACCCAGAACCTCTCGTCTATCCGGGACGTGCATTTACCAATTCCGCCATTGCGCCCTACTGTCAAACCGTCCATTATCGTATTTTTGCGAACATTATTTTTTTATGTTTTTCTATGTCTTGTTTTTTTTTCATATTTTCGTTTATTATTATTATTATCTTCTTCTTCGATGATATATTACATTGTTTTCATTTATTTTATTCCATTTATTTACCTACGACTCCCAGAATTCCACCACTCACCAAAAACTACTACACAAAATAACGCACGATTCCCGTGAAATGAAAACGTACCATCGAACGTTCATCAATCACGTTTAAACGTCGATGGAACAATAAATCCGGCGCATCATCGCGGCAATTATCAATAGTTATTAGGCGCGTATTTCAATAAAATAGTGGCGCTATTCAACAGCTCTCCGCGAGGCGAGCAGAATTAATCCGCGCCTTGGGAAGTTTTCCGTACACAACAGCTGCCCCAATAATCTCTGCTCCTTCCCATCTTACATTAGATCTTACAATCTCACTCGTCCTTTTCCTCGCTGTTCCTTTTGCCACATCTCGCTCCCGAGACTGTAGTTTTTATTCCGCCCGCGATAACTGGTCTAATCCATCACGTGTTGTTTGTTTCAGCCCTCACCGTGCGGTTTCTTACTCGGAGGTACATCGGCGAGTACGACCATCAGCAAGGTATGAAGACGGAGTGGACGCCATAACTCCAACTCCCAGATAACATTTACTTACCTTACCGACGGCGCATCTTACCGCGCCGTTGCTTCGCCCAAAGCCACTGTTAAGCCAAATTTATATTAAGCCAAAACATCATATTTTGAACACAATTCTTGCATTTTTTGAGGTGGAACGCGGGTGAAACAGTTCAAAATACTATATTTAATGATAAAACTGATTAAAAATACGATGTGTTGGCTACATATTACGAAAAATTGGCTGTATTCATTATTTTGTGTTTAATTCGTAGAACTCCTTTGATTTTGTTTATCAAATTTGATAATGCTATTTTTAAGTTCTGCAAGTATTTTTCTTTTTATTATTGTTGTAGCTGCTTCGGCTTAAAATACCATTTTAAAACTGTGATTAGACCAATTTGAGACGATATATAAAGATACGAGTATATAAACGATACGAACTTTTGGATGGGAAATACAACAAAGAAAGATTTTAGTTTTTATTTATCTGTTTCATGAACCTATGATTTTTTTTTCTTTGTAGCTCTAATATATTGTCATCTTAGTTGTTTATACTTAGTAACTATTCTCAGTAACTTTTTGCTACTAATACTATATTTAATTGCTTTATTGCTATGACTGTGAATCTAACAATTACAAATGTAAACGGCAGTGGTCCCCTCATTCATTTAATATTAAGTTCTACAAATAACAGTATGTAACTACCAAATGTGAACTAAACCAGGCAATTTGATTGTGCTAAAACGGAAAATCTCCTAATTGGACAGTCAAAGTTTTCTCATAATGTATACTAGTATGTATTTTTGTTCAAATTAAAAAAAATATATTCTACATATTTACCCCCGCGTGGCGTATGGTTTTTCAAAGCGACACAATTATGGGATAATTGCTTAATAAAATATTTGTGAACAGTGAACATTGGGAAGGAAACTCACTTATATTTATTTCCACACATGCGTTTTGGTGAGATTCGATATTATGGCACCGAGAAATCTCTGGGTTGATCACTGCACAAGCCGTAAAAAACGATATTAAAGTCAACGAGGTATCATCATAGGAGTTGAAATATGCACATGTTACTTCAATAGACTCAATGTTCCTTGAAGTTATTGTTCCAAAATTTCACACGTAGATAATATTGGCACTCTTTGTCAGATATGTATGATAGATACATGGAAAGTAGAGAGAAGGTAAATGCGTCAACAGAGTGGATAACCTTTATGTAGTGAAGCAATATGGTGTAGTGAAGTAGTAATGTAGTAAAGTAAGTATGTGGGCGTAATGTAGTGAAGCAGTATAAAAAAAACAAGAATTATAAAAAAAAAAAATAACCTTTAGGCTTCGACCATGTTGTGTCAGTAGGTCAGAATATTTTTTCGTTTTGTATTAAATCCAAATATATGATGGAATTCTTCTGAATGTATCCGAAAACTAAAAACTGTTATGAAAGGTGATAAAATAAATGCGCTTTCAAATTTTATAATACGAAATAAATATAATTTTTGATATACAGAAACTTTGAATGCACACATAAGAATAGCTCACCTTACCTTTTAACTAAAATTATCGAATAATGATAAATACCTACACACTTATTTTACTAGGCAAATGTATTATAAACGTTATCGTCGTCTCACTTTTTTTTTGTCTTCCGTGTAAAAATAACTAATAAATAATTCCCAAATTTTCATAATTTTTTTTTCAAATTCTGGTCGGAAACTTTGGTTTCATTAAGGTGTTTACTTGAATTATTTTGGGGTGAACTTTTAGATTTTAATATAATGCGTGGTGTTTTTTTTGTCTTTCCAAAACCGTTTAGATTAGACCATAGGTTTTCAACGTGGGCGATAACGCCCCATTGTAAGCATTTGAGAAATTCAGAGGGACAGTATAAAACCCAGATAAAATTAGGGGGCGTTGAGATGGCACAGTGAGGGCGTGGGCAGGTAAAAAAATATGGTCTAAAAAAGATAAAAAACACGCTAATAACGGTACTAATTAAGCAAAGTGAACTTTAATATTGATAAATTTTTGTTATCGTGTGTATTGTGATCGTTTTTATCACGTTTAGTTCGGGAAATGGATGAAAATTGAACTGAAAGATTTCATTACATTCAAATCTACATTAAATTGGATGATACGAAAATTTTTGTTTTTTATTATTCATCTCACATGTATGTATGTATTATTATTATTTAGAACTGACACTATATCATGAATTTAAGAAGGAAGGAGATAGCAAAGTACTTAAAATACAAAATAATTGCTTTTTAACTTCTGACACCGCTCTGTCGTGTCGCCCGCTGTCCACATTAGAGATGGGTAAGTTCTGCATTTTGCCAGAGGCCTCCGAGACGTGCTTCCTTTTAAAAGTACTTGAGTTCTTGGAGCAGGTCCCGGGAGCCACTCCCGACTCGCGAATGGCTCGGATCGAGACGCACGGGTTCGCACCTCAGAGCCCGAGCCTGCAAAAGAACTCGAACGCGCACTCTGATCCCGACTTACGAAAGGCTCGAACCGAGACGCTCAGGTTCTCGGAGCCAGAACCCGCAAAAGAACTCGAATGCGCAACCTACTCCCGATTCGCGCGTGGCTCGGACCCAGACGCACGGGTTTGACAAGTGCAAGTGGCTCAGACCGCGCTGCGCTGCCGACTGCTGCCGACTGCTGCCGACTGCCGTCGCATCCGACTCACAAGTGGCTTGGTCAAAGAACCCGAGTTTAAGAGCCCACTCCAACTGAATCTACACACCGCTAGTCCACATGGCCTATGAACAAAAACCCACGGTTTTGAAAAAAAAACTGCTAGTCATAATTCTTATTCATAAATGGCATTGACGATTAAACTGAGAGAGTTTTGAAGTTCAAGAAAACTGTTTTTTGCGCTAATTTTATGTTATTTGAGAAACCTTTTTACGGTAAAAACAAACATACTTTACTTGATTGGTTTTGTAAAGGGTTCTAATATTTTAAAAACGAATTTATTTCATTCATAAGTGTGGAGTATGGGTTTGCAATAAAACAAAGTTCCTATTCTAAATTACAAAGCTCGTGTAAGCAAATTTAATGTAGGAACATTGTAAAAGCATTTTCAAATTCTAAATAAATTAACTGCACTTCGCAGTATTCATACAAAGTCTAATAGAAGCTCAAAATATTTATTTCTCGAGCATTTATTCGTAACAACTAAATCTAACGAGTTGGCACGCTGGGAAAGCAAATATTTTGATAGCTTGCACATGGAAGTTAATGTTTCACTTGAATCTAATGACGTACACTATTTTTAATAATTGAAATATTCAAAATGCATCTGTTTGCCTTGGTAATGAAATGCGAACACAATGCAAGCTACACGCCCGCCTTCCGCCTCGCTGAGTTCCGCCAGTAAATCAAATCACAGCAGGAATGTTATTGTGGTAGCTATGTAACTTTAGACAATTTGGTTCTATTTCACTTGCGAACACGGCTCATAGATGGCGCTGGAGGTAATGTGACTAGAGTACACTGTTGACACTGCCCCGCGCCGTGCCATTGAGAGCTCCGTTGTGACGGGACAAACGGTAGAGTCAGGTGGGGCAACCGTACGCGGTGGGTTGGTAATGTTTGCGACAAATTCGTGCATGCTTCACCTACGTTCATTACTCAATTCTATAGAGCTTCTATAGAAAAACGCCCAACACCCCAGCCAAATGCGCACTTTGCGCAGGCCCCCACCCGGCAAATTACAAGGGTTGTCCCGAACGCCCAGCCCCCCGTTTTTCAAACCGTTTCAGATTTGTAAATTCCCAATACATCCGCCCCCTGATGCAAAATCCCATTAACAAACCAAACGCCTGGCCTCGCCCCAACTTCACAAACTTTAACTCCCAACAATACCGCCTAGAAAGGCCCATCATCACCCAAACCAACGAACCACAACTCCAAACAAACTCCCCCATCGCCTCAACAGCAGTTCCTACCCCCCCTCCCGTCTCCCACGTCACTTACCCACCTCTACCCCAACCCACTGAAATACCCACAACGTCACAAAACACTCTCCCACCCCCACCCCCACCCCCACCCACGACCCAAACTCTCCCAGTCGAACTTATCTCAGCGCTCAAAAGCGCAGCCGCTCAACTCAAAACAGCTATGAAGATGAACTCCAGACTGCTCACCTACGTCGAGACTCTCCTAAACTCCATCCCCCAATAGATTTAAAACAAAAATTTATAGTAATTAGTCAAATCTTTCCAACAACCTTTAAAATCATTTAAAATGTCCAGAATAACTAGAAAACCAGCAAACCTTCAAGCTGCATACTGGAATGCAGACGGTAAAATAAAAGATTTCCGAGGTGAAATCCATCAATTTCTATTGGATTTTAACCTCGATGTTCTCCTAATTAATGAAACCTGGCTAAAACCCAGCGTAAGTATTAAATTTCCGAACTATATAACTTACCGCACCGACCGCACCCATACCTCTGGCGGTGGCACCGCGATTATCGTAAAATACTCCATAGATCACTGCATTACAAATAGCCCTTCAAATGAAAACATCGAAACTACTTCAATCGTCATAAATACTCTTAATAACGGTCCAATTAAACTCATATCGGCCTACTCCCCCCCCAAAAGAAAACTTACTGCTCCGGACCTTGATAAACTTCTATACAGCCCTTTACCAACAATAATTGCAGGCGATCTAAATTCTAAACATGGTTCCTGGTCGTCAAGGAACACTAACATCAAGGGTACGTTCCTTGCAAATTACGTCGCCGAAAAATCTCTAATCGTATCCGCCCCTGATATTCCTACTTTTTTCCCCAAAAACGCAAATCACAACCCCGACGTCTTAGATAAAATTATTATGAAAAACTGCCCTCTTCTGCACACCCTCCAAACCGTTAAAAAATTATCATCCGACCACGACCCAGTTCTTTTATTTCTATCCGACGGCTCCCTACCCTCAGTACCATCTCACAGACCCACGCGTAAAAAAATTCAATGGCAAAAGCTCCCCAAACTCTTAGAATCAGTAAGAATCCAAACATCAATTAAAAACGAAGATAGCCTCAATTTAGCAACAAAAAATTTCACCAAAGACATTAAATCAGCCGTAGATCTTGCCACCGTCGAAGTCGCGAATGATAAACACAGACCTGACCTTCCCGCAGAATTAAAAGAACTAATAAGAGAGAAAAACTTCGCCCGAAAGGAATGGCAAAGATTCTCAAACCCGATCGATCGTATACGTATGAATCGCCTCTCTCACCAGGTAAAAGTCGAACTCCAAAAATACAGAGATGAGCAGTGGCACGACTTTATCTCCACTCTAGACGACGACAGATCAGCCTTTTGGAAACTCTCTAAAGCCCTTAGAAAACCCCCGACCAAAATAAGTCCCCTTACGGGCCCAAAAGGCACAGTTTATTCCTCTAGAGACAAGGCCGAGACTTTTGCAGACAGTCTCGAAGAACAATTTTCCCCGACCACGACCTACGATGACCCCCAATTCGTTTCAACGGTAGAATCAAAAGTCTCATCCCTTCTGACCGAAATACCAACAGACAATCCAATCCCGTTTACAACCCCTCAGGAAATCTCTAAAATCATAAAAACCCTCAAGACGAAAAAATCTCCGGGTCCTGACTTAATCTCAAATAAGATGTTAAAATACCTCCCCTCCAAAGCCATCTGCGCTCTTACAGCCATATGTAACGCATCCTTCAGACTTCGTCTATTTCCACAAGACTACAAATTAGCAGACGTTATACTCATCCCCAAACCTGGAAAAGACCCCCTTCAGGCCATAAACCACAGACCGATTAGCCTGCTTCCCAGTGCAGGAAAAATACTTGAAAAATTAATCCTCGCCAGACTGAAAAAAATTGTCGACGAACTTAAACTCATTCCCGACTTTCAACACGGCTTTCGATCGGGCCACTCTACTCTCCACCAACTTCTGCGGGTCGTCGATCAAATAACAAACGGTTTCAACCTTCGCCAACACACAGTAGTCCTCTCCCTAGACGTCTGCAAAGCATTCGACAAAGTCTGGCACAGAGGTCTCATTTATAAAATGTTCCTCCTCGGTATCCCCCTATCAATGCTTCAACTTATAGCACACTTTATTAAAAATCGTAAATTCAGAATAAAATTAGATGGAATTTATTCCTCAGTGAGAATGCTAAGAGCAGGTGTCCCTCAAGGCTCAATTCTCTCGCCAGCTCTCTTCAACATTTACCTAAGCGATATCCCCCGTCCTAGTACATACAACCATCGCACAAAAAAAACAAAAATAGGAAAATTTGCAGACGATACTGAAGTCATGTCGACTTCAGTAAGTGAAATAACCGCCACACGACGCGTCCAAAGCCACGCCTCAGAAGTAGAATCTTTCTTTAAACAATGGCGAATTAGTGTTAACCCTTCCAAAAGCGCAGCTTGTGTTTTCTCCCGTAGACGCCCCAAAAGACCCCCTAACATCCACCTGTTCGGCGAAAACGTCCCTTGGAAAAAAAACATTAAATATCTCGGAATAACCCTTGACAGTAGATTAACTTGGAGAAAGCATATCACCGAAGTTCTTAATTCAGCCAACAAAAATCTTGCGTCCCTTTATCCCATGATATGCAAAAAAAATAAAAAACTATCCAAAAAAAACAAACTACTAATTTACAAAACAACAATAAGACCTAAACTAACCTACGCAAGCCCTATCTGGGCCCACGCTTCAGAGACCCAAATGAAAAGACTACAAACATTTCAAAATAGAGCCATTCGTATAGCCCTGGGAGCTCCCAAATGGATGAGGGTTAATCAAATTCACCGTGACTCTGAAGTTCCCCTCCTTAAAGACCATATCTTAAGTCTCGCGGAAAAATTCTATGCGGGCATTCCCACCCATGAAAACGCGTCAATCAACTGCCTCACCCAGTATGATGAAAATATTAAAACACTTCATAAAAAACCTAAACAAATCCTTTGTAAGTCATAAACCTCCCCATATTGCAGCCATGTTCCCTTGCAAAAATTTTTTCACAAAAAACTAATTAATCTAACTTTCAACAACCATTATAAAATCATGATGAAAGAGAAAGGGGCCTTATTGGCCCGGAGCTCTGTATGCCATAAATTCAAAAGTCAAAAGTCAAAAGAGCTTTGGGTTGCCTTAAAGCAGGTCTTATGTACACTGAACAGTGAGCCCTATCTAGTAAATGCAAAATAAATTGACAGGTTAATAAGTTTTTCACGATTTTATATTTTGTTGCCGATGGGTATACTTGTTTAATCAATTGTATCAGAATCTACAACAATTTTGGTTAAAATATCACGGGTGTTTCACGGGTGCAAAGAGGCATTTCTCATACAGACCATTTTTTTTTTTTTTTTTTTAAGTGAAAACGTCTTTATCACCGTTGTGATTTGAAACTCGATGTAATGAAAAATAGTGACACTAAAAAGTGACAAACACATATTACATCTACTGGATTTAGCCTGCGAAAGAATACGATACTATAATCGGTCTCCTCTTTGGGCGGCGCTTCGTAGTATATCGGTCTCCTCTTTGTATCGGTAGCCTTCTACTTTAGTTTTATGAAGATTTCACATCTACCGCGTGTGAATTGAACACTCTGATTTTTTTTTATTTTGGTGTGGTAAGATGTGGAAGGCCAACTCAGAATCGAGTCAACTCAACATCTCAGAATCGAGTCAACTCAACGTAACCTATTTTTTAACATAACTCTTTATGGCCTTTCTGAGGTGGTTCCGAGTTGGTTTCATTCTGAGTTGGCCGGTTAGATGTGTGCATACATGGTTATGTGGACGTGTAAACTTATTATATTATTATATACCGGAGGCGGTTCGTGGTGCAATGTGAGTTTTAAAAGTATATAAGGAGGATTAAAAAAATCGTTACTAGACATAGTCGACTACCAGAAAGTTAAACTACGTTTTTGTAATGCCAAATAACTGATATGCGTAAGTACAAATTTAAAGATTATTTCAATTTTTAGTTTTTATTTTTGGGTTCTTTTAAAAAAATAAATACAAAAAAACTTTTTTAAAACTCTCGACAGGTCAGGATGACAAGCACAAGGTCCGTAACCATGTGGGTCGGTAGACGACCCCATGCATTTTTCTCTCTTATGGGAATTTAAACCATAGAAATTCCAATTATGTATTCATATTGTCCTTAAAGACTAGTTTCAAATAATTTGTAATCATTACTTTGAAGCATATTAGAAATACCTACTCGTTCACTAAATTAACGTGCGTCCGGTTCCAGCGTTGGTTGCGTATTTTTTTAAATTTTTTTATTTATTTATTTTTATTTTTTTTTTTACAATAATAATGTTACATTATCAGTTTTGTGGTACATTATCAGTTTTTATGGTTACCCAATCAGTAGAGAAATATTCTCGGGTCTAATTGGGGAGCTAGTCTATGTACTTATATTTAGAACTGCTTATAGATAATATGTTACAAAAATGAAAATAAAATACTGTAAGATATTACAAAAAATTGTAAAATTAGAAAAATACATATTATTATAGAAATTTTATATCAGCAAAATATTGGAAACAGATATCTACTTACTCTATAACTCTATATTATACCTATGGTTTATGTTTTCGTCACGCAAGTAATTTTTGTTTGGACAGGGAATATTACCTATATTTGATAATATATTTTTTCCTGCGAGCCACGTTTTTTTTTTTTTTTTTTTTTTAAATGGCACATTACGTAAAATACTAAATATATATTTCAAGTATTTAAGTAGATATAAGAAGGATAGTAATTTTGGGGACCCTTCGACCCCTGTTGGCCGCGGGAGAGTTAACATTGTTGTTTAAAGCAAAGTATTCCCTCCACCATTTATTAACGTGGACGATTTCAATATGCTAATGGCAGTCTATTTGCATTTCAAACCCAAACTTTTCTTTTATTTTCTTAGGTATATTCTGACCTTAAAGAAAAGATGTACATGCTTCTCACTGACCCTATACATTTAATATACATAAGTTCAACTAACAACGAGGACCTAATAATAGGATTTTTTAATTTCTTGGATTAATTAAACTTTTGTTGGAATATTTAGGCGTTGTTTTATTTGTATCTTTATTAAAAATATTGAACAATCGTGAAAAATTGTGCTCTCGAAAACAAGTCGAAAAATAAGAACTCGTAATGAACAATCAATCCATCGTAGAAGAAACAATCCAGTTATTTCGAAGTCTAATAATAATAATTTGATGGACTAAATAATTGACGACACTAATTTCTATATCTTTTTGTAAATATATATTTTTGTTGGCTTTGTTTTCGTTAATGAATGAATTCGTTTTGAAAAAAGAAATTAACCCACTTCCCGACATCCGGTCGGCTGAAACTCGGCTGATAGACTCGTGTTCAATGATATTTGATTATATAGATATAGCCCATAGCCCATATTGAAAGAATAGAAAGAATTAAAAAAAAAATTAAACACATAAATTATAAACTAAACTTACCCTCCTCAAATTATACTTAATCCATTAAATTTCACAATTTCTAATCCCTCCAAACACGACGTCTAATTTTTGATCAAATCCTATTGTTCGAAATTCTTAATAATGGCCTGGACTCACCAGAGCTTACCAATTTCATAAATTTTCATATTCTGTCAAGATCAACCCGACAATCGGATTTATTTTATTTACCATCATGTAGATTGTAGAACAAATATTAGAAAAAATCCCCAATTCCTCGTGTATGTGCACAATATAATACAAAATTTCACAGCATTGACTTTTTTAGTAACAACCTAAAGAAATATCCAGATGAAGTAACGCGTACGACCGATTATAAATATGAGAGTATAGAATGTATTGGGAGCACCTCCTATCCTTTTCCTACATTTCCCCTCCTCTCCCCTTACAATAACCCAAAATTAATTTTAAGACATTAAAACATCATTTCCGATGTACTTTAGCATAAGAAACATCTGTGGCTTGACTTCAGTTCACTTGTATATTTATCACTGTATATTATGTAAAGGCTGTTTGTTTCTTACAAATAAATAAATAAATAATGCATTCTATCATCTTTTTGTGGCTCTCACGCGCACACATATCTACGCATTTCTCTGATATTGGATTAAATGGAATGGTAGTGGAAATCGAAACTGTTTTACCATATAATAAAAATAGATGTTTTATAGTAAAAAAATATTGTTTTGCGGGTTAAGTTTATGATTTAAAAAAATTCATGGTGGTATTCCGTTTCCGAAACACTTTTTTGACTTTTTGATATTCTACACATTCACACACACATAGCGCGTGTGAACTGCACACTTTTTTGAAGAGAAACTTCTTTAGCGCAGTTACTTGAAATTCGGGTGAAACGGAAATTGCGTGACAACCAGTTCTACACAAATACTCCGTTCTAATATAATGCTGTAAATTCGCACCTTGGCGCGAGCCTTCCATGGCGTGATTGGCAAGGTGTCTGAAAAGTCTCATCGGCCAGAGAGACAGACATCAAGCGAACGGGGGTTCGAATCCTACGAAATCCAAAAAAAAAAAATATTTTGCGAAATCAATATCTAATCTTCAAATCACTAAAAAAACAAGCAAAAGAAAAGAAAGCGACATCTAGCGACTTTCTAGTTTCAATTCTGCCGCTTGTGAATTATACACTCTGATTTTTATTTTATTAATCTTGAGTTAGCTCACATTGTCGTGTGTGCTAAAATTTGTGAAACTTTAATGTATATTAAACAAAAAATTTAAAATATATAAAAAAATTACCATTGTTGGCAAAAATAATATTTATAACTTTAGATGGTATACATTTTATTGGATTAAAACTCTAACAAAAGGTCAATATAATGATTGCAAACATATTTGTATACGTTGAAAAACAACATTATGATCCGATAATACCTTTTCATTAAATCATACAATATTTTGATCTCCATAAATATGTTTTTTTCGTTATTTGTTTTTGGGGTATTATGCCGTGTTGCGCTACCTCCTTCTTTGGCCAACATTTCAGACATCGTTGCAGTGTCCATCAACAGGGCAGATCCGGCAGATCCGATAGATCCGGTAGACACTGCAACGATTTTCGAAACGTTGGCTAAAGAAGGAGGTAGCGAAAAACGGCATAAAACCCCCCAAAAAAAATAACGAAAATACTTTTGGCCGTGAAAATCTTAAAACGTATCTCCATAAAAATGATTTATTTTCTATAAAACTTTAAAGAGCGAATGAACGAGGAAAGGAGTGTAAGGAGAATATATGACGCAAATGTGAATGGTAGAAGCAGTCGGGGACGCCCGAGAAAGACCAAAAATGGCACGACCAAGTGAATTAGATACTTGAGTCGGGTCGTGCCATGGGTCAAAATAATAGAAAAGCATGTATAAAACGATGTATGAATGTAAACGAGGCAAGGAGTGTGAGCCAAGACCGAGTTGTTTGGCGGTCCGTTCTCTCTGCCTACTCCTGCGGGAAAATGGCGTGATGGTTAGTTAGTTAGGTAAAACTTGAAAATTTGGTTTGTTTGCATAAAAGAACTTTGGTTTGAATTCTTTCGCGTTGATGATTATTTGCTGAAAAACTAATAACCCTTTTTGTGATTGACGTGAACATGGCACTCAGTTGCATTGCTTGCGTACAAAACTTTTCAATTTATTATTTATTCATTTCAGACCGAAGTGCTAATTATAATTATCGGCGGTGTGATAATATTCTAAGCAATTTAATACATTACTTTTTTCACAAAAAATATTTGTATCGCAGGTTATGTTCACTGAAATTATTGCTTTTTCACAGATCCAAGAGATAAATTAATTTGTAGATAAACATTACGAAATCTTTTTTTTTCTATCCTACTCATTTTATCAACAGTCGCTTACATCTGTTAAGCAAATTAAATTTGAATTCAATATTTTTTGGTGAACGAAAACATTGTTGAAAGCTAATTGAATTGATATTTGGCACGCGCATTGACATGCTTTCTTATGTGCCTCGCTCAAATTATTATGAAAGGAGAGAAATACTTGGACTTGGTCCAAACCACACATAATCTACAGCGGCGTATAAAAACACATTCGCATAAATCACTATTGCTGTAACTGAACGCTAGCAACAATCATCATTAATACCCACACTTGTGATGGTGTTTCAAAAAACATTTAGAATTCAGATGATTAATTCGGAGAAATATTCAATTTTACAAATATACGTAATATTGTTTATGGTTTTTTAATAGTTCATATACAAAAAGCAAAATTTACGATGAATGACAAGTGAACTCTTTTAATATTTCCGTGACGATTCATGATTACGGTACCGTGACGTCATAAAAAAGGCAATAAACTTACGTTCCTTGTCATTATTGTGACAAGCTGCAGCTTTTTCAAAATACGAGATACACAATGTACGTAGGTCTGTCTTCTCCAAAGGAAAGAAGTAATCATTTTATTGCATCTCTCTCACACACCGCACCGTGACGTCTTTGTAGATCCCTACAATACTGTAGGGGTCTACAAATGAATTTTGAAAGTGTGGAATGTAGTTACAAGGATTATATTGAAGGGTAAGTGAATTCCAATAATTCAAAAACGTTTGATGGCTTTGCTTTTGTTCTTAAATGTATAATTCTCCGGTTACACTACACACTAAATAACAACAGTCGAAAATGAGACAAAAGGTGAACGTGTGTGTGTTCCCCCATATTATCCTATATCATTATCATACATCTCCCTCAAACGTATAAGGGAAATGAAACTTGGCTGTGTCGTAATAAGACACATTAGCGTAGCGAGAGGGGGCGGTCCGTCACGGGTGCTTTTCTACAGTCGGTGACACTCGACTGTAGAAAAAAATTAACGAAGGATATATTCACCAAAGTATTGTAATGAACACAGTCTATTATTTATATTTCAGTAGCTCTATGGCTCACCGTGGAGTGCCCCGAATTTTGAATTTTGTGTGGCTCGGTCTTTTTATAGGGGAATCCCCGAAATTCTCTAGCCACCCCCCCCCCCCAGGATGGACCAAATTTATGAAGTCAAAAGGTCAACTTTAATAGGGGAGGGGGGATGACATCCGCCCGCCCCGGGTGCCACCATGCTACGCTACGCCACTAATGAGACATACGTGAGGAAACAGTCACAAGTGTTTTGTTTTGCGTGTTTCAAATTTTGTCTCTGCAGTGCTATAGCGATAAGGAATATATCTTTATTGCCTTCTTTTGCCGTCACGATACCGTAAACGTGGATCGTTACGGTGATAATAAAAGCGATCATTTTGTGATCGTGTATCTACTGGTACACCTTGTGGATAAAAAGAAATCTAAACATTTCGATTTTCCAAATTTAAGAAAATATTTTATTTCAAAATTGTATTGTGCTCGCAGCTTTACCTGAGACTTTACTTTACAGAGTTAGCAATTAATATTTCAATAAAATATGACTTATCCCGCAAAAATTGCCAGTAAATCATAATATTGAGCTACGAGATTTCTTGAATCAATGCAGTCAAACCATGGATTTGAAAGTTTATAAAAATGTCAACTACTCAGCCACCTCTTTCTACTATTTGTAGATTGTAATATAATACAATACATTATAATATTGAGAATTGAATTAAATCTGAAAAACCATGAAGTTTTTAATAATGTCAACTGTTGCTTGATTGTTTTGAAAATATTATCTTTTTTACCACCTCTTTTAATCATACTTCTACTATTTGTAAATAATATTATAATACAATACCTACATCCTAATATTGAGAAATGAGGCGCTCCCGGTTTGGAGCTACGAGATATTTATTAAATCAAATCGTTCAAACCATGGATTTGAAAGTTTATAATAATGTCAACTCTTGCATGCTTTATTTTCAAAATATTATCTTTTTTACCGCCTTTTTTATAATACTTCTATTTGTTTACGTACCGACCTACATTTTGTTTATCATTTCTCATTTACTGTTTACATACTTTATGTATCATAATATTATATTAGTATACAACTGTGAACAATATTAATATTATATTAGTATACAACTGTGAATAAATAACTGATTTAGCTGTTCATTATTTCGCTTGCCACAGATTTTAATTGTTAATTTTTTTTAGAGAAAGTGGTAAAACTTTTAAGCAAAGCATGTAACCCTGTCAAACTTAATAACTACAAACACATTTAATTTGAAAGTGTGCAGAGGAATAAAACTTTCCATCGAGGTAAAATTTTATTCTTGCTGCAGCACGATCGTAACCACCTCTCGCCGAGACCGTATTATGATCTTCGTACAATTATTATTGTGTTTAAGAGCAATGCTGAAATGAGAGGCGGCATTCGTGGTATGAAAAAAAAACGTGTCAAATTTAGCGTTCTCGCTGCAGCTTAGTACGTGAGACCCACGCTTTATGTCCCGCGCTTATGCTTCGCGGGTAAAAAGTGTACGCGCTGCTTTATGCCCCGAGTGTTTACGTGTTGGCCGGGAACGGCGTTATAAAGAGGGTTCACACACTAACTCACAATAAAGGGGACGGTCTCGCGTCTGCATTATTTATAATCTCTCGTAAGAGATTATTTAGAAAAATCTACCGGTCGCGGTGGTCTCAATTATGTTTTAAAATATTTGAAAATTTTATTATGGGTTTGGAAATCTCCGGACTAAAAAATGTTAAATGTTATATGCGCCACCAGATTTCGACGGTAAAAATTAAAGAGATAAAATAAGAAAGTAATTTACTAGTTATATGACATTTTAGCAGAGATTTAAAAAATAATGTAATAATAGTTTTACCAATAAAAAACAAATACAATTTAGAAAACTAGAAATGCCTCCCGTACAAATATGAATGGAAACAAATGTTCCGTTTAGCACGCGCTCTGTCTCACTTACTTTAACCTGACATTGTCAATCTCCGTCCCATTTTAATTTCGTAATCATGATGAAAAACAGTTTTGTATTGTAAATGTAATTTAAGGTTAATTTAATTAAAATTATATTTAATAATTTTAGTTTTAAGTTATGCAAGTATTAAAGTTTTTATTATTTTGACAGCTATTTCGGCTTACAAACTAACAGTTTGAAAATGACCGCGAAAGCTGAAACAACTTAATCATTAAAAAAATTAATCTTTTTTTTTTATTAAATGGAGTTCTACAAATTAAACACAAAAAAAATTACTAATTAAATATGGAAATTTAATGGAAGACCCGACTGGCCTAGCGAAACAAGTTACAAAGTTTTTGTTTTTAGTTTTTGGGGTATTATGCCGTGTTGCGCTACCTCTTTCTTTAGCCAACGTTTCGGACAGCGCAGGGTCGCATGCAGGGTCCATCATCAGGGCAGATGTGTAATAGTAAGGGGTGATGTTTGTACTTATCTACTTTGGAGCGATACCGTGTCGCCAGCTCCACTCTTCTACGAGCTGGCGCTACAATATACTTCAACGTGTTTTTTTGCGTTTAGCCTTGATGTAACCGTCAATTGCCGGATACCAAGAACTATTGAGCTTAGCTCCGTCGTGTCTATTAATATTTATAGGATTTTTGTGAATTTCTATTGCCTCCGTAATCAGGCGTGCTCTATGAGTTTTGAGTCTTCCCAGGACCTCGGGGACAAAACCAAAGTAATGGCCGGTTTCGATTAAGTGCTCGGCGATTGCCGATTTGTCAGGGTGGTCAAGTTTACAGGCACGGAAGTGTTCTAATATCCTTTTGGAAATCGTCCGCTCTGTTTGGCCTACAAAAACCTTGTCAAATCCAGAACAGCTGAGTTTGTACACTCCATCTGTTTCCAGAGGAAACTTGGTCTTTGCAGGCCTCAAAAAGTCTCGTATTTTTGTTGTGGTTCCGAAGACAGTCTTGATGCTTTCTTTTTTCAATAGCCTGGCAATTCTGTCTGTCACATTGTGAACATAAGGCAGGAAAGCGCAGCCCTTTGACTCTTGTTCAATTCTGTGTCAATCACCCCTAACTATTACACATCTGCCCTGATGATGAACACTGCAACGCTGTCCGAAACGTTGGCTAAATAAGGAGGTAGCGCAACACGGCATAATACCCCAAAAACTAAAAACAAAAATATTTTTGGACGTGAAAATCTAAAATCGTATCTGACGTTACAAAGTATTTCTTCTATTCTTCTCTATTCACTGTTTTACTCCAACTCGTAGAAATATATTATTTTAAATATTATTACAACAACAATAATTTTTTTTAATGTATTATTACGTATATTTTCGTAATATTGTTTAACATAAATAAAGTTTTTAAAGAATTATTATTTTACCTCCATATTTTTATTATGTTTATAAAATTATCTCATTCTAAACCTTACGAGTAAATTTCATTCTTTTTTATTTTATTTGATGAAATATACAAGTAATTGTGTGCTTATACCTACTAAAAAGCTTTATGCTTTGTTTTATCTCAGGTGTTATTATTTAAATTCTGTACATACCTACATGGTTTTTTTTTGCTAAATTGTATTAGTTTTTTATTGGTAAAACTATTATTACACTTTTTACTTAAAAAAACATTACTTGACGGTCCTCGGTTCTAATATAATGCGGTAAATTCACGACTACGCACGGGCCTCCAATAGCGCCGCGGTATGACGCGCCCGACTCTCAGCGCCCAGAGAACGGCGAACGCAGGTTCGAAACCTACCAATCACAAATTCAAAAAAAAAAAACATTTTTATTTTTGTAAAATCAGTATTCAATCTTCAAACCACATCAAAATAAACAGGCAGAATAAAGGAAAGCGACATCTGGCGACTTTCTAGATTCACTTCTACTGTGTGTGAATTGCGCACTCTGATTTTTTCTTCTGGTCGATGTAAACTTAAATACCTATTTTTGAATAGGTATCTACCAAAAACCGAAAAAATTTAAGTGCTAAAACTTTTAAATGACAAATCCATTTCTATTTATAGTAGGTATATTTTTCACGTGCCTTTCTATTTTGGTAATTGCATTTTTTTTCTTCACCAATGCGTTTTAAAATTTATTTGATGTGTGTCTAGCGTCTAGACTTCTAATGAAGCGAATAAGGGTAATTAAATATTTTCACACAAGACGTAAATATGAATATGTTTAGTTCCGTCGCATTCCACTTTGCTACAAGTTGTGAGTGTGACATTGACCGTGTCCACACTCTAAAATTATTAATATTCAGGTGACAAAATTGTGTGCACAAATGAGAAAATTATGTATTCTACCTCGGGACAGAAACCCGACTTCATATTTCTTGTAAGTTTGCCCCATTAAAATATTTCATTTCACCGATGCATTCCGTTTCGCGACAAATTGTGAGTATGACATTGACCGTGTCTACATATTTATGATGTTTGCGTGTTTGGTCACCAAATAAAGCGGCGGACTAGGGAAAATAAATATACCTTTCATAAAGAATCGTGTTTATCGGTGTGGGGATTAGCCTTGTCAGTAGGATCAGTTGGACACATGCCCACATTCTCAAAAGTGCGACTAATTACTGGCCAAATTACCGCGCAAACCTTGGCTTTCGGAAATTTCTGAGCCGTGACTCAACGTGGACAAAGAATTGAGTGGTAATTTGCAAGTTATTTTGAGGAGATTGTTTGATAAAGCTCTGTTAGTGATTTCCAGCTCGTAATACTGCCCCATTAAATTATGTTTTGCCAAACTGAGTAACACGCGTTTCAAATAGATGTTGACATTTAATTATAATTATTTTAGTCATAAGACTTTCATCGGTGGCGTTGCTATAAAACGTCAAGATATGTAATAAAGTGCATGGTATATTAATCGGTGACAGCCAAAGATGAACAAACGACGTCTAAAATTAGTTATTTAATAATAATTTTAATAATAAACGCAGTGGTGGGCTTTTACGCGATTTAATATTTTGCATGATTTTCTGCATGACGCAGGGACGAAAGGCGTTTTAAATATTTAAGTCAACGTTTAGGTTTTAAGAATTTTTTAGCAATGATGGTTTTCATTTTATTGTTTATTGTGGCTGAATTGTGTTGCGCTTCCCCGTTTTTCCTTGAGCCAACGGTTCGGACAGCTTCACAGCATCCATCTACAACAGGACACTTCGTGTAAGCTTCTATTCTATGCAAAACGGTTGAACAACCCAATCGAATCAGTAGCGGGGAGCTGAAAACATGAAAATTTAGTTGAAGAATAAAATTTGTAGCTGATGATATACTCGTACATTACTAAAATATTTTTAAATGTCTATTTTTTTAAAGAAATTTTTGTCCATTTGTAGATATCAATAATTTTTCATCCAGATCCACAAATTTAATATAAAAATAAGTTGTTACTGTAAGCAACACGTTTTTTAAAATGTGAAGCAGATACCCGATACGTAGAAAGCGTAATAAATTAGATTGCTGTCACAAATATATATGAACATAATATGCAAGTTGTAATAGCACTTACCCAAAAGATTTTAACCGGCAATTCCTGAGCATATATGGGGTAAAAAATGTAAACGTTATTTTGATGTCCGATGATATTTTTTTCTAATAAAAAACAAAAACAAAAATATTTATTTAAATCACACGCGACGGGTTTAAGCGATACGCGCGCTGTTTCATGTGTTGCCGTGCTGCTAGATGCAACGTTTATCATGTGACCGCAAGGCTATAAACGCACTACTCTCCTAAATAGTCAGTTATGTCATGGCAGTCTTTCATTTGACGACTTCAAATAATGTGATGGGGATTGATACTAACAAGATCGTAGCTTTTGATTGTTTGTAATATTTTGGATTGTGTAGTAAAGTAAAATCATCAATGAATTAAGAACAGTAACTCCACATTGAAAATGTAGGTGTTCTTCATTTCCAGAGTGCTCAATTTTTTTTGCCATTGATTAAACCTATTGTTTTGTTTACCAGGAAATAAGATGTCCTTGCGTAAATCTTCATGCCTTCTGACGAAAAATGGCAATGGCAATGAAAAAATCCATAAAACGTTCCAGTTTTGTCCTAAAACTTTGAAGTTCTATCGCAAATTATTTACGAAATTAAAAAATGCAGCAAATAATAACATTTTCTTGAACACGATATAATTATTGGAGCCACGTGCAATAAAGTATAAGCCGAATTCATCAATCATCATGTTAATGTTCTACATCTTTACAACGAACTATATTAAAAATAGCCAATGAAAATTTCATAAACGTAATAATAATCTTTGGATAATTTTTGTAAAGTGTGATCTTGAGTGTGATCATGGTAAATTTTGAAAAATTCGACAAACCGATGTTTAAAATTATTTTTTAATTTTTTTCAAAAATTCTGTCTTTTGTATGAAGATTTTCAAAATATCGGTGTAATGGACTAACAATCTTGAAAACCGAATTTTCGAAAAAAAAAATAACACATTTTCGGCTTCAACAGCAATAATGGCATTTATGTAATATTAGCACTCTAGCACACCCAGAAGTCACGAGCCGCCACTTGTCATAAGACATCATATAGTTGATAATCTTCCTGTGCAATCTCTCTGTGCTTCGGGCGGTGGCCTTAGAAAAGTTGTTACTTATAAAATGTGTTTGTATAAAAAAACTTTAAAACTAAGGTTCCTAGAATAAAGTGAATTTAATTATTATTATTATTTTTTTTCAAAAGAAGCAAACACATTGTGACTTGACATTTTAAATAAATAAAAAGAAAACACTTTGTTTACGTCACTTTATTATTTCTTCCGTTTACCGGTTTCGGTACCTCCGTACCATCATCAGGACTGAATATAAAGTACTGACAAATACAGGGAAATATACATATATATATATACAAAATGTAAAAGAAAGAGACAGTAAATTAGAGCGGGACAGTGCGTCAGTTGTGGGGGGGAAGTGGGGGAGGAGCGATTGGGATAACGGGAAACACACTTATAATAGGGCTGAATGTTAAATTAAGTTGATTATTAATGATTTCAGCCTTTGTATTAACTGATTTTTTTATTTCTAAAGCTCTAAGTTATTTAAACTTAAGCCTGTCCCATTTTTGTGTAGGACTTTAATACCCGTATCCCGGTTAAAGGTATGATCTTTATTAATTAGGTGCTCTGCGAATTCTGAAAACCCTGAACTGGTTAGGCACCTTATGTGCTCTTTTACTCTAGTTTCCACATTGCGTGACGTTTGTCCAATATAGAATGCTGGACAATCGTTGCATCTAATTTTATAAAATATACATATATATATATATGTATATTTCCCTGTATTTGTCAGTATTTTATATTCAGTCCTGATGATGGTACGGAGGTACCGAAACCGGTAGACGGAAGAAATAATAAAGTGACGTAAACAAAGTGTTTTCTTTTTATTTATTATTTTTTAAAAAAGCAAAACTTATTTAGGCACGCTTGACTTGGGGAGTAAGCTGGTGAATGCGTGACGAGAGCGTTACGAAAAGTGTGATCGGGCGAGGCGAACGGAAGTTGAGAGGGAGATATAAGTTAGTGAAGTTTTACTTCAGTCGTGTTCAGTTTTTTTTCGATTTCAACGGCTTTGACGAGCACATACGACGATATGATAATATGACATACGACGAGCACAGAGCTCAAGTATGAGCATATTTTGAATGTTTGTTTTTAATATTGTTTTTTGAAAACCTCACTAGCAAAATGTGATCTGGTTTGTTTCAAAGAATTTTATCCACGACGTACTTTCCTTAATTTAATTTATTTGCTACCGTTTTCGATACATCCGTGACATTCACTTGCTTTAACTCTTAAAACTGAATGAAGTAAACGACATGGGTATGTGGAAACCTGGAGTTCATTGTAAAAAAAAATATTCAAAACAAAAAGTCTAGAAATTCTTACATAGTTAATACCCAAGAAATACAATTAATTAGAACTGAGCTGTGCGTGTGTTAAAATATAAACATGTGTTTATTAAAGATAAAGCTTTCTTGTTAGTCACATACTTGAGTTATCGGTTAGGCAGGCGACGTGCCTTTCTATGCGTACATAACTATTGCAGCCGTTGCATACCAATGAAAGAATAATAAAACAATCACTTAACTGTGGTTCATTTCCACATATCGGATTTGAACAATTTGCCCCCAATTCAGCATGTGTGGGATTATGTATACGCGGCTGAGCGTTTGTTTTTTTATTTATTTTTTATTGTGCGGCTTAAATTTTTCAATTCCCACTTGTTCCGTAATCGCAGCGCTTTTAAAATATCAGTAAAATTTTATTCTATGTTATATCCGGAGAGAACGCTTTACATGATGAAGCCATTGGCGCATGATCGATTAATCGGCCGCTTTATTGTATTTGCATGTTCACGGGCTTCGGCGCCGGCTTATAAATAATACGTATGAAGTTGAGCGGAATTTTAAGTGATACGTTTCATTATACCCAATGTTCATTTCCAGACTCAAGAATCTACTTTGAACTGTCGGTAAACAAAGCAATTGATGAATTTATCACGGCATTTCAGATTCAGGCAAATGTTTATTTCGCGGCATTTCAATACACGAGTTCAACGTACAAAATTATCAAACGAATTTATCTTAACTATAACGTGAAAAAACACCAGTATTGGAGCAGCTAAATCTTTCTTATAGTGGTCTCTGATGTTTTAGGATTTGCGCATCATTTTTTGTCTAAATACAATTTATTTTTCATAATAAGCTATGAACATAATAAGCTTTCTTAATGAAAAAGACAAGCGTCGTTTCGTTGGTTCTACATTTTAGAATAAAAGTCACTTCGAAATAATAAAAAAGAAATATTTAAAAAAGTGGTTTTTATAGAGGGTGGTCAGTATCAGACTGCGGTAAAAATACTGGTATCGAGCTGCTGAAAGCTATTTCTCATTGAAAAATTGCAGATTAGGTGGCGTAGGTATCCTCTAGATGCATTCAAACAACATTCTATCGGCAATTCCAGAGGGACGATGGTTGCTCATACAATACTTTGAAAAGTAAACGCAAAAGCTGTGCGAGCACAGTCTGGGTCTGCATTACACCGAGTACATTTGTTTGTCTTGATAAATATATTTCACTGCCAAATGTCCAAGTTCCATTGGTTAAGGATATATTACATAGGTGGTATCACTTACAGGAAACTCTGAAAAAAAAGAACTTCCCTCTGGGCCAATGTCATCCTTTTTTAGAATGTTTTATTTATTTATATTTTTTTTTTACATCTAGTACATATCTTTTATAAAACAACAATGATAATATTGTATGATTTAAGTACTAAAATTTGGACCAATATTGAGACATAACTCACGTAAAACTGCAAGATTTTAGCTACCTTAACTTTACGGGGAGTTCATTGAACATTTACACCATTATAATAAATATTGTTTAGTGTTACCGATAAATTTGTTTTAGGAAGCCTGTTGCAGTTTCTCGTAGAATAGCAATGAACTGTACTATTTATTAACACAAACATTATTCAAACATTACATTATTCAAACATTACATTATTCAAACATTACATAACATTAAATTTTCATTAGTTACACTAGTTACATGTTGGAGAGGTCTATCTCTCCCTATCTGATCAGCTGCGCAGTTATACCAATTGTGGCGCTATTATAACAATTGTGGGTTTTTAAAAAGTTATTTGGAGTACCTAAAATTTTGAAGTCGTAAGTACAACTGAACCGGAAAAATTGAGTACATTTTTAATGTGAAAAAATATTATCGTAAAAAATATAAAAATTATTTCTTTGACCTGATCGTGTCATATCTTCCTCGGGTTTCCCCGAATTATTTTACCATTCGCTTCAGTTCACGCATTACACCAAAAGTGTTGAAAAATCACGGCAATTTGTAGCTAAGAGCAGTTTCCGATTATATATGAAGATATCTACTCACTCAAAATATTATTGTAATTTAATGATATTTAATTAATATCGCCGATATTACGAAATTTAAAATACATCAAAGTACCATTTGTACTTGCGCAGATAATCGAAAAATGCGTCAATCATTTTAATTCACACAATTCCATTGGTAACAAAATTTTAAATTGGAATTCGCGCACAGGCAGGTTCACACGCCAAACTAATCGTTAAAATCTGAATATCTGGTTAACTGAATGTGTCCAATGAAAGCGTATCCCGTTGGCTGTGGGAATTGAACTAACGGGAAAATTAAAACATGAACACAAAAAACTGATTTTGCAGATTAAAAAATACCGGAGAATCGCGGGCAGCATCCCTTACTTAGGGAAAATATTTTCACCACAGCTCTCCTTATCCGGTATGTGGTATGCGAGCCACATCGGAGATTCACGCGGATGAAATAACTAAGTGATTTTCATTTTCAAAGCATTTTTAGTTACATTCGAATTTTTCCGTATCTTCTCTTTCGATCCAGCTGAAATAAACGTTTTCTTCACAATGAAAGATTTAAAGTACACGTAAACGCGAAAGCATAAAACACAAATGTTTCAAATAAATAATTAAAATCAATATTTCATCGTCACCTAACAACCGCTGTCACTTTAGATTTTACGCTTTTCGCTTCTCTGTAGACCAAAGTTGTCTAAGGACGCTTTTTCTCATTTTGAACAATTCAACAAATTTCAAATTTAATATTCTTCTGCGAAAGTCCTATTCAAGTTCTGTTATTATCCAAGTACTGTGAAATAACCGGCCAACGATGAAATAATAACAAAACTTACGAGTATAAGCGGTTTCTCTCATTACAAACTTGAATTTTAACTTTGAAATTTGATGGATCGTTCAAATTCTGTGGAACAACCCGCCCTGAAGATTGTTTCAAAAAATTTTAAAAATTGATCAAATATTTTAAGTTAATTTTCACGTCTTATGTAAGTTGTATTCAGTTCTGTTATTATATCATCACAGGCCAGTTGCTTCATAAAACTGACTACCTTTGGACAAAGAGACCATAAATACCACGCTATAAAAGCATTCAACAGTCTTTCACTTGAAACAAAAATTGAGGAAAAAAATAAATAAATTCATACACAAAATAAAAAAGGGTTAAAGAACAAAAATGACAAAATTATCAAAATTTTATAACATAAAATAATAAAACATATACACGCAACACTCACAAACACACAAATCAAAATACATGCCGATTTTCATTTCGTTTTATTTTTTTATTTTACTTTAATTTTTTATCTTTATTTTCAGTTTAAATTTATCTCAACCTTAAGTGTTTTTTCGTCACTAACTTTATAAATATTTTTATCAAAATGTATTATTTATAAATTCTTATATTATAAAATGGAGGCCTCAGCATGGATAAGCCACCCAGTGGGGCCAACATTACAGGACTGTTCTGTGAAATGTATAATTTTTAAACGACTTCAAAATGGAGGAGGTTTTCAATTCGACTGTATATGTATATATTTTTCATGTTTGTTGTTACCTCAGAACTTTCGACTGGGTGAACCGATATTGATGATTCTTTTTTTATTTGAAAGCTGGTGCTTCCCGTGTGGTTCCCTTTCAATTCGGTCCGGTTTGGACCATGACATCCATGAGAAAACCATATAAGTGTGGCGAGCCAACTTACCTACCTGCGCTGAAATATTCGGCATATCGTCGCACCTTACGGAAAGTACCGGAGAATTCAAATTCCCTGTACATTATTCTTTTTAAAACAGCAAGCCAAAACAAATGGTCCCGTTATTTTTACTTCTGTCACGCTCCGGTATTCCGATATTATTGTGAATTTTACTGCTTAGTAAAAAAACTATGAACAGTTAAATCTAGTGTTTTATTTACACGTTTACGTAGCACGTCTGATTGCTACATAAGTCTTAAATTTGCATTAATAAAGGCGCGACAAGTCAACGAATAACTCAATATCACGCCAACCGATTTCGATGATTCTTTTTTTATTAGAAAGAATGTACTTCAAGGGTAGTTTGATGAGAGTTTGGCTAGGTTATGATTATGGGATCCATTTCGAATTCTTCTACAACTTAATAATCAACTTACTTTTTCTACTTATCAATATGCAAGTACGATTGTTATTTTTGAAGTCTGTGTCAGCCAAGGTACCCGGCCCGGCGTGTTCAATTGACAGCTCCACTCCCGCCGCGGTCCCGCTCTCGCCTCTTGTCTCGTCAAGTCGCGCGTTCGACACAAGCACATCTCACCTACAACTATGTATGTAGTTACAAAACTACTTTGGCTGACACCGACTCCAAAAATAATCATCGTACCTACATATTGATGAGTAGAAAAAGTAAGTTGATTATTAAGTTGTAGAAGAATACGAAATTATTTTTTTACTTTTTAGTGCATTTTTTTAATTCGTTTTGTTGTTTTGTTAAAATTTTTGTTCTTAATAATAAATTTTCATCCCCGGTGTATTTCAATATATTATCAAATAAATTTTGAAATGGGTTCATGGAAGTCATCAGACTACAATAATTAATTTGACGAATGCAAGTACTTATTGGGTTGTGCTCATGTCACTGTATTATAAAATAACCCAATATTTCATGGTTGATACCAGGTTGTTGGAAACAAGCCCATTTATAGCGGTCTTATTAAAATAATAATTGATAGAAAACAACCTCAAAATACGTGAAAAAATATATCTGCGTTGCCTAAAATAAACTGCGTTTTTTCATTAAAACTTGTAACTTCTATTAATTAACCCCTCGAGTCATGTAGTGTCGTATTTGACACTACATGAATACTACAATAGTACAAATAAAAAAATATAAAGATTATTTATTACACCAATTCTTTTATAAGAACCAAGATATACTTGGTCGATGGTACCTAGAAATGAATATAATTGTAAGGCATATAATCTGAAATTAACAGTTTTAAAAAGGTAGAACACCAAGTTTTCTCTTTGCATTTAATAGTTTATTATAAACACGGTGTCCGGAAACTAGTGTACAAAGGATAAACTGGTGACATCACATTTACATATAGAGATCACAAAAATATTTCGATGACCAATTCAATTTTTTTTTTTGTATTTCTTTTTCGACAACTAAAAGGATAAAAAACTTTTATTGCCGGTTCTAAGCATTTGTTGATGCATTTAAAAAAAACCTATAGATACATTAAAAAAAATCTAATTTTGGACTGGAAATTCGAAATAATAAATAAACAAATAAAAAAACCGAAACCTTCAGAAAACTTAAATTTGAGAGAATGAGATGAACGCAGAGAATCAGGAGCAGGATAATTGTAGGGTTTATTTATTATAATATAATTACCAAGTTTAAAAAATATTTTACATTATATTCCACAAAGAGTAGGTCGATAGACTACGAAGCACCGCACAAAGAGGACATTGATTAGTCTATCTCATTCTTTCACAGGCTAAATCCTATAGATGGATGTGTTTGTATCTTTTTGACGTAAAACTTGGGGAGTAAGCTGGTGAATGCGTGACGAGAGCGTTACGAAAAGTGTGATCGGAAGAGGCGAACAGTCGGGCTTTTACGCACGCTTGACTTGGGGAGTAAGCTGGTGAATGCGTTACGAGAGCGATTGGGCGAGGCGAACGGAAGTTGAGAGGGAGATATAAGTTAGTGAAGTTTTACTTCAGTTCTATGGTCTAAAGCACATTCGTTTTTTTTAGTGACGCTCGTTTCCGTTTCATCGAGTTTCCAATTACAACGGTTCCAAAGAAGTTTTCACATCAAAAAGTTGTAACACAAAATCGATTCTTAACGTATTTCACCAGTTTTCCACTTGAATGACTAGTTTCCAGACACCATGTAAACATTTAAGTATTAAATTAAATTAAAGTGAAGCGGGTATATTTCTAAAATAAATCTCAAATCTAACAGATTTCGTAACTAACACGATACTATACAACATTGTCTATACTCGAAGTGTTTTAACGTTCTTATCAATTTTCTATTTCAGACAACCGCTACAAACATGAAGTCCTGGTGGATGGTGAACCAGTACTATTTGAAATCCTGGATACATGTCCAAAGGTAATGAATGAACGTTGTACACATAATATTATATTCATGGATTAATAATAATATTATATTATTTAATATTATATTATTCTCGTTTGGGAAATGTGAATATGTGTATATTATATATATATATATATATATATATATATATATATATATATATATGTTATGATTAAGGTTTTCACGGGTGTAAGATGTAGAACAATTTTCTCGGTTTAGCTTTTGGACCGAACAGACATGCGAAAGCTATCAGTTTGAGACAAAAACTCAAGACATAAGGCCTCTGAAGATGGACAGTGTGATCTGTCCGAAACGTCAGGAGTTAAAAAGTCCTTTTAAGGACTACGTTACGCGGGTAAACCGAGAAAATTGTTCTACATATATATATATATATATATATATATATATATATATATATATATATATATATATATATAATATACACATATTCACATTTCCCAAACGAGAGGCAATTGATGTTGAAAAAAAACAGTAATGCGCTAGTAGGCAATTTGATTACAATGCGACGCCTTACTGCCAGATGTCATTCTAATTCAATGTTTCAATTACTTCAATTTGGAAGCAGTTATGGGTACCGCCGCTCCGGGAACCATTTATTGGATTACCGACACCCCTGCCATAGGTTACCCCAAGTGGTTCACTACGTTTGATGAAATAGCAGGGGCGCCCGGGTTCTTAGGGTAAGGTTTGTCTAGGTCTGGCCGCACACTCGTTTACCCATCTACTGCCTGCCCGATTGGGAGAGACCAGTTGATGGAGACATTTTACCTTGTTATTTGATTTAAAGACCCATTTATTGGATAAAGCCTGGAAAAATAGGTACATTGTGAATTCTAACTCCAAACTGAAAAAAAAAACTTCTGGCAGTAAACCGTCGAATGTTAAATTTGAAATTTTGCTAAACACCCCATCCGTAAAAATATTGCTTTTAATGGGTGTTATTCCTGTTTGTTGGGATATTTTGTGCAGAACATCGAGGATTTGCCCTCTGCCGAGGTGCTGCAGTGGGCTGACGGGCTGTTCCTGGTGTACTCCATCACAGACCGCGCCTCCTTCAACTTCATCCGGCGCGCCAAACAGCAGCTGCAGCCCGACGTGCCGCTGGGTCTGGTTGGCAACAAGGGGGATATGGTGCACCTGCGCCAGGTAAACCTAACCACTAACCACCGCAGGGCTAAACGTAACATTGAATCCTAATCTGACATAGCTTAATCTAACTAACTAGGAACAACTAGGATGTCTTGTCACGCAACATGTCACGCAACATGATGTCACGTCACGTCACGTAACAATGAATCCTAACCTATTTTCCCAACCTAATCTAACGTAATCCAACCTAACCTAACTAACTATGAACGCACGGATGTCTTGTCTCGCAACATGTACCGCGACATGTTATGCAAAATGTGACGCAACATGATGTCATATTATCATGTAACAGCGGATCCTAAACTAACACGCTTGGATGTCTTGTCACGCAACATGTCACTCGAAATGTCACACAACATGTCACGCAACATGGTGTCATGTCACATAACAGTGAATTCTAACCTAACCTAACTTAATCCAATCTAACTTAACTAACTATGAACGTACGGATGTCTTGTCATGCAACGTGTTCATCACTATTTTCAAATCCATTCTAAAAACTAAAAAATCACACTGATGTTCACGTTGGTCGCTACGTGTGCGCATCTCCATAATATTGGTGTACTGTAATGGATATTGAAACAGCGACAAAAACGTTGTCCTGGCAAATATCACTATCCGTTATTGTTATATTTTATTCTGTTACCAATCCAACAAGAGTAGCGAACAAAATTTTAGATTGCATTCTCTTTGAACGTGTGGCCAAAATGCCATCAAATTACCCAAAAGGAACATAACACCGCTTTGGCAAAAAATAACACAACTTTTTCCAAAGATAGCGCGAATTAAACCAAAAAAATAACTCGAAATGTTCAGGTCTCTTCTTGAGATTGGTGGCAAAAGCGATTGCGTATATACAAATTAAAGTTCGTTCCGCTGATATCTCTGGTGAAAACTATCTTTTTGCCATTCTGTTAAGAGAATTCATAACTGAATTATCAGCGGTACTATCTTTATCTGCGATTAAACGATTCGAGAACGAGAGAATTACAGATATTAATTAGGTCCTGCCGCTGAGAGCTCCGTTATAAACATTCTCTGTTTTATAAGCGACGATTATGAGATAAGGCGAAGGTTACAACTGAGCCATCAGCGGTATGTCTTTATGAGTAATGTTGTCTTTCACATTGTTTCCATATGTTAATAACTCAAATTATAGAACTCCACATATATATATATGACATCCCGTCGCTGGGTACTTCAGATATCTATGTTTAATAACAATATGAAATAATAATGATATCATCGTTAATCATATCATTTATTTGAATATTATTTGAAGGTTTATGCGTTCACATACTTAATAAGAAAGTACCTACTACAGAAAAAAGCAACACAATATTTCTTCCCCTTGTCATGCCGTGGCGTCATTTGAATAAGGTATCTTTATGAAAATAAAACACATTTTATAAATTTTGTAATAATTACTTTATACACTGCTCGTGGTTATTTTTTTGTCTAAAGGTAATTGTTTGTTTATTCTTATATTTATTAATTATCAGTACAAAAACATCTCCATTATTTTAGTTAATAGTAGTGGATGCAAATTGTGTTATTTTCATTTCAGTTCTAAGATATTGTTTTACAGAAATTCTCCCATAGCTTTTAAAATAGGTATTGGATGAATAACGAACAGATTTCAATAAACAGAACGATGCGGTGGTTTAAATAATAACCATTTCGTATTTTCATATTTGTTCTGCTCAAGTGTTAATATTGATAATACCGGATCAAACATTCGAGCAGATATTTCCGCCGCGAATCGTGGTATTTATTAATCATTGGTTCGTTGCGAGGGATAGGGAAGGGATGGCTCTGTATTAACATAATATAAATGAGAGACTGGAATTGTATCGAATACGTAATGAACCTTGTCAATTTAGAAATACTTTTGAAGCAAACAAAAAAAAGTGTTATAGCGGTTCACTACCGATCCCAAAATATGTTAATGAAAGTGCAGCAAGAAAAAGGAAAACAAAATTAGAAATATAATTGAATTGCTCAAATATGCCAAGATATATAATACATACGAAAGAGATAATACAGATTTAACCTTCAACGGTGCAACACATAATTTATACTTTAAAGTTGCACCGTTTTGAGACTTTCGATCCGACGTTAAATGAAACTTTTTCAGGAAAAAATGGGTTAAACTGAAAATTGTCGTTAAAAAAATGATATTCATTTTCGATCTTTCAAAGAGACTATCGTGGCCAGTGATGAATAATGTGGATGTATAACTGGTTCGATAAATAAATTTGTCTTTATTATGGAATCGATTTGCAAAAATGACAAATTATGTACGTCACAACAACTTATTGAGTATCGTCGAGGGTGTCGTCCAAATCTTTATCTGAATTCGTGGCCATATAATTTACCATCTGACTTAACACCGATCCATTACGAGCTGATTCATTCATTATGTAATATGATTTTGTTTGTTGGTCCGCTCTCCACACGACACTATGGTAAATCAGCACTTAACTTTCAGCTACTAGGGTAGAATTGAACTTGGTAGATATGTAAAAAGTTTGTATGCGTATGTACATACATTTAACGCATGTAATGATAGTGAAAACGAATAAGAAGGAGCGGGTATCTTTGAACTGAGAGGGAACATTGTAGTAATACACACACACTGCATGACAAATTGACATCGTTTATAAAGTTGGGTAGAAAACAATCACTCAGCTGCGCGGGCATTTTAAATCACGGTTTCCTTGAGAATCCTTCGAGGGAACGAATATAGTGAGTAATATATGGAAAAAGTGCTTAAGATGGATCCGTTCTCTCGAGAAAGATAAAATTGTTAGCAATTTAGTTCTTCGTAGTGTGATCTCGGATAGAGATGGGAACATTTGACTAGATTTTCGAGAATTTAGCAAATATTCGAGAATTCTACGAAGAATTTACAGCCTTAACTTATGTCGACGGTAAATGTGAGGCACTGTAAAGAATCGGTTATTTAAGTTGCGAAATAAGATTACAGCTAGGCACTAAATAATAGCAGAGTGAGTGGGTGGCGTTTCATTCGAATACTACCTACGATACACAGGAGGCAAGGTTCCTACCTCCCTACTTCAGGGAAATGGAAAATATGTTATTCACACTTTGCGAAAAATAGATTTTATTGCACTTGTGCTAAGCGAATGCGAATATTGTGAAAATGCTGAATTCTATTTTGAATAACCAAACACTCGTGTATTCAGTACCCGCTGAAATTTAAAACGTATTATGGTGTAGTATTTTAATAATATTATGCGCAACGAACATATATTTAGAAGGAACATTTTACAACCAGGCCAATTTTAAAAACTTTTGCTGGAAAAATGCTCACAGTATTTATTACCGCATCGGTAAACACGAGCAGAATGTTTTAGGAAAAAATACAACGGCTTTCATAAATGCAATTTTTAACAATCTAAACAAAATTTAATAAAATTATTCTAATAAATATCACAAAGTAACGCATTTTTATGGTGCACCAGTTTTTTGTTTTTTTTTTCAGTGTTAAGTCAGTGATACTGCGCCCATCCCAAAAGTAACTCGAAATAATATTTACTATCGTATACGCCATTTGATGTTTTCTCGTAAAAATTCCGATACATACCATTGTATCATGTTAAACATCCTTATGATCATCGAAATCTTTGCATAACCCGACTCCCGTAACTGATGGCGCGTCTTTGACTTCATATTCTATTTGTACTACACTTGTTCCAGTTTGCTCTTTCCACCTGCTCCACATGACCAAACGATCTACGTGTACATTTCTTATACATGTTCATTAGTCTTACATCAACCTGCGTTCTTTGCTGAGTTGCATAAATTTTTTTTTTTTTAGTTATTGAATCGTGACGTACATATTTTTATAAAATATATTATTAGGTGGCGTTTCTTTTTTCTACTTGCGTATTTCATTGTCAGCTTTTCATAATGTGTTATCCCTTTTGCATCATAAATTACCCAGTTCTCTATTATTCTGCTTGCATTATTATCCTTTTTGCATCATGTATTATTCTCTCCTATTATTCTATCATCTTTCCATCTTGTGTTATCCTGCTTCAATCATGTACGATTCTTTTGTCCAGTATTATCCTGTTTTCATCAAGTATCTTTTTTTCTTGTATCATATTTGCTCCATCCACGTATGTATTATCCCATTCTCCATTTACTACATTTTCCTGTTAGCATCATTTATTCTATTATTTGATTGCACAATGTATTCTACTGCTCTTTATTATCCGGTTTTGCGTAATGTATTCTCTTGTTCTGATTACTATGTTTCCATCATGTTTTCACCCATCTATGTATTGATTTTAATGTTAGTTCATGATTTGGTCCATTGAGCATGACACCTAGTTCGCTCGTGTTGTCCGCAGGTTAGCCAAGAAGAGGGCGAGATCCTGGCCAAGGACTTCGAGTGCAACTTCACGGAGGTGGCGGCGGCCGAGCAGGTGACGCAGGTGGGAGATGCCTTCCAGGACCTGTGCCGCGAAGTGATGGCCGTGCGCAGGAAAAGCAAGCAGAGCCTGCTGGACCGCATGTTGGGCGGCAAGTCGGCCGCCGTGAGAGCCTACAGCCGCGGGAAGAGCGACAGTGCGCTACCAAAGGATTGACCCACTCCCGCCCTAGTCACAATGCTTATCTAGACTTAATAAAGGCTGGGCGATCTTGTCAAACTTTTGACTTGTGTACATATTTATTTTGTGTGTACGTATAAATTCATTTTTTTACAAAGAGCTCCGGCCACTGAAGAGATAGATATTGAAATTAATTATTTCGTTGACCGATCATCATTTCGATGGCCTGTCTGGGAGTCGAAAGGATATTTGTTATTTGTATTTATGTTTCGTTGTTCAGGTAGATCCATGAGTGAAATGGAACATCTGACATTATCTGAAAGCATTATTGGAACTTATGTTAATAATATTTATATCTTCATACATCTTGGCAAATAAAAACAAGAAAAAACTACTTGAACTTGAAAACATGTCGGTTTTTAACTTTGAGGAAATATCAATGGTTTTACAAAATATTCAACTAAAGTTTTATCTTTTCTTGTATAGCCTGGAAAAACTAAAAGTTATTTTTTTAAGTTTTTAGATTACGATAAAATATTTTTAAAAAAACTTCCTACCACGTATTTATTGAAAGAAGATTTTAAAATATTTCTTTTTATTTACGATAAAGTTTTACGTTAGGAATCAGGACAGGGTTATAAGCTACGAATTTTAAAATATTAAGCAATAATCAAATTTTATATTTTTATTAGAAAATATGTGTGCGACACATAAGTGCAATGCATAAAACTGGCTAATATTAGAATTAACAGCTGCAACAGGAAAATTCATGGGGCTCATCAAAATGTCTGGTCTCGACATCCTAGTAAAAATATAGGGTAGTTATTTCAATGTTTAGTAATGTTCACTCAAATAATAAATGAGTGCCTTTTAGAATAAATTTTGTCTGTTATGGTTTGCCGGTAGTTACTTACGAAATATTTGTATTGAAACAAACTTAGAAATGAATTTTATTTGTTGAAGAATATTATGAGTAAATGTATTTAAAATATTTTACAAAATAAGTTACAATTACGAACGAATAATTAGAATTGAAAGGAATGTGGTTGATTTCATCTAAAGAATTTATTTTTATTTTTATTGATTGATTTATCAAATTAAATTGTTGCCGTAATGTTTTTATGATAGTCCATGGATTGTTGTTGGGTTATTAAAGATCGCCAACAAATCAAATCTAAATGTAAATAATTTTGTAATTGTTTATATGTTTCGTAAATAAAATTGATTTTAAAAGCGAGAGGCATTTTTCAATACCATTTTAAAGAAAAGAGTTTCCCATTTTCCTGTGTTTTAATTTTGATGTGCTGCTGCGGTCTTTGTGAACAAAATCCTCCCAACATTGGATGACCAGAAGAGAGGAGAGAAGAGAATTCATCATCTTCTGGAGACTTCTAATGGGAGGTTGACTATCATTAGGACAACCTTCTCGCTAAAAGCCGGAACTATTCAGTGGAACTGCAGTCGTATCAATATTATAACAAAAAAGTTATCATAATTTATTGTATTTGATGTTATTGAATGATTTTATGTTACTAAAAATGGTTATGACCATTGCTGAAAAAGCACTGAGAAAGAAGCGTAGATAGAATAAAATATACGACCAGAAGGTTACTGGAAAAAGTAGGGGATGTCCGAGAAAGACATTAATAAAATATGTTAGTTTGGTCTTGCCAAGTGTCAGTGCATTCGAAAAGTATAATGATTATGAGTGTTAATGGTGCAATGTGTGCCAAAACAGATCAGTGTGGCGGTTAATCCATATTTTTACTCTTGCTGAGAAATGGCTTAATAGTAAGCTCAGTAATAGTTAGTTTGTAAATTATGAAGATTGTTTCTAATTTTATTCTGTGCTAGTTTTGCTTTTAAATTGTCCGTATTTTGTCTTTATTTTGCATCTCAGAAAATTATTTCTTCTGCTCAACAGATGTCTACATTTTCTTTTGGAGAACTATTCAACGTTAACATTTTTTTAATTTCATTAAGATGAATTTCAGAAGCTTATATTTAGCGTCTCTGTATATTCCGAGTATGCTGATGTAAATTAGGGCTTACATTAAAGACGCAGCCTTTTCAAAAACAGCCTTTCCCCAATGGAAATCGAGACAAGCTTCACAATATTGTGTTGAAGATATTAGAAGCTTGAGTCTTAAGTTTTGTTGTTTTTTTTTTGTCAGGTGAAATTTACTTTTAAATCCGCTAAAATTCTGCAGTTTCATGATCTCGCGCGTTACAAAAACGGGTCACAAAAATAAGGAAGAATTGTCCAGGGCGCAAGCGAAGAACTGTGGCGCATAAAAACTACAGAATCTAATCCGTCTGAGATCGTACCAAGGTGGCAATCCACTTAATTATAGAAGAAAACATCCGCAGCCTCTGTAATTATCTGGGTATTATTAGCTTCAGGCTCTATAGCGGGTGTTACGAAGGTAAACACCGGTACGATAGTATTAGTACAGTTTACAGTAGTCTCTTCGTGCAATTATGTTGTTTTATTTCTAGCAAAATAAATTAAGAATGTTTGAATGGCGAATAAGTTTGTGAAGGAAATATAAAACATTGTATCTGTTGGTGGCCTCTCTAATCAAATGCTGACAATCATCGCCCGGCTGGAAGCATCCCGCGGGTATTCACAGGAACTGCAAGTAAAACTATAATAATTACAAAGCATAAAAAAACAATTTTATCCTCTAACTTTGGCTAAAAATTCAGAATAACAAACTAAGGGTACCTACAAAGCTTAATAGTACACAAATAACGTAACAATTATTAAGAAACAAATAGTGTAATAAGATGGGCAAACATTATATTATATTTTGGTAGAAGGCTCACTTTGTGGTTTGACATATCAATCGCCCAATTGATTAGTCAGACATCTCCAAAAAATCGAAATTTAAATTGAGTACGCAGTTATATATAAAAGTGTACCCACTATCCGTTTGAAAACACAGATTACTCGTAAACACCACTAAATTAACTATAATGCCGACAAACTTGTTGTGAAATAAACACAAAATTGATGTTTTTTGGGTTACTGGTAGGAAATTTCACAATGTCACACTATTGTAACGGAGCGTTATGCTTCCCGGTGTTATTTTATAGCATATAATTATGTAAAACGTGAAAATAATATTTGTTTTAATCCTGAAACATAAAAAAGTTTTAATGGCTGTCCTTACGTTTTTTTTGTAACAAAAATTACTGATCACGACATAAAAATAATACATAATTTATTAGGCAATGTATTTCAAACGTTATCGTCAACACACATTTTGTTGTCCGAACAAACAAAAAAACGAACAAATAAGTTTCAAGTTTGATGGGTAGGTATATTTAGTTTCAACTTGGGTTTTTTTTTTAAATTTGAATATGAATTCGCTAGAAAGTCGCTAGATGTCGCTTTCTTTCCTTTTGCCTGTTTTTTTTTAAGTGGTTTGAAGATTGGATATTGATTTCACAAAATAAAAATGCTTTTTTTTAGATTTCGTAGGATTCGAACTTCCGTTCGCTTGATGTCTGTCTCTCTGGCCGCTGAGACTAGTCAGGCACCATGCCCAATGCGCTATCAAAGGCACGCGCTAAAGCGCAAATTTACCACATTATATTAGAACCGAATATTTGTGTAGAACTGAGTTGCGACGCATTTCCGTTTCATCCGAATTTCAAAACACCAACGGCGCTAAAGAAGTTTCATTCCAAAAATTATGATGAATGAATGGAGGCAGGGGAAGTAGTTGAAGTAGTGGAATATTGGAGGATATCTGACTATTCTGAGCGTTAAAGAGAATATCTGAATAGTAAGAGTAAACTTTACCTGAATTTACTTTTCTCGTCCGGCGACATAATTTTTCGATATTTGCTGGCGGCATAGGCTTGCCTTCACATAAATATATATTATAAATAATTAAAACCTTTTATTTCTTGCAAATAGGTATGTTACAGAGTTATGATAATGTAGGAAAGAATATTATTAATACTATTTAAAAAAATGTAATTCAGGTATCTTAAATTTTTCAAAAGCTAGAATCCTTCTCCCAGGGAAGGTGAAGGCCTCCTCCAAAGAATTTCATTTATCTCTGGTTTGTTCATAGGGTTAAGCATTTTTTGTGTGTGTATCACTTCTTGTATTTTTGAGGAAGTTTAGAATTTCTTCTTCAGAGGGTTTTGGCCTGCACATATTTTGTTTAAAAAAAAACTCAGTGAATCTCAGTATTACAATCATGTCTGCAGTTATAATAAGTGGAAACAACAAAGCCAATAAATAGGACTGATAAATATGTTTGGTTTGCAAGCAAACTATTTACGATGAACATTCAATATCAAAGATAATGTAATGTCATGTAGAGTCCCAAACACTGGTTTGAGGCAGCAACCCTCATATCAATAACATCATCAGCTTCAGGCAGACTAGAACCTTAGCGCAAGCCAAATGCTAAGTTTTGAGATCGTGCTTTTGGAGTATCTTGGCCTAAGGCATGTAATACCTAGTGCTTTTGGAGTATCTTGGCCTAGGCTACCTTCGGAACTAAGATGCACAACAAGCCCCACAGAATTTAAATTTACCATTTAGGTTCTCATATCCTTAAATGAAATATACCTGAGATTACCATTCTTGTATTGCCCATAATAATTTATCCAAAAACGCTTTTCAGCCAATCACTCAAAAGGGTTACTCAAATTCGTGATTTAGGTGTTCTACTTGATAGTAAACTTACATTCGAGGCACATATTAATATGATTGTGAAGAAAGCCCTTAGAATGTTAGGATTCTTTTTCCGTATTATAAAAGAATTCAAGAACATTCAAACACTTAAAATATTGTATTTTTCATATGTTCGCAGTCATCTTGAATTCGCTTCTCAAATATGGAATCCTCAATATAATATTTATATTAAACGCATTGAAGCCATCCAACGAAAATTTGTCCTTCATTTAAATTTTAAGTTTAATATTGGTTATCATAACATAAACAGCTTGCAGGACCTTTACGAATTTAAATCATTAAAAATTAGAAGAGACTCCGCAGATATAATAATATATCTTCATAAAATTATCAATGATTTTATTGATTGTTCTCCCCTTTTGGCTGAGATTAATTTTAGAGTCCCCTCCGTTAGAACCAGAGAAAAATCACCTTTTCATCTTCAAAAATGTTCTACTAATCTCAGACAAAATGCTTTTATATTCAGAAACATGCAATGTATTTGATAAGAATTTTAATAATATAGACATATTCTCATGTAATTTAAGTACCCAAAAAAAGTATGTCATAGCCAACATTAAATAATTTTTTGACCGTTATTGCAAGTTACCATGTTATTGCTGTGAATCCTTTCCAGTTGCATACTTGTCATTCGACTTACTATAGTATTCACTCTTGAGTTGTAGGTATGTACAATATACACATATTATTATTATTGCTGTTGTGGAGTGAGAATAGATTTCTGACTCTGACTACTTCATGTTTGAAATTTTATAAGCAGATTATTACAGTTTATATTATGTTTTTATATCTTTTTTTTGAATATTTTTCAGGGTTATATTTTTGTTAAGTTCTTACTGGTAAAGGACCCTTACTTATTTGTTTTACTTTTTAATTATAATTTTAATTGAGTGAAAATCTGTAATTGGATAATATGGATATTATTAATGTTATTATTATAAGTGTAAAATAACTGTCGATTTTCCATAATAAATCATCATTACATAGTACAAAATGAAGTCGCTCAAAATGTATGTGCGCATAGATCTTTTAAACTACACAACGAATTTTCGTGCGGTTTTCACCAATAGATAGAGTGATTCAAGAGGAAGGTTTATATGTATAATACATGCTTATTATACTAGAGAAAAGCCAAGAAATTCAAATATTCAATTCAGGCAGCGGGCAAAGGGCAGCCGGCAAGCGGGTGGTGTGGATTTTATAAAGGTTGGGTAATGGCGTTGTGTTTCATTAGCCACAGCAACGTGTGACCGGGTCTGCTAGTAAAATAATAAAATAATAAAAATAAATTAACAATATTCTAAGCCTTACATCTCAGTCTCTTTGACGAATCACATTAGGGGAGAACAATATTCTAATAAAATTCTGTTGTACCATCCACCATAAAATTTAGCTTTTGGTATCACAAACAACTTAATTGAAGAAGATATTTTTAATAATTTTGAACCAAAATTTATCCTCTGCGAGCAAACTGTATCTTAATTTCTCTAATAAACAATAAACAGTATTAATCTTAAATATCCTCCAAGTTGAGTATGGTCCTACATATTTTCTGCCTGTACATAATATAAATAAATATTTATATATGTTCAAATGTAATGTATACCTATACAGATAAGTTTTAAAATTTTCACGTCCAAAAGCATTTTCGTTATTTGAAAATACCACGTTTAATGAACTTTTAATGAACCATTTTTTTATTTAAATACCACGTTTTAATGAACTTTCTATTCCGTTCCGCGGCGATGACGCCACTGCTTGTCACTATTATTTTATACTGGTGAAAGTTAGTGGTGCTGGCGACACGGTATCGCTTTGAAGTAAATAAGCACACACTTCACGACTAAAAATTACACATCTACCGGATCTGCCGGATCTGCCCTGATGATGGACACTGTAACGTTGTCCGAAACGTTGGCTAAAGAAGGAGGTAGCGCAACACGGCATAACACCCCAAAAACAAATAACGAAAATATACCTATACAGTTTTGTATTAGTGATCGACGAACCAGTGAATGCAATCTGTGAGCCATCAGTTGATATAATACTGTAGTTGGTAGTGAGATAGAGTATTGTAGAAATCTGCGAAAGTGAGTGTTTGTTTGTTACGCTTTCACGCCTAAACCAATTATAAAAATTCTTTCACCAATAGAAAGCTACACTATCAGCAAGTAATATAGGCTGTATATAATGGTAAGCTCTGGCGTTATGAAATTTGAATTAAAATGTGTGTATTTCATATATTTAAGTGGTAGGGAGGAAAGGCAGTGGGAAGGTGGGGAAGGTTGAAGGGAGTGGGGACGCACGGGAAAGGATGTACAAGGAGAATCAATTTATTTTGGCATTGCAACGTATGCCGGGTACCAGCTAGTATATTATAAATTCCTTAGAAATCAATGAAGGCCTGTTAATGGAATTTTTTCAAAATTAACAACCTCGAAATGTGTTAAAAATGAATCACGATAGAAGAAAATTGTAGAGCCAAATCCAACAAGAGAAGAAGTCCATTGTTTGCGAGACGCAGACGTCTACTGCACGATAATTAACAGTGACACCTTAAGTGACGGTAGCAAGGTGGCAAGCATACTCTCAACCTCCAGGATGTTTTGAAACAACAAATAGATTTTGGCGTTGCGGAAAAGTGGGTGTAGGTACCTAGATCCAGCACCATAGCAGGACAAGGACATCTAAATTTTCGAAATACGATAATTTCAGAACACGATAGTAATTTTTTGTCAGACGCTTATCAACATTCAAACCTGCTTAACTACTTATATGTAGTTTACATAATGACAACATTTTACGCAATAACACGGTACATTTTCAAACGGTATATATGCATTTAAGGTTGATGATAAATTAACAATTTTTTATCTAATTTTATTTTTATTATTTCTGTATCTGTTTAAAATTTATCTGTCTTGAATTATTTATACGACCAAACATGTAAAAGCTCTTTGGGCGTTAAATAAATAAATTGGATATATTACAGAATAGTGTAAATATGTAATAGCAGTATAAGACTTACACAATAACAAGTTCAAATGAACGTAATATGAAAAAAATGAATACAATCAACAAGTGCATCATTAGTTTTATAAACGAGGTATTACAAAAATTATAATGATTTTCCATTTCCTTAGAATTTTTCATCACAATTAGGAATACTAGGGCTTCGGTAGGGCATCAACATAAATCTTTAATATCTAATAGCCTTTTCCATTCTTTGAACTAAATGTATTAAATTTAATGAGGATATTTTATTTATCCTACCTATGACCTATGAATACAATGGTATTATTACAACGCTCAGAACAAACCTTTATCAGCGAGTTTCACTCATATCACGTTCACACAAAAATATATTTTATTAATTAGGTACGATTGATTTATTCATTCATTCAAAAAAAATAATATTCCAACAAATATCATAATATGTTATAGAATTTAAAAAAAAACTCAGAGTACGCAATTCACAAGCGGTAGAAGTGAAACCTTCATAAAACTAAAGTAGATAAGAGTGGGGAGACTATGTGTTTATCTCTTTTTACTGTTGCTATTTTTCGCTTCATCCAGATTCTAATCACAACGGTACCAAAGAGGTTTTCACTTAACAAAAACTCTTCATTATCTTTTATTCCTTATCGTATAGTAATTTATTTATTTATTTATTTATTTATTGCTTCTTCACAATTTATGTACATATATTTTTAGCATGTAATTATTAACCCCACTAGGGTTTGCCTGTATCGGGGTTAATAATTTCACAATTTAATAAAAATAACGCACGCAAATATCGGTCATGCAAAACAGTTAAGTAAAAGCAAAATAATAAAATTTAAAAATAAAATGATAAACAGAAAATAATAAGTGATAAAAATATATGAATTAATAACAAAGTGTTGACAGATCAGACAAAATGTTCTCATTCATTATATCATTAGTTCATACCATTTTCAACAATAGATAAAATTAAAAAAAATATATGTCCTTAGGTTTTTTTTTTTTTAAATATGTGTAAAAAATAAAAAGTGAAAAAAAACTATGATTTATAAGCGATTACATTAGAGCGAATCTTTCTTATGCAATATTAAACACCGATAGTTAAAAAGGATATTCTACCTAGAATTATTTGACTTGAATCGGTGTTCAGTGCATTGATTACTAAATTTAGGAGCAACAAACCAATTTTGATGAAAGGCGGTTGTCTTTTTTTTTTACAGTATCTTTTGGAATGTTGTATGAAGAGTCTTGGGTAGAAATCTGGTTGGTTAGTGTGTCCAGGAGTGATGGAATGATGATTACATCACTCCCACTGCGGTGCAAGGTGATGTTCCGAGAGAAGTCCCACAACCAGCCTCTCCCGATTTGGCCTGCACGAACCTTACCTCACCTTACCCCATGTACCCGGGCGTCCCTGCTAAGTCACCAAACGTAGCGAACCACTTGGCAGAGGTGTTATTCAATAGATGGTTCCCGTGGCGCGGTTCCCATACCCGCCTCCCAAATCATATGTGTGTATGTTGTGGAGCTGAGTAATATAATATCAATGCAAAATTTTGCTTTGTAATTATATTTTTGGTCATACCCAACATAACAATATCATATTTACTTTTCCAGGACCAAATTTCCACCTGTTTATACAATCTACGTTAGTCTACTTCTCCTAGAAGTCAATAGAATCTGGGTTCCGTATAATGCGCCAGTAATCTAAATTAAACGATGATATAACGCAACAGTAAATCGCGGGAATGGACGGCGGGGGTCGGTCGGCCACTAAAAGATATCAATGAAGTTTATTTTCGATCATTTAGTGCCTCTGGCAGGGACGCCTATTACCTTCTAGATATAAAACACATATCCCGGGGTGAGGCATCGTGTGTGCTGTGTAGACTGCTTTGACCAAATGTTAGGTCCTTACATATGAAATTGGCGTTTTGTATGGGAGGAACATAAAGTCGATTTTTTTTAAATATAATATATTTATTTAATCAAAGTATGTACCATTGCTATCTATGCACTATTCGGACGGAATCAATAAAATCTTTGAAAGCGGTTTGGACTGCCCCATCGTAGTTGAATTTTTTCCCTTGCAAGAAGTTATCCAAATTTCGAAAAAAATGGTAATCTGTTGGGGCAAGGTCGGGGAGTACGGTGGATGTCTTAGACATTCCAATTGAAGCTCCTCTAATTTGGTAGCCGTCTGTTGTGCAGTATGTGGTCTAGCGGTCAACGCGCGTTTGTTGATTTGCTTCACTCAATTCGTGAGGTACCCACCATTCAAGCCTTTTCACCTTTCCAATTTGCTTCAAGTGGATTAAAACAGTTTTATCACTAACACCGCAGCCTGCAGCTAACTCGGACGTGATTTGCGATGGATCCGCTTCCACAATAGCCTTCAATTCTTCGTTATCAACTATGGTCTCCGGCCGTCCACGGGGCTTGTTCTGCAGGTCGAAATTTCCAGAACGAAAACGTTGGAACCAAAAACGCACTGTGTTTTCTTTTGCGGCACCGTTGCCATACACATCATTAATCCTTCGAGCCGTTTCTGCAGCACTGGTGCCACGGTGGAACTCGTACTCGTTAATAACGCGATATTTCAAGTTATCCATTTTGTAAACAAAGTGATGCAAAGAAAAAAAGACAATTAAGGAAAAAACAAATAAATTATAATTTTCGAAAGACAAATACATGAGTAAATAGCTGTATAAATTTGAATTTGGAATTCCTAACCAAAGAGAAGATATTTGAGATCAAAGTTGCCAGTACGGCAAAACGCCAATTTCATATGTAAGGACCTAATATTTGTAATAGAGATTTGGAAATGTATAATACAAAAGTATCTACCAGTATTTTTTTCGATACACTATTTTAATTTTAATACACTTTGAAATACCGGTGAAGTGTGTCGTGAAAATCCGGTAAAAGTATATCCGGATGTCCCAAGTAAGCTCAAATTTTCTTCCTTTTTAATACTTTTTAAATGGTTTACTGTAATGTCTCTCTCTGTATAATAATAATCGGATAATTTGCAGAGATGTTTCTATTTATTTTTAGCACTGTACCTTCTCTTAGTACTATGTTATTTAATTAAAATACTTTGGTTCTTTGAAATCAGAGTGACTATTTCTTGTTATTGCGCTTATTATGTTTAAGAGGACACACTTCCTTATAGCTCGCTAGCTAGATTTTATCTGGCGAGGTACCTTAATTAGAATGACTTATCTGTCTTTGATCGGCTATCTTCGGCACACGTCGTAACTGACACCATGAACAAAAGAATAGTGATAGAATTGATCACAGCCAATATTCCGATGTGTTACGTATACAATGTTTTCAACTCGGTCGGCAGGAGTAGCACTAAACACAGGATTAAAAGTTCATGGATTCGTAGTAGCTTGGTGTCACGCACATAAACAGTAAGCTGGAGGAATGACAGTTCAGATGGTATGGGCACAGAAGACGGAGACCACCAGACCATAATTTGAATCAGGCAATGTCTATGGAGCTTCATCGACAGTTATCCAGAGGAAGACCTGCAATGAATATTGCATTGGGTAATATTTTTTATTATATTATTTGTATTTTATTGAAATATAACATTTTACGCCAAGTGATAAAATTATTCATTATTAAGGTTATTCACATTAATAATAGAATATACGATAACTGGAAGATGCACTTTTATTGATATTATGGAATCTTTGTCAACTTATTTTTTCTTTATAATAAAATCATTCAAGCTCAAAGCAATTTCTACCCCGAACTAAAATGAAAACATCATAAAAATAAAACCAAAATATAACAATTTTTTTTTTGATTTTTTATACTAGATATTAGAAAAAATTTCCTCAAAACCCGAACAAAATGGAAGTTACAGACAATTTTCGCATGTTGCAAACGTAGTAAAAAAACAGTAAAATAATATTTTTACATTTTGTGTTATTGAAGTAAAACTTCTTTGCGCACGCTTGACTTGGGGAGTAAGCTGGTGAATGCGTGACGAGAGCGTTACGAAAAGTGTGATCGGGCGAGACGAACGGTCGGGCGAGAAGAACGGAAGTTGAGAGGGAGATATAAGTTAGTGATGTTTTATTTCAGTCGTTTGGTTTAAAGCACACTTGTTTTTTTAAAGTTAGTATTATTGTCCTTTTTTTAAGGGAAAAAGTTACACTTAGGATACATGGGTCAAATCTGACCCGAGAGAGGACGTAATTCCGAAAATAACAGTTGACACTGGACAAGCCTGCACTTACATTGCAGTGTCCTGTGACATTTAAAAAAATATATCTCCACACAGAGAGGGCCTAAAGAAAACATCCGGGGGCCCATGTCAACTTTGGGGATGCTTTGTGGAGGGTATTTTAAGAGAAAGGAAGGACAGGAAGTTCTGGGAATGAAAAACGTATGAGGGGTGGGTAGGAATCCGGGGGTGGACCTATTAATACATCCCTCCCACTGCGGTGTAATACAATATTTATAGAGAGTCCTGTTGGAGAGGTCAAAAGGTCGTCGCATTCGCCGCCAAGACCTAGACATACCTTACCTCATGAACCCGGGCACCATTTGGTGTAGAGGTATATAAATGAATTTCGTAGTTACAAGACTATTATTTAAGGTAAAATACATATTAATTTGATTAGAATTGCTAAGTCGCGATACGTAACGAATGATTACTGGGCACGGGGTGTGTGAATATAGAATGACTATTGAATTAAAATTTGTCCGGGTCTATTTTGATACTTGTATACCAGCTTAACCCGTTTGCTTGGTTCAATATACCTATTCGCACCTCACATTCTGGAAGCCTTGGTTTCGCGCGTAAATTCTGAAACCGTCACTTTGGATCGAGATTGTAAAATATCTGCGCAAATATCTATCTTTCATATTCAAACCTTTCCTTAAAAAAAAAAATCTATCTTTCATATTTCTAAGACAATTAGAAGCATTATTTCGTTATCTTTATGGTTAAAAGAAAAATACATATTTTTGCATGAGAGGAAGAGAGATAGATTTTAAAATGCAAGGTCGCTCGGGACGTTTTTGGTCTTATGAAAGTAAAACGCGATTACGTGTTTTGGGATGTATTTAATCCTAAACAAGCAGACGGGTCTTATGTTAAAAATGAATGAATGTCTAAGTTAAATAAGAATGTTAAAAAAATCTGAAATTTATTAGTTTGTAAGTGCGCAAATAAATACACAAACGGACCAATTTTCGTCAAGAAACACATGTACGTATATATATTTTAATGATTTTATTTAAACTTAAATTAAAATTGTAAAACATGCGATACGCAGATAATGTATTGATTTATTTTACTGCAAGATTATACGATTTGAAATGGGTGTCGTATAATACAAAATCTTTTTTGAAAATTTAACAAATCTGCCAACGACCTGTGGTATAACCTTATAATACTAAAAATAAACACTTTTCCTCAAAATTTAAAACATGCCAATGCTAGATAAAAGAACAATCTTTCGAAATCCATTTATTATTTTTTGTGGAAAAGAGTCAATACGTCTAAAATCTGATTTAAAAATTACATATTTCTGGTTTTCTCTAGTAATACCCTCTGAATCAACGGCTCCACCCCTACCACAATACGTAGTAATACTACATTGTTCCCATCCACTATTTTGTAACTGTCAAATCAATATACGTTTGCCCTGAAGAAGAAACGGTCGTTCCGAAACCGGTCGGTTTTACACAAATATACAAGTGGTTGAAAGACGCGGAGAATGCAAGAAGGATTCCTAATGCTGATGCTGACATAATGGAGACTACGGTATAAATACACCAGTCCACGGTACAGTAGAACATCATCACATTTTAACTGTTAGGCGGCATACTATGTAGCTAGATAATTAAACCTAAAAAACAGAAATTCAAAATTTTCATAAAATATTATTTATGTCTTAATACACGATAATTTTTGTTTTTTTGTGACACCTCACAAGAGCGCCCCAGACTGTGCGGTGTAAAAGCTAAGGATCTAGGTAGACACCAATTTTGGGCAGCGTTGTAAGGCGTCTTAAGAGAAGGGCTGTATATGTAGGAGGAAAAATAAATGCCGGTGGTCCATTCCACGCACGATTCGACTTAGGTACATGAAAGCGAGTTGAAGAAGCGACACGTTCTCATGAAGCCAATGGGAACTTTCAAACACGTCCACCGTTGCATCAAGTATCAATGATGCTAGCTCCTTAGAGCAGGCTCCACATATACCTGCAGAACAGAATCAGCATGCCCATGTTACGTCTGAGTTAGAGATGACAATCGGTTTGTTAACAGCGGATTGTCAATCAGATTAGCACATAATCAAGAAGGTTTGTGGGGCTCTAGTCCAGAGGTGGTTCCCAAATTCAATTTTTGGGCGAACTTGAGATTTGTACAGGGGAAGAATCTGGTCACTATTGAATAATCTTCCAGCCTTGTACATGATACCAAGTTTTTTATTTACTCGGGCTATTATGGAGCCCCGATATTTGAGCGGGTCTGATATAGTTACTCGAAGCATTGGAGTCTTTATTGGGGAGTGAGCTTCCATCAAATTGCAGCAGACAGTCATTGATCTCCCTCATTGCCGAAATCAAACACGCTTGGATTTTTGAGACGTTGAAACTGACCAGGTTGGCCTTACCCCAGGCACGAACTTTATCGATTAACTTTTTTATCTCAAAACTTCGCAAGCTGTCGTAAGCGTACCATTGAATTAGATCATTGATTTGCAACAAAAACAGTGTTGGTGGTAGCACAGATCCTTGTGGCACCCCGAGTTGATTTGGTACGCAGAGGAAAAAGAGCCAGAACTACGGTTTGAATTGTTCTTTCCTTGAGAACGCCTGCAATCCACCTATGCAGGATTGGATGGATCCCATACAATGGTAACTTCCTGAAAAGCGCCCGGTGCCAGACCCTACCTTTGGCTTTGAAGATATCCAATCCGACGGTATGAGTTTCTTACGAATTTCTCCAAATTGACCCCAAATATGCTTAACGTACCCGAAAAAATAATAATCATTTACAAAAATGTACAAGGAGGCGTAAAAGTCCTCATTTTTTGTTGTTGTTTTTTTTTTGTTTTCTCATTACACTACCAGCTAGATTTTTAAGAATAATATTTATTTTAAGTTCTGAATACAATTCCTGCTTATGTATCGAAAAACAAACTTATATACATCTAGAATCTAGATGGTAGGGACTTACGACGTCTCAGTGTAAAGGAGTTATTCAACAAAGATAATTCAAATAAACTTTTCTACTAACACTAACGCAGATTCCCTTACCTGAGAGTTTATCGGAAAATTCTGTTAAACTTTAATAAAAGAAAGAATTAAATGATTTCATTACCGTTGTGGGAGTTATGTATTGGATTATCTTGGTAACAGATGGAAAAAAAATTGTATTTGGTTTTATCGTCTGTAGCCCGCCACACATACTCTTGTTTTATATTTATATTATGTAGACAGATAGAATCGATAAAGTAGTAGAAAGCCAAATGAAATACTATGTACTTGGTGTTTGATCTCTTCTCAAAACATTATTTTTAATAAATAAAATACGGGTCATGCAACACGGGTTATATTCTTTGTCATTGAATGTATAAAACAACTATAGATTTTGTTGGAAATGACGTTCCGTGCTTGATTGAGGTTTTACGATGCTGCAGCGGGCATTATAAATATTATTAATAAAACAATGTTACTAAAGAAAGCGTAATTGAATGTAAACTCTTTTAAAATGCAAGGCAAAACAGCTGTCACGCGTAATAATAATCACGTAGCAGAACTTGTTCACAAATAAACTTTTGAAGTAAAACGTCTACAGCCCCAGTATGTTTTGGATTTCGGATGAAACGAAAATGACGATTTCTGTACCTGCAACTGCACTCATCGACCGCTTTGATTATGTCACTTTTGAAGGCTCCTATTGGTTGAGATATGAAACGGAAATTACGCTGGTCTGCGCTCATTGGTCGCTTTGATTATGACCTCACTTTTCAAGTATTGGTTGAGATTGTTTTGGCAAAGTTTCGGTTCTACCGTAAACTACACTCGATTTTTTTTTTACAAATTGAATGATAATATTATTGAAAGTATAAAACAAGAAAAAAAAACGTACATATTACTAAATGCTATTTCATGTGTTTTATTATATCTCCTTATATGTAACTAAAAATGAATCGCCGAAATGTATGTACGCGCGTAACTTCCGAACGACTGCACCAAATTGGATAATTCTTTTTTTTGAGTTACTTATCGTCAGGACAAGGTTTGTATAAAAATGCTGGTGAGCTCTGGCATTATGAAATTTGTATAAAAAATTGCTATTTGTGACACGCAAGCTGTTTGCAAACTAAATGTACCGGGAATGAATGTATGGGATGCGTGAGGTGGAGGGGGCGCGGGACGGTGAAGGGGGGAGTGGAGTGGGGTGAGGGAAGGTGAAGGAGGCGGAGTTGGAATGCAAGAGGGGAAGGGGACGCGGTAGAGAAAAGGGAGGCGGAAGGGGAACGGTACGATTGGGAAAGGACACGCAGGGAGTAACAATTTCTTTACTTAATGGCATAGCAACACTTGCCGGGTACCAGCTAGTTATTATTAAAATAGTAGGTATGGCCGATAGTTTTCGCTGTATGAACTTACAAGCCTTCAGACGAGGACTTGAAAGTTTTGATTTGGTTTTGCAATCGATATTGATTATTTTCCCAAAGCCAGCGTGTCGCCTCCCCGGGAGGAGAACTGTCTTTTCATCCTTTATAGCATTCCGCCATCTTTTCTACTTACAAAAAGAGCACCACCTTACAAGTAAGGCATAAGATAATATAAAGATAATGCAACCATCTCGGTGGTGCCATAAAACGATTAGCCAAACATGAATTGTTCATGTAAGTATTATAGGGTGAAAAAGATCAAAAATTTGAAGTGCAACCGTGTTTAGTGATCGGTGTCACAGTGGCAGTGTGGCGAATCTATTCACGTGCTGACTGCTGACTGCTGACCTCCGCAGCGAGGTAATATGGCATTAAGTAAGACGACGCCTCCGTGAATAGGTATCCCGACGTGCACGCCCGGGGTCAGAGGGCATCGCACTTGATAGAGGACTCCCAAAGACCCCGGCGATCTCCCGGAGGACTAGACAAGTAGACAAGACTAATAGAGGAGCGGGGTGGCAGGCTTCTAGCTGTGTCGCCAGGTGATTGTATGGAGATCACTGGCGGTGGAAAGCTTAACTAGTTCTGAGTTACTAGTTGAAACGTAACGTTTACTTCTAAGAAAAACAGGAAAAATGTTTCTTCATTGTTTTGTACACGATTAAATAATTAGGTACCATTGATATTTTCTGTTGTTTTATTTATTTTGGTTTTTGGTGTTTCCTACTTGCGAATTAAAAACCCTTAAAAGGAAGGAAAAAGATATCCAAATAAATTTGACGAATCCGCATTCATCGAAGTTGATAATCCTAGGTTAACTTATTTTAATGCATGTTTAGGGATTGCTCTCCAATACAACAATTAATTTAACCTATTTTAATTTTTAGATTGCGAGGCGGCGACGCGACGCCCCGGTAACCGTTTATTGGATAACTAACACTTCTGCATTAGGTCACCCCAAGTGGTAGGTACGCTACGTTTAGTGACCTAGCAGGGCTGCCCGGGTTTATGGGGTGAGGTTGGTCAGGATCTTGGCGGTGGATGTGTCTGCCTAGTTGCAAGGCAGGCCGGCTCGGGAGACAATGATTGAGGGAGTCCCTTTGACTTCTCCAGCCGTACTCTCTCAGAACATCGCCTTGCACCGCAGTGGGAGGGATGTATTCATACGTCTGTCTCTCCTGGACACACTGAACCCAACTCTCACACCCTCTTTATTCCCAAAACTTCCTCTCTTTCCTAAAAAATTCTTAAAAATATCCTGCACACATCCTCCTCAAAGATGACATACGCCAATGTTAAAAAATAATATTTTTAATAATGTCCAATAAATGAAAAAAATATTTGACATCGACATAATATGACAGTTATTCTTGATGGTTTAATCAACAAACGATTTTCAAACAGCACAACATAAAATTTGGCAAACAGTTTCTGTCGAGAATCGTCGGTTCACGGAGTCCATTTAAGTGTGAACATATTAAAAATGGCGTCGAATTTTTCAATGGACGATTTGTCACAATATCAAACGCGACGATTCGTCAATACCGAACCTGTGGGCCGAATGACAAATGGCTGAATTGTATTTTTTTACTATTTCTAAATTTGATGGTTTCAATGATTGTCTAACACATAGGTGCCTACGTTACACTGGTAAATTTTATGGTTTTTATAAAACACGCTTGAGACAGCTGAGAAAAATAGTAGCTGAGAGAAACAAAATGTTAGAAATTGGCATGTTGAAATATTGATACGACTAAAAGGAAAATATTCTATAAATAATTTAATCCCTCAGGAGATGAGAATGTAATAACGCTGATATTGACTGAAGATTGATGTCGATTTTCATTACTCAAAAAACACCTGAACCCTTTCCACGAGTATAAGATAGGTAGAACGGGTTGGGGAGTTTTCATATTGAAATTTTCGCGAATATTATTCTCTTCTCAAAGGTTAACACTAAAATACGTTATAAATTTATGAAGGATGAAGACGAACTCTGTTGTAGAGCGGTGATAAACCCTAGCTCTAAGCCCATTGAGTCTGGATTCAAACCTCAATGGAGATTTTTTTTATTAGATGTTGGATTATAATGTTGTCTATACATTTGTAAGATTTTTGTATCCTGGAATCAAACCAAACTTCTAAGTAATCATAATATTTTGAAATATCTCTTATAAATTGAATAAACTTTTATGTTGGGTCTGATTCCTTTGACCTTTCGATCCCGACCCAAGGAGCTTACCGCACACTATCACAATGGAGAATTTTGATAAATTTCTTTTTAAAATTCGTAGAATGCAATCAAAATCATAAAAATCGTGCTTTGGTATTATATTAAGTTTATAATGTAAAAATACATTTTTGGACAATAACATCTACAATTTACTCGTATATGTACACGTACAGCTTTACTAAGGAAAGGGCGTGAAAATACTTTTTTCTAATATTTTTCCTAAGTTACACCTAATATACGTACAGATTTAAAGCATACCTAAATATGTTTTTTTTAAATGTCGCACATGTACATAAATAGAACATCTAAATTAAAAAAAAAAATAACAAGCATAACATCATCAATCGAAATGCTGTAACTTTGTATCATGGCATATTATAATTTAGAATATATTTATTGTACACTCTATTATATAATTTAGGAAATAACTCCTACACCAAGCTCAAGAGCTAGCTCTCTTAATTGGCGTAGACATTCTTGAAAATGTGTATTTCACTATTTTGTTTTTGCCGTAGAATTATGTTTATTACTGTAACAATGTTATAATTTAAATAAATAAAAAAACACATACATAAAAAAATAAAATGTGTGTGTCGGTGATCAGTTGATCCGCAACTTGGCCGGCCGGGAAAGGTTATTACTATAAAATTATATTTTTTGTGCATTACTTACCAATTTCAATTGGTATAAATCGGTGTCGTTTTTTTTTTGTATTTATGCGCTTGTATAGATTAGTATATAGACAAGCTAATTTTTCCTAGATTCATTTGAATGAAAATATGTTTTATACTTTGTTATTCGGAGGTACAAGCTCTCTTCACAACCCTTCGGAGTCACTTAGTTGTATTTTGTAAATAAGTTCCTTAAACCGACTGCATATTGTATATATATGTATGCCGGGGAGGGGAGGGGGGGTGGGACAATTGCCGGCGGCGGTTCTATTGTCATGGAACCGTGTGTGTCACATTACGCGTGACTTAGCAGAAGTATAGTGTCGGTTGTCGATTAACAATGCATACATAGTTTCCTAAAGGATTTTCAATGGGCATTTCAGATTCTAACTAATTGCCTAGACCCCCGCGATGAATTAATGAAAACTCAACATTATTTATTGAGGCATTTCCTGAAATCGCAATATGTGAGAAGGCTTGAAACTGTCCTACATAATTGAATCGAACTTTGGCGTTAAATGGCGGGAGTTTCTACAGATTTTGGATTTGGTTCGGATTCTCGACTCTGTATTAATTTTAGGCAGAACCGAACAGGCTTTAACGTTTTGTGGGAGGTTGCTAATGGAGGGCGTAATCGTAATAATTACTGCTAATTCAAATCAGAGAATTCATCATATAAACGCAACACTTTGCAGAAATGATTTAGTGCCCACCAAATGAAAGGGTGATGAAACTTCTAGGATTGAAAAGGAGGAGGGGAGTGTGATTTTCATTAAGCAGTCGATATTGAGTCATTGAAATACAAAAAAAACTTTAATCATCTCCAATACATTATACGTTTGGGTGTTGATTGATAAATAGGGGAGAAAAAAACAAATATTATTTTTGTCTTCACATTCAGTAAAAGAAAAATTCAAGCTGGTTTGTATTCTAACAATTTATTTTGTGGATGTATTATTCTTGTTGTTTCTGAATATGGAGTGTAAGTGTGCGCATGTACGAGTACACTAATAGCTTCATGTCATAGGTAGGGAAGAAGGAACGACTTTATTTATTTTAGATCAACGATCGATCAATATTACCGGTGCACGCCTTATTATGGTACAAAATATTGATTCAGCATATGTCTGAGTCTAATTATAAGAGGAAAGTAGAATATGATTATTATACAAGGTTCACGAAGAATGAAGGAATGATTGTTCCAAAATATAATAATAACTACGGACGGCGAACCCTGGAATATAACGTGCCAAAAATATTTAACATGTTACCAATTAATATAAAAAATTGCGATTCTACAAATAGATTCAGATATATGCTGAAACAATGGCTGCTAAATAGAGATAGTTTATATTAATTCATATGTGTTAATTGCGATAAGCTGTATAGTTATAGTAATAATATTATGTATGTATGTTTAAATTGTAACTGAACATTAACATCCTGTTGACAAACTACTTTATTGCGGTTTAACGGGATTGTACCTTGAAAACCAATAAAAAAAAATCAAGTTTGTTAATTTAGGTTGGAAATATTGCCACGCGCATTGTTACATCATCTTCAAGTGTGAACAAGAAAAATCCCGTTTTTGAACTGTTCAGTAACAAAAATTTGCTTACCTGGAAAGGGAACAAACAAAAGAAGAAGAAGGTTTCACATTAAGATGAAGCTAAACGCGAAATCTTATTTAGATTAATCTTTACAATGAATCGGTTTACAGTAAGAACATAAAATAATATGCTACCAATAAATTGAAGCTTTTACTAGCTCTTCTATATATTGCAATAAAAATAAAATTATTATGTACATAACAAAAAATATAAGCGTAAACCTTTTTAAAAAAAAACCTTTTTTCATGACTTACTATGAAGCTATATTTGAAAATATATTTAAAAAATATATCCCTTTATGGCTAAGACTATTTTTGAGTTTTGTATGTTCCAACGTTTTTTTACTCTTATAAAACTGCACAAAATAAAAAAAAAAAAACACTTTTTCGCTTACTCGCCTCGTGCAAATAAGACGCTCAATTTTAAATTTTGAAGACACGAGAATCGAAATATTTCTAGCGTTTATATTCCTTTTAATCAAAATATAACCGATGTTAGAAAGAGAAAAACCACGCTAAATATTAAAATCTAAAAGTTAACCACAAACTAATTAAAGTGAACACATTTATGTAACCTGCCTTTTTCTGACCGCAATTTGAAAAAAAAATCTTTGTGAATTTAAAAAAAAATTATTTTTACATTCAATGACAAAAAATTGAGTTGACGGTAACGTTTAAAATATGTTGGCTTAATACAACTTGTGTTATTTTGGGTAGAAAAAACGTAAGGTAAGGCCCGTGGCTTGAGGGGTTAATAAAAAAAATTGCTGACTACTTTACTTCACCCAGCGTATCACGGCAAGACAGATATATTGTTTTAATAAATAATAAAGTTTATAATTCCACTTACTAATTTTGAATACATTTTTTACATTTCATTATTTTTAATAACAAATTAACGCCCTGCGTTAATCTCACGTTACACGATCCCATCCGTGGGTTGATATTCCTCCTCCTCCTCTCTCCTCTTTATGCGGTGCTTTGTAGCCTATCGGTTCCTCTGTGCGGTGCTTCGTGGCCTCTCCACTCTTGTCTACTTTAGTTATCTTAAGGTTTCATTTCTACTGCTTGTAAATTGCACACTCTGATTTTTTATGTGAAATATCTTAGCCCCGTTAGCGATTCGGATTTCGGGCGAAACGAAAATGACGCGTACAGCACCCGCGAAGCATTGTTATCCTATCAAGACTCCTATTGGTTGAAATATAAAACGGAAACGACGCGAGGTCTGAGCTCATTGGCATGTTCACTGCTCTTTGATTATGACCTCACTTTTCAAGGCTCCTTGGTTCTTCATACTTTGAGATTGTTTTGGTTAAAATTTCGCTTCTACCGCGTGTTAACTGCACTCGATTTTTTTTTAATCTCATGTAAAAATAATTAAATAAGAAATTCTCGATTACTTAAAGTTTTGTTAAATAAACGTTTGTATTTTAATTCTCTGTTTTTTTTTAAATGTCATTGATATCATAATTTTGATTTGAACACAAAGTAAGGTGTTTTCTCCTTATAACACGGTTAAGGTCATATTTTTCACAATCACCGTAAGGAAGATACAAAAATTTCTGTGAAACATATATGGGTTGTTCCAAAAAGCGAATAAATTAGCATGAGGGGTTAACATAATCCAATTTTACACGATACCTCGTCAGGTAAATATCCACTATCGAATCATTCTGTTTTGCATTTTGTATAGGATTTTAGTTGTTATGTGTTCAGAATTCAATTCATTGCGTAATGTCAACAAAAAATTTGCGTAAACTAATCAAATCTAACCTAAACTTTGACATCAGAGCAGCATTGGATAACAATGGACAGAATATGTATTAATATTCTCTTGTTCCAAATTTACCATCAAAATAATATTATAATGTAGGCAGGTTAGTGGTTTGCTCCCACAACATTTCCAACAAGTTATATATCCCCCTCCCTCTATTACCCTATCTGAAGCAAGAAATAATATTCATATTGTGTTCCCAAATGCATCTGATTACTAGTTGTTTATGAATAACTAAATATTGTAAGTTTCAAGAAACTTTCATTTGGTTGCATAAGCGATATAACACTATTACCACGGTAACTCGAAATAACAATTTTTAACCACGATCAACAAAGTGCTATTCACTACAAATAGTTTAAAAAAATTGCAGTCTTGATGTCAAGATCTTGGGCTATAACCGAGTATCTTTACATATTATATTTTCATATTATAAAGCAAAGTCGCTCACGCTGTCTGTACGCTTAGATCTTTTAAACTAAGCAACGGATTTACTTGCGGTTTTCACCAGTGATTCATGAGGAAGATTGAGGTATATAATGTGTCAAGGTTTTGTGTAAATTGGTTGAAATATATAATATATTAAGGGAGCGGGCTGGCTAGCGGGCAGCGGGCTGGCAAGCGGGTGGTGTGGATTTGATATGTATGCAAATTAACAGATGGCCTTGGTTATAAAGGTTGGGTAATGGCGTTGTGTTTCGTTAGCCATAGCATCGTGTGACTGGGTCTGCTAGTCGAGGAATAAAGCTTGGTATAAACGGCCTCCTGAATAGTCAACTGGATTAGATAAATTTTCAATTATTTTCCAAACGCGCTTTTAAAATTTTTGCATTGAAATAGTTTAACTCCTCAGGCCTCAGCATGTACTGTCAGATGTTGAAAATATTTCCGCTTTACGTAAATTTTCAATTTTTTTTTTTTTTTTTTTTTTTAATGGCGGTTGAACTCGTTTCTTTCATAAACGTGTACAACCATTTACGAAACATATACGAGTTGTTCCCAAAAGCGAACAAATTAGCCTGAGGGGTTAACATTGTCGAATTTTGCACAATACCATGTCAGGTACCTAAATATCTACTATTGAATCATTATCTTTTCTAAATATTTCCCCTAGCATTTGAGTCTGCTACAGTCCTTCTTTCTTCGACCACTTTGTTCTCATATGTTATTTTTTGTGCAAAATATATTATGGTGTTTCAACCTCTACCTCATTCAATGATGACAATCAAATCGACGAAGAATACCATTTTGAACTTTAATTTCAAATTCTCACCTTCTTTGACTCTTAATCAAAATGACATATTCTGCTGATAAACACAACGGACATGCGAGCGTAACAATATACGTAAACAAATGAGAACGAGTTCGCAACACCCCGACCAATCGTAATCGTAGCATATCATAACTAAGTGACGATTAGGGATTAGAATTTTAGAGTTTTAGAATAGATTTTTTTTAAAACTAGTTGGCATAACAACATAAGGTAACCTTTTACATAAACCAAACGACTGGATTCCGGGAGTTCGTACCAAAAAAATGTCCACAAATAATTTTATAATAAAAATAACGTCGAGATCAGAATAAACGTTGTGAGATGCGAGATGGGAGTATACTTACGAGAGTTTTATCAATGTTGACGTTCCGCGATGTAATTGGAAACTCGGCGTCGCGTCGACCTTTTTAATATAATTTCTTGGGAATGAGCATTTACTGAACATTCACAGCTAATGTCTGTTTAATTCTCAAGTCATGAATGAAATAATTGTTTTCTTATCATCTTTTGGTTCACAACAACATTACGACGATTCGTCACCAAAATAAAATATCATGAATTCAATTCAATTCATTTCAATTAATTCAATTCAATTCAATTTAAGTCAGTATAATTCAATTTAATTCAATTAAATTCAAATTCATTATTTCAAAAACATTACAAAATTTTAATTTTTCGAGGAAAAATTCTTCAGAAAGGTTTTCACTTTGTGATGGCATTATTTATTTTAATAAAAAGACAAATAACTTTGTTTTCATCACTTTTATTTGTACACAATATACATGATTCGTGAACGATGTTCATATCATCAGGATCAAATGATCAAATGATCATCAGGATCAAATCAGTATCAAAACAAACAAAAAAATCGGGCGTTTATAAACTAAATTGTAGACTGTAATTACTTTTATATAGGTAGAACAAATAGAAACTTTGAAGTAAGGGTTTTAAAGAACATCTCAGGGCATTAAATGGCAATAGCGAATCTGAGTTCGCAGATCATTTAATAAAAAAAATGATCATAACTTTGACAAAAACCATGGACTTAAAATATTACATACGGGTTATAAGGCATCACAGATAAATAATTTAGAGATTTTAGAAATTAGGAAAAATGTAAATAATAAAGCAGACTTCGTCCCATATGTGATATATGTTTAATTTTTAAGTTTAGTATATATTTGATCCTGATGATGTGAACATCGTTCACGAAACATGTAGATTGTGTACAAATAAAAGTGATGTAAACAAAGTTATTTGTCTTTTTATTAAAACAAAATTTTACATTTCAATACGTTCTTAAAATACATTTGCAACAGTATTACATTGGACACATAGGCATACAAACTATACAACCATTAAAAGAGCTTGCCTTTTAAGGGCAGTTTCACTAACGCTAAATATGTCGATATCCTAATTAATTCCATTTAGCAGCAAAAATGAAAGATAGGTTTTCCAATAAAATAACTCATTACTTTGTTACATACCAAAACACAATAATGTCTCAAATGTGGTCTACTTTATTTATTTAAGGCCGTTTAGTGGATTATTCACCCCCAAGAGTGCTTGTCACGCGCGCCGCTCCGGGAACCATTTATTGGATAACCAACCCCTTTGCCATAGGTCATCTCAAGTGGTTCGCTACGTTCGGTGACTTAGCAGGGGTGCCCGGGTTTTTGCGATGAGGTTTGTCTAGGTTTTGGGGGTTGATGACCTGGACATACTAAACCCCAGATTCCTATCCATCCCTCATACCTCTTCCTTCCTAAAACTTAGTCTCCTTCCTTTCCTTAAAAATAACCTCTATATAGCATGCTCAAAGATGCCATTGGCCCTGAGGGTAATTATTTTCCTCAGGGCCTCCGGCGAGAAACTAACTAACTAACTAACTAACCATCACGCCGTTTCCCCGCAGGGGTAGGCAGAGAGGACGGATCGCCAAACAACTCGGTCTTGGCACACACTGCTTGCCTCGTTCACATACATACATCGTCTCATACATGCTCTTTTATTATTCTGACTCTTGACATGGCCCGACTCAAGTATCTGATTTACTTGGTCGTGCCATGTCTTTTTCGGGCGTCACCGACTTCTTCTACCATTCACATTTGCGTCATATATTCTCCTTACACTAATTTCCTCGTTCATTCGCTCTACATGCCCAAACCACAGGAGCGTTCCTTTCTTGATCTTACTCATTACGCTTACAACCTTAAATTCTTTGCGGATCTCCACATTTCTCACACGATCATACATAGTTTTACCACACATACGCCTCAGAGATCTCATTTCTACAGCATTCAGTCTACTTTCATCCTTCCTCTGCCAGTTTCATGCCTCACTGCCATACATCAGGGTAGGTACCAGTACTCCATTATGGACGGCTAGTTTCGCGTCTTTGGACAGTTTTTTGTTGGCGCCAACGGCGTTCAGTCCTCCACTAATAGTTACCAGCATTCACCCTTCTTTCAATATCTCTATCAGCCGTCTCATCTCTCGTAGCTAATATAAAAATATATACATACTAGCTGGTTCCCGGCATGCGTTGCTATGCCATTTAATACAGAAATTGTTACTCCCTGCGTGTCCTTTCCCATTCGTCCCGTTCCCTTTCCGCCTCCCCTTCCTCTCCCGCGTCCCCTTCCCCTCTCGCATTCCCACTCAGCCTCCTCCACCTTCCCTCTCCCCACTCCACTCCCCCCCCATCCACCGTCCCGCGAACCCCCTCCCGAGTTCCTTTCCCCCCTCCCGCGTTCCATATATTCAGTCCATGTACATTCATTTTTCAAACAGCTCGCGTGCCACTTATTGCAAGTTTTTTATACAAATTTCATAATTATTCCAGAGCACAGCAGTAGTTTTATACAAACCTTGTCCTGACAATAACGAACACAGAAAAAAAAGAATTATCCAATTTGGTGCAGTCGTTCGGAAGTTATGCGCGTACCTACATTTCGGCGATTCACTTTTATTTATATAGATAGATATATAGATTTATATTAAATAGAATTTTGGTTTGGTGATCAGATCTAAACAGCTAGGTACTCTCCAAACCTCACATTTTCCCTCCCTTATCCTTTCAGTTTCACAATTCACTCCAAGTGGAGATTACTCAATGGCTTCAAGGGACGCTTCTGCCGTGTTCATAAAATACAAAACTGTTTTTTTCAGTATCTAAACACATTTATCTCCTTCGAGTATTCTATTAAGTCGAAGTATTCTGTTAAGTGGAATATAATATTATTATAACTTAAGTTACAGACACTTGAGGAGTAACGAGTGGAATAATAAGAGTGCAGCTCAGAGGAACCAGATACTATTAGTTCATACTTAGAACTTCATACTTGCAGCGGTACGATTTATAATTATACGCTTAACTTCACAATGGTGAATAATTAATGTTATAACAGTAGCCGTTCTCTTATGTTGGGCGAATATCATCAAATTTATGCAGCCTTAATTTATGGCTGGGAAATACGTCAAAAGAAAAAAAAATACAAGTGTGCACTTCACATGCGTTAGAAGTGAAACCTACAGAAACTATGGGGAGGCTACAAAGTACCGTACAAAGATGAAACCGGTTATTCTATCTCATTCTCTCGCCAGCTAAATTCTATCAATGTATGTGTTTTTCTTGTATGTTCTTTTTCATTTCATCGAGTTTCAAATCACAATGGTGCTAAAGAAGTTTTCACTGAAAAAAATCAGAGTGTGCAATAAAATAACGATAATAAATAAATTCAATAACGCGATAAAAGTGAAACCTTCAGATTATACTATCTTATTCTCTAGCAGGCGAAATCTGATAGATGCATGTGTTTGTCTCTTTTTAGTGTCGCTATTTTTCGTTTAATCGAGTTTCAAATCACAACCGTGCTAAAGAAGTTTTTACTTCAAGAAATTAGCGAAATGAAACGTGAAAAAAAATACTGCCGGGAACTAAATTTTCACTCTATCTAAAAAGTTTTTTTTTTCAGTATGGCTATGTTAGTTAGAATATGAGATGAAAACAAAAACTATAAAATGACGCATGTAAATGCCAAAATAATACAAAGGGTTTCTCATGAAGTATTTTCATAAAAATTAATATGTGATTTCTTTTAAAATAACGTAATGCTCGAAAATGAAACAGTGTTTTTTAAAAACTGGTTGATTTTTTCCTGCGCCTCTTTTGTCGCCAAATTTCCCCTGGCACTAAGACACAAAAAGGTTTCCATTTGTTTCCAGAGGGTGTAAATGACAAAGCCTATATTGAGTTTGATATAAAGTTAGGTCCCTCCTTGCTAAATACTTAAGACCTGTAGGACTGATTAACCTAATTTACGTTCACGACATTTTCCCAACATTCCCGAGACAAGACAAACAAAGATACGAGTAGTTCACTGGCTCCGCCACATTTTGAGAGGAGACATTTAATCTTATACATTTTTTTCCCTCTCCAAAGATACTGTTTTCTCAAAGCAAAAGTACGACAAGAGACTCGAGTTGCGGACAGAAAAAGAGTCCTTTACTTAACTCTAATATTATCAATGAAAACTTTGAAGGGTTTTATCTTTCTAACCAGTCAAACTTGCTTTCCGAATGTTAGCGTCAGGAGGTAGCAATATTCATTTAGCGGCATCAGAAATGAAAAGTTTTGTAGGCACCTTTCGGAGATAGATAGAAATAAAACGAAAAATGAATGTCGACGTCCACACGACGTCTGTGTAATGTACTGATCCTCTCCAAATTTGAAACTAAGTTAATAAATCGACCCTGAATGAACTATGTAGTGCAGTATGTAATAAAACGGCATGTAAGTTTATTTTTTTTACCACGTGCTAACTTCTCTAACGTACTTAATTCACCAAATTTGCCACTAACATAAATAGAAATATAGCAAATTTAACGAAAAAAATATTTTTTAGATCTGTACACCGACAATGCCAAACTAAAGCATTACCACTATTTTTATGAAAATACTTCCACCACATTCCAAAATAAATAATTTTATTTTCAGTTTTCCAGAAATTGTAACAACCGAAGAATTATTTTAAAATTTGGAAGGCGGGTATGGATACTATTATTTGGGTAACCGGCATCCGCACCCCTACCGTAGGACCACTCAAGTGACTCGATACGTTTGGTGACATAGCAGTGGTGCCTGGTTTCATGAGATGAGGTTCACTTTGGGTGACCTATGGCAGAAGTGTTGGCAATAAATTGGACGGTAATTTTCCCAGGGCGGTGGTATATCATACCTTTAACCCTCCGTCGGGCGCAATGCAAATCCTAACACGATCGGGCGCAATTCATCTGTGAGATTACATCATAGAAAAACAAATTAAAATAGATTTTTCCCTTGAATTTTTCAAATTTTTTTTTCTAAAATGTTAGTAGTGATGAAAGAGAAAAAGTCACGAGGCCACGCCCCAAGATCAGCGATATTTAACCTTTGGCACAAAAAGAACAGATCACTTCATCTCACAGATTAGCCGCGCCCGCCCAAAGGTTAATATTGTTACAATAACATACGATGCACTGGCATACGAAGAAATAGTGAAATACATATTTTTAAGTAATTCTACGCCAATGAAGAGATCTAGCTCTTGACATGTTGGAGGTTGAGATTCTTGAGAGAGTTTTGTTACATTTTTTACTGTGCACAATCATTTTTATTGAGAAGGGAATATAAAGTGTTTTTTTTTGCAAAAATCTAGAGCATGTATGACATGTATGATTTTGATTTGATTTGATTTGATTTATACTTGTAATGATTTGTTTGATTTCTTCTGGTATTATTGGTTGAAATAGTTCAATTTTATGCTCGTTATTTACTGGAGAGTTGGGTTCACTGACACTCGGGGTCTATTCAAGTGCACCTTTTCCTATACATTTGGTTGTCTTATTAGTTTTTGTGTTTTCTTCCCCGGAATCGCTAGATGTCGCTTTCTTTTGAGTTTTCTTTTGCATGTTCATTTTGAATTGGTTTGAAGATAGGGTATTGATAGTCCATATGGACTATCCATATAGATAGTAGATGATCCTAGTTGGGCAGTGAAAACAATTTATAAATAATGTATAATCTTATTCTAAATACATAAATCAATAACAAAAATGATTTCACAAAAAATAATTCATTTTTATGGATTTCGATACGATCAATGGTACGCTAAATGTCTGCAAAGGTTCCTCCGGCGCTTTATACCACTACACCAAAGGAGACTTATGTGGGACTGTGAATTTATCTTATTAAATTGAAATCGACTACCCGTCAATTAAATAAATATTTTATTGCTATCTCATTCTCCCGCAAGCTAAATCCTGTAGATGTATCGGGTAATGTATTTGTCTCTTTTTAGTCTCGCTCGTTTCCGTTTCATCGAGTTTCAAATCACAACGTTGCTAAAAAAGTTTTCACTTCAAAAACATTAAATTCGTTTGAGCCTACAAAGGGTTTTTCCAAGGTTTTTCTTTACAGCAAATTTTTGAATTGTGGTTGTTTATGTTTTTATTTATTTTATTTTTTTATTTTTTTATTTATTTAATTTATTTAATTTACTTTATTTACTTTATTTATTTTATTTATTTTATTTATTTTATTTATTTTAATTATTTTATTTATTTAATTTTATTTTATTTTTTTTATTTATTTTATTTATTTTATTTATTTTATTTATTTTATTTATTTTATTTATTTTATTTATTTTATTTATTTTATTTATTTTATTTATTTTGTTTATTTTATTTATTTTATTTATTTTATTTATTTTATTTATTTTATTTATTTTATTTATTTTATTTATTTTATTTATTTTATTTATTTTATTTATTTTATTTATTTTATTTATTTTATTTATTTTATTTATTTTATTTATTTTATTTATTTTATTTATTTTATTTATTTTATTTATTTTATTTATTTTATTTATTTTATTTATTTTATTTATTTTATTTATTTTATTTATTTTATTTATTTTATTTACTTTATTTATTTTATTTATTTTATATATTTAATTTATTTAATTTATTTAGTTTATTTAATTTATTTTATTTATTTAATTTATTTAATTTAATGAGGTAGGTACCTAATAAAAATATAAAATGAAAACAAAATTCATCATACAAATAACAAAAAATAAGCATAAAATTTAAAAAAAAAATAACCAAACAGAAATAAAAATTGTTATTTTTGATAGTTTTATTTTTGAAAGGTTTTTTATTCGATAATTTATTTCATGATTGACTAAGTTCTCCTACTATAATTTTCAGTTATTACCCGTGTTTGTTAATAGTAATCATCTTTTGTGTTTTTATTAAATATACGTCGTGTTTTTTTTGCATGCCTTGAAATGTTATTATAATATTATATTTTCCGGTCATTTTGCATATTGTTCAAAAAGCGTCTCTCTAATTTTATTTGAAATGATTAATGCATTTAGAATTTAGAATTTAGATGATAATAAAATGGTTAATTTGAATCATGCTTTGAGTGTATTTTTTCATATGAAATAATTTTACAGGCAGTTATGTGTAAACTCAAAATGAAATTACATGTCTTGCGCACATAAGTAGGAGGAGAGGGTTGAGGAGCAGACAAAAAGGAAGGGAATCTTCTAATTTAATCTAAGCCCAGTATGTTGAAGTTAAAATAAACTAACGAAGGTAATGAAAAAAAGTTTTTAATGATTTTTACTTATTTTTAGTGAATTTCAGATTTCTTATTGATTTGCTTGTACTCATAAACTCTAAAACATTTATTCGTTTCTGAAACTATATATAGTTTGGAATAGTAACAAAACGTTTAAGGTAAAATTATTGTGAAGAAATCTCCCAAAAATGGACTTATAAATCTATCCCTCCCACTGTCAAAAGTCAAAGGAACTCCCGGCTAAGCCACCAAACGTAGCGAACCACTTGGAGTTACTTACCTACGGCAAAGGTGTTGGTTATCTAATAAATAGTTCCCGGTGCGGCGATACCCATACCCGCCTCCAACGCTGTGTATAAAACAGGAAAAAAATTCTAACCACTTGTTAGAACATCGGTATTATGTTAAACGCTGTACGTAAAAGATATTAAGTTATTAAAAAAGAAAACAAATGCTTTTTGGTCCGCAGTATCCATGCATAATAATATACTCGTAGGTATTGAAGTTTTCTTGTTGCGTTGCTGAAATTATTTTCATCATGAACAATGCAGTTCAAAACTAAAAACATATTCAAGCCAAAACATAGGCGATGCTTTCATTTTAAGTTTTACAATTTTACTGTACACTCCGGTTATTTCTGACATTAATAAAAACCTCCCTTTTGTTCTTTCAAAGCTGCATTTCAAAGCTCTCATTTGTTCCCAGAATGTAGTTCCGGTTTCCCTCGAGGGAACCGGAACCCGAGCGCACTATCCACCTGTTTTGGGAAAACTTGCAACTGGTGCGGAGCAACTGTGATAATCAAACATTATCGTTTCGTATTTTAAATAGCCTTTGAAATGGTCAACAACAAAAACAATTGGAGCGAATTTCCGTTATTGTTTTTGCCGCGTTCATCAAACCTCAAATGAAATCCCAGGCTGACAGAGAGTGACGAGGGTGGAAACTTTGCTCTTTCCTCAAAGTAAACAATAACAATCATTACCATGTTAATTCATTCCTATTTCTGGAAAGCTGTTAAGTTTTTCAGGGAAGTGAATACGTAGTACGCACTATTCAACGTAGAACAATGTTATTACTATCAATAATGTGATTCAGTGCGGCGCACGTCGAAAATTGTATGCAACTCAGAGAAGGCGCTTAATCGCATAATTGAACATTGTTACTAGCACAATGACATCATCATATGTAAATATATTATAATTTATTTATTTCCAGTGTATATAAACGTTACTATGAATCTTTTAGACCATATTTTTTGTTATCTTCCATAGCAAATGTAGTATATATTTACGAAATCATTTTTAAAAAGTCCCCAAATTAAATTTCGCAAGATAATGCCGAAATATAAGAGTAAGAAAGATTTTGCTTGTATTTTAATACATTGACTTGAGATAATTTTCAAATAAATAAATCAAAATATTCCCTCTATTTCGTGTTTTATTGAAAAGTAGTAAATTTTTAATGGTTTTCCAACATTTTTTTAAGATTTAACAAGGCTGGATTTTTCTCTATTATGTGAAATTTCAAGGTTAATCCGGAGAAAGAAGGTGATATCCAAATATTATTGAAAAAAATTACCTGATTTTACATCTTCATTTTCTTCCCTTTTTCCCTTTTAGACAAATCATTACAAGATTTTTTTCCCATACAGTCGTGACCCACCCTAATGTACAGGGCCCGCAGATACCTTAACAGTTCACGACTGCTGATCCTACAAATCTCAAGTGCGCTCCACTATTGAATTTGGCAGCCACCTCTAATTTAAAGATCAAAAATTCCTGAAAAAACCCTCGAGTCTCCGCAGAAACGGGCGGTCCGTTTGATAGATTCCCCTATCTTAACAAGCGAATTGCAATCTTTCACGCAACATATGTCACTATTGACATGTCACATGAGAACTGTTCGCTTCTACGACTACTAAAATCTCGGCTGTGGAATGATTTGACGGCCCCCGTTTCGCCCCTCCTACCACCAACAAGACAAATGTTCATTCCTTCCTCTCCTCAAGAAGACTAGCCACACGGCATCTCAAAGATGACATAGGCCCTGAGGGAAATTATTTTCCCCAGAGCCTTGTAGAGTTAATGAAAAAAAAAATCTGTGAAAATGGTCTTTTACATTATTGTCCCAATAAAATGTATGAGAAATTTATTTTTATGATTTACAATTAAAGCAGACATTAGCATTATTCAATGTAGGTACCTTAGTTTTTTTGGTTACACAGAGTTAGCCTATAAAATTGTAATTACTATCAATAGTGCTCTGTAAAGTCTCTTTTCGGAAATGAAGATGGCTCCGTGTCCCGACGGAGGAAATTCAAAAGGAAATAAGTAATATTGGGAAATTGGTCACAGTTCTGCGATTCTTATTCCAGCTCCACTCCAAATGAAAGTACCCAAGTAACATTTTGATTCTGCGCACGGCCCTACAAATAACAAGTCGAAAAATCATTAATATGATATTACGAACTTCTAAAACAGTTTTGTAAAAATCCAATTATAATTGAAAACTACCTTGCGCAATGTGAAAAATACATAAGATATTAATATGAAAATAATTATTATAGTTAATAATAAAAAAATCCTACAGATATCAATACCACACTTGCTATGCGATTTCGCCAGAATTTTGTGTATAGTTTATCTACTTGACTTACTTTATACATTAGAATCCGTAATTAAAAAATCTTTCATCTTCGCCTTCACTGCCAACGACATTGTAAATAACTAATTGTATAAAAATATAAACAAATTTTTATTTGTAAGCTTTTGTAAAGGTCATTTCATGAAAATTCCACACTCCTCTAGAGTCCTAAACTCAAATTTGGCAATCATCTTCTTATAAATGTAATACCAACAGTGATGATGGTAGCAAATGTAAAATCATGCAATGATCAGTGTTTTAAATATAATGTTCTCCACGTGCAAAGTCGCAAGTAAGTAAGTATGTTTCTGTAAACATTTGTAAATAATAAAGGTAGATAGAGCTTAAGAATTCATAACAAAATGTACTGCGTCCTTGAAGTGATTTTTCACAAAAAAGCGCTCCACAAATTATCCAATTATTATTTTTTCTGATATTATTTCGAGTAAAAATATAAAAGAAATTTTTGTATCCGACTACATTATTGATTTTTTTAAATCCAAAAACATGAACAAATCAGTAGGAATTGAATAGTTAGGGACGGGGTAATGGATTGGGCGTTTACTTGACTGAGTGACCAGTGCCAACATGTTGTTGATTTTTTTCGTTTGATTTTGAAGGAAATAATAAAGAAAAAAAAAACTAACAAAAGTTAACAAAGACAAAAATTTCGTTTTTTTTTCTCCAAATAATATCAGGAATCACTAATTAAAGTAAGTCAATAGTCCATTGATATTCTGTGTATACTATATTTGCATACATGTAGCTTTTAAACAAATTAATATTAATGAAATAAGCACCACGGCATTATTTAAAAACAAAAAAAAAACCTATTAAAAGCTGTATCACTCGTTGTTGAAATAAATTTGTGATCGTTATTTAAAAAAAACCTGTACTAATTTCCAGATTCCTAAGCTTATCGTTTAAAGATGGAAACACAATCCGATTTTCTACAACATCATGAAGGTTTTTGCTAGTATGAATAAATCAAAAACGTAGGTAACATTAATCCTTGCAAAAAAAAAATTGTAATCTGCGTTTTACGAATTTTAAATTATATATCCCATTAGAAGGCTTAAAATACAATTTCTTATTTAATATTCACAATTACATAAATTGGGAGACAGACGTAAAATAAACGATTTAACCTTTTTTTTCAAAATACTTAACTCTGAAGCGACTGGTACTCCTTCAACTCGTAAGCTTACGAATAGGATTTTTATTATTTCTTTCTTAAGTTTTAATTTTCTTTCATCTGTCATGTTAAAATTTTACTATCAACATGTAAAAGCCCTCTGGGTGTTTTTAACTAATAATTTTTTCTAACACTGTATATTTTACAATGCCAGAGCTCTCGGCCAATAAATTTTTGCCACTACAAAAACTAGTATACCTGCCGTATGGGTAGGTAGGTACTTACGAGATATTAGTTCAGGGGTTTGTTCAGTTGACAAAATAAAAAGTAATCTCTATCTATGACTATTCGCAGCTATAACAAGCAGTTAGGTATATAAGTATAATAAGATCGTTAACGCGAACCGGAACGTATCATGAAAGTCTCTACAAAATAATCGTTTTTATTTCTAAATGAAAAATAAGTCACAAAGGAAAACATAAATCATATTTTTCTTTCCAACAGTTCGCATTTTAGTGACGTTTCCATTCTATTGGGGATGTTGAGCACTTGTATTACGTCTCTGTAATACGGGATTTATAGCTTTAAAAAGTGAACTTTATAACTGAACGCCGCTCGAGAAAAGCCTGTTGAATTTGAATTTTTCAACACCATTTTATTATCAAGATTTTTCTTTATCACATTTCTAAATCGTTTAAAGAAATGTGCACGAATTTCACTAACCTTTAAGCTTTTTTTGAACGTTGGTATTTTGAAACTTTATATAGGAAGGGCGAAAAACTTTAATGAAATACATGAGTACCTACAGATTTTTTTTTCTTCCAAAGGCTTTTCAATGATAAGTTAATAAATATTTTTAACCAATTGCAAAGAGGCTTTTAATCGTTCTTAAGATTGAGACATCCAAAAATAACCATATACATTTTTCTTTCGGTGCCTTATCAGAGGTAAGCTATCATCGCCATGCGGGCTGCAGCTCGGACAGATCAGAAAAGCAGAAGTAAAATTGTTCCAGGTACTCGTAAGTAGTACATTATTACGATGTGCCCCGACTTCCGCTATAACATTTTTCACCAGTCAGTAAAATTAGTGTTATATTAATGATGATGTAGTGTTTCGCTAAACAGCATTCACAGCACAGAAAAGCACCCCGAAAAGACTAAAAAAATTTCCATTATTTTATGAACATCTGTTATACAAGTATTCTTAATTTGAAGAAATTTGCGAAACTTCGAAATAACAAAATATTTGAAACGTTTCCAAATTTTTAAGATACTTTTAAATGTATTATAGATAGTATTAGGTAGGAATCATCACTCTTTTCGGATTGAAAAATGCTGTTGAGGTTAGTATCAATTAGGCACAAACAGCTTCTTAAATAAAATTTTATGGATGTTATATTAAAATTTGAAGGAATTATTTATCAGGATCTAGATACAAATTTTGACTTACGCATTTAAAAAATTGACTTGAATAATTTATACGATTGGGGGAAATGTTTTGTTTCCAGGAGAACAAGACTTGATTTAGAGTTGTTATCATAAATTACAATTATGCATGTTATATCTCAAGCACTCTTTGGCATTGGGGCTTTCATACCGCCCGCCAGTTGCCTTTGACGAGCTCCGGCCGTGGCCGAAGCTAATATAATAAAAAAGTTTATAATTTATGGAAAACGCCGGTGAAAAGTTTTGTCTCGCCCGAGAACGCTCCGCTCTTTTTAATAATTCCATTCCGTTGATGGCAATGTGAGGAACTGAGAGGGGGAGGGGAATCTGCTCTTAGCTACCCTGAGACTGCTTTCACCCCTGAAGAAATATCCGCACCCGTCGCTGGCCTACCCGAGTGCGGAGGCGGGCATCAAAAGTCCCGGGAGAACAATGGTCTGAAGACTCCTTCAACTGACATCTGATTTCTCCTTTCTCTGAAGTGGATGTGTATTACTGGACCTCGTCTCCCCGGCCCCAGAAAGTCGGGGGCTTAAACTCTCTTCCGTGTGGAAGGCTCATTTTATTTACTTACCTTTCGCATTCCCAACGTAGACTCGTCTCAACGTCACCTCTTACCAGAAGCTTTTAACTTTCTCACCGTCTTATTTTCTCACATTTCTGTTGGGTTCGAGATAAAACGTAGAACGTAAATTAAAATAAGTTTTAACGCAAATGTACAAATAGTGTTGGAGAAGTTGGAACTGTTGTATAATACAGTGATTAAAAGATAAACTGAATATTTTATTAAATTTCTTTGTTCACTAAGTACTTTTGACAAAGGGATGGTGTTTACTGAACATTCATTCGTAATGCATACCTACAAAACACGGCTACCGGTAGCTGGTGGTGACAACATTCTATTATGCTAATGTATATTTTAAACTTATTTTTTAAGCAGAGATTTCAACGGTCTTTAAAAACTAATGCTGAAAGAGCCAAAACTTGTTTTTATGCTATACCCGTAAAGCTATCGGGCCTTGGGCATCCCCAGTTAAGGAAAAAGGGTTTTTAAGAATTGAGAGGGAGAAGGAAAAGTTTGTGTTGAAGTACCCAGATAATTAGATCTTATAACTTATCTTGTTTTGTATGGTTTTCGTGTTTATGTCACATAATTTCAATCAAATTGAACAGAATATTAATCTTTAGTCATAGTTTGAAAATGACCGCCGAAAAGGATGTCGTCCAAAAGTAATATGCATTATTATCATCGTTTCATCACTAGAATTACTTCTGATTCAAAAACATAAATAACCTAAGAACTCTTTACTGCTTCTTGGTTCGCCCTCATATTGAATATGTTTGTATTGTTTGACCTCCTTTTTATGCTGTCGTAGAAGGCTAGAATTAGAAAGAGGAAATTACTCTAAGACTTTCTCCTTTAGAAGACCATCGGAAAAAAAAATCTCATTTGTGTCTTCAAAATTATCAATTTTATTATTGATTCCGTACATTACTACAATTCGTCCCTTTCAATATAACTTATCGTTAAAATAATGAACTGCTTTTCCTCAATCAACACTTGACTAATTAAAGATATTATTCACCACTGTCCAGAATATGTAGATCGGTCAACTAAAGTCAAGACCTTGATTTTTTTATATACTTCAGTCAAAATGATTTTTGTCGGTCACGGACATGTGAAGAAATTTTGTCTTCTAGCTGAGTCTAGATTTCTTTTTTCTTATGTTTATATTTGCTTTTACCTTTGCTTTCTAATAATTCTGTCCTAAATCTCTAAGTAGTAAATATAAAAATAATTAAAATCAAATAAATTTATTCGTGTGGCTGAATTTTGGTATGTTTAAAAAACGGTAAAGTTCCTACTGAGAAAACTCTTCAGTTTATTATTGAAATGGTTATGATGGATGTCGAACAAAAAAAAAATAGAAAGAATTTTATTCGAATGCGTGCTTTGTAAATACCATTTCAATACAGGTTAAAATGTTTACCGAAATTAATATAAAAAAAAAAATTGCTTCATGCCGGCATCTATTTGCTTTGGTGCTTATTTGTTATCGATTTTTAGGATTTTCGGATGTTTTCAAGTTTTGTCATTACTGTTACTGAAAAAAAATGCAGTGGAAAATTATTAACCTACAAAAAAGAGTAAATTTTTCAGAAAATTTTATAAATAAAAAAATTATTAATTTTATTTAGGTACAATACAAGTTCGAAATCATTTGGCTTGAAATACTAATGCTGCTTTAGTCCCTACTGAATAATTAAATGTAGGGAGAGTACATAACACAGACTAAGTTTTGAATACGTAATGAGAGCGAGACTTGATGAACTTTGATCTGAAATCCGTAAAGGCTTTAGCAAACGAGTAACTTTTTACTACAATTTCTTGCTGGCAAGGTATTTCCGTATTGTCGTGTATTGCCTTTTCTTGTCGCCTTACGTATTGCCCTGTTGATTGATGGTGAGTGCGCTTGGCTACCGATAGTAGGTAAGTCCGGGAAAATTCGCAGCTAGGAACGTCAGCTAGTAAATAAATAAAAAGATAGTGTTGACGCAACTATGTATACATATACATATTACCTACTTTCCAAAGCCTTCATCCCACCTACTTTCCAAACCTATCCTGTCTGACAATATGTACCAATATTACCAACGCGGACGTGACGATATATGTGGATCATTGTTTAAAATAAGTCTGTTAGAGGAATCAGTGTAATGATCAACTCATATGGGAGTTCATCTCTCAGTTCTTTAATATCGACCATGCTTAAGAAACCTCTGTGCAGATATAACCTCTCAGTGTGAAGTTTCTGTTAAAAGAACCAGTGCAGTTATCACCTACACCTTGACACCTAGGTTCTTTGATTCCTTGGTTATTTAATATCGATTCGTGCGGAAACTTGTGCATGTGCTCAGCCATTTTTCGGTGCCGTAATAACATATCAAGAACGTGCTGAAGGTAATTAAGGTGAGAGATTCCCTTCCAGTGCCCACTGTTCATATTTCCCATATTTTTATTGAATTAAAAATTATTGATTACAGATCAATTGATTCGCAATTAATTTTATTTATCAATTTTATTTTAGTAATTTGTGTTTTTAAGTTTACAAATTTCTAATTAATTATGTATAATATTTCACATTTTATCCAGTTTTATGTAGCTCCTACAATACGTCTTGAACTTTCCAATTGGTGTGGACTTTAAAGTTTCTGGTACCGTGTTATATAACTTCATCCCTTTGTACAGTAAACAGTTCTGCGTATTCGACTTGTCCTTTTTTTGAATTCTGATTTCCTTGCACGTCCTTGTGTTATATCTGTGAATGTCCTTGTGGAATATAATTTTGTTTGAGAAACATTTTTGTAAAATGTTGTTAATTATTTTATGTATAAATATTTATCTGGTATTATGCCGACTTTGCAACCATTATCCTCAGATAATCTGTTTAATTGACATGCTTAGTGTTAAGGAGTCCAAATGTCTTATGTTTCAGGCATGATCAGTTTTCTTTCGATTCGATGCACATTACACGTCTAGGGATTATACGTTCATTGCTCACCGAGGTGCCGTTTGTCCGCCAAAGAGGCAAATTTAAATTGAAGTTCCCGAAAAGTTTCCCGCGGTGTTTATAATACGGAGAAAAAAGCAGAGGGGCAGGAAGAGTCGTGTAACGGTATTCGTGGTGAGGCGAGGAGGAAAGGTAACTTGCACCCTCCCTTTGTACACTAACCGATCCCGCTAGCTTTCATTAAGTCTTGCTCGCCGCATTCTTAATTAGAATTACACCTTGTTTGGTGTAATTAGGCCCTGCGTCGAACATTTCATTTGCACAGCTCAATTTTGAATGTGCCGTGTTTCATCTATCGGGACGTGCTTCAATTCGGCGGCGCTGGAATACGATTTCATTGGGAACTACTGCTAATTGTAATGGAACAGTAAAATTAGTGGTAAAATCATTTGATTTAACCGGCGAACGTTGATTTAATTTGCTAAGCGAACCGAACGAAGGGCGCATTTCTGAAATGATAATCATTAATTAACATTTCAACGTAATATTATACTTACAATCTAAACAATGAGTCACGTTTTATTGTTTGGTTTAGGCAAGTGGAGTAAAATCAATTTAAATAGGTACTTTATTAGACGAAGCACTGAATTGAAATAGAAATAAAAAAAGACAGTGAGTATTTTTATTTATTTTTATCTGGACGTTACCTGGATGCATTTGGTTACAGGTTTAAAGTTCTTCATAAAATGGCTAAAAATGTGTAAAAGTTCATCTTAAAAACATTAAAAAAATCTATGATTTTGAAATTGTAAAATCCGAGATGAGATACCTTTTTTAATACCACACAAGAGTCCCAACTGCTACCGTCTGGAGCCAGTGTGACTATGACATTCCCGATTGGGGTACGTTGTGAGGCCGAAGGTATATACGAGGGGAAGGAGATGGGAAAATGAAGGTGGGGAAGTACCTGACTACTCAGATCTGTTCACCAAACACGGCTAAAGGCCATTTTAAGCAACGTTTCAATTCTAAAAGTTGGTCTTACACCATTGAGATACTGAGAGTATCTTCCACTCTGGGAGTATCTTTCAGTATACTGAGAGTATCTTCCACTTCCATATATGATAAAGCAAGACGAAGTTAATACAAGTGATTGGTACGAGATTAGGTTTTACTTGTTCAAAATGTGTTTGTACTCTGTCGACCAAAAAATTAGGCTCATAAATAAATAAAAATTCAATTTGGGAGGCGGGTATGTGTGCCGCAGCCCCGGGAACCACTTATTGGATAACCAACACCCCTGCCATAGGTTACCCGCTACGTTTGGTCTCTTAGCCCGGGTTCATGGAGTGAGGTGTCCTGCGTGGTGGGCCGAGTCGGGAGAGACCTAACGTAGACCTCTTCAGCTGGACTCTCTCGAGTTTTGCACCGCAGTAGGAGGGATGAATTCATACGTCCATCACTCCTAGACGTTGGCCCCGAGATTTCTACCCAACCCTCATATTCTTTTCCTTCCCAGAACTTTCTCTCGTTCTTTAACGTAAAAAAAGACTTTCCACCCAGCGTCACCAACGATGAGCCTCAGAGCCTCCTGTGTGTTTTTGGATTTCGTAGGATTCGATCTTTAGTCAGTTGAATGTCTGGCCGCTAAGGTTCGTCAGGCGCTTTATACCACTTGACCACAGGAGAATTGCATGGGACCGTGGTTTTATCGCATTATATTGAAACCGAGTACCCGTGAAACAAATAAGTATTTTATTGCTATCTCATTCTCTCGCAGACTAAATCTTATAGATGTGTGTTTGTCTCTTTCTGATATCGCTCGCTTCCGTTTCAACGAGATTTAAATCACAACGGTGTTAAAGGGGTTTTTAGTTCAAAAACATGTGTGCAGTTCACAAGCGGTAGAAGTGAAACCATCAGGAGACTAAAGTAGACGAGTGCAGGAAGGTTACGAAGCACCGCACAAAGAGGAGACCGATTATACTATCTCATTTTCTCACAAGCTAAATCCTATAGATGTATTTGTTTGTCTCTTTTTAGTGTCGTTTTTTCGTTTCATCGAGATCACAACGATGCTAAATAAGTTTTAATTTCAATAAAAGTTCATTCGATTGGGTTAAAATATAAGGGGAAAAGAGGAGAGATGGATAGGCCTTACCTTTTGGCCGCTGTTTGTTTCTTAAAAATAACGTCGCATGTTTGTAGGTGTACACCTCTTATTTATTTACGTGATGGATTGCACGAAGCCGCGAAACGACACTTATTGTGGGTAAAGTATGAATAATAAAAATTGATTCGAATTCAAAGACGAATTTGCGAGAGCCGCAATGACGATCTTGGTTTGACCACGACAATTTTTCGAATGACATCTTTGTTGTGCAATAATTTTCCATTGGCGAGTAGATAGTTTTTTTATAAGTAACGTAAGTAAAGTAAGTCTTTACGCACGCTTGACTTGGGGAGTAAGCTGGTGAATGCGTGACGAGAGCGTTATGAAAACTGTGATCGGGCGAGGCGAACGGAAGTTGAGAGAGATATATAATTTAGTGAAGTTTTACTTCGGTCGTATGGTCTAAAACACACTTTTTCAAATTATACGGTTTTTTGAGGAATTTGAAAATTCTTTTTTCTTTTCCGTTTGTAGTTATTTATTTTTGAGGTGTTGTGGCGAGTTGCGCTACCTCCTTCTTTAGCCAACGTTTTGGACAGTGTTCATCATTAGGGCAGATGGGTAATTGATAGTCCGCTTATATATCTACTATCTACGCACATAAGCAGATACTTCACCACTATCAATTACACATCTCTCCCGATGGTGGACACTGTAACGCTGTGCGATTAATGATGCATGTTATTTTGATTATTTGCATGTTTTAAAGTAAATCTATATAAACAGGGTGTCCGGGGGAATAGTGCATTAACTTTGGGAGGTGATTCTACATGATGGTAGGAGTAAAAAAGATTAACAACTTTTTCCGAAATTTCAAAATTTTTTTCCCATATAAAAAGACCTACCTACTAAAAATCCACTTTGTGGCCAAATTGCATAGTTGTGATAACAGCAGAAAATAATAACGCCAGTCTTATTTTATCTTTTTACAACAAAACTTCCCCTAAAAGTTGGAATTTCGAATAAAGTTATTTATCTTTTTAACTTATAGTCAAGTAGAATCACCTCCCGAAGTCACTTTAATGTATACATATATAAATCAAAATATGCTTTTTTTTTTTTTTACATTAACTCCACACAGGAGCCCTGAGGAAAATAATTTCCCTCAGGGCCTATGTCATCTGGGATGCTGTGTGGAGGGTCTTTTTGAGGAGAGGAAGGAATGAACATTGGTCTTGAAGAGACCCATGTTGTAGGAAGGAGGAAACACAGAGGCCGGCAAATCATTCCACAGCCGAGCTGTTGAACACAAGAACGAGTCGAAGAAACGACCCGTTCTCATGTGACAAATGTCAACTGTGTACAAATGTTGGGCACGCGTTTGGCGTGTTTCCCGACTATGCACCGGTGCCGAAGGGATCAATGATGCTAGTTCCTCGGAGCATCTTCCATTGTAATACCGGTAGAACAAGGATAGCATTCCCACTCGACGCCTGTGCTCTAAAGATTGCAATCCGTCTGTTAAGATGGGAGAATCTATCAAACGGACCGCCCGTTTCTGCACAGAGTCGAGGGTTTTTTCAGGTATTTTGGAGCTCCAGACCAGAGGTGACTACCAAATTCAACCGTGGGGCGCACTTGCGATTTGTACAGGGTTAGCAGTTGTGTACTATTAAAGTATCTGCGGGCCCTGTACAGTACGCCCAGTTTTTGGGAGGCTAACTTTACTCTGGCTTCGATGGAGTCCCCATACCTGAGCTGGTCACTTAGGGTTACACCAAGCATATCAATGGAGGGCCTGTTCGGAAGATTGCTTCCGTTGAAAGAGACTAGATTTTCATTGCGATTCCTTTTAGACGTAATCAGACAAGATTGGGTCTTTGAAACATTAAATTCAACGAGATTATTTTTACCCCAAGAGAAAACACTCTCGAGGTAACCGTCCATTCTTTGCTTCAAAGCCTTACGAGCTGTTGGAGTTTGTGAGCCCTTTGGGGGCTTGTCAAACAAAAAGCTATCATGAACTGTACTGTCATCCGCGTAACAGTGAATTGGTGCACATGACAAAAGGTCGTTGATGTGCAACAAAAACAGAGTTGGAGACAGAACCGATCCCTGCGGGACGCCAGCATTTATCGAGTGAGAGGAAGAGGTGAAACCATCGACTACCGTCTGAATCGACCTCTCCCTCAAGAAGTCGGCAATCCACGTACACAAGGATGCGGGAAGTCCGTAAGAATGCAGTTTGTTGACAAGCCCTTGGTGCCAGACCCGGTCAAAGGCGTTGGATATGTCCAGTGCAACCATTTGGGTCTCACCGAAACGTTCCAGGCATCGCCCCCAAACATGCGTCACATACGCGAAAATATCACCGCACGAGCGGTTCCGCCGGAATCCGTATTGACGGTCGTTAATAATTTTGTTCTTCTCGAGGTATGTGAGCAGTTTGTCGTTGATCACACGTTCCATCACCTTAGACAGAACTGATGTGATCGCTATGGGGCGGTAGTTGGCCGGGTTGGAGCGGTCAACCTTCTTTGGAATAGGATGGATAACCGCTTTTTTCCAACCAGAGGGCACAGAGCCAGTCTTCAGGGACAGTTTAAAAAGCTTCGTCAAAATTGGAGCTATTTCTGCAGCGCACCTTTGCAGTACCAGGGCAGGTATTCCGTCAGGCCCACTAGCTTTATTAACATCAAGCCCTCGTAAAACATGGAGTACTTCCCGATGCCGGATCCTCAGCTTTTTCATACGAAAACCGCAGTAAGGAATCGATGTCGGGACAGCACCTTGGTCATGCTTGCTTGGGGGTATAATATATATGTGAGTATTCCAGAATATGAGATATCTATGTTTTACTATATTAAGTATAGGAAATCTTTAAATCTTTCAAAATACCTTCTTTAAACTACCGCGAATGTTTCCGGATAATTACAACCACATGACAGTACATCTGAAAAGTTTTTTAAATTATTTTTTATTTATTTTTTTAATTATTTTTTTTTTAATTTTTTTATTTATGAATGTAGCTATTACTTTGTGGTTATCCATTATAGAAAAATGAAACAATACAACTTTGTATAAACCACTTATATAATGTGCAATTCCGACCGGTTTCGGAACAAACGTTCCTTCGTCAGGGAAAGCTTATACTAATTTGACAGTTTAGAACAATGTTTTATTATGGTAGGGGTGGAGCCGTTGCTAGTTAAGTTGCTTAATTGTTACTAAAACTCTTGCAAAACTGTAAAAAATGTCTAAATTTGAGGTATCCATTTTAGGTACCAAATTTGATTGATTGCTCTCACAATATACAAAAATGAATATTTGTATTTTTTATTTATTTTTTAAACCCATATGTTTTTCTAACCTATATTTTGTTTTCAACAAATATTATGTTACTTGTATTGTGTATTGTATTTTGTAAACCCATTCTTTACACTGTAATTTAAAAAAAATGTAAAAGCCCTATGGGCGTTTAAATAAAATAAATAAAAATATATAAATAAATAAATAAATTTTTAGTACGCGAAAAATGAACATTTGGGTAAAAAAATTGTAACAGGTGGCACGCGATCTGTTTGAAAACTGAATGTATTGGGATTGAATGGAGCGCGGGAAGGGTTTGGCAGGACGGGAAAGGCAGGGAAGGTGGAAAGGGAACGCGGGAGAGGAAGGGGACGCGGGAGGGGAACGGCGACGCACGGAAATAAACCATTTATTTCTTTTTATATGGCATTGCAAAGTGTGCCGGGAACCAGCTAGTAAATAATATACAATGTTATATGTTTTTATTTAGGTGACATTACATTGAGTGCACAATATTCCCACACAATCCAAAGGTAAAATATTCCCCGGCTGCGGGCCCCGAGAGCCGATTACAAGATCCTGCAAAATGGCGAGCACTCTTATTGTTTCCAGTGGCACAGCTTCTGTAGCAGTGCCCATTGTGCACAACGATTGTCTGATTTTTTCCATCCATTTTCCGTACATACGGGAAAGAAACAAACATGTTCTGCACAATGCCCACCGAGTACATACTATGTGTACATGTACATACTACTCATTTTAAACATGCTGCTGAGGGTACATGCGATGCGCTCTGCAAATGGAAATGTGCGAACTAGATAATGAATGAGCTTTTTTTGCTTTGATACGCATTGTATGTGATCTCATTGTTCTGGTTGAATTACGGAATTTCAAAGTGATGTGGAACGGCATTTTATTTTCCCGAAAACATTTACGTGCTCACTGGTGCAATTGAAAATCCATGTTTACAGGCCTCGAAATAATTGACATAAAAAAATAACTGTGTGCAGTTCGCACGCGGTAGAAGTGAAACCTTCAGAAAACTAAAGTAAAAAAGAGTCGGGACGCTACGAAGCACTGTACAAAGAGAAGACCGATAGGTTACGAAGCATCGCACAAAGATGAGACCGATTATACTATCTCATTTTCTCGCAGGCCAGATCCTGTGTTGTGTGTTTGTCTCTTTTTAATATATATATATGAGGGAGCGGACCGGATCGGCAGAGACGGGACGAGAAATAAAAGGCGTTGGTCAGTGAAGTGAGTCAGTCTTTATTGTTGCTACGTAGCGAGGTCGAAGCTGAGCGGAGTGACAGTGGTGCCGTTGGTGTTGCTGCTGCATGATGATGAGTGAAGAAGGTCAGGAGACTACGGCGGTGAAGATCACTGGTCTTCAGAGAGCCGGCGTGTTGCTCTACACCATGGCGGTGTAGAAGTGACCTTTGCCGCTCGTTGCCGGTTGTGGTGCTGGCTCGTTGCCGGTTGTGGTTGCTGGTTGTGGTTGCTGGCTTGTTGCCGGTTGCTGGCTCGTTGCCGGTTGCTGGTTGGTTAACATCTCATGTCGAGATGGTAGTTGGAGATGGAGGCCTCGAAGGTGTTGCTGGTGTCACACTAGACAAATGTTGTTCACTGCTGTTGACTGCGTGGACAAGTGCCCCGCGCAGGCACGTACTTAGTCGCGGCACTGCTCGGACTGTGTTGCTACTCGACCGATGAATGAGACTGAACTGGTACTCAGCGAGCGAGCGCTTGCTTATATACTCACGGCGAGTAATTAGTCTCACGGTAAGCAATGCTGGGTGAATTCACGCAAAGCTGAGAAATCGCTCGAACCCTCTGTGGGCACTTGTATGGTACATCCACATGTTATAGGCCTTTCGCGTAAGTGGCGGAATTATTTATTTATTTATTTATTTATTTATTTATTAATCATTAACGCCCTTATGGGCTTTTACATACATTTACATTTTTATGTTTTAGTGCATACAGGTGTGTTTAGAATACAAAGAAAACATGAATAGTTTTTACACATGGTACATATAAATAAAGCTGGTAAGTAAAAAGTATAGCATTATACAATAAAGAGAAAAAAATCAGTTTTATATGTATATACGTATATAACAAATAATAATAATGGTGAGTTTTTAATATATGTGCAATTTATGTGTTGAATACATAGCGAAGTTGATTTTAAACAAAAATACATACTACCGACTTGCACCGCACTAAAATTAATATACAAAACAATTGCATTTTGACCAATTACTTTATCGTCAGAATTTCTGCAAGGAATTCAATTTCCGAAGACGAAATACTTTATACCATAAATATACCAATCCCCTTTATACTGAAACCATGGAATAATGTCAGATACTTCAGTAAACTATCACGGAGAGGACAAATGAGTTCGATAATATAATATAACAGAGTATCTAATTACAATCAAATTAAAATGTTAATCAAAGTATAAGTCGTTAAAGTAAATTTGTTATTATTACCTATTACAACGATAAACAAGAACAGTTTTTAAAAGGTTTGTTTATAAATTATAAATTACTAACCTTTATTACGCCCTATATTGTAGGTGTTTTGACGGAACTTAACTATGAGGGTTTACAATAAACTGTGCACACAAAATTTCAAGATGGGGATTTATAGTTCTATTGTAACTGTTCCAATATACTGAATTTAAATTTGGACACTGACAGATGACGATAAACATCGATTGAGTTATATTTATTTCCCAGTCGATGAAGTCTTTCGATAGGCGAGTTTTCGAAGTAATTATTAGTAGGCGCGTTAACGAAGTACGGCGCATTCAATCTTGTATTACGGGTAGGTACTCGCAGTTGGATTAGTTTGGTTAAATCCAGGGCGTCCAGTCTGCCATTTGAAATATTGAAAAGACAAATTAAATCACTCATTGTTCGTCTTGAAGTTAATTCATTTAATTTTAGTAAGTCCATTAAAAATGTGTAGTTAAGTTCTTCGATTGGAATTCCTAATTTATAGTTTATAAATCTCAAAAACTTATGTTGCACTCTCTCAATTTTTTGTTGGTGAATCTTATAAAAAGGAGCCCAGATTGTTGAATTGTACTCTAAATGGCTTCTCACTAACCCAGTGAACAGCAACTTAAATGAATTAATTATTTTAAAATCTTTTACCGTCCTCAATATAAACCCTAAGCTTTTCATGGCCTTATTAGTTATTTCGTTTATATGAGAAACAAAAGATAATTGATTATCAAAAATAATACCTAGGTCCTTGATTTGTTCAACTCTTTTTAGAAAGATGTTGTTGATGCTGTATTCATATTTAATAGGATTTTTAATTCGGGCAAAAGTTATTGTTTGACATTTTTCAATATTGAGGAAGAGTTCATTATGGATGCACCATTCTTGTAGCCTCACAAGATTTGTTTGTAATACGCAACAGTCATTGAGATTAGTAATTGTTTTGTAAATTTTAAGATCATCAGCAAATAAAAGTATCATAACTCCATCAAAGATTGTAGTTATGTCGTTGATGAACAAGGAAAACAGCACTGGTCCCAGATGTGACCCCTGGGGGACTCCGGAGAAGATTTCGAATTGATTTGAAAAGTGCAAGTTGAGTTTGACTGAAATTTTTCTATTGTATAAATAACTTTCAAACCATCTCAAAATATGCCCCGTTATTCCAAGGGATTTTAATTTGTGCATAAGTATTTTGCGTGAGACTTTGTCGAAAGCTTTGCTAAAGTCAGTGTATACCACGTCTGTTTGAAGACGATTGTGCATATTATTAAATAAGTATTCCTGATAGATCATCAAATTTGTGAGCAGAGCAGATTCAAATATTTTCGGGATCGACGACTGGATACAGATAGGTCTATAGTTGGATATATCGGATTTATCACCCTTCTTGAAAATTGGAGACAGAAAGCTTGTTTTCCATTTATTCGGAAAGATGCCAGTTTTTATTGACAAATTAAAAAGTTTAGTAAGAGGATAAGTTAAGATTGATAAGCATTTAGATAAGAAGATTGTAGGAATGTTATCGGGACCAGCCGATTTTTTCGGGTCTAGGGACTTTAATTTATTTCTAATATCACTTTCTTCAAATATACATTGATTGAAATCGATCTGGTTTTCATTAGATGTTGTGGCGTTGAATAATGGAGAGTTGTTTGCAGAATCGTAGACTTTGCTGAAGAATTCAGCAAACAAATTAACGATTTCTTGGGGATTATCGGCCATTTTGTTATTTAAATACATATTAGAGGGTACACCGGAGTCATTATTGTTTAGTAGGTTTGAAAATTTATAGATATTTTGAGGGTTGGCAAGAGCCAATTCTTCGCAGTTATCGATGCACTTTTTGTAACATAACTTGGAAATTTTTTTGATGCTCGTTCTTAGTTCACAAAATTTTGCGTAATCAATAGGATCATGTGATGATTTGTAAGCTTTATGAGCGATTTTTTTGTCTCTAATTAATTTAATAAGATCGGTACTAAACCATTTTGGGTAATTATGCGTATACATTTTTGAAACGGGTACAAATAAATCAATAGCATTATTTAGAATTAAGTAAAATTTGTCAACCATTACATTGATGTTTTCTTCAGTGTCCAAAAATTTCCAGTCGGTTGAAGATAAAAAATTAATGATTTGATTATAGTCTGCTTTGAAAAAGTTCAACTTAGTTGATGCAGATGGATTTTTTTTAGTTATTGAACTGTTACATTCAATTATTAGAGGTGGGTGGTATTTGTCAACTGGGAGAATAGATTCAACAGATGCGGACACTTTTACTGATAAAGAATTGGAAAATACTAGATCGAGAAGACGAGAATTTATATTCAAAACACAGTTTAACTGTCGGAGGCTAAGAAAATTTGACATTTCGATTATATCATGAGAACCGTGGTGGATGTTGTCCGTGCATGAAGTTTTGTTGTTTTCTACGTCCCATGCAATATTAGGCAGATTGTAATCTCCTGTCAAAATAATAGTGGCGCCAGGAAATCTTCTCCGGATCGTTTCAACTTCATGGTAGTGGTCTTTGTATAGTTGAGCGTCAGAAGATGGGGGAATGTAGACGGAGCCGATAATAATTTTTTCCTTTTTAGTGGATACCATGATGAAAAGTTGCTCCAGATGTGTATAGATGCATTTAAGTTTTCTTGAATGAAGTTTGTTGTTTATGGATATTAACACTCCACCTCCCCTGGATTTATTTTTTTCATTTCTGTCTTTTCTGTACACTGTATGATTATAGAAACCTAGTTCTGAAGTGTTGATATTATTATTTAGCCATGTCTCGGTGAAGGCGTAAGAATCGTGATTCAAAGTGGGTAGGGTTGATTTTAGATCCTGAAGTTTAGTTCTAAGACCTCGAACATTTTGATAGAATATTTTCAATTTATCTTTTAGTTTTTTGGATGTATTTTCGTTATGGTAGGTCTATTGTTGATATATTTGATTGTAATGTCATTTTCGCCCGAAGCCTTTCTTTTTTCAAGTTCATTTCTTAATTCAGTTATTATTTATCGGCAGCAGCAGCAGTAGTTAGGTATGTACTCAGGTAAGTAGCTTGCCCGTAGTTGTTTCCAGCGCGTTCTGCCGGAGTTCAGTAGCGGCGCAATTAATGCGGCACAAGTGACCGCCAAATATATATATATATATATTTTTTGTTTTTGTTTTTATATAATGTTTTATTTTAAATATTATGTTTTACATGGTATTTGTATGGTAATTATACATCTCAGTTTTTTTTTTTACTACCCTTCCATCGAAAGCATGGCCTTGTGTATGGAAGGGGAGTGTACATCAATGTTATTAGTTAGTACTAACTTAAATAATTCATTTTACATAAATATATTTGAGCTGAGTATTTATTTTTATTACAGTGTGTATTTAAAAAAAGAAAGAATGTTATCGAAAACTAAGGATTTTTATAAGATTAATTAAGTGACAGTGATTTTTTTTTAAGAATATTTTTAAAATGTCTCTTGACAGAGACCAGTATTCGGGTTTTATCATTAATGCTTCTGATTTCTTCTGGTAGTCGATTGAAAAAAGTTCTTCCCTGGTCAGTGTAATGATGCTGTGCAAAAGACGTATTTGGTTTTGGGCATAGAAAAACATGTATATGTATTGCTATTTTTAGTATCATTGAGTTTCATGTCACAACGGTGCTAAAGAAGTTTTCACTTCAAAAACGAAATAGCACTAGTTGTCCATTTGATGATAATTTTACATTTGAAGCACCCCAACCCGTCATGTTGTCAACCCCCAAAGTACTCACATTATCCACCTGTTCTTACATTATTCTGTCAGATAACGTACCTTCCTACTCATTTACTCATATTATCTGGCAGATAAGGTGCAGTAAGCGGCTGAAAGTTTAAATAATTACGAGATGTTGGGATCCGAGTTCTTCGTATGAGCGGAGGGGTGGGAGGGTGGTGGGAGGGGGTCTTATAAAATTGTATTGTTGCAAGTTAGACGAAGAGGGTGAAGAGTGCAGACAGTAAGCTCGCAGTCTTAATAAACTTGTAACTATTTCGCGTTCGTGCTAGGTACATACCTGCGCCAAACTAATTAATTAACTAACCATCGCACCATTTACCCGCGGGGCAGGTGAGTGAATTAGATGCTGCACAACTCTGTCTTGGCACATGCTTATTGTTTTTTTTTTTCACATTTAAACATCTTCTAATGGACCAAATTTTGTACTAATTAAATAATCTACCAGCATTCATTTTTATTTATTTATTTCATTACATTAGATTTATTTTTTATTTATTTTTTTATTTTTTATAAAGTATGTTTATATTGGGTTTTTCGATGCCTGTTTCACTAGGATATAGCCGTGTCAAGACAGACGTAGAAGTACATAAATGAGTATCATAGTTACAAGAATATTTAATATTGAATACAATTAAAACAGAAAGATGTTTGGAATTTTTGATAAATCCCATTAAGAGTATCTTATAAATGTAGGAAGAGATGAAGTAAAGTAGTAAATCCTGTCAAATCTAACTCCATAAATAGATTTGACAGGAATTCTATTATTTTAATTTATTTTAAATGGGTTAGGGCGTATATAAATTGCTATTTCTGTCAGCGTGTAATTTATTTTACAGATATTTGTAGTAGTATGATCCATTTCATTATATCTTGTTTGAATTTTGTCATTAATTCTGTTTGTTTAAAATGTCTTTGTCTAAGGGTGGTTTTAGAAAAAAGAGTTTAGAGTTCTTTAATTTTGGCTCGAGTATTGTTTATTGATTGTGTTGCTTAGTATGGTGTTTTATTGTTTTTGTGTAAATTAACTAAGATGGATCTTGCGTAGAGCTGTGTCCATAACGTTGAAAGTATTGAAGATCGTATCAGTGCTGGTAGTAAGAGGGAGTTCAGGAATTATTTTTATGATTAGGGCACTAAAATGAGCATGAAAATCATGAAATTAAAAATCCGTATTCAATGTGTGATTGGCACAGTGAGTAATTCACTGTTTTTAAGTTTTAGGTTAGGATAATAAAATAATTAATTAATTTTTAAGGAAATTGCGTATTTGTTTGAGAAATTATATACATGTGCGGATTTTTTTTTGTAGTGTTTTGCGTTTAGGTTTGACTTTGGGATATTGGTGAGACTAGATAGTAAGTATTTTGTTTTCTGTACATTTAGAGTTAATGTGTTCGAGTCAAGCCAATATTTTACCTTTTGAATTCCTTCTTCCGCTTTGGAATATACTGTAGACCAGTATTTCGCTTGGAGTAGTAGGACAGTTTCATCGGCGAAACTGACAATAATTTCATCGATATCTAGGTTATACAACTCGTTAATATATATTAGGAAGAGCGATGGATCTGTAAAACGGCCTTGTGGGATTCCGTAATTTATGTAACAAAACTTCGTAATTTATGTAACAAAAATAACATATAAATAATATTGAATAATAACTGCAAATATTAAAAAAAATGTTATTACGGGTGGTAGTATAGCAGGTCCAAATTAGTTCCTAGCAAGGCAGATTGCCCGTTCTAAGGGACTATATATATATTTAAGAATTTTTCGACCTCTATACAAGGCACATGCCCGCGTTGTGGTAGTCGATAAGCTATTTTAGGCAAACTTTCAATTGTATGGTGTTCTTATATCAGGGCGATACTCTGATTATTTTCCACCCTGAAAAGTGCCGCATATTTGCCTTATATTATTTTAAATGATTACTTTGTGAAATAACACCATTCAACCAAATAAAATTTACTTGCACACGTCAGATTTGAACCAGCGACCTTCGGATTGCTAGTCAAGAGCCTAGAGCGACCACGGAGGCCGTCAATAGTATTGCCCTGGTGAACGACACCCATTCAGAATAGAAATGTTTCTTGAAATAGCTTTAGTCGTGATCTGAAAAGCTACGAATTTTCAATTTTTCTCGTCCCCAACTCCTTCCCTTCATTTGCAATTCATTGCTATATACCTATGTATAGTACGTGTAAATATAGATTTTTCGATAATTGCATGTTAGAGGAAATAATTTTCTAAACTGAAATAATTAGAAATGCTCCACTTGTAAAGTTGGATTACTTTCTTCTTTGGGTCAGGTTTTTCAGAAATGCGAAATTGCTTCCATTACTTCCATAAAAAATAATTTCCATATAGAATATACCTAATGAGCTAGGGAAAATCATACAAATATTTTTGTATATTCAAGTCTTCGGTTCATAGTGGAAGATAGGTTTCTCGGGAACTGTATCAGATGTCATTAGGATAAGGATATCTACAAATTGCTGCAGGAATGTTTAGCTTTTTTAATCTCTGGATACTTTAAAAAGCTTCGGCTGTTTTTTTATCACCCCCCCCCCTCCCTCCCCCAAAGCCTACTAATCTTAACCCTATCTCACAATATTTCAAAACTGAGGGAGTTAATATTCCTACATAACAATTCTAAAACCAATCAACGGATCTGCATCCGTAAAAAATCACAGGATTTTTAAAATTATTGACAAATCGGTTCCAATTTTGAAAATGAAAATACTTTAAACAATTATCTGTTAAAAAGACTTGTTATTTCACTCTAACATCCATATTCACGCATTTTTGTGAGAAAGGCGTTGGGGAGGTGATGGAGAAAGGTAAGAAGAGGTTGGGAAGATACTGATAATCAGATATGGTCAACATTTTGGATCTCAATCCTTACTGAGATATTATTCCATTACAATGTGATTTTTTTTGTCTAACGAGTGTTGTGTATATATCAAACATACTCACATAAAACACGACCACGTTAAATAAGATTTTTATTTACGACGTTAGAGCTGATTGAAGGAACCAATCGATAAAGCACTCAAATAATGTTTTATTTTACAATAATAATTTTGTAAGAATCTATTTGAAATATGTATTACTTTTGATAAATTTTTTTGGCAGATCTAAATCAGAATCACCAATAATTTTTATTATCGCTGTTCATTCGGAAAGCAAACTTCTGGCCTTCCCTTTTATTATTTATAAAGATTAACAATGATACTGACGTAGTACAGGAAGGCACTGCAAAAAAGCGCAACATCTTTGCACGATGATGTCGTTTCTCACCAGGCATGCCGCTTGAAGTCTCGAAGACCCTTCTGGACAGAAGGAGAAAGACTCCTTCGATCTTCTCTCACCCTAGAAGATAGGTGGAAGCTTGAGTGGCAATCAGCCATCTTGAAATATGCCCATTTCGTTCAAGACCCCACTGAGAAACAGCCTGGGTTCTCATTGCCTCGCAAACTCTGGTCCGCCATCAATAGGATAAGGTGCTCCCATAGCCGTTGTGCTCACGTGATGCATAGATGGGGCCTTAAAGAGTCGGCGATGTGTGAATGCGGTGCGGTGCAGACCAACAAACATGTGGTCAACCAATGCCCGCTCCATTCATTCCCCGGAGGGATTGATGAGGTCCACAGGGCAACGCCTGAGGCCCTAGACTAGCTCGCAGATCTAGACATCCCCTTCTGACTCCCTACCATACGAAAAAAAAGAATCCTGAGTCAAATATTTTATAAATGCTTTCAGCTTCACAGATCTTACAATGTATTATAATCTCCCGTGATTTTTCATGAGTTTGCGCTAGTTTTATTGTTCACATCTAACGGAGCGATGATGTATTAATCAGTTATTTTATTAACAGTTCAGGGACATGATCAATATTTTATAATAAACAATTTTTATTTTACGTTGTTGGGTTTCGAACTAGCCACCGCGCTAAATGCTCAACCATTAAATTTTCTGGAATCTTCCACAGACTCAGAATTACTTTCTTTCTATCGATTCATTTCAATTATAAAATATCGTCTCTCCGACAAATTCATTCCTTTATTTTCGTCAATTTTTGATAATTTTCGGTGACATTTTGTCAAATAATCCAGAGAACAATAAAAAGTTTCCAGAATAATTAATTGAAAGCGGGTCATAGAATAATTACGATAAGACACCAAGAAAGGTAACGGGCACTGCACCCTTCCGGCTAGAGCGAGGCGACGCGAGGCAAGTCAGCAATAAATTCTGCAGAAATAAGTAAAATCGGATATCATTTTCAATTCGCTGACTCTCGCCATTTATTTAACGGCCATTGGAGAACACGTGCCTCATATATTTTGTTTCATTTGCTGTATTAATCGCTCGATTCACCTCGAACCGTAATAGGTCAGTACAAATTGTGATTAAATTCATAAACGGTGATAAATTATTTCCGTGGAACTATTAAGCCAACGTGCAGCAAAGTTGCAGTGCTAAAATACAAGCAAGCCGACTTATTAATATTTAATTAACAGTTTATAGGATGGCTTTGCTTTGTGTTGGCTTTTGGTCAGTGGAGATAAATTGCTTCAATAAACTCTAAATAAAAACAGATTAAAACATTTTATACATACCAACGATTTTATGCAGTATATTAATTCTCGACAAATCATATCCAAATTTGGAAATGGAATTAAAAATTATTTTCCGTTAACCACTCAACCGACAGACCGATTTCAAACTTTTTATTCCGAGTGCTCGTGAAAAATCATACCTCCGAATTTTGATATAGAGACATACATACTGATTATAGATCTGTACAGCCAATAAATTCACCTATCTTTTGTCGTTTATCACATATTCGCAGGATTTATAAAACAAAATTACATAAAATCGTAAACTTTGATCCAAAAAAAATGTGGTCCAATTTTAGAACGCTGTCAATCGCAGAAAAATAAAAACGTTCCATATTATGACCTTAGTCGCTTTAGTGATTATAAATATAATACTATTATACTGGTAAATACTTTACCGCTTGTTTGAATTCTTAGATATGGGTACCTCTGCCCCGGGAATCATTTATTGAATAATCTATATCCCTGCCGTAGGTCACCGCAAGTGATTCGCTTCTTTAGGTAACTCAGCAGCGGTGACCGGTTTCATGGGGTGAAGTTTATCTAGGTTTTGGTGCGTGGCGGGCCGGATCGGGAGATATTGGTTGGGGGGACCTTTTGACCTCTTTAGCAGGAGTATCTCGACCCATCTCCTTGCACTGTAATGAGAGAAGTGGATTCATACGTCCGTCACTTCTGGACGCACTGACACCCGAATTCCTCCCCATCCATCATATCTTTTTCCTTTCCAGAATTTCCTCTCCTTCTGTCTCTGAAATTGTTTTTCTCAGGGCCTCTTGCGAGGAGCTGACGTCAAACAAAACAAACATTTTGAAATTGGTTACACTTATATTTAAAGCAACTATTCAAGAACATTGAATCGGACTACAGATAGTCTAAACAAAAAAAAAGATGCTTTTAATGTCAATCAATGATGAATCGTATATATCGGTTATCGTTCTTCTTTTTCAAATTAGACGCTTGAGAAGGAAGAGGAAAAGTTAGAGGAGACTAGTATATGGACCTTACTAAGACTTATGACTCTATTTACTAAGCCTATTACTACTAAGTGATTTTTCACATAAACGGCGCTATATAAGTCATCCAAATATTATTATTACCACTTTCGCTCTAAATGTGGAACGTAGCATATTAATTAAAAATAATAACAATTTGTTTATGTAAATATAAATAAAAGACTTGAAACTTTTGCTTCGTCTAGAGTAGAGTCTAAAGTCTGGAGTCTAGAATATAGGTTCTCAACGTGGGCGATAACGCCCCCTTGAGGGCGTTTCAGACTTTCAAGGGGGCGATAAAAGACGTTGATACTTAGGGGGCGTTGATATGACACAGTGAGGGCGTGGACAGGTAAAAAAAATGATCTAAAAAAGACAAAAAAAAACACGCTAATCACGTACTTATTATTATTGATAATTATTATATCGTGTTTATTATTATTGAGAATTGACACTATATCATGAATACAAGAAGGAAGGAAGTAGCAATCCGGTGCTTATAACACAAAATAATAGGCCACTTGAATCACATTTAAAAAAAATTCGGTTTAGACAAATATTCTAAGACATTTAGTATTTTTTTTAATCGTATTTTTGAAACCCTGGCGATCTTTTGAAAATTTCTATCTGAAAAATCATATCATTTTTTATAAACTGGAAAGACGGGACATAATTTTATGGGTGCGAAAAAGCAATAATTACATAGCCGAAAATCATTTAAAAAAAACCTTTTCCACAAGAACCGAAGAATAACGAGGCATACCAAAAATATTATATTTCATAAATATATTTTTTCTTGATCCAACTGATTGCTCATAAATCATTATAATGTTCAACGACTATATTACTAAATCCAATGCAATATACTTGTACTTGTAAATTATAATAATAATAAGAATATGATGTAGTGTTTTTAAGAAGTAGTATAGCTAGAGTAATTGAATATAAAAATGGGAATAGAAGTAGGAATATTTTGAGAAACGTAGATGAAATTGGGAGAAAATTTGGTTATAGCATTGGTAGTAATAATGATGAAAATATAATCAATGATTTATTAAAACAAAAATTAGGTGTAAAAGCTAGAAGAGTAAAAAGATATAAGTATACGTATAATAAAAGAAATAATAATAGATTAACAATTATTATAAGCAATAATTATCAGCCTGAAACACTCATCCACATTGAAAAATCTTCCGAGAAAAGATACATGACGCCAACGGGACTTGAACCCGTGCCCTTCTGATTGCCGGTCAGCTGCTCTCCCAATTGAGCTATGGCGGCTTATCCTATACCCGCAAAATGATTCAATATAGCAGTAATTGTTGAATGAAACACTAGTATATATTGAATCATTTGGCGGGTATAAGATAAGCCGCCATAGCTCAATTGGGAGAGCAGCTGACCGGCAATCAGAAGGGCACGGGTTCAAATCCCGTTGGCCTCATGTATCTTTTCTCGGAAGATTTTTCAAAGTGGATGAGTGTTTCAGGCTGATAATTATTGCTTATAATAATTGTTACCCTTTGTGCTATGCATAAAAATCTTGTCTTAAACGTTTGTTTAACAATTAAAAATAATAATTAATAATAGATTATTTCAGAAAAATGAGAAAATATTTTATTCCAAACTTGACGATAATCAAAATATTATATCGAATAATAATATTCCGTTGCCATCTGAATCAGATATGCGCGATTTTTGGACAAACATTTGGAGTAAAGATATAAAACATAATGAGGCAGGTCCCTGGATAGAAAATGAAGAACTCAGTTGTTCAGACATTGAACAAATGAGTTTTTCTGATATATCGGTTGAATTGTTAGCCAAAACTATAAAAAATACTCATAATTGGAAAGCCACGGGTTGCGATTGGATACATAATTTTTGGTACAAACGTCTAACTACTTTACATCCTCTTTTTGCAAAAAATCTTTCAAAACTTGTCAAACAACCTCAAAATTTTCCTAATTTTCTAACTAAGGGCATTATTCATATGTTACCTAAAAGCGAAAACATTAATAATCCCTCGCAATATAGACCCATTACATGTCTACCGACAATTTACAAAATTTTAACCTCTTTCTTGACAGATTTAATATATACTCATTTGGATGAAAAAAATATTTCATCTGAACAACAAAAAGGTTGTCGTAGAAAACATATGGGATGTAAAGAACAATTATTAGTTATTTTGATTATGTAATTTTAAAACAAATTCAAAATCAAAAGCGTAATTTACATACTTGTTATATAGATTATCAAAAAGCTTTTGATAGTATCCCGCACTCGTGGCTAATCAAAATATTAAAAATATATAAAATTAACCCAATTATAATTAGCTTTTTGAAAATGTCCTTTTGGAATACAGATTAACTAGTAAATTTAAAGGGTAAGAAAATAGTAGTACCGGGCATTTCAATAAAAAGAGGGATTTTTCAAGGACACTCATTGAGTCCTCTTTGGTTTTGCTTAGCATTGAATCCTATGTCTAAAATGTTAATTAAAAGCAAGTTTGGAATAAAAATTAAGGGTAATACAAGAGAGAGTAGTATAGTTTCACATCTATTATATATGGATGATATAAAATTATTTTCAAATTCTGAATCAAATTTAGAAAAAATGATTAAGGTAGTTAAAAATTTTTCAGAAGATATTAAAATGACTTTTGGCTTAGATAAATGTAAAACGATCCATATAGAGAAAGGCAAAATTGTAGATGGAGACGAGGGTATATTTAGAAATTTCAAAATTAAAAGTATGAAAGGGGATGAGGTTTATAAATATTTAGGATACCGGCAATCAAATAGATTAGATCACACTAGTATTAAAAATGATATTAGGATTAAATTTCAAACTAGGATAAGAAAAATTTTAAAATGCAAACTATCTGCTAAAAATTTAGTAAAAGCAATAAATACTTAAGCAATACCTTTATTAACATACTCATTTGGCATAATTAAATGGTCTAATACAGATTTAGATAAATTAGAATGATTAATTACAACTACGTCAACAAAGTTTAATTGCCATCATCCCAATTCAGCTATAGAACGAATTAATTTACCTAGAAATTTAGGAGGTAGAGGTATAGTCAAAATAACATCTTTGAAACACAATCAGGTAGAAATTCTTAGAAATTTTTTCCATAGGAAAGCTAATAGCTCAAAAATGCACAAAATAATTTGCAAGGCAGATATAAACATTACACCTTTAAATTTATATGACGAGAATGCCAACATTCTTATAAATACTAACCAGGAATTATTAGATTACTGGTCAAATAAAATTATTCATGCAAAACACTTCAATTATCTCAACCAAACGTATGTTGACAAACTTTCGTCAAACAAATTGTTGAGTATTGGAGAGTTGAGCGCGGAAATAGAAGGATTTATGCTTGCCATTCAAGATAGTCATTAATACTAAAAATTATAGGAAGCATATAATCGAAGATATAAATCAAATGATGATGTATGTAGAAAATGTTTGGCTTTTCCCGAAACTATAGAACATATTATATCGGGATGTTCTATATTAGCGCCGTCCGAGTATACATTTAGGCATAATCAGGTTTTAAAAATAATTCACTAAAGTTTGGTAATTAAACATAACTCGATTGACTGCCGTAATATAGTACCATATTATGAATATGAACCAAATTCATTTTTAGAAAATGAATTTTATAAAATATATTATGATAAAACTGTTCTAACAGACAGAACAATTAGTCATAATAAACCTGGTATAGTTTTACATGACAAAATTAAAAAAATAACTTATATCATTGATGTAGCTATTCCAAATTCTTGTAATATTCAAAAAACTGTTTCTGAAAAAATAACAAAATACACAGATTTAGGAAATGAGATTAAAAGAATTTGGCATTCTCAGACTATAAAAATATTATCATTTGTTATTTCGGCTACTGGCATTATACCTAGGTCTCTCATTTAAAATTTAGGCATATTAGATTTGTCAAAGAATTTATGTATAAAAATGCAAAAATCAGTCATTTGAAATACATGTAGGATTACAAAAGATTTTTTAAATATTTATATTGAGGGATCAGTAGGATTTAGAGGTTCAATTAGGAATTCCACAGAGCCGAACCCTCTGATATGAAAACATCTGGAGTCAGTGAATTATTTTCCCATTTGGTCTCTGGTAGGTTGACATGTTGTTCTTGTATTGTTTTATATTTATAATACTTATATAGTGCAATTGCATTAGGTGGATTGATCAGGTGATCATTTGGGAAGTGTGTGAAAGGGTTTAGTTTTTCCTGTGGGGAAAATTTAACCCGTACACTTAAATCTGGTGCGTAATATATTATAAAATTGGTTTTTGTTAAAATCAGCACCACTACCGTTTGTAAATCTTAGTTATAAGACAGTATTATTAATTATTTTATATATTCATTTGTACAGCGCCCTTGAGGTGATTTTCCACGAAAACGGCACTATATAAATTAGCCAATTATTATTATAGCTCTAAAATACGTACAGATAACGTAAAATGTACGGGGTTATCTTCATACTATCTGTCAAAAAGTCAAACCGAATGATAAGTTCGCAGAGAACAAACAATAAATCTAGTGAACGTTAAATGTCAAATTCAAAAATTCGCCTGAAATCAAAGTGTGCCATGTAAAAAAAAAAAATCAGTGTGGAATTTTACAAAATTAATAGGTACATTTTCAGAAATGGGATATTTCATGTAGTGACGTGACGAGCCCAAATAATGGATTATTTATTTAAAAATAAAAAACTGTATATTTCTAAAAAAATTTACTAACATTTTCGTAATCTTAGTAAAAAGAACTATCCACACGATTTTTTCCAAGTCGTTATGAAATCCATACAAGTGGCCTATTCCAATTTTGAAAACGACCCTTAAATTCCTTGCAAATTTGAGTTCAACCAGATTTCCGGCAGAAATAACTATCGCACATCACAGAAAACCGAAATAAATGAGAATTTTTGGTTCAGCATTTACGTACGTAAATAATTAATGAAATTTAATATTTATGTGCATGTATTATGAACCAAGTGCATTAAATGAATAAGCAAGGGAGGCCATTTCTCGGGCGGAGCAAGAGATGGCAGTGTGCGGAGTATGGACCAGCCGGAAATGCGGAATTCTGAACAACTAGCTTAGTGGAATAAATTCATTACCATTTACATAATAAAGCGCAATTCATTTAAATAAAAGGTTGCAGAAACATGATGAAGGGGTTTAACCATAACAAGCCGCGCTGATTACATATGCCATATTAATGTCTGCCATTTACATAACCCCGCGATATTTTAAAAACGTTTTTTCATAGTAACTCGCAATAATACTAGTACCTACAACAGGTAATTTATCATACAAAACACAAGATTTTACTAAAACAAGAACGCTAAAAATGGTTTCGTTATCTAAGATTTTTGTAATAGGCCGTACCAAGGTAACATCTTTGACGTATTATTTTCTATCAATATTAGTATACATTTTCACCGTTATTTGTATTCACGTATTATCATCATCATCATCATCTTCTTCTTCATCTTCTTCTTCCCTTTGTCCTATTCGGGTCGGGGACCCATTGCATCGAAAAGGCTCCACCACACGTCCCCTGTCTTGTGCTGATTTTTCGGTCTCCGTTCATGATAGACCCATCCTCTCCTGACACAGTTCTGGAGTTGCCTCGTCCAACTGTGTCTGGGGCGGCCAGTATTTTCCTCGGAATTCATTCGACATTCTTAGTACATGCCCAAGCCATCTCAGTTGCGATTTTTCTATGAAGAGTAGCAATGGTTCAATGTTTAGAAGTTTAGATCTTCTCGGATCGTCGAGTTTCTTGTACAATCCCATTTCGTAACTCCATGTATTATGTTTATTTAATTCATGAATTATATTTATTTAACTACCATAATACGGGCATTTGCCTAGCTTGGTAGTCGAAATACCATGTAAAACAATCCTGTAATAAACAAAATGAATAAAGAAAATTAAAAAAAATATATATATAATAATTTTATTTAAGTTAGAAGTAATATAGTCTTTTTAAATTCTTAACCCGTCTGCTTGGTTCAATATATTCGCACCTCATAATCCGGAAGCCTCAGTTTCGCGCGAAAAATCAGAAACCGTCACTTTGGATCGAGATTGTAAAATATCTATGCAAGATAGCTTTCATATTTCAAAGACAATAAGAAGCATTATTTCGTTCTCCTTCTGGTTAAAAGAAAAATACACATGTTTAAATGAGAGGAAGAGAGATATATAGCTTTTAAAATGTAAGGTCGCTCGGGACGTTTTTGGTCTTATGAAAGTATAACGCGATTACGTGTTTTGGGATGTATTTATTCCTAAACAAGCAGATGGGTTTTAAAAGAGAAAAAAAACACATTCAAAATTTCTTAGTTTCTTTTGAATTAAAATGGTGCAATAAAATAAGTTTGCTGTGTTTGAGGAAAAAATAGACTACCTGGATTAAAAAAATGTAAATTTAATTATACTTTAGAGATATAGAATATGTGGAATAACCTTACCTAACATTCTTGAAAAAGAAATGGAGAGGCCCGATGACGATGTGGCACGATTAAGTGAATCAAATATTTGAGTCGGGTCATGTCAATATCGGGTCTTCAATTTGGGAAGCGGGTAAGGGGACCGCCGCCCTGAGAACCATTTACTGGATAATCAATAACTCTGCCATTAGTCACCCCAAGTGTTTCGCTACGTTTAGTGACTTTGCAGGGGTGTCCTGCTCATATGATGACGTTTGTCCAGGTCTAAGAGAAAGACTGGTTGATGGAGATCTATCAAATATACATTTTAAAATTAATTTAAGTGAACTTCTGCTTGATGTATGTTTTCACCATTTACACTAAGCTTTTCAACTTAAAATATTATTATACATTTCTTGAAATCTTTCTTTCTTCGGCAAACAGGGCAAACTCCTCTTTGTGGTGGAAATCTCGTTTGTGGTGCTTGTAAAATAACGAAATAAGCATGACGCAGGTTCGTGTGGGAAAACGTCGAAACTGATTTAAATAAATAATTAATTGCCCCATTTAAATTTTTATTAATACCGCTATTTTGAAAAGAAAAAGTTAATCAAACATGTAAAAGCCAAGATGGGTGAGAAGTAAAAAAAATAATAAAAAATACACACATGGTGAAGGAAAACGTAATTATATATTATACAACCCTCCCTAATGACAAGTAAGAAGTGCATGTAACCTCCCCGCGAGAGCTCCTTTGTCAACATGCACAGCCAGAGAAGACATATAAGGCAGTGGCGTAAGCTCTTGTGTCTCGGCGAGATGATGTTGTGTGTCCGTGATTTATACCGGGCTCCCGTCCCGAGGGGGGGGCCACTAACTGAATTACCCTGGGGGACTCGCCGCTACCCTACCATACCTCTACGACTTCTGTTATATTCTGTTGTGCAGGAGGCCTAATTAATCTAGCATGTCGAAGGTAGTTGCAATTTTTGTTGTTGCGTGATACAGCGAGACATCCAATTCCGTGCACCAAACATCGTCCGCTACTACACAGGAATCGTATCTAAGAGTACATTCAACAAATAAGTGTTTCCTCGTAATCTACAAAGGCAATTATTATAATATCATTTGATTTTCATTTTTTAGAAAGAATTCCACTGACAGAGAGAAAAATATGGATTTAAGCTTTTGGATAGTTTATTTGATTTTTTCGTTTTAAAAAAATATTTATTTGTAGGGGTAATAAGAGTTTTATAATGAATTTTAAAATAATTTTTTTCTAGATTTATATTTTTCTTGAGTATTTTTAATAAAGTTACTTTTCAAAATTCGTTAAAAATTGCATAACTTTCAATGGTGTTGCTTATTCACGGAAACAAATTATTTATTTTACAAATTATATTAATCAAAATACAAACACCATAACCACGTTCATAGTGCCACCAAAAATACCAAGTTTAATACGAATATACTTAGCGTTGTCGGTAAGTGACTTGGTAAGGTAACTTGGCGTTCAAAGGGCCATACTATTAGAAGTCTAAATATGTCTATTTTATTTTTTATTTTTTTTTATTAATAATTTTTTTGGTACATACATTGGTAATTTTACAATACATACAGGCTTTTTTTACATAAGCTTTAAAAAAAGTAGAGAAAAATACAAATTAGCAGATTAACCAAAAAAATCCCACATAGGCATCGCCAGTTCGTGGGTATACTTGTGTGTTTTTAAAACAGTTAAAATTTACTCATATACATAAGTACATTATATCTTTGAAGAGATTAAAAAATAAAAAAAAATTAACAACAAAATAAAATTAGTGCTTACTGAATTACAATTCAAACGACATTTTAAGTAACATCAGGTTGATGTGACATTACAGCAAGTAAGTGTTTGCATCAACGGTATTTATCCAAGACTTTATAACATTTTTGTATTTGCTGTAGGAGGATATATTTTAACAATCAATTTATGTAGTCTTATAGAGAGAATTATACATTTTTGGTGAAATACAATATGCATGTCTTTGCTCTAGCCTAGTTTTACACAGTGGAACTTCAAATAGATTATTTAACCTATTACTAAATCGGTTTTCGTTTTTTGGAAAAATAATATTTCGAGAAAATATATATTTTAAACATTGAATACAGTGGAGGTAATCCACCTCTTACCCGCCCTGGTATAAGTAACTGATGGTTACTACTTCAAGGCTCTCGCAAGATTCTAATTTTTTGATTAAACGAAGCTACTTTTTATTTATTTTGAACGAATCTAGACCTCCAGTGTCCATGCATACGTTGTTAGTAAGCAGTATGCAAGTGCTTAACAATGAAATTTAGTAGCTTGAAAATGAAATTTGGGTCTCCGGTGACTTTTTTTGATGCCTTTTTTTTTCAAAAATTTTTTCTTCAAATTCAAACAAAAAAAAATTGTTCCGCATGTCTTCACTGGTCACTCAGCCGGGTGTCCGATGGACCCCTTACCCCGCCTCCAGGTTTTCAACAACTACCGTTTTTTTTATGTTTTTGTAAAAAAAAAAAAAACATCAAAAATGTATATAATAAAATAAAAGAAATAACATATTACAGAAACACAAAACACAAAAATCATAAAAAATAAATCCAAGCGGTAAATGTAAAGGAATAATGAAGAGTGTCCGTGAATTCAGAAGCAAAATACACCTGGTACCTAAGTTATTTTACAGCTACTCAGCGACTCTAAGAACAGGCCATCTCTCAACCCAGACTTTCTTGAATTTCCTCAGGCACTCAAAATTCACCTTATTCGAGACGAGATCTGTATTCCAAGCAGGTCTCATAATAACTTGTAAACCATCAATCATATCGTCTCGAGCATCCGTCAAAATCTCACAGTGCCACAAAATGTGCTCGGCTGTTTGGTCGGTATCACCACAAGCGCAATTGGGATGGGATGATAGAGCCAGTCTGTGAAGTCTACCTCTAAACTCCCCATGCCCAGAAAGCAATTGGGTGATATGGTGGTCCATTAAAAGATATGCCCCTTCCATTCTGATTTTAACTGATGGAAAGAAGGAAAAGGTCTATCTTCCCATATTCGAACATATTATTATTATTATTTAAACTTTGAATACAGTAAATTTTTCTTATCTCTAATTGGGACACAACATAAAAATTATGACTGCGCGAGTATGCGCGAGTATATAAGATACGCCAAGGAAGAGGTGAGAAAATAGTATGAAAAGACTTTTAACATGTTATTCTGACTAATTGAACAATCTTTCGATGGATACATGTTATGAAAAAATATAAACTAAAAGTTTCCATGACTGTGTGAGTGTCCCAGTAAAAGCCAAGAAAGAGGTGAGAGAATTGTGAGTTTGGAAAGACTTTTAAGTCTTTTAAACCAGTTTGACATACTATTCTGACTAATTGAACAATGATACGAATAAAATCATATCTATTGCATGTCATATAGATAAAATTCTTACAAAAAAAAATAGTCTTGTATCTACCAATAAATTCCTTTATAATAATACACCCAATATCAGAGATAATAAAAGCCACGAATGGCGTAAAATTTTATTCATAAACAATTTTTTATCCTCAGATGTTTCTAAATTCCCTACAGAAATTAAAGCTGCTTTTCATACTAATAACAACCTAGGTAAACTTTTAATAAAATCTAAATATAAAAAAAATAACTTACGCCATTCAGGCATCTATAAACTTCAATGTAATATTGTCCAGCATTTTACAGAGGTAAAACTGCTAGAAATATTCAAACAAGGGTAAGTTTTTCATAATTCGGCAACCACCTAATAGATAAAGATCACTCATTTAATAAATCTTCCGGGATAGATATACTCGTATTACATAAAAATGGGATAGGTCTACGCCTTAGCAATTTAGCAATCTTGAAGCCCTTGATATAAAAGACTTATTAAAAGGAAATAAAATCAATTTACTTAATAACCAATTAGATTTTTCCAACACACCCATTTTTTAAATATTTTATCACCCCTCCCTCTCTCCCCCCCCCCTCCACCAACCGCCTACATCGATGTTCTCTCTCCCTCTTCTAATTTTATTTTAAATACTTTGTATATCTGTATTACGTTCAACATATTTTTATTCTGATGAAGGTTCAGGATGAACCGAAACCGGTTGGATAAAGAAATAATAAAGTGAAATTGAAACAAAGTTATATTTTTGTGTTTATTATAATGATACGAATGTTATGAGAAAAAAGTATACTAAAAGTTTTCTCTCAATCAGTTTTTTATATATTAGATTAGAATAGGTTTATTTATTTCTCTTTTGTATTTTTCATTAACAATTATTGTTCAATAAAATTAGATGTTTTGTGAAAAAAAAAGTGTTCTTACGAGTTGCTACTACTAAGTAGCAACAACTAATAATATATAAAAAAAAAACCTTTTTATGGTTGGAAGGGAGGATAAGGCAAAGCAGACCGTGTATAAAGACGAGCATTATTTGTTGACGAGAGAAAAGTTATTTTATGTTTTTTATGAGTTTGACCCACTTTGTGTAGCGGAGGCATTGTAGCACCGACGATTTGAAAATCACGAGGCAGTTTCCATTATTCTCATATTTTTATACTTCCATTCGCATTTACCATAAACCAAACAGTTCTTGTGACAGTGCCGCCATGATGACATCGTAATACCGTATGAATAATGATTTATGATATGTCAACATCGTTGCTTTGTAATATGTAAAGCGGGCAGTGTGCATTTATGGAATGCTACCTACCTACCATGTGTTATACAGTAGGTATATTGCTATACATTATTTTGCTACAATCATTTTTTAACTAACTATCACATACATGCCTATATATTCGCCTTCATACAATTACTTGAAATATAATTCTCCTCAAATATCTTCACATTTATCGTAATATATTGGAACCGAGTACCCGTGAAAAAAATAAATATTTTATTGCTATATCATTCTCTCGCAGGCTAAATTTTAAAGATGCATGTGTTAGTCTCTTTTCAGTCTCACTCGATTTCTTTTCATCGAGTTTAAAATCACAACGCTGATGAAGAAGTTTTCACTTCAAAAATTTTAAAGGTTTAAATTTTTTAATGGACGGTGGTGGTGATAAGTATAAAGTTCGAGTGCAGTTTACGCGCGGTAGAAGCGAAACTTTATCAAAACAATCTCAACTAATACTAGAAAATTGAGGTCATAATTAAAGCGACCAATGAGCGCAGACCAATGTAATTTCCGTTTCTTATCTCAACCAATAGGAGCCTTTAAAAGTGACATCATAATCAAAGCGGCCAATGAGCGCAGTTGATGCGTCGAAGGTGCAGTAATCGTCATTTCCGTTTCATCCGATATCCAAATCACAGCGGGGCTATTATAAAAAAAGTATTAAATATAGGCAAGAGCTCCTAAAACTTTCCGGAACCATCTAGACATACCGACATACTCCGCCACTCCTTCCAGAACTTTGTACAGCCCCATCGAACCTTCTAGGACTTTCTACAGCTTTATCGAACCTTCTCGAACTTTCCGGAACCTTCTAGACTGTTCTTGAAATTTCTAGAGTCTTTTAAGAACTTTTAGCCCTTATATCTTTAAAACAAGCCCTTTAGGTAAAAACGAATACCCTTATTCCCTAGGGGGGATAGAGATCTACCATACCATATAACTCTCTTGATCGCAACGGCACTCGTTCCTGAGTTTTTGCGTGCCGCACGTCTTTTTGGACTTTCTTTTATAATATATATTGATTATAGGTCAGTTGCTGCATGAAACTGAAATAATCACAGAACTTGAATAGAATAGAACTTACATAGATCGTGAAAATTAACTTCAAACATTTGATGAATTAATAAAATTTTTTCAAACAACCATCCTTAGTATTTTTAAATACTTCCATTCGAATTTCACTTTGTCCGAATGATGCGGAATATTGGAAGTTGAAATTAACCATTTCTCGTTTCGAGGTGAAACTTGGCAGTCGGGATTGTGTCGTGGTCGATGCATTCTATCAATTTTTTGTGACACTCACGCAAACGCACGTAATTCTTTAAAATTCGACGAAATTAAAGCACTTAAAAATACATATTTGAAAACAGATGTATTATAGTAAAAAACATTGTTTTTTGTTTTTTTTTTCTTTAACGAATAAACAAAAATATTGGAATTAGAAATTCACCCACTTTTCGCAACCAATAGGTGACACTCACGCAAAAAAGCGCGCACACATTAATATCTCTGAAATTTGCTACTAGCTTGACCAAGAGAAATAACAACTAGGTCGAAAATTAAAAAAAATATATTGTATTATAATAAATTAGTATTATAGTAAAAAACACGTTGTTTTTACGGCTTGATTTTCTAGTGCATTACAATAAAAGTGAGTGAGTGCAATAAAATACTCCGTTGAAAACACAAACGGTGTTCAGGTGACAGTTTCTACCGAAAACATAAATGCGCCGATTGTAATATGTAGGTACATTTATTTTTTTATAATTTCTCACCGTACATAATATGTTATTATTTTTTTTATATTTAAAAAAATGACCTCACTTACATTTATAAAGTTGAGTTAAGAAGCATTAGATAAACCACTAAATACTTAACACTAAAATATTACACCGAGAAAATAATAAATAAAAATATTACAGATGGATAATTTAAGATTGAATTGTAACAATATTTGGAACATTCATAAATAATTAATCACTTTAGCCACTAAGAAGCAAAAGGTACATGCCAGCATTTTTTATTAAAGCACTCATGTTTTAATGAAAAATGCATTGACTTATAAATAATTTTCTTTTCTCTAGCTACAGCTAAAGTATCATAACAAAGGGTAAATTATCTCGAGAGAAGTCCCGTAAACACTTTCTACATCAGCTGGGTGCAAAGAGTGACGAAAAAATGAAAATGCAAAAGCTGGCTGCGAGCAGCTTGTCAGCTAATAATACCCGAAGTTAGCGGCAGCGAGAAGTTCGCGTTACGATACAAGTTTTCCCACTGTGCGCCGGTAGATGGCTGGTAGTGGGTTGGTACCTATGGCGCTTTATCGGGGGTTTGACCCGCACCAATCTTCCCAACTAAGTGCGCCATTACGGACGGCGAATAGTTGCTGGCTGATGTTATTTGATCGATCTTCGTGATGATAAAATCGACGGCATTTGCGAAAATTATAGCGCGTGTGATGAGAGGCGAAATGGTCCACTTTTTTGAATTAGCTCCACACAGGAGGCCCTGAGAAAAATATTTCCTCGTGTCATCTTACTTATTATATAGGTACCCACCATTAAAACTTTAAAGAACGCCCCTTATCTTTAAGTTAAGTTTTCTAAATATATTATATGAAAACATTTCTTTCATTGTTGCAATGCTGTATTATTTACGTGACCACAATGTTTGCTTTGTGACTAACAATATTATATTCTCCTCATTAAAAAAAATTAGGGTAATCAACAAATAATAAAAAAAAAAAATAAAAATAAAAATAAAATAATAAAAATTGATAAAAAAAAAAAAATCAATAAATAAATAAATAAGTAAGTAAATAAATAAATAAATAAATAAATTAATAAATAAATAAACAAATAAAAAAAAATAAAAATAAATAGAAATAAAATATTTAAAAAAATAATAAATAATTCAACAAATAAAAAATTAAAAAAATAACAATAAAAATATTTAAATTATTAAATAAATTAATTAAAATAACCGTCCGAGTATACATTTAGGCACAATCAGGTTTTAAAAATAATCCACCAAAGTTTGGTAATTAAACATAACTTGATTGACTGCCGTAATATAGTACCATATTATGAATATGAATTTAATATTATGAATATTATGAACCAAATTCATTTTTGGAAAATGAATTTTATAAAATATATTATGATAAAACTATACTAACAGACAGAACAATTAATCATAATAGACCTGATATAGTTTTACATGACAAAATTTAAAAAATAACTTATATCATTGATGTAGCTATTCCAAATTCCTGTAATATTCAAAAAACTGTTTCTGAAAAAATTAGAAAATACACAGATTTAGGAAATGAGATTAAAAGAATTTGGCATTCTGGGACTATAAAAATATTACCATTTGTTATTTCGGCTACTGGCATTATACCTAGGTCTCTGATTCAAAATTTAGGCGTATTAGATTTGTCAAAGAATTTATATATAAAAATGCAAAAATCGGTAATTTTAAATACATGTAGGATTACAAAAGATTTTTTAAATATTTATATTGAGGGATCATTAGGATTTATAGGTTCAATTAGGAATTCCACAGAGCCGAATCCTCTGATATGAAAATATCTGGAGTCGGTGAATTATTTTCCCATCTGTTCTCTGGTAGGTTGACATGTTGTTCTTGTATTGTTTTGTAATTATAATACTTATATAGTGCAATTGCATAACGTGGATTTACCAGATGATCATTTGGGAAGTGTGTGAAAGGGTTTAGTTTTTCCTGTGGGGAAAATTAAACCCGGACATTTAAATCTGGTGAGTAAAAAAAAAAAAAATGTAAGTACCATAATAAGTAAATAAAAAAAAAATTGTAAATAAAACAAATTATTAAATAAAAACAGAAGGAAAGAAATAAATAAGTAAATGAACAAATTATTAAATAAAAACAGAAGGAAAGAAATAAATAAGTAAATGAACAAATTAATAAATAAATAATAAATATAAAACGATTAGTAGTAAAGAATCTAAAATAGGTATTAAGCACTAATCTTACTATTGATGGAATTGGATGGAAGGAAGGATGGATGAACTGATGGATGGATGGATCGATGAATGGTTTATGAAGGATGGATGGATGGATTGATGGACTGATGGATCGATGTGTGGATCGATGGAGAGATGGATAGATGGATAAATAGATATATAGATACATAAATCAATAATTAAAAAAAGAATAGAATAATAATAATAATAATATAATATAATATAATGTATGTATTATATTATTTGATATAATATAATATAATTTGATATATAATATTATATTATATTATATTATATCAAATAATATAATATAATATAATATTATATATCAAATAATCAATTTTCAAAATAATAATCAATTTTCTTCTATTCAAATTTAGAGAAAATGCTCTGCAACCGGGCCCGAAAAGAAGAAGATGGAGAGATACGAAATTACGAATGTTAGAGGAGAGCGCTAACATTTACAGCGACAAAATCGATGCGAAAATTGCGAAAATGTTTAATAAAACACGACTCATTCAAAATAGAGCAAACATCTCGCGGGCATTATCTTAAATAGCATTTAAAGAAACACTGTGAATTTTTTTATACATGTTACTTGTAAAATAACTGAAACAAACGTGTTAACAATAATTTTTGGAGCACACTTTGCGATTTTTTTCTACCGAGGGAATTTTATATAATTAGCGTTTAAATATTAAAGTCTAGATATTATCTTCAAGAATAACGTATATTTTTTTAAGAGCTTTAAAACTTACCGTGTTTAAGGGAAACATGTAATAAATCGGTAAAAATCCGGGTTGCGTGCCCTTAAGATAGTTAAAGTTTTTTCAAATGATATTAAAATGACTTTTGGTTTAGATAAATGTAGAATGATCATTTTAGAGAAATGCAAAATTGTAGATGGAGACGAGGGTATATTTAGAAATTTAAAAATTAAAAGTATGAAAGGGGATGAGGTTTAAAAATATTTAGGATACCCGAAATCGAATAAATTAGATCACACTAGTATTAAAAATGATATTAGGATTAAATTTCAAACTAGGATCAGAAAAATTTTAAAATGCAATCTATCTGCTAAAAATTTAGTAAAAGCAATAAATACTTGGGCAATACCTTTATTAACGTACTCATTTGGCATAATTTAATGGTCCAATACAGATTTAGATAGTTTAGAACGATTAATTAGAACTACGTTAACAAAGTTTAATTGCCATCATCCAAATTCAGCTACAGAACGAATTAATTTACCTAGAAATTTAGGAGGTAGAGGTGTAGTCAAAATAACATCTTTGAAACACAATCAGGTAAAAATGCTTAGAAATTTTTTCCATAGGAAAGCTAATGGCTCAGAAATGCACAAAATAATTTGCAAGACAGATAGAAACATTACACCTTTAAATTTATATGACAAGAATGCCAACATTCTTATAATTACTAACTAGGAATTATTAGATTAATCGCAGGTTCCACTATTGTTGCAATGGTAAGATGTTTGAGTCAAGTTGGTCAAGAGTCAAACCAGTGACTGTTAATTTAAAAAAAAAAAATTAAAAATACATCATTAAGTATTCATCTATCTTTTAACGATAGAAGTTGCATTTTTTGTTATAGAGAATCATAGTTAATGTCCATCTGCGGGAATTCCTAATTTCAAATTAATTTGATCTGAGAAATTTATTTTGGATTTTTTCTGTGGAAATTCCATGACTTTTATAAAAAGGGTTCCATATGGGGGGAATTGTATTTCAAATGACTTCTAACTGGAGTTGTATAAAGTGTTTTAAATGTATGGATGTTTGAATTTTGAAATCATTAGATATTCTTATAATCAAGCCCAACATTTTCATTGTTTTACTGGTAATGATATTAATGTGATTAGTAAATAATACTTTAGTGTACTTATTTGAAAATGCCATATGTCAAAAATGCCGTATATAAAAAAAGGGTTGATCGAAATATGGTCGATTTAGGGAGTAAAGACAAATTAAAGGCAAAAACTCATTCCTCGTGAAATATACCCAAATAAATACTCTCTTGATCAATACAGCGCAATCATTTGTATAAGCTCCCTGGAAATATTATCATCTGCCAACCAGCCAAATTCAAGGCACACAGGTATCTCTACACGGGATGAGTGCTGTTCACTATTGAAAAATCTACTAGACACCGAAGCTCCCAGCTTTTTGGAAGTCAGGCTTACTCAGGTTTCAATGAAGCCTGCATGCCTGAGCTGGTCGGAGATACACTTTCAATGGAATCTTTGTGTAGGATAGTTGAAGCTTCCATAAAATTACACCAAACACTTGAAAATTTTCAATTTTGAAGAAACTTTCCCTTTTTTCTGGTTGCTGGAAATACTTCCAGAATACAGTAGAACAAAAACAATAATAGCATTGGTGTTGCTGTCGTTGCATGTGATTATTTTATGCATTAGCTTGATATGAACAAGCGTAATGTGAAAGTTGTACATTTGTATGAGTTTGTAGTGCCGGAGAAAAGATAAGATTATGAAATAAATCTCATAACTTAAGCCGCAACACCCGCATTGCTTTATAAATATAACACTATATTTGCATATGAAAGCAGAAATGATGCCAGAATTTATAACGTCTACAATATGATGCTCTTTTCAGACGAGATGTAATTAAAATTTCAGAACAAAAACTCTATCCATAGCCTGGCCTCCGGATTAAATTAAAAGGATGTAGGTACCATAATAAATATGATATTAAGAGAAGATATGAGGCTCGGATACTGCATATTAATAATGTTTAATATATACCTACGTACTATTAAAATATACATTTTCGTAGAAAGCAATTACTTTGTGGCTTGACGAAATAACAATATTAAATGAAACAAACATTTTGTTTAACCACTACCCTTTTCAACCACTAACTTTTGAAATTGAAATAAATTATCGTTATAAACAAAGTGTGTATTTTATTTAACATAAAAATAAACCTTTAACTTCGTTAAACATTTCAAAAATATTTAGCTAATATTTTTATACATTACAACATCTTGCTCGGAGGTTTTAGATTTTCGGTTTCACAATTCGTAATTTTCAGGAAAATGGGAATTTTGTTGAAATTTGATTGCCCATATTTGTTCGTTATAATGATTATGTAGGTACATACTTTCGTTTAAAATGCTTTCGAATGACGTTAGAATAAAATCCGTCCAATGTTTGGTTGGCAACACAATAAACAGAAGAAGCGATTCCCCGCTGGAGACCCCGCCCACGTCACTGATGGAGAAAAATTCCAACAGATAGTTTGTTTAGAACCGCAGAAAGAATGAGACTTGAAGGTGGTAAAGGTAACCGTAAAAAGTTATGAATATCTTTTCTTAGTTTCGACCAGGAGGTTAAGTAAGTTTCGGTTAACTATCTATATACACAAATTTTCAAATTATGTCATTTGTTATGCAAAATTTTTGGCTTATCTAATCAACGTATTGAACTAACGAAGCTCTCAGAAATTAAAAAAAATTATCTACGCGATCGACAGACTTAAATAATGCATCTTAGATGTATTCAATTTATTCCGCACGATCTTTGAGAAACGAAAATAACTTTAATATGAATAAAGACCTCAATAACTAATTAACTCCCGTTTAGTGTTAAAAAGAAAATGCGGGGCACCAATGCAAATTTATTAATATTTTTACAAATAATATTTTTTAATAACATTTTTTGCATCCCATCTAACATTTTGCAGTGTTAATTCGTGGAAAATACCTTCAGTGTTATCAGCGAACATCGATTTTTTATTTAATCATATCAGTTCAATATCGGCTTTCAAAGGTGAAACTGTGCTCGGGACATCGATATAAAATCATGGGGAATTACGCCTATCGATTGGATGTCGTAAAATTGTGAAAGACAATAATTCAGAATCGAAATATTGATTTAGCCGTCTTTATTGACCAAATCTGACCACCCGGGTACTATCCAACCTTTGTCTGCCGCATCTCCTTCATATCCCCACTTCATTTTGGTTCATAAAATACTCACATTGGAGTTCCTGAATGGATCCGAAAATTTGGGAGCAGTTGGGACTAATTGCAGGTATTACTAACTAATAGGCCACTTGCATTGAATTCATAACGACTTGAAAAAAATCGTGTGTATAGATCTTTTTATTAAAATTGCGAAAATGTTAATAATTTTTTTTTAGAAATGTACAGTTTTTTTTTATTTTTAAATAAATAACGTTTAAATAAGTGACGTCACTACATGAAAATGTCCCGTCTCCGAAATTTTTCCTATTAATTTTGTAAAATTCCACACTGATTTATTTTTTTAATATGGCATCACTTTGATTTCAGGCGAATTTCTGATTTCGTTCACTAGATTTATTGTTTGTTCTCTGCGAACTTATCATTTGGTTTCACTTTTTGACAGATGGTCTGAAGAGAACCCCGTACATTTTAGAAGTCGGTACGTGTTTTAGAGGTATAATGGTTATGGTGCTGATTTTAACAAAATCAAATTTTATAATATTCTTATTATTACTATAATTTACAAGTACAAGTATATTACATTGGATTAAGTAATATATACGTTGTAAATTATAATGATTTAAGATCAATAAGATGGAGCAAGGAAAAAAATATTTTTGAGATGTAATATTTTTGGTATGCCTCGTTATTCTCCTGTGCCATTCGTGTGGAAAACGTTCTTTTTTAAAAATGATTTTCGGCTATGTAATTAATGGTTTTTCGCACCTTTAAAATTATGTCCCATTTTTCCGGTTTATAAAAAATGGTCTGATTTTTCGGATAGAAATTTTCAAAAAATCGCCATGGTTTCAAAAATACGATAAAAAAACGGAATGTCTTAGAATATTTGTCTAAGCCGGTTTTTTTTTTTTTTTTAAATGTGATGCAAGTGGCCTATTGAGAGGAATTGATACGCCTTGAATGAATTTGATATGATGTTTATTTAATGGAGACCTTGTTGATTATATGATTTTCATTACCAAAAATAGCAGAAAATTCGGGAGAAAAGAAAAATTCATGGGACATGGTAAATCTGAAAGATTTCCGAGTTTGTGCGGCGCGGCAGTAGTAATTTAGTCAGCAAGTGTCGCTGAAGAGTCCCGGCGATCATAGGTTAAACTCAGCCCGCCGTATATCCGGAGAGGTATTATTTTATTATTGTCACCCGGCGGGCGATAGGGAATGGCTCGATAACTACCGCAGTGAACCGGCCGCAGCGGTGGTCTCACTAGGCGAACGGGCGAACACAGTGTGACGTCATGAAATATTTAAAAATACCTATATATATTTATTTTTTTATTGTTTATGAAGTTTATTTTAGTAATTTGTACATTAAAGTTTACAAATTGCTGATTAAACACAACATATCATTACATATCATACTATATTTTTTCCAGTTTGATGTAGCTCCTACAATACACCTTGAACCTTTTAGTTTAAAGTTTACGGTAGCGTGTTATAAAACTTCATCCCTTTGTACAGTAAACTATTCTGCGTATTCGCTTTGTCCTTTTTTGTAGCCTGATTTCCTTGCACGTCCTTTATGATCTCAATGTTAATATGAAATAGAAAAGAAAAATAATTTATCCCAGATCCTCGTAAGGATCAGGGTTCAATTCCGAGTTGCGAACTTTATCTTTTTTGAAGTGAAAACTTCTTTACACCGTTGTGATTTAAAACTTGATGAAACAAAAAATTGCGACACTAAAAAGAGACAAACACATCTACAGGATTAAGCCTGCTAGAGAATGAGATAGTATAATCGGTCTGCTCTTTGTGCGGTGCTTCGTAGTCTATCGGTCTCCTCTTTGTGCGGTATTTCGTAGCCTATCCACTCTTGTCTACTTTAATTTTCTGCAGATTTCACTTTTACTTCAATCGCATACTCTGATCTTTGAAGTGAAAATTTCTTTAGCACAGTTGTGATTTGAAACAGTATGAAACGGAAACGCGCAACCCTAAAAACATACAAACACGTACATCCATAGTATTTAGCTTGCGAGCGAATAAAATATACTAATCTGTGTCCACTGGTTGGTTTTTTGTAGCCTGTCGGCCTCCTATTAATTTTTATTTTATTATTTTCAAACTTCGTAAGAATATTATAATAAACAAACCTACATTCATTCTCTCGAAGTTTAGTTTTCTGAAGTTTTCACTTCTACCGCGTGGTAATTGCACAAACGGTTTTTTTGTCCCTTTTACCATGAAGATTTGTTATATTATATTCTTCCACATAAGTTTTAAAAAGTATCTATATAACTTTCTCTTATGAAACAAAGCAAATCAAGTAAAAAAAACTAATTTTTGGCAAATTGTACTCGTATACCTACGTCAAATAATGTTTGTATTTCTTTCATAAGTTCTTTGATTATTGTTTACACATTTCATTAAAAAATTATTCTCTTTGCATGTAAACACTCCTCCCATAAACACGGGCTCCTAGAGTTCAATTTATGGAGTAGAAGAATAATAATGAATTATTGTATAACTTTGTATAATGTTATAATTTGTAAAGAAAAAATCGTGAAATAAATAAATAATTTTTTTTAAATCAAAATTTAAATAAAAGTAGGTATACTTAAATAAATACCTTTCAATTTAATAACAAACCAAATATTTAATTTGCATTTATTTTTTATTTCGAAACAAGAAATTATACAATTTGTCTACAGTAACGTCACATCTTGATGACAATTTAAAACTTCCTTCATCCGGGTAGGTACCATAGTAACTCAGTCAAAGTTAGTCACCTAGTCAAAGTTAGCCATCTAGTCAATGTAAGGCTAGCTTAAATAATACTGGGTGTAGCAAATTTAAGTTACCGGAAACGGAACTTACAAAGAAAATTTACAGATATATGAAATGTTAAACGGTTGAGTTAAGGCGGGAATTCGCTAAGTTCTATCAAAAATTACTTTAATATATTATATAGAGACTTCAGAAAGTTATTAAAATAAAACAACCTGCGGTTGCTGTTGAAATGACTCCACTTCACTTAATTTGAATAAAGTGGAAATAAGTTTTTTATGTGTTTTATTACGAGGGTCATTCAATAAGTTATGCCTCCTAGTTTTTTCTACTTAAATAAAATTAGTTAGGTGAATAAGTGAATATTTTGAATTTGGTGCTATTCCTCAAACCTTCTTCTACAATCTGCTGCAGGAATAACTTTTTGCGTCAACGTATGGCAGCACTGCAGTCGCTTGCAAAATGGTCGACATCGATATTCGTGTTAGGCTGGTCTGTGATTGATTCTTTACTGTAGAAGGTGAAACGCCCAGTCGCATTCATGAAAGCTTGAAAAATGTGTTTGTGTTTCATGTTTTAGAATTTTAATTTTAGTTTAAATAAAATCATTAAAAATATATGCGTACATGTATTTCTTGACGAAAATTGGTCCGTTTGTGAATTTATTTGCGCACTTACAAACTAATATATTTAAGTTTTTTTAACATTCTTATTTAACATTATTGAAAAATGATCAATACTTATAATCAAAAAATAAATACAAAAATTACATTATTTTAAAGCTTTATCATAACGCCTTTCAGCATTTTTGGATGAAGGTATAAATTAAAGCAAATTTGGAATGAAATAAAATCGATTTTGAGTTATAATTTTAAAAAGCTGGTACAGAGAATAATTAATCTTTCTCATTGTAACCGCCCTGCACGATCGTAAGAACAACTTTCGATGAAATGTGGATTTTCGGCCGTTGGCTGGATAAACGCTCTTAATAGTTATAGATATTATAAAACTTACAAAAATTTAAGAATTTAACCTTTGTTTTGAATTTGTAATTCAGATTTCAGTCGAGTCTCATTGTTTCAGATAAGGTAATGCTTTTCCACGGGAAACAAGATGGCTTGAAGCTATGGGGATTTGTCGAGTGCATGAAAATATAGCTTGTCGACGTAAAGTAATGTAATGCAAGTCTAATATTTTATCTACAATGTATCTCGATGTATACAGACCTTTTTACCAGATAAATTTAAAAAACTAGAGTGTGTAATTCACACGCGATAGAAGTGAAACTAGAAAGTCGCTAGATGTCGCTTTTTTTACTGTTTATTTTAAAGTGGTTTGAAGATTGGATATTGATTCACAAAAACAAAAATGTTTATTTTTTTGGATTCGAACCTTCGTCCGATAGATTTATCTGGCTGTTGGGATTTGCGATGCACTATACCGCAGCGCTACGGGAGGCACGAATTTACGCATTACATTCCGACGAACCGTAAAAAAACAAAGTGGACAACGAGCGCAGGCCTATCATCGTTTTAGTTTTATATCTCAACCAATAGGACTCTTGAGCGTACTTTGATGCTTCGCACTAGCCGTAGTGCTTCATTTCCGTTTCATCCGAATTTCAAATTACTCAAACGGGGCTAAGGAAGTTTCACTTAAATGATTAAAAAATTAGGCTCGGCTGTTCGACAAACATTATTTTTTTATTTTTTATTTTTATTTTTTTTACAATAATAATGTTACATTATCAGTTTTATGGTACATTATCAGTTTTTATGGTTACCCAATCAGTAGAGAAATATTCTCGGGTTTAATGGGGAAGAGGAATTATATTATGAAAGTTGTTTAAAATTTATTTTTAAAAGCATATATAGAAATGTGACCGATACCGATTTGAATGAAAAATTATGTAGCCAATTACACAGGACAAAGTTATGTAGCCAATTACTCTAGACTACAGGAGGCCAATACAATTGATCAACTGTTCGAGAAAGAACTTCAAAATTCAAAAAAAAATTCTACCTTTTTCACCGAGAGTAAGGTATAAATGAGCTGACTTCGAACCCAAAGACACGCCCCAAATAATTGGAATAGTTTAATTTCACGTATACATTTGCTGCTTAATTTTTATTTATCTGAAATACTTTCGTAGATAAAATTTAAATGCCTAAGGAGAGTTTTGAGTATGTCTAAGGAGAGTAACAGAAGAAGAACAGGGCCTGTTTTGGTTCATCTTTGCCTAATGAACTCAGCAGGGCCCTTCTGTTCCTATCACATATTGACGTATATCTTCAAAACCATCATATTTTCTCTATTTTGTTTTTGCTTTTACTTGTCTAACCCTCCACCAACAACTGTAAACTTCGAAGAAATAAACAAAATTATATTATTTATAAAGTATTGAAACTGCACCCTTTCGAATGATCGTCAGCATTCTTAAATCAATTTGCCCACTACCCTTTTTTTAGGCGATGATTACCAGATATACTTAAAATATCAGATGATACTTAAATACCATAATATTTCATTTAATTTTTATAGTAAGTTTAATAAATTTTCAGATCTCCCCAAATCGCGCAAAATCTGTAGTTTGCCAAAGAGGCTGTTTTATTTTAACAGGCACACACCACACAATGTACCTATTAATATTTATAATGATCACGACGACTATTATTGAAACAAATATTATTGAGTTTGTATTTTCTTGTAAATTATGACGTGGTCAAAACTTCGAACAGTCCGAATCTTACCAAACGTATTTCAAAACGTATATTTTGTAGTAAACTATAATTTTTAACATTTAAACACAGGTAATTTAACGATGTTCTCCCTTACAAGCTTTTATTCGACGTAATTATGTGCTTACGTAGTTAGTATTATTCTTTTATAATAAAATAATCATCCCCGTATTAATCGACTGAAGATTAGCCGACTGTCCCCGAATGCAACCGATTTTCATTCGGGTTTCAATTATCGAGGATCTAAATTATGTTTCAATTCCGTCAATAATGTGAAACAGCAATGACATTTAGACCATTTGAAATAACAAGATTCCTTCTGGTCCAGTAACTTCATGCGATAATGAACTCTAAAATAGCTTACTATAGATCCCTTTATAGCATTACGTTACCGCGTTACATGAAACCTTGTTATTCCAAAAGGTCGATATTTTAAATACTAAACAAAACCTGAGTTTCATTTGTTTAATCTCCATACAAAACCACAATGAGGTGTTGAATTGTAAACTGAGTTCTATAACTCGTGATGTCAAAATCAACAGATTCGTGACCACCAAACAGTGTGTTTCAATGTGATGGTATTTTATTCGTTTTTAAATTGCACGTAGTTAAATGCAAACTGACGAACCTACTGTTATTGACTAAAGCGGTAAACGCTAATATAACAGAAGGTTATGTTCGTGTTTCATTAAAATATCATATAGCTGAATTCCCAGGCTAAGTTTCTTAAAATCATATGTACATAATAATTGTTTTTCACTTTTCTAGAACGTCAAGTGTGCAAATTTTCAACAATATGTAGAAGTTTATAATTCAACAATAAGTAGACTGGTATGGTTTGTTGATATCTCATGTAGACACTAACCTGGTTTTGGAGGTCAAGTGGGCAAAATTTCATCAATTTCGTAATAAAACTATAGATTTGTAAACATTAAACCTACGCCGCGCATACTCTTCGCATCCAAGTACGAACTTCAAATCCACGTGCACATATTGTGCTAGACGAGGTAAGGCACACAATAACTGTACAGCTGGAGGTCCCGATCCACGGTGGCATCAAGATGTCGTGAGAACGTCGAGTTGATCCAATGGCTCCTTCCTTCCAACATAACCGGGTCTGGTCCAGAGAATGTAGTGTACCATGGTCCAGGATGAAGCGGGCCCATACGAGCCTTTTTCGAAGAAAACACTCGTTGGACCTCTTTTGAAATTTCGAACGCTTGACGTAGCTTGAAGTAAAATATTATAGTTAATTCAAATATCCCAGTGGAACATAGACTTCAGGCTACTCACGAATGTTTAGCCAATCACCGTTCCACCCCCTCGATGAGCTAACCGTGTTAAACTCATGTTCTACGAACCTTAGATTGTTCCATCACAAAGTTATTACTGACCAAAGGGCAGCAATAAATTGACATTTATCGATTCAAGCGGTGTACACAAAATTAAATTGATGTTTCATTTAGCAATATTCCTCCTTAAACTTAAAATTTGTCTCCTGAGTATGCTTACAATAGTTTTTTGTGTCTTGTTTGTCTACCGTGCACACATTGCGGAAGGATCAGCAAATTTGGAGGAGCATTTTCAGGATCACAGAACTGACCATACGGGTCAGTCTAAGCCATCCAGGCGGGTATTATTCATTAAATATGGCCAGGGCTTAGTGCCCAACTTCACGAATCGAAAAATAATTAGTAAACCAAAATTACTAAATGGATTTTGGATTGCCCAACAAGCCTCAATAGCTTGGGGGAATCAATGTAAATAATGTTTTAGGATAATTAATTCACAAGATATTCATATTGCGTTGGAAGTTGCATATATTATGTAAGTGAAACAATAATAGTGATACGTTCATAGAGTCATATATATATAGCAACTATAAAAATAAAGATGGAAAAAACCGTCAATTTATTGGCAAAAATATATATTATTCTGATGTTTTACATTTTTTTTAGCGATAGTAATTTATTTATTTATATTTTTATAAACCTGAACGGGATTTTTAAACATTATAACTAAACTGTATATACATGAGTCAGTCGTTATTACACATCGTTAACTCTATTGTTGTTGCAATTAAAAATAATTTTAGGTCAAGATTAGGTAAAGAATAATTATTGTTAGGATGTGGAAGGTAATCAGGCTTAGTATATCAAAGCTGTCTATAGTGTTTAAATATCACAAAAACTTAAAACCAAAAGTCTTCTCTCTGAGAGTTTTAATAATTTCAAATCTTTCATCAATGTAATTTATTGTTTATGTGGGTAGACCAAGTTTATATCTTGAGGTTTTTATCTTGGGGATTTATTCTATTCGAGTGGATTTAAAAGCGAGGGGACCAAATAGAATAATTGTATTCGCCTTGAATACGAACTAAATAAAAATATCGTGAAAGTAAGATTTTCAAAGTTAAAATATTTTGAAAGTCTCAGCCATTACGGGGAAAGAAGAAAAGTATTTTTAATCCATTTTGTAATTTAAACTTTTTAATAATAATTCAAAAGATTTTTGAACTGTAGAAAAGTTGTAAGAAAACTGGGTTAGGTTCGTACTTCTACTCACTTTTTAAAAGGATTAATACAGACACATGCTAGTATACAATATCATTATTATCTATCACTTGTGGAAAATTGCTGATTTTCTTTGCTGAGAATACTGTGACGATCTGTGATCAGGAGACGGTGAAAAACTTTGCCACGTAAATACTATTCAGCGAAAAAAAGTTCTTGACCGCCAGAAAACATAATCACAACCGCCACCCTACTCGGGAAGCGCAATTTAAAATTTAACAATGATAAATTATAAATATATACTTTTGATAATCAATACTTTATATTCCTTTTGCTTAACATCTTTATAGGGAATTATGACAGTTGTGTTTCTTGTTGTGTCAAAAGGGGACAAGCAAAAAAAACATACTGCCATCTACATAAGTATGGTTGGCTTAACTGATATGGTTTGTCATCAAGTCTATAACTAGCAAGGACAGCGATGTCAGCGCGGCGTGGAATGTCGAATGATTTGAGTGATTAATCGAATCTTTTATTTGATAGTGATGACTCTGTTGCAAGTTAACTTAAGTTTTTTTTTCTGAAAATACATTTTGTTTAATGTTTTAATGTTCTGTTATACTGAAATAAAATCTGGAAACTTCAACATGAAAGTAACCCCACTTTCAAGCATTTTGAGCATATTAAAAATTAGTAAAAATAAACTGTTAATTATTAAACTATTTTTTTGGGGTGTTTTTTTTGTTACAGGATTATTAAGCTGTCACATGGTATGCATTATTTTGATGTAGGTGCAAAACTTCCAAGCATTCACGTAACCAGAGTTATGAATTTTGTCTTCTCCCCATACGAAACAATGCACTGTGCAGCGGTTCATCACCCATTTTACCAGTAATTGTAAGCAAAACAAAATACAGAACCCTCAGAATTTGATAGTCGCCCTTGGGGGCGTCCAAGAAAATATAATCTGGAAGAAACTGATGGAGAAAACCTGTTAGATTTCCATCAGGATGAATAAGTTACAGGTGAAACAGGGTTATTGTAATACTAATTTCTTTAACACCATTTGCGTTTTTTTCAGTGTTTTATTAAATTACTAGCAGACCCGGCCACACGTTGCTGTAGCTAACGAAACACAATGCCATTACCCAACCTTTATAAAATTCACACCACCCGCTTGCCAGCTGCTCGCTGCCTGAATTGAGTATTTAAATTTCTCGACTTTTCTCTCCTATAATAAGTATGTATTATACATATAAACATTCCACTTGAATCACTCTTTCTATTAGTGAAAACCGCATGAAAACCGTTGCGCAGTTTAAAAGATCTGTGCGCACATTAATTTTGAGTGACTTCATTTTATACTATGTAATGATGATGATAATGATATTGAATGTTTCATATTAAAACGTTTGCAAATTTGCTGGTGTTCACACTAAGAGTAGGAATAAGTACAAAAGTTTGTTTCCAAAAATTAAAAATAAACGATAACGAAATAAAACACAAAAAATTTATTTTCCCTTATCTTCTGATTTGTTACTTATAGCAGTATTGTTTTCAATCCGTCACGGTCGTATGTTATATTATATTATATCATGTTTTATCATTTTTTTCTTTGGGTTAGATTAGATAAAAATGATTTAAAATTATGTATACGATGACCTGAAAAATATTTTAAAAAATCGAATGCAGTTTACACGCGGTAGAAGCGAAACTTTACCAAAACAATCTCAACCAATACTTGAAAAGCAGACCTGGCGTAATTTCCGTTTCATATCTCAACCAATAGGAGCCTTTAAAAGTGACATCATAATCAAAGTGGTCAATGAGCGCAGTTGATGCGTTGCAGTTGCAGTAATCGTAAATTCTGTTTCATCCAAAATCCAAATCACAGGAAGATTTACTTCAACTAGTAATTTATTGAATAACTAATTTATTTATTTATAATATTTATTTATTTATTTACTAACTAATTTATTTGTTTATTTACTAATTTATTTATGTTCAATACTGTTACAAATGTATTTTAAAAAAGGATTGAAATGTAAAATTTTGTAATTTTTTGAAAGGACAAAAAAAATGATTTGAATTGGATTAGTTGAAGTAAAATCGAACTCTTACGATTCGAAATCAATTTTTTACCAATTTATATACCTACCAATATAATTATGAATAATTTTTATGCCAATATGCAAGTTCCTTTAAACACAATTGTCGGGCTAAGGGTTACTGGTGATTCGCCACAGAGAGACCTGACCTGATATCAGCTACCACTAGCCGGCAACCAGCAAGCAGTCACATGCCTCATCCCCCACCGGGACACCTGGGGGGAGGGGGTGCACCTCACACCAAGCGAGTGCAAGCATTGTTGTAAATAAAAGAGACAAACTACACAAGTTTGCTTTCTCCCCAAGGTGATTATTTACAATTTTCTGTCTGTCAAAAATAAATTGCATGAAGGTTCGCGCGGAATTCATTGGATTTAGTGAGCTTTTGCCTCACACTCGGTGGGGGACCGGGCGAATGAGGCGAACCGAGCGGCGTGTGGCAAAATAAGGCAAACTGTGGCAAAGAAAGGCATTCTGAGCGCTGTGCGGGCCATTAATCCCCATTCCTTTACCCTGTTAGAGGTCTATCATCCTAAAATGACTTCGTCACAGTACTCACACAGATGCACAACTTACGTACAGCATGTTTCGTTTAGATTTTAAGAAAAATAAAAACAACTAATGATTATTTCACAATTCAGTGTCCGAAGCCAAAGCATGTTAAGTCGGTTAAATAGAATGTTTTTTTGACATGCCGAATATTGAGGGGACCTTTTATTTCCATTGGACCATTTAAAACTAGGGGCTTTGGGGAACCTATGCGAGCTAAGACTACCTCTATGGTCTCTTCCTTTGTGGTGTTTGCAGGGAACCAAGAGAGAGTGGAGAGGAGAGAGGAGGCCCTCTTCCCTTGAGCCAAGAGGGAGTTGACCCTTCCCTCATGGGGCCTTCAGGGAACCAAAGGATTGGAGAAGGGAGCAGAGGGCGCTTCTGTGAACTCTTCCCTTGTGGGGCCTTCAGGAAATGAAGGGGAAGTGGACTGAGGACTCGTGGGCCTCCAGGGAACCTAGAAGAAGGAGAGAAAAGCGATGAAATCTGGGAAGACATTTTGTGAAACCAGAAGGCATAGCCTCGTATCCAATGATAACCCTGGTGAACTTTATAAAAGGAACCGGGTTACTATTAAAAGGGTCAGATAAAATAAAAGATATAAAAAAACAAGTGAGCTTTGGACCACACAACTGAAGTAAAACTTCTGCTCCATCTATATGATAGGAAGAGAGAAAGAAAATGTGCGCGCGCACTGCTCTCTCTTGCTCCTACAATGTGATACAGACAATAGGCCTGCACTGTGTAACTTAACTGGCTATGAGAGAAAAAGAGAAAGAAGGTGTGTGCTCGAACCTCTCTCTTACCCCTATAGTAATATACGAAGCGTTTGCCTCGCTTTTCGTAACGCTCTCGTCACGCATTAGCTAGCTTACTCCCCAAGTCAAGCGTGCGTAAAGAAGTTTTTCTTCAAAAAGGCTTATGGCCTTAGTGCTCATGGGAAAAATACTGACACCGGTTTATAATAATAACAAATAAGTAAAATAATGAAAACTAAGATCATTACACTACTGATATCACTCACCGATCGAACTGGAACCGATATGTAAGCTTCTTAACAATATTATTTTACAAGCATCTTATACTTTTATTGTCCCTCTTCCGCTAGTGAGAATAAGTAGGCCTTACCTATGCCTGCCATCTGCGCATATTTTTAACATCTCAAAACCTGTGTTACGGAAATTTGGTCACGCTAAGGCTATTGCAGAATTTATTAGAACACCACAAAGATTCTGAAAATCTTGGAAAAATCAAATCGTCATCTACAATACAAACGAAAACATGCTAGCAAAAAATAAGAAAGTTACCAAACACTACCGCTTTTGAGCAACGTTAATGATTATTTCATGAATGACTTATTAGATGCATATAAAAGCTCCTAGTTTATTACAACATATTTCAATTAGTGCTAATATCTATCATTCTTCAAAAGTAATTATTTGATGAACATTTCGCGTAAAAATCAACTCAATTGATACTGGAACGCTACTGAAAGGCATTACATCACCAAAGAGATTCTGGAAGAAATTCTTATCCTAATTTTAATCACTCGAGCAATGGCTACCCAAATTTGGGTTGTTCAATTTCTTTCTTTAATAGTACCAAAAAATATGAATAAACGGTGAAATCCATGTGCAGTTCATGTGTGTCTGTATTAATATACGGAGGTATGATGTTAATTAAATGGGATGGCCTAATCGAACACCTATCGTTGGGTAGACAAATTGAATTCGTAACATTTAAAAGCTTTGTGACTGGTTAAACCTCACTGAGTTATAACGACGTTCATAATATCAACATTTAAATAAATAATCTGCTCAAAGATTTGGTAATGTATTCGGAATGTGTCCTCATTTACATTTTATTCGTACAGCATGTTCAATGCTACGGTCATCATCATCATCCACTTTCTGATGAATTTAATAAGTAATCTTTTGGAGTCTTTCCATTAGTCCACACCCGGCTACGAGTGAAAGCGAAAAGACACCTAAACCAAAACAAGTAACAAAACAGATGATTTTCGCCTATTTTATGTGGAAAGGGATTGACTTTTTGGTGAGGTGTCCGCATTTTGACAGGAGGATTTACAATGGAAGATTTACGATTGGTGGGAGAGGGATTTACGAAGTGTATGTATCGGGATGGGGGGACTGAAAAGGAACATAGGAAATTGGTATTTTCGGCATTATTAATGTTATGTATCAGCTTCATGGAAGACACTCGAGTCGTGGGAAAACGTTGTTTAAATTATCTTTGACTGACAGTCAAATAATATGTATTATTGAACAGTGGGCGGATTAGTAAAATTATGCCTGGAGCAGAATAATAAAACTGATACGTAAGTTTTTCAAACTATTTTGCATATAAATCGAAATATTTTTTCAAAAATGCCCCCACTTTACGATGTAAGTATATGACGGAATTTTATTTTTTATGCAATTATAATAAATAACTTTTCAGAGCATCATCGCATCGCAAACGCAATCTGATCCACCAACTTTCGTTAAAATTAATAAATTTAAATAATATGCTTTTGAATTGTGCTCTTTTAGATAGAAATCCTATCAGGGGCGATTAATAATATGTATAAACTCGGTAATGATACATAAAATTACACAAACTCATTAAAAAGATACATAATACAAATAGAAGCAAAAAATATGTTTGCATTGTGCTCTTTTAGATAGAAATCCTATCAGGGGCGATCAATAATATGTATAAACTCGGTAATGATACATAAAATTACAAAAACTCATTAAAAATATACATAATACAAATAGAAGCAAGAGATGATATCCCTTGAACAAAGGCAATTTTATTACTTAAGACCAAAATTGTACAACCTCAACCCGATGCATGGAAATCGAAATGTTTAAAAATTGGTTAATGATTAGCTTCTGGACTTAGGAAGAGTTAAAAGCGAAAGTATGCTTACTAACAGATGTTCTATATAAAAAAATGTTCTATACGCTCACAAAATTTTTTCAATGTAAAACTTCTTAATGCATGCTTGACTTGGGGAGGAAGCTGGCGAATGCGTGACGACAGCGTTACGAAAAGCGAGGCGAACGCTGTGCAGGTCTATTGTCTGATCACACTGTAGGAACAAGAGAGAGCAGTGCGCGCGCTCATATTCTTTCTCTCTTCCTATCATATAGACGAGGCAGAAGTTTTACTTTAGTTGTGTGGTCTAAAGCAATGAAGCACTCTAAAGCACTATTACTGAAACCTAGTCCTAAATTCCTACCACACTTCCTACAATTCATATAATATTTTATTTATTTATTGTTCTTTACACTGCAGGTAAAATGTTTACAATACAATTTGTTACCTCACTAGGACAAGCCTGTGTTGAGGTTAACAATAATTATACAAGTTAACAAAATAACACAAAATTATACAGATATTGAAAGAACAATATTGTTGTATTTCTTACAGATTGAGATTATGGGTACCTACTAAACTGATGGCGCTATAGCTTTTATAGTATAGGCGCTATAGCGCCATCAGTTTAGTAGGTACCTATAGGTAGTACCTACATTAATGTAGACTTTTAGGGTGACCATAGTTTTGAGATCTGATTTAAAATAAAATAAGGTTTTTTATGTTTTGCTTTTAAAGGATTAAGTTGTAAATAATAAATAAATGTATAAAACTAATAAAAAATCCAATTGAATACAAATCAAGAATAAAAATATGGCTTAAAGAGGTCAATGAGAAAACCCTAGCGAAGACGCTAAAAACGACATAGAAGACAAATGAACTATATTTAAATAACTTTAGTCCGCCTCGGCACAGGACCCCCTAGTGAGGAGGACTAAGAAATTCAATATTTTGTACTTAATTTCACATTGCATTTTGTATGTAAAATTTTTTTATATAGTCGGTATAATAATAAAAAAAAGTTAACATGTTATAGATTTGGCAGGAGAAAGATGAAAAAAACGGTTTAAACAAAAATTATATTGTTTTAGCTTATTATTATAAACATACTCATTTAGCTAATAATTTAGAAAGGACAAAGTAGAGAAAATCAATATGCAATCCTCGACTAACACAAATAAATTAAGATTCTTTTTAAAAGTGTACAAGGAATTGGATGACTTTATATGTTCTAGAAGGCTATTAAATATGAGTGGAGCTTGATGAAAATAATTTCTTTGACCAAAAGAAGATTTAGTTTGAATCGCCATAAACTTCAGACCAGAGCCAATTCTCGTAGTACGAATTTGCTGTGTTCTTTCTGCAATATTAATATTATTAAAAAATCTACAAAGCGTTTGTGCAATATATAACTGTTTTACATTCATGACATTACATTCCTTAAAAAGTAAATGAGTTGGATATTTAATTTTTTTCTTGAACATAACTTTAAGAATCATTTTTTGGGCAATATTAAGTGGTTCTATATAAGTCTTTGGGCAGGATCCCCAGCACACTATATTATAAGAAAGCAGAGACTGGATTATTGCAAAATAAACAGTTTTTAATTTTTCTTTGTCTAGTATACGCCTCAGTTCTTTAAATATATATGTAAGTCTCCTAGTATTATTTACTAACATATTAATATGATCATTCCATTTTTAAAATGTATCTATTTTTACACCAAGGTATTTAATGCTGACTACATTTTGTAAAGGGTTGCAGTTATATGTTTGAAAACAATTGTGAATAATCAAGTTGTGAGTTTCAGAAGGCTGACTTTTACTTGAAATGCTAAAAGTGATAAATTTGGTTTTTTGTGCATTCAAAGTTAATATATTATTGTTTAACCAACTATTTACCACTCTTAAACCTGTATTACTTTTGTTGAAAGTTTCATTCCAAGTTTTACCCTCAAATATTAAGGCAGTGTCATCTGCAAAACTAACAATGTTACCAGGAATATTCAGACTACATAAATCATTTATATAAATAAGAAACAATATTGGCCCAAGCACACTACCTTGCGGGACTCCAAAGGAGATTGATTTACCTTCGCTTAACATTTTATTTATTTCCACTTGTTGTGTTCTGTCACTAAGATAAGATCTGAACCAGCTCATTGCTGTATTTTTAATGCCTAAAGATGATATTTTTTAAGTAGCAATTCGTGGGAAACAGTGTCAAATGCTTTTGATAAATCCAAGAACACCGCTATGGCTTTGTTGCCATAGTCCAGCGGTCTTGTAACTTTGGTCAATACCTTTAAAACAGCATTACTCGTACCTTTATTTGCTCTGAAACCGAATTGATTGTCGGAGAGTAATTTGTATTTTTCTAAGAATGAAACTAATCTTGACTTGGCCAATCTTTCTATCAATTTGTTTCATAAACATGCCTCATATAAATCAAAATAACTCTTATCAAATAATAATTATAAATCGAAGTGTAAATATGCAATATTATTTATGAAATGAACAATTTAATTGTGTCTATGAAATTTACAAGAATTACAACTTTTTTGTTACTAAAAGTGTTAATCCGAAAGTTGAATTTCTGACGTCTCTCTAATTTGACAACAAAAAATATAATAATTGTACTGGCTTTTACCCGTGGCTTCGTACACGTGGTACTAGGGAGAAATTACTAAGCATTTTTCAGCAAACAGACAAAGAATGGAGACACTTCAACCTTTTGGTTTGACCGAACAGGACAGAGAGATCATAATTAATTAATAAGTTCGCCTGAAAGAGGACGCTTCAAACCATGTAAAGTGGGTAGCAACAATTGGAAAGCCGAGACCGATGGAGATAATACGTATCACAGGTACATAACGTAACGTTTACTGGGTATTGGAGGCTTTTGACGAATTGAGAACAACAGTGCGACAAGGAGTGCGGATGGCTGGAGAGCGGTATAGTTACTGAGACGTTGGATCAATTTGAGCAATCTGTTAAATTCCAAGGAAATGTCTGCACCTAAAATAATGTCAAAAGTTATTCGTATGTGCTAAGGTAAGGTGTGATGAGTCAACTTCTTTTAAAAAGTTATCGCTTGATTTATTAGAGTAACACACATTTATGGAGTAACAGTTTATAAATATCGACTACGGAACTGAACAGAGCACTTAACTATTTTATGACGCTACAATATACAATGTCCAAAGTGTTAGGACGTTGGGCATTACATTACATGTACGTATGCAAGCACGGTTCTCCAAGAGACGCATAGTTTCTCTAATTAACCAAATTAAACTGCAAATCGAGAAATCACAACCAAAGGCAGAGCATTTCAATATATATATATTTTTTAAATATCTATGCAAAACCAACCGCAAAGAAAATTTAAGAAAACCTTGAGCCAAAGCAGTCAATCGATAAATAAACAAAGACCGAACGTATGGAAATATAATACAGGTTCCGTAGTCGCAATAGGCGCGCTGTTCGATGGGCATTGGATATTAAGGCATAGGTAATTAAGGCATGGTGTACACGCTCAAAAAGAGATATGTGTATACGAATGTTAGAGAGAGCGCGCTAAGATTAAAAACGCCTAATGTTTAAGCTAAAATTGCGAAAATGTTTAATAAAACACGACTCGTTTGAAATAGAGCAAAAATCTCGCGGGGAATGCCTAAAAGAGCTTGTAAAATACCTGAAAAAAAAAGGTTTATAATAATTTTTGGAGCATAATTAGCAATTTTTTTTCCATCGAGGGAATTTTACATAATTACCATTTCGGAAAGGGGAATGTTTATATATTATTTTCAAGAATAACATACATATTTTTAAGAGTTTTGAAACATGGAGTAGATATTTAAAGAAAATATGAAATAAATCGGTAAAAATGCTGGAAGCCGGGCCTTAAGTACAAGGTCAAAATTAAAGTCAAAGTAGCATCGTTTTGTCGTTTAGCAATAAGAATTTTCCCGATGAAATGAGATGTTTTTCGGGATAAAAAGAAGCCTATATTGATTGCCGGTCCTTCAACTTTCGCTATGCAAACAATACAACGATCCGTTATTCTATGGCGAAGAATCATCGTTATTCTGTTTAAATATTAATTAATTTTTTCCTAAAGAATTGATTTTCCACTAAGCATTCACTTTACCGCTAACGGCCGCTGTTCCCAACTTTTTGATAGACCAATCTGAGTCTACCGTCAGCTAATCAATTTGTAAGTATTTTAAAGGTAACGCTCGATTCTCATTGTTCCCAAATATTTTATTGTTGAATATCTTAGGGAACCCGCCCACCTTAGCCCCGCCCAAAATGCCATCAAAGTAAAAACTTTCGATGTTAAATTAATATTGAAGAGTTAAATAATGTATTTATTATTAACACACATAATTTCTTTTAAATGCTGTCATCCATTTGCATTTTACATTTTTTAAACAAATGTATAAAATATATTAAAAATACAGGTCAGTTTAACCTTTGCGTCGGTACCACGTTAGCGCCACTGTGTTGACACTTTATAACTTTGCTTTGTTCAGTCGAACTTAATCCACGTGTCCGGCTTTCTTAGATTAAGCGATTCTTAAGCGATGTTTGTGTGTTGGAAATAGCGTAGTTATGCATTTGAGCAGTGTGGAACGTTAGTTTCGGCTTAGCAGTGATTAATAGGATCGGGAACAGCGGCCGTAAGAATCCACTTATCTACTAAGAATTTTTCCTAGGGAATGAGATGTTTTTTTGGGATGAAAAGTAGGATGTGATGCTTGTCTGCTCTTCAGCTATCCCTCACTCAAAAAAAACAGAGTGGGCAACTCACAGGCGGTACAAGTGAAACCTTCAGAAAACTAAAGTAGACAAGAATGGAAAAGCTACGAAGCACCGCACAAAAAGGAGACCGATTATATTATCTCATTCTCTCGCAGGCTAAATCCTATAGATGTATGTGTTTGTCTCTTTTTAGTGTCGCTATTTTTCGTTTTATCGAGTTACGAATCACAACGGTGCTTTGCTTTGTTTTTTTGATTCAGTATTAATTCATTTTACACAAAGGTCAAAGAATTTTCCCACGGGAACGAAATTTTGTTCCGGGATGGAAAGCAGTCTACATCACTTCCCAGTACTCCAACTACTTACATGTAAAAAATCACATCGATGATATATGTAATTTATTTTGCGTATTTTAAATTGTCTTTTACATTAAATAATTTAGAAATTAGAACCGGGTCAACAATAGATATCGATAGTTTTGAAAATTTCCTCACCCACTAAGAAAATATGATGATACCTAATAAGTACTGGCTAAATTAGTGGTGTGCTTTTCATAGGTTACCCAATTATATAGTTGCCTAATGAAGGGCCAGCAGGAATAATAAGGTAATCACAAACGTTTATTAAATCCCACATCAATTTATGGATTCTGCGAAGGAGGCAATTGATGATTTGTTGAATTGTGTTCAAGATAAAGTTTATAAATTCAAGAAGGAACAAATACACTTAATTGCAACGAAAACAAGTGCTATATTAAACTGGATGGGACATTTAACTATTCAATTTTCTGAAGCAAAAGAAAAAATAATTGAACCAACATTTGGATACGGGAAAGTAGCTGAAAACCAAAATAAAATATTGAAAAGTGATTACAAATTAATAGTGTCATCGAACAATGCTGAAGAATCTTCAGAAAATATACAAAATAAAATCAGGAAGAAAATTAACTTTAGTAAGATTGGTGCCAAAGTGAATGGTGTTAATGCAATATCTAACAATAGAATACTTATAAAATGTTCGACAAAGTACGATGCGGAAAAAATGAGTAAAGCTATTGGGGACGAGTTCAAAGACTTCAGTGCTACAGAAATTAAAAAGAAAAGACCAACTATAATACTTAAGGGCATTGCTAATGACTATAATAGGGATGATATTTTACAAGATATTATCAAACATAATGAAGATATCAAGGCTGTGATGATAGATAAACCAGAAATTGAGATGACGTTCACACATACAGACGTTGACACATCTAATTACATACTAGAAGTTAGTACTAAAATAAGAAGATGGTTACTTTCTACCGGTAAAATCTATTTGGGGTACCAGAGAATACAAGTAGAGGATGCCCGTCCTGTAGTTCAGTGCTTTCACTGCCTGGGTTTTGGACATACTTCTGTCAGAAAGAAAAGGACAAACAATCGTGTACACACTGTGCTGGTGATCATTTCTACAAAGATTGTGCTAACAAAGATAAAGAACCTAAATATAAAAACTGTGATAGCAAAAATAAAAAAATGAACTGGAATATTGACATCAGGCATTCTGCAAACGATAATACGAAATGCAATGTGTATAAAAAAATGAGCATTTTAGCAAAAGAAAAAATAGAATATTGACTAGAAATAACATTAAACCTGTCTCAAAGTGGATATAGTGCTATTATAAAACATATGAATTTTTGTCGTAGAATTTGCTACATTTCAATAAATACAATTTACGTTATTTTTTTTGTACATTAACACAGGAGGCCTTAAAGAAAATAATTTCTCTCTGGGCCTATGTCATCTGGGATGCTGTGTGGAGGGTCTTTTTGAGGAGAGGAAGGAATGAACACTGGCCTTGAAGATACCTATGTTGTAGGAAGGAGGAAACACAGAGGCCGGCAAATCATTCCACAGCCGAACTGTTGAACATAAGAACGAGTCGAAGAAACGACCCGTTCTCATGTGACAAATGTCAACCGTGTACAAATTTTGGCTACGCGTTTGGCGTGTTTCCCGACTATGCATCGGTGCCGAAGGGATCAATGATGCTAGTAATACCGGTAGAACAAGGATAGCATTCCCACCCGACGCCTGTGCTCTAAAGTTTGCAATCCGTCTGTTAAGATGGGAGAATCTATCAAACTGCACAGAGTCGAGGGTATTTTTCAGGTATTTTGGAGCTCCAGACCAGAGGTGGCTGCCAAATTCAACCGTGGGGCGCACTTGCGATTTGTACAGGGTTAGCAGTTGTGCACTATTAAAGTATCTGCGGGCCCTATACAGTACGCCCAGTTTCTGGGAGGCTAACTTTACTCTGGCTTCGATGGAGCCCCCATACCTGAGCTGGTCACTTAGGGTTACACCAAGCATATCAATGGAGGGCCTGTTCGGAAGATTTCTTCCGTTGAAAGAGACTAGATTTTCATTTCGATCCCTTTTAGACGTGATCAGACAAGATTGGGTCTTTGAAACATTAAATTCAACGAGATTATTTTTACCCCAAGAGAAAACACTCTCGAGGTAACCGTCCATTCTTTGCTTCAAAGCCCTACGAGATGTTGGAGTTTGTGAGCCCTTCGGGGGCTTGTCAAACAAAAAGCTATGATGAACTGTACTGTCATCCGCATAACAGTGAATTGGTGCACATGACAAAAGGTCGTTGATGTGCAACAAAAACAAAGTCGGAGACAGAACCGATCCCTGCGGGACGCCAGCATTTGTTGAGTGTGAGGAAGAGGTGAAACTATCGACTACCGTCTGAATCGACCTCTCCCTCAAGAAGTCGGCAATTCAAGTACACAAGGATGCGGGAAGTCCGTAAGATTGCAGTTTGTTGACAAGTCCTCGGTGCCAAACCCGGTCAAAGGCCTTGGAGATGTCCAGTGCAACCGTTTGGGTCTCACCGAAACGTTCCAGGCATCGCCCCAAACATGCGTCACATACGCGAGAAGATCACCGCACGAGCGGTTGGCTATCGGAAAAAAATATTTATATTGATATTGATATATATATAAAAATGTTGAATCTGTAGATATAAGATGTAAATTTTAAATGTTAAAAATCTATATGTAACCAAAATTTAAGCACCTGTTGACAAGCCAATTCAATTGGCTTAGCAGGACTTGTTTGTTGATTATAATATGTATTATCTATTCTTAAAATAAAATAAAATATATATATATGTAAAATAAAAAAATCGGTTCTTTTATACAATACGCAATCAGTTTAGAAAAAATACGGTATACCTTATTACACAAAATATAACTAAGTGTCCCCGGAGGGATTTGTAGAGAGGATGTACCGCCGAATAACAAAGTATAATGAATGTTTTTTTATTCAAATGCTTCAAGGAAAAATCTGCTTCTCTATTTACTGTATGTACCAGCGCATTAGTACAAAAAATCTACACTGTACGTATATAAATTCGTTTGATATTCATGTCAACTTATTATTGGGGGTATTTTTGAAGTCGATTTTAGTTTTAAATTGGTAAATAATGGACAAAAAATTATAATTTTATAGTAAATATAATTTCGGGGGGCCAATTGTCGGCCGATCAACTGTAGGGTCACCGTTAAATCTACCATTAAAATAATTTTAATCCCTTTACATGAAATGAAAAAAAATATTTAGTTTAATTCAGTTTCGAATCTGAGCGCTAGATGTCGTCTGAACATTCCCCGGCACGCTCTCATTCGAATGAAGGTAGCAACGCTGATGAGAAAACTGTCATTCACTTGCAAAATAAATTGCGTTCTGCCAGATTATCCGTAAAACTCTGCCAGCCGACTGTGGAGCCATATTCGATTTGTTAAATTCAGAATTTTTCCAATAACCCCTGCCATCAAGAGTTTTTCTCCAGAATTAGGCACTGTAAACAAAATAGATTGAAATACCAGTGGAATGTAATCTCAAGGTAAAATTACCCAATCGATGGTAATATTGTCAGTATCTGATACACCTTGTTCAAGGTTCGTAGAAAACGTACAGGCACTTTTCGGGAAAAAAAAACGCGACGAGCGGCTCGCAACATACGGTCCCTGTCGTAGTCCAAAAGGAACGATCTCTTTCACTTTTCACAAGGTATATACTATTATTATGTATTTTTAAATATGTCAAACGCTCCCTCATCATTTATATATAGTTGACATTATTTATCTCATGAGAAAGGGTCGTTTCTACGACTCGTTCTTGAGTTCGATGGTTCAGCTGTGGAAAGATTTTTGAGTCTCTTTGATTGATGGGTCTCTTCAAGACCAATGTTCACCACCTCATCTTCGCCAAAAAGGCCGTAAAGAATTTATTTTCCTCTATACCTTCCGTGTGGAGTTGATGTTAAAAAAATACTTGTATTTTATCCATGTTGAAAGTTGGCTTATTTTGTGGTATTATGTTGTATTATAAATTAATTATATTATTCCATTTAGCTGCGATTAAAAGAGTTTAGTCTATTTCGGTATGGGGTGGGAAATAAAATGGTGAAGAGGAAGGTGGGTAAGTGCCAGTCTATTCACATACAGTCACCAAACACGGATAAAGCCATTTCAAGCAATGCTTGTATTGAGAATGGAGATCTTTCATGACTTTAACTTAGCCGAAGCTAAGAGTATCTTCTCCTCTTTGTATGAATAAAATTATTCTCAACACTTTCTCTGTTATATCCTTGTTACGATAGTTTGTTAATGTGATTATCAAATTGAAAATTTTTTCAAATGCAATATAAATAAGGCACTAATAAGCTCGTTTCGACATCATCAATGAATAATAAACACTGCAAATATTCCTGAGAGTTTACTCTTTCCGAACATTATTTTTGATAAAGAGATGAAGTATAATAATACCAACGTATTATAAATAAAAATTGTACATGCATTCAGAGTGGCTTGACGCTACTTGTATCGCAATAAATTCAAATCTCCCAGTGGAAAATGGAATCCCAGCCATGCCACGACTTTCTGGCCAATCACCGCTCTTGCCCCGCGATGAGCTAACCTTGTAAAATACATTTTCTACGAATCTTGCATCTGGTTATAAGGTCGGGAACTATGGTATAAGGCAGAATTATCAAAGTGCTGTAGTAAGCAATGACTTAACTCAGTGAACCTATTTCGATAGCTCTTGAAAAATGACGATTTTGGGCCGCGTGAACTAGGGTACAGAAGGATGCCATAAGAATAATGAATGCGTCTTACTCTGTGTAACCAAAATAGTTAATATTAGATGCACAAAACTGTGCTGTGATAAAAGAGAGCTGTGCTAAAAGCCAACGGTATCGCATATTTTCGGAGTCCGAGTCACGATAAGACGCGAATACAGGAAGCATGTAAAGGCAAAAACCAATAGATAGAGTAGTTTTAAAATGCAGACGCTTGAATAATTATTGATTACTTTATCGATGAATAAAGACGTAGACTTGTTTGATTCAGGTATAAATAGTAACCATCAATATTCAAGATCTACTTAAACCAAAAACATTCCGAAACGACCTCTAATAAAGATTTGAGAAAACAGGTAAAATTTAACTACATTCATGAACTTGGGGTCAATAAAATCTGTGAAATTTAACGACTGCCTCCGCGACTGGTCTCCTGGGGAGGTCCCGTAGGTCAAATACACTTTTATATTATGGGAAACATAAATATAAACGAGAAGATAACATCATACATCAGGCTGCGGCCATGTTGCTCGAATAATAATTTTTTAATGTGGATATCGATATACATTTAGGTCAAATAAAAAGACTTGGTATAGGTATTCAACTAGGTATCCCATGAAGAGTACCGATGAATTGGTTGGTCTACGAAGTGAACATTGTTGATTTGATTGATTTGTAGTGAACTTAATAGGAAACCGGGCGGCCTTTAATCCTTGCATACAAATCCCCCAATTTCCTCCCAGGATTTCGACATTACTACAAATATTTTTTTAATGTAATATAGATACCGATAAACAGCGTGTCGGTACGTTTTGCTTTTTTGATAAATTTCTTTTTACAGGAGTTAGGAAACTCCAAAAATCGTTAAAATTACATAATACGAAGAGCATCAAAAGACATCGTGAAAATTTTATTCAATTGGTAAACGACCGTGTGAAAATGACCTACAGGGTGTCCCAAAAGAAAGTTTATATTTAGTGGATCGATTTAAAAAAAGTAAGAGTTCTATCGAAAAAATATTTATTAAATACTAAAATACACAATTTTGGAATTTATTTCTTAAATATAATATCGTCCAAATGTTAACCCTCGCGTTTGCGGTATTCATTTAATCGATTTATGACGGCTTGGCAGGTAGGTTTCGTGATGGCTGCCATTTCGTGACGGATATTTTCTTTTAATTGCATCAGGGAAGTCGGATTTTTGGCGTACACTTTAGATTTGAGATAATCCCACAGGAAAAAGTCCGTGGAGGTTAAGTCAGGACCACGAGAAGGCCAATTTATGTCATGTCTCCTGGAGATCAATTTAGCAGGGAAAATTTCACGAACTCATGGCAGAGACGTATTGGACGTATGTGATGTTGCTCCGTCTTGCTGGAACCATGTTCTTTGGTTATAGCCAGTAAGTTTGTAGGGGTGCAGCATTAGGTCTTTGTTCACAGTGTTGTGTAACGATGATCTATGCACATTTAAATCACATTTTTCACGCTTCCGAATCGAAAAGTTTGAGTCGTCACGAAAAGACTGATAAATACTCTCTACGTGTTCTACCATACTCGATGACCTTGATCTCTTTAAGGTTTTTGACCCATTTTCGAATGAGAGGAATGCTTGGCGCATCATTGAATTGACGAAAATCTCTAATATTGCAGAATATTCTACGCGCTACAGTCACCGAATCACCATTTTTGTAAAACTCACGCACGCATAACGCGTGGTCGCTCCCGAGAAATGCTTCATAGTGACTAAATTCCCAAGAGCTAGACTACTGATTGACATAATAAAAATAATAATAATAATACTCGGATGGTTTACGTGAAAAATCACCTCACCCCCGCACCCCACGGAAAAGTTGGATTCACACAGAAAGCAAAACAAATATAAACTTTCTTTTGGGACACCCAGTATATGAAAACATAACTAATTTAAAAAAAAATGACAAAAAATTGTACGTGGAAAAATACATCCATTGCTTATTCAACCAAAGAGGGTAATTTATTTAATGTATGTACATACTTGTTTTATTAATAATTTCTGAACGAAATTCGGAATTATTCCTTTATTTTAAATGACTTATATATTGCTATTAATTCCCAAAAAAAACTAAAAATATACTGACATTTAGAAAGGATTGCCTGCATATCTGAAAACTTTTATTTCCTTGATGCGTTTAACAACACATGTATTAGCCATTTACGTTATAAAAAAACATCACTTTCTAAAATAATAATTTTATAAAATAAACACCCTAAAATGCAATTTGAATATTGATTTAACCTTAAAACTATTTTCTGATAGTTTGATTTCCGTACGATTATTGTATGATAACTTGACTAAAACTGACTAAAAATAAAACAAGTAAGTTGCAATCATATTGAATTACACGAAGATAATAATTAATTGATCATTTTGAGAATAGATGATTTAAGAAGAGATTTTTGAACATAAATACTTTTAACCGACTGCAACTTTAACCCACTACACTAAACCTTTTCCTGCTGACGTGGGACCTAGCAATAATAATAATATCGAAATACTCCCCATAAGTCGCTTCCAGTAGCTTCGAATTTAGTGACGCCAGAATCGTAAGTTTTAATAATAATAATAATACTTGGATGATTTATATAGCGCCGTTTTTGTGAAAAATCACCTCAAGGGCGCTGTACAAACTTATAATACATTTCTAAAACCTAAAAAAAAAACTACAAGCTAGACAAACAATTAAAAACAACTTAGGGCTAAAAATTGCATACACCGGTTCATTGATCACCGATACGAAAATATATGTACAATATTTGGACTAATGAACTCGATGCTGCCTAAAAATTTATGAAAACAGGACCATACTTACCTAGGAGGTCGCTTGAAATTAACACTGTATATTTTTCATTTAAATAAATTTAGAAAGAGTTCGCACGCAGAGGACATAGTTGTGAACATATATTATTTAATCGTGAAAAATATTTTAATATTAATATGTAATGTATTCTTTGATGAGTGTATTTTGGAAAGTAAAAGCAACATTTAATGGTTGGTGGTGCAGTAGTACATACCTATAAGGATTTGATCTTCCTAAATGTGATTCGTCAAGAGTCAGATTGATGTGTAAGGACTCGATTAATTTTAATAGAAAACTCCAGTCCAATTTTTTAATTTTTTTTTTAATGAATAATGACCTTCTAACTTAAATAACTACATTTTTTAATTTTTAGAGTTAGTTTTAATAGTTAAAATAATTGTCAAAGTTTTAATTTTTCAAGATCCCCCTAAGACGACCGTATGTACGGTGAATCGTGTGACGTCATCACTCCTGAAAAATTACTATAGGATTGGGCAATCAGCTGATCGAGTGCCGCCATTTTGAATAGCGTTATTCGAAGTATTCTCCCTAGAAGTAGCATTACTATTTTTTGTGCAGTAGTTTTTCAATATTTTAAATAATAGAGATAAACTGACGACCTCCGTAGTCCAGTGGGTATGACTCTTGACTCACAATCCGGAGGTCGCGGGTTCGAACCCGGCATGCGCAAATAAATTTTGTTTGATTAATTTGTGTTATTTTCACAATTAATTCATTTAAAATAATATATGGTATATTTGCGGCATGTTCCAGAGTGGAAGATACTATCAGTATCGCCCTGGTGTAAGACCACCATTCAGAATTGAAAAGTTGCTTGAAAATGGCTTTAGCCGTATTTAGTGACCAGATCTGAATAGCCAGGTACTTCCCAACCTTCCTCTTCCCCACCTCCTTCCCCTCCCCTCTACCTTAAGCCTCACAACATACCGCAATTGGGGATGCCATAGTCTCACTGGCTCCAGACGGGAGCAGTTGAGATTCTTGTGCGGTATTCACTGTAAAAAAAAAAAAACTAAAAGAGATACCTCAATTTTTGATACTGAATTATTTAGGCTTAAATATTGTTTCAATAAACACAACGACTAATTTTAAAGTTAAATTTCTCTAAGCAAATTCATTTAAATTTTTTTGTGGGCGTCTCTGACCCATCGTCAGTACTACTTTTACTACATAAAAAAACGTAAACAATTTTTCTTAAGTTTCATATACATAATTTATTCGAGATACTATGGAAATATTATTATAAAAGTGAGTTTGTTTTTACTTAGTTTAATAGATAATACAGACTGATTTCTGATCTCAAGTGATTTTTGCCAAAATACAATGTGTAACTTATTCACCGTTTAGAGTTGTGAAGTGATTTTTTTAAGTAAGGCTTAAAGAGTATTTTCTTCTAATAATGCTTGTAAAAAAATAAATTGGTACAATTTTTGAGATGAAAAACGGGGATTACGAAACCTTGATGTTGATGATATTATTTAGGTTTTATCAGCCTCAGGTGCAGTTATCCCTTACGCTCCTATTCGGTGAAGTAAGAGCGACAATGACAGCAACAGTTTGGTAAAATATCTATTGCCTAAAATTTCTTAGCAACCGGGTTTTCTCTTAATTCATCTAAATGAAAACGGGTTCGCTAATTTTCCAACCTTTCATTGTAGTCACTATAAATATTATTCTTCTATATCTATTTTCAAGTGTGCTTTAGTGTTATAATAAATTAATATCGTTAAATTGACCTACTGACCAACTGCTAGGCAGGGAGCTTATAATGAAGAATAATAAAAAAAAAAATAAAAATAAAAACAATGTGTGCAATTCACACATGGTAGAAGTAAAACCTTCAGAAAACTAAAGTTGACAAGAGTGGAGAATCTACGAAGCACCGCACGAAGAGAAGTAGGTACGATGAGCAACGATGCACCGCTCAAAGAGGAGTCCGATTATACTTTCGCAGGCTAAGATTGTCTCTTTTAAGTGTAGCTATTTTTCGTTTCATCGAGTTTCAAATTCAAATCAGTTCGAATAAAATATATAATGTTTGTTTGTGACTTAGGTGGCTGAAGTGCGCAAGAGCGCCTCAATCTTCAACGGAAGTTTTTAATTTTAAATTTATTTATTTTTATATTTTTGAATGTAGCTATCACTTTGTGGTTGTCCATTATAGAAAAATGAAACAATACAACTTTGTATAAACCACTTAAATAATGGGTAAATCCTACCGGTTTCGGAACAATCGTTCCTTCTTCAGGGAAAGCTTATACTAATTTGACAGTTTCAAACAATGTTTTATTATGGTAGGGGTGGAGCCGTTGATAGTTATTAATGTAGATTGGGTGGGTAGGTATTAATGTAGAGTGGGTGGGTAGGGGAACAAATCCATGATTGGGCTATATGACAATATTTTTTTAATCAAATGAAGACAATATAAGCGAAAATCAATCGAAAATCTGGAAACAGAAAAATCAGAAAAAGATATTGACACCTCTGGGACTTGAACCCAGGACCTCTTGCTTTCCGGGCAAACGCGCTAACCACTGCGCCACGGTACATCGGCACCGTGGCGCAGTGGTTAGCGCATTTGCCCGGAAAGCAAGAGGTCCTGGGTTCAAGTCCCAGAGGTGTCAATATCTTTTTCTGTTTCCAGATTTTCGATTGATTTTCGCTTATATTGTCTTCATTTAATTAAATATTACAATTTGAGGTTTTACTCATAAAGTTAAAATAAAAATAAAATATTTTTTATTTATTGATAATAGATTCATTATTTTTAAGGGATTTTTTTAATATCCAAGGCTTCTAAGTTATCAAATCGTTTTCCTTTATGATTAATATGAAGATAATATATTTAATTTTAACTTGTTTAAAAGAAGTAAATCTCACTGTATCATCAGAAAGAATGTGCATTGCTCAAACCAATAACAAGTTATTCTTACACTAAGTATTAAATTATCTATTGTGTGCCATGTTCAGAAATACGAGCCAAGTGATGAAGAAACTTGGTAGCAACAATTGTAACTAGATGAAGCATGCAAAGGAGTAATAAACCCTCGACCACTTTATAAACCATCTCGCCTTACCGCCTGCGACTGGTTGTCGTCTTCGCCTTCACACCTTGAATCTTTTTCTCTCTTATCGTCTTTCACCTCCATCAGGGTGTTGCTCAGCCAATTCCGTTGTCCACCGAACGCTGCAGAAATCTCCGACCTCTTCAAATTAAACAATAGTATCGTACTAAAAACAATGACTTATATAAATAAATAGACTCGCCGTAGTCTCATATACTCACAATATTATGTGGAAAGTAAGGAACATTCTTTTGTTTTCAGCGATTTTCAGTATAACTTCTTAATTCAAAAGTTTATTCCTGTGATATAAAGATAGATAATCAAATGATGTGTGTGTATGAATGACATGAATACATGAGCGGGCGGCGTATTGCTTATCACTTTTTGATGGAACGTTCGCTCAGTTCGCTGTCTCCTTTTCTCGAGGCCCACTAGAATAAAAGGTCCGGCTGCCTGTCGGAGTTTGATATGTCGAGCTATACAATAAATACTATATGGCAACGACAGTTTTCAAATGGTGGCGATTGTCATCAATACTTGTTAGAACTATTGATTTATGTGTTGTTTTATCGCAAGCAAACATAAATAAATTGACTAATTCCGGAATATATAAACTCAAATGCAATGATTGTCCCTCATTTTATATTAGAAAAACAACTCGAAACTTTACAAATCAGAATCAAAGAACATTTAAGGTGTCTTAATAATAATAATTTTTCTGAGTTCGCTAACCATATCATTGAAAATAACCATAGTTTTGAAAAAAAAACACAGGGATAAATATTCTTCATATTAATCATAAAGGAAAACGTTTAGATAACTTAGAAGCGTTGGAAATTAAAAAATCCCTTAAAAATAATGAATCAAAAAATATTGTCATATAGCCATATATTGTCATATATTGTCAACAAACAAAAAATATTGTCATATAGCCCAATCATGGATTTGTTCCCCTACCCACCCACTCTACACTAATACCTACCCACCCAATCTACATTATTAACTAACAACGGCTCCACCCCAACCATAATAAAACATTGTTCTAAACTGTCAAATTAGTATAAGCTTTCCCTGACGAAGGAACGTTTGTTCCGAAACCGGTCGGATTTGCACATTATATAAGTGGTTTATACAAAGTTGTATTGTTTCCTTTTTCTATAATGAATAACCACAAAGTAATAGCTTCATTCAAAAATATAAATAAACAAGTGTCTAGGCTGATTAGTCTACTTTAAAACAGTGAAGTTTACTTAGCAACAGAAATTTGGCTGTTGCGCGTCCAGACCCTTTACTTTAGTAGGACTTGAATTTTCGCGAAAAACCGCGAGCGGGAAACATGAAAATTAATTGGAATATTTATAATAATCGATAATATTAAGTAATTTGCGTGTACTTACAAATGAAATGTTATTCATTCGCCTTTACTATTATTTTCCGTGTAATTGAAACATTTTCTCATCACACAGGAGGGCATTTTGACACTTTTTAAAATGCAATTTACTTACAGGTAAGTGCTGGTAAGACGCAACCTTAGTACTAAAGTACTAGATATCGAAATCGGTACAATTGTCTTGTTCTTGTCTTCCCACTTTGAGATTTCTACCCCTCGTCTAATATATATGTAACGTCATTGACTAAAAATGAGAAAATCAACAAATAATGCGAATCGTTGTGTAAGCGAAAGAGACCAGATTAAAAAGGGGACTCTTATAAGATTTGGGAATCAAAAATCTTTATTTTTGTTTTTCTTTAACTCCATTCAGTGGGCCTTAAAAAAAATAGTTTCCTGGATAGCATGTCATCTTTGGAGATACTATGCAGATGGTATTTTCGAGGATAGAAAGGAGTTAACCTGGGCTTTCAAGAGACTCACGTTATTGGAGGATGGAAATGCAGAGGCCGGCAAATCGTTCAACAGCTGAGCTGTTGAACTCAAAAACGACTCGTAGAAATGACCCGATCTCACGTGACAAATAATGTGAAACATTTACAAATTTTGGGCACATATTTGGCGTGTCTCCCGATAGTGCACTGGTGCCGAAGGGATCAGTGTCGCCAGTTCCTCGGAGCATCTTCAAAAATCAATATAAAAAAAGATTTTTTGTGTAATTGTGAACTGATATTTAAAATAATTAAGGCCAGAAAATTAAATATTCTGTTCCTTTACCAAATAACGATACAAGTATATAAGAATATGTTTTAAACAAAGCCGTACCATTCAGAATCACAGCAAAGCGATTCCGATGTAAAAAAAATAGGTAAACAGAACTACAAACACTTTTCTGTAATAACTTGCCAAAAAATAGAAGTTCGCTTATAAGTATTCAAAATATTTTTAAAAAATCGAGTGCAGTTCATATGTGGTAGAAGTGAAACTTAACCCACCCACACAATCTCATCCAATAGCAGCCTTGAAAAGTGAGCTCTTAATCAAAGCAGCCTATGCAATAAGGTTTCATTCTATCTCATTATCTCGCAGGCAAAATCCTACAGATTTATGTGTTTGTCCCTTTTTAGTGTCGTTTCCGTTCCATTAAGTTTCAAATCACAACAGTGCTAAAGAAGTTTCACCTAAAAAAAAAACAAAAATTAAAACCATATAATAAAACCACAACGGCAATTAAAAAGTCTTAATAATTAAATAAATAACACTAACTAATAAACTTTGAATCATAACAAATCGTTAAACCGTTCTGACCGACAGAATATAACTTCATAGTTTGGTCGGCCTTCTACAAAATTAATATTCATAATTTTTAAAGAATTCAAGGAAAATTTCTCCATTTTAAACCTAACATCCCTTTAGAGCAAATAAATTACCAGATGTTAATGAATATTTTGAATATTCCAACTTAAGAAAACAATTGAAAAATAAACAACCTTACCTGGAGCTAGTATGGAAACCCATTTATATTTTTTATTTTCTGTTTGACGTACATACATTGAAGGATAACGCCTCTATTATGGTTAGTGTATACCTAATGTAATTCTGCAAAATGCTCAAAATTTAAAAAATGTTTTGAAATATTTTGAATTGTGCAATGTTTCGTCGACTTAATAAAAATTATTTTATTAAGTCGACGAAACATTGCACAATTCAAAATATTTCAAAATATTTTTTAAATTTTGAGCATTTTGCAGAATTACATTAGGTATACACTAACCATAATAGAGGCGTTATCCTTCAATATACCTAATGTAATTCTGCAAAATGCTCAAAATTTAAAAAATGTTTTGAAATATTTTGAATTGTGCAATGTTTCGTCGACTTTGTTATTATTGAAACACAGCTGTTTTGCCTTCGGTAAGTTGCACAAAATATTACTACCAATAAAAAAAACAGATTGCAATTCACTCGCGGTAGAAGTGAAACTGAAATTCAGTACTCAGTACTCTCTCATTCTCTCGCAGGCTAAATCCTATGGATGCAGGTGTTTGTTTTTTTTTGTGTCGCTATTTTTCCTTTCATCGAGTTTAAAATCACAACAGTGCTAAACAAGTTTTCACTGCAAAAAATGGTTATTAGTGATGAAAAAGTCCATTTTAATAATAAGTTGTTTTGTTGTCGTTAGTAACACATCACATATTATTATCAAATTTACACAGGCTATTAAGGGACGTACTTGACTTACTTTAACTAGCGATTTTTTACATTATTTTGAGTAAAAATGTAAGCTCAGCCGAGTTTTGCAGACCAACTCCTCACCCCAACAATAACTGTCCAATATGTCCTGATCTTTGAAGTGAAAACTTCTTTAGAACCGTTGTGATTTGAAACTCGATGAAACGAAAGAGCGACACTAAAAAGAGACAATTACCTACATCTATAGGATTTTGCCCGCGAGAGAATGAAATAGAATAATCGAACTCCTCTTTGTGAGTTGCTTCGTAGCCTTCCCACTCTTGTCTACTTTGGTTTTCTAAGGTTTCACTTCTACCGCGTGTAGACTACACACAACTTTTGAAAATTATTTTTGAGATCAAAATTTCATTATAACTATTTACTTCTAATAAGATACGAAGTCACTGGTTAAAGTAACCCGAGTAGGTATGTTCCTTAACGCTCTATGTAAGGAAATAAGGTTAATACAAAATCTCACCAAATAAACACCATCTAAGCAATAATATTGTTTTTGGATTCTGTAGGATTCGAACCTCCGTTCACCGGATGTCTCTCTGGCCGCTGAGACTTGTCAGGCGCTTTAAGCCGCTACGCTATCGGAGGCTCGTGCGGAGCTGTGAATTTACCGTATTATATTAGAACCGAGAATAATAAATTTTAGTGACGCACTTCCGTTTCATCCGAATTTCAAATCACAAGGGCTAAAGAAGTTTCACTTAAAAAAATAGTGATAATCTTATATTATTATGATTTACTGTAATTTGAATCTTTTTGCACGGTGAAAGAACCGTTTGTACTACACCGACGCAAACGTTGTGATATACGGAGGGATGTGGATTACTTTTTGGCGTACATCTTTATTTTGAAATATATTCTTTCCCCGCCCCACGTTCGCTTAATCTTTTCTCTGCGTCTCTTATACGGAATCATAGAAGGTATTTTACTCCTGCCCCTTGCGCTATCCTCGCCGGCGAGTAAATGGGAAACCAATGGCTCAACGACAACTTTCCGGCCCCAGGGAAAAAAAAAACGGTTGGTTCTTTTCTCCTGCGGTGCACTTTAATTGTAAGGAAAAAGTGAAACGAGATATTATGTTTAAATAATGACTACCTTAATTGGAAAATGAACCGCCAAGGTTTTAACGTGAATCTAAACTAAATTCTACAAGGTGTTTACGTTCTGTTTCATAAATCAGTTCTCAATACGTTCAATGAAGCTTTCCCGTTCAAAGTTCGTTTATCGTTCGATTATGGATTTTAATAAATTGTGCATTTTTTAACCAAAAATATGGAAAATTGTAATACATCAAAGTAAATGAAGTGGAAATAATTGTAATCGAGCATGTTCTACCCTTAATGCAATTTCCAAAATTGAATATCTTTGTGGACCTGTCAAAAGAATTAAGAAATGTATTTAGGTATATATTTATAAGACTAAAAAATATTCTTAGACAAAAAAACCTAAAAAGAGTGTACTATGCAAGTGTTTAATTTAAATTACAATACGGTATTATAGTCTGGGGAGCAGCATGTCATATTTTAATAGTTTAAAGATTGAAAATTAAGTTTAAACTGAAAAAATCATCTACATTTTCTACTGAAAAAATCTTTTCAATATTCAATGTACCTACAATAGATATAATATATAAAACATATTCAATACTACAAACTTTCAAAGAAAAACAGCTAATTAACTTACATTTCAATATATCAGCAAGATATCAGAATAATATTTAAATCCCAATTAATACCTAGCACATTTTAAATGCTTATCTGTATCTAGGTATAACTTATTTTAACAACATCTAAAAATTACTGAAGTCACGAATTCCAACATAAATTGAAAAATCACCTGAAACTACTGTAAGAGTTCATATATATCTTATATTTTTGTTATTATTTGAAATTTTTTATTACATAATTACTTACATGATTACATATAATTAAGCATGAATTCCCTCACCAAATACAATAGCCTTGTCTCTTTCTGGTGAGGAAAAGCTATTATTATATTAATTTGCAATACTGTATAACAAGTAAAAAATGTATAATTTTATTGTAAGAACATACAAATAATTAATTAAAAAATTTAAATTAAATGAGGATAATATTGGAATTCTTAAATTCATACATGAGATCGATGAATTTCCTTCAGGTTTATTTATCTTCTTCTATGTTACATTGATGGGTAAACCCTTTGGAAGTTATTCCATTAATTTTAATATATGTATTGTATTATAAACAATACATTCAAAATTTAAAAAATGGTGATCGATGCAATGTAGGTGCAGTGTTCAAATACCGGTAATTTTAGGAGTGAGTACAGCATACAATGCCCATGCCCAAGCCGCGTGGATGGTCGTTGCGCCCCTCGGAAACACTATGTGTGGCAGGGAGCCGGGAGGTGTAGGTCATAGGTAGGAGATACGTGTAGACGTAGTGGGAGGTAGTCGGAGTATTAAATGAAGGTTCCGTGGGTTAAGGGAAGAGAGTGTAAGTGTAGTCAACAGAGCACGAAACCGCTGTGACTTTTATGACGTTCACAAAAGAGCTCGGAATGAGAATAATACATGAGATTTTTCAGCGTTTACAGTTTTATTCACAGGCAATGTGGGGGTTAATTAAATGTACCCAGCATCGACTCACTGCGCTGCGGTAACCTGACTTTTATTTGATAGAAGCAAAGTGCAATGGAATGACTTTATTTTGGTAGGTTTTAGTGAGCTTTTATTCGTTTTGGTGACACGCGTTTCGTCTAACCACCGTAAAGAGCCTTTTCAACAGTTATTCGGACACCCTTATGAAATATTAAATAAAGCACAAATTAACGAGTGCTCTGGAGAAAAAAGCATAGAGATTTAATTTATTTTGTCTTTGAAACACAAAAAAAATAATAAATGCAACACGTTTGCGGGTTTTATGCTGCTGAGCTGTAACTTGAAACAAACTGTTTGTTTTAATAAGCACGTTCGAGCTGCAAAGTACCTGGCATGTAGGTAAGTTAAGGCGAACCTACTTATTTTCCCAACCTACCAGCGTAGCAAACTAACATGTTATTCAACACACACAAAAAGTAAACATAAAACCTTGTGATGACTTCTTTGTTTTGTAATTCTATAAAAATCCAGCTTACACGGCTGCTTTTGTATGGATACCTTTATCGTATAAAAAATAGCGATAAGATGAGCTCTATTTATCTCTTGGTTCGCAACGCTTGCCATTCTGCGCGGTTCCCATCATTTATATCACTAAGGCAAGGAGATAGGTAGAGCAATACTTATTTTATGGTTCATGACTGGACGCTTTTCAGCCTTTCCTCTGTTATGGATTGAAATGAACGTGTCCTGAATTAACCATTTTTTGGCTTGAAAATTTAATGTCTTATTTATTTCCAGACGTAGAAGCTTCTTCTGCTTCTTTAACTTATCTTATATAATCTGCCGGCATCCGATATTGGAGAGTCATTGTTTATGTGTCATATTTCTGATGTGGATATTAATGATTAGATACAAGTATTACTGAGTGATGCGTGAAACGTTTGGACCAAAGTCGGGTACGTAAAAGCTATACATTAGTATACATTTCAGAACCCCGCGAGTAACATATTTTGCTTTTGAAGCGATTTATAAAAAAAACGACGCTACAAACGACTACTTTTTAAAATGAATTTTAATCAGTATTTACCGATATAACCATAACGTTTCAGATCCGATGGACCATTCCTAATGAAAAATATAGGTAGGGTACTTGCTGGGAAAACACGTTTAAAAGCTGGCTCTTTGCAATTAGTTATCACTTTTCTCTAAACTTTTCCACATATCTATTTCAGGTAGAAGTAGTGAGATTGAACTCTATATTTGTATCAAAAGTTCGACTGTATTTTGTGCGACTGATTTCCAAAAGTGGTCAGCAAAATCTCAAGTGTTCCTTAAAACTAACGTCAAAATTGCAAGATTTTTTTCAGTGAGAAAAAAATTACGATTATAAATCGCAGATCCCTGATTTTGATTTATGAAAAGTCTTAAATTAACTTGAATGAAACTATTTAAAATTTGTACGTTTATTTTACCAATGCAAATACCATTCAATTAAAACTACTCAATTTTTCAATATTCTTCATACATTCTTATGTAATTTATTGGTAGCACAAGCATCTAGTAATTTTCCAGCACAAAGATTCCTAATCTAAAGCAGACCATTTGTTGTGTGAAAAATAATTCCGCTTCTTCGATTTAAAAGTCTACGTTTGTTTATTTGATGTAGTAGCCACCTAACATGCCGCCGCTGTTCTGGGTACGTTTTTACTGCCTTTGTTTATTCGGCAAGTACCTCCCCATCCTTCCCCGACCCCTCTTGCCCGTTCCCCCGTAAGGCTTTCAGTCTAACGTTATCCCACTCTATTTCCTTTGGCTCCCATGAGCCCGGAAGAATGAAATACATGAGATAAATGCATGAAATTCGATACTCGCATTAAAGTACTCAAAGCGCCTGGAAGCGAAGTGAAACAAATAACCCAAATTAATAAAACTTGGCTATTGTTTATAAAACACGTGTTATTTATTATAATCACATCTGCGCGAGTATTTGCGGGGATGTTTAATTACAATATAAACATAATCCCAAGAAGTAATGTTGTCAGTTTGCACAAGATTTCGAACCTGAGGCTTAAGTGACGCCAGTAAAATAGATCTGTTCAAGAAATTATTTCAGACTAGCTAGGGTACCCGGCTTCGCACGATTGAACTGACGTTCGAACCCACAACGGATCTTGCTTTATATACCCCTACCAATGTGTAGCACCACTTATACAAAAAAAGGCATTGAATGGTCCACAATGTTCCAAAACATTCCAGAACATTCCAGAATTCCAGAATGTTCTGGAATGTTCCACAATGATCTGGGATGTTTCCGAGCGTTCCAAATTATTCCCGAGAATTCCACGACATTCCAGAACATTCCGGAATGTTCTGGAATGTTCCACAATGATCTGGGATGTTTCCGAGCGTTCCAAATTATTCCCGAGAATTCCACGACATTCCAGAACATTCCGGAATGTTCTGGAATGTTCCACAATGATCTGGGATGTTTCCGAGCGTTCCAAATTATTCCCGAGAATTCCACGACATTCCAGAACATTCCGGAATGTTCTGGAATGTTCCACAATGATCTGGGATGTTTCCGAGCGTTCCAAATTATTCCCGAGAATTCCACGACATTCCAGAACATTCCGGAATGTTCTGGAATGTTCCACAATGATCTGGGATGTTTCCGAGCGTTCCAAATTATTCCCGAGAATTCCACGACATTCCAGAACATTCCGGAATGTTCTGGAATGTTCCACAATGATCTGGGATGTTTCCGAGCGTTCCAAATTATTCCCGAGAATTCCACGACATTCCAGAACATTCCGGAATGTTCTGGAATGTTCCACAATGATCTGGGATGTTTCCGAGCGTTCCAAATTATTCCCGAGAATTCCACGACATTCCAGAACATTCCGGAATGTTCTGGAATGTTCCACAATGATCTGGGATGTTTCCGAGCGTTCCAAATTATTCCCGAGAATTCCACGACATTCCAGAACATTCCGGAATGTTCTGGAATGTTGTAGAATGCTCTCGAATGTTCTGGACTGTTTTAGAATTTCTAGAGGGTGAAACTTTCAGACCTTATATCTTCAAAAGCACGCCCTTCAGGTAAAAACGAAAACCTTCTTCATGGATGGGGGATAGAGGGCTACCACACCATATAACTCCTTTGATCGTTCCGGGACTAATTTCTAAGTTTTAGTGGAACGCACATTGTTTCTTTACTTTATTTTATAATATTATGTTGATTATGGAAAATAAACAATAATATTTCAATTTCTTGGAAATTTTATGCTTACTTCGGAAACCTGGAAATGCCTACAGTCCCATAACATACCTCTAATGTAGTGATTAAAACTAAGGATTTAGCAACATCTTCAATGTGTTTTATGTACAACATGCCCAAGATAAAAAAACTCATGATTTCTTAATTATCTTTAAAAAATGTGTTATTTTTTATCGAAATGTGTAAAAAATTCATAAAATTTAATTAAAAAATTACACGTATGCAACCTAGTTGGTCATTCTGGGAAACCTTTAAACATAAAGTAGGCAATGAATTCGGAATGTTCAAAAGAAATATTTGAAAACAAATAGATTAAAGATGTAATTTTTTAAAAGGATTTTCTCATGGATATAATATCTTGATGTATGAATATTAAACTAGTGATTGTGTTGTATTACATTCTTGCTGCATAGAACCCGAACACTTTCCCTTACTGAAATCAATTTCGGCACAGCGGTTGCGAACCTACCTTTACCATTCAGGAACTTCCAAGAAATCTATAATTATGAGCTTGCATTGTATATGAACATAGCACCGAATTATGCCTACAGCTCTTGGAGAACAAGGTGCAGTCATAACTAACTTAACATGAATAGAAATTTAACATTGTGATAACAATGGTAAATCAACAAACAGGGCTTAATATGGCGTATAACCAGATTCTCTGTGTATCGCCATGTGAAAGACCATCACGATCGAAACATTGTTATGTGACCAGATCTGATTGGACAGAATCTCCTTTACCTTCATACTTCCATCTCCTTCTCTTGTCTACTCCCTTCAACATCATAACGTATCCCAACAATTGAGGATGCCGAAGTCCTACTTGCCGCGGCAATGAAACACCTATGTTTCATTACCAAACTGTTAGAAAGTTTGATAATGGAATTGATCGTTAAAACAGCCGTCATAATAATAAATACTAGAATACTCTTGCCAGACTTCTAAAAAATTTTCATGATTTTATAAAGAAACAAAAAAATCAACCTGTAAAAACATTTTTTTACTATAATACCTACATCTATTTTAAAATGTTCTTTAAAACTTGAAAAAAAAAATGGATTTACTGAGGATTGAAACTTTTTACCAAGGTTCTGGAGTCGACAATTTTACCAAAACTACATGTCTTCAGTGCCTCACTCTTCTGTGTACATATATTAAAACAAAAGAATAAAGAGCACACGTGGATCGACCAAACCCACCTTTGGGAACACATAATCCAACCTGAGCCATGAACTTTTATTTACTAGTTTATGATCCACGTGATGAAATATTTTATTTTCCCTGATTATTAAACCACATGTTAAGTTAAAAATCTGACCATATATTGATCATCCAGTTTCAGATTCATAATCACTTAAAAAATATGTTTAAGTAAGTACTTAAGTACAGTATAAAATACAAAATCTCGATTATTCTTCTTTTATCATTAATTTTAACTTGAGTAAACATAATCAGGCTAACATCGACAAGAAAATCTACCATCTTTCTTTCCTTACTGGGATGTTCGGAAAAACCGATTTATATTGCACATCTAATTGCCTGTAAAAGTGTTTTTTTCTTCGCGAAACTAAAAGTCTCCTGGCAGCTTCGAAATCAAAGATTGGGAACGGGATCTCGCTATTCGCTACGTGCCACCCACGTGGGGTATGTGCTACACGTGTGTGTGTATGTTACTACTGTTCTTAACTACCCCATTGTACAAGGGGATGAACCTCCCTGAGTAACGCCGATGCAAGTAGATAACAAATAGTGTTCAGTGTAATCGCCACCTAATATCGGCTCCAGTTGGGGCTGAACTGGACAACACTGGAAACTATTATTAAATTATTTTTTATTTTGGTTTTATCCGTTGTCATGAAGTGCTTTCTTGAATTTTAACTTCCCACCCCTATATGATTATTTCCGTCATCAGGTACTAAATATTTAATAATAGTTGTCAAAAGCTTGCAACATTGGCTAGATCTTCTGATTGGCTAAGAATTCGGTGGGAGGAGCGTGGCGGTCAGCCAGGGGGCTGCGATCTGCGGGCTTCTGGGAGCTTCTTCTGGTTTTAACTGCGCTATGGGTCGGTCTTTCGCATTTTGGCCGAGGCCGCCTAGATCCTTTTGGTTTCAGCGTTTGTTGGAACACGTTATTTAAAATATAGTTAAGTTTTATATATCTAAATCAACTCAGTGGTGTTTCCGGACGAGGTTCTCTGCCCAGATGAAACCCGAGACGGGGTAACGTGCGTACAACTTATATTATTATGTGTTATCATTCAACCCGTTTATTATATTTTAGAATCATTAACCTTGAGTTCACAAAGAGATTAAAAGCTTTTCCTAGAAGCGTCGAGTCATTAATAAATTCACAAATTATTTAAAAGCGACAAGAGATCTTCTAATTTATTAAACCCTATCTTTATTCAATAAATGAAGCGACGATCGTTTTGAATCAAATCCGATCGAATTGAGAACACAATATCCCTGGGAGGAGCTAGCCGAGGTTTGTATTATAATTTGGTTTTGGTAAGTATTTAAATTGAACCATTGTTGTTGAGTCTTGATTATTGTGTTATTTAATTTCAAATTTGTTATAAGTTCGTAATCAGGCGGTTCGAGCCCGTCGTTACGTAACACCGTTAACAGGATATCTGCTTGACGAAGGCCTACAATTTGCTAAGATGGATTTGGGTGCAGTGCCTGATCTCGTATCTACCCTGTTAAATAACTTTTTTTTTTCAAAAAACCAAATTTGCGATTTGTTTAAGTAATGTATATGACGCAATACCAAATACAATATTTATGTGTGTATCAAATACCAACGATATAATATAAACACGTTAATAGTTTAGTACTTTTTATATCGCAAAATACAGTGTTGGCTTAAAAAATTAAAAACACAAGACAAACACAATAGAGAAAGGGATTACGTGATTACGTCTAAAAGGGATCGAAATGAAAATCTAGTCTCTTTCAATGGAAGCAATATTCCGAACAGGCCCTCCATTGATATGCTTGGTGTAACCCTAAGTGACCAGCTCAGGTATGGGGGCTCCATCGAAGCCAGAGTAAAGTTAGCCTCCCAAAAACTGGGCGTACAGGGCCCGCAGATACTTTAATATTACACAACTGCTAACCCTGTACAAATCGCAAGTGCGCCCCACGGTTGAATTTGGCAGCCACCTCTGGTCTGGAGCTCTAAAATACCTGAAAAATACCCTCGACTCTGTGCAGAAACGGGCGATCCGTTTGATAGATTCTCCCATCTTAGCAGACGGATTGCAATCTTTAGAGCACAGGCGTCGGGTGGGAATGCTATCCTTGTTCTACCGGTATTACAATGGAAGATGCTCCGAGGAACTAGCATCATTGATCCCTTCGGCACCGGTGCATAGTCGGGAAACACGCCAAACGCGTGCCCAACATTTGTACACAGTTGACATTTGTCACATGAGAACGGGTCGTTTCTTCGACTCGTTCTTGTGTTCAACAGCTCGGCTGTGGAATGATTTGCCGGCCTCTGTGTTTCCTCCTTCCTACAACATGGGTCTCTTCAAGACCAATGTTCATTCCTTCCTCTCCTCAAAAAGACCCTCCACACAGCATCCCAGATGACATAGGCCCTGAGGGAAATTATTTTCCTCAGGGCCTCCTGTGTGGAGTTAATGTAAAAAAAAAAAAAAAATTTTTTAAAATGACGTTGCGAGCTGACAATCAAGGCGTTGATCTAAAGATTCAAGTGATTTCGTGGTATAATGTATAAAAACTTTTTAGCTCTATAGATAAGATTATTTTTTAAATGTACTTTACAGTATATATTATATCAACTGCCTACTTAAGAATCAGATGTATTCTAACAAAACACAAACGAATAATGTTTAATTGGATAAAAACTGAACAAGGCTTCGCCATTTCGGGCCTGCTTTATAGCATCCGCAAGCTTTTACCTTAAATTTACGCCGTCTTTTTGTCCCCTTTCTTTACCGATTAGCCAATGTACTATTTCTTTTCTACTTTCTTGCATTGTCTAAGGAAAAGCTTAGCGCTCGAATTGGTTTTATATCTTAAGAACAAAAGACATTGCACACATGTGGCGAGTCGCACCGTCTTTAATCAAATTCATTTGGAGGCGAGTGATGACGCTTTCGGAAATATCTTAAATGGAAAAACTTCTTAATAAAGTAGTAGAGAGATTTCTTTAATAATAGCAGGTCTGTTTTATATTTTTTCATCGCTTTTTCTTGAAGGTCATTATTATATCATGTTTTATATTCGTCAACTTGTAGAGAGATTATAAGATCTCTTTAGTAATTAGTAATTACTTGTTCAGTCTTTACATTTTAAGATTATCTGTGATTGCCGTGCAGATCATAAATTTAAAAGATTATTCAAATTACTTATATTGCCTCATCGTCCAAAGGAAATAGGTTTATTGATCTTTAAAGGTGGTCTTCCTTTCAGTATTGTTATGCTTATTTCCAAGTCGTAAGCTTTATATGGGTGACGTTACAAGTAGCTTTATTGTCCTGGATCCTGACTAAACATCACGTTATTTCCCCGTAGGAAGAGGAAGAGGCGATGTAGCTACTCGAAACTCTGCCTGACAAAACCCCTTTAGTTCTAATAAATTCTTCCTTATCGGCCTCTGTGGTCGAAGGGTTATGCCCTCGACTCCAATTATATCATTTAATTAATTTGTGACGTTTCACAATCAATTCATTAAAAAAGAATAAACAGTGTTTGTGGGACACGTTCCAGAGTGGAAGATTTTCCTTTTTTATGTGAATACCTCACAAGCAGTGGCGGCTCGTGACTTTTGGGTGTGCTAGAGTGCTGATATTTAAAAAAAATGGCATTATTGATGTTGTGTAGCCGAAAAAAAATTTTTTTTTTTTGAAAATCACTTTTTTGTATGAAAAATTTCAGGAAGTTTCAGTTTGGCGGTGTGCCGCATCGATTCCCTAAAAAATCTTCATACAAAACACCGATTTTTGAAAAAAAAAAATTTTTTTTTCCGCATACGACAACATGCATGATGCCATTTTTTTAATATTAGCACCCTAGCACACCCAAATGTCACGAGTCGCCACTGCTCACAAGGGTCCCAACTGTTCTTCGATTGGTGTATGTTGTGAGATTTTATATTCAACACGACAATGGTTAAAATAAAGTTTTATTATTTGACGATCTCCATGGCTGAAATGTTAAGCTCTTCGACTATGAACCCAGAGATTGTAGGTTCGTGCACATAAAATGTTTTATTGTAATTTTAATTTATAAAATAACGCAATAATTATGAAATTGTTGCGGTAAAATTCAGAGTGGAAGATAAGTACTGTATCATTCTGAAGAAAGACCATCATTAAAAATCGAAACATCATTGTATTCGGTGATCAGATCTATACCAGACCTTTAAAATATTCATCATCTCCGTTTCATCTCTCTTATTATTTTATTTCTTACACAAATGGGGATGCCATTATTCTATTGCCATAGACGCTTGTGTGGTTTTCAGATATAAATCATTTTGGATTTTACCTAGTTTCTAAAACAAAAAGAGTAGATGAGGTATCATAAGTGAACTATGTAGCCAGTTTTCATGGAAGGTAAGTAAATACCGCCGTACCACAGAATACTTTATTTCCCTTTTCATAAATCTGTTCAACCTCCTTTACACCTTGAAGTAAAGTAACAAGGGGCACCTATCCAAGGAAGCAAACGAACCTGTCAAAAAATCTTAAAATATCTAAAAGTTTATTTACTCGCGTAGATTGTACGCTGGGACGTGCAATTTGTGTTGGTAAAACATCCCATAATGGATATTCACATCAGCCCCAGGCGGGTGAGGGCGAACTGAGATATTATATATTACACTCGTATTGAACTTAAATAAAAGTTCTTGGCTGCGGTTGGGTTATTTGTTCCCAAAAGTGGTCTTGGTCGATCCACATGCGCTCAGAAGGCGCTTTATTCTGTTGTTTTAATATATGAAAGCCGAAGAATAAGGCACTGAAAACATGTAGTGCTGATGTTATAGTACCTATTCAGTTTATTTAAACTATGTTTGACTAGTCAGAATATATTATGAAAAAAATAGAACGAGGTAAAAGGTAACACAATTTCAACAGCATAAAGGTGCGATCACTGAAGAGATCGTATTCACCTGCATGCTAAGTGTTGAGGGCGTTTGGTGTGCCTAATAACTTTTCCCTACGTCCAATGAAATTTATCAAACATTTTCATCCATCGAAATTCTTTCTTGGCAGCTAAACAATTTCCTTGACTATGAGTAGAAAGCTTTTATGTTCTTTCAAATTAGGATCGACATAGATCACACTGCTAGGAATTATCTGTTCAATATAAAGTTATGAAAAGATCGAGGGAAACAAATTTTCTTCAGAAACGGGTACAGACTGTGTAAAAAATATTTCATAATACGTAGGTATGTAGGTATTTGAAAAAGAAAAATAAAAAAATGGCTTGTTTTGGTGAAGAAAATAATGTCGTCATTGAAAGAAAAAAAGTTTTGGAATTTTACAGAAGTTTCTGGAAGGTGATTTTTATTTTTGAAGTGAAAACTTCTTTAGCATCGTTGTGATTTTAATCTCGATGAAACAAAAGCGAGCGACACTAAAAAGAGACAAACACATACATATGAAATGAGATAGCAATAAAATACTTCTTTATTTCACGGGTACTCAGTTCCAATATAATACGGTAAATCCACAGTCTCACGCAAGCCTCCTTTCGTCTAGCGGAATAAAGCACCTGACGGGCCTTAGCGGCCAGAAATTCAACGGACTAAGGAGCATATCCTATGGGGAGGAAAAAAGAGGACAAGAAGAAAGTGGAAAAGTACCTAGCTGTTCAGATCTGGTCACCAAGCACGGTTAAACCCATTTCAAGTAATGCATACATAATTTGATACAACATCGCGCTAGGCGTTCAACCATTCGGTGGTTCGTTGTTGGTTTTTAAGTACCTATATGAAGTGCAACTTTATTTTTAATAAGTGAATTATCGATTATTGTTGTTCTGGGGGACTTCAATGATCATAATGAATGAATTATTCACCCTTTGCAAACGATTGCATCAACTTGTCCAGGAGCCTACAATTTTTGACTCATCGCTCCAATCAGTTAGACCTATTCCAACTACTGTGCCACATGGTTAAAAGAGACGTCACAGCGCTTCTAGGAGCGTCCGACCACTGCCTGGTGACGACATCAATTCCAGTCAATTTCAGACCGAAAAAAATTAGTTAATAGTTAATGGTTGATTGTGTTAATTATTTTAAGAAAAACTCCAAAAGTCATTGGTTACCAGCTATAGTCAGATAAATATTAAAATGTAACATGTCTTATATTATTGAATATAATTATGGTAACAGGTATAGAAGAAATAGGATACATTTAAAATATAGGTATAATACTGACATTTATAATGACCATCTGTCCATGCGATCTGATGAGGGACGGGCGGGAGAAAATGATATTAACAACCCTTACACTACCAGAATTGGTAGAGTTGACAAACAACCGGATAGGTATAATGTCTACAATGTATTTTACATTTTATTATATTGTATAAATAAAAACAGGGGATGTCACATCATAGTGAATTGAAATAATTTAATTGAATCACTATGTGTTGCACATCACTAGTGATGAACGACTTGTCATATAATTGTCGTCTATGGTCTCTCTCTGAATAATGTCAATGAGGTAAACACGTAATCAATAAAGTCTGTATTATAAAATATTAAAGAGTATTTTTAAGTCATCAGCAACAGATATATGTATGTATGTACGTTCAACGAAAAATGCCGGGCGGTATATGAACCCGCGTGGAAAATAAATCTTAGGATTCATTTACGAGAGACTCAGTACCTTCACCACAGAGGCTTAGATTATGTATCGATAAAATTCAAATGTTTTATAGAAATCATTATTACAGACCTTCTCTCATTAGATTAAATTTCGAGCTTCGTTATCACATCCAAAAAGGGCTGCGAATTTCTAGACAAAAAAGCTACCGGATCAATTTGAATCTCGCATTGTTTAAAGTATTTATTCCATCGCCGAATTAAGGCACTTAATCACTTGCCGGAGACACCAGTTTGATTCAGTGATTTCCCCGGCCGTGGTGCGTTAAAAACAATTACCCGGAGTTGTTCCGGGCACGGAAAGTTTTATCTTCAGACCTCTCACCTAATCACAATAAATTAGCCAGGATCGGCCGGAGGATATCCAGACGGGGAGATGGGCACACGGGCCGGGGAGCTTCCACTGAGCGAAGGGTCTGCTTCCTGCTTGTCACCATAATTAATTATGCTTTCTTTACTCTCATCAAATGCCCCTTTCAACATAATTTTAACACAATAATTTATACTACATGGTATTTCTTTTAAAATATCTTGATAACATTGCTCTTTAAACATGTGTTGACGACTTGTGTCTAGATAAATAAAAGTATTGTAACATTCACATTGATTATTTTAAAGATGCTGGATCAGAATATTTATTTCCGAGACTCTAAAGTCTCGGATTCGGGGAGTTTTGATAAGCCAGTGGCCTATTATTGAAAAAAAATAAAAGTCTAACAAATGTCGGCCAGATCTTTTGGGTACATGGATGTTCATTAATTCAAACAGTGACAGTCAATTTAGTCAGTCAAGTATTTTATGTAACCTCTGGAGCGCTTTTTGCCCCAATATGGCACTATTTAAAATACCTCGAATTGCTTTGACGCCAATTTTGGCAAATGCGTTCTCGGTTTTTAAATTTTTTTTTGAAATATTATTGAATATTTCCACGGTATAAATTTGACTTTTTAAGAGAGCTAGAAGAGCCTACTTCTACTTATAGTCAATAGATGTCACAGTCCTCTTTTTTTACGGATTATTCAGGTTTACAAAAATATCTGAAGAGGTCGCTTTCAAAATGCTTGTCGTTAACATATAAACATATTTGTACACCAGTGTAAAAGTGATTGAATTAACAATGCATTCAACGTGTTTCAAGTTTCAATACCGTGAAACTTGCAAAAATGCAGTGAATACTTGCAATACAAAATTTTTCTTGGTCGTGTTTGTGGTTACTGGACAGTAGATTTGCCGAATAGACTGTGTTTGACGATGGGTTATTTTCAATTAATAAAGCAATAATTTCAATTAATTAATTAATTATGATCCTAAGAGGAAATGCTTGGAGGTTGGGTCTTGAAAGAGGCAAGTACTCATATGATGAAACTGAACACATTTTAAACATGTCTTCTTTAGAAAAACGTAGAAAGGACTCTGATCTAATTAGCATTTTTAAAATTATCAACAGTATTACTGATACACCTGCTTTATTACAACTCATCCAGTTTTACATCCCTTCCCGTAGGCTTCGAAATAATGAATTACTGTTCCTCAATCAACATTCTACTAATTACGGATACCATTCTCCCTTATCCAGAATGTCGAGACTTGTCAACGCAAGTCAAAGCATTGATTTTGTTGGTTGTAAAACTAAATGACTTTCGGCAGTCGATATGCAATATTTAAATACTTCTTCATGCTTTGACTTGTAGTGTCTCAATATGTACTTGTTATATTTTATATTGTCATTGCTATTAATTTTTATGTGCTCTCCCTTCACTGTCATCTCTGTTTTTTTATTCGTGTTATTATTATGTTTTTAATGGACTGTTGTCCGTAAATTAATAAATAAATAAATAAATTGGTATTGTGGATTAAAGGTAATTTATGTATCTGTCTGACGTCTTTCAGTTATTTTTTTGAGTACATTAAAAATTCTATTTTAGTTTAACGAAATATTGGCATTTCTAAACAAATTTTTTTGTCAAAAGTTTTTAAATGAAAAATTAAAACACTTGCCAACAATGACAACGTGTCAAAATTCAGTTTTCTTACATATATTTGTATATGTCAAAATGAATTAGACCATTTAAAAGAAACTTCAAGGAAAATATTTGATGTGGACGCAAAATTCAACTTCCTACACGAGTTTATAACAAGAAAATCCTGAGAATATTTCGGTTTATAATGTTTATGATTTTTTAATATATTTTTTTTATAAATCCTAAAAATATGGGATGATTATTTAAATATATATGTAAATATGTCGGCTATATAGCACTTTATTCGGTTTATGTGTCTCCGTATTAAAATTCGGAGGTATGATTTTTTTAATCTGGGCGGAAAATATTCAAAATGAGGATCAAAAAATCACAATCAATCCGAGGAAAAAGTTTTTAATTAATCTGTCGCTCGTTTGGTTAAATTTGTGCTTATTATTCTTTCTGAAAGTAAAGATAGGGTAATTTTATCCAAGAGGTGATTTCACTTTTTTCTATAGTACCTAATATGAAATTTACAGATTACATACCTCAGGAACTGGTCTTGAATCTTTTCAACGTTGTCAGAATTAACTTTGAAAAAGGGAGACAATAACGTAGAGTTATATTCTAATTGGTATCTGACAAGATATATGTATGTATGATAATTGTGCCTAAATTTAAGTCTTCTGCAGCTTTTAAAACAATGACAAAAGTATTAAGGACCTTGTCGATAATATTATAAATATGACACATAAAGGTTAGTTTGATCGAATGTAAGACCCAGAACAACAATTTTACTAACGCAATTTTAATTTTTATCATATAATGTATGTTGAAAAAACATTCGATTATTTTTTCTATAAAAATGAATGAACTGTCGTTTCTTCATATTCATTACTAGTTTGTTATATTTTGTCATGATTTATAATTATTGTATAATATTTCGATATGCAATAATAAAACACAAAGACTTGCCTTGATTCAGGAAACGAAAAGAAATGCTCGCACGTAAGAGTAAGATTTAAAAAAAAGTAACTTGAGACCCGTTCGTTCTCCAACAAAAGAAAACTTTATAATAACAATAAATTATTGTATCACCACGCTCTCAGCTGGTGGAGCTGATAAACAGCTGACTAACAGGTCAATAGTCCCTCCATTGTTTCACAATGTTATTGTATTTTAAATAATCCCTCGCCCAGTTAGCCATGCCGGTTATTAGCACAAGGTCTACAGTAACCGACTCACTGCAAAACTCGTATTGAGATGGCTACATTGTCTTGAAGAGTGTTTATGATTAATTGTAACGTTGTTCTAGCGTCGTTTTAACCTTATTCTAACAGTATTTTAAGATTCTACATATCTACAAAAAAGGAGACGACACTAATATAGCCAATTATCGCCCCATTTGTATACAGTCTACCTAAGCTTTTTGAATCACTGGTCCTTGATGAAATTTATCCCAAATTAATAAATTTAGTTGACCAAAAACAGCACGGTTTTATCAAAGGTAGATCTATCGCAACTTACTTAACAATATTTCAAAACTTCATAATACAATCTTTTGCAGAATATACAGACATTTACTCGTATATACAGACTTTTCGAAGGCATTTGACAAAGTACCCATAAACTACTAATCCAAAAACAATTTGCTCTAGGAATAAGGGATAACATGCTAAAATGGTTTACTAGCTATTTATTAAATCGTAAACTGTTCGTCAAAATAAAATCTTGGATGTCGAAAGCTTTCTGGGCTACTAGTGGCCTACCGCAAGGTAGTCACCTTGGCCCGGTTTTGTTCCTCAATTCATCAATGATATAACCAATTGCTTCAACGATGTCGAGGTATTGCTCTTTGCTGGTGACATCAAGCTATACATGAAAATAACTGATAATAACTGATAATAATCATTGCCATATACTTCAATCAAATATTAGTAAGTTTAAAGATTTGGAACGTTCAAAATAATTTATTCTTCAATATAGAAAAGTGCAAAACCTTGACTTTCTTCAGAAATAAAAATGCTGTTTTATTCGAATATTCCATCAATAACACAGCCTTAGAAAGAGTCACGGAAATGAGAGATCTTGGAATTATTTTGGATGAAAAACTAAGTTTCGCCAATCATATCCACCAAATTGTAAAAAAGGTATGAAAACACCGGGCTTCGTATTAAGAACAACCAAAAACTTTAATTCCATACAAGCCATTAAATTATTATATGTTTCTCTAGTTAGAAGCCTAACGGAACATAACTCGGTTGTTTGGTCTCCGTCTTACAAAATTCACATTAATAACATTGAGCGAATACAAAAAAAAAATCTGCATTTTATAAATTTTTAATTAAATATCCCATTAGAAGACTTAAAATATAATTTATGATTAAATATTCTAAAAATACACACACTAGAAGACAGATGTAAAATAAACGACTTAACATTTTTATTCAAAATACCTAACTCTAAATGTGACTGTTGCGAACTCCTGCCACTCATTAACTTACGAATGCCGATGGTAACTACACGACAAAATATACTATTCTAATACAGTATTCATAAGCGAAACTACAATGCCCACTCTCCGATACAACGATTTCACACTATGGGAAATCAGTACTTAGGTGATGTTGACATATTTAACATAAACTTGGCGAATTTTGTTAATCTTGTAAAGAACTTATTCCAAAACTATTCCTAAACATATCTGTATCTCTGTAAACCTATGAAATCGCTGTATTTTTGTATTTTTATGGCTTGTGTGCTTTTTTTATTAAATTAAATTTTTATTATTTCTTTAGGTGTTTAAAAATCATCTATCATGAATTAATTGTACTACCAAACATGTAAAAGCCCTTTATGCGTTAAATAAATAAATAAAAATAAAATAATTGTTCTACCATTGTTCTTACCGTCTTTTCTATCTTTGTTCCAAAGTTCTTCCGACGTTGTTCTAAAATATTGTGATCAGCCGACAAGCATAAAAATAAAATAATAGTTTTACTTTTTTGTTGATGACAATTTGTAAAAAAAAACTTTCAACCATAGATTTTTTTTGAAGTTTTTTTTCACACTTGAAATGAAAATAAATAAGTTGTGATGAATAAATAAAAATACAAAGTTTGTTGTTGTTTTTTGTCGTTTGTTGTTATTTGTTGTTGTTTGTTATGATGAATGTTGTTTTTTTTGATGAGGTATGTTGTTGTTTTTGTTACTGTTGTTTTGGTTAAGGTGTTTTGTTGTTGTTTGCTGTTGTTGATCTTGAACTAGTGGATTAATGGCATCCCCAGTGTTATAGTTATGAAGTTGGATAATGGGAGGAGAGGTAGGTGGGGATTGATTATTTTTATTTTTATTTATCAATTACACCAATCTTTAAATACAAAGTATTAATATGTACAGCGAAAATCTATTTTTTTTTTTTAATTTTATTTATAAAATAATAATTATAAGGGTGTTAAGAGACATAATTGACTTACTTTAATTTAATCAGTTTAATTTAATCGGTGATTTGTGATATTATTTGGAGAAAAAACTGTAAATAAAATTTTGACATTCCGGTGACATTTTTAAAGTGTTTTTTTTTTTTAACTTAAAACATTAAAAAATCATCAGGTATTAGACAGGTAGGCTCGCGGTGGGAAAAAAGGAAATAATTAATTGTCTAATATTGGTAAGGCCAAGTTTTGTCACCTCTTCAGCCGGAAAACGCGCGACGGTATGATAAGTACGAGTACATGAATCATTTCGAATAAAAAAGCGGGTCTATTTTATTTTGACACACTGCTTAGGGGCTTTCGCGGGCTTTTTATTAACTATCATCGAGATTTTCCGGCAACCAAAGGAGAAGATCCCCTTTTCCCGCACCGCTGTCGCTCGCGCCCGAAATGCCGACAGGCCGGACGGAATTTTAAATTATCATTATTGTCATCGCACCTCGCTACTTCTCACACCATTCATCTTGAAAACGATTTTACGTGAGTATCTATATCCGATCAAAAAATTTTATTCTCAATCATTAACTTTGTTGTTGTCAACATCTTCTAGAAAACATTAATTCCACACTCCAATATGAAATACATGATCAAACCAACTATTCCAAAAACTCAATAACTAACTAGACCCATCGTTCATTTCAGAAGGACGTGCACAAAAAAAAAAATCTTTTCGCTGACATTTTTTTCATTTGTTCTCGTATCAATTTACTTTAAGCATATTATAAAAAATAAAAAATAAAATGTTAATTACGAATTCTTTACCCCTGCTTGTGTTATTTTCTTATTCTCATTACCTGGTTTAAGGAATGTAAGAGTTTTATAAAGTTACATAGTTTGGGAGGCGGTTATTCGTACCTCCGTCTCGGGAACTATTTATTGGATGACCGACACCTCTGCCATGGGTCATCCCAAGTGATTCGCTACGTTTTGTGACTTAACAGTTCTAATACAAAACTGGACGCCAGAAATTTCATGAAGGTGAAAAAGAAGTGGTGTTATTTTATTAACCTTAGAATCAATGGTACACGATGAGGAAATCTGATAATGTATAACGTGTTAGCACCGTCAAATTTATTCAAATTCACTCAAGACCGAAGGAGCCCTTAACTCTCACTTCCTCACGAAAGGTACAATCTCGACGTAACGAAATTGTGGCTAACTAAGTTACCAGGAGCTCTTTTCGGCTTTCACGTGACTCTGGGGACGCGGTGGAGTCAAATATAAATAATAATACGATGTTTGGGATTAGCTGAAAGCATTAAACAAAGAATACACTCCAAGGGCCGAAGATATCTTCAAATTAATACAATTCCACACGACTATCTTCGTTTCAAAATTTTTCAATGAAGATATGCTTGTGGAATGTATTGATAATCTTTATTATGTTATATTCATGGTTTAAATATGTAACTGTCTTACTTGCCAGCGATTCCCGACATTATGAAATTTTTACCTCCGGTATTATTTAAAAAAATAAATTATTATTAATTTACATAAAAAATATGTATTACATCGGTAGGTATCGGGTAAAAATACAAATCATTTAGGAACGGGTGAGGGTTTTGACGGTTAGACAGTTGAGTGACCAGTGAAAACAAGTAAAAGTCTTTGAAGTGAAAACTTCTTTAGCAACGTTGTGATTTGAAAATCGTTGAAACGAAAAAGCGGAACTAAAAAGAGAAAAACACATACATCTACAGGATTTAGCCTGCGAGAGAATGAGATAGAATAATCGGTCTCCCCTCTGGGTGGTGCTTCGTAGCCTCCCCACTATTGTCTTCTTTATTTTTCTGAAGGTTTCTCTTCCACCGCGTGTGAACTGCATATTTTTTTGAAGTGAAAACTTAAGCACCGTTGAGATTTGAAACTAAATGAAACGAAAAATAGCGACACTAAAAAGAGCCAAAAACACATCTGTAGGATTTAGCTTGCGAGAGAATGAGATGGTTTAATCGGTCTCCTCTTTGTGCGGTGCTTTGTAGCCTACAGGTCTCCTTCGTGTGCGCTGCTTCGTAGCCTCCCCATCCTTGTCTACCTTAGTTTTCTAAAGGGTTTCATTTTTATCGCGTGTTAACTGCACACATGTTTTTATTTATATTTGTAGCCTGCTAGCCGTTTATCATTTCTAGATCCTGACATTCGCTTTACATTCATTATTGGATTTTCTTCCGATGTACAAAATATCTAAGTTCGTAAACAAGGGTTGAAGCATAAAATAAATATTATTTTTCCTCTTGTAGGTGTGTAATTATTCCAACATTATAGAGTTTATTTTTATGAATCCTAAGACCCAGAGGAAAGGTCGCATATTGCAAATTGAAACCTCTAACACACAGACCGTTCATTCAGAATATTATCCCCCATTGAATTGAGCCGAGTCTGCCGAGCCGAAGCCGCGACAGCCGCAGTGGCCCACTGCCTGGTGATATCGCGGGCCCCAGATAATCTTTATTGAATCTGGTGTAGGACATATCGTAAACGAATGCCTAGGAGTGCTGAAATTAGATATTGCAGTAAGTCTCACTGAAAAATATTACTTTTCTCATAGCTTCTGGATGTGCTAGTGATGAGAATAGATGGATATTTATATGCACAGAAGAGACACACCGAATGATATGGACGTGTCTGTGTGCCCAAAGTAATCTCACCAATAAATTTTAAATTTTAAAATTCCAAAAATTTTTTGAATATTTTTTATTACATTAGCTCCACACAGGAGGCCCTGAGGACAATAATTCCCAGTCCCAGTCCAACGTCATCTTTGGGGATACTGTGTGGAGGGTTTTTTAGGAAAGGAAGTAGAGGAAGTTCTGAGAAGGAAAAAAGGTATGAGGGCTGGGTAGAAATCTGGGGGTCAATGTGTCCAGGAGTAACGGACGTATGAATCCATCCCTCCCACTGTGGTGCAAGGCGATATTCCGAGAGAGTATGGCTGGAGAACTCAAAGGGACTCCCTCAACCATTCTCTCTCGATCGGGCCTGCCGTGCAGCTGGTGGGCAGACGCATCCGCCGCCAAGACCCGAACAAACCTCACCACTTGACATAAATTCTTACAAAAATTTCTTACGATATTATACATGAATAATGTAATATATTATCTGGTAAACAGAAAGAAATCGCAAAAAAAAATAAAAACAATTACCTAAGTACTTTGTTTTTATACCGATCTTTGACCTGAACTGATCAAGGTTGAATTTTTGCGCTGTTTCCGAAATGTCATTCCACGTTTAACAGGATCATTTCAATGGCCTGCTGGAAGCTTAAGAGTTGAAATGTGTTGGGTAAATAGGCTACACCAGTTTTTTTTTGATCGGTATTAAGTAAAGTATGAAAAATTATACTATTTTTTTTTAAATATCTCTTTGCTATTAAAAATATCGTCAAAAAAGAGGATTATTTACATACCTGCCTTCCTACAAAATAAAAGATTTAATGCATGCAGCAAAAAACACACACACATACACGTAATAAGTGAACTCGAGATGGAAAAAAAATATGAAAGAAGATATTGAAAGCAACATTTTCATGTGATTACTTCATAAATTTTGAAAACAATTTATTTTTATATTAACCAACAGACTTTTAACGAAAAGCAAAATTTTTAATAGGTTTTCTAGGTATCTTAAATATAGTTTACCAAATACTCACAAGTAGCAAAAAACCTTAGAAAAAAAAAAATATTAAAGTTCCCAGGATTTGGTTATGATCTTTTGTAAGTCTTCAGTAATTAATCGTATTGTGTTTTAAAATGTATTATTTTGTTGCTTCATATTAAGAATATCGGTTGTTTTACTTCTTATTGAAGAATTGAACTATTCTTAGAAAAAAATGCTTAAATAACTTTAAAACCGACATCGATGATTGCCTCAGACTTACCTCCGAGTTTATTAGAGATTCGTGAATTATAAATAATAATGCTGTGCTTAATTTTAATACTTCCACAGTAATGAATAACGCATTTTGTAAAGTCCCAACAATATCCAGAAAATTCTCAAATTTCGCAGGTATTATGATTCTAAGCCTCGACTTCAAATGGTGGGGAAAATTTGAAATATCTTTTAATGCAGAAGCTTTACTTGGACAACGCTCAAATTGCAATATTATTAGACGTTGATTCTGCTAATACCTACCATTCTTGGTTCTATGAGATATACAAACAGGCTGATGGCAAAAAGCATAGACACATTGGTATTGGGGAAAGCTTTTTTAAGTAGAAATGAAGACCTATATTTACTTACCAACATGTAATATTATTAATAGTAACCCTTTTAAAAATAAAAATACAAACACATTTTATTAGAGAAATGAATTATAAACGTTTAAATAGCCTCACTTTTTTGTAGATTCATGTGAAAATAATTCTTAAAAATTCGCAAAGTTTATTTTTTTTTTAATTGTGCTCGGAAACTTTGGTTTCATAAAAGGTTTTCTTTGAATTATATTTTGGTTAATTTTTAGATTTAAATATAAAAAGTGTTGTTTTCTCTTTCCAATACCATTAAGATCATACTTCTCATGATTAAATTAGATTTTAACGCAAAGAATTGTGTCACATTGTCCTTCACTCGTTGTAAAAACATTATAGTTTACGATTATAAAATAAAAGGCGAAACGTTATCACGTGTAAAATCCGTGAAGGTTCTCGGTGTCGTCTTTGATCCCGAACTGACATTCTCTTGCCATATATCGCAGCTCACTCAGTCTCTAAAAACTTCTTGGGTTCATCATCAGGACTTGTAAGCAGTTTGATAACCAAGAAGCTATGCTAGCGTTATTCGATGGCATACTGAGAAGCAAGCTGGAGTACGCGAGCAATGTTTGGGCACCGTACCACCAGTAGTAGAAGAAATTCCTCAGGTACGTTTATATGCAGAAGCATGGAACCTATCCAAGGTTCATGCACCATATTGACTTATTGAGGAAACTGATTCTGTGAGTCTAGAAACTCGACGGAAAGCAAGTCTTTCAAAATTTGGAACAATTTCATTGATAGCCCATTTCTCTTGGGATGCTATGATTTATATGTACCAGACCACTACAGCCGAAGTCGAAATCATTACTTATTTAAAGTACCGAACGGCAGAACAGATGTCTTGGCAAAGCATAGCATGACGAGGGTAGTGGTGCTGTTAAATGAAATTGCAAACCATTTGGATGTGAGTGACTGTTCTTTATATGCCGTAAAAATATTATTGAAGAGTCACTTGCCTAAATGCTGATAGGGTAACTAAATTGTACTGTAATTGGAATTATTCTGTTGTACTATAATAATAAAAAAAAAAATAAAAATAAAAATTAAAAAAATAAAATAAAAATAGTAAGGGAGACAAAACGATTTGAAACCCCTATATATGTGAGTTGGGACAAATATGGTCTGTGATTAAACGGGTTAAAAACCTTGTAACATGTTAGTTATGCATTGTTGGAGGACTTCGCTAGCATATTGGCTTTGCTCAGGACAACATTCAAGAGTGTTCTGGAATGTTCCACAATGATGTTCCCGATTGCCTATTCCCGAACATTCCACAACATTCAAGAATGTTCCGGGATGTTCTGGAATGTTGTGGAATGATCGCAAATACTCTAGCTGGGGTACCCGGCTTCGCTCAGGGAGTTGATCGAGATTGAACTGACGTTCGAACCCACGACGGATCTTGCTTTATCTACCCTTACCAACGGGTAGCCCCACCCATACAAAAAAGCCTTCGAATGTTTCAGAAAATGTTCCAGAATAATGTTTCAAAACATTCCACAACATCGGAATGTTCCGGGATGGTCTCAAATGTTCCACAATGATCTGAGGTGTTCCCGAACGTTCCAGACTATTCCGGAACATTCCACAACATTTCAGAACGTTCAGAGATGTTCTGGAATGTTGTGGAAGGCTCTCGAAATTTCTAGAGGGCAAAACTTCTAGCCCTGACATATTCAAAAACACGATCTTCAGGTTAAAACAGAAACCTTATTCATGATGGAGGATAGAGGGCTACCACATCCTTTAACTTACTTGATCGTACTGGGACTCCTTCCTGAGTTTTTGCGGGATGCACGTTTTTTTTACATTTTCTTTTATTATATATATATTGATTAAAGGCGTTCCACCAGCCAGCAGCCGAAAATCCACATTTCGTCGAAAGATGTTCTAACGATCGTACGGACGGTTCCAGTGAGAAAGATTAATTATTCTATACCAGCTTTCAAAAATTGTAACTCAATATCGATTTTATTTCTTTCCAAATTTGCTTTAATTTATACCAACATCCAAAAATGCTGAAAGGCGTGATGATAAAACTATTAAAATTATGTACTTTTTGTAATTATTTTTTGATCATTAGTATTTAAAATTTTTCAATAATGTCTAAGCAAAATAAGAATGTAAAAAAATATTAAATATATTAATTTGTAAGACCGTAAATAGATGGACAAAATAGAGAAATTTTCATCATAAATAAGTGTTTGGATATACATTTTTTAAATTTTATTTTAACTAAAACAAAAATTTGAAACGTGCGTTTACTAGATAACGTATTGATTTACAATAATGTATGATTACATGGTATGAAATATGTCTTGTAAAATAAGATTTTTCGTTTGAAAATTAAACAAATCTGCCAACGACCTATGGTATAACCTTATTATATTAAAAATAAAAAAAAATCTCAAAATTTAAAACACGCATTTACTAGATAAAAGAACAATCTTTCGAAATAAATTTATAAATTTTTGTGGAAATGAGTCAATACGTCTAAAATTTGATTTAAAAAAAAAACATATTTCCGGTTTACCCTCTTAAACAAACAATTAAACAATATATTTCAAGGAAAATTCTAACCACCTACGGAACTACCTACCGCATCTCAAATCTTATATTTTTAGTAAATAGGTATAATGAAGTTATACATCCGTGCTTACAATACTTGACGGTGTTATGATCGACTCTCGGCTGTGGCATTCAAAAAAATTAGTGTTTTCCATATTTTTTTAAAATGTTTTCATTTTGCATTTATTTTTCAAAAACACAAATAAAAATTACGTATTCTGTTATTTTTATGGCTGTGCGCTAATTATATTAATATTAGTCATCCCCACAACAAAAACGCTTCATAGCCTCACGGGAACACAATAAATTTGATTTTGTTTCTTTATCTTATTTTTTTTGGTCCCGAGTTTCCCTCTTCGATGGTCGAATTGTCGACAACTACTCTTCCAATCATGGAATCTTGATCTTATAAATGATTTTAATGTAACTGATAGCTAATATGATAAGATGTATCTTTTAAAGCGTGTTAACGAATGATGTTGAGAGATATACCGCCGAAAAGTGATTCGTTTCATACAAGCTAGAAGCTAGACGATAATAAGTCACTTTTGAATTCCCAAACAATGACGTCATGGCGACATTACCAGATAGACTGGATAATAAATGCATGCTTAATTGGGGTGATTAGTGCACGCATTGACTCATACCAGTGGCCTAAAGTCGAATAATGTGTTTTGAAATTATCATTTGCATTTATTCGCTTGTCGCAGCTCGACGTTTAAAATTGTGTATTATGTTTGAAAAGTGTTTTTTTTTCGGTTCTGTAAAATAGTGGCTACTTTGGAAGACATATTTTAAATTTTTTTTTTTTTTTTTGTATTTTGGTAGAAAGCAGTCACTTTGTGGTTTGACATATTAATTAAAGGAAAACAATCACTTTGTTTGTAACCACGATTTATTGATTTAATTTTTATTTACCGACCGGTTTCGCTTAATACAAGCATCATCAGGGTATAAATTAAAACTGATGAAAAAATACATTGTGTGAGCTTATATATACATACAGACAGAGACAAAACATAATATAAAGTAAGAGTGAGAGATTGTAATTAACATCCTACATAGTGATAGAGAGAAAGAGACGGGTATATCTAATGAATAATTACATTATATCTACCAGGACAAAACGTCATTTAAACAGGTGATTAAGGAATAAAGTGGCTACGGGTTTTTTTAGTTTATGGGAAATATTCCTAATATCGGACTGTTGGACACATTTAACTGATTATTAAGGATTTGGGTTTTTGTTTTAACGGCTTTCTTTATTTCGAGTGCTTCTAAATTATTAAGCCTGTTACCATGACTATTTCTGTGTAAAATCTTAACACCGGTGTTTTGATTGAAGGTATGATCTTTATCAATAAGGTGATTAGCGAATTCCGAAAATCCATTATTATTTAAGCATCTAAGATGCTCTTTGATTCTAATATTGACATTACGCGTCGTTTTACCTACATAAAATGATGAACAATCATTACAATCTAATTTATATATTCCGGAATGACTTAGTTTTTCGTCCTTATCTTTCGAATTAATTAAAAACTTTCCTAAATTATTGTTTGTGTAAAATGCCGGTCTTATTTCGGGAGGTAGATTTTTTACACTGCAGGAAAAGAACTGATTAATGAATAAAATACGACGCCATTGGTAACAAAGATTATTATTATTATTTATATTATTATGATTAGTAAATAAGAAATTCTTAGTGGCTATTTGTTTTTGTTTTTTATTTAAAATTGCATCAATGAGTTCGGCATTATAACCATTATTAACCGCGATTTTTTTAATTATTGCTAGTTCGTTGGAGAAATTAGTATTAGATAACGGTATTGTGACCAAACGATGAACCATTGAATGAAACGCGGAGTGTTTATGTGAAACAGGATGATTGGATGTGTTATGGATAAAGACGTCGGTGTAGGTAGGCTTGCGAAAGATGTTAAAATAAATTTTATTATTTACGATAGATAAGGTGAGATCTAAAAAATTTAAAGTTGAATTAGTTCCTATCTCTAATGTGAATTTAATGTTTTGATGGTATGAATTTATAAGGATGAGGAAGGCATTTAATTGACGTTGAGTCCCTGTCCAAATACAGAACACGTCATCGACGTATCTACGCCATAGTAAGACGTTTTTTACAAGGGGTGAGGCACTAGTTAAAATTTTGTTTTCTAAATTATTCATGAATATATCAGCAATTAAAGGACTTGTAGGAGACCCCATGGGAAGGCCTTCGATTTGCTGATATATAACACCATTGAATTGAAAATAATTTTGGTTAAGGCAAACATTAAATAATGAAGTCAGATCATTCACTAAATCTTTGGGTAAATTAGAAGTATTTAATAAATTAGAGATCAAACATTTGCTCTCCTCTATGGGGACATTAGGGAACAAGTTAACCACATCAAACGATATGAGTTTGCAATTTTTAGGGAGATCCAAATCTTTGAGTTCTTCTACTAGTGAAAATGAATTTTTGATCGTATATTTTGGAGAGAAAATATTGGAATTTTGGAAAACATTAGTAATAACAGAAGATGTTTTAAAATTTGGGGCATCACAGCAACTAACAACTGGTCTTATAGGTTTATCACTTTTATGGATTTTGAGGAATCCATATAATTTTGGAGCTTTCGAATTCTTTGTTAAAAACTTAACTTGATGATATGACTCATCTTGAAACATTTGGGATTTACAGGCTTTAAGAGTTAGTTTAACTTTATCTAAGAATTTTCCAGTAGGGTCTTTTTGAAGAGTTATGAAGTTGTCGTTATTGATGAAATCTTGCACTTTTGTATTGTATTCTCTTCGAGGTATTATAATCACGGTATTTCCCTTGTCCGCTTTGGTCAGGATTAAATTTTCGTCTTCTAATTTAGCACGAATATTTTTCATTACGGTTGTCTCGGGGTTTGGAGTAAATTTAAATTTAGGTATTAGATTTTTTATTGTTTCTGCACTTTTGTAGAAGAATCGTTGAGGTTTACCATATAAAACTGTATCGATATCTACTGCAACGTTTTCTATTGCAGAATTAAAGTTTTTATTATTATATTTTAGGTTGTATTTTAAACCTTTCGATAATAGGTTCATCTCTTCAGGTAGGAAATGTACTGTTGACAGATTTTGGACTCGGTCAAAAAACGTATGAACCGGTTTTAGGTTTTCATTATTATTAGATTTATTTAAGGAACACAACATATCAAGTTTTTTATTAATTATATTAAGTTTATTAAATGCTTTCACAGAAACTAGGTGTCTGACTTTATCGTCGAATAAGTCCCACTCAACAGAGTGCAGATCATATACTAGTTCTGTATGTAAGAGTTTTAAATTAAGTTTTATATTATTACGTTGTTTATAAGCACATTTAAGATCCTCTTTTAGCCACGCTATTTTTGCTAGATGAATGAAAGATTCATGGAATGATGAATTATTTTTAGCACTGTTAAAATGTACATTTATGTACTTTGGAAACACTTTCTTTCTTAAACATTGTTTGAAAAAATATATATTAATGCACAACACTTTGTATTTTATCGAAAAGTTTTTATACATTTTTGCTTTTGAGGCCCTACTCGCCGATTTTATATTTTGGTAGAAAGCAGTCACTTTGTGGTTTGACATATTAATTAAAGGAAAACAATCACTTTGTTTGTAACCACGATTTATTGATTTAATTTTTATTTACCGACCGGTTTCGCTTAATACAAGCATCATCAGGGTATAAATTAAAACTGATGAAAAAATACATTGTGTGAGCTTATATATACATACAGACAGAGACAAAACATAATATAAAGTAAGTGTGAGAGATTGTAATTAACATCCTACATAGTGATAGAGAGAAAGAGACGGGTATATCTAATGAATAATTACATTATATCTACCGGGACAAAACGTCATTTAAACAGGTGATTAAGGAATAAAGTGGCTACGGGTTTTTTTAGTTTATGGGAAATATTCCTAATATCGGACTGTTGGACACATTTAACTGATTATTAAGGATTTGGGTTTTTGTTTTAACGGCTTTCTTTATTTCGAGTGCTTCTAAATTATTAAGCCTGTTACCATGACTATTTCTGTGTAAAATCTTAACACCGGTGTTTTGATTGAAGGTATGATCTTTATCAATAAGGTGATTAGCGAATTCCGAAAATCCATTATTATTTAAGCATCTTAACAAAGAATTCGAAAGCTCCAAAATTATATGGATTCCTCAAAATCCATAAAAGTGATAAACCTATAAGACCAGTTGTTAGTTGCTGTGATGCCCCAAATTTTAAAATATCTTCTGTTATTACTAATGTTTTCCAAAATTCCAATATTTTCTCTCCAAAATATACGATCAAAAATTCATTTTCACTAGTAGAAGAACTCAAAGATTTGGATCTCCCTAAAAATTGCAAACTCATATCGTTTGATGTGGTTAACTTGTTCCCTAATGTCCCCATAGAGGAGAGCAAATGTTTGATCTCTAATTTATTAAATACTTCTAATTTACCCAAAGATTTAGTGAATGATCGGACTTCATTATTTAATGTTTGCCTTAACCAAAATTATTTTCAATTCAATGGTGTTATATATCAGCAAATCGAAGGCCTTCCCATGGGGTCTCCTACAAGTCCTTTAATTGCTGATATATTCATGAATAATTTAGAAAACAAAATTTTAACTAGTGCCTCACCCCTTGTAAAAAACGTCTTACTATGGCGTAGATACGTCGATGACGTGTTCTGTATTTGGACAGGGACTCAACGTCAATTAAATGCCTTCCTCATCCTTATAAATTCATACCATCAAAACATTAAATTCACATTAGAGATAGGAACTAATTCAACTTTAAATTTTTTAGATCTCACCTTATCTATCGTAAATAATAAAATTTATTTTAACATCTTTCGCAAGCCTACCTACACCGACGTCTTTATCCATAACACATCCAATCATCCTGTTTCACATAAACACTCCGCGTTTCATTCAATGGTTCATCGTTTGGTCACAATACCGTTATCTAATACTAATTTCTCCAACGAACTAGCAATAATTAAAAAAATCGCGGTTAATAATGGTTATAATGCCGAACTCATTGATGCAATTTTAAATAAAAAACAAAAACAAATAGCCACTAAGAATTTCTTATTTACTAATCATAATAATATAAATAATAATAATAATCTTTGTTACCAATGGCGTCGTATTTTATTCATTAATCAGTTCTCTTCCTGCAGTGTAAAAAATCTACCTCCCGAAATAAGACCGGCATTTTACACAAACAATAATTTAGGAAAGTTTTTAATTAATTCGAAAGATAAGGACGAAAAACTAAGTCATTCCGGAATATATAAATTAGATTGTAATGATTGTTCATCATTTTATGTAGGTAAAACGACGCGTAATGTCAATATTAGAATCAAAGAGCATCTTAGATGCTTAAATAATAATGGATTTTCGGAATTCGCTAATCACCTTATTGATAAAGATCATACCTTCAATCAAAACACCGGTGTTAAGATTTTACACAGAAATAGTCATGGTAACAGGCTTAATAATTTAGAAGCACTCGAAATAAAGAAAGCCGTTAAAACAAAAACCCAAATCCTTAATAATCAGTTAAATGTGTCCAACAGTCCGATATTAGGAATATTTCCCATAAACTAAAAAAACCCGTAGCCACTTTATTCCTTAATCACCTGTTTAAATGACGTTTTGTCCCGGTAGATATAATGTAATTATTCATTAGATATACCCGTCTCTTTCTCTCTATCACTATGTAGGATGTTAATTACAATCTCTCACTCTTACTTTATATTATGTTTTGTCTCTGTCTGTATGTATATATAAGCTCACACAATGTATTTTTTCATCAGTTTTAATTTATACCCTGATGATGCTTGTATTAAGCGAAACCGGTCGGTAAATAAAAATTAAATCAATAAATCGTGGTTACAAACAAAGTGATTGTTTTCCTTTAATTAATATGTCAAACCACAAAGTGACTGCTTTCTACCAAAATATAAAATCGGCGAGTAGGGCCTCAAAAGCAAAAATGTATAAAAACTTTTCGATAAAATACAAAGTGTTGTGCATTAATATATATTTTTTCAAACAATGTTTAAGAAAGAAAGTGTTTCCAAAGTACATAAATGTACATTTTAACAGTGCTAAAAATAATTCATCATTCCATGAATCTTCCATTCATCTAGCAAAAATAGCGTGGCTAAAAGAGGATCTTAAATGTGCTTATAAACAACGTAATAATATAAAACTTAATTTAAAACTCTTACATACAGAACTAGTATATGATCTGCACTCTGTTGAGTGGGACTTATTCGACGATAAAGTCAGACACCTAGTTTCTGTGAAAGCATTTAATAAACTTAATATAATTAATAAAAAACTTGATATGTTGTGTTCCTTAAATAAATCTAATAATAATGAAAACCTAAAACCGGTTCATACGTTTTTTGACCGAGTCCAAAATCTGTCAACAGTACATTTCCTACCTGAAGAGATGAACCTATTATCGAAAGGTTTAAAATACAACCTAAAATATAATAATAAAAAACTTTAATTCTGCAATAGAAAACGTTGCAGTAGATATCGATACAGCTTTATATGGTAAACCTCAACGATTCTTCTACAAAAGTGCAGAAACAATAAAAAATCTAATACCTAAATTTAAATTTACTCCAAACCCCGAGACAACCGTAATGAAAAATATTCGTGCTAAATTAGAAGACGAAAATTTAATCCTGACCAAAGCGGACAAGGGAAATACCGTGATTATAATACCTCGAAGAGAATACAATACAAAAGTGCAAGATTTCATCAATAACGACAACTTCATAACTCTTCAAAAAGACCCTACTGGAAAATTCTTAGATAAAGTTAAACTAACTCTTAAAGCCTGTAAATCCCAAATGTTTCAAGATGAGTCATATCATCAAGTTAAGTTTTTAACAAAGAATTCGAAAGCTCCAAAATTATATGGATTCCTCAAAATCCATAAAAGTGATAAACCTATAAGACCAGTTGTTAGTTGCTGTGATGCCCCAAATTTTAAAATATCTTCTGTTATTACTAATGTTTTCCAAAATTCCAATATTTTCTCTCCAAAATATACGATCAAAAATTCATTTTCACTAGTAGAAGAACTCAAAGATTTGGATCTCCCTAAAAATTGCAAACTCATATCGTTTGATGTGGTTAACTTGTTCCCTAATGTCCCCATAGAGGAGAGCAAATGTTTGATCTCTAATTTATTAAATACTTCTAATTTACCCAAAGATTTAGTGAATGATCTGACTTCATTATTTAATGTTTGCCTTAACCAAAATTATTTTCAATTCAATGGTGTTATATATCAGCAAATCGAAGGCCTTCCCATGGGGTCTCCTACAAGTCCTTTAATTGCTGATATATTCATGAATAATTTAGAAAACAAAATTTTAACTAGTGCCTCACCCCTTGTAAAAAACGTCTTACTATGGCGTAGATACGTCGATGACGTGTTCTGTATTTGGACAGGGACTCAACGTCAATTAAATGCCTTCCTCATCCTTATAAATTCATACCATCAAAACATTAAATTCACATTAGAGATAGGAACTAATTCAACTTTAAATTTTTTAGATCTCACCTTATCTATCGTAAATAATAAAATTTATTTTAACATCTTTCGCAAGCCTACCTACACCGACGTCTTTATCCATAACACATCCAATCATCCTGTTTCACATAAACACTCCGCGTTTCATTCAATGGTTCATCGTTTGGTCACAATACCGTTATCTAATACTAATTTCTCCAACGAACTAGCAATAATTAAAAAAATCGCGGTTAATAATGGTTATAATGCCGAACTCATTGATGCAATTTTAAATAAAAAACAAAAACAAATAGCCATTAAGAATTTCTTATTTACTAATCATAATAATATAAATAATAATAATAATCTTTGTTACCAATGGCGTCGTATTTTATTCATTAATCAGTTCTCTTCCTGCAGTGTAAAAAATCTACCTCCCGAAATAAGACCGGCATTTTACACAAACAATAATTTAGGAAAGTTTTTAATTAATTCGAAAGATAAGGACGAAAAACTAAGTCATTCCGGAATATATAAATTAGATTGTAATGATTGTTCATCATTTTATGTAGGTAAAACGACGCGTAATGTCAATATTAGAATCAAAGAGCATCTTAGATGCTTAAATAATAATGGATTTTCGGAATTCGCTAATCACCTTATTGATAAAGATCATACCTTCAATCAAAACACCGGTGTTAAGATTTTACACAGAAATAGTCATGGTAACAGGCTTAATAATTTAGAAGCACTCGAAATAAAGAAAGCCGTTAAAACAAAAACCCAAATCCTTAATAATCAGTTAAATGTGTCCAACAGTCCGATATTAGGAATATTTCCCATAAACTAAAAAAACCCGTAGCCACTTTATTCCTTAATCACCTGTTTAAATGACGTTTTGTCCCGGTAGATATAATGTAATTATTCATTAGATATACCCGTCTCTTTCTCTCTATCACTATGTAGGATGTTAATTACAATCTCTCACTCTTACTTTATATTATGTTTTGTCTCTGTCTGTATGTATATATAAGCTCACACAATGTATTTTTTCATCAGTTTTAATTTATACCCTGATGATGCTTGTATTAAGCGAAACCGGTCGGTAAATAAAAATTAAATCAATAAATCGTGGTTACAAACAAAGTGATTGTTTTCCTTTAATAAACATATTTTTAAGTTTTTTTTAATAATTTAGTGTAAATAATTTTAGTTGATTTTTAAATAATAAATAAGTTTTGTGTTTTTTTTTTTGGCCTAAAAAATATTAAATTTCTAACTTCTCGAGAGTTTATCGCAGAGAGATAATTTTCTTTTTTTTTAATATTGCAACAAATATTCTATTCATACCAGTTTCGATATTAACCAACACGAATCCACATTATTATTATTTTTTCATTTTACAGGAACCACATACGAGATTTCCAGGCTGGAATTGTTCGTGACATGGAAGAGTTTGCCGAAGAAAGAAAGGCTTGAGGGAATGTTTAACAAAAATTTAAGTACATTTGAACTTGATAAGCTCAGTGCAAGTGGTGAAAAAAAGTTGAAAAACCAAATAAGGCTTATATCTTTGAATATTAGCAGAAAATGGACCGTAATTTTAGCAATTTATTACACTAAAAATACACTTTTCTTATTTTTTTATTATAAACCTCAAATACTATATTAACACATTATTTAAAAATTATAAAAATAAATAAAAATAAAACAATAGGAAAAAAAAATCATCATTTTTAACACTAATTTTCGTAAAATTAGTGTTGACTACACCTTAATAGAGGGTTAAAAATAATTTAATCATGTGTAAGAGTTTTTAGCGTCTAGCACGTATGAAACGAATCACTGTGCGCCGCCCCTGAAATCATTAATTGGAAACCCAACACCCTTACCATAGGTCAACTAAAGTGGTTTTCCTATCTTTGATGGCTTAGCAGGGGTACCGGGTTATTACTTCGTGGCGGGCCGTCGTGGATTTCACCCACCCCTCAAATCTTTTTCTTCCAAGACCTTCTTTCCCTGAAAAGACACTCCACACACATAGATAAAGGTCCTGAGGGTATTTGTTTTTCCCAGGGCCTCCTGTGAGGAGCTAATGAAAAAAAAATTGATCAATACCCAATTGAAAAAAGAAGTGATAAAAAAATTTGTTCAAGAATGATTTTTATTTTTTACATTATCTCCACAGAGGAGGCCCTGAGGAAAATAATTTCCCTCAGGGCCTGTGTCATCTGGGATGCTGTGTGGAGGGTCTTTTTGAGGAGAGGCAGGATTGAACATTGGTCTTGAAGAGACCCATGTTGTAGGAAGGAGGAAACACAGAGGCCGACAAATCATTCCACAGCCGGCAAATCATTCATATTGAACACAAAAACGAGTCGAAGAAACGACCCGTTCTCATGTTACAATTGTCAACGGTGTACAAATGTTGGGCACGCGTTTGGCATGTTTCCCGACTATGCACCGGTGCCGAAGGGATCAATGACGCTAGTTCCTTGCAGCATCTTCCATTGTAATACCGGTAGAACAAGGATAGCATTCCCACCAGACGCCTGTGCTCTAAAGATTGCAATCCATCTGTTTAGATGGGAGAATCTATTAAACGGACCGCCCGTTTCTGCACAGAGTTGAGGGTATTTTTCAGGTATTTTGGAGCTTCAGAGCAGAGGTGGCTGCGAAATTCAACTACCAGCTGACCTGACAAACGTTGTTCTACCATATAAATTTTATTTCTAGTGAATATTTTGGTTTTTAAATATAAAAATAACAAATGTATTGTAGGTGTGTGGGGATGGGATCTATGACAGAAAGAGGAATGGAGCTCAGTAGTCGATGATATATGAGAGAGGAGATAAATTGGATTCCAATAAAAAATATATTCCAGATAAAAAGATTAAGATAAAGATTCCAATATTTAATGTGTTAATTTTTGTGCATAAAATTATGAAAAAGCGAATGCCAAAATACTTTAAGGATGAAATTGTTTTTAATAGAGACGTTCATAATTACGAAACAAGAAATATAAACAGAGTTAGATTGCCACACATGAAGAAACCAAAATCACAGAACTGCCTAATGTACAGAGGACTAAAGATGTTTGATGAAAAGCGTGAAAGTATGAAGAATGATGAAAGAATGAATGTATTTAAAAATAAATGTTATGCTTACTGTAAAAATATTTAAATTTATTAAATGAAATGTTACATTGTGCTTATAAGTTTATATTCATGTAGTATAAACTAACGTAATAAAAAAATAAAAATAATTTCGTTCTGATTGAAATATGAAAGACGGTTAAATTTGTTCATACAAAAGTACTAAAATCACGATTAAAAATGTGAGAGTGGGCGTAAAAGGGGCAAAGTTTGGGGTTATAGGTATGTTTTGATGCCAAATAAAAAAATACAACAACAAAAAAATTTGTTTTTTTTTTGTAGGGACATCCTAATCATCTAGCGGTACGAAATATGCTTTAAAACCTATTCTCATACCTACCAAACATACATAAAAAAATTCATAAAAATCGGTCAAGCCGTTTCGGAGGAGTGCGACCACAAACACCGTGACACGAGATTTTTATATATATAAGATGATTACAACCTGTGATATTATTTAGTTATTTAAAAAAATACATAATATGAAGCCGAAAGGCGTTAATATTGTAAATAAATAAATAACTTCAGCCTTTACAATTAAATAAGTTTAGCTACTAAGCTTACAGTAAACATAATAATCAAATACACACAACGCAAATGTATGCATCCCATAAATGAACATAAATAAAATGGCACTCTTAAGGTTCACAGTAAAAAAGTTGAATGTGATAAAATCATAAAGCGCTTCCCCTTTCTTAAGCAGTCAGCGACCGAAACCAAAAGTTGTCCCTCTATTGAGCATTAGGGGATAGCAAGTCTTTTCCATTTTCTTATTTGATTTTTTTATCTCTTCTTTAAGGGGTTTTTCCTCGCAAAGCTTTCCATGGCCGTGACTCCCTAAAGGGTGATAAGTATGTATTTTCATCTTTCATACAATCTTGTCTGGAGTGGTATGGCTTTCCTTTTCATTACAGACAAAAAATTACCGTCGTTGCGACGAAATATGCATGTTAACTTTGCAGCTAAAATGTATTTCATGCATGCATAAAAATATATTCTGTACAGTATAATTTGGGTTTTGCGATTTCACTTTTTTACAAATTTTGGTCACGTTTGATACCTTATAAATTGATAATATTAATATTTTTGAATGTAGCTATTACTTTGTGGTTATCCATTATAATAAAATGAAACAATGTAACTTTGTATAAACCACTTATAAAATGTGCAAATCCGACCGGTTTCGGAACAATCGTTCCTTCGTCAGGGAAAGCTTATACTAATTTGACAGTTTAGAACAATGTTTTATTAGGGTAGGGGTGGAGCCGTTGTTAGTTAATAATGTAGATTGGGTGGGTAGGTATTAGTGTAGAGTGGGTGGGTAGGGGAACAAATCCATGATTGGGCTATATGACAATATTTTTTGTTTGTTGATAATAGATTCATTATTTTTAAGGGATTTTTTAATTTCCAAAGCTTCTAAGTTATCTAAACGTTTTCCTTTATGATTAATATGAAGAATATTTATCCCTGTGTTTTTTTCAAAACTATGGTTATTTTCAATGATATGGTTAGCGAACTCAGAAAAATTATTATTATTAAGACACCTTAAATGTTCTTTGATTCTGATTTCAAAATTACGAGTTGTTTTTAATAATTTGATAATAATTTTTTTTGATAATATTAATACTTTCATTTTTTTGTTATCAAGTTTAATCAGTGGAACAAACTAATTTTTAGTTTTTTTTTTAAATCTATTTTTATATTTTTTTATAAAAAAAAACTGATTTAAATAATAATAATGTCATTGTTTATTTTACGTATAAAATAAAAACCTTAAAATTAGATTTTAACTTTTGTACGTAGGAGAGAGCTTGATGATTATTTAAAAAAACACTAAATAATTTTTTGTCACGCATTCACCAGTTTACTCCCCAAGTCGTAAAGAAGTTTTACTTTAATAATATTAAATCTTCCTACACAATCAATGAATTTGGGAGGCAGGTATGGGTGCTGCCGCCCCTGGAACCATTTAATGGATAACCAACACCTCTGCCATAGGTCATCCCAAGTGTTACCCCTACGTTTGGGGTGCCCGGGTTCATGGGGTGAGGTTTTTCCAGGTCATGGAGGCGGATGCGTGGCAGGCCGGATCAAGAAAGACTGTTTGAGGAGGTCTTTTGACCTCTCCAACCGGACTTTCTAGACCCTTCCCCTTGCACCGCGGTTGGAGGTATAGGCATATGGAGGCAGTCCTTACTCCGGAGATTCCTGCCCACCCCTCATACCTTTTTTCTTTTCAGAACTTCCTATTCTTCTCTTCTTTAAAATACCCTCCACACAATATCCTCTAAGATGACATAGGCCGGGGCCTGCCCAATAAATGGACAAATAACAAAAAAAAAAAAAAAGTGATTTCTATGGTTTAAAATTTAATGTCCAAAAAAATAAAAAATTACACGGGGTCATCAGCCGACCCCCATGGTAACGGATGTCATGTTTGGCATCTTGGCCTGTCAAGAGTTAAATGATGTCAGTGTTTGGTTAAATTTTCAAGAGATGATTTTATGATTTTTTAGCGAGAACCGAAATATTTGGACAATCTCTTCAAGCAATCATGAAAGGAGAGGGAATACATTTAATTATCACCAATTACTAGCAACTAATAAAAAAAATGTTTACTAACACTAATAGCAGTGCTAAGAACCAGTGAACAATGCTATTATCATCTTGCGCTGATTGTTGTGGCCAACTAAATTATTGAGCGCACAATTTCCTAACCAAATTCACGGAAAGCATTCGCTTTGATTTTAATATTTTCTTTCAATAATTCATTTTCTTAGGGTAGGTACAGCAATTTAGCCTTTATGAAGTGCACGCCATTATTAAGAACATTCACAATTCTTATAATTGAACAGTAATAACTAGAAGGAATTAATTTAAAAATATTGTTTTTTTAACGTTAGTACGACACATTTGGCCACGAGGAAAATAATTCCCTTTAGGACCTATGTCATATTTGGGGATGCTGTGTGAGGGATTTTTTTTAGGTGAGGAAGTTTTGGGAATGAAAAAGGTAAGAGGGATGGGTAGGATTCTAGGGGTCAATGTGTCCAGGAGTGACGCACTCATGAATCCATCCCTTCCACTGCGGAGCAAGGCAATGTTCTGAGAAAGTTCCGCTGGAGAGAAAAAAAGGATCCCCTCAACTAGTATCTCCCGCCCCGGCCTGCCAGGAAATTGCAGACTCATCCGGCGCCAAAACCCGGACAAAGTCTACTTGAGGTGACCCATGCCAAAGGTATTGGGTTTCCAATACATGATTTCTGTACCCGCTTAGAAATTGCTTGTCTGTTATAAACAATAATTACTCGCATCAGGATGTGTCGTGTCCAATGGTGTCGGGTAGCGTGCAATATGCACACGGTGCTCCAGTATAATACGACATAAATCTAAATCAGCTGCAATCTAATTAAATTAGTGAGCCCAGGAAGATTACATTATACCACGGAACATATAACACCTAGAACTGAGATCCATTCTTATTTCGCCATTTTACGTGAGACATTTAGACTTCTAAGCCCCGTAAAAATTTCGTAAGTATCGTGAAAATTTCTCATGTATTTTGTCGACTATCCGTACATAGATGGTGTCCTCTAGCCCCCCTAACTGAGAGTGCTACCCACTAAGCTAAGCAGACTTACATCTGCGAGATTGGTCAAATCGATATCTAAGTGATCAAACTTGTCGACAGCCTTCGCAGAGTCATGTGTTATGCTCATTGTTATCGAGTTCTCGTAAAAGCAGTAATTGTTGAATGAAACACTAGTATGCATTGAATTATTTGGCGGGCAGGAGATAAGCCGACGTAGCTCAGCGGACAGAGCAGTTAACTGGAAATCGGGTTCGGAATCGGGTTCGAGTCTCGTCGGCGGCACGTATTTTTTCTAAGATCTGTCAGATATTCTCTGATCTGGAGATTTTTTCAATGTAAAATGGGTGTTTCAGGCTAATAATTATTACTTATAATAATTGTTACCCTTTGTGCTTTGCATGAAAATCTTGTCTTAAACATTAGTTTATCAATTAAAAATAATAATCATTAATTACTGCAAAAAACATTATTTTAAATTTAAAAAAAATAACAAAGCTTGATAAAAAAAACTAAAAAACATCTGATTGGTGGTACCGAAACCCGCCATCAAAAAAAAGTGTGCAGTTCACATGCGGCAGAAGTGAAACCCTCAGTAAAAAAGTAGACAAGAGTGGGGAGGTTGCAAAGCACCGCACAAAGAGGGGACCAATGATTCATTCTCTTGCAAGCTAAATTGTGTAGATGTATGTGTTTGTCCCTTTTTGGTGTCGCTATTTTTCATTTCGTCCAGTTTCAAATCACAACGGTGCTAAAGAAGTTTTCACTTCAAAAATTATAACAAGACATCATCGACATTCAACCTCAAACATATCCTATGTTGGGTTGCGATGGTCCCACAGACCCTACGCGGGTGAAAGCAGTTGGGGTATGGTATTTACATATTAAAAGCAGTTTATACACAAACGAATTATCCACTTTATATGGGAGAAGAAAAAATGGAAACATTTTTAGTAATTTAAAAAAATCACTCTGTCCGTTGTGATCACTTTTTTCAGTAGGTAACGCAAACAAAGAAGAAAAGGAGAGCCAAAATTAGTCGAAATAATAAATTAACCGGAGCATATTATTTTGCTAGCGCCCCCCGATTCTGGGACGGCAAGTTTTATAGCGAAACTGTGTGGCTGCGAGTTGCCGCCACAGCCGGGACTGTTTCCTCTCTGCCCCGCCCAGGTTCTTCACCCCCGACCCGTGCTCTCGCGCAGTGGCTCAGCCAGAATTACTCGCCCATCTTCAGACTGGTATCCTGATTTTTGAACTGAAAACCGCTTTAGCACCGTTGGTTTGATTTGAAGCTCGATGAAACGAAAAAGCAATACTAAAATGAGATAAACACAAGGATTTATACTGCGAGTGTAAGAGTTAGAATAATCGGGCTATTCTGGTTTGCTGAAGGTTTCACTTCAGCCGCGTGTGAACTGCACACTCTGATTTTTTTTTAGAGGCATGTTTCGGTACCACCGCTCCGGGAACCATCAAGTGGTTTGCTATTTAGTTTAGTAACTTAACAAGAGTGCCCTGGTTAATTTGGTTGAGGTTTGTGCGGGTTTTGGCGGTGGGAACATCTGTTCACCAGCTGCTTGGCAGACCGGATCGGGAGAGAGTGTCAAGGGAGATCTTTTGAACTCTCCAGCGGGACTCACTCAGAGCATCGTAGTGGGAGGGATGGATTCATCCGTCTGTCACTCCTGGCGACACTTACCCCCAGATTCATATCCACCCGTCGTACCTTTTTGCTTCCAAGAACTTTCTCTATTTCATTTCCTCATAAGAAGTTCCATATAGCATCAAGAGACATATTTAGACATAGGCCCTAAGGGGAATTATTTTCCTCCTTAAATAGTTTTTAATTATTGGTTTCCTGTATGGAACTAAAATTTTAAAAAATTACTTATAATAAATATAGTTTATATCACAGAAAAAAAAAGTCGGGGGGGGGGGAGGGGTTGAAAGGGGTGGTAAACAATGATTTTATTAAAATTATATGTATTTTTCCTATCTTAGTTGCTGAGTCGTATCTTTATTTTCTTTTAGCCTTGAAAGCCGAACTTAACTGGGTTATAAGAATTGGAAAGAGTACTTATTCTGACGAATTGAACGCCTAAGTGGAATCGACGAGGAATCGACATAGAATCTACGCCTAGGTGGAACCCAAACGCGATGTCAACTCAGCCACTAAGAGGTTTAATAATAATAAATTTTATAAACAGTAAAAGTGTTGATAATATTTTTTTATGACCAGCCCAGGACTTCAAACATTCTGCCTAGAAAACCGTGACGCCACTGCATTTACCCCTTCACCCTTTCAGAAGTGTTATAAGGGAAAAATAAATATGACCTCCCAGATAAGCTCCTCAAGTCCGGACCAGGCGCACAATGGATGCTAAATTATCACCGCTCCAAATATGGAAAGGGTCTTTTTTGTTTGTTTATTGGCCTGGAGCTTGGTCTTTATTTTAGATGAACTAAACTAAATGTTTACTTCTAAATATGTTCTTGCTCGTTAATGCACGTATAGTAATATTTCAGGATAGGCTGGATTAGGTACGATTAGGTAAGGTTAGGTTAGGTGAGGTTAGATTGGGTACGCCGAGTGATTCAAAGCATCCGGTTCACAACAGACGTTGCAGGTTCAATTCTCTGCAAGGTAAGTTCTCCATCATTGCACAACCAATATTGTTGTAGATTCTCTCAGAATCAACCCAATGAAAGTCCACTATTTCTGTTTGACAAACTCCCTTTTTTATTTATTTTTATTTAATAAAATTTTAATGCCCGTATTGTGGTAGTCGTACATTAAATATTTTAAATAGGATTGATTAAACATAATAAATAAAAATTAAGAAATACTTAGAAGTAAGTGAAAAATAAAGAGAAAAAAAACATTTTAAAGAAAAATAGAAATAAAAATGAAAATTCACATTTTGAAATACATTAACTAATAATAAAGATTAAGTGTTAAGAACTCAAGTGTTCTATACAAATATATAAATTAAAACATAAAGGTATGTAAATTAAAATTAAAACATAAATAAAATTAAGTGAAAAACTAAGAGAGAAAAAATAATTACATTTAAAAAAAAATATAAATAAAAATGGAAATAAAAATTTTGAAATGCAAAAGTTAATAATTAAAATTAATTTTCCTGCTCGTTCTTTCCCCCTATTACGACTGTTATATATTTTTGATAATAATTATATTAATTTACAATTTTACGTATTTATAAACATTTTTAAATAGACCTATGATTAGGTTGAGCCGCGCCTTGGGCTCGAATTTTTCATCACACGGCGGTTCAGTTTTTCTGCAGTGCGTTTATCACACTTTTATATATTCAATAATGTTTTTATTTAATTTTTAAAAACAGTTTATTCATAAACAAGTTCTGTGTGATAGCTGTATCGCCTTCTGAAGGCATTATCAAACGTGTGTAAGGCATCATTTAACTTAACGATAAATAAACTTTTTACAAATCATTTACGTAACAGCAACATATTTAATATGTCACAAACGAATGAAAAAAATAAGAAAAATTAAATCTTTTCAATATTTCTTATATATTAATGTAAGTTTTTTGATCCAAAAATTCAAAGGAGAAGTTATTTCCCAAAAGGCGAAATCCTTCTTCGCCGGCAATCGAGAATCGGTTACTAAACCACCGCCGGTCGTTTCATAGCCTCAAAGCCGATTTCATTTCTGAAAATCTATTCTTATAATATGAGGCTACAAAAGAGTAGCAACATATATATTTATTATTATATGCTTTCTGCATTAGCTACCGAAATGGTTTGAACTTGCCAACAAAAGCTGAACAGATAATCGTAATAAGTATGATCTATACCGATATGACATAACATGTTTTTCTTAATAAGCGTAGGCCATAGATAATCGAATGAAATTATATGTTTATCTGTTCAAGAAAAATTGAAGATGTTTGAATAGGTTTTATCAATCCATTCACTTCCATTACACTTCGTGGATCTAGTGCTAATGGCTTGAAATCACGAAGAAAAAAAGTTTAGTCCATGTAGGTACAATTTTTTTCTTCATAATGACGTTAAACATACGACGTCGCGTAGGAAGTAACGCATCAAAGATTCTCGTAAAGAGTAAAGAACAATTATTAAATTTGTCTTCAGCGCAATAGAGAAGGCTACGCGCAGTAACATATGCAAATAAAGAACAAGTCAAAGGAAACTGAGAGGTATAAAAGATTACGTGGTGTGAATACGCCGGAGCAAACACGCCAGCGAAATTAGACGACACGAGTCATTCCCGTCGGAAACACAATTATTTTTGGAGAAACGTCTGTCTGTAAAACATCACAAGAAGGGATTTTCAATTAGGGGTGAGGGAGGCAAAAAAATACGCGTTCCGACGACCGCAAAGTCTAACATTACGTATTTAGGTCTTCCTCAACCAGAGTCATTTTAAAGTGAACTGAAATTTGAAAATTTTTTACTTAGTAACTACTGAACAATTTATTTGCCGTTTTTTACAAATAATTCAGTGAATTCTTCCTAGTAACATTGATTTTTTTTCATTGCGTTGGTTGCATTGCGTACAAACTTCATATCGTAAACAAGAATCGTTGATCACACCTTTTGAAAAGCTATGATCCTAGGGAATTGCAGTATCAAAATGGAAAGGTATTTATGCTTTTTTGGTATATTTTTTTTATTTACAATAAAACGTGCATTATTTCATATTTTAATGAAAGTACAACAAAAACATTGATATAATATTGATTTTCGCATCCTAAAGTATCATGCCATTTCAAAACGACACTGTCGTATGAGGTTATACTATTTGACTTTTTTGTATGACTATTTTATCTGAAAACATGTATATTTATTAAGTGTTTTGATGAGAAGAACACATCAATAATACTTTCAACTGATAGTAAACATGATATTGTCTTTAATTGATGTATTTTTTTTTTATTCTTTGTAGAACATGGTCCATTTTTATAGTAATACATCATTTACCTCTCAGAACCACTGTCGTTTTAAAATGACGTTGAATATTTCCTTAACTATCAGTTAAAAAAAAAAATTTAAAAATCTAATATTTCAAGTACACATCACACATATTATGTTACATATTTTTTGTATGTGTAGAAATTAATTTGGATGATAAATGATTAGCTCATTTGTGAACTAGTATTTAGGCGGAATGTCTAATTTTTCTATTATTCCAAATAATGCACACAATTCTACGACTATATTTACAATACTCAATAAGATTTTACAAAATGTGTCTGAAAAAATTAATGACCTGGACCTAATTTTCGACTCTAAACTTTATATCCCATGTCAACGCAATTAATAATAAGGGATTGAAAATGCTTATTATTGTTTTTTCATCTTATACTTACATGATAAATAACGGACTTCTAGGTACATTAACGTATTTTTATTGTTCACTTTATGCGAACAAACTTTTTTGATAAATGCTGTGATGCATTACGATGCCATAAAGCCGCGTACTCATCTGCGAGCTGTATCTGTAAAAGTTGCAGAGACATAAACCAGGCCCTAGTGCAGTGACAAGCAACTTGTGGCACACGATTGCACTACGTGTGGCCCGCGAGCCTTTCCGTGCTTCCCACTGGGTTTAATAAAATTTCAAAAAATTTGCGGTTAAGAATATTCAAAGGACTTGGCTGTTTTGCAAAAGGGTTTAGGGTAAAACTTAAGTCTTTAAAAAAAATAAGACGTTTCTTACATATAAAGACAAAATTTCGCGGTTCGTCTTTAAGTGTAGAAAGAAATTCACCGACGCAGTGCAGTGCTTTTCTTGGTGAGATCTATAAATACATATTAAAGGTTCCGTTTCATAAAATACCAAAAGTTTCATTGATCAATTTTTTTTTACTTTCCGAATGTCAAAAATCAACTTTTCCAAACTTTTTTTTTTCATGTTTTTTTTTTCAATATTTTAAGATAATGAAATAAATCGATATCATTTACTGGCCTGGCCTTGGTGATAAAAACGCCTGCGGCGCTTTGTTTTTTTGCGTTCTGAAATTGTTTTATTGAAAATACATCAACTTTCGACATCACTGACTCCAAATTTAACAATATGTATTTTTTTATTTAATTTAATTTTTTATTTAGGTATTTATTAACCAATACATATAATATATAATTAACCAATGTACATATATATCATATAAAATATTAGTGGTAACAATACCTCCATAATTGAGAAATTCTCGTGTTTAGAGAGGGAATATCTAGCTGTAAGTACCCAACGCAGGGGTTTGGGTGCCATTCACAATGGATAAATTGGTCTTTCGACTAAAAAAGTTGATCATCACTGCTTTAGTGTGCTCGCGATGTCCGTAGCACTCTAACCGTAAAAGAAGCGGCGCAGCGAGCAGACTTAGTGCGCCCTTTTTAGCCAAAGAGCCAAACATGTAGATAACAATGATTCAAAAAAAATTTGGGAGCCAAATTTGTTTATTTATTTAGCAAAAATTTATTATTTACCTTCATTTAATTACGGATTCGCTGAATAAAACTTGATTTCATACTAAATAAAGATTTTAGTTATTGATTGAAAAATAACGTGTAATTAAGGAATCTATAAATTTAAATCGTGACAAGACTGACAAGTCTTGTCATTGCATCTGCTTGGAATGTTTGAGTAAGTCATGTTTTTATGTTGTTATTTTTAATTTTTGGCACGATTCCGGGATCTCATCAATAAGATGACTTCTTAGTTTACTCTTGATAAAGTTCATGCTTGAAAAAAATTGTTCGCATGAATATGTAGACTCGAAAATGGAAAGAGCAGCAAAGGTGAGTTTTTTTCAACAGATCGTAAGAGTGAGGCTATTCCAGGCTTTGAAGATGATCATGTCTTCCTTCTCCGGGTCTTTCAAAGCAGACCATTTGTGTTGTGAAATAAGCTCACATTTGTTCTTGTCCAATATTTCCAAATCAACACAAAGACGTTCATATTTAGAGCACCACATTTCCTTGTTTTTTAAATCCAGCAATTGTATTTCAAAATTACCTATGTCAATGCCTAAAGTATAAAATTTCAAATCGGTTATCAAAGCATCAAGAGCGTGTTTAACGAGCTAAGGTTGCTCTGCCGCTTTTAAATTTCTGAAACCTGAAGAGAAATGCTTCTCTCATGTTTAAAATTGTTGTTTTTAAATAGTGTCAATGGAGTAATTATTTTTGTGGCCATGCTTCAGCAGACTCGGAAAAGGAAACAATGTTTCCCTTTTAAAATCTTTGGCAAAAGCGTGTTGCGCGTCTGTCTGTGGACATTTGTGCCAGAGCTGCACTTAGCGGGCCGAAGAGCCGCATGCGGCTCCGGAGCCTCACTTTGCCGACCTCTGCCCTAAGTGACCAGTTCAGGTATGGGGGCTCCATCGAAGCCAGAGTAAAGTTAGCCTCCCAAAAACTGGGCGTACTGTACAGGGCCCGCAGATACTTTAATAGTACACAACTGCTAACCCTGTACAAATCACAAGTGCGCCCCACGGTTGAATTTGGCAGCTACCTCTGGTCTGGAGCTCCAAAATACATGAAAAATACCCTCGACTCTGTGCAGATTCTCCCATGTTAACAGACGGATTGCAATCTTTAGAGTACAGGCGTCGGGTGGGAATGCTATCCTTGTTCTACCGGTATTACAATGGAAGATACTCCGAGGAACTAGCATCATTGATCCCTTCGGCACCGGTGCTTAGTCGGGAAATACGCCAAACGCGTGCCCAACATTTGTACACAGTTGACATTGGTCACATGAGAACGGGTCGTTTCTTCGACTCGTTCTTGTGTTCAACAGCTCGGCTGTGGAATGATTTGCCGGCCTCTGTGTTTCCTCCTTCCTACAACATGGGTCTCTTCAAGACCAATGCTCATTCCTTCCTCTCCTCAAAAAGACCCTCCACACAGCATCCCAGACGATATAGGCCCCGAGGGAAATTATTTTCTTCAGGGCCTCCTGTGTGGAGTTAAGGTAAAAAAAAGGTATACCGTGGATCTATACGTAAGTGTGTAATGTCCCTGTTAAAACCGCTGAAGAGATAAATCGATAGAAGTGTGTGTAGGAGTATTCATGTGCTCAGAGTAAGCATTTTTCTGAAATTACGATCGAAATATTTTCTTCAATAATTTCAGGCCAATTTCATTCGTCGGTATGGTGGGGTCAACGAATCGAAAGTTTTTGAAGTGAAAATTTCAGCACCGTTGTGATTTGAAACTCGATGAAACGGAAACAAGCTCAGTTTACTAATTTACGAACAAAAAAAAAATTATGTGTACAATAGCTTGTGTCGCTCTCCATAGAGAGAAAAAAATGGCCTTATATTTAAAGGCCCGGGGTCTCAAAAGTTTTGTATGATCTGTAGCTATTCGAAAACGTAAAAATAAATGAAATTATTGTTCACTATTATCTGCTAAAATGGCCGGAAGTTTTGAAAAAAAAAATAGATTTCGTGATTTGGAAAAAAAATAAAACAATGGGTTCATTTTTTATATTTTGTACCAAACTTATTTTTCCTTCCATAACTTTAGTAGAAAGAACACATTTTTTTTGTTTTATACATATGTGATGTGTTGGTTAAAAATATAAAAGGGGAAAATAACACTTTTTCTGGATAAAATCAGAATTCTTGTTGACTTACTTGTATTCATAAACTTGAACTTTTTTTATTATAAACAAAAATTAAAAGGTAAAATTACTGAAAAAATTTTTGATTAAAAATTAAAAAAAAAATGTTTTAGGTATGTTTTCTGATTTTCAATGCATTTTAGCGGGCTAATAACCATTAGAAAAAATTAAATGCAGCTTTCATTTTCTTTGTAAAACGCAACTTTTGAGACCCCGCGCATTTCTGAATTCAAAAGTTGAAATAATTGACACACCCTAGTGTACACATAATTCGCAATATGGGAGGCAGATATGGCTACCGTGCCGCCCCGGGAAACATTTATTAGATAACCAATACCACTGCCAGCGAACCCTAAGTGGTTCGCTACGTTTGGTGACTTAGCAGGGGTTCCCGGGTTCATGGGGTGAGGTTTGTCAGGGTCTTGGCGGCGCATCCGTCTGCCCACCAGTTGCATGGCAGGTCGTATCGAGAGAGACTGGTTGAGGGAGTCTCTTTGATGTCTCCAGGTGTTCTCACTCGGAATATCGCCTTGTACCGCAGTGGGAGGGATGGATTTGTGCGTCCGTCACTCCTGGACACACTGAGCTCCAGATTATCTCTATCATACCCTTTTCCTTCCAGAACTCCCTCTCTTTCCTCCCTAAAAAGACCCTCCACGCAGCATCCCCAAATGTGACATAGGCTCTGAGCGGAATTATTTTCTTCAGGGCCTCCTGTAGGGAGTAATGTAAAAAAAAATGTCTGTGGGGAAGTACCTGACTATTCATATCTGGTCACCAAACACAGCTAAAGCCATTTAAGCAAGGTTTCACGTTTGGCGGTTACACTAAGGTGATATTAAGAGTATCTTCGACTCTGGAACGTGCCGGAAATACACTTTATATTATTTTTAATGAATTAATTGTGAAATGACACAAATTAATCAAATAAAATTATATGCGCACCGATCCCACGACCATCGAATTGTGAGTCCAGAGCCTTACCTATCGACCACGGCCGGCCGTCAATGTACATAAAGCGAGAATGGAAATCCAAAAAAAATAAAAAATTTTCTAACAATACACAAAATGAACAGGTAAAAGAAGATACAAAAGAAAGCTACATTTAGCGACTTCAAAAGAAGAAGAAAGAAGAAAAACAAATGCCTACTATTAAGATGACCAAATGTAACGGGAAAAGGGGCACTGGAATTCGATGAGAAAAATATAGTTTTGTCAAGGTTTCACTTCTACCGCGTGTGAATTGCACACTCTGATTTTTTTTTTAATTTGTTAAGTAGCTATTAATTTAATTAGCTTTAAATCAATTAAATTAGATAACACTCGTGGAGGTGATATTTTCACTGGTCATGCGTTTACTTCCAGTTAATGTTAGGATTGCAAAAATTAGGACATCAGTATTGGCATTGTATTTGAAAGATTTATCCACTTAGCTTCTAGAAAAATAAGTAATTTTTGATAATGTGAGGATCGTGTGTGATAAAGGATTGTAAAGAAAACACGTTAATTTTATGTATAAATAATATATATTATGGCAAACGGTTACTTGATTAAGGAGAAAGAACAATAAATATATTTATTTAACAACTGCTGGATTTTGTGGAAAATTTTTTTGCATTACATACAAGGTTTTTTATAAAAACATTTAAAAAGTAAAAAATAATACAGTTAGCAGATTAACCAAAAAAATCCCACATAGGCATCGCCAGTATACTTGTGTATTTTAAAACAGTAAATATTTTATACGTACATTATCTTAGTAGAGATGAAAATATAAAATTAAATAAACAAAAAATATAATTAGTAAAAAAAAAAAAATGAAACAATATAACTTTGTATGAACCAAACTCCACCCATACCATAATAAAACATTGTTCTAAACTGTCAAATTAGTATAAGCTTTCCCTGACGAAGGAACGTTTGTTCCGAAACCGGTCGGATTTGCAAATTATATGAGTGGTTTATACAAAGTTATATTGTTTCATTTTTCTATAATGGATAACCACAAAGTAATAGCTACATTCAAAAATATAATATAATTAGTGTTTACTTGATTACAGTTCAAACGATACTACGTAACTCACACCTGGCGGGTGCGGTGAGTGGATCCATCGCGAACGGCTACCACACCGAGACTAAGCGTCACAGAGGGTGCATCGTGGTGGGGATTTAGCAAGGGGAAACCAGGCCACACGCTAGTGTTAAAAGATTGCGCGTAAAATCGTTTTTCGCGACTGCAGCACCTTCGAGACCTTATTTTACGGACAGCCCCTAGTATCAAAGGTATTTATCCAAGACTTTATTACATTTTTAGAGGATATATTTTTACATTCAATTTGGGTAGTCTTATAGAGAGCATTATACATTTTTGGTGTAATAAAATACGCATGTCTTTGCGCAAGTCTAGTTTTACACAGTGGAATTTCAAATACATTATTTAACCTATTAGTAAATCAGTTTTAATTTTTTGTAAAAATAATAATTCGAGAAAATATATATTTTAAACATTGTATGCCGTAAATTTCTCTTACCTCTAATAATCCAGCTTCTTGGAATAATTGCAGGGAGGAGTAGTTCATATCTTTGTGCAACAATATTTTTAGTATTCATTTTTGGGTTGGTTCTAGTGGCTTAATGTGCGTATTATACACACCCCCCAATCCAATTATTCCATAAAATACATTGCACCAATGCATGATACACCAATTTCATTATTTTATTATCGACTATGTAATTTTAACGCTTAAAAATATAAGTTAAATACCTTAGTTTATTTACAAGCTTTTCTATGTGATCTTTCCATTTAAGTTGGCTGTCTATTATAATTCCTAAGTATTTAACTGTATTCCCCCTCTTCAATCATTTCTGTACAGTAATAGCAAGATACAGGATTATCTATTACAAGTTATAAAGAACAATATAATGGCTAAGACTAAGACTTAGATATTACAATGCGGGAATGCTACGGGTAATCGAAATGACGCAAACAATTGTTATCGCAGTAACTGTTACAAGTTATTAAGAAAATTATGACTAATAATGCTACGAGTAATAGAAATAATGGAAACATCAAGTAAAATTTTTGATATACCGAAAATATGTATGCACCTAGGCACTTATTTGAAACTTATGATAGGGAAAAACTTTTTTAATAATAGAAACAATCAACAATCCGATTTTTACTAAATTAAATTTGTAAAATTAAAATTAAGTTCTAATATTTTGTACATATACGAATAAAACGAAACTTGAAATATAAATCAAACACAGAAAGGAAGGTACAACAAAAATGCCTGAACAACTTTTAAATATAAGGCAAAATGCTGAACTTATTTGAATTTGAACAATGAAGAAAACCTTTTTAAAACGATTAGGGAAAATACAATACAATTAAAGAAACAAAAATTGTACAAAAATAAAGTATTACCAGCATACAACGGTCACTCAATAAGCAATGATAATATAATGATATTAACAAACTTGTCTTAAAAATACTATTTAATATGAACTTTGTTGTAGAAATAAGATCCCTGAGGCGTATGTGTGGTAAAACCATGTACGATCGTGTGAGAAATGTGGAGATCCACGAAGAATTCAAGGCTGTTGTAAGCGTGATGAGTAAGATTAAGAAGGGGAAGCTCAGATGGTTTGGGCATGTAGAGCGAATGAACGAGGAAAGGAGTGTAAGGAGAATATATGACGCAAATGTGAATGGAAGAAGAAATCGGGGACGCCCGAGGAAGACATGGCACTACCAAGTGAATCAGATACTTGAGTCAGGCCATGTGAAGAGTCGGAATAAAAGAAGAGCATGTATGAGACGATGGATGAATGTGAACGAGGCAAGGAGTGTGTGCTAAGATCGAGTTGTTTGGCGGTCCGTCCTCTCTGCCTACCCCTGCGGGGAAACGGCGTGATGGTTAGTTAGTTAGTTAGTTAATATGAACTTATAGTATTTTACATATTTCAAAAAGAAATTATTATTGCTAAACTATTTAAAAAATGTATTATTTCAAGAAGAATCTGTTATTTATGTTTTTTTTTAATTTTTGAAGAACAGCAGAGAATTCACGATGACACCATCGATCACGGGATGTGGGACGAGTGGTTTGCCAACAGTAACAAGTGAAGTGGATTATCTTTGTACTCTATCAACCGATATGAAGGACCACGAGAATGTTGGGAAAATTTTCATCATTTCGGGCTTCGTGTAGTCATTTCGTGTTGGATAAATCGTCAGTCATTAACCTTGAACAAAACAAAAATAAAATGCAACATCATCGAGTAAGATTTTTTACGTGAAACAAGGGTCAAAAATGTTCCCCACCATTCAGAACCATGGGACTACGTTACCCCCGATCGGGGTATGTTTTGAGGCAGGAGGCAGTAGGCAAATGAAGAAGGTTGGTAAGAGGAAGGTTAGGATGTATCTAGCTATTCAATAGGCCACTTGCATGTATTTCATAACGACTTGGAAAAAATCGTGTGGATAGATTTTTTTGCTAAGATTATGAAAATGTTACTAAAATTATTTAGAAATGTACAGTTTATTTTTATTTTTAATAAATAAATCCATTATTTGGGCTCATTACGTCACTACATGAAAATGTCCCGTCTCCGAAAATGTTCCTATTACTTTTGTAAAATTCCACACTGATTAATTTTTTTCATATGGCATCACTTTGATTTCAGGCGAATTTTTTAATTCGTTCACTAGATTTATTGTTTGTTCTCTGCCAACTTATCATTTGGTTTGACTTTTTGACAGATGTAATGAAGAGAACCCCGTACATTTAATGTTGTCCGTACGTGTTTAAGAGGTATAATGGTTATGGTGCTGATTTTAACAAAATCAAATTTTATAATATTCTTATTATTATTATAATAATTTACAAGTACATGTATATTACATTGGATTTAGTAATATAGACGTTGTACATTATAATGATTTATGAACAATAAGATGGATCGAGGAAAAAAAATTTATGAGATGTAATATTTTTGGTATGCCTCATTATTCTCCTGTGCCCTTTCTTCTGGAAAACGTTATTTTTTTAAAAATGATTTTCGGCTATGTAATTATCGTTTTTTCGCACCTATAAAATTATGTTTCTTCTTTCCGGTTTATAAAAAATGGTCTGATTTTTCTGAATGAAATTTTCAAAAAATCGCCAGGGTTACAAAAATACGATTAAAAAAAAAATACAGAATATCTTAGAATATTTGCTTAAACCGGAAAAAAAATTAAAAAATGTGATGCAAGTGGCCTATTATGGTCACCAAACTCAGCTTACGCTGTTTCATGAAACGTTTTGGTCCTGAAAGGTGATCTTTTACCACAACACTACAGACAATATCCATAAAATAAAGCATAACAATATAAAAGTTAATCAAAATTTTAAAAACAATCGAGTGCAGTTTATACGCGGTAGAAGCAAAAATTTACCAAAACAATCTCAACCAATACTTGAAAAGTGAGTAGACCAATGAGCGGAGACTACCGTAATTTCCGTTTCATATCTCAACCGATAGGAGCCTTTAATAGATACATCATAATAAAAGCGGTTAATGAGCGCAGTTATGCGTTGCAGGTGCAATAATCGTCATTTCCGTTTCATCTGAAGTTCAAATCGAAGCGGGGTTATAGAAGTTTCACTTAAAAAAAGTGTTTGTAGGTACTCTAATCAAAAAGAAGCATGCCAGTTAAACTGGGTGTTTTTTTCAAGTTTCGGCAGCTGGAAACTGTTGTGAAAACTGTATTCCTCGCAGACTTTATGATAACTGGAGACCTTGCTATTCCCGTAAGAATCCATTGTTCCTTTAATAAAAGAAGAATTTCTCGAATAAGAATTTCTTGTCTCGAATTTATTCAAGACTTTTATTTGGCTCTAGATAGTCTTCCTGATTTTATCAAAGCTGTCTTCTTTGTGTAATGTTTCGCAGTCTTTACTAAGATTTAAAGAAAGGTTAATTTATACGAAATAATAATACAAAGCTAAAAAAATACAAGTGTACTATCTGGGAACGCGTAAATAATTGATAGCACTTGTTTTAACTTAAATATTTTTTTATTAAATTAATTTGTGTTTACTCTTAGTACTAATTATTATCTTATAACTTCTAGATTCCACGATTCAAAATTGCTTTTTTCATTTTCATACGACAATTCGTAAGCCTTAAATAAAACTAAAATATTTATTTGAATGTTCATTTTGTGGCCTCATTTTAATTAAATGAAAACAAATCGCTTTGCATACCAAAATTGTCACCACCAATGTCGCGACACGAGAGATGTGAACTGTTAATCTGAATTTTGCTAGTACAAGTACTGCGTTTTGAAATTTCAATCACAGGATTTGACGATGGAAGGAATAAGTCCCTTCCTTTTATGGTTTCATCAGCTGTTTCGGATCTATTCTGGTGCTGGCAGCTTTCCACAGTAACGGCACAACTATATGTCAATATTACCAACCCTTTGGGGTTCATTAATTGATAATTTATGGGATTTATGCGATAACAGCACTTATTTAATCAAAATTAACAACATGTTTCGAAACCAAAATCGGAGTAAAATTAAAATCAACATAAATAATAAAAGACAAACAAGTATAACTAAAATAAGCAAAACAACATATAGATAAAAAAACAATATATGAAGAATTTGCGTTAGTTGATTTTCAGGTGTTATGCCGCGTTGCGATTCCTCCTTCTTTACGGTTTTGGACAGCGTAGTCCATCATCATAGTGTCCATCATCAGGTCAGATGTGTTCTGTTATGATGGACACTATAACGCTGTCCAATGCGTTGGCTAAAGGAGTTTTTATTATCCTTATGTAGTAGGAACAAACAAAATTTGCAATTTTTATCATTTTTAAAAATTCGGAAATGTGAAAAAATAACTGAAAAACGTCATTTTGTTTTTGAGAAGCCACCATTTTGCAAGAATTTTTTTTTCTTCTTTTTGTTTGGTTCCTACCATAGTGACATTTGTACTGATAAAGAATCTACCTTCTTTATTTTTCAGATGACCAGAAGGATGACAATCGTGACAAAATGGATACCCTCTTTTTTCCCTTGTACTTCAACAGCGTGTAACTTCCTGAAATATACATTAAAATAAATTAATTCTTAAAATATTAATAAATAAATTATAAAAATGTTAACTTAAAATATTAACATATTTTTTTAATCGACCGTCAAAAAACTCCCGAAATTCGGGCTTCTGGACTATAATACCCCCTTAACGCATTGTCTCCGCGCTGGGACGAGATACGTAGTCGAATTAAAAATCGACGTTAGGTCGACTTCGGGTACCTTCGACTACCGGGAACCTCTAGTAATAAATAACAATAATTATTCTGAATTTTCAATCCGCACATTGGAAACAAATCACTATTTAAATTTAATTAAAGATGTAAAAACATTACATCCAAATACAATGGCTTTACCATAATTAATGATGGAATTTAAAAAATTTGGAAAAATGTCAATTAATAATAATTAAATGCCTACTAATTAAAACCAAATAGTTTTTGAAGTGAAAATTTCTTTAGTACCGTTGTGATTTGGAACTCGATGAACCGAAAAAGAGACGCTACAAAAAGACAAACACATACATCTATAGGATTTAGCTTGCGCGAGAATGAGATAGAATAATCGGTCTCCTCTTTGTGCGGTGCTTCGTAGCTTCCCCTACTCTTGCCTACTTTAGTTTTCTGAAGGTTTTACTTCTAACGCGTGCGAACTGCACACATTTAAAAAAAAATTGCGATCTTAAAAATAAAACCACTTAAATAACTGTATTCACAACATTTTATTATTTTTTTAATTAGACATTTGTTTAATTGTTAAGTTTCATTTAAGATTTTTTTAATATTTATGCATAAACACAATAATTGCCTATTTTACAAAAATATATTTTTTTTATTTAAAAAATACACACACACACAAATTTATAGTAAAGCATATGGTTCTTAAAAATAATTACAATAAATTAAATGAAGACAATATAAGCAAAACTCAATCGAAAATCTAGAAACAGAAAAATCAGAAAAAGATATTGACACCTCTGGGACATGTCCAAGAGGTGTCAATATCTTTTTGTGATTTTTCTGTTTCTAGATTTTCGATTGAGTTTTGCTTATATTGCCTTCATTTAATTAAATGTTACAATTTGAGGTTTTACTCATAAAGTTAAAATAAAAAATAAAAATAATCATCCTAGACTTGCAGAAAAGCTATATCTCTATATATATAGATATAGCAGAAATAAAAATAATATTATTGCATTTACCCAATAGGTAGGTAGTATGTACAAAGCGTTGGTTTAAAAACATTGAAATGGATGGGCTGACAGTATTGTTAAAGTAGGTACATCATAATAAAGTTACAACAATTTGGTGCATACAAATAACGCGTGTGTACTTTACTTTCGAAAGCATCTACTAGTTGTTTGATTTGGAATTTATAAACCATAATTTTTTAAGCTATATGTTATATAATTAATAATGGATAATTCACAACTCATTGAAATGTTTTTGTTTACGTGTGCTTATTATGTGTGATTATTTCGATTAATTAGTGGTACCTGTATTTTAAATTGACAATACAAAGTGAATTTGCAAATTTACACGAAGTTTGAGTTACCTTTGCTTAGGCGCAAGCGTAAGAAGTCGGGAAACAGCGGTGTCGGCTTCTAGAACGAAAAATCGCTTTAAGTGTCATTACGTCATGATAATTTTTTTTAAGTGAAAAATTCTTTAGCATGGTTGTGATTTGAAACTCGATGAAACGAAAAAACGACAGTAAAGAGAATAGTAATCATCCATAGGATTTAGCCTGCAAAAAAATGAGACAGAATAATCGGTCTCCTCTTTATGCAACCCTTCGTATCCTTCCCACTCTTGTCAACTTTAGTTTTCTGAAGGTTTCACATCTACCGCGTGTGAACTGCACATATTTTTTTCATATTAGATCCACAAAGGAGGCCCTGAGGAAAAAAAATCCTTCAGGGCCTATGTCATCTGTGGGGAAGGACTTTTTAGAGAAAGCAAGGTCAGGAAAATCTGAGAAGAAAAAAGGTAGAAAGGGGTGGGAAGGAATCTGGGAATGAGTGTATCAAGAAATGACGGACATATGAATCCATTCCCCCCACTGTGGTGCAAGACGATGGATCAGATAGTCAGGCTGGAGAAATCTAAAGGTCTCCCTCAACAAGTCTCATCTCCGGCGCGCCTCGCAGTATGTGGGCAGACCTAACCACTGCCAAGACCTAGATAAACCTCACCCCATAAACCTGGGCACCCCTGCTTAAGTCACGAAACGTAACGAACCAATGGTGGGGGTGTTGGTTTTCCATTAAATGGTTCCCGGGGCGGAGGATAGATAGTGTCTGGATACATTTTAATCCATTTTATTTTTAATATGCGACATCTATTTAGTTTTCTGGAAGTCTAGTAGTCTTTATTTATGTTTATTTATAAACTTTATGAGTAAAACCTCAAATTGTAATATTTAATCAAAGGAAGACAATATTAGCGAAACTCGATCGAAAATCTGGGGTCAGAAAAATTTGTTTTTTTTTGTATTTCTTGGACATTGACTATGTAACAATTTCTTGACGTTTTTGTTTTCAAGAGTTTTAAAATTAAAGTAACAAATGTACATTGAAAATCAAAACTCTTCAAAACAAAAATGTTTAGAAAAAAATATTGGCACCTCTGGGACTCGAACCCAGGACCTTCTGCTTACTTGGATAAAAAATTTTCCAGACACAATGTAGAAAGCATTTAGTTCGGGTTTGAATCTTGCAATCATTTATAAAGAAAGCAGCCAATAATATGTGCGTATGAAAATGAAGACAATAGTGGTAGATACGATATTAGATTTTCACGGCCAAAAATATTTTTGTTATTAGTTTTTGGGGTATTATGCCGTGTTACGCTACCTCCTTCTTTAGCCAAAAGACGAGGTAGCGTAACACGGCATAATTCCCCAAAAACTAATAACAAAAAAAATAGTGGTAGTTCTTAGTTGAAGTATGATACAGTTTAAAGTGACTGCATTGGATATAGACACCTTAGCTCAGTTAGTAGGGCCGTTGCCATGTAAGCAGAAGGTCCTGGGTTCTAGTCCCGGAGGTGCCAACAACTTTTTCTGATTTTTTTGTCTCCAGATTATCTATTGAATTTCGCTAATATTGTCTTCATTTAATTAGATATATTCCTATGTAAAAAAAAAATGAAACAATACAACTTTATATAAACCACTTATGTAATGTGCAAATCCGACCGGTTTCGGAACAATTTTCCTTCATCAGGGAAAGCTTATACTAATTTAACAGTTTAGAACAATGTTTAATTACGGTAGGGGTGGAGCCGTTGTTAGTTAATAATGTAGATTGGGTGGGTAGGTATTAGTGTAGAGTGGGTGGGTAGGGGAACAAATCCATGATTGGGCTATATGACAATATCTTTTGTTTGTTGATAATAGATTCATTATTTTTAAGGGATTTTTTTAATTTCCAAAGCTTCTAAGATATCTAAACGTTTTCCTTTATGATTAATATGAAGAATATTTATCAAATTAGTATAAGCTTTCCCTGACGAAGGAACGTTTGTTCCGAAACCGGTCGGATTTGCACATTATATAAGTGGTTTATACAAAGTTGTATTGTTTCATTTTTCTGTAATGAATAACCACAAAGTAATAGCTACATTCAAAAATATATTCTTATGTGTTTGATTCTTTTTAGTGTTCGTCGCTTCCGTTTTACCGAGTTTCATATGACGACGGTGCTAAAGTTGTTTCCACTTCAAAAGATAATAATAATGGAAGAGTAAAAATAATAATTATAATGCGTCAATGCTGGAGGATGCACTGAGGCGTGCTTCCGTGATGAGAATATTTCCAGAACTGCTTATCATTTCCCTCACTCCTGCCACCCTGGATCTCAATTCCTGGATCTAACAAGTACTGCATAACCGGGAACTTGCGCCTCCGTGAACATCCGGGAAGCGCTGCAATATCTGGGGAGACCAAACATTATGCGGAATGCGTTATTGTAGTGCCCCCGAAGTCTTTCTAAACTATTCTTTGTGGTTTGCCTCGGATAAACATAAAATATTTATTTATTTAATCCCCATAAAATTGTCGTCAAGTTTCATCAATATGGTAACATCTTCAGGACATCTATTCGTAGAAGAGTATGTGATAATAATATTGAGGCAGAAAGGAGGAAAGGTTGTTGCTGAAAATTGTTGGTTAAATAAGTTTATAGGTTTATATCTAAAAAATCTTTTTAAGGGAGTTTATTGTAGGTACATAATTTTAAAGAACGATCCCACCTAACATATTCGATGATCCATTTCCTAAAAGCTTGTCATGCAGATCAATAAAACTGAAGATTGTCTTGAGCCGTATGACGCGATGGGTGCCACTTTAATGAATGTATAATCCAAACATTAAAAAAAAACACACAGTGCGACACATAACCCATATGGGGTGATGTTCGAAGAAAGTTCCTTCCCTAAATGGCTAGTTAGGCCCTTCGTTGGTGGAGAAACCGAAACCAAACTAAAACAGGTTGGAAACTTAAAAAATCCTAATCATGTGAAAAAAGCTGTATGCAGGAATTATTTAAAATATTTTATTGGACAATTTATTAAAATCACTTTGAGACATGTATAAATAGTTTGAATACTGATAAAAGAACTTTAAGTTCATAGACAATCAGGTAATTTTAATATAAATAGTGGTTTAAACAAAGATTACTATTTTAATTGAATAATACAATAATACTTATAAATCTATAGGGTACATGAAAGAGAAGGCGTAGAAAGATACAAATTAAGGGTCCTTACATTAAAACTAAAAATGTACTTATTTTTTAAAGCCTAAGAGACAACAGCAAAAAGGTTGGTTAGAGGACTTAATCAAAATCTCAATGTTACGTACGATTATCTGAAAAATGCATTATTGTGGAATGGAGTTAGATACTTAATATAACATTCACAGTAACTAACAACATTCCACATTACGCAATTTTCCGTCAATAATACCATCAGAAGATTATCGACTTTCAGCTTTGAGTTTTAGTGGACATGTTTCATGATAAAACAAACTCCGAACACTTTCTAATTAAATTCCCCAATAAAGGAATATTTATGTCCGTCAGCGTGCTTATCTGAAAGTTACAAACAGCATAGAGGTGTTGATTTAAATTTATAGTAAGTAATTGCTTACCACACACGATTCTCTGTCATACTGCGACTTCCGAAAAAGGCGGAATGTTTATGTCTGTTAGCTTGCTAATGTAATTTTACACACGATTGAGATTGTCTGAAAAAAATGCATTCTAATTACGGTTCGTAGTTCAGTACATAAATCACAGTAAATTTCCACATACCATGCAACACATCATACTGCATTCAAAAGCTTGTCGACTCTCAATTCTTGGCGGATTTGTTTCATGGTAAAACTGGCTCCATAACACTTTGCATTTAAATTCGCTAACCATGTGTTGTTGACATCTTGCGTTGAGTTATCTGAAAATCGCGTTAATATGGCAAGTAATAAAAATTCACAGAAAGTACCGAACCACATGCCAATTGATGCATAATGCTATGGAGGCCTGTCGACTTCCATCTATCACAAACTCTTGAAAATCGCATTATTATGGCAAGGGGTCACGGACTTAATAAAAATTTACAGTGAGTCACCACGTACCATATGATGCAATTCTCGTTCATAATGCATTCGGAGGCTGTCGATTGTCATTTCTCTGTTCTTGGCGGATATGTTTCATTAAACATAAATGTATTATCCACAACCACGGTAAGTTTACATCTGTCAATATCGTATTCTGAATGTTACAGACGATTTCAAATTTCTGAAAAATGCGTTATTGTGGAATGGAGTTACATAAATACCTAAGATAATATCGCAATACATTATATTATAGATAAAAGGTTTGTAAATTTCCGTCTTTCAGTTCTTATTGTTAGTGTTGTTAACTCCTATGTTACTGAATTTGGTAACAACGAAATGTTTTAATCCAAATGTGAATGTTACACACGGTTGGTACCTGAAAAAAATTAATTATTTTGCGATAAAGTTAGATATTCAACAAAAGGTTCACAATAACTAGCCACTTACCTAATAGATAAAAAATATTACCAGGCAAAACCCACAAGGGTGTAGTTGAATTACACAATCAGATGTTGAAATCGAAAAAAAAAGATCATGTTCGATCACGAAAGAATCACGAAAATTCGACCATGACACATCTAAAATAAAGCATGTTTCAGTTTCAACATTGTCCCGTTGAAACCATTCGCGGTAAACAAGGAATACTTTGAAGAATGTTATGAGACATGAACTGCGATGGGTCCTGTATCAAATAATTTTGGGTATGGGTACCGCGCCGCCCCTCAAACCATTTATTGTATAACCAACACCTTTGCCATAGATCACCCCAGTGGTTTGCTACGTTTGGTGACTTAGCAGGGGTGCCCTGGTTCATGGAGTGAGGTTTGTCAAGTTCTCGGAGGCCGATTGCTGGCGCCATACAGCAGGCCCACCTGCTGCATGGCGGGCCGGATCGAGAGAGACTGGTCATGGAGGTCTTTTGACCTCTGCAGCCAGAATCCCTCAATCGATCGCCTTGCATTGCAGTTGAAGGGACGAATTGATATGTACGTCACTCCTGGGACAAACTGACCCACAGATTCCTACCACCCCTCATACCTGTTTCCTTCCAAGAACTCCCTCTTCGTCCATTCCTTTTTAAAAAAACCTCCATACAGCATCCCCTTAAATGACATAGGTCGCCAGGGAAATTATTTTTCTCAGTGCCTCCCGTGGGGAGCTAATATAATTTTTATTTTTTTATGTTTATTTTATTTTAAAAGAAAGACAAACATTCCCGGGTTACGAATAACTCAACAATGTTTGAAAATCTCCTACTACCACCACAGAAAGCCGAAAATGTTGCTTGTATTGTGGTGGAGGACTTAGCCATCCGAGGAATCGAACACGCGACGCCTGGGTGAGACCCAAGCGCTATGCCCACTCAACCACTGACCGGTCATTACTGAAAGAAAGCAGCAAATGAGCCGTGGAGTGACGATTTTTTCAGATTTTGGAAAGAGCGGACGTATTCTATAACCTGTGAAATTGTCAACATGCCCTTTAAAAAAATTTTAAACTCTATAAACAACATGCCCTATCGCAATATAAAAACTCGTAGATACATTACATTTATTTTTCCTGAAAAATATAGTCTATAGCGTGATTAAGAAAGAGTGTGTTTTTATTGAGATTGAATACGTTTATTATATGACTAGCAGACCCGGCCACACGTTGCTGTGGCTAACGAAACACAACGCCATTACCCAACCTTTATAAATCCACACCACCCGCTTGCCAGCTGCCCGCTGCCCGCTGCCTGAATTGAATATTTGAATTTTTCGACTTTTTTCTACTATAATAAGCATGTATTATACATTTAAACCTTTCCCTTGAATCACTCTATCTATTGGTGAAAACCGCATGAAAATCTGTTTCGTAGTTTAAAAGATCTGTGCGCACATACATTTTGAGCGACTTCATTTTATACTATGTAATGCAATTCGAGCGATCGCCACTAATTATACAATGCTTGCAAAGCAACACTGGATATTTGAAAAGGGAAAATCGAATACCTACTTACTCTAGAAAATCTATTTTCCAATTTCTTCCGTAGAACGAATTTCAAAAGCGACTATAGTACGGCCCGCCAGCTGTTTTAAATCGCACATAAGTGTGTTTTCTTTGAATTTCTCGGCTTTTCTCTAATAAAATTTACATGTATTATACATATATCTTCAATCACTCTATCTATTAGTGAAAACCGTATGAAAATCCGTTGCGTAGTTTAAAAGATTACCGCGTACATACATTTTGAGCGACTTCATTTTATACTATGTAATGATGATAATGATACTGCTGACGAATAGTTAAACTTCTTTTATTTTGTCTTTTTCTAACATAAATGAATTAAATGAATTTAAATAAACAATGGGGATTTTAAATTAATAAAAAATAAAATTCGCTCCCCTCCATACCGATTACATGGTAACTAGCAACATGCCAAATAAATTATGCATTTTTCAATAGCGTAGAAAAAAGGCCTGTCTGGTTTCATATTTCTTAACGGAACTGTTTCATTATAAAACTTATATTAATATTTTCATCTTGTTGAATTCTCCAATAAGTGCTTAGAATAAACGATTTAATGTAAAATATGTATAATATATAGAATTCAAAACACATGAATGTTAAACACAGTTATTTAATGTGCGGATCTTCCTAGTGCGCCCATTAAAAATTCCACCATTGGAGCGAATCTGAATAAACGAATATGAATGATATCTGATACGGAGGTTGATCTTAATCAATTTAATTACAAAGATACAAACTCTGCACCAGAGATAACCCACAAGATAGAGGCTGCAATGTAGGATAATGCACACCGAATATTACACTTGAGAACTCGCTGAATAAAGCTGGAACATTCCATTTCACCGTAGAAAGGTAGAGAAATTTTGACTATCTGAGATGACGAGAATGTTCCCTATGAAGAAATATACACATAAGGCCCAAACCGGCACCGCACATAACCAATAAATCAGGAGCTCCAATTAAAAAAAAAATTATTGTAGAAAGCAATCACTTTGTGGTTTGACATATTTAAATACTGTTTTTTAAACCACGAGATTTATTAATTTCTGAACCGACCGGTTTCGCTTTACTTAAGTATCTTGAAAATTCACCCTGAAGATGCTTAAATAAAGCGAAACCGGTCGGTTCAGAAATTAATAAATCTCGTGGTTTTAAACAAAAAAGTATTTTATTTTATTAAAAAAAATAAAGTTAAAGGTTTAAAAAGTGTGAAAAAAATTCCAATGATCACAAACGCAAAGTAGAACTGGGACGACGACGTTTGATCTTGAAATATTGTTCCATTTCACGGTCAAAAAGTAATCTGCCTAAGTATGTCGGCCTAAAAATTCTCTTTCAGTTAAGAAAACTCTAAAAATGTGTCGGTACAAACGCTAATTTAAAAAATACAAACAAGTAAACAACCCAATATATTTTTCTAATTTCTGCTTCCGATTCCTTATTCCGCCCTCCTCTCACCTTTCCCTACCATCTTCCCCGCCTTCTCACATCCCAGTTCCCCTGGCAAGCCAACCCTCCCCCTCCAGAGATCCCCTCCTTCCACCTTTGTCGTCTTCCTCTCCCTCGACCGCCCGGCCGCAACCCCCCCCCCTTCTTTCTACATTATATTTGAATGATTATTTATCGGTCAATGTTGTCATCAGCCTATAATTACTTATATCTGCTTCACCCGGTATATCAGAACCCATTTTAAGTGTTGCAGGACAGATACCATCCACAGAGTGGAGAAGTGGTTGGATTAGTTCACCTGTAGTTGATTAATTAAAGACAAACACATACATCTATTTAGCTTGCGCGAGAATGAGATAGACTAATCAATCTCCTCTTTGTGCGGTGCTTCGTAGCTTCCCCTACTCTTGCCTACTCTAGTTTTCCGAAGGTTTTACTTCTACCGCGTGTGAACTGCACACATTTAAAAAAAAAATGCGATCTTAAAAATAAAACCACTTAAATAACTGTATTCACAACATTTTATTATTATTATTATTATTTAATTAGACATTTGTTTAATTGTTAAGTTAAATTTAAGATTTTTTTATATTTATGCTTAAACACAATAATTGCCTATTTTACAAAAATATATTTTTTTTATTTAAAAAATTCACACGTACACAAATTTATAGTAAAGCATATGGTTCTTAAAATTAATTACAATACATTTATTTATTTTTAACGAAACTACCCAACTCAAAAGAGAAATTATTTCTCGTGTTTGAATTTTGGAGTAGTGCCGTCGTGAAATGCAAGTAAGTAGGTACAGAAAGTACGTTATTACAAGTAATTATAATAGAAAATAAATACATTTATACATAGGAAGACAAGTCGTCATAATAAACTTGAATTAAATAAGAGTTAAAATTAGAATCTACAATATAGATATATATATATACATATATATATATATATATATATATATATATATATATAGATATAGCAGAAGTAAAAAAATATTATTGCATTTACCCAATAGGTAGGTAGTATGTACATAGCGTTGGTTTAAAAACATTGAAATGGATGGGCTGACAGTATTGTTAAAGTAGGTACATCATAATAAAGTTACAACAATTTGGTGCATACAAATAACGCGTGTGTACTTTATTTTCGAAAGCATCTAGTAGTTGTTTGATTTGGAATTTATAAACCATAATTTTTTAAGATATATGTTATATAATTAATAATGGATAATTCACAACTCATTGAAATTTTTTTGTTTACGTGTGCTTATTATGTGTGATTATTTCGATTAATTAGTGGGACCTGTATTTTAAATTGACAATACAAAGTGAATTTGCAAATTTCGACGAAGTTTGAGTTACCTTTGCTTAGGCGCAAGCGTAAGAAGTCGGGAAACAGCGGTGTCGGCTTCTAGAACGAAAAATTGCTTTAAGTGTCATGTCGTCAAGATAATTTTTTTTTGTGAAAAATTCTTTAGCACGGTTGTGATTTGAAACTCGATGAAACGAAAAAACGACAGTAAAGAGAATAGTAATCATCCAACTTGTCAACTTTAGTTTTCTGAAGGTTTCACATCTACCGCGTGTGAACTGCACATATTTTTTTCATATTAGATCCACAAAGGAGGCCCTGAGGAAAAAAAATCCTTCAGTTCCTATGTCATCTGTGGGGAAGGACTTTTTAGAGAAAGCAAGGTCAGGAAAATCTGAGAAGAAAAAAGGTAGAAAGGGGTGGGAAGGAATCTGGGAATGAGTGTATCCAGAAATGACGGACATATAAATCCATTCCTCCCACTGTGGTGCAAGGCGATGGATCAGATTGTCAGGCTGGAGAAATCTAAAGGTCTCCCTCAACAAGTGTCATTCAATCCGGCGCGCCTCGCAGTATGTGGGCAGACCTAACCACTGCCAAGACCTAGATAAACCTCACCCCATAAACCTGGGCACCCCTGCTTAAGTCACGAAACGTAACGAACCAGTGGTGGGGGTTTTGGTTTTCCATTAAATGGTTCCCGGGGCGGAGGATAAATAGTGTCTGGATACATTTTTATCCATTTTATTTTTAATATGCGACATCTATTGAGTTTTCTGGAAGTCTAGTAGTCTTTATTTATTTTTACTTATGAACTTTATGAGTAAAACCTCAAATTGTAATATTTAATCAAATGAAGACAATATTAGCAAAACTCAATCGAAAATCTGGAGTCAGAAAAATTTGATTTTTTTTGTATTTCTTGGACAATAACTATGTAACAATTTCTTGACGTTTTTGTTTTGAAGAGTTTTAAAATTAAAGTAACAAATGTACATTGAAAATCAAAACTCTACAAAACAAAAATGTTTAGAAAAAAATATTAGCACCTCTGGGACTCGATCCCAGAACCTTCTGCTTACTTGGATAAAAATTTATCAAGACACTATGTAGAAAGCATTTAGTTTGGGTTTGAATCTTGCAATCATTTATAAAGAAAGCAGCCAATAATATGTGCGTATGAAAATGAAGACAATAGTGGTAGATACGATATTAGATTTTCACGGCCAAAAATATTTTTGTTATTAGTTTTTGGGGTATTATGCCGTGTTACGCTACCTCCTTCTTTAGCCAAAAGAAGAGGTAGCGTAACACGGCATAATACCCCAAAAACTAATAACAAAAATACCACAAAAACTAATAACAAAAACAAAAGTGGTAGTTCATAGTTGAAGTATGATACAGTTAAAAGTGACCGCATTGGATATAGACACCTTACCTCAGTTAGTAGAGCCGTTGCCATGTAAGCTATTCTAGTCCCGGAGGTGCCAATAACTTTTTCTGATTTTTTTGTCTCCAGATTATCGATTTCGCTAATATTGTCTTCATTTAATTAAAAAAAAATGAAACAATACAACTTTGCATAAACCACTTATATAATGTGCAAATCCGACCGGTTTCCGAACAAACGTTCCTTCGTCAGGGAAAGCTTATACTAACCACAAAGTAATAGCTACATTCAAAAATATATTCTTATGTGTTTGATTCTTTTTAGTGTTGGTCGCTTCCGTTTTACCGAGTTTCATATGACGACGGTGCTAAAGTTGTTTCCACTTCAAAAGATAATAATAATGGAAGAGTAAAAATAATAATAATAATGCGTCAATGCTGGAGGATGCACTGAGGCGTGCTTCCGTGATGAGAATATTTCCAGAACTGCTTATCATTTCCCTCATTCCTGCCACCCTGGATCTGAATTCCCGGATCTAACAAGTACTGCATAACCGGGAACTTGCGCCTCCGTGAACATCCGGGAAGCGCTGCAATATCTGGGGAGACCAAACATTATGCGGAATGCGTTATTGTAGTGCCCCCGAAGTCTTTCTAAACTATTCTTTGTGGTTTGCCTCGTATAAACATAAAATATTTATTTATTTAATCCCCATAAAATTGTCGTCAAGTTTCATCAATATGGTAACATCTTCAGGACACCTATTCGTAGAACAGCATGTGATAATAATATTGAGGCAGAAAGGAGGAAAGGTTGTTGCTGAAAATTGTTGGTTAAATAAGTTTATAGGTTTATATGAATACTGATAAAAGAACTTAAAGACAATCAGGTAATTTTAATATAAATAGTGGTATAAACAAAGATTACTATTTTAATTGAATAATAAAATAATACTTATAAATCTATACGGTACATGAAAGAGAAGGCGTAGAAAGATACAAATTAAGGGTCCTTACATTAAAACTAAAAATGTACTTATTTTTTAAAGCCTAAGAGACAACAGCAAAAAGGTTGGTTAGAGGACTTAATCAAAATCTCAATATTACGTACGATTATCTGAAAAATGCATTATTGTGGAATGGAGTTAGATACTTAATATAACATTCACAGTAACTAACAACATTCCACATTACGCAATTTTCCGTCAATAATACCATCAGAAGATTATCGACTTTCAGCTTTGAGTTTTAGTGGACATGTTTCATGATAAAACAAACTCCGAACACTTTGTTATTAAATTCCCCAATAAAGGAATGTTTATGTCCGTCAGCGTGCTTATCTGAAAGTTACAAACAGCATAGAGGTGTCGATTTAAATTTATAGTAAGTAATTGCTTACCACACACGATTCTCTGTCATACTGCGACTTCCGAAAAAGGCGGAATGTTTATGTCTGTTAGCTTGCTAATGTAATGTTACACACGATTGACATTGTCTGAAAAAAATGCATTATAATTACGGTTCGTAGTTCAGTACATAAATCACAGTAACCACGTACCATATGATGCAATTCTCGTTCATAATGCATTCGGAGGCTGTCGATTGTCATTTCTCTGTTCTTGGCGGATATGTTTCATTATACAGAAATGTATTATCCACAACCACGGTAAGTTTACATCTGTCAAAATCTTAATTTGGATGTTACAGACGATTTCAATTTTCTGAAAAATGACTTATTGTGGAATGGAGTTACATTAATACCTAAGATAATATCGCAATTCATTATATTATCAATAAAAGGCTTGTAAATCTCCGTCTTTCTGTTCTTATTGTTAGTGTTGTTAACTCCTATGTTACTTAATTTGGTAACAAAGAAATGTTTTAATCCAAATATGAATGTTACACACGGTTGGTACCTGAAAAAAAAGAATTATTTTGGGATAAAGTTAGATATTTAATAAAAGGTTCACAATAACTAGCCACTTACCTCATAGATAAAAAATATTACCAGGCAAAACCCACATGGGTGTAGTTGAATTACACAATCAGATGTTGAAAACGAAAAAAAAGATCATGTTCGATCACGAAAGAATCACGAAAATTCGACCATGACACATCTAAAATAAAGCATGTTTCAGTTTCAACATTGTCCCGTTGAAACCATTCGCGGTAAACAAGGAACACTTTGAAGAATGTTATGAGACATGAACTGCGATGGGTCCTGTATCAAAGAATTTTGGGTATGGGTACCGCGCCGCCCCTCGAACCATTTATTGTATAACCAACACCTTTGCCATTGATCACCCCAGTGGTTCGCTAAGTTTGGTGACTTAGCAGGGTTGCCCGGGTTCATGGAGTGAGGTTTGTCAAGGTCTCGGAGGCCGATTGCTGGCACCATACAGCAGGCCCACCTGCTGCATGGCGGGCCGGATCGAGAGAGACTGGTCGTGGAGGTCTTTTGACCTCTGCAGCCAGAATCCCTCAATCGATTGCCTTGCATAGCAGTTGAAGGGACGAATCGATATGTACGTCACTCCAGGGACAAACTGACCCACAGATTCCTACCACCCATCATACCTGTTTCCTTTCAAGGACTCCCTCTTCGTCCATTCCTTTTTAAAAAACCTCCATACAGTATCCCCTTAAATGAGATAGGTCGGCAGGGAAATTATTTTTGCCAGGGCCTCCCGTGTGGAGCTGATGTAATTTTTTTATTTTATTTTATTTTAAAAGAAAGACAAGCATTCCCTGGTTACGAATAACTCAACAATGTTTGAAAATCTCCTACCACCACCACAGAAAGCCGAAAATGTTGCTTGTTTTGTGGTGGAGGACTTAGCCATCCAAGGAATCGAACACGCGACGCCTGGGTGGGACCCAAGCGCTATGCCCACTCAACCACTGACCGGTCATTACTGAAAGAAAGCAGCAAATGAGCCGTGGAGTGACGATTTTTTCAGATTTTGGAAAGAGCGGACATATTCTATAACCTGTGAAATTGTTAACATGCGTTTTAAAATAATTTTAAATTCTATAAATAACATGCCCTATCGCAATATAAAAACTCGTAGATACTACATTACATTTATTTTTCAGGAAAAATATATTCTATAGCGTGATTAAGAAAACAAAAGAGTATGTTTTTATTGAGATTGAATACGTTTATTAAATGACTAGCAGACCCGGCCACACGTTGCTATGGCTAACGAAACACAACGCCATTACCCAACCTTTATAAAATCCACACTACTCGCTTGCCAGCTGCCCGCTGCCCGCTGCCTGAATTGAATATTTGAATTTCTCGGTTTTTCTCTACTTAGCATGTATTATACGTATAAACCTTCCCCTTGAATCACTCTATGTATTGGTGAAAACCGCATGAAAATCTGTTTCGTAGTTTAAAAGATCTGTGCGCACATGCATTTTGAGCGACTTCATTTTATACTATGTAATGCAATTCGAGCGATCGCCACTAATTACACAATGCTTGCAATGCAACACTGGATATTTGAAAAGGGAAAATCGAATACCTACTTACTCTAGGACATCTGTTTTCCAATTTCTTCCGTAGAACGAATTTCAAAAGTGACTATAGTACGGCCCGCCAGCCGTTTTAAATCGCACAAAAATATGTTTTCTTTGAATTTCTCGGCTTTTCTCTAATATAATTTACATGTATTATACATATATCTTTAATCACTCTATCTATTGGTGAAAACCGTATGAAAATCCGTTGCGTAGTTTAAGCGACTTAATTGTATACTATGTAATGATGATAATGATACTGCTGACGAATAGTTAAACTTCTTTTTTTTTGTCTTTTTCTAACATAAATGAATTAAATAAATTTAAATAAATAATGGGGATTTTAAATTAATAAAAAATAAAATTCGCCACCCTCCATACCGATTACATGGTAACTAGCAACATGCCAAATAAATTATGCATTTTTCCATAGCGTAGAAAAAGGCCTGTCTGCTTTCATATTTATTAACAGACCTATTTCATTATAAAACTTATATTAATATTTTCATCTTGTTAAATTCTCCAATAAGTGCTAAGAATAAACGATTTAACGTAAAATATGCATAATATATAGAATTCAAAACACATTAATGTTAAACACAGTTATTTAATGTGCGGATCATCCTTGGGCGCCCATTAAAAAATTCCACCATTGGAGCGAATCTGAATAAACGAATATGAATGATATCTGATACGGAGATTGATCTTAATTAATTTAATTACAAAGATACAAACTCTGCACCAGATAGAACCCACAAAATAGAGGCTGCAATGTAGGATAATGTACACCGAATATTACTCTTGAGAACTCGCTGAATAAAGCTGGAACATTCCAATTCACCGTAGAAAGGTAGAGAAATTTTGACTATGTGAGATGACGAGAATGTTCCCTATGAAGAAATATACACATAAGGCCCAAACCGGCACCGCACATAACCAATAAATCAGGAGCTCCAATTAAAAAAAAAATATTGTAGAAAGCAATCACTTTGTGGTTTGACATATTTAAATACTTTTTTTTAAACCACGAGATTTATTAATTTCTTAACCGACCGGTTTCGCTTTACTTAAGCATCTTGAAAATGCACCCTGAAGATGCTTAAATAAAGCGAAACCGGTCGGTTCAGAAATAAATAAATCTCGTGGTTTTAAACAAAAAAGTATTTTATTTTATTAAAAAAAATAAAGTTAAAGGTTTAAAAAGTGTGAAAAAAATTCCAATGATCACAAACGCAAAGTAGAACTGGGACAGCGACGATTGATCTTGAAATATTGTTCCATTTCACGGTCAAAAAGTAATCTGCCTAAGTATGTCGGCCTAAAAATTCTCTTTCAGTTAAGAAAACTCTGTCGGTACAAACGCTAATTTAAAAAATACAAACAGTAAACAACCCAATATATTTCTCTAATTTCTGCTTCCGATTCCTTATTCCCCCCTCCTCTCACCTTCCCCTACCATCTTCCCCGCCTTCACACCTCCCGCGTTCCCCCTGGCAAGCGAACACTCCCCCTCCAGAGATCCCCTCCTTCCTCCTTTGTCGTCTTCCTCTCCCTCGACCGCCCGGCCGCAACTCCCCCACCCCCCTTCTTTCTACTATATATTTGAATGTTGTCATCAGCCTATAATTACTTATATCTGCTTTACCCGGTATATCAGAACCCATTTTAGGTGTTGCTGGACAGATACCATCCACAGAGTGGAAAAGTGGTTGGATTAGTTCACCTGTAGTTGATTAATTAAAGACAAACACATACATCTATAGGATTTAGCTTGCGCAAGAATGAGATAGACTAATCGGTCTCCTATTTGTGCGGTGCAAATTTTTTAGTAAAGCATATGGTTCTTTAAATTAATTACAATACATTGATTTTTTTTTAACGAAACTACCCAACTCAAAAGAGAAATCATTTCTCGTGTTTGAATTTTGGAGTAGTGCCATCGTGAAATGCAAGTAGGTAGGTACAGAAAGTACGTTATTACAAGTAATTATAAAAGAAAATACATACATTTATACACAGGAAGACAAGTCGTCATAATAAACTTGAATTAAATAAGAGTTAAAATTAGAATAATCAATATAGATATATATATAGAGATATAGCAGACGTAAAAATAATATTATTGCATTTACCCAATAGGTAGGTAGTATGTACATAGCGTTGGTTTAAAAACATTGAAATGGATGGGCTGACAGTATTGTTAAAGTAGGTACATCAAAGGTACATACAAATAACGCGTGTGTACTTTACTTTCGAAAGCTGATGAAATATTTTTAGAGGATATGTTATAGATTTTGTTATTTTTTTGTTTTGTTATTTTTATGATGAAATTAAAACTTATAATTAGTGTTGGGTTAGTCTAGTAGTTGTTTGATTTGGAATTTATAAACCATAATTTTTTCAAGCTATATGTTATATAATTAATAATGTATAATTCACAACTCATTGAAATGTTTTTTTTTTACGTGTGCTTATTATGTGTGATTATTTCGATTAATTAGTGGTCCCTATATTTTAAATTGACAATACAAAGTGAATTTGCAAATTTCGACGTAGTTTAAGTTACCTTTGCTTAGGCGCAAGCGTAAGAAGTCGGGAAACAGCGGTGTCGGCTTCTAGAACGAAAACTTGCTTTAAGTGTCATGTCGTCATGATAATTTTTTTGAAGTGAAAAATTCTTTAGCACGGTTGTGATTTGAAACTCGATGAAACGAAAAAACGACAGTAAAGAGAATAGTAATCATCCACAGGATTTAGCCTGCAAAAGAATGAGACAGAATAATCGGTCTCCTCTTTATGCAACCCTTCGTATCCTTCCCACTCTTGTCAACTTTAGTTTTCTGGAGGTTTCACATCTACCGCGTGTGAACTGCACATATTTTTTTCATATTAGATCCACAAAGGAGGCCCTGAGGAAAAAAAATCCTTCAGGGCCTATGTCATCTGTGGGGAAGGACTTTTTAGAGAAAGCAAGGTCAGGAAAATCTGAGAAGAAAAAAGGTAGAAAGGGGTGGGAAGGAATCTGGGAATGAGTGTATCCAGAAATGACGGACATATAAATCCATTCCTCCCACTGTGGTGCAAGGCGATGGATCAGATTGTCAGGCTGGAGAAATCTAAAGGTCTCCCTCAACAAGTGTCATTCAATCCGGCGCGCCTCGCAGTATGTGGGCAGACCTAACCACTGCCAAGACCTAGATAAACCTCACCCCATAAACCTGGGCACCCCTGCTTAAGTCACGAAACGTAACGAACCAGTGGTGGGGGTTTTGGTTTTCCATTAAATGGTTCCCGGGGCGGAGGATAAATAGTGTCTGGATACATTTTTATCCATTTTATTTTTAATATGCGACATCTATTGAGTTTTCTGGAAGTCTAGTAGTCTTTATTTATTTTTACTTATGAACTTTATGAGTAAAACCTCAAATTGTAATATTTAATCAAATGAAGACAATATTAGCGAAACTCAATCGAAAATCTGGAGTCAGAAAAATTTGATTTTTTTTGTATTTCTTGGACAATAACTATGTAACAATTTCTTGACGTTTTTGTTTTGAAGAGTTTTAAAATTAAAGTAACAAATGTACATTGAAAATCAAAACTCTACAAAACAAAAATGTTTAGAAAAAAATATTAGCACCTCTGGGACTCGATCCCAGAACCTTCTGCTTACTTGGATAAAAATTTATCAAGACACTATGTAGAAAGCATTTAGTTTGGGTTTGAATCTTGCAATCATTTATAAAGAAAGCAGCCAATAATATGTGCGTATGAAAATGAAGACAATAGTGGTAGATACGATATTAGATTTTCACGGCCAAAAATATTTTTGTTATTAGTTTTTGGGGTATTATGCCGTGTTACGCTACCTCCTTCTTTAGCCAAAAGAAGAGGTAGCGTAACACGGCATAATACCCCAAAAACTAATAACAAAAATACCACAAAAACTAATAACAAAAACAAAAGTGGTAGTTCATAGTTGAAGTATGATACAGTTAAAAGTGACCGCATTGGATATAGACACCTTACCTCAGTTAGTAGAGCCGTTGCCATGTAAGCTATTCTAGTCCCGGAGGTGCCAATAACTTTTTCTGATTTTTTTGTCTCCAGATTATCGATTTCGCTAATATTGTCTTCATTTAATTAAAAAAAAATGAAACAATACAACTTTGCATAAACCACTTATATAATGTGCAAATCCGACCGGTTTCCGAACAAACGTTCCTTCGTCAGGGAAAGCTTATACTAACCACAAAGTAATAGCTACATTCAAAAATATATTCTTATGTGTTTGATTCTTTTTAGTGTTGGTCGCTTCCGTTTTACCGAGTTTCATATGACGACGGTGCTAAAGTTGTTTCCACTTCAAAAGATAATAATAATGGAAGAGTAAAAATAATAATAATAATGCGTCAATGCTGGAGGATGCACTGAGGCGTGCTTCCGTGATGAGAATATTTCCAGAACTGCTTATCATTTCCCTCATTCCTGCCACCCTGGATCTGAATTCCCGGATCTAACAAGTACTGCATAACCGGGAACTTGCGCCTCCGTGAACATCCGGGAAGCGCTGCAATATCTGGGGAGACCAAACATTATGCGGAATGCGTTATTGTAGTGCCCCCGAAGTCTTTCTAAACTATTCTTTGTGGTTTGCCTCGTATAAACATAAAATATTTATTTATTTAATCCCCATAAAATTGTCGTCAAGTTTCATCAATATGGTAACATCTTCAGGACACCTATTCGTAGAACAGCATGTGATAATAATATTGAGGCAGAAAGGAGGAAAGGTTGTTGCTGAAAATTGTTGGTTAAATAAGTTTATAGGTTTATATGAATACTGATAAAAGAACTTAAAGACAATCAGGTAATTTTAATATAAATAGTGGTATAAACAAAGATTACTATTTTAATTGAATAATAAAATAATACTTATAAATCTATACGGTACATGAAAGAGAAGGCGTAGAAAGATACAAATTAAGGGTCCTTACATTAAAACTAAAAATGTACTTATTTTTTAAAGCCTAAGAGACAACAGCAAAAAGGTTGGTTAGAGGACTTAATCAAAATCTCAATATTACGTACGATTATCTGAAAAATGCATTATTGTGGAATGGAGTTAGATACTTAATATAACATTCACAGTAACTAACAACATTCCACATTACGCAATTTTCCGTCAATAATACCATCAGAAGATTATCGACTTTCAGCTTTGAGTTTTAGTGGACATGTTTCATGATAAAACAAACTCCGAACACTTTGTTATTAAATTCCCCAATAAAGGAATGTTTATGTCCGTCAGCGTGCTTATCTGAAAGTTACAAACAGCATAGAGGTGTCGATTTAAATTTATAGTAAGTAATTGCTTACCACACACGATTCTCTGTCATACTGCGACTTCCGAAAAAGGCGGAATGTTTATGTCTGTTAGCTTGCTAATGTAATGTTACACACGATTGACATTGTCTGAAAAAAATGCATTATAATTACGGTTCGTAGTTCAGTACATAAATCACAGTAACCACGTACCATATGATGCAATTCTCGTTCATAATGCATTCGGAGGCTGTCGATTGTCATTTCTCTGTTCTTGGCGGATATGTTTCATTATACAGAAATGTATTATCCACAACCACGGTAAGTTTACATCTGTCAAAATCTTAATTTGGATGTTACAGACGATTTCAATTTTCTGAAAAATGACTTATTGTGGAATGGAGTTACATTAATACCTAAGATAATATCGCAATTCATTATATTATCAATAAAAGGCTTGTAAATCTCCGTCTTTCTGTTCTTATTGTTAGTGTTGTTAACTCCTATGTTACTTAATTTGGTAACAAAGAAATGTTTTAATCCAAATATGAATGTTACACACGGTTGGTACCTGAAAAAAAAGAATTATTTTGGGATAAAGTTAGATATTTAATAAAAGGTTCACAATAACTAGCCACTTACCTCATAGATAAAAAATATTACCAGGCAAAACCCACATGGGTGTAGTTGAATTAAACAATCAGATGTTGAAAACGAAAAAAAAGATCATGTTCGATCACGAAAGAATCACGAAAATTCGACCATGACACATCTAAAATAAAGCATGTTTCAGTTTCAACATTGTCCCGTTGAAACCATTCGCGGTAAACAAGGAACACTTTGAAGAATGTTATGAGACATGAACTGCGATGGGTCCTGTATCAAAGAATTTTGGGTATGGGTACCGCGCCGCCCCTCGAACCATTTATTGTATAACCAACACCTTTGCCATTGATCACCCCAGTGGTTCGCTAAGTTTGGTGACTTAGCAGGGTTGCCCGGGTTCATGGAGTGAGGTTTGTCAAGGTCTCGGAGGCCGATTGCTGGCACCATACAGCAGGCCCACCTGCTGCATGGCGGGCCGGATCGAGAGAGACTGGTCGTGGAGGTCTTTTGACCTCTGCAGCCAGAATCCCTCAATCGATTGCCTTGCATAGCAGTTGAAGGGACGAATCGATATGTACGTCACTCCAGGGACAAACTGACCCACAGATTCCTACCACCCATCATACCTGTTTCCTTTCAAGGACTCCCTCTTCGTCCATTCCTTTTTAAAAAACCTCCATACAGTATCCCCTTAAATGAGATAGGTCGGCAGGGAAATTATTTTTGCCAGGGCCTCCCGTGTGGAGCTGATGTAATTTTTTTATTTTATTTTATTTTAAAAGAAAGACAAGCATTCCCTGGTTACGAATAACTCAACAATGTTTGAAAATCTCCTACCACCACCACAGAAAGCCGAAAATGTTGCTTGTTTTGTGGTGGAGGACTTAGCCATCCAAGGAATCGAACACGCGACGCCTGGGTGGGACCCAAGCGCTATGCCCACTCAACCACTGACCGGTCATTACTGAAAGAAAGCAGCAAATGAGCCGTGGAGTGACGATTTTTTCAGATTTTGGAAAGAGCGGACATATTCTATAACCTGTGAAATTGTTAACATGCGTTTTAAAATAATTTTAAATTCTATAAATAACATGCCCTATCGCAATATAAAAACTCGTAGATACTACATTACATTTATTTTTCAGGAAAAATATATTCTATAGCGTGATTAAGAAAACAAAAGAGTATGTTTTTATTGAGATTGAATACGTTTATTAAATGACTAACAGACCCGGCCACACGTTGCTGTGGCTAACGAAACACAACGCCATTACCCAACCTTTATAAAATATACACTACCCGCTTGCCAGCTGCCCGCTGCCCGCTGCCTGAATTTAATATTTGAATTTCTCGGTTTTTCTCTACTAAGCATGTATTATACGTATAAACCTTCCCCTTGAATCACTCTATGTATTGGTGAAAACCGCATGAAAATCTGTTTCTTAGTTTAAAAGATCTGTGCGCACATACATTTTGAGCGACTTCATTCTATGTAATGATTCGAGCGATCGCCACTAATTATACAATGCTTGCAATGCAACACTGGATATTTGAAAAGGGAAAATCGAATACCTACTTACTCTAGGACATCTGTTTTCCAATTTCTTCCGTAGAACGAATTTCAAAAGTGACTATTGTACGGCCCGCCAGCCGTTTTAAATCGCACAAAAATATGTTTTCTTTGAATTTCTCGGCTTTTCTCTAATATAATTTACATGTATTTTACATATCTCTTCAATCACTCTATCTATTGGTGAAAACCGTATGAAAATCCGTTGCGTAGTTTCAGCGACTTAATTGTATACTATGTAATGATGATAATGATACTGCTGACGAATAGTTAAACTTTTTTATTTTGTCTTTTTCTAACATAAATGAATTAAATAAATTTAAATAAACAATGGGGATTTTAAATTAATAAAAACTAAAATTCGCTACCCTCCATACCGATTACACGGTAACTAGCAACATGCCAAATAAATTATGCATTTTTCAATAGCGTAGAAAAAAGGCCTGTCTGCTTTCATACTTCCTAACGAACCTGTTTCATTATAAAAATTATATTAATATTTTCATCTTTTTGAATTCTCCAATAAGTGCTAAGAATAAACGATTTAATGTACAATATGCATAATATATGGAATTCAAAACACATGAATGTTAAACACAGTTATTTAATGTGCGGATCTTCCTTGTGCGCCCATTAAAAATTCCACCATTGGAGCGAATCTGAATAAACGAATATGAATGATATCTGATACGGAGGATGATCTTAATCAATTTAATTACAAAGATACAAACTCTGCACCAGAGATAACCCACAAGATAGAGGCTGCAATGTAGGATAATGCACACCGAATATTACACTTGAGAACTCGCTGAATAAAGTTGGAACCTTCCATTTCACCGCAGAAAGGTAGAGAAATTTTGACTATGTGAGATGACGAGAATGTTCCCTATGAAGAAATATATACATAAGGCCCAAACCGGCACCGCACATAACCAATAAATCCGGAACACCAATTAAAAAAAAAATTATTGTAGAAAGCAATCATTTTGTGGTTTGACATATTTAAATACTTTTTTTTAAACCACGAGATTTATTAATTTCTGAACCGACCGGTTTCGCTTTACTTAAGCATCTTGAAAATGCACCCTGAAGATGCTTAAATAAAGCGAAACCGGTCGGTTCAGAAATTAATAAATCTCGTAATTTTAAACAAAAAAGTATTTTATTTTATTAAAAAAAAACAAAGTTAAAGGTTTAAAAAGTGTGAAAAAAATTCCAATGATCACAAACGCAAAGTTGAACTGGGACGACGACGATTGATCTTGAAATATTGTTCCATTTCACGGTCAAAAAGTAATCTGCCTAAGTATGTTGGCCTAAAAATTCTCTTTCAGTTAAGAAAACTCTGTCGGTACAAACGCTAATTTAAAAAATACAAACAAGTAAACAACCCAATATATTTCTCTAATTTCTGCTTCCGATTCCTTATTCCCCCCTCCTCTCACCTTCCCCTACCATCTTCCCCGCCTTCCCACCTCCCGCATTCCCCCTGGCAAGCGAACCCTCCCCCTCCAGAGATCCCCTCCTTCCTCCTTTGTCGTCTTCCTCTCCCTCGACCGCCCGGCCGCAACCCCCCCTCCTCCCCTTCTTTCTACAATATATTTGAATGATTATTTATCGGTCAATGTTGTCATCAGCCTATAATTACTTATATCTGCTTTACCCGGTATATCAGAACCCATTTTAAGTGTTGCAGGACAGATACCATCCACAGAGTGGAGAAGTGGTTGGATTAGTTCACCTGTAGTTGATTAATTTTTTTATTTTTAAAATGCCATCTGATCCGGAGATGAGTGTTGGTTTCATAGAATCCATAATGCTTTTAATGTCATCTGCCGTATGTGTTAATTTAAAGGTGAGATTACTAGTGAATGCGTTGAAATTCTCTCAACAGTACAAGGAGACGTAATGATATTTTTAAATCTCAATTAGGACCCATGTTGAAGACAGATCCTTTGGATTTTCTTTCATGTTAAATTTTTGATTTCGTGCATCAAGTTCGGAAGAATCACTGCTTTTATTGTTGTTAATGGATGTCATCTTCTTAATAATTTTCCAACCAAGTTTACGGTCGTTATTACAGTTTTGAATCTAACGTTTGTAATAGTTACCTCTGCTAAATTTACGGAGTTCAGAATATATGTTTCTGTCAGGTATGTAAAGATTGAGACGAAAGTTCAAGTGGATTTATTTTAGTTTTCAAGTGTAATTTGTCTCAAATTCGTAGACTTTTTTCAATCCATGGTTCGTCCAATAATTTTTGAGTAATCTAAATTTTATTTCACATTTGTGTGAAGTTTGTATTGTGAATGATTCTAAACCTTTATGAATATATGTTTAGTATTTAATGGAAGCATCTATAATACTACAAAACAAAAAGATATTATTTTGTATGATTTGGCATTATGTAGTATCTTAAATAAGTTACGTTATGTGAGGGTTTTAAACAATGTTTGTAAACGTGTGCCAGTAATCTTGAAAATCATTGCTTTTAAGTAAATCTCCCCAATCTACCAATTTAAAAAATTCTTTAATTTGTTAACATTTTTCTATTTTTGACAGATGTGTTAATAACATAAGTTTGCGTATTTTGAAGTAGAATGGCGAGAAGAAGCTTAAAAAGTTCAGTAATATTGTGATATTGAACTGCGGTACCGTACCCTTCGTTTGTTTTTATGATGATGTTGTCAATACTGGAGGCAGAAACATTTTGAGCGACTTATCCAAATATTGTTGGTGTATTAACTTGTAATGCTGAGTAAATGAGTACAACACTTAATAAAACATTATATCTATAGATAAAAGAATTGTAGCAACAATTAAATTACATTATAAAATAATAATATAACCGGAACATGAGACTCATAACAAAATAATAATATTCTAATACTTTAAAACTCAGGGTCGTGTTTAGCCTTTTAAAAAGAAACTAAAGAGTTAGAACACTAATATAATAAATCCGTAGCTTATCGTGTTAAATATTATATAAATGATGATCAAGATGTCAAAATTACTACAAGGAGGGGGGGGGGGGCGCCAGTTCAAGTAGAACAAAATATTAAATGGTAAATAAATAAGCTCAAAACTAACCGAAGTTTTAGCTCACAGGTAATGGCGATTTCACGAAAGTAAGTGTCTTCTCTTGTCGTAACAAACATCCAGATCCTCCGACTTCCTATGTGGAACTGTTGATGAAAAATTCTCTTGTTCCTAGTATGTTTTGGGCAACAAAAGAAAAGTAGGATTCCATTTGTTTAAAGTTATATTTCCTATTAGGAATTCTAATTTCAATTTGAATTGATACGTGGCCACCAAATTAATTATTGGGTGCTTATTTCGCATTGTAATTTCAAACTGCTACAAACTGCACTGATGAGTCCATGATTCAGCAAGAGTAGTTGTGGTCTGTATGTCTCGAATGTTTATGATTAGACAGTTGGCCTCTGTGAGTTAAATTTCCTTTACGATTTCTTGGATGTCATTTTGAAGGTAAATTATTACTCCGTTATTCTGATTTTTATGTTGATCAGCAAACAGCAGTTGTAGCAGTTTGTTACGTGGTAGTAGCCATATTCCCAAGCTGTGTGTATTTGACACTTAATAAAACATTCACAGTAACTAACCACACACCATTTTGATGCAATTCTCTGTCGATGGCTTATCGGCTTGGCTTCCATCATTCACTTCTTGGCGGATGTGTTAACCTTAAAAAAAATTCATCAACAATAGAATGTTTACATAATACATATGTTATACCGAAAACACTACGAGGAGGTCGGCCATATATTATTTATATGCTCATTTGTTGTATTTATATGTTAAGTAAGTAATTTTATCATTGAAGAAGAAGATAAAAATAATAATTTAAAGAGAAATATATATTTAATTGATGAGAATAACCTTCAAAAGTTATAAACGAGAGTTTTACTCATAAAAAAAGAAATTTTATTTTAAATTTATTTTATTTGGAAAACCAACACATAAAATAAATTATTATCACTTACTTATTTTGTTTGATAAAATATGTGTAACTTTTTAACCAATAATAGGTTTTCAATGACGTGCGTAATAATGCGTATTAAAGCTAAAAAATCTAACTAAAGACATATACACATCCCACCATTGGAGTGAACCTGACTGATATGAATGATATCCGATGCGGAGGATGATCGAATTTAATTTAATATCGAAACAAACTCAGCACCAGACATAATACACAATATAGAGGCTGCAATAAAGTATAATAATATTTCATGGTATATTTATTTGAATATTCGCTGAATGAAGTTTTAACATTTCATTTCACCGTAGAAAAGTAGAGAAATTTTGACTACGTGAGATGACAAGAATGTTCCTCATGAAGGAATATACACATAAGGTCCAAACCGGCACCGCACGTAATCAATAAATCAGGAGCTCCAATTGAAGTGTAGAAGAATAGAAGAAAACTGAGAATAAAGTTCAAATGATCACAAATCTTTCGTCCTTCTATGTTCCCCTACAACCTTCCCCGCCTTCCCACCTCCCGCGTCCCTCCCGTCAAGCGAACCCCCCTCCCTCCAGAGTGTCCCTCCTTCCCTGACGCTTACCCTTTCTACCTTTCTCCCTCGACCCTTTTTTTCCCTTCTACCTTTCCTTTTCCCTCAACCAACCCCTGCCGCAACCCCCCCTCCTATGTTTCCCTTTCCTAACATCCCTATACTTCTCCCCTTACTTGCTTCCCTTCCTTAACAAAAACAAGTGGAAATTAAAATATATGTATACAGTAACGGTAAAGTTAACCAGCTTTACATCAGATAATTTCAACAAGTAAGACATAATACATTTTAAAAATTTAAGCGTTAACATACACCCAAAAATCATTTTTTTTATCTACCTTCACATAAAAAAGAGAAAATTCATAGTTTTTGATAGAGTTAAAAAGATTAGCAACTAAATACCTAAAAAGGAACTTTAGCAGTAAATACCTAACAAGGAAATTTTCATGATAGACACTGACAAATTTTATATAGGTATACCTACCATTTTCTGGAGGCGTTCTGAAAAACGCAATATTTTGCATGAAGTCAGTAACTTAATAAAATATTCACAGTCACTGAAGACATACAAAAAAATGCAGTTTTGTTTTAGATCTCGCACTAATACTTTTTGACTTCCAACTCTATTTGTCCTTCTAATAAGTGTAATCTTAAGACTATGTGATATGTATGTGTTTGAATGTTTCTCATTTAAGAAACATTAGGACCAAGCCCGACACTGAACATAATCAATAAATCATGAGCTCCAATAAAATACCCGTTCAGTGAAGAAAACTGTGAATAATATGAACGATATCCGGTGGAGTGAAGTAGCTCAATGATGTTACATTTTAAGGTACAAACACATCACCGGATATAATCCATAGGGCTAAAAAGGAAGTCAAATTATTAAGATAATACGTTTTGATGAACATTATAATAAAAAAGAAATTTCTCGGAAGCTTTATAAAAACATTTTTTTTAAAATATAACCTAATAAAATAGTAAAAGTATTCACAGTTATTTTTTTTTACATATAACCTAATAAAATAGTAAAAGTATTCACAGTTATCGACGACATCCAAAAAATCTTGTTTATGTTATTCTGCATTTGAAAACTTTGTGTATTTACAATGAGGTTATTAAATTGTGTTTCTTTTCCCAAATTTTGGGAATAAAGATAAAATATAATAAATTTATGAAATGAAGACAATATTAGCGAAACTCGATCGAAAATCTGGAAACAGAAAAATCAGAAAAAACATATGGGCACATCTGGGACTTGAACACAGAACCTTCTGCTTTCCGGGCTGCAACTCTACCATAGAATAGGGTGCCCGGGTTCATGGGGTGAGGTTTGTCTAGGTCTCGGAGGCGGATGACCAGGACCCATTGAACCACAGATTCCTACCCACCCCTTAAACCCTTTTCCTTCCCAGAGCTCTCCTCTCCCTCTTTTGCCTTAAAAAAACCCTCCATACAGCATCCCCAAAGATGACATAGGCCCTGAGGGAAATTATTTTCCTCAGGGCCTCCTGTGTGGAGCTTATGTAAAAAAAAAAAAAAATAGCTCTCAGTTGGTAGAGTTCGGAAAGCTGAAGATCCTGGGTTTGAGTCACAGATATGCCCATATCTTTTTCTGATTTTTCTGTTTTCAGATTTTCGATTGAGTTTCGCTAATATTGTATTCATTTAATTAAATATTACAATTTGAGGTTTTATTCATAAATTTAAAAATAAAAATTCGATCACCTCTGTTGGGTGTAACGGACAAAAAGTAACACTACACTTCACGTTACTTTTTATTTGCACCACCTACACAAAAATGATGATATAATATGAGAAAATGACGAAGAAACTTAAATTCAAGAACCATTGGTTTGCTAGTATAAAATTATGACTTTACATTACAATTTTTAATAATAATATAAATAAATTTCTACTGATCTGGTAAAATGAGCCAAAGGCTAGTTAATTTGGTATTATTCCATGTTTCCCAATTGTGTTTATAAAAAACGCGTTATTATGGTATGAAGTCAGTCACTTTTCAAAATATTCACAGTAACTAACAACATAACATAAGACGCATTTCTTTTTCATAGTGCTTTAAGAAGGCTTGTCGACTTCCACTCTTTATTTATTTATTATAGTAGACCTGTTAATTATTATTACATATTGACCATATTATTTATTTATATTCAGGATTTAATGGTTAAGTAAGAACACGAAAGCAAAAAATGGTGGTATTTCAGATTTCACTAAATACTTACTATCCTGCCTCAAGAAAGGAAAAATCCTTTCATGGCTATTTGAACAGGAGATAAACGACATTGAAAAAATCAACTGTGTAATTATATTACGCACTGATTAATTTCATTATATGTGTTCCACTTTCTAGAGGCGTTCAGAAAAGCATTTTTTCATCCGTCAAGGTCATCAGATAACAAAATATTCACGGCAATTAATCACGTACCACATATTGCAAATCTCTGTCATACTGCATACGAAGACTTATCGGTTTCCGTCTTCCCGTTCTTTGCTGTTTTATTTCGTGATAAAAATATTCACCGTTTTTTCAGTATCAAAAAAAGATATGTAATCAAACTGGTTGTAGTCTTATAATAAACTAGAAAACAGGTACAATTTGTCCATAACACAACTCACTTATTTAATTAAAGAACGTTTCGTTTGCAGCATGTCTCTTAGAAAAATATTTCGTTTTTTTTATTATTTCAAGTATTTCTCCCCAATCTTCCAATTTTAATATATCGTTTTACTTGTAAACATTAATTCTACTTTTGACGGACGTGTTTTTAGTAAAAGTTAGTGTATTTCAAAGTTGAATGTGAAGTAGTAGTGTTAAGTGGTCAGTAATATTATAATGGTGAACGGCGGTACTGTATGCATTGACTGTTTTTATGATGATGTGGTCAATATAGGAGGCATATATTTTTGAGCGTTTTCGTTACATCCTTATCTTGTTGGTGTATTAACTGCACTGATCAGCCCATGATGCTGAAAGAGTAATTGGTAGTCTTCACAGGAGCCCGTTTTCTTCCCTGTATTTAATACGTTAATGTTGATGTCCCCAATTAGGTCCATAAACTGAACATCTCGTAGGTGGGTTAGCTCATCATTCGAGGGGCATATAAAAGAAGATATGTCTTTTGTTGACGGTGATCTGTATATCCCGATGACTGATCTGTCATTATTAAAGTTTATGAGTAGACGGTTAGCGTCTCTGAGTAGAACTTCCTTTACAATTTCTCGGATCTCATTTTTTAAATATTTTATCACTCCGTTATTCGGATTTTTAATCGTATCGTTGTGTCAAATATGTGGTCAAACAGTAGTTGCGTAATTGATGTGCCATGTTCCCAGGTTGCGATTTTGAAAAACGCACTGACGTGGTATGAAGTTAGTCGCTTAATAAAACAATCACAGTAACTAACCACATACCACTCTGATGCAATTCTCTGTAGAGTTCCGTGCCAGCTTCCATCTGTCAGTTCTTGGCGGATATGGTTCACGATGAAACAGACTCCATTAACCTTATTACCAAGTTCTTTAAAAACAGAATGTTTACATAATACGTCAACGTGCTAATGTAATAGTAAAAATCCTATTTCACACAGTAACTAACCGTATTCCACTTGATGCAATTCTCTGTCGTATTGCACACGAAGGCTAGTCGGCTTCTATCTGTATTACTAAGTTCCAAAAGTAGTTAAATGGTGAGTTAGAGATACCTAGGGAACACCGCAAGGAGTTCGGCCATACATTATTTATATATTCAGTGTATAATTGTATTTATTTTTTTATTTAAAAAAAATACATACATATACAGATTTATAGTAAAACATATGGTTCTTAAAGCTAATTACAATATATAGATTTCTTTTTAACAAACCACCCAATTCAAAAGAGAAAAAACATTTCTCGTGCTTGAATTTTGGAGAGTGCCATTGTAAAATGCGAGTAGGTACAGAGAGTATGTTATTACAAGTACTTATATTAAATATTATAAAGACAAGTCGACATAATGAACTTGAAGTAAAAGAGTTAAATTGGAATAGGATGCAATATAAGATAATACAGGCATAGATATATCAGTAATAAAAATAATATTATTGTATTTACTCAATAGGTAGATTGTAGGTAGGTAGTAGGTACACAGTGTTTGTTTAGAACATTGATATTTGAAATGGATGGGCTGACAGTATTGTAAAAGTAGGTACATATAATAAAGTTGTAACAATTTTGTGCCTACAAATAACGCGTATGTACTTTGATTTCAATTTGATATGTTGATGAAATATTTTTAGGGGATATGTTCTAGTTTTAAAAAAAAAAAATTATTATTGTGATAAAGAATTTAAAATTTATAAACAATGTCGGGTTGGTCTATTAGTTGTTTTATTTGTTATATTAGTTGTTTTAATTGAAGTAAGTAATGCGTATTAGCTAAAAAAAATCTTATATAAATTATTAACCGTGGTGGTACTTCATTAAATACCATTCTGCCTGAAGGTAATAAAAATCATTACATACCTTGAAAATATACCAAAAGATTAAATAATTTTCGTTGTTTGTTTTTGGGGTGTTATGCCGTGTTACGCTACCTCCTCTTTTAGCCAACGTTTCGGAGAGCGTTACAGTGTCCATCATCAGGGCAGATGAATCCTGATGATGGACACACATGTAACACGGCATAACACTCCAAAAACAAACAACAAAAATACTTTTGGCCGTGAAAAACTAAAATCATATCCAATTTAATAATTGTTCATCATTTAATTTTTTTTAAATCTACCGACAGATAACCTTAAGTTTAAAAAATATCATTAATTTTTATCTAGCTAAAAAGAAATTCTGAATACGCACTGACGAATTTTATAATGCCATAATTTCCCGGAGGCGTTCAGAAAAACGAATTATTTCGCATGACGCACGTAACTTAACAAAATACATGTACGTCATACAACAAATGCAATTTTAGATTTTTCTGCAAACAAATGTTTGATTGTTAACTTTCGGGAATAGTAATTAAATTAAACCACCCCCGAATGCAAACGATATTCTTTGCAGTCTTACACTTCAATACACTGCCAAGTTCGTTACGCTTCCCATCCCTTTACCTTTACAATATCATGTCAATTTTAGTAAATACGGCAATAATTAATTTAAATATCAATAATTTGCATGCGTAAAATTCTCAGTTTATATTAAGAATTGGAAATAATAATAATTTTGGATTTCCCCCGTTGAATGCAACAGACAAAACGCAGAACAGTCTTGATTAATGTTTCATGAATTTCATGAACCTTTCTTTTATTACTTTCAGGTTTCGTATTCATTAACTTAAAATAAATTAAATCTAGCTTTGAAAAGGACATAAATTTTTTTATTATTATTATAAGGATAATATGAATAATATTGCCACTCAACGTAATTAATAAAATAGTAGCTCCAATAAAATTCTCGTTCAGTGCAGAAAACTGTGAATGTTGTGAACTATATCCGGTGGAGTGAAGGAGCTCAATGACTTAACTTTTAAGATACAAACACATCACCGAACTTAACTCACAAGGCTGCTGTCCAGTTATAGTCGTAGATTTCATGGACAAGAAAATACGCCGATATTTTTCAATGAGGCAACTTTCTTCCTTTAATATAGAACGTTTCATGTTATGTCATTTTTAAGATTAATTATTACTCCGTTATTCTGATTTTTGCGTTGATCGTATCGCGGTCAAACAGCAGTTGTAGCAATTTGTTGCATAGTTGATGTGCCGTGTTCCCAGGTTGTGTTTATTTGAAAAATGCATTGACGTGGTATGAAGTTGGTCACTTAATAAAACAATCACAGTAACCAACCACATAACACTTTGATGCAATTCTCTGCAGATGGTTTTGCTTGGCAGATATGTTTCATGATAAAGCAGAATCCATAAACCTTATTAATAAGTTCATCAAAAACAGAATGTTTTTATAATAGTGCATGTCAACGTGCAAATGTAATTGTTATGAATGATTGTTTCTCTAAAAATCCCATTTCACACAGTAACTAACAATATGACACTTGATGTAATTCTCTGTCGTATTGCGTACGAAGACCAGTCGGCTTATATCTGTATTCCTAATTTCCAAAAGTAGATATGGCCAGTTAGCGTAACCCAGGAAACACCGCGAGGAGGTCGGCCATATATTATTTACATGTTTAAGTATAATTGTGGGGTAAGTAATCGTATTAAAACTAAAATGTCTTGTATATATTATTAACCATGGTGGTATTTCATTAAGTACCATTTTGCCTCAAGGCAAGAAAAATCCTAACACCCCATGCAAATATACCAAACATATGAATAATTGTTTCCCACCTAATTTTAAAAATATGTTCTATCAGCAGAAAAGTAAATGAACTTAAAAGATTTAATTATCATGAAGAAAATATTTAAATTAACCAGATTGACACCCAACTTATTAAATAAAACAGGAACTCCTAGAAAATACTCATTTGATGAAGAAAACTGTGCATATAAATGTAATCTGAACTATATCTGGTAGATTGAAGCAACTCTATGACTTCACTGTTTAGATACAAATACATCAACGGAGATAACTCACAAGGCTGCTGTCCAGTTATCAGTCGTTGATTTCATGGACAAGAAAATACGGCGATATTTGTTGACGATGCAACTGTTTTTCTTAAATATTGAACGTTTCCGTAACATTTCGTTGAGAAATCAAAATCCTACCGCCCTCAAATTTGTAGATTTCATAAGCCATGTGTTGCAGTGGTTGCCGCTATGAATATATTTATACCAATATCCGAAAGAAACAGCCACCGCTGCACATAACCCACAGGTGGAAGGTTTATCCGGATTTTGGAAAGTCTTAAATTTTTTAAAGATTATCAAATATTGTCTAAGAATATTACACATTATTACTTCATAAATAATGTAAAAATATTTTATTTCTGATACTGCTGGTAAATAAGTAAGCCTCGTTGGAAAAATGAGAAGTCTTCTTCTAGCGATGTGGTACTGTTCCACGTGTGTCAGATGACCAAGAAACCCGTGAAATTCGTCCATGAAACAAGTCACATCAATAAGTAAAATTCACTGTAACCTGTGACAAGAACGAATTACACAAATTTTTATATTGCAGCTTTGTCAGTGAATGTGTTTAGACGTAGGTCGTACAAATGTACGTCGAAAATATTTGTACGTCGTACAAATGCACATGTACTTGAATGCTTTCTTAATTCATAAATATCTGATCCTGAAAGGCCTGTAAGCCTTATTCAGGAAACCACTGGGATATAAGCCTTATCGTTTCTCTGTTAACGTTTTATTTATTTATTTACTTGTATTACTAATGCCTTTCGTATTTTACTATTCCCATACTATTAGGCACATTTACTTTGCTGGGGTGGGTGGAGGAGGTACCTGTAAGGGAGGGGGTAAAAGTAAGGGTCTGGAATGGATTTTTTTTTTTAAGTGGCTCTTTGATAAATCTGATTATTTTTTGTAAATTTGTTTTATTTATTATTAATGATTTTTAAAAAATTATTTCAAAAACTTCTAGATTATTAAGATGGATTCTATCCCATTTCCATAATATATAATTTACATGTATTATACATATCTCTTCAATCACTCTATCTATTGGTGAAAACCGTATGAAAATCCGTTGCGTAGTTTAAAAGATTAACGCGCACATACATTTTGAGTGACATCATTTTATAATATGTAATGATGATAATGATACTGCTGATGAATAATTAAACTTCTTTTATTTTGTCTTTTCCTAACATAAATGAATTAAATAAATAATGGGGATTTTAAATTAATAAAAAATAAAATTCGCTCCCCTTCATACCGATTACATGGTAAATAGCAACATGCCAAATAAATTATGCATTTTTCCATAGCGTAGAAAAAGTCCTGTCTGCTTTCATATTTATTAACAGACCTATTTCATTATAAAACTTATATTAATATTTTCATCTTGTTAAATTCTCCAATAAGTGCTAAGAATAATCGATTTAACGTAAAATATGTATAATATATAGAATTCAAAACACATGACTGTTAAACACAGTTATTTAATGTGCGGATCTTCCTTGGGCGCCCATTAAAAAATTCCACCATACTATTCTCATACTATTAGGCACATTTACTTTGCTGGGGTGGGTGGAGGAGGTACCTGTAAGGGAGGGGGTAAAAGTAAGCGTCGGGAATGGATTTTTTTTTAGTGGCTCTTTGATAAATCTGATTATTTTTTGTAAATTGGTTTTATTTATTATTAATGATTTTAAAAAAATTATTTCAAGAACTTCTAGATTATAAGGATGGATTCTATCCCATTTCCTCGTGATACATCTATCTTCTGAAGATATTTTAAACCAGCCTCGTAAAAGGTGGATTATGAATTCTGAAATGGTGTGTTTTTAACCTTAAGTAATGATAATATCTAACTTTTTAAATTTTATAATCTGTTGGCCGGATAACAAGAGGTTTTCGAAACAAATATTTATTATACCTGCAAGTATTTATGGCTCATGAATACCTTCAACATGTTTTGCGATCCGCCCCGTGTACGAATCTGGAACCAACGCAAGTCAACAGAAACTTATCGGTACATGTCTGCTCGCTGGCTAGATACCACATGTTTTAAGTTTTTCGGTGTCCTGATTTAATTTTTACGGATATTGAATTGATTAGAAGTGAAGTTAGTATAATTTGCAGGTCAGTGAAATGTCGAATACCATAAATATGTTAATTTCACGTTTTTTTACGTATAAGTTTTGGGTGATTTTCGTTACATTTTTTACATTTATGCAAGAATGTCTGTTTTTATTCTCGGGCACAACTGCACGGGGTAAAACCAGCTAGTATACGTTGACTCGTAATATTTTTATTACAGATTTTTTTTTATTTGTTTACACATGTTACAAACAAGCCACGTAATTACCAAAAAAACATCCAGACAAGTCTGGGATACAGAAAAAATGAGGATAGCAATTTTGAGTGTAGTTAAAGGAGCAATGGAATACTTATAAGCAGCAGAAGCCTGCCGAAATTACGTGTCAATAAATACAGAAACAATCAAAATTTGGCTTTATCTACGAGAAAAGACCTGGGCCGTTTTAAGCCTTTATACGCAGGTATACGGTTTTAACCACCACCTGGGGTAAAATCGCAAATATTACAGGTCTTCTACTTTTCATACATTTACAACTTAGATTTTCTGAGTTATTTCTTTTGTTTGTTTGTTTGTTTGTTTGTTTATTTAGCACAGCAATATACATTTATATACATAATTTATTAAATTTTGACTGCCCAACTAGGAGTATTATCCCGTTTTAGGACAGTCAAATAATTATGGGTATGAAAATGTGGATAAAAAGAGGAAATAAAAAGAAGAGAAAGAATATAAAATAAAATAATTAAAAAAAAGTTTAAAACATAGTACCTAACTGTTATTTGTTTAGCATAGCAAAAGAAAAAAAAAGAGATGATTGTGTGTGATTGTGTGTTGTTCCTTAGTAAATTCATCAATAAAAATAATTATCGTAAGCCAAATTTTATTTTAATTTATCCATGTTCCCAGTTGGTGTTATTTTAAGTCACAAAAATAATCACACTAACAACATGCCAAACTAATTATACAGTTTAAGATTATATTTATATGAATATTATGCTAATTCCTAAAAGCCGACAACAAATGAATGAAAAAAAAAACTTTTTAAAAGTTATTTTAGTGTCGTGATTAAAAAAAAAATTAACGACACATTGTTGTGACGTAAATGGGAGAAGTGTTAGAAATTTTCCTTGTGTGCTCAATAAAAGACACATTCCACGATTTGAGCTCCGACAAGCTACTAACCGTTCAGTTTTGAATTATCCGAATGATGGTAATGTAAGCGATGTCTGATGCAGAGGATGATCTCAATCAATTTAAATACAGAGACGCAAACTCAACACAAGACATAACTGACAAGGTAAAGGCTGCAATCTGGAATAAAAAAACAACGCTGCGGAGGCTAGAGAGGTCAAAGAGTCTCCCATACCAGTTTCTCTTGATCCGGCCCGCCACGCAGAAGGAAGGCAGACACATCCACCGCCAAGAAATGGACATACGTCGCACCATTAGGGCGGTTACTCCTGCTAGGTCATCACTTGGGATGACCTATCACAGAGGTGTTGGTAATCCAATAAATTGACACTACACCCACCCCCCTCATGTACGGATGAGTCATATCTGAAAATCAACAACAAAATATCACAAACGCAAGATAGAAATAAAGTGACAATTTAACTTAAAACTACAACATTTCTTTTCACCATAGACAAGTAGAAACTTGTTGATTAAGTGAAGTGGTCGGAATGTGTCTAATGAAAGAAACATAAGTCCCAAACCGAACATTGAACTTAATCAAGTAACACTAATTCCTTAAAAACACATGTTAGTGAAGATAACTGCGAACACACAAATATTTACATAGTACAAAATATCAATTCAATAACATTCGTTGAACGTATTGGTACAATTTATACGTTAAGTTGTTGGAAGTAAGCCACGCCGATGGCATTGATGTTCAGGTTCACACCAATACGGTCGATCCCTACTGTTCTGCCCTCGAATACTTATAATTTCCACTTTGCACTCTTGTACCGTGAAATTTATTTATTCTGATTATTACAACGCCTCGAAAAAATTTCAAATAAATTTGTAGATTTCTTAACTGTAGATGTATACATTTCCACTGGCGTTTGATGAGCATGGAAACACGCGAGACTTACAGATGAAGAATGTCACTTAATTAAATGTTTACAGTGACATCAATCAGTTGTAATTCACGCATTTAATTTCATACAAGTGTTGTTACGTTGTTCATTATTAACGTACTAGCTCGGGTTCTCGGCTTCGCTCGGGGAGTTGATCTGAGATTGAACTGACGTTTGAACCCTCTACGGATCTCGTTTTATATACCCCCTACCAATGGGTAGCCCCACCAATACACAACATTACACAACATCCGAGAGTGTTCTGGAATTTTCCACAATGATGTTCCCGATTTCTTATTCCCGAACATTCCAGAATGTTCCGGAATGTTGTGGAGTGCTCTCGAATACTCTGCAATCCTCTCGAATAAGAAGGTTTCCGAAGATGAAACGGAAACCATCTTCATGGATGGGGGATAAAGGGCTACCACACTATTTTACTCTCTTGTGTTTCATTAGTTGCGAGAAAAATTCTGAAAAAAATACAAGTTTGCAGTTACGCGCGGAGAAGCGAAACCTTCGAAAACTACAGTACACAAGAGTGGGGAAGCTACGAAGCACTGCACAAAGAGGAGACCGATTATTCAATCTCATTCTCCCACAGGTTAAATCCAACAGATGTATGTGTTTATCTCTTTTAAGTGTCGCTTTTTTGTTTTATCGTGTTTCCAATCACAAAGGGGCTAAATAAGTTTTCACTTCAAAATTACAATAAGAAACCACATCCCACATGATGCAATTTTCTATCAATTCTTGGCGAATATGTTTCATGGTATATCAGGCACAAACCTATGTTCCTAAATTCGAAAATGGCGGAATGTTTATATCTGTCGACAAGCTAATGTAATGTTACACACGATTGAGATTATCTGAGAAAAAAAACGCATGATTATTACGTTACGAAGTTACTTAAGGTAAAAATCAGTGACGTATCACATACCACATATTAAAAATTATTCGTCATAATGCATTCGAAGACTTTTCATCTCACAATTCTCAGTAGTACGTGGATGTGTTTCACGATGAAACAAACTCCATAACCCCTTGTTATTAAATTCGCCTATCATTGATGATTATATTGCTTACCTGAATGTGATTGTGATTATCTGAAAATCGCATTATTAAGGTATGGAAGTACTGACTTAATAAAAATTTACAGTGGTGTTGCCAGCCTACAAATTTTGTAGTTCAATTATTTATATTTTCTACTCTTATTTGACAGACCATAAACTATATAATCTCTCGCAGGCTAAATCACACAGATGTATGTGCTTGTCTCTATTTTTTGTTTCTACGAGTTTCAAATCACAACAGTGCTAAAGAAGTTTTCACTTAAAAAAATAAGGGTACAATTAGTCTTCGGAAATATACAGCAGAGGGGTGGGGAGACTACGAAGCATAACACAAAGAGGGAGACCGATTACTCTATCTCATTCTCTCGCTGGCCAATATCTAGAATCTATCGGAATTCTATAGATGTATGCGTTTGTCTCTTTTTAGTGTTGCTTTTTTGTTTAATTGAGTTTCAAATCACAACGGTGCTAAAGAAATTTCCACTTCAAAATTTATACCCCTCAGGTGTAATTATTGAATAGGTGGTAACTAGCAACAACTATGATTTTTTCTATTTCTTACAAAGACCTGTTGCTTAAATATAGTTGTTGGAAATACATTTTGAAAATTTGTATTTTGCAAAATGTATTTCCATTTTGCAAAATTCCGTATGTGCTAACAATAAATGATTTATCATGATACATTTGATAACACGTTATTGTGATGTAAAGTTATTAAATGGGTGCATTGGTGGGATGTTCCTTGTGCGCCCATTAAATGACACATTCTACCATTGGAGTAAACCTGATTGACATGGACGACATCTGATGAGGAGGATGATCGAAATTAATTTAATTACATCGATACAAACTCATCACCAAACATAATCCACAAGATACAGGGTGCAATGTAGAATAACGTACACCGAATAATTCAGATTTTTTTGCTTAAATACTCGCTGAACAAAGCTGCAACATTCCACTTCACCGTAGAAAAGTGGAGGAATTTTGACTATGTGATGACAAGAATGTTCCTCATGAAGGAATGTATATACAAGTTCCAAACCGGCACCGCACATGATCAATATATCAATAACGATAATAATTAGTGTTGCTAATTTAATTAATAACTAATTCTAACTCATTTAATTAAATATTTCAATTCAAAGTTTAACACATTAAGTTAAAAATAAAAATACGAACACCTCCGTTGGTTGCAACGAACAAAAAGTAACACTTTGCAGTCCAATACTACACTTCACGTCACTTTTTGTTTGCACCACCTACCCAAAAAGTGATGATATAAAATGAGGGAATGATGAAGAAACACAAATTCAAGAACCATTGGTGTGCAAGCATAAAATTATGACTTTAAATTATAATTTTGAATAATAATTCAAATAAATTTCTAATGATCTGGTTAAATAAGCCTAATCTCGGCCGGACGAATTGTCGGCCGGACCAACTGTCGCCGGACCTACTGTCATGGAATCAAATTTCATATAACCTTCAAAAAGAATACATTGCAACGAATTTTAAACTTTTTCTATAAGGCTAACTTTTTCTATCGGACTAATGCAACTATTCCTTAAATTCGATATGTGAAATAAAATTTTATATAAACCAAAGTTTGAAAATAACTATGGCAGTCTAAAGACAGCCCTTATAAGTATAAGCTAAAAACGGTAACGGTCGAAAATAAATTAAGTAGATGAAAATCTAAAATCATATCTAAGTAGATAAAAGTTTTAAATTCCACCGTGATTGTCAGTATCAAAAATAGATCTGTAATTAAACAGGTTGTAGTGCAATTGCACAGAAACAAGAAAACAGGTAAAATTTGTCCATGACACAACTCACTTATTTAAATAAAGAACGTTTCGTTTGCAACATTGCCTCTTTGAAAAATCTTCGTTTTTTTAATTTATTTCAAGTATTTCTAACCAATCTGTGTATTCTATTTTTGATAGAAGATGTGTTTATATTAAAGTTTGTGTATTTTGAAGTTGAATGTGGAGTAGTGATGTTAAGTGGTCAGTAATATTGTAATGGTGAACAGCGGTACTGTATGCATTGTTTGTTAGCTTGGGCCGAATTTTTTTTCTTCCGAATTCCTTTTGGCGCTAGTAATAAAAAGTGGTCTTTATATCTAAAATATCAAAAAAATTTAATTTAAAAAAAATAAAAAATATCCTTAGGCTCCGGGAGTCCTTTGAAGTTTGAGAAAATATCGAAATATTTCCATTTTTTCAACTTGTTGAAGTCAGAAAAATGTAGAAGAAATACAGTTTCCTTCCAAAGATGAGTCTCTCCATTTAAAATCACAAGCTCCCTACTGTTTGATATTAGTTATTTTAAATGTAAAGACAGTTAATGCAATTTATAAATGCAAATTATGGACAATAAATGAAAGTTTTCCTTAAACAAAAAAGACCAAAGAGGTCAGAGAAAAATGTTTATCGGCAGTGTTGATATACCGACTACGAAACAATTGGAAAAGCCTATGAAGAGAAAATGAAAAGATCTTACCAAATTAAATGAACAGGTGTGAGAAGAAAAAACTTTAGAATTTGTAGACATTTTGTATCATTGTCGATCATTATCTTCCACGTTAACATCAAAATAATCTTCTCCTGGCGCACAATCAAGTCGGCTACCTAAGACTAATAACACCGCCTTTCCGACAACAAGCAATACTCCGTCTTTTACAGTTCTCTCCAAGATCTGTGACAGGTTCAGTATATTGGATAGAACTGGAGCAGCAATGGCTTCTGCCATCTTAAATGATTTCAAAATAACCACGCAGGATAATAATAATAAAGTAATAGAAGTAGAGTAATAGTAATAGTACCATCTGTACTCATCAAAGTTAGGGCATAAAGTAAGTGGATTATTTTTTGATGATCGAAAGGACAAAACCTTAGCTAATACAAAAAAGGTACAAATACTATAAAAGCACAGCACTTGAAGAACACGTATCGATAATCTTGGAAGCAGGATCTCATTTCTTGACTCATATTATGCCTAGGTCAGGCACTGCCGTAAACATAGTCAAACCAATAATGGAATATTTTGGTCATCTAAATATTTCACTCAATATCTTTGATTTCACTCTACCACCATTTGAGACCAAAAGCAATTGGTACTGTGATTCGAACGATGAAGAAACACTTGAATGGACCGGTACAGTTGCTGATCTGCTTTTTTCATTCCAACGAGCTGCTTCTACGCCTTTCGATTGTGAAGTCGGATGGTACAACCACTGAACGTCGTGGTTTTTCCGGCCCCGTAGGTTCGAATTTTCATAATTGCCATAATTTACCGGTACAATCTTTTTTCAAATTCATGTTGAGTATTCAACATCAAAATTTAAGCACCGATCGAAAAAAACTTGTTTGATATTTTCAAAGTAGTTTCCAGTGGACGTTGTCATACTGATATTGCCAGAAAAACCCAGGAGTGATTACTACAGCGAGTCGAATCCCGCGACTATATATTGGAAGCGCAACGCCATCTGAAAATGTTATTATGTTAGCCACGTTTATCATGAGGGCATACGTTTCTATGTGGTTTGATATCAAACTACATGGGTCGAGCAAAAAGATGCAACGTATGTTTTTAGCATGATTAAAGTAATAATTAATGCTGCGATACAGCGAAAGGCTTACTTCGCTCATCCTGAAAATTTACTCTTGTCAATGATAACCGATGAATCACCTACCATTAAAGAACTTGGAATAAGGCATTTATTGAAAGGCAGAGAGTTATCTGGACAGAAAACAGAACATTTAAAGTAACCACTGAAGTAAGAATTTAGTAACACTTAAGTAACCAGTAAGAATTTTTATGCACAATCCTACTTTGATATGATATTTTGGCAAGATACGCCAATCACTTATCCTCCCGTTTTGGAAGATGTTAATGAAGAAGAATTAGAAGAACTTAACCTAACTTCAGAAATCAGCTCTATTTTTATCGACTTTGACAGGTTCCCCTGTCTTACACAATCTGTAAAACATTGTGTAAAGCTTGTGACTGAAATATCGTCGAAAGTATGTGGCAAGAAGAACAGGGAAGTCCTTATTACTACAACAATAAACTCCAGGAAAAATAGGTCGAAAATTGTAACAAACGTGATTTTCAACCGAAATAATTGATCACATTTAATTCTTCATGATTAATGTAATAATTATGATTGTAATTTTTAATGTTGGGACTGCTTTAATAGTAGATAAATTGTTATCTAGAATTTTGTAATTGTAACTCTTTCATTTCCTTCTACTTGGCAATAATTCACAAAAAATATTTTTTAATCATTTTTCGATCGCTTCGGGGAACCTAAAAACGATAATATAATTTTTTGTTTTTGTTTTTATTAACACTAAAGACCTAAGACAACTTTTTATCACTAGCGCTCAAGGAAATAAAACACCTTTTATTCGCCATACAGTTGTGGCCCACACTATTGTTTGTTGACACCATTATGTGGTCAATACGGAAGGCAGATATATTTAGAGCGTTTTCGTTATATCCTTATCTTGTTGGTATATTAACAGCACTGATCAGCCCCTGATGCAGCAAAAGTGTTTGGTAGTCTTCACAGTAGCACACTTTCTGTTCAGTATTTAGAATGTTTATATTGATGTCCCCAATCAGGTCCACATTCTGCACATCTCGTAGGTGGGTTAGCCCATCATCCAAGGGGCGAAGAAAAGAAGATATGTCTCTTGTTGACGGTGATCTGTATATTCCGAAGACTGATCTGTCATTATTAAAGTTTATGAGTAGACAGTTAGCGTCTCTGAGTTGAAACTCTTTCAAGATTTCTCGAATCTCATTTTTGAGTAAAAATAATCACTCAGTCATTCTGATTTTTGATCGTATCACGGTCAAATATTGCTGTAGCAGTTTGTTGCGTTATTGATGAGCCATCTTCCCAGGTTGTGATTTTGAAAAACGCATTGACGTGGTATGTAGATAGTCACTTTATAAAACAATCACAGTAACTAACCACATACCACTGTGATGCAATTCTCTGCACGTTGGCTTCCATTTTTTAGTTCATGGCGGATAACATCTTAAACCTTTATTAATAGTTTCATTAAAACAGAATGTTTACATAATATGTCAACGTGATATGTAATTGTTATAAACCATTGTTTCTCTGAAAATCCTATTTCACACAGTAAGTAACCATATGCCACTTGATGCAATTCTCTTTAATATTGCACACGAAGACTAGTCGGTTTCTATCTATATTCCTAACTTCCAAAAGTACTTAAATGACCAGTTAGAGTTACCCAGAAAACACTGGGATCGGCCATACATTATTTATATGTTCAGGGTATAAGTGTTAGGTAAGTAATGCGTATTAAAGCTGAAAAAAAAATCCTCTGTAAATTATTAACCGTGGTGGTATTTCATTAAATATCATTATGCCTGAAATTAATAAAATTCATTACATACCATGAGCATATTCCAAACATTTAAATAATTTTCGTTATTTGTTTTTGGGGTGTTATGCCGTGTTGCGCTACCTCCTTCTTGAATAGAAAGTTCATTAAAACGTGGTATTTATGCTAGTCAGGGGCACGACTAAAAATTACACATCTACCGGATCTGCCGGATCTGCCCTGATGATGGACACTGCAACGATGTCCGAAACGTTGGCTAAAGAAGGAGGTAGCGCAACACGGCATAACACCCCAAAAACAAATAACGAAAATGCTTTTGCCGTGAAAATCTTAAAACTTACCATTTAAATAATTGTTTCGCATCTAATTAAACAAACAAATCGTCCGACAGATAACCTTTAGTTTAAAGAAAACCTTTCATTTTCATCTACCTGGATTGTAAAAATAATTGAATAATGTAATAATTTCCCGAAGGCGATCAGTAAAACGCATTATTAAATACATGTACGTCATACAACACATGCAGATCTAGATTTTTCTGCAAACGATCGCTTTATCATTTACTTACGGGAATACTAATTAATTTTACGCACCCCTATGCTTTGCGTTACGCTTCCCATCCCTTTACCTTATATAACACCATACCAATTATAGTTAATACTGGAATAATTAATTTATATATCAATAATTTGCATGCGTAAAATTCTCAGTTTATATTAAAAATTGGAAAAAATAATAATTTTGAATCTCCCCCCCGTTGAATGCAACAGGCAAAGCGCAAAACAGTCTTGATTAATGTTTCATGAATCTTTACCTTTTTTTGTTACTTTCAGATTTCGTATTCATTAACATGAAATAAATTAAACGTAGTTTTGAACAGTTAACAAACTTCAAAAAGTTTAATTATAATAAAGAAAATATTAATAATATTGTCACCTAATTTAATTAATAAAACCGGAGCTCCAATAAAATACTCGTTCAGTGAAGAAAACTGTGAATGTTGTGAACTATATCCGGTGGAGCAAAGGAGCTCAGTGACTTAACTTTTAAGATACAAACACATCACCGGACATAACTCACAAGGCTGCTGTCCAGTTATAGTCGTAGATTTTATGATGAGGTAACGTACTTATATTGAACATTTCATGTTATCTCATTTATAAGATCAATAATCACTCCGTCATTTTGATTTTAATGATGATCATATCGTGGTCAAACAGCAGTTGTAGCAGTTTTAGTGCCGTATTCCCAGGTTGTGTTTATTTAAAAAATGCATTGACGTGGTATGAAGATGGTCACTTAATAAAACAATCACAGTAACCAACCACATACCACTTTGATGCAATTCTCTACAGATGGTTTTGCTTGGCAGATATGTTCCATGATAAAGCAGAATCCATAAACCTTTTTAATAAATTCATCAAAAACAGAATGTTTTCATAATAGTACATGTCAACGTGCAAATGTTATTGTTATGAATGATTGTATCTCTAAATATCCCATTTCACACAGTAACTAACCATATGACACTTGAGGTAATTATCTGTCGTATTGTGTACGAAGACCAGTCGGTTTATATCTGTATTCCTAATTTCCAAAAGTACCCACCTATATGGTTACATAGCGTTTCCCAGGAAACACCACGAGGTGGTCGGTTATATATGTTTTAGGTATAATTGTGGGATAAGTAATGTGTATTAAAGCTAAAAAATCTTATAAAAAATTATTAACCATCGTGGTATTTCATTAAGTACCATTTTGCCTCAAGGTAAAAAAAAATTATAACACCTCATGCCATACCAAATCTCATACCAAACATAATATGAATAATTGTTTCCCACCTAATTCAAAAAATATATTCTACCAGCAGAAAAGTAAACCAACTTAACTCTCCCGCAGCCAACTGGGGCTGAAAGTAGACCCCAAAATTACTATTCTTCTTATAACTGCTTAAATACATGAAATATGTTTTTAGTATTTTAGGTATTCCTGCGCAAGGGATTAATACATAATGTGCCATTTAAAAAGAAATGTGAAAAAATCGGTGATCGCCGGAAAAAATGTTTTTTAAAATATAAGTAATATTACCTGCCTAATAAAAAGAATAAATAATTTAAAAAAAAAACAAATAAGGATCTCCATGGATTAAATATTTAAATTAACCATATTGACACCCAACATACTATATAAAACAGGAGTTCAAATAAAATACTCTTTCAGTGAAGAAAACTGTGAATGATATGAATGAGATGTGAACTATATCCGGTAGACTGAAGCAACTCAATGACTTCATTGTCAAGATACAAAAACTGGCTGTTGTCCAGTTATCAGTCGAAGGTTTAATGGTCGAGAAAATGTCGTTGAATGCAACAGGCAAAACGCAAAATAGTGTTTTTTGACTCTCTACACTTTTTTGTTACTTTCAGATTTCGTATTCATTAATTTGAAACAAAAAAAAGGTAAAACTACCGTTAAAAGGTTAAATTATTATGAAGAATATTATTTATTTATTTATATATTTTATTAAGAATATTAAGAATATTATGATATTATGATATTATTGTCACCTATATGTGAAGAAAACTGTGAATGTCGTGAACTATATCCGGAGGAGTGAAGCAGCTCAATGACTTAACTTTTAAAACAACACATCTCCGGACATAGCTCACAAGGCTGCTGTCCAGTTATAGTCATAGATTTTATGGTCAAGAAAATATGGCGATATTATTTGTCGACGACGCAACTTTTTTCTTAAATATTGAACGTTTCCGCAATGTTTCGTTTTGAAACCAAAATTCTACTGCCATCAGATTTGTAGATTTCATGAGCCATATGTTGCAGTAGTTGCTGCTATAAATATGTGTATACCAATATCCGAAAGAAACATCCACCGCTGCACAAAACCTAAAAGTTGAAGGTTTATTCGGATTTTGGAAAGTCTTAAATTTTTAAAGATTATAATTATATCGTTTGAGAAATGAGAATTCTTCTTCTAGCGATGTGATGCTGTTCCACGTGTGTCAGATGACCAAGAAACCCGTGAAATTCGTCCATGAAACAAGTTACATCAATAAGTAAAATTCACTGTAACCTGTGACAAGAACGAATTACACAAATTTTTATATTGCAACTTTGTCAATGAATGTGTTTAGACGTACGTCGTACATATTTGTACGACGTACATATATGTACGTTAAGCCTTATTCAGGAAATCACTGGGATATAAGCCTTATCGTTTCTCTGTTAACGTTTTATTTATGTATTTACTTGTATCACTAATGCCTTTTGTATTTTATTATTCCAATATAATTAACTACTCGTTCTAAAATCCTTTTTGAATGTAACAATAATCGGACTGAGTATACGAAACACTCACTTTTACCTAGGTTGCATGAAATTACTAATAGATATGCAGATGTGATAGATCTATTTAACTGCACGGAACATAGGTACAAGACGGCTATGCTATCATATTTTTTTAATGACTATTAATTTTATTTGTATTATAGATTTTTGCATGTAAATGTATCTCTGGTGTCACTTCCCAATGTATCGTCACAATTAACTGTTATACATACACTGTTTTACCATTACTAATATTTTGAATATGAATTTGTGACATGTAATTAATGTTTATGGCATACTTATGCCGTTTGTATTAAATAAATAAATTCCCATACTGTTAGGTACATTTTCTTTGCTGGGGTGGGAAGGGGAGGTATCCGTAAGGGAGGGCGTAAAAGTAGGGGTGGGGAATGGGAATTGTTTTTAAAAGTCAATCTTCGATAAATCTGATTATTTTTTAGTAAATTGGTTTTATTTATTATTAATGATTTTTTAAATTTTATTTCAAGAGCTTCTAGATAATTAAGATGTATATCTATACCATTTCAATGTAGTGCATCTATCCTCTGAAGATATATTAAACCAGCCTCGTAAAAGGTGGGCTGTGAATTCTGAAATGGTGTGTTTTCATAATACCTAACTTTGTAAATTTTATAATCCGGGTAACAAGAGGTTTTTGAAACAAATATTTATTATACTTACTATTATTTATAGCTAATGAATACCTTCAACATGTTATGCGATCCGCCCCGTGTATTACGATTATAAATAATGTAAAAATATATTTATTTCTTATACTGCTGGCAAATAGGAAAGCATCGTTGAAAAAATGAGAATTCTTCTAGCGATATGGTGCAGTTTCACGTGTGTCAGATGACCAAGAAACCCGTGAAAATCGTCCATGAAACAAGTCACATCAATAAGTAAAATTCACTGTAACCTGTGACAAGAACGAATTACACAAATTTTAATAATGCAACCTTGTCAGTGAAGTGTTCAGACGTACGCACTTGTACTTGTATCTCTAAAGCCTTTCGTATTTTACTATTAGGCATAAACTTAACGTAAAAATCAGTGACGTATCACATACTACATATTAAAAATTATCCCCCATAATGCATTCGAAGGCTTTTCGTCTCACAATTCTCAGTTGTACGGGATTTGTTTCATAATAAAACAGACTCCATAACCCTTTGTTATTGAATTCGCCAATATCTGTCGATAAGCTAATGTAATATATCGCACGATTAAGATTATCTGAAAAAAAAGACGCATTATTATTACGTTACGTAGTTACGTAAGTACTTAATGTAAAAATTAGTGACGTATCACATACCACACATTGAAAATTATCCGTCATAATGCATTCGAAGGCTTTTCGTCTCTCAATTCTCATTTGTACGTGCATTTGTTTCACGAGAAGACTCCATAACCCTTTGTTATTAAATTCGCCAATCGTAGAATGTTTATATCTTTCAGCGTGCTTACCTGAATGTGATTGTGATTATCTGAAAAACGCATTAATATGGTATGGAGGTACTTACTTAATAAAAATTTACAGTAAGTAGCAACATACCACATGATGCAAGTCTCTGTCATAATGTGTAAGGAGGCTGGTCGACATCTGTGGTGGATTTGTTGCATGTTTTAACAGATCACATAACATTTTTGAAGTGAAACTTCTATAGCCACGTTGTGATTAGGAATTAGGATGAAAAGGAAATGACGCATACAGCACCTGCGAAGCGTAAAACTCCTATCAAGGCTCCTATTGGTTGAGATATAAAACGAAACCGGCGCCAGGTCTGCGCACATTGGCTGCTTTGATTATGACCTCATGCTAAAACCGGTAACGGTAAAAAATAAATTATGTAGATAAAAGTTAAAAATTCCACCATGAATTGTCAGTACCACAAATAGAGTAATTAAACATGTTGTAGTGCAATTGCACAGTCGCGACGCGTCGGATGACAAACAAGAAAACAGGTAAAATTTGTCTTTAACACAACTCACTTATTTTAATAAAGAACTTCTAACCTAGTATTTCTAACCAATCTTTCTATTTTAATATTTTTTTAAACTTGTAAATATGTATTCTATTTTTCACAGAAGATGTGTTTATATTAAAGTTTGTGTATTTTGAAGTTGAATGTAGGGTAGTAGAGTTAAGTGGTCAGTAATATTGTCTCAACACAGGTATACCCTAGTGAGACAGGCATCGAATAATGTAATGTAAACATACCTCATATAGACAAATAAATAAATAAATATCTGTATTCCTAATTTCCAAAAGTATCTAAATGGCCAGTTAGCGTTACCCAGGAAACACCGCGAGGAGGTCGGCCATATATTATTTACATGTTTTAGGCATAATTGTGGGGTAATTAATGCGTTTTAAAGCAAAAAAAATTATATAAATTATTACCCATGGTGGTATGCCGTTAAGTACCATTCTGCCTCAAGGTAAGTAAGAAAAATCATAACACCCCAAGCAAATATACCAAACATATGAATAATTGTTTCCCACCTAATTTTAGAAATATGTTCAACCGGCAGAAAAGTAAACGAACTAAAAAGATTAAATTATTGTGAAGAAAATATTTACATTGACCACATTGACACCCAACTTCTCAAATAAAACAGGAGGTCCAATAAAATACTCGTTGGATGAAGAAAACTGTAAATATGAATGTGATGTGAACCATATCTGGTGGACAGAAGCAAATACAAAAACATCACCGGATATAACTCACAAGCCTGTTGGCTAGTTATCAGCCGTAGGTTTAATGGACAAGAAAATACCGTGGGAGGCAACTGGCGAAACGCAAAACAGTGTTGGAAAATGCATTTTGACTCTCTACCTTATTTTGTTACTATCAGATTTCGTATTCATTTATATAAAATAAATTAAATGTAGTTTTGAAAAGTAAACAAACCTCAAAAGGTTAAATTTTTATGAAAAAAATAATAATAATATTGTAACCCAACTTAATTCATAAAAAAAGAGCCCAATAAATTACTCGTTTAGTGAAGAAAACTGTGAATGTTGTGAACTAAATCCGGTGGAGTGAAGCAGCTCAAAGACTCAACTTAAGATACGAACACATCAATGGGACATAACTCACAAGGCTGCTGTCCAGTTATAGTCGTAGATTTCATAGTCAAGAAAATATGGCGATATTTGTCTACGACGCAACTTTTTTTCTAAAATATTGAACATTTCCGCAATATTTCGTTTTGAAACCAAAATCCTACCGCCCTCAAATTTGTAGATTTCATAAACGTGTTGCAATAATTGCTGATATGAATATATGTATACCAATATCCGAAAGAAACAGAAACCCCAGATTGAAGATTTTTTCCGGATTTTGAAAAGTCTTAATTTTTTTAAAGATTATAAATTATTTTTTAAGATTATAATACATTATTACGTTCATAAATATAGTATAAATACAATTATTTCTGATACTGTTGGCAAATAGGTTGGAGAAATGAGAACTAGCGAAATGGTGCAGTTCCACGTGTGTCAGATGACCAAGAAACCCGTGAAAATCGTCCATGAAACAAGTCACATCAATAAGTAAAATTCACTGTAACCTGTGACATGAACGAATTACACAAATTTTTATAATGCAACTTTGTCAGTGAAGTGTTCAGACGTACGTCGTACAAATGCGCATGTACCTACTTAAATACTTTCTTAATTTTTTAATATCTGATCTTGAAAGTCTTATTCAAGAAACACCACTAGGATATAAGTCATATTGTTTCGTATTTTACTATTCCCATACTATTAGGCATAAACCATCAATATTTATTTTTTTATATATTCTTTTTTTTTTACATTAACTCCACACAGGAGGCCCTGAGGAAAATAATTTCCCTCAGGGCCTATGACATCTGGGATGCTGTGTGGAGGGTCTTTTTGAGGAGAGGAAGGAATGAACATTGGTCTTGAAGAGACCCATGTTATAGGTAGGAGGAAACACAGAGGCCGGCAAATCATTCCACAGCCGATGTTCGATGACAGTTTATTTATAAACAAATTTATTAAGTACATAGCAAAAAATAAAAATAAAAATGTAATAAAGAAATAAAAATGTAGTTCTTCAAATTAAACGATAACAATAAATATACCATGAAGTTGAAACAAAGAAGTCTCTGAAAATCCTCTATTCAAAACCTACACAGTTCCCCCTGCGAAGAATTCCCTTGTTAGAATGTTTAAGAAAATATTTTACATGTGTTTTTAAATTTATGTTTCATAAATATTTCCCTAAAATTTCCAAATTTTAATAATTATGATGAAATGCCTTCTATTTGTTAGAATACCACTTTTTTGTACATCTTCAACCAACCGATTTCAAATCAACCTGAACCTAACAAAGTTGCTGTGTATTTGAAGGCAAAATAGAAGAGGGAGAGAGAACATTTACTTTGCTGGGGTGGGAGGGGAAGGTACCGTCAGAGAGGGCGTAAAAGTAGGGGTGGGCAATGGAAAACTGTTTAAATTGTGGCTATTTGACAAATCTAATTATTTATTTAGCAAATTGGTTTTATTTATTATTAATGATTTTTTAAATGTTATTTCAAGAGCTTCTAGATTATTATGATGGATATCTATCCCATTTCCATATAGTACATCTACCCCTGAAGATTTACTAAACCAGCCTCTTAAAAAGTGGGTTGTGAATTCTGAAATGGTGTGTTTTTAACCTTATGTTATTATAATATCTATCTTTTAAAATTTTATAATGTGTTGTCCAGATAACGAGAGGTTTTTGCAACAAATATTATACAGTATTCTAACAGGATCGCGTTGAAGGTATTCATGAGCCATGTTTTGCGATGGTAGTTTCGCTAATGAATTGAAACATTGAAACGACACAACCAGCGCGTCACATAACCCACGATGACGTTTCTTTCTGATTTTGAAAAGATACGCCGTTATCTGTAACGAATTCTTACAAGTATGCCTTTACATATTTATTAAACCACATACAATGCCCTTTATTGATTGTTACATGCCTTAACTCCTCGTTAAAACCATATAAACCTATATAAAAACCACTAAAGAATTTGATGTAGGGGAGACCTGTACAAAACCGTACACCGGGGTAAAACCGTATTACTCTAAAAAAACTTTATTACTTTAAATATTCCCGCCACACATCCGCCCTGTATACGACTCCGAAACCAACGCAAGTCAGCAGAAACTTATCGGTACATGTCTGCTCGCTAGATACCACATGTTTTAAGTTTTTCGGTGACCTGATGTAATTTTAACGGATATTGAATTGATTAAAAGTGAAGTTTTTATAATATGCAGATTAGTGAAATGTCAAATACTATAAATATGTAAATTTTACCTTTTTTAAGTATAACTTTTAAATGACTTTCATAGTATTTTTGACATTTCTGTAAGAATGTCTGTATTTTTTTTCCCCGTACGGGGAAAAACCGGTGGGGTAAAACCGGCTAGTATACGTTGACCCGGAATATTTTCATTACAGACTTTTTACTAACAAGCCACGTAATTACCAAAAAAAAACAACCACACAAGACTGGGATTTAGAAAAAATGAGGACAGCAATTTTGAGTGTAGATGAAGGAGCAATGGGATATGTATAAGCAGCAGATACATATTACAAGTCCGTGTCAATTAATACAGAAACAATTAAAATTTGGCTTTATCCACGAGAAAAGGCCTTGGCCTTTATACGTCGGTATACGGTTTTTATACGGAAATATTGCAGTTCTTGTATTTTTTTTTTCATACATTTATGACTAAGATTTTCCGACTTGTTTCTTTTGTGTATTATTCCTTAGTAAATTTATTAATAAAAATAATTATTGCAATCCGATTTTTTTTTTTTAATTTACTCAACTACAGAGCTTCTGCCTTAGGTATACGGCTTTGAACAGGTCTCCCCTACCATGTTCCCAGTTGGTATTAATCAAAGTCACAAAAATAATCACACTAACAGCATGCCAAACAAATTATGCAGTTCTTGAATATATTAATATGAATATTTTGCTAATTTCCAAGTGCCAACATCAAACAATTTAACACAAAACAGGCAAAAACACTTCACGACACATTGTTGTGATGAAAATAGGAGGAGTGGTAGGGATTTTCCCTGTGTGCCCAATAAATGGCACATTCCACGATTTGAGCTCCGACAAGATACTTACCATTCAGTATCGAATTATCCGAATGATGGTAATATAAGCGATGTCTGATGAAAAGGATGATCTCAATAAATTTAAATATAGAGACGCAAACTCATCACCGGACATAACTGACAAGGTAAAGGCTGCAATCTGGAATAAAAAAACAACGCTGTGCCAGAGTGCCTCCAAATACAATGCATTGACATCGACAACGAGTCTCTGTGCAGAGTTTCAACTCGATCGGATCTCGGGAAGTGAACTAATTTCCATTCAATTTTTGCACACATCAATTTTTTCATTATGTGTGCATTCAATCAGGAAACAAAATAAAAATTCAAAAAGATGTGTTTAAAACTACCGCCTTATACAACAATATTACAAAATTTAAACTATCAAAGATTGGTATGACTACCGCAACAATTAATTATTTATATGTATGTGATTTGATTGTTAAAGCGACTCAATACCCCAAAATATATTTAGAAACTTAACGACGAAGCAAAGAAGGCGTGTGCACAAATATACGGCGCGCGACCCGGCGTATTGAGGCAGGCCTGAAAATTTCCGTGATGGTTATTTTTATTAATTCTGACAAACGTAATACTTAAATTTCAGCTGTTAGACGAATCCTTTAGAAAGATATTCATCGTCCAGAAAAATTAAATCTGATTCTTTATAAAATGTTCTTAAAAAAAACGTTTTATAAAATTTTCAAACCGTAATAAATGTTTTACTTAAAACATTTTAATGTAAAGTACTGTTTTTAATTTAAATATTTAAACATAAAAATATGCTTATATAAGAGTATGTATATGAGATGTTTATGCGTTTCTAAACCATTCATACGATTGCGTGAAACTTTGGGGATTTGATGTGTGCATGCCTATATAATAGTGAGTTCTGGCACCTTGAAATTATGTGTTGCTAACCATTCATCCGATTGCGATGAAACTTTTGTAAGTTGTTGTGAGCACGCTCGCTAAGGTTTCTATATGTAACGGTGAGCTCTGGCACTATGAAATTTGCATAAAAAATTTCAAAAGGTGGCACGCGAGCTGTTTGAAAACTGAATGCATGAAATGCGGAAGGGGAACGGGACGAATGGGAAAGGACAACTTCAGTATTAAGTGGTATAGCAACGAACGCCGGGAACTCGCTAGTAATCTATGTGGGTAATAGCTCACATCCGTGGGTATCACAGAATGAATTAAAATGTGAGTTTTAAGCACTCATCCATTATTAAGATATTGTGCTGCCGTAAAGCATTTCAAATAATGATTATACAAATTATTATGGGTGGTGGTATTTCATTGAATACGTACCTACCATCTGCTTCAATGTAAGAAAAATCATTACATCACTTGAAAATATAAACAGATAAATAAGTATTATGCCCCGGTCAAACACAGCTATAAACTATAAAAGATCTTCTTAGCTCGCTAAATATCGCTCTCCATACAATTCCATCAGACCGCTTACACCTGAGCGGTTTAATCGCAGATCAACCATAGACAACACACATCTTACGCCGTAACCGCTCCTGAGGCAATATGCCAAAGTATAGGTACCTAAGTAAAAATGGTAGTTATACGTACCTAAGTAAAAAAATTATCAGTTCTTCACAATATTATGAATGACTACCTAAAAAGGAATCATTAATAAAATTGTGAAGAATTGATAAATTTTATATAATAATTTTATAACATTTTCCCGAGGTGTTTATTTTGCACGAAGTCAGTCAGTTAATACCATATGGACAGTATAGATGACATCAAAAAAGCAGATCTCTTTTATTTGTAAAACGAAGTCTTTGTGGATTTATTGTTGGGATTGATAATAAAAGATTTAGTTATGGAACAATAATAAAAGGTTATCCCGTAACTACCCAAAGAGGAATTGTTCATATCATTTTTTATTTATTTTTTATTATTATTATTTATTATAAAGACAAGGTAATACAATATGACAGGAAAAAATATAAATATTTTACAGAAAAAGAAAAGTCCCAATAAACTACTTTTTAGTTGTTTGTCAATGGGTGTTTTTACTTTGAAGATATAAATAAACTTATTTTATTTAAATAAATGACGACAATATAAGCGAAACTTAATCGAAAATCTGCAAAACAGAAAAATCAGAAAAACATATTGACACCTCTGGGACTCGAACCCAGGACCTCTTGCTTTCCGGGCAAACGCGCTAACCACTGCACCACGGTGTCGATATGAAATTCGGTCATGTATATCTGTACCATACTTCGACTAAGAACCACCTACATGATCTTCATTTTCTTTAATGCATATATTATTGGCAACTATCTTCAAGTATGAAATATTAAAAAAAACAGTATATTTAAAAAAAAAAATATTCATCCTTGACTTGCAGAAAAGTCAATAGATGTCGCATATTAAATAAAATGGATAAATATTTATCCAGACAGTATCTAGAGAGCATTTAGTTCGGGTTGGAATCTTGCAATCATACATAAAGATAGTTGCCAATAATATATGCGTTAAAGAAAATGAAGATAATGTAGGTGGTTCTTAGTCGAAGTATGGTACAGTTAAACATGACCGAATTTCATGTCGTCACCGTGGCGCAGTGGTTAGCGCGTTTGCCCGGAAAGCAAGAGGTCCTGGGTTCGAGTCCCAGAGGTGTCAATATGTTTTTCTGATTTTTCTGTTTCCAGATTTTCGATTGAGTTTCGCTTATATTGTCGTCAATTATTTAAATATTACAATTTGAGGTTTTACTCATAAAGTTAAAAATAAAAAATAAAACTTATTTTACTTTATTTTGCAGTTACAATTTTTGTCTAATACATTTTTTTTTCTTTCGGCGAGCCAATTCTTCAACATAATATTTGTTTTACGTACTGAGAAATTATATGTTTGTAAATAAATCTTTCCCTTTCCCGGAGGCGTTCAGGAAAATGCATTATTTTACATGAAGACAGCAACTTAATAAAACATTCACAGTGACTGACGACATGTAAAAAATGCAGTTTTCTATTAGACGTGGTACGAAGTGTTTTTGACTTCCAACTCTATTTGTTGTTCGGGGACTTGTTATAATAACTGTATATTATTGAATAACTTCACCAATAGTGGAATTAACAATAGTTCAGATCTGTCAACGCACTTACAATATGTCATTAAAATAAGTTGTGATATTTACTATGTGATATTTAATACGGACCAAACCCAACACCAAACATAATAAAAAAAATCTATAGCTCCAATAAAATATTCGTTGAGTGAAGAAAACTCTGAAGGTTAGGAACGATATCCGTTGGAGTGGAGTAGCTCAATGATTTAACGTTTTAATATTATGCAAACACATCACCAAGACAATACAAGAATATACCGCCATATTTGTCCATGATGCATCTCAATTCTTTAAATAATATTGATCATCTCGGCAACATTGTCTCTTTGAAACCAAAATCATATCGTCATCAGATTCGTTGTTTTTCTTGAGCCAAGTGTTGCGGTGGGTGCTATTATGAATATTATATTACACCTATTATAAACACGAAAATAAAACCACTGCAGCGCGGGAAATGATTTTAAAGTTTTTTTACCACACTTTTTTAATGCGCTTTGCTAATACGAGTATTTCAACGCGCGCAACCGCGCTACCTGATGTTTTTTTTTTTTTTGTTATATCATATCTATCTATCTTTGGTACCTTTATCTTATTCTATTGTATACATTTTTTTTCCTATTTCTTTTATTTTTGTGTGACTATCTTTTTTATGCCTATTTTATTTCTTTTCACATGGTTTCTTTTAGATTTAACCAAGCTATGCTATACGATGTTTTATCGAGGTACCTGTTTATTATTTTCATTATTTTCCATCATTTTTGTGTGATTTTATTTTTTTTCCAGCTTCATATTCCAAGGAACACTATTGATACAACTAACATACTCGACTTTGTTTTTTTAGTTCGTTTTGGTTTCTTTGTTCTCTTTTTCTTTTTAGTCTCACAATGCTACTTTGCTTCGCTCAGAAGGCTGAACTGAACTGCATCTATCTATTTTGTTATGTTCTTTTTCCCTTTCTGGGGGTGCGCTAGACCTCGTCCTTGCATCAACAGGAGTCGGTTGACGATGGCACGGTGCCCTCTAAAATCAATTGCGCCACCCCCAGCAACATGTGCAGGCTTGGGGGGGCGACCTCGGCTCTCCTTCGCCTTGCCTCCGGCTACTCGACGCTGAATTCCTTAGGGTCGTCGGGTATTTCTCCCCAATCTCCCATTTACTTTTCTTTGAGGCATCACCGAGGAACCGGCTAAGGGGCGCGGAAGCTGAGTGTGGTTCACGACTAGATCGAACGTCATGCGCATTCTTGCTGGGACTGCCAATTGATTGGAGAGGACTCCCAACCGTTTGCCATGCCCTTATTACTTATCTACTGTGTCTTCCTCCCAAACAGGTGCTTGTAGGATACGCTGGATACAATCATCCAGCGCTTGCCACCTCGTGGACTTTCACCAACCTGTCCCACTGTCTTGTCTATATTTTGTCATACTAACACATATTGTATCTGTATTTCCTGCTAAGCACTTGCATGCTGCTTATTAACAACGTATGCAGGGACATTGGAGGTTTAGTTTCGTTTTCAAATGTAGAGTCGTTTTTACCAAAAAAATTAGAGTCCTTGCAAGAACCTTGAAGGTGTAACCATCTGTTACCTATACCAGGGCGGGTAAGTGGTGGGTCCTCCAATGATGATGTCAACGTAAATCAATGAAATTTTTTGTTTTTTTCTTGTGTGATATAGAGGAAACAATTATGTATACGAATATTGAAATCATAAAATAATTAAATATCAGTGGCCCCTAATAAACAGAAACTGGTAACATGACTAACACATTATACAATTTTCTATAATACTGCTTATAAAAGCGTTTCTGCTTATATCTGTCAAATAATTTGCGGATAAAGTTCACAAAACAAGTTATTAAGAAGAATTTTCCAGACAAAATCGAAAATATGTCGTTTTTAAATCAAATTTTAGGTGCATCGAATCTTTTCTAAGAAAAAATAAAAATTGATTTTTAAAGATTGTTATTATAATAAGGTTGTACCGTTGGTCGTTGACAGATTTGTTAAATTTGCAAACAAAATTTTGTACTTTACAACACACATTTAAAATCCTGAAATCGAACAGTAGATAACTCAATAAATTATCAAGGAAAACTGCTTTTTAGAATTTTACTTTTATCTTACATATAAAAATGAATCACTAAATGTGTTGCTAAGCGCAAATCTCGATAGCAGCTGAACCGATTTTGCTAATTCTTTTTTTAGAATATTCCTTGAAGTACGAGGATAATTCTTACAGAGAGAAAAATTAAGAAAATTGCACTGAAAATTGGATAATTTCGGAAAACCTAACGACCATCGCACGTTTGGCAATTCACGTGTTTGTGAATGACATTTTGCAAAACTTCTATTTTTGAAAATCTTTAAGTTGATAAATTTATTTAAAGTTTACTCCCTAATAGTTTGAATCGAATCAAGAATTTCAGATATTTTAAATAGGTACCTATGTTAGGTAGGTGGGGGACGGGGAAGGGAGGGCGGTGAGAGGAGAGGGGGGGAGGTGTAGGAGGCGGATTGGGAACCCCCTTACACCATGCGAGCGAAGCCACGGGAAAAAACTAGTTTCAAATAAAATCAAAAAAATCCGCGCAAATGTTTGCGACAAAAATACTTCGGTTTGTTTAATACATATTAGGCGGCTTCAAAAAGTAAAAGTGTCTTTTATTTTATCGGGGCATCCTTGTAAATGCTTTCAAAAGCCAAACAAACATACAGATATATTTTTTTTAAATTTATACCATTGATCAAAGTTTAGCTAATATTCGACGCTTTGGGCAATGATTGCAACGCTTCAGACCAAACACGTCATTGAATGCAGATTTTAATTAACCAACATGTTTAAACATGTTAGAATCGCAATTAGAGACTGATAAAGAACATAATTTTTGTTCTCAGACTGAATTTACAATTGTAACATAAAATGGCGCCAACAAGAGTACGTGCAACGTATAATAATTGTGTTTCTAACATTAGGCCCAAACCCAACACCGAACTAAATTCTCGATAGTTGCTCGGTCAGTGAAAAAATCTGTGGAAATGAGAGAGTTCAAACGATCAACAAAATGATGAATTTACTGACACCTTTTATTTATAATCTAAAAATGAATCGCTGAATGTGTTGCTAAGCGCATAACATTCGAACGACTGCACCAAATTGGATAATTCTTTTTTTTTGTGTTCGTTATTGTCAGGACATGGTTTTATAAAACTTTCGGTGAGCTTTGGCATTATGAAATTTGTGTAAAAAAATTGCTATTGGTGGCACGCGAGGTTTGAAAACTGAATGTATGGAAAGCGGGAGGGAGGAAAAGATGAGGGAGGGGAATCAGGGAGGGGAGGGGGGATGAGGGGAAGAGACAAAAGAGGAAAGAGGGGAAAGGGGTAAGGGGTGATGGGGGTGGGGGGAAGGGGGGAAGGGGTGAAGGGGGAGGGGGGAGGGGGGAGGGGTTAAGGGGGAATAGGGGAAGGGAAAAGAGGGGAAGGGAAAAGGGGGGTCGTGGTCAAGAGGGGGGGAGGGGAAAAGGGGGTAAGGGGGAAGGGGGGAAAGGAGGAGTAATGTGGGGAGAGGGCAGGTGGAGGAGGCGGAATGGGAACGGGACGAATAGGAAAGGACATGCAGGGAGAAACAATTTATTTATTAAACGTCATAGCAAAAAAGCTCTCACAAACACTTTCTTTTTATGCTGCGGGAAACGAACGCATTTTCGACTTACTAAATTATGAGATTGACAAGCAGTGCGCTTAACCCACGGGGATCTGAATATTGAAAGGAGTTTACGAATTATCTCTGACCTCGGCCAAAGGTATTTCTTGCGAAATTAGAGAACAAGTCCCATTGCCAAATGAACAATGACACTAATTTTAGGATGTGGTCATATGTTTAGTGTCTTTAAACATCATCATCACAGGCCAGTCCCATTGGACCGTGAAGTTTTGATTAAGGGTGCCTTAAAATTAATCACAATTTTTCGGATTTCTCACTTATTATCTATAACAATTAGCCATGCTCCATTAGCATTATGACATATATTACATTATCTTCCCATAGATGTGTTTACTTAGTTGAGAATAAACAGCGAACACAACAATGAAAATGAAATACCAGTATTTATTTACTACGATATAAAATAACACAGTTTTTATGATAAATTTAAAAAAAAATCATTAAAGGTACGAACGGTATGAACGGTATACAGGTATGTATAGAATATTCTCTCGATGGTACTGGTTGGTAGTGCTGCCATCAACAAGGAATATTTTTGACTTTGCAGAATAGATCCACCAAGTTCCGCAAAAAGAGGAAAGGCAGAAACTAGATAAATGCAGCTGAAGTACAACCATTGAAAACAAATGTGTAGAATGCAGAATGCCAACTAAAGGCAGAAGTAAGACTGTAGGGAAATGACAGCCTTCGGCGCCAACGTACAGAGAAAGCCCATACTCATTTATGCATCGACAGTGGAAAATCGACGAGATAATACCAGACATGCCATTTTATTAATTATTATTTGTCAGATCATGAAGCGACGTCGGAATCCATAGACACCGAGATACCAACATAAATTTCAAAAGCTTCCAAAGGATCACTAAAAACTCAAGATTATAGAAAGCTGTATTGAATGAACTTGCTAATTATGAACGAAGATACATGACCTCCACATGACCATTCAACAAAATGTTCTTATATCCGAAAAAATCCAAGGCCGACAACGAGAAAATTGTTAGAAGATCTTTCGAACTACAAAAAAACCGAAATAAACCATTAAGGAACTTAAAAACTTTTCAACAAATCCTTCATTGTGTCACCTACTATACCGTAAGCATAACATGTAGAAATGAAATCCGCAACATAATACTTTCTTCAAGCAAATAAAATTTATAAACAACACTTTGCCTGAAGCAAATATGGTAAAATTTGTTTCATGATAAAGGTGGCTAAATTCTGGTGATAAACCGGAAGAATATCTAATTTAAGTTATCTTGCGATATGGCAATCCGCGGTGAGCAGGCAAATCAGTTCTGAAAAATAGTTCTTTAATTTTAACAAAGTATTTCACAAGCTAGGATATAAAGCACTAAACTATTCCCGAAATACGAGTTGATTGACTCGTGTATGTACAGGTACATGTATAATATCAAAAAAACTATCTTAAACGATGTTCTGTTTCCACAATATAAGAACATTTTTCCTTGACTAATAATGGACGTGTTTAACTGAAAACTCAAAGCAAAGCGAAATATTTAATTGCACGCGACGTTAATGAAGCTTTATTGCCAATAAGCGAGAAAGTAATCACTTATAATATATATATAAATATTGCAGTTTGGTAACTCGTACCATCGAGTTAGGCCATTGTACTATAAGGAAAAGGGATATGGGGGGAATGGTGAGAGGAGAAGTGGGGGTGAGAGGGAGAGGACTAAGGAGAGAGAAGGAGAGGGATGGATAAAGGCAGACGGGGCAAGAGGGTAAGGGGATATGGGGACGTCGTTTAGTTGGCCTGCTGGGAAGGTGACCCAGTGTTTCCCGGAGGCACCACGGGGAGGTCTAAACGCACCGCATCCTGGGAAGGGAAAGCGAGCGTTGATGTTATTGGAGAGGGTAGGGTGAGCAGAGAATTTTGTTGATAATAGGGGAGGGTAATAGTGAAATTTGAACAATGTTATAAAAAAAAACTTTTTTATTCCTGTTTATTTTTATTCAATTAATTTCATATTGCCATTATCGCATATATTACAAAGAACAGAAGATAAATTCAAAATAGTTTGTACTCAGATTTGTAATAAAACCGATGTCCAAATTTACATTTGGCTGGCGCGCCGTTTTATTCCAGGTTGGAATTTGGCTAACAACTCAAATATTCTTCATTGGCTGATCAATTAATCAATCTGGAGCTTTGGAGCAGGGTCAAATAACTTTTTTAGTTAGCAGGAGCCTGGTTTAGAGAATGGTTTCTTAGTGAATATAGTTTCAACCTTTTTTAGTAATATTTCCTCTTAATAAACTTTTTTTAGGTTGTTTGGCTGTTAACAAACTCATTTATTTCCTAAGGTTTTTTTCCAGCATCACACATAGATGCAATTATTTATCTCCATTTTTGAAGGTCTTCCATTAAATTTAATCGTGTTTTATTATATTGAATTAATAGACATTCCGTAAATGAGGTTGTTAGCTGGTGATTAAATACCGGTGATCTTGAACGCAGGAACACTATTGAAAAATAACCTTGGGAAAATTGCGTAAATCACGAAAGAAAATGCGACAGAGAATATAAATCAACGTTCAATGGGTTACATTAAAATCTTCTTTGTTACAAAAACAGTGAATTATGTACAAGTAATGAAAGTTCACTGAAAAACTCACCCCTGGAACCTTCAGGGTGCTGATCTGGTTTCGGCCGGAATCGAAGGCTGCTCCATGCGCACTTGGAACTAGTTTAAATGTCTCAATATTGGAAACACTCTTTAGATGAGTCCAACTCAGTTATCTCAAGGGATATTCAACTACCAATCTTCCGAAGTTTCATCCGATTACAGCAAAAAAAGGGTTTGATCCTTAAAAAAGCTTGGCATGTTTTCATTTAATGTATTGTCAATGAATTTGTTTAGATTTACATTTCAAAAAATCTTTTTAGGCGCATCGTCATCATTATAAAATGGCTATTGATAGCTTATTCATAAATTTCATTTTTAATGTGATATCGAATCGAAATCGATGAAACGGAAGCGAGCATCAATAAAAAGAGACAAACACGTACAACTATAAGATTTAGCCTGCGAGAGAATTAGCCTGATCGGTGTTTCGAAAAATAAATTGTAAAATAATGTTTAAACTTGGTAATAAATTAACCCTACAATATTATCCTTCTCCTGATAAAACGCATTCGTCTCGTTCTCTTAAAGTTCAGTTTTCCGAAGGTTTCACTTCTACCGTATGTGCACACTTGTTTTCTGTTTTTACTGTTATTTCAACTTTGATCAAACAACAAGTGTATTAAAATCGCAATTATAAATATCTTCTTTTTACTTGGAAATTTCAAAAATTTAAAAAGGGTTCAGTGTACCTCATTCTCTTGACTCGGCTTTTAAAAGTTGTACAAAAATATCACATATTCCCGGACTTTTGTAATGATTTTTTCAAGATGGATTGCGGCGACAAGGAAATACACTAGATCATTTGTGAACGATGTCGTGAAATTGTTTATAGTTTTCAGAATGTTCTCAAATGCTCCTTCATTTCAAGAAAGCTCTATGGCCTAGTAACCATCCAGGGGAAGGATTTAACAAAATAAAACGTGATCCATTACTAACTTTCTTTGGACAAGTGTCAGCTGTATGAACGCTTATGTAGTCGGATATAAAATAATAGTAAATGTGTAAATTATAAAGAACGTTCTAAAAACTTCAATATTATTTTAAAATAAAGCCAGCGAAACAATTTTGAGGAGGACTTGCTGAAGAATGAACCAAAGGGTAAAAAATAGTTAAACGTATTTTGCTCAATTTTATTATTAAGTGTTTAAAAATATTTACGCCTTAAGCAGCACGAATTGATATTATTTATAATTAACATTTTATTTAATAAATACAAATTTAAAAAAATATTGGAGCTTTAATTGAATATCAACAACAGTTAATTTTATAAACGATTTCGAGATTTTTTTATGATTTAACATATCACGCAAGAAGTTCCATACGATCTATGTCCTAATTTAGATCATTTTTAAGATCTCAGGATTTCTAAAATATTTTTTAAAGGTTTTTTAAGCCAATTTACTAAGCATTTTCTCCGAGACATGTTTAAGGAATCAATTTAATATTTGAAAATTATAAAGCGACATAATAATTTTAAATGGTAGGTACTCGTATTAACAATTTTTTCCAATGATTCCTAAAAAATAAATTTACTTATAAAAATATTTAAAAAAATTAAAAATTAAAAATTTTCAGAGATTTTTTTCCACATAAAATATTTTTCAAATTATTTTAAACAAAAAAATACTATTTATATTCGTGTTTTAAACTATTTAAAAAAATTAATAATAAGTTAAATATTTATGGATTGATCATTTAGTAAATTAAAAATAATATTAATTAAAATGATCCCTTATTTAGCATCTCCAGGAAAATAATGCTTAATAATTTGAATGTAAGGGTTAAAAATTATTAATGTGAATCTATGAAATGGGAAACTTACATACGTTGATACTGGGGATCATTATCTTCCATCAAAATAAGTTAATACACTTTCTCGTTTATTTTATCTTCATCATATCAAACGCTATTTGATAAATATATTTTTTTTTAAATAATCGCTTTAGTAAGTTTTAAATATTACATAAAATATCGTTAATCGTTAGACACTCCTGTTTAGCAAAAGTTAGAAGAACTATTTTTAAAAACACTTTTGTTTCAAACGCGACAACTGTTTGTAGAAATGGCCAAAGAGTCCAATCCTAATTTATTCCTTGGACCGCGACGGCTACTGGGGATTAATCTCGACGACTGATGGAGGTTGATGGAAGGGGGGGCCTTATATACCCTTCGGCGGCGGTAAGAAGAGGAGCGGTGGGTGGATGGGTGGGTGGGAAATTAATGCGCTAATAGAACGTTAAATACTTTGAAAAAATGTCCCACTAGAATGCTTTTGAACATGTTTTTTTTTAAAAGAATATCATAAATGAACTTACATAATTTTGAAAGTTTTTGTGAACATATTTACATTTTTTCAGAGTTAGATAATGAATATGTGGTCGTTTTATTTGCTTTTATACTTAAAATAGTGAGCGGATATTATGTAGGTATAATTTTTCTTTTTTGTGTACACTAACCCTGCGTTGCAAGTACCAGTGATATTTTTTTGGAAAATAAAAAGAAAATTGGTGCTTGTAAGATATTTGGTTTGTTCTAGATTCCGTAATCATCCAAAAATGTTCTATTCTTTCTAATTATCTTAGTTTTACTTCTCCTCGCTCTTTTATGCTCGTAATCAAATTATATTAAAATAACTTTAGAATATTATTTATTTAGTTTAGTTGGAGAATATAAGAGGAGTAGATATATGTTATACCATGTTATAATAAATGTGTACGAAGCATGAAATGTGTGTGGTATGGCGGTTTATCTACTTTGCAATAAAACGGTGTGATATTTAGTTAGGGGAAATCTTTCGGAAAAATAGGGGTTTCAGATTTGGCCTAACGTTGATGTCTCCGAGGGTAGAAATGGTTAGAAAATTCATCTGTGTTGTGGATTAACATGATTTGTGGAAATATTTTTTAAAAATTCGGAAATTATGCTTTCCTGAATTATTTACTATGTTAATGTGAATATTATGCTAAACAAAGACATCCACTACAGAAAGGAACTTTATCCAGTTTAGTTAGTGTATGACAATTGGCAAAATTAAAATAAATAATGCAATAATTAAAAACACTTTATTTATAATAAAGTTTATTGTGGTAAAAACAAAGTGTTTTTAATTATTGCATTAATAAAATGGTGCCACAAAGTGAATTTGCAAAATTTGAAGAAGTTAAAATAAATACTTGTAATAGTTATAAAAGCTGAGCCGATTCAATAAAGAATACAAACAACATAATAAAAAAAATATAATAACCAATTATTATATATTAAAATAATAACCAACCTACCAATTTGGCAGAAATAGTATTTTTGGGAACCATTTTCAAATAAGTGTGGATATTCCGATAAAAATTAATTTCCTAACCGGTTCATATTGGACTTACAAAGTCGGAAGCTTTTTAAAGTATTGTTCTTTTATAAAGAAAATTAAATTAAATTGATAGGTTTTGAAAACTTACGTACGTAAAATAAAAAAAATATATAAATTGAATCCTAATAATTTTCATTAAAACTTTTTAAAGTAAACACTTCTTTAACAGCTTTAGATTTGAAACTCGATGAAATGAAAGCCTTTTTTTTTTATTTGAACCTTCAAAATCCTTCGATTTGAACCTTAAAAAATTAAACGCTTTAGATTTGAATCTCGATGAAACTCTTGTTTACTTTAGTTTTCTGAAGGTTTCGCTTGTACCGCGTGTGAATTCTTTATACTCTTTTGATTTATTTAACCCAATTTAATTTTTGCTAACCACGACTCTTTGATTTTTCTGAAGTAGGCTATTGAATTAGACATTGCGTCATAACTAATAATAATATGTTTTTGAGGTACGAGTTCTTCGAAGAATTAAGGAGTGTTCCTCATTAGTTGAAGGAGAAATATAGCATACCTTCAAAGTAGTACATCATTAGGAAAAACATTATATTAACTTCATTTTCTTGCAAGGAAATCATTGTGTACCGAGATATTACTATTTAAAAATATCGCTTAAAATTTGTGACTTACTTCAATGGGGAGAGGTGGGCTAGATAAGTCGTGAAACGACTTGATAATTTGTAAACTTCGAATTTGATCCCGCGTCAACAACATGTTTATTTTTGGTTAATTTATCTTATTGGTTATTGTGTATCTTCTTAATATTACAAAAGTACAAAGGAAAAATTCACTCACTTAATTATTTATACTTATGGTATTTTTACCGTTAAAATAAAATTGTTGATATCTCAATTTAGGAGATTTATTGGATAACTAACACCCCTGTCACAGGTCACCCCAAGTAGTTCGCTAAGTTTGGTGATTTAGCAGGGGTGCTCGGTTTCTTGGAGTGAGGTTTGTCTATGTGTTGGCGGCGAAAGCGTTTCCTCACCAACTGTGTGGCGGTCGGGATCGGAAGAGACTGCTTGAGGCAGACATAATCCAGCCGAATTCTTTCGAACCTTCACCTTGCACTGCAGTGGGTTAATTCTCTCTCTCACTGCTGGACACGTTGACCCTCCAGTTTCCTACCCACCTCTCATACCTTTTTTCTTTGCGAAAACTGTATCTCCTTCCTTTACTTAATAAGACCTTTCCAACAACATCCCCAAAGACACGAGGGTTTTTTTTCCTCAGGGCCTCCCATATGTAGCTTCTTTAAAAAAAAGAGTACCTTCACGAGTCAAAATAGAACTTCTAGTAAAGACATAGTCTTTTAAAACGTTAGCATGTATTATTTTAGCTATCCATTTTCTAAACAAAACTTAATTTTTCTAATATTTGTTCCTCGTTCCTCCTTACATTAAGTGTAATGCTTTAGTTTTCTTTTCTAATGTCTTGTTTGTCGCACTTGATGTATGGTAGCAACCTGATTTATGAGGCACCTTATTAAAACCAAGCCCACTTTTGACAGGTTTCGTGTTTAAAACAATGAAACACTTAAAATAACAATGCAGGTGTTAAATAGTATTGCTCGAATTATCGAGGTATTGTTAATAAATAAAATATATTACATTGTACGGGGACATTTTAAAAATAATTATTTCTATGAGAATCTTCGTCAGCTATTTTACTATTCTTATAATATTACAAAAATGTGTAAGTTTATTAAATAATAATATTCTAATGGAATTTTATTTATGACACGTCTTCGTGAGAAATGTTTTTCAGCAATATTATTTTTTTATTTCTAAACTGCTAGCAATGTTTGAATACTATTTTCTATATCAGCAAATTTTTGATTTTATTTTTAAATTTGAAAATCTTAATTCTTTTGTGCTCCATTTATTGATGATTAATAACTTGTTATTGAACAAATAATGTTCTTGTGACTTTTCTATTTACTCGGTAGAATTTATAAAACAACTATTGAGTTCCCAGCGTGCGTTGCAATTAAGAAGTTAATAAAGAAATTGTTTCTACCTGCGTGTCTTTTCCCATTTGTCTCGTTCCCCTTCCGCTTACCCTTCCTCTCCGGCGTTGCCTTCCCCTCACTTGTACCCCTCCACCTTACCTGCCTTCCCCATCCCGTCTCCCGCATACATTCAATCCCGGTACATTCAGTTTTCAAACAGCTCACCTGTCACCTATTACAATTTTTTAAAAACAAAAACTTTGTAATGCCAGAGCTCACCAGTATATACCGAAACGTTGAATAGTATAAAAAAAACACCCCAGAACTCACCACTATTTATAGAAACCATTGTGGGCATGCGCACAACAACTCAACAAAATTTTATCATAATTGGATGTTTTAGGTTAATGGTTTAGGGACCGCATAAGGGTCAAATAAATAAAAATTCGTTTTTATATATAAAGATTAATTACAAAATCAAACGATTCCCTAATTTTTGCGAACTTAGTAATTTTCTAATTGCATATAATAATACGAGCACAAGTTCTAAATATGTAAGTAATAACGGGTACCAAGTAATCTCGTCATGTGAGGTCTTTGATAAGTCTCCACTACTCCAATTTGCCACCCAGATTTTGATAAAACAGCTTTGATTATATTCCTAATCATTTTTAAACAATACATCGGACCACATGCATGTATAACAAATAAGTGAGACTTATAAATATTATCGTGAAACAGAGGTTATTTGAAACCTCATAAGAATGTATCTCTCTTTGTTAAACTTCTGCCGGCATAAACAATATTTAGTTTTACTCTTATTTCAAATAATAATATATTCGTGTGATAGCAAACATGGCTTCATTTCCACGGTGACAGTGGCTGTTATAGAATTATGAGATAAGATATACCGCATTGTTATAACTATGTTGACGCATTCCAGTAATATAATGTTGCAATAATATTTTTAAAACAACGCTAAACCTTAATGCGATACCGATCAGATCTGCAAACACGGAGTTTTGTCGGGGGATGTTCTATATTTATTTTATCGTTTAAAAAGTTTTTAGCAAAAGCGAAAAACGGTTAGGTTGACAAAGAAGAAAATTAATTTCAAAAATTAATTTATTGAATTTGGAAAACAAATTAATTATTTGACCCATTGGCCCTTGCATTATTGGTCTAGGGACTCTAGGGGAATTTTTTTTACTCGCAATCCGAAGGTCGAATAGCAAGATTGAATCTCGGCATGGGCAAATAAATTTTATTACTAATTAGTGTTATTTCATAATTGATTAATTAAAATAATATGTCATATATTTGCGGCATGTTTCAGAGTGGAAGATACTATCAGTATCGCCCTGGTGTAAAACCACCATTCATAATTGAAACGTTGCTTGAAATGGCTTTAGTCGTGTTTGGTGAACGGATCTGAACAGCAAGGTACTTCCGCGCCTTCCTTTTTCCTTCCCTTCCCCACTGTCTTCAGCCTCATAAGATATCCCAACTGGGGATTCCATAGTCTCACTGGCTCCAGATGGGAGCAGCTGGGACTCTTGTGCGGTATTCACATAAAAAAGCCATTAAATTGCCCCCACCCTGAGTTAATTTTGTACAGAAAATTAAATACCTGAAATAATAGTTTAATAAATCTATTATAACTTTTATTCCATAAGTTAAAAAATATTTACTTACAAATTTGTTATAAAAATTTGATCAAGATATTTAAAAAAATGTATGTGCAATGTAAAAAGCTTATAACTGTTTTAATTTTTGTGCAGAAAAATTACAAATAGTAACAATTATCTTTCAGGCATATTTTTTAGTTTTTATGTAAAGGCATTTTTTACATTTACATTAGGCCGTAAAGGCGATATCAAATATTTAATTTGGTACGATAGTCATTTAAGTGCTCAGGGATGTGAACGGTCACTTCGCATTTTTTGCAAACACAACGCCATTTTTAAGAAATTCGAACATATAAAGAGCAGCGAAAAATTTTACATTTAACAATTATTTCTAATTCTAAAAGAAAGCTTATGCTACAAAAAAGAAAACTAACCGAAAGCTTCATTATCAGCAGACTGATTGACATTTAATATTGTTGAAAAGATGTCTTTGGGGTAAAAGTTTTTGTTCTTTCTTTAATCATTTCAAAGCCGAGGTTCGGTGTTACGTTCTTGAGATGCACATCCATCTCGTAGCCGGAGTTTGGAGCCAATACATGGGTTAAAAACGTTGCAATTACATGTAGTTAATAAAAAAGTAATTTATTTTAACTTATGCCTAACATTGGTGATTGCTCGTTTGAGATGATTGAACCATCAGGTAATTTAGGTGTTGGGTGGAATGTAATAACTATATATCGGTGGAATATTTACACTACTTTCCGACAAACTACGAAACTAAGTGTCTTCTAATCTCATTCGTAAAACCGGTTGAGTATGATTTCCAATGAGTAAGCATTGATTAATTATTATTTTTAATTGTGAAACTAACGTTTAAGACAAGATTTTTATGCATAGCACAAAGGGTAACAATTATTATAAGCAATAATTATCAGCCTGAAACACTCATCCACATTGAAAAAATCTTCCGAGAAAAAATACATAGGCTGATAATTATTGCTTATAATAATGGTTTAGCATTGATTGTTCTTTGCAATGCGTATTATATTAAAATCAACATCAAAGAAAACATTCGAAATAATAATAAGAGGTGAAAAAATGTGTTGAACGTGACTTACTAAGAATTTTTCTTACACGGGTTTTTAACGAGTGCTGATGTTGTGTTAGTCGCCAAGTGAACCCGACACTACACGTTCCGTAGAAGCGGTTCACCGCTTTGTTAATAATAAATTGTATTTTATTACTTGCCTTATTTGAAAACGAACTTTGGATTGCAGTTTTGCATTTCACACATGTTCGCAAATCTATAAAATATACAAAGGTGTTTTTGATACATGCGTAATAAAATGATTATATTTAATAATAATAATAAAAAATGTTTATTCCATAAGGGTTATAATACATAATATACACAATATTTAAAGAGAAAAAATAAATAAGAAAAGCAGGTAAATATGATTATAAATGCATGAAACACAGGTAATTTTTAGTTTTAGGTAAGATCAGAACTTTTGTGGAAATTACAATAAGTTACATGTCGCATAAGACAGATTATTTAAAAATATTTACAAAATTATTCTCACGGTTTTTACAGTTCTCCTCACTAGATTTTCTTTATATATGTTCAAAGTATACATTATGCCTGAATCTTTATTTTTAGTTTCAATTTATCTTAACTTTAAGTGTTTTTTCGTCAACAATATTTTTTTTTCAAAATGTATAAATTTTTAGATTATAAAATGGGGGCCTCAGCTCGGGTAAGCCACCCAGTAAGGCCAACATTACTGGATTGTACTATGAAATATAAAATATTGTATAAAAATAAAAATAAATATTTTTTATAGGTTTGTATTGATAATTCAGTTTGATTTGGTATAAGTGTAATAAATTTTGGCGTCTTGAAATTATATATGTTTCATTCTTATGTATTTTTTTCGAAATATTTTTTAAATTTATTTATTTTATATTTCTGGACTTAATTTTGACTGTCGATTAAAATAGTGTGCATTACAAAAAAGTGCTAACTTTATGAGCAAAACCACAAATTAATTATTTGAAGACAATTGAAGAAAATCTGGAGACAGAAAAATCAGGAAAACATATTGTCACCTCTGGGACTCAAACCCAGGACCTTCTCTTTTCATGGTAACAGCTTTTTCCTCATTTTAAATGAATATAAATAACTTGTTATGTAAGTAAACCACTATTATTACTGAAGAATTTATATATAACATGTCACTTAACTTCTTCTCAATTTTTTAAAGTAAAATTTCTGTAGCACCGCTGTGATTTGGATTTCGAATATGACGATTACTGCACCTGCGACACATCAACTGCGCTCATTGACCGCTTTGATTATGATGTCACTTTTAAAGGCTCCTATTGATTGAGTTATGGAACGGAAATTACGCTGGCCTGCGCTCCTTCGTTGCTTTGATTATGACCTCACTCTTCAAATATTGGTTGAGATTGTTTAAGTAAAGTTTCGCTTCTGTCGAGTGTAAACTGCAAAAATATTATTTTTTTAAAACAAATTGCTTTCATTGGCCAATAAGACAATTTTTTAACCTAAAAACGTGTAAAATTATCTTGAAATCTGTTTTGAATGACTCTATTTTGCGCTATTCAAAAAATTAAAAAGTTCAGCTTAAGTCCTCAGTTATTGTTGACATTATGCTAATAGCCGCCGGTTGCGCAAAGGTTAATGTTACAATAACAATGGGAAACAATCAATGTAAGAAACACGTCATGTTTATCAGTTCCAATAGCTGATAGCAAGATAACATGAATAGGAATGTCAAATATAACATGAATAGGTAAGTAATTCCTTTATCTTATACATATTCTAGATATCCTGAAATAACCTGCATATAGATCCTTACTAATATTTAATTTATGTATAGGATACTGCTGTCATGGATCGACCCACGGTGCCCTTCTTGACAAAATCAAGGAGGATACTGTGCTTCGACTCTTGCCAACAGAAGAGCACTTATCCTAAAAATGGGAACACCTCAGCACAGGTTCGCCTAGTGAGGTGTTCACAAAACACTACTTTTAACCAATTTACGTACAGTTACGGATCAATAACATTTTTCATATTCTTTATTATACTGAAACTTATTATTTATGTACTTAAACCAATGTAATAATCTGTTAAGTGTATGTTTGCGAATAGAAATAAATAAATAAATAGGAATGTCAAATATAACATGAATAGGAATGTCAAATATAACATGAATAGGAATGTCAAATATAACATGAATAGGAATGTCAATTTTTTTTTAAAATTATGATTTTTCAAACAACTTATCTTCATGAAAAAAAGCATACCTTTTTTTTGACACATAGGGGAGACCTGAACAAAATAGTAAACCGGGGTAAAACCGTATTACTCTAAAAAAGCCTTATTACTTTAAATATTCCTACCGCGCACTCCGCCCCGTGTACGATGCCGAAACCAACGCAAGAAGCAGAAACATGTCGGTACATGTCTGCCCGTTGACAAAATACAATATGTTTTAAGTTTTTTGTTGTCCTGAACTGTGAATTTTACAGTTATTAACCCGTTTAATCACAGGAGACCATATTTGTCCCAACGCACATAGGTCTCACATAAGACGCCGTAACTCCCTTACCATCATAGTTAGAAATATGTTCTAATCGGTGTTAGAAATGAAAAACATCATGCTTTATATTACAATCTAAAAAATAGCCACTAAAAAAGTAAAATGTATACTTTTATGTACATAAAGTTTTGAATCGCAAATTGAAAAAAGAATTTGAAACTTCGGGAATTTTTTATAAATTGTTTTTCATAGAGCGACAAAAAAGTGAGGTTACAATATGTGTTTGTTATACATTTGTCTTATAAAATATGTATGTGTTTTTTTTTTATTTTTATTATCAGTAACTTTAGTTAGAAAAAACATAAGGTGAGCCATTTTGAAAACTTTTTTATGTTTGTATGCAAAAATTTTATAATATTTTTTTTTTTCGAATTCTATAATTTGAAAGCGTATTTCATCACCTTTCTAAAACAGTTTTTGGTTCTTGAATGTGTTTAGAAATATTCCAAATATTTGCATTTTATTGTAAAGCGAAAATATTTTGACCATCCGAAAAAAATGCCAAATTTTTGAAAGGTTAAATTGATTAGTAGTGAAAAGCAGCAAAAACCTTCGAAATGCCGAAATTCACATTGCGTTTCAATAAATACAGGAACAATTAAGGCATGGATTTCTTTTATTTTATTTTGTTTGGGATTTTAATAACAGAGCATAATAATATTTAAGCTACGATAAAGGCCTAAGCCGTTTAAAGCATGCATTTTCATCATTTTTATAAGGTTTACGGTTTTACCCACCCCACGGGATGAAATCGGAAATATTAGAGGTCTTGTATTGTTTTTCGTACATTTGTGCCTAAAATTTTCTGACACGTATCTTCTGTGTTTTGTTCCTTAGTAAATTCATTAATAAAAATAATAATTACAAAAACTAATTTTATTTTTATTTACTAAACGACAGAGCTTCAACCTTGGGTATACGGTTTTGGAAAGCTCTCCCCTACACACAGGCACATGGTGTTTAAATATATTAGTCAATAAACCGTAACAGAATAATTAAGCTCTTCAAATATTGTATGCCAATTTAACGGACGGGTATGGGTATCGCCGCCCTGGGAACCATTTATTGGATTACCTACATCTCTTCCATAGGTCACCTCAAGTGGTTCACTATATTTGGGGAATTAGCAAGGGTGTCTGGGTTCATGGGATTAGGTTTGTCCGGATTTAGTCCAGATCAGGAGAGACTGGTTGAGGAAGACTTTTTGACGTCTCTAACAGGACTCGTTCGGAACATTGCCTTTCACGATTAGTATTATATTAAATAGATTAATATTATCTTCTGGACACACTTGAACCCCAGATTCCTACCCACCCCTCATACCTTTTTCCTTCCCAGTACTTCCTTTCCTTCCTTTCCTAAAAAAACTCTCCAGATAGCATCCCCAAAGATGACATAGGCCCTGATGGGAATTATTTTCCTCAGGACCTCATGTATTGAAATATGCAAAAAAAAACCTATGTACATTCCACATACTTACTCATCACTAGAAAATATTATACGTTGTAGCACATAGGCACCTACCAATGTAAGAAAATTATGTTTGGCCACGTAAAAACAAAATCGAATGAAAATTCAAATAATTGCTTAAAAAGGTTTTTGAACTTTAAAATCTAGAGTTGGCGAATTGAAACAAACGTACCTACAGCACATTCCTGATTTGTTTAACAACTGGAGAAACAAATCATTAATGACACATTCTCTGTCATCCAATGTGCTTTTAAGTGTATTCTTTTTTGTTCAAGTTTTCAGAATGTGACAATTAGATTGGGCGCTGTCCCAGATTTTTGAATATCAACAATCCAAAAAATATTATTCTTAAGTATGTATTTAAACGTTATTTTAAAATTATAAAAAAATCGTTAACGAAAAAAAAAAATTTTGTTTTTTTTTTTTGCATTAGTTCTGCACAGGAGGCCCTTAGGAAAATAATCTCCCTCAGGACCCAAGTCATCTTAGGAGATGTATAAAGAGAGGATTTATAAGGAAAGGAAGGAGAAAGTTCTAGGGAGAAAAATGCTTTGGTGGCAGCGTTTTAAGGAGTGACGGACGTATGAATTCATTCCTCCAACTGCGGGTGCAACCCGAAGGGCTGGGATATTTAAACTGAAGGGGTCAAAGGGTCTCCCTCCAACAGTCTCTTTTGATCTGACCCGCCATGCAGTAGATGGGTAAAAGCATCTGCCACCAAGTCCTAGGCAAACCTCAAACCCATTAACTCGAATACCCCTGCTAGGTCATTTTTCTACTTTTTTCGAGCTCCTACATATAGGCAATTTTATTAGCACTAAGAAAGCTATTTATTTAAAAAAAATCGATATTTACGTATCTCATAACAAATATTAAAAAAAATAAATTAGAGGATATAGCGCCAATATTCTGGAACTTTGTAGGTATTTGAGTTAAAGGTGTGTTACAAATAATTTCTTCTTATCCATTGTGTTATTTTCAGATATCTGAACTTATCATATTGTATCACTTCGTCGTTGGTGTAGGAAGAGGAATAAGATGGGAAAGTGGGGGATAGGTACTTCCTAACTTTTCAAATCTGGTCACCAAACACGGCAAAAATCCATTTCCATTTAGGCTTTAATTGTGATTGCTGATTTCACCAGGGCGATACTAAGAATATGTACTATTCTGGAACGTGCCGCAAATATAGGCAGTAGTTAATCTATAATAATGCATAAAACAAAGTCGGGTTAGTTTCACCATTTATAACTCAAGAACGGCTGGACCGATTTTTATGATCTTTGATTTGTTGGATTTATCTTCGCCCCGAATAGCAGAATAGCTATTAAAATATCGAAAAATTCACGAAAAAAAAATTATGAAGAAAATACTTTTTCTCATACATTTTGTATGGAACGAATTCTCAACAGTCGAAAATGAGACAAACGGTGAACGTATGTCTGCACCCCTCCAAAGGAAAGTACAATAATTATAATCATTCTTCATCACACGAAAATGAAACGCACTTCCCGTAAGTAAGTTGAAAAGTAAGAAAATTACAATAAATTATGAATACATTCACAATAATCACAACTCCATCTTTGATACTGACAAAAATAAAAATGCGCAACTGCGAATCGGTAATTGCTTCAGTGTGTAATTTTTAACTAAATAAAAAACTTAATTTAATTCAGCTATGAGTTAACACAACAGTTATTTTATTTTATTTATTAGGGAAAATCAACACATATTTTACACTTATAATAATAACGTTATTAATACACATAATATCCAATAACAGATTTTCATATAATTAAAATTATAATTAAAAATAATATTATAAACTAATAACCTTCTTACTAAATTTCAAAACATAAAGTAGTCATAGTCAGAAATCTATTCTCACTCCACAACAACAATAATAATAATATGTACATACCTAAAACTCATAGTGAACACAATAGTAAGTCGAATGACAACTATGTAAATGGAAAAGATTCACAGTAATAACACGATAACATGTAAAACGGTCAAAACATTATTTAATGTTAGCTATGACATATTTTTTTAAGGTGCTTAAATTACATGTGAATGTGTCTATATTATTAAAATTATTGATTCTGAGGCAGTACGAAGTTCACCGGGTCAGCTAGTATACATATAAAAATTTAAAAAAATGTTTGTTTCTGGGTTTGTATGTTTGTATACGGCCTATGCGTTGCTAAACCATTCATCCGATTGCGATGAAACTTTGGGGATTTGATGTGGTGGCGGCAGTAGGAGATTTTCAAATATTGTCGGGTATAACCCTGGAATATATGAAAAAAACTTAATTTTATTTTTTTTTAAACATACATCAATTCGCAGTGTCTATTTTCTTCCCAAGCAATAGACAAACCGACAAAATGAACGTAAAATACGATTTTATAACTTACGGCCTATCATGGCCGAGGAGTATGGCCCTTGACTAGCGATCTGGAGGTCACGGGTTCAAATACGAGCGTGCGCAAGTAAATTTTATTTTATTGATTCGCTTATTTTACAATTTAATAATTTAAAAGCAATACAAGGTATATTTGCGGCACGTCCTAGAGCCGTGGTCGTCAAACTGCGGCCCGCGGCGGATATTTGTCCGGCCCGCACAAATATCTCTATATATAAATACCCCCCCCCCCCGAAATCATAAGTGTGCGGCCCGCGGTGATACCTCACATTGTCCTATGTGGCCCTTGACCAGAAAAGTGTGACGACCGTTGTCCTAGAGTGTACTCCCAGTATCGTCCATACACTCTATGAGCAAGTACTCTCAATATAGCGCTGTTGCAAGACCATCATTCACAATTGAAACGTTGCTTAAAATGGCGTTAGCCTTGTTTGATGACTAGATCTGAATATCCAGGTATATCCCCACCTACCTTTTCTACATTTCATTCCCCTCCCCATAACCTTCAGCCTCTCAACACACCCTTATTGGGAATGCTATAGTCTCACTGCCTCTGGGCGGTTCGTAGCAGTTAGGATTCGATTGTGCGGTATTCACACCCTCCTTGTATCTGGTGACTAAAAATCTTGTTCCATACTAGGTGAGGTATGACATACCTCAAAATATTAAAGCAATAAAATTATAATTTTAATTTTTTTCATTTGGTATTTGTAAATAAATAGAAATAATTAGGTGTAAGTAAAATTCTGAGAAGAAAGTTCATATTATGTATTAAAACATTTTTATTATACAAAACCAAAAAAACACAACTTCAGTTATCGTTGTAACTTAACAATCATTTTCTTATGTACTTATTTTAAATGGCACTTTGAATTATAACAATCATTTTAATTTAACAAACTGCAATATATTTTATAATTAATAAATGAAGCAATGTTACTTTGTTTGAACCACTTAAATATTTGAGTAAAGCCGACCGGTTTGGGAGGCGGGTATAGGTACCACCGCCCCAGGAACCTTTATTGGATAACCAACACTCCATAGATCACCCCAAGTGGTTCGCAACATTTGGTGATTTAGCAGGTGTGGGGTAAGGTTTGTCTAGGTCTTGGAGGCGGATGACCAGGACACACTGAACCCTAAATTCCTACCCACTCCTTACATCTATATTCTATAGTCTATTGTTTTTGTATGGAGTGAAACTAGAGAGTGCCTGATTTCGCTTTCTTTTCTTTTGTTTATTTATTTAAAGTGGTTTAAAGATTGGATATTGATTTCACAGAATTATTTTTTTTTTATTTCGTAAGATTCGAACCCCCGTTCGCTTGATGTCTGTCTCTCTGGCCGGTGAGACTTGTCAGGCACCTTGCCAACCATGCTATGGAAGGCACGCGCCGAGGTGCGAATTTACAACTTTATATTATAACCGAGTATTTGTGTAGAATTGAGTTGTGACGCATTTCCGTTTCATCCGAATTTCCGAATAAAGAAGTTTAACTTCAAAAATTACTTTGTTTTTAGTGTGGCTAGGGGAAGGAGCTAAGAAAAGTTTGAGAAGTGTAGTGTGTAGTGTAAACTAATAGGGCGGAAGACTCGTGAAGACACTTTTCGGGAAACAATGGAATGAAGGAGGTCTGTTTGATAAAGTGTGGCGAGAGAGCCATCTATCATCCCCCGGGTCATTGTGCCCGGCTTGACCCCGCTCCGGCCGGGACCCGTTTCTGCTTAGTGTAATACGAACACCGATAAAACAGTGTGAGATTTGAATACAAACTAACCAGTGGCTCTACGCTGGTAGTAAATAATAATGTGTGTGCATTCACAGTGAGTTGGAAACTTTCCACCGCCTCTATGTTCGCGCTGCTCTGATAAATCTCTGCGGAAATCACATCCCGAGCGCACATTAGTATGAATAATACGTCCTTGGCTACCACACTCAAAACAACACAACTCAGTAAGGAAATGAATGAAACAAATACCTGCCACGAGTTTAAATTACCGCACTTCAAATATTTTACCACCCCGTGTCGTTACTGGTCGCTTTGTTGCATTTCGCTCCTCAACAAGAACTTTTCATGCAATCTCACCGTTTTATGTCTTTGGCAGTGTCCATCGTAAAATGCACAAATAGAACAGAAGCTACTGTATTCCAGTATTTTAATTTTTTTTTAAGAAATACCTTTACATATTCGGTTGTAATATAATGTTGTAAAAAGCATTAACTTTGTGGCTAGCCATAATTTACAATAAAAAACACATATAAATTTGTTGTAGACCACTTTTATTTTATACACACTCTACCGGTTTCGGAAGCACCCTTCCTTCGTCAGGAGAGTATTATAACTAAACTGTGATACAGAATGTTGACAGACATACAAATTTTAGGTGTTTGAGTGGGAGAAAGACAAAGGGGTGGGGTAATTGCGGGATTTCCGGAAAGAACAGAGCGGTTAATTGGAAAAATATTTAGAATGGGACTGAAAGATAAATTAATTTGGTTATTCAAAATACTAGCATTATTATTTAGGGATTTTCTAATTTCTAGTGCTTTTAAATTATCTAATCTTTTGCTTTAATTATCGGTGAAGTGTGATCTGTGGAAATTAGTCCTTTCCGGAAATCGTTCTTGAAATCAAAATTGTTTTTTCCGGAAATCCCGCAATTACCCCCATCCCTTTGTCTACCTCCCACTCAAAAACCTAAAATGTGTATATCTGTCAACATTCTGTATCATAGTTTAGTTATAATATTCTCCTGACGAAGGAAGGGTGCTTCCAAAACCGGTAGAGTGTGTTTAAAATAAAAGTGGTCTACAACAAATTTATATGTGTTTTTTATTGAAATACCTTTATTTTAGAAGCAAAACTATGATATTTCAAATATCATTTTGGTCACAATTTAAATGTTATTTAAATTAATGACTGCATACATTCTTTTGATTATTTAGTTAAATAGCTTGTTGTGCATTCAACAATGAGCACTGCCAAAGATATATTAATATAAGATATGAACCCCCCCACACAATGCACTGAGCGGTTCCCTTAGTAGTAAGTTAATATTGAACAACATTGAACATTGATGGGAAAGCCCGAGTTCACCATTATTGTAAAAATTGATTTCCTACACTTTATTTTGCCCTTTTGATTACATACATATTTATTTGATAGTTGGGAGCGACTCAAGGTATTGTGTGGGCGTCGGAATGTTTTTATTCAAACGTAGGATATTTTTTCACACATCAAATTCACCGCTTTGTTTCGTAAGATCTTTGCGTCAGGTTAAGAAAACTTAAGAGATTAAAGAAATTATGAATTTTTAAAATAAAGCCATGAAATGAACATCTTAACTATGATGACAAAAGTAATAAATTGTGTTTCTATACATTTGAGTGATTCTAACTATAATATAACCATGTTAACATTTATGGGTGGAATACTTCGATCCCCACCTGAGCACGGTGACTCTCTTCCGCTTCGTTTCTTATTTTCCATCTGCAGAATGTCTTGGATATCTTCCTCGGATAAGTGGGTCTTTAGAATTAACGAGTTTGTTCCATGCCCCATCTGCAACAGAAAATCATTTAAAATCGATTTCAAATATTGAACAAGCATAAACGAAGCACATCATGTGACTTAATTAGTCGCAAGAGTTGAATTATTGTATCCCAATGTATTATCATTTAAATAAAACTAATTTTGAAAGTTTGCAACCCTTGGCAATTAGATTTCAAGATATGAAAATAAGTTTTTAGTTCCATGTTACAGTAAAAAATGTATCTGTTTGTATGTAAATACAATGTTTTGATCCAAAAAAAATAAGCCTATTTTTTGTAAAATTTCAGAACTTTACACACTTTCGATCTTTTTTTAAATGATTACCTTACAAGAGTCCTAGCTTCTCCCGTCTGGAGCCAGTGAGGAAGGTGGGGAAGTATCTAGATAATCAAATCTGGTCACAAAACATGGCTAAAGCCATTTCAAGCAACAATTCTGATTGATGGTCTTACACGAAGGCATACTGGGAGTATCTTTCACTCTGTAAGTGCCGCAAATATACTATATATTATTTTTAGGTGAATTAATTGTTAAATAACACAAATTAAGTAAATAAAATTTATTTGCGCACCCGCGGATTCGATCCCGCGATCTTCAGTTTGCAAGACAAGAGCCATACCCCTCGACCACTTTCTTGGAAATACAATATTTTAATTCTAAGCTCAAATATGCGTTTTACAGAAAGTGGTCTAAATTTTATTAACTTCATTGTTTTTGAAGATAAAACTTCTTTAGCACCGTTGTGATTTGAAACTCGTTAAAAAAATAATAACAAGAGACAAACACATGGACATAAGAGAATGAGTTTGACTAATTGGCCTCCTCTTTGTGTGGTGCTTCGTAGCCTTCCCATTCCTTTTTACTATAGTTTTCTGAAGGTTTCACTTCTCCCGCTTGGGAATTGTACACTCTGGTTAATTTTTAATTGTAACTGAAATAAAGGGAGAAAAAATTATAACCATTCAATAAAAAACTTTATCCGTATCGAGAGAAACAGCTCTTAGATTCTGAGCGGTTTCTCTTGTCGGTGGCGAAAGTATTGGAGGTCCAGTTACTGGACCAGCGGTTGGTGAAACCCCTCGGACATTCACCATTTCATTGGGTTCAGGTGTGTTTTGTAACTCCTCAGACATGTCATCAGTTGTCTCATCCTCTCTTTCCATTTTGATTTCGTGTATTTGCAGCATCTACAGAAATAACCTTGGCCAGATAAATTTTATATTTCCCCCTAGACCATATTATTTTATTAATAATAGTGATGAGTCAGTTTGGAAGCAAATAAGCTCTTTAATAAACACAAAAACGTTTTAAAATGAAACTTCATTTTTAAATTTTATTTTAGTTTGAAAAGCTGGATGTTGAATAAGTAAACGCGTCTAAACTTCCCACCCAGCCATCTTGTGTTCAATTCCTCTGCTGGCTAAGTTCTTCATCACCGCACAAGCAACATATTCAGCTAATCTTGACTCTCTTTTAAAAATAACAACAGAATAAAAGGGGGAGGTATCCTGATGGTTTGTATTGAAAAATACTCCACAAGTTCTAATATATTCACATAAGCGCCACTCTGAAAAACAAAATAAAAAATTACCTATTGATTAGTTGATACCGACCGCTTGGGAAAAATCTTACGGACCTTATTTACGATAATAATAATCATTTATAATAATAGAAAAATGAAACAATACAACTTTGTATAAACCACTTATATGATGTGCAAATCCGACCGGTTTCGGAACAAACGTTCCTTCGTCAGGGAAAGCTTATACTGATTTGACAGTTTAGAACAATGTTTTATTGTGGTAGGGGGTGGAGCCGTTGTTAGTTAATAATGTAGATTGGGTGGGTAGGTATTAGTGTAGAGTGGGTGGGTAGGGGAACAAATCCATGATTGGGCTATATGACAATATTTTTTGTTAATAAAACATTGTTCTAAACTGTCACATTAGTATAAGCTTTCCCTGACGAAGGAACGTTTGTCCCGAAACCGGTCGGATTTGCACATAATATAAGTGGTTTATACAAACTTGTATTGTTTCATTTTTCTATAATGGATAACCACAAAGTAATAGCTACATTCAAAAATATTTATAATAATCATTAGGATTTATAGGTTCAATTAGGAATTCCACAGAGCCCAACCCTCTGATATGAAAATATCTGGAGTCGGTGAATTATTTTCCCATCTGGTCTCTGGTAGGTTGACATTTTATTTGTATGCCACCTAGTTTAAAAAATCTCTATGAAGACTATTTTGTTAACATACTTTTAGCTTATCGTTTGTTATTTTCTAGTTGTTGCGGATTCTAATAAAATAATCTGTCTTTATATATATTTATTTAAATAAAAAATAATCGTCGAAACGAATGCACGCGCGTAACTTCCGAACGACTGCACCAAATTGGATATATTTTTTTTTTGTATTCGTTATTATCAGGACAAGGTTTGTATAAAACTACTGGTGGGCTCTAGAATAATGAAATTTTAATAAAAAATGTCGATAGGTGGCACGCGAGCTGTTTGAAAACTGAATATACCGGGACTGAACGGGAGAGAGGAACTCGAGATTGGAGTTCGCGTGGCGGGGGAAGCGGGAGTGGGGAGAGGGAAGCCGAGAACGAAGCCGAACGAGACGAATGGGAATGGGACACGCAGGGAGAAACCATTTCTTTATTAAGTGGCATAGCAACCCATGCCAGCAACGCTTGTATATTATAAAGATTAATTATGAAACTTAGTACAATTTTGATAATTTGTTATTCTAGGAAAGAATCACTATGCCACTGGAAAATGTATTGGATAAATCCCACTTATAAAAAAGTGAGTCATTCCACACCGCTAGAGAAGTGTAATCTATGCACTACCCGTCAATACGAATGGCCGCCAAAGTGTTGATTAAGCAATGACGCGAATTTGTCTGCATAAATTCAACACCGGCCCCGGCGGGTTCTCAAATGGTGTACTTCTTATTTTGTTCATATCGAAGATTCTTCGAATCCACAAACTACTGCTTTAAACAAGGCACCCTTTTTAATAATTATATAAAAATGGGTGATATATTTACCTTGCAAATGCATTTAATAAGTTATTCGTAATGAGTTAAAAAAACATAATTAAATGTACGATAGGATTAAAAAGAGTGGTCTTATAGAAAAATCGAAATAAATATGGTGATCTGTAAAAATATTTACATCAATTTAACTATACGTTTTTTGAATAATTCTGTTTACATACTTCATAATGGATTCAACGATGTTAAAGTATGGCAAGTTTATTTAAACTAAATTCATAAATTTCAATAAACTGTAGAGAAATAGATATATACGGTTGAATGATAAACATGTTTAACCCCTCCGAATTTTCGAGCGTGTTATTAATTACATCTTCAAAGCGTGTCTAACGCTTTTTTTCACAAAATTTTATTACTCAAATAATAAAAGGAATTGAAAATATAAATGAAATCAGTTGGTTCTCCTTTAACAGTCCCTAATATTTCAGTAATTTTAATTTTTTTATGTTTTTATAATTCATATTGGTTGAATATTAATGTTATTTCAATAATGAAAGTGAATTGTAAGAACAGTTTCAAGTTTTTTAAAAATATTAAAATAAATTAAAAGAAGTGGCAGTTTTTGGAAAACATTTTTTTTTTAAATTATAAACTATTTAATATGTATGTATGTTATTTTTTTGTGCAAAGATAAATTAGTAATCTTTAGCATTCTAACGTTTTTAATTATTTCAATAAACTAACGTATTTTTTCAGACGAACAATGCACGCGTGTTCTTCCGGATATGAGGTAATGTTGCTCCGGATAGTAGTTGTACCTCTGGACAACACAACTAATTCAGAAACCCATGTTAGGAATACATCATGTTACCGATTCCAATATGTAAAAAAAACTTTTGATCAACAGAACAGCAAATACCTGCCAACGCATTTCTTTAATAAATTGACATAAAATATTAGATCCCATAATTCAAAGCATCAAATAATTAAAAACAAAATAAAAAATAAATATTCAGAAAACTTTAAAAATATATAACAAATGTCTAGTTAACACGCGGTTAAAGCGAAACCTTCAGAAAACTAAAGTAAACAAGAGTTGGGAGGCTACGAAGCACTGCACAAAGAGGAGACCGATTATTCTACCTCATTCTCTCGCAGGCTAAATTCCATAGATCAGGGTTTCCCAAAAGCGGTTCCGCGACAATTTGTCTGAAGAATTTCATTTAATATAATAAACACATATTAAAATTTTAACGCTACTGACATTATACAAGAAATTATTGTTTGAATAAATGTTTTACAATATTTCTTAAATTAGGTACTAGACCCTTCCAGGTAGAGATATTAAGCTTTAAGCCCGCCTTCCACTGCGAGCGGAGCGAACTCCGTACGGACTCCGCTCGACTAGCAAATGTTAACTGCATTCAAGTGCTTCCATCAAGAATGAGGTGAGTGGAGCGGACTAAACGAGTAAAACAGGTTCGAACGAGTCCGCTCCGCCAATGCGAGTGAAGCGGACTCCATGCGAACTCCGCTCGACTTGCACACGTTAACTGCATACAAGTGCTTCCATCAAGAACGAGGTGAGCGGAGCTGACCGAACTTGTTAAAATAGGTCCGAAAGAGTCCGCTCGTGCCCACCATCGCCGACCAGTTTTTAGCAGACTTCGCTCAAGATCAGTAGCCAATTCAGTTGCCTCGCTGCGTTTTTGTCGAGATGGAGCTGTTTATTGAAGCCCTTCGCCAATTTTGGTGTTTATAGGATACGACTAGCAAAGAAAGTCACAATGTCGACAAAAAGGATGTGGCTTGGAAAACCATCATTGAGTTAAAATTGCCGGAAATATAAAGTATAAAAAAATTTCTTCATTGCATATACTCAAAAAAAATCATCCTCACTAGAATGAGTACCTGAAATCACAGAAATCACTATGTTCACTTCGAGACGGAGCATAAATGACTAGTTTTTAATGGAAGGGCAAAACTATTTCTCATTTTTCGTTTACATTGCTCCGCTCACCTAGCTCATTTCGCATGAGCAAAGAAGGCAAACACCTATCTTCTTAGCGACTCTTTTTTGGTGGAAGGTCAAAGCTATTTCGCTCATCTCCAACCCCGCTTAACTCGACTCTTTTCCGCTCGCAGTGGAAGGCGGGCTTTATGGAAGTTGAAAGAGCCATTTATGCTGTTATCGAAGAAAATCTTCATTTTGCGTACTGAAAAAATTCTCTGAAATTTATTGCGGTGCTATGTAATACTGTGATAAGAGTCCATAATATTAACTTCCATGCGATGTGGAAACAATAACAGGATAACGGATCTGCATGTGTTTCACGAAATTTCTGTTTTCAAGGAACCCAACCATATTTCTTTCGAAATCGACTTTACCTGAAAGTAGAATAATGTAAAAATCAATCAGCCTTCCTACATCCTTGTTAGCAATTAGTCTAACTTTGAAGGTGGTGGCATGGGCAAAAGGCATGGAGCCGTAAATGTTGGTGAAAAAGTGAAAAAATTACAATTTTGGATTTCATTACTTCAATCTAATCAATTTGATTGCTTTCCTGACTTACCTAATTTTAAAGTAGATGAAGAGGTTTCCAGAAAATTTTTTGAACACCTAAGTAACTTGAAAACAACTACCTAATTTGCATTATTTTCCGAACACTAGCAAGGATGATTCCTGTGCTCATAATCCATTTTGTTAAACCAATAGGCATATGCGCAAGTGAGTATGAAAATCAAATTGATTTAATTAGTTACTCTGACTTTACTAGTGGCTTTTTCCATACTAAATAAATAATTTAATTTTATCTAATAACATATTTTTTTAAATTTTACTAGGAATTATCTGACCTAAAAAAGTGTTAATAATTATTAAGTAAACCAATATAGTTTGCGAAGTGTTCCATTGCAGAAAAAGTTTGAGAAATGATGGAAGGGTTTATCTCTTTTTAATGTCACTTTTTCGTTTCACCGAGTTTCTTATCACAACGATGCTAAAGAATTTTTCTCTTCAAAAATAATACTATTGTTAAAATTTAAAACTACATGCAAAAATATTCTTAATAACCAAATAAATAACATCTTTCTTCCATAAATACAAGCTTAGTTCTTTATGGGAGTTTACACGCGGTAGAAGCGAACCTTTACCAAAATAATCTCAACCAATACTAGAAAAGTGAGGTCATAATCAAAACGACTGATGAGCGCAGACCTCGCATAAATTCCGTTTCATATCTCAACCAATAGTCGCAGATGCAGTAATCGTCATTTGCATTTCATCCGAAATACAAATCACAGCGGTGCTTTAGAAGTTCCACTTCAATAATAAATATGGACATGAATTTATGAGAATAAAATGTTTCTTATGTTGATATTTTGCACGAATAAATTTTTAATAAAAATAAAATTAACATCTTAAACATAGGCAACATCGCCCACGGTTGAACGCCAATATGAAATAAAAAAATCTTCTTAATGTTATGGTTTCCTCTTCCCTTTGCCTCCTGCCTTTACGGCTGTTAGTATTATGTCTCGTAGGTATAATATACATATAATATGCAGGAACTAATATGTTTGTAATCCATTGTTATTTGCCACAAGTGTTCGTTCATACTCACTGCGAGTACTGACCGTCCTAATGGAGCATAAATCCTAACACATACACGCTTTTGTAAATACAGAGAATAACAACACAAATTAGCGACAACCAAATTTCAACGGGAGCAATCTCGAATCGGGCTCAGGGCTGCCACAAAACATCAAAAAAATGTTATTACTGACGGTTACTTGACGAAATTACACAGATGTGAATTTCACCAACCCAATCACTCAGATACTTCTTTATATTTTTATAGATATGAATAGATTGTATGTCTGATATTACGTTGATTTTATGAACTCAGGTGGATTTTGCGCATAGTTTTATGAATTCACCCTACCGTCCGTTACAAAGCCAATCTTAAAAAAAGTGTACAATATTAGAAGATATTTTTTTAATTTAATGAAAATGAACCACTATTAGTTCAAAATAATCGACATATTTCGAAACCAATAGTAGAATTCGTCCGTTTGTAAACCATCGGGTTTGAAAGATGTCAATCTTTTGATTAAGTGGTATATAGGTAAAAAAAATATGCCACAAAGTTAATTTACCGTTACTGAAGAAGTTATTTAAAAAAATTAAATCATTTAATTCAAACATTTGCGGCGAGCGTAACTGATTGAGACAAGGGTTATTTCAAATTAATTCATTTTATATCAATATCCGTGATTTTCAATTACACTTAAATAATAAGCATATCGTCGGCAGAAAGGCTAATTGAGTAACCAACAAATCCTCTACTTTCGGGAAAGTCGAAAAAACAAAAAAAATAATTCAGAAAATAGTAATGGTAACCCCTATCTCGTTGATTTTTACAATGAACAACAGAATAATGTATATGTTTCTACCAATATAATTAGATCTATGTAATTATTTAAAAAAATGATGATTTTGGTGGTTACATCCATTCTTTTTTGTGAAAATTTTACGATTGCTTGGCTGTAACCAACAATTTCTAATATGAGAAGCTCGGTGTGCGATTAATTTACGGAAAGGCAAAAGGGCGTAACCTCTTTTGTGTTATTTGTAACTCCTAAAACCATGGTGTAAGCTTCTTCGAAGGGAATTAGACTTATAATTAGTTGATGTAACCAAATTTAAATTAAAAAAATAATTTTGTAATTGGAGGTACGGCGAAAAATTCTTTTAATAACCGTTTTTTTTCATATCGAAGGCAATAAGTTGACAGCTCGCAACTGACATTTTTTCGGAAATAGAGTTATGCACATCTTTTTTAAATTTTTTTAAGCTCTTTTTAAACAGCGTCATCATTATATCATTATTTTTTTTATATGCATCACTTATTTTTTTTAAATATGGTAATCGAGCTTTTTAAAAACATAATTAAATAAAGTAATAAAAAATATATAGAATTTTTTTTTTTAAATATATTGAAAAAATTAAAAAAATCGTACACCAAAACGTCCAGGCTGGTGGTCGGCCGATCAAAGAACTCTTCAATGGGGTGATCTAGACTACAGTAATTCGTTGTTTTCATTCATATATTTGATTTAGTCGTTGCTAGCGGGGCACGCGAAACACTGTGGAACGGATGGGATTCGGAAGATTCCATCGTTTTCCAGGCTGCCGGTCGTATGAGACCATTCGCAATGACCATGAGCAAAAATATTCACCCAGGAATTTACGTCTTTACGTTCTCCCTGCATCGGTCGGATGCGCACTGAACGCCGAAGCAGGATGCAATAACATTTTCGATTAAACCAGTGTAACGTTCTCCACAAAATAAAAGTCTTCAAATCTGTGGTAGTATTCAACTTTTAATAATAAAGTTTTTAAACTTACAAAATGATGTTACTAAAAACTTTTGATGCGGCACAACTTATAGGATTAATGTAACTAAATAAAACATAAAACTTTAGTCAATTGTTTGCCGTAAGCGAAAACGTTTCCTACAACACGAAAAGGCTATTTGACGTAACCATATAATTTTTCATAGTAAATAAAAACGAAAACGGGTTCAAGGGAGTAACCCGCATTTTATTAAAAAAAACATCGGATTTTCCATCATTTACGTCAATTTTTGGTCGGATTTCCGCAAAAAACAGTAGGTATTTTAAGGGGGTAAACTTTCAAATTTTCATAATATGTAAACTTCGAGTACGCAAATTTTTTTCAAGTAAAATGGCATCAAAAAGTGAAAATCGACAAAATGTTGGTTACGTCAATTAGACTTTCTGCCGTCAATTATGATAAAAAAATTGCATAAAGCATAATTATTGCAGTAACGTAGAAAATACGGTAGTGGTCGTAAAGCTCTAGTAACTGGCCACAATTCAGAAACGAAACCTTGCACGAAATAGTGGTAGCCGTGTTCTGAATAGCCAGGATCTTAACAAACACGTTATTATCTACCATCTTGTGTGACCCATCCGCACTTGTAATATTATTCAAATTGCAAATGCCATCGTCGATCATTGTTACTGACGCAGAAGAGAACATCCTTTCAATAAATCAACACCTCAGACCTGTTTCCTTTCCATCAAAACGTTGTTTACCCGAAAAACATTGTTAAAAGAGACGAAACCATTACCAAACTTATGAATAACTCAAAGAGTTCTTTGTGCTTCACCGAATTTAATAAAGAAGGTAAGTAAAATTTTTCTGCATTGTACAACAGCAATTTGAACGTTTGCAAAAAATTCCTTATCGTATCAAAAATATCTTCAAATTTATTCATTTGGAAAGTTTTTTGTCCAAACAATTTTTGTGTTTGGACAATTTTTTGTCAAATAGGCCAATTCTGATTTGCAAAACAAAGCAAAATTCTTTATCCATATTCCAACCGGTCAATTCCAATTTGCTCAAATCAAATTTGTGCATTTGCAAAATTTGTCCTTTTGGACATTTCTTTATTCAGTCGGACAATTTAGATATGCAATGCAAATTTAATTTGTTCATTTAGAATTTAGAAATCTAGAAGTTAGAAATCCTGAAATTTGTAATTATCCTCATAATTATAACAGCCATTGTTAAATTTTACCATTTGGACAAAATTTGTCTAATTGGAGTATTTCAATATGCGACATACCGTAGAATTTATTAATTGTTTTTGTGTTTAATTCGTAGAACTATATTTCAATTTTTAGAAATTTTATTAAAATTAAATTTGATATTGTCATTATCGAGTTCCGCAAGTATTTAAGAATGTATTTTAGTTACAGCTGTTTCGACTTGTAAAGTCATTTTCAAAATCTTGAGAGAAAACTCAGAGTTTGAAAATGAATTTGGGAGGCCGGAATGGGTACTGCCGCCCCGGGAACCTTTATTGGATAACCAACACCTCTGCCATAGGTCACCCCAAGTGGTTCGCTACGTTTGGTGATTTATCAGGGGTGCCCGGGTCCATGGGGTGAGGTTTGTCTAGATCTTGGAGCCGGATGACCTGGACACAGATTCCTACCCACCCCTTAAACCCTTTTCCTTCTCAGAACTCTCCTCTCCTTCCTTTCGTTAAAAAACCCTCCACACAGCATCCCCAAAGATGACATAGGCCCTGAGGGAAATTATTTTCCTCTGGGTCTCCTGTGTGGAGCTTACGTAAAAAAAACTGTAACTAAAATACATTTTAAAATACTTGCAAAACTCTATAATGACATTATCAAATTTAATTTTAATTAAATTATTGAAAAAAAAATTATAAAAAATACAAAAAAAAAATAATAATTATAATAAAAAACAAAATAAAAAACGTGGTAGAATTAATACATTTGGACAATTTTTTGTCCAATCGTCGAATTACGGTAGGCAAAATTTCATAAAAGTTGTCCATTTGGAAATATCCAATGACCAATCCGATAATAATTCTTTGTGCAAAATATTACCAAATTCATCCATTTGGACAGTTAATATTCCAATATGCAAAATATCGCCAAGTTGGTGAATATGGTTTTTATTTCAGAAGTGCTCCATTAATTCCGAAAAGTTCGTTCAAATCGTAGTCGATAGAACCAGAAAAAACCGATCCCAACTGTGCAAAGTTCAAATGAAAACGGTATTTTTTCATAAGGTTGGCTTTTTTCTTTCAGAATCGTTTTCATAACATAAAACGCTATATGCATCCGAAAAAATCATTGGAATTGATACCAAAGCATTGAGAGGTCAGATGAAAAATGACCCCATCGTTGCAAGGTTCATGCAAACGATGTTTTTTTCAATTTTTTTACGATATGGAAATGTTATGGTAATCAGACAACACCCTCCTACCAGTGGCGGTCCGTGAATTTAAAGTGAGCTAGAGTGCTAAGATTGAAAAATACGACGTTATTGATGTTGTTGTAGCTGAAAAAAAAAAGTTTTTTCAAAATTTCAACATTTTGTAAGAAGATTTTCAGTATAGCTTCATCCACAAAGTTGAAATTTTGAAAAAAAAAATAAAATTCGGTTTCAGCTACAACAACATCAATAACGTCGCATTTTTCAATCTTAATATCTACTCTAGCTCACTGAAAATTCACGGACCGCCACTGCCACCTACCCACACACATTCAATAGAGCATATTCCTAAAATTTCTAGAATTGGGCAACATTGTTTTACTGGTGTTGGAACAAATTGATATAACATGATTAAAAATCTTAAATTTTCTGAAACATATTATTTCGAAAAGTGATGAAATTATTCGTTACTAGCAGTTAAAAACCCGCTCCGCAGGTACTACCGCTACTAGGCCCTGCGAGCGGCTTTTGGTTCGGCTTCGCCCAGCTAGTGTTGGTGACCACTGTATAAATCCATTAGGAACTGGTTCCAAAAGTAGCCCGTTTTCATATTCTCTGTCATTTAGTGATTGCTAGTCACCGGGACAAAGTCACCGGGAAAAAGTCACCGGGATGAAGTCACCGGGACATAGTAAAAAGGGGCAGGCCATGACGTCGTATGTAATATATTTATGGCCGCGTGATTACAACTAAGTATTATTACCGTGAATCTTTCCATATCAATTTGGGAAGTGGGAATGGGTACCGCCACCCCAGGAACCTTTATTGGATAACCAACACCTCTGCCATAGGTCAGCCCAAGTGGTTCGCTACGTTTGGTAATTTAGCAGGGGTGCCCGGGATGAGGCTTGTCTAGGTCTTGGAGATGAATGACCAAGACACACTGAACTCCAGATTTCTACCCACCCCTTAAACCCTTTTCCTTCCCAGAACTCTCCTCTCCTTCTTTTCCCTAAAAAAAACCCTCAACACAGTATCCCCAAAGATGACATAGGCCCTCGGGGAAATTATTTTTCTCAGGGCCTCCTATGTGGAGCTCATGAAAAAAATATCCGGAGAGATAGGTACTAAAAGTTCTCAAATTTGTAGTACTTACATCTACCAGGCGCAGATGTAAGTACTGCATCCCCATGCGACATGCTTATGAAAGTAGAGCCATCTATTGACGAATTCTTGAATTTGAAATCGAATTACACCAGTAGCTTTGTCTGAAATTTTACGTACACAGATGTTTATATGGTGCGGCGTGTACGGTGCGACGGTAGAGATGCGTTCTTAAATTCAACCACGTTTGGTTTTTAGGTTTCAGTACCGGTAACCCGGGCATTTATTTTATTTTCGTTATGTACATAGATTTATTTTATCCACCTCACTAGACAAAGTCTGTTCTGAGGCGGGTAAATAACATTTTTTATTTAGTGAAAAAGATATGTAACGAAGTAGACATGGATATAAAAAGATAAAAATATAAAAAATAATATAAGAAGACAAAATAAAAGATAAAAATATACATATAAAAACATATGCACGTATGTATATACACACACGCATACAAACATAATATAGTTATGATACATTAAATCATTACATTTAAATTTTGTTTCTTTATATACTTCCATAAAAAGATTGCATGTGTAATTTAAAATTCACATGGAAATAAATGTAAATACAGTAGGTGCATGATAATTAATTAATAAGAAAGTATAAATAAAGTGGAAACATGATAATTAATACTGTAAACAAACAGTACCCCGTGTATTTTGATATTATTTAATTTCGTTGACGCAAGTCTATTAGTACTATTCGATTTTTGTCGTTATTTTACGGCGGCTTCGAAGTCTTTAGTTCTGAAATTTAAAAAAGGTGATTCATAATATAATAAACAAAGCGATGTGCGCTGCAATACGCCATCTCACTCCATGTAGCGCCGTCCCTTTCCGATGCGTTTGCGCAACACATATTACTTGAAATATTTTTATCGTCCTGCAACTGAGAGCGCCTTTGTTGCCTCTCTTTCTGTTACATGCGTTGTTTACGAAAAGAAGGGGAATGTTTCAAAAGGAAATACCAGCAATGGACCAAAAATTCTTGGCTTGGATCAGGTTGTTTCACAGAATTTGAAATTCAACAAATTGCAAAATATACAGGGTGTTAAGGGACGTACTTGACTTACTTTAACCAGTGATTCCTGACATTATTTGGAGTAAAAAATGTAAATGAAATTTTGGTCTCCGGTGACTTTTTTTGATGACTTTTTTTTTTTTTCAAAAATTTTTTCTTCAAAATTAAACAAAAAAAAATTCTTCCGCATGTCGTCACTGGTCACTCAGCTGAGTGTCCGACGAACCCCTTACCCCGCCTCCAACTGTTCAACAACTACCACTTTTTTTATGTTTTTGTAGAAAAAAAAAAAAAAACATCAAAAATGTCACCGGAGACCAAAATTTCAATTACATTTTTTACTCCAAATAATGTCAGGAATCACTGGTTAAAGTAAGTCAAATACGTCCCTTAACACCCTGTATGACAGTAGATATAATAATAGATATAAGTTTTACAGAATTTGATAGTTAACTTTAAAACTTAAATAAAAACCTGACCTTAATAAATAAGTATCCCTTGCTGTAATACAAAAATAACATCACAACAATTTTATAAATATATTAGCGCAGATCCGCTAATAATCACGAGATATGTAATTAATATTGTTAGATTTGCAAATCTGAAAGTGTATCCATATTAAAGAAAGTAAAAACGCTACTCTCGGATTCATAGTAGCGTTTAAAAAAAAGACATTTATCTTTCGAATGTTAATAAACTTGAACATCTGTCAAACATTTCAAATATAGAAGTATTGGTTAATTCAAAATTTCAGATTTCCAATCGTTCATGCACATCATTTTCTATTTTTAAAATGAAGGATCTTTGATCTAGAAAACATAACTTGATGCATTACGCAGAGTACGTAACACTTCATGCTTGCACAAATGCACCCGTGCACCGACAACCGAAGTTGGTGTGTTTAAATGATATGTTTGAATAATTAGATATAATAATATTATGTACGTAAGATGTGTGCTTGCTTTTTTTAAATTTTTTTTTACATCATTATTTGATACATTTTAGTTTTGATAGCTGAATGGATGTAAATTTATTCGTTTCTGAAAAAATCATCATTTTCTTTTTTTGTTCAAGTTTTCTCATTGTGCCTTAAGATAAAATGATCTTTAAAAAAAACAGATGATGGTAGATGAGTACATGTGAATAATGAAAGAGCTGAGATAGCCTAAGGCCGTGGCAATTTGGGAGGAGGGTACGGATATCGCCGCCTGGGCAACTATTTATTTTAAAACCAACATTTCTGCCACAGGTCACCCCCAAGTGATTTGCTACGTTTGGTGACGTAGCAGGGGTGCCCGGGTTCAGGGAGGTGAGGTTTGTCCGGACTTTGGCGGGGCATGCGTCTGCTTGCGTGGCAGCCGAAACGTGAGATACCAGTTGAGGGAGACATTTTTATATCTCTAGCAGGAATATCTCGGAACGTCGTCTTGCACCGCAGTGGGAGGGTTGGATTCATACGTCCGTTACTCCTGGACACACTAACCCGCAGATTCCTATCCACCCCTTATACTTTTTTTCTTCCCATAACTTCATCTCTTTCCTTTTCTAAAAAGATCCTCCATACAGCAGTCCTAAAGGTATAGTTTCTTAGGGTAATTATTTACCTTAGGATCTCCTTCGTGGAGCTAAATCAAAAAAAGTAAGTCAGATACATAAAACCATTTCTAATTTACTTTGACATGAAAAAGTGTACTTCTTTAATTTATTATTGTGAAATAAAAAAAATATATATTCTGTGTACTGTTACTACGATAATTAAAATAAAATGATGTTTATGCAACACGAATAATATTTATCTGTTTATATATATACGTCTAATGAAGATTCAAAATGCTTTCCATCTCCCATTTGCCAAAAGATTCAAACCGCAGCAGTTTATTGATGATGGGCTCCGCGCAACGTACATACGTCTCAATCGCCCGTTAAATGGATAGGTCCGCAGAACTAATGTTCTGGACCGATCACCGATATCATTGTATGAGCGGCGCACCGTCCAACGCGTGCGGCGTCCCGTGTAATACGGCCATTATGCTCCCAATACCCCCTTGTTTTGTGCCTAGAGTGCCAATACAAACCGTCAACAAATCTCTTCATACAATCAACCTACAAAACTGACAAACTCACAAAAAGATACAAGGATATCCCGACGAACTGAAAGAAATTCATTTTTTAATGTATCTGACTTACGAGTTGTCAGAATTTAATGCATCTCCGATGTTGAAAACACTGTTTTTAATATATGAACGAAATCTGATGTTTTTATTGTGCCTCCGATGTCAAAAAACACTGTTTAATCCATGACCGAAAAGAAAGGTTTTTATTGTGCCTTCGATGTCAAAAAACACTGTTTAATCCATGACCGAAAAGAAAGGTTTTTATTGTGCCTCCGATGTTGAAAAACACTGTGTTTAATCCATGACCGGAAAGCAAGGTTTTTATTGTGCCTCCGATGTTGAAAAACACTGTTTAATCCATGACCGGAAAGAAAGGTTTTTATTGTGCCTCCGATGTTGAAATACACTGTGTTTAATCCATGACCGATAACAGGTTTTTATTGTGCCTCCGATGTTGAAAAATACTGTGTTTAATCTATGACCGAAATCAGAAGTTTTTATTGTGCCTCCGATGTTGAAAAACACTGTTTAATCTATGACCAAAATCAGAGGTTTTTATTGTGCCTTCGATGTTGAAAAACACTGTCTTTAATCTATGACCAAAATCAGAGGTTTTATTATACCTCCAATGTTGAAAAATACTGTTTTTGATCTGTGTCTGAAATCAGGGGTTTAATTGTGTCTGCGATGTTGAACAACCCTCTAAGCTTCTAAACTATAACTAAAATTTACTTTGATGTTTCATACCTCCTCCAATATATATATAAAAAACATTTTGTCTCTGGCACATCACAGAATGCTGTTGCTAGTCTGTTATTGAAATCAAAGATGACTTTGGTCCTCCGATTTTGGAAAGCATTGTACCTACCTCCTCTCGTATAATCGCACTATTTATTATTTCATGAACCTAAATGATATTTACCTCTTGGTTTGGCACGTTACTTTCAGCAGAAGACTGTCGTTGGGCTATGCTTCCAACATATTTTTCAAAGAAAAATTAACAATTTCGGAGGCCGGTATGGGTACCGGGAACCATTCTTTGGATGACCAATGCCTCTGCTATAGGCCACCCCAAGTTGTTCGCTATGTTTGGCGACTTAGAGAGGGTGAGGATTGTTTGTCTTTGCGATGCGTCTGCCCACCTGCTGTCTGGCCGGCCAGATTTGGAGGGACTAAATGAGGGAGATCTTATTACCTCTCCAGCAGGACTCTTTCGACCCATTGCCTTACACCGCAGTGGGATGGACAGATTCAAAAGTCCGTTAATCCTGTATATTCCCTTATACCTTTTTGCTTCCCAGATCTTCCTATGTTTCCTTTCCTTGAAATAAACCCTCCACACAGTATCCCCAAATATGACCTAGGACCTGAGGGAAATTATTTTTCTCGGGACTTCTTGTGTAGAGCTATTGTAAAAAAATCGTAATAATACAAAGACTACCAAAAGGACAATGCTAATTCGCAAAACTTTTTATTCTGCAAAGGGATGAAATATAATGCGCCACTGGAAACCATTAAACTGCACTAGTTAATATATTAAAAATCGGAAAATCGTAAAAACCACGTCAAGCAAAATAAAATCAATTAGTCGTAATTTTTAATTTGTAAATTTAAATGAACAAATAACTGTAAAAACAAGAACAAAGTAAAACGTTCGACAAATTAAAACGTTCGAGCATTTTAAGGACAGACCTTTTTACTTTTGCCTTCAAAGTTGTAGATCTTTTTACGAAACTGACACGCAACGACCGGAGAGTTTTGGTGGTTCAATAAATTCCGTCTTCAATATTTGGAACAAAACGAACCATGCGAAAACGCATGCGAGTGTCATTGGTTTTGATTACAACTTGCAACTTATTCCTGTAATGCACTGAAAATGTTCAAACAATGTCAGATGATAGATCATTTTTTTTTAATAATGGTTGTCTCAGTGAAAACGATTCAAAGTCACATCACAGAAGAGTTTTGGAGTAGGATAGGAAGGACTGAGGAATGGGGCGAATGGCCAGGGACTACAGCAACACAGATCATTAAAATTGTGGAAGAATAATTATTATAATTGATACTTTATTTTATTATTTTTACTTTATAATTATTATATTTAACCATATTTGAATTTTATTTGAAAATAAACCAAACACATCAATTAGTTAATAATAAAATTACAAATAAGTTATTCGTTCAAAACATTAAGAAATGTGCTCATTAAAAAGGACTAAATCAATACATACACGCGTATCTGCTATTAACCGTTATACGTAAGTATTCGCTATTAATGTAATACGGCATTAAAGAATGGGGAATTACAAATGAAGACATTCTGAAATTACTAAATAATACCCAAAATGCAAAAAGAAAATTATACTAAAAATCGCTGTAAGAACTAGCATGACAATATGTTCAACTATCTAAACATCAAGTCAATTAAATAACTTCTCTTAAAAACAATTCTTTATTACATTAACAATAAATAAGTAAAACTAGAAATAAAACAAATATATATATCCAACCAGCAACTGCAAATACAACTTTTGGGCAAAATAGCTTCTTATACTACATGTGTGTAATGCATCGTAATTAGTCTTTGATTAGTTCTCACATTGATTTAGTTGTCTATAACTATTCGGGTCACATGGTCTCATTTACGAGATGTGCCGAAGGTAATCGAAGGCAGATATGCACAGTCATTATAATGTCAGAGCTCGGTAGACAAAATCTAGCTTCCAATTAGTAAGGACGTTGGTCCTTCTAAACTCTATTTATAAATTATGATGCGTCAATAAACAGTCAATATGATCACACGAACCTAAGTCTTTTAATCCTCCGTCAGGCGCAATGCAAATCCTAATACGATCGGCGAAATTCATCAGTGAGATTATAACATAGAAAAAAAGATCAAAATAGATTTTTCCCTTAAATTTTTTTTTTAAATGTGAGTGTTGGGAAGAAGAAGAAATCAGAAGGCCACGCTCCTAGATCGGTGATATTTACTCTTTGGCACAAAAATAACAGATCACTTCATCTCAAAGATTAGTTGGGCCTGGCGGAGGGTTAATAAGCATATTTTAGTACTGTTCCCAGTACTGACAGATATCTGTCTCTGGAGATATTATACTATGGTATTCAACTCTACGTCAAAATCAAAATCTCACTTTCATTCAAAAATCACAAAAAATTTATAACATTTATATCTCAAATAAAAAAGCTAGTCACAAATCATAGGGAGCTCAGAAAAAAGAACTGACATTAAATACACACTGAAACCAAAACCACTCAACGGCATTAAAAACTCTACGGAATGTATTTATAATTTATAATAATTATTATAATATTTAGTATTTATAATAATACAACAGTAATAATCAGGTATTAATTGTTTATTTTATTTTACTTTCTTGTTTCTGTTCTCTTTCTAGTTCTCATTAACAAGATGTGTACGTAGGACTATAATATGAAATGCAAACACCATTACCTTACGTTTTAATTATTTGCTTTGAAGTACACATATATTTATAACTTTAATTTATTATTATTATCATTTCAACAACTATGCTAAGCAACCCATGGCTGTTTTATGTTTTAATTGATTATTTCATTTTTATTTTATTCTTTCCCTTCTATTTTTTTCTTTATTTTCTACATCACATGTATGTAGGACTATAATATGCAAAGCATACATAAGTTACCTAAATGTTTTAATTCTCTTAATTCCTCTTAAGTTACCTATATGTACCTATCTACTTTTTCTTTTTTAAATTAATATTATTCTCTATGCTAAACAAATAACAGTTACTATGTTTTAAACTTTAAATTCTTTCTCTTCTTTTTATTTCATCAATTTTCTTTCTTTTTTGTACAAATCATGTTCCACATGTTCATACCCATAATATTTTGACTGTCCTAAAACGGGAATACTCCTAGTTGGGCAGTCAATTTTTTTTTAATAAATTATGTATATAAACGTATAAGCTTGTGTTAAATAAAAAAACTGCGCGACACATATAAAAGTAGGTACGAGTACTTCATAATGTTCATACTGTTATATTTTAATAATATGTATCTAAATGATATCCTCAGCTTGTGAGATACCAGTGAAGATAGTATTAATAAAGGAAGACTATGCTACGTAAAAATATTTTTTTTAAATTTTAAAATCGTCAATTTCCCTTTTGCAGCATCGTTTTTGCTGGAAATAGGACTTGGTCATTCGGGCCGGAATAAATGGTTAGTGCGAGGTTCGGACATATGATGTGTCCTCATGGATGTTAGTACTAGACTTCCGTAAATGCAAATCGTAAATCCATGCAGGAGAACATTGATAAATTGATTGAAACGCCCGTTATCTGTGGTGTGGAAACAATGGGTTATAGTGCAAGGGACCTATTTTATTCAGAGTAATATAAGATTTTCTCTGATTTACAGTAGGTATGATCGTTTTTTTAATAAAAAACTTCTTTAGTGCCATTGTGATTTTGAAACTCGATGAAACGAAAAATAGCGACGCTAAGAAGAAACAAACAGATACATCTGATTGATTCACTTCTATTGATTCACTTCTACCGCGTGTGAACTTACACTTGTGTTTTTGAAGTGAAAACTTCTTTAGTACCGTTGTAATTTGAAACTAGATGAAACGAAAAATATCGACAGTAAAAAGAAACAAACACATACATCTTTAGGATTTAGCCTGCGAGAGAATGAGATGTTTCGAAGCCTCCCCACTCTTGACTACTGAAGGTTTCATTTCTATCGCTTGTGAATTGCACACTTTGATTTGTTGAAGTAAAACTTTGCACAACTGAATAAGTTGGTGAATGCGTGACGGAGCGTTACGAAAATTGTGATCGGGCGAGGCGAACGGTCGGGCGAGGCGAACGGAAGTTGAGAGGGAGATATAAGTTAGTGAAGTTTTATTTCAGTTGTGTGGTCTAAAGCACACTCGTTTTTTTTTAAATATGTATCATAAAATTTGTGTAACTATTGGGTAGGGCGTTTTTTAATGATTATCACTACCAAATAATAAATTGCCAAAAATTCTCTAAAATCTTGAATAATCGAATCCTAGGAGAATGTATATAAAGTAACTAGAACTTAATAAAATAGCTTGCATCAGTCCAAATGATTTTCTACGGGTAATTAAACTGTCATTTGAAAGAAAAATCAGCTTGAGTAAATATTTTAGCTTCAATCCAAAAAAATATTATGAATTAAGAAGGCCGTTCTTTTTAAAACTTTACACGCTTATTAACATGATTTAGCAAATCAGCACATTTCTACGAAATGAAATTTGATATTTTTCATAAATTGCATCGTGAACGTAGACTATGGACTATGGACTGTGAGAAACAATGCTAATAAACAACTCCACTATCAAAAGTGCAGGCGTAATAAATATTTATTAAAGTGTCTTATTATTTCTTGGAATGACTCCTACGCAATTTGCTGTTAAATAGTTTATAAATATTCTTCTAAGAGACTGTCGCCAGGTCGTCGCCACTGTTGAAAAAGCAACTAATCACGCTTTAGTAATGGAATTCTTTGAATGCCGAAACATCTGCCACGATAATAATACACCATAACCAAGCAGAATTAGTAATAACATAAGAAGATTTTTTTTATTTCTTGGGCATTAAGTATGTAACAATTTCAACCGGTATCAGAAAAATTAAAATTTAAGTGACACACGTATATGGAAAGTAAAACTCTGGGTGAAATGCAGATCCCGCCAATGTCTGGGAATTTAATAAAAAGGCACTTTTTAGATGAGAAAAGTGTGGAGAAGATGAATAAAAAATAAATTAAGGCACGCTCGGCAAAATTGAGGGAGATACAACCGTTCAAAGTATTTAAAATTTCACTTCGCGAACTGATATTGACAGTTCGTTCGCCATTTTTGCACTGCTTATGTTGGATCCCAGACCTAATACAGAATTAATAGTACGCCAGAATCACAAACCATGTTACTCAAACCTAGCGTAGCCGCTAAACCACTTGAAAACTGGGATGTTTTTCTTGCCTTGACGCGAGTAGGCGTTATAAAGGGGCACTTTTTCTGTATCACAAACCATGTTTAGCGTATTAGGTTATAACAAAATGGCGGGCGGACTGTCAATATCAGTTCGCGAAGTGAAATTTTAAATACTTTGAACGGTTGTATCTCCTTCAATTTTGCCGAGCGCGCCTTAATTTTTGTTTTATTCAGCTTTTCCACAGTTTTCTCATCTAGAGAGTGCCTTTTTATTTAATTTCCAGACATTGGCGGGATCTGCATTCCTCCCAAAACTCTTTAAAATAAAGCAATAGAAGGGATTTAAGGATATTTCGAATTATTTACAAAAACACATTTAATTATTTAAATGCCTAGTAAAGCCGATAAAAGTGTGTTTTGGCTTATCTGTGTAGTTGTGTACCCCAAGTATCTAAGTTCAATTGTGGAGACATTTATCAATTACTAGCTGACCCGGCCACGCGTTGCTGTGGCTAATAAAACACTTTGTAAAATCCAACCTTTGTAACCACCGCCGTCTTTGAGTTCATCGTGAAGAGATCATCAGTGCGGTTTGCACGTGAGGTACTCGTAGCTTGTCGCCCATTTGATTGACTTCGACGATCTATGTCAGCTCGTTTTTTCCTTGGCATATTAAAACAGTAAATAAAGTTCTCACGCACTGACAAACTGATGATAGAAGATTTTAAATGGTAACAGAATGACAGGTAACGTTTGACAGCGACTGAAATATGACAATCGGAATTCTTTTTTTTTTGCATTCCAATTCTAGATTACGTTGTGCTTCTGAAAGTAGGTAGAACAGTAGAACTGTTTATATGAGAAAATGAAATTTTTGTTTTTACTATCTTCCTCACAATTGTTTCATATTATCTCACCGTTTAAACATTTCAAAACCAAAATCACCTAAATCGGCCCAGCCGCTCTCGAGTTTTAGCGAGACAAACGAACAGCAATTGATAAGAATAATAAGATAAGAAGATATAATGTGTATAGTAAGCTATCCGTAAAAGATAGATATATGCCTTCGCGGACTTTTTTGTAGATCTATAAAAGAGGAATATCCCACCATATTAATTGTTTTGTTATATCCGAAAGGATTAGGCAGCGTTTTCGATGAAAGCTACCAGGCGGCTGGATTTTTTTCCGACACTTCTAACAATTATCGTTATGTTTCAACCAATTTACACAAATCCTTGACAAATTACATACTTAAACCTTTCTTATAAAACACTCTATCTATTGGTGAAAATTGTATGAAAATCCGTTCAGTAGTTTTCGAGTTTATCGCGAACAGACAGACAGACAAACGGCGCGGGGGACTTTACTTTATAATATGTAGAGATAGTTTTCGAGTTTATCGCGAACAGACAGACATACAGACAGACGGCGCGGGGGATTTAACTTTATAATATGTAGAGATAGAGATAGAGATGTAGAGAAGATTTTTATTAATCTGGGAATAGAATGATCTAACGTAATTTGTCGACTTGATTTTTTTTTCAAATTGGAATATAATTTGGAAGATGTCACGGCACGCCTTTTTTCTGTAAGCATACGACTTTGGAACTGATAGTCCAGTATTTAGGATGGTCAACTAGCAACCGGTCGAATTGGGTTCGTTGATCGTGGAGGATAAATATGATAACAAAAAGCAAAAAGGTCTATTACATGAATTTGTCTATAGGTGCACAAATTGCAAAAAAATATCGAAAAATTTTTTGATTTTTAATAATTTGTTTGCAGAAATTATAACAGGCAATATATGTGTGTGGTATTATAATGTTTATTTTACGGAAATGAAGGAGAACAAGTGCTGAGAAGGTAAAAAGGTATGAGGGGTGGGTGGGAAATTGGGGGTCAATGTGTACAGGAGTGAAGGACGTATTCCCAATGCGGGGCAAGGTGATGGGTCGATGCAGTTCGGCTAAGCTAGGTCTCCCTTCACCAGTCTCCCCCGGTCCAGCCCATAATGCAGTAGGTGGACCCTATGCAAACCCTACGCGAAGAACCCGGGGGTAGGGTTTGCATAGTCTATGTGTCAGTCCTTGCTAAGTCACGAAACGTGGCGAACCACTTGGAGTTCATACATATATACGAGGTGTTCGGGAGTAAAATGCATTTTACTCCCGAACCTTTTGTAAAATGTATTATTCAGATTTTTTTTGAAACAAAAATTTAGTTTTATTCGAGTAAAAAAAAAAACAGAAAAAATATTCTTTCATAGCGTACTCTACTCCCCCCCCCCTTCCTCCATCCCGTAAACCCCCCTCCCGAGTTCCCCTCCCCCTTCCCAGATTACCCTCCCCCTCCCTGGTTTTCCTCCCCCCCTCCCGCGCTTCATTAATTCATTCCCGGTATATTTAGTTTTCAAACAGCTCGCGTACCACCTATTGAAATATTTTTATGCAAATTTCATAATGCCAGAGCTCACCAGCCAATAAACAAACATAACAAAAAAAGAATTATTCAATTTGGTGCAGTCTTTCGGAAGTTATACGCGTACATACATTTCGGCTATTCATTTTTATGCAAATTTCATAATGCCAGAGCTCACCAGTAGTTTTATACAAAACCTTGTCCTAACAGTGTCGAAGACAAAAAAAGCGCCCTTGAGGTGATTTTCGCTATAGAAATCATCCAACAATTATTATTTACTTCTGGAGTTAATTCTTCATATTTTATAGAGTGGTCATATAAAAATGGTCACAATTTTTTTTTTTCAATTTCGTTGTTTTTTTTTCAAACGTAAATATTTTTCATCGAAGATTTTTTTTTGTACAATTCACCATTTTTTGAAGTGAAATCTTCTTTAGCACCGTTGTGGGTGAAACTCGATGAAACGAAAAATATCGACACTAAAAAGAGGTAAAAACGTACATCTATAGGATTTAGCCTGCGAGAGAATGAGATAGTATAATCGGTCTCCACTTTATGCGGTGCTTCTTAGCCAATCGATCTCTTCTTAGCTTCCCCACTGTTATCTACTTTATTTTTATGAAGGTCTCACTTCTACCGCGTGTGAAAACAGATTTTTATTTGTACATCTCCCCAAGTAAGTGCACTTTGCCGCCAGACATCTTAAATTAAAGAAAAAAAATAAATTAAAGTTTTAATTTTATCGTTAAAACTCAGTCTTTTGACTATTTGGCCCACTGCGGGATAGGACGAAACCCACACCCTCCCCCTCCTCCTTCCCGGTCCAAAAAGGGTCAGACCTTTCAATGCCCTCCCCCCGCTCCGCCCCCCGAGGGTAAGTTACTATGACAATAATTTTAATGCACGATTGGACTCCAGTATGGCGGATTCACAATTTAACGAGGTCATGTAACGGATCCGATAAAGAGAGAAACATTTATTTAATATAAGATTGTTCTCGTATCACCCCGCCACGCTACACGAATTTCTACCATCTCTAGCTAACTCTAAAGTTAAGATTGTCAAGTGGTTGATAACGTGGAAAGAATTATCTAAAAAGATAACCTATTGTATTGCGCAAAGTAATTGATACGTAGACCATAATAAAATTACGTGGATGAAGATATAGAGTAACACAAATTTTACTAGATTATTATTTTTTACTAGCACTTGCACCTTTATCGAAATATTAATGAAGCTGTGTTTCGCAGAACACATGCTATATATGCATAATCAAGGTTGCTTACATAATGAACAATAATCTTTTCATGTTTATTTTTATAATTATAATAACTAACTCACATTAATTCATCTACTTCAAAAACCAATGTGGAAACCTGTAAATAGTTCAATTATAGTGACTCAATTACTATTATGCTCAGTTATTAATGGAAAATGTTGGTCTCCTAAATAAAAAAATATATATAAACTAATTTTATTTCTATTTTTACTTAACTTACATTCTATGTTACCTACTTTGTGTCAACTCTTATATATGTTATGTAAACTATATTGGTTTCTTATATTTTATATAATTTCTTGTATTTTGTGAAAAACATGTTCTGCACTATATGTAAAGACCTATGGGAGTTTATATAAATAAATAATTAATATAAAAAAGGTAGATACAAAGGCACGCATTGCAGTTACAATAAAGATAATAACATTCGACTAATTTACATATCGCCATTTCTGTGAAAATTCATTTCAAGTGCGCTACACAAATAAATGTTTTATAATTATTACCAGTAACTTACGACTAAGACTTAGCACTGAGTAAAAAAAAATAGTGATTTAAGCCATGCTTATTTTTAAATGTGACTTAAAGTTAGAGATTTTCAACTAACATACTTACATTTAAAAATACGTGTTTTTTGGTTTTTCCAGAGTTGTCAGTGATAACATTTATTTTTTATTTATTTATTAGAGATAATATATTACAAAATTATTACATACAATTTATAATACATTACTCCCAATGAGTTTAATAAAACTCATTTCGGGAAGGACAACATTATACATCTAAAGAAAAATTATTTTTACATAAGAACACGGAAATCAATGAACAATACATAGATTTTTAAATGGACTAGACACACTTGATACAGGTAATTGAAGAATATACAAGAGTTACAAAGGAAGACAGATAAATTCGTCACTGGTTAATAAAGTTGCTAAGAAAATATCCTTTTAGAGCCTATGCCAATATTTTTTTGTTTGATTCTGGTTGTTTTAGGACATTAGGTAATGCGTTGTATTGCGTATGTGCGATGTATTGTAATTAGTTAATTCCAAATTTGGTTGTGTGTGTAGATGACGATAGGTGTATTTGATTTTGTGATCGTGTTTTGTGCTGGTGTATATCGGAATTAAAGGCTGGTTTAGTGGTGGTGTGTGACGAGTGTTGAATTATTTGTAGGATGGCAGTGGTGATGCTATGTTTTGGCAGAATGGTAAAGGGAAGAATTTGTGTCAGTGAGTATATGTCTTTGACATGCGTATCCCATGGTAGATGGTATATATTTCTTATGGCTCTATTTTGGATTACTTGTATTTCAGATATTTGATATTTCAGGCATTAAAAACTAAACAACAAACAAAACTCTGTAGGTAAATTATACAAAGAAGTAATATATAAGTAAATTGTTAATATAGAAAAATTACCTTAATATTATATTCAACACATTTTATCCTTTTTTAATTAGCACAAGAAGAAAAAAGAAGTTCTTAAATAATATTTCAATTCTAGAACGCGGTTGCAAAAATGCACTTGACGGGTTGGTTGGATTTATAGGAATATATATATATGTATAATTATATTAAAAAGACAAAGAACTTAAATTACATCAGTTTATTTATGTTATCTATTTACCTTCATGTTTCGTGAACAGTGTTCACATCATCAGTAGTAAATGTACACATTTACAACTTGAACAATGTTCACGAAACATGTAGGTTACACGAAACATGTAAAAAGATTTCAGAAGAGGTTTTCTTTGAAAAAAAAAGAAAAATAGATTATTTTAACTATGCCAACACAACCGATATGCACGGCAAAAATGCACAACAATGTTTTTTTTTTTTCATTCTTGACAAAATCTTAACACAATAAAATAGGCAGAAAACAACAAGAACGAAAAATAAGCTGCTAATTAAATTTATTTTAAACATAAAAAATGTCGACAGCAAGGTTTCACCGCGTGAATATTTAATTAGATATACTCATTTTTGGTTGTCGGTGCAATGGGTGCGTGATTTGAGATTGTATTCCTGCGTAATGCGTAAAATTATCCAGGTTCATTAGTGTCATTCCACGTCCACTGCAGAGCGACGTTACCGCGCGCCACTCCGGCCGCCGCGGCGGCCGCGCCGCGTAGAAAAGTAAAGTCCGAAAGTAAGGGAAGCAGTATCGATAAGCGCAATTAACTCTTTCTCATCCAAATTAATTCCTAAAGATATAAAGAAATAAACAACATTTGATTATGTGTACTTGAAATATTTGTTTTTTTATGTTTTTTTTTTAAAACTGATAGTTTAGGAAATATTCAACGTCATTTTAAAACGACAGTGGTTCCGAGAGGTAAATGATGTATTACTATAAAAATGGACCATTTTCTAAAAAGAATATTAAAAAAATTCATCAATTAAAGACAATGTCTTGTCTACTTATCACTTGACAAGATTATTGATGTGTTATTCTCATCAAAACACATATAACACATAATAAATTATATACGTGTTCAGATTAAATAGTCATACAAAATAGTCAAATTGTATACCCTCAAACGACGAGTGACACGATACTTTAGGATGCTAAAAATAAATATTATATATTTTTTTTTTGTAATTTCATTATAATATGAAAGAAGGTACATTTACTGTAAATAAAAACGGAAAAATATTTGAAAAAAACATAGATACCTTGTCCGTTTTAATACTACAATTTCCTCGGATCATGGCTTTTCAAAAGGTGTGTTTACGAAATGAAGTGTGTGCGCAATGCAGCCAATGCAATGTAAAAAATCGATGTTGCTGGGAAGGATTCACTTAATTATTTGTAAAAAACCGCAATTAAATTGGTTCAGTTGTTACTTAGTAATAAAATTTCAAATTTCACGTCATTTTTCACGACTTTTCTTGCGCGGTGGCCTGGAACGGCGTGTTGTACGGGTATCGCCATTCCGAAGTGTGCGTGTAATTGCAGCTAAAAGCAAATAAGAGGAAATCGGGCGGCGTTTTTTTTTCTTCATATAAATGTATTCCCCAATTTCCACTCTGGATTTTGATACTAGTGCAAATATTGTTTTAATAGTCTTATAATATTTAATTAGTTCCTGGATTTACAGCTCTATTAAGAACGAGGATTGCAGGACTGAAGGGAAGAATAAACAACTCCAGAAATATCCTCATCATTGAATCCCGCCTGACTTCGGGATCGAGCAAAGAAGAACATTGGCGAAAGATATTGGCTGACACAATCTCAAATTAGACCAATAAGATCTCAATAAATATTTTTATTTAAAAAGCATTATGTATATTACGCTTTATTCTTATTATCTAATTATACCACTCTCTTTTCATATAGTTTTCCCTTTTTTATTTTATTTCTTTCCTCTATTTCTTTGTTTTCGATTTTATTTTCATTTTTAGCTTTGCCTTTGTTTTATCTTTACTCTTATTTATAAACACCTAACTTTTCACTGTATGTACTTATACTGTCTATGGGATGTGTGGGATTGCACTTACCTCCTCACCTAGGACCTTTATTATTAATATTTATATTATTATTATTATATGTACCGATCACTATCTTCTGATAAGGATACTTCTTATAGGAGTTAGGAACTTCGAAAAATCATTGAAATTACCTGGTTTGAACGCCATGAACAGATGTTACGTGTAAAAACTAGACAATGTATTTTTTTTAAAGCAAAACGTGCAGTTATAAAATATTTTATTCTAATACAGTTAGTAAAAAAAATTTTAAAATTTTTCCGGTTTTGGAGGGAAATTATGAATGGGTAATGGAACGGGTAAATTGGGATTACAAAACCTCGATTTTGCATTTGTCCCTTTCGCTCAGTATTACATGTAAAATTTACATGCATACGCCGAGATTTGAACCGAAGATCTGCTGGATTGGTAGTCGAGAGCCTTATCCTTCAACCACAAAGGCAGTATAAATTTGTCTACCTACTTATTTTACAAGGTGTAACTTATTGGCGGAATGTGACTTTTCAGTGAGCTAACTCGCATTTTATTATTTGCCTTCTAATATCAGATTAATATTTATACTTTTCAGTTCCAATTTTGAAAATTCATTAAACTTTATTAATTTAACTAATTGCTTCAAGCATGCATCCATGCACCGACAACCGAAATTGGTATGTTTATCAACTATTTATGAAAATAATTATTTATTGTAAAAAATGGTTAGTAATTGTGCGATTGTAAGATAATGGGAGGATTTGTTTTTTTAGTAAAATGTGGGAGGCGGGAGTGGGTACCGCCGCCCTGGGAACGATTAATTAGATTACTAACACCGCTGCCATAAATAAACTCAAGTAGTCCGCTACTTTTGGTGACTTACTCAGACTGCTCGGGTTTACGGGGTGAGGTTTGCCCACCTATTGCGTGGCGGGCGGGATTAGGAGTGATTGGTTGAGGAATACCTTACCCAGATCTCTCTAGCTGGATTTTCTCGACCTAACTTCTAGATTTCTAATCAACTGGATGATCGATTCGACACACATTTTAGAGCGTAGTAAACCAGGCAAAGTAGGTATATTAAATAACAACTTCTCGGCAAAATTAAAGGGTTTTATTGTACATTAAATAGTAAAATTTTTAATTATTATTTTTTAATTTATAAACTAACGTTTAGACAAGATTTTTATGCATAGCACAAAGGGTAACAATTATTACAAGCAATAATTGTCAGCCTGAAACACTCATTTACATTGAAAAATCTTCCGAGAAAAGATACTTGCCGCCAACGGGACTTGAACCCGTGTCCTTCCGATTGCCGGTCGAATGCTCTGACCACTGAGCTATGGGGGCTTATCAAATACCCGCCAAATAATTCAATATATACTAGTGTTTCATTAAACAATTACTGCTTGTTATATTTTTTCCCCACCTGAAAACAACCAACTTTTATTTTTGCGAGAAAGACATTGTTAGTGTTAAATCCCTCGCTAGGTGGCGTCGAGACAAATTATGTCTGCATTTATTGGGGAAATACTTAAACTTGTTAAATATTAATTATTATTTTTTTAATTTATAAACTAACGTTTAGACAAGATTTTTATGCATAGCACAAAGGGTAACAATTATTACAAGCAATAATTGTCAGCCTGAAACACTCATTTACATTGAAAAATCTTCCGAGAAAAGATACTTGCCGCCAACGGGACTTGAATCCGTGTCCTTCCGATTGCCGGTCGAATGCTCTGACCACTGAGCTATGGGGGATTATCAAATACCCGCCAAATAATTCAATATATACTAGTGTTTCATTCAACAATCGGAAGGACACGGGTTCAAGTCCCGTTAGCGGCAAGTATCTTTTCTCGGAAGATTTTTCAATGTAAATGAGTGTTTCAGGCTGACAATTATTACTTGTAATAATAGTTAAATTTTTCGTTAACAAATGTAATTCTTCTTTAAAATCTTGTTCTTTTCAGATTAACACATATCTATCCCTATATTATATGTTTGCACCCGCCCAGAGGTTCTCTGCGGGAGCTGGCTACGCGGGTACGGTGAGCGGTGGATAGGGGAAGGCAGGGGCGGTCGGGCGTACAGACTGGTCGGGGTATTTTCTTAACCCTAATCGCTGGAACCACCATAATTCACACGATATCCCCCCTCTCCCGCTCTCCCCTCCCCAAGGTACCTAGTAGTTGCGCCCACACTACCGAATAATGGGGAAAGTCAAGCGGCATTTCGTGAAATCGACTTCGGACCTACGAACTCATTATGTATTACAAACTACGTAGGCTGTAGAGTAGATTCCTATCTATGTGCATTCTATTGAGAGTGATTGGCAATTTGGAGGAGATTCTTCGTTTGGGTAGGTATTACTGATTTCGGGAGGCCGGTATGGGTACTGCAATGTTTTATTGGACAACCAACACCTCTACCATAGGTCACCTTAAGCGGTGTGCTACGTTTGGTGACTTACCAAGGGTGCCCGGATTCACAGTGTTTTGTTTGTGAAGATCATGGCCACGTACTGCGTGGCGGGTCGGATCGATGGAGACTGGTCAAGGGAGGTATTTTGACCTCTCCAGCCAGAATATCCAGACCGATTGCACCGCAGTTGGAGGGATGGATTCATACATCCGTCACTCCTAGACACACTCACCCCCAGATTCCTACCCACTCCTCATACCTCTTTGCTTCCCAGAACTCCCTCTCCTCCCTTTCCTTAAAAAAACGCTCCATACAGCATCTCGTAAGAGGACACAGGCCCTGAAGGAAATTATTTTCCTCAGGGCATCTTGTGAGAAGAAAAAAAACGTATACTTAAAAAAAGTGGGGTCATAATCTAAGCGACCAATGAGCACAGACCTCGCTTAATTTCCGTTTTATATCTCAACCAATAGGAGCCTTTAAAAGTGAAATCAACAATGCAAAAATAACAGTGCAAATATTTCAATAAAAAAAAAACGTAAAACCGTTTAAACGTAAAAAACCGTAACAAAAAAACAAGAAAAAAAAACAACAACAAAAAGGTGGTAACAATAAAAATCGAGTGCAGTTAACACGCAGTAGAAGCGAAACTTTACCAAAACAATCTCAACCAATGAAGAATCAAGGATCCTTGAAAAATGAGGTCATAATCAAAGCGGTTAATGAGCGCACACCTAGCATCGTTTCCGTTTTATATCTCAACCAATAAGAGCCTTGATAGGAGTTTGATGCTTCGCAGGTGCTGTATATATAACCGAATATGTTTATAATGTTTTTCGACCATATCCCGTGTTAAAATTTTTTCGATCTTTCGATCGCAGGCCATTGGCCTGTTGTGCTATCTTCTATTTCATCCCATTGCTACAACAGAAACCCGGTCTCTTTAAAAGTGTTCACTAGGATTGTTATTCAGTATTTGGCTAAGCCTACAGGTTCCAGTGTGTCTTCTCAGTAGTTAATTCTTGTTCCCATTAGGTCGGGACATTGGTACCATAGGTGAATTGGAGAAGCTTCATCCTCCTCACATTTCCTTCGTCTTTCCACTTTCGGGAGTTTTCCACTCCCAACAGCTGCACGTGTCTTCCCAGGTGGTAGCATCCCTTTAGCAGTCCTATCCCTCAGTGAGTTTCTGTCTTTGTGATTCTCCTTTTGAGACTCACCTTTTAAAATATACTTGTAGTTTGGTGTGGCAAGCTGCAAAACCAGAAATTTTGATAATAATTTTACCATGTTCCATCATTATAACAAGCGTTCAAAATTTTTGCTATGCAATGATTTAATTTAATTTCTAATTTCTACGGTTTAAATCATAAAACCTAAAATTATGAATTTCTAAAAATACAACAAAGTAAAGAAATAAAATTTAAACGCAATGAAAATGTGAAGATAGATTTGATTTACTTCTAAAGTTGGTTTTTTCTGAGAATGGTGATACCCACATCCACTACCATGGTAGACAATACTCTTCACTCCCCACCGTTGCAGTGCGTGGAGTGATATTTGGTATCTCTAGGTATTGGTGATCTTCATATGTTTCTCCTGCCTTCCACATTACTAGTGACTTAGTTCGGGTTTCTGTGAGTTGGAATCCTTTATTTATTTTATTTTTATTTTTTTATTTTCTTTATTCATTTTGTTTATTACAGGATTGTTTTACATGGTATTTCGACTACCAAGCTAGGCAAATGCCCGTATTATGGTAGTCGAGATTCATAAGATATTAAGTATATAATATTAATAATCATCCATATATATGTAGATGAAAGTACAAACATATAGCATATATATTATACTAGTATTAGGTACATGATCACATACAGGAATGGAGTTAAACTAGGTGAATCTTGTATAAATAAAAATAAAATAGAACAACAAATAAAAATAAAAGTAACAAATAATAATATAAATAAAAAATAAGAATAAATATGTAAATCATCTATACAGATGAACAATGATAGTCTTAGACTTCTTAGACCCTATCTTAATCTTATATTTATTGGATTTGAAGTTTGGTTAAAATATTCGTAGTTAGTTGAATTGAAAGCCTATTATCGATGCCAAGCTCATCGAGAATGGACATATTTGTGCGTCTGGCTGACTATAGAATCCTGAGCATTTTCTCCAGTACCACATTTCGAGGACGTCTATCTGCTTCACGTAAAAAACAAATAAAATAAACACAAACAAATAATGAAAGGTAATAATATTTATAATGGTGTAAGTAGTGAATGTTTTCATCTAGGAGCGAAAAGAAACTGCGTTTAGAATTAAGCTAAGCGTGTTGAGAAAGTTAACCTTGTTCCGAAATTCTCAACAAGGCATCTATTACGATACCAATGTAAGATCAAGTTACCGCCAGACGGAACAAGGAACAACACTCGGCTAATTTGCTTTAACTTTTCCGTTTGTTATTGTATTTCCGGGTTATGATAAAGGTTGCAAGGATTTACACTGTGGAAGATATAAAATATTAAAGAGTTAAAGAAAATAAATAAAAAAGTAGTTCTTAATTATAAAAGCCCAACTGTGTGTATAATTTTAAAAAAATCAGAGTGTAATTCACGCGGTAGAAGGGAAAATAGAATGTCGCTAGATGTCGATGATTTGAAGATTGGAAATAGATTTCACAAAAATAAAAATGTTTTTTTTTTGTAATTCGTAGGATTCGAACCTCCGTTTGCTGGATGTCTGTCTCTCTAGCCACTGAGACTTGTTAGGCACCTTTCAATGCGCGAATTTACCGCATTGTATTAGAACCGAGTATTCGTGTAGAATTGAGTTATAGCGCATTTCCGTTTCACCCGAATTTCAAATCACTAACGTCGCTAAAGAAGTTTCACTTCCAAAATTAAGTGAAAACCCATTACAAATTTCTTTTTCAGCTCTTGGTAGACCTTATGTGTGTAGTTACCTATGTACCGACCTACCTATTAAATTATCAGTAAACTGAGGTTATGTTACTTTGTTAATTTGTAATGTTATGAACGTACAAACAAATTTACACAGTTTACTACATGACTTCGGTACGCTCAGTCAAATAAATATTTCGGCAGTTGGTCAGCAGTCAGCAAGCGATTGGTGAAGCGAATGATAATTATAATTTATAATCTATGTAATCTTACCAATACCTAGATGTTTCTTATTGGTAAATACTTTATATAGTAATACTGACTGCCTGGTGGAAGTAACAGATAATATTCAGTATTGTCCTGGTAAAGAGCCCGTAATTGAAACATTGCTAAAATACCTATAACTGTATTTGGCGGTCAGATCTGAAAACTTTCAAACTTTCACCTTACCCATTTTCTTCTCCTCTCTACATCCGTCATTTTGGGAGGCGGGTACAGGTAGCGCCACCCCTGGAAATCATTTATTGGATAACGAACACCTCCGCCATAAGTCACTCCAAGTGGTTTGCTATGTTTGGTGACATAGCAGGGGAGCCCAGGTTTATGGGGTGAGGTTTTTCAAAGTCGAAAGAATGTGCTTGAAGAGGTCTTTTATCATATTCAGCCAGAATCCCTCGATCTATCGCCTTACCGCAGTTGAAGGGGTTGATTTATAAGTCCATCACTCCTGGACACACTGACTTCCAGATTCCTTCCACCCTTCATACCTGCTTCCTTCCCATAAATTCTTCTTATTCCTTTCCTTAATAAAACGCCCCTTACAGCACCCCCAAGACGACATAGGCCTTAAGGGAAATTATTTTCCTCAGAGACTCCTGTGTGCATTGTACAATTATTTTTTCTTAATCTTCTACATTCGTACTTGAATTGTTAAAGGAAAAAAATACTTATTTTTAATTTTATAACTGTCATTGTCATATTACGTAAACAAAAACCTAGATAACAACCACTTTATAAATTGCTATCTCAACACAGGCGTTTCACGCCTAGTGAGATGGGCAATGCGTCATTACTGTAATCAAATGCAATATTAAAATAATGAAATAAATAAAAATAAATGTAAACAAAAAAAAAACTGCTTTTCGTCATTTCCGAAATGAGGATGTCAAAGTCCTGATTCCGGACACTTTAGCAGTTAGGTCTGTTGAGCGTTATTCACATACAGTTTGAAAAAAAAAGTATCACATAAAAAATATATTTATGTCCTTCACAGTGTGACCCCCTTTCACGAACATATTGCTCGGGGGTAAGATTGTGTGTGGCTGCCCTCGGTCGGCGGCGTTAATTAATTGTAAGGGCATCAATCATATACTGCGCGAGCTGTGGCCACCGCCATTGGACGAAATATCCGCCGAACCTGGGAAAGACGTGGCGAAGGCCATCTAATACCGGAATGAAAAAATGTTCTTTCTTCTAGTAAGTTGAACCAAGATAAAACTTACTAGAACTAACTTACAAAAATTTTCTTAAATCTTCACATTTTTTTAACCAATTAAATGACCTACGTCGTCCTTCATAGTTTTGTTTTATAAATCAGTATCGTATTTCGATGACAAGTGCTCTCAAACCGACCGGTCAATAGCTGAGTTGGCATCGCATTTGGGTCCCCTACAGTCATCGCGAGTTCTATTTCTCGGTTGGCTAAGAACTCCTACACGACATAACCAACATTTTCCGTTTACTGCGGAGGTAGAAGGAGATTTTCAATTATTGTCAGGTTATTCGTAACCCGGGAATGCTTATCTTTCTTTAATACAAATCAATGCTTTCAGGCTAGTATTTGATCGATCGTGACATTTGATACCACCACAAATCGAAGATCTGCAAATTTTTAATTTTTTGAAAGGTCTCCGTTAATCGATGATTTTTGGCCTGACAGCGGTTCGTTGTCAAAAATATACCAAACTTTGATAGGCTTTAAGTCTAATCTTAGTCGATTCGACTAAGAATAGACTTATTATTGCTGTTTATTTAATGCTGTTTATTTTATGATGTTTTATGCGTTTATATTACCTTGTATTCGATTCTGAATGATGGTTTTTCAAGAAGGCGATGCTTAAAGTATCTAACACTCTAAAAAATGAATAAATTATAAAATAACACAATTTAACTAACTAATCATCGGGAGGACGGACCACCAAACAACTCGGTCTTGGCACATACTCTTTACCTCACTCACATTCATATATTGTCTCATACATACTCTTCTATTATTCTGACTTTTGACATGGCCCGTCTCAATTATCTTATTCACTTGTTCGTGCCTTGTCTTTCTCCATGTCTTCCTAACACAACTTTATCACATAAAATTTATTTATTTTAAACTTAATGTAATATTTAATTAATCACAACAATATTAGCCAAAGTCAATCGTAAATCTGAAACAGAAAATCAGAAAAAGATTTAATACCTTCGGATCTTCCTGGGTTCGAGTCCCAGACGTGACCGTATTTTTTCTGATTTTCCTGTTTCATATAAAATTTCATTGCGCACGCTGACGATGTCATGATCTTAACCAATCAACCCCGTCATCAAAAAATGGGACGCGAGTTTCAAACAACCCAACATGTAGCACTGGGCACTGGACATATAATTAAAATATTCTTTTAATAAAATAGTTTAGGATGACACACGTTACACGGTCCATGTAAGCTGTAATCTGACGGTAGAGACCTAAGCACAATATGTATCATGTCGTGTCGAGCGGGCGTCTTCGATTTATGTGGTGCAGAAGGTGAAACGATGACACAAATGCGGAATGAAAATATTATTTCTCGACAGGAGAGATAATGTATAGCGCGCGGCGGTGGGTGGCATCTGATTAATGGGATTGACTGGGGTGAAATAAAATCACGTTATTGCCGGAGATCTAAGCGCTTCTTGGGACTTATTCGATAATGATAAAAAAAACGATTAAATAGCTAATACGAAAACTCGGCGTTAAAAATGTTTATTATGTTTATAGCATTGCAGTGATGAACCAATAGATACATTTTGTGGAATAAAAACGGTTCAGAAGAGTGGAAAAAAAACTGACGATATAACATTGTAAGCTTTTTCGACTTCTATGCCCCGAACATGGTAATTAATATAATATTTAAAAAATTTAATCATTTTCACTGGAAGTGAAGGAAAAAAATTACTTAACGTCTGGCACACGAGACAGGCCCACAGTACATTAACTCATTTCGGTAATCTCTTGAATGGTTTAAGGCATATCAGTTTGATCAAGTTGAGCTATTTTTTTCCTGTTGGGTAATATAAAACAAATTAAAATACAAATATAAATATCTCTAGCCTAGACTAATGTATCTGCAGTAATTACATTTGCATATTCACAGAAGCAAACACATGAAAAACTATGTTAGTATTTTTATACGTTTCTTAAAAACTTAATTACAAAATTTGAAAGACATTATAAGAAGAAAATATGTACCAATGAAGTATTTATTAAAAAAAATAATAGAAGAATAAACCAATTTTTATTATTTATTTTTTAGGTCTACAGGTGAATGAGTTTGTCTCTTTTTGGAGTCGCTATTTTTCGTTTCATCGAATTTAAAAACCAACGGTGCTAAAGAAGTTTTTACTTCAATAACTACTTCGTACTGGTAGGGTATATGAGACCCGCGCGGACTTTGACGTCATACTTCCAAGGAAAGCGTGGGTAGAACTACATATCTTCTCTTTGCGTAATTAGATTCGCGTGCAAATTTTTAAATATTTACAGCTATTTTAAAATGCCCTGGGTCTGTCAGACCCCAACACGCACGCGGGGGGTTTATAAAATGTTATAATATTTTATGCCAAACCGATAAACAATTACAACTCACTATCTGGGTACCGGAACGCTTTTAGTTTTGTATGAATATGAGGCTGAAAGATAAAGATAATACTGATGTGGGCATGCAAACTAAAGTCACCAACGCAAAAAACATACTTCTTTAACTACTGGAGCGCCAGCCGAAATTGAAACTTTTTTCGCGGATTGCTCGAATTTTTTTGGGGACCGTTTTGAATATTTTCCGCCCACATTAAAAAAAATTATACCTCCGAATTTTAATATTGAGATATACAAACTGATTTTAGTTTATATAGGCAATGAATTCGCCTATTTTTTGTCGATTATCACATATTCGCAGGATTTATAAAAAAAATATTATAAAATTGTAAACATTATAACCGCGCTAATCCTGCGAGGTAGTTCCTTTGAAATTTCCATAAGTGTCACATTTTCGAGTCAACGTTAGAGATTTTCAACTTCTACACGTTTTTTATGGTCTACTTGATAACCACAGAAGCAATTGATATTTTTTAAATCTCTTTTTTAAATGAGATTTTAAAACAGCTGTTAGAAAATCGTGCCCGAAATTTTTTCATAAATTTTTGAAATGTCGGAGTGTCAAAATAAAATGCACTTTTTACTATATTTTAATACATTTACCACGTAGAAATTTTATGAAATTAGAAGGATATTTTCTTTGTCCATAATTATCATTAAGGATTAATGCTATTTTTGCTTTATTTAACTAATATACATAATTTTAATTGTATACCCTAAATCACAATATCAAAATTAGACTGCAGCATTATAAATATATCTGTGACTTAACATTGGATATTTATTACTATGTTTTTATACAACCTAGTAAAACAAGACACGAAGTTTTTAATTAGATATTTATCATAACAATACGTATTACTAACCTTTCAAAATACTTGCATAAATCTTGTTGAGTTTTGCGATTTCCATTCTCACAAAATACGCATTCTGACAGCTGGTTTTGGTTGTCATTTACTGGATTAAAAGTTTTCAAAACTAATTGAAATTTACATGTATATCTTTGTTATGAATTCTTCTAATTAATAAACTATAGTTGAAATGCACACATCAATTGATTAGGTCGATAATTGTAAAAATAAACACAATGATCGGATGAAATTTTTAATTTAGATTCCGCTTACGTAAAACATGTAAAATGTCACTAACTTATAAACACGTTAAATAGATGGATAATTGAATTGCGATAACTGTTGTATAGAAACACGTCATAAACATCAATTAAAAATATCACCCACAACATTCTAAACAAACAACGGGTGACAGCTCAACTGCAAACTTTATGTCTGACGACGCTATGTAATTTTTTTTAGAACGTTCTAGAAAATGGTAGACACAAAAGAATAAAGACGTCTATGAAAAATGCTTTAAAGGATTTTCAAATCTGCATTATTATGTGAATCTCTGACCGCGGGAGTTTTTCAAAAAATAAATTTATGCATTTAGGGAAAATTTGCCTAAAATAGGCAGCAAAGCAATCCGAGATTTTTTAAATGGCGCTATACTGTCCAGTAGATAGATACAAAATCTTATATGTAGGTATATGTTTTAATCATATTTCTATTGTATACTTTAAACATTAATAAAGACAATTGACTTGACTTTTCTCTACTATAATAAGCATGTTTTATATACATATAAACCTTCCTCTTGAATCACTATCTATTGGTGAAAACCGCATGAATATCCGTTGCGTAGTTTAAAAGATCTATGCGCACATACATTTTGAGCGACTTCATCAAATGAAATAATTCAAATAAAATACCTACTTACTCTAGGACATCTATTTTCCAATTTATTCCGTAGAACGAATTTCAAAAGTGACTATAGTACGGCCCGCCAGCCGTTTTAAATCGCACAAAAATTTGTTTTCTTTGAATTTCTCGGCTTTTCTCTAATATAATTTACATGTATTATACATATAAACATTCCTCTTCAATCACTCTATCTATTGGTGAAAACCGTGTGAAAATCCGTTGCGTAGTTTAAAAGATTAACGCGCACATACATTTTGAGCGACTTCATTTTATACTATGTAATGATGATGATAGGATTGTTATGACAAGGTACCTTTTTTACGTGAATCTGAGACTATGGCATCATGGACCCTCTTTTAACGTGCAACAAAATAAAATCTCAACAAAAAGCAAAATCATTTAGGTAGGTAAAACCAATATTATTTTTATTGAGCACACAGTTAGTCTGAACTCCCAGTTACTTACAATATCGAAAAACATCGGAAATAATACCGAATGTGAATTACGTTTCCGAACGCTTCCTTGAAATCGCTTTAAATTGCCGTCGATTTTGGTATGGAAGAAATACGGTTATTATATGGCGGGGCGGGCAGGGCCTGGTTTTCAGGTGGGGAGGGGGAAGGGGGGTGGGCGGAGGGGGGGAGGGGAGAGGGGGAAGGACAACTAAAGATTGTTCAGTTAGAGATTATCACACGACGTTTTGTTCCGGTGGTTGAAACGGCTCTTCATATTAGCTGGTCAATGGAGAGATTGTCCGCTCTGCCGCTGTTTTTAGTAGGAGAAGAATGAACTTTTGAAGAGAAAACTTCTTTAGAAACGTTGTGAAATGAAACTCAATGAAACGGAAACTAGAAATACAAAAAAGAGAGAAACATATACATCTATTGGATTGAGATAAAATAATCGGTTTCCTCTTTGTGCGGTGCGGCGTAGCCTATCGGTATCCTCATTGTGCGGTGCTTCGTAGCCTCCCCATTATTGTCTATTTTAGTTTTCTGAAGGTTTCACTTCTACCGCGTTGGAAAACGTGTTAAAATTAATTTATTTAATATTTTGTTCAATTCCACATAAGCAACATTTTCCGCTTACTGTGGTGGTGGTAGGAAGTTTTTTTTAAATATTGTCAGGTTATTCGTAACTTTGGAATGGAAGGAAGTAGAGGAAGATATCAGAAGGAAAAACGTATGTGAGGTGGGTAGGAATCTGGGTATCAGAGTAAACATTGTTAATTCTGAAATTTGAAATATGACATTGACAAACGTGATATTTAAATAAGAGGTGGCAGTTGCCTAATTAGTAAGGAGTGTGTCCCGGTAAGATGAGAGGCTTTGGGTTTTAGTTATATTTTATTTTTCGGTGTGTTGTTCTTTTTCATATTTTTGTTTTGGTTATTAGTATTATCTTTTACTTCAATGATTAAAAAAACGTTCATTTCATTCTAGAGATGTTATTAACATATATATCTATAATTTACATTACATAATATTACAACATAAACATGTCTTAATGCGATTTTGTTTCATCTAGGATGAAAAAACCGTTTTCAGAAAATATACGTTATTTCGTTCTTGAGTATTAATTTCTTACACTCTGCATTTTTAAATGTCCCTATATTTTTTTCTTTCTTGTACAAGAACACATTTTAAACAAAAGTTCATAATTAAAACTGAAGTACCTACCTTTTTAAAAGTGAAATTGCTTTAGCGCCGTTGTGATTTGAAACTCGCCAAAATGAAAAATAGTGACACTAAAAATAGACAAAAACATACATCTATACGATTTAGCCTGCGAGAGAATAAAATAGTATAACCGGTCTCCTCTTTGCGTGATGCTTCGTAGCCTCCCACTCTTTTCTATTTTAGTTTTCTGAAGGTTTATCTTCTACCACGTGTTATCTGCACACAAATGTTAATATTAGTCATACTTATCTACTGCGCTGTTCATGGGTATCCTGTTCTTCCAACCCCTGGTTCAATAACGCGAGAACTCGGAGTTGCTTTGAAATTAAGTACCATTTTATAAATTGGAACTGAATGTATGAAGAATTCAGACAAGCGATAAAGTACCTACCTACCGACCTGTAATATATTATTTTTATTAGAATATTATTTTAATTTAAATTTTCAAGTTGGCTCTGATTTGTCAAGATATTAAACTACCCCTTGATTTTTCACATTATTATTAAGAGTTTTCTAAACGCGATTTATTTGTTTTTGATTATTTCAAGTCCTTTTTTTTTTCCAAAGCTTTTCTTTCGGGTGCTTTATTGTAAGTGTTCTTGAACCAGAAGCAGAGGTTAAATTTTTTGCGGAATGCGCATATTTCCAGATTCCCGTTCGATTTTCCTAGTCCAGTTGTCTCCGGCACACTACTTGCCTGTAACTGATTGCATTGCATCAAAGGCCAAAGCCTTACCGGAATTTATCGGTGCTCCAAAATCCCTCGCAAATCTCTCAGAGGTTCCAAGGCTGACTGCGATAAATACGTCTGAGAAAAAAACGTAGAACGGGGTTTTTCATATAAACAGGGAAACACAATGAAAAAAGAAAATTATGGAATTGTTTTTGCTTTCGGTGATTCCGACATTAATACGAAGGTTCTTAAACAGCTTTCCATTTTCGGAAAAAAAAATCCCACAAAGAGGTGTCGCATTAAAGTGAGAGATTTGTGAGACGATTTTATTTGTTTTATAAAGAAAATACTAACCAATAAAACATTTCGTTAAGCGAATTGTTTCGATATTGTATAATACGAGGTTATGCCTTTGAAGTTTAAAATTATTTTGTTTAACATATAATTACGTATGTGATTGAGTCGGGGTCGGGAGGTTGTACGTTTGAATCCCGTCGGAGCTCACAGTTATTTCATGTAAAAGGGGTAATGGTCTTTTGTTTTGACGATTTTTCTTATGCATGACTGGCTCTACACGCGCACACACAAACACAAGAGCTGTCGCAAAATATTATATTGCCACTTCTGTCTTCTCTAATGTTTAACAACTATCTGAATGGTAAATATACCTAGATAGCTTTAAGAAAAAAACGTCATTTTCATCCCCAAACATTGTTAATTTCAACAACAAAAAAGACAAATATTTCTCTTTTTATTTTAATTTCTGTTTAATTTTATTTTATTTTTAACTAGCTGACCCGACGAACTTCGTACCGCCTCAGAATCAATGACTGTTGAATTAAATTAAGTTTTTTATTAAGTTAAAAATTACATAATGAAGCAATTATTATCGATGCCCAACTGCCCATGTGTTTTGTTTTTGTCAGTATCAGAGATGGCGTTGTGTATTTTATATTTTTTGATTTATATATGGATTTATATTTTTTGTGATTTGCTGATTTACCGCCGCCCAGGGAACCATTTATTGGATAACCAACAACTCTGCCATAGGTCACCCCAATTGTTAATTCTAAAAATGTGAAATAAGAGATTGAAAAATATGACAGTTTGACAGAAGGTGGCAAAAGCGAAATTGGTTAACGCGCACATCCCGGTTAGACAAGAGGTCTGTGTTCGAGTCCCAGTTGCGACCATTGTCTTCTTTTTTTCTGTGCTTTGTTGTCTTTCGTATTTAATTTAGATTATTATTGTTATCTTCTTCTTCAACGATATATTACATTGATGGGAATAACCTTCAAAAGTTATAAAAAGAGAGTTTTTATTATAAAAAAATTAAAAACTTGATAACTTAATTGAATGTTTGGAGTAAAAATCATGTTATTAAACTATTTTAACCCATTTCAATCGGCCAGTATTTAAATTAAATAATTGATAACCTATTTGAATGTTTGGAATAAAGACTATGTTGTGAAACTTAATAACCGGGTGCCAGTTCTAATTTTTAAATAAATTAATAAAATAAATAACTATCTGAACTACCCTTGAAACTGCGTGAAAATTCGGTTGCAGAAAATACATTCAAGACAATTGAAGAAAGCAGCATTCTTCCATATCAAATTTCTGGCTTCTCAATAGGAAATAAAAATCAATTCAACGTAATGATTAACAATCAGGCCTATGTATCGGTACTTCCTAAACCACTCGGACCGATAAGCTTGTTTTAAAGCTACCTACAACATAACTAGACATAGGTAATGACGTATGAGACATATCTGACTTATTTGTGTTATCATTTCAAACTGTTACATGTGTACCTGAACAATACATAAATGTATATATTTAAGTTTATCGAATACGTCAAGGCAAATTACTTTGTAAAAAAAGCATTGATGGAAATCATTACAAAATGAGAAATAATACTTTTACAGAATTTAAAAAGAAAATTCCGGTTACCAATGTAAGTTCATTCAATTTATACCCCATTATTGAGAAAAGCGATTGAGATTCTGAAAGAAAGTATATAAATTAATGAAGTGTAACAAAGCATGAAACGAATAAAAGGTAAAATTTTGAAAGAAGATTAAGTATTATTGCGTAGAAAAAAATCCTTAAAATTCAAATTCGATCCGAATCTAAATTACGCAGGAGAGATTTCTTCAGATTCCCCGCCGGACGGATTCAGGGAATTGGATTACTTCGGTTATACTACATTATGTATTTAAATACCTGGATCATGAATCAGGTGCTTACTTCACTAAGTTGTATATGTAGTACTTAAGTGTCCTCTTCAATTGTTTACGTGACTTGTTTGATGATATTATCTCATGAACCACAATCTTTATTTGCGTCTCATTTTGTAAGAAAGTTTTTGGTTTTTCAATAAAATGTTTTTCTTTACTTTTATACCTAGTCAATAATTTTAATATTTGTAATCTGTAATGTTGTGATAATAACGTTACTTGTTGAATGAAAACCAAGATATAGGATACCTCTGGGAAATGGATTACAGAAATACCTAATCATATATTTTTTTTAACTTGCAAAATAATAATAAGGAACTCCAGTGAAAAATATTATGGCTTTAAAAAAATATGTTCATATAGACTAATAAACGCTGATTCTGAATATATAAGTTTTATTTAATAATATTAAACGCAGAGTTTTTTAAAAATTATTAAAAAGTGCATTTTTAAATATCGTCAAAACACAGCGTCAAGTTGGCATTACTGAAATGTTTAGTGGTAACGTCACTGTTCCTCTTGTCGTGACGTCACCGTTAAGTCATTGTATGGAAAATGGAATAAAATATAGGAATGACATAAGCCATCGTATTAATTTATTTACATACTGTTTATAGAGATTTAGTTGTTGTGTTTATTAAAACATTATTTAGGCCTAAATAATTCAGTACCAAAAATAGAGGTATCTCTACTAATTTATCTCTATTATTAAAATATTGAAAAACTTTAAACTGTACGAAAAAATCGTATAAATATACTGTATCACAATGCAACCTACTCCTCCACGGCCAAATCAAAATGGCCGCAATGGAACAGCTGATATCGTTTGCCTACACTTTTGTGGGTGATGTTTCGTTTTTGATAATATTGATTTTAAAAGCTAAAAAAAATATTATTTCAAGCAATTTTTATACCACTCTCCCGTAATAATATTAAAAAATATAATATAATGAATAAATAATTCCACCTAGATAATGTTTTAACTTATCGAATATTTATTTATTTATTTAAGTTTTTATTCCAGCGGCTCTGGGAGGGTAGTGCAATCCCAGTCTGCCATATTACATAAACTATAGTACAATATATTTAATTTTTATCCTATAGTACGAATAGGATCATCTTTCTTCCGTATAAGTATCATACAAATTGTCAACACCTGTTGAAAATAAAAATAACTTTTCCGGAGTGATAACGTCACACGATTCACAACACAATATGCGTGATTTTCGGGGAAACTCGAAAAATTAAAACTTTGACAATTATTTTAACTATTAAAACTAACTCTAAAAAAATGCAGTTATTTAAGTTAGAAGGTATTCGTAGTAGATTCAATAAAAAAAAAATAATAAATTAGACTGGAGTTCCCTATTATGCAGTCAAAAGGAAAGTATAAATAAAAAATAGGCGCTAAGTAGGGGCTAAGGAAGTTTCACTTCAAAATCAATATAACTTAACTTAATAGTATTATCACTTCAGTTGGAAAAGGTTCTAACTGACATTTTTCATCACCATTTTTTTTGCTCATATCTATAACCAAATTAATTTTCAGAAACATATGTGTTGTGGTTCCGTAGATAATTTTAAGAAGAAATTCTACAATCAAGCTCCATTTATTTTACACGGCTCTAATATAAATTACATTTTCTGTATGTTTGTATCTGACAGTTGATCGTTGTTACGGTGCGCATTGTAGATCGTCACTTGTTGGATAGGGCTTTAATTCGCCTTACCACGTTCTGAGGTTTCAAAGATTGCAAAGACGAATTTTCGTAATCTATTTAAAAATTTTGAATTTTGAGGTTCAATATTGTGCAGTACTTTAGTTTACTATTTAAATAGGAAGTGTGCCTAGTTTAGAATAGCATTGCAGAGATGTAGTTAGAACCTTTTGCTATTATTTATTTAACTGGTTGCATATAGTTCTATCTGCACGTTTAGGTATGTTCTTAAGTGGTAAGTATATATTTTCCTTTAAAAAATGTTCAATTAAAGTTCGTTACATTCGTTTCAACTTCAAAATCAGAAATTGATAAATAGATAAGAGAAATCATCTTTGCAAAATTTGACATCTCATATCTTAAGGTAAAGTGAAGTTTGAACATTGTCCAACTGAAATGATGGTTTATCTAGGCTCTAAGCTATCTGGCTGCAGTGTGATAATTGTTTCGATGGTTGAAAAAAATGTCGAGGAGTGCCACAACCAAACTAGCAGAGTTTAATATGGAGTTGTTACTCGTTTGACGATTGTATTATAGCATTCTAGATCAACTCAGTTTGTTTCAGTAATTCAGCAGCGTTTAAATTTGAACCACAAAGGAGAAACCTGTAAATTACATAACCAATATAATATATTGATTTGCGATTTAAGTTAAGTACAGATGATGCATGTTTAATCAAATATATTACATTATAACTAAATCATAAAAGTTAAAGTTATAAAAAAAAACGAGTGTGCTTTAGACCACACGACTGAAATAAAACTTCATTAACTTATATCTCCCTCTCAACTTCCGTTCGCCTCGTCCGACCGTTCGCCTCGCTCGATCACACTTTTCATAACGCTCTCATCACGCATTGACCAGCTTACTCCCCAAGTCAAGCGTGCGTAAAGAAGTTTTACTTTAAAAATTTACAAACGAAGATCTGCGATGTTTAATTCTTCTCAGCAACCCCTAAGGCGAATTCGCGTACTACAACTAAACACATAAAAAACATGAAGTAGGTACTTGCTGCAGGGCATTAATAAAAAGCCTTCAATTCGAGTTGTATTTAAGTGTAGGCTTAAGAATCCCGTTGATGAGGGGAGAGGAGATTGCTATGTCTAATTGCGTCCGGGCCATGTGGCTGAGAAATGGTCGTCTGGGGGAGGCTGGGGTGGGGCGGAGAAGGGAGCGGGAAGACTGGGAAAGAGGGGAAGGAGGGGAGCCTACCCCGAGATCACAGCACGCGATTGTAGTATCGCTCCACCGTCAAATGGGGAAACGATTTTTCATCCAGACAGGTCCATTTAGTAGAAGTAACGTTTCACTAATAGCAGCGAGCGTAACGTATCGCGACAGGAAGTCCCGGATGTCACAATATTACCCTTGTTATTATTAGGATTATTTCGGCGCCGGGGGGAGCTACAACTTACTACATTATTAAACGAACCCCGCTGAAACTACTGTGCATCTACGTGTCGTTCTACTTTATGGTAGATTTCTGTTTATATCCTCGCGAACTCGGATAATGGCTTGGGATAATACCACCCTAATACTAATAGGGGTAGGTGCAATTATTATGGGAAAGTTCGAAGGAAAAGGAACAAGAGGAAAATGCCAACCTCCATGGCCTGGAAATCGAAGTGACTGTTACGAGTACAGTTTCAACCAACGGCGCTGAAACTTTTTATAACTACGAGTCATCCCACCTTAGATACAGCCGATAACTTCTTATATAAAATTGTAAATTTGGAGCTCTACTCTTGTGAACTCCTGAGTGTAATTAATTTAAGAATACCCTCTTGAATCACTAAGAATAAGGATCTTTTTCAATGTTACCATCTACAAACAAATTATGTAGCAAACTCTCCAAATCCTCGCCTGCACATTTTAGTAAAGAATAAAGCAATGATATCGAATTTTTTAATGTTATACATTTTTTTGTTTAAAACGTACTTAATTAATTTCTGATTTCAAGATATTATTTATGATATTTGCAGTTTATTATAATTATTATTATTTTTAAATTTTATCCTTTTGTAAATCATTTTAATGTAAGAAATAGTTTTGTAGCAACCTATTGTTTATTACTAGCCCTTGTCAAAAAAAAGGTTAATATTGTGTATCCAACTTACATTACAACCCAAGTAAAAGCCCCATGGGCGTTTAAAATTGTAAGTAGAATTAATACAATTTTCTTACAGCCCCGTAGTAAACGTTCAAAAAGAAGAAGAAAAATACTGTTTAAAAGGGAGATATGCATAATGCATATGCGAATGGGCTCGCCAAAGAACGAGACAAATGTCTTAAGACGCATTCTAAGAAACAAAATAATAAAAAAAAAAGATAATTTCATTATAATGTATAGTATTTTTAAAATGATATTTGAATAATATAAAATAACTTTTTTTAAATGATAATTACATAATATATATAAGTTTTCTTAAAAATCATAATTGCATAATATAATATAATATATTGAAAAGCAGATATAGATGTGTGTTTTTATATGTAGCTTTTGGAGTATACTTTGCGATTTTTTTCTTTCGAAGAAACTTCGGATATTTACATTTTCAATTTGGCAAATGTATCGAAATCATCTAAAAAATAACATGTTTTTTGAAGAAACTTAAAAAGTCTAAGGTTATGTCATACATTGGTAGAAATTCATAATGTGGGGTCTGAAATTGGTACTGGATTGGTATATTGACTTCATTAGACCGTTACCATATAATAAGTTTTTCAAAAAATGTACATTTACATTTCATCCCAACAGATGTGCTGTTTGTGCATCCTTTAATTTTGAAAATTTTAAATTAGCGTTGTATTCCAAAAATTCCAAAATTTATTTACTATAAATTCAAACATACGAAATTTTTTTTTTTGAATCAACCTATAATAAAAGACATTCCAACAATTTCAATTACATTATTCCACCAACAAAAACCTCTATGGCACAGGCACAGTTCAACTTTCTTGCTCCTAAAATCTTCAATAATTTAACAATAGAAATAAAGTCAATAGCCAAATACGACAGCACCAGGAATGCGCTCGGGGAATTCTTGATGAGTGAATGTGATAGTGTTAGTAGCCTGTTTCTCGTACTCAGATAGAGGTGTATATATTGTTTACATGTGTGAGGATTGGGATATATATTTAGGTATATGTAGGTGTATGTCTGTATGTGTTGGTATATGCATATGTATGTGCATGTATGTGTATGTATGTTTATATGTTTGTATATATGTATATATATGTGTGTGTATGTATATATATGTATTGTGAGTGTGTACGTATATGTATGTGTATGTACGTGTACATGTATGTTTATGTGCATGTGTGTATCTATTCAAATACATGTGTGCTTGCATACACGTGCACATATACTAATAAAATAATAAGGTTATGTACATTTTTATAATCTTGTGCTAATTTACTTCACTTTTCCCTTCTATTGTGTTTTTTCTACTTTCTACTTTAAATCCATATGTTTACACTTGACTTTAAACTTTAAATTTTATACATAGTAACAAAATTGCCTTTCCTCACCATAAAGAGACAATGCTCTTGTGTTTGGTGAGGGAGTTCTAGCTCAATTAGTAAATTAAAAGATCGTGTAAGTTAGTAATAACGACTATTGTAAATAATATGTAGGTTAAAAAATCAGGAATAAATTTAAAAATAAAAATCCTCAAGAGTTTAAAAAATCATAATGTAAATTAAAAAATCATTATAAATGAAAGAATCATGTAAGTTAGTAACAAAAATTATTGTAATAAGTAAGTAAAGGATACGTAAGAAAGAACGCAAGATTTATATAATAGTAGACTCAGAGATATAAAAACTAAGAAATGAAAGAAAAAGAGGAATGATTTATAAAATAGCAGACTTTAAGATACAAAATAAACATATTTGGGACTTTTATAGCAGTTTTTTAATTTGGGGTTAAATTCCTGCATATTTTCGATGGGTTTTAATTTTAATGGGAGGTTGTTATAATAGATTATGCCAAGATAAAGATAGGAATTTTGAATGTGCTTAGTATTAAATTTAGGGATTTTAATAGTTTTTTGGTATCTTGCTGATGTATTGAATTGGAAGTTATGAGTATTTAACTGTATTTCTTTGTAAATTTGAAGTATTAAATATTTTTTATAGATTTTGACTATTTTAGACACATTGAATATTGAAAAAAGAATTTCAGTAGGAAATTTAGACGGTTTTCTCAAGATTACCTTAATTATCAACCTTTAAACAATTTTGAGGGGATTTAAAATATTGTCATATGTTCCTCCCCAGCCAATAATACCATATTGCAATTTAGATTGAACAGTTGCATAGTACACTCTTTTTAGGTTTTCTAAGCTAAGAATATTTCTAAGTCTAATAAATATATAAATACATTTCCTAATCCTTTTGACGAGTTCACAAATATGTGTTTTCCATTTAAAATATTGATCTAAATATACACCAAGATATTTGATTTTGGGAGTTGGACTAAGTATAGCACAATCTTCATTGCAGTTACTTTTATTACATTTACTTTGGTGTATTATGATGTTTAAATTTGGTTCTTATTTGAATTTATTGATAGAGAATGGGATAAATTTTGTTTTTTCAGTGTTTAGAGAGAGGAGATTTTTATCGAACCAGTTTTTCAATATGTTAATATCAATATTCGCTAGGTTATTAACAGTATTCCAATCGGTACCTTCAATTATTATGACAGTATCGTCAGCATAAGATATTATTTTTCCGTTTAGTTTTTGTATGAATATGTCATTAACATAGATAATAAACAGTAACGGTCCCAGGACTGTACCTTGAGGTATGCCAAAATGACTCATTTTTGGTGAACTAAGCACACCATTAATTTTTTCAACTTGGGGACGTTTGAAAAGGTAGCTTTTTATCCATTCTAGAGCTGAACCATTTAATCCAATGTTTCTTAATTTACTTATAAGTTTGTCATGTGATATACTATCAAATGCTTTTTTGAGATCTATAAACATTCCCAGGCATTTAAATGATTTATCTTATAAACTATGTACAAGGCTACTTAATTTTGCAATTGCATCTTGTGTGCTTCTACCTTCCATAAAACCAAAGTGGTTTTCATTAATTATACCATTGCATTTTATAAATTGGCTCATTCTTTTTTTAACTAGTTTTTCAAAATTTTTTGCTATATTTGAGATTACTGATATGGGACGGTAATTGTTTACTTCTTCTGGATTACCTGACTTAAATATTGGGGTAATAGTAGTTTGTTTGTAAATTGATGGAAGTACTCCGCTTTGGAAACTTGTATTTATTATATGCATTAATGGCTTAGATATTCGATTATTTATATTTTTTTAAATATCAACCGTAACTGCATCAAAGCCCGAAGCAGATCCTCCTTTCATATCGGTTATGATAGAAACTATTTCCTCGTCTATGGTTACTTCAAATGTTGTAATTTTATTTTTAGCATTTATATTACAGTCTGGAGATGTTATAATATTTGGATCAATGTGAATGAGATTGGCGAGATTTTTCCCTACATTTGCAAAGAAAGTGTTAAATATATTTGCAGCTTTTGAGGGGTTTTCTTTACAGCATGTTTTTGAGTTATCATGAATAATAGCATTGATTTCGTTATTATTGTTTTTTTCTTGTCAATTATTTCATTTATAACCGTCCATACTCTTTTACTATCATTTTCAGCTTGATCCAACTTCCGTTTATAGTAACTTTCTTTAGTATGTTTTATGATATATGAAAGTTTATTTTTATATGCTTTAAAGTGATTGAGTAAGTTTTTATTATTAGGTTGTTGAGTTGTTAATTTATAAAGAGCTTGCTTACGTCGTACAGATACTATTAATCCATAAGTAAACCATGGTTTTATAGGTTTGAAGTTAGACAGTTTGTGTTTGGGGATTATATTTTTTGACGAGTCATTTATGTATTTAGATATTTTTTCTTCAAATATTTTACAGCAAATATTGACATCATTACATTGTAATAATTCGATCCAATTTGCTGATAAAAAATTGTTTTTTAATGTATCCATATTAAGTACTTTTTTGGAAGATTTTGTTTGTTTAAATGATGGCAATATTGGATTGCTGGTTTTGTGGTTAAAAGTACAAGAATAATGATCAGTGCTAGTTGTGTGAATGACAGCTGCTGTTATATTTTGGATATCCGGTATATTTGTAAAAATATGATTTAAGCATGAAGGTCGTTGACCTCGGACGTCTCTAGTGTAAGAATTTATGCACGATAAATAATTGAGTTCTGCTAACGTGTTGAGATAGCTATCTTTATCCTTACTAGAATAGTTGCTTGCGTTATTTAAATTCATATCTCCAACAATAGCATTATTTTTTATTTCTAAAATTTAATAAAATATTTTTTAATTCACCAATAAAGTGTGACACTATCGACCTATGCGTTCGATAAATAGCAATAATGTTATAATGTTTATTTATGTCTTTAAATTCAATATTTAATATGTTAACATTACTAATACTGTGAATCTCTTTAATATTAAGTACACTGTATTGGTTAGATACAAATATTCCAATACCAGAGTTTTTGTTTAACTTTGTTGTTGTTGTGTAGTAAGAGTACCCCGGGATAGTGAAATTAAATTCACTGGCTGAGTGCGTTTCTGTTAAAACTATGCAGCCTGGGAAATCATTCATCCATGTTCCTTTCTATGCTTCTAATATTTACATGAAATAGGCTAAATCCTGTATCAGGACAAACCGGTCAGCAACGTAAGCAGATATATGCGTTCAAAATACGACAGCAGTCAAGTACAATAAGCGTGTTTACACGTCAGCGCGTGTGTCTCCATAGAAACCGTTATAACTCCGTTATTGTTTTAGTTACATCCGTAAAATAAAAAGTGAAAGGTCGATAGTGAATCATGCTGCACATCTTTATTCAAGTTGTCCATAGAAATACATAAAAAGAACATTCTGTCAGACGCGCAGTCTGACACATAATTTATACCGCCGAATTTCCTACGGGCGCCCGACATTGTTAATTTCTATTAAATATTTTTATATGAAATGATAAAAAAGTGAGGTGACAAAAGTGTTTATTACACATTTATACAATAGAATACGTATTGTTGTTTACATAATCTGTGATTTTAGTACCGTTTTCACATTAAAACATCACGTGAGTCATTTTCACATTTTTTTAATGTTTGCATTCTAAATTTTAATATTAACAAATGTTAATATTTATTTGTAATATAATAATTCGAAAGCTTATTTTGTAACCTGTCTAAAACAGTTTTTACTATTCGGCTTCGTTCAGAAATGTTTCATTTATAGTGCTTTGATTGTGAAGCGGTTATAACTAAAAGTTTTCGTAAAATGTCATTTCGTTTAAGACACCAAAAGCTAATATTCTCGAAAATTCGGAGGGGTTAAATTGAAATCTTTTATGGAGTGACACAAATTTTCTTCTATACATTTTTTTTTATCCAAAGCGTTACATTAAAAATCATTCTTTTCAGTTTTTGCAGTTTAACCTTGTTTTTATTAAGTCAGCTCATCTCAAGGGTTCACTGACAGCAACTGAGGCTTCTGTTACAATTTTCACACATCCTTCTATGCCCTGAGTGGGCAAGGAAAATTCTTTACCATGACATCGTCAATTATCGTGTGATCGGTAATGGCTTGTCAAATTGTATCGGCCCTAACAAATTTGATGAGCGGTGACTTGGTTACATTCTCCCAATTCATAACACCAATATAATTATCTACCAAAAAATCAAAAAGCCACTTTGAAGGTACGAATAACGTCTGATTGCGTTTTCATTTGCCGGGCTTCCAATATTCTTCTTAACGCCAACCCATTTTCGGTTGTCGGGTAAGATGGCTAACATTATGTTTTATGATACCCAAAAAACCATTGCGCTGGATTGCTGTATTAATAATATATTTAAAACCATTGGACAAATATCGTCAAAGCAATATTTTTTCATGCAAATGTCGAACACCAGAAGTACATATTGGTTTGGTCTTAACGTTGAATCACATAGGTGCGTAAACTGTCGTTAAAGTTAGCAAATATTTTGATGGTTTTAGGGTAGAAATGTAAAGTCGAAGAACCCGCTTCGTTTTAGTGAGCCACCTGGAATGTACAAATTTACCGGGTTTATTTTTTATAAGTTTTAATTGCGGAATCTGGAATAATCAATCTCATCAATCAGTCATATTTTCCATATATACAGTTGAGCTGTATTTAAATCCTGTTCATTTTCAAAATTTCACACTTGCCAAAGAACGTTGAATGACTTTAAATTTCAGGATAGGAAGTTGTTACCACTTATTTAAGGATTTTCTAATAATTCCAGTGAAAATTTGCATTCCAGTCAATGCAGTTAAAAAGTAGTCGCAAAATGAGCTCGTTTGTGTGTAACTGACAGACCGTCACTGTAAAGGCCGTTTGAGAAGTGATCAAGACACCAAATTACAACTCTTTTGTAGCCCGTATTGACTGCAGTTCCATCATCGCATTCAATTGCAACAAACTATATCGACGAATATTACTCCTATACACAACATGTATCGTTCTGTGAAATTGAGCCAACATCTTGTAATACAGCAGAAAAAATATATCTGCCTAACGTTCTGGCTACGTAGGCTTTGCACCATGGTTCAGCATCATGGTCAGCCATGATGCTGAATATTTTTTCTTTATGCTTCATTCACAAAAAACCTCGTAATACATCTTCACAAGTAGGCAAAACATTCAAAGGTAATTCTCATCCATATGTCACATTGCCATAATGTTCAAAGTTCAAAGAACAGTTAATATAAATCCTTAAACAGCCTATCGAAAAATAGTTGAATATTCTAATGCAGCATACAATAAAAAAATACTACGTAAATTGTAACTCGACCGACGCGCACTTTGATTAACAAAAATCATCGAAGAGACGAAGGCCTAACACATACCCCCAATAAACACAACAATTATCTGAGTTCCTTCAGAATAGAAGGTCCTAGTCCGTTCAGAGCAGTGGTTCCTAATCGGTGGTCCATGGACCACAAGTGGTCTGCGAGATCTAAAATGTGGTCAGCGAAACATTTGTTCATTTCACTACAAAACCGAATCGAAAGGTGTCCTATGTAAAGCTGATTCGTAACCCTTTTGGTATTAGTGTTGGAGAGGTAGCTGAAGATGTCCAAGAAGAGCTCATTTTTGTACCATGTGGACCCTATGAGAACAAATAAATGTCATGGTGGTCCCTGGCCAAAATATGGTCGGGAACCACTAGTTTAGAGGGAACCTCAATCCGCTAGATATGATGGAAAATTCATCTATTTCAAATCACTGTGATTGTAATCACTGTGATTGTGATCTAAAGAGACTCAATCCTCCCACCACGTTTGGGGTCGGAGGATTGAGTCTCTTTAGGGAATAGCTTAACTGTTGCTACGGTGTTTTTTTTATAATTTTATCAAAGGAGAATAAGTAAATACTTTTTTTTTCATAAATACAAGCGTTTCTAAGAATCTGGAGAACATTTTTGTGTTTTCAATATTTTTATGAAAAATTGAAAGTGGTGGCGATGTCCTAATTATAAATATTTATTTTTTTTATATTTTTTATTTAAGATAAGTACATAACGGAGCACCAATCCCGCGTATGCCGAATTCTATATTACGAAAAAAAATATTCTCCATACTAGACCGCTCCACCCTACTGTACGTATGCACACACTCCTCGCTTCACCCACATTCAAACATCGTTTTTTTTTCTTCATATTATATTATACCTATTCAATAAAAAAAAACATTATAGGCACAGACGACTTGCTCCATCCACATTCAAATATTGAATTGCTTAGTACTTTTACCAGTTTTTTGCCTGCAAATGGGCAAAAGCTAGTATGTATTAAATATCGAATTTGTAGTAAAATCAATAAGGAGATCAAAAACATCAAAACCGATGTAGGTACTTCATAAAAGTACAATGAACAAAATTGGGTAGAAGAAGTGAATAATGTTACCCTAGAAAGATGAAAAATACACGAACAATTACCTAAATGGGTCGTGTCAAGAATGTGAAAAATTTTATTGTTCCAAAAAGTTTGAGCCACGTAAGAATTATGAAGCATACCGTGTTTATGGATAGTATGAATTGATTTGTTGTAATAAGTCAATCTGCATTATTTTATTACGGTTTTAAATATTCTTATTATATTCATTTGGCACAGGAATATTCCATCGCATGCTAAGATACTTGGAAACGTTGCTCGCCAAACTATGAACTTAAACCTGGAGAAACTAACAAACACTGGTTAAGTAGAATGTAAGAGTAGCAGAGAAATAGCATGAATGCCCAGGAGCGACTAAGTATAGCAGGAGTTTGAATCGTTACGCTGATGTCCGCTGAAGCGGGACGAAGGAGCGTTACGTTGTCCGCCATGGATACAGTAAAAAATACTTATAACCTCTCGTAGACAGCAGCAGAAAATAAATTTATCAGCAGAGAATGGATGAAGTAACTAAAGGGGTGAAAGGAAAATTAATTCAGTCTTCCAGCACCTAATTAAAAAGAAGTAGGTAGGAGAAACTGCTGTACTTGTGGACGGCTTTTCTTACGCGTGTTTCATAAACTATGCAGCCTAAAATCCAAAAATAAAATAAAATGTTGCAACACAGACTAACTGTCATTTCTTTTCTGTCCATACTTTTTTAACGCGATCGAACTATAATATTTTTCAATAAAAAGTCATTTGTCATGTTCAAACGGTTTTTTCCAAATATTTGATTTACAAATTTAGTGGTTTGTCTGTATTAGTTTTACACAAAAAAATAATACAGACGAACGACTTACCCATTTTTGACATTTCAAGCTCTCTCAGGCGATAAACTAAATAATTATTACAGCTTTAGGTTATAATGTCAAAATTGTACCCAAAGACAACATGATTGTACATAAAGACATTATGGACTTATGTCCACAAGTACATAAAATATATTTTTTTAAGCTTAGGAATTTGTCCAGTTTATATTTTCAGTGCCTCGCAGTAAAGACGGAAAGAAAAAATTTTTAACGAAAGACAAACATTCCCGGGTTACGAATAACCCAAAAATGTATGAAAATCTCTTACTATCTCTACAGAAAACCGAAAATGTTGCTTGTGTTGTGATGGAGGATTTAGCCAGCAGAGGAATCGAACACGCGAGGCCCAGGTGGGACGCAAGCGCTATGCCCACTTAACCACTGACCCGTCAAATAATATATTTGCCAAATATAATTATGGAAAAGCTGGAAGAAGTCTTTAAGAGAGAAAAGCTTAAAAAAATATGATGTGAAAAATATATTAAAATTAAACGTAAATGTTTCTCTCGACAACACGACAGTGCAGATAATGAAAGTATTCACTGAAGAAGAATTTTTGCTTTGTGAATATTTGAAAAAACAGCATATCTGGATACGACTCGAACGGGAAAACTATTATTATTATATGCACTGTACATCATTATCATTCTTCATTATTATTATAATAAAGTTTAAAAGGTTTCTTTGTCATAACTTTTTTCGTATATTGATGTGTGTCCATAGTTATATTGAGCGGTTATACCTGTGTAAATAGCTACCTGTGTAACTCGATGAAACGGAAACGAGCGACAGTAAAAATAGGCAAACCTATACATCTATAAGATTTAGCCTTCGAGAGAATGAAATAGCAATCAAATATTTATTTATCTCTACATATTATAAATTAAAGTCCCCCGCGTCGTCTGTCTGTCTGTCCGTGATAAACTCGAAAACTACTGAACTAATTTTCGTGCGGTTTTCACCAATAGAGTATTTCGTAAGGAAGGTTTAGATACGTAATTTGTCAAGGATTTGTGTAAATTGGTTGAAACATAACGATAATTGATAAAAGTATCGGAAAAAGTCAATCCGCCTGGCAGCTTTAATCGAAAACGCTGTCTAATCCTTTTGGGATATAACAAAACAATGCATGGTGGTATATTCCTCTTTTATAGATCTACAAAAAAGTTCGCGAAAGCATATATCTATCTTTTACGAATAGCTTACTATACCCATTCTATCTTCTAAAAAAATGGTTATGTACATTGCGGTAATTGAAAAGTTATTTAGACGGATACAGTATTAATCCTTATTAACTTAAATACGTTAGTTACCCCAAACATTTCATGCACGTTATTATAATCTTTCACACCTAAATTAAAGTCCTCTTTGCGATAAACTCAAAGTTAACCATCCAGTAGATGACGTTACAATATAATACGATAAATCTACATTGCCAAGCAAGAATCAATTTCGAGAGATTTAACAGACCAAGGATCAAATCCTACGAAATCCAAAAAAAAATTGTAAAATCAATATCCAATCTTCAAAACACTCCAAAAAGAACACGCAAAAAAACACAAAGATGAAAAAAGAAAGCGACATCTAGCGACTCCGAAGAAGAAAACCCAAAACTTATAAGACGACCAAATGTAAAGGAAAGGGTGCACTGGAATTTGTCGACAAACAAAAACTGCCTTGTAGTCTCTTAACTCTTGTCTACTTTAGTTTTCTGAAGGTTTTTAAATTTTTCATTACTTATATTAAAAGTTCGTGGTAGGATTCGCGAAATTCATGTTAGTTTTCCCTTACTATATAGAGAGCCTTAAGATTTTTTTGTATACTAATTTTCTTCCTAGATGTTAATATCAAAATGAGAAAATTGTACGGTAATTGGATAATTAATCGGTTATACAATTTAAAAAAGGTTATTCTCAATTAGAGAGGTTTTAATTAACATCAATATTATAAGTTCGCTAACCATATCATTGAAAATAACCATAGTTTTGAAAAAAATACGGGGATAAATATTCTTCATATTAATCATAAAGGAAAACGTTTAGATAACTTAGAAGCCTTGGAAATAAAAAAAAATCCCTTAAAAATAATGATTCTATTATCAACAAACAAAAAATATTGTCTTATAGCCCAATCCCTATATTGATATGTTCCCCTACCCACCCACTCTTCATTAATACCTAGCAACGGTTCCACCCCTACCACAATAATACATTGTTCGCATCCATATTTCATAACTGTCAAATCAGTATACGTTTGCCCTGAAGAAGGAACGGTCGTTTTGAAACCGGTCGGCTTTACTCAAATATAAAAGTGGTTCAAACAAAGTTAAATTGTTTAATTTATCTATAATGCATAACCACAAAGTTGTAGCTACATTCAAAAGTATAATTATTATTTTATTTATTTATTTGATCGCTAGAGAAATCATTTGATTAATCCATTTTATGGTAGGATGAACATGTAAAAATTGCTTTGTGTAAATTTGCGGGAAAAAAGCGCTCAATAGCTCGACCAAAAAGGCAAATAATATTTTTACAAAAATGTGATAACGTTTGCTAAAGTTGTTTGATTTGTAGAGAATCCAAATGTTTGTTATTTGAATACCGATTCCGTGGAATCCATTCATGTTTTTTTTTATAAAAGTAAACATCAAAAGCTATTGTTCACTTAAATTTTATTCCTAATTTATTCATGTATCAATAATATTCACAATAAGGAGTGTAAATATAATTTGATTTGTAAGTATGTGGTTTTCTAAGCTTATTTATTTTTTAACTTCCTGACGTGTACCCGGCGTTGCTTGGGTTATGAATTGATTTTTGATTAGGTACCTAAAGTTTTGTAGTTATTTTGTGGAGTAACTGATAACTGGGTACATTTTTAAAGTGGAAATAATTGGTTTCACTTAACCACGGCATGTCTTTTTCAGGTATCCTCGTTTTTCTTCCACCATTAACTTTCACGTCATACATTCTTCTTACATCCATTTCTTTGTTCATTACGTACGCCACATTTTACCATGCTTAAGAATTTAATTCATTTGATCGTGCCATATAAGTTTGGCTCTTTGGCAAGTCGGCGCACTAAGGTTGGGGCCCTGCACTAAGTTCAGGAACATACATACACAAGCTTATTCATTTTAAATTAACGTTTTTTTTTCACGTAAACAACTAACCGATTACCATGTGTGTTATACTAATACAGGATATAATATATAGGATTATAATATACAGTATGTAACAGGACGCACCCGAGGGATTTTAACCAGCGATTCCTGAACATTTTTTCAAGTAAAAAAAGTACACGTCATTTTGCTGTCCGATGACATTTTTTTTTCTATTACAAACAAAAAAAAATATGTTTCAATCACGTTTCGCTGTCGCTACTGTTATCAAAACTTTCGTTACTGTTAATCACATATAACTATTGGATATACGTCGTCAAGATGGATTTGAAATACGCTCAGGAATCGCTAGTTAAAATTTCTCAGGTACCTACCTACGTCCTGTTACACCCTGTATATTATACCCAACAAATAATTGACTAGCCAAAACACACAATCATTTTTATATATATATTTTTTTAATAAAATAAAAACTGTATATGTCGGCATGTACGTTAAATTTTGAAGCCATACGAACCAATGAATCCATCCCTCCCATTGCGGTGCAAGACGATGGGTCTAGAGAGAAACATCCCGATTAATATTACTTAAAAAATATATTAGAATCGAAGTTCTTATTTTTATTGAATAATGCAAATTTATTTTGTTTTGTGATATTTTCAACTTACCTATATTAGAGGTCTCAAATAACTTCAAGTATTACATTAATGTTTTATATAGTTAAAACTTTTGTTGTACACACGTACCTAAACCTAAACTAAACAATTTAACGAAATATTATTAATAATGGAGAATGGGTTTTTATTTCACAGAATTTGAACAAATCATTAAAATTCAAAGTTAAAAATCAAGTTCTGTTATTATTTCAACATGGACCAGTTGTTTCGTAGTAGATACTCGGATCATTACAAAACTAAAATAGGACTTTCACAGAAACTGAACATTAACTTTGAAAATTTATGAATTTTCAAATTCTGTGAAACAGCCCCTCCTTAATATTTTAGACCATTGGTCGCCTTAGTTCGTATTTGTCCAACGGACCATTAGAAAATTTTATAGGAGGAGAAGGTTTTCTTTCATTATTTCAATGAAACATTATGATAGGTGTAAGATAAAGCCATTTCCGTAAAGATAAAGGTCTCATTATTTTAAATAATTCTTAGTTAAGTGAGTAACTATCATTTTTTATACCTTATTTTTTAGTTTAAAATGGAGATTGAACAAAAACTAAAATGGTCTGTTGGACAAATAAGAACATTGTTATAAAGATATAAATAAAAATATTAAAAAATAGCTGAATAAGTATAATATTAATGCTTCACATAGTTAAAACTTTTGCCTTATACATACACCGTGTGCGTTAAAACAATTTTATTTATGCGAATCTTTCTTTGGTTAGAACAGTCGGAACTAATGTCAACAGGGAAACAGTGAAAACAGTTAGCTTATCGTTGATCGGTGACATTTATTTCTTCTTACAGGGTTCGTAAACATCGGAGTAAGAATCTTGATCGAAAAAATTGTAGTATTCTATTTTTAAATAATTTATTGGATGTTCCGGTAGCTATTTAAATTTAGCAACGCAATCAATTGCACCGATAACAAGCAAATAATCAATTTCTTCGAACATCTTTAACCGTCATTAATCGTCAGAATAAAATAGGTATTTTTAAGATTTTTGCAATTTTTAGAACAAGAAACCGCAATTTGGTCAATTTTGGAAATCTTAGTAAAAACTTGAGTTTCTAGTAAACCCTGATGAAGAAAGCATTGCTTACAAAACAAGTTTTTTAAACAACAAACGTGGTTAACTAAGAATTCTCTTCATTTTGAACTAAAATGGTGACACAAAATAAGTTTGCTATGTTTGAATAATTTGTTCGTTTAATTTCAGACGAAATATTTTTTTAATATACCTACGGACCTTAATTTTTTTGGTACCTATACCAAGGGTTTTTACAAATTATTAAGAGTGCAGGTGTTTGCAAATTATTCATAGTACGAAATGATCAATTATGGAAAATGTTAACGATATGCAGAAGATGATGAAGAGTTCGTCTTCTTGCTATAATCGAGTGTTCTTTCGAGCACATGAACTATATTTATGTATAGTTTTTTTTTTTTCATTTTATTATTGTTTATTTTACATTTTTAACTACACTGGGAAAAGGGGTTAATACTTTTATAAAATAACACAAATAATGCATTCAAAGTACAAAATTTTGTTACGTTACAGTTTGTTATCGATAATGGATACCTACGGAGGAAGCTAACTCATCATAATGAAGTAAACATGTAGGGTGACCGTATGATTGATATTTATTTGTTCATATGAAGCAGATACTTTACGATGTGATATTACAATTTAAAATAAAACAATAACTTTGTAAACACAACTTTATTTTTTATATTCTATGCCGACTAGGTTTCGCTACAACCGTAGCTTCTTCGGGGCAGTATAATAGTAGAGTATTTTACTGCCCTGAAGAAGCTACGGTTGTAGCGAAACCTGGTCGGCATAGAGTATAAAAAATAAAGTGGTGTTTACAAAGTTATTGTTTTAATTTAAATTAGATTGATATTTAATTTTAAATAATATATCACGCTCTTTATCTCAATAGAACAAAAATGAAAAGATAAAAGGTTTGTAATATATTCGTGTATTTATTTATAAAGGACAATGATGACAAAAAGTACACAATATATTACGCTATTAATTTAAAAATGACAAAGGTTTTTCTACAAAATTATAATACTATAGATACCGCACCTTATTTCGACAAGTTTCTAACTAACATTTTTTTTTTCAAAAATTACCATTGAATTCCAAACCATTTGTTTCGCTCATTTCAATGATCAGAGCAATCCATGTTGCGTTTCCGTAGATACTTGTATAACATCAAGCACTTGACTGCTATCGTATTTTTTAACGCATATATCTGCTTACGTTGCTGACCGGTTGTTTCCATTTACATTACACGGTTCTAACTGCACTTCGAACCTTTTGCATTTGTCATTTTGCTTGTATCTAAAAGTTGACCGTTTTTACGAGGCGCAGTGTAGTTCATCACTTTAGTTGAATAAGGCTCCATTCTTAGGTGTCAAAGTGTTGAGAGACAGAATTTATTTATAATCTATTTACCGATTTCTAATGTGGAGGTTCTATATTTTGTAAAGCATATTAGTTTAACATATTTTAAAGTAAAATATCTAATTAGTTGATGGGCCTATCTAGGGATTTCAAATGTAGTTAGAACCTAGGTAAATGTAGTTAGAACCTTATGCAATGAATTACCGTGCCTTAGCTGGTAGCATATTATGTTTCTATCTACACGTAATATATGTCATATTTAAATATATTCATTTAAAATATATTTAATTTTAATACTTTACACAATAATCAACGTAATAACCAGAAAATAGACATTGAGAAATCGTCTTTGCAAACTTTTACACTTCGTTTCTCAGAACAAGGTTGTAGTGTTCGGTACTTTTTAGAATATTTTAGATGCTCCAAAACTGTTAACTTGTGGAGGTTTAATCAATGATCAATAGATTCTTAATAAAAACAATCTGGTTTACTTATGTTTACCTATTTACAATAATAAGGCAACAAGATAGCCGACCTAACTGGGAGGGAGCAAGATTGAATCTGGCGGCAGCGGCTGTGCCGATCGTTGAGCCAGCAGAGGCGACACAGACGCCTCTGTCGGTTAAGTGGAGAAGTACTTCCCTGCTGACATCTCGCGGAGTAGTTGGAAAGCTTTTGCAATACATTACATAAAGGTAAAGTGAAGTTAGACCCCATATAATCAAGTGATGATTGAAGAAAAAGTGAAATACTTTTTTTTAATTACTTCTATGTCAATGAAGAGAACTTGCGAGTTTGGTGTAGGAGTAAAAGTAATATTTTAAAGTATACAAGTATATGATGCCTAAAGTATAGGGTGTGGAAACATTAAAAATGTCATTTGAAATATAGTACTGATTTTTGCTCATGATATTGAAAGTGTTCACTTTTTTTTTAAGTGAAACTTTTTAGCGCCGTTGTGATTTCAAATTCGAATGAAACCGAAGTGCGTCACTAAAATTTATACTTTGACGGGTCTTCAGTTTTAATATAATGCGGTAAATTCACGGATCAACGGACATCAAGCGAATAGAGGTTCGAATCCTACGAAATCAAAAAAAAAAAAAAAAATTTTTTCCAATCTTCATATCTTTCTAGTTTCACTTCTACCGCGTGTGAATTGCACCAACTGATTATTTTTTAACATTACTTTTATTTAAATCCAATTCTGTTATATTTTTACTTCTGCGGAAAGACTAACTTTTCTAAAACCTTTTAAACCTTTGCAAATATATTTTTATGATTTTTTGTGTAGAAAATAGAGGAATTTGGAAGTTGTATTAACCATAATGATGTATTATCTATGAATATTTGTAATACTGAGTCTTATTTGTAGATATCTTCAATTTAAAAAAAAATATGCATATTTCAATCCTCGGCTAACACAAATACTCCTACTAATATTATAAAGGCGAAATTTTGCAGGGATGTATGTTTGTTACTCTTTCACACAAAAACCACTGATTGGACTTTAAAAATTCTTTCACTAGAAAGCTACTATATTTGCGAGTACTATAGGCTATATATATTGGTAAGCTCTGGCGTTATGAATAATCTCTGGAGTTATGAAATTATTTACCATACGTTTTCTTTCCCTAACAAAATCGAGTTATTGCAAACGTCAGAAGAAAAGCAAACAAATTGTTTCCTTGGAAATGATGTTTTTTTTTTAAATTAGGCAATTAACCCTAAAAAGAGTGCTTTGTTGGCGTCGCAGTAAATATCTATCTCTAAAAATGAATCACCGAAATGTATGTATGCGCATAACTTCCGAACGACTGTACCAAATTGGATAATTCTTTTTACTGTTCGCTATTTTGTACAAAACTACCGTTGAGCTGTGGCATTATAAAATTTGTACAAAAAATTGTAATAGGTGGCACGCGAGCTGTTTGAAAACTGAATGTACTGGAAATGAATGTGTGGAATGCGAGAGGTGGGAGAGGAGAGGGGGGAGAGGTCGGTGAGGAGGGAGGGGGAGGAGGATGGAGTGGAAGGGGTTAGAGGTGGGAGAAAGGGGAGGGAAGGAAGAGGGTGTGGGAGGGGTGGAGGAGGGTGGGGGTGAGTAGAGAGGGAAGGGGTAGGGGGTGGGGGGAGGGGTTGGTGGAGGGGGAGGGGGAGGGATAGGAGGATTGATGGAGGGAGTGGAGTGGGGAGAGGGAAGGTGGAGGAGGCGGACTGGGAATCAAGTTAGGAAAAAGCTAGTTGAATAATATTTTTTAAAATACACAAGTATTTAGATGACTTAATATGTTACTGAAGGCTTTTGAATATAAGTAGAGTCTGAAAAACTTGAACATAACATTCACACCCGATTGTCAAGAGGCTGTTTCTACAAGCTAATAAATTTACTTAGGATATTAAACGTGATTTAGAGAAGGACACCTTCACGGAAATAGTGGGAAGATCTTACCAGAGTTGATATTATGGACAGATGGAAATAACAAAAGAGATTCGTAGAAATTTAATGAGTTATATTCCCTTAGATTTTTTAGGAGAGTAGCTACTAGTGGCTTACGTAGAGCATAATTGCAAAGATCGCATTGTAATAGGATACAGGCAAAAAAATCACAGCGAGCAATTCACACTCGGTTGCAGTGAGACCTTTAGAGAACTAAAGTAGACAAGAGTGGGGAAACTACGAATCACTTTTTTATCATTGTGAAGGATAATTTTTTTTCCATATTTTTGTCATTGAATGCCTTTTCATATACATTTGGTCATCTTATTAGTATTTTTGTTTTCTTCTTCGGATTCGCTGGATGTCACATTCTATTGCCTGTTTATTTTGAAGTGGTTTGAAGATTAGATATTGATTTTACAAAAATATGTATATATTTTTTGTATTTCGTAGGATTTTAATTTTATTTTGTTTGTTGACTCGCCAACGGAATACATAGCTTACAAATTGCACATGGTTAAAGTGACATTTCCAATTAAAGGTGAGCACACAATTCATCTCAACATTCTTAGTATGTTTTAATACATATAATAGGTTATATTCGATCCTTTGTCCCTAAATATTTGGCCGCTGATGTTCGTCAGAAGCTTTATAACCCTACACCAAAGAAAACTTGATTGAGACCGTAGATTCCTCGTATTATATTAAAACCGAGTACCCGTAAATTAAATAAATATTTAATTGCCCATTTATTTGTTTTTTTTTGGATTTCGTGAGATTCGACCGTTGGTCCGCTGAATGTTTGGCCGTTGAAGTTCTTCGGTCGCTTTATACCACTAGACCAAAGGAGACTTACTAAATTAAAAAAAAAACGAGTGTGCTTTAGAACACATGACTGAAGAACTTCACTAACTTATATCTCCCTCTCAACTTCCGTTCGCCTCACTCGACCGTTCGCTTCACCCGATCTCACTTTTCGTAACGTTTTCGTCACGCATTCACCAGCTTACTCCCCAAGTCAAGGGTGCGTAAAGAAGTTTTACTTAAAAAAATCTAGTGATAAATGAGAAAATATTATACAGTGCTTTCCCTTGAAATGTTGGTGAGTTCTGCCGTAGAGGTAGCTCGGCTAGGGGCACTCACAGCTTGACTCCCTCGGAGCAATTAATTAAACCTTCATCACTGTTCCCGTTTGGAATTCATTTCACACGTTGGTCGTACAAATGGATCCGGTCTATAGGCAGAGTCATTCCGCTGCATTGTTCGAATTACATCGAGTAATTTAATGGACACGGAAAAAAACAGCGTGTTTCGATGGCCCTTTGTAACTGCTCATAAAAGTTTAATTAACTTTGCTTCGATAGAACGACGTTATTAATACTGCTGGCGGATATGGTAATTTCCACGGAAAGGCGGTTTGCTTTTGTTTTTATGGAATTTATATTAAACTACGTGTACAACACAGATCTCCTCAATTTTTTATCTGCAACTAGCGATTACGCCATAGTTACGGCAAACATAAGTACGTACGGCTGTATTGGAAGGGGAGCATCAGATAAAACAAAAAAAGGCCCAGAAATCCATAGTTAGAGTGATTATGCATAAAACCTATAGATTCTCTAGCGATCAACTCCACCAAAAATTTAATGTACTTGATATTCGTCAAAGTTACACAAAAGGGCTATTATCCACGTACACAAAAATTTAGAAAATTGATCATAAATATATTAATAGAAGTCACACCAAAAAGGTTCTCGTGGTCCCAGGGAGCAATACGGCAAAGTATCAAAGACATTTACATATCTGGGACGGAAAATATATATAATAAAATCCTTTCAGAATTAAATATTGATACATGTGAAATGTCCGGCATCGGTTCAATAATAACTAAATGGTTGATTGGCTTGGTTAGGGTGGAGTCTGAAAAACTATAAAATTATGTCCCAAAAATTTACATGGCTATCTCTTAATGGCACATTTAGTGTATCATATATATTTAATATTTACAAAAAAACAACATCAAAAACAACATATTTTTACAGAATAAAATTTTTGGAATTTTCACCAGCATTTGATTTATTAGATCGAGCAATCTGCCTAACTAGCAACTAATATCGACCCACAAGACATAAAAACACTTGAACACATTTTTAAATATTTTCAGTTATTTTGCAGTATTATAACTATATTATTTTTGCTGTATACATGAATCTAATGGAAAGTAATAAATAAATATAATTTTTTTCATTCTACCTTATACCACGTTTGAAATTACTGTCAGTATCACCCTGGTGAAAAATCATCAGTAAGAGCTGAAAACTTATTGTGTACCCTCTGAAATCGTGATATTTTCTTTTCAGTTTTTTGATCAGATTTTAACAGAAAAAAATCTTTGGGTTAATTGGAGTACTCTGCTTCATTTGGCCAATGGCGTCGAAATAATTAATTTTATTCAATATATATTATAAAAGAAAGTCCAAAAAAACGTGCGGAACGCAAAAACTTAGAAACGAGTGCCAGTACGATCAAGAGAGTTATATGGTATGGTAGATCTCTATCCCCCCTAGGGAATAAGGGTATTCGTTTTTACCTAAAGAGCTTGCTTTTGAAGATATACGGGCTGAAAGTTCTAAGAAGACTCTAGAAACTTCAAGAAGAGTCTGGAAGATTCCGGAAACTTCTAGAAAATTTGATAAGACTCTGGAATGTTCTGAAAGAAATGGAGGAGTGTGTCGGTATGTCTAGAAGGTTCCGGAAAATTCTAGAAGGTTCCATAAAGCTGTAGGAAGTCCTAGAAGGTTCGATAGGGCTGTGCAAAGTTCTGGAAGGAGAGGCAGAGTATTTTGGTAAGTCTAGATGGTTCCGGAAAGCCCTAAAAGGTTCGATAAAGCTGTAGAAAGTTCTGGAAGATGTGGCGGAATATGTCGGTGAGTCTAGAAGGTTCTGATGGTTCACGAATGCTTTAGAAAATTGTGGGAGGAGAAAGTTCTAGAAGCTTTCAGAAATAATAGGCGGTGACTCTAGAAGGTTCGATAAAGCTGTACAAAATTTTGGAAGGAATGGTGGATTATGTCGGTGGGTTTAGAGGTTTCCGGAAAGCTCTAGAAAGTTCGATAAAACTGTAAAAAGTTCTAGAAGGTTCCGCAAAGCTGTTGAAAGTTCTGATATTAGTGGAGGAGTGTGTCGGTGTGTCTAGAAGGTCCCTAAAAATTTTAGAAGGTTCCATAAAGCCGTAGGAAGTTCTAAACGGTTCGATAGGAATATACAAAGTTCTGGAAGGAGTGGCGGAGTATGTCGGTGAGTCTAGAAGGTTCGATAAAACTGTAGAAAGTTCTGGAAGGTGTGGCGGAGTATGTCAGTGAGTCTAGAAGGTTCCGGAAACTATTAGAAGGTTTGATAAAGCTGTAGAAGTTCTAGAAGTTTTGATAAAGCTGTAGAAAGTTCTAGAAGCGGTGGAGGAGTGTATCGGTGGGTGTAGAAGGTTTTGTAAAATTCTAGAAGATTCCACAAAGCTGTGTGAAGTTTTAAAAGTTTCGATAAACGAATGGTAGAATATGTCGGTGGGTTTGGAAGTTTCTGGAATGTTCTAGAAGGTTCAATAAAACTGTAGAAGTTCTAGAAGGTTCCGTAAAGCTGTAGAAAGTTCTGATAAGAGTGGAGCAGTGTGTCTAGAAGGTACGCTGTATCTAGAAGGACCCGAAAAATTTTGGAAGGTTCCATAAAGTTGTAGGAAATTCTGGAAGGTGTGGCGCAGTAGGTGAGTCTAGAAGGTTCCGGAAAGTTCTAGATGGTGTGATAAAGCTGTAGAAAGTTCTAGAAGGTTCCATAAGGTTGTACAAAGTTCTGGAAGGAGTGGCGGGGTAAGTCGGTAAGTCTTGAAGTTTTCGGAAAGTTCTAGAAGGTTCGATAAAGTTGTACAAAGTTCTGAAAGGAATGGTGGAATATGTCGGTGGGTTTGGAAGTTTCCGGAATGTTCTAGAAGGTTCGATAAAACTATAGAAGTTCTAGAAGGTTCCGTAAAGCTGTAGAAAGTTCTGATAGGAGTGAAGGAGTGTGTCGATGTGTCTAGAAGGTCCCGAAAAATTCTAAAAGGTTCCATAAAGCTATAGGAAGTCCTAGGAGGTTCGAAAGGGCTATAAAAAGTTCTGAAGGAATGGGCGGAGTATGTCGGTGAATATAGCAGGTTCCAAAAAGATCTAAAAGGATCGATAAAGCTATAGAAAATTTTGGAAGGAGTGGCGAAGTATGTCAGTGTGTCTAGAAGGTTCCGAAAAGTTTTACAGGGTTCGATAAAGCTGTAGAAAGTTCTAGAAGGAGTGGCGGAGTATGTTGGTGAGTCCAAAAGGTTCCGAAAAGTTCTAGAAGGCTCGATAAAGCTCTAGAAAGTTCTGAAAGAAGCGATGGAGTGTGTTGGTGAGTCTATAACGTTCTAGATAGTTCTGGAAGCCTCCCTAATGCTCTAGGATGTTACGGAAGGAGAAAGTTCTAGAAGCTTCAGAAATGAGTGGCGGAGAGTTTCGTCGAGTCTAGAAGTTCTTAGAAAGTTCTAGAAGTTTGAATAATCTTTATCTTCAATATACGTTGTTAAAAAAGTGTTCAATGTGCATGCTGCTAAAACTCAAACACGAGTCCCGGTATGATAACGGGAGTTATATTGTGTGATAGCCCTCTATCCCACATCCATGAAGAAAGTTATCGATTTTACCTGAAGGGTGTTCTTTTAAAGATATAAGAACTGGAAGTCTCGCCCCCTTAAAATTTCTAACAGTTCAAAACATTCCAGAGTATTCTTGAGCATTCCAACACACTCCGGAACATTCTGGAATATATATAGTAATATACCGGAATATCCCATATCATTGTGGAACATTTCAGAATGCTCCTGAATGTTGTGGAATTATCTGGAACATTATTCTGGAACATTTGAAGTTTTTTTATGGGGCTACCCATATGGGGTATATAAAGCAAGATCCGTCGTGGATTGGAACGTCAATTCAATCTCACATCAACTCCGTGAGCGAAGCCGGACACCCCAGTCAGAGTATTTGAGAGCATTCCACAACGTTCCAGAACATTACGGAACATTTTGGAAAATTGTGGAAAGTTCGGGAATAGGGAATCGGGAACATCAATGTGAAACATTTCAGAACACTCTTGAATGTTGTCCTGAGCGAAGCCGGGTAACTCAGCTAGTAAAAAAATATATATCCCCCGAATTAATACTAACTTTTCGTAATAATAAAGATTAATATATTCTTCTCAATATTCGAAAATTCACTTTATTTTCACTTTTCACAAAATTCATTTTAATTTAATCATTTTCATCACAATCATTTTAATTAAATGAAAACAAATCACTTAATAAACACCACTATTATAAAACAAAATAAAATGGTGTATACAAAGTGATTGATTTCATTTTACTAAACCGCAAAGCGGAGTACGGCAATTTTATCGTTCGTAGGAGTGTGATGTAAAATGATTTGAAATAAAACTGATGTATATAATTAAGAAGGTAGGTAATACACAAATAAAAGCGATTTTCTGTTAACGAAACTTTTACCATCCCTATCTGAAAATGACATTTTTAGAGAATGGATTTTAATGGTCGGGTGTCATTGAATAGAAGTATAACTTATTTTTTTACGCTAGCTCCACACAGGAGGCCTTGAAGAAAACAATCCGTCAAGGCCTGTGTCAACTTTGGAGGTGCGGTGTGGACGGTTTTTTTAGGGAAAGAAAGGAGAGGAAGTTCTGGGAAGGAAATAGGAATGAGTCATGGATAGGAACCTGGGGGTCAGGAGTGACGGATGTATGAATCCATCCCGCCCCATTGCGGTGCAAAGCGATGGGTCCGAAGAGTCTGGGTTAGGTCTACCTCATGCAGCAGGATGGCAAACGCATCTGCCGCCAAGACATGCGTTTGACATGTTCACCAGTAGATAATCTAAAATCCGGCACATCTGCTAATCTACGAAACGTAATGAATCCCTTGGGGCGACCCATGGCAGGGGTATTGGATATCTAATAAATGTTATATATATGATACCTCTGGCTTTTTGTATGGCTCCGGACAGTGGGAGTCCCAGAAAACCAAGTGTGTAAGTAAATACATATTTTTATTAAAAACATGTACCTACCTACTTAGGGTTGTTTGGCATAACGCATTAAATGATGATAAAGTGCAAGACAAAACAATGCGCCAGCATGTTAAAAATATTTAATTTGTAAAACCCAATAAATTTAATCCGTTTTCAAAGCTTGTTTGCACAATGACCACAGCGAGCACGCCGGAATTTGGAAGGATTCCAATAAATTTTACGCCATAATACGTTTCCCATAATACCAAATAGGTAGGTACTTACTCACACATCATCAAAAAAGTAATATTATTAAATCATATTTTTATTATTTGTAAAAAAACTTTTCTGTTGAAAAATAAAATTATTATAACTTTAAAAAAGCATCCTTTTAAGGAGAAGATAAATTATTTGGTTTTATGACAAAGTGTAATGAGGATTTCAAATAGCAGTTAAATTTATCGGTGTTTCTTAGCCTTTTCAAAGCACACAATAAACTATTTTCGTAGAGTTTGTAGGTAAAATATGCAATTAATAATTATAATGATATCTAAGTGGTCCAATACATATGTAGGAAGTCGCACTGTCCAAAACCGACACGACTATGCATGTATGTGAACCTAAATATTTGGAATCATTTAAAGATCAGATAGTAGTGCGAATTTTGGACAGATCAGCATCCTCAGTAGGTATGTAATTCATTATACGAGTATAAATATGATTTAAATCAAATGTCAGGGAGGTCAACTTTTGGGGGGGTCAAATGTCGTGGGATCTACTGTCGGGGGTTGCAGCTGTCGAAGGGCAACTGTCTGGGGATCAACTAAAATAAAAAAATAGTAAGTTTGTAAATACTAGGTTCTCCGGGCCAGATAATGATATGTTCTGAGAGAACCCATCATCTCCTCTGGAACGTTATGCCAATACTATGATTTTTTTTTCAGAACAATTTTTTTTTTACTTTGCTCTAGGATCAAGTACGACTGTATGTATTTTTGGGCGTTTTACTAAAAGCAAAAAAAAAAACCTTTTTGCTCCAGAATCAATCAATCAATTCGCAAGAATTTAATAAGTAAATTTTGGCCAAAAATCAAGTGATTCATACTTTAATTTAATAAATTTAATACAATCTTTCTAGAATTGGTAGCGCCACATCAGATTCGGAAAAATCTCAGTAACATTATTGGATTTTCCACGAATTTAATTTGTAAGGATACAACAACATGATATTTTTATTAATATGTACATTAGACGTTTTTTCGATTTCAGCATTCTAGCTACGAACGGTTTTCAGAAGCCTCCAAGTAAAGATCTTGGAATGGAATTAGGAATGTGTAATTCTGGAAGAGTTTCCTTGGTAACCCTATTGACGCATACAAAACCTGCTTGGCTGATATTCCGTTAGGGAAAGTTTTAATTAATCTTATTTCAGTTCCACCACACGAGATGGCTTAATATCAATTTGATTGAAACTTCATTGTACTCGTACCTCTCCAACACGATTAAAATTTTAATCAGATAACCACACAAACTTAAACTAATTTAAATTCACGCAGTGAAAGTGTTCGGCTGAATTATGTAACGATAAACGTGTTTGGGGGAAGTCGGTGAGGTTTATAAGCAGATCTAAAGTTTCGTCACTATTCGGGGTAAGTTGTGCGTCTGGGGTCGCCTTTGTTGTGACGTCACCGCCCACGTCCGTGGATTGAAGTAGTTGCCCCAAAGTTATGCCAGAATGTTAATTGCTGGCCCGAATTCATGCCCCTGTGTTGGGATCGTTAACGGCCGCTAATGACGCTCGACAAAAACCTCCTCGTACATACGTGCGCAATAAAATAATTATCTCCGGGTGCAGGGTGTGAAGAATTCAGCACTTTTTAATGTATCATTAGGACCAAAGGATAAGTCTATGGATTAAGGCTAAATCTTGGGCCATTAACCTCGAATTGATGGCGCTAGTATTTTTGCATTTTTTACACGCGTAAACTATTTAAATCTTTTCCCTTGCCGTTAAGCGGCAATTTGAGACCTTTTTGGACCTTTACCAAACTTTTTATAGGTTATGGACCCGCTATCTAAATTTATCAGCCTTGCCTATCTACTTTGCTTTGCTGTCAGATATCACAAATAATTCTAACTAATATTTTATTATTACTATTATTTTTTAGCGGTCAACATTGATCGCCCATAACTGAATAATTATCAAGTATTAAAATAATTATAATAGCTTTATCGTATCTTTGTTGTTCCGCTAACCACATAAATAAATTCTAAATCAACTTTTTTATAAGATCCGCTGCAGGATTCATTTAAATTGTAAATTTATGTTAGAAAGGGAATGGACAGTAGTTTATCAGATACGTTTTAAGATTTTCACGGCCAAAAGTATTTTCGTTATTTGTTCTTGGGTTGTTATGCCGTGTTGCGCTACCTCCTTTTTAGCCAATGTTTCGGACAGGGTAGACACATCTACCGGATCTGCCATGATGATGAACACTGCAACGCTGTCCGAAACGTAGGCTAAAGAAGGAGATAGCGCAACACGGTATAACACCCCAATAACAAATAACGAAAAGTAGTTTATCAGTTTGGCGATATGGATATAATCTTCCACTCAAAGTCATGTGTTACTTTTTTGCATGACGGTAAGTAAACTTTTTGAAGTGAAACTTCTTTAGCCCCATTAGTGATTTAAAATTTTGAAAATGAAAAGTCATTAAAATGTATTACATGACGGGTCCTCGGTTCTAATATAATGGGTTAAATTCACACTCCGCGCGAGCGTCCGGTAGCGCAGCGATATAACGCATTGCTAATCTCAGTCAATCTCGCCCAGTGAAATCCAGCAAACGTAGGTTCAAATCCTACGAAATCAAAAAAAAATAAACTATTTAATTTTTGTAAATCAATATCTTCAAACCACTTTAAAATGCACAGGCAAAAGAAAAGAAAGCGACATCCAGCGACTTCCTGGATACACTTCTACCGCGTGTGAATTACACACTCTGATTTTTTGAAGTGAAACTTCTATAGCACCGCTATGATTTGGGTTTCGGATGAAACGGAAATGACGATTACTGTACCTGCGACGCACAATAATAACTGCGTTCATTGACCGCCTCTATTATGATGTCACTTTTAAAGGCTCCTATTGGTTGAGATAAGAAACGGAAATTACGCTGGTCTGCGCTCATTGGTCGCTGTGATTTTGACCTCACTTTCAAGTATTAGATGAGATTGTTTTGGTAAAGTTTCGCTTCTACCGCGTGTAAATTGCACTCGAATTTTTTTTTTCATGAAAATCGTCAGTTAAATTCCGGTGTTACATTAGTTATTTACCAGATTAAAAAATATATAGATACATCTACCGCGAAAAACATAATGAAATTCTTTCTTACGTCTATTGTTTTTTTTAAATGGTTAAAAATCATTTTAAAATCCTAAATTAATAAAGTGGTTAGTTTCAGTAAGTAGCTAACTACAATAGTACGGGAATCCTGCCATTGACCGTTGTGAATTGATAAAAAATATTAGATTAGCTCTAAAGTCGTCTTTAGTAGTTAAATAAATGTATGTGCTCAATAAAGGTAGGTGTAGAATAGGGTGTGTCAATTATTTCAACTTTTGAATTCAGAAACGCCCGGGGTTTCGAAAGTTGCGTCTTGCAAAGAAAATAAGAACTGCATTTTTTTTTTTTTTAAGGTTATTAGCACGCTAAAATGCATTTAAAATCAGAAAACAAACCTAAAACCATTTTTTTAAAGTAATCTAACCTTTTAACGTTTGTTTATTATTAAAAAATGCGTATAACTGACAAAAATTAAAAAAAAATTCAACTTTATGAATACAATTAAGTCAACAAGAATTCTGATTTTATCCAGAAAAGTGTTATTTTCCCCTATTATTTTTTTAACCAACACATCACATATGTTTAAAAAAAATTGATTTTCGGTTCTTTGTACTACAGTTATGTAATGAAAAATAAGTTTGGTACAAAATATAAAACATGGACCCTTTGTTTTATTTTTTTTCCAAATCACGAAATCTATTTTTTTTTTCGAAACTTCAGGCCATTTTAGCGGGCTAATAGTGAACAATATTATTTTTTTTTTACGTTTTCGAATAGCTACAGATCATACGAAACTTTTGAGACCCCAGGCGTTTAAATATAAGGCCATTTGTTTTCTCTCTATGGAGAGCGACACACGCTAGTGTAGAAGCAATATTTAGTTTCAGCAAAATGTTACATAGTTAAAATTTTGCACGTAACTGAAAATAAATTCTTTTATTAGATCAATGGCGGCTATCAACCGACGATATATCGCCATTAGCCAAAATCAAAGAGTGCTGCGGAATCGAGAGAGAAAGGTCGGTAAATCCTCCGCTTTAATGTAACGTGAAGTCTGTTTATTTTCTTCCTCCCTCTCTCCGCTGTGCTCTTCTCACTGTTTAGTTCCTGTCCCCTGTGAGTCCGCTCCAAAGTCATTAATAACAACCGTCTCTTCTCTGACTTCGTTTCTGAGGTTACTCATTTTATTAACTCACTCAAATATATCTGATCACAGCAAGCAGGACTATGGCACCCCTGTATTCGGGAATTTTGTAAGGCTGAAGAATATTGGGAAGAAAGGAAAAGGCGAAAATAACGATTGTTAAAGTATAAACTTATTACTATCAGATCACCACGGATAAATTTACTTCAAGCAAAGTTTAGTTTTTTTCCCATGCATAATACGGAATATCTCCCAATCTGCAAGTATTGTAAACATATTTTGCGTGGTAAATAATATACATTTATATTTTTTCAAAACACAGGTACATTGTTTTAAAACCACCCAATTAAGAAAATAAAATAAAATCCGGTTTCGATTCAGACTGAACTTTATAAATGCGTACCAAAAAAAGGAAAAGCCATTTGAAAAATAAACGTGCGTGCTTTACACCACACAACTGAATTAAAACTTATTTAGCTCCATCTCTATATGATAGGAAGAGAGAAAGAAAATGTATGCGCCTACTGCTCTCTCTTACTCCTACATGTGTGATACAGAAAATAGGCCTGCACTGTGTCTTAGATATACTAAACGTAACTGGCTTTGAAATAAAGAGAGAAAGAAAATGTGTGCTTGCACCTCTCTCTATTGCCCCTACAGTAATATACGAAACGTAACTCTCTCTCTTTCTATCTTCAATAACCTATATCTCCCTCTCAAATAAAGTAACGCTCTCATTCACCAGCTTACTCCCCAAGTCAAACGTGCGTTAAGATGTTTTACTTCATAAACTATGAAAAACTTTAACATAGCTATAATAAGAAAAACCATAGAGACAACTATAATTTAAACAGCCCTGATAAAGGATCAGGCTGTACCGAATCCTTTTGTGTATTTACATATATTCAATAAATTTTATACGGTTTTCAAACGAAGTATTTTTCATCAACATAATGTCTAACAACAAAGTGACTGCAATTTTTTTATAATAAAACTATTACAAAAACTGATAACGTTTTAAAAAAATTATTATTCATTTTATAGTCACGTGATGATACATACTTATTTGGCATGGGCCAATTATTTCTCTCCTTCTTAAAAGCAAAAAAAAGTGTAACCCGCTTAAAACTCTCGATTAGTGAACTCCGGTGCAACACAAACATTTTGAACACCTTTTCTGAAATACCTAGATTAATTAAAAAAAAATATTAGCTCGATACTTATTTTCCAACAAGAGCTTAAATGTTATTAAATTGTTTAATAAAAGTACCGCATCACACTCCCGATTTTTATATTTTGGCGCAGCCGGAGCCAGCATTCATACGAAAATTCCTTTAAAAATCGTTCATACGGATCGTCTCACTAATCGCTAGACTTTACAATGTTCAAAATACACATAGAAAATAGTGAACAGTGAAGGTATGGTGCACCAGGGTGGGTTGTAGAAAATATTTTTCAATAACGATACTTCAAGAGACTTTTTTTAAGTGAAACTTCTTTAGCACCGTTGTGATTTGAAACCAGATGAAACGACACTAAAGACAGACAAAAATTTGCATCTATAGGATAGAATGAAACCTTACCGCATTGGCCGGCCGGCGGGGTCCAGCGGTAAGGCATTTGACTCGCAATCCGACGGTTGCGGGATCCAATCCCGGCGTGGGCAAATAAATTTTATTTGATTAATTTGTGTTATTTCACGATTAATCAATTTAAAATAATATCTAGTATATTTGTGGCACATTCCAGAGTCGAAGATAGTCTCAGTATCACCTTGGTGTAAGACCACAATTCAGAATTCAACCGTTGCTTGAAATGGCTTTAGCCGTATTTGGTGACCAGATCTGAATAGTCAGGTACCTACCTTCCTCTTCTCTTGTCTCCTTCCCTTCTCCACTTTCTTCAGCCTCGCAACATACCCCAATTGGAGATGCAATAGACTTACTAGCTCCAGACAGGAGCAGCTGGAACTCTTGTAAGGTACTCATATATAAAAAAATATTTATATATTGGCCATTTCTTTATTTGCTTACTTTTGAAGGCTCCTATTGGTTGAGATAGTGTGGTGAAAGTTTCACTTCTACCGCGTGTGAACTGTACTCGATTTTTTTTTAAATAAGCTCCACGCAGAAGGGCCCGAGGAAAATAATTTCCCTGAGGGCCTGTGTGGAGTGTTTTTCTTAAGGAAAGGAAGAAGTGGAAGTTCTGGGAAGGAAAATGGTATGAAGGGTGGGTAGGAATCTGGGGGTCAGTGTATCCAGGAGTGACGGACGTATGAATTCATCCCTTCAACTGCGGTGCAAGGCTTTGACCAAGGGATTCTTGCTGGAGAAATCAAAAGACCTCCTCAACAGGCCTCTCTCGATCCGCCCCCCTCCCACGCAACAGATGTGCAGACACATCGGCCGCCAAGACCTAAACGAACCTCACACCAAGAACCCGGACACCCCTGCTAAGTCATCAAAGGTAGTGAACAACTTGGGGTGACCTATGGCAGAGGTGGTTATCCAATAAGTCGTTTCCGGGGCAGCGGTACTAATACCCGCATCAAAAAAAGGAAGTCTACTTGCGCATTCCGTCATTTACTTACTTAAGCTAAATATTAACTTTTAACTATGGATGTTACATTTTTGTTACACTACAATGGACGTGCAGTCTCACAGACCGCTATCTTTAAAGGATGGAATCTATCTAGTTAAGTAAGTATTGTACCTAAAATAGTTTTTATTTAATACGGACTTTACCAAATGTAAATAAAACAAGACATTTTAATAAATATATATTTATTTTAAACTAAAACTTAACCATTTTTTAATAATCAAATGCTCTTTTCAGTCATTTTTACTCGAGATCACTTTAAAGGAACATTTTCCAAGGAAAATTACTTTTTCGGTAAGTTTCACTAATTTTACAATAAAATATAAAGAATGAAAAATATAAAAAAACTTAACATTAACTTCTTGAAACAAAACATAAAAATTTTCATGAAAATCACCATCAGCTCAATTTATTACACAAACGTGGACGCGCGGTCCCACAGACCGCAATCAAAATATAAAGCAAAATTACTCACGCAAAATACAGCCGAAGACGTGACCTTCACTCTCAACGGTCGTTTCGCCACTAAAACCGAAGCTACGGAGGCGGACAGACGCGTGGGGTACGCGGGAATAGAGCGGTACGCAATTCACAAACTGCAAGCGGCCTGTGAGACCGCAAGTCAATAGTTAAATGTTAAGCAGACCTAATTATTGAATTTTTAATCATTAATATTCAAATTTTCACTAAATCATTGTTAATTTACAATTCTGTTCTTAGTAAAGATTAAATCTTAAAAGATAAAGATAGATTTATTTTTCTAATTTTGTCTTTGCAACATTTCATAACAAGATTTATAGTAATGCCTTTCTCAATGAGGATGAGTATTTCTCACATTGGGACAATTTGGCATTCATTGATTCATTAGATTTAGGGTAAATTTTGAAAAAATTGTGTTTAAAGAATTAAACTCAATGAATATTAAACTCCATTTTATCAAAATTTAACTTGAATCTAGTTCATGTAAAATTGTTACGAATAACATTATAATTATGCATTTACGTTATATTTTTATTGTACTTTGCATCCTGATAAATAAAACTTCGTTTATGAAAAACGTAAATATATTTTTTTTATAATGTTATTATTAATGAGTCAGTTTTTTAAATTCATTCATTTAAGTGAAAACTTCTTTCGGTTCGTTGTGATTTTAAACTCGGTGAAACGGAAACGAGCCACACTGAAAAGTGACAAACACATACACGCATCTAAAGGATTTAGCCTGCAAGAGAATGAGTTAGCAATAAAATATTTATGGCATTCATAGGTACTCGTTTCAAATATAATACGATAAATCCGCAATCCCACGCAAGTCTCCTTTGGTGCAGTGGTAAAAGCACCCGATGAACCTAATTTAGACATTTAGCATACCAAGGATTGAATCCTACGAAATCCAAAAAAAAGTATTTTTATTTTTGTAAAATCAATATCCGATCTTCAGACCCAAAATGAACAGGCAAAAGAAAACTTAAAAGTAAGCGACATCTAGCGACTCCGAAGAAGAAAACGCAAATAATAATAAGATGATCGAATGTATAGGTAAAGGTGCACTGAAATTCGGCGACAAAAATATGGAAAAAATCATCTTTCATATTGATAAAATAAGTCCTTCGTAGTCTCCCCACTCTTGTCTACTTTTAGTTTTCTGAAGGTTTCGCTTCAATCGCGTGTGAATTGCACACTCTGATTTTTTTTTATTATTGTAATAAAAAGTGCGTTTTAAACCATTTTCCAACTGAAGCTATAAATTTTCGTTATTTGTTTTTGGGGAGATCCGGCAGATCCGGATCACACATCTACCGGATCTGCCGGATCTGCCCTGATGATGGACACTGCAACGATGTCCGAAACGTTGGCTAAAGAAGGAGGTAGCGCAACACAGCATAACACCCCAAAAACAAATAACGAAAATGCTTTTGGCCGTGAAAATCTTAAAACTTATCGAGGCTATAAATGTTCATGAGTAATTTCGAGAACACAAAGAGAACGTTTTCTCAAATAAACAGAAAAGTCCGCCGTGGAATGTCGGCCCAGCCTAATGCACAACAGTAAAAAAGTATTTTTGATCCTGCGTGCATTTTCAGAATTTTTCACACAGATAAATGGGTAGTATTTTAATATACAGAATTATTCTAGAGAGTGATTTTTCACCGACAATTTTTTAACATTTGTCGAATAAATGCGTGAAATTTTAATTAAAACGTGCACATATAAACGCCCGACGTATTTTCACAATTACATGGGTGTATTAATTTTTTAACTATTCTGAAAGACCATTTTAGAATTCAGTTTCAGTGCCGGCAACCAGGACGTTTTTTTTAAATTTTGAATCGTTAACATGGTTTTCTTTTACCTGCCTCGATAGTCTATGACCAAAGATATTCAAATACAAGGGCTATGACTGTCCGAGGTGCGAAATTAGCATTTATTAGAACAAAAATATGTATAAAATTTTTTTTGTATTATGTCGTTATTTTAAATATTAATGCTAAGTATTTTGTTTAGGCTTTATATACTCTTACGTTATATCCAAAAATGCAATAAGAAACTCATTTTTTTAAAGAAATTTTTGAAATGTTGGTTTTTAATGTTATACTTTTTAATGTGCAATATTTTCAGTCAAAACCTGGCTCTGTTGCAAATATTGCACACAATGGCAATATTGTTTAATCATTAAAAAAATAATACCTTTAAAAGAAGTTTGTACGTGAGAGAAATAGTCTACTCTCTCATTTATAGACTTCTGTGGCGTGTACTTATTTATATCACTTTTTGAAGTGAAACTTTTTAAGCACCGTTGTGATTTGAAACTCGATGAAATGGTAACCACACTAAAAAGAGACAATCACATGCATGAATGAAACCTTTCCCCATTGGCCCCTTTGATTATGCGCTCACTTTTTTTTTAATTCCTTTATTTTTCCCATATTTTACAATTTATATTTACATATTTTGAAAATCATAAAAATAATGTGGAAACCCACTAAGGCGCAGCCTGTGTGTGGGTAATATTATAGTTAAAATAAAATTTATTTTAGTACCTAGAAAAAAACAAACAGTGGTAAATAAAGCAGAAACAAAATTTGTTTAAACAGTTTGTACAAAAAGTGTATACAATAGTGAACGGTTAAATACGTGTATAGTTTAATAATAGATATACATTGTAATAATAGGTGTAAATTTTGTGAGAAATATAAAGTGATATAAAACTAGGTAAATAGAGTTTTTACATCTGTATGGTTTAACCATAATTTAAACTGTTTTATGTATTGCGGAAGTTTAGTTGCAACTTGAATATTTTTTAGTAAACTATTGAAGGTACGAGGTTCAATAAAGCTGCTGTGAGTTTGCATTTGTTTTGTGTGTGTTTGGGGGTATAGAATACATTATTATTTCTAATGTTGATTCTGTTTACATTTTTTTCGAATTTGTTTGTTTTTAAAGATATATTTCATAGTTTGCAGTATAAATAGTTTACGGAGACTGAATTGTTTAGATTATTTGTATTAAGCATCTGCTGAAAATGTTAACTTTGATAATATAATGTTGAGTTGTTTGTAAAGGTTTTATAAAAGCATCAAGCGCACCACTCTATCCTATTATTCCGTACATGAGAACCAGCAAAAAATAAATCATTTTCAATTTGTCAATATTCAATAATTCTTTAAGTCTGCAAAATATGTACGTCAGATATCTTAATTTAGAAACGGTATTATTAATTTGTGATTGCCAATTTAAATTTGTAGCAATATACATACCCAAATATTTGATCTCACACCTCAAAACCTTTACAAGACGAATTATGGTGAATACATGTTATTACCCGGTTGAACCACATTGTGGGACGAACTTAGAAAAAGATTGAGAAGAATGTATTTTAATATCTTGAGAGGTCATGGCAAAATAAAATAGGAAAAAAATATCCCAACAAAGCGTTTTTCATCAAAGATTAGCAATTTTTTAAATGTGAATACCACACGTGAGTCTCAACTTTCCGAAACCAGTGAGACTAAGGGGTTTGTTGTGAGGGAAGGTAGACTGTGGGAAACGAAGATTGGAAGGATTCTGGCTGTTAGCTGCTAATAGCCAATAACGGTGAAAACCATTTTAAGCAACGTTTCAATTATTTCAAATCTTTCACCAGGGCGATATTTAACGTTCTGAAATGCTTCGAAAATTTCCATTTATTTGTTTCACATTAGATTCTTATTTCGGTATCATTGTAATACCGGTAAAACAGATTGTAAAGTCTGACTTGCAAATGCTCTTCCAGTGAGAAATTGAAGCCGTTTATTTAAAACGACAAACAAGCAACATAACAATGCAACATTAACAGTGTTTCATAGCTCATTATAATGTAAGTTGAGCATTAGTTTGCCACAGATGTTATCGGGTGCATGAATCACATCGGTATTATATTTAGCTCATACTTAACATAATATTAATTATCACGTTTCAGCTATAATCGTGGCAAGAAAACTATTGTTTTGCGTAAGGAGAATAGTGCAATAATCGCGGCCGATTTTATTATAGTTCTTATTATTATTTAACTACTTATTTAGGACACATAGAAACTTTTACTATTGGTTAGAAATATGATCTGAAAGGTATTGGAAAGTAAAAACACCACTCTTTATATCAAATCTAAAAGTTAACTAAGTCTAGAAGACGTATATGAAACCAAAGTTTCCGACAGAAATTTGGAAATAATTTATGAAACTTCGGGAATTTTTTAATAATTGTTTTAACATGAAACGACAAAAACGTGAGTTGACGATAACGTTTTGATATTTCGGTTTTTGAATTTGACAATTCGTGGTGGAATTCCATTATAATATTCTATCCTACAAATATCTTCTAATATATAAAATTCTCGTGTCACGGTGTTTGTTATCATACTCCTCCGAAACGGCTGGACCAATTTTGATGAAATTTTCTGTGCTTATCTGGTAGGTCTGAGAATCGACCAACATCTGTTTTTCATACCCCTAAAAGTAAAGGGTGTTCCACTCCGAATTATTATTTTATTTTTTTTGGATAAATTTTTAATTTTTAATTTTTTTTATGGTGAGGCATTAAAAAATACATGCAACCCTAAATTTTCACCCTTCTACCATTAAACCCTATTTTTTAAAAGTGATATAAGTAATTAAAAACGGTGTCACTTCTGACCCGATGAGAACGAAGCCGGCCTCTTTTCTCTTTGAGAATCGACCAACATCTATTTTTCATACCCCTAAAAGTAAAGGGTGTTCAACTCCGAATTTTTATTTTATTTTTTTTGGACAATTTTTTTATTATTATTTTTTTTTTTATGGTGAGGCATTAAAAAATACATGCAACCCTAAATTTTCACCCTTCTACCATTAACCCCTATTTTTTAAAAGTGATATTAGTAATTCGAACCGGTGTCACTTCTGACCCGATGAGAACGAAGCCAGCCTCTTTTCTCTAATTTTAATTTTTTTACTAATCAATTACTGTTTGATATTGTTACTGCAAACATGATTCACGGTCCATGCGGTAATTTGAATCGTTCATCGCCTTGCATGGTAGACGGAAATTGTACAAAGGGTTTTATTAAAGATTTCACCAACGATACGGTCACACATGTTGAAGGATATGCAATATGTCGTCGAAGAAATACCGATAATCGCGGACAATCATTCATTAAAAATATCAGTAACGTAGACATTGACATTGACAATCGTTGGGTGGTACCATATGCACCTCTGTTGAATAAAAAAGTGGGAAGGAAAAAGGCATGAGGGGTGGGTAGGAATCTGGAGGTCATTGTATCCGGGACTGAATCCATCCCTCCAACTGCGGTGCAAGACCATTGCCTTGAGCGGAATTGACCTTTTACCTTGACCTTTCCAGCCGGACTCTTTCGACCCATTGGTCAAAAGGCCTTCCTCAACAAGTCTCTCTCGATCCGGTCCGCCACGCAGCAGGTGGGCAGACGCATCCGCCGCCAAGACCCGGAAAAAAGTCACCCTTGCTAAATCGCCAAACGTAGCGAGCCGCTTGGGGTGACCTATGGCAGAGGTGTTGGTTATCCAATTAATGGTTCCCGGGGCGGCGGCACCCGTACCCGCTTCCTTTCAAAAATTCCCGTAAGTAAGTGGAAAAGTAAGAAAATCACAAAAAATATAAATTCATACACAACGTCATCTCTGATACTGACAAAAACAAAACAAGGACAGTTGGGCATCGATAATTGCTTCTTTGTGTAATTTTTAACTTAATAAAAATACGTAATTTAATTCAACAGTTATTGATTCTGAAGCGGTACGAAGTTCGTCGGGTCAGCTAGTAATATTATAAAGGCGAAAGTTTGTATGGATGTACGGATGTATGGATGTATGTATGTTTGTTACTCTTTCACGCAAAAACTACCGAATGGATTTTAATGAAACCTTACAATAATATAGCTCATACATCAGAATAACATATAGGTTATAGTTCAGAGCTCTGGCATTATGAAATTTGCATTAAAAAATTGCAATTGGTGGCACGATTAGTAAGATATCTAATTCCATATCGAGGAGGGTGAGGGGGGAGAGGGTCTGGAGAGAGGGGGTGGAGGGGGGGACGTAGAGTGGGAACCCCCTTATACCATGCGAACGAAGCTGCGGGGAAAAGCTAGTATTATAATTAAAAAAATATAAAACTTTATTCCACTTAATTTTATTGACCGTTATTTACCGTTATTATTATTTGTATCAGTCTGAAGATGGCTCTAACGAGCTGAAATCGGTTACGTTCAATAAAATTAAGTGGAATAAAGTTTTATATTTGTTTTATTATAAAAGTTCATAGTACATTTACATTATAAAATATGTGTGTATTTGTAATGTTTTTTCGTTATCAGTAATTTTAGTTAGAAAAGACGTAAGGTGTGCCTTTTTTATGTTTCCTGTCAACATTTTTATATTTCTGAATTTATTTGTATGTATATTTAGAATTAAAAAGTAAATTCCATCATGTTTCAAACAGAGTTTTTAGTTTTCGGATGCGTTCAGAAATATGCCATTTATTTGAATTTTAGTACCCACAAAGCGAAAATATTCTCACGTTCCTACAAAATAGACCTGAGGTCTGAGGGGTTAACAATGAATGAAAAAATTAGAACTTTTATTACCATTCATTTTGTGAAATTCAAAGTAGCAAAGATTACAAAAATTATTTTTTACTTAATTTAAAGTTTTCAAAGCAATGCATAATGACTTACGAGTACAATATTATGGTGTTACATTGTATTTGTAATGTTGATTACAACTACAAAATGAATTGGCTGTATTTTTTTAGGCCAAAGTAAGATGCATTATTATCGGTTATTATAAAGTTTTATTTTTTTCATCATCGTGAAAAATTTTGAAAACAATATTTATTTTCACGGGATTTTTACAGATGTTCTCATTTACGTGTTATAAAAACTCAGTTGATACACAGATCAGTGCGAACGATTTCAAGAATCTACTCAGACATAAAATACATAAAATTGCATACATCTAAATAATGATTCAAAGACAAAAACAAAACAAATAAAAATTATTTTATTCTATAATTATCAGCCTGAAACACTCATCTACATTGAAAAAATCTCCCCAAATACATGCCGCCAACGGGACATAAGCATAATTCATAAAAAATCTTGTGTTAAGCGTTAGTTTATCAATTAAAAGTAATAATTAATATTTCACAAGTATTTTCACCAAAAACTGTAGACATAATTTGTCTCGACGCCACCTAGCGAGAGATTTAACACTAACAATGCCTCTCTCACAAAAATAAAGTCGGTTGTTTTCAGGTGGAAAAATGTAATAAGTAGTAATTGTTGAATGAAACACTAATATATATTGAATTATTTGGCTGGTATAAGATAAGCCGACATAGCTCAGACACGGGTTCATGTCCCGTTGGCGGCATGTATCTTTTCTCGGAAGATCTTTTTCAATGTAGATGACTGTTTTAGGCTGATAATTATTGCTTATAATAATTGTTACCCTTTGTGCATGCACAAAAATCTTGTCTTAAACGTTAGTTTATCAATTAAAAATAATAACAAATAAAAATACTAAATTGTAGAAACTCATTCAAATAACAAATAACAATAAGTGTATCGCCACCCTGGGAACCATTTATTGGATAACCAACACCTCTGCCAAAGGTGGTGAGGTTTGTTCAGGTCTTGGCGGCGTATGTATCTACCCACCTATTGCATGGCAGGCTGGTGAAGGGTGATTCTCTGAACTCTCCTGCTGGGCAGATCGCCTTGCACTGCAATTGGAGGGATGGATTCATACATCCATCACTCCCGGACACACTGATCTCAGGTTTCTATTCTACTCTCTCTTCCTTTTTTTCTTTTCCAGTTTCTTCCTCTCCATCCTTTATTTTATACAACCCTCCACCCAGCATCCCCAAGATGACGTAGACTCTGAGTAAATATAATAAAATAATGGAAAAAAAAATTAATAATAATAACAAGAGATGAGACACGAGGCACAAGCGGCACAAATGAAGAAGACGACATGATTGTGTTGAAAGTTATTACTGAGTCTTCAAAACTTTTGTGGTGTTTTGAATTCCACGATGTAAACGCCATAATATTTTGGTTTGATTGTTTATTTTTTTAATTTTTTTTTTTTTTTACATTAAGTCCACACAGGAGGCCCTGAGGAAAATAATTTCCCTCAGGGCCTATGTCATCTGGGATGCTGTGTGGAGGGTCTTTTTGAGGAGAGGAAGGAATGAACATTGGTCTTGAAGAGACCCATGTTGTAGGAAGGAGGAAACACAGAGGCCGGCAAATCATTCCACAGCCGAGCTGTTGAACACAAGAACGAGTCGAAGAAACGACCCGTTCTCATGTGACAAATGTCAACTGTGTACAAATTTTGGGCACGCGTTTGGCTATCAATGATGCTAGTTCCTCGGAGCATCTTCCATTGTAATACCGGTAGAACAAGGATAGCATTCCCACCCGACGCCTGTGCTCTAAAGATTGCAATCCGTCTGTTAAGATGGGAGAATCTATCAAACGGACCGCCCGTTTCTGCACAGAGTCGAGGGTATTTTTCAGGTATTTTGGAGCTCCAGACCAGAGGTGGCTGCCAAATTCAACCATGGGGCGCACTTGCGATTTGTACAGAGTTAGCAGTTGTGTACTATTAAAGTATCTGCGAGCCGTGTACAGTACGCCCAGTTTTTGGGAGGCTAACTTTATTTATTGAGAATGTTTGTAAAAAATGCCTTACTTACTTACTTACCTTTGTAAAAAATGTATATTGTATTATTTAAGACAATTTAAAAAATATTCAATTTTCGATTTTTCCTTTTTTGTCATTCGACACCAATATAGGTTTTAAAAATGTTTCTATTTTCTTTCTCTCACACTTTAAAGATTGTCAAGTTTTTATATGTATGTAGGGAGGTGTTGTTGTTGTTGTTTTTTTTTATAAGTAAAAACTTCTTTAGCATTGTCGTGATTTGAAACTCGATAAAACGAAGAACAGCGACATCAAAAAGGGAGAAATCCATACATCTTTAGCAGTGGTTCCGAACCTTTTTTTGACCAGGAACATTTATTTGTTCTCGCAGTGATTGCAAGATACGATAATGATAAAATGTTAATTGCCTAATTCAATGTACTCTTCTTGGACTTCTTCAGCTACCTCTCCATCATTATACCAAAAGGGTTACGAATCAGCTTTTGGATGCCTTTCGATTCGGTTTTGTAGTAAATGAATAAATGTTTCATGGACCATATTTTAGAACTCGCGGACCACCTGTCCACGGACCACCGGCTAGGAACCACTGATCTATGGGATTTAGCTTGCGAGATAATGAGATAGTATAATCGGTCTCCTCTTTGCGCAGTGCTTCATAGCCCATCGGTCTCCTCTTTATGCGGTGTTTCCTAGCCGTCCCACTCTTGTCTACTTTAGTTTTCTGAAAGTTTCACTTTAACCGCGTGTGAATTTCACACTCTGTTTTTTTTAGTTTGTTTGTTTTCCATTTTGTACCATAATTTATATTTTACAACATAAGTTTATTAGTGATAACACGATTGCCTCACTGGGTGGCTTATTCGTGCTGAGGATTCCATTTTACAATACAAAATTCAATAATTTGAAAAAATAGAGTTTAATAAAATAAATAAAGGCGCAAATGAAAAAAATAAAAATAATCAGCATATATTATGAGGTACTATTGTGTATAATGATGTGTGTTTTATAATGGCATTGTGAGTCAAGTGTAAAGTTTTTTTAAAATTTTATTTATAAAATTTTTGTTGAAACGCTGAAAAACACAAAGTCATCAAAATGTTCTGACAGATTCAAAATGCTAAAGCAAACTACAAATTTAATATTTAAATCACTAAATACTCATCCCTAAATGTCTGCATTAATACAACGTAGCCAGGGGAGCTCCACTGGGGTCCAAATTAAAATTAGCTACTTTAAAAAAAAAATACTACAGTTCACACACGGTAGAAGTGAAATTTTCACCCACACAATATCAACCAATAAGAGCCTTGAAAAGAAAGTTCATAATCAAAGCGACCAATGCGCCTAGCTTGACAGATGGCGATGCTTCGTAGGTACTTTACATAGGAATGTTTTCATTGTATCTCATTCTCACGCAGGCTAAATCTTATAGATGTACGTGTTTGTCTCTTTATAGTGTCACTCGTTTCCGTTTCATCGAGTTTCAAATGACAACGGTGCTAAAGAAGTTTCACTTCAAAAGTCAAATAGAATCAAATAATATTTTCAAACAGAGACAAAATAAACCGTTGCTGTTTCAGAGTGCCAAAATTTTACTTGTTAAGGCAATACTTTGGCACAAAATCATCATTCAGCATATATTTACCCCGCAGCATAAAGAGAAATCAGAACATAAATACAGCACTAGATTCACGCGTAACGACGGGTTAATAGTTCCGAAATTTAACAATAAGTACGGACAGAGAACGTTTGAATATATCATACCGAAGATATTTAATTTATTTCCTGACACTATAAATCAATGTAATTCTATGAATAAGGTTAAATATATGGTGAAAAATTGCCTATCGGAAAAAAAAGATTTATATTGATTTTGATATGTATGAAAAAATGTTGAATCTGTAGATATAAGATGTAAATTTTAAATTTTAAAAATGTATAAATATGTAACTAAAATATAAGCACCTGTTGACAAGCCGATTCAATTGGCTTAGCAGGACTTGAATAATAGATAATACATAATATAATCAACAAACAATTGTTGATTATATTATGTATTATATAAAAAAAAAAAAAAAAAATTAAAAATAAATAAATAATATTGCAGGTTCCAAAAATTCCCACCATCCTGAGTCACCCGCTATACCCGCGCCCCTTTCTGCGGGTGATTTTATTTCGGTTCATTCTTAGGAACCAATTTGAAACGGAATTCGAACCCGGAACAGGATGCAGACTCTGCAGCTTGTAATTTGTATGCATTGTCCACATTTATTACATAGGATTCTTGTGGCGCTGGGCGGGAAAATATTCCGGGCTAGATTGGAGTTTGTTGTACGGAGCGTGACATCATTGAAAAGTCTAGTCCAAAAGAAAGACAATTCTTCTCCGTAATAATTTGGTGTATAACTGTTCTATGGAGAACCTGAAAAAATAAATAAATAAACAAGTCTAGTCCAAAAGAAAGAAAAGTCTAGTCTAAAAAAAGAAAAGTCTAGTTCAAGCGATGTTTATATTTCTATACAATGATTAAATTCCCTTGGTTGTTAAGTGACGAGATCCAAACTCCTATTTCCCTTAGACAGAGCCATAAACTCGACTCCGGGAATTGTACGGCAATCAGATTTTAGCTTACGGTAAACTTTTAAAATAACGTAAAATATAGAATAATTTAAAATTTTTATTAGAGCAAATCTCTTTTTTTTACATTTGAATATTTTTTTGGAAGTGAAACTTCTTTAGCAATGCTGTGATTTTAAACTCGATGAAACGGAAACTATACTAAAAAGAGACAAATACATTCATGTACACATGCATAGGATTTATCCTACAAGAGAATGAGATAGATGGAAATCTTACCGCATTGGCCACTTTGATTATGAGCTCACTTTTCAAGGCTCCCATTGGGTGAGATTATGTGGTGAAGGTTTCACTTATACCGCAAGTGAACTGCATAGTATAGAAAACAATTGGTAGAAGGTAATTATTCTGAAATTTTAAATATGAGATTGACAAATATGACGTTTGAATAAAAGGTCTCAGTAGCCAAATTGGTAAGGTGTTTATCCCGGTAAGACGAGAGGTACTGGGGTCGAGTCCCAGTTTCGACCGTTACCTTTTTTATTTATCGTTTTTAGATTATTATTATTGTTATTATCATTTAAATTCGTGTTATCTTCTTCTTCAATGAATAATTTTGCAGTTCTCTCACGTTAAAATCTTTTCAAATCGTTGCTTTATTGTAGATGGTTCGTCTAGTTTAAAAGGTTTCAATGGCTGCAATCGATTCCAGAACGCTGGAAAACGGATGCCAAAAAGGATTCAGTGCCTTTATTGCTATAACAACCGCGGAATAGGTGAAGACCTATTATGGGCTATGGGGGACGCATTATTTTTACATTATGTATAACATCTTAATAATATGCAAATAAAATGGAAATTTTTAAAACTACTTTACACTCTTTTATTGTATGCACAAATATAAAATGTTAATGATTTTAAATTTAATTTAAAAAGAAAAAAATATATAAATTTTCATAAAATTTTGTAGCGGCGGGTCGCATGACAAGCATTCCATATTTTTTTAACAGTACGGTAATACACGAAACAGCGCGCGATATTTGATTTTTTTTTCTGAAAAAGAAACAGAGTGTGCAATTAATCGCGCTAGAAGTGAAACCATTAGAAAAATTATACAAGAGTGAGGAGGCACAAAGAGGAGACCGATAGGGTATTAAGCACGCACAAAGAAGAAACCGATTATAATATCTTATTCTCTCGCAGACTAAATCCTATAGATGTATGTGTTTGTCTCTTTTTAGTGTCGCTATTTTTCGTTTCATCGAGTTTCAAATCACTACGGTGCTAAAGATTATCGGACAGCAAAATGATATTAAAATTTTTACTCTCAATCGAATTTGCTCACGAATCTCTGGTTAAAATCCTTCGTATACGATCTGTTACACTCCGCAAAATATATTTAAAAAAGTCTATTAATTATCATTGACATAATAAAGTTTGTTTAAAACTAGGTTTGTTGGTCTATGGGCAGCATGGACACTTCTATGTCTACGGTTATAAATTAGGTTTGCTTTTGAAATCCCGTATCGATCCCCTGATTTATCGCGGCTCGACAATTACCTAGCAGTATCGCCCGGCTAAACCGACTAACACTTGTAATTCTGACAAATACGGCGCAGTGCCTAACTGCAGCGCTAAAACTATTTTCAATTAGGCAAATGCAGCACGAAAGAACGTCTATTGCGCCTAATAACGGTGGTTTTTGGAATTGCATCAACGGAAGCGGGTCCGGGCACCATTAACCTGCCCGTATTTTCATTACGGTAGATATCTACTATTACAATAAACGTTGGCCAACTTTTTCAGGAGCAAGCCGGATTAGAATATTACTGCTAGTTACTAGCTATGTTACTGCTTTCGCAGCCTTATGTTAAGAAAATTAGAATTCAAATTCGATTCAGACACTGAAGAGAATATAATCCCTAGAAGTGCGATAAATAATTTTAATTTACAAAAATGCAATTGTAAATTAACGTTTATTGTCTTTTGTGTTCATTCGGAATTAATGTTTATTGTCTTTAATGTTTATTTTTTTTATTATTGTCTTTACAAGATGTCTGTACTATTTTAGTGAGTTTTTTTGTTAGGTTAGGTTAGGCTAGTTTTTAGTAGATATTTTGTTGGGGGATGTTTTGTCCGTGGGATATTTTGTCGCAGGATGAAACGTCGCGGAACCAAAAATGTTGCCATCTAAATAAACAAAAATGAACGTTTCTTTGTTTCTCCCTTATACGTTCCTAAACCATTCATCTGATCGTGATGAAACTTTGGTGATTTGTTGTGCTCATGCCCACAAAGGTTTCTATATAGAATGGTGAGCTCTGGCGTTATGAAATTTGTATAAAAATTACAATAGGTGGTGCGCCAGTTGTTTGAAAAATGTTTGTATTTTATATAGTTTAAAAACCGGGAAGAGAAGAGAAGAACAAAGGAGAGGCGGTTCGTAGGAATGGGAATGAGGGAGAAGGGAAGGCATGGAATGTTTTTCATGTTTCTAACGGGGGTGTAAATCCCCCACAATGAATTATGAGAAATTTATTAAAAATATCAAAATAATACAAAATTGATTTTACGGCATTTATCACGTTGTATTTGATCTAAAATCAAATATATTATGCAATCTTTAAAAAGAAGCAAATAGGTCTTGGCCCAACGAGTACAAAGGCATGTATCAACGTAAGACCTGTCATGTACAAAGGAAAAATGTACAAGTTGAACGGGGGATTTGTGGGAGGGGAGGTTGTAAGGGGGAAGATGTGATAAGCCGTGCTACAGAATTATAAGGGGACTCTGGAGGATCGAAGGCAACTGACAAGGAAGGTGTGATGTAACTTAATAGTATGCGCATAGTCTCAGGACATACTCGCGGCATACAAATCTATTGTGAGTAGTGTCTGTTCATGACTTCTTACGAGATAAAGGAAGTTTTACAAAGGCATATCTCTTGCATAGTCAGTTTATTTATGTTTAGGTTATACAAATAAAAGCAGATTTTCATAATATACATATAGAATATTATGAAAATCTGAAGAAATACAAATTCTGGAGAGCGCAAGGAGATTGTATTTAATTATTTTATTTCATTAGAGAACCAATGAATAAAAAAATTATCAGCCTTACTTAAAAAACCTCGTGAAAATTTTCCTTACTTGTTTTTGGGGTGTTATGCCGTGTTGCGCTACCTCCTTCTTGAGCCAACGTTTTATTAGTGGTGAAATGTGTGCTTATTTACTTGGATGCGATACCGTGTTGCCAGCTCCATTAACTTTTACCGGTACAAAATAACCGTGACAAGCAGTGGCATCATTGCCGCGGAACGGAATAGAAAACTTATAGAGCATGCCTGATTATGGAGGAAATTGAAATCTACAAAAATCCATTTAATATTAATAGAGACGACGAAGCTAAGCTCAATAGCTCTAAGCACACATTTCACCACTAATAATTACACATCTACCAGATCTGCCGAATCTGCCCTGATGATGGACACTACAACGCTGTCCGAAACGTTGGCTCAAGAAGGAGAAACAAATAACGAAAATACTTTTAGCCGTGAAAATCTTAAAACGTACCTCGTGAAAATTGTATTCAATTGATAAACGATCGTGGATTTGAAAACATTACTAATTAAAAAATGATAAAAAATTGTTAATGGAAAGATATATATATTGCTTACATAGCCAGTCTTGTATAATGTCTTGTATATTTCTTACTTTAGAAGTTGTCGTAAAAACACATTCCTTTATAGAAACTAGATTAAATTACCATGAAAACAAGCTTACCCTAAACATATTCCGTTAAAATTTGGAAAAATTTGGAAAATTCAAAATAAAAAAAACAAAGACCTTTTATTTAAATTTGAAACAAAACTATCACTTCACTTTTTATCTCGTTCATACAATTAAAAATTATAAAAAAAATATTATTATAATTCCCCGAAAATGCACTGAAAAAAATCTGACATTTTGGATTAATTTTTACACAATTTTTATATTGATTTTTCGACTTTGTATTTATTTATACTTGAATAAGGCATTTATAATCTTTGTCTTCACTAAGTATAAAATGAAGTCGCTCACGCTGTATGTGCGCTTAGAAATTTTAAACTACGCAACGGATTTTCATGCGGTTTTTTACCAATAGATAGAGTGATTCATGAGGAAGGTATGTAATTTGTCAAGGTTTTGTGTAAATTGGTTGAAATAGTTAATATATTTGGCCAAGCGGCAGCGGGGAGCGGGCAGCGGTAGCGAGTAGTGGGCTGACAAACGGGCGATGTGGATTTGATTTAACAGATGGCGTTGGTTATAAAGATTTCGTTAGCCACAGCAACGTGTGGCCGGGTCTGCTTGTATTAATTATATGACTATAAAAATCATGCGGAAAAGTCATTTAAAAAATAAAAGTTCAGGAATAACCTAAAACCTAGCGTCAGTGAAACTAAATTATCAACGAAACATTATTTAAAGTACTAAAACTGAAATAAATATATAAAAAGATAGGAATTGTGTTGAATTATACTCTCATTATAGTGAATTGGTCAAAATATCATACGTCGAAACTGTTATTAATCGTTAGATTTTTTGAAGTGAAAACTTATTTAGCGCCGTTGTGTTTTGAAACTCGATGAAACGAAAAATAGCGACACTAAAAAGAGACAAAAACACATATCTACAGGATGTAGCTTGCGAGAGAATGAGAAGGTATAATCGGTCTCCTCTTTGTGCGGCGCTTCATCGCTTCCCACTTTTGTCTAATTTAGTTTTCTGAAAGTATTTCTTCTACCGCGTGTGAACCGCACACTCAGTTTTTTCTTTCTTTCTGCATCTCCAAGTCAGTTTCACAAAAAATAATTGTGATCAGAATAATTCGTTTATGCGTCGAAGCCTTGTTTAAAAGCCCGTTGGGTATTATATTATTCTCCATATAACAAAATCCTCCAGCCAATGCATCGCGGAGCTTCCCGTCTGGGATGGCGGGGGAATGTTTGTTGATTCGGACAAATGGAACATAACGGGAAGCTGGAAACTAAAACGTAAAACTTGACATGAAAAGGAGTTTACGTCCAGCAGCAGCAAACTTTATGTTTTTAAATAGGAACATTTTCAACACACTTCTGTAGAGCGCTTTTATTATTACCGCGGCGATCTACGATATACGGTACCATGATGGCACAAAAAAAAACATGCAACGTACGTTCATTATCCTAATAATGCTGCAGCTTCTTCTTACACGTTAAATAATGGTGATGCAAAATATGAGATAATGTACGTGTGTCTGTTTCGTTAGACGATTTTTATGAGACCTCCATGAGTTGCTCCGAAAATTGAAAGAATTAGTCTGAGGGGTTTATAGGCGCTGAGAAAAACGGTATTTCAGTTATACCAGAAGGCTTACCACAATGCATTAAAAAGACGAGAATCAGTGGTAGGTAATATAAAAAAAACTAGTGTGCTTTAGAGCACACGACTGAAGTAAAACTTCACTAACTTATATCTCCCTCTCAAATTCCATTGCCTCGCCCGATCACACTTTTCATAACGCTCTCGTCACGCATTCACCAGCTTACTCCCCAAGTCAAGCGTGCGTAAAGGCCCGACCATTCGCCTCGCCCGATCACACTTTCACCAGCTTACTCCCCAAGTCAAGCGTGCGTAAATAAGTTTTACTTCAAAAATAAAACGGTTATCTAATGAGTATTTCTCAAAAAAAGTGTCAATTTCGGAAAAATAATGTGTGCCTACAAACAGTTCAAAAATTACACATTTTTAATTAATCATATAAAAAATATATATTGACCATTTCGTAGAATAAATATTAGGCTTTAAAATAACGAAGAATAAACATTCCAATCGTATTAATCCGCAAATATTTTTTATTTTTTTTTAAATATCGATTTTTACCTTTCGTACAAAATAAAGTTGCCACCATACCTACTTCATGTGTTTATACTTCATAAAATGCGAGTAAAACGTTATAATATGTGGATTTTTCTGAGTTTTAGGGTCTTAACTAATTGTAGTTTCTGTGCAAAGTAATTTTCTATGGGGTTTCATAATAAATTAATAATTTATGCACAAAAATCAAAAGGAGACATGGTCATTTACTTTTTAGTTACTACTCTTTAGTTACGTATTATTTCTACTTTCAACGTAATTTCTGACCCCTTAATTAAATTTTACATGGGCAACACAAGCTTCATTCTGGTTGGTTGTTGGTCTGACGTCTCCGCCATAACATTAATTGTTAAAATCAGTAACAACGTGTTTCTTTAGTGGGGCTACCATTTCGAGACAGGAAATATTATAGCCTTTTTTCACGAAACGGTAAGTCTTTTTTTACTCACCTTTTTGTAATATGTGCGGTACAAACATTTCTGAGCTTACAATTTACAGTTTTAAGTTTTATCAAACCATTGACTATTTATAACCCCATTTTGTCTAATTCTTTTTACAATTTCGTAACTTTTATTATAAATTTCGTAAGGTAACGAAAAATCATAGTGTAAAGCTGAGTGTACACAGTTACAAATTGATTTTTATTTTATTTATTATAAAGACAAAGTAATACAATACCACAGGAAAAATAAACATATTTTACAAAAAAAGAAGTCCCAATAAACTACTTTTAACTAGTTTGTCAATGGGTGCTTTTACTTTGAAGATATAAAAATTATTTCTTTCAGCCAGCCAATTCTTCAACATAATATTTGTTTTACCATTTGTACATGTTTTAATTTTGATAGGTAACACATTTAAGCAATTAGGTATCATGTAGTTCAGCGTTATTTGTCCATATTTGTTTAAATGCTTAGGTTATGAATAGTATATTGTAAGTGTGTCTGTAAGTATAAGTTGTTCCTTTCAAATTGAAAGTATTTTTATGAATTAGTAGTGCCTCAAGCTTTTATAAAATCTTATATAAATAAAAGAAATATTATAATTTACTCTTATAACACCGGCTACAGGATAACTTTTTTTAGGAATACCCCCAAAAACCAATGCCGGAAGGCAAAAAGCTTCTTAGAAGAAATTTTACCAAATGTGTCCATGGCAGAAAAAGAGAAGGTGAAAAAAAGCTAATTTTGCTAAATACAATTAGAGATTCTTTAAAAACAATGTTTAATAAACCAGATCCCAGAGAAAAGAAAGTAGGTATTAAAAAAAGTTGCTATAAACCAAATTTTAAATAAACACAAATTAAAAAATAGCTATTTCGATAGTGAGATAAGTTTTAAGATTTTCACGGCCAAAAGCATTTTCGTTATTTGTTATTGGGGTGGTATGCCGGGCAGATCCGGCAGATCTACCGGACACATCTACCGGATCTGCCGGATCTGCCCTGATAATGGACACTGCAACGATGTCCGAAACGTTGGCTAAAGAAGGAGGTAGCGCAACACGGCATAACACCCCAATAACAAATAACGAAAATTTCGATAGTGATTCAAATTAATACATTTTTAAATGTTGTAAACAGTGCCTGTTCTTTAATTTTTAAGGATTTGTTGAATATTGTGTTAGGTACTTAAATTTGGGAAGCTGATAATTTTATTAAAAAAAATTAATTAATACTTCTTTGTTTTATTTTAAACTCCTTACAATAGGTACCTACAACAAGAATTTGGGTCATGAGTTTATGTATGTTTGTAGTATGTACAATAAATAAAAAAGTAAAAGATAATTACGTACATTTAGAAAAGACGAATATTTTTTAAATTAAATAAATAATACAAAAAATAAAAAATAAATTTAAAAAATCTGTATTGTATAAATATAACAAGCTTAACGTTTACTATTTAGTTACATCTTATGACTATTTCGTAACAATATTTCGTAACAACCATAGACATATGAATATTAATAGACCAGAACATAAAGGTGAGGGGAAGAAACCAACTACAGCGGGGCGCAGAGCGGGAAGATGAATTCGGTGATATGTGATTCGTCAATAACTCAATCTGAGAGTATATTATGGGCATCTCGCATTATAATATCACCATTTAGTTCTTAAAAGTAAGCTCTGCTCTTTAATGAATAGACTTTTTTACATGGGAGCGCGAATTGCTCGCCGCAAAATGAACAAATTTACAAATTCCAAATACAGCAAAGTAAAGTTCGCCTATTTTCATAGTCCAATATTTTGTTGACGTATTTAGTTAAGACACTTTTACAAATGTTTCATAATTTACTTACCCCACAAAACAGCGACGAGCACACGCCATGTGTCTCGGGTGATAGTGTGTGTTACAAAAACGACCATATTATGTGATCTGAATAAGCTTATAATAAAGTAAAATAATGCTAGCCTATGGAATGTAATACGACAATTGGGTTTATTCTCTTTATCACTTCTATTTTTACACGTTTTCAAAACACAAGCCACTTTTTTGCCGTGTTATTTCATAAAATGCACCGATGAGTGCTCGACGCTGGCTCGCAGAAGAATGATGACGTCACATTTTTTAGATTCACCCGAAGCCATACTCGATCCCAGCCGGTTCCAATGGAACCGGTATGGGGAGGGGGAAATAATACGCTTTTATCGCTTAGTGCAGGTCTATTAATATTCATATGTCTATGGTAACAACCTTTTCGTTACGTACATTTATTTTGAGAACTACTCTTATAAGAATATAATGCAAATTTTACGTCTTTACAAGTTATTAATTTTCAAAATTTGCTTTCTAAATGTATTTTTAGTGCATGAAAGAATGAAATAATTGAAAGTCAAAATCGTTAAAATAAAAACCAATAATTATTTGGTTTTTCTTTCCAAAGTTTTTATAATAATTCAGAAAGTTCGATAAAGTGATATGTAATGGTGTGACAGAGAAAAGGAAGGAAGAAAGGACTGGATCTAATCGAAGTAAATTATGTATTTACCGAAAGCATAACGTCTTGGATAAGCTTCCGTGTTCGCCCATTACATTTTATAGATTTTGGGGTGTGAGATGCTGAGTTAGAGAGGTCAAACTGATACTAATAAGTGTTAGAAATGTGTGATGACCGATAAGTGAAAGAGTTTTATTTGGAAATCTTTTTTCGCTGCGAGTGGCTAAATATTATAAAGATGAGTAAATATTATATCTATCATATGAAGGTAAATAACTGATTTCCTAAACATGGAAATAATTATTAGCCATGTTAACATGGTGACCCGATTTAAATATTGAAATATATCCCAACCTTCCTCTGCCCATTTTCTTCTCTAGCCCTCTTAGCTTGATAACATAATATATCCTACAACATCCATAATATCCTACATGATATAATATATATCTAATATATAAAATTCTCGTGTCACGGTGTTTGTTATCATACTCCTCCGAAACGGCTGGACCAATTTTTATGAAATTTTGTGTCTTATCTGGAAGGTCTGAGAATCGACCAACATCTATTTTCATATTAAATATTGAAATATATCCCAACCTTCCTCTGCCCATTTTCTTCTCTAGCCCTCTTAGCTTGATAACATAATAATATATCCTACAACATCCATAATATCCTACATTATATAATATGTATCTAATATATAAAATTCTCGTGTCACGGTGTTTGTTATCATACTCCTCCGAAACGGCTGGACCAATTTTTATGAAATTTTGTGGCTTATCTGGAAGGTCTGAGAATCGACCAACATCTATTTTCATACCCCTAAAAGTAAAGGGTGTTCCACTCAGAATTTTTATTATTATTTTTTTTGGACAGATTTTTTATTTTTTTTATGGTGGGGCATTAAAAAATACATTCAACCCTAAATTTGTATCCTTCTACCATTAACCCCTATTTTTTTAAAGCGATATTAGTAATTCGAACCAGTGTCACTTCTGACCCGATGAGAACGAAGCCGGTCTCTTTTCTCTAATTTTAAATTTTTTACTAATCAATTACTGTTTGATATTGTTACTACAAACATGATTCACGTTCCATGCGGTAATTTGAATCGTTCATCGCCTTGCATGGTAGACGGAAATTGTACAAAGGGTTTTATTAAAGATTTCACCAACGATACGGTCACACATGTTGAAGGATATGCAATATATCGTCGAAGAAATACCGATAATGGCGGACAATCATTCATTAAAAATATCAGTAACGTAGACATTGACATTGACAATCGTTGGGTGGTACCATATGCACCTCTGTTGAGTAAAAAAGTGGGAAGGAAAAAGGCATGAGGGGTGGGTAGGAATCTGGAGGTCATTGTATCCGGGAGTGAATCCATCCCTCCAACTGCGGTATTTTTCATACCCCTAAAAATAAAGGGTGTTCCACTCCGAATTTTTATTTTATTTTTTTGGACAATTTTTTTTTTTTTTTTTTATGGTGAGGCATTAAAAAATACATGCAACCCTAAATTTTCACCCTTCTACCACTAACCCCTATTTTTTAAAAGTGATATTAGTAATTCAAACCGGTGTCACTTCTGACCCGATGAGAACGAAGCCGGCCTCTTTTCTCTAATTTTAAATTTTTTAATAATCAATTACTGTTTGATATTGTTACTACAACCATGATTCACGGTCCAATCACGGACTATCGTTGGGTGGTACCATATGCACCTCTGTTGAGTAAAAAAGTGGGAAGGAAAAAGGCATGAGGGGTGGGTAGGAATCTGGAGGTCATTGACCTTTCCAGCCGGACTCTTTCGACCCCATTGGTTGAGAGAATCCGGCTGGAAAGGTCAAAAGACCTCCCTCAACCAGTCTCTCTCGATCCGGTCCGCCACGCAGCAGGAGGGCAGACGCATCCGCCGCCAAGATCCGCACAAAAGTCACCCTTGCTAAATCACCAAACGTAGCGAACCGCTTGGGGTGACCTATGGCAGAGGTGTTGGTTATCCAATAAATGGTTCCCGGGGCGGCGGCACCCGTACCCGCTTCCTTTCAAAAATTCCCGTAAGTAAGTGGAAAAGTAAGAAAATCACAAAAAATATAAATTCATACACAACGCCATCTCTGATACTGACAAAAAAAAACACGGACAGTTGGGCATCGATAATTGCTTCATTGTGTAATTTTTAACTTAATAAAAATACTAAATTTAATTCAACAGTTATTGATTCTGAGGCGGTACGAAGTTCGTCGGGTCAGCTAGTATATATATATATATGTGAAGTACCCGGGTTGCAGGTGATTGATGGTGGAGGGGGTGGGGGGCGGGGCTGGCAGTAGATACCTGATTGGTTAAGCTAATTGGAGACACTACTGGTAATTTTGGAAATGCCGTTTTTGGGGGATTTTCATCGATTAAGACTTTCCAGGTGTTGGGAATTCTGATTGAGTCATTTCTAGTATTCATATTTTTACGTATATTTCTCCCAGGCTGATGCTGAATAAAATTTATGGGTATTCTAATTTTGTATTACGGTGAGATGTACGTACTATAACCAACGTTAGAAAAATATTTTTACAAAATTGTGAAATAGTTTTAGCATAAAAAAAAATATTAAGGTTTTTTTCAAAAACGATAACTTTTGAAAAAAAAATTTTTTTTTCAAGTATTTTACCTTAAAATGGTAATTACAGTTTACACGATCTAACTATCGGTATGCGACTATAAAAATTATATCTATGTATGCGTTAAATGTAAATATTTTAATTGCACATCTTTATTTCGTGTACTAAAATCAGAGAAAGTCTTTTTGTCTGCTTTTAAAAACAGTATATTTTTAAATGCCTTAAAAAACTGCGAAAATATTTCATGCGCAATCAGCATTTTGTCAGTTTGCTTGAGAAATACATTGCAAATTATCTTTAAGCTCTCTCACCTCTGATAAATAAAATACTGTAAATAGATCAGTGATTGCATGAAACAGAATAAGTTCTCTTGGTAACATATTATTAATAGTGTGTGTTCGTTCAAGAATTCCAACTGTCCGGAGACTGTGGTCCTGAGACGTCCTGATTTAGGGAATATTGTGAAAATGCGGAAAACAGGTAAGGTAGAAGCGAAAAAGGGAAAGTTGAAAGTTACTAAGCTCTTCCTAAATTATTTTCTTACGTTTGAATTCTACCGAAGGTGCCTCATCTCAACCTTGAATTGATAATTGAGTATAGAACAGTAATTTTTTTCTAAGTGTTAATACGCGTAGTTAAAGTTTTTAAAGTATAATTTAGTTCGCATTAAAAATATTAGTCGGCAAGATGTCACAAAACATCATTATAAAAAAAGTTTGCAAAAGGTGGAGGATATCAAAAAGTTGAGAACTTATTCTTTCTGCTCCGATAACCCTTAAACATAAACCACTCTCATTCAAATTATCAACTTCTTTTCCCCGTCCTGTTTATGAATAATTTTTGAGAAGGCATTTTATCAGAATAAAGAGGAAACCCCTACAATTCGATATAATGAGCAACATGCAAGGGCTTTTGATGATCTTAACCCTTAATTACTCGCACAAAGAACATTGCATAACTGCTCGCATGGGGTCACATATGACCCCAAATAGTATGAGTAGTTTTTAATATATATATTGAAATATATAATTAAATGAAAGTATTTTATTATTAAAGTGCTTTGTTTATTCTGTAATATCTATAAGTAATAATTAGAATTTTAAATTAAAAAACGTTTGTACTTTCTTCCACTAATTTATATTTCACCGGGACCGGTTTCTTCCTATTACGGACATTTTCAGCATTTCAGACCAGTCTGAAAAGTCCGTAATAGGATGAAACCGGTCCTGGTGAAATATAAATTAGTAAAAGAAAGTACAAAAGTGTTTTAATTTCAAATTCTAATACAATGGAATTCCACCACGAATTATCATTGCAAAAACTAGACTCATTATAAGTAATAACATGAATTACTAGCTTATTAAACAAAAACAAGTTAAACTAAAATAATTATCAATAATTAACAATTTGTATTTAGGTATACTGAGATCACAGTTAATACTCGTATTTTTAGGAACTCTCCGAATCACTCCTGTTACACTGTTGATAGTATATTTCAGAGTGATCATTGCACACTATCACAAATCTTGTACATTTCTTGCATTTTGTTGGTACTTTGCGATAAAACTTACCTCTTCCAAAAAGTAACGTAATTACTCGCACGGGGTAACCGCTCACGATGAATGAAGTCAATATATTATATCAATTAAAGAACCAATCCCTTAAAATGCGAGTTGGCGTTTGTGGTTATGTAGGTACTCGTAGGTAATGTTGTTTTAATTACACATTATATTTTACATTCACATTGTAATTTAAGAACTTATAATATAATGTAGCATTAAAAAATATACACTACTCTTCCAGACACAAGGTAGTGCTTCCATGGAAAAGTGGTATTAAGATAGTTCAAAATGAACATGTACGCAAATTATTACATCATCTAAATGTACATTATATTTTATATGCTTTAAAAAAAATGAAAGAAAACTAAAATAAAATATTTGCACATTAAGGAATGCCATACACCTAGATAACAAAAAGTAGACTTTATTCAAATTTTAATTTTATTTTTCTATTTTTATCATTTTATTTTATTTATTTCCTTTCATCGTGTAAATATTTTTTTTTTCATCTTGCAATATTTTTATCTGATGTGTATATCGATACTCAGAGCCATTTCGATGTATGTTCTCAAGGAACATCTGTGGATTAGACCCATTGGTGATACAACTGTTTAAAAAAACACCATTTACTCTACTTCATGGTGGTGTGGAAATTAGTTCAAAGTACATCGTTGTTGCACAGCCAGATAAAATATAATAAAATTACAAAAATTGGGAATTCAATTCATCGACCACCATAACACGGGCATGAGCCTAGCACGTGGTCGAAAAACCCACAAATGATGACAAACCATTCAAAGCAATGAATAAAGAAATTAAAAAAAAAAAAAAAAAAAAAAAAAAACATTTTTATTTTCTCTTTCCATTTTTGTCACTAGTTATGTGTTACACTTAGGACGGGTTGTTAAAAAAAGTTTAATTCATCAAATATTTGAAGTTAATTTTCACGTTCTGTGTAAGTTCTATTCAAGTTCTGTGATTATTTCAGTTTTATAAAGCAACTGGCCTCTAATAATATAATAACATAACTTGAATAAAACTTAAAGAGAACAGGACTTTCAGAGATCCTGAATATTATCTTTTCGACCGGTCAGTGGTTGAGTGGGCATAGCGCTTGGGTCCCACCCGGGCGTCGCGTGTTCGATTCCTCGGCTGGCTAAGTCCTCCATCACAACACAAGCAACATTTTCGGCTTTCTGTGGTGGTAGTAGGAGATTTTCAAACATTGTTGGGTTATTCGTAACCCGGGAATGTTTGTCTTTCTTTAAAAAAAAAAAATTAACATTGAAATTTGACGAATTGTTCAAATTCGCGAAAAATTCCATCCAGTTTAAGTGGGATCAATTGGGTTCAATTGGGACGTGTCTTATACAAAATATATTGAGTATTCCACACAAAATTACATTGCGAGGCTGGAGGAAGTGGGGAAAGAAGGAGATAGGGAAAAGGAAGGTTGGGAAGTATTTGGGGATTTTGATTTGTTCACCGAACAAGGCAATTTCATGTAATTCAATTGTATTGTTTCTCAAGAACCTTGTTGATAGTAATTGACTTTGCTAAAACCATTTAGTGAATTATTTATTTATTTCAAAATGAGAAGTATTTAATTTAATAAAACCTGTAAGTTTCCCATCGGTTACCATTCCGCCATAATCCGTGTTTATATCTATCTACAGGCGCACGGAGGCTCATAAATTATGTTCCGAAATAAGAAAGGCGGCATTAAAAAGTTAGATTATTATTACACGGCAAGCGATTGCGAAATACAAGATGGATGCCGCCCGCTACAAACAGAGGATCAACTTTTCGCGAGCTCTCTGTTGCTCCGTTGTTCCGTCGGCTCGGATAAAACCTCTTTGTATCGCTGTTAAATATTTACTGTTGTTTACATTTGTACCATTTTATCAAGAATATCTAGGTATTTATTGAGTATTATTATAAGCACAATAATATATATACCTATGTATATGTGGTTGAGTGAAATTTGTTAGTAGTTATAAGTTTTTCTCAAAAATGTGATGGTAGATGCCTTTAATTTTAATTTTAAATACATAAACGGCTATACTGCCTTTTATAAATAAACATATAATAGAGTACAAAAGTAAGAAAAATAATATCATTACATAATAGTAGTTTTAAACTTTAAAATAACATACAATTATGTTGTGTATCACAACAAAAAATAACAAAAAAGAACAATGAGAAATATCACATTTCATTTCAACATGTCCAATATGTCCATATTGCGTATATAAAGTTACATTATGGAAAAATAATTTTTGAGTGCATGTTTATGTTGCGCTAATTTTAAGAAATAAATGTCGCCGATGTTAGCATATTCATTTCCCAAAATGTGTAATCGACTGATTGGTGAGTAATAATGTGATAATGTATGTGTGTTATTATAGTAGAACGGTAGAGTCAGTCTATTGTTATTGTTTTAAGGTAACATCTAGTAACATTAATTTGTATTGTTGATTCATGAGATATTGATTGCAATTGGTTAGTAGTTATGAGGTGGTAGTACAATATTTTGTGTTGTTGGTTTTCGAGATGTTGATTGCAATTTCTTGGTAGAAGTTTTTGCTTTATTTTTATATTTTTGCGTTGTCAAATAAATGGCTATAGGTAGGTATCTATAATATAGTACATACTTAATTAACATTAGTTCCCATTGTTGAATGAGACGTTGATTGTAATTTTGTTAACAGTTATACCTAAGATATTGTCAAATAAGTTTAAAATAGTTGTAAGATTAAGCACTTTACATTACTTATGCATCACAGCTAGCTAAATTTCAGATTGGTGATGCTCAATGTCTCTTCTGGACTAAAAGCGTCACTGAGGTGAAAACTTCTTTCGCACCGTTGTGATTTGAAACTTGATGAACAACAAACACGTACATCAATAGGATTTACCTCCCCACTACTGCCAAATTTCGTTTTCTGAAGGTTTCACTTCTACCGCGTGTGAACTGCACATATTTGTATTTTTTTTTTAACAAAATGTTCGTACTCTTGGGGTGATTTTTGACCACGCAAAATAAATAAATTTGCCTCGATTGCTTAAGATTCCCCAGAAGATAATTTTTTTTTAAATTTTGGTCAGCATTAAAAAATTCATACCTAAACTTTTAAAAAGGACTTAACTTTTACCGTAAACAGCTGATCAAAAATTCGACTTGAAAAAAAAATATATAAAAAAAATATTTTTAACATCGTTCTAAAATAGTATGCTAAGTTCGGATTTGCAACATCTATGGTCATAATAGATAAAGCATTTCAATAGTTTCGTTTTAAAATAAATGGCAGGCCATGGAAACGGTTTAAATAATTACAATAAACGTTTTACAAATGGTAGGAAAATGTGGTCCAATTTTGGACCGCTATCAATCGCAAAAAATAGTCCAAATACTAGTCCATTTTTCGACCATAATCGCTTCAGTGGTTAAGATGAGATTAGCATTTTATTTTCTGTTAATAAAACTGTGATATTATATCTATTTTATATGAAAATGGTCGACCAAGCCAACTAGTACAACAATATTATTATTCTTTATTATTATTACAATGATAAATGAGAGCTACACAGTGCATTGGATTGGCATTACCAACTTGTACCGCAGATATTATGTGTACACATGATGTTTGAAACTATCATTATTCAAGTACATGCAATAAAAAAAGTTTTTTTTTTTAAAACGACGCTTTCGGCTTGATTGCGGAAAACCGAATGAAAATATTTTATTTGAAATTCAACACACATATTAAAAATGTAATCGATTGTATGTGATTTATTGGATAACAAACACCCGTACCATAAGGCACCTCAAGTGGTTCGCTATGTTTGATGACTATACATGGATGTCCGGTTTCATGTAGTGAAGTTTGTCTACGTACCTACTGCGTGGTGGGCCGGATCTGGAGGAACTGGTTGACGACCGGTGTGGTCTAGGGCTAAGGCTCTTGACTCGCAATCCGAAGGTCGTGCGATCGAATCCCGGCGTGGGCAAATAAATTTTATTTGATTAATTTGTGCTTCACAAAAAATCATTTACATAATATAATATATATCATATGTGTGACACGTTCCAGAGTGGGAGATACTTTCATTATCGTCCTGGTGTAAGACCACCATTCAGTTTTGAAACGCTGCGTGAAATGGGTTTAGCAGTGTTTGGTGACTAGATCTGAATAAAATATCTAGCCAGGTACCTCCCCACCTTCCTCTTTCCATCTCCTTTCCCTCCCCACTACCTTCAGCCTTATAATATACCTCAATAAGGGATGCCATAGTCTCACTGGCTCCAGACGGGTGCAGTTTAGACTCTTATAACGTATTAACATTAAAAAAAAAAAAAACTAACCTGAACCTCTCCAGCAGGACTGACTCGACCCATCGCTTTGCACCACAGTGGGAGGGATGGGTTCCTATCAACCCCTCATACATTTTTCCTTCCCAGAACCCTCTTCTTTCTTTTCCTAAAAATACCCTCCACACAGCATCCTCAAAGATGATATGGGCCCTGAGGAATGTTTTTTCCTCAGGGTCTCTTTTTATTTGGTCCGAGTAAGTAAATAATTAGGAAAAAAAGAATATACCTACATATAAGTTGTGTTTGGAAAGGACAGAAAGCAGGAAATTAAATAACTTTTTAAGAATTTTTTTTTTTCATTGTTAGATTTGATCTGCGTAGTCGGTTTCTCCACGAAGTACAGATGATCTAGAATGTAGGAGTCTGGTTCATCAGGCCAAATTGGAGTGGAGATCACGATCCTCGGTAATGAGGCGGCGACTGAAAAAGTAAAATAATTTAAACATAAATATGGGCATTGAATATTAATTTATATCCAAATTATAAAAAAATATCCTTTGTTAGAAACACTATTTATTTTATTTACGCTGACAAGTATGTTTTCCATTACTTCACTTATACCAAACCCCCCTCCCCCACCTCCCTCTCACAACTGACGCGCTGGTCCACTTTAATATACTGTCCTTTATTTCTTAACAATCTGGTGTATGTTTATTCTTCTGAATTTGATAGTATTTTAAAACAGTCCTGATGATGGTACGGAGGTACCGAAACCGGTGGACTAAAAAATATCAATAAAGTGACTTAAAACCAAGTATTATTTATTAATTTAAAATGTAAAGCACGTTGTGTTTGCCTTCTTTTGAAAAACCATTATATATTTGCCCTGAGGAAGGAACGGTCGTTCTGAAAACGGTTTGATGAAGATAAAATTTAAAGCGGTTCTAACGATAATATATTGTTTCATTGATTTATAATGCATAACCACAAATTTATAGCTAGAGAATCTGGTCTAAGTTCTTAAAACTATGCAGGTTTATTTTACAGGCATACCAACAATTCGATAAGTTCCAACAGTTAGATAATTTAGAAATTAAATTAAATATTATAAATAACCAAATATTTTTTTTAAATAGCCATCTTTTAAATTTATTTTCTTATTACAACTCACAATAAATATAATTTTTTATTTTGTTATTTATAACTACCTGTTTTTATTGTTTGTTTTAAAAGTTTTTTATTATCTAAATGCAATTTTGATATTTGATTTTATACAACTATTTTTATAAGATTTTTTAAGCAATATTAATCACCTCTCCTTTTCAATATTTTGTCTTTGTACTAATTTGTTTGTAATTTTTTTTTTTTAAGTTAACATCTTGTCCTGGCGAAGAAAACATTGTTATTGAAACGTGTTGATATTGTTATTATATATTATATCGTGGTGTTAACGAAGTTATTCATTTTTTATTATATTAATAATGCCACAAAGTATTTTTATTAAGTTTGAAGAAGTAATTTTATTTATACTGGGTTTTTACAGTTGTTCTCACTTTCATGAGATCAATCCAGTTATACACACTCAGTTAATGCACAAATAGATTAACAATTACATAAATCTAATCAGTCAAATAATACATTTGTAAATATTGAAATTGTTTCTAAATAAATATTAAATAACAAAACAAAAGAAAATTATAAAAAAACAAAGTTCAATCAAATGACAGAGAGAGAGGAAAAAGCCACCAGAGACATATATACAACGTGTCCAGAAACTCTTAATACAAGCGGGAAACTAGTGAATCTACATCACGTAGAGAACCCAAAAAACTTCCTTTTTTTTCAATCTGGGCATTTCGATTTTTATATTATTTTTTAACTATTTTTCAATTTTTTCTGCAACTAAAGTGTTAAAAAAACTTTTGAGCCTGGTTTACCATTTCATGCATTTTAAAAGACATTATACATCTGATATTAACCCCCTAGTGACCGATTTTTCCAAATTTGACCAAAAAAATTCCAACTTCGGACCCGATTAACTCGAAAACGAAAGCTCAAATCAAAAAATATATATCAAGAATCGACTCCGAATGTGATGTAGATTGACCAGTTTCCCGCTTGTACTATACAAAAAATACATAATATAATTAGCACAACATATTTTTTATCAATCGCAGAATTTTTTTTCTGAATCCATATAGATTATCGACGAAAATATGTACTTCAACACATTCTTTCTTATTAGTCGAAAAATTTGGGTCAGAGGGCTAAAACAGGCGATAAATTTTTTAAATGTATTCTGGTGAAACTGATTATGAGGCAAGATACACGAGAGGCATAATTGGAGACAGAAAATATTTATAAAATATTGAGAATAACATATTTTTTAACAATCGCAAAACATTTTTAATGAATCCATATAAAATATGGGTGAAAATATCTACGGTATATATCTATCTATCTATCCATACTAATATTATAAATGCGATTGTTTGTATTTATAAAATAATTATTATATATTTTTGAATGTAGCTATTACTTTGTGGTTATCCATTATAATAAAATGAAACAATGCAACTTTGTATAAACCACTTATAAAATGTGCAAATCCGACCGGTTTTGGAACAAACGTTCCTTCGTCAGGGAAAGCTTATACTATAAGCTTAATATAACTTAACTTATATAGTATAAGCTTAATATAATAATATAATACTTATACTATAAGCTTAATATAATATAACTTAACTTATATAGTATAAGCTTTCCCTGACGAAGGAACGTTTGTTCCGAAACCGGTCGGATTTGCACATTTTATAAGTGGTTTATACAAAGTTGCATTGTTTCATTTTATTAATTATTATATAAAAGTGCGATTGTTTGTTTGCTTTCACGCCTAAACCAATACATAGATTTTAAAAATTCTTTCGCCAATAGAAAGCTACATTATCAGCGAGTAACATAGGTTGTATATAATGGTAAGCTCTGGCGTTATGAAATTTATATAAATGAAAATGTACGATCGCAGAACATTTTTTATGAATCCATATAAATTATCAATGAAAATATCTACTTTGGCACACTATCTTATTACGTAATCGACACATTTGGATCAGAAGGTTAAAATATGCGATATTATTTTAAATGTATTCAGGTGAAACCGATTACAGCATCTAAACAAAGGGAATTGGGAACATTTATTTCAATATTGCTAAGATATAATGGACTATCAAGATAGCCGTGAATTATTATATGAATACAAAATGTACTTTAATAACTTGTAATCCAGATCGGGCAAAATAAATTAAAAAAGTGATGTTTTAACATAAAAACCTCGTATCTGACAGCCAAAGCTAAATGAATTACAAATTACGTAGGGCATTTTTGTAAATTTAATTCCCCGTAACATTAAAAGTTCCTTCGTTAAAAACTTCTAACCCTCCATTAATGGTCCATTCATTTGTCTTTTCACTTAAGCCTTACAAAATTATGCATTAACATTCATTACGTAGGTACCTACTTTATTGCGGTAATAAAAATTCGAGTAAAACAATAATAAAAGTCGGGTGCCACCTGGAACGTACAACGAGTTAAATTTGTCACAGACTAATTGCTTTATGTCACACCAAGTCTTATTACCTCCTGCAATTTAAACCCATTACTTATTAAATAGCGTATGCGCGGTGCGCTAACGATGGCGGAGGAACTGCTCGCCTTCTCTCTATCTGAAAGTCGGTTTCCAAGAAAATGGTCTTTCAAACCTACTTACCGTGTGCAAAAAAAAGGTTCTTTTTATCAATGATTGACAATTGTGTATTTACGTGTATACGTGTACGCAGTGTGTACGGCAGTGCTAACTTCTCCGAGTCAGTGGGCATCCACGTGACGTCAAAAGGGTAGTCTATGTAGTTCATAGATCACCAGGGCAATTTTTAACACCCGACGCGACGCCGCGACGCAAGGAGCGGTGTTATAAGTTTAACTTTCTGTATGTCTGTTTGTCTGTCTGAGGCATCGTAGCTCCTAAACGAATTTACCGATTCTGATGCGGTTTTTTTGTTGTTTGAAAGCTGACGTGATCGAGATGGTTCTTAGCTTTAATTCATGATAATATGTTCAGGCGTTTCAATGTGATCAACTCTTTTTTGTGTCAGCGGTTGCTTAAAATTTTTGAGAGTATCTATCTTCTACTATCTATCTATCTTGTATTTATTTATTTATATAAAGAAGAACTTTTATGGCGGCGGGCAGCATTGTTTTGATTTTCTTGCACATCTACAGTTTCATTCTGAAATTGATGAAATTTTGTACACTTGGCCTTAAGAATAAGAGGAAGGTCACTGGGTACATGAAATTTCTAACATCATTACCGTCTTTTTTTTCTCCCCTCAAAGCAATACTTTTATGCATCTTGATGAAATTTTGCACACATGACGTTAAAAATAATAATAAATTACAGTTAATTATCCGTGAGACTTCTGCTAGTTTACTTTAAACACTGTACGATAAAGAATAACTTTTGTAAATAAATACTGCTTTAAAAAAAAATCCAGAACGACTAGTTTTTAGGTAGATGTTTTGTGTAGTCAACACCAAAAGCACTTCATTATATATAATACATCTTTGTTTATTGTACATGTATTGCACTTTTATTAAATAAATTAAAGAGGACTTTAGAACTTTTGCTTCATAAATGTGTATTCTTTATTTCATAATATTCATCAATATTTTGTAATGGACTCGTAAGTAGCACGGTAGGTTTATTTTTAAGATTATTATAGTAAAGCGCAATTGAAGTGAAATAATGCAAAACTGCGCTATACGAATATAACGTTATTATTATTAACATTTAATATATTTATTTCAACAAAACCACCTTGATTATTTTCACATTTGCAAAATTTCACCATAAACCATTTTTGGATGTTGATCGATGTATAATCTAATAATGCAAATACAAAAATTAATTTTTCTCTTCATTACATCATCCTCATCATTACATAGTATAAAATGAAGTCGCTCAAAATGTATGTGCGCGTTAATCTTTTAAACTACGCAACGGATTTTCATACGGTTTTCACCAATAGATAGAGTGATTGTAGAGGAATGTTTATATGTATAATACATGTAAATTATATCAGAGAAAAGCTGAGAAATTCAAAGAAAACATAATTTTGTGCGATTTAAAACGGCTCGGGGGCCGTACTATAGTCACTTTTGAAATTCGTTCTACGGAAGAAATTGGAAAATAGATGTCCTAGAGTAAGTAGGTATTTGATTTTCCCTTTTCAAATATCCAGTGTTGCATTGCAAGCATTGTATAATTAGTGGCGATCGCTCATATTGCATTACATAGATAGTATAAAATGAAGACGCTCAAAATGTATGTGCGCATAGATTGCATTTTATACTACGAAACAGATTTTCATGCGATTTTCACCAATAGATAGAGTGATTCAAGGGGAAGGTTTATATGTATAATACATGCTTATTATAGTAGAGAAAAGCCGAGAGATTCAAATATTCAATTCAGGCAGCGGGCAGCGGGCAGCTGGCAAGCGGGTGGTGTGGATTTTATAAATGTTGGGTAATGGCGTTGTGTTTCGTTAGCCACAGCAACGTGTGGCCGGGTCTGCTAGTTATTAATAATCGGTTGCACCAAGTTATTTGTTTTTTTTTTCAACAAAATGCATAATATAATTTTGGAGGCGGGTGTGGGTACCGCCGCCCCGGAAACCATTTATTGGATAACCAGCACTCCTGTCATAGGTCACTTCAAATGGTTTGGATGCGTTTGCTCATCCGTCCGTTTGAGTGGCGGGCCGGATTGGGTGAGACTGGTTGAGGAAGACTTTTTGATTTTCGAGGCGGACTCTTTCGACACATCGCCGTAGTGGGAGGAATGGATTCATACGTCCGCCATTCCTGGACATACTGACCCTCAGATTTCTATCCCCCCTCTTACCCTTTTCCTTCCCAGAGCTTTCTCTCCTATATTTCCCTAAAAGGACCCTCCAAACAGCATCCCCGAATAGGCCATAGGCCCGAAAGAAATTGTTTTCCTCACAGCTCCCTGTGTGGAGCTATTGTAAAAAAAACATTTTTTATTTATAAAATACATGATGTTTCATGGAGACCAGTGTAATGAATTAAATATATAAACATGTAGAAAATTGGAAAAAATTATAGTAAAAAGTTTATAGCGAGAATTATAAAAAATTGAATGCAGTTAACACGCGGTAGAAGCGAAACATAACCAAACCAATGAAGAACCAAGGAGCCTTGAAAAGTGAGGTCATCATCAAAGCAGCCAATGAGCGCAGACCTGGCGCCATTTCCGTTTTATAACTCAACCAATAGGAGCCTTGACAGAAGTTTTACGCTTCGCAGGTGCTGTACGCGTCATTTCCGTTTCATCCGAATTCCTAATCATAACGGCGCTATAGAAGTTTCACTTCAAGTGAAAAATAGAAAAGACAAAAGTCACGCACAAGATTATTAGATCGTGTCCAATTATATATATTTTTTAGTTTTATATGTATGCATGCATGCATACATCAGTGGCGGTCCGTGAGTTTTCAGTGAGTAGCTGAAAACTATTTTTTTTTTTTTTAATTTCATCTTTTTGTGTAGAATAATCTACATTTCAGTAGAATACTGAAAATCTTCATAAAAATTGTTGAAATTTAAAAAAAATTATTCATATTCAGGTACAGTAACGTCATATTTTCCAATCTTAGCACTCTAACTCACTGAAAACTCACGGACCGCCACTGGCATACTTGTGTAAATACATGCACGCATACATGTATGTATAATTTTGGGAGGTTGTCGTGGACTTTTGTAATACCTATTATATGAAGGGGGAACTAAAAGGTGATCGTAAACACGTGGATCCAAGGGCAGGTATAGGTATACATACTCCTCCATGTTATTGGAGTCTGAGTGTACCCCCCCCCACCCCCTTACCATCCAATACCCTCTACCTTCCGATCATTCGTCTTGCAATGCGATCAGCTGCGACAAGTTCTGTACCTAGCTCACGACCCGCCCCGGAGAGTTGACTTAAAAAAAAACAGTGAGGGAATTCCTCATTGAGACATTAACGATCTAAGTTCACCTTTTGCCTGACGTCGGCGTACGACGAACAAGATTTGTAAGTGAAATAAGTTTTAAGATTTTCACGGCCAAAAGCATTTTCGTTATTTGTTTTTGGGGTGTTATGCCGTGTTGCGCTACCTCCTTCTTTAGCCAACGTTTCGGACATCGTTGCAGTGTCCATCATCAGGGCAGATCCGGCAGATCCGGTAGATCCGGAGCCGGTAGCCGGGCTATAGAAGTTTCACTTCAAAAGAAAACTTTACACAAAAACAACAAAAGTGTTATGCCGCATTGCTGTCCGAAACAATACGGCATAACACCCCAAAAATAAATAACAAAAATACAAAATTGACGTTTCTCATTTTTTGTCAGATGTTTCCATATTCCATGATATGCATCCAATTACTTCTTCATACAATCAATTCTTGTTATAAACTGGCTAACTTTTAGAGGGTTTTCAACGCTGCATACAAACAGAGTTGCATATAACCGTCTAAAATCGTTGAAATAAAGGTGTCTTATTTTATGCTACGCTAAATTTCATTGACGAATTATTTTCCAGTTCAGTTTTTTAGATTCAGAAATATAAACAGTCATGAAGAAGGAAAGCGTTGTTGAGTATTTTCCCTTTGTGGTCGTTGTAAACTGTTTACTTTTTGTAATATTTTTAAAATCAATTTTTTCAGTTGTTTTGATGACTAATAATGGTAACCCGACAATTCGTTCTGCGACAATTCATCCGGCGACAGTTCATCCTGCGACAGTTCATCCGGCCGACAGTTCATCCTGCCGACAGTTCATTCTGCCGACAGTTCATCCCGCCGACAATTCATCCGGCGACAATTCATCCTGCCTGATCATTTACGTAGAAGATTTTTATTAGTAAGTATGCAAAGAGGATATACGGCCGTACAACCAAAATCGATATACTTATATCTGAAGGAATCTTGAGTGGAAATCCGCTGTAAAAATATTTTTACTAACAGTAATTTCGACTCTCCGAAGAAGCATGCGTGAATAACAAAATACGACATACTTATACTTATAGGTTAGGTTAGGTTAGGTTAGGTTAGGTTAGGTTATGTTAGGTTGAATTGTCAGGATGAATTGTCGCCGGATGAATTGTCGGCGGGATGAACTGTCGGCAGGATGAACTGTCGGCCGGATGAACTGTCGCAGGATGAACTGTCGCCGGATGAATTGTCAAAGGATGAACTGTCATGGAACCACTAATAATATATGTGGATTTCTTCTTCTTATCCTTAACAATCACGGCCATCTCTATTTTGCTACCTGAAACAACTGAAGGTCATTTCTATGACTCGTTCTTAAATTCAACAGCTCGGCTATCGAACAATTTTCCGGCTTCTGTGTTTCCTCCCTCCTACTACATTTCAAGACACAGGTTCACACCTTCCTTTTCACAAAAAGACCCGCCATGCAGCATTTCCAAACATAACATGGACGCAATAACCAAACGAAAAATAGCAACAATAAAAAGAGACATTCACATACATCTAGAGGATTTAGCCTGCGAGAGAATGAGATATTAGAGGTCTTCTTTATGTGCGGTGTTTCGTTGCCTATCGGCCTGTGTGCGAATTGCACAATCTGATTTTTTAAGTGAAATTTCTATAGCCCCGCTGTGTTTGGATTACTTATGAAACAGAAATGACGACTACTGCACCTGCGACGCATCAACTGCGCTCATTGGCCGCTTTGATTATGACGTCATTTTTAAAGGCTTCTATTGATTGAGATATAAAACAGAAATTACGCGAGGTCTGTGCATATTGTTTGCTTTGATTATGACCTCACTTTTCAAGTATTGGTTGAGATTGTTTTAGTACAGTTTCGCTTCAACCGCGTATAAACTGCACTCGATTTTTTTTCCTTCTTCCCTTATTTTTTATGTTATATATTTCCACAAAAAATGAAATGTTTGAAGATTGATTATCGCTTGCAGAAGTTATCATTAGGGGTTAATTTTATGGGTGCTTTTAATCAAAATTGGATTTGACATTCTCCGCTACTGGCAGCGGAACGTCGCGTGGCGTGAATGCAATAGAGCCTGTGAGTAGGTGTGGTGCGGCGCGCACAGGCTGCGCCAATTCCCTCAATCAACCCCCGGCATCTCAGTCTTAATACCCAATTAAACCGATACATTTTACAAATATTGCTCGACACTTTTAACGCTTTGACGGTGATGGTGTGAAAATAGTACTTTTTACGATCTAAATAGTAGGTTTTAAATAAAATTAATCTTTTTTATCAGGACAGCGTACGTAATACATGCATTTACAAAAATATAAATTCAAACAAAAACGATATCAGAAATAATATTTTTAACAATATTTTCTTCAAAAAAGTGGGTATAAAGGATCAGAAGCAAAGAAAACGTTTTTAGTGATTATGTGTGTAGTGTTTTCAATCATGACATCAATAGATGACATCAATAGATGACATCAATAGATGCCGTTAGTCTTAGAGCTTCTATCAGATTTGACAGATGTGTACGTATAGAATTGCCGAAGACTCCAATTTGTAGATATTTAAGGTGGGTCGTGTGACCCAGTGGTATAATATATTGTAAACAAGTACATACAATAATAAACCAGATTGTAAAAACGACTATTTTTATTCTTGAAGAGCCCCAACACAGTAATTAATCATTGAAGAAGAAGATAACAATAATAATCTAAACGAAAATATGAAAGAGAACAAGACACAGGAAAACAGAAAAAGATAATGGTTGCAACTGGGACTCGAACCCAGAACTTCTTGTCTACCAATTCCGCCATTGCCACCTACTGTCAAACCGTCTTATTAGTAAAAATTTTAGAATTAACAATATTATCTTCAACAATTTTTTTTCCATATAATTGTTATCTACTTCTACAATTATATATTACATTGTTGGGAATAACTTTCAAAAGTTATAAAAATTGAATTTTTGTTATAAATAATTTAACATTAATTAATGACTGCATGTGACAACGCGTATACAACAAATTTAATTTATTAAAAATTTTATGAATTGAAAATTTGATTTGTTTAGTCTAAACTTTATTAGGCATTTTTGTTAAATATATTTTATAAACGCTGTTTTTATGTGAATGCCTACTGCACGAAAATCCCAACTGCCAGGCGCCAGTGGGACTATGAAATCCTCATTTCAGGTATGCTGTTGAAATGTGAAGGAAGATAAGAGAAGAGAAATAAGTGTGGAACCATCAAATCTGGCCACTAAACACGGCTAAAGCCATTTCAAGAAAAGTTTTTATTTTTTTAACAGGGCTATAAAATATCACAAGTAGATTTAAAATATCTAACACGATCAAGATAAACTTTATTTTACAGTCAGTTCGGAGAACCTAATCATTTTAAATCACTCAATCCTTTCAACAGCATCTCTACAAAGAACAAGCACAAACTCAAAGCAGGGTTTGCTAGGAAACAAAGTAATTCAAATCATTTCTATAGCGCGTTTGGAGTCAAAAGGTTGTACATTATTAACCGACATGAAGCAAGTCGTATTTCAAAGAGGAGTGACACTTCACTCCAAAGTAACGCGACAGTCTTCAATTCAATCTTGCATCCAAAGGAAGTGACTTTACGCTAGACACATGGCTACACAAACTATTTCTAACTAATTCCTATGGTAATTTAATTAGGTGAAGAAAGGACCTTTATTTACAATCCTCTTTCATTCATCAACGAATTACAAAATGCGTATCAAGTACCTATTTCTGTTTAATTTTTAGGATTTAATTTTATGAAGTGATACTTTAGCGCCGTTAGTGATTTGAAATTCGGATGAAACGGAAATGAAACTGAAATTCTACACAAATCCTCGGTTCTAATATAATGCGGTAAATTTGCGCTTTGGCGCGTGCCTCACTTGGCGAAGTGGGCAAGGTGCCTGACAAGTCTCATCAGCCAGATAGATAGACATCAAGTGAACGGAGGTTCGAATCTCACGAAATACAAAAAAAAAAAACATCTAGCTACTTTCTAGTTTCACTTCTACCGCGTGTGAATTACCACTCTGATTTTTTTTTTAACACCGACCGGTTTCGGCTATCACAAGCATCATTAGGGAATAAATTAAACTGACTGAAAATATATTTTGTGAGCTTATACAACATATAGAAAGTAATAAAATAAATTAAAATCTTTCATATTAATGGAGTGATAAGTATATAAGTGATAAATTAAAACTCATTTTTTTCTCTTACTGTGTGTATATTTAAGCTCACACAGTGTATTTTTGATCAGTTTAATTTAAACACTGATGATACTTGTGTTAAGCGAAACCGGTCGGTATTAAAAAAAATAATTAAATAAATTGTGTTTATAAACAAAGTATGTAATTGTTTTATTTCATTAGGTTTCTTTTTAAAAACCTAGATTTGAATTTCGATTTTATTTTCTGAAAGAATTAATGCAAATCTTGGAAGTTTCAATTAACCCACTTTCTGACATCCGTTCAAGTTGAAACTCGGTAGATAGACTTGTAATCGATGACGATGTATTCTTTCAATGTATCTACTCACGTACACATGTACTCACACACATACATTTCCGTGAAATTGGTTACTAGCCGCCCTAACACATAAAGTCGAAACAGTTTCAGATATTTTTATGTAGGTAAATATGTATTGAAGAAAACTTACATCACTCTATAAGAGACTTCTATTTTATTTGCACTGAAAAAGCATTTACTCAATTTCATAAAAAGATTAAAAGCGTAAAAATTTTTTTTGAAAAATTAAAAATTTCTTTAAAAGAAATAATTTTTTTCCCGGGCTTGATTGGGTTTACAAAGACCTACTCTACTGGCGAAACTAATTACTCCATTCCAGGGTACCATGTAACAATAATAAGAATAAACAAAAACTCTAATATTGGAATACCTATTTCCAACCAGTATAATGTTCCCAATATTAATGATTATGATGTTTATATTGTAATGTTTATAGCTTATATTTTAAATATAAAGTTTAAAAACGTGAATAAATTATATATTTATATGTTGTTATTTCAGCCATCATATCTATGTATACATAGTGTATATTTAAAATTCTTTGCCTCTACCATTTGTCATTACAAATTACATAAATGTATCCATAAAATAACTAACCTAAAACTGCAAAATGAATGATTTTTTATGTGACGCTTTGGATAAAAAAATTTGTATAGAAGAAAATTTGTGTCACTCCATAAAAGATTTCAATTTAATTTGTCCTGATAAAGGATTTAGCCTATTTCATGTAAATATTAGAAGCATTGAAAGGAACATGGATGAATTAATAATATCATTAAAAGAATTAAATTATTTCCCGGGCTGCATAGTTTTAACAGAAACACACTCAGCCGGTGAATTGAATTTCACTATCCCGGGGTACTTTTACTACACAACAACAACAAAGTTAAACAAAAACTCTGGTATTGGAATATTTGTATCTAACCAATACAATGTACTTAATATTAAAGAGATTCACAGTATTAGTAATGTTAACATATTAAATATTGAATTTAAAGACATAAATAAACATTATAACATTATTGCTATTTATCGAACGCATAGGTCGATAGTGTCACACTTTATTGATGAATTAAAAAATATTTTATTAAATTTTAGAAATAAAAACAATATTTTTGTCGGAGATATAAATTTAAATATCGCAAGCGACTATTCTAGTAAGGATAAAGATAGCTATCTCAACATGTTAGCAGAACTCAATTATTTATCGTGCATAAATTCGTACACTAGAGACGTTCGAGGTCAACGACCTTCATGCTTAGATCATATTTTTACAAATATACCGGATATCCAAAATATAACAGCAGCTGTCATTCACACAACTATCACTGATCATTATTCTTGTATTTTTAACCACAAAACCAGCAATCCAATATTGCCATCATTTAAACAAAATCTTCCAAAAAAGTACTTAATATGGATACATTAAAAAACAAATTTCAATCAGAAAATTGGATAGAATTATTACAATGTAATGATGTCAATATCTGCTGTAAAATATTTGAAGAAAAAATATCTAAATACATAAATGACTCGTCAAAAAATATAATTCCCAAACACAAACTGTCTAACTTCAAACCTATAAAACCATGGATTACTCATGGATTAATAGTATCTGTACGACGTAAGCAAGCTTTTTATAAATTAACAACTCAACAACCTAATAATAAAAACTTACTTAATCACTTTAAAGCATATAAAAATAAACTTTCATATATCATAAAACATACTAAAGAAAGTTACTATAAACGGAAGTTGGATCTAGCTGAAAATGATAGTAAAAGAGTATGGACGGTTGTAAATGAAATAATTGACAAGAAAAAAAAACAATAATAACGAAATCAATGCTATTAATCACGATAACTCAAAAACATGCTGTAAAGAAAACCCCTCAAAAGCTGCAAATATATTTAACACTTTCTTTGCAAATGTTGGGAAAAATCTCGCCAATCTCATTCACATTCATCCAAATATTATAACATCTCCAGACTGTAATATAAATGCTAAAAATAAAATGACAACATTTGAAGTCACCACAGAGGATGAAATAGTTTCTATCATAACCGATATGAAAGGAGGATCTGCTCCGGGCTTTGATGCAGTCACTGTTGATATTTTAAAAAACATAAAAAATGAAATTTCTAAGCCATTAATGCATATAATAAATACAAGTTTCCAAAGCGGAGTATTTCCATCAATTTACAAACAAACTACTATTACCCCAATATTTAAGTCAGGTAATCCAGAAGAAGTAAACAATTACCGTCCCATATCAGTAATCTCAAATATAGCAAAAATTTTTGAAAAACTAGTTAAAAAAAGAATGAGCCAATTTATAAAATGCAATGATATAATTAATGAAAACCAGTTTGGTTTTATGGAAGGTAGAAGCACACAAGATGCAATTGCAAAATTAAGTAGCCTAGTACATAGTTCATTAGATAAATCATTTAAATGCCTGGGAATTTTTATAGATCTCAAAAAATCATTTGACAGTATATCACATGACAAACTTATAAGTAAATTAAGAAACATTGGATTAAATGGTTCAGCTCTAGAATGGATAAAAAGCTACCTTTTCAAACGTCCCCAAGTTGTAAAAATTAATGGTGTGCTTAGTTCACCAAAAATGAGTCATTTCGGCATACCTCAAGGTACAGTCCTGGGACCGTTACTGTTTATTATCTATGTTAATGACATATTCATACAAAAACTAAACGGAAAAATAATATCTTATGCTGACGATACTGTCATAATAATTGAAGGTACGGATTGGAATACTGTTAATAACCTAGCTAACATTGATATTAACATATTGAAAAATTGGTTCGATTAAAATCTCCTCTCTCTAAACACTGAAAAAACAAAATTTATCCCATTCTCTATCAATAAATTCAAATTAGAACCAAATTTAAACATCATAATACACCAAAGTAAATGTAATAAAACTAACTGCAATCAAGATTGTGCTATACTTAGTCCAACTCCCAAAATCAAATATCTTGGTGTATATATAGATCAACATTTTAAATGGAAAACACATATTTGTGAACTCGTTAAAAGGATTAGGAAATGTATTTATATATTTATTAGACTTAGAAATATTCTTAGCTTAGAAAACCTAAAAAGAGTGTACTATGCAACTGTTCAATCTATATTGCAATATGGTATTATTGGCTGGGGAGGAACATATGACAATATTTTAAATCCCCTCAAAATTGTTCAAAGGTTGATAATTAAGGTAATCTTGAAAAAACTGTCTAAATTTCCTACTGAAATTCTTTTTTCAATATTCAATGTGCCTGTAATAGACAAAATCTATAAAAAATATTCAATACTTCAAATTTACAAAGAAATACAGTTAAATACTCGTAACTTCCAATTCAATACATCAGCAAGATACCAGAAAACTATTAAAATTCCTAAATTTAATAAAGCACATTCAAAATTCCTATCTTTACCTGGGCATAATCTATTATAACAACCTCCCATTAAAATTAAAAACCATCGAAAATATGCAGGAATTTAAGTCCAAATTAAAAAATTACCTTAAACTGCTATAAAAGTCACAAATATGTTTACTTTGTATCTTAAAGTCTGCTATTTTATAAATCATTTATTCCTTCTTTTTTCTTTCATTTCTTAGTTTCTAAATCTCTGAGTCTACTATTGTATAAATCTTGCGTTCTTTCTTACGTATCCTTTACTTACTTATTACAATAATTTTTGTTACTAACTTACATGATTCTTCCATTTATAATGATTTTTTAATTTATATTATGATTTTTGTAAACTCTTCAGGATATTTATTTTTAAATTTATACAAGATTTTTTAACCTACTTATTATTTACAATAGCCGTTATTACTAACTTACACGATCATTAATTTACTAATTGAGATAGAACTCCCTCACCAAACACAAGAGCATTGTCTCTTTATGGTGAGGAAAGGCAATTTTTTTAAATTTTTTTGTTAACCTTATGTATGTAACTATGTAACTATGTAACTGTTATAACTTCATATGTATTTTTAATAAACATTGCCAATAAAAAAAAAAAAAATAAAAAAAAAAGGTAATGGTGAGTAAATCTTTAAAGCTTGGGATATAATATTATAGTGCCGTTTTTGTGAAAAATCATCTCAAGGGCACTGTAAAAAGTAATCACTTATTTGTGTGTGCATGGAAAGTACATGTAATATCGATGTACCTATGTGTTTGTCTCTTTTTAGTGTCTTCATGTAGCTTTTTCGTTTCATTGAGTTTCAAATCACAAAGGTGCTAAAGAAGTTTTAACTTCAAAACATCACTTTCTTAACCACTGCAGCGATCATGCGAAGTAAATATATTTGACTCGATTGCTCGCGATTTCCCTGAAGACCATTTTTTAAATTTTTCGCCAACATTAAAAAAATCATACCTTCGAATTTTGACATGGAAACATTAAAAACTTATTATAGTGCTGTATAGCCAATAGCTTATCCTGTATTTTACCGTTTATCTCGTATTTATAGGATTTAAAAAAAATATATTAAAACCGTTACATAAATCCTGCGTGTTTTTACTTTGTGAAATGTTTCAAATAATTACAATAAATGTTTTACGAATGGTAGGAAAATGTAGTCCAATTTTGGACCGCGATCAATCGCAGGAGAAGAAAAATGATCCATTTTTCGACCATAATAATAATAATAATAACGTAGTATTTATATAGCGCAGTTTTGTGATGTTTCACATAATCTCTCTAGTGGTTAAAATTGTGTTACACAACGTAATTCATGATCGTAAATCCATTTCCACTGCTAAGGTTTTCTTTACGAAACGACCAATGCATAGAATAGCACGGAAATGCCGGTTTTCCGCATTGTACATTATCGACCTCACGTATTATATCCCTATCAGGTGTACAATTTCAGAACAAAATAATAAAAGTTGTCGCCAGTTATTATTGTGGAAAAAATCGATACAGGTCGTGCCAGTGGCACTGCAGGAAATATCCGTATAAACACTACACGAGACTGTTCTCCACAAATGAATTCCATTTCCACACCTGTTCTGCTATACCACCCCTGCAATGTCGCAATAAGCACAGGTGAGGTATGTCTTCAAGTTTTTGCGATTAGTTTGTAGAACTCAACATAAAAACATTGTTTAATTGTTAAGGTCACTGTTTAATAACATTGTTTAATTGTAAGATCAGTAAAACACACTCCGGTCAAAATGTGTATTCGAGTTTTTTTTTACAAATTCTAGTTTTACATGACTTTGCACTTTTGAAGTGACACTTCCTTAACCTTGATAGGACTGCGCTCATTGGCCGCTTTGTTTTTTACGGGTCGACGGAATATATGTAATGCGTAAATTCGCGCCTCTCCAAACGCGTCCCATAGCGCAGCGGTATAGTGCGTCACAAAAAAAAAAGTTTTTTGTAAATCAATATCCAATCTTCAAACCACTTTAAAATAAACAGGACAAAGAAAGCGACATCTAGCGACTTTTTAGTTTAACTTCTATCGCGTGTGAATTATACACTCCAATTTTTTTTAATATTACACTGCTAATAATCTACATGGCCCGGTCCCGGTCCTTTGTGATACTGTTAAAGAAGGAAGTAGAAAGATTAAAGAATCTCATCGTATCTATAAAAAAAAACTAACCCAGGGAAAAACAAAACATACGTCTGTCGTAAAAAAAAATTATTACACACATTCCAGGTTCGACCAGGAAGAAATCCGGTCGAAAATACGGTGATCATTTCATATATGCGGTGATTGGCTAAAATTTCGTGATGTAGCTTGAAATCCATGATCCACTGGGAGATTTGAGTTAACTGCAATACAATTGTCAGTGCTTTTACTTTAAGCTATGTCACAAATTCGAAATTTCGAAAGCGACCCAACGAATTTTTTTGCGAAAAAGGCCCGTATAAGTTAACCATGTTAGGTGGTTTTTTTTACGAAACTTGGTGTCAACCAACAAAAGATGTTATTATTACTATGTTATTTAGAGTTACTCTTAAATGTATTGTTTCATCAAAAATTAGATTTATTTTCTATAATATATAGACATCTTCTCAACTTGAAATATATCTTACTTATTACATACCTACCATCAAACATTTTTGATGTAACTCATTTTGATGTTAAGTTATTTTCATATAGTACATAAACATATATTTTCATCGTCGCAATATTGTATTATTTACAGGACCACATTGTTTGTTTGGTTATCTACATACATTCATGTTCTTAACTTCTGTTTTCTATTCCTTGCTATTTTACAAGCTCATTAGAGTTGTCTTCTTCATGTTGTGGTTATGTTATTTTATTTTATATAACAGTCATACACGTAAAAGCCAAAAGGCTTTAATATTACCACGAAATAAAAACGACGCTAGGTTTTAGCTACGTGTCGAACCAAATGTATTCATTTTATTCCACATAAGGCTATGGTAGCTGATGATTGATTTAATAAACATTTTTGCATCGCATTTACGCATGCTTGAAATTCCCGGATGGTCAAATTTTTGCAAGATAAGCACTGGATGTAAAAAGTAAGAACCCCAGAGCACCTTTTTTACCAGTTAGCCGGTTATAGAGGGCTCCAACCCATTTGAAACCGGTAGTTATTTTGACATTGTGATCCCAACTCACATGCATGTGGACTCTCTTCGCTACCCAAAGATGCCATTCGATTAGCTTTGATTTAGCGGTTATCTTGATGCCATCTGAGATGTGATGATAATGTCTGTCAAAGAGATATGTTCCTCATAAAATAATTCATGTATCTAATAAGGAGATACCTAGGATGGCTCTTTCTCCCTCTCCCGAATTTACCTTCACACTAAGCTATATGAAAAAACACACTTCCGACAGCTGACGGTGTTGAAAGAATGAATTTTACAAATTTACTTTCTGCTACCCCCTACTGCTACGATGGGCCCTTTGAAATCCCTCCCTTTGCACCCGCCCCCGCCGTTTCCGCCCTCATGCCCTTCTCATGTTTCACTTCCAACCCCCCTCTCCCACGTTCCCCTCGCCATTCCCCCCTTCCATTTCCACATTCTCCGCCTTTCTCCTCTACCTCGGTTCTCCTCCCAGCCCCTCTTTCATTCTCCAAATCTCCCTCTCCCTTCCGTCCCTCCTTTCCTCCCTGTTTCAAAATTGTATGAAATGCGTACATTTCATGAATTTTTCAAATATACCCCTGCTTTTCCCTACTACTACTATGTTTTCTTTCAAATCCCTCCCTCTGCCCCTCTCTCACCTTCACCCTCTTTCACCCTTTCCCTGGATGTTCTTTCCCATGCAACTCCTCTCCCGCCCCCGCTCCCGCTCCCGTTCCCCTCCCTCGACGCCTTCTCTTGCTGCGTTTCCCTTACACTTTCTTATCCTCCCCCTCTCCTGCACACCCCCCCCCTCTCAGCGTTCCCCTTCCACCTTCCACACCTTCCACCCTCCCGCAAACCCCCACCACTCCTTCGTTCTCCCTCCCCTCCCAGATTACGCTTCCATCTCCCGCCTTCCTTCCTTGTCGCTAAACTATACAAAATCACAAATTTTTCAAACATCTCGTAGCCACTTATAGTAAATTTTATTTACAAAATTTCATAACGTCAGAGCTCACCTTATACATAGAAACTAATACGGGCCTGATACAAATACAAATCACCGAAGTGTCATCGCAATCGGATGAACGGTTTAGGGAACGCGTAAGGGACAAACAAGAACATAATTTTTTACATATATTTATCTTCACATGAAAATACATTAAAACAGTTTAAATAGGTTCGAAGAAATTATTAAAATTTCTCCTTACCCCATGTGAGTTTTGTCCAACAAATCACTACATACGGTGTAGGTACTGACTGAACAATACTGAACACGGTGCCCCGCTCCAACCCTTCCACGTACTAACTACTTTAGGTAACTTCTGCACCAGCGCATCCCTCGGATCATTTCCAACTAAACGCTTCGTTAGCATTTAGGTTTATGCCTACTTTCCGCGTTAATATAAATTACAAATTTACCAGCAAATTATTTTTACGTACAGTCATTGAATATCAGCCTACTTTTCGTTTTATTTTGTAATCGGTTTATATGTTTGCAAATTATATTTTTTAAGCAATGTATCTACCTACTAACACGTGCGATTTGCTTACTTGTTCAAAAAGGGTAAATAGTTTAACAGATAAATCATCTCATTTTCTAAATGTATGGTGCATCGCAATAATCATAAAAATGATAAAACTATAAGCCCATCCGCTCATGGAGAAACTGAAAAATAAAACCATTTGGCGACTCGGTCGCTATCCATAGGAAAGGAACTTGCGAATTTCATTGGCGGTCCGCACATTAGCAACTTGTTAAAGATCGGTTGTCAAGGGCTACGCGGCGACTAGTAGTGCTAATCACCGCGTTTTAGTTGCCATGTTGACAGGTTGCCATGGTAGAGCTTTAGGACCTGTCAAGTTTTCGAGTAAATTGTGAAATGTCATATCATGAAAATTGACTTTGTTCAGGAGGTTGATAACTTATTATTATACAATAAGTTTGATAATTGATAAATCATTAGCAAATTATCTTTTGGTTGAAGAAGCTGATATAATTGCTGAAATCGTAAAAGTTGAGCTGCGCCGTGAATTGAGTTGCCAACCAGTTTTCGGTTTCTCCGTGAGCGAAGGCCCTAATCTTAATGTCTTCTGTCATTGAAGAAGAATTTAATACCAATAATTCTAAAAGAAACATGAAACCGAACAAGACACAGAAAATAAAAAAGGTAACGGTCGCAACTGGGCATTGAAACCAAGATCTCTTTTCTCATTGGGACAGGGCCTTAACCAACTCGGCCATGGGTACCTAGTTATTTTATTAAATTTTTGTTGATCAATATTATTTTCAATAATTTTTTTCCAATTTTTTTATTTATTTTTTATCTTTATAAATTTTCAAAGAATTTATTTGTAACCCGCATATTGTTTCGGATAAAAACAACGAATTTTATTTATATGTCTTATCCACATAGAGTCGTCAATAAATGAAAGATTAATCAACTCACAAGATCCAAACCAACATGATTTGTACGGAATTCTACCCAAGTATTCTGGGATGTAGCCACCGATATGAAGCATCGGTGTCTATTGAGATAATATTGATACAATTTCTACATCACTCTCCCGTAATAATATTGAAAAATATAATAACATAATAAATATAATATAATGAATAAATAATTCCACCTAAATAATGTTTTAACTTATCGAATAGTACCATACTTTCTTCCGTATAACTGTCATACAAAATGAACACCCGTCGAAAAACTTTTCAGGAGTGATGACGTCACAAGACACTATACGTGCGGTGTTTTTCGGGGATCTTGAAAAATTAAAACTTTGAAAATTATTTTAACTATTAAAACAAACTGTAAAAAAATGCAGTTATTTAAGTCAGAAGTTCATTTACATAAAAAATAAAATAAAAATTGGACTGCAGTTCTCTATTGAACTTGAATGGAACCTTTACGGTACTTGAAAATTCACTTTGAAATTTGACTGACCCTAACCATTTTTATTCCTAACTAAAGTGCATCGTAGGATACAGGGAAAAAAAATCGAGTGCAATTTACACGCGGTAGAAGCGAAACTTTACCAAAACAATCTCAATCAAAACTTGAAAAGTGAGGTCATAATCATAATAAAGTGAGGTATAAAGAAATAGTGGCCAGACCTAGCTTAATTTCCGTTTCATATCTCAACCAAGACGAGCCTTTAAAAGTGACATCATAATCAAAGCGGCCAATGAGCGCAGTCGATGCGTCGCAGGTGCAGTAATAGTCATTTCCGTTTCATCCGAAATCAAGATCACAGCGAAGAAGTTTCACTTCAAAAACTATTCCTTATTAGTCTTCAACAAAGCAATTACTTCTTTCGATTGATTCCATTACAGGATTTTGTGTCAACTTAATAAAAATCAAGGAGCAGCGTAATTCAGTTCATTTTCCAGCCGGCGCGAGGCTGCTCAATCATTGACAAAGGCTTTTCAGCTTCCAGTCAAACGTGAGCTGATGCTCGCTTTTCCAATATGGCCTGTGTACTGTACACTATCAACTAAAAAAAGTGAAAAAAACCCCTGGAACATTTAATACATCTCAGTTGGATTTTTGAAGTGAAAACTTCTTTAGCACCCTTGTGATTTGAAACTAGATTAAACGAAAAATAGTGACACCAAAAAGAGACAAATATATGCAAATATCGAATTTAGCCTGTGAGAGAATGAGATAGTATAATCGGTGTCCTTTTTGTACGGTGCTTTGTAGCCACCCCACGCCTTCTTTAATTTTCTGAAGGTTGAACTTCTACCGCGTGTGAATTGCATACTGTGATTTTTTTTACGCACGCTTGACTTGGGGAGTAAACTGGTGAATGCATGACGAGAGCGTTATGAAAAGTGTGATCGGGTGAGGCGAACGGTCGGGCTTGGCGAACGGAAGTTGAGAGGGAGATATAAGTCAGTGAAGTTTTACTTCAGTCGTGTGGTCTAAAGCACACTAATTTTTTTACATTAGCTCCACACAGGGGGCCCTGAGCAAAACAATTTCCCTCAGGACTTATGTCATTTTAGGGGATGGTGTATGAAGCGTTTTTTTAAGAAAAGGAAGAAGAGAAAGTTGTGGGAAAGGAATAGGTATGAGGGGTGGGGGTCAGTGGTGGGTATTATCTGGGGGTCAGTGTGTCCAGGAGTGACGGACGGAGTATGGATTCATCCATTTAACTGCGGTGCTGGCGATGGGTCGAGAGATTCTGGCTGTAGAAGTCAAAAGACCTAAACCAGTCTCTGTTGATCCGTCCCACCACTCAGCAGGTGGGCAGACACATCGGCTAACAAGACTTTGAAAACTGACTCACCCTATGAACCCGGACACCCCTGCTAAGTCACCAAACGTAGCGAATTACTTTGTGTGATCCATGGCAGGGGCGTTAGGTATTATTTATTTATATGCATTAACTCCACACAATTTTCTTCAGGGCTTGTGTCATCTTTAGAGAAACTGTGTGTACCTGCATGCGTTTTGAGGTGAGTAAGGAGTGAACATGTGTTGTAAAGAGACGTTTTCACGTGACAAATTTCAACCATGTACAGAAGATGTTGGTCGTGCGTTTGGTGTGTTTCCGACTATGCTAGGGATCAAGGACGCAAGTTCCTCAGAGTAAAACAAGGACAGCAAACCCATCTGACGCCTGTGCTCTAAATATTGCAATCCGCTTAGAGGAACATACCAAAAGGACCGCCCGTTTCTGCACAGAATCAAAAGTTTTTTCACAAATTTTAGGGTTTCAGATCGTAGGTGGCTGCCAAATTCAACTGTGGGATTTGTACTGGATCAGCAGTTGTGTTCTATTTATTTAATATATTGTAGAAAAGCACGGACAATCTATCAGCATAATTTAATATGCTACGTTTTTTAGTCGTGTGCCCTGTTAACCCTCGACCCGTCGCGTGGGGTATTTAAAAGTCCAGGTTTTACAGGAATGCTAATTATGTACATTTTAAATGTTCCCACTGATTCCTTACGTGGTAGCTTCCTAAAAGGGACTAAACTTGATGCTAGCGCCACCAATATTCAGTCTGCGCATGTGCGATATGAGACTTGTATTTCGGCGTGAGGCTCAAATAAATCAACGAAATTCAATTAAAAACCAAGTTTATTTGTATTTTCATCTTATTTTGTTGTAATAATAATAAGTTTGTATCAATCTCAAATAGTTATAAGTTGATAGAAATTGATTAGATTTTTTTTTAAGTTTAAATTAAAAAAGTGTGATTAAAAATAATAAAAAAATGTACCTTGTTGATTTTTAAGCTTTTATATTGAAAATAAAAATCTTATTTTTAATATTTATTTATATTTCAATGCAGTCATTATCACCTGACTATATAATCAGTTAAAATAGCCCATAAAATGTATGCTATAACAACAATTTAATCATATTTACTTTTGGGGTCCTAAGAGACCCCGCGCGACAGGAGGGTTAATAATAAACATATTGACATAGTTGACGCTGAACTACTCGACGTTGCACGGGCTTTACACAGAGTTTTTCAAAATCAGAAGAAGAAATTTGTCTTATTTTGAAAGTCAAGTTTGCAAAATTTCATCAGTCTCGAAATAAAACTGAAGATTTACGCAAAAAATACGGCACTGGAAATTTCTTTACATACATATTAATAAATTATACATAGCTGATGTCTCCGGCGTTGTCCGGGTTTTATGAAGATTTTTTCAATTTTTTTTCGATTTATCCGATATGACCAAAGGATAAAATAGGAAGTTATGTATCAACCTTTATTATTAAGATTGTGAATACATATTTGTTACCGATAAAGACAGGACAATTGTAATTCTATTATGTTGTTTGTGAAAATTATTTGCATTGAACACAACAAATGCCTCATCTATTTAAACGAGTGAGACTATTAATTTCACCTATCGAAATTTTATAAGAGATTTAAAATTAAAATAAACCAGAGTCTGCAATTCAGACGCGGTAGGGTGTAATCTTCAGAAAATTGAAGTGGATTAGAGTGGGGAAGCTACGGAGCACCGCATAAAGATGAGACCGAGAGGCTAGGAGGCACCGCACAAAGAGGAAACCGATGTGCTACAAAGCACCGCACAAAGAGGAGACCGATTGTGATACCTCATTCTATCGCAGGTTAAATCCTATAGATCTATATACTATATATATAGTATGTGTTTGTCTCTTTTCAGGGTCGCTATTTTTCGTTTCATCGAGTTGCAAATCACAACGGTGCTAAAAAAATTTTCACGTAAAAAAAATTATAAATTAAGAATTTCTTCGAAATCAGTCCAACAATGCTCGGTGGAAACAATTATGTTCGAATGCATCTTTTATTTTTGAAGTGAAAACCACTTTAACACCGTTGTAATTTGAAACTCGATGAAACGGAAGCGAGCGACACTAAAAAGGAACAAACTAATAGTATAATCGGTCTCCTTTTTTGTGCAATGCTTCGTAGCCTACGTTAGGGGGATACTAAGAGTATCTCCAACTCTGGAACGTGCCGCATATACATATACTATGTATTATTTTAAATTAATAAATTGTGAAATAACACAAATTAACCAAATAAAATTTATTTGGGCACGTCAGCATTCGCATTTCATAATGAGATGGCAAAAAAATATTTATTTATTGCACGGACTCGGTTCTAATATAATACGATAAATCCACGGTCCAACGAAGGTCTCCTTTAGTTCAGTGGTATAAAGCGCCTGACGAACTTAGCGGCCAGACATTCAGAAGTCCAAGGATAGAATCCCGTTAAATCAAAAACAAAACAAAAAAATTATTTAAAAAAAAAGAGTGTGCTTTAGACTTTCGACCACACGAATGTAGTAAAACTTCACTAACTTATATCTCCGTCTCAACTTCCGTTCGCCTCGCCCGACCGTTAGCCTCGCCCGATCACACTTTTAATAACACTCTCGTCACGCATTCACCAGCTTACTCCCGAGTTTTACTTCAAAAATCAATATCCAATCTTCTCTCCAAAATGAAAAGCCAAAGAAAATACAAAAGAAAACAACATGTAGCAACTCCGGAGAAGAAAACACAAATAAAAACATAAGATGACCAAATGTATAGGAAAAGGTGCACTGGCATTCGACGATAAAAATAATGGAAAAAATCATCCTTCACATTGATAAAAAAAGTGCTACGCACTGCTCTTGCTCCCTTGCTCCTACAGTGTGATACAGATACAGACAGAAAGAAAATGTGTGCTCGCACTTCTCTCTCTTGCCCCTACAGTAATACACGAAGCGTTCGCCTCGCTTTTCATAACGCTCTCGTCACGCATTCGCCAGCTTACTCCCCAAGTCAAGCGTGCGTAAAGAAGTTTTACTTCAAAAAAATAAAAAAAAAACAAATAAAAAACACAGATTGAAATATGTTGGATAGATAACACGAAATTAAACTATGAGCCTACACATATAAACATAAAACAATGTTGGTCGACAAGATACCTACTACTGTCCATGACATTATTTTGAAGCCATATGAACTGCAGTATCAGGTTGACACATATTTTGATCGCAGATAATTACATTTCGAACTTAACAGAAAACCGTGATATTTTACCTGTATAATTTAATTTAGTTGCTGATTGGATAAAGCCGAACAAACCGCTGCTGTCCCAATAGCAGCCACATTATTATGAGAGTATGGCGGCCACCGCGGGTAGTGTGATTGAAACGAAGCGGTGATTGCATGTCTCGGCGGTCACGGAAAAGCGAACCAAAATATTTCATATCAGAGTAAAATAATTGCATATTTTGGATACTCTATATAGTAAATCATTCGGTGCCATCGAAGGCAAAAAAAAAATTAGAGTGTGTAATTCACATGCGATAGAAGTGAAACTAAAAAATTGCTAGATGTCGCTTTCTTTTGCCTGTTTATTTTAAAGTGGTTTAAAGATTTGATATTTATATTACCGTTATATAAAATGGAATAAACATATAGATTCGGTAATAGGAAAACTAAACAAGTTGATTTACTTTTTTAAAAACTAGAGAAATATTTTAAACATATGTGATATAAAAAAATATATATCTCGCACTTGCACAATCCATAATGGAATTCGGCATTATTGCCTGGGACTGTGTCAGTAAAAAATACTTTAATACACTGTTTAAAGCTCAGAAAACCCTAATAAAAGTAATACTTAAGTTACCAATACTAACACCCTCTTCAATCATATTCGAAAAATTCCCAGTGCTTAAAATTCAAAAATTATATTCAAAACAAATACTTACTTTCCTTTATAAGAACTTATCCACATTTAACACTTCACAAAATTTTCGCAAAACTAGAACAAGACATGCTCACCAACTACAAATACCAAAAACAAACACATCCTTTGGACAAAAACACTACAGATACCAGGCTATAAAACTATACAAATCTCTTCCTACACAATATAAAACAACTAATATTATTGAATACAAAAAAAACATAAGAAACTGGCTACAATCTTTTTAACTTTTAATTTATATTTTTTGTCGAATTGAAGTCGATTTTATATTTTGATTTTTATTTTTATTTTTTCTCTTTTTATATTAGCTATTAACACTAATACTATTCACAATTTATAATTTACAACTGAAAAATGTCCTTTACAACACAGGTGAACTCCTAGTGTGGAGGACAATATATTATACCTTTGTAATGTAAATGTACTAAGAATAAATAATTAAATAAATAAATATTGATTTACAAAAATAATTTTTTTTTTTTGGATCCGTAGGATTCGTACTTCCGTTCACTGGATTTCTCTGGCCGCTAAGATGCTTCGAATGTGCCGTAGTAAGTCATTTCCGTTTCATACCTTCGTGGTCAAAGGGTAAGGCTCTTGACTCGCAATCCGAATTGTCGTGGGATCGATTCCCGCCGTGCGCAAATAAATTTTGTTTGATTAATTTGTGTAACATCCCAATAAATTCATTTAAAATACTGTGATGTGTGTTTGCGGCAATGAGTGGAAGATACTTTCAGCATTGTAAGACCACCATTCAGAATCGAAAAGTTGCGTAAAGTATTTGTGGTGACCAGATCTGTTCTGATCAGCCAGGTAGTTCCCCACCTTCCTCTTCGTACCTCCTTCGACTCCCCACTACCTTCATCCTCACAACAAACCCCACTTGGGATGCAGTAGTCTCACTGTCTGGAGATGGAAGCAGCTGGGACTCTTGTGTGGTATTCACATAAAAATAAAAATAAATGACAAGTGTGCAGTTCACACGCAGTAGAAGTGAAACCTTCAGAAAAACTGAAGTAGACAAGAGTGGGGAGGTTACGAAGCATTATGCTATCTCATTCTCTCGCAGACTAAATTCTATAGATAGAATATAGGATTTAGCCTGCAATAGTGTAACCGTCGGAATAGAGTGTTTGTCTCTTTTTAGTGTCGCTTTTTGGTTTCATCGAGTTTAAAATCACAACGGTATTAAAGAAGTTTTCACTTTAAAAGTATCGTTAAGAGGATGTGCTGGGAAGAATGTTTATCACGGTGCGGAGTGAAATGAAAACGACTTGATTTTCTTGAGAATTAGGACTTTGACATGATGAACACGGTGCATTTTTATAAAAACTGTGATATACGGAGTGGTCCTGGTCTGATCATCTAGAGTCATTTTGGCATTTTTTCGGATGGTCAAAATATTTTCGCTTTACAATAAAATGCAAATATTTGGAATATTTCTAAACACTCTCAAGAACCAAAAACTGTTTTAGAAAAATGATAAAATACGCTTTCAAATTATAGAATTCGAAAAAAAAAATATTTTTTTTAAATTATAAAATTTTTGCATACAAACATAAAAAAGTTTTCAAAATGGCTCACCTTATGTTTTTTCTAACTAAAGTTACTGATAATAAAAAAAAAATAAAAACACATACATATTTTATTAGACAAATGTATAACAAACACATTTTGTAACCTCACTTTTTTGTCGCTCTATGAAAAATAATTTATAAAAAATTCCTGAAGTTTCAAATTCTTTTTTCAATTTGCGATTCAAAACTTTATGTACATAAAAGTGTACATTTTACTTTTTTGGTGGCTATTTTTTAGATTGTAATATAAAGCATGATGTTTTTCCTTTCTAACACCGATTAGAACATATTTCTAACTATGATAGTAAGGGAGTTACGGCGTCTTATGTGAGACCTATGTGCGTTGGGACAAATATGGTCTCCTGTGATTAAACTGGTTAACCTCTTGTTTCGTTACGCTCATTGTTCATGAGCAATTAAAAGAGTATTATATAAATAACCTATATAAATACAGCGATAAACGGAAATACGTTTTTATTTTTTTGATATTTTTCATTTTTCGTTTACGCTTCAAACTTTTTTAAAAAGAAGTTGAAGGGGCCGCCAATGGAATTGCACCAAATACTTAGTGCATATAATTGTCGGTAAAACAATGAAAATACAGCAAAAAGATTGTGACAGGATGGTTGTGATTCTCGAGTGATCCACAAGTTTGTCTACTCCTGCTAACTACTAAGATATTAATTAAAGTTATTTAGTTGTTTTTAAATTTAAAAAAAATCACAATTCACACGCGGTAGAAGTGAAACCTTCAGAAAACTAAAGTAGAGAGGAGTGGGGAGATTTTTTTTATCAACGTGATGATGATGGACACTGCAACGATGTCTGAAACGTTGGCTAAAGAAGGAGGTAGCGCAACACGGCATAACACCCCAAAAACAAATAACAAAAATGCTTTTGGCTGTGAAAATCTTAAAACTTATCTAACGTGAAGGATGATTTTTTTCATATTTTTGTCGTAGAATTCCAGTGCACTTTTTTCCTATATACTCGTATTTCTCCATCTTATTTGTATTTGTGTTTTCTTCTCCGGAGTCGCTAGAGGTCGCTTTCTTTTGTTTCTCTTTTGCCTGTTCGTTTTAGAGTGGTTTGAAGATTGGATATTGATTTTACAAAAAAATATATATTTTATTTTGGATTTCGTAGGATTCAATCCTGGGTCCGCTAAACGTCTGGTCGCTGAGGCTCGACAGGCGTTTTATTCCACTACACCAAAAGAGACTTGCGTGGGTCTGTGGATTTATCGTATTATATTGGAACCGAGTACTTGTGAAAGAAATAAATATTTTATTGCTATCTCATTCCCTCGCAGGCTAAATCCTATAGATGTATCATTATTATGTCACTTTTTCGTTTCATCGAGTTGCAAAACACAACGATGCAAAAATGAGTTTTCACTCAAAAATCACTTTACTCACCTAGAAATTTTTCGCATTACAAAAAACTATTTTATTAAATTACAACTTTTCAATTTCCGTGCACTTGAAAATCGTTAGGCGGATGGTTTCAAAAAGTCAAAGGTCGCCTTTAGATTCTTATTTTCAAGTTGGTTCACAGTCCCGTGTCCTCGAATACGCTCCGCGGAGCGTGCGCTTTCCACCGCTTTAATTCCTGGCTCCACGGCATTCCACCATTTAGATCTGCTGTCTATTACAGAATCTTCTGTTCACAGAACTAGAGGGTAACTGGCAACGTTATTTGGATTCTGTTGCTAATAAAAAATTTTTTGCTGTAATCAAAATATATGCTCTTGCTTTTTAATTTATGTTTGGAGCTCTCAGAGTTTAGACAATTTATGAACTTATTTGACCACATTGCTTAGAATTTTACGTAACCCCTCATGCTAATTTGTTAGCTTTTAGGAACAACTCAGAAATAAAAATAAAATACAAGTGTACAGTTCATACGTGGTAGAAGTAACCGTCAAAAAAACTGAAGTAGACAAGAGTGGGGAGGCTACGAATCACCGCACAAAGAGGAGACCGATTATAGAGCGTGCGCTTTCGTAATTGGCAACGTCATTTGGATTCTGTTGCTAATAAAGTATTTTTTGGTTTAATCAAAAAGCATATATGCTCTTGCATTTTAATTTATGTTTGCAGCTTTCAGAGTTAAGACAATTTATGAACTTATTTTAGACCACTTATTTTAGAATTTTACGTAATTGCTAATTACGTAATTTGTTAGCTTTTAGGAACAACTCATATAAGTCTCATGGAAATCGTTTTGTCTCTATTAATATCGTGCTTAGAAATAAGATAACGGTGTTAGAACGAGAAAACACCAGGCTTTATATTCAAATCTGAAAGTAAACCACAACAAATGAAACTGTACAGCTTTATGAAACCAGTTTGAATGAACCAATGAAACTAAGTTGATGATAACGTAAATAGTATATTTACCTAATAAAATATGTATGTGTTTTTTTAAGTGAAAACTTTTTTAGCACCGTTGTTATTTGAAACTCGATAAAACGGAAGCGAGCAACATCAAATATAGACAAACACATAGGTACTCTATGGGATTCAGCCCGTGATAGAATGAGATAGCAATAAAAAAAATTGTTCATATGAAGCAGATACTTTGTTATGCGTCATTAACATTATAAAATAAAACAATAACTTTGCAAAGTTATTGTTTTATTTTAAATTAAATATGTGTTTATTTCACTGGTACTCGGTTCCAATACAATACGAGAAACCCACTCCATTCACAAACCCACTCCTTTAGTCTAATGGTATAAAGCGCCCCATAGGATCGAAGGATCGAATCCCACGAAATAATAAAAAAAAAACTAATCTTCAAACCACTCCAAAATTAACAGCTAAAGAAAACACAAAATAAACCGACTCCGAAAAAGAAAACACAAAATATACTGACTCCGAAAAAGAAAACACAAAATAAACCGACTCCGAAAAAGAAAACACAAAATAAACTGGCTCCGAAAAAGAATACACAAAATAAACCGACTCCGAAAAAGAAAACACAAATATAAATAAGATGACCAAATGTATGGGAAAAGGTGCACCGGAATTCGGCGACAAAATATGGAAAAAAAATCATCCTTCACAATGTTAAAAAAAGTGGTTTGTAGTCTCCATCCTATTGTCTACTTTAGTTTTCTGAAGGTTTCACTTCTACCGCGTGTTAATTGCACACTCTGATTTTTTTTGTCAGTAATTTTAGTTAGAAAATAATTAAAGTGTACCACATTTAAAACTTTTTTTTTAGTTTGCATTGAAAAAATTTATAATTAAATAATTATATTAAATTTGTGTTTATTGAAAGCATATTTCATCACCTTCCACAGATGGTTTTAATTTTCGGATGCCTTCAAAAATATTCCAATTATTTGAACCTTTTTGCAAAGCGGAAATATACTGACCTTTCGACAAAACAGACGAGGGGTTAAATTTAAACGTTCCTGACCAAATTCGAACAAGAATCAAAGCATGTTTTTATGTGAACACCGCACAAGAGTCCCAAATGCCGAAAAGCAGTTGGAGTGTGAATGGAATTCACTATCGGAGTAAGTTAAAAGGCTTAAAGGAGTTGGGAAGAGGATGCGATGGGAAAGAAAGTTGATAACACAGCTAACGCTATTTCAAGCAACTTTCCGACACAACATTCACCATGGCAATACTGAAAGTATCTACCACTCCAAAGCAAAGCCGATGTTAATGCGTTGGCAAAGATTTAAAAAAGACGTTTAATATTATTTAGATTCGATTGCTAAAAGAGAGTGCATTGAGACAATAACGATAGTCCCTAGCGATATCTGCAAAATAGATATTTTCCTAGGGATATGTTTGAAGTAAAAAATTATAAGAGTGCCCTCATTTTCGTCATGCATGACCATCCAATTGAAAAGCGACGACGAGGACCTGGCAGAAAAATTGAAGTTAATAATTATAATACTTGGAAAAAATAAAACAATACATTATATTCATGTTTCAGTACGCATACGAATATACACAGCATTGATAAATACTTTGACAATGGCGATTTGTTACGAACGTTTTTAGACTTTTATCTTCTTTTGTTGTCACTGGCAACCGAGTAAGAGTTTTTACTGGCTGCATTCCAATATAATACGACAAACCACTAGCTCCAGACTGATGATTAAATTACAATAAAAGTCGCCAAGATGAGACGACAGACCGATTTAGGTCTATATATACATTTAAACATTTTTAAGTTATTTACTGACTTACCGTTCTAGAAGATATTTCTAAATATGATGTACAGAGTGTTGAGGGACGTACTTGGCTTGCTTTCTTACTTTAACCAGTAATTCCTGATGTTATTTAAAAATAAATAAATATAAATAAATAAGTGTTTATTCCAGTTTGTGGGGAGGAGAGTGCAATCCCACACATTCCATAAGGGTATAATATACACATACATGTACAAAGTATTTGAGAGGAAAAAAAGAAAAAGAAGGTGGATATGAATGTACACGAAACAAAAAAAGATAATAAGCTAATAGTAGTAAAAGGAAAAACAAAATAAATAATAATATTAAGCTTTCAGGATTCTGTGAGCACGTAAGGAGCCAGTATTTTTCTCCAGTGTGCATCAATACTGGATGATAGACTGAGGCGGGCTTCCATGACGAGGATGTTTCCAGAGCTGGTTATCCTTTCCCTAATTCCTGCCTCCCTGGATCTAATAAGGGCTGCAGAGCCAGGAACTCGCCCCTCCGTGAACATCCGGGAAGCGCTGCAATATCTGGGGAGACCAAACATTATGCGGAAGGCGTTGTTATACTGAACCTGAAGTCTTTCTATACTACTCTTCTTGTAGTTTGCCCAGAGTTAAAGTTAAATTTGGAGTGTTAAAAATGAAAATGAAATTTTGATCTCCGGTGAGTTTTTGGATTTTTTTATTTGTTTTATTTCTTCCACATGTCGTCACTGGTTACTCAGCCGAGTAACCGACCAATCCCCTTACATCATCTCTTTACATCAACTGTCCAACATCTACTATTTTTTATGTTTTTTTAGGAAACAAAATCGTCGAAAATGTCACCAGTGACCTAAATTTCATTTACATTTTTTACTCCAAATATTACCAGGAATCACAGGTTGAAGTAAGTCAAGTAAATCCCTTCACACTCTGTATATTCGCTGAAACAAAAATATTCAATGCTTAAGAATGAAATTAAAAAAATATATTAACAGAAATTTATCACTAAATTATGCAAGGTGTTAAGGATCGTACTTGACTTACTTTTACCGGTGATTGCTGGCATTATTTGGAGTTTTTTTTACATCAGCTCCACACAGGAGGTCCTATGTCATTTTTCAGGATGTTGTGTGGAGTTTTTTTTAAAGGAAAGTAAGGAATGACGTCCTGGGAAGGAAAAAAGTAAGAGGGGTGGGTATGAATTAAGAATCTGGTGAGAGACGGACGAATGAATCCGTCCCACCTACGCAGATGGGCAGACGCATTCGTCACCAAGTTCTAGACAAACCACAAATAAAACTTTCATATATATATTTTTTTAAAAGTTTGTGTTATCAAGCAGTAGTACCTACGTCATGCCAACGATACCAGATCAGCACTGTGTTGGCTGGTTGGTTGTGTTGTAGAGTTTGCGCGTTTTTCCAGGTCGCGTTTTTAAAGCTGTATTGGCTACGATAGCATGGGGAGCCTGCTGGCTGCCGCATGCAAGCCTTTATGGGGGTACGGCGCCCTTGGGACAAGCTCCGTTATAACACTATGACCTACCATAGAGCTTGCCGAACTGTGGCTCACGAATATACAACTAAGTTTATATTATGAAAACACAGCACTCTAATTTTATTACTCTTAAATTTAACATCCATTTGTACATAACAAGGGAAGTGTCATCGAGAGTATAGCGACTGTTGCTCAACATGTTTGTAACAAATACATAAGGTACATTATGTATGTGTTTAATTTGGGAACTATTTTGCGGTGTTTTTAATTAATTAATGAAAACAGTTTTTATGTTGCCCTCTGAAGTCATTATCAAACTGTCGCCTTCAGAAGGCAAAACATGTCAGAAGGCATCACATGTAATAATTACATAATATAAGTTGTTTATAGGGCCTACGTCACTTTTTGGGATGCTGAAGTTGAGATATTTTTAAAAATAGAAAGGAGTGGACATCTGGGAAGGAAAGGAAATGAAGGATGGGTAGGAATCTAGGGCTCAATGTGACAAGGAGTGACGGATGTGTTCATCTATCCCTCCCACTCGAGGCGAGGAGACAGGAGCTCCAGGTTGGAGAGGTAAAGGGGTCGCCCTCAACCGGGACCTCTCCCGACCCGGCCCGCACGTTGGGCGTACGCAAACTTAGACAAATCTATGATACCAAACAAGGGCATAGGTGTTGGTTAACCAGTGAATTATTCATGGGCAGTAACAACTAATAAATAACCTAAAACTTAGGTCTGCAGCAATTTTTCGTTGTTGTAAGTTTGAATAAATATGTGAAAATTATTTATTTAATTTATTAAGATAATATTTGCGACTCTCAACTAAAAATTTCAATTTTAAAAAATCAGGAAGAGATGCAGTCACTTCTAGGAGTCAAACTAAGAAACTATTGCCTCGCCGGGACGGTGACTCGGTCGTATCACACTTCAACTAAGAACTACACAACATTACCGTCATTTTCTTACCGCAATTTTTTATTGGCTGCTTTTTTTACGTATGATTGCAAGATTTATCTCGAACTAAATGCTACCTTGATAGTATTTTGGATAAATTTCATTTAATGTGCGACCTCTATTGACCATTTTTGCAAGTGAAGGATGAATATTTTTATTTTCGGTTCGATTCTTGGATGTAACCTTATCTTTTTCTGATTTTCTATTTCAATTTTTCGATTGAGAGTCGCTAAAATTGTCCTCATAATGTTAAAATAAAAATAAAAATATTTTTTTATGGTAAAAAAAACAACTGATTAAAAGTAATTATTATTTTTAATTTATAAACTAACGTTTAGACAAGATTTTTATGCATAGCACACAGGGTAACAATTATTATAAGCAATAATTATATTATCAGCCTCAGCTGACCGGCAATCAGAACGACACGGGTTGGCGGCAAGTATCTTTTCTCGGAAGATTTTTCAATGTTGATGAGTGTTTCAGGCTGATAATTATTGCTTATAATAATTGTTACCCTTTGTACTATGCATAAAAATCTTGTCTAAACGTCAGTTTATAAATTTAAAATAATAATTAATATTTGACAAGTTTAAGTATTTCCCCAATAAATGTAGTCATAATTTGTCTCGACGCCACCTAGCGAGGGATTTAACACCTAATAAAGTTGGTTGTTTTCAGGTGGAAAAAATATAATAAGCAGTAATTGTTGAATGAAACACTAGTATATATTGAATTATTTGGCGGGTATTTGATAAGCCCCCATAGCTCAGTGGTCAATAGCAGCTGACCGGCAATCAGAAGGACACGGGTTCAAGTCCCGTTGGCGGCAAGTATCTTTTCTCGGAAGATTTTTCAATGTTGATGAGTGTTTCAGGCTGATAATAATAATTGATTAAAAGTAGATCAACTCAACAATTACACAATTACTGAATACTTCTACCATTTTTGAAACTTTCCTACATTATAGATGTTGGATACTAAAATAAAGCTTAAGATTATAGAATAAAATATTCAAGTTATTCTATACGCCGTGCTTTCGAGAGAATTATTTTATTAAAAAGATGTTGATTGTGGATGTTAAAACCTCCGCCGCATGCGTGTTTACAAGAATCGCGCTTTTTAATAAACATCTCCCAACTTTCTCCCCCAAAATGTAAATATTAGTATTATTAGGTACGGTGTGACTCTTTACAGTCGTATGTTGTTGAATATTTGAACACTCCCGGATTGAGTTTGGTTCCGAGGAATATGTGGATTGTAGATAGACGAGTTAAGTTTAGTAATAAGCGTACAAACATACTTGTTGATATTGCCAACTTCAAAGACAGGCAAAAAACTTATTATTACATTAATTTATAGGTATCAGACATTTATGGCAGTTTATTCCAAGCGTCTTCTCCTTTAGTGACTTTCTACGTATTTTTGTATGAATTTAAGCAGCCTTTTCAATTTATTTGTGCCATGGGTCTAACAATTAAGAGGGAGATATAAGTTAGTGAAGATAGAAAGAGAGAGAGTTACGTTTTGTATATTACTGTAGGGGCAAGAGAGAGAGGTGTGAGCACACATTTTCTTTCTCTCTTTCTCTCATAGCCAGTTACGTTTCGTATATCTAAGACACAGTGTAGGTATATTGTCTGTATCACACTGTAGGAGCAAGAGAGAGCAGTGCACGCGCACATTTTCTTTCTCTCTTCCTATCATATAGATGGAGCAAAAGTTTTACTTTAGTCGTGTGGTCTAAAGCACATTCGTTTATTTGTTTTTAGAAAGAAAAAATAATTCATAATTTTATTCTTAAGTATAATAAAGGTAGTCCGTTGAATAATAACCCATCAGACAGATCTATGGATCGATTATTTATGAATCCCATTTTGAGTACCGGCTTTCTCCATGAGAAGAAGATGGTAGTGTGCTTATTGAAATAGACTTAACGTTTGTACCGACCGTATGAAAGGTTAATTAGTTTCAGTTTATAATAAATAATGTTATTTTTGAATGCTGTTAGTATTTTTGAAATGAACACTTTTTTAGCACCGTTGTGATTTGAAACTCGATGAATCGAAAAAGTGACACTAAAAAGAGACAATCACATACATCTATAGAATTTGGCCTGCGAAATAATGAGATAGAATCATCGGTCTCCTCTTTGTGCGGTGCTTCCCCACTCTTGTCTACTTTAGTTTTCTGAAGGTTTCTACTTCACTTCTACATATATGTATTAGTATGTGCTTGTTACTTTTCAGTGTCGCTTCACCGAGTTTAAATAACAAAAACGAAATTTAAATAGATATTCAATTTTTATTTTTATAACTTTTGTAGGTTATAAATGTAATTTATTATTGAAGAAAAAGATGATACTAATAAATCTTATCGAAATATGAATTAGAACAAGACGCAGATAATAAAAAGATCACGTTGCAGTTGCGATATTTACCTTTATTTATGTTTCTGTTTCTTGTTCTGTTTCCTGCTTCATTTAGAATTATTTGTTTTATCTTCTTCTTCAATAATCAAGCAGATGTATTTAATTTATATATATTTATTTATAAATAAATTAAATACATATTAAAAAGGATATGTATGTTATATTTTGAGAAAGAATAAGCGTCGCTCACAATATAAAACATAAGTAAAAAATTCGAGTGCAGTTTTACACGCAGTAGAAGCGAAACATTACCAAAACAATCTAAACCAATACTTGAAAAGTGAGGTCATAATCAAAGCGACCAATGAGTGCAGACCTATCGTGATTTCCGTTGCATATCTTAAGCAATAGGAGCCATTAAAAGTGACATCATAATCAAAACGGGCTATGAGCGCAGTTTATGCATCGCACGTGCAGTAATCGTCATTTCCGTTTCATCCGAAATCCGAATCGCTGCAAGGCTATAGAAGTTTCACTTAAAAAAATATGTTTTCAAATAAATCTGCATGTTGAGAACTATTTCAGCCATAGAGGTTGGATTTTACGATAAAACGAACGAGAGAAATTCCCATACCTTTTTCACACAACCTTTGAGAATTTTCCTTACCGCACTGGATACAGCCTTCGCCTTGAAGAATAACTTAATGTATGACATAATGCGATACTTTATGTCAGCATCTACCGGCGTTATCACATCAATTCACACCGCGAAAAGGTGGAATTTCACCTTATTATTATTAAAAAAAAAACACACACAAACAAACCTTTTGTACATGCATCAAATAGATAGTATCTATCTAATAAGTTTTGAAAATTAATAAAACAAAATTTTTTAAACACTTTTATTGTTTAAAAACTAACATATTTCGTAAAGCCTCGATGACACTAGGCGAGTTTACAAGCCACTATCTATTAAGTTTAAAAGCGGATAAATCGGCGAGTGAGATTGTCATGATGACACACAAAACTGTCTACTCGCTTAGTAGCGTAGGTAACTGAAGTCGCTGCTAGCGCCAGTAACAAGAATAACGACGCCTGCGTGAACTAATTCTGTGATGTTTGACAGTCGAAATCAGCTGTTAATTGGCAGCCATCTTGAAAAACGTAAATAAACCAATCACGAGCAAGCGGAGCAAGCGTGTAGCGAGTAAAGTTGACGACCTTTAATTTTTTTTCGTAGATTGTCAACAATCTGCTAGTTAGCAAGTAACACGATGACACTGAGCGAGTTTACAGACAATGAATTTCCCAGATAGTAGCTTGTAAACTCGCCCTATGTCATCGAGGCATTGCTGGTTTAGACGTAATATCATTTACCCAAAACACCGCGTGATCCTAGGGTTGGACTTTTATGAGTTTTATCCATTTTGTGAATAAATATATATGCCCTCGCCCTTTTTAAAAAAATAATATTTCTTTCAATCCCGGAATGATTCTTAATCCATCAAATCATGCCAAACGTTTCCGTAGTTTTAAAAGAGCAAATGATTTGAGGCTAACTATGAAAGCGTTTGCCAAATTGTATCATAAATACACCAGAGTGACAGTTGAAAAATAACTTAAAACTCAAACACCCATCGCTTACGTGGTTTCAATTTGGTTTTAGAAACTATTATTTGAAAACCAAGCAGGTGATAGTAATGTGGATTTTCTGGCTGGTAATGCGGCTTAATCTAGGGCCTCTATAAGGCAAAAAACAGCTCCAACTACCCTGTTCAGTAAACTTCCTTCGTGGATCCTTGAATTGCAGCTGATTTTGGTCAAGTAGAAACACTTAGTTGGATTTTCTTCCACACAGACGTCACAGTTGATTATCAAAAGTCAGAATAATAGAAGGGAAAGTATGAGACGATGTATGATTGCGTATGTAGCTAGGAGTGTGTGCTAAGATAGAGTTGTTGGCAGTCCGTTCTCTCTACCTGAAACGGCGAGATGGTTAGTTAGCTAGTAAGTAGATGTGAGATGAAAAAGCACCTTTTATTGTTTCGGTAGGCCAGATTTCATGGTGTTACCGAACGCTCTATATATTTAAGGTTTAAATACACAACAAGAATGATTCCCAATGACGCTTGGGACGCCGTATGTCAATTCTTTACCCATTACATCTTTTAATTTCATGAAATAATGTCTCTGAACACCGTTATGGTTCTTTGTTATGAGAACGCCTATTGGCAGGCAATTTTTCATACTTCTTGGGATATTCCTAAAGCGCCTGTCAGTCGGCAACCGATACAACGAGCTGACTCACCAGTTCGATTAGCATTCAGCTTTTCGGGTCGCTTTTTTTTAAACCTTTACAATTATTTACATTTTATTTAGTACTTATTTAGTGGTGAGAAGGTAGGTAGGTTGGTAGGTACCTATTTAATTTTAAAGAATTCAGTAGACAAGGCGACATACTAATATCACAATAAACTAGCCAAAGCCCCGGCATTGTCGGACTTTACGGAAAATTTTTATAAATTGGATGTAGTCAATAATTTTATTCTTATTTTGAACGCAGTGTGTGAAAAAGGTCATCAGGGAGTAGGTATCAAACAACCGCTTTATGAAATGTGAATGAGGGGTTGGGTGGTTTTTCAAAATTTCATACCCATGACAGCCACCTTATTTTGTTTTGAAGGTAATTTTTCAAAATTTCACCAATCTCGGAGTGAAATTGTGGATTTGTATAAAAACAAAGCCACGCCGCCCGCCCATAAACACATCATTCCATATATCTTCTCTAATGTATAAAGTTAATTGTCTGTTTGTGGCTGGCGGGTTGGCGGGTGGGCGGCGTTGATTTAATTTGTATTCAAATCGACAGTTTTATTCCGACGTTGATGAAATTTTGCACACATGGTCTTCACGATAAGAAGGTCATTGTTTACACGAGATTTTGATACTACTCGATGTTCATAATGACTATATAATTAAGAACTAATTAAGACTAACTAACTAACTAACTAATTAAGACTAAAAAAGAAAAATTACTTATATAATCAAACAAATATGAAACTTATTTCCACTTTAATTTATTTGACCGTAACCGGTTTCAGCTTATTAAAGCCATCTTCAGAGTAGTACAAATTATTTTTCATCTTATTAGTTTTATGTTTTAATTCATGCCCAATTTGAAGAAAATCGGTTAATTAGAACTAAAGATTTTGTAAATAACTTTTTGAAAAAAGTAGTAGTAAAAAGCGTTTTCTATTTAGATTCTAGTTAGATTCCACGACATTAAAATGGCTATAACTTTTGAAATATTTTGACTTTCAAAAAATCCTTTTTTTGAATATCTAAAATTTTCAAGGTACTCGTACCTCATCTTTTTGTTTTTAACTACTATTTTCTACCGTCTGTTCTTTTACACGTCATCACAGCTATCTTCTACTTGGGTACACAATACTCAGTTACATATCTTTTCAACTTGAAATATATTTTACTTACTACCTGTCTACCATTATATATTTACTGTGTACCTCATCTTCTTATGAATTTGCTTATGTATATTTTTAATTCAATGGAAAGAGTAATATGATGGAGGATGGAGCGATTTTTTGAAATCTCGCGTGATCTTCGTAAAGTTTCACCGATCTCGGAAAAAAACTTTATATTTGTATACCTATCAAATAACCACACCAACATGCTGTCCTGCCCGCTACAGACAATAAACATAATATATTAGATCAACACATTATATTAATGTGAATAATATCTCTCGTCTATTTTACTACCTTACTTAACCGTCAACATTGACAAAGTTAACATTAACCTCACCGAAGGTCAAGGGAATTTTGATTTCCAAAATCTCCACTCTGACCTTCAACCAGGTTCGGTCAGACGTTAAATAATTATCATGCTCCTGGGTACTCAAACGACGTACATGTTAATAATAATGAGACAACCCAGTTTCAGGGAATTTGCCGATATAAGTATGAGTTGCTACTTACACAGCGTTAGGGATAGCTTATAGTTTGCTGAAATTGATAGGTTTGCTTATGAGTCACGCCCAGAACTAGTGGTTGACAAGATCTTTAATGAGTGATTTAAATACTCTAAATAGTTTATTTTCATTTTACATCCCAACACCTATAAAACTATCCATGTATGTAAAAAATATTGCAACTAAAAATGAACGAGTTTAAACTGTTATGGTGATGATGAAATTTGTGTTTAGTACCCACTCCCCCTTTTTATTACTAATAAATCTTTAATTTTTACACTACTGGTAAACAACTGTTATATCGCCCTCCTTCTTTACAGATGGCCTGAAAGAGGAGTATTTCTGAGGCGTTCAAAGTAATCTTTAAAAAAAATGTTTTTTTTTTAAATAATTATGAACTTTTTTCATAAAGTCTTTTTTAATTTTTTTTTTAAATAACTTCATTCATATATGTCCTGTCCACCGTTTAAATTTATGAAAGCTTGTGCTCTTTTCGTATGTTTTAAATACATTTTTTTAATGATAAATATTTGAAAAACTGAAAAAATTCAATTGAGAAATAATTCTGCCCTACGCAAACGTTTGTCGCCAGCTCACAACAATTTTCAAAAAATAATTTATTAATGCATTAATAAAATGGTGCCACAAAGTGAATTTGCAAAATTTGAAGAAATAATTTATTATTTTATAAATTTTATTTTATTATTTGCATTAATTAAAAAAATATTCGAAATGTTTTCGAGCGGTCTGTTTTTACCCCCCTCATATCACAAATTTAAATTTAAAATAGAAGTTCTGAACTGAGTTTAAACCAGCGATTAGAAAATAAGACAACTTAAGTACATTCCAAATGCATTGGGAGAAATTTGAATTTTCCTTTGTAAATTTTAGTAGTTTTAATTCCTGCCGTTAGTAGAATCGAGAAAAATTGCGTCTCATTTTTGAACAATTATTATTCCTCGGGTTCGAATATCCTGACAACTTTTTAAAATCTCCTTCTACCACCACAGTCAGGGGAAAATGATGCGTGTTTCGTGGTGGAGGACTTAGTCAGCCGAGGTTTAGTATTAATTTCAGGTTAAAAGTAACATATTCTATACGCACAGCTATTCTGCAGCCGAAAATGTACAAGTTCGGTGAAACGTGAGGGGTAGAGTGGTCGTTTTTCGCCTAAAAGTTTTTCACAATGAAAAAAAAAAAATTAATGAACTTAGCTATTAATACTAGTTACAATTAATATATTACACAATCTAACGAATTTTTTGTTCCATTTTGTTTTGGAAAAATGCATGATTAAAAAAATACATGGGTACTTACGGCCTCTAATAGTAGTCGAAATACATAAAAGAATATAATAATGAGATGATATAATATGTTGACGGACGACGTTAAATATTTGTCCTGGCTTATCCAACGTTTTATAATGACAATATTATTCGAATATGTTTATATTTGCATAAAACCGTTAGGCAGGATCCTTTGAGCCAACTTCAGGCCAGTCCTAAGCTTTGAAACCGATACATACTCACGCCTTCAGTCAGAAGATTTCCTTTCACCGGCTCATCCTTCCTTTGTAGTGAAATCCGACGATCCACTTATCCTTTGTCACACACATTTAGAATTTAATATCGAATTAAAAGATAATACCGATCTTTGAACTTAAAAACAGGCAAATTAAACAACTTAGCCGAGATAATCGTTATATATAATATAGTTTGGTATTAATCTATGTACCTATATGAGTGCCTAGCATATAGGCACAAGATCCTTCGGTAATAATAATTATTACAGTAGTTTACTTAGTTCATACAATATGTGATTTTAGGTTTGAGCTTGTCAAGAAACGAAAACTGTGACAATAATATGAATTATTAGACATTGTCTACGTGGAATAAAGATCGTACCGAAATCAACAGACTGAAAAAGCCAAAAGTCACCAATTTGCTGATTTATAAATTTCACTGGATGATGTAGGAATTTCCCAAGATCGCTGAAGAAGCGGTCGAGTACAACAGAGAGCGGTGGATACTAAATTCTGTAGCGCAATACTGGAATTTAATAGAGAACAAAATTTGCCAGTAACACAACTCGTCATTTGTGGGATGGGAAATGTTTATTATGTATTACTTATATAATTCAGTACGTAAAAGCCATGTGGTAATGATCAAAATTACAAATATCTCTAAAGAATAGTTTGAAACTTTCTGTAACTACAAAATTATAAGTTTCATCTATTGCTTTGGCTTTGTGCACTATTTTTAAGAGGGATAGAGATATTATGGCCGCATAGAATGAAATTGGACATCGTCGTTACGCTTGCAAGACCGGCTTTGTGAGTTTTATCAAATTTTAAGGTGGAAATAAAAAACTTCCCAGTTTTTTATTCAATTGCAATGACAAACTGTTATATCTATATATATATATTACTCTCCTCACCTTCCTCCTGCCAATCTTCTTCCCCTCTCCACTACCTTCACCGTCCGTTGCGTGTCCTCGGCTGGCTAAGTCCTCCATCACAGGCAACATTTTCGACTTTCTATGGTGGAAGTAGGAGATTTTCAAATATTGTCGGTTTATTCGTAACCTGGGAATAGTTTTTGTCTTTCGTAAAAAAAAGAACTGGTGTCAATCTGGATGCTAGTTTTCCCCTTAAAACTCAAATGATTAGAACTGTAACCACGGGATCCTTTCAATTAAGGCGAATAAAAGCAGTAAGAAAAGCAAAAAAGATGATACTATTCGATAAGTTAAAACATTATGTAGGTGGAATTATTTATTCATTATATTTTTATTATATTTTTGAATATTATTACAGGAGAGTGGTATAAAAATTATTTTAAATTATTATTTTTTTAGATTTTAAAATCATTATTATCAAATACGAAACATCACCCACAAAAGTGTAGGCAAACGATATCAGCTGTTCGATTGCGGCCATTTTGATTTGGCCGTGGAGTGGTAGGTAGCATTATGATATACCTAGTATATTTATACGATTTTTTCGTACAGTTTAAAGTTTCTCAATATTTTAATAGAGATGAACTAATAGATACCTCTATTTTTGATACTTAATTATTTAGGCCTAAATAATGTTTCAATAAACACAACAAATAAATCTCTATAAACAGTATGTAAATAAATGAATTAATTAATATGATGGCTTGTGTCATTCCTACATTCCCGTACATTTCCCATGCAATGACTTTACGGTGACGTCACAACACGAGGAACAGTGACGTCACCACTAAACATTTCAATAATGCCAACTTGACGCTGTGTTTTGACAAGATGTTTAAAAATGTACTTTTTAATATTTTTTTCAAAACTCAGCGTTTATTGGTTTATATGAACATATTTTTTTAAAGCTATAATATTTTTCACTGGAGTTCCTTACTAAGTAAAATCATGTAAAGTATTTTCAATACAGTGTCCTCTGCATGCAAAGTCTTTTCTTCTCCAAGGATATATTATTTTCTAATTAAAGTGTCTTTATCGGACGTGACCTTCTAGGTAAGAACGTTTTCAGCATCAGTTTGTAAATGATAAAATTGGATGTAGCCTAAAAACTCTAATTAAATTATACAGCGCTCTTGAGGTGATTTTTCAAAAGAATGGAGGCGCAAACAGCTTCTTCAGTGTAGAGTGAACACTGTCCGCATCCATCATTTTGGTTATTTCCTGGACATCTGAAAATCCTTATGTTTTCTTCTTCTCGGTGGCACCCGGCGCTCGGGATCACACGTATTCGCCTTCACAGTTTTGCACATAGCCGGTAATGGCACATAATATTGCCGCTGCACATGGCCGGTTATGTAGGCAAAGAATTTCTTGATTTTTAATAGCTGGTTATTTTTTTAAAGAATATTACGGGATGGCAGTTGAATTTATGTACACACACAGCTGAGATTTGACCCAATCGCTTGATTTTTCTTAGAAATTTTTAGTGTAAAAAACTTTTTTGGCTGAAATAAGGCACATTTCGATTTTTGCAAGTGCATCGACGACATAATATAAAGTAATGAATTGTCAAAATTTTCGCAATTTTTTAGTAGCTATTATCGCCACAAAACTACAGTCGAGTTTCCTTATTTTTTTGACATTAGCTCCACACAGGAGGCACTGCCCATCAGCTACATGGCAGGCTGGATAGGGAGAAAAGGGTTGAGGGTGTTCCTTTGACTTCTCCAATCGTACCCTTTCAGAACATCGCCTTATACCTTAGTTAGAGGGATAGATTGTCCGTCCGTCACTACTGGACACACTGACATCCAGATTCCTACCCACCACACCCTTAATACCCCTTTCCTTCACAGAACTTCCCCTTCTTCCTTTCCCAAAAAGACCCTCCACACAGCATCCTCAAAGATGTTATGGCAGACCCTTAGGGGAATTATTTTCCATCAACGCCTTCTGTGTGGAGCTAATGTAAAAAAAAGGATTATTTAACAATGATATTAATTACTTAAGTTTGATATTTACAAGTTGGTAATAGTGTGAGAATGTAAAACTAATTATTAGCCTAAAACACTCATCTACATTGAAAAAATCTCCCGAGAAAAGATACATGCCGCCGACGGGACTTGAACCGCGTCCTCCTGATTTCCGGTCACTGCTCTGTCCACTGAGCTACGTCGGCTTATCTCCTGTCCGCCAAATAATTCAATATATACTAGTGTTTCATTCAACAATTACTGCTTATTACATTTTTCCACGTGCAATTACATTTCAGCAATCACATATTACATTTTTTCTACAGGCTAATAATTATTACAGTGCTATGCATAACAATCTTGTCTTAAACTTTAGTTCATCAATTAAAAATAATAAATAAAACTAATTTCATTCCAAAAGCCGAGAAAAACATCAAGTTTTCCGCCACACCAATATTTCAACCAACCACTTACTCAGTTTTACGATCATCGTAAGGATACCTATTCGAGTTTAAAAGTTTCCTGTAGCGAGCAACAGATATGAAAGGATTTAATACATCTTGCTCTAACCTGCTTGCTTTGCTTTCAATTTAACTTCGCTTGCCTTTTAGCAAGATTAGTACTTAATTTGATTTTACGATAAGTACTGTACCAATTTCGCCCTGATGGCAACACATGTGCCCTGTTGTCGGGCTTGTCAAAGAACTCGACAAGTTATTGATGGCAGTTAGCAGTTTGGGAACTATGCCGCGCTACCCGGCTAGACAGTGACGTACGGTTAACTTTTTGTGTAGCCAGATTATCACCGCCGAGCTAATTGGCTAACGAGCTGCCGTGCCGCCAATGGAGGCACACCATAAAAATAACTGCTTGTTATAAGTCATCTAAAGCGTATCTAGCGAGGGAGATTTGACAGTCGGGGGAAGTTGGGGTTCACGCCTGCCTAGAGCCACCGAGCTAATTTTTCACACACTAATGTTAAAAAATGGCTGAAAATTTATTGTGTTAAAAATTTATTGTGTTAAAAATTTATTGTGTTAAAAATTTATTCAAATTTAGAGGAAACAGAAAATAACTTTAATTTATTGAAATGATTTAATCTAGGTGTGATGTCATAAAAATCGAAAATATTAACAAAATCACATATGCCAAAATAAATGCCAAAGAATAATAAATTAATAACTTCAACAAAACAAAAACGAGTGTGCTTTAGACCGCACGGCTGAGGTAAAACTTCACTAACTTATATCTATCTCCCATCTCCCTCTCCACTTCCATTCGGCTAGCCCGACCATTCGCCTCGCCCGATCACACTTTTCGTAAGGCTCTCATCACGCATTAACCAGATTACTCCCCAAGTCAAGCGTGCGTAAAGGCCCGACCGTTCGCCTCGCCCGATCACACTTTTCGTAACGCTCTCGTCACGCCTTTACCAGCTTACTCCTCAAGTCAAGCGTGCGTAAAGAAGTTTTAGTTCAAAAATGGAGTCAGTGGTAAGATTGCTTAGCCACTCTTTTTTCTCCATACAGGAGTTCCCGACGAAAATTATTCCCCTCAGGTCCTGTGTTATATTTGGGGATACTGTATGTAGGGTATATATTGGAAAGGATAAAGGTATTAGGGGTGGGTAGGAATCTGGGGTCAAAGTGTTCAGGAATGACGGAAGTATGAATCTCTCCCTTAAATATCGGTGCAAGGCTGGAGCGGTCGAATACATATCCGCCGTCGAGATCCGGACAAACCTTACCCCATGAACCCGGGTACCCCTGCTAAGTCACAAAACAAAGCGAACCTCTTGGTGTAATCAATGGCAGAGGAATTGGTAATTGAATAAATGGTTCCCAGGGCAGCGTTACGCTTGTGAAAAAAGAATACTCAATACATCGATGTGTGGTATAAGAAAATTCACATTATTATTATTAATGTAGGAAGTTCAGTAGAATAGTCTGTTAATTTAGTTATTGTACAATAAATTTTTTTTATTAGATCCACCCCGAGGAAAAAAATCCCCTCAGGGCCTGTTTTATTTTTGGGAATGCCATATAAACGGTATTTTTTGGGAAGGAGGAGAAGAAGTTCTGGGAAGGAAAAAGGTATGATGAGTGGGTAGAAATCTGGGAGTCAGTACGTCCTGGACATCCATCCCTCCCACTGCGGTAAGGCGATGTTCCGAGACAGTCCTACTGAAGAGATTAAAATGTCTACCTCAATCAGTCTCTCAAGTTCCGACCTACCACGCAGTTGGTGAGCCGACGCACCCTCCACCAATTTCCGGACAAACCTCACCACATGAACCCGGACACTCCTGCTAAGTCAAATCACCAAACAACTAGGGGTGACATATGGCAGAGATGTTGGTTACCCAATAAATGATTCATGGAGCGGCGGTACCCACACCCATCTCACAAATTTATATTCATGTATGCCAATGTTACCAACACACGCATTAGGCTATGTTTATATTTATATTTATGTTATAAAAAAATATCGCTTTTGTGAAATGATTATTAAATTTCGAAGATAAAATTCAATTTGAATTTTCCATGCTATTGTTTTATCCAAATTTTGTAATTAAATGAAGGTACAGCTTACAAATCCCTTTATTGTATAATTATTTTACTAAAACTGGCGACCGGTAACCCAAATAAGTCGTAACTATATTGAATATTTTAAATAAATAGTTAATTTACCATTGCATGAACAAAAATACTGTTGATATTTGAAGATGATATTTCAGAGGATATTTAAATAGCTACCATCCTTAACACTGCACAACGCAGCACTTGGCGGTAAAAATAAACATAAATGTACATGTGCGTACGTAGGTTAGTTGCCAGGTTCCAAACGCGATGTTGCCGGATTTCAATTTATTAATTTTATTATTTATTTTTTGAATGGTATTTAATTGAATCCGTGCTAGTATAGTATTTATTCGATGTGAGACTCAATCGCCGGTTAAAAGTAGGGATGTATATTTGTTTTATTAGTAAGGTTGCTTTAATGTAAGCTAAAATACAAAAACGCATAAATAAATACTTTTAATAGAAATAGATAGTTACTAAGTGCTAAATAAGTGCTAATTGCCGGTTTTAAAAAAAAAATTGTGTGCTTTAGACCACACGACTGAAGTAAAACCTCACTAACTTATGTCTCCCTCTTAATTTCCGTTCGCCTCGCCCGATCACCCTTTTCATAATGCTCGCCTAGCCCGATCACACTTTCATAACGCTCGCGTCACGCATTCTCCAGCTTACTCCCCAAGTCAAGCGTGCGTAAAGAAGTTTTACTTCAAAAAACAGAGTTAAAGATTTTTTATTAGTATTAATTCAATGTGTATCTAAATCACCGTTTAACAGCTGGGGAGTGTTTTTTATTAGTAAGACTGAATGAATGTTAACTTAAAATAAAAATGCAGAACTAAGTAACAAATATAAAATACAAGAAAAAAGATAGGTAGTACGACAAATATAATGTTTATTAACAAATTTAATATTTAAAAGATTAATAATCCTTAGTTAAATTTTTTTTCAGATGCTATGAATTATAAGAGTGAAGATATGTTACTGAGACAAGGCGCGTTGTGTCAATAAATTTTAGTTTTTCATAAGCGGTGCTACATTTATCAATCTAGAACACCAGATTTAAATGTCCGGGTTTAATTTTCCCCACAGGAAAAACTAAACCCTTTCACACACTTCCCAAATGATCATCTGGTCAATCCACGTTATGCAATTGCACTATATAAGTATTATAATTACAAAACAATACAAGAACAATATGTCAACCTACCAGAGACCAGATGGGAAAATAATTCACCGACTCCAGATATTTTCATATCAGAGGGTTCGGCTCTGTGGAATTCCTAATTGAACCTATAAATCCTATTGATCCCTCAATATAAATATTTAAAAAATCTTTTGTAATCCTACATGTATTTAAAATTACCGATTTTTGCATTTTTATATATAAATTCTTTGACAAATCTAATACGCCTAAATTTTGAATCAGAGAGCTAGGTATAATGCCAGTAGCCGAAATAACAAATGATAATATTTTTTTAGTCCGAGAATGCCAAATTCTTTTAATCTCATTTCCTAAATCTGTGTATTTTCTAATTTTTTCAGAAACAGTTTTTTGAATATTACAGAAATTTGGAATAGCTACATCAATGATATAAGTTATTTTTTTTTAATTTTGTCATGTAAAACTATATCAGGTCTATTATGACTAATTGTTCTGTCTGTTAGGATAGTTTTATCATAATATATTTTATAAAATTCATTTTATTAATATGACGGCGTTGAGCGCCTTTATTATTACCGTGACGATCCACGATTACGGTACCGTGACGGCATAAAAAAGGAAATAAACACATTTTTTAATCACAATAATGCTGCATTCAAAAGATAGATACACAAAGGAAAAAAGTAACCATTTTCTTGCATCTCTCTCACACTCCACACCGTTACTTCTCCGTAGACCCCTACAATACTACCAGCCGTGACGATATTTTTAAAGTATGGGATATATTAAAATTGATAGAATAATATTGACGTTTGAGTGAATTCCAAAAATTCAAAAATGTCAAACGTCAATGAGCTGATGGTTTTACTTTTGTCCTTAGACATACAATGCTGCAGCTCCTCCACACTCAAACTCAATTACAACAGTGGAGGTTATCCACCACTTACCCGCCCTGGTATAAGTAACTGATGGTTACTCCTTCAAGGCTCTCGCAAGATTCTAATTTTTTTTGTTAAACGAAGCTACATTTATTACTCAATTACAACAGTCGAAAATTGAGACAAACAACGGTGAACGTACAACTGCACCCTCCCCCCCCCCCCCCAAAAAAGAAAAAAAATGCAATTCCCATAGCCGTAATAAGACGTATCTCTTTTCTCCAAAGGAAAAAAATATATCTTTGGAGGAAATTTATTATTTCATTCATTCATTATTTCACGTGTAAGAAACAGTTGTAGCATTATTAGGACAAAGAACGTACGTCTTAGGCTTTTTTTCACGGTACTGTAATCGTGAATAGTCACGGTTATATTAACCCTAGATTCATAAACTATATTTATTGTATATTGATAAAAAGCACTAATCTTGTGGCTCGCCATAATTTACAATAAAAAACACATAAATTTGTTATTATGTATATTTATTGTTACAATGTTATAATGATACACCCTATTTTTAAGTGTACCAAATTTTTGATCTATAAGAATAATAAAAAATAATACTACATTATATTAATAATAGGAACGTTTATTTGATATCAACACATTAAAAAACAATTTTTGAGATCATTCAGAGCATTCTAAGCACAAACCTCCCCGATGTTCCATGCACATGTGCGACGTTTGCAAGAGGTGCAGATAAATCTAGTCACACGTTTTTTTTTGTAACAACACAAGTTGCACAGCTTCCTGGTTTGGATTCAAGGATCGACTGGTACTTCGGGCAAAGTACCGCCTAAAATCGTATCGATGTTCTGTTTTAGACATCGCCTCAAAGTTGGTGTTTCACGGCGACGCGCGCGACGCCGTAACCAAGATTCGATCAAATTATTTGATACTTCTTTGACATTATAAGCTCTCCTTGTCAGTGGTTTGTTTTGATTACGACTATTATTGTGGACGTGGTTGGCAAACGAATTGACTATGGACATATTCAACATACCCGTAAAGTATGTAGCATAGTGACCATCTTTGGGTTTTTCATTATGACACATTTGGTCAAATGTGTCAACAGCACCTTTAGTCGGGTTATAAAATTCTATAATATCTGACTTAAACTGGTGCTAAAGTGCCAGTTCCATGAGTCGTGGACAGAGAAGAAGAACATTTTTATTTTTCTTTGGTTTCAAAGTTGTTAAAAAAATTGTTACACTATTCATTAACATGTGTACCTCAGACACCTTAGGCGTAGTATTTGCGCAACTACACGTTTACGCGCCAAGATCCCTGGCGCCACACTAAGCTCTAACCTTGTCGGGAGGGTACTGAGACGCACGTATTGCCATCTCTTTCGCGCTGCGCTCTATTAGCGTTTTACTACTTCAGGGTGTATGAGAGACGTATGTATATGAATCTAGGGTTAAAAGAGCTCATTGGATAGATGTCGTAATGTTTAAAGTTCGCTAACATTCAAAAGATAAATGTTTTCTTAGCAAAGGCAACGATTCTGTGGAAAATATTTTTTATAAATACTTTCAGCTTCACAAAATCCACAAAAATTATAACAAAACTTGTGATATTTCACTTTTTACAATATTTTGTGTAAAAGTAAGATCCTTATTACCTTCGTGTATTACAACCCACATGCAACACAATTAGCAGAGTTCAGAACCACTCCGAGCGGGAGCTGCAAGACCTGTTCGAGGTAAAAGAATACCATAGACTTTTTTACGCCAAATAACGTGAATGTATTATTCCTTCTGTCCTCGGAGTTAAAAGCGGGCATTAATGCACTATGCTCATTGTGAAAAATATTTCGTAATATTCACCCACTTACAGTTCTGTGATCAGCTTAGTATAGCTTAATGTTTCAAGTAGAATGAACATTTATTAGGCATCAGGTGGGATCAGTAACGTAGCACGCACGAAATAGAATTCAATAAATGCAATAACAAGTATTTCTGTAACAGTAAAAAACAAAAAGGATATCTCTAATTTTCGGCAATTTAATAAATCAAAACCGAAATTTCCTCTGAACTCTTAAAAGTTGTAAGTACATATTTGGTGGCTACCCACTTAATTATAAACAATATTATATTTTAACCTAACCTTTTTTGTTAAAATTATTAAAAACAAAAATATTATTATTTATTTTTATTTCGACGTAACCTTTTTTGGAAACTATTAGACTCTCAATTCGATTTTTGTGAACTCCTGCAATTAATAAATCTCTATGTAACTACAGGATCAATAAACTAACATCTCATTCCATATTTTGCATTCCTAAGTCTTGGTAACAAATGCATAAACAATGTAGGTATGTAGATGTATTTGACAATAATTTGAACTTACAAACTTCAAACGCCATTTTTCTGCCTATTTCATAAACTATTGTGAACACCAATTTTAAACATTTTTCATTAATATTATTGTTGATTTCGAGGATATTGGCAGATTCGTGTCAACTTTATATTTAATGTAACCTATATTTTGTTTCTTATAACCTATATTATATGCTACCTCTATTTCGTCAACTCTTTGTTTTCATTGGAATTTAAAAAATATGAATTGTATTATATGTAATGGCTTTTTGGGCATTTAAATAAATAAAAATAAATATTACTTCATATTTTTGAATGTAGCTATTACTTTGTGGTTATCCATTATAGAAAAATGCAACAATATAACTTTGTAAAAACCACTTATATAGTGTGCAAATCCGACCGGTTTCGGAACAAACGTTCCTTCGTCAGGGAAAGCTTATACTAATTTGACAGTTTCGAACAATGTTTTATTATGGTAGGGGGTGGAGCCGTTGTAAGTTAATAATGTAGATTGGGTGGGTAGGTATTAGTGTAGAGTGGGTGGGTAGGGGAACAAATCCATGATTGGGCTATATGACAATATTTTTTGTTTGTTGATAATAGATTCATTATTTTTAAGGGATTTTTTAATTTCCAAAGCTTCTAAGTTATCTAAACGTTTTCCTTTATGATTAATATGAAGAATATTTATCCCTGTATTTTTTTCAAAACTATGGTTATTCTCAATGATATGGTTAGCGAACTCAGAAAAATTATTATTATTAAGACACCTTAAATGTTCTTTGATTCTGATTTCAAAATTACGAGTTGTTTTTCCAATATAAAAAATATTGTCATATAGCCAAATCATGGATTTGTTCCCCTACCCACCCACTCTACACTAATACCTACCCACTCAATCTACATTATTAACTAACAACGGCTCCACCCCCTACCATAATAAAACATTGTTCGAAACTGTCAAATTAGTATAAGCTTTCCCTGACGAAGGAACGTTTGTTCGGAAACCGGTCGGATTTGCACACTATATAAGTGGTTTTTACAAAGTTATATTGTTGCATTTTTTTAAAAATATTACTTCAAATAAGGAATTAAATAATTTCCAAAGAAACTTCATATCATAAATTACAAACAAATTTACGGACAGATTAAATGCCAAACGATCAAGTTTAAACAAATTGTAATTGTCGACCGTATTATGTACATTCGTGAACATACCGGTGAGATAAACCGACAGAAGTTAATTGTAGGCGTGTCCGTGTGCCCAAAGTTCATTTTTCAACTTCAGTTTCTTTATGTGAAAACAAAAAAAAATATTTTAAAACATCGTTTATTTCCTCGAGCAGATAATCAAATCCCTTGATTTATCTGAAACCGAGATCTGTTGTTTAATTATCGGTAGCGTTGGTTATCTTTCAAATCTATAGATGATACTTCAAGAGATTATATATCTTGTTCAATGCGCCCATTACTAATGAATTCCCTTACAGAATATCCGATTTCCGTAAGTACACATTGACGTACGAGTATATCTACTTATTTAATTTAAAGTAAATTTAATCATGTTTTTATTAAGTTTTGCATGTGCCTTAGTTTTTATTATTGTGGCAGCTGTTTCGGCTAACAATTTTTAACACTATAGTTAGACCACTTTGAGACGAATTATTTATAGGATTCTAAATTTCAATTTCGAAGGCATCAAAATTGATTTATTACCGGTTAAACTGATATACTGTGAAAATAATTGTGACAATGGATTCTCTATTTTATGGGGTACTTTAAAATCTGTTTTCTCCCTATTAAATGTTAATGTGTTCTTAATTGTTTAGTAATGACGTGAATGCTTTCGAATTATTTAAATCTGTTATATAGTTTAGGTGCTTTGAACACACCGATAAGTTGGGAATAAATAATTTCCTTACTTTATTAATAGGCCACTTGCATGGATTTCATAACGACTTGTAAAAAGTCGTGTGGATAGATTTTTTTACTAAGATTACGAATTTTTTTTAGAAAAGTACAGTTTTTTTTTTAAATAAACAGATCCATTTTTCGGGCTCGTGACTTCTCTACATGAAAATGTTCCATCTCCGAAAATGTTCTTATTAATATTTGTAAAATTCCACACTTTGAAAATTCCACACAAGACTTTGATTTCAGGCGAATTTTTGAATTTGACATTTAACATTCACTAGATTTATTGTTTGTTCTCTGCGAACTTATCATTTGGTTTGACTTTTTGACATATGTTATGAAGAGAACCCCGTACATTTTATGCTGTCTGTAAGTGTTTTAGAGGTATAATGGTAATGGTGCTGATTTTAATAAAATAAAATTTTATAATATTATTATTTTTATAATTTACAAGTACAAGTATACTACATTGGATTTAGTAATATAGAGGTTGAACATTATAATGATTTATGATCAATAAGATGAATCAAGGAAACGAATATTTATGAGATGTAATATTTTTGTATGCCTCGTTATTCTCCTGTGCCATTCGTGTGGAAAACGTTATTTTATTTAAAATGATTTTCGGCTAATCGTTTTTTCGCACCCATAAAATTATGTTCCGTCTTTCCGTTTTATAAAAAATGGTTTGATTTTTCGGATTGAAATTTTCAAAAAATTGCAAGGTTTTCAAAAACACGATTAAAAAAAAAACGGAATGTCTTTAAATATTTGCCTAAACCGGAAAAATAAAATTAAAAAAATGTAATGCAAGTGGCCTATCAGGGTCAACTGTTCGATTTTTTAATAGAATTCAATAATATGCATCGATGAATTCAATATGTGCAACTTCATCACTCATTTGAAAAAGTTAGTAAAATTTGGGTAAGTAGGTTATGTTAGGTTAGGCATTGGACTATTTAAAAAAAATCTTTTATAGCTTTTAATAACTTTTCAAAGTGGTGTTGAAAACGCCATTTGGTCGAGTTGACATGGAACCATGACGTCATTGTTAACTCCATAACTCCACTGTGTCCCTAGTTATTCAATATCTACTGATCATTTTAATATTAACAGTTAAAAAAAAAGTCAGGGGACACCAAAACGTTAACTTTATTTTTATTTTTAATCCAAATAACCCACGGATCACGGGTGAACTTAAGCTAGGTACGTCTCTTAACATCCTGTATAATAATTTATAAAGGGTGGCCAGCCAACCAACTCAGAACCACCTCAGAAAAGTCATTAAGAGTAATGATAAATAAATATTTAAAACTCGGTTAAATATGCTAAGTTAGGTTAGGGTTACCGGCTATTTTAAAATATTTTTTTTCGTGGCTCTTAACGACCTTTCTGAGGTGGATCTGATTTGGTTTCATTCTGAGTTGGCATGGTACCTTTAAAAATTACCCACCTAAAAAAAAATAATGGAAACAATGTTATGTTTCAGCAACAATAATAGAGAACTCCAGTCCAATTTTTTTATTTTTTTATTATTGAATAATGAACTTCTAACTTAAATAACTGCATATTTTTTTTAGAGTTAGTGTAAGTTTTAAGTAATTAAAATAATTGTCAAAGTTTTAATTTTTCAAGATCCCCTGAAAACCACCGGATGTGTTGTGAATCGTGTGACGTCATCGCTCCTGAAAAGTTATTTTTATTTTCAACAGGTGTTGTCATTTTGTATAATTATTAATTAAACAGAAGAAAGATGATACTGTTCAATAAGTTAAAACATTATTTAGGTGGAATTATTTATTCATTATATTATCTTTATTATAAAATTATATTTTTATAAAAATTGTTTGAAATTATTTTTTTTTAGCTTTTAACACAAAAGTGTAAGCAAAAGATATCAGCTGTTCGATTGCGGCCATTTTGAATTTGGCCGTGGAGTAGTAGGTAGCATTATGATATAGTATATTTATACGGTTTTTTCGTATAGTTTAAAGTTTTTTAATCTTTTAAATAATAGAGATAAACTAATAGAGATACTTCTCTTTTTGATACTGAATTATTTAGGCCTAAATAATGTTTCAATAAACACAAAAACTACAAACAGTATGTAAATAAACGAATAAATTAATACGACGGTGACGTCACGACACGTGGAACAGTGACGTCACCACTAAAATTTCAATAATGCAAACTTGACGGCGTATTTTTACGACCCGATTAAAAATTGACTTTTTAATAATTTTTTAAAAACTCTGCGTTTAATATTTTCGAATTAAACTTACATATTCAGAATCAGCGTTTATTAATCTATATGAACATATTTTTTATAGCCACAATATTTTTCACTGGAGTTCCTTCATAATAATAATAATAATAATATTTGGATGATTTATATAGCGCTGTTTTTGTGAAAAATCACCTCAAGGGCGCTGTACAAACTTATAATACATTTCTAAAATCTAAAAACTACAAGCTAGGCAAACAATTATAAACAACTTATGGCTAAAAATTGCATACATCGGTTCATTGATCACCGATACGAAAATATGTGTACAATATTTTGACCAATGAACGCGATGCTGCCTAAAATTTTATTACAAACAAAAGTTTTTTTTTAATGCCACTATATTATGAAAGTTTTATTTTTAGTGAATACGTAAATACGCATATTATACCTTAAAATGGATGAAAATGTTGCAATGACACGACTATTAATCCACTCGCAAAGAAAGAACACTTTGCTCAATTGGCCCCGCATTTTATAGTCTGTTCCCGAGGCCTTACGAGAAGAACACCTGCGCGTTTGTGTAGAGCAGCGGTCGGCAATTAGTTGTGGTGGCGGGCCATATGAACGTGAATTTTTTTTTTGGGGGCCGCGGGACCGTCGATGTCCCTTACCGCGTGCGAGAATACTCGATCAAGGCGCTTGTGACTGTCTGTCTGATCGTCCGTCGTCATCTCGTTCCCAACCTTATTTGAAGTATATATTTATTGAAAGCTCCCTACCCAACCTCTACATAAACAAAGACGGAAAACTCGGAAAAGCGCCTCAGACGAAAAAAATCACATGTTTTGAAATTTCACGACCGACTGGTTGGTGGCATGGTTCCCACAAGGGCAATGCTGGTTTAATCCTCTACTAGTTAGTCCACCATCATTGCAGAAGACACCTTTTCTACTTGTAATGATGGAGGTGTGTGGATTTTTAACATTCTTATATTATTTGTAAATAAAAGTTTGACAACCCAAGGCCAGTGTCAAAACCAACCAGTTAGTAGCGTTGTATATATAGTTATTTAATCCCACTTGAGCGTTGCACGTTCTTATAAACTTGTTTCATATATGTTCTGATATGAAAAAATACAAGTGTGCAGTTAATGTGCGGTAGAAGTGAAACCCTTAAAGGGGACAAGAGAAGTGAGGTTACGAAGCACTGCACAAAGAGGATACCGATTATACTTATCGTTCTCTCGCAAACTAAATCCTATAGATGTATGTGTTGGTCTTTTTTTAGTGTCACTCGTTTCCGTTTCATTATTCTGACCGATGGTGGGCCAAGTATGGCGGGAAGGAATATTCATCCGGAAATGCGCGCAGGGTCAGAAGGGAGCACTTCGCGGGCCACATCTGGCCCGCAGGCCGCCAATTGCCGATCCCTTGTGTAGTGTATCCAGTTTACTCAGGTTTATTACTCCATACTCCGCTGAAGCGTTGAGGCGCTCCTTGTCGGTGGATCAGCGTCACTTTGTCGCACTTTATACATCTTTCATGCTGACTGGAATTAAATAAAAATTCCTGTGCAATTTGACAGTGAACTTTCATTTAATAAGGTCTGCCACTTGATCACATTATAATCAAGCTAAAATAAGTTTCTCAAGTTCCCTAAGTATTCCAAGTTCAATGGGACTATAGCATCCCCAATTTGGGTTTTAAAATATTGAAGGTTGTGAGAGGGGGGAATGATGTGCAATGAAATAGGCTGGACAGTGGTACTTCAAATCTGGTCACCAAACACTAAGGTGGGTCACGACTGTATGGGAATTTTTTTTCTTATTTTGATTTGTCTAATAGTGAAAAGGGGGTGTCAAATGAAGATATAAAATCACGTAATTTTTTTAATACTATTTGGATATCATCTTTTTCCTCCGAATTTACTTTGAAATTTCACATAATAGAGAAAAACCCATCCTTGTCAAATCTTTAAAAAAATGTAAGATAAACCATAAAAAATGAACTTTTTTCAATAAAACACGAAAAAGAGGGAATATTTTGATTTATTTATTTAAAAAAAATATATGAATATTACTCAAATTATCTCAAGCCGGTGTATTCAAATACCAGCAAAATCCTTACTCTCAAATTTCGGCATTATTTTGCAAAACTCAATGTTGGGACTTAATGTAAATGATTTCGTAAATATATATTACATTTGCTAAGAAAGATTACAAAAAATACGGTTTAAAGCAGTGTTTCTTAACCTGTGGTCCGCGGACCCCTGAGGGTCCGCGAATATATGTGCGGGGGTCCGCAGTCTCATCTCTGGACCATTAAAAATAATAAATAAATGCCACCAAAATTCGCTTAATCGCTACGCGTCTTCGTTTCGGGATTATTTTCCAGTACCAGACAAAAATAAATATTGGATTTTAGAGGGAAATATACGTTAATGACTCAAATTTTTTTATTTCTTTTATTTCATATATTTTTAGTATAACTATTTAAGAATATGTTCCAAAAGTTTTGAATAAAATTGTCCATTCACTCCGGTGTTATGAGGGTGCTAAAGTGAGCTTCCCCCTTTAGTGCCGAACCGCGTGGTAAACTTGAAACGCGTTTTTCTTGAAACGACTTTTTTGAATTTGTGTGAACTATAGCTCAGAAAGTTTTTAACCAATCATTTAAAAAATTTGCACCAACCTTCTTTATATAATTACGCTCTATGTGATTCTAAATTCGTATTAATATCATTGTTCAAAGTATCTTTTAATTGCAAAAAAATGGCAAAAATCAAGGTTTCCTGTTTATACACCTGTTCAATTAATTTCCATTTTTTGGAAAAAGTTGGGTTTTTAATAATCTTTAATTAAATTCAAAACCCTATTGATTTGATATGAAAACTGTGGCCTCCAGAATATACACAAATAGCTACATCTGATGGTGACGTTCGATGAGTAGTAGCTGATAATTTTCATATTTTCCGAGGAAATGCTTAAAAAAATTCACAATATTTTTAAATAGATTTATAAAACTACCTTAAAGTTTCAATAAATTAAATGCATTTCTTCTATGCCCAAAAAATTCAAGAAAATCATTAAAAAAATCTAGCCCTACATGTATTTCTCCCCTTTTAAGAAAGAAAGATAATAATGATATATCAGAAGAGGACCTGAAATATTTACTGCTTTTCTCAACCACATACCACTGTAAAAAAGCATTCTCTGCTCTTGTATTTATTAAAAAACAAACACAGAAACAGATTACAAGTGGAATCCGATTTGAGATTACAACTTAATAGTAACACCAGCCCGAATATCACGAATATAGTTGCAAAAAAGCAACACAGACATTCACATTAATTAACCGTTCATTTATGCGAATATTGGTGTTGCTGTTGTACTTAAATTATTTAAGTATTTTATATTAAAAAAGTTTTTTTTTAAGTATTTATAAAAAGTTTTTTTTTAGTAAAAAAATACTAAAATAAATTTTCAGAAAATTATTACAATTTTTTTTGTTATTGAGGGGGTCCTTGAAAATTGTGCCTGATTTCCTGGGGGTCCATGTCTGAAAAAGGCTAGGAATCGCTGGTTTAAAGGATTCAAAGTCACATTAATATTCACTAGAAATAACCCCTTAATATGAAAATTTTCAAAACTTTGAAGTGAATCCGGGAGGCAGAAGATCGTATCAGAAATTTGAAATTTTTTAAACACGTCGTTTTGAACCCATTTGGCACCCTTTTATGGCTCTTAGAATTACAAAAAAAAACGAGTGTGCTTTAGACCACACGACTGAAGTAAAACTTCCCTAACTTCTATCTCCCTCAACTTCCTTTCGCCTCGCCCGACCGTTCGCCTCGCCCGATCACACTTTTCATAACGCTCTCGTCACGCATTCACCAGCTTACTCCCGAAGTCAAGCGTGCGTAAAGAAGGTTTACTTCAAAAATAACATTTTTTAAATGACCCACCTTAACCAAACACGGCTAACGCCCCGCCGTTTGAGCCAATGTCTTGATTTCAAGTGGATGTCTTTCATCAGGTTGGTTCTAAAAGAATCCACGACTCCGAATTCCTAAAAGTTTCCTTAATTAATACACATCCTTTAAATAATATTTCAAATGTTTTGCAGATCCAACCATAAGAAGTGAACTGACAATATTAATCAAACATTACCAAAACTATTATTTTTTTAAATTACTAAACCAACCATAATTTTATTGTTTCTGTTCTGAAATATCGAATATTAAAGTGAGATCGACTTCTCACCCAAAGAAAGGAAGGGAGGGATACTGAAAAAAAATTGTAAAAGAAAATAATTTAAACAACTTTGTAAAATAATACAAAACTTTATTTTTTTTATACGCAAAGGTTTCAAACGGGATAATAACATGTTATGACGAAACATATTGATAATTTACTTACATAAAAAGTGGTGTTTTTACAAAGTTACTTGTTTTCATTTAATTAAAAATGACTCCAAAAAGTTAATTTACAGGGATTGAAGAAGTAATTTAAATATTTTTTTCTATCTAATTAATTGTTTTTCTTTATTGCGATCAATATAACACTCGTTTTTCCTGCTCGCTCTGCCTATTTTAATGAATTAAATTTTATAATAAATAAATCATTTTCAAAATCAGATATAGACAGTGACGTTCCTCTCTTTTTTGAAGTGATACTTCTTTAGCGCCGTTAGTGACTTGAAATTCAGGTGAAACGGAAATGCGCCACAACTCAGTTCTAAACAAATACTCGGTTCTAGTATAATGCTGTAAATTCGCACATCGGCGCGTGCCTTCCATAGCGTACTTGGATTTCGTGAAATCATTATCCAATCATAAAACCACATTAAAAAAAAACAAACAAAAGAGAAGTAAAAGACATCTAGTGACTTTCTAGTTTCACTTCAACTGCCTTTGAACTACACACTCTGGTTTTTTTCATTTTTTTACAGTAGATCCATGCTGGAATTCTGGAGGAAAATAATTTCCCTCAGGAACTATGGCATCTTTGGGGATACTTTTGAAGGAGACGAAGATCTTGGAAGGAAAAAGGTAAGTGGGGTTGGCAAGAATCTGGGGTTCTTTTTGTCCAGGAGCAATTCCATCCCTTCCACTGCGATGCAAGTCGATGGGTCAATTTTAACAAACTCTGGCCGCCACAAACAATCTTCTTTATATAAATAGCTGAATTGAATCCGGCGTTGCTCGGGGTTATGAATGGTTTGGAGTAAAATTATGGGTTTGTGAACTTGGTGTATTTTTAAGGTGCAAATAACAATATTGTCATTAAATGAAAAATTAAATTTTTGGATGTATTTTATTGACTTCATTGTGCCACGTCTTCGTAGGGCGATCCCCACTTCTTTTACAATTCACTTCCACTTTTATGTTTAAAAAAAATAAAGAAAGACAAACACTCCCGGGTTACAAATAACTTGAAAATATTTGAAAATCTCCTACTACCATCACAGAAGCGGAAAATGTTGCTTGTGTCGTGATGGAGGGCTTAGCCAGCCGAGGAATCGAACATGGGACACCCGGGCGGGACCCAAACGCGATGCTAAATCAGTTACCGACCGAAATAGTCTATTCAATTTTGATGTAGAATGTGAATTTCTATCGCCAAGAAAGCGACACTAAAAAACCCATAACTTGGCAGGTTCATAACACATCAAAATCACCTCGATTTCCCGGTAATAGATATTTAAAAAAATTTGCAGAAATGAACACAAATATTATAATGTTTTTAGTTTTATTTGTATTTGGTACACTTTGATAAATAAAGCGCATGGTCAATACATTAGATTTATTGGATTGTACTTGTTAAATCAAGAGAACAACTATTTATTCCCATATTAAACAAGAATCTCTACATATTATTACAAATTAAAGTCTTCCGACGCGTCTGTCTGTCTGTTCGCGATAAACTCAAAAAATAATCATTGGATTTTCAAGCGGTTTCCACCAATAAATAGAGTGATTCACGAGGTAGGTTTAAGTATATAATTGGTCAAGTTTTTGTGTAAATTAGTTGAAATATATAATATATACAGATGGCGTTGGTAATAAAGATTTGGTAACCAACCAGTAGATGGCGTTGCGTTTCGTTAACCACAGCAACGCGTCAGCTAGTTGAAAATAAATTCCTTTGTACCTGAATTATTATTATTCTTCTTAAGCCGTATTTTTCATGGGTAGGCATCGGCAGTCGATAGATGACTACCTATAGCAATATAAGACCTAATACTACCTACATAACAATATGAGATTACGTTAATTCATTCCAAAAATTAAGTAACACTTACAATAACAGTTAAGCTTACTTTTACTTTTTTTACTTGAAAAATGAGTTGTTAAGTCCTAATACCATGGCATGCAATGAACTCCATAATAAAGGGGTAAGGTTCTCGACTTGCAATGCGGAGATATCGAGTTCAAAGCTCAAAGTAATTAAAAATAAATTATGGTAAACTAGCTGGTCCCGGCATGCGATGAAATGCCATTCTTGATCCTCCCTGCATGTCCTTTCCGTTCCCTTCCACCTTGCCCACCTTTCCACTACCTCGTCTCTTCCCACTCCGCGAACCCCGCCTCCCCCGTTCCCCTAACCACTGTCTTTCCTCCCTGCCGCTAAAATATATGAAATACAGACATTTTCATTCACACAAATTTCATAACGCCAGAGCTTACCATTATATATAGCCTAAATGTTGTGCTTGAAAAGTAACAAACACACATACATCCATACAAACTATAGCTTTTATAATATTAGTAAAATTGTATTTTTCATTTGGAGGGGTACCGACACACGTTTAACGTTTGTCTCATTTCCGACTGTTGACATTTAATGTGTTAGAAAGAGCCTCAAACGTTTAAGAACAAAAGCAAAACTGAATTTTTGGAATTCACTCACTTTTCAATATTGAACTAATCACAATATTGCTGCAGCTCTTTCATAATAAGAGAATTCGTTCCATACAAATTGTATGAGGAAAATAATTTTTTTTCGTAATTTTTTTTTCGTGAACTTTTCCGATGTTTTAATAGCTATTCTGCTATTCGGGGCGGAGACAAATCCAACAAATCAAAGATCATAAAAATCGGTCCAGTCGTTATTGAGTTTTAAAAAACTAATCCGACTTTGTTTTATATTATTGAGATTGATGGCACGTTTCAGAGTATCGCCCCGGCTTAAGATCGCCATTCAGAATAGAACCGTTGCTTGAAATGGCTTTAGCCTTGATTGGTGAACAGATCTGAATAGCCAGATACTTCCGCCTTCCTCTTCACTTCCTTCCTCTACCCACCCCCTTTAACCACACAACGTACCCCTATTGGAGTTACCATAGTCTCGCTGGCTCCATACGGGAGGATTATAACTTTGTGATCATTCAAACAATTATGATAAACTTAAAGTAGGACTTCAATTAAAACATATTTTAGATGTTTTTTGTTACCGAGTTTTAGTGGGACAGAAAAACATTCTGAATATTATGTATTCAGAATTCTCCAAATATCGAATTGTGATATTGTTCCTAATTCTAGTTACTCCTCCATTATTGGCAATTTATATCGTTGACTCTACAATATCGGGCCCCGTGTCACTAATATAGCGCATATTAATTCACCGATAACACCTTCTAATCTTTACACAGGCAGAGGAATACGAAAATTAAGCGGTTGTATCGGTCGCTCCGGTGTACATCGCTCGGAACAAGGGCACTCCATAACTCTCCATACGGCCCGCTCACACCCTTCCTATCCCTCCATCCACCACCCGACTTACAACCAGCACCGCCCACCTCCCCCCCGGATCTCGACTCAACAGCCCTCCTGGGCATGATGACGGCTTCACAAACGTTCAAACGGAAACGAAATCAAATCCAAAATGAGACAAATTTTGGAAAATTTATTCCGACACAATGGAACAATTTTCAAAAATTTATTCAACACATTGGAACAATATTTGAAAAATATTTTGGTACAATGGAACAACGTACGAGTGATAATATGAAAATTGTTTCCACAACGTTGGAACCAAAATAAAAAATCTTCTAGTAGAATTGCACACGTATATTTGGGCCAAATAATTAGAAGACATTTTTTCACCGTTTCCTTACACACAGATTGTGCTGTATTTTATTTGAGAAATAGGTTATGGATTTTATTTCCAATTTACAATGAATAGTTTCCATTTTAGTACGGTTATACAGCTTGACGCTGTCGTGTACCGCCGCTCCGGAAACCATTTTTTGATAACCAACACCTCTGCCATAGGTTAACCTAAGTGATTCACTACGTTTGGTGACTTAGAAGGGGTGATTGGGTACACGTGGCGAGGATTGTCACCAACTACTGGATGGATGACCGGATCGGGAGAGACTAATTGAGGATACTTTTTGATTTTTCCAGCAGGGCTCTCTCGGAACATCGCCTTGTACCGCAGTAAGGGGAATAATTCATTCATCCGCCACTCCCGGATACCCAATGTTATGCCTTTTTCTTTCGCACAACTTCCTCTCCTTCATTCCCTAATAAGACCCTCGAAGGGACAAATAAGACAAATGTAAGAAAGTTATGTTTTTAAATCCTTTATTCGATGAAGGTATCTACACAAATATGACTGAACTGTGACATTTCTATAGCTCAAGAAATAATAACATATTTTCTGGGAATTTTTGGTTCAATTATATAATGAATCCTCTCAACGCCCACGAAGGGGTTTGTATTTTGAAAATACGCATCTGATAATATAATAGTATATCTACTAAGTACTGCGAAGCTTTTTGGTTAACCTTGGATTATAGAGCAGATGGGATATGATACGTTTACAACACTGGCCCAAAAAACTCATTGGTTTTAGCATAAACCAAAAAGTATTTATTACTTCCTGCACACCAATACAAGTGCTAATAATTTTCCAATACTAATAATAAGAATTGAAATAGATAATAAATATAATTTTACGCACCAGATTTAAATGTCCGGGTTTAATTTTCCCCACAGGAAAAACTAAACCCTTTCACACACTTCCCAAATGATCATCTGGTCAATCCACGTTATGCAATTGCACTATATGTATTATAATTACAAAACAATACAAGAACAACATATCAACCTACCAGAGACCAGATGGGAAAATAATTCACCGACTCCAGATATTTTCATATCAGAGGGTTCGGCTCTGTGGAATTCCTAATTGAACCTATAAATCCTACTGATCCCTCAATATAAATATTTAAAAAATCTTTTGTAATCCTACATGTATTTAAAATTACCGATTTTTGCATTTTTATATATAAATTCTTTGACAAATCTAATACGCCTAAATTTTGAATCAGAGACCTATGTATAATGCCAGTAGCCGAAATAACAAATGGTAATATTTGTATAGTCCGAGAATGCCAAATTCTTTTAATCTCATTTCCTAAATCTGTGTATTTTCTAATTTTTTCAGAAACAGTTTTTTGAATATTACAGGATTAAAACCTGATTGTGCCTAAATGTATACTCGGACGGCGCTAATATAGAACATCCCGATATAATATGTTCTATAGTTTCCGGAAAAGCCAAACATTTTCTACATAAATCATCAATTTGATTTATATCTTTGATTATATGCTTCCTATAATTTTTAGTATTAATGACTATCTTGAATGGCAAGCATAAATCCTTCTATTTCTGCGCTCAACTCTCCAATACTCAACCATTTGTTTGACGAAAGTTTGTCAACATACGTTTGGTTGAGATAATTGAAGTGTTTTGCATGAATAATTTTATTTGACCAGGAATCTAATAATTCCTGGTTAGTATTTATAAGAATGTTGGCATTCTCGTCATATAAATTTAAAGGTGTAATAATAATAATTTAATTACTATTAATATAGTATTTCAATTCTTATTATCAGTATTGGAAAATTATTGCATTGGATAAAGTTTATTTATTGATAATAAAATTGGAATTCTACCTCATATAAATCAAGATTTAACATTAAGGTCTTTCACAGGTTTTACGTACTTAAAAAGATTGTTTACAATCAAATAACAAAATCCACCAAAATAACAACGATTAAAAAGTTTAGGAAGAGCAATTACTTTGATAATATCTATATATTACACTACAATACATCAATTTTCAAATGTCTTTTAAAACTAAAAAAAAATACATTTGGTTTGATTTTTACATTTCTACCCACTGATCGGGATCAAATGCGCTACCAACCTGGCTAAATCACGAGTTGGTAAGACCAACATTTATTTTGTAAATTAAGTGCTTTGATTTCCTGGAATTTCTGAAAAAATCATATGTCAATAAAATATAAAATCGTGTGTCAACGAGTCGTTCTGTCGAGTTTCAGCTTGAATGAATTTTGGGAATTAATTCCCACTTTACGATTCCACGGCATTCATTCAATCAAGAATTTTAAAGTGAAATAGATGTAATGAAAACAAATTACTTTGTAGACACCACTTTATTATTTTTGTTTTCATTAAATCAATAATGACGCCACACAGTGTATTTGTGAAATTTTAAGAAGAAATCAAATACATGTAGGTAGGTATTTAAAAATAAACAGAGGTGGTCCATGGATGAAAGCTGACGACCAGAAAGAACAACTACACCCTTAAACACGGGCGACAATCACCAAAAATCTACAAAAATAGAAATAGTTGATTTAAAATTGGCTGCCATAAGAAAAATATTGCAAAACTTTTACATACACTTATACATACCTATTTACTAAAATTGAGTTCTTACCTTTTTGGTGGGATTAAAAACAGTTTCGGAAAAAAATATGGAAAATCAAACATTTTACGAAAATTGTGTCTTGGTATTGTAATTGTAATAAAAACTCATAAACACGCAATTTCAACACTCCTTTGTTAAACCTATCCTCACCTACTTAATCACTTAAAACAAAACAAAAAATCATCACTTTTATTAACTTTTCTATGGGGGTGTTAAAGTTGCATAATTCTGGGATGTCTGTCACTAAAATTATATATATAATATCATCAAAAGCAACCCGAGATAATATGACGCTTTTCTTTCTAGGTGCTCCAAAGTCCATCCACTGTTATTGTGATGGTTTTCTGCTGAAGAAATGTTTGTCTGTTCATTTACTTATTTGCTGAACTCATCGCTAGTGTCAACTCATGCAACAAAATAAGTCGTTTGATGGTGGTTGGTTTTTACAACTAAAAATAATGATAAGTCGATTGAGGAATGCCAAATATTAAAACCAAACTGATAGCAAAGGTGGTACTAGAAGTACCTTACACTACAAGTTTTCATCCTTTAGCTTGTACTCAGTTCATTATTCACCCTCCCCTCCCATGGCGGCAGGGATTTGCAGGAGACCTACCCCTTCTGGGATGAAACGTTCATATTAAGCCTTTTAGGCCGTGATGAACAATCATTTAAAGCCGCATTTAACGTTACATGCCCGGGAACGAGTGCCTCATTTGGGTCATACAAAACCTAGAAATATAAGTGACATAAAATAAACGTATTTATAATATCGTTGACGAATTTGACGATTAAGATAAAAATAAAAAATTATAATATTTGCTGCTTTAAATCAATGGCGTGTGAAATATTACTATGTAAGTACTTGAATATTATTAATAAAAGATTTAATGAAAATAATTTGTTTATTATTAATTAATACACAAATGTGAATGATAAAAATGAAAGGTACGTAAGCCTTTCATTTTTATTCACAAACTGGGATAATATGAGGAGCGTTTTAAAATAATATAAATTTCTACGCGCAAAGGTTTTTTTTAAATTTTATTTGTTCATATTCTCCTTGCAGGTGTCTTTACCAATACGTGCCTTACATATGTGTACACGACTGTGACTTTTCACAAATGTATTGAGCTTTCTTAGTTTATTCATGTATAACAATTAATTGTACGTGCATTTGAAGATTATCATAAAATATTAATTCCGAGTGATAAACTTCTGAATTTTCTCAATCTCTCAAAAGCTCAGGCATGGAAATCTTCCAATGAAAGAGACAAAAGAAAAACTATTTCAATATTTCTTATCAAGATTAGAAATGCTAATACATAAATACTATTAAAAAAAATCTTAAAAATCCTTTGTATTCCCAGCGGAGGATTTACTCCGTGGCTTTCCATTCTCGTATTTAGGCTGCATTTATTCATTTTCAAAACAATCTTTTCAGCAAGGCACATTTTTATCCACTTCGGAAAAAAGCATTTAGTGTTCTCATTACAGCTATTCGCACAAACAATGGATTCATAAAAACACGTGCAGACTGAGAATCGAAAAACCATTCTAATGTTCCTATTGCAGGTGTTCGTTTACACAAAAAGTCATATTTGGAGACATACCTACTCGTGCCCACGCACACTGAAAAAAAGACTAGTTTTATGATTGAATCTACTCAAAACTTCGCCTTGGAATAACCAATGTACTTGGTAGTAAAATAACAAGGACTAATTGTGAGTTTAGTCATCTCTGTTCAAAACACGCAAAACTTGATCAGTTATTTAGATTTATTTTTTTCTCAGAAGGGATAAATTAGATTGATTTAGTTCTAGTATAGGCCCACGGTACATCACTGTAATGAAGAGCACTACAGCAAACATAGGCATTTCGGGGGAATTGTTCTTTTCAACACAGGTTTAAGGTTAATGAAAGAAAAGTATAAATATTTAAAAAAAAACCGTCGTGACAGAACTGAGGGAATTTTTAAAGGATGAATTTACTGTGTACTCATGCTAAATAAAATACCAGACGCTAGTTGAGGAAACACATTCATTCAAGATCATTTTTTATTTCGTTTCCGATATACGCGTTATTCTTGAAACGCAGCAGGAGGTAAAATAAAATATTGTACAAAAAAAAAATTCACATACCTATCTCGCCGTTCTTACTTTATCCACAAAATACATACTTTATCCACTTCATTTGTCAGTTCTTCTTAATCATATAATCATTTTGTCATCTTGTTCAAGAGAAGCTGATTTCTTCTTCTTCCGTTCACTGAAATCTTAAATATCATTTAACCACTTTCTTATTATTTTTCATCAAACGCATCAGATACCCCGATTAGACATTTACGATTAAACTTTTTCATTTCTGTTCATAAAACGCACACCTAGCCGTTTCGTCAAAGTTGGCATCTAATTTTTTTAAGTTTTCTATATTTGGCTAAGTTTATTTGATTATTTGTCGTATGTGTATAGATACCAAATATACATTGTACTTCCTCAGATGAATATATTTATATAAATTATATGTATTACAAAACACAGAGTCTATCCAAGTTCCTATCCCGCAAGCGGGTGGGTGGGTACCACTCACCTCGGCGTATTTTTCTTTTTTCGCCTTTCATATTTCACGACCATAATATGAAGAAAACGTATATTTTACATGAGTAAGGTCTAGGCGTCTCCGTCGTTTTGAACATCCAATCTCGTAGAATTTGAAAATCTCCCCTCCGCTGCAATACCCGTCCCCCTCCCGACCCTCCGTGACTTTTCTGCCGGCATTAGTTCCCCTTATCACGTATCCTGTATCTTCACCTGTCTGCTATCTGTTCAAAGATGTTATATTTTTTGTCTTAAATTCGAATTTCCCAGCCGTATAATACGGTAAGAAAGGTATTGCACCTTTCTCGCTCGCACTTAAAATTATGTGATTAAAGTATCAAGTAGTAAGTTATCTAAAAACAAAAGTATAAATACATAATCTTAAAACATGACAGAGTCACAATATGACGATTCTTCCTACGGTATTAGAGTATCATTAAAATATATTACTTAATTTTATATCATTATTTTTTGTTTTATTTGCTGTAACAAGCAAATAAGTGTACGCTAACCTGCTAAATGGTTTTTATTAGTTATACATTGTTTTATGTTCTGTTTTTTTTAATCATTAAATTTTACATAATTTTTTTTTAAATTTCTACAAAAGTTTTCTGTTTTCTTGGTTTGTAATACACATAATTAATATTGTGAGGAAAAATGCACTCACTTGCTTTTCTAGGTTATATGTACTTTCTTTTACTTACGACTTCAGACTTATATTACTATTATATTTTTAATTATTGTTATAGTATTTTGCTAACTTGCACTAAATTTTATTATTTACATATGTGTTGTTTTTGTACAATTAATACAACTTCATTTATTATGTTATTCTTATAAATTGTAGTCAAATGAAAAAAAAATCATGCATAAGCCCACTAAGGCGTTAATAAATCAATATATATTATAAAATAAAGTGAATGAAAGTGTGCGGCTCACAAAAACTCAGAAACGAGTCCCGGTACGGTCAAGGTGTGGTAGATCTCTTCCCTACCTCCAGGATGACGCTTCCCATTTTTACCTAAAGGGCGTGCTTTGAAAGATGTAAGTAAGGGCTGGAAGTTTCGCCCTCTTGAAATTTCTAGAAGTCTACCGGAAAGTTCTAGAAGGTTCCATAGAGCTGTTGAAAGTTCTGGAAGGAGTGGCGGAGTATGTCGTGGAATATTTGAGAATAGGTAATCGGGAACATCATTGTGGAACATTCCAGAACACTCTCGAGTGTTGTCCTGAGCGAAGCCGGGTGACCCAGCTAGTATCTAATAAATAAAAAAGTAACAAAGAAGATATTATACATATTGCATTAAATTTATATTTTGTTTTCAACTGATAATTTTTTCACAGTTTGTTTTAATTTATTTTTCACTGTAATATTTTAGGTTAATAATAACGTTTATAGACTTATTTCCTCTTCATTAAATTCAAATAATTCCATTATTATTAACCAGTCCGGTAAAAAGTATTCAAAGAAAAAAAATCGCTATCTCTATAATTAATCTCTATCTCTAACGGAGTTGAACCCAGAAAACTCTACCGACGAGTATTATTATGCTAAGGAGGTAAAATAAAATCATAATACCGTAAAATTGAATCATTGAAGACAACATTAGCGACTCTCAAACAAAAATTTGAAACAGATAAATAAGAAAAAAGATGCGGTCGCATGTAGGAATTGAACGTCCTGCCGGGGCATTTCGCTGACCACTGAGCTAAATCGACCGTTTCCCCTTCGGTCATCATTTAACTGTATCACACATTGACTGAGAACTACCAAGACTATCTTCTTGAAAATGAAAATAATGATATTAGAAAAATGAAACAATACAACTTTGTATAAACCACTTATATAATGTGCAAATCCGACCGGTTTCGGAACAAACGTTCCTTCGTCAGGGAAAGCTTTTACTAATTTGACAGTTTCGAACAATGTTTTATTATGGTAGGTGGTGGAGCTGTTGTTAGTTAATAATGTAGATTGGGTAGGTATTGGTGTAGAGTGGGTGGGTAGGGGAACAAATCCATGATTGGGCTATATAACAATATTTTTTGTTTGTTGATAATAGATTCATTATCTAAGGTGTTATTAATAATAATTATTATTAACATTTAAGGTGTCAATAAAATAATAATAATATTCCCGCAATCGAATAGATTAGATCACACTAGTATTAAAAATGATATTAGGATTAAATTTCATACTAGGATCAGAAAAATATTAAAATCCAATCTATCTGCTAAAAATTTAGTAAAAGCAATAAATACTTGGGCAATACCTTTATTAACGTACTCATTTGGCATAATTAAATGGTCCAATACAGATTTAGATAATTTAGAACGATTAATTAGAACTAGGTTAACAAAGTTTAATTGCCATCATCCAAATTCAGCTATAGAACGAATTAATTTACCTAGAAATTTAGGAGGTAGAGGTATAGTCAAAATAACATCTTTGAAACACAATCAGGTAGAAATGCTTAGAAATTTTTTCCATAGGAAAGCTAATAGCTCAGAAATGCACAAAATAATTTGCAAGGCAGATAGAAACATTACACCTTTAAATTTATATGACGAGAATGCCAACATTCTTATAAATACTAACCAGAAATTATTAGATTCCTGGTCAAATAAAATTATTCATGCAAAACACTTCAATTATCTCAACCAAAAGAATGTTGACAAACTTTCGTCAAACAAATGGTTGAGTATTGGAGAGTTGAGCGCAGAAATAGAAGGATTTATGCTTGCCATTCAAGATAGAGTCATTAACCCATTCATGACGAAGGTGCCATATGGACCTCGAAAAAGTGTTGGACCTCAATTAGTCACATCATGCCGATATATTAAAATGGCGATGCGAAATTCAGTTTTATGTAGTCTACAAGCATGTACGAACACGTTTGTCTTAGAGGCGCTCAGTTCGTTTGCATGTGCCGGCGTGGACAGACGTGTATAAACGGAGTTTGAAAAAAAGTGCAAATTTTTCAAAATGTCAAAACGAGTGAAGTAAGTAATCCATTAAACTTATGTGTAGATTTGATTTTTTTTTCCAAAACCGTTTATGATCCGTAAAGAATGAAATTTACTAACTATTTATAGACATATTGTTACAAAAATAATCCTTATTGTATCAAAGAGAGTACTTTGAATTGAAAGTTTTGATTTTTGGCTCCATATGGACCTTTCGGCAGATCTCACTATACATAAATTGTAATTTTTCGCAGATTTCATTGTTTTTTCGTGTTTTTTAGGGGTCTGACTGTTGAAGAAGTGATGTTACTGCTTGAAGAACAATCGGATACGAATTTGGAGGATGATGAGGTAGTGGATGTGTATGTGGAGCCGCCAAATGAGAGTGATTTGTCCGGAGCAGATTCAGCTGATGAAGATGACGGTGGAATAATTGCCAATATTTCTCGAGCGCAATTGTTTTCTAATTGCCAAATCGTAAATCGCCGTCGACACAAAAAGGGACAAGATACGCCCGATTATGATTCAGATCAAGAGAACCCTAATCTAGAGCATTTCGGAGACGAGCGTTTGGATTCAACTTTCAGTGACTTCGACATAAATTTATTCGACGCTTCAGCATCACACGGTCAAGCGTCTGCAAGCACTTCTTTCGAGCCTCCTTTGAAACGATGCCGTGTTAGTACTGGAGACGGAGTGAATGATCCCGCTGAACCACCTTATCGCATTCCAAAACGTATGCCTGGTCCGAAAACTATGTTTCAATGGAAGTCTAACGATGTGACGCCAATTGTTTCTAGCATATTTCCCGAAGGAAATTATACCGACGTAGCTGCTTTATCACCGGTGGAATTATTTGAACTAAATTTTGACAACGAAATGTACGAATTCATCGTTACAGAATCCAACAAATATCAGACCAAGCAAGACCCTGAAAATAGTCATAAAGTATCACCTTTAACTGTCGGGGATATCAAAGCGTACATGGGTATACTTATAACATCGGGATTATGCCCGATTCCATCAACTCGATTGTACTGGAGCAGCTCTCGCCCTTTCTACAATAAGCAGATTGCGTCCACCATGTCTCGTGATAGATTTGAACAGATACACAAAATGATACACTTTGCTTCACCAAATCAGTTCAATAGTGCAGACCGGATGTGGAAGTTACGTCCATTTACAGATAGGCTTATTGAACGGTTTATGCGAAACTTCCACCCAGAAGAAAATTTAAGTTATGATGAATCGATGATACCATACTATGGCCGCCATGGATGTAAGCAATACATAAAAGGCAAACCCATTCGATTCGGATATAAAGTGTGGAGCCTAAATACAACCTCCGGTTACTTGATCAATTTTGAGATCTACCAAGGCAGCAATCCCCGGATTCCAAAGGAGTATGGTGTTGTAGGCTTGAATGCTTCACCACTACTTATGTTGGTCGATCAATTGCCAGTGGAAAAGCGCGAATTGCCATATCACTTCTACTTTGATAATCTTTTTACGGGTATGCCATTGCTGTACTATTTGCATTTTTATGGATACAATGGCACAGGTACAATTCGAGACAATCGGATTCCCAGTTCATCTCCTATCCCCAAGAAGAAGGCAACAATGTCAAAATACAACAAAGGTGTGCTTTCTCGAGGACATACTGAAAGTGCGCAGACATCATTTGGCAAGACCCCCATCTACGTTACTCAATGGGTTGATAACGCTGTTTGTTCTGTAGCTTCAACAAAATACGGAAAGAATCCATTGGATCTAGCAAGCCGTTACTCACGGAAGGAGCAAAAAAAGATCAGTATACAGAGGCCATATGCAATTCATCAATATAACACGAATATGGGTGGAACTGACAGAATGGACCAAAACGTTGCATGTTATCGCATTACTGTTCGCCAACAGAAATGGTGGTGGTCCATTTTTACCTGGGCCATTGATGTAACCATTCAGAATTGCTGGCTTCTGAAGCGCAAAGCCACGGGCAATTTTAAATTGGGGCAGTTAGAATTCCGTGAAGAAATATCAAAGCATTACTGTGAGAAGTATTCTATCAAGAAATACTTCAAGGCACCCGACAAACTCACCAAAATAGGTCAAACGGCAATGCAGTATGATACCTCCGTCCCCCATTATCCTGGGCCAATACCGATAACTGAGACTAATAAGGGAGGAAAACTGTCTTGTGCATCTTGTAAAAGCAAGCAGCGCATCCGTTGCATCACATGTAAGGTCGGACTATGCGTGAAATGCTTCGAGGGCTATCACACTAAATAATGTTGTTGAAAATTACACTTTTGGAACAATAAAGATGAAAAAATGAAATTTCTGACTAGTTATTTGCCGAAAGATCCATATGGACCTCATCCTTCTCGAGGCTCCTGGGGGATGAGGAGACGATTTTTTCAAATTCCGAAAAAAACGTTCTTATTCTACTTTCAAAACCAACCACTCTGTGAATTTTCTGCGCGAAATTCGAAAAAAAAATAGTTCGTCATGAATGGGTTAATACTAAAAATTATAGGAAGCATATAATCAAAGATATAAATCAAATTGATGATTTATGTAAAAAATGTTTGGCTTTTCCGGAAACTATAGAACATATTATATCGGGATGTTCTATATTAGCGCCGTCCGAGTATACATTTAGGCACAATCAGGTTTTAAAAATAATCCACCAAAGTTTGGTAATTAAACATAACTTGATTGACTGCCGTCATATAGTACCATATTATGAATATGAACCAAATTCATTTTAAGAAAATGAATTTTATAAAATATATTATTATAAAACTATACTAACAGACATAACAATTAGTCATAATAGACCTGATATAGTTTTACATGACAAAATTAAAAAAAATAACTTATATCATTGATGTAGCTATTCCAAATTTCTGTAATATTCAAAAAACTGTTTCTGAAAAAATTAGAAAATACACAGATTTAGGAAATGAGATTAAAAGAATTTGGCATTCTCGGACTATAAAAATATTACCATTTGTTATTTCGGCTACTGGCATTATACCTAGGTCTCTGATTCAAAATTTAGGCGTATTAGATTTGTCAAAGAATTTATATATAAAAATGCAAAAGTCGGTAATTTTAAATACATGTAGGATTACAAAAGATTTTTTAAATATTTATATTGAGGGATCAGTAGGATTTATAGGTTCAATAAGGAATTCCACAGAGCCGAACCTTCTGATATGAAAATATCTGGAGTCGGTGAATTACTTTCCCATCTGGTCTCTGGTAGGTTGACATGTTGTTCTTGTATTTTTTTGTAATTATAATACTTATATAGTGCAATTGCATAACGTGGATTGACCAGATGATCATTTGGGAAGTGTGTGAAATGGTTTAGTTTTTCCTGTGGGGAAAATTAAATTAAATCTGGTGCGTAAAAATCAAATAATTTTTCTGAGTTCGCTAACCATATCATTGAAAATAACCATAGTTTTGAAAAAAATACAGGGATAAATATTCTTCATATTATATTTTTGAATGTAGCTATTACTTTGTGGTTATCCATTATAGAAAAATGTAACAATATAACTTTGTAAAAACCACTTATATAGTGTGCAAATCCGACCGGTTTCGGAACAAACGTTCCTTCGTCAGGGAAAGCTTATACTAATTTGACAGTTTCGAACAATGTTTTTTTATGGTTATTTTTTATTTTATAATAAAACATTGTTCGAAACTGTCAAATTAGTATAAGCTTTCCCTGATGAAGGAACGTTTGTTCCGAAACCGGTCGGATTTGCACACTATATAAGTGGTTTTTACAAAGTTATATTGTTACATTTTTCTATTCTTCATATTAATCATAAAGGAAAACGTTTAGATAACTTAGAAGCTTTGGAAATTAAAAAATCCCTTAAAAATAATGAATCTATTATCAACAAACAAAAAATATTGTCATATAGCCCAATCATGGATTTGTTCCCCTACCTACCCACTCTACACTAATACCTACCCACCCAATCTCCATTATTAACTAACAACGGCTCCACCACCTACTATAATAAAACATTGTTCGAAACTGTCAAATTAGTAAAAGCTTTCCCTGACGAAGGAACGTTTGTTCCGAAACCGGTCGGATTTGCACATTATATAAGTGGTTTATACAAAGTTGTATTGTTTCATTTTTCTATAATGGATAGCCAAAAAGTAATAGCTACATTCAAAAATGTAATAATGATATTGTTAGTACTACATATTTGTGTGTAAAATAATATTAAGTTTATTATTATCGTAGAATTATCGTGAGAATCATATTTAGAATTAGATACGCGGCATTCTTAGCTTACATTTATGGAAAAGAACTCTTCGATATATAAGGGAATTATTTAACAATTATTATAAGCAAAAATTATCAGCCCAAAACACTCATCTACATTGAAAAAAATCTTCTGAGAAAAGATACATGTCGCCAACGGGACTTGAACCCGTGTCCTTCTGATTGCCGGTCAGGTGCTCTACCACTGCGCTATGTCGGCTTATCTAATACCCGCCAAATAATTCAATATATACTAGTGTTTCATTCAACAATTACTCCTGAAAACATTGGTTGTTTTCAGGTGGAAAAATGTAATAAGCAGTAATAACTGGAACAACTTGAGCGTTTTGTAATATTTATTTATTTATTTACTTTTATAACTAATACAGAATCTGTAAACGTGTCTACAATATTCCCAAATTTATTGCCAAAATGATGTAATCAATTTATAGGTGTATGAGCCTCATAGTTTGTTTTAAAATTGTCACAGAAGAAGGTAGCACTTTGCCTCCTATTTCTTGTCGGTACGTAAAATTTAATTTTGGCGAGAATTTCAGGATTGTCAATGCAATTATTAATGATTTTATTAAATAATACAAGATCAGAGATGATCCGCTTATCTGACAGAGTAATTAAGTTTAGTTGTTTCATCAAAAGGACATAGTTAATATTTTGAATTGGAATATTCAGCTTAACGTTAATATATCTTAGAAATTTGTGCTGTACCCTTTCTATATTGTCGGAATGTATTTTATACAATGGGAACCAAATGGGCGAATTATACTCTACCTGCCTTCTTACTAAAGAAGTGTACAACGTTTTCAAACATTCTAGTGACTTAAAATCACTTGCTGTTCTGCATATAAAACCAAACATTTTTATGGCTCTATTTGTTATTTCATTTACGTGCAGAGTAAATGTTAACTTTTCATCAATTATAACACCTAAGTCCCTGCTCTGAGCGACTATGTTAATAATTACGTTAGTAGGTATTTAAATACCTGTTTACAAATATATTATAATGATATTAGAGATTTTGGTTTTTCTAATTAACTAAGAGCAAATTGGTAACTTAGCACCATTTTTGTAAGTGAATTTTATTACTCGAGTAACTACTAATTTAAAAGCATTAGTTTAAAGATTCATTCATATGGTTAGTAAAAACTTAATAGCATTATTAATAATTTTTCCAATTTCTAGTAACCCAGACAACTATTTCTTATTGATAATATCAGTCACTTAAATTTAATCCCAAAGAATGAAATCACCCACTTAAATATTTTTCTGACTGACGCAAACCTACAAAATATTTCCGTCCACTTTACTTTTACTGAAAATGTTACCCACAAAGCGAAAGAAATAGTAATAAATTAATTAAAATACCCTCCGGTATTTTTGTATTTATAGACAAACTGTGTATAAATTTATATATATATATAACACTAAGAAAATAAAGTATAAAAATAGTATTTTTTTACTAGAACAACTCTATTTTTATAACTTTTGAAGGTTGTTCCCATCAATGTAATATTCTATTGAAGAAGAAGATAATAATACTAAATCTAAACGAAAATATGAAAAAGAACAAGTTGCAGAAAAATAAACAAATAACAGTCGCAACTGGGTCTCGAACTAAGAACCTCTCGACTTTCCGGGACAAACGCCTCTACCAATTCGGCTACTGAGACCTCTTATATAAATTTTATTTTTGTCAATCGTATATTTCAAGTTTCAGAATTAACAATATTATCTTTAATCAATTTATCAAATTTTTTTCCAAAACTGGTTGCGACAATTATCTTTTTATTTTTCTGTCTTGTTCTTTTTCATATTTTCATTTCCAAGATTATTACCGTTATCTTATTCTTCAATAATATTAAAATAGTGTTTAATTATTATTTGTTTGTCTTTTTTACTAGAAAAGGCATAAAAATTTAAATGTTAGCACAAGAAAGGTGGCTAGCGAAATCTCTTTTCAGCGAAATCTCATGCTTTAAACCCCGAAAATACGTCTACATTGATTGAAGGCTCAAAGATTTGCATTACAAGAGGAAAAAATGATCTCGACGCTCGACATGTCGACAAAGGAGAGTTTAGCTGAGAAAGCTTTTGGCGGGCGCGTGAGCGTGTGCGTATTTCGGCAAATGGCGGGCGCGTGTGCGTGCGAGTATTTCAGCAAATGCTCGAGAAGAATACATTCATCAGGGTACCCACATTAGCGTCATAAAAATTCCATTAAGAATACTTTTTACAAAAAGAGCCCGCTATCAATCACTGGCGACACGTCCTCCAGTCGTCCCGCGTATCACAGATTCGGCCGTGTTGATTTAAACTCCCAAATGGCCTTACAATTTCTCTTAAACTGTAATACATCAAATTTTCTCGAGATGCGGAAAGCGTTCCGGTGAGCTGCGCTCGGGATGATGCTCTGCTCCTGACACAACTTTTATATCTCATCAACTTGATACGTTGTCTTCACTGCTTTTTGGTTGATAAAAGATTACGCATTTTTATATTATAATTCTCCTAATAGATATTTTACATCCCTTTTTCAAAATCACAATTGCTTTTGAATCGAAATTGTAATCTTATCGATAATTTTTTTTTTCGTAAATTATTAGCGTCAGGTAGTAAATATTTGTGCGAGAGATATATTATATCATTCTGCAGTCCTTCCACCTGTTTTAAAATATGTTTTTCATAAATAATATTATTAATAAAATGAAACAATGCAACTTTGTATAAACCACTTATAAAATGTGCAAATCCGACCGGTTTCGGAACAAACGTTCCTTCGTCAGGGAATGCTTATACTAATTTGACAGTTTAAAACAATGTTTTATTAGGGTAGGGGTGGAGCCGTTGTTATTTAATAATGTAGATTGGGTGGGTAGGTATTAGTGTAGAGTGGGTGGGTAGGGGAACAAATCCATGATTGGGCTATATGACAATATTTTTTGTTTGTTGATAATAGATTCATTATTTTTAAGGGATTTTTTAATTTCCAAAGCTTCTAAGTTATCTAAACGTTTTCCTTTATGATTAATATGAAGAATATTTATCCCTGTGTTTTTTTCAAAACTATGGTTATTTTCAATGATATGGTTAGCGAACTCAGAAAAATTATTATTATTAAGACACCTTAAATGTTCTTTGATTCTGATTTCAAAATTACGAGTTGTTTTTCCAATATAAAATGAGGGACAATCATTGCATTTGAGTTTATATATTCCGGAATTAGTCAATTTATGGTCTTTATCTTTAGTATTTCTCAAAAAATTACCGATATTATTTCTTGTATAAAACGCTGGTTTAATATTAGAAGGGAAATTTTTGCAACATTGAACTGAAAAATTATTAATATACAAAATTTTACGCCATTCTTTATCAATAATATTATTAGAATTGTATAGATATTTATTTTTTGAAATTTTGCTAAGTTTTTTATTTAGGATGTTATCAATTAATTTTGGTTCATATTCGTTATTTATAGCAATTTGTTTTATTATAGAAAGTTCAAAAAGGAAATTATTATTAGACATTGGGACATTTACTAAACGGTGTATCATGGAATGGAAGGAAGGTGGAGTGTTTTTGTGAGACAGGGTGGTTGGAGGTCTTATGAATTACTATGTCAGTGTATGTTGGCTTGCGATATATACTAAAATCGATTTTATTATTTATAATAGATAAAGTTAAATCCAAAAAGTTAATATTATTAATCATAATAAAAACATTTACTTTTCAATAGATTTTTACAATTTAATACATTTTCATTAATAGATCTTTGATTCTATTGACAAAAAGGTCACTGCTCAGCTGTACAATTAGGATTTCTCCAGGATAGTTGGTTTTCACCAATACCTCTACATCTACATGCAAAAAAAACATAAAAATTACGATCTCAGTGGAAACTCAGAAATAATGACATATATCAATTATTTTCTTATTTTTTTAAAGGAAAATGAAAAACTAGATCATCGCCAATAATAACATAATTATAAATACCTAGTATTGTTTGCGAAACTTTTACCTGGAAAGTTCAGACTGAAAAACTATACTATATATAAATTTCTGGACGATTCTCGGTAAAAAGTTCTTAATGCGAAATATGTACAAATCGATGTCATGTTTCGTAGTTAAGACACAATAGTAGTAAGAACAAATCGGTGAGATAAAAGTAGTACCTATTACTTAGTGGTTTTTAGTAGGTAGGCACCTTTAGATCTTTTGAAACCGGTCACCTCAATTACCACAGAGGGTGACATGAAGGTATTTGTTTACCTGCCTATAATACATTACAATTTGTCGGCCGTTCCTCCAATCGGAATTACGTTCATTGAACCAGAAGGCGAATCGTTCAAAGGAAGGTGTGACCCACTAATAGTTTGTTAAATAGGAACACCTAACGACTTGCCCCCAACCTAGCCGACCCATTACCAAGCCAGCCTTGGCGCAACCACGTGCCTAACGTTAGAAGAATTCACTGGGTGTGTGTTCTAACGATGTTTTAGCTAACGTAGGTACTTGAAAAATTACGAAAATACTCACGGATAGGTATAATATCGCAGGGTGACGTGGTGATAACGTGACGGGGTGACATGATAGGAATAATATATTTTTTTATATAATTAAGTAGTATTATTTTTTTTTATTTAAGTTTTTATTCCAGCAAGACTGGGAGGGTAGTGCAATCCCAGTCTGCCATATTACATAAACAACTATAAAAGAAAAGAAAAAAAATAGTTTAAATATTAGGTAGGTACCTAATTAAAGCATAAAATGAAAACTAAATTCATCACACAAATAACATAAAATAAGCATAAAATTAAAATAAATAATAAGTAGACAGAATTAAAAATAAAAAGATATTTTGGGATCGTCCATCATGGAGGTCGCCTCATCATCTGCATCCATCGCTCATTTAATGGGGAACTGAGCCACTCGGATGCAGCCACGACAATGATATTGGTTGAAGTCCGTATCCTGCTCCAGAAGCTGGCTAGTCGGTGGCGAAGTAGGGCTGGGAATGAGTGCACCCTCCCCTCGGTGAACATCGTGGAGGCACTGCAGAACCTCGGTAGTTGCATAAGTTGTCTGTATGCATTATTGTAGCACACCCTCAGTTTGTCCCATTGCGCTGCTGGGTATTGTGTCCACAGTTCTGACGTGTACAGGGCAGTACAGTATGTCTTGAATAGTAATTTTCTGACATCTTTGCTACAGTGGTAGAACCGCCTTGAGAGCATTCCGGCCCGTATATTAATTGCTCTTCTTTGTCGTTCCATATCTTCTATATCCTTCATGTCTTCGGTTAGGATATGTCCCAGATACTTAACCTGTGAGGCCACAAGCAGTTCAATTCCTTCTAAATATATTGGAGGAATATGTGATGGCTCCTTATTGTGTTTGAAAGCGACGATGACTGACTTTTTAGAATTGTACAACAGGTTATGAGAGTTTGCGTACTCTTCGCATATTTGCACAAGTCGTCTCATCGCTTTAATCGAAGGTGCAAGCAGCACCATGTCATCGGCGTAATTAATGTTGTTACTTCCTTGTCCGCAGATATGACAACCGATTCGTGTATCGTTCAACTCTTGTAAGAGGTCGTTAATGTACACATTAAATAGAGTTGGAGACATATTTCCCCCTTGCCTGACACCGCTCTTAAGGAATAAAGGTCTTGAAGAAGCTCCTGCCCATTGAATGTGATTTTCCTGTTGTCCGTACCAAATAGCCAGCATATTGACCACTGCTGCTGGAACATCTCGCTTTATGAGTTTTTCCCATAATAATTGATGGGAGACACGATCAAACCTATAATGAACCTACTTAATTAAACGTAACAAACTTGTTTATTATCCATCGTGTTGGCTGCGACGAAGACCTGTAGTGCACAAAAGAATAGTGAGTTAACGACTATCGAAAATAAATTTGGCATCTAAAAATCAAGGTGTAAGTAAGAAAGCTAAATAAAATATTTTTCTTCAATTATTTGCATAATTACTTTTTGGCATCATGTATAATATAAAAATGAATCGCTGAATGTGTTGCTAAGCGCATAACTATCGAACGACTGCACCTAATTGGATAATTCTTTTTATTGTGTGTTCGTTATAGTCAGGACAAGGTTTTATAAAATTTCCGGTGAGCTCTGGCTATATGAAATTTGTATAAAAATATTGCTAAAATTGATGGGGGAGGGGAACCAGGGAGGGGGAGGGAAACCTGAGAGGGGGGGGAGGGGAACTCGGGAGGGGGGTTCGCGGGACGGGGAAAGGGGGGGGGGAGTGGAATGGGGAGAGGGATGGTGAAGGTGACGGAGTGGGAAAGGACACGCAGGGAGAAACAATTTATTTATTAAGTGGCATAGCAATGTATGCAGGGACCAGCTAGTTTTATAATTAGTGGCCTGCAGTCGTGCTTGGGAGCGATGTCAAGTTACCGACATTTTCGATAAAACCTATATCGACCGACCATGCTAGGACCCCAGGACATCAATTTAAATTCTGTCCATCACCACTTTTTTTCTCAACGTCCGAACCTTTTTTTCCTGTCTGAAACACAGATAGCCGAGCCTGTAGACGCCTCCTATCTGGACTGCCCGGGCTTCACCCTCGCAGGCAAGTTCAGACCTAAAGGAGGTGTCTGTCTCTGTAGTCGAGCTGACGTCAACTGTGTGCGACTGTTGAATTTGGAACACTCCAGATTCGACGTAATGTGGGTACGCGTCAATCTTGCCAGTACGGTAAGATTCTACGCATGTTTATACCGCTCACCAAACCTTAGCGATTAGATACGTCCGAGCTCTTCAAACATTTAAGCGACACTATCTATGACCTCTTGCCCCGCTACCCTACAGCAGAGTTTGTGGTCCTGGGGGACTTCAATGTTCCTAACGAACCTTGGTTGAAGTTCTCAGGATCAACAGACTCGGCTGGACGCCAAGCGAAATCCTTTACCCTTTGCTACGGATTGGAGCAAATGGTTCAGGAGCCTACAAGAGTTCCTGATGTCCAGACTCATCATTCCAATCTGTTAGATCTATTTTTAACTACTGTGCCACACGGTTACAAGATTGAAGTCACAGCGCATTTAGGATCGTCCGACCACTGCCTGGTGACGACATCAATCCCTGTAAACTTCAGACCCCCAAGCGAGAGGCTAAAGAGAGAAGTGTGGCACTACAGGTCAGCAGATTGGTTCGGTCTGCGGGCACATTTTAATGCTTTCCCGTGGTCAGCTGTCTGTTTTCGGACTTCGGATCCCTCAAGATGTGCCCAAAAAATTGGTGAAGGAGACTGGTGTAGGCTCAAAGCCGTGCTCACTGAGCCTACGACACATCTAGAACATCCGAAGACAGATGGCAATGGCATTACAACAAAATGGCAAAGGAAACCAAGAGAATCATAAATTGCAGCAGGCAATTCTGGTCGCTTGCGGGCTCAATAGGTCGAAATTTCTTCAAATCCTTTCTGCCACCTCTTACCAGACCTGACGGCTCACTAGCAAACACCGCCACCGAAAAGACTAACTTTTTAGGAAATATGTTTGCGGATAACTCAACCCTCGATGACCAAGGTGCTGTCCCGACGTCGGTTCCTCACTGCAGTTTTCGTATGAAAAAGCTGAGGATCCGGCATCGGGAAGTACTCCATGTTTTACGAGGGCTTGATGTTAATAAAGCTAGTGGGCCTGATGGAATACCTGCCCTGGTACTGCAGAGGTGCGCCGCAGAAATGGCTCCAATTTTGACGAAGCTTTTTAAAATGGCCCTGAAAACTGGCTCTGTGCCCTCTGGTTGGAAAAAAGGGGTTATCCATCCTCTTCCAAAGAAGGGTGACCCCTCCAACCCAGCCAACTACCGCCCCATAGCGATCACATATGTTCTGTCTAAGGTGATGGAACGTGTGATCAACGTCAAACTGCTCACATACCTCGAGAAGAACAAAATTATTAACGACCGTCAATACGGATTACACAAATACATGTGTAATATGTAAATGTTACTGTTATATCATGTGTAACATGTGTAAATAAAAGTAGGTAATAAAATCCAGAGCCTGAGACATAATGAAACTCTAACTTGTAAAACAAGATTTATTAATACATCACAATTAGAGTTATTAAATTAATATCGATAATTATTAAAGTTAAGGTAATAAGTTAATATCTGCATGGTTACGTAAACTGAAGTTTAATTTCACAAAAAAAATGAAACAATACAACTTTGTATAATCCACTTATAAAATGTGCAAATCCGACCGGTTTCGGAACAAACGTTCCTTCGTTCTTTCTTCTTCTTTTTTTATAATGGATAACCACAAAGTAATAGCTACATTCAAAAATATTTAATTTCACATATTATTTTTTGAAAAGGAAGCTAATCTGTTAAATGTTATTAGGGCGCCATCCTATTTTAAAGATTAATTAGGAAAACTTGACATAGCTAAAATGAAAGGATAAAACATATTTAAAAAAGTTAATAAATTGAACTACATTACGAATGTCGATGTGAAAAGTTCCGATGTGAGATTCCATTTGAGAATTCCATTGTGAATTCCATTGTGATAATTCCATGGGCCAGTTCCCCACCGACCGTCCTATGTTGGCAAGGCTGCTCCGCTCGTTCCCAGAATCAAACTGAATCGTCTCCAGTTAATTGCGTCTGAAGACCCATCGGCCGGCAAGGTCACGTGGTAGTGTCATAGTGATGTGCATCTGCTCTAGTGATGTCACGGAACTGCTACACGGTTACCTCGAGAGTGTTTTCTCTTGGGGTAAAAATAATCTCGTTGAATTTAATGTTTCAAAGACCCAATACTTATATTTCAATATCTTTGGTGTAACCCTAAGTGACCAGCTCAGGTATGGGGGCTCCATCGAAGCCAGAGTAATGTTAGCCTCCCAAAAATTGGGCGTACTGTACAGGGCCCGCAGATACTTTAATAGTACACAACTGCTAACTCTGTACAAATCACAAGTGCGCCCCACGGTTGAATTTGGCAGCCACCTCTGGTCTGGAGCTCCAAAATACCTGAAAAATACCCTCGACTCTGTGCAAAAACGGGCGGTCCGCTTAATAGATTCTCCCATCTTAACAGACGGATTGCAATCTTTAGAGCACAGGCGTCGGGTGGGAATGCTATCCTTGTTCTACCGGTATTACAATGGAAGATGCTCCGAGGAACTAGCGTCATTGATCCCTTCGGCGCCGGTACATAGCCGGGAAATACACCAAACGCGTGCCCAAAATTTGTACACGGTTGACATTTGTCACATGAGAACGGGTCGTTTCTTCGACTCGTTCTGGTGTTCAACAGCTTGGCTGTAGAATGATTTGCCAGCCTCCGTGTTTCCTCCTTCTTACAACATGGGTCTCCTCAAGGCCAATGTTCATTCCTTCCTCTCCTCAAAAAAACCCTCCACACAGCATCCCAGATGACATTTTTTTTTTGTCACAAAAAAAAAAAAGTATTACAGTTTAATAAGAAATATACTGACATTTAGAGTTTAGCTTGAAGTCGGCTAACATAGACAGTTTAGCATGAATCAGATTCGTGACAGCTTAGTGTGAAGCCACGTGAGCGACAAACGATGTGCAACAAAGCTGTTTGTAATTTGTTGTGCATATTAACACTTTTGATACCGGCGATGCTAGTTAATTCATTGTAAAGTTTGCGGCAGACACGAGTCCGAATAATTTGTAAACAGGGACGGAAGCGTGAATGGGCTTCAAGCTCACGAGGGGAGAGGGTGTTTAGAGCTTAGAGCTTTCGATTCTATTCCCAGCCTCACCCCGGATTCATTTCCTAATGCACGAGACCGTTCAACGATACTAACTAAACTAAACCGTTAACTAAATTTAACTGTGTTTAAAACTGTTGACAGGCTTCTGAAGTTGATTACTGTGGTATATAGAATTTTACATGTTCGTAACATCCTTCAACGTTAGTGTAGATAGTTACATGCAGTTTTTAGAGGTCTCAACAGATGTTAGTTAAGTAGTACCTTAGAAGAGTGTCGACTATCATCGTTCGTGTCTAATAGACGAACGTTATGGAAATAACCGACGACACATGATAGATAGCTGGGCTCGCATAGTGTTTGATTCCCCAGCTTCAGAATAATTTCTTTAAGTGAACCAGCGTTCTATTGTACGGACGTCTGGTCCAGTTAAATATTCATTGTTAACCTTTCGATAACTTCAATAAAACAACTTGTAATCTCAACAAATATTGATCTTTATTGCAGTTTTTAAGTAGTTTCTAGTAATTTTGTTAAAGTTCGTCACGTCAAAAAATTCTCTAATGATGAAAAAATCAACACCTTCTACAAGAAATACCGTAATAAACTTGCGCCTTTAATTAGACTGACAAAAGAAAGGTATTTTCGTAATAAAATAAAAAAAATTTTGGAAAGACTTTTTGGAAAATGATCAATACAATAACCAACAAAAGCACAAAAAAAAATACCAATAGAAATTACTCATCACGGAATCAACACTAACACCGAAAAAAATCCAAAACTGTGTGATAACATTTATAATGAATATTTTGCTAATGTCGGCCCTAATCTTGCTCGTAATATTATCCCAGACAATAAACAAACACAACAACCAGAGCACAACTCAACTATTGAAGAAGGTTTCCACACATTTGCTTCAGTAACTGATGAAGAAGTCGAAAACGCTGTAATAAGTTTACAGCGGGATCAGCAAGCCCTGGCTATGACAATATAACCGTAAAAACATTAAAAGCCGTTCATGAGATAATCAGCAAACCGATTGCTCATGTAATAAATGTAAGTCTAAAGAAAGGTATATTCCCGAACAACCATAAGAAGATTATTATCACCCCTGCTTTTAAATCTGGAGATGAAAAAAATATTTTCAACTATTGTCCCACAGCACTCACATCAAACATTGCAAAAATCTACGAAAAAATTGTTAAAAAAACAACTCAATAATTACATAAAAGAAAAAAGATAATGAGCCCAAACCAATTTGGGTTTAGTGACAATCTCAGCACTCAAGATGCAATTGCTAAATTAACTTCAACAATAATACAAAAATTAGATAATGGAGAAAAGTGTCTTGGTATATTCATCGACCTATGCAAGGCATTTGATAGCATATCACACTCCAAACTCAATAAGAAACTCATGCAAATTGGATTGGACGGAATAGTACTGTCATGGTTCCAAAGTTATCTAAAAGAGAGATTTCAATACGTCAAAATAAATAATACCCTAAGTGAACCCAAAACCTCATCATTTGGTATACCACAAGGAACTGTCATCGGTCCAATCCTTTTTATTGTATATGTTAATCAAATGTTCACTCTTCCCATAGTTGGAGATATCATATCTTATGCAGACGACACTGTAGTTATCGCTAAAGGGAAATCATGGGAGGGAACAATGAGTAAAGAAAATATAAATATAAACATACTCAAAACATGGTTTGACCTAAATTTTCTCTCACTAAATACAGAGAAAACTTATTTTATTCCATTCTCTTTGAAAGAAAAAAATGTCGAGAACAATATAACTATTAAAATCCATTCATCAGAGTGTGAAAATAAAAAGGAATGCAACGATGACAATTGCCTGCCAATATCATGCAAAAATAGTATAAAGTATCTGGGTGTCATTATAGACAGACACTTAAAATGGAACAAATAAGTCGAAAATACGGTAACCAGAGTAAGAAAACTTATTAACATATTCATTAGATTGAGAAATATTCTATCATCTACATAGTATGATTAAAACTATTTATTTCTCTCTGCCGAATCTATTCTGCAATATGGTATAATCGGGTGGGGTGGAACTTTCAAAACTAACCTCCAACCTGTAGAAAGGGTATAGAGGTTGATTCTAAAAGTTATCACACAAAAACCATCTTTATTTCCAACAATAAAACTATTTAACTTTTTTAGGGTACTCAGTTTAAATAAAATTTTCAAAAAGAACACACTGTTACAAACCCACAAAGATAAGTAACCGATCAAGATCACGTGGTTACCTAGAAATCCCCAAACTTAAAACGAGTGCTTTTCAACAACATTATACTTATCAAGGCATAAAATTTTTAATGCTATCCCATACAAAATCAAATTCTAAGAAAATTATAAAGCCTTTAAATCACAAATAAAACAACTGCTAGATCAACCAAACACTAATTATAAGTTTTAATTTCATAGAACGAATTTCTACGTATATTTTTTTATTACAATATACCTATTAGTAAAAATTGATCAAGTCTTAATTATAATATTATGTACTTTATTTCAAAATTATTCATTTAACTCCATCATTAATAAACAAAAAATAAATTATAAATTAGTAAACTCTTATTGATTTCACATATCCTCTTAAAATATTTCATCAGCATTTGAACTGAAATGAAGCGATTATTGTCGTAAAATAACATTATATACCTACTCCTGGAATATTATCTGTTCGCGCCGCTTTTAGTGGTAACTCTGTGAGATACTTTTGTGTTCTTGAAGTGGATTATTTATTCTATTTATGGCAACAAATGCATCCTTTTCCGTCTCCCCTCTCCCCTCAAAAATCCAGTGTGTTCACGCAGCTCCCGCGAGTACGAGATCCTCGTTAATATAAGTCGCTTAAAACAATCCATTTATCGCACCGCATCGCATTCTTTGAAAACTATTCAAATTCGCAATAATTCATCAAGTAAAAAAGTGAACTACATCTTCGATAGTGATTTCATCTTGAAAGGAACTACGTCCCAGATAAAACTGCTGTCTTCTAATTTCCGTGAGTGTTACCTACCTATCATTGTATTGATACAGAAGTGGATTGCCGAATATTTAGTGATAAACCTTTTAGCGGGAACATTATCAGCTAATCCAATTGTTAGAATCATTTATATGTACTTACCATCTAACACCTACCTATAAGAGAAATGCAATAATATACTTTAAAATATCTATACTACGTGTATATCTAATTTAGTTACCGCTACGTTAGTATATTTCTTTATTTATATGTTTTATCATTCATAAGTTTATTTGTTTCTTAATTCAAAAAAAAATACGTACATCTTACTTCTTTATCTTCTTCTGTAAAGACACGGCTCCCCAATTTAAATACATGAAATGTTTTTCTCTTTTAAATTGGGTAGTTTCATTAACAAGAAATTAATTTATTTGTAATTATTTTTAAGAACCACATATTTTTCTTATGTAAATCTGTTATATGTATGTATATTTCAAAAAAAAAAAGTTACAAAATAATATATTTTGTTTCGTAGTGGAAAAAATTGAAGACTTTGATTTGCTGGCTTACGAATTAGATTCCCAATACCGCTTTAGAGCACATTGTCATCAAATATTGTATTTAATTTGTCGTTCATTCATTGGTCATTGGTCTTCAGAAAAATAAATGCAGAATGCAGAATATTTATTTAACATTTTAAACAAAATAAAATCAAAGAATAGTTCTGATGGATTAACTATTAGTAAAATAAGAGATGCTTTTCCAGTAATTGGATCTACTCTATTAAATATTATCAATGAGACGATTGAAGAAGGAAAATTTCCACAGTCATGGAAACTATCTACTATTATACCGGTTCCAAAGGTTAAAAATACCAGAAAATGTGAAGAATTTCGACCAATCAACACCTTACCAAAATATGAGCAGATTCTTGAAGTTATAATAAAAGAACAAATTTTGCAATATCTAGATAAACACTACCAAGAGCAATCAGGGTTCAGATCTAATAACTCATGTGAAACAGCATTAAACGTAATTGTCGAAGAATGGAAGGAAGGAATGAATAATAATAAATTTATCTTAGCAATATTTTTGGATTTTCAAAGGGCATTCGAAACTATAGATCGAGACATACTAATAAGAAAGCTTAAAGAAATTGGTTTCTCATCTGTAGCCATTAAATTAATACAAGAGTATTTGAGAGACAGAAAGCAGGTAACAAAAATAAATAATCAATTTTCAAAACCAATGGAAAATAAGTAAGGAGTACCACAGGGATCGGTCCTTGGACCTCTATTGTTCATACTCTATATTAATGACATGGTGAAAATATTTTCAAAAGCAAATGATCGATGATACACTAATATACCTAATTGGAGATAACTATGAAAAACTAATACACATTTTAAATAATGAACTAAATGATGTATCAAGATGGCTAAAAATAAATAAGCTTAAATTAAATACAAAAAAAAACAAAATGTATGGTGATTGGATACAAGAAGACATCCAGTGAAAGCAAAATTAAAATTGATGGTGAAATTATTGAAAATGTTACTGAAATGAAATACTTAGGAGTTATATTAGATTCGAAACTAAACTTCAATAGACATGCTGAATACACCCAAAAGAAAATTGGCAAAAAGATATCTTTTTTTGGAAGAATTCGGCCAAAAATTTCTAGAAAAACAGCAATCACCATATACAATTCAATTATTGCTCCACACTTCAACTACTGCTCAAGTATACTTTTCCTATGTAACGAAAGAGAACAAAATAAGTTACAAATTCTCCAAAACAGGGCAATGAGAATAATTCTTCGACGAAACAGATTTTCAAAAATTATTAAAATGTTAAAGGAACTAAATTGGTTGACCGTGAAACAGATGCTGACCTTGAACACGATGGTATTTATTCACAAAATATTGAACAACACGTTACCAAAATACTTCTCAAATAAAATTTTATACAATAAAGACATTCACAGATATAACACAAGGACGTGCAAGGAAATTAGGCTACAAAAAAAGGACAAAGCGAATACGCAGAACAGTCTACTGTACAAGGGAATGAAGTTGTATAACACACTACCAGAAACTTTAAAGTCCACACCAATTGCAAAGTTCAAGATGTATTGTAGGAGCTACATAAAACTTGAAAAAATATAGTGAATATGAAATATTATTATCAATTAGAAATTTGTAAACTTAAATGTACAAATTACTAAAATAAAATTATTATTATTATTATTATTATTATGTTGATAAGGTTTTAAAATGTTAATTATTTAGAACAACATTGTGCATTGAGCTTTTCTCCTTGAAAGTCCTGAGTATTAAAAAAAATATATACTAAAATTGACATTACTTTGTTTACGAATAACCCCTACTGCTGAACTTATATTTGAACCTCCCTAAGCCAATAGTATCTACGAGAACTTATAAATCGGAAAAGGAAAGCAATACTACTGAAAAATTGTACCCACTTCGAAAACTTATGTGCCTTTTGTGTTTAGTTTTAATATTTAAAGAAATCTTCAGAATACCTTCCAGAACGTTTACTTTACCATGATCAACTGAAATGTTAAACACAAAAATTCTATCAACAATTCTTTTAACGTAGGTATTAGAATCTTATAATTACAATTAAATGAAAATTCAATGTTTTTTCTGCAAGTAAGAATGTATTAAAACCTACACAATGTAATACACTTTCATCGAATTTCTGTTTCCAGACCATTGTTTAGAATCGAAACGTTACTATCTGAAGTATAATACAGCACCCAAGGGCTTTAGTATACCGGCGCTAAGTGAAATAGTCAGGGGCCTACTTGACGGCTTATCTTGTTTGACGACTTATGATCTGCAGCCATTGCGGCCCATCGCGATGTGAGCACACTGCTGGAAAATGGGACGAAGGATTAAACTCAATGCACGGCGGATATATCCAACATAACTACACACTGTACAATGTTTTCTAAAAATTTTACAAAAATAAATCAGAGTGTGCAATTCACACGCGGTAGAAGTGAAACTGAGAAATCCGCTAGATTTCGCTTTCTTTTCTTTTGCCTGTGTACATATTTTAAAGTGGTTTGAAGATTTTATATTTATTTCACAAATTTTTTTTTGAACCTCCGTCGGCTTGATGTCTGTTTCTCTGGCCGCTGAGACTTGTCAACAGCCTTGCCTACGAAAGCGCGAATTTACCGCATTATATTAGAACCGAGTATTTGTGAAGAACTGATTTGTGACGCATTTCCGTTTCATTTGAATTTCAAATCACTAAAGGCGCTAAAGAAGTTTCACTTCAAAAACTTTCGCAACTTTACTTTATAATAGGGAATATTTTACCAGAATACCAATAGTTTTTCAGGAGTGATAGATAACCTCCATGGCGAAAGACAACCAGGGGCCCCGTGGCGAAAGAGAGAACCAGTCAGAATTGCAGATACACCTATTCTCTCTGTAGGTACTTAATGCAGCAGTACTAAATAAACCGAATTTGCAAAAAAGACCGATTCCAGGCAGTTAGGATTTGTGCACAATTAACACATTTACATAAAATGACCATATCTGATTAGCCAGGGACCGACTCACCTCTCATTTTCCCTTCCCTGTTTATTTTTTTAAACTCACAAAATACCACAATTGAGTTGTGTAGATGCAAAGGCAGCAATCTCCCACTCATGTGTTTTTGAGAAAAAGGCAAAAAACTTGTAGACATTAAATGGGATTTCACAGAACATTGAAAAAATTACATTAAATAGCTGTTTGATATCATGGATTATTTGCATCATCAGTTTTTTTTTAATGCAAGCCTATAAATAGATAAATAACTTTTTAATCCGCAGATTGCTGTTTTTGCTACCAAGTGTTGGAGATTGCTGCTTTTGCTACATACAACATTGGAGATTGTTGTGTTTGCTACAAACCTTCCCAAAAAACCGCCATCTTTGTTTTGTGTTGATTGGCTTCAAGGAATACTTTATAACTCAATAAGAGGTAATTGCAAAAAATAAACTTTTTGAAGATATTATTGAACATTTTTTTCCAGAAAATAGGTGTTATTATGCGTGGAGCAAAAAATATGAGAAAATATGATAAGTACATAATATTCTGAATAATTAATAATTCAGACAGTGAAGAAAAAATATGAGAAAGAAAAGAGTGTAATATGAGGAAGAAAAAAACTAGCCTGAAAAATTAAATTAATATTATTATGTCAAAACATTTTTTTTTTATATGAATATCGCACAAGAGTCACCAACTGCTCCCGTCTGGAGCCAGCGAGACTATGACATCCCCTATTATTGGGGTATGTTGTGAGGCTGAAGGTACTTACCTTAATTTCCTTAAAAAACCCTCCACATAGCATCTCCAAAGATGACATAGGCCTTAAGGAAAAAAATGTAAAAAAAATGTAGCAACCACGCATTGTTGCTACGTCACGCTTTGGATTGCACCCGAAACGTATCGATATTTCCAGAGGCGGCGCCTGTGTTCAAATATACGCAAGCGAAATTACTAGAGCATGGACGATACACGATTGAGCAGTAGATAATTTTCAATATCATAAATAGATAATTTTTTGAGAGTTATAATGCTTTCCTCCAAGCCAAAATAAAAACTGACAGCTACATTCCATGATATTTTTGTAACATTTCGTTTCTAATTTTCAGACTTAATAATAAGTTTGCGGACGTCTTTTGATAATTCTGGGGTCGGGTCACAATCCATGATCAATAATTATTGAAAATATTTATTCCAAACACACTTTTATATACTTCAAAACATCAAAAACTCACATAGAAAAATCAGCACCAAATGCTACTTTAGTATGGAGCGGCCATCTTGTCACGTGACACTTCTATGAATTTGATTGGCCGAAATGGAGAATGCTACGTTTGCTTTGAAAAGAACATGGAGATTGCTGCCTTTGCTTTTAATATGTATTTTCAAACTCGGATTTTGATAGGAATAAGTTGAGTTTGTAAATAACCAATGCATTTATTAGGGGCACAATTTGAATCTCTATGGAACTGCATTCGTAACTTTTTTTTCGATATTTTGGAGATTGCTGCCTTTGCATCTATCTACACACCTCAATTTACGGATAGGTTAGTTTATATACCAAGCTCCAAACTTCAATGCCAACCTGACTCCGATACAGAAATCTTCAAAATAGGTGAGAGTCCGAAAAGTAGCATGCCTTCCCGCTCACGGATTTCTCTGTCGCTCGTATGCTTTACGTATATTTCTCTTTCGCTTTCTGTCATTATAAGGTCAGTAAAGTGACTGTACCTGCGTGAGAATGGATCGTTCAAGGACAATGGAACTATCAAGTTCAGGTCGGCATTTAAGTTTGGCGCGTACTATACGCTTGAGGAGTAATATGACTGAACTATTTTTGACGACTTCAAGACGTGTCCCCCTTGGTATAACTGCTACGAATTTGTGAATATGTAGTATCTCTCCGAATATGGAAAGATTGACGGTAATATATAGTTGTATAAAGCGGCTATATATTACAAATAACGTCATTGCCCGTCTCGGTTACTTTTTCCCGGTGACTAGCTACACTGGATGTCAGTGGATCCGAGGAACGGGCTATTTTTGGAACCAGTTCCTATTGGATTTATAAAATGGTCTCCAACACTAACTGGGCGAAGTCGAACCAAAAGCCTTTGATTAGTATCTTCAAAAGCTGTTCAAAACGCCGATATCCCCTGCCTTCTATTATAACTGACCTATTTTACCTATTTTCATGAATTATATTATAAGTTATAATATAATTCATGAAAATAGGTAAATTATAAGGTAAGGTTATAATTTATAACTGACCTATGTTCTTTTTAGTCGATCCGAACTAAAACGTTCGCTGTTTCTTTTTTGGAGTAAACATGTGCACGAGTAGCGGGCAGCGTCCCCGTGCCACTGTGTCCCATACCGCGAAATAAAACTGCATTAAATTGATTGCCATCCGCTCTACATGTTGCTAAATTGCGCTGAAGGATCCAGATGAAAGCATTATGACCCCTCCACCCCCCCCCCCCCCACAAATTACCGACTTTCGTCTGATCACCCATCCCTACCACGACAGGAATGCACATTATATTGATATCTATCCGTTCATTCCATAATATGTGCCTCATTCAAAAGCCATGAAGAAAATATTGACACCCCGATATCTTCTTATCGATATGAACCTACTAATTAAAAATAAAAAAATTAACAAAAAATTTCAAAATTATTTTCATTCCGTATTTTTAGTCAATTCTAAGATTAACAATCATGAGGGGCGGGGGGGGATTAGGTTTTTATCACGTAGTCAATCTATAAATCTAAGTTTTGACACAAGTTTTATCTTGAAAATATTTTTTCCATTTGTAAAATTATCTATAGGTATGCATGCACTCTTCCCATCATGCAGCAAGCGCCGTATTAATAAAGACAAATATAAGCCATATACTATATTTTTTAACTTTTTGTTAGCAAGAAATGATTCAAAACCAAATTTAGAATTACTACGTGAAAACTGTGGGGGGAGGGGGGAGTCTTGGAATATACCACACGTGGTCACCGAGGGGAGAGTAATCACGTAGTATAGGTACGTTCCCTTAACAGCGTGATACGTAACATAACGAGAAATGGGAATTTTAGATACTGTATTATTATAGTTCCAATTTTGAGCAATACCATTGTCAGATTTGACAAAACCTCGCATAAGTATTGACACTATCTGTCGGCTTCGGGTGCTACGTAATATGAAACCTCATCAATCGCATTGCTTTATAATAGCCGCTTTGGTTCATACTCATTAGCTTCGTCCAGACACTCCACACAACGCTCACACTGAGCCGTTCCCATCTATTAACAGCAAGTGAGTCAGCCCTTTTCACACCAAATTTACATTTGGATTTGAAGCCAAAATACTTAACAAAACTGATTTTTTTATCAAAACGTAAATCCAATGCGTAGTAAACTGGTACGGAAATAGCCAAAGTTGCTTCTAAAACTGGGAAAAATTAAATAATTTAATTACTCGTACAAGGTGTCCGGGGGTAAAGTGCACTAACTTCGGGAGGTAATTCATCAAATTAATATTGAAAGTTCATTTTCACGTTCAGCATAAGTTCTGTTATGATTTCATCATACATAGGCCATTTGCTTCATAAAACCGAAATAATAACAGAACTTGAATATAACTTACACAGAACGTGAAAATTAACTACAAATATTTGATGAATTGTTCATAAATTCTTGCACATTGATGAGAAGGCCCGAATTCATAATTTTAGTCATAATTCGTTTTTGTCCATTTGACTGCTCAATTATTTAATTGCCAGTTGGGAACGGCTTTCGTGCGCTGTGTGGAGTTTTTGGACGAAGCTATTGCCATTGGCAGTAGTGTATGGACTGGGCCGGTTTGCCAAAATGCCTGTGGAGCAAAACCGCGTGCCCATTACTTACCAGCAACCCTCAAAGTTGGATCAGTAATAACCGAACTGCTCCCCACCGCAATTTGCATATCATTGAAAATCTGTCGATAAACTTAGGCCACCCGGCTTTAGTACTATTTCAAATGAATCCATTTCCTCTTTATCTGCTTGATCCTCTTAAGAAAACTTTTAAATTGTGAAGGTGGTTCTGTGGGGCAACAGAAACGGCTTTTTTGTTGATTTACTTGAGAATGGACATCAATAAAATTTATTTCAGGAGACATGACTTTTCTAGCTTTTTTGTAAAGAGGTAATTTGAAATTTGGTACTTACGTAAATTCAATTTGGGAGGTGGGTACGGGTACCGCCACCCGCGAACCATTTATTAGATAGCCAACACTTCTGGCATGGGTCCCCCTAAGTGGTTCGCCATGTTTGTTGACTTAACAGCGATGCTCGGGTCATAACTTTCATTTTTGTAAAGCAGGTATTTTGGTATTTGGTACTTATATTCAATTTGGGAGGTTGGTGCGGGTACCGCCACTCCGGGAACCATTTATTAGATAACCAATACTTCTTTCACAGGTCACCCAAAGTGGTTCGCTGTGTTTGTTGACTTAGCAGCGGTGCTCGGGTCATAAATTTTCCTCCATTTTTGTAAAGCAGGTATTTTGATTTTGGTACTTATATTCAATTTGGGAGGTGGGTACCGGTACCGCCACCCCGGGAACCATTTATTTGATAGCCATCACTTCTGGCATGGATCACCCCGAGTGGTTCGCCATGTTTGTTTTTTGTACATGAGCTCCACACAAGAGGCCCAGAGGAACATGATTTCTCTCAGAGCCTATGTCATCTTTGGGGATGCTGTGTGGAGGGTTTTTTTAGGAAAGGAAGGAAAGGAGAGTTCTGGGAAGGAAAGGGGTTTAAGGGGTGGGTAGGAATCTGGGGTTCAATGTGTCCAGGTCATCCGCCTCCGAGACCTTGACAAACCTCACCCCATGGACCCGCTAAATCACCAAACGTAGCGAACCACTTGGGGTGACCTATGGCAGAGGTGTTGGTTATCCAATAAAGGTTCCCGGGGCGGCGGTACCCATTCCCGCCTCCCAAATTGAAATTGTTGATTTAGCAGCGGTGCTCGGGTTATGAAATTCGTTGAGGGAGACTTTTCGACCAGCAGGACTCTTTCGGAACATCGCATTGCACCGCATGGGGAAGGATAGATTCATTTGTCCGTTACTTCTAAACACACTGACCACCAGATTCCTTACCACCCGTCAGACCTTTTTCTTTCGAAAACTTTCTCTCCCAAAAAAAAGTTAAAAGAATGGAACTATTTAAGAAAAGAGGCACGAGGTCTATAACTACGAACTAGTGAATACGATAAATTATCAAGTACCCAATAATTACAACACTAGACTCCATGCTCCATTTAATATAGTTGCTTCTCGCACTAATTTTATTTTCAACTCTTGTCTTCATTACATCGTGTAGGGAATGAAACTTGCTCTGTTGAAATATTTTTTTATAAAAACACCGCTTTCTTTCAAAACCGTTTATGCATGCAAAAATCATGCAATAATCCGTAAAAGATTCAGATTGTAAACAATCAAAAATTCAATACACACTTTCATAGTCCCAACTTACTTATTTTTATATGTAATTATTGTGTATCTTTTTTTTTATAATAATAATAACAAACTTACGTAAAACCTTAAATCACATTCACAATTTTAGAAAATTACCTAATTTTATATTAGTTGCTAAAAAATGTTGTTTATCTGCCACCGGTACGTTGCCAGTATTTTTGGAATCATGCTTCGAGTAATATTGTGACAATAATTGCTGAATCGTATACTTCAAGCTTGAACCCAAATACGAAGCTGCACGTGGAACTCTTTTGTACAAATTACTTATTGAATACTCATACCTACTTGTGTTGTGCCTACTTATGTCTATCATGCTCAGTTTAATATTTTTTTAATATAAATTTATTATGATACTCCTGTACTATGTACTTGTTATGATGTTCCTGTACAACTTACCTTACACGTAAAAGCCATCAAGGCGCAAATAAATAAATAATCAATATATATAAGGTATATATGTATATTATATGTACATATGAATAGTTGGTAAATTCTTGATAGACATGTTTATTTATTTTACACTTGTTATAGTTTGGTTATGTTTGGTTAGGGATTAAAGTATTTTGAATAAAGTGAATATCTTGATTTTTGATCCAGGCTGTGATATGTTTTTTGTGGATGTTTGTAGATGTATTTGCAATTAGTTGTTGTTTCAGAGTAATGGGCATATAATTAAAAAGTTTGGTTGCATAATACTGAAAATGTCTTTGTCCGTGTGTGGTGTGTGTTATTGGTATGTTCAGGGTTATATTTGTTAATGACCTGGTTTTTATTATTATTTTGGGTTGAATTGGAATATGGAGTTTGTTTTGGAGGAAGTATAGCAGAGCAAATTTGGCATAAAGTTGTTTTATTGACATGACTTCTAATGTTTTGTATATTTCGGTTGAATCTGTGTAGAAAGGCACGTGCAGAATTAGTTTAATTATCGCCTTTTGTATCTTTTGAATTGGGTCAATTGCTACATTTGTAGCACTTCCCCAAGCCAGTATTCCATATGTCGCTATGGATTGAAAAAGTGCAAAATATATGGATCTGAGTATTGTTAGTGGGAAAATGTTTTTAATGGATTTTATTAGGTGCATGACTCCTTTTAGTTTATTTGTGATGAAAGTTATGTGTTCAGTCCAGCGTAAGTGTGTATCAACAATAACCCCTAGGTATTTTGTTTGTTTGACCCTTTCTATATGCTCGCATTGACAATTGGAAGAAGTTTGTTCACAGTCATGCAGAAGCAGGTCTATGTTTGATGGAGGTTGACCTCTTTGTGTAATACTATGTGTGATGTATTTTGTTTTGATAGTATTGACGGTAAGCGTATTACTGTTTAGCCATTTTTTGACAACTGATAAACTTTTTTCGGCATTTACGAATACATCTTTCCATGTGGCAGCTTGACAAAGAAGAACTGTATCGTCAGCGAAGGTCACGATTTTACCTTTAATTTCAATGTCGCATAGTTCATTTATGTAGATGAGGAATAATAAAGGGCCAAGTACACGCCCCTGTGGGACTCCGTACGTAATTAAGAGTGGTTCACTTATCTTGTTATCAATTTTAACTTGTTGAGTTCGGTCCGACATGAAGCTTTTAATTAAGTCGAATCCTACTCCGTTAATACCAATACTTTTTAACTTCTTGAAAAGTTTTTCGTGTGAGATTGTGTCGAAGGCTTTACATAGGTCTAAATAAATTGAAATAACTTTTTTCTTAGCATCAAGATTATGTGTGATGAAGTCCGTTACAGTAGCTATTGCATGTTCTGTGCTTCTGTTTTTCCTGAATCCATGTTGGTTTATCGACAGTATTTGTTTGGTTTCCAGATAGTGTTGAAGCTGTTTCTTAATAATTTTTTCCAAAATTTTTGAAAAGATATTTAATAGCGTAATGGGTCTGTAGTTGTTTATGTTATTTTTTTGTACTGATTTAAAAATTAGAATGATAAGACCTTTTTTTAGTAAGCTAGGAAAAATTCCTTCTTTTAGACTAAGATTAATTAAGTATGTGAGTGGTTTGAGTAGTTGTTGGCTTACTGTTAAGATAGTTTTGGAGTCCACACCATCGGGTCCCGTTGTGTTATTCTTTAGTGATTGAATTATTTTATTGGTGTCTTCTAGTGTAATGTTTTGTAATTTGAAGTGTCTGTTCATATTTTCATTGCTGATGTTAGTGGCAGTGTTTTGAGGTTCCTGAATATCTTGGAGAGGCTGTGATTTTTTTATATTTTCAGCTAGGCTAGCTCCTATATTACTGTAGTGCTTGTTAATATAATTGAGGATACGTGTAGGATTGTCGTGGAAGTGGATTTCTTTATCATCAATAAGTAAATTTTCTATGGTATCATCTTTGTTCTTCTGTGAATGCGTACTTTCCCTCAAAATTGGCCATACGCTTTTAGGGTCATAGTTTGCTGCTATAAGTTTGTTTTGATAATACAATTCTTTGGCTTTACGTATTATTAGAGAACAAATGTTTCTGTACCTTTTGTAGAAGAAATAAAGCGGAGTGTCGTAAGGGTTCAGTTTAACTTGTTTGTGTAGTTTGTTCCTTTTTTTAATGCTATTTATAATGCTTTGGGTAATCCATTTTTTAAGTCTTACTTTGCGGTGCGGGATAGGTATGTATATCGTGTTGGTATTTTGGGTGATGAGAATTTGTAGATGTGTTATGAAGAAATTCCAGGCCTCTTCTGCCGTGTTAAATTTTGTAAGATGTTCCCACGTTTGTTTTTCTAAGCATTGATTTAGATTAACATAATCAATTATTTTTTTGGCTGTGTTATTTTGGAACGTTGATTTTCTAGTTGGCGAAGTCAGGCCTATCATAGTTGTGTAGTGATCTGTGATTGTGGATTCGTATACAGCTCTACATATTTGACTTTTTGATTTAACCATAAAGTGATCTATACATGATTCTGAGTCTTTGGTTACTCTGGTAGGAGTGTTAATGGTGCTTATAATGCCATGTTCCAGAAGCATCAGTTGGTAATCAATATTTTGAGGGTGACCATTAGGAAGTATGTTTATGTTTAGATCACCAGCTATGATGATGTTTTTGTATGAAGTGAGTTTTTTAAGGTGAGAATCTAGAGCTATTATAAATGGTGAAATGTTATGTGTGGAAGGTGATCTGTATATAGCGAGGGCACACGTGTCTGAGTCGATGATAATTTGTAGACAGTTAGTATTTATCAAGTCGATTTCTGAAACAGAGGCGTTAAGACTATCATGTATGTACACAGCAATCCCATCATTTTGATTTTTGTTTTTTAATGTGTGATACGCAGTATAATTTATTTTATGTTTTTTTGTAAAAGCGGTTGATATCCAACATTCCGTTAGGATTATCATTTTAAAATCGGTTTTTAAGTTGTTTAAGAGTATGTCAAGTTCGTCATAGTTACGATTAAGTGATCTTATATGTTGGTTAAGTAGTGTCAGAGATCCTGCATTGTTAAAAATATCATCATATAGTTTTGAGTCATTGATTTTATGATGTTGATGTGAGCTATTTAAGTTAATTGAGAGTAAATCAGCCATGATGTTATTTATTTATTTATTTATTTATTTATTAATCATTAACGCCCTTATGGGCTTTTACATACATTTACATTTTTATGTTTTAGTGCATACAGGTGTGTTTAGAATACAAAGAAAACATGAATAGTTTTTACACATGGTACATATAAATAAAGCTGGTGAGTAAAAAGTATAGCATTATACAATAAAGAGAAAAAAATCAGTTTTATATGTATATACGTATATAACAAATAATAATAATGGTGAGTTTTTAATATATGTGCAATTTATGTGTTGAATACATAGCGAAGTTGATTTTAAACAAAAATACATACTACCGACTTGCACCGCACTAAAATTAATATACAAAACAATTGCATTTTGACCAATTACTTTATCGTCAGAATTTCTGCAAGGAATTCAATTTCCGAAGACGAAATACTTTATACCATAAATATACCAATCCCCTTTATACTGAAACCATGGAATAATGTCAGATACTTCAGTAAACTATCACGGAGAGGACAAATGAGTTCGATAATATAATATAACAGAGTATCTAATTACAATCAAATTAAAATGTTAATCAAAGTATAAGTCGTTAAAGTAAATTTGTTATTATTACCTATTACAACGATAAACAAGAACAGTTTTTAAAAGGTTTGTTTATAAATTATAAATTACTAACCTTTATTACGCCCTATATTGTAGGTGTTTTGACGGAACTTAACTATGAGGGTTTACAATAAACTGTGCACACAAAATTTCAAGATGGGGATTTATAGTTCTATTGTAACTGTTCCAATATACTGAATTTAAATTTGGACACTGACAGATGACGATAAACATCGATTGAGTTATATTTATTTCCCAGTCAATGAAGTCTTTCGATAGGCGAGTTTTCGAAGTAATTATTAGTAGGCGCGTTAACGAAGTACGGCGCATTCAATCTTGTATTACGGGTAGGTACTCGCAGTTGGATTAGTTTGGTTAAATCCAGGGCGTCCAGTCTGCCATTTGAAATATTGAAAAGACAAATTAAATCACTCATTATTCGTCTTGAAGTTAATTCATTTAATTTTAGTAAGTCCATTAGAAATGTGTAGTTAAGTTCTTCGATTGGAATTCCTAATTTATAGTTTATAAATCTCAAAAACTTATGTTGCACTCTCTCAATTTTTTGTTGGTGAATCTTATAAAAAGGAGCCCAGATTGTTGAATTGTACTCTAAATGGCTTCTCACTAACCCAGTGAACAGCAACTTAAATGAATTAATTATTTTAAAATCTTTTACCGTCCTCAATATAAACCCTAAGCTTTTCATGGCCTTGTTAGTTATTTCGTTTATATGAGAAACAAAAGATAATTGATTGTCAAAAATAATACCTAGGTCCTTGATTTGTTCAACTCTTTTTAGAAAGATGTTGTTGATGCTGTATTCATATTTAATAGGATTTTTAATTCGGGCAAAAGTTATTGTTTGACATTTTTCAATATTGAGGAAGAGTTCATTATGGATGCACCATTCTTGTAGCCTCACAAGATTTGTTTGTAATACGCAACAGTCATTGAGATTAGTAATTGTTTTGTAAATTTTAAGATCATCAGCAAATAAAAGTATCATAACTCCATCAAAGATTGTAGTTATGTCGTTGATGAACAAGGAAAACAGCACTGGTCCCAGATGTGACCCCTGGGGGACTCCGGAGAAGATTTTGAATTGATTTGAAAAGTGCAAGTTGAGTTTGACTGAAATTTTTCTATTGTATAAATAACTTTCAAACCATCTCAAAATATGCCCCGTTATTCCAAGGGATTTTAATTTGTGCATAAGTATTTTGTGTGAGACTTTGTCGAAAGCTTTGCTAAAGTCAGTGTATACCACGTCTGTTTGAAGACGATTGTGCATATTATTAAATAAGTATTCCTGATAGATCATCAAATTTGTGAGAGTAGACCTTTTTGACATGAAACCGTGTTGTCTATGTGAAATTACTTTATTAATCTCAGGAGATAGTTTAGAGAGCAGAGCAGATTCAAATATTTTCGGGATCGACGACTGGATACAAATAGGTCTATAGTTGGATATATCGGATTTATCACCCTTCTTGAAAATTGGAGACAGAAAGCTTGTTTTCCATTTATTCGGAAAGATGCCAGTTTTTATTGACAAATTAAAAAGTTTAGTAAGAGGATAAGTTAAGATTGATAAGCATTTAGATAAGAAGATTGTAGGAATGTTATCGGGACCAGCCGATTTTTTCGGGTCTAGGGACTTTAATTTATTTCTAATATCACTTTCTTCAAATATACATTGATTGAAATCGATCTGGTTATCATTAGATGTTGTGGCGTTGAATAATGGAGAGTTGTTTGCAGAATCGTAGACTTTGCTGAAGAATTCAGCAAACAAATTAACGATTTCTTGGGGATTATCGGCCATTTTGTTATTTAAATACATATTAGAGGGTACACCGGAGTCATTATTGTTTAGTAGGTTTGAAAATTTATAGATATTTTGAGGGTTGGCAAGAGCCAATTCTTCGCAGTTATCGATGCACTTTTTGTAACATAACTTGGAAATTTTTTTGATGCTCGTTCTTAGTTCACAAAATTTTGCGTAATCAATAGGATCATGTGATGATTTGTAAGCTTTATGAGCGATTTTTTTGTCTCTAATTAATTTAATAAGATCGGTACTAAACCATTTTGGGTAATTATGCGTATACATTTTTGAAACGGGTACAAATAAATCAATAGCATTATTTAGAATTAAGTAAAATTTGTCAACCATTACATTGATGTTTTCTTCAGTGTCCAAAAATTTCCAGTCGGTTGAAGATAAAAAATTAATGATTTGATTATAGTCTGCTTTGAAAAAGTTCAACTTAGTTGATGCAGATGGATTTTTTTTAGTTATTGAACTGTTACATTCAATTATTAGAGGTGGGTGGTATTTGTCAACTGGGAGAATAGATTCAACAGATGCGGACACTTTTACTGATAAAGAATTGGAAAATACTAGATCGAGAAGACGAGAATTTATATTCAAAACACAATTTAACTGTCGGAGGCTAAGAAAATTTGACATTTCGATTATATCATGAGAACCGTGGTGGATGTTGTCCGTGCATGAAGTTTTGTTGTTTTCTACGTCCCATGCAATATTAGGCAGATTGTAATCTCCTGTCAAAATAATAGTGGCGCCAGGAAATCTTCTCCGGATCGTTTCAACTTCATGGTAGTGGTCTTTGTATAGTTGAGCGTCAGAAGATGGGGGAATGTAGACGGAGCCGATAATAATTTTTTCCTTTTTAGTGGATACCATGATGAAAAGTTGCTCCAGATGTGTATAGATGCATTTAAGTTTTCTTGAATGAAGTTTGTTGTTTATGGATATTAACACTCCACCTCCCCTGGATTTATTTTTTTCATTTCTGTCTTTTCTGTACACTGTATGATTATAGAAACCTAGTTCTGAAGTGTTGATATTATTATTTAGCCATGTCTCGGTGAAGGCGTAAGAATCGTGATTCAAAGTGGGTAGGGTTGATTTTAGATCCTGAAGTTTAGTTCTAAGACCTCGAACATTTTGATAGAATATTTTCAATTTATCTTTTAGTTTTTTGGATGTATTTTCGTTATGGTAGGTCTATTGTTGATATATTTGATTGTAATGTCATTTTCGCCCGAAGCCTTTCTTTTTTCAAGTTCATTTCTTAATTCAGTTAATTGTTTCCTCTGGAGAAGCGATTGATCTTGGTAGAATCTAATGTTGTTTTTAAGTACGTGTTTTTTGGTTAATAATATTCTTGGCCATTTTGCTTCAGGAAACTCAACTTTAATTCCTCTTGGTTTGTCGTCTTTCCTTGTGCCTAGTCTATAGATTTTTATTTCTAGGTTGGCTGTTGAGTTGTCAATATCAGAGAGTATTTTTTTGACTGATGCTATGTCACTGTTAATACATTCAATCTGCGATAATGTTATGGAAGGCGAGAATTCTAGAAACTTTCAAAAATGGGTGGCGGAGAGTGTCGGTGAGTCTGGAAGGCTCTGGAAAGTTCTAGATGTTTGGATAATCTTAATCTTTAATATACATTATTAAAAAAAGTGTACAATGTGCATGCCGACGAAACTCAAAGACGAGTTCTGGTACGATAACGGAAGTTGTATTGTGTGGTAGACCTCCCCATCTATGAAGAAAGTTCCCGTTTTTACCTGAGGGGCGTGCTTTTAAAGATATAAGGGCTGGAAGTTTCGCCCCCATAAAATTTAAATTTCTAGAACAGTTCAAAACATTCCAGAGTATTTTTGAGCATTCCACTACATTCAAAACATCCCGGAACATTCTGGAATGTTGGGGAATGTTCAAGAATAGGATGGAACGTTCAGGAACATACCGGAACATCCTCGATCATTGTGTTACTTTTCAGAACACTCCTGAATGTTGTGGAATGATCTGGAACATTATTCTCGAACATTTGAAGTCTTTTTTGTATGGAGTTACCCATATAGGGTACATAAACCAAGACCCGTCGTGGATTCGAACGTCAATTCAATCTCACATCAACTCCCTGAGCGAAGCCGGACACCCCAGTCAGAGTATTTGAGAGCATTCTAAACGTTCCAGAACATCCAGGAACATTCGGAAAAAATTGTGGAATGTTCGGGAATAGGGAATCGGGAACATCATCTTTCAAGAACACTCTCAAATGTTGTCCTGAGCGAAGCTGGGTAACCCAGCTAGTAAGTTAAATAAAATTGATATTATCAAAACTTATGTTTTAATTATTTAAAACATTGCACGTACAAAAGCGGGTTCTAACAGTCTAAAAATATACTGAAATAATGTTAGACGAGTTTAATTTATTTATCTAGAGTACTTACTTACCTGCACCATACATATGTTTGTGTATTTTCATATATTACGTATACTTAAAAGAAATGTGTAAAGGCTCTCAATGTATTGCTGCATTTTGCGGCCAATAGTAAAATAAAACATGCTGATTAGCCATTAAAGCGGAGTGCCCTTTGAGCTCTCTGCTGGCGGGACAGGTTAAGCGCTCGACCCCGTTTATGTATTTTCCGAATCAAGTTTATAGTTTACGTCCATACCGCGTTGAGATCACGCTTCCGGCGGACGCGCCGTGGCGGGGGCGACGCCCGACGCCACTCCGACGTCGGCAGCTTATTTGATAATATAGGCGTTAAGAGTATTGCAATGTCGTTAGAGGCACCTGCTGCACCCGCCTATCACCTCTCCCCCCTCGCCTGACATAAAGGATAATCCGCTACCGGCTAGTCCAGGGTAAGGACACGGCTCGTGTAGCAAGGTTCTTTTGACGGCTTTGCGTCTCAGGTGACGTCAGCTTGTGTACAATTATGGGCATTTTCATGACTTTAGATTCGATTATCAACAAGTTCAATGATCTATTCTGGCTTAAAGCAACTATAACAACAATATAATAACCTAATATTTGTGTTGCGCAGTTTTGTTCTATTTTACTTCAAGTGCGGACCTGTAACACATATTTTGACCTGAATATAAGTGTAACAGTACGTAGAGCACTCCAAATTCATTGGATAGTTGATTGAATAGTAGGTGACCTATCTATACTGAGACAAACATAATAACCTAACTTAAACTAAGCCACTCTTACCTGAGATAACCAAAACTAATTTTTGATCTTGTAGGAAACCTGAGGGAAATCATTAAGCCCGGTCATCTTACAGGATGCTGTATGTGTAGTCTGGTTAGGGAAAGAAAGGGGTGCAAATGGGCCTTGAAGAGACACATGAAGAAACTCGCTGAAAAATGAATCCACAATCTAACTCAATCTCACTTTACCAAAACTCAACTAACGTCTCACTATCTAAAATTACCCTTTTTCACAACTTAAGAATAAATCAAAATAATAATTTGGTCTATTTTTCTGAAAAAGTTCATAAAACACCACTCGCAGATCGTAATAGAAAAAACAATACCACGATTCCAATGTTAAATGCATATCTTTCTTCCATACAATAGGCCACTTGCATCACATTTTTTTTAAATCCGGTTTAGGCAAATATTCTAAGACATTCCGTTTTTTTTTTTAATCGTATTTTCGAAACCCTGGTGATTTTTTAAAAATTTCAATCCAAAAAATCAGACCACTTTTTATAAACCGGAAAGACGGGACATAATTTTAGAGGTGCAAAAAAACGATAATTACATAGCCGAAAATAATTTTTAAAAAAAAATAACGTTTTCCACACGAATGGCACAGGAGGATAACGAGGCATACCAAAAATATTACATCTCATAAATATTTTTTTCCTTGATCCATCTTATTGATCATAAATCATTCTAATGTTCAACCTCTATATTACTAAATCCAATGTAATATACTTGTACTTGTAAATTATAATAATAATAAGAATATTATATTAGCGCCGTCCGAGTATACATTTAGGCACAATCAGGTTTTAAAAATAATCCACCAAAGTTTGGTAATTAAACATAACTTGATTGACTGCCGTTATATAGTACCATATTATGAATATGAACCAAATTCATTTTTAGAAAATGAATTTTATAAAATATATTATGATAAAACTATACTAACAGACAGAACAATTAGTCATAATAGACCTGATATAGTTTTACATGACAAAATTAAAAAAATAACTTATATCATTGATGTAGCTATTCCAAATTCCTGTAATATTCAAAAAACTGTTTCTGAAAAAATTAGAAAATACTCAGATTTAGGAAATGAGATTAAAAGAATTTGGCATTCTCGGAATATAAAAATATTACCATTTGTTATTTCGGCTACTGGCATTATACCTAGGTCTCTGATTCAAAATTTAGGCGTATTAGATTTGTCAAAGAATTTATACATAAAAATGCAAAAATCGGTAATTTTAAATACATGTAGGATTACAAAAGATTTTTTAAATATTTATATTGAGGGATCAGTAGGATTTATAGGTTCAATTAGGAATTCCACAGAGCCGAACCCTCTGATATGAAAATATCTGAAGTCGGTGAATTATTTTCCCATCTGGTCTCTGGTAGGTTGACATGTTGTTCTTGTATTGTTTTGTAATTATAATACATATAGTGCAATTGCATAACGTGGATTGACCAGATGATCATTTGGGAAGTGTGTGAAAGGGTTTAGTTTTTCCTGTGGGGAAAATTAAACCCGGACATTTAAATCTGGTGCGTAAAAAAAATTGATTTTGTTAAAATCAGCACCATAACCATTATACCTATAAACACGTACCGACATATAAAATGTACGGGGTTCTCTTCATAACATCTGTCAAAAAGTCTAATCAAATGATAAGTTCGCAGAGAACAAACAATAAATCTAGTGAACGTTAAATGTCAAATACAAAATTCGCCTGAAATCAAAGTGATGCCATATAAAAAAAAAATAAATCAGTGTCGAATTTTACAAAATTAATAGGAACATTTTCTGATACGGGACATTTTCATGTAGTGACGTCACGAGCCCAAATATTGGATTTATTTATTTAAAAATTTAAAAAAACTGTACATTTCTAAAAATTTTTAGTAACATTTTCGTAATCTAAGTAAAAAGATCTATCCACACGTTTTTATCCAAGTCGTTATGAAATCCATGCAAGTGGCCTTTTCAGCTTTGCATACCGACTCTATAACTCCTTGACTCCCTCGGCTTTATCATCCTCGGGAGGAAACACAACACGTTATACCTTAAACTTTACCCGGGTCCGGCAATTTATTTTACTCGGTTGGTTTACTATGAAATGTGTATGCCTCTACAATATCACAACTGTATCAAATTGTCGTAGATAATCTCATCGTTATGAGTTGACTTAGTTTCTAATGTCTTGTTTTAGGCTTTGTAGTGTTAGGGCAATAAACCTACATAATATTTACTTATAATATTTTTTCTTTCTTTATTTTGAACGTATATTTGTTAATAAAATATTTCACGGAATGATTTCATTAATTGCCGTCAACCCTCAAGTTTAATTTTTCATTTTTACTTAAATAAATGAAGACAATATAAGCGAAACTCAATCGAAAATCTGGAAACAGAAAAATCAGAAAAACATATTGACACCTCTGGGACTCGAACCCAGGACCTCTTGCTTTCCGGGCAAAGGTTCCTTCCTTAAAAGTTACTTCCTGGGTTCGAGTCCCAGAGGTGTCAATATGTTTTTCTGATTTTTCTGTTTCCAGATTTTCGATTGAGTTTCGCTTATATTGTCTTCATTTATTTAAATATTACAATTTGGGGTTTTACTCATAAAGTTAAAATAAAAAAATAAAAAATTTCATTTTTACTTTTACGCATATATTTGTGATAGTTAATCACCCTTCTATACATTTTGTCTTTTCTCAGACGGGTATGACTAAATATTAATAATTTTATATAACTAAATCCCTTTTATTAAGTTCTTTTTTTCTATGTTATTTAGATATTTATTTAATTTTTGGCGTGACTTTCTTTGTAAGGTGCGTTTCTTTCCTAGGTTTACGTTGTATGTAAGTTTCTAAGTAAATTATAATGGGAAAGTGTTTTCAATTATAATTTACTTAGAAAAAAAAGTTTTTTTGGGTTTTGTTCAGTATTGTTTTTTTATGTGAATAACTCACAAAAGTCCCAACTGCTCTCAATTGAAGCCCGTAAGACCATGGCATCTCCGATTGGGGTATGTTGTTGGTAGGCTTAAGATGGTGGGGAGGGGAAGGAGATGGGAAAGAGAAAGTTGGGGAAGAAAATGGGAGAGAGGAAGATGGGGAAGTACCTGGCTATTCAGATCTAGTCACCAAACACGGCTAAAGCAATTTCAAGCAACGTTTCAATTCTGAATGGTGGTCTTACACCAGGGCGTATCTTCCACTCTGAAGTGTGCCGATGATATATCTTATATTGTGGAATAACACAAAGCAATGAAATAAAATTTATTTACGCACGCAGGATTTGAACCCTCGATCTCCGGATCTCCGAGTCGGGAGCCTTACCCATCGACCACCAAGGAGGCCGTCAAATTTACCGGAGACTTAACAATAATTAGCAAAAGTAATCATTTTAAGATGTTTTTAACCATTATTGGTCTCGAAGGTCGTCACATTTATCGGAGACTTAATAATAATTAACAAAAATAGTCATTTTAAGATGTTTTGTAACGATCATCGGTCTCGGAGACCGTCAGATTTAAAGGAAACTTAATTAACAAAAGTAGTATTTTTAAGATGTTTTGTAACTATCATCTGTTTCGAATGTCGTCAAATTTACCGGAGACTTAGTAATAATTAACACAAGTAATCATTTTAAGTAGCGTTGTGCGATTTGAAACAAGAAAATTATTTCACTCGGTAAATTGCAGTTTTATGTTTGCAGCATCGACCAAGGACAATGGAACTCATTCCTATGAACAAAGCTACAACAGGTATCCGAGCACGTTTCATTCCACTGCACGGGATGAAATTCGTTGTAGCAATAGGTGTTATGTCGTCACCCGGCTCTGTACAATACAGTGTACAGCGACACTGTATTCTGTACACTGACACTGCAATGCACTGACACTGTATACAACACGCCGGGTACTTGCAACTGTACCGCACCGGGCTGCGTATTACTTCTGTACATGAATACCATTGAAGGCGGCACTGCCGTGTCTGTGCCTGGTGCACTACACTCTGTGCAGTGTGGCGGGTTATTGACGTCGCAACAAGTGTTCCGATTAAATCAAGATGAGAAGGATGCGAGCTTTCAAATTGATGGTAATACCTATTATTTCCAATTCATTGACTTTATTCTAGAAAATACTGTTAAGGTGCTATTTAAAATAATTCAAAATCTGCTCTTTCATAGATGGCGCGAGTTTAATTATTATTAATATTTACACAGTATTAAGCAAAATCGCTCCCGCTGTCTTTACGCTTAGATCTTTTAAACTACACAACGGATTTTCATGCGGTTTTCGATATAGATAGAGTGATTCATGAGGAAGGTTTGGGTGTATAATTTATCAAGGTTTTGTGTAAATTGGTTGAAATATTTTATATATAAAGGGAGCGGGCTGGCAAGTGAGTGGTGTGGATTCGATATGTAAGGTTGGGTAATGGCGTTGTCAGTAGATGGCGTTGTGTTTCTAGCCACAGCAACGTGTGGCCGGGTCTGCTGGTGGTTAATAAATACTATATTGGATTGAAGATTGACGACATGAAAATATTCAAAGTTGTGCATTCTCAATATTGAATTTATTAGCTTTTCTTGAATGATTTGTTTTTTATGGACAACACCATTTATTCATATTTATATTGCATATATACGGGTGCAAGCTTTTAATTCATCTATTTTTAAGCAGAACTTGTAAAAAGTATTTTTCTCCAAAATAATTAAACTCGCGCCATTCATGAAAGTATAAGTTATGATTTCTTTTAAGTGTCACTTTATATAAAATACACAGAAATCATATCTGACTATATATATACTCAGATGGACGGATCGTATTATTATCAAACAGATAAGTGACAAAAAATTTAAGAAATTAATATTTTCAGCCATTTTTTTAACGTAATGTCCACACAAGAGGCCCTGAGGAATACAATTTCAATTTTAAGGAAGATCTGGAAAGGAAAAGGGTTTGAGGGATGGGATGGAATCTGTATGGTTTTTATTACCACTACAAATATATATTTTTTTAATTTTGCTTGTTTTTTATTAACTAAATGGTCAATTTTATTTTTTTATTTTATTTATTAACAGAAACAAACAATATATTAGACACTTTGGTTAAAAAAATTACAATTAATAAGTATATTACATGGGGGGTACCTAATATGTGATTCATTGTAGTGTCTTATTTATGGTTTGCGTATTAATTAATTACCGGGTGATATATGTAGTGGGAAGGTATGTGTATGTGTGTGTGTATGTATGTGAGTATGCGCAGCGAACAAATTATATTATTGACATGATGCTCTTTTTAAATTTGGGCAGTGAATCGGAGAAAATGTCGATGTTAGAAATTAGACCAATAATATTGAACATATGAAGAGCACGATTGATTGGCGAATTAGATGCTGCATTTGTCTTGTAATTAAGCGTGTAGAATAGTTATTTATGCCCTTGAGGTGATCAGCGCCCTTGAGGTGATTTTTCACAAAAACGGCGCTATATAAATCATCCAAATATTATTATTATTATTATGGCATGTGCGTCTTAATAGTATATTAAAACTAACTAGGGAAAGAAGTTCGGTATAGTCAATGTTATTATTTTTTTGTGTATAAATGTCAAATCAGCTATTGCTCGCCTTTGTTGCAAAGTATGAAATGTACATTCAGAGTTATTGTTGAATTTGAAGGTAAGTTAATTTATAAAATTGTTATGAATATGTTCTATGCTATCTATGTATGCTTTGTATTGCGGGTTCCAAATTAGCGAAGCATATTCCAGTGTACTTCTGACAAATGCAAAATATAATATTATTGCTGTACGCGGGTTATTGAACACTTTACTTATGTGAAGAACAAAATCAAGCATTTTATACGACCTGTGAACGATTGAGTCGATGTGCTTTTTAAATATAAGTTTGCTTTCAAGGTAAACACCACGATCTTTACATTCCATTTTCGAGATGACAGGTTCATTATTGAATGAATAAGAGTACTTAATAACATGTTTATTTCTGGTGAATGTCATAGTATGACATTTGGAAACATTAATGTCTAAACAGTTAACTTTGCAATACTTGCAAAGCCTATCTAGGTCACTTTGTAACGCATCACAGTCAGAAAGAGAATGCACAACTTTGAATATTTTCATGTCGAGAGCGTAAAACACAAATTCTGAATTTTGAAAGCATGATCCAATGTCGTTTATATAAATGTTGAAGAAGAGTGGACCTAAGTGGGAACCTTGCAGGACACCGGATATTACATCTATAGACTTAGAGTAGACACCATTGATTAATATTACCGGAGTGCGATTACTAATTTAGGACTTAATCCATCTAAATAGGTCGCAATGTATACCAAATAGAGTGAATTGCGCGATCAAAGGACTATAAACTTGTTCCTTATCGTCCATCCAATTATTTCAGCTTTATTCATTGTTTAGGGATATTTGTTTTATAATGTTAATTTTATTGTAAATGTTATGTAGACCCCTCCCACCATTTCCCCCTCTTCCAAAATCTCTCCTCTCACTACTCCCAACTAATTAAATCTACCCACGTCTGTACTGCATATATTTTTAAGTTAGTTTTACTTTAGAATATAGCAGATAAATTAAAATTTAAGTAACAAATTAACACGGAAATTAAAATTTTTCAAAATATAGTGTCTAGAAATTACATAGTTAATACCCAAGAAATACAAAAAATGTAACCAGAAACTTAATTATTTGTTGCGTCTGTTTTTTAATAATTAATATGAACCCATTTAGTAACTTCCAATCAGTTAATAAAACTAAAGAAATTTCGGTCACTTGTCGAATTTTCTAACTAATGTCGAATAGAAGTTCTCATACCTGCCAGGGAGAACGAGCGGCGAGAAAGTCAAATAAAAGCAGAAAAGACCGCACCATACAAAGACAGCAAACGAGGGGAAAATGCCCTCTGTTCAAGCAGAGAGTAGAGAGCGACGTCTAAAGGAATTGTATTTATTTATATGGCTACGCAAACAGAAGTTCATTGTTGACTTTGTGAGAATTTCCAAAAGAGAAGTAGCCGCGCTGAACTAACGCAGACGCAATAAGAATGATAACTTATTATGTCTAAGTGTCCCTTTATTATATGATTATCTTTATATTACCACAATATCCGTATTAAGCCGAGTCGAGTCCTTATGGGGGTGGATTCTTATTTCCCATCGCCTTCATTATAAGCTTATTTCTATTCTTTGTGCAAATAAAAATGTTAAAGCCTAAAATGTCTCTGCGTTTTAACATTTGGGAATTTATTTACTGGCTTGATAGCAAACCTGAGAAATCTTAAGAGCTTTGTATTGAATATTGAAGTAAGTGTGTTGGGAAAGCCGAAGAACAACGGGAGATGGGGTTAAGTGATCCTAGCTTAAATATAGACATCGTAACGAACAATAATGTTCACAAAAAACAAGTAGAGGTATTTTTATAAGATTACAGAATATTATAATATAAACATATATAGGTACATAATGGTTCCATGACAGTTGATTCGGCAGTTGGCCCTACAATCAGCCTTACTAAAAAATCCAGTGAAAATTTTATTCAATTGACAAACGGCCGCGGATGTGAAAACATTAATAATTAAAAAATTGTTCATGGAAAAAAATACACTTGGTTTACACGGCCTGAGAGGGTAGTTTATTTCTGTTTTAGTAATGATGTGTGAACGAAATTTGGAATGTTTTCCAAAGTATTTTGAATGTTCGATATATTTCTTATTTTTGAAGTTTTTTTATTGCCAAAAAACTAACCTAAAATAATAATACCGACTTTTATAACAGATTTATTGCAACTCTAAAGACGTTAATTTCATTGATACGTTTAGGAACACATGTATTAGATATTAATATTTTAAAAAAACACCACTTTTATGAAATTCTCATAAAATAAAATCCTTTAAATGTAAATTTGAATTTTCATGTTTTACATAAAATACTTATTGACATTTCAATTTTCAAAGTATGACTATTGTTATTATAACTTGGCTAAACCTTATTAAAAACCACAAAAACACGGTAAATATATCAATTATGCGAATGTAATAGGGAATTAGTCATATTAATAGATATTACGATAACATTTGTGTAATATTACACACACACCCGCGGAGTGAGTTTTTTTTGGCGGTTTCAACGCGAATGACGAATGCGCATGCGCCGCTACCTAGCGGTTCTGTAGGAAAACAAACAATTAAATTATGTACACTATGAAAAGTTCCACTTTTGCCAGATTTAAAATACATTTTAGAAAAAATCTTATTAGTAATGTTATCGTGTTTTAGTGTATGTTTGTTTTATTCAGGTTGCTGCAGCAACACAGGTTATCGGCCGTGCTGTGGTGTTTTTTTTAGTAAGGCTGTATATGTATAATTAAGTGTCAGAGAGGATGAAAATATACAGCCAGTTTAGGGAAAATAGGGTACACCTGCTTACAGAAAATATAGAGCGAATTAAAAAAAAAGATTTTAAAGCATTTATTTTAAACCTTTTATTGAAACGAAAAATTAATCATTTTGTATTAATTAACCTTGCAGAAACATCCTGGATTTTTTTATTTATTTATGTGAATACCGCACAATAGTCCCAACTGCTCACGCCCGGAGATGAGACTAGGGTGAACCCAATTGGGGTATGATGTGAGGCTGAATATAGTGGGGAAGGGAAGGAGATGGGGAAGAAGAAAGTGAAAAACTGTCTGGCTATTCAGATCTGGTCACCAAACACAGCTAAAGCCATTGCAAGCCAAGTTTAATTCTAAACGGTGGTCTTACACCAGGGCGATACTGAGAGTATTTTGAACTCTGGAAAGTGCAGCAAGTATACCTTATATTATTTTAAATTATTAAATTGTAAAATTAAACAATATAATTAAATAAAAATTACTTGCGCACGCCAGGATTAAAACTCGCGACCACGTACAGAGCTGCATGAAATGTTGCGTCTTTCATCGCTCCGTTTTTTTTTTATTTTACGTTTTATCACAATAAATAAATATAAATCTATGAATCGCATATTTATATATGTTGTAATCTGGTATAGGAGCAAAATAATAAAATTACACTAATTAACCATTGATATTTATGCCAAACGTTCCACAATACCGTATAGATAAAATTAAAATGATTTGAAAAAGTTTGAATTTTGTTACACTATTATCCTTCATAACTGTTTAATAAATTGTATTAATACGGTAATGAACACGATTTACCGCTCAAATGTATCAGGTGTTTTTTAAACTAATTAGTTGACCAATTAATGAGCTATTAGGCAGAGTGAGGTTTACTGTATTACTTTTGAAATATCGGTGAAAATTTTCATAATGAAATTACTGGCTGGTAGTGTATACATAAACCCTTGGTGATTTTTAAAAAACACTTTTTTATAAATTATCCATATTTTATCAGAAGTCAAAAAATGTTTAACAGAAAAAAAAATCGCCAATCAATACCTACTTATTTTGATTATTTGCAAATTATTCTGATAGTCGGTATAGTGCGTCGCATATCTCAGCGGCCAGAGAAATCCAGCGGACGGAGGATTGAATCGTACGAAATCCAAAAAAAATAAACATTTTTTTTTTGTAAATCAAATTTTAATCTTCAAAACACTTTAAAATAAACAGGCAAAACAAAGCGACATCTAGCGACTTTCTGGTTTCGCTTCTATCTTGTATCAATTACACACTCTAATTTTTTTAAAGTGAAAACCTCAAGAGTTCCATCTTCTCCCGTTCAGAGCCGTATGTATGGCCTCCCCAGTTTTTCCCCACACTTTATGAGGTTGAAGGAAAGTGGGGAGGGGAAGGAGATGGGTAGGAGGAATATGGTGAACAACCTGGCTATTCAAATCTAGTCACCCAACACGGCTAAAGCCATTTCAAGCGACGTTTCAATTCTGAATGGTGGTCTTACACCGGGACGATACTGAGAGTATCTTTCACCCTGGAACGTGCCGCAAATATAATTTACATTATTTTTAATTACTGTTAACAATTTGAAAATATGTTTAATTATTCAAATAAATTTTATAAAAAATAAAATAAAACAACACTTTGTATTTAACCACGAATTTATTATTTACACATCTCCCGGTTTCGCTTCGACCAAGTTTCCTCAGGATAAAATAATAACTAGTTAGTTTCAGTTATTATTTTATCCTGAGGAAGCTTGGTCGAAGCGAAACCGGTAGATATATAAATAATAAATTCGTGGTTAAATACAAAGTGTTGTCTTATTTTATTTTTTATAATATAATGTCTAACCACAAAGTAATTGCTTCTTATGAGAAAAAATCAAATAAATTTTATTTGACCAGAATTCAATTAGAATTCAATCCTGCAACCTTCAGATTACGAGTCGAGAGCCTTATCACTCAAATTATTTTAATCGGTATTTGATTTTTTAAAATACCATGATAATGATATGATAGTATAGAACAGGGATGGCGAACCTTTACGTATCAATGTGCCATTTTTCTAAAGAAATGTTCTATGAGATCATAGCCGTGCCATCAAATAATTTTGACTTTGTGATTATTGGGAAAATAATAATAATAAATACTTACTATCAATTAAAAACTCTTTATTTACTACAAAAAATAGGACCATTTTGCATTATACCTACGCGTAATTTATGACAATTTCTGCCAACATATTTAATCATGGATGTTGACTGTTTATTTGTGTCTTTCAATGCACTTGCAATTAAGTGCTTCTTTTTGCTCTAGTTCGCTTTTTTGACTAACGTATTTATATTTTGACTAACGGATTATTTCCGCATACCTCAAACACACACTATAAAATGTGGGATAAAATCTCTGAACTATGTTGCCTTTACACTATATAATTCACTACCAGATATGTACAAGGGAATCCAGCAAAATAAAAAAAATCAGAGTAATGCTTTAAAAGAATATTTTTTAAGTATGTATAAGGATGAAACTTTGTAATTTTCTTGTCATGTTCAATTGTCTTGTTTCTTTTCTCTTCTTTTCTTTTCCATTAAGTTGTAATCATCCATATCTGTATAACCTTGTTCCCTTTTTCTTTAATTGTTTGCCATTGCTGTTTATTCTACTCAACCTGTATTTTATTTTTCTTCTATATTTTATGTGAATCTTATATTCTAATATCCAAATTCTTATGTAAAATTTTAACTATTTCCTCCCACCCATGATTTGTATGTTCCTCCTGTCCCAAAATGAGTTCTGTAACTCATCGGGATTGCTCTAGCAAGAAATAAAAACAATAAAAAAAATATATAAAAAACATATTTGTGATTTGTTTCAAAATGCCGCTTCACATACGATGTTCTACTTCCCACCTTTACTAATCATGGCATATTTCTCTGTCCACCAAGTTTGAAATTCTCTGATACTCTTACTATCTTGCACTTTTTTTTTGCTGAACTAGCCATATTAAATAACATTTAAATCATAGATAAAACTCAAATAAACTTTAAAATACAATTATATCAACGAAAATCACTATTATGTTTTGCATAATTGTATGTAGATTGTAGGTACGAAAACAAACGAGTAGGCACCGCGCTTCACATTTTTTTTCGTAGTGCATAATATATTTTGTGATCAGTGAAGTGCCCAAAATATTATGTCGCGTGCCATTAATAGCACGCGTGCCATTGGTTTGCCATCCCTGGTATAGAACATGTAGAATAGACACCAATATCTACGAAATATACTTAATATTAATGGTTTGTTTATCTGCGTGAAAATAATCACTTATTCAATTTTATCAATTTCAAAAATATAAAGGAAAGGGAGGAAAGGAAGTTCTGGGAATGAAAAATATATGAGGAATGGGTAGCAATCTGGGGGGTCGGTGTGGCTATTAGTGACAGACGTATGAATCCATCCCTCCAATTAAGGTGCAAGGGGGTGGCTCAAGAGAGTCCGGCTGGAGAAGTCAAAAGGCTCCCTGAACCAGCCACTCTCGATCCGGCCAACCACGCAAAAGGTGGGCAGACGTATCCGCCACCAAAACCTAGACAAACCTCACCACATGAACCCGGGCACCCCTGCTAAGAACCCTTTGCGATGACCTATGTGCAGAGGTGTTGATTATCCAATAAATATTGTCCGGGGGGCTGTCACATATCCACCTCCCACATTTTGAAAAATTCGTTTTGAAGACGACCATAACTTGCGATATTGTGATGATGATTACTGATCAGCCTCTCACAAACAGTGTTCAATATTTCCTTAATTTTCATTATTAATTCGACGTTAATCTAATTATTACATCAAAAATAATTGTAATTTCGGTTGTGGTTCTGCCTCTGTATAGTCTAGGCTAGTATACAAATAATTAAGTGATTATTTGATAATAATATTAAATTCCACCTTCCTGATAAAGTCACGAAAGGTTTCGAGTAAAATAATTATATGTACGCTTCTTAAGTATATTTCTCGAGTTAAGTGAGCTTAAAAGAGCTCGTACCAAAAATTTAATCGATATTCGATAATATATAAAACATAACGTCAGTTATAAAACGTAACCATAATAAGATATTGATGAATATTTATGCGACCCGAAACACCTCATCGGGTTAACAGCGCACATAAAGCAGTGCCAAGTATTTAAGCTAAATAAAAATTTAACACCTCGGATACCCTCCTTGCGGCGACCTCTAGTACTATAGCCTGAACTTATCCTTCTACGTGATTTCAGCGTTAAAATAGAGCCATTTGCTGGACGCTAGCCCGGTGTGTCGTGGTGCTGTGCGAGACACTAATTTCAATAAAGTAATCAATCACTGCACAAATATGGGTTAATGTTACGTGTACGTGCGCGTTAATAATGTTACGAGAATTAATAATGTAACGAAATTAACTATCGCGAGTGAATTTTTGATGGAACTTCAGTGTGAAAGTAATTTATTTTAGCCAATTTATTAATTTTGTAATCTTTAAACCTTTTTCCGTCTTCCCAGAGACGATATAAGTTAAAAAGAAGGAATGTTTTTTCAATTCATTCATTCAATAATTCACACGAGTCCCCACTGATCTGAGCCAATGGGACTTTGGCATTTCCAATGTTGGTATGTTGTGAGGGGATGGAGATGTGGATGCGGGAATGTTGCCGCGTAAGTAAAATAAAAATAATAGGTAATATTATTTTAATCAGCATTAATTTCCCCTTTACCTTACACTACATTATATTGGAAACATGATTATTATCGCTGCGTTGGCGTTGTGGTAGTTGTAATGTGCAAGATTATACACTTTTAATTTGGCACTGTTTGCCACTATGTTTAGTGGTAGATACTAAATAATAAAAGAAGAAAAAACTTCGCATTTCCCGTATTTGACTACTTGTTTATAAAACATTGACGAAAAATGAATACCTTCCTATTGTATTGCCTGTACCAAATACAGCACTTCAAAGCAGAGGGAAACAACTCTTTAATAATAGGAATTGATTTTTTTTAATAATAATGGCAATCAGGAACTCCAGTCCAATTTTTTTTTTATGGATAATAGTTTTTATAGTTAAAATAATTGTCAAAGTTTTAATTTTTCAAGATCCCCGAAAACCACCATATGTGTAGTAAATCGTGTGACGTCATCACTCCCGAAAAGTTACTATAAGATCGGGCAATCAGCTGTTCAACTGGCGCCATTTTGGAATTCAGAGTTCGAAGTATTCTCCCTAGAGTAGCATTACTATTTTTTTTGTGAAGTTGTTTTTTAATATTTTCAGTAATAGAGACAAACTAATAAGAGATACCTTTATTTTTGAAACTGAATTATTTAGACCTAAATAATGTTTCAATAAACACAACAACTAAATCTCTACAAACAGTATGTAAATAAACTAATAAGATGAAACGTTGTCAATATGATGGCTTGTGTCATATCTACATTCCCATACAATGACTTGTATGGGAAATACGGTGTTCAGTGACGTCACCACTAAACATTTCAATAATACGAACTTGACGGCGTGTTTCCATGACCCGATTAAAAAAAGATTTTTTAATAATTTTTTTTAAAACTCTGCATTTACTTTTATTAACTTATATTTTCAGAATCAGCGTTTATTTGTCTAAATGACCATATTTTTTTAAAGCCATAATGTTTTTTACTGGAGTTCCTTACTGAAACAATAATAGAAATGATGCAATAATTTGTAAACAGAAAAGAAAAATGAAATAATAACTTATTACATCTACTTCATCTGAAAAGTGTTCTGTTTTTTTTTATTTTAAACTATCGTAACATTTAGAGGAACTAAATGAGAAAATATTTTCAGCAAAAAGTATTAAAACGATCGGGTCGGGAAGCGCTCGTATCTCATATAAAATTAATTAAAACACACCAATCAAAAAACATTCGAAAAATTCAGCCATAACCGTAATAAAATATGCTGCTTTCTTTTTAGTCGCGTTTTTTCTCCAATCGACATTAACAATGGATTAACGTAATAATAATCTTCCCCCGCTAGCTACGGCCGCGGCGCCGCGGCTCCCCCTAAAGGGGAGAGGAGGATGGGAGAGGGCCATATCTGGTTCGCTGTATCTTTTTCATTCAATTATTTTTACGCGATAATCTGTTTCGACCGCGGAACAGTGGACTAGAGAGGAGAAGCGGCACAGTAGAGTTATGTGCCGACAAAACGCAGGAGTTACAAACCATTAATTCATTATTTAATTTAAATAAACATCCACTTTAGAGTAGCTATGATTTTGTTAATGCATGCAATATAAGTAAATTATTGCATAAAGTATTTTGTCATGGCCAATTTTTAGTTTCATATTTTGTGCGGGAAAAATTTTGTTATAAAAATCCCAAATACTTTTTGAAGTGAAACTTCTACAGCACTGCTGTGATTTGGATTTCGGATGAAACGAAGATGACGATTACTGCACCTGCGACGCATCAACTGTGCTCATCGGCCGCTTTGATTGTGATGTCACTTTTAAAGCCTCCTAAGAGGTCGCGTACATTGATCGCTTTGATTATGTTCTTACTTTTCAAGTATTGATTGAAATTGTTTTGGTAAAGTTTCGCTTCTACCGCCTGTAAACTGCACTAGATTTTATTTTAAATAAGGAAATAACGCATAATGACTAGTTCTAAACAAGTTGCAAGCAGATTCTGACTTTGCTTATTCTTCACCTTCTGCGCAAAAGCGTTAATGTTAATGAAACTGAACGAAGGCATTAATATCCCTGCGCTTGTTGGGAGAACGCTTGATTGAATTTCTGATATGCAAAGCGAAGCTCAGAAAAGCTTTTTTATTTATAAGAATCCACGGTTGTACCTACATACATTGTAAAGCTCATATTTTAAAGAGTAATTTAATAATTAATTAGTAGAGAACCACGCGAAATATGCAGCACAATATTCTTGTAACCTATACTCGGTATAACTTAATTAGTTATTTTGTTTCTAATTAGGCCAAAGATGTTTTCATATGAACAAACCGCCCATTAATTATTAATACATCATCTAACCAGATTCAATCCGCACATTTTCTGTGAAATTCAATGATGCGGTAAACGTTTCCAAAATTCATTCATTCGCGGCTCTCAATACAACCGGTTCATTAATTATTCATTAATTCATTCACCCATTATCAATCAATATACTTATATATTGGAGAAGGTGGTAATTGATACTTATATGTGTATATGTGTATGTAAATAGTACATATAAATCATATATTTAACACTTTAATTAATTAATTATTTGTATCAAAAACGAAACCAAAATTAGATAAAGCACAATTTTTTGTTAAATATTTTTTTTTTGTTTTTGTGTTTAAATTAAAGAGATGTAACGATTTAACTGAGAAAGGCTGTACCTTCAAGGCTGAAAGGTATGTAGGTTATACTACCTAATTAGATCCCAGTTGTCGGTTGTGAGATCATAATCCACTACAAAACAATTGGTTTTTGTTTTTGAAGTAAAACTTCTTCACGAACGCTTGACTTGGGGAGTAAGCCGGTGCATGCGTGACGAGAAAGTTACGAAAAGTGTGATCGGGCGTGGCGAACAGAAGTCGAGAGGGAGATATAAATTAGTGAAGATAGAAAGAGAGTATGTTACATTTCGTTTATTACTGTAGGGGCAAGAGAGAGAGAGGTGCGAGCATACATTTTCTTTTTTTCTCTTTCTCTCATAGCCTGGTGCAGGCCTGTTGTCTGTATCACACTGTAGGAGCAAGAGAGAGCAGTGCGTGCGCACATTTTCTTTCCCTCTTCTTTTACAAGTTAGTGAAGTTTTACTTCAGTCGTGTGGGTCTAAAGCACACTAGTTTTTTTTAAGAAAGACTATCATCAATCTGGGTTACAAATGACCTGACAAAATGTGAAAATCTCCTACTACCACCGTATCCATAAAATGTTGCTTGTATCGTGATGGAGGACTTACACCCATATGCATAGTCGGTTCCTCGAGATTTCCTCCACTCGACTCAACCTCAAGGATAAATTCGGTATGCAGAACTGAAAAAACTATCCTCGACTTGAGCAAATTCCTCAGTCGAGTCGAGTAATGAACTGTCAAACTAAAGGTACGTGGCGATCTACCTTGAGGTCTCCTCAAAGCTTGTTAACAGTGCGCACCACATTATTTCTGAGGTTATTTCAAGTTTTGTTAGCATAATGAATAATTTTCATGATTTTATTGACTACCTTATGAAGATTTGTACCAATATCGTCCTATAAAGCGGTATTTACGGGATGCAGAAAATCCGCTAGAATATTTCGATTTAGAAAAGATGTAATAATAAATGTCCTCTTGCCACTTTTGAATTTAACTCCGAGTGCCAATAACCGAGGTCTCCCAATACCGCCTCTATTGCAGCTTCTCATAGCAAATTCCTTCTCATACCAAATTCTCTTTGCACTCGACAGTTGAGTTGAATGACAGAATTGACAGATAGCGCCACAGAAGTAGAACACAATCTCAGAGGAAGACAGCCCATAGATGAAAAAAAGTGAACCACAAACGTATTCTCTACACTACAGTTTGCCAACATAATAATAAGAAATTTAATGACGTCATTCCTTCACTCAACCTCAACTCGACTTACTGGAGGTTCCTCACTGGAGGGTGAAGCCGTAACTGAACATACTGATTTCAAGGAAGTTTTTAAGATTTCCTTGAGGTGACCTCGACTAAGGTCGAGTGGAGGAGGTCTCGAGGAACCGACTATGCATATGGGTGTTAGCCTGCCGAGGACTTGAACGCAATGCCAACCGGCGAAACCTTGATCTGCTTTATAAAGTAAATAAGAAGAAAAACATGATTTTACCAGCGCTATCCACAGTCGATATTGAATATCTAAGCATCGTTTAAATACATAAACCTCTTTAGCACCGTTGTGTTGTTTTGTATTATTTCATAGTGCTTTCCTACAAAAGAAGTATTGAATTCGCCTGAATTGATTTGAATTCGGATTTAGCCTGCGAGAGAATGAGACAGTACAATCGGTCTCCTCTTTGTACGGTGCTTCGTAGCCTAACGGTCTTCTCTTTGTGCAGCGCTTCATGCCTCTCCATTCTTGTCTACTTTAGTTTTCCGAAGGTTTCACTTTTACCGCGTGTGAATTGCACATTACGATTTTTATAAACACATCTACCGGATCTGCCGGATCTGCCCTGATGATGGACACTGCAACGCTTTCCGAAACGTTAGCTAAAGAAGGAGGTAGCGCAACACGGCATAACATCCCAAAAACAAATAACGAAAATAAAACAATAAAAGTTAAAATAAAAGTTAAAAAATCAGTACGCCTCGGTCAATAATAAGTTTTATGTGTTTGTTTTAAAGAAAATAATTGAAAAAAAATGTCAAAACAATCGATTGCAATTCACACGCGGAAGAAGTGAAACTTAATCAAAATAATCTCAACGAATAGGAGCCTTGAAAAGTGTGGTCATAATTTAAGCGGTCAATTTCTAGCGTCATTTCCATTTCATATCTCAACCAATTGGAGCCTTGAAAGTGACATCATAATCGAAGCAGCCAATGAGCACAGTTTGAGGCTTCGCAAGTGCTGTAATGCGTCATTTCCGTTTCATCCGAATTCCAAATCACTACCGAAAGACCGAAATTTTATTTACAATTTTTACTCCAAATAATGTTAGGAAACAGTGTAATAAATCTTACCACCCTGTATATTTTTCTCTGGTGCTCCTTATTATAATGCCTACTTTTCAGTTGTGAATTATTGAATAGAGTATTGGCGACATCTGCGACACGACAAACAGTTGTAACTCTCAAACAATGGAAGGCTCCGCTGCTTGTTGGTTTAATAGAGCCGCTTCGCTGCCTCTCGTTGATTACAGAAATAGATAAAACATAAGAAAGAAAAAAGGTTGCACAATCTATAGGGATGTTGTAAGTCGCCACCCCCGAACCCCTGAACAAATGAAATACTTGATGCGGAGCAAATCTTTATTTATTACTTCCAATTGAAATAAGGCAACTATAATTCAACGTTTAAGGAATTTCTCGTGAGATGACCTCACGGACGACCAAAGATAATATTTTTACCTAATAATTATATTCTTATTATGAAATAGTATGGACGTTTTTCTGGAGTAGGTTTAAATTGATTTCTAAGAAATGTCTTTGTAATAAGATCTTCGGTAATTTATGTCCGTCTTCTCATAACCTTTATTCCAAGGTGATACTTCAATATTAAATTATCAAAGTTGTTTATTATTATATTTATATACCGGCATAACGAGAAATAATTTATCCGTACATAATATTTCCATCAAATTCAGTCATTTGTTTTAGTGAATTGTGACATGTTTTTTTTTCACATTAACTCCTCCTGTGTGGAGTTAATGTAAAAAAAAGTCAAATATATCGCACATCACGTAGAATAATTTTCCGTTTCCGTTTTTCCGTTTAATAATTTTTTATTTGTATCTCTGAAAAGTTAAGCGATTGTAATTATCCGTGCCCCACATTATTTAAGTTAGATCACTCTACCTACGCGAGATGTCGCTAGTGTCTCTTTTCAACGGAACCTTTGGTTTTATCAATCATCATTTAACAAACTTGGTTTTCACTCTCCTGTAAATCTGCTTTTTTGACTTACGTGATTTTTCTACTGGATGTGTTAACTTATTTCTTACATAATAGATGCCAATGCCAGGGAAAAAAATGCATACGAATATTTTAATTATTAAGTACTTTATTCATAAACATTAACAGCCTTACTAAAAAAAACCACAGCGCGACCGATTAACTGTGTTATTGCAATAACATTAATAAACCTCGTATACACTAAAACACGTTTTATTACCAATAACGTTTCTTACGTGGTCACGCTGTTAAAACGCATTGAAGATGTGACAACGTTGTATATGGTTTTAATTTACTAGGAAATAATGTTGCTTTAATTTTTCTCCGCAAGGGGCATTATTGGCGCGCCTATGCATTAGTTCTTCGGCCCGCGACAGCCCGCGATGACAAAACAGCTCGGTGTGTTTTATGGCGGGATATCGAAAATTTTGTGATTTTACTTAATAATTTCTATTGTAGTGACGAATTTACTCTTCTGTTCACATAATTGATATATTTACCATGTTATTTGTGTGGTTAACATCAGTTTAATCAAGTTATTGTACAAACGCCGTACTTTCAAAGTTGAACTGTCAGAATATTGTTTTTTATAGGTTACTTAAAAGATAAAATTTTCATTTTAAAATCTTTATTTTAAGAGAATTTCTTAAAAGTGATAATTTTTTATAATATTAAAATCTAATACATGTGTTCGTAAAGGTATCAAAAAAATTAACGTCTTTAGAGATGCAAGAAATCTGTTTTAAATTTCGGTATTATTTCTAAGTTATTTTTTTGGCAATAAAAAAAACTTTGAATTTTTTAATTATTTTTTTATTGTATACACGATGAAAAAGTGAGGTAATAGTTTCCTTCCAAATTTATTACATAAAAGGACTATGTTTTTTAAATTTTGATTTTATTAAAATTTCTCTACATTTTGGTCAAAAATGTTGTGGGAGGAAATTTTTTTCCAAGTTTGAATCTTAAAATATGGCAGTTTTTGAAAGCTTAAGTGTATTTCAAATACACAAATCTTAAAGGTAATTTTATCTAGTTTTCATAAATGGTATTTGTTTTTACGACACCTTCAAAAATAAGAAATATATAGAACATTCAAAATACTATGGAAAAATTACAAATATCGTTCGGACATCAATGGTTAAAACAGAGATAAACTACCCTCTCAGGCCGTGGAAACCATGTGTATTTCTTTCAAAGAACAAATTTTTAATTAGTAATGTTTTCACATCCGCGGCGTTTGTCAATTGAATAAAATTTTCACTGGGTTTTTTAGTAAGGCTGTATGTCTTTTAGTTATATTGATGATGACAGTGATATAAATTTTTATAAGGTTAATGACCTGTGTGAATGGTTAAAAAAACAAGATACAATGAAATGTGAAAATAATAAACTTAATTTTGTGTAACTAAATTTAAGATCAATATGTAAGTACTGGGACCTATTTCATGTTTATTTTAAAGACTGTTTAAATCACATTGACATACTCATGCTTTTCTGCGAAACTGCAATTCGTAGTGAACTTGTGAATCTTTATGATATCCCCGGATTCAATTCATATACTATTGCAGAAACCATTAAACTGGTGGACGCATTTTGTTATTTGTAAAAAATAACCTCTCCTTTTCGCAAATATTTCTGAACACTAACGTCTTTGGAATATTGACACTTCCAAATAACAACACTTTAAATGGCTTAGCAATATACCGACCCACGAATCTAAATAAGCAAGCATTTTTGTCAGAAATATCCATGGTGTTTGAAAACAATATTAAATCAAATGAAAGTGTAATATTTTTCGGCGATGTAAATTTAAATTTATTAGATAAAAATGATGCTATCATTATAAATTATGAAAACATCCTCACTAATAAATATTTAAAAAATAATAGTGTTACAAGGGAGGTGTTCAATATAAGATAAGATAATATAAGATCACTTTTTTGTCCGATTAAGCGAAAAGTTACCCAATGGATTAAGCAGTACAATCTCAGCATGCGTGTTTGATTATAACATTGCCGACCACCACACAACAGCTTTTAGTATACACACGGTAGATAATTACAACACTAACGATACTTATAACGTCCAAATTCTTTCACAAAAAATGATCGATAAACATATTTGTAATTATCATGGGAAATCGCTTCTAAAGGAAACCGATTGTTCTGTTATTTATTTAAAAATTAAAACTTATTTTGATGACTTATATAAAAACAGCACAATTAAAATAAGCAAAAAATGTAAAAGCCGACCTTATGCAATAAATGATTGGATATCTAATGATACACTATATAAAATTAAAAAAACGAGATTATTTATATAAACGTTGGAAAAATACTCCAACAAACAAATACTAATAAATACTAACTAAATACTAAAAAAAAAAAAAAGTTTTATAAATCTTTTAAGTAAATTGTTACTAAAATTAAAAACCTCACACTAAAATGATAAATTCAAAAATCTATTTCAAGACTCAAAAAATACTTGGGACGAGTAAAATCAATTTTTAGGAAAGAAATGTAAAAATGATTGTGACCAAATTGCCTCCAAATATCTGATGAAAGATCGGGCCAAAGAAAATGTAACCAATGATTTCTTCTCCTTAAATTGATAATATCAGAACGTGCGATATTAAAAAAACACATAATAATCTTAGCTCTAATTATAGCCCATTTTGTAAATAGACTTGAAGCCAAAATTCCAAATGACTTAAAATGCAGTATTATTAGACCTATTTATAAAGGAGGTGATCACACTCTACTGGGTAATTATAGGCCGATTAGTATTTTGCCATCACTTGAGAATTTTTTAGAAAAATGCATTCAGCTGAAATTAATCAAAGATTTAGAAGATTTTTCTATTATTGATACTAATCAATATGGCTTCCAAAAAAAGGCACTAAAATGCTACTTCAAAAATTTGCCAGCTTAAAAAATAATGAATTGAATAGTAAAAATTATGTATTAGTTTTATTCATAGATTATTCCAAGACACTATTAATCTTAGAAAATTATTGCAAATACTAGAAATCATAGGAATAAGAGGAAGACTTCTAAAACTCTTTGAAAATTACTTGAACAACCGGTGCATGAAAATAAAGCTATTGAACACCTTAAGTAAAAAAAAAAGAATTTAAGCAGGCGTTCCTCAAAGTTCCATTGTAGCTCCAATTTTATATATCATTTACGTATCTTTTATTAAGTATATTTTTAAACATGTAAAACACTTCGTGTACGCGGATGATACTGCATTGGTAATTTCGTGCAGTGATCTGCAATTATGTATTAAACTCTTACAAGAAGATTACATTGAACTTTTGAAATGGTCTCATGACTCTGGTTTAATTATAAATGCAAAAAAAACTAAATTGATACATATTAGATCACCCAATGCCAAGGCAAATATTATTACACCTGAAATTAAAACACTCACTTCAGATTGCTTACATGTCGGTATCTCTACATTATACACATGTGAAAATATTGAACTGGTTAAAGAATATGTTTATTTAGGTGTTATTATTGATTGTTTTTTCAAATGGGATTCACAAATAAATAAAGTCTGTGAACGACTCAGATCTATTGTTAGCAGATTATATAAATTAAAATTCTATGTTCCAATAAGCACACTTCGAATAATTTATTTATCATTAGCTGAATCTATAATAAGGTATGGAATTACAGCCTGGGGACTTTCCTGTAACACAAATGTAAATCATGTTCAATCGGTTCAAAAATCATTAGTTAAATTATTAGCGCATAAAAGTTTACACGAACAAAGACATAATGTTCCGTACTTTTACCAGAATCTCAAAATTCTCTCAGTAAGAGCAATTCTGTGGTATAAAATTATATTTCAGCATATATAGCCCTATATACATACATAAACTGGACCACACTTATAATACCCGTTTTACGCTAAATGAAGGACTAATTGTACCTAAGCACTTATACAAATATGGACAAAGAACGCCGGACTACAGATAGCAAATTTATTAAATATGTTACCTGCTGAAATTTAAAAAAATGTACAAATGGTAAAACAAATATTATGTTGAAAAATTGGCTCGCCTGAAAAAAAAATTGTATAAGACACTAACACAAAAATTGTAACTGCAAAATAAAATAAAATAAGTTTATTTATATCTTCAAAGTAAAAGCAACCATTGACAAACTACTGAAAAGTAGTTTATTGGGACTTTTCTTTTTTCAGTAGAATATTTATATTTTTTTCCTGTCATATTGTATTACCTTGTCTTTATAATAAATAAATAAATAAAATTTTTTAAAAAAAGCAAACGACTGTTGTTATTTCGTGTGTAGGATTGCAGTATTCTATTATGTTTAAGAACAAAGTCAAAACCATCAGCGCATTTATATTTGAAGTTTTTGAATTTTTAGCTGAACGTAATAAGATACATTTGTTTCCTCCAAAGGAAAAAAAGTAGTTCTTTGGAGGAAACAGACACACATTATGTTGTGTGTCTCATCTTTTGTCTCACTATTATTTAATACGTAAGAAGGAGCTAGCATTATTTCGATAAATAACGGACGTTTAATGCTTTTTTTGTGCCGTCCCGGTACCGATATTGAGGATTGACACGGTAATGATAAAAGCGCTCAATATCTGAAATAACATTTTCTTTTATTTATTTAAGTAAATGAAATTTGTTTTTAAATTTGGAGAACTTAAATCCAGCCTTAGCGGATTCATCAAACCGGGCACACGCCCGCATCGTGGTGGTCCAAAACGTTTAACAACTTTTAGTTTAACGTTTCGATTTAATGGGCCACTTCTTCAGTTTGTTGGATGTTAACTCCCGGCGATTCCACAACATACCTACATACATCATACGTACTCCCATTGGAAACTTCAACGTTTCGTGTGGAGATATATTGACTAGGTATTTCTACGCGCATTTAAAATAAAATAACACTCTTTAAAGACTTGCAAAAAAAAAATGGAATCCTATATTAAAAATTTATATAAATAAGGCAATATGTTACATAATTATTAATTTAAAACTATCTGGTTCCTGACTTGCGTTGCAATGTCATATTAAAAGAAATAAATTGTTTCTTCCTGCATGTCCTTGCTTAACGCCATGTTCAAAATTTCATTTTTCATACTATAAATATTCATTTTTGTATTTTATATAAGAACAAATATTCCTCAAACGCGCTAAGTTAAAATAGTCGTTAAGTTTTCTGAAATTATGCAATTATCCAATTTGACGTAAAAAACTTCTACAAAGTATTAGGAAACTTTAAATAAAGGAGTGAGTGATCAAAGGAAACAGTGATTCATTTTTATATATAGATAATTAAAATAAAATTTAAAAATTTATTAATATTCTAAAGTATTTTAGTTTTTTTTATTGTTATTTTAACTGTTTCAGCTTAGAAGATCGGTTTAAAACTGAATAGTATTAATTATTATTTTTAATTTATAAACTAACGTTTAGACAAGATTTTTATGCATAGCACAAAGGGTAACAATTATTATCAGCAATAATTATCAGCCTGAAACACTCATCAACATTGAAAAATCTATATATTGAATTATTTGGCGGGTATTTGATAAGCCCCCATAGCTCAGTGGTCAAGAGCAGCTGACCGGCAATCAGAAGGACACGGGTTCAAGTCCCGTTGGCGGCAAGTATCTTTTCTCGGAAGATTTTTCAATGTTGATGAGTGTTTCAGGCTGATAATTATTAATAGGTGAATAGTATTAATATCCTCTAAACAATCCCTGATTTTCCCCAATCAGAGGGACTTTGGCTTCCCCAAAGGGGATGTGTGCAATTAGCTGTATAGTAGGTTTGACTGGAGAGAGTGGCAAGGGTATGATAAACGGTGGAGAGTATCTGGCTATTCAGATCGGATCACCAAACGTAGTTAATACCATTTCAAGCAAGGTTTTGATTCTGAATTGGGCGATACCGAGAATACCACTATCAATTAGTCAGCTCGTGGGTCATATCTCATATTTTCTTGTTTTAAATGCTTGAATGTGGATTGTGATAAAAACCACCCTTTTATTATGTCATCGGCTCATTTCCAAACCACCTCCAGACACACGTTAACAATCTCTTTCTTTAGCGCTTTATTTAATCCGCTTCACATTTTCCGTCGCCCAACACGGTTACAAAGTCTTCACGACGACCTCGCGTAATTTCCGTTTGATAACTCAACCAATAGAAGCCTTTAAAGGTGGCCGATGAACGCAGTTGATGCGTCGCAGGTGCAGTAATCGTCATTTCCAATTCATGGTGTTGTAGAAGTTTCACTTAAAAAAATTAGAGTATAATTTACACGCAATAAAAGTGAAACTAGAAAGTCGCTAGATATCGCTTTGTTTTGCCTGTTTATTTTAAAGTGGTTTGAAGATTGATTTTGACAGATTTCTCTGGCCGTTGGGATTTGCAACGCACTAGATTTGCAGCGCGAATTTATCGTGTTATATTCCGACGTTGCATAGAAAACAAAGCGGCCAATCAATTTATTTCAAGCATTTTATTTCTCAACCAATAGGAGTCTTGAGAGCAGTTTGATGCTTCGCAGGTGTCGTAGTGCGTCATTTCCATTTCAACCGAATTTCAAATCACTCTAAGGGAGCAAAAGATGTTTCACTTAAAAAAAACTAGTGCAGTTCACCGCGAAACTTCACCAAAACAATCTGAACCAATATGAGCCTTGAAAATCATAATCAAAGCCGCCAATGAGCGCAGTTTGACGCATCGTAAATACTGTAATGCGCCATTTCCGTTTTATCTGAATTTAAAATCACGACGATGCTAAAGAAGTTTCACTTCAAAAATATTCAGTCATATTCCCTCCGATGTTGGATGATGTCATTGAAATGTTGCTTCCACCCTATCAGATACGTGCTCTGGCTGCCACGTGTTTCCGCCTTGCTAACCATTCAGGGTGGTCTTGACCTGCCCAAATCCACTTGGTTTTTTGGCGATTTTAATAATGTAGGTAGATTTGGTTGAATTCGTTCCCATTCGTTTCATTCCCGATCTCTTTGGCTGACGTCCAACTTGCTTCTGTTTCTCTCACATTGCATTTTAATTTTTACTCTTTGAACTGATTTCCATTTAATTTTATGGCTGTTTATTCCAGACACCCCGAAATTCTAACACAAGAGTGTTTAGATTTATTTGTTTACATATATATATATATAGATTTATTTATTTTCATATATATATATATATATATATATATATATATATATATATATATATATATATATATATATATATATATAATACAATACATTACAAAATAACGCTTTGTCTGTCCAACTGGGAAGGTTTCCCGTTTCAGGACAGCCAAATGCACATTTAGTTCATAATAATCTTAACAAAGGAATTGTTTTGTTCAAGATGTAACAAGAATGAGATTCTTCCAAGACTGTTTTTGGGAACATTTTTAGTTTATGATTATTTATTATATATTATTATTTATATTAATAATAAGTTATCAATCAATTTTATGTTTGTGGCGCTATAATTCTATCAGTGTATACCTTTTAAATAATTTATGAAGGCGTGCTTTCTGAAAATATTTGAGCTCGAATTTACCCTTTCTATCATAAGCCATGGACCTTTGAATCATCCATTATACTGTGAAAAAAATGACAAAAGTAGGTATTAAGTATTAAAGGTTCAATTTTAGGTATATAAAAAGGCTCATCTGATATAAGCGTCGAGAAAAAGTTTGGCGGTCAATGTGTACAGGAGTGCCAGACGTATGAATCTATCCCTACCACTGCGGTGCAAAGCGACGGGTTGAAAGAGTCCGATTAGAGAGGTCAACCAATCTCCGCCACCAAGACCTAGGCAAACCTCACCCTATTAACCCGGGCACCCTGCTAAGTAACCAAATGTAGCGAACTACTTGGGGCGACCTATGGCAGGGGTGCTAGTTATCCAATACATGATTTCTATGGGCGGCAGTACCCAACCCGCCTCCCAAATTGTAATTTTATTTTAGTAAATGTAATTTTAATGTCAATTTAATTGTAAAGGCATGTGTTGGATTATTTCTCTCGTGTGTGTTTAAAAAACCTTACAGGGTTTCATAAAATACACGAGTACCTACTATACGAAATTACTCTACTAGCACTAGACTACGGCAGACATGTATGCCAACAGTACAGTCAATAAAGTTAATTAAGAAAACGATTGTATTTGCTTCAAGAAAATACGTGTTTAAAACATCGCATTTCCGACAATATTATACGAAGATAGTGGGGGCCCTCAAACTTATTTGACCTCTTCTGCTTGATATGAAGGGCTCTGGTTTTGTGTTCCGGTAGGCAAGACTGTTTAAATAACATATAATTATATTTAATTAAATGAAGACAATATAAGCGAAACTCAATCGAAAATCTGAAAACAGAAAAATCAGACAAAGATATTGACACATCTGGGACACGAACCCAGGACCTCTCGCTTACCGGGCGAACGCGCTAACCACTGCGCCACCGTGTCGATATCCAATTCGGTCACTTTTAACTGTATCATACTTCGACTAAGAACCACCCACACTATCTTCATTTTTCTTAACGCATATACTATTGGCTGCTATCTGTGTCCCAGATGTGTCAATATCTTTGTCTGATTTTTCTGTTTTCAGATTTTCGATTGAGTTTCGCTTATATTGTCTTCATTTAATTAAATATTACAATTTGAGATTTTACTCATAAAGTTAAAATAAAAATAAAAATATAATTATATTCTTACTTTCCCAATAGCGCTCTGCCAGTAGTTACCCCAAGTGACTTGAACACATTGACCCCCAGATTCCTCATACTTTTTTCCTTCCCAGAACTACCACTCCTTGACTTCCGTATATAAACCCATCACACAGCATCCCCAAAGTTGACATAGGCTCTGAGGGAATTTGTTATCTAAGGGCGACTCGACCAATTCACCTCGACTTCTCGATTTCTCGACATTCATTTTGTCTTAGAGAATTTTAGTGAACATGTATTTTCTGTAAATGCATGATGATGCATAACATCTTAAAAATGTAAAAGGTTCGCCAAAATAATTTTTAACATCTACCTTTTTCTACAGCTATAATAATCAAAATGTAGAAGGCAAAAAACTATTTTAGTGAGAAACTCGACCGAAAACTACTACAAATTAACAAAACACTAGGGAAACGAAACGGACAGCAAATTCACTACATTCCTTCATCCAACCCAACCTTAAAAACAAACTTCTCATTTACACATCAACAATTCGATCAAAACTAACGTACCCATTAAAGGCTTCATCAAACATACAAAAGGCTGCAATCATTTCAAAGTGCATCGCTCTGACGTTTTGTGAAAAGTGTCTGGTTCATCAGGAAAAGCACAATTAACGTGGGCTCAAAAACACCTCCACTCTGAAAACATACAATAGATTTAGCCAAAAAATTCAACTCAGATTTAACCAGATCAGAATCACACCCAAATCCTTTGCCTTATCTTGACTGAATCCCAAAATCGACACCTCCATCATCTCGTATCTTAGTGACCGGCATTAAATAAAATATTGTTGAAAGTACAAAAAAACGGTCGACAAGATGTTGCTCTGCATTTTTATATAAATATAATTATGTTCAAAATAAAGATTTAAAAATAGAGTGCAGTTCACACGCGGTAGAAGTGAAACCTACATAAAACGAAACATCGAAAGAATGAGAATGAAAATATTGAAAAAATACTGAATGCACAGTATCAGGAATAGGATAATTGTAGGATTTATTTATTACTCGCTTTTTCCCGCGGCTTCGCTCGCATGGTATTAGGGGATTTCCACTCAGCTTGCTCCACCTTCCCTCTCCCCAATCCCAATTTTAGTGACACTAGTTTCTGTTTCATCGAGTTTCAAATCACAGAGTTTGTCTTTTTTTAGTATCGCACAACGGTGCTAAAGAAGTTTTCACTTCAAGATTCAAGGAAAAGTTAGCTTCTTTTGACATGAAAGCTGAAAAAACGGTTGTGGTTACCTTCATAATTTAATTGAAACAAAATTACAAAATGTCTTAAGTCTACGAATTCGTGAAGTAAATCGTAAAGTTAAATCGTAACTGCCCAAGTATTGACTGTTGATGAAGTATGAATATAGATGAAGTCAATCCTTTGGAGTTTGGTATTGTTGCCTTCATTTTCAGACAAAAATACCAAACTCCAAAGGATTAACTTCATTATAGCTTCACCCTTTGTTTTGACGGCCGGCGTGGTCCAGCTGTAAGGCTTTTGACTCGCAATCCGAAGATTGCGGGAAAGAATCCCGGCGTGGGCAAATAAAATTTATTTGATTAATTTGTGTTACTTCACAATTAATTCATTTAAAATAATATATAGTATATTTGCGGCACGTTCCAGAGTGGAAGACACTCTTAGTATCGCCCTGGTGTAAGACCAACATTCAGAATTGAAACAGTGCTTGAAATGGCTTTAGCCATGTTTGGTGACCAGATCTGAATATCCAGGTATTCATGTAAAAAAGGGCCTCAGGGTCAAGGGATTTGAATTTACTGCGGTTCTGCATGTATTTGCTATTAGTGTTTATAATATATTTAGTATTTTCATACATTAGTCCCGGTACATTCAATTTTCAAAAAGCTCGGGTGTCACCTATTGCAATTTTTTTATACAAATTTCGTCATGCCTGAGCTCACCATTAATTTTATACAAACCTTTTCCGAATAATAACGAACACAAAAAAAAAGAATTATCCAATTTGGTGCAGTCGTTAAGAAGTTATGCACGTTCATACATTTCGACGATTCATTTTTATTTATAAAGATAGATAGAAGATAGAAGATAGAAGCTAGAAGATAGAAGCAAAAGATAGAAGCTAGAAGATAGAAGATAGAAGATAGAAGGTAAAAGGTAGAAGATAGAAGATAGAAGATAGAAGATAGAAGATAGAAGATAGAAGATAGAAGATAGAAGATAGAAGATAGAAGATAGAAGATAGAAGATAGAAGATAGAAGATAGAAGATAGAAGATAGAAGATAGAAGATAGAAGATAGAAGATAGAAGATAGAAGATAGAAGATAGAAGATAGAAGTTAGAAGATAGAAGATAGAAGATAGAAGATAGAAGATAGAAGATAGAAGATAGAAGATAGAAGATAGAAGATAGAAGATAGAAGATAGAAGATAGAAGATAGAAGATAGAAGATAGAAGATAGAAGATAGAAGATAGAAGATAGAAGATAGAAGATAGAAGATAGAAGATAGAAGATAGAAGATAGAAGATAGAAGATAGAAGATAGAAGATAGAAGATAGAAGATAGAAGATAGAAGATAGAAGATAGAAGATAGAAGATAGAAGATAGAAGATAGAAGATAGAAGATAGAAGATAGAAGATAGAAGATAGAAGATAGAAGATAGAAGATAGAAGATAGAAGATAGAAGATAGAAGATAGAAGATAGAAGATAGAAGATAGAAGATAGAAGATAGAAGATAGAAGATAGAAGATAGAAGATAGAAGATAGAAGATAGAAGATAGAAGATAGAAGATCAAAGATAGAAGTTAGTTATATTATTATTATATAGATAGATTATTATTATTATAGATATAGTATTATATAGATAGATAATTATCAAAACTAATGTTTGAACAGGTATATTTGCATCAAGACTTATTGATGATATTTAAAAAAATGAAGACCATATTTGTAGTTCTCAGTAGAAGTTTCATATAGATGCAGTTAGATATGACCGAATCGGATAGGGATACAAATTCATTTAATTTAAAAGAATAAGTTCTTTATAAAGCATGATAAGTATATTTCAATAAATAAGCACACACGCTAATTGCAAAAACACAAAATTAAAAAAAAAAACTACAATATGTGTGCAGTTCACATGCGGCAAGTGAAACCTTCAGAAAACTAAAACCAAAGTATTAGTTGACTTTAAATTATTCGATCTCATTCTCTCACAGCTTAAATCCTACAGATGTATGTGTTTGTCTCTTTTTAGTGTCGCTTTTTCGATTTATCAAGTTTTAAATCACAACGGTGTTAAAGAAGTTTTCACTTCAAAAATCCTACAACTTAGTGTATAATTAAACAATTACTTGCTTCAATGGCAGTGCAAACGTCTTAAATCATCTGAGTAATTCAACTAAGTAACTTAGTGTCTCTTTGTGAATCAGGAGTAAAAGTACACACCCGAACCCAACCAATATTGTTTCACTGCAGACACTGCTATTTGCTTCTTCTGTTAACGTTGTTCTGCTCCTTGCTTCGCTACTTTTACTATAACCTCTCCTGCCAGTAACCGTTGAATATGGATCTGATTGCCCCGGCCATAAATGGGGCGGAACTCAGTTAATTAGTATTCAGCAAACGATGCGATATTAAGCGGTTGATATGAACTACAAGTATCTGGAGAAAAGCCTTGTATCGGGTTTAAATGCAACTTTATAAGTCTTGAGCATCTAGGTACCTTTAATTACCTTGCAGTGATTGCTACTTGCACTCTGCTCCTATTAATTGGGTAGCAATGCATAAACGATGGATAAAATACTCAAAGGATAAATACTTTCATTTGAAAGTTGATAATATAATCGATTAGATATGTTGATGACATCGCTATCTAAGAACGTTTTCATTTAAGTTGCATTACGATAAAATACACGTGTATCAATAAAAAGCAGGAAATATAGTAAATAAAGAATTACATAAAGCAATATAGTAATTGTGATATCCTTGATAAAAGTTTAAGGCCCATTAGGCCCATTGGTATAGCGATCGTGTTTTCCAACTGTACAGGGCGGATCCGATCAGATAGATTGATTATTCTCATATATTCTATAAGTTAATATTGATTTTATTTCGTTCAACATTTGATTTAATATACACCTGCATTCAATTTTGCAATAAAAATGTACGAAAGTGTGATGATAAAATTATTAAAATAATTTTTTTAATGTCTTTGTAAAATAAGTGTGTAAAAAAATCTGTAATAATACATTACGTTGCAATATCATAAATAAATACACAAACTGGAGTAGTTCGTCACAAAACATGTGGGCGTATTTTTTTTAAATATTTTATTTGAACTAAAATTAAAATTAAAATGTAACGAAAAAACGATACTAAAAAGCGACATACACATACATCTATAGGATTTAGCTTGCGAGAGAATGAGATAGAATAATCGGTCTCCACTTTGTGCCTTCCCACTATTGTCTACTTTAGTTTTCTGAAGATTTCACTCTTATCGCATATGTACTGCGTCATTAAGTTATTTTGATTCATTTTACTGTATATATAATTTGAAATGTGCGTTTTATAATACAATATTTTATTTGAAAATTTAACGTATCTGCCAACGACCAACGGTACAACCTTACTTTAACAAAAATAACTTTTAATTTTCAACTTCTCATCAAAAATAATATTTTATTATGTACCACCACATCTATATAAATTATATATAAATTTTAACTGTTTATTTATTGAAGTAAACCTCTTTACGCACGTTTGACTTAGGGAGTAAACTGGTGAATGCGTGACGAGAGCGTTACGAGCGTTTCGTATATGACTGTAGGGGCAAGAGAAAGAGGTGCGAGCACACATTTTCTTTCTCTCATAGCCAGTTACTTTCGTATATCTAAGACACAGTGCTGGCCTATTGTCTGTTTCACACTGTAGGAGCAAGAGAGAGCAGCAGTTTTCTTTCTCTCTTTTTATCATATAGATGGAGCTAAAGAAGATTTACTTCAGCCGTGTGGTCTAAAGCACACTCGTTTTGTAAATATTTATTTTCTTTTTTACAATAAGACGTCACCTAGCGAGAGATTTCGCGCTAACAATGCCTCTCTCACAAAAATAAAGTTGATTGTTTTCAGGTGGAAAAATGTAGTAAATTGTAAAAGTTATATGAAACACTAGTATATATTAAATTATTTGGCGGGTATAAGATAAGCCGCCATAGCTCAGTTGGGAGAACACCTGACCGGCAATCAGAAGGAAACGGGTTCAAGTCCCGTTGGCGTCATGTACCTTTTCTCGGAAGATTTTTTCAATGTGAATGAGTGTTTCAGGCTGATAATTTTTGCTTATAATAATTGTTACCCTTTGTGCTATGCATAAAAATCTTGTCTTAAACGTTAGTTTATCAATTAAAAATAATAAGAAATGAAAACTCTTCAAACGTACGCATTGTTCCAGTATTCACGTCAGTGGGTAATTTTTTTTTCCAAAAATAATACTTTGGCTCTTGTGATTTTTCTCGGAAAAGTTTTATTTTCATTTCCTGCGAAATTGATAGAAGGGACCTGCTTTACTGTGAAAGTTCTGCAGGTTAAGCTGCCCGAACAATAGTCTCCAGCTCCAGAGCGTATTTTAAAAGTTTTATCCGGAGTGTCTCCGCTTTGATCATTTTTCATCTCTATAGGAAAAGGTACTCAAAGTGGATTGTCCATCTGCTTTTCAGAAATACTATTGGTGCAGTGGTTTAATACACGCAATATTATTATCAATATTTATTTTTCTATCTAGAAATGTAACCTACGTGTTATAACAGATCTAATCGTGGCTTGTCTGCGTAATAAAGACAGTGATAATCCAAATATCTTTCATTGTCCCTACCTAGCCACAGTAGAGAGAGGCGGGAGCGCCGGACACGATGAAGACTTAACGCATTATCCCTGCACTAGAATAGAATTCTAGATTTGGAGTCAAATTAAAGTGAAGTGAATGAAGCGAATGTAAGAAATGTTGGGTACACCCGACGAAGTCACGAGAAAAATAATTATTTTGGGATAAAAGGGACGTACATGATGAAGATGCACATGGAGAATATATGATGGGAGTTAATGTTAAAAGACGTTGGGTACGTTGTTGAAGATATGGCACGACCAAATGAGTTAAATACTTATGTGTGATAAAATCAGGTGTGCGTGATGATCAAAGAAAATATCAGTAAAGTATCAATAAAGAAGAATGTATGACGTAAAATTGAGCGGCAGAAGAAGGAATACAGCACGATCAAGCGAAAAAAATGTATGTGCTGTTAACACGCGGTAAAAGCGAAACTTTACCAAAACCGTAGCAAACAATGAAGAACCAAGGAGCCTAGAAATGTGAGGTCATAATCAAAGCGGCCGATAAGCGCAGAGCTAGCGTCATTTTCGTTTTATATCTTAACCAATAGGAGCCTTGAAAAGTGAGGTCATAATCAAAGCGGCCAATGAGCGCAGACCTAGCGTCATTTCGGTTTTATATCTCAACCTACAATAATAGGAGCCTTGAAAGGAGTTTGATGCTTTGCAGGTCATTACCGTTTCATCCGAATTCCAAATCACAACGCGACTATAGAAGTTTCACTATAAAAAAAAACTTTTTTTTTTATTAATTACGGCATATAAGATGAACGAAGATAGGGGTGTGAGGAGGATGTGTGACGTTGAGAATGGTGATGTTGAGAATGAAGAACTGAATCGAATACTAAAAAAAACTTTTTTAATTATTAACTTAATTTTGGTCGACTTTTTTTTAATTGTTTCACACTAAATAATTGAGATTTTTAATTATTTCACACTATATAATTCAGATTTTTAATTATTTCACACTGCACAATCCGCATTGCTGAATATTTGAAGAACAGTTATGCATAATTTTTACCTAGATAAATCAACACCAAGTGTCCAAATGCAGACGTCATACAACTTAGTAAATCGCTGCGGTGCGCGGTGCGAATCTGTTTACAAAGAAAATAATCTTAACTTTTTTCATGTTTAGCATTTAACTTCCTCCCGGGGCTAGGCCTGGATAGCAAAATACTGCAGGGGACTGCGAAGCTCAAAATATACGCCCTTTGTAATTTAAACCGCGTTAAGATGACTCAAATGCTAAATGTCAACAGTCTTCAGTCTCTAACAAGAAACTGCGGAAGGGATGGAAACTGAGGGAGAGAGTTCTTGCTGAAAACTCGTGCCCACAGAACCGGCGCTGCGGATCTCCCAATGCCCTAAACCTCAAATGAGCTATGAAGCAGATATTACGAACAGTTTCTTTATATTATAAACAGTCATGCAAATAAGATGTCTTAAATTTCAAAGGAATACAAGTTAAGTATCTGGTCAAATGTTCTTGGGATTATTTATTACATACAGACCCGACCAAACGTTGCTCTGGCTAACGAAACAAACGCCACGCCATTACCCAACCTTTATAACCAACGTCATCTGTTAAATCAAATCCACACCGCCCTTATGCCAGCCCACTGCCCGCTGCCCCCTGCCCGCTTGCCAACCCGCTCCCTTTATTGATATATTTCAACAAATTTACACAAAAACTTTACAAGCAATATAACTAAAAACCTTCCTCATGAATCACTCTATCTATTGATAAAAATCGCATGAAAATCCGTAGTGTAGTTTAAAAGATCTAAGCGCACAGACAGCGGGAGTGACTTCATTTTATGCTATGTAAAGATTCTCATTTTGTAAAATATGATTTCACAAAAAGACATATTTTTTTTTAATTTCGTAGGATTTGAACCTACGCACGCTTGATGTCTGGCTCTCTGGCCGCTGAGACTTGTCGAGCGCCTTGCCCACTGCGCTATCGAAGGCTCACGCCGACGCGTGAATTTACCGCATTATATTAGAACCGAGGACCGTCAAATAATACATTTTTATGACGCATTTCCGTTTCATCCGAATTTCAAATCGCTAACGGGGCTAAAGAAGTTTCACTTCAAAAACGGAGAACTATGACCTCACATACGACCTCTCTCTAGGACTACTATAAATACGTTCAATATTTAGAATATTTTTTAAACCATTTCTGTTCCACGAGGATAATTTAAAACCGGAAAATTTTTGCGGATTATGAAACATTTTTACTGCCCATCTTATTAATGCACATTGTTATATTACGAAAATTAGTTCTTCTTTTAGATTATTTCATGGTTACTTGCAAATTGTGTATTATTCCCCAACTGAACCTTAGTAGCGGAATAACGCTGTCGTATGTTTGTAACTTTGAAATGGCTTACTACGTTGGATACCACGCTATAAAGTTTTTATCAATGCCTCAAATAATAGTGACTAAAAATAAAAATAAAGTCAACAAAGAGCTTATGGAGAACAAACGTAAATTTTTCATTGTGCTAGTACGTTATTTGGTTTTTAACCAAGGAAGTAAAATAAAGTAAACATTGTTTTTGATACCTACGGGGTTGGTACCCTTTGTCTTTTCACGGATTTAATATCCTTCTAAAATATATTTTATGTAAGTAATAAACAGAAAATAAGATTTTTTTGTATTTATTGTTATTAAGTTTAATTTGCCTTTGCCTTTTGAAGGCCAAACAACTGTCACACGTAATAATAATTACATAGCAGAACTTGTATATGAATAAATTGTTTTCATAAATTGAATGATTAAAATATTGAATTTAAAAAAGAAATACAATTGAAAATTAGATTTTATACAGCACCTCTATGTTATGCTTTCAAACATATATAAGCTTTTTACATTAAAACAAAAAATCTGCAAGCAACCGAGACAAGAAGTTGCGGCAGAGTCAACACAGAATCACGGTTCGTTTTTCGCACAAAACGCCGACAAACATTTGCAATGCAATGGTATAGGTGCGGTAAATATTGTTTTGTTTGTGAATGTACAAACATAAATAAATTAGAGCCGCATGGTTCGGGCCGGCATAATGTTAACAAAAGAGGAGGAATGAAAAGATTGAAACGCCGCAATGATAAAAAGTCCTAGTTTAATCACGACAGTGCTTAACCTTTTTTATTTAGGAATTGAACCCAGATCCTTTCATCCTGTCGGCCCTAAGCCCCAAGTCCGATTAGTGTGCACTTTGATCCAGCCCTGAGTGTAAACAAAGGGAGTAAATTTGTCGCTGGGTAGGGACGCCCTTTGCGCGAGTTTTTACTATTCTCCCTTTTGGTTTTTACTTTAAGTTCGCTCTCTACCGACATCTTCTGTACTCTGGATTCTTAATCTGGTGAAAATTTATATTTATTAACTGTCAGATCTTGACGTCTTTCCTCCGGTATCGGAAAAACCAACCAAATTAAACTGTAATTTTGTTGACATTCCATTTCTAAAAATTACTAAAGAATTAAAATTTAAACTAATCATAATCTATAATTTTTCAAAAATAATATTTTTTTTACATTAGCTCCATACAGGAGGCCCTGAGGAAAATAATTTCCCTCGGGGCCTATGTCATCTTTGGAGATGCTGTGTGGAGGGTCTTTTTTAGGAAAATAAGGAAAGGAAGTTATGGGAAGGAAAAGGGTTTGAGGGGTGTGTAGGAATTCGGGGGTCAGTATGTCCAGGAGGGACGGACGTATGAATCCATCCCTCCCACTGCAGTGCATCGTTGATGTTCCGAGAGATTACAGCTGGAGAAGTCAAAGGGACTCCCATCAACCATTCTTTCGCGATACGGTCTGCCATGCAGCTTGCGGGCAGATGCTCGGCCGCTAAGACTCGGACAAACCTCACCCCTTAAACCCGGGCACCCCTGCTAAAAACGTGAGGTGACCTATGGCGGAGGTGTTGGTTATCCAATGAATGGTTCTTATTGAAGCAAGAAGGGTTTTTATTATAAGTGAAAGGTGAAAATTTCTACTTTTTAAATTGTAATTTCGTGAAAGGTTCCCACTGTACAAAAAAGTCTAAAAATTCTACATAACTACTCAAGTTTTAGTATTTTAACTGGCGAAAATCTCCCGCCGAGATTCTCATATTTATCTTTTTTTAAACATATTTGTTTTTCACTCGTCTGCTTGTTAAACTGTGTGCTCAGTGTTTATGGAGAAATATTGACACAGCGCCTGCGGTGAATGAAATTTGCTGCAGATCTCTCGTTATTTAGTTACTGTTGGCTTCAACGACGATGAAACGGAGAATTAAGTACGCTTAAAGGATTTGAGGATACGGAGACTTTCAGGCGTTTAGCTCCGCTCTGATTAAAGTCTACTTGAGGGACGAATTATTGCAAATCGTATTAAAGTAAGTAGCTAGCGTTAACGTTTACACTAATCAAACCATTTACCACACAAGCAACTTCAGAGACGGCGGAGTGCCATTTCCCTGCGGAACACTTCCCATCCGCGCCGGGGAATAAATCGAATTTAGACAAACTACTGATTTCCTTATTTTCTTCGTGTAAAAGTTATTTTAAATGTGCATGGAAGTAAAGTCACAATGAAAGAAAACAAATGTGACATCTTCAGAATAGCGTGCTGCCTTTAGCTTTCGTCCGGCTCGCCGTGACGTTCCGCAGAGAACCGGCCGACTCTGGGTGCCTCCCTTTCTTATAGGCTGCTCTCAGATGACACTGTGAGCCAGTTACAAAATGCTAGGATTACATCGGATCTCGGAGAAATCTTACCTTTTGGTAAAAAGATATCATTAATTTTGAGATCGTGCTTTGATCTTAAAGTTACCCTTTTTTCCTTTTTGTTATTTTTTTACTATCAATTTTGCTTCCTGTTTGGAGATGAGTCATAATACACCGCCTTCTTGGGGTGGAAGGGGGAGGGTAAGATGGGAGAAGAGGGTTACCAAAAGGGGCCGTGACGTCACGTTGCTTGCGCTTGTCTCAGCTCCTTTGCACAACTTACGCTATTTCGAATTTATTACGTTTCGTTTATCAATTAAAATTAACGCCCATGCAAAAAATAAAAAAAAATTGACATAACCAACATTCATTCCAAAGCTTTACAATAAATGAAAAGGCTATAACAATGAAAAGTGTATAAAATTCCATTATTATTTTAATTTAACATTCAATGTATTGAAAATTAATTATTTTGTTTACAGACCACGATATAATGTAAACAAATTACTCGTGCACACTAAATTGCAATTATAAGAGATCTTACAGTGTATTTTCTACATTTTAAAAGTGTCTGATATTATGGTGGTATGGCAATGCGATGCGATGTGGTGTTACGGCGGTGTGGTAGTGTGGTGGTGTGGTGATGTAGTGGTGTGGTTGTGTTCGCGTGGCGGTGTGGCGGTGTGGGTGGCAGCACGCACGCGCTGTGGCTCGGCTTTTGATCGCTACCCTTAGCGCTCCTCGGGTCCAGCCAGCCTCCGCCAGTTGTACTTCGAGCGTCGTCTCTAGCCGACGCCAGCGCCCGCCGCCCGCCGCCCGACCCCGTCCGCTGTCGCTCTCAGCGGCGGAACTCGACCCGAGCCCGCGCTCCCCTTCCCCACACTCAAAACACAAGTTTCCAATAAGAAGTTGTGAGTTTCATTGTGCGTTATAAAATAACTACTGAATAAAAAAAATAAAAACATTTAAAAAAAAAATTAGACTATTTTAATTTATTTCTACGGGTGGATTTAACTTGTGTTGAAGCTGGTTTGGACTTAACCATGGCGGCCTTATTTTTGGCCGTCTTGTTGTTTGCTTCGACCATGGCGACACCAGGCCGTGGTCAGATGTCAACCGGTGAAAAAATTGCCCTAGGTAAGTGAATCTTTATTAAAATTTCACAAAATACAAAAAAAAAATTCTTTCAAGGTTTTTAAAAATACTTTTCAAAACAACGGTAAATCTAATTCGAAAAGTTTCTTTCCAAATAAATACAAGCTCCGCATTTTTATCCGATAATAGAAAAAGTTTTTCAGTTTACGACCAAGAATAAAATTGAAACACTGTAACAAAGTAACTGACCCAGTAAAGTAGATAAATAAGTTAATTCAATACTTATTTTAGTGAAACCGCCTAACAGGCTAAGTTATATTTATACCGCTTTCCCCAAAAGGGGAAAACAATAAACAACCGCCTACACTGTTTCTCGCTCCTTGTAAATGTTTTATTTTTTTACTGTAAACTATGTGAATATTATGGAACTTTGAAATTATTTACCCGTTATAACGCAAACCAAACATCACGATTATGTCTGATAATGTTTATGTATGAATCCTTTTTATATTAAAATATATGTAAAAAGAAAACATGAGGTTATTTCAGCTTAAAAAATAAGATGAAATCCAATCTTTTGAAAAGTACTGTGGATCCGAACATATTTCTCCGAACGTTGGCGGCTTTAATTTTTAATGTATTTTCATGATGTTCCAAGATAGGTATATTAAATGTAGTTACCTTTGTATAAAGACGAGAGAACATATTTTAAAAATAAAATGAAAAGTAATTTTAATAATAGGTAAAGACAAAGATTTCGTGTTTTTTTTTATTATTTCAACGCGTCGCTTGTCGAGTTCTTCAACTTGAACATTCTTTACTATCTACTTGTTTAATATGAAATTTATGGTACAAACTTTCTTGAATTTTGTATGACGCAGATGTCTACGAACTGTATTATATATCACACTTTAAAACTCTTCACTTTGCCATTGTCTTTTAATATAAATAAATAAATAATAATACCACATTTAACCGAACACTAAAGTCGAGGAAATTTTAAAAGATATCACTTTTCAATTTTTTTTTCTTCTAAAAATAAGAAATAATTGTTTACTTCTGAGTAATAGTAATTATAATGTAGACTTTGTTATAAAATTGCTGTTTTTTTTTTTAAATTTTGGTTGCAAAAAATGTATTTTCAATTGTCAACATTTTGTACACCTTTTTGGAAGATTTTTTTTGTGATTTATTGTTGGTTTCTTTAATGTTCCTATTTCAAAGATGAAAAAAAGTAATTACAAAAAAAATCATCTTTTTTTTCGAGGCTTATAATAAATAATTGAATATTATATTTGACCGGTCAGCGGTTGAGTGGGCATCGCTTTTGCGCCCCACCCAGGCGTTCCGTGTTCGATTCCTCGGCTGGCTAAGTCTTCCAACATGACTCGAGCAACATTTACGGCTTACTGTGGTGGTAATAGGAGATTTTCAAATATTTTCGGGTTATTTATAACCCGGGAATGTTTGTCTTTCTTTTTTTAAAAAATAACACTGAATTCTATATTATTTTGCCCTTCAGACAAATAGATAACTTGCATAAATATGCATTGGCGTTGGCGTATATACTATGTATACTAGAAATTTTAGTTACGCCCTCTAAAAACACTCGCTAAGTCTAACCTTTTAGGATGTTCTGAATGCCCCAATATGTGATGATCCAGTTTCCTTTGTCTGATGATCCACTTTCCTTTGTAGTGATCTCAGTACTTTAATATGGAGATACAATAATACTCTGTATGTAATCTAGTTACGTTTATTGGGCGTTTAAAAGCAAACGGAATATTCCTAGGTTTGCAAAATCTTGGTTCTGCATCCTCCCTTAACTTTAAATAGACTTGATATTTATTAAATCTTCTTACTTCTTCTAACACAACAAACTTATTTTGTGACACCATTTTAACTAAAATTAAGAAAATACTTTGTTTTTACCACTTTCATTGTTTACAAAACCAACATGTTTCGTGAGCAACGCTCACTTCTTCGGGGTTTTTTTTATTTATTTATTTTCCATGTTCTCCGTAAAACGGTTATTCACCAATACATTATGGAGAAGATTACAAATTAGACAAAAAGTATAGAAAAACACATAAAAAGGTCAGTTTCACTACTTTGTGAAACTGACCTTTTTATACGTCAAAAGATAATTGTTAAACTGCCTGTAGGTTACGTTAAAAATGTCGATGGTCAAGGCAGACTCGTTGAGCAGTTCAGTCGCTCTGTTGACTGGCGCGTTCTGATAGGCAGAAGTCCTCGCTTTTGGAGCATAAAAAAGGGTATGGGACCTTCCACGAGTATACTTGTCTGGGACATATAAGTTAATCTCTTTCAAAATAGGTGGATTATGTATAGTTCCAGAAATTATCTTAAAAAAATGTTTTCTTAAAAATATTTTTCGGCGGGCTTCTAATGTATTAAGATCGAGCATTCCTGCTAAGAATAAGGATGGATACAGGAAAGGGTAGTACATATATTCCCTCATATATAGGTAACGCATGAATCTCTTTTGTACTTTTTCTATTTCGAGAATATGGTTTTGCTCAGAAGGGGCCCAAATAATGGAGCTATATTCCAAGATGCTGCGAACAAGTGCTTCATACGTTCTTCGGATTGCGATTCCGTTGGTAAATGATCTTGAATTACGAATAACAAATCAAAGCATTTTGTTGGCACTGGAGACAATATCAGATATATGGGATTTGAAAGAGAGATTTGCTTCAAAAATTACGCCAAGGTCTCGAATCTCATTTTTACGTGTTAATTCATGTTTATTAATGTGGTAGGGGAACAGGAATGTATCTTTGGATCTTCTAAATGTAACGACATTGCATTTCTGAATGCTGAAGGGTAAGTTGTTCAGTTCCGACCATTTGACAAGAGAATCAAGATCGTTCTGCAGAAGAATGGAATCGATGTAACTTTTGATTGCTTTGAAAAGTTTTATATCGTCAGTAAAAAGGAGATATTTTGAGTGGTTTATGGTGTTGCCAATGTCATTGATGAATAAGAGAAAGAGAAGGGGTCCTAGATTCGATCCCTGGGGAATCCCGGAGTGAGTTTTGTATTCGTGAGAGAGATGGTGTCCGTAACTGACATACTGACGACGATTGCGTAAGTAGTTATTGTTATTAGTAGTTATTGTTATTAGTTTATTGTAACTGTATCAAATAATTTTTTTTTATTGATACTGTGTCAATAAAAAATCCTGAAGAAGTGAACTAAACATGTTGGTTTTGTAAACAATAAAAGTGGTAAAAAGAAAGTATTTTCTTAATTTTAATAAATCTTCTTAGTTTGCCCAAAAACACATCCGGAAATTTAAGTAATACCTTATTTATTTCGCTGTCATTATTAACTTGAACATTGTGTGAAAACACAGTACTTTCCGACTGAGATGAAACCGATTCTGTTCCCGTAAATCTGATATTAATTTCTTTTACGAAATCTCGACTGAAAACTGTGGTGGAACCATTCTTAACCACACGAAATTCCATATTATTTCTGATACCTTTGAAATCAAATTTTAACCATAAACATTCCATCAATTCCAACTTACGATTATGGTATCCTTTCGAGGTTAAATCCTTTGGTTTTAACTCAACATTTTTTTTATTATTTCTCATAATCACTTAAAGAAAGATATAGATAACGCGGCTCCCGTTTCGAATAATCCTTCAATTTTAATATGATTATTCACTGTTTTTACACACTTAATAAGAACATCCTACATTTCATTCAGAATCTCCTATCAGGTGCACCATTTGGATTACCTATCTTTTATAGATCTTAATACTACCGGCTGCGCCAATTGTGATGTTCTGAATGTTCAATATGTGATGATCCAGTTTACTTTGTGGTGATCTCAGTACTTTATTGTGGAGATACAGTTATCTATTTACATTTATTGGAATATCTGTACAGTATATTCTTCCAAGAAGCCTATGTGCAAAGTGGACGAATGGACAACAATCATATCCTTTTATACATTACTCAGACTGTCTTACTCATACACGCATGTCACTTTCATACGCTAAAACATACGTTCATCACAATTTCCTTAATTAAATATTTGAATAGATCTTGCGGCCACGAACCAGAAACAAAGCCGTTTGATAGATTCCCCTAACGTAGAAAACGAATTGCAATCTTTAGAGCACAAGCGTCAGGTGGGGATGATAACCTTGTTCTACCGGTATTTCAATAGAAGAAGTTCAGAGAATAGAGCGTCATTGTTCCCTTTGACACTGACGCACACTATGGAACCAAGTTAACTTGCGCCAAACATTTGGACGCGGGCAACGGGTCGTTTCTACGACTCGTTCTTGAATTCAACAGCTCGGCTGTGGAACGATTTGTCAACATATGTGTTTCCTCCCTAAACTCCTTGATCTACTAAAAAAAACTCCTCACAGCATTCACAAAGATTACCTCGGATCTGAGAAAAATTAAAGTTAAAGTTTGAAAAAAATGGAGTTAAAGTTTAAAAAAATCCCGCATTATGGTGGTTCTCTCAGCAGACTTGGAATGTTCATCTATTCCACAAGCACAGAAATTAGCTGAATTTGAATACATCCGTTAATATTATGTAAGGTTATAAATGATATATACCCACCCCAAAAATCCTCCATGGTTTACTTGTTGTGATTGACGTTTTTTTTTTTTTTTATTTATAAAATTCCTTTATTATTTATTTAGAGTTTTTTTTACATTTTTAAATTAAGTCCCGTTAAACTGATTGATATCAGTTTGTCAACGGGTTCTTTTGACAATTACTTTTTTTGTTCTGCATTTTAATTGATTTATTTTAGTAATTTCACAATTTATTGATTTAAAATAATATTTACTATGTATTTGTTGGGCGTTCCAGAGTCATGGATATTTTCATTATCGCTCTAGCGAAAGATCACCATTCAGAATCGAAACGTGACTGAGATGATTTTAGCCGTATTTGGTGACCAGATCTGAATATCCAGTTTCTTCCCAACTTCCTCTCCATTTCTTTTCCTTCCTCACTATCTTCAGCCTTACAATATACCCCAATTGGGAATGCCATAGATATGTTGCACTAGTTTCAGACGACTATGGAGCAGCGCTTTTGCGGGTCATATACTTAATTATTTCTTTTTAGCACTAGCTTCAGACGACTTGGGGGCAGTTGGAACTCTTTTACCTGTTTTGACTCTTTTTGAGACCTAATAGTTGAAATAAAATAAACGGAGGTCACCAATATATTAGCGAAACCAATAAAAAAACATGGTGTGAAAGATGGGTTTTATTTTGCTCGATATATTTCTCATGAGAACAATTCAAAAATTTTATGTAAGTATATTTCCCACGAAAATACCTTTAGCTTTTATTTCACAATATTTTATCTGTTTTAGCTGTTTTTGTGAAACATCCTTATTTTTATGATTTTGTTATCGACGCGAAGTAACACGCACTGTTTTATGTGTCACAGAGACAAAAACAATAAAAATTCATATAAAAACAAATTCTCTAAAAATGCACTCTAGTTAAAATTCCAACGTTCGGATGCAAAGAGATTTATTGCCCATATTAAAACAACATATTGTTTAAGCTTTACTGCCTGCTTCCCTTTTTTATTTATTTCAGTATTTATTATATATATATAATATTTTGTGACCTGTTGTCGTGTATGTTGATTGTTAAATGTATATGTCAGACGTCAATTTAGCTTAATAAGGAAATTACGAAGCAAGCGGGTCTTTTCTACGACTCGTTCTTGAGTGCAACAGCTCGGCTGTATGGCTTTCTTACAATATGGGTGTCTTCAAGACCCATGTTAACTCCTTCCTCTCCCAAAAATACCCTCCACCCGTATCCCCAAAGATGACAAACGCCCCGAGGTAAATTATTTTCCTCGACATTTGAAGTTCTAGACAGAAAATCTGTCCGAATTTCATTGAAGGAGCTCACCCTTCGAGATACGTCAGTTTTTTCTCTGCTTTAAGAAACAGATATCTACTAGGGTCAGTCAAAAAGTAATGCCTCCTATTTTTTTTCTCCTTATTAAAAAAATGCAATTACACGGGTTGAAAGCCACAGTATTGACGATTAATTTGTTACGTTTCAATATAATCTCCATCCATTTCCACAGCTTTGGTCCATCTTTTACAAGTGTAACATCACAGTGTTGTAAAAAAACACGAACACATCCAGAACACCATCGCTATAAATTTCCCCGCCGATCACACAGTTTTGAATTTTTTAGTCCTTGGTAAGTTTGTGTGGATGTCATTCAATTGACTGCCTCTTTGATTCAGATTAAAAAAATGTCACAATTTTTTCCAGAAACTAAATGCTGTTCTAAGTGTTGTTCTTGGTACCATCTTGCATACACATTTGTTGAAAAATCAGTTGTCGAATAATCGTCATCACACTACAGAGGGATAGAATGCGACGTCTGTAGTTATCTGGGGTCACCACAAATGATGTCATCAACTTGCTCAATGTTGCGAGCAGTCTCTGCAATCAACGGCGCGCGCCGCTCCGCTTTTCGTCAGTCAGTGGTGTTTGTCCTTCAGCTTCGTTACAGCGACGAACCCATCATCCAGCAGTGCTGACGTCCACTGTTACATCATAGTACACATTTTCAGTTTTTTGTGAATTCGAATGGGCGCTTCACACTCTACAATCAAGAATCAATCACTGAATCAATCAATGTCTAATACGAACATCGATGTCGGCCATTTTGCAAGTGACTGCAGTACCGTCACCTGTTGAAGCAAAAAGTCACTACTGTAATAGATTGTTAAAGTAGGCTTGAGAAATAGCACCAAATTCAAAATTTTCACTTTACTAACTTTATTTAAGTGAAAAAAAATAGGAGGCGTTTCTTTTTTACTGACCCTCGTGCTTTACGAAGTACATACGTGCACTTAACAAAAACTGAATATTGTGTTTTTTATCTGAGAACGAAACAGGAGCGGAAGTGGCAGTATTAAAAGCCTCGGCCATAAGGATGTCTCCAACTGCTGATACTTTCCGTCCATTGATTTATTAATAGCCGTCGCTATATTTGATGTAGTTATCAAGTTGATATTAATTATGGGTAAGTGTGCTCACGACGTGTCTAGGCTTGCCATGCTTTCCTGTTATCCGTTTTAGTTAATTATCACAATAAACTATTTAACGGTTACATGCTTTATAGCCGAGGCCATATTAAGTTATAAAAATGCTATTGGCTGGCCGGAACTAATTAAGAGACCATTTTTGGGAGAAGAGAAGAAATAAAAAAAGTTTTAGCTTTATTGTTATTTTAAAACTAGGTAAAATAATGGTGTAAACCCTACTTCTCTTAGACGGTAATGCGCGTTTTCATCCCTCGACAAAATATCCCCGACAAAATATCCTTCGACAAAATATCTACTAAAACTTAACCTAACCTGACAAAAAAAATGGGACAAAAATAATACAGACATCCTCTAAAGACCATAAATTATTGTCATAAAAATAGTAAAATAGGAAAAAAAATACAGACAACAATAATAATTGTCTTTACAGGATGTTTGTATTATTTTTGTCCAATTTTTTTGTTAGGTTAGGTTAGGTTAGGTTGGATTTAAACTGGGACAAAAATAATACAGACATCCTGTAAAGACAATAAATTATTGTTCAAAAATAGTAAAATGGGAAAAAAATTATTTCTTGTCTTTTCAGGATGTTTGTATTATTTCTGTCCCAAATTATTGTTAGGTTAAGTTGGAGAAGATATTTTGTTTGGGGATGTTTTGTCGGAGGATATTTAGTCGGGAATATTTTGTGCCGGGATGTCGTGGAACCCTTTTAGCCACCAGGTTATCATCTCCTACCAAACCAGCAAGTGAATTGTGCCACGTATTCTTCTAACGAGCCTACCAGCCTTTGTTATAAAAGAATTTGACCTTCTAAGGGCAGAAAGAAATAACTGAAAAATACAAGGGATGAAAAAAAGCTTTTTACTTTTGAATCCGTAAGACTCGCGTAATGTGGTTTGTGGTGCGGTAGAATTACAATTCGGTAATTTTTATTTTAAAGGCTGTTACTTGAGTAACAATTTCGCAGGTTTGCGTTTAGAAATAGCCGTTTCTAAAAACCGTCTATCCAACTAAATGTAAAGAATAGGCAGATATGATCGAATGGCACACAAAACTCACTCTCTACGTCATCATAATTTATGTGTACAGAATTTACTGTGATTTTTTGTGTGATCTGACTAGACCCAAGAATTTGATTAACTTGATCTTGGTGCTTCTTGCCTCTGGGGCGCCATCAATTTATTTTTGAAGTGAAAACTTTTTTAGCACCGTTGTGATTTGAAACTCGATGAAACGAAAAATAGTCACACTAATAGTATTTAGCCTGCGAGAGAATGAGATAGTATAATTGGTCTCTTCTCTGTGCGGTGCTTCGTAACCTCCCCAATCTTGTCTTTTAAAAAAAAAATTATGGTTTGCACACTATATGTTTTTTCTTTAATACTTTTGAGCTTTATCACTCTTTAATCCATTAATTTGACTTACATTTTCAAGCTATCAAAATTTTTTATTTATTTACTAAAAATATAGATTGGCCTTCTCCTCATTCCATACAATCACACTTTTGAATGAATATTTCCAAATAAGCATATGTTTTAAACACACTAAAGAACAAATAATCCCTAAAAGTTGGTTCTAATTTTTCTGAAAAAACACTGATTCTCGTCAATGCACACATTCCTTTTTGACTCCCAGGCCCTAAAAAAATCTAATAAACTAAACAATATACAAATACTAAAAATAAAATAAAATTTTCAGCCAGGAAAAAACATTATATTTGTTTAATACCCACTGAAAAAGTACACAGACCATTCGATTCAGTTGATGCACGCACTGATTATGGGAAAAGAGCTCCCCAACGCCAACGGGCGGCTACTTTTTGCGGTAGGCTGGCTGCACACGAAGGACCGAATTTCACAGCGAGTAGCTGTCGCTAAACGGTGCCCGAGCTCGGACCAGATGAAACGATGTTATGATGAGGCAAAGTGGAGTTTGATGGTGCGTGTCTTTTTGTAAAAACCCAACATGGATACGGGGTACTGTGAAATTCTCTCACAGCTCTCCTGTGGTGCTTTCTAAATTATAATATGAAGCAAGCTTTTTGCCACGGCTTTAAAGTGAAAATTCATAACCATAGCGAAACAGTCAGACCACACGAGAACTTAACAGAATTTAGTTTTACGCTAAAAACGTAAATATTTTTATACAGAATATTCCTAAGGTTAACGATATCCCTTGGAGGGCTGATGGGGTTTCAGAATAGGTATTATCTTATTATTTCAGTGAGACGTCGTTACTTTTTGAGATATTGGCACTCTCATGAATTTCGTAAAAAAGCTTTGAATTAATTTTTCGAGTACCATGGTTACAAAATTCCATAGCCTAAGATTCTAATTTTTATTATGCAACCCCAACATCCTCTCTATTGATCCAAAATAAATGTAACAGTCCCATACAATTGGAAAATTCGACTCCTCACACTATCAAACAATGTATCTCGCTAATGTTAAAATATAAGATTTTAATAACTTGAATGGTTAGCGGGGTTCCTTTTTTGATAGCATGACAAGTCAAAGAATACTAGTTTTTAAAAATTCACTCACGAATCAGACAAAAATGTTTTATTTCCAAATTTTGTGAGCACGGTTAGTTTTTTTAATTAAATGAAGACAATATTAGCGAAACTCAATCGAAAATCTGGAAACAGAAATATCAGAAAAAAGATTGTGGTATCCAGGGTTAGAGTCCCAGAGGTGCAAATATCTTTTTCAAATTTTTCCGTTACCAGATTTTCGATTGAGTTTCGCTAACATTGTCTTAATTTAATTGAAACATAAAAATTTGAGGTTTTTCTCGTAAAGTTAAAAGTAAAAAGAAATAAACGGTTAGTTTTATTTTGAACTGTGCTATGATTGATATTTTGATAGTTAGTCGAAGTTTACAAAAATGTTTTAATTTTGTAAAGGAATGACAAGGGAAGTTTTATTTATTTATTTATTTTGGACGATTCGGGTCAATAGCTAGGCTATTCAGGATTGCGTAATAATAATTAGAACCCTAGAAAACGGAACTTTTTAATCGTGACATTCGAAAAACTAGTGTACCTATGGTTTCGACTTTCACATAATTTATTTATGTTCTGATATCTCGAAAACTAACGACATTTTATTGTAATAATATTTGTTTTGTGAACTAATTCATCTTTGTTAATTCTAGTCTTAATTAATTTAATTTATGATGTCCTATTTGTCTCACTAGGAAAACCTGTGTTGGTTGGCGCTTTAAAACACGAGTAGTTAATAATAAAAATAATTACACATATATCATAAACATACAAATAATAACACAATATTTCATATAACCACCCGGTTCCGTAAGCTTGTATTCTTGACATTGTAACATCTTCTTGACAAGTAACCGACAATCATCATCGTATCATTAAAAAGTACTTACTCATAAGTTGGTTTTAATAATATCTTTGATGATGGATCTGTTTTGTATTAGAATATTCCGGTCTGTCTTGAGTTGGGCTATAAGCCCTCCAAGAGATAACGATGACTTTTGGGACACCCGGTATATTATTGCAGAAAATATTCTACGAAAATGGTTTTTTTTTTGTTTAAGAAAGAAAATACCGAAATTCACTGAAGAGATTTGACGATCATTTTGAAAATAGCAAATGGGCATGACCTACAATTTTTTTCATTAATTTTTTTTTAATACATTCAATTTATAACATGTTTTGTAATATGAGTAATCGATACGACATATTCTTAAACATTAAATATTATTATAACCATTAAATTACTGTACATCATTAGAAATGCCGATAAAATGTATTGATTTTTTTTTTAACATTAACTCCACACAGGAGGCCCTGAGAAAAATGATTGCGGTCTTTTTAGCACACTGGTCTAGGAATCAGTCTAAAAGTTGAAAGCTAGATTTCCGCCACCAAGCAAAAAGTATTTTTGCTTATTGTTTTCGTATCAGTCGCTTGGTGACTGGACGTAATACATAAAACCAAATAATATATTTGCATAATACAACACAATGTTGGTGGCGAAATACAAATAAGAATTCAAACATTGGAGACGAAAATTTAAAATTTTGCGTTATATTATTCCTAGCTTAAATGTTTACCCCATGCTTAAAACCGTGTTTTACATTTTGCGCAACTGATAAACATCCATTAATGAATCGTTAATGGTTGTTGATAGTTGTGTAGGATTTAAAACACGTTTCTTAATGAGGCCGTTGTTTACTACAGGTAAAAAAATCTCGAGTATGTTTCACACGCGGTAGAAGCGAAAAAAACAATCTCAATAGGAGCCTTTAAGTGTGATCATAATCAAGCGGTAAATGAGCGCAGTTTGATGCTTCGCAGGTGCTGTGACGCGTCATTTCCGTTTCATCCTAAATCCAAATCACAACGAGGCTAAAGAAGTTTCACTTAAAAAATCAAGAACGTATCGTAATTCAACCTTTTTTAATCAGAGTGTTTTTGTGTTGATTTCTTTAGGGATAAAATAAAAACCCACAAAATGAATTTTTCGGTTAACCGTATTACATTACAACATCAAAAAATCATCACAAACGCGTGTTTGGAAGAGAGAAAAGAGAACTCCCACGAAACCAAGCAGCAAACCGTTAAAGTTCACAGAATCAAGGATAGATAAACCTAATACCCTGTAATATTCCGAAGTGGAGTTGTGATAAAACGTATCAAATGATTCGTTTTCTTCTTGGACCGTTAGCGTCCCATTCAATCCGATATAAGAGCCTCCGGATATGAAGGCTGCTGGTTCATTTCCGGATCTAGGAGCACTTTCCTTACACATGATGAAGTGGACTCAGCGCCATCATACATGGTAATATATTATGTGGTTTATTGAAGCCTGCTATTCTCCATGAGATCTTTGTATTACGGATGGAATGAAAAATAGACAAGTCTGTGTTACTATGTATTTTAAAATGTACAAAAATAACACAATTTCTCAAATCGAATTAAATTTGGATTAACTATTTTTTTAACCACTAGTTTATTATATTCAGATTGAGATGTATGCTGACTCCCAATTTTAAACCACAATATAGCACGAACAGATAATGAATTTGTTTAGTAACGATTTTAGTACATCGTGTCTTTTGTGTAATTTTTAATAATATATTATATAATTTATAATATAATAATATAATACAATTTTTAATAATAATTTTACCAATGAATCGTTTTGCCCTGAAAGAAGATTTGTTTTTGTTGAATGTCCCCATGTGATTATTCCAAATCTTATTAGGGATTCCGTCAATGAAATATATACTAATCTAAGGTAACAAAATCAGTGCAACAAAAAACTTCAGTCTATAAAATTTGTTAACTGTAGCTCTAAGCCGTGTGTTTACTTTTATATATATATATATATATATATCCCACTTAAAATTACAATCAATTGTTAAGCCTAGATATACGTATTTTGAAACGAGTTCAATATTTTTACATGACCATGGTTGTGTTACAGAATTATTGATGCAATTAAAATCATGGGAAACAATTTTTAAGGTGATGTTGGAATGAGAAGATCTGATGTGCATAAGCGTTGTTTTTTAGCATGATTATTAAACCTACATACTGAGACCATTTTCGAGTGGCAAAGACAATTTGCAGTAAAGTACTCGCCATTAATAAATCCTCATGTTAAATTAATAATGCAGTGCCGTCAGCATAAACATAATGTTTTACGAGAGAGAAAATCAATTAAGTAGGGCCTAGAATGAATCCTTTAGGTACGCCTGAGAAAATTTTCTTTTTCTATATTGATTTAAAATTTTTACACAAATATTTCTATTTTCAAAGTCATTAACAAATAATTTATGTGGGTGTCCAGTAATTCCAATTATTTCAAGAGTTTCTAGTAATTTACTTTAATCAATTTTATCAATGGCATTTGAATTATCAATAAATAAGACGAGTACATGTTTCCTTTTATTAAGATGATTATTAATTGTATTTGAAAATTCTTAGTAGTAGATCTGTGCTCTTTTTTTCTGGAAACCATATTGATGGGTATCAATAACAAAAAAATTACCTTTATTAGTTTTATACATACGTATTTTTCTAGAATCTTTTCAATTGCAGGTAAAATACTGATCGGTCTATAGTTTTCAATTTAAAAGTACAGATTTATCAATTATTATTTAGTCATTTAAATACAACTGTTTTTATTGTTTTATTTCTTTATGAAAAATTAACGGATTATTTACATCTATAACAATAATCTATTATTGGATTTTAACATGATAAAAAACTAAGAGTCTTGTTCCCGTAATCTAACAAGTTCACAACATTGAAAATGATAAAGAAAAAAAAATTATTGAAAATGAACATAAAATTAAATTAACATAAAAAAATATTGAAAATGAAAATAAAAATAAACGTTGAAAATGATAAAGGATTATGTGCCTCGAACGTAAGTTTACTGTCAAGTTGAACACATAGATCACGAATTTGAGTAACCCTTCTGAGTGATTGGCTGGCTATATGGTAGTTATGGTCAAATTTTATTTTATTTCTTGTGTAGGTAATCACGTTATATTTGGAAGTGTTCATGTTGAGATGATTAATTATACAATAGTCACTAAGCCTGTAAAGATCTACTTGTAATTTAAAGTAGTCAATGATAAGAGTTAATTCGAAGAAATATGTTCATATCATCAGCGAAGAGTAGAAAATTTGCATAATTAAAGCATTTTATAATTTCGTTGATGAAAATTGTAAAAATACTTGGAGGAAATATATAATAAAAAATTGATATTCTTTCTCTGTCATCTACATATAAAATTTATTCTATTCCGGTTGGCTTAACTTATTTTGTAACGGGAGAAAGTCTGGTCAAACTCAATCCATCTAATTGTCGAAAAGGCTTCGAAACAACTGTTGACAAACTCGTCACTTTTCCTTACGTGACGTAAATAATACAATGAACATTTTTAAAGTTAAAGTTAACTGAAATCGATTATTTTACATAATATTTTCCTAAGTAGCAACTAAGACGAGTTATTTTTCCTTAAAAAAATTGCCCAACCGAAGTAACGCTTTCTGGAGTGGGCCTTGTTTATCTGCCGCAGATCTCTGTGATACATGGCCCAACAAGAAAACGTAAAATAAAGATAAATATGCCGCACGTTCCTTATAACCCCGCAACAATAATATGCGAAGATTGCGTAGTCTTTCAGTTGTGTCTCCGCTCAGTGCTTATGAGAGCTTAAAATATACATCCTTGTTTTTATGGCTCAGTTGGGCTGCGCGCCTTGACAATATTAAATACGCAATCCGTTGAGCACTATGTATTGACGGTTGCAATTAAGGCGTACATTAAGGTTAACCAATTAACTAACAAGGGTAGGCAGAGATGACCCACCACCAAACAACTATTGTTCTTGTTCTTGGTGCACACTCCTTGCTTCGTTCACATTTGTACATCGCCTTATACACATACTTCTGTAATTCTAATCCTTGACTCGGCCCGACTAAAGTGTTTGGTTCACTTCGTCTATGCATTCCTCGGGGTCCACGAGTTCTTCTACTTTCTCCGTCCATTTGCTCTACATGTCCAAACCACTATTCAGAATCCAATTCATTTTGCTTACATCAGCCTACATTTTTCATACGATTATACATGGTTTTAGCACACAAACGCCGCAGGGATCTTATTTCCACAGCTTTCAGTCAACTTTCATTCTTCCTCTGCCAGTTCCATATCTCACTGCCATTACATCTTTCGACAATTTTTTTGCACCCGCCAAGCTCATTTAATACTTAGGTTAATGGTCCACGGACACTATCTATGACTTTATTTGAAAGTCTTTAGAACTTCGGTGGTTCAATTCTGAAAGGTGATCTAACGCCAGGGCGATACTGGTGGTATCTTCCACTATGAAACTCTTCCACTTATATTATTTTTAATGATTAAATTGTGAAAACATAGATCAATCAAATAATATTTATCTCCGGACGCAGAGATTCGACCTCTAAATGCATATCAAGGCGGTCAATATTTTTTAGAACAGTTATTAGTTTACATTATTACCAAGATATTGGTTAATTTGAAACAAATTAGTGGGTATACATACACTGTATAATTGTTTTGTAATCCATTTTTATGTAAAACTAGCTGGTCCCGGCATGCGTTGCCATGCCATTTAATAAAGAAATTGTTTCTCTTTGAGTGTCCTTTCCCATTTGTCCCGTTTCCCTTCTGCCTCCCCTTCTCCTGCGTCCTCTTCCCCTCTCGCATTCCAACTCCGTCACCTCCATCTTCCCTCTCCCCACTCTACTCCCCCCCCCTTCCCCCGTCCAGCAAACCCCCCTCCCGAGTTCTCCTCCCCCCTCCCAGGTCCCCCTCCCCCCTCCCAGGTTCCTAGATAATTTTTTCAACAGCCCGCGTTCCACCTTTTACAATTTTTATTCAAATTTCCATTTTTCATGTAGGTATATTAAATTTGGCACATATTTAAAAAATGTAAAATTCTTGATTCGATTCAAACTATTAGGGGAGTACCTATTTTAAATAAATTTATCAACTTAAATGTCAATTCAATCAATCTCTGCAAATGTCATTCTCAAACATGCGAACTGTCAAACGTGCTATGTTTTCTGAAATTATCCAATTTTCTGCGCAATTTTCTTAATTTTTCTCTCCGAAAAAACCATCCTCGTACTTCAAGAAATATTCTAAAAAAAGAATTAGCGAATTCGGTTCAGCTGCTCTCGAGATTTGCGCTTAGCAACACATTCAGCGATTCATTTTTGTATTATAGATAATGTTTTATTCTTTATTTAAAGGTATTTGAATTAAATGTGTCTCTAGGGTGTTATTATTTCCTTGTACCGTGCACACGAATACCACACATCACACCAGCACTTTACACTTTAACAACTCATGTATTAATTCATTAATTGGACCTGTGTTTCGACAGTTAAGTTATTGCCGTTTAGTGGGAGCAGATTGGCGCGGCAATGCGGCTCGCATTTATCAACCTTTGAAATTAGTGACAATAGCGCGGCCGTTGCATTAATCCCGGCTACAAAGGCGCCAGCGATTTACACCACGCAGTGTGAAATGAATAGACGCCCATAAAAATAGACGACGCCGTGTTTAGCAGAAGACGGCGCAATAATAAAAATATATTCGCAATCGCTTTTGCATACAGATTTGGGGCAAATCGTAAACGTTATGGTTTTCTGTGCGATACTGTGTTATTGTTATCGACGTACGTTCGAGTGTCAGTGCTTTTATGTGCGATCCCCGAGTAAAACATCGTAACACGTCTCGCGCGAACATCGAAACCTATCACTGAGGTTCAGGCGCAGTGAAAAGATTCTTTGGTCTTTAAAACGGCATGTGTGTGGAATTTTCTACGACCGAATGAGAACATTACCCTAAAACAGTGTATATTGTTACAAGATGTTATCTACGTCGTTCAAATTGACATGTTTAGTTTATGGGCGAAAATAGTGATAAACGAGCTTTTCGGAATTATCATCATCTAACAGTACTAATAGCCTAGAAATTATACGGTTGAAATTTAAAAATCCGGCTAAGAATGCAATTCTGACGCCGCGCCTTACGCAAAACCGTTTTCGTACGTGGAGTTTTAATACAAATCTACTTTTGTAAAATAACCGAATTAAAGCAATGCCAAAATATGGCGCCACTTACGTTAACATTTTGCGTGAGGAGCGCCGCCTGATCGACTAGTACTACTGGATTTGTAATTTCGTGAATCTCTCCGGACATGGAAAGATTGACGATAGTATGGTTACTATTGTAAATGGCAGTTGTGAATAACAATACGCGCGTCCATATTTTATATATGACGTCATTGCCTGTCACTTTGTCCCGGTGACTAGCTGTCACCGGATCCCAGTGGATTCGAGGAACCGGCTATTTTTGGAACCATTTTCTATCGGATTTATAAAAATGGTCATCAACAATCAACACGCAACGCTTAGCAGCAAAAATCTGCGGAGCGGGTGATTCTAATTATTATGTTCATGACATTCAAAGTATGTAGGTATATACTTCAGTGTAACCACGGTGATTCTCCAAAGACCTTCTATCTTTTCTCATTCACCCTTTACCTTCGCCTTGAAACTTAAGCCAGTGCGGGGGTTTGATGTTACGCTTACCTCCCCATTTCCCTCCAACACCTCCTCATCCTCTATACCTAGAACATTTGATGCTAGAGCAATCTCAAATAATTAGACATTCACATGTTTGAAAATTAAAATACGTCTCTTAATACGAGCCTGAAACACACATTTTGACACTTTCATCACGAATTCTTACGTTGGAAAAGCCACAACATGTGGCAAAATTATCCATGAAAAATTATTTGTAAATTAACTATTTTTTTGTATTTCTTGGGTATCAACTATGTAACAATTTGTATTTCTTGGGTGTCAACTATGTAACAATTTGTATTTCTTGGGTATTAACCATGTAACAATTTGTATTTCTTGGGTATCAACTATGTAACAATTTGTATTTCTTGGGTATCAACTATGTAACAATTTGTATTTCTTGGGTATTAACTATGTAACTATTTGTATTTCTTGGGTATCAACTATGTAATAATTTGTATTTCTTGGGTATCAACTATGTAACAATTTGTATTTCTTGGGTATTAACTATGTAACAATTTGTATTTCTTGGGTATCAACTATGTAACAATTTGTATTTCTTGGGTATCAACTATGTAACAATTTCTACATATTGTTTTGAAGAGTTTTATTTTCCATGTTACTTAAATTTTATCTTCAAACTAACTTAAAAAATGTATACATGTACAGAAATGATTAGATTTTGTTAGGTGGAGGTGGTGGGAGGGGTGCTTTTGGGAGAGGTGGAGAACGGTGGGAGGATTCAAATGTATATGGAAAGTAAAACTCTTTCAAAACAAAGTGTAAATTTGCTACAAAGGTATGTGGTAAAGTATTAAGAACAATCATTAGTTCACACGCGGTAGAAATGAAACCTTCAGAAAACTAAACTTCGAGAGGATGAGACACCCTACGAAGCACCGCACAAAGAGAACACCGATTAGTCTATCTCATTCTCTCGCAGGCTAAATCCCATAGATGTATTTGTTTGTCTTTTTTTAGTGTCGCTCGTGTCCGTTTTATCGAGTTTCAAATCACAACGGTGCTACTAAAGAAGTTTTCAGTTCAAAAAAACAATTAGGTACCTGCCGTACCAATTTTCTAATAAAATAAATTTGAGTTGTTAGATCGGTATTTTCTATAACCGGACTAATCGGAATACTTGAAAAGTGTTTACAGTCATGAAAAAACTAAGTTAACTAGGTTAGGTTAGGTTTTTAAGCTAGTTTTTTTCATCACTATTAATGGCTTTGTACCACTTTTTACACGCAATCTGCTTTTCTGCTGTTCCGATTTCTCAATGAACTGAAATTTAATATGTTTCTTCAGCCAGCACCACTAAATCTTGTACGATTTTCTCCATAAACTTTATGGATGAGATTAAAGGAGAAACATACGATTATATTCAATCATTTTGGTTAGAGTTGGAAAAGAAGCTGCAAAAGTTAAGACGTTAAACATAACTAACCACATCGCGGCATTGGCAGCACATCGGGTGCTGTTGACCGCGTTAGCTTTATACGGCGGAGAGTGCGGACTGCACTACCCCTACACTGCCTACACTTTATCTACCTGCTACCGGCTACATCAGCGAGCCGAGTACATACAGTACTTGGCCGGCCGGTCGAACCTTAATGCTTGCAAAAATAATTATAAAAATTTAAATATTGTATTTAATTTATTTATAATTTTATAGTAAGTGTTGTGACAGATTCATTAAGGTCGGGTTATTTCACATAATTTGAACAATCTATCAAATTTATTTTGGAGTCAATATTCCTGTTCGATAAAAGTATTTTTCAAGTTATATTATTAACAAACTACTGCGAAATAACCGGTGCATAATGAAATATTAACTGAACTTGAAGTCAACTTTTACATAAATTGAATTTTAACTTCCCAATTATTTTATAAAATATTAAAATTATGTTAAACAACCCCTAAAAATTTTTTGAAGAGAAAACTTATTTAGCACCGTTGCGATTTGAAACTCGATGAAACGAAAAATAGCACACTATAAATAGACAAACACATGCACCTATAGGATTTCGCATGCGAGAGAATGGGGTAGGACAATCGATCTTTTCTTTGTACGATGCTTCGTAGCCTCCCCACTCTTGTCTACTTTAGTTTTTTTAAGGTTTCACTTGTACCGCGTGTGAATTGCACACTGTGATTGTTTTTGTAGATATTTAAGATATAAATACAATGATGGAAAATATTTTTTTTAACTTCGCTAGCCTAATATTTTTTTAAGAAACTCGTAAATCAAAACAATCGGTGAAAGAATTTAGAGCAGTTGTCAAGTTTATTTTATATAAAAATGTGTTTATACAAAGTGAAATTGCGAAAAAAGTGCAGTGTTTAAAGACGTTTATTAGGGCGATCGAAAAAATAATAATGGTCAGCTAATAATTTGACCATGGAGTGCATGAAACGCGGAATCTACCACAATACGATTATTAAGGCCGACAAAATGGAAGCTGATCGCGGATTAAATCAGAAAACTTTTGCCAATAGCTCGCAGTGGAGCACAATCAACGACGATACAAGGGAATAAGCTGCTTCAATGATGGCAACTGTAAATTGTAATTATACGGCGCAGCGCCGGTTACAGCACGCGGCATGATTTTACAAATGGCTCTTCGTGTTTGTTTGCAAATTACATTAGATGCGTGCCAAATGCATTTTGGCTTCTAATTTGTGAATCTACAACGCGGTTACATGCCGCGACATTGTTGTCGATATATTGTAATATCCGATAGCAATAAACTATTTCTATTTGCTGCCGTTGGGTCGCCCGCCGCGCCATGCGACGTGATGGACTAACTTCCAACTTTGTGGGGATTCTCGTTGCTGGAAAACGTGGTTGGCGAAAACCTCCTTTGATAAATCTTGAAAAATCATTTTCCAAGTCCTTGAGATTTAAATCTTTTTTAAACACTGAACACCAAATAATTTATTCTGAGCTTTTCAAATAATATCAAAGCGATATTCCTTCGCTCGTCATCTCTTCCAGTGTCATAAAATTGGGAATTATTTCTTATTAGAAGCAGCCTATTTGACTGTGGGAAAAGTAGATAAGATTGGTTAAGGCATGGTTGACCGGTCAGTAGCTGAGTTGGCATCGCGTTTGGGTCCCACCGAGGCGTCCCGTGTTCGATTTCACAGCTGGCTAAGTCCTCTATCATGGCACAAGCATCATTTTCCGCTTACCGTGGTGGTAGTAGGAGATTTTCAAATATGGTCCGGTTATTTCTAACCCGGGAATGTTTGTCTTTCTTTTAAAAAAAATGGTGTTTACCTGCAATAAAATATAAAGAAATTCCAGTTTTTGAAATTTGATCCATCAACAGGGCGCTAAATATGACATAAATATTTATAAAAACTTGATTATTATGTTTAAAGTTTTTTTTTAAACTGAAAACTTCATTAGCAACGTTGTGATTTGAAACTCAATGAAACGAAAAAATAGCACACTACAAAGAGACAAACATATACATCTATAGGTTTTGAGATAGTACAATAGAGATAGTGTCCCCACTTTGTCTACTTTAATTTTCTGAAGGTTTCGCTTCTACATCGTTTGAATTGCACACTCTGAGATTTTTCATTATAATTTTATCAGTTTATTAATTGTAATTTTAATTTTATCAGTATTTTATTATTGGATGACAACAATAAAGGAGAATATTAGGTCCTTAAATATAAAATTGGCGTTTTGTATGGGAGGAATATAAAGTCGATTTTTTTTAAATATAATATATTTATTTAATCAAAGTATGTACCATTGCTATCTATGAACTTTTGCCATCTCATAGGTAGTTCATCGATCCCTTTAATAAAAAAACCATTCGGACGGGAATCAATAAAATCTTTGAAGGCGGTTTGGACTGCCCCATCGGAGTTGAATTTTTTCCCTTGCAAGAAGTTATCCAAATTTCAAAAAAAAAGGTAATCTGTTGGGGCAAGGTCCGGAGAGTACGGTGAATGTCTTAGATATTCCAATTGAAGTTCCTCTAATTTGGTAGCTGTCTGTTGTGCAGTGTGTGGTCTAGCGGTCAACGCGCGTTTGTTGATTTGCTTCACTCAATTCGTGAGGTACCCACCTTTCAAGATTTTTCACCTTCCCAATTTGCTTCAAGTGGATTAAAACAGCTTTATCACTAACACCGCAGCCTGCAGCTAACTCGGACGTGGTTTGCGGTGGATTCGCTTCTACAATAGCCTTCGATTCTTCATTATCAACTTTGGTCTCCGGCCATCCACGGGGCTTGTTCTGCAGGTCGAAATTTCCAGAACAAAATATTTGGAACCAAAAACGCAGTGTGTTTGCTTTTGCGGCCCCGTCGCCATACACATCATTAATCCTTCGAGCCGTTTCTCCAGCACTGGTGCCACGGTGGAACTCGTACTCATAAATAACGCGATATTTCAAGTTTTCCATTTTCTAAACTAAGTGACGCAAAGAAAAAAAACAATTAAGGAAAAAAAAAAATTTTTTTGAAACATAAATACATGAGTAAATAGCTGTATAAATTTGAATTTGGAATTCCTGACCAAAGAGAAGATATTTGAGATCAAAGTTCCAGTACAGCAAAACGCCAATAATATGGCATAAAATATGGCATACAGTATAAGACGTAATGAAAAAAATAAATTAAAATTCCCTTTAAGATAAAGCTAATGTCCGTTACGTCGTTGTTATTTGATAGACGATTATGTGTGCTGTTTATGTTAACGCAATAACAATTATTAGAACTAATCACAGTCAGTCGCGGACCAGACTATTTTGTTGTGATGAATGAACATGAACACATATATACACAAATATACGTAATGAGTGTGCGGAGTAAGGCCCATCGTTCATGGAGAAACCAAAACCAAACTAAACCTGGTTGGCGACTGCGGGTTGCAAACTGGTTGGCAAACATGTCCACGGCGCAACTCAATTTTAGGATTTCAGTGATTATCCCTGTTTTTTTTAACCACTCGGACCTTACAGACATATGTATGTACGACGTATTATACGTACCTGACTTATTAACCATGTAATGAAGAAGTATAGCCCGACCTATCACATTGCGTTCATAAGCGATAAAGACGCCATTTATTATTATTATTATCAATGAAGGCGGAATCATCAAAACATAAGATCTTGTGTTATCCAGCGTAATCCACGATAATTCAAACTATATCAAGATCTAAGAAATTCAAGGTACTGGAATCATACTGTGCTATAATATAAAAAAAATACAATTTTTCGCAACCAAAGGTTTCTTTGTCAGGATAATAACATTAAAGATTGAAGAAATACAATTATCTGCTTAATTAACTGTCTTTTCCATTTCACTCCCAGCTTTTCCCGTTTTTTATTTTTTTTAGTCATCTAAAAATAGTGCATAATTTATTATGTACAGGTATTATAAAGTGTAGCAGGCATTTAAATTTACAAATTAATCTTTACAAATCACAAAAGTTTTACTGTTGTGACTCTCGTGCATAATTAGGAAGCCTATAATTGTAAATACAAGGTAATTTATCAACCTTATAAACAAATTTTAGGTTTTACTACTCCTTTCTCGAAAACTGACAGCTCGTTAAGCGTAACTGATACCTGAAACGCGCTTGCGACTAGCATGGCGAGTTGCGAGAAACTGGTTGCGTTGCCGTTGACACTTGGTCATTGTGCGGACTACCATTGAAATACACGACCTCAGTTGCAAGCTGGTTTCTTTTTAGTTGCCACATGAGCGAATGCACTAAGAGGTAGGTAAAGCATACTTGTGAGTTATCAACACCCTTTTAGCGTTTCCCCACTAGAGCACGCGCATTTTAAACAAACATCGCGCCGGGCTAGCTAGAAGCATGCTACCAGTTAGTACGTCGTGTTTCATCTACTAACAATGTCATCTATAGTTGCTAAAGAATCTTTGATTAAGCCTTTTTTGTTACTTTTACAACCTGTTTTTCCCTTACTATTCACGATTATTTCCAGTTAGTTGGCGAAGCCGCCGACCGAAGTTAGATAAAATAAATGACGGCCTTCTTTAAATATCGTTTACTGAAAATGAAGCCATATTAGTAAACGACAACCATTTTCGATTAGTTTTATTTATCAATATTGTAACCTTTTCCAATTTTAGAGCTTAGGTGCATTTCTCACTTTGTTGATAGAATATTCAGTAGGGTACGCTCCACTTGAATTGCCTATATTTCAGAACACCTCAGTGGTAAAATATCCAGTGAAGAAAAGAATTCAGGCAAAGGACATATATAGAAAATTGAACAGTGTCTATTATATGTGACAAAAATAAAAGATGGATCGATTGTATAAACTAATAACGAAGAGAGACAATTGAGGAAAATGATCAACTCAGACCTAAAATATCGGCAATTACTTAGGTAAACAAGAGAGTTTGTTGAAGAAGAAGATTACGGTAATAATCTAAACGAAAATATGGAAGAGAACGAGACACAGAAAAATAGAAAAAGTTAATGTTCGCAACTGGGACTCGAACCCAGAACCTCTCATCTAACCGGTACGTGCGATTTTACCAAATCAGCAATTGCTACCCATCATCAAACCATCATAATTGTCAATCTCGTATTTTTCACATTTTAGAACTAACGATATTATCTTCGACCAATGTTTTTTCGTATTGTAGGTATCTACCTTTTTTATTGGAAACAATCGTTCTAAGAACTCGTTTGTAACCTAGATTTTTCTGTGTGTTATTCTTTTTCATATTTTAGTTTAGATTATTATTGTTGTCTTTTTCTTCACTGGTATATTACATGGATGGGAAGAGGGAATAACCTTCAAAAGTTATAAAAGGAGCGCTTTTCACATAAAATTGAATATTTATTTGGACTTTTATAAAAAGGTCGATGGTTCCATGTATATAAAATCGGATATATTTATCCGAAATCTTATTAAGGTTAGAAACCAGTTCTTAGAACGATTGTTTCCAATAAAAAAGTTACATGTAATATGGAAAAACATTATTCGAAGATAATATTTGTTATGAAAATAATTTAATAATGAAAATAATGTTTTAAATTACCCCAGGATTATTAATATTTGTTTACATTAATAACTCCAATTATTTTACTGGCCACTAATAGTTTCACTTTTTCTCCGATTAGTTAAACTTTCGAACGATAGGGGGATCATGATCGATTTCCTTTACTTTTTGGATTCGCGTCTTTAAGGCAGGACGTGAATCCGACAGTCAACAAGTGGATTTAAATTTAAAATGAAAATTGTTTAATCGGCGGGTTTTTTCAAGTTAATTTAATATGTGAACGATATTTTTCTTTAAATCTCAGCCGGTAAAATGAGACCGCGACTGGAGAATCTTTATTTTACGGGTATTCAAGTGTAGAATCCAGATGTTCTAAAATGGCGACTTGACCGGACAAGATTTATCATAATCTTCGATTATATACACCATCCGTCATCCGACGAGATGAATCACCAATAATACAACGGCACACAACCCGTCCGCCTATTCCACGCCGTATATTTCCAACCTGATGGGACCTGAACCATATAATGGAGGACGCTATGGGCATGGCGTTCCCATACTCCACAATTACCTAAGATGGATGGAGAAGATCGAAAAACCTGGCGATGATGCAATGTGAGGGAGGTAGGGTCCCCTTGCTTTGCATCTGGATTCGTTGCAGCAACGTTATAGGTTTTAGCTAGTAGCTCGTTAGATATGGTCCACAGGTATGCTTAATCTTTTAATATATAAATCTTTGTAATACATCCACTCTTTTATTTTATATTTCCAAGTTTCACAACATTGACAAAAATAACAGTGCCCACACTCTGATGGGAGTAATCCATGCCTACCGACACAGTACAGCATATCTCGAACAACGAGATTTGGCGTCCAAGATCCCATGAGATTAAAGCTGATAACTGTGTACCCTTATGTATAACCCTGTAACTATAACATTTAATACACCCACTCAATAAGAGGTGTATATGTCATGATAACATGACCACAAAGTAGGTACAAATCACAACACAAATCCAGTGTCATACCCTGATATTTAGATAACCCTATCAATCTGTTTAATAACTTACCCTACTTCTATTCCTTAACGATAACATGACAGCTCAGTCGGTAGAGCATGAGACTCTAGATCTCAGGGTCGTGAGTTCGAGCCCCACGTTGGGCGCCAAATGTTTCGTGAAATGTTACGTGCATTGGTTAGGTGTTAAATATTGAGTAGAAGGGGTGTTATAGAATATGTGGGGGCCAAATATTATGCACGTTGGGGGCCAAATCTTACGTGAAAGGTTACGTAAATGAGGCGTAGGATGCCAAATGTTATGTTGCTAGCATGTTTCAAAAATTCACCTGTGAACTTTTCTACTAGTCGTATTAGAGCGCCAAATTCTGTAGAAAAACAGAATATGTCCACAGTTGCATTCAAAACGCTTTCCTTCTGGATAGTAGGAGAGCATAAAATTCTTCACAGGATGCTGGACGGAACGCCTAGCTCATGGTAACAAATCAATCAAAATGCATTGCCGTTCGAAAAGAGTAAATTTGAATTGCGCCGTGCTTCTAACAGCATGCGCTGTTTCGACCCACGGCACATGATTTTTAATTTAAAACAACAGTCTGGTCTGGCCCTGAGTTCCGTTCAACTAAAGTTAAAATTCAACTTTTTCGGTATCAATTTTATTTCAAGCTAATGCGATTTACACGCAACGGTAAATCGCACCCCGGGGACGAATTGTATAAAAACAATAATAAAAAATGGACTCGACATGGCAATTATTAATCGTTTGAAGAGAATTAGGCTTCCATAGACATACATTTTAATTTTTTATTCAAAACATTTTCGGAAACGAGTAAAATTTTTAATCGGTTTGTTAATTCACATAAACCTGAAGGGGAATTTACACCAATTATAAAAAATAAACTGATATACCTAACGTGTTAACATAAAACCTTTAAAATACCTCAATAAGCCTCAAATAGGTCAATGAAATTAGATGCATTAATTGATTACATAACACACTTCTATAGATCTCTTCCGGTATATACTTATTCAAAACTATTAGTTTTTTTTTTTTCATTTTTACAAGGAAAATAATTTCCCTCAGGGCCAATGTCATCTTTGGGATGCTGGTGGAGGGTCTTTTTGAGGAAGGGAAGGAGTGAACAAGGTCTTGAAGAGAACCATGATGTAAGAGGGAGAAAACACAGAGGCCGGCAAATCGTTCTGCAGCAGAGCTATTGAACTCCTGAATGAGTCGTAGAAACGATATGTTCTCATGTGACAAATAATGTCAACTGTATACAAATCTTGGATGCGCGTTTGGCTTTGTGTTTACCGACTGTGCCGAAGGTATTACTAAAGCTAGTTTTTCGAAGCATCTTCCATTGAATTACTGGTAGAACAAGGACAGCATTCCCACCCGATGCCTGTGTTCTAAAGATTGCAATCCGTTTGTTAAGATGGGATAATCTATCAAACGGATCGCCTGTTCTTGTATAAGTGTGTTTGTCAATATGTAATATTTCATTATAAGTTTTAAATATAATGTGTAATATTATGTAGTGTCAAGTAGAGATGGGTAAATTCTGCATTTTGCCGGAGGCCTCCGAGACGCGCTTCCTTTTAAAAGTACTCGAGTTATATGAGCAGGACCCGGGTCCGAGTTCTTGGGTGCGGACTAAATGCTAGGTGCACGGGTTCGGCCGGTCCCGGATCTGAGAGCCGGAACCTAAAAATAACTTGAACCAAGGACCTGCTCCCGACTCGCGAGTGGCTCGGACCGAGATGCGGACCTCAGAGCCGGAACCCGCAAAAGAACTCGAATCCAGGACCTGCTCCTGACTCGCGAGTGGTGACCGCCGAGTTCCGGGCTTGGGTCCGAGTCCTGGATCGGGTTCTCCGGGACTTGTCAATTTTAAAAAAAGTAGTAGGATTAGGATCCGCTTTCCGCGAAGAACCCGAGTTCAAGAGCCCACACCAGCTGAACCAACCAGCACATTGTAAATGATTTATAACATATCGCGGTTTTTCATGAAAAAGTAAAAGCGTTAATATTTCAAATGAAAATAAATACTATTGTCACTTTACTATGAAGACCTTGTAAATCTTAAAAAACGTACCAATGTGAAACTTTTTATCTTTTTTATCCCTGAAAATTCCTTATGGTAACTTTTTTAATCGGACCCTCAATATTTTTCTCAAACGGACTTATAAAGTCTTAATGGCAACGTGACAATATTAAAAATTACCTCAAGGGCGCTTCACAATAATTAGTCAAATTACCCAAAGAAACTTCGAAACTAAGAAATTAAACTCAAACTATCTTACAGCCTACCAACTTTACCTGAGCACTTATAATTGAGAACTAATAAGCAATGCCTTATAACTAATGACTAAAACCTATATAACTGATTGTAACTGTTGTTATTACGTAACTTAGTTTGGTTAATTAGCAGTTTTGTTTTGGGTATACATTATTTCTTAAATAGATAAATGAAACAATGTTACTTTGTTTTAACCACTACATTTGTTTAAAGCCGACCGGTTTCGGAACGACCATTCATTCCACAGGGCAAACGTATATTGATTTGACAATTACAAAATAGTGGGTGGGAACAATGTATTATTACTTAGGATTGTGGTAGAGGTGGAGGCGTTGCTAGGGATTAATGAAGAGTGGGTGGGGGAACATATCCACTATTGGGCTGTAGGAAAATATTTTTTGTTTGTTGATAACAGATTCATTATTTTTAAGGGATTTTTTTTATTTCCAAGGCTTCTACGTTATGCGAGGTTGTGCAGCGGTAGAGTAGTTTCACCATTCACCATAAGATCATTTACTGATACTTTATTTCCGGAGGTCGTGTCACCCACCCGCAAGGGCGTGAGTGTCCGTTCGAGGCACAGCATTGGCTGGACGATAGCGGACAGCAGTGTATTTAAATCTTGTCCAAACGGCCACATTTTGACCAAAACCATAGGAAGATAATATGAATTATCCTGTACCCGAGGATCATATAATGGTAAAACTACGCTACTGCTTCTCAGTCAACCCCTGCAGCGAGACGGCGCGGTTCGGTAGATTTATTTAGACATAGAAAACCCAGAAACGGGGTGAATCTCTTCAATGTAATTCGAATTTTAATCAGAAGTTGAAAATAAGCCCACACACATTGAACCTCCCCGCACATTAACTTTCGCATGACTTACGGTAGACACGCACGCGTTGCATACCGACGCATCCCTATGCATCCATGAACATCGAATTTTCGCACATTTCCACACATACGAACACGCACATTATAGTTACGTACGCATATTCTCACTTTTTCACGCACAGAAGCACGTTAACGAATATAATGGGATGGCACGTAAATCCAGACATTCCAGGCACACACGCGTCCGTTTTAGTACAAGTATACCAACTTCGCGTGGGTAGCTTGGCATATCCATACCCGTTCACGCACACAGCCGTACAGGCACGCACACAGCCGGCCCTCACGTGCTGATTCATACACGCATAACTTTCGGGGCGCCTGACATTATCATCCCCGGGGCGGTAAATCAAAACAGATAAGACGGTAATAGAGTTGTAACGCACTCTCTGCTCCGGCCTACACCGGTACCGTGCTTGCCTACACAAGGCGGACCGGGCCGTTTGTTCCCGCTCTGGCCATGGAACAAAAACGGCCCTGCACAATCTAAATTAATTTAATTTTCATTTCATGCGAACGAGATATTATTAATGTGGATTTTTTTTTCAGCCATACCGTCTTCATAATGTTGTTGAGTTAGCATCTACATTCTGTTTGTACCTAATGACTGGAGGCAATGCGAATTTCGACTATGACACATGACATACCCATGAGTTCATGTTGTAACTCTGAAGGGAGTGGGAAAGGAAGTAAACGGGAGAGAGAGAAAGGTTCATAAGTACCTGGATATTCAGATTGAATCACTCATATTAGCAGTAATGCATATAAGTTTAATCGAACTTCAGGAAGATATTAATGACCAAATTACACATTTTAAAGTGAAATCTTTTTTAGCACAGTTGTGATTAATTTGAAACACGATGAAACGGAAACTTGCGATTCTAAAAAGAGACAAACACATACATCTACAGGATTTAGCCTGCGAAAGAATGAGGTAGCAAATAAAATATTTATTTAATACACGAGTAGGTACTCGGTTCCAATATAATACGATAAATCCACAGCCCCACGCAAGTATCCATTAGTGCAGTGGTATAAGAGCCTGACCAACCTCAGCAGCCAGACATTTTGCAGACCAAGGGTAGAATACTATGAAATCCATAAAATAAATTATTTTTCATAAATCGACTATCAAACTTTTGTTAAATCAACAATCCAATCTTCCAACCACTCCAAAATAAACAGTCAAAAGAAAACACAAAAGTAAACGACAAATGCAGGTATAGGAAAAGGTGCACTAGAATTCGAGTGCGATGCTTTGTAGCCTATAGGTCTCCTCTATGTGCTGTGCTTCGTGGCCTTCCACTCTTGTCCATTCTAGTTGTCTGAATGTTTTACTTCTACCGCGTGTGAATTACACCCTCTGATATTTTTTTATAATTTTGGCTACTTCTCTCTCTACTATCGGAGGTTAGCTATCATGAGGGTACCCTTCACCCCGCTAAATTAAACTTACAGAACTTCGCTCGTACCTACATAGGAGAAAAGATACAAAAGCATAAAGTGCCTTCCAATGTACAAAGTATCATAGCATTAAATACATAATTACAAATTAGGCAAAGACAAAAATCTTTTTAAATAAGACAAGTTTGAGTGTATTTGTGTACACCGATGGTATCGAATAAAGTTTTTCGAACTAGGAATTGCATTGCACTGACTTCGTAATGCCTGAAGACAAAGAGTGCGTGATGACTTTTATCAATTCCGTTCATTTGAATTTAGACGCGCGACAATGTTCTTGTCACGTCTTTCATTCTTTAGCTTCCCAACAAAACAAAATTATAGTAAAAATAAAATATTTTTTATCTACCACTTTTTACACACCACCACAAAATTCATGGCCTTTTTAAAATGATTTACGAAAGATTTACCTATTCATAGGTACCTACGGTGTATCTACCTACTCATAGTATTTTTTTATAGATAAGAATAATCACTACCAAACGGTGCCATTTTTTTACACTAACGGTTATAAAGTATAAAGTCCACACCAATTGGAAAGTTCAAGATGTATTGTAGGAGCTACATAAAACTTGAAAAAATATAGTGAATATGAAATATTATTATCAATTAGAAATTTGTAAACTCAAATGTACAAATTACTAAAATAAAAATTATTATTATTATTATTATAATGTTTCTGATGACTTAATGAAATAGGAGTAATCTTCAATTTTGCAAAAACTAATGTGAATCAAATGATATATTTTTAAAAATATTATCACTGCTAAAGTTTAACGTTAAAATGACCTTCTAGCCCCGAGCTAAGGAACTTTCCCGTCTACCACGAAGATAGTGCTTCTTATGTCTTTTTAATGAAACGAAAATATCAATAAACTTTCATCGTTGTCATTTCAGAGTCATCACTCTTCAGCTAGAAAAGTATTACCTGTCAAATAAAATCGTAACAGATGATGCAGTATGAAACTGGAGATCAGAAAACGACCCCTATAGATTAATGATTAACGTATTTGACTTGAGATGAAAGTATAAGAAAAGTAAAACTATTTTATTTTATTACTTATTCGAACATATTACTTATTTAGAGTGATAGTCTATAATATCGTTGCCTTAGTTCTTAATTGTCCAAACGACCATTTTAGTTTTTGCTCAATCTCCATTTTAACATAAAATATAAAAACTTATAGTTAATCACTTAACTAAGAATTATTCAAACTAATGATAGATTTTTCTTTACGGAAATAGCTTTATCTTAAACGCATATACAGCCTTACTAAAAAACCCACTGAAAATTTTATTCAATTGACAAACGGCCGCGGATGTGAAAACATTACTAATTAAAAAATTGTTCATGGAAAAAAATACACTTGGTTTACACGAGAGGGTAGTTTATCTCTGTTTTAGTAATGATGTCTGAACGAAATTTGGATTGTTTTCCAAAGTATTTTGAATGTTCTATATATTTCTTATTTTTGAAGGTGTCGTAAAAACAAATACCATTTATGAAAACTAGATTAAATTACCTTTTAGATTTGTGTAATTGAAATACACTTTAGTTTTTAAAAACTGCCATATATTAAGATTCAAACGCGAAAAAAAATGGAATTTTTTTTTTGCCAAAACATATTTGATGAAAGTGTACAAAAATTTATTAAAAAACAAAATTTAAAAAATACAGACGTTTTATATAATGAATTTGGAACGAAACTGTCACCTCACTTTTTCCTCGTGCATACAATAAAAAAATAATAAAAAATTTCAAAGTTTTTTTATTGCCAAAAAACTAACCTCAAAAAATAATACCGACTTTTATAACAAATTTCTTGCAACTCTAAAGACGTTTATTTCATTGATACGTTTAGGAACACATGTATTAGATATAAATATTTTTAAAAAACACCACTTTTATGAAATTCTCATAAAATAAAATCCTTTAAATGTAAATTTGAATTTTCATGTTTTACATAAAACACTTATTGACATTTCAATTTTCAAAGTATGATTATTGTTATTATAACTTGACTAAACCTTATTAAAAACCACAAAAAACACGGTAAATATATCAATTATGCGAATGTAATAGTGAATTAGTCATATTAATAGATATTACGATAACATTTGTGTAGTATTACACACACACCCGCGGAGTGAGTTTTTTTGGCGGTTTCAACGTGAATGACGAATGCGCAGGCGCCGCAACCTAGCGGTTCTCTAGGAAAACAAACAATTAAATTATGTACACTATGCAAAATTCCACTGTTGCCAAATTTAAAATACATTTTAAGAAAAAAATCTTATTAGTAATATTATCATGTTTTTGTGTATGTTTGTTTTATTCAGGTTGCTGCGGCAACACAGGTTATCGGCCGTGCTGTGGTTTTTTTTTAGTAAAGCTGATAATATTTCATTGAATTAATAAAACCTTCTCCTGTAAAATTTTCTAATGGTCGTTTGGACAATTAAGAACTAAGGCTACGATATGTATATTGTCCTCAACGCTATGATTTCACCTGTGTTGTGGAAAAAGTGTTGTGGAATTTATCAAATTTTAATGTTATTAAGTATAGGAAAACTTTAAGATGAAAATATTAAAAAAAGAATAGACAAAAATTAAAAAATTAAAAGTTATAAAAAAAACAAAAAAATTCACATACGGTAGAAGTGAAACGTTCAGAAAACTAAAGTATACAAGAGTGAGAAGGCTAAGAAGAATCGCACAAAGAGGAAACCAATAGGCTACGAAGCACCACACAAAGAGGAGCCTGATTATACTATCTCATTCTCTCGCATGTCAAATCCTGGAGATGTGAAGATGGAAAATCAAAACGGTGCTAAAGATGTTTTCACTACAAAAAAAATGTTTTTAGAGCAGTACAATTTTGAAACTCATTCTGTAGAAGATATTAAAGTGGATGACACTATTCAAGGGTTATTTGATTAATTATGGTGGAAGATTTGAAAATAGTAACATGAAAAAAAAAAATCAAAATAAAAATATGCAATTATTTTTATTTTTTTGAAATAGGCAATTCACCCTCAGAATAGTGCTTTATGATAAAATTATTTATTAGCGGTACAAATTCAAAACTGTTTCAGTAGAAACATTACAATATTTATATAAAAGCGATAACAAATTTTCCAATACAAAAGCAATTTACTAATTGAAACAACATCACAAAATGTCGACTTTTTTCGAAAAACAATGGATTATTTTCAGGGGAAGCCTTTTAGATTAAAATGAATATACGAGTGTATATTAAAAAAAAAAATTTAAAATATAAAAACAATTGTAACAAGTAGAAGGGTAAATTAATAAGTATGTATCTAGAACTAAATAATAATGTAAATTGATAAAAAAATATGCGAGCCATGAGTTATTATTACAACACAGAAAATATTTAATTATCATTCATATATTTATTTGACATAATATCTAACATTTTTAAATACAATTCAGCAATGTCGGCCTCACTGGGTAGCTCACCTGTATTGAGGCCTCCATTTTATAAAACAAAAATTTATACATATTACATTGAAAATAATATAAAAATAATGCTGCATAAAAAAAAAAACCTTAAATTAAATTAAAAATACAAATTTATAATGTACGTTAAGTGTGTTTTTTAGATGATGTGTTTTATATGTATTTTGGTGTCTTACGTGTATGTGTTTTATTTTTATTATGTAATGAGATTTTGGAAATGTTGTCTTTTTTGTTCTTTTTCGAATTAATTTTTGTTTTCTTCTATTTTATATGATTAATTATAATTAATTATCTTCTAATTTTCACCACAGTTGTAATAATTATATAAACCCTTATAATACAAAAAAAAATATGAATATAATAACCTGAGCACGTGCCTAGTATGGTAGTCGAAAAATGCACCAATTATGTAACCAACAAAGAACTGAATAAAGAAAATTTAAAAAAAAATCAGAGTGTGCTATTCACACACAGGAGAAGTAAAACCTTCAAAAAACTAAAGTAGTCAAGAGTGGGAAGACCTTGAAGCACTTTTTTTGAACTGTAAAGTTTTTCATATTTTTATCGTTGAATTCCAGTGCACCTTTTTCTATACATTTGGTCATCTTATTAGTATTTGTGTTTTCTTTAGCTGATCACTTTTGAGAGGTTTGAAGATTGGATATCGATTTTGCAAAAATAACTTTTTTTTTGGACTTTGTAAGATTCGATCCGCTGAATGTTCGGCCGCTAAGGTTCGTCAGACGTTTTATACCACTAGACTACAGGAGACTTGCGTGGGATCGAGAATTTATCGTATTATATTGGAACCATTGTATTGGAGTACCCGTGAAATAAATAAATATGTTATTGCTATATCGTTCTCTCGCAGGCTAAATCATCGAGTTTCAAATCACAACGGTGCTAAAGAAGTACACTTCAAAAAATAGTGCACAGCCAGTTTGAGTTCTAAACAATGTCCTGTGAACTCAATTCTAATAAAACATTTTCTTATACATTGCTAGTTCATTTTGTGAAGTATCGAAGCGAACAATGGAAAACACGGTTTTATACATCATCAATTAGTTATTTCGCATGAACTACCCTCTGTCAATAATCAGCTTTGTATAATGTTGTCGGCAACAATTGGGCGGATCTGCTAACCATTGAACTGCTTATCAAGACCGAGGAGAATTAATAGTACCTACTTACACTTACCTACTCCAAACCACTTACAGACTATAAATCTATGTTTGGTGAGGTTATTAAATAATACGAGGCCTCTCAACCGATGATATTGAAGGTATTATAGGGTAAATCGACGATTGTTCGCAGTCTTGGGATTTAAATTGTAATGCTGTTTACGCTTCGGTGTTACGCTCTGTTCATTATAAACGTCTATTTTTGTTATAAACAAAGCACCTAAGCCCCTGTTTGCAAGATAGAACAATTTGTAGATTTTAACTTTATTTCAAAACAATATGAAATGCATTAAAAAACGTTTTCATAAAGTGATATGTTTACTTTTTATTCTTGTTTGTTTTCAGGGAAAGTCGCCTTTGATAATGAAAGAATAACGAAGGGTAAAACACGAACAATACATATATAGGTACATATACTTATTATTATCAAGTTTAATTTATAGAACTTTTAATTTTTTTTTCACTTTGCTCACAGGGATGTCATCGTTCATGAGATGTGGTATGCCTATGCCTAGGAACTCTCCAGCCGGACTCTCTCTATGTGGGTTTCACACGTCCGTCACACCTGGACAGATTGACCGCCACCCAAAAAAGAGATGATATTTGTTGAAATTTATGATTTTTAAAAAACTGCCGTGGATTGGCAATCTACAGACTTTTAAATGGATACCCAACAGTCGCATTGACGTAATTTAAAATTAAAATAAAGCAATTGACTACGTTTACACCACTATTTAATAACATTTTTTTAATACTGCATAGCAAATGGGATGGGGATATTATGCATTCTGACATATAATATTCATTTACATAACGACCATTCAAAACGTTTCAAACCTTCAGAAATCAACATCTGGTTATGAAAAATTGCTTCAGCAATACTTATTGATTCACTTGAAATGAAAGTTCAATATAAAAATCCCTTTTTTAACTTGATCACTTGGCAAACCAAGGGATTAAATAATTCGAAGTATTATTTACGTTGAAAAGTTTTCTGTCGGTACATTAGACCTGAAACAAACGAAAAAGAGAACGTAGGTCCCCATTTGTTCTGCGAATTCATTTTCCACTCACGAATTCAGGTCTGATGTGCGTGCCTTGTCAAGGAATCCTTTCAACGTCTGGTAGTAGAACAAACCCCTCTCCGAATTCCTAAATGTCTTACGACAATCTTCCCTAAATACGAACCTACACAACACCAAACTTCCACAGGGCATCAAAAACCTTTCATTTTTATATAAGTTCTTTCTATAATATAATATGTTATTCTCTAGAGCATTTCCTTCCCAATTGGGTTGTTTTTGAAGTGGAGACATATACGGGGACTCGGGATATACAACATATTTCTGCTGTTTTGTTTTGTTATTTCAGGGTTTGAGTTGAATTCGATTGGAGCTACGTACAAGTTAAGAGCTTACGAGAACTACGCGGGCAGGTTTCACGAGCCGATGCTCTAGATGAGAAATAAGGCGATGTGTTGGTACAATATAATTTATCCACCATCTGTTCAATTCCTGATAATAACGTCATGCGAAGAGCTCGTTTCTCTTTCGGCGCAGTTTTTGATCGAATTATACGACGTAGATTATTTCGACATAATTATTATTGTCTCCCTGTTATTATGCCCTGAATTATTCTGAATGAATGGAAATGCGTGCTGCTTAAATTATTTTGTGTAATATTTTAGAACATGCGACGGCAATAAATAAACAAAATAATCGTTTCCTGTGAATTTCTAGGTCAAAAAATATGAACAAAAATACATTTTATTACAATTTATTTTAGAGAATCTTATTATTATTATATTTCCATAATTAGTTGTAAATAGGGTTTTTTGGGGGAAGGAAGGAAGAGAAAAAAGGGATGAGGGATTGGTAGGAATCTGGGGACCAAAGTGACCAGGAGTAACGTATGATTCCATCCCCCCACTGTGGTGCAAGGCGATAGGTCGAGAGAGTCCGGCTGGAGAAGTCAAAAGGTATCCGTATCAGTCTCTCCCGATTCATCAAATGCATCCGCTGCTAAGACCTAGACAAACCTCGCCCCGTGAACCCGGGCACCCTTGCTAAGTCACCAAACGTGACGATGGGATGATCTACGGCATGATCACTTGGGATGATCTACGGCAGGCGTGTTGGTTATCCAATAAATTGTACCCGGGTGACAAACCCGCCTCCATAATTGAAAAGTAAGTACATCTGAATATCCAGTTATTCCTACCTCAATCTTCTACACCAACCTAAAAATATTCCGCTTTCAGAGCAACATCATTATCGACTTTCGGTATTTCGGTATTTTGTAGGAAAATACGTGATATGGGTATCAAAATACGCGTTTCAACCTACAAAACAGGAAGTCTCTGTGAAACAGTTGAGTAGTAAGCTCCTAAGCCTATTTTTGTGAGATAAAGGTCCATTGGTATTCCAAATAAAATACTGAAGCCCTTAAGCCTTTTTTAGAGTATCGGCGACCGAAGTGGCTCAGGAAGTGGGAGTCGTCGATGCAATATGAAAGTAAGCGAAATGGTTATCGAACTACGCGTATCAACCTACTCAACTCAAAATTGAAAAAGTAAATATTTAAGCAGTAAGCTCCTTCGTCCCCTTTTGCGCGAAAAAGCCCTAACTGAACGCCTCGACCAATTAGTTGCCTGCAATGGGCAAAAGCTAGTATGTTAATGTTTATGGTGAAATGCGCGAATTCGTAAAAAGCATAATTTACAATAGAAAACAAATAATTTGTCATAGACCACTCTATAACAAATTTGTGTGTTGTTAATTATAAATGTGCATTTAAAATACATAAAGAAATTGTGAAAAATGAATACCCACACCAAACCAAACTGACAATGTAGTGAAATGTTCGATTTTGGTCGGTGCAATAGAACGGTTGGTATATTTATTTTGCTCTTTCCAATGTTAAGGGTGTTTGATGGAATGGTGTTTGGGCTATGTGTAAGTTGCCATGATGTAGCACATAACGCAATGCAGGCCGCTACGTGTGACGCCTTAAATCAAGCGCAGGCCGGCGGCGCGCAGCGGTGCCAACCAGCGGCATATTGCATCGGTCTTAACATAACCAGCATTGCAGCTGAGCGGCTCATTCCTCACGCTCGGCGGGGCACGATAAAGTACAAAACTAAAAATTATGGCGTATTGTTATTAAGTTATTAAGTAGCGATAAGGGCTGCTGCTAATAAATGATGATGACGGTAGAATTTGTACATAGATGTACAAATAATTGTATTGATTTTTTACAGGATTGAAAATCTACACCTCTACAATAACATCGGCCTCCGTGGTGGAGAGATAAGGTTCTCGACTACCGATCCGAATTTAATCGGCTCTCGACTAGCGGGTTTAAATCCCGGCGTGCCCAAATAAATTTAATTTGATTTAAAAATAATATAAGGTGAATTTGCGGCACGTTCCAGGTTCCAGAGTACAAGATACTACCAGTTGTGCCCAGGGTAAGACCACCATTCAGAATTGAAATGGCTTTAACCGTGTTTTGTGAATAGATCTGAATAGCCAGGTACTTCCCCGCCTTCCTCTTCCTATCTGCTTCCAATCCAATTATCTGTATCTGTGAACATTATATTATTAAAAATTGATACGTTTTAAGATTTTCACGGCCAAAAGCATCCGGTAGACATCTACCGGATCTGCCGGATCTGCCCTGATGATGGACACTGCAACGATGTCCGAAACGTTGGCTAAAGAAGGAGGTACCGCAACACGGCATAACACCCAAAAAAAATAACGAAAATTATTAAAAATTGCTTATTTTGGTTGGGTGTCTGTCGGTAACTCCGGCTCAAATAACTCTAGAACTATGATTTGGTTTGAATTAAAGTATCATTTTCAAAGTTGCATCTCATTTTTGAAGGATTTAGACAATCGATAAAGTGTGTAATATAAAAGTTTACCGATAGACAAAATAACCTTTAAAAATTGGAATTTTAGTATTCCGTGATTTTTCACGAGTCTGTAATAATAGATAAATAAAAGTACGTGTTGTTTGAGATTCTTTTGGTTATTTATTTTTTAATTGGCCCTTGGGGCTTTTACACAATACTGTTAATAACAATAGTGTATTCAAGTACGTTAAAAAAACAACAACAACAAATTGTATTTATATATATATATATATTATATTATATGTATATATATATATAAATACATATTTTATTAGTTAAGTAAAATATAGCGACATCACACACAACACTATTTTCCGGAATGAGAGACTTAAAATAACCTTTCACCTTTATAACTTTCCACGCTTTCCTCTTAATCATTTTTTTTAATTTTTCAGCATTTTTTCTCGTTTAACGGAAAAAAGTAAATAAATAAAAAGTTGTAATTTCAACGTACATCATTATGCGAGAATTTGAGAAATTTCACATTTTTAACGAGAATTTCTAATTCAACCCTGAATTGATCTGTATAATGAGAAATCTTCCTAATATTTAATGAGTTCTTTCGACGACTCTAGACATGATTAAATTGATTGAACAGATGAATGAGATTCTCAAAAGATTGCAAAAGATTAATTATAATTTGTCAAATAAAACTTCTTCGGGAGGCCTCCGGCGACGTTGGGTATGGACTCTCTCATTTTTTCCAGATTTGTCGAACTTTGACTCACAGAAGTCTATACAGTTATTTCATCTCGTATCTGTGGGCGTCCTTTGCTTCCCTTTGTCCAGCATAGTTTCACTGTTGGAGATTAGGTTGACCACTTCGACTGGCAGTCATATTAGACTTGCTCCATAGCCATTCGCTTCTCTGTCCATTTCGCAAGATGATTGTGGCTTTTTCCATGTATGGTGGACATGTTTAGAACTTGTCACAACTATTATTAGAATTCGTGTCTTTGTTCTTTCTTATAATCGGTCTCCTCTTCGTAGCCTCCCCACTCTCGTCTACTTTAGTTTTCTGAAGGTTTCACTTCTACCGGGTGTGAACTGCATTTTTTTTTAATTTGCTTAATTTTCTAAAGGCAGTCAAAATAGATATTTTTAATTTTTTTTTAATTTTTTTTTATTTTGAATGTAGCTATTACTTTGTGGTTATCCATTATAGAAAAAATGAAACAATACAACTTTGTATAAACCACTTATATAATGTGCAAATCCGACCGGTTTCGGAAAAAACGTTCCTTCGTCAGGGAAAGCTTATACTAATTTGACAGTTTAGAACAATGTTTTATTGTTGTAAATATTTTTTCTTTAAATTTGCTGGAATGATTTTCTTTTCCTAGTCGCGGAGCTTTATCCAATTATGTTCCACGTATACTTTGTTTTCTTTTCCAGAGAATCAATAAATTGTGCAATCCTTAATAAATATTTTGAACAGCAAGGTCATAAACGTAAATAATATAATGTGTAATAGGTGTTACCAACGCTAGGAAATTACTTCATGCAAATCACAGTGAAATTGCTCCCAGTCTTAGCGAGGATATACATCATCCTAGACGTGATCGCACTAGTAAATCGTCAAAGCAGCAACCGTGATAATGTTCATAATATCAAGAATGCTTGGTTTGTTTCCCTACAATTTTAAAAAAAAGGTAATAGTATTTCGTCATCTTATTTGGGCAGGGTTCTAAATGACATTTTTTAAGTAAAACTTCTTTACACACGCTTGACTTGGGGAGTAAGCTGGTGAATGCGTGACGGGAGCATTACGAAAAGTGTGATCGGGCGAGGTGAACGGTCGGGCCTTTACGCACGCTTGACTTGGGGAGTAAGTTGGTGAATGCGTGACGAGAGCGTTACGAAAGGTGTGATCGGGCGAGGTGAACGTCGGGCGAGGCGAACGGAAGTTGAGAGGGAGATATAAGTTTTTTTTTTTTTTTCAGGTTCTCCATAAAACAGTTATACACCAAATTATTACGTAGAAGATTACAAAATATAAGAGAAAAAAAGGGCCAAGGGGGCAGTTTCACTACGTTGAGTCCAAAGATATTCAAAGTTGAGACGTATGTCAAAAGATGGTTACTGAACTCTCTATAGGTAATATTGAAGATGTCAATGCGCAGTTGAATTGCTCTATTTAATGGGGCATTCTGAAAGGAAGAAGTCTCCCTTTCGGAGCATAAAAAAGTGTGTGGGATCTCCCACGAGTATACGCGATAGGGACATATAGGTTAATCTCCTTCAACATAGGTGGATTCAGTACATACCGGAGATCAACTTAATAAAATGTTTCCCCAAAAATATTTTTTGGCGGGCTTCTAAGGTATTAAGATCGAGCATTCCTGTTAAGAACAACGGTGGGTACAGGAATGGGTAGTAGGATGGGTAGTAACGCATAAACCTTTTTTGCACTTTTTCTATTTCTAAGATATGGTTTTGTTCAGAGGATGCCCAAATAATGGAGCTGTATTCCAGGATGCTGTGGACAAGTGCTTCATATGTTCTTCGTATTGCAATTCCATTAGTAAATGATCTCGCATTACGAAGAACAAATCCGAGCATTTTATTGGCGCGGGAGATAATGTCTGATATGTGAGATTTGAAAGAGAGATTTGCTTCAAAAATCACGCCAAGGTCTCGAATCTCGTTTTTGCGTGTTAGTATAATTTTATTAATATGGTATGGGAATAAAAATGTGTCTTGTAATCTTGTAAATGTGACGACACTGCATTTCTGGATGCTGAATGGTAAGTTATTCAGTTCCGACCATTTGACAAGAGAATCAAGATCTTTCTGCAGAAGAATGGAATCTATATGTCTTTTAATAGCTCTGAAAAGTTTAATATCGTCAGCGAAGAGGAGATATTTTGAGCGGTTAATGGTCTTGCCTATATCATTAATCAATAAGGGAAAAAGTTTGTGAAGTTATACTTCATGTATGGTCTAAAGCACACTCGTTTTTTTTTCAAAAATGACCTTTGAATGCCGATGATTTCTTTTGCTCATTTGTACACCGAAAATAATTTTCAGAACCGAATTGAATTTTCTTCATATATGTATGAAATGCTGTGTTGTATTTTCGTAGATATATTATATGACAAAATTCTTAAATCAACCATTATAAATAATCATTTATTTTACAAGGTTCTAATATCTGCGCTCATTGGTCGCTTTCACTTCTACAGCGTGTGAATTACAAACTCTGATTTTTTTTATTTTGCTGTCACACGCCCTTCATAATTAAGAATTCGATCAATTGGTTTTTTGTGTATTCAGTATAAGAGCCTCAAATACCAGGAGTCAGTGATGGTGCGAGGCTGATTTGAAAAGGAAGAAGCAATGGAAGGGGAAGTGTTTTTAAAATCTGGTCACTAAACAAGGGTTTTTGCCATTCAAGCGACATTTTGATGATCAATGGCTGTCCTTCTTTGTAATGTAATGGTGCAATTATTTTTAATCATAAAGTTAAAAGTAATAATGTTTATTCCGTGGTCGAACGGTAAGGCACTCGACTCTCAATCCGGAGGTCGCGGATTCAAACCCCGGCGCGCGTATGTAAACTTCATTTGATTATTTTTGAAGTGAAACTTCTACAGCACCGCTATGATTTGGATTTCGGATGAAACGGAAATGACGATTTCTGCACCTGCGACGCATTAACTGCGCTCATCTTCTGCTTTGATAATGATGTTACTTTTAAAGGGTCCTATTGGTTGAGATATGAAATGGAAATTACACTAGGTCTGCGCGCATTGGTCGATTTGAATATGAGCTCACTTTTCAAGTATTGGTTGATATTGTTTTGGTAAATTTGCAGCATATTCCAGAGTAGGAGATACTCTCAGTATCGCCCTGGTGTAAGACCACCATTCAGAATTGCAACATTTCTTGAAATATCTGTTTGATGACCAGATCCGAATAGCCTGGTACTCCCCTTCCCTCCCCTCCTCCCCTTCCTCTCTCCGATACCTTCAGCCTCACAACGTACCTCAATTGGGGATGTCGTTGGCTCCAAACGGTTGATAGAAATTGATGCGGTATTTACATTAAAAAGCAAGAGCTCCACCGCTAACAAACCGTCTAACCCTAGTGGGACTAAGGCATCCTGAATTTAAATATGTTGTTAAGATAAGGGTAATGGAGTAGTGGAGAAGGAAAGTCGGGAAGTACCTGGCTTCAAAACTGGTCACAAACCACGGGTAAAGCCATTTTAAGCTACGTTTAAATTCTGAATGGTGGTTTTTTTTCCATGGCGATATTGAGAGTATCCTTCACTCTGGAATGTGCATCAAATATAATACATATTTTTTCATTAATTATTATTTGTGATTGTTTAGTTAATTCATTGTATAATTTGTACTTGCGCAAGCCAGTATTTGACCCTCGACCACGCGTGTCATTTGGATACCTGATCCATCCCATGTATTTAAAAACTACTAAGCAATATGTAAATCACATTTTTAAACCTACAAACCCAATTTAGGTCATTTTTACCTAAACGCAAACAAACATCTGCTTTCTCTTTCGCACACTTCTTTCGATTGCCCTGATTGATCGAACCAACTTAGTACCCGCCAAGAGCCCACAGAAGACGGCGGTGTTGCCTTGGTAAGTCCCTTCATATTGGAGTTATCGTACTGTTGTAAGTCAATTTGACCTATGTTCAGGCTTTTTGTAATTTTACGATGTGTGTGAAAAGTGTTTACAAAGAAAAAATAAATATATAAAACTGTTAAATGGTTATAAAACATTTTTTTGATATTAGAAAAAAGAAGATTGTTTTTTTTTAATATTTTTAGTTTAAAAGAAAAAAACCGAAGGATCTCATTTTTTACCAAATTTTTGTACTAAGTAGTAATAGTTGTTTTTTCAAAGTATAATAAATAAATATTATTCTTATTATGCGTTTTTTCATTTCCTAAATAGTTAATACGAATAAATAAAGATAACAAATAATAAATTACTACATTAAGTGTATTTATTCATGTAGGTAAACATGACTTATGATTGGGCTTTAAAGAAACATAGCAAAACATATGATTGGGATTCTAGGGTTAAACTAGTCTCAAAGGAGGTATCAGTTTTATTTATTTTACTAAAATGTGTTTACCGAACTTACCCACTGGACTTACCTCCACCATCCTACATCGAACCTACAAATGAAAAAATCTCAGGACAACATTTATTTACCAAGGTTTATTATATTTATCGTAGGTAGATTTTATAAATACCCTGTCGCTTTGCACGCTTCCCAAGCTTTTAAAAATACATTGTACAAGGAAAAGAGAATCCAAAGGAATCGATTTCCAAGAATATATAATATTATAATAAGCAACATTTATAATCAGGCGCCCCGGAGATATGTTTCACGAAAACGGCGTTTCACAAAGTAATCAATTATTAGTATCTGCTTACCGATATACTCGTATATACCTATGTAGCTATTTATACACTTATAGTAGGAGTGAATATAATTATTACTTTCCATTATATATTAATAATTTTGTAAAATCTCTCTCGATCAAAGAAAACCGCCATCGAATTTGGCAGCCACCTCTGGTCTGGAGCCCCAAAATACCTGAAGAAAAAAACCCTCGACTCTATGCGAAAACGGGCGGTCCGGTTGATAGGTTTTTCTTATCTCAGGCGTCAGGTGGAAATGCAGTCCTTCTTCTATCAGTATTTCAACGGAAGACGCTCAGAGGAACTAGGGTCCTGGGGTGCTAGCATGGTCGGTCGACATAGGTTTTATCTAAAATGTCGGTAACTTGACATCGCTCCCGAGCACGACTGCAGGTCGCTAACGAACAAACAACAGTTCACATCGACTAAGGGTTCCTATTTTATTTGACGTTAACTGTTATTTCTTCGTTAGCATCCTACAGTCGTGCTCGGGAGCGATTTCAAGTTACCGACATTTTCGATAAAACCTATATCGATCGACCATGCTAGGGGGCCTGATCCTCTCGGCTCCGGTTGCAAACACGGTGGCAAACAATGTGGCAAACACCGGTGGCAAAAACCGGTGGCAAACACGCGCTCAATATAATTACAGCGCGTGTTTGGTGTACACGGTTATGTACACACTATATGTATACGGTTGACATTTTTCACATGAGAACGGGTCGTTTATACGACTCAAGATGACATTGGCCATGACGAAAATTGTTTTCCTCGAGAGGATTATTTTTAATTATTTTAAATCAAATATTTTCTTGAAGGAAATTATTTATCCGTGTGAAGTTAATGTAAAAAATATGTAAGTAAATGAAACAGTATATCTTTGTTAGAACCAATTTTCAAGTACGGTCACAAAAGCTAAATATAAGTGGGTCTAACAAAGATATATGTTTTAATTTATTTGTAATAGATAACCACAAAGTTATGGCTGCATTCAAAAGCAAAAAAATATATAATTGATTTTTTTTTAACCCGAAGGGCTTTTATAATCTAAATGCATGTCGAGTAATATAATAATTAAGTAAAATAGGAGATGTTACATAATTAGTTAAACATTACAAAAATAAAAGTGGTAAATATGAAAAGAAACGCTTAAATATATCAGATACATTCAGTCAGAATTAATTATTTTTGTATGAATGAAGAAGATAAAACTAATAAATATAAATGTAACAAGAATCGACAAGTCTTACCGGACCACAGCGCCTTAACCAACTCGGCCATTGGGACCTATATTTTTTTGTCATTTTTGTATGACTCGTTTAGATTTATTAGTATTATCTTCTTCAATGACATATTACATTGAAGGGCATACTCTTCGAAAGTTATTACAAAAAATATAATTATTTTAATTGTGTTCTCATTAATAGTCAATCTTTAATTACTTTCAAATTGGTATAGATCACAAGATCAGCGCCTACCACTTATTGATCCGTTGTAAACAATACTTTCTCTCATGAACAATACTTTCTCTCACAAACAATACTAGTTGAAAATGGATAAGATATTCCAACGAGAGAATCCGTATCGCAGATTAACACCAAAATAACTAAATAAAACCAAATATATTGTTTCAGCAAATTTCTCAAGTAGGAGAGAAGATACCTTGTCATAATCTTAATTAAATCGTATTATGCATAATTTATTTATTTTCGCTTTTGTTTCCACAGAATAATGATAAACTAACCACTAGCTCTAATATTTATATCCTACTTCATTAATAATGACTTCAATTTCCTAGGTTTGGTTAACGCTCGCCATTGTAATATCGTTTATATCGCCTGCAACATCGGCGCATGTCTAAATATAAATTAATATTATAATTTCAAAGCCTAAATTGGGTGTCTACAGGGTGTACCGGCCGGCAGAGTGCCCCTGGTGCCCTGTAGTGTCCAGTTCTCAGTCTGCCAGCCAGTATTCCAGGATTGAACTGGCAAAACCGAAACAAATTAAAATAACAACTAATTAGCAATTAATTAATTTATATATATATTTTTTATTTATTTTAACTTTATGAATAAAACCTCAAATTGTAATATTTAAATAAATGAAGGCAATACAGGCGAAACTCAATCGAAAATCTGGAAACAGAAAAATCAGAAAAACATGTTGACACCTCTGGGACTCGAACCCAGAACATAAAGATGCCAATAAAATATGCGTAAAAAAAAAAAGAAAATGAAGATAATGTAGGTGGTTCTTAGTCGAAGTATGGTACAGTTAAACATGACCGAATTTCATATCGACACCGTGGCGCAGTGGTTAGCGCGTTTGCCCGGAAAGCAAGAGGTCCTGGGTTCGAGTCCCAGAGGTGTCAATATGTTTTTCTGATTTTTCTGTTTCCAGATTTTCGATTGAGTTTCGCCTGTATTGTCTTCATTTATTTAAATATTACAATTAATTTATATTTTAAAACCTTTAATATTCGGGTGCAATTGGCTTTTTGAAGTAAAACTTCTTTACGTACGCTTGACTTGGGAAGTAAGCTGGTGAATGAGTGACGAGAGCGTTACGAAAAGGTGATCTGGTGAGGCGAACGGTCATGCCTTTACTCACGCTTGACTTGGGGAGTAAGCTGGTGAATGCGTGATGAGAGCGTTATAAAAAGTCTGATCGGGCGAGGCGAACGGAAGTTGAGAGGGAGATATAAGTTTGTGAAGTTTTACTTCAGTTGTGTGGTCTAAAGCACACTCGTTTTTTTATGTACGAGGGTCAGTCAAAAAGTAATGCCTCCTATTTTTTCTTCTTTAATTGTCAAGAAATAAAAAAAGCGATTACATACATAGGTCAAAAACCACACTATCGACGATTAATTTGTCACTTTTTGATATAATCTCCGTCTATTTTCAATGTTTTGGTCCATCTTTTTAACAAGGGCATGTATCCCAGAGTGGTAAAAAGCCCGGCCCTGCTTCCTAAGACCATCCGCCATAGCTTTTGTTGGGTAAAATACGTGCGTTAAGTTTTTTAAGTGCATCCCTGCTTCATAATCAAACCCTCTGCATCCCTGAACATTGTCGCCATAACTTCCCTGCCAATCGCATATTTATGATTTTTTTCTTCCTTGCTGAGTTTTTGTGATGCCATTTCATTGACAGCCTCTTTGATTCAGGTTCCATGACACCCATGTTTCGTGTCCTGTCGCAATTTGTGTGCAGTTGCATCACCGTACACTTTTTTCACTCCTTCATTAATGCGAATAGGCGCTTCACCTCCTATCTTCAAGAATTCAATCACAGAACGCTGACTAATACGAACATTGACATCGGTCATTTTGCAAGCGACTGCAGTGCTGCCACCTGTTGATACATACGGTTACTATTGCAATAGGATTGTAGATTAAGGTTTTAGGAAAAGCACCAACTTCAATTTTATCATTTCACTAACTTTATATAATTAGAAAAAAATAGGAGGCATTAGTTTTTAACTGACCCTTGTACATTACCAAAATGTATTTATGGTACCGGTAGTCTGTGCGAACTGTATGAATTCAAGTTAATCAAGTCCAAGTTTTTCGTAAGAATATTAGGGCCTTCATGATTAATGATTGGCATTGTAGATTGTAGCTATATTTAGCCCACAGAAACATCCAAGATGCTGTTGTAAAAAAAACAATTTCATTGGTGAATTTTGACTTGGACGAGCAGCACCCTCTTTACTTACTCGTGTATTGTGTATCCAATACATCAATTCAAAATTTATCTAAAAATGTAATAAATTTTATCTTAACATTTATAACATTTGTCTTAATATTTATAACATTAATCTTAACATTTATCTTAACATTTATATTAACAGAGTGAAAGATACTCTCAGTATGGCCCTGGTGTAAGACCACCATTCAGAATTGAAACGTTGCTTGAAATGGCTTTAGCCGTGTTTGGTGACCAGATCTGAATAGCCAGGTACTTCCTTACCTTCCTCTTCCTTATCTCCTTCTCCTCCCCACTACCTTCAGCCTCACAACATACCCCAATTGGGGATGCCTTAGTCCCACTGGCTCCAGACGGGAGCAGTTGGGATCTTAACATTTATCTTAACTTTCATAACATTTATCATAACATTTATAACATTTATCTTAACAATGCAATAAACATAATAATAAACCAACCACCTTCAGAATAAGGGGAAGTAAGGGTAAGTTTAAGTATTATTCTTAACATTTTCCACAGACGCCATATGGTAGCCCTAAAGAGATGTAGTACGTGGCGTCAACATCGATCATTTTAAAAGGCTTACATGAAAATCTTCCTGTTCACACTTTTGAAAACTCGTCGTGTTTGAAAATGGAAAAAACAGAATGTATTAGAATAAAATTGTTGATTAAGATTTAAAACACCAAGCATTCCGAATCCGTGAAACTTCACCACGTCTTTGGGACTTGTAGGTAAAAATATTTTAAACCTTCGATTTTCAGGTAGATTTGTAATAAGTAAGATCATCGTGAGTTTTCAGTATTAAAATGTATAATTTTTAATGTTTTCCAATCAGAAGTTCGTCCTAATCCAAAGTCTAAGCCGCAAGTCGGGGAATCGGTACTGGAGGTACGAATGAACTGAGCATCTTATTATAAGTTTCTCGCCGGGGAAAACAAATATTTGCTTTCTAGTTGTAATTTTTTATTTTACTCGATGTAAATTTCTGTGGACTGCTTATTTGATTTGAACTCTCGGAACCAGTTCAATACTGACGCTTGGAAATGAAAACCAGTTAATTTGAAATAATATTTTTTCGAAGGAAGTAAATACTTTGGGGTGTGACATTGTGTGTAAAATCCTAAGTTAACATAATAAGCCTCGACGAAGTTTGAGATAAGCTTGAGATAGGCGAAATCAAAGTTTGCTAATTCAAAATAAAAAATTGTTGTATTACGGAGTGTATTTTTGAAGTCAAACTTCTTTACGCACGCTTGACTTGGGGAGTTTTGACGACCTCCGTAGTCCAGTGGGTAAGACTCTTGACTCACAATCCGGAGGTCGCGGGTTCGAACCCGGCATGCGGAAATAAATTTTATTTGATTAATTTGTGTTATTTCACAATTAATTCATTTAAAATAATATAAAGTATATTTGCGGCATGTTCCAGAGTGGAATATACTATCAGTATCGCCCTGGTGTAAGACCACCATTCAAAATTGAAACGTTACTTGAAAATGGCTTTAGCCGTGTTTAGTGACCAGATCTGAATAGCCAGGTACTTCCCAACCTTCCTCTTCCCCACCTCCTTCCCCTCCCCACTACCTTCAGCCTCACAACATACCCCAATTGGGGATGCCATAGTCTCACTGGCTCCAGACGGGAGCAGTTGAGATTCTTGTGCGGTATTCACTGTAAAAAAAAAAAAAAAAGTAAGCTGGTAAAAGCATGATTAGAGGATTACGAAAAGCAAGGCGAACGGTAGTTGAGAAGGAGATATAAGTTAGCGAAGATAGAAAGAGATAAGAGTTACGTTTTGTATATTACTGTAGGGGCAAGAGAAAGAGGTGCGAGCACACATTTTCTTTCTCTCTTTCTCTCATAGCCAGTTACGTTTCGTAAAGATATAGTGCAGGCCTATTGTCTGTATCACACTGTAGAAGCTAGAGAGAGTAGTGCGCGCGCACATTTTCTTTCTCTCTTCCTGTCATATAGATGTTTAGAGGGTTTGGCGAAGGTTGCAAATGATTTACTTACTCAGGTAATGATGATTTTATAACTATTTTATTTCGTGCTGTATCCCTGTGGTCTAACAGAACGCGGTGTAACTTTAATGTTAATATACTGCCAGGCAGTCAGGCAATCTAGGTATATGCCCAACGAAACGTCTTTCTATTCCTACGGGTTATTTATTTATTGTTGTCCTGCGTCCTTACCACCCGATTCCATGCAAAGACCCTGAGGAAATCAATTTCCCTCGGGACCAATGTCATTGGATGCCGTGATGATTTTTCTGGAAAGAAATAAGAGGAAGTTGCGGGAAGGAAAAAGGTCTGTAGAAGGAATCTGGGGGTCAGTGTGTCCTGGAGTGACTGACGTATGAATTCATTCCTCCCACTGCGGTGCAAGGTGAGGTCAAAATAATTCCCTTTATAAATCTCAGTGCATATGGCTGGGCAAACGCATTCGACACGGAGACCTAGATAAATCTCACCCCATGAACCAATTCCTGTAAGTCATCAAACTCAGCAAACAACTTGGGGTGACCTATGGCAGGGGTGATTTATGGTTACCCAAGAAATGGTTCCTATTATTGATAGCTATTCAAATTGTTAGAACAGCGCGTACGTAAAAGGTATTGGTATTTTTTTTTATTTTTTTTATTTTTTATTAGGTTTGTCAACAGTGATTTACATCAAAGCTTTCACAGATAAAATTACACTGAACATGGTTGATGCTATCACTAATTAAAGACAAACACAGCATTGATAATATAATACTTACATATACATTACATTCATTCACACAAACACATACTATACATTACAAAATAATAATTAACAAGTTTTACAAGGAACAAGTTTTTAGAACAATGAGTTTATAGGTTCATAAGTTTATAGAACAACGTAATAGGGAGCTTTAAAGCTTGTTAAGATTTGATTTGAAGTTGGCCAATGTTGACATTGTCAAATTAATCGAATGTTTTTTTATAAGCCTCATTGAAATTACGGCATATTCTCGATAAAGCTGACTCATACCCCAACTTAGTTCGATATTTTTTTTAATATTTAACGGAACATAATTTACCAGTCGTGAACCAATTCTAGGAACATTGAACCTGATTTGATGAAGTAGAAAAGGACAGTTTATTAAACCATTTACAATTTTGAATAGAAAATTTAGATCTGTATTTAGTCTTCTCTGTTCAAGGGTGCGTATATTGTAGAATTTTAGTCTATCAGTGTAGTGAGGAAGTGATCGAGGTCGTCTATCGGAATATGCCAGGTGGTACATAAAATGTTTTTGAACCTGTTCTATTCGCTGAATATGAACTTTGTAGGTTGGACTCCATACAGCACTTGCGTACTCCAACACGTTGCGGGTGAAGGGATTGTACAGCGTTATTTTTGATGTAATAATATTATTAAGTAATAGTATCAAAGTTTCAGCTTAGAATCTTCCAATCAAAAATATCTGATAAATCTCAGAATCAGGAAGCTCAGATATTAGAGAGAGTTTCTTGCCCATTTTTGAATAAAATGTTTACAATTTGAAATATATTAAGTTTCCTGTAAATAACAAAGTACGTTTCGCAGTTCTGTTTTATGTAGGCGAATTTAATTCATCTCCAGGTGTCTAACTAAGCCATTAGTGATCGCTGTAAATCCTTTCCTTTTTATTAAGTGAGCTGTATTTTTCCTAAAAGCAATTTTGGGGTTCAGTAATTTTATTAGGTTCCGATTTGTTATCTCTGAGATTGCTGGGAATTATTGCTGGAGTATTTTTGTAAGAAAATAATTTCCGAAAAAGGTATTAATTTGCTGCTCCTGGAAAAAAAAATGCCCCAGGACCTTGCGTTAATTTGTTTTCATGAAATATGAATATTTCTTTAAACATGAATAATTATGTTTTTATTGTTTTACTGAGAAAATTAATAGCACTGGGTGCGGAATAAAAGAAAGTATTATTTTTCTAAAAACCCGACACAGTGTATGGAAGAAGAATATCAGGAATAATTTATTTTTTAATGATTTCTTTGAAAAAAAAAGAGTTTAAAAACTAATATTTTTTCTTGTACTTGGTGTTAAAGAACGTACTTGACTTACTTTAACCGGTAATTCCTGACATTATTTGGAGTAAGAAATGTAAGTGCAATTTTGATCTCCGGTGACACTTTTGAAGTTGTTTTTTTCTTTTTTTGAAGTAAAACTTCTTTACGCACGCTTGACTTGGGGAGTAAGCTGGTAAATGCGTGACGAGAGCGTTACGAAAAGTGTGATCGGGCGAGGCGAACGATCGGGCGAGGTGAACGGTCGGGCGAGGCGAACGGAAGTTGAGAGGGAGGAATAAATAAATAAGTAAAATAAAATAAATAAATGTTTATTCCGGTATGTGGGGAGAATAGTGCAATCCCATACATTCCATAAGTGCTATAATACATAATATACAAAATATTTGAAGAGATTAAATAAATAAGAAAAGCAGGTAAATATGATTATAAAAGCATGAAACAAAGGTGATAAGATATAAGATATAATAAAAGATATAAGAAAATAAGGATAGTAATAATTATTGGCTTTTAAAATTCTCTGACCACATTAGGAGTTCTCCAGTGTGCATCAATGCTGGATGATGGACTGAGGCGGGCTTCCATGACTAGGATATTACCAGATATGCATATCCTTTCCCTCATTCCTGCCACCCTGGATCTAATAAGGGCTGCATAGCCGGGAACTCGCACCTCCGTGAACATCTGGGAAGCGCTGCAATATCTGGGGAGACCAAACATAATGCGGAAGGCGTTGTTGTACTGAACTCGGAGTCTTTCTATACTACTCTTCTTGTAGTTTGCCCAGAGTTCGCACGTATACAGCATTGCGCAGAAGGAAATGAAGAGCGTCCTTTTTACAGCGGTACTGCAAAGGCGGAATCTTCTGCTGATCATGTTTGCTTTTACGCTGAGAGCTCTTCTTTGCCTATGGATGTCATCATCGTCCACCAGATTGCTGGTGATTATGTGTCCAAGGTATTTAGTTCCTTCAGTTAACCGCAGATTCACACCGTTCACTGTAGCTGGAGGAATATTTTTTGGTCCTTGTCCATGTCTTATGACCATTAGAGCCGTTTTAGTGGGGTTATAATATAGCATGTTTGTTTCTTTAGTAAACTCTTTGCAGATCTTCAGAAGAATACGTAGGCCCCTTATAGATGGTGCCATCAAGGCCATGATGTTGTTCAAACACTGTCCTTCTATTTGGCAGCCCACCCCTGCGTTGTTTAGGCTGTCGGTGAGTTCGTCCATGTACAGGTTAAACAATATCAGGGACATGCGTTCTTCCTGTCTGACGCCACTCTTTAGGTAGTAAGGTTCTGAAAAACCATCTTTCCACTTTACGAGATTTTCCTGTTGGCGGTGCCAAGTTTCGAGAATTTTTACCACTTTCCAAGGTATACGAAAAAGGTAGTGAAGTTTTACTTCAGTCGTGTGGTCTAATTTTTCTATGAAACATAAAAATATAATAGGTATTGGACATTTGGAGGCGGGATAAGAGGTGGGGCGGTGGCTCAGCTGGGTGATCAGTGACATCATGCAGATGATATTTTTTTTAGATAAGTTTTAAGATTTTCACGGCCAAAAGCATTTTCGTTATTTGTTTTTGGAGTGTTATGCCGTGTTGCGCTACCTCCTTCTTTAGCCAACGTTTCGGATATCGTTGCAGTGTCCATCATCAGGGCAGATCCGGCAGATCCGGTAGATGTGTTGGCTAAAGAAGGAGGTAGCGCAACACGGCATAACACCCCAAAAACAAATAACGAAGATATTTTTTTTGTTTAATTTTGAAACAATTTTTTTTAAGTCATCTAAAAGTCACCTGATATCAGAATATCGCTTATATTTTTTACTTCAAATAATGTCAGGAATTACTGGTTAAAGTAAGTCAAGTGCGTCCCTTAACACCCTGTAAGAATGTCACTAGGTATTATACCTATTCTGATGTCTACATTATATTACAATATTAGAGTCGTCGATATTCAAAACAATTTTTGCTACTTTTGATACATGTACCAAAAGTACTTGAAAGTAAACAAAAATAAATAAATTTTAATATGTGCTTTTGAAGGTCGCTTTTTACTGATAAACCGGGTGAATTTCTGCATTTCGAAACATCTCGGAAAACAATACAATAAAAACAACGGGTCCAACATGTTGCGCGACCGGGAAACATTAAAATAATTACAGTTTTAATTTTTCTTAAGTAATTGTTGCTCCAAAAAAAAGCATAAATAAAGAATGTTTATCGCACATGACGAACCTAATTTTAAAAAAAATATGAAAAAATATTCAATTTCTAGTAACTTTCGGAAAAAAATTTACTACGTTTTACACTAGTTGGAGAAAAGACTTATTATTGGATTTTATTGAATAATGATAAAAAAAATTTCATTTAGATTGTATTTCCAACTACTTAAATAAAAAAAATTACAACAATTAAAAACATGAGACCATGTATGAATGTGAGTGAGGCAAAGAATGTGTGCCAAGACCGAGTTGTTTGGCGGTCCGTCCTCTCTGCCTACCCCTGCGGGGAAACGGCGTGATGGTTAGTTAGTTCGTTAAAAACATCTTAAATCAAATTTAAAGATATATTTAACTTTAAAAAAAATGTTACGATCTTCCAAAAATAAGAATGAGATTTCGTTTTATTAATATTTCACATCACTATTTCCAAAATACATTAACTATTCTTGGAAATGTGAGATAAAAAAATAAGTTGTCCAATTCACCCGCGGTAGAAGTGAAACCTTCAAAAAAACAAAGTAGATCAATGTGGGAAGGCTACGAAGCACCTCACAAAGAGGAGACCGATTATCTCATTCCAATAGATATATGTGTTTGTCTCTTTGGAAACATAATATTGTATATTGTATCCATACAGTACGTAAAACACAATTAATAAAAACTATTGCGGTTCTCTAGGAAGAACATTTGTCAACGGCTGAAGATAGTCGACCAACAAATGAACTCATTTAAGATAAGTCCCTACGACAAGGTGTTGGGTGACCCAAATGTAGGTGTCTAACGGTGTAGCAGAAATCACTGCATTCTTTGGCGCGAGGAACTAGAATAAGATAGTAGAAATTCGCCAAAAATTTAATCGTTTCTTGAAGGTGGTCAGAAATTTTCAACGATGGTGACCTTAAAATCACATATTTTATAGACCGAGCTAAATAAGCTGGGATAGATAAAATTAAGAATCGATAACAAAAGAAGTCGAAACACTGAAAAGTCATGAAGAGAAAATAGAATGAAGCGGTCAGCTCCTAAAAAAAGTGGTTATTAGTTCTTAGGTCGTTATTTCAGATAACCTTTCCAGCTTTGGTAAGAAAGCGAAGAGTGATGATGTTGATTTTGATTGTGGCGATGCTCATATTGACAGTGATGATACTGACAATTAACATATCGATGGTGCCAAAAAAGATACTTCATCAATATCGATAAGGTTTTGCAAACATAATAATATTTTTGTCAGCTTTGTTTTGCTTTTAAAGCAGAAGATACCGTACAACATAATATCACCATCAAAAAACAACACGTCATGTTTAGCATTACGAGCAAAAAATCCTCGCACAGATAAAAGTCTGATCTGAATTACTAAGCAAAATATAAAATTTTAGGATCTTAGCTAATCGTTTATAAAAACAAACTGGGCGTGAATATGAAATCGTTCAGCGGGAAGCTGATAAGAGTCATTGACGGGAAAATGAAGTATGGAGCCAAAAGCCGGAGACAGAATTTCTCCCCAGTCCTGGGAGAGAACACCACGCGATTTATTTTATAGCAGATAATGAAATTGCATTTGCTGACTTAAAACAGATTAAATGTTTTTTTTCGAAAAATTAATCACCTTTCAAACAAAGCAAACTTATTTTAGGTCATCATTTTAATTGAAAACAATATGCACTTCGTTAGAGACATTTGTCCGACATGTAAAATAAAATAACAGAAGTCTTAGACAAACATCAATACTTCCCACTCCAAAATGTAAAAAAAAAATTGGACAATTGAGTCATAAATATCTCGGAGCAAAATTTTTTAATTCATTACCAGAAAAAATTAGAAACATGAATACCAATATAAAAATTTTTAAAACTCACCTTAAAAATTATACTGAAAACTTCGTTTAAATGGTAATTTAAATGTGATATAAATAAACTGAATGATATAAAAAAAGCAATACAATAACACCCCCCCATACACACAAGCCTTGCCTAGTTATGGGGGTACATCAAATATATCTACCATGTAATTAAATACTGTATAAAATTTATTTGTAATTAATGTACCTTCTATTACTAATAAAAAAAAAAAAAAAAAAAAAAAAAAAAAAATGTTTCGTGAGTAATGTTCACGACATCAGGGTTTATTTTAAATTTAATTAGCAATGCTCACGAAAAATGTCGGTTGTATCTAAACAATAAACGTGTTTAAAACTAAGCGCTTTTTATATTTAAGGAATTTTAATCATTTGCAAGTTTTTACTTGCAGATAAATTGTTTGAAGCAATAGAAATTTAAAAAAAAATCAGAGTGTGCAATCTCGCTTTCTTTTCTTTTGCTTGTTTATTTGAAAATTGTTTGAAGATTGGATATTGATTTTTTTTTTTAAAGGTTTTTTTTTGGATTTCGTAGGATTCGAAACTCCGTTAGATTGATGTCTGTCACTCTGGCCGCTAAGACTTGTCAGACGCCTTGCCTTACCTACCGAATTCCCGCAAATTTACCGCATTATTTTAGAACCGAGTATTTGTGTAGTACTGAGTTGTGACGCATTTCCGTTTCATCTGAATCTCAAATCACTAACAGGGCTAAAGAAGTTTCACTTCAATAATTAGTGTAATTTTAATCTGGCACCATAATATATTACCAACGTGAACGTTGTGCCTCTATTCTCTATGCATGCCCTCTTCTGTACATTGTTCCGCGGCCGTTCTTTTATTGCTGGCTCTTCCATTCTTTGTGTTGCGCCACGGTCAAGATTTTAATTACATTAATTGAAGCCGGCTTCACATTTTCATTAAAACGCCGCTCCGCCGGTCTAATCTCAAAATATTGCGCGATAATGTCACCTCGTCTGAAATATTCCACTGGTACTTAATGATAGCTAAATAATAGTTCTTTTAATGGCCGGTTAAATGGCTGGAAAAACCTATGTGAAAGCCGGGGGAGTTTTTAAATGGAATGACTGCGGTGCTCGTAGAGCGTTGTTTTAATATTATATTTCCTACTATTTTTAGAGGTGTAGCGCGTTTTACTAGTTTTATTAGAATCAACAGCGGTCTACCACAATCATAAATTGGGCATGATTTAGACAAAGTAGTTAAGATTTACGGTTTATGAAAAACATATTAGTTGTTTAATCATTAATCATCTTAAGGGCCTTTAACCAGCCAACAGCCGAGAATCCAAGTTGTATCGAAAAATGTTCTTACGATTGTTCAGGGCGGTTCTAATGAGAATGATTAATTATTCTCCGTACCAGCTTTTTAAAATTACATCACAATATCGATTTTATTTCATTCTCAATATAATATACCTACAGGTAAAACTATTAAAATAATGTACTTTTTGTAATTATTTTTTAATCAAAAGTATTCATAATTTTACAGTAATGTCTAAGCAAAATAAGAATGTAAAAAAATCTTAAATATATTTGTTTGTAAGACCGTAAATAAATAGACAAACAAGTATTTTCATCACAAAACACGTGTGCGGGTCTTTTTTAATGATTTTATCTAAACTAAAATTAAAATACTGAAACATAGGTTTCCCAGATAATTCGTTGATTTATTTTACAGCATGATTATATGATTTGAAATGTGTGTTGTATAATTCAAAATTTTGTTTGAAAATTTAACAAATCTCGCAACGACCTACGGTATTACCTAATTATGCTAAAAATTAACACATTTTCTCATAATTTAAAACATAACTTTACCAGATAAAAGAACAATCTTACGAACTCAACTTATACGTTTTTGTGGAAAAGAGTCAATAAGGCTATGACATTTCCAGTTTTTTCTGGTTATTCGTTCTTAAAAAGTGAGCATATTTTATTTGGAATACGTGTGCAAATAAAATCCAAACTCTCTTAAGGATTAAATATTTATAAAATTAATTGAAAACTTAGTTTTAACCATGTTTATTGTTTTGTAAGCCCTGATGAAATTAGCATTGTTTATGAAACATGTTGGTTTTGTACACAATAAACGTGGTTGAAACTTAAGTATTCTATAAAATTTGAATTTAAATGGTGCCACAAAATAATTTAACGTGCAAAATCCTCATTTTGATGTTGTGAAATTTGCTCAGCTTTTTCTGCAAAAAAAAATTATTTGTTGTTTTTTTTGGCTCGGAACTGTCCCATGAGCTGTTCCATAGAGCTTTTAGATATTAGAGAGTTTCGGAATATATTGAAAATGACAAATTAAAATATTTGATTTATTTTTTTCGTCAATACATAAAATTCATAAATTATGAATTCAAAGGTGAAAATTCTTAATAATTATTGCCTAAAATACGAATTTTGGATGCCGGTGAATCCTGTATCTATATACTCTGGTTGAATTTTTAGAACGGTCTTAGGCGGGAACACTGACAACAAAGTCTGCGGAACAGCTTGACACCTTCAAAAGAAAGATGCTTCGAAGAATCTTAGGAGCGGTGCGAGAGGGAGAGGCATGAAGAATCCGCCACAATAATGAGCTCTATAATATTTACCAAGCTACCAGACTCTCTACCCATTTAGGGCTCTAAATACTAAGATGGGCCGGACACGTGGACCGAATGCCAAGCACACGAGTACCAAAGAAAGTCCTAACAGGACACCGAAAGGAGTTAAACGAAAGGCGGGCAGACCTAGGCTGAGATGAGAGGATGATGTGAGGAAGGATGCAAGAGGTCTACTCCGTGTCGAAGATTCGAAAACGACGGCCGAGGACAGAGGGCGATGGAGGCTTATCTTGAAGGAGGCCAAGGCTCGAAATGGGCTATAGCGACATTAAAGAAGAATAAGATATACTCTGGTTGAATGAAGTAAAATTTGCTTTGAATGTAAGTGTCATTTTCACAATTGGAACCGATTATCTGAAGAATTCAGAAAAGCAATACAGCACTTACTTGTATTGTAACATTTTTAAGAGAAAATCATTTAATTGGTCAATTTCAAAATTGATCGAAAATTGGAACTGTTTTTATTAATTTATTTATTTTTTACAAAAAAAATAACATTTTAAATTATATCCGTAAGCAAAATCATATGATGTTTTTTCCTAATTATTCTACCACCCCATAAGTTGAGCTCCAGTAGCTCATGGTTGTAGTAAAAGTATTTACATACATATTAAAAAAATGCTTAAGGCGGTATGCAAACTAAAATTAAAGACTTCATCACAAATAACCTCAAACATAATTCAACACAAAAAACAACGAACTTATACATTCGAAATAATTACAAACCTAATTCAAGGAAAATAGTTTTACATAAATGGTTTTCAAAATACAATAAAAATAAAGTTTATTTTTTAAATGTTTTGCACCATTTCACACCTAAATAGAAGTAGTGGTGCTGGATGGTGGTCGTTCTTAGATTGGGATCATAAAAATCTTTTTGCCTAAAAATATTCCTACACATGTGGAGAATATATTTCTAAAGTTATATTATCAAATTCAACATTTACATATAGTTTGTAGTGGTGCACGCCAAGTAGGTAGATCGGAAAATAGAGCGACCCGTTTACAAGCTAAAACTTTAACCCTAGATAGCTAAACTCCGTCGATTCGACGGGCAGCGCTTAGAAATATCGCTGTCTCTTTTTAACGCCGCGTTCGAATGTGTTGCCTCGGCTAGCCAACTCAGTCGAAGGTGAGTAGCAAAAATGCACAAAAGCACAAAAATGTTCCTATTTCATTAAAGGTCTAAGAAAATTAAAATAATTAAATTAATAAATAAATCAGGTTAAATTCCAAAATGCATTTTTATTTACAATCATATCTAAGAATAAAACTATAAAAAAGGAGACGATTTTTATAATTATATCATCCAAAACAATATTACCATCAAATACCCGTCGTTTCAACAGATGGTTAGCTTAAATAGAGTACCCCAGAAGGTTAGCTATCTAGGGTTTTCAAATTGGCTGGAATCGTAGCTCATCGAATTTTCATCCGATTCATTTCTTTCAAAGTTTAAATGAAAGAAAATAAATTTTATATGCGGATGAGCCTCGACTTATTTACTTATTGTTATTTGCAAATTAAGACCGTTTTTTTTTCGTCAATTTTCCTTTTGTGTCCGCCATTTTTGTCATCAACTACTTTTTTTTCCAAACTGTGCTTCATGCGTGTTCCACATATATACTATAACGATTTATTTTATAAATTACATGTTTCAAATGATTTCAGGATTCAAGCCGATTTGGTGGGAACCTACGCTTGCAGTTGCTATATATATATAGAAAAAATTATTCAAAGTTCAATTTGAACTTTGAATAATTTCTTCTTGTTCAAATGTACCTTTTCAAGAAGCCAAATTTTCATGGACGAAATAAAATTTTAAAAAACTTACCTGGACCAGACTCCACCCAATCTATTGCTTATTCTGGTGAAGGATGAATTTTATTTATGAAATATTCTTTATAAATTCGATATAAAGTATTTCTTTTATACAATTCTTTGATGGATGGTACATTAAAATCCCAAAATATCTGTAAAGTAGGGAAGTCGTATGATTTGCTAAGAATAATTTTAATAATTATTCTTTGAATTGTATTTATGGGCTGTAAGGTAGCGTTAAAGACCCCTTACAACCCATTATTGTACTATACACATATTTATTAATAATATACGAGTTATTCTCTAACAGCTGTTCTTTTTACAATGATTTTTATTTACAATTTTAACTGCTCTTCCTTATGTTATTTCATTGATCTTTACCAAATTTCACTAAATTTTCTTTTGTTTACATTATTTATTGAGACAGATAATGTTCACACTTTTCTTTTTCAATAGGCCACTTGCATCTCATTTTTGAAATTTTTTTCCGGTTTAGGCAAATATTCTAAGACATTCTGTATTTTTTTGTCGATTTTTTGTAACCCTGGCGATTTTTTGAAAATTTCAATCCGAAAAATCAGACCATTTTTTTATACACCGGAAAGACGAGACATAATTTTATAGATGCGAAAAAACGATAATTACATAGCCGAAAATCATTTTAAAAAAAGAATGTTTTCCACAAGAAAGTATAATGAGACTAACGAGGCATACCAAAAATATTACTTTTTAAAATATTACTAATAATATTTTTTTCTTATTGATCATACATCATTAATGTTCAACGTCTATATTACTAAGTCCAATGTAATATACTTGTACTTGTAAATTATAATAATAATAAGAATATTATAAAATTTGATTTTGTTAAAATCAGCACCACTACCATTATACCTCTAAAACACGTACAGACAGCGTAAAATGACGTAAAATGTACGGGGTTCTCTTCATTACATCTGTCAAAAAGTCAAACCAAATGATAAGTTCGCAGAGAACAAACAATAAATCTAGTGAACGTTAAATGTCAAATTCAAACATTTGCCTGAAATCAAATTTTTGCCTATGAAAAAAATAAATCAGTGTGGAATTTTACAAAATTAATAGGAACATTTTCGGAGACGGGACATTTTCGTGTAGTGGCGTCGAGAGCCCAAATAATGGATTTATTTATTTAAAAATATAAAAAACTGTACATTTCTAAAAATTTTTGCTAACATTTTCGTTAGTAAAAAAATCTATCCACACGATTTTTTCCAAGACGTTATGAATTCCATGCAAGTGGCCTATTGTGTTACGTGAATATGCACATATTTATTCAAATGTATTAGTTTGAAACAAAGCACGGTAACTAGAAATAAAATATTTCAATTTTTTTTTAAGTGAAACTTCTTTAGCACCTTTGTGATGTGAAACGCGATGAAACAAAAAAGTGATACTAAAAAGAGACAAACACTATAGGATTTAGATTTAGATTTAGTCTGCGAGAGAATGAGATAGAATAATCGGTCTCCTCTTTGTGTGGTGCTACAATTCCTAAGCTTCACATTCTTCTCTACTTTACTTTTCTGAAGGTATCCACCGCGTGTGAACTGCACACTTGTATTATTTATGAAGACAGATATTCACACCTTTCAATTGTTTTAATCTAAATCTGTTAGTATGAAACGAAGCACGGTAACTAGAAATAAATTATTACAAAGGATTTTTGCTTTTAAGTATTGAAAAATTCATTTTTTGAAGAAAAAAAAATGTTTGTTATGTTAAACAGATCAATACCACAACAATCTTCTTAATTGTAAAAATAAGTATTTTTACTTTATAATAATACGTTGTTAAAAGTAATTATTCGAAGTTAGTATGTATTTATACGTCGCATGTTTTAAATCAAGGGTGAGTTTTCGGTACAATTCCATTAAATAAGACAAAGACATCCATCATTCTAAATGTTTGTTTTGGTTTTCATTAGAGATTTCGACTTATAACTTGTCCTCCAACATCAGTCCACCCTAGCGGACAGTTTTGAACATTACACAGTTCATAGCGCAGTGAGTTCTCAAATATTCCGTCACTCGGAATGGACATAAAAGGGTATCTAAATTCTGAGTTTCACAATTCCAATCAGAAATAAAATAAAAGCTTTACATGAAAAGAAAATTGATCATGTTCAAACTACCAACAAGATAAAACATAAGTAAAAGGACCTAATTCTGAATAGTTATGTTGGTATGTATTTGCTTGAATATTTTTTCGGATATATTTTTATTTAAGACTTATATTTCTTATAAGTCTAAATCTTCAAAGACAATAATAATTTTTATGCCTCTTCTCAGAATTCAGATAGAACCCGGACACAATTTCCGGTGATATCTAATTCCAGCAGGAGAAAGGAGCTCAGGAAGGAGGAAATGGAATATTTTTTCCCTTCACGAGTTCTTTTGGCATAAACTACCTTACCGGCGACTCAGAAAGTTAAGAAACAAAGAAAAATCAGAGAGAATCTTCCACCTTCTAGCCTTCTAGACAAATGGTGTTCATTATTCTTTGCTATTTATCAATTTTTTTTTAAAGTTGTTGTATTTGCACGTCAAACAGTTCTAATTGATATGATATATTTAAAATCGTGTGATGAAAAATGTGACCGTTCGCCTCGCACGATCACACTTTTCATAACGCTCTCCTTACGCATTCATCAGCTTACTCCCCAAGTCAAACATGCGTAAAGGCCCGACCGTTCGCCTCGCCCGATCACACTTTTCGTAACGCTCTCGCATTCAGCAGCTTACTCCCCAAGTCAAGCGTGCGTAAAGAAGTTTTACTTCAAAAATAAATAAACTTCTTCGGTCGTTTTACTGAGCGAAGACATCATTCACCCAATGTTTTCAATAAGCTTCTTCCCAGTACCCGGTGTAGCGCATTTAAAACGCACACATAAAAGGTCACTTTTAACTTAAAAACAAATATCATTGTCAAATAGGTTCCGTTAACCCGTTGACTTATGGTAGAATTTTGCAAGCTAAGTATTAATATTCTGTTCAAACCTGCAAGAATAGTAGTTATTTCGCTGAGGCCCTTTTCGATGCACTTTGTATCTTGTACGCGCCAGACGGCGCACGGCCAGAGGTATATTTTTGCTACATTTTGTGTTTTTGATGATATGAACACTGAACATGTTTACTATGGGTACCATATAAAATGACAATCCCCAAACGGGGCGCTTGACTGAAACGCGCGGAATGTTACCTATTTACTTAGGTCCCTGGTTCTCAGCGAACGGGAAAGAACGCCAGCCGGCTGCAATAATTATTATCTCTTGCAAAATTCATGTATTTAAATACTTAATTAATTTTTATTTTTAAAATTGCGCATTATTTAAATTAAAAAATATAAAGTAGGAATACGTCGAGCGGCAAAATGTTCAATTTTGTTGGCGGTTCGGCGCATCAGTGAACTTTAGGGCCAGCCGCGCATGATCACAATATGGATCACAGATATCTAGATTCCTGAATACGTATCGTGAACCCACGGATCGTTGTAAATATTACGGGATAGGTATGTTCAATTTAACTCAAATTCAATTCAACAAAATTCATTCGATGTCATAAATATTGAACGTGTAGCCTACGCCCATGACGTTGTGCCATCCAGTCCGATTTTAAATTGACTAAACCATATTCAGATGCTCTGAAAAATCGTATATAAGTGATTGAAATTAACTGGATTGTCTTTCAAAAAGAAAGTGTATTACTTTCTGCTTTTTTTTGTTTACCTGCATTCCACATTCTCCATTTCTTAATTTGTAATAATATAAATTTCAGTGGGAAAAAACTTTTGGAAGAGCAGCAAGAAAGAGCACTCTTTCTTCAGTATATTTTTTGCTAAGCATTCCAATGTTAAAATAGTTTAACGAATAAAAATGAACTGAACATTAAGCACAATTAATTTACAAGCGAGCAATATATTTAATCTGCCAGTTTTTGCCACATTAGAAAAAAATATGCTTTTAAGAACATAGCTTGGCGTAGTTGTTTGAAACTTCATCAAATGCCATGTTGATTTTTTGTCGTTTGCTATCTTATCACTGCGGGTCAATGGTTGAAGTGACAAAAAATGTTAAAAATAGCAGATTTGTTGATGATTTCAAATGCGACTGGGTTTCGAACACCTTGGTCAAAAATGGAGCGAAAATTGTTTACCAAGTAATTAAACCCAAGAAAATGTACTTTTTGAACATCATTAAGCAAGAGAGAGAATTTTTTTCATCAGCAAGTTTTTGCTACGCACAAAAACAACAAGTCAGTAAAAAGCCTTATTGCACGAAAACAATATGTTTACTAGTCGCGAGGTGAACGGAGAAGAAAGGAACTTATAAATCCAGGTACCCTTCATTGTAGTGCATTTAGTAGGGGGTGGTAACAAAGACGTTGAGCTCCCGCGCAGCAGCCGGGAACAATGCAGCAGGAGTCATAAACCTTTGCGACTTTCGCTGATTTGCTGAACAAGGAACTAATATAATTATTATGCAATCTCGGTTGGGCGTGGCGTGGGGTGCGTTTGAAATGAGTCGGGTAAGGGTGTAAGGTTTGCTCCTCGTCCTCCGGGAAATTTCCAGCAAAAACGGAGCATGTATTCAAATTAGTTGCCGAATTATCAGCCAGTCGGTGGCTAAATTGACAACTGCCTCCGATTACATCCCGGCATCGCGGGTTCAATTTCTTTCCATAAGTTTATCAAAATTTCTGCTTCGTTGGACGGTAGTAGGATTTTTAAAAATATTGTCGATTTATATCGAAACTGGGCAATGTCATATTTGTTTGAAGTGAGTATAATATAACATTCTGCGGGTACTAACACAAATTTTTTAATTTAAAAATGTGCAAAGTAATTTGTAAGAGAAAAATAAATATGTGATTTATAAGTATTTCTGGTCAAATCGACACAATAACAAAAAGTTCCTATAAGTTTCAACCCCAAGTGTACCAAGAGGTAATAAGTAACATTCTAATAAACAGATTGTGGATATATTTCATTCTAATATCAGTTCCACCCGGCATTTTCCGAAATTTGAAAAGTATCATAAAATTGAAAAAACATATACAGGTATAGTTTTATTTTTACATACTCGTATTCCACATGGTCAACAGTTATGCAGTGTTCACTTTTGTGCACTATTATATTCTTTCCTAGTATAAGTTCGAACTTAAGTTTTAGGAAAAGAGTGCTCTTTATTGACATAATTTAAAAAGAAAACTATACTTACAATTATAACAAAATGTAAAAAAAAAATTACATGAAAATGTTAAAAAAAATTAAAGGTCATGTTAATTTTTAAACAATATTTAGTGCGAATTACCTATTCTTTAGAGAGATCCGATTGTTTTTGTTCAAATTTAATAATTTCATTCATAACCAAATATTTATACAACCATATAACCTAGGTCCCTTTAGCAAAAGTTGGAACTCGTCATATGATTTTAAATTTTCGAAATTAATTTTTTTTTAATTCTGCTAAACTACCATTCAAAATTTATTTGCCTTATTAAATAATGCTTAATATAATACGTAGGATGTAGGTACGTAAGTGGTATGCGTGACCCAAAGTTGTCAAAGATCAAACAAAGCCTGCCGAAGATCAAACAAATGAAACCCTGCTTAGTGCCACTTGCCTGTAGGTTATTGCAAAACAAAGTAATACTCCTTGCGAGCAGTTCACACAACTTAAAACGCGCGCCGGTCGCTCCTCAGCGGAAAACTTAGGCTCACCCATTCCTAGACTCTCCCTCAACAAAAATCAAAGAGAACTTCAAAAGCTCGCATATTGCCATAGTTGTCAACCCCGATGTAGGGAATGGTGTAAATAAGTATTAGAACACAATCGAGTGCAGCTCCCGACGACGCGACGAAATGCCAAGTTATTTGATATTGCCTTGGGATCTCTGCTTTTGATTTCATGAATTCCTTCCCGACATTCCGTACCCGTCTTACCATCGTCATTCACTTCTCTTTGACTTATCCCTTAAATCGCACAGTATTCCCACAAAATAACTTTTTGTGCGAAATATGATTCGCTCGGTTTTATTTCTGCGGTTTGACCTACTTATTAGGCATTAATCAACTTAAAATGATATACCGCTTAACATTTCAATCGCTAAAAAATACCGTCTTTGGAGATTTAACACGCACTGTAAAAGACACAAAGCTTTTCGGGGTACACGGTTTTATTGCAAATAAAAGTATTTTAAATGAATATGCTTAGACCAATATGAAACATACATAATGAATTGGAGGTAATACAAAATAAGGTAATCAAAAAAACTATTTTACTACAAATCCAGAACATTCACCAAAAAATGTGTATCTAAACAAAACTGTTAATATTAAGAAAACTGTATGTTTTCTTACGTTCTAAATAATAAACTCATACAATACATATAAACACAGAATTCATTAAAACTTCCCAAGTTCACACAAGCTTTACACGACCACATGATAACACACATTTAACACCATCCATGCTAACCATGGTAACCAATCCATTGGTTACGAGATTTATATATGTAATTTATATGATAGATAATTTATATAATTAACTTCCAAACGAAAATCAAAACGAAAAGTCTGTGGATTAAAAATATTGGTAATAGATATTACATAATAATATTGTATTGTAATATAATGCAATATAAAATGTAGGTACGTAGTTCTGATTTATGATTATACACATAAGAGAAAATGTAATTTTCTTTTTGCAAGAATAAAAACTTTTAAAACATAAAAAAAGTTCTGTTCGGAAATCCAATATTGACCACTTTACGCTTTTATTACTCGTTTCCACGTTCGATGAAAATAATAAAACCTTGTACCAAGTAAAAGGGACAACGGCTGATTAAATTAATAAAATATATATTTTTACAAACTCAAACTCAGATTGAGTAGTTATTTATTTTTCAATATCTCCCAGTGAAGACTTAAATTTCACCTTCTCATTTGCAATACCATGTTTTAATATATTATTCTCATCTCCACAACTTTCTAGATTTTAAAAACATCAACCTGAAAAACCTGAAAATAATCAAATCTCGAGAATCAAGAAAAAAAATAAATTGTTTTGCGTATTATAAGCGAAATGAAATTCAAACAAAAGCTGTATTATTTTTTTAGGACTCTTACGAGGAATGACTTAAATGTCAATGTGATTAATTTGAATTCAAAGTAAGGATTGTGCTATGAGCTAAAAACATATTAGGTGTAAGTAGGTACCTAGCTTTATTCAATTTTTCTTTGACGATATCTTTGATATAAATCACAAAAATTATATCTTTCTTTCCTGTTCTCCTAATAGTATCGCTGTTAACTTTAATAATATACAAAACCCAAAAGACGTAACAAGAACTAAGAAATTTAGTATTTTCAGTTTCGTTAGTACTTTTTTACGTAGTAGATAAGTTGGGTGCCTACATTAAATTTCTCAAAACGTTGAAACAATTTTGTACTCGTAAGTTACTGCCACGGTACGAGATTTTACCTTCAGAAAGGTCCAATAACATGCGATTGATAGATTTCTAGTTAAAAATATTTTTGTTGTTTACAATAACGTAATCGCGCTGCTAACTTTACAAAGTGTCAATTCAATAGATTTGTTGGAAGATTGTTCAAAGTCCAGCCTTTTTTCTTGAACTTACTGCAGTAAATTCAAATATTTCTGCCCTCCATCATTTTTCTATTAAGATTAATTTTTTTCACTTGAAATGATGATTGCATGGCAGCTGATCACAATTTGATTAAACATTAAAACTGACTGCGAATCGTCCATTGACTGGGACCTTTTAAATATAAAAAAACGATTATTAATCACCTCAAACCCAATAATTATAAAAATATCACTTATTCACTTTGGTCCATCGAGCAGGATCAAAATGATTATTGCCCGATGGCATACTTAAAACGACAATATACCCTAAAATATATTCAGAATCTTAAGGACGTAAGTAAAGAAGCCGTGTATACAAATTGCGACTCGCGACCCGTGCACTAGACGGACCTACTGTCGAATTTGCCGTATCAAAGAAAAGAAGAAGAAGATAAACAATGTGGCAATCTTAACGACGTAAGTGAAGAAAGCGTGTAAGCAAATATACTCCGCGGCACGGCGTATTGTACGAAGGTACGGTCGAATTCACCCTAACAGGCCTGGAAATTCGACCTTTCTGCCGCGTTCATTTTAATTAATTCTGAAGAACGTGCTACAAATATTTAAAATGTTTCTCCATGTTGTCCTCCCCAAATTATTAATTCGTCATCTAGAAAAATAAAATCTGGCGCTACCGCTAACTTTATAGTTGAAAAACGGGTTATATAGTTTTGAAATCGTTGTACGTAAAATATACAGGGTGTTAAGGGACGTACTTGACTTACTTTAACCAGTGATTCCTGACATTATTTGGAGTAAAAAATGTAAATGAAATTTTGGTCTCCGGTGACTTTTTTTGACGACTTTTTTTTTTTTTTTCAAAAACTTTTTCTTCAAAATCAAACAAAAAAAAAATTCTTCCGCATGTCGTCACTGGTCACTCAGCCGGGTGTCCGATGAACCCCTTACCCCGCCTCCAACTGCTCAACAACTACCATTTTTTTATGTTTTTGTAGAAAAAAAAAAAAAAAAAAATCAAAAATGTCACCGGAGACCAAAATTTCATTTACATTTTTTACTCCAAATAACGTCAGAAATCACTGGTTAAAGTAAGTCAAGTACGTCCCTTAACACCCTGTATTAATGGTAAGGTACTGTTTTTATTAATCTAATACATAAATAACTCGCATTTCTTGTGCGGCATGGAAATAAAAAAGTTATTATAGTTACGGATTCGCTGGAAATTATTAAAATGTGAGTTTTGAGCATACAAAGATTATTAGGATTGTGTACCGCCTTTTAAGCAGACTGTAAATACTAAACATAAAGAACAACCCTCTAATGTGGCGATCTGCTCCTCCATCCACGGGTTACAGTTCCACCGGTTAGCATAGTAAAGAAAAAACATCATATAAAATTTATATGAACGCAATTTTGCGAGAGGTGATTGTAATTGCTGTGATCACAATATGCGTGACAATGTTTCGACTGATATTGTAGGTATTTCAAAATGTTTGTATAAATAATATGTACAAAAATATCTACAAAAATGTTTGTATAAATAATATTTTGAATTGGTATCCCTACGTAGGAATTTAATCATCTTCTTATATCTTCTGATTACCAAGTAGGTATTTGTAAGGAAGGAAAGAAACAATGGGATATGACAATATATTGATCAGGATCTTGGAAAGTGGATTAGTCGCAAACTGTTTCATTACTAAATACACCTAATAATCCAAGTAAAATGTGCTTATCTACATATTTTTTCAAAATGTTATTTTTGTGCAGTAAATGGCAAATTAAACTTTATGGCCAACAAGGAAATAAAATAGGACCGGACTTAATTATCGCGGGTTGTATATTATTATACTTTCCACGATAATTGAGTCCGGAAAGAATAATTAATTGGTCTGATTTACCATTCATTGTGGCGTCCTTCGCAGCTCCGTGCCAGCAAACTTTTAACTAAGTTGCCCCTGATCAGGCCCTCCAGATACGCGCAAATTTACTCTACACAATGAATTTTTAAGTGTTATTTTATTTTTTAAGTGAAACGCCTTTAGCCCCATTAGTGATTTGAAATTTGGATGAAACGGAAATGCGTCACAAAAATTCATCATATGACGGGTCATCGGTATTCTATTATAATGCGGTAAATTCACAACTCCGCGCAAGCTCCCAATGAAATGAATATTTTTTTACGAAATCATAAAAAAATATTCATTTTATTTTGTGAAATTAATTTCTTATCTTCAAACCACTTAAAAATTAATAGGCAAAAGAAAAGAAAGCGATATCTAGAGACTTTCTAGTTTCACTTCTACCGCGTTTGAATTGCACACTCTGATTTTTTTCAAATTATTTTCATTTGAATTAAAAATTTATTGCTTCGATAAAATACTTTTGAGACTGGCTTTTGAATGTTGGTGTCAAGTATAAGACGTGAAAATAGTTAAGTCAGAAATCAGACGTTTAAACATGTGTTCATCCTACACACTATCTGGAAAAAAATAAATTCTTTAGAACTTTTTTACCATTCAAAAAGAGACAGCATAATTTTTATTTTTATTTTTTCTGAATTTGAAATATAAGATCGACTAAAATGACGTAAATAAGATTTAAGGCATAGTCGCAGTAATGGAGAGTATTGGGTTCGATTCTCCCTTACCTTTTAAGATTAAGATTACCTTTTTTTAATTTCTGTGTCTTGTTCTGTTTCATGTTTCATTTAAATTTATAAGTATTATCTTCTTCTTCAATGATAAATTTAAATGTGTTTACAGAATAATATAATGTATTTATTTCTTCAATAATGGCAAAATCACAGTAAGTAAACAGTTTATTTAATTATTTTGTCAAAATTGTATCATGGAAATCTGCATATTATTCCTTTTTTGGTTATTAAAAATATGAAAAGAAAGTTTATTTTTAATTTGAAAGTACTTTTGAAGCACGACGTAACTGGCCTAATTGGGTTTGGTTGGATAACTGGTTTAAAGCTTCTTAGAAAAAGTTTTTTTTCCTTTTTTATGTAGGTGGTTAACACAGCGAGATCAGTTCATAAAATTGTAATAAAGTTGTACGGTGTCATCTAAATAAATCGTTTTGAGCCAATTAACTCAATTTTTTAATTTATTTAAAAATATTGTCCATCGTACCGATTATAATAAATTGAAAATCGTGGCGAAACACGTGCTAAAGAGAGTAGAGGGGAAAAGGAGAATATTTGTTTATTTATTAATTAACGCCATTTTTAGGGGCTTTTGCACATGGACAGGAAAAATTATCCAGTAATTATTGTGCGTCACTGAACTGCTCCAGAAGCAACATTTTGTATTTGTTTATTGACTTGAAGATGTCCACTGAATTGGTATAATTATTTCCCTCTATTAGTATTCTAGGTTAAGAGGAAAACATTTGATAGTCCCAGGATTTCCACACTAAAATAAATCCCGACATCTAGTATTACTTCTAGTATTACTTCTAGTATTACTTCTAGTATTACTTCTAGTATTACTTATAGTATTACTTCTAGTATTACGGAATCCGAAAGCCAATCAAAACAAGCAAATCTGGACTATCAAATACATCACTCAATATTTTATATGAAAATACCAAGTCAGTGAAAATCCTTCTGTCTGACAATATAGGCATATTCACATCTATTTTTTATCTTAATGAATAAAACCTCAAATTGTAATATTATCTTCATACAATTAAATATTAAATATTCGTATCATTTAAAAGAGTGTTGTGGTTCGAGGTAATTGTTGGAATACCAATTTTAAATATCAAGATGAAAATTAATCTTACAATTATTATTTTTGTGAAGTATCTGGATTTTTTATTTGGTTTGGTATAGAGTTTTAATTTAATAAAATAAAATACTTTTTTGTTTAAAACCACGATATTTATTAATTTTTTAACCGACCGGTTTCGCTTAACTTAAGCTTCTTCAGGGTACAAATTAATACTAAACAAGAAGTACATAATGTGTGCTTATATATAAGAAAATATAGAGGGAGACAACATGATACAAATATTACAAACAAATAAACTGTCATAAAATACATTAACATAAGTACTCAAGTTAATGTATTTAGTTGAGTACTTATGTTAATGTATTTTATGACCGTTTATTTGATTGTAATATTTGTTTCATGCTGTCTCCCTCTATATTTTCTTATATATAAGCACACATTATGTACTTCTTGTTTAGTATTAATTTGTACCCTGAAGAAGCTTAAGTTAAGCGAAACCGGTCGGTTAAAAAATTAATAAATATCGTGGTTTTAAACAGAAAAGTATTTTATTTTATTAAATATGTCAAACCACAAAGTGATTGCTTTCTACAATAATAATAAGAGTTTTAATTGCTAGAAACATATCAATCTAGGGTGATTATCCCTAAATCGAAATTGTTTAAGAGGTAACAGACTCTTTCCGATACCACTGAAAATATTTACATTCCGAAACGTGTTGCAAATTTACTTTAGCGTATTTAATTTTTTTTTAAATATATGGTAATCACTTATGCTTGCTTTTATCTAGAACGTGATATGTCCATGCTTACATTGTAAGCAGATATAGGTAAGAGTTATTTTTTACTTGAAGAATTCTATTGGTTAAGTTATGTTATCATGAACAAACACTTCATAATGATAAAGCTCCTAACTATAATTTTATATGTTGTTTTGAATACGATTATTAATCTGATAAAATAAAATAAAACAGTTTTATACAGAACACAAAACAAATTGAAAACTATAAACATAACTTCGTTATAAGTCCGTCTGGAAATTCATCGAGCTCGGTCGTGAGGAAGAAAGAATTTCTCCCCATCCAAACATAATTATGAAGATAATTAGAAAAACGCAATATCGGGAATATTTTCTTGTTAGGTAGTTCCACTGAAGCGGCGGCCAGACGAGTAGTTTTGTTGCAATTTAGGTCGGTGCTGTTTTTCAAACAGAAGATGAAGTGAATTTTTGCACAGCTTCGCTCAAACGGTTAGGAAAATATTGGTTTGCGGTAAGTCATTATTTTCTTCCTCAGTTAAACTTATTTTCTTCACTAACCTTTTAATAGATTCAATGCTTATTAACGAGTTATTACGAAATTATTGAAATGATTCTTCGCGGAAATCTAGGTATCTAATTGGAGGGTTCATATGTAAACATCAACATTTTCTATCCCAATTCATTCGGGATTCACAGAATATAACTTTTAATTTTTTGTGTTTTCTTATTGAATGAAATCTGGCGTCTTGTCTTATTTATGAAAAGTGGAAATTTTTATTTCAAAGCTCCATAGTTCATGATCACATTGATAAATGATAACAGCCTGTTTTAATTGGATCTAACCATTCACGTGTTTTGCTGCTTGGACAAACATGTAGATTTTTTTACAGAATATATTGTTATAGAATAAATGGTATTGTGCTAGTTATAAGTTCACCGCTTTTCTTGATTTAGTACTCATTTGATACTAAGAATACCTCCGTGGTTAAGGGGCAAGGCTCTCGACTGGCGATCTGGAGGTCGTGGGTTCAAATCCCGGCGTGCGCAGTTAAATTTTATTTGATTGATTTGTGTTTTAACAATTTAATCAATTAAAATAAAATAAGGTACATTTGCGGCACGTTTCAGTGTAGAAACACTATCAGTATCGCCCTGGTGTAAGACCACCGTTTAGAATTGAAACGTTGCTTGAAATGGCTTTAGCCATGTTTGGCAACTAGACTTGGATAGCCAGGTACTTCTCCACCTTCATCTTCCCCATCTATATTCCCTCTTCGCTTACCTTCAGCCCACAAAATACCCCAAATGGGAATGCCATAGTGTCGTTGGCCCCAAACGGGAGCAGTTGGAACTCTTGTGAGGTATATCGCAACTGATTTTATCAGGTGATTAACATATTTTTTTATTCGGTTATCCAATTATGCCTTACACGCTAACAAATTAACTATGTAATTAATTAACAAATTACCTTTGCAATTAATTAACAAATTAACAATGTAATTAATGAACCAATTAACTATGTAATTAATTAGCAAATTAACTATGTAATTAATTAACAAATTAAAAATGTGCTTCTAAGATTACTAATATTGGATTATATGAATTGAGTATGTGTGTTGACAAATAATATCCCTCTGACACCAGAGAGACGAGAAAGACTTCTCACGCAAAAGGGTGACTTGGCTATGGAAATCCACAAATAGTGGAGTTTAAAGAAGTCAGTTTGGGTAGATTGATTGTTGCCGTTAGCCCGGGAGAACATCGGACCAACAAATGACTGGGAGATAGGTCTCAGGTTCAGGAAGTGATAAAGCTTATCTTAAGTGGAATTGGCTGGTCATGGTGTGAGAAGAAACGGCTTGACCAACGAGGCATAAATTTCTTCAAAAAAGGCCAAGATATTAAACATCGGTTTTTTTTGTATTTGTAATCAATTTGTAGAGCTCCATTCAATTACAGTTTATTGTTTTTTTTTAATGAATTTAATAATGTAATATTATATTCTTATTTCTCTTCAAACTTGTAAATAGTTTTTTTTGTTTATCATTTTGAATGGTTATTTTTTCCTGACAAAATATAAAACAATAAAAAAACCTCTAGTGTCACAGAATATAGTATTGTTAATATCACGATTGTTTTCCAGGTAAATCGGTTCCACCGATTTTTCACATACCTTATCACGGTAGAATTTGGTAGCTCTGGTCTGGAGCCTCAAAAACTTGAAAAAATCCCTCGACTCTGTGCAGAAACGGGCAGTCCATTTGATTGATTCTCCCAACTTGAATGGATTGCAATCTTTAGAGCACAGCTGTCGGGTATTGTTCTACCGGTATTTCAATGGAAGATGCTCCAAGGAATTGACGTCATTGATCCCCTCGGCACCGGTGTATAGCCGGGAAATACGCCAAACGCACGCCCAACATAATATGTACATATACATTCGTCACATGAGTACTGGTCGCTTCTACAACTCGTTCTTGAGTTCAATAACTCGGCTGTGGAAAGATTTGCCGGCCTCTGTGTTTCCTCCCCCATACAACATGGGTCTATCCAAGACCAATGTTCATTCTTTCCTTTCCTCAAAAAGATTCTCCATACTCCAAAGATGATATATGCCCTTCAGGGAAATTATTTTCCTCAGGGTCACCTGTTTGGAGATAGTGATAAAAGTAAAGTGGGATGTGATTGGTATGCTTAAAACGCGCCAGATAGAAATGAGACATTATTTTACGGGTATTCTAATGAATTCTGCCTCTTGATTTATTTACGCAGTACGCAGCTGGGAGACACGATAAAATTTTACTCAAAAGATTATGGTCTGCAAACCGTTTTAAAGTACATACTGTAAATATGTTCGTTTTGCCGGAATTTCATTGAAAAGAACCAGAGTCATTATTATTTTTGTCAATAATGCACTGGGATCGAAACCCAGGCCTATATGCAAAAACATTGTCACTTATTTATCGACTTTTGCAACACGACGAAGAAAAACAACAGGTTATCCCGAATATACAGGGTGTCCGGGGGTAAAGTGCATTAACTTCTGGAGGTGATTCTACATGATGGTAGGAGTAAAAAAGGTTAACAACTTTTTCCGAAATTCGAACTTTTTTTTCCCATACAAAAAGACGTACCTACTAAAAACCGTTAGTGTGAGGTACGATCTAACTTGTGCGCCCGACTCAATTGTGATTGACCCGTATCGTAACAGCGGAAAATAACAAATCTGGCCGCACACGCCGGACTAATTTTATCTTTTTACCTCAAAACTACCCATAAAAGTTGGAATTTCGAAAAAAGTTAAGCATCTTTTTTACTTGTACTATCATGTAGAATCACCTCCCGAAGTAAATGCACTTTATCCCCGGACACCCTGAATATGCTTATTTTAGTAAACGTGAATATGTCGACATTGTCAATAAAATATACTTATCGACGTGCTTGTGCCAGTAAGCCAGTTTTTATCCTTTCCTTCCCACCTTTCACAAAGCATTTCCTCTGAGATTACATAGACCCTGAGAGAGGACTCTGGTGTGAAGTTAAAATAAAAATTAATAAAATAATAATAATAAACCCTTCTGAACTTATACAAATAACACACAAAGAAGCGAAAATAACACCTTCGAAAAAACATCTATTCACATTAATTTTGAGGAGAAGGGGCTTAATATATAATATCATTTATTAAAGTGAATAACAACCGGCTTATCTCAGAACAAGATCATCTGCGTTGATTTTATATACGGCGAAATAAATTCTCTGTCATATATTTTAACAATAGACCCGTACAAAACAAAGCCTTTATTTATTCCAAAGTGTAAATAAGAAGTAATGAATACAAGAAGGGCACAAAGGCTCGAGAAGCTCCTTTAGCATTCTTTGAATCAAAGCGCGGATCTAGTTTGAGTAATTTATTCACTATTTCTTGCTTATTTTATTCATCAATCAAAACTCTGGGAATATTATTATCCGGTATTATACCGATCTTAAGAGGGTTTAATTTTTTGCTTAGCCAAACAGATCCCTAGATTATTAAGATTTATAAAAAAATATTATTTCTTATTTAGGTACGTTTTGTTCTTTTAAGTGAAACTTCTATAGCCCCGTTGTGATTTGGAATTCGGATGAAACGGAAATGACGCACTACAGCACCTGTGAAGCATCAAACTCCTATCAAGGCTCCTATTGGTTGGTATTGGCGCTCATTGGCCGCTTTCATTATGACCTCACTTTTCAAGGCTCATTGGTTGAGATTGTTTTGGTAAAGTTTCGGTTCTACCGCGTGTTAAATGCACTCGAATTTTTTGAAGTTAAACGTCTCTAACCACGCTGTGAGTTGGATTTCGGATGAAACGGAAATGACGATTACTGCATCTGCGACGCATGAACTCATTGGTCGCTTTGATTATGATGTCATTTTAAAGGCTCCTTTTGGTTGAGATATGAAACGGAAATTATGCTAGTCTGGTCGCTTTGAATACGACATTACTCTTCCAGTATTGGTTGAGATTGTGTCACTCGATTTTTTCTTTATGGTACAGCGTTAAGAAACATTCGTGATGAAATCACACATTTAAAATATACTAAGACTATATAAGTATCAACGTTATTGTAAAAATGTGTATGAAACAAAGCTCTCGGCAAAAATCGAAATCAGTGACTGATAGGTGTACTTTTATGGAAAAATGCGTCCAAAACTTTTAAGGCGACGAGTTTGCTCACAAATATTGCGGTTTCAATCCACTGCTCGTCGAGTCCTCCATCAATTAAATAAAAATAACATATTTAATTACGGAAGTATGGATAATTCAAACATTATCAAGTTGCTCGTTTTGTAGTCCCAAAGAGAGGTCGTGATGACGATCGTTTTAAAATGCTCTTTTTCTCACGTCTTGAATCCAAATGATAAAGACAGGCAGACTAGAATGCAGACTTCATAGACGACCTCTCTCCAGGACCAATTTAACACGGAACTACTTTCATTTCTTTTAAAATTACCTACGTATGTAATTTTTAAAGAAATGAATGCTGTGATTGTAGACCCGCTATATTAAAGTTATAACGCTACCAATAGTAAGCTAGATACCTAGCTAAATGATTTGAGATTTTCACGACCAAAAATACGGCCTTACAAATCCAACAACCTAATTTTAGGCCCGTTAATACTGCCTTCATACTCCGGGCATGATTTTTAAAATATTTTGGAGTGGTTAGTTAATCCAAGACATTCTAGTTATGAATGCAACAACCGTCAAAACACATTAAAAAAAACGAGTGTGCTTTCGACCACACGACTGAAGTAAAACTTCACTAACTTATATCTCCCTCTCAACTTCCGTTCGCCTCGCCCGATCACACTTTTCGTAACGCTTTCGTCACGCATTCACCAGCTTACTCCCTAAGTCAAGCGTGCATAAAGAAGTTTTACTTCAGAAAATTGTGGTGCTGCTACAACAGACAAACGTATACTAAGTAAAATTCAATTCAAAATTCTGCACTTAATGGTAATAACGTACAATTTAAGAGTTAAACTTATAGAAATGTATAGTATGCTTTATACGAGTATGTAGCCGTAAGCCAGAATTTTTCTTTTGTTTCCGGTGAAATTGGACCAGCGTTTTGAAATACCGACTTATCATGAACAAATAAACAATTCCATTAACCTTTTAAAGTCTTGGAGTCGAGAGATCTTATGCAATTATTGGAGATGTACTTTGTTTTTATTGTGAACCTTCGACCAAGATCATACATCAATGTTGTGAACACATTTTTAAAAAGACTCCCGTACTAAGATCTCGCCAGAGTTAGTGATGAATCTCGCCAAATATTTAAATATGTCTCGTGGCCCAAGAGTTGTGGTGCATTTTTTTTTTACGTTTTCTCCACACAGGAAACCCTGAGAAAATAAAATCCCTTAGGGCCTATGTCATCTTTGCCATGCTGTGTTTAGGGTTTTTTTAAAGGAAAGAAAGGAGACGTACTTCTGGGCTGTCCGGCTGGAGAGGTCTATATTATGTCTACCTTAAGGGCCCGCAACCCGGATTTCTACCGATTTCTTATATATCTCCCTCAAACACTTTAAGTTCTAAAGCCCTTAAAAAAGATATGTTATTTTTGAAGATAATATCTAGGCATTGCCCGCGCCGAAACGCAAATTATATAAAATTCCCCCGATAGAAAAAAATCGCAAAAGTATGCTCCAAAAATTATTATAAACACGTTTGTTTCAGTTATTTTACAAGTTATGTGTATGAAAAATTTCACGGTGTTTATTTAAATGCTGTTTAAGACAGTGCCCGTTAGATTTTTGCTCCATTTTAAACTTGTCGTGTTTTATTAAACATTTTCGCAATTTTCGCATCGATTTTATCGCTGTAAATGTTAGCGCTCTCCTCTAACATTCGTTATTTTGTATCTCCCCATCTTCTTATTTTCAGAACCATCATCACCCAGTAGGTGAGGACACGCATTCGCCACCACGACCTAGACAAAGCTCACTCCAAGAACCCGGGCATCCCTGCTAAATCACCAAATGTAGCGATTGAAGTGACTTATGGCACGGGTTGGTTATCCAATAAATGGTATTGTAGTATTTACGGCACTTGCGTAGCGTTAGTTGTATCCTATTAATTTCGCCAAATATTTAAATATGTTTCGTGGCCCATGAGTTGTGGCGCTAAGCAAAGTCTGTATTCTAAAAATAGACTAGTAGCGTAGAGATACTCCCCTATACATTTTTTAAAATCACACTTCTTGGAATAATCTGTTCAGTCGTAATTACCCTCAACGGCGTGAGAGTGAGTTTGTTGCATCCTATTGTAGTTATTGCGGCAGTTAAATAATTGTACGTAGCATTATTTAGTGATGACTAATGAATTTCGCCGAATATTGAAATATGTCTCGTGGCCTAAGAGTTGTGGCGCTAAGAGGCGTGAATATTCTAAAAATGGACTATTAGTGTAGAGATACTCCCCAATACACTTTTCCAAATCACAGTTCTAGGAATAATCTGTCCAGTCGTAATTACCCTCAACGGCGTGAGAGTGAGTTTGTTGCATCCTATTGTAGTAATTACGGCAGTTGAATAATTGTACGTAGCATTTACTATATACGTAACTAAACATGACGGCCTAATTGCTTAATTAGATGTGTCTGATATGCTGCAGGCGTGATGAAATATGGGGCAGTCGTTTACTGGACAAAGCTGCCTGCGGTTGCTGAGTAATAATCTAAATAACATTTATAAAACAATTTTTAATGTTTGTACACACCTTGGGTTGGCGCTATGTAACAAAACATCTCACGTTTTACTTGGCACGCCTTGAAAAATTAAATTTTACATTGATTATCCGTCAAAGCTTTATATTAATTTGAAGTAACTAATTACTGAGGGATTTTAGACAAGTTAATACAAACCAACATATTATCGACGGTCTCTACATAAACTCGGACATCTTTTAAAAATGTATTTTTATATATATTTTTTCAATACACATTCAATAGTTTCTTCGCAATAAAAAATATGAAAAAAATTTTACTTTTTCAGATAGAAAACTGATGTAAAAAAACAAAGCAAATGCGCTCGTTTTGTAAAAGCCACGAACATATTATGTGGAATTCGTCAGTTTTAAAACAAACACCCGTCAATCGCTCACGTTTGCAAATCCTGAAAACGTCAAATGTATTCATATATTTTATGTGTAAGAGATGTGGGTCAATAAAAAAATATATAATTCAGTTACATCAATAAACATTTTAATGGCTATATGATAACACCCATTTCCTAATAATCATCAATCTTAATATATAAAACAAAGTCGGGTTAGTTACACTATTTATAACTCGAGAACGGCTGGGCTGATTTTGATGATCTTTAATTTGTTGGATTTGTCTCCGCCCCGGATAGGATAATATCTATTAAAACATCACAAAAGTTAACGAAATAAATAGTTATAAAGAAAATTATTTTCCCCATACATTTTTTATGGAACGAATTCTCCTATTTTGAAAGAACTGCAGCAATATTGTGAGGGGTATAATATCGAACTGTGCGTGAATTCCAAACATTCAAAAACATCAAATGTCAATGCGTTGATTGTTGTGCATTTGTTTTTAATCATATTATGCTGCCCTTCTTTCTTACACACTCAATGTCAATAGTCGAAAATGAGACAAATGGTGAACCTATGTCTGCACACCTCCAAAGGAAAAATACAATAATTATAATAAATCTCTGAAATGAAACGCATTTTTTTACATAAGCTCCACACTGGAGGCCCTGAGGAAAATAATTTCTCTCAGGACCTATGTCATCTTAGGGGATGCTGTGTGGAGGATCTTTTTAAGGAATGGGGAGGATAGAAAGTTCTGGGAAGGAAAAAGGTATGAGGGGTGGGTAGGAATCTGGGGGTCAGTGTGTCCGGGAGTGACGGACGTATAAATCCATCCCTCCAACTGTGGTGCAAGGCAGTGGGTCGAGAGAGTCCGGCTTGAAAGGTCAAAAGACCTCCCTCAACCAGTCTCTCTCGATCCGGCCCGCCACGCAGCAGGTGGGCAAGCGCATCAACTGCCAAGACCCGGACATAAGTCACCTCATGAACCCGGGCACCCCTGCTAAATCACCAAACGTAGCGAACCACTTGGGGTGATCTATGGCAGAGGTGTTGGTTATACAATAAATGGTTCCCGGAGCGGCGGCACCCGTATCCGCCTCCCGAATTCCCGTAAGTAATTGTAAAATTAAGAAAATCACAAAAATATAAATACGTACACAACGCCATCTCTGATACTGACAAAAACAAAACGCGGACAGTTGCGCATTGATAATTGCTTCATTGCGTAATTTTTAACTTAATAAAAAAACTGAATTTAATTCAACAGCTATTGATTCTTAGGCGGTACGAAGTTCGTCGGGTCAGCTAGTTATTATATATATTTCCGAAGACAACTATGACATGTGATAGCAGTTGTTGTTCCTAAGAATGGTACGATGAAAATAGACGTAGGGTGGTGCAACTGGAATGCAACCAAAAGTTCGTACATTTATAAATTAACTAAGCATCAAATTTTTGTAAAAGATGTATTATTACTAAATTTAAGATTGCTGATAATGGCAAAAAATAGATTAGAAGTTATCACATACAATTGTTACGCATTGCGAATAACTCTCCTTAAAAATCGCTAACAATTAAGTTGAATGTTCTCAAGTACTCAAAACATCAATGTTGTTTGATGCAGTAACCTTACTCAGTTACCTTCGTGATCAAAATAAATAGAGTGTTAAAATCTTGTATGCATAAGCAAAAAGATAATAAACTTATTGTGTCCAAGCTTATAAATAGTGAATCCACTACAGCTCAGCAGCATAACCTAACCTAATGTAACCCATTTAACCCTAGATTACTAAACTATCCTACGAGTACTGTTGTTACTAAACATTCGCAAAAAATACGACAGAAATAAAATGGGAATAAATAAGATAATCAAAAACTTTTATTATTTTAGAAGGAATAGTAACATTTTTTGGGTTTAAGAGGTAACGTAATAGTGAAAAAAATTATTATTCGACACAGTTGGTACCTACATATTAAGTTTATGTTATGCGACATACACATGGCTTTTTGGCATTTTATGCAAAAGTTTGTGGTGATTTTTCTTGACTTGGATGGACAAAAGGCATATATTTTCTTGAAGTACAGATCAGGAACAGATTCAACAAGCAAGATGTTATTTATAAGCTCTTTTATTTCATACATATTAACCCTAGAATACTAAACTATCGTAAACACTAAACTTTCGTAAATTTTACGACACTCTTGTCAACACACACACTGACGGAACAAATTAGGAAGGTACTGTGAAGCGGGGGGCACAGGAACGACACGGACATTGTTTTTTCCAGGAGTCGCCATTTTTCCGTCGTAATTTTTACAACAGTTTAGTATTCTAGAGTTAAGCAATTTAATTTTTTTCATTACAAATCACCTTCCCATTTCACTCTTTCAGATGAGACTTTTTAAAGAAGTGTTGTAGTTGTATGTTGTTGGTTGTTCGGTCATCGTAAATAATAACATAATAATTATGATTAATATTGCTTACATTCTGCGATAAGAAGAAAAAAAATCGCTAGTTAATTCTCTTGTGACCCTTTAAATACTTTGTAAGTACCTCATGTCATAAAAGAACAATTTTTCTATAAATAACTAAAAATATTGACCATCCAACGAAATTTAATTTTTTTTTTGTCTTCCAGACAAAGAGGTTTTAAAGGGAAGTCTATTTTCAGACGACCTAATAAAAGATTAAATGCCATGAAACAAAAAGATAAAAGGTTTTTTTTTCATCTCTGAGTGGACGCCCTTGAAAAGCCTTTGAGGCAGTATTTCACAAAACCGCACTACGCAAATGACCTACATGTACGTAATAGATTCACGACTCTTCGAGTGATTTTCTTATTATTTTTTTGAAGTGAAAACTTCTTTAGCACCGTTATTATTTGAAACTCGATGAAACTAAAAGCGGCACTAAAAATAGACAAACATATACATCTATAAAATCTAGCCTGCGAGAGAATGAGATAGAAAAATCGGTCTCCTCTTTGTGCTTCGTAGCTCCCCACTCTTATCTACTTTAGTTTCCTGAAGGTATCACTTCTGCAGCGTGTGACCCGCACCTTGGAATTTTTTAAATATTAGATATATATTCAAAAAATTGTTTTAGAAAATTAATAATGGCATAGTGTTATCGACATCAAATCTATAGTTTACTAAACTACAGTTACTATTAACTAAATTTATATTAAGGGGGTAATTTGTGGCAGATGATGCGACATGTAGAATATGGTCTTCTTAGTCATATTGCAGTGCTTTTTAGTTGTTGAGTGAAGACTGTCTGCCTCCTGATGTCCAGCCTCCGAAAGGTGCAGATGAATTGAAACCATAAATCCGTATTGTACATGCCAAACTTTAATACCGAACTGAAGTTGATTTAAAAATCATCACAATAGGTAAGTTCTTACCTGTAATATGAACCAACCGAGGATCTTATAACGGTGATACTACCACACTATTCAGCGCCTTACTAAACATATTATTATTACTGTTGAAAAAATACTCTATACTTAAACGTGTGCAATTTTAATGTTTTTGGCCGCAGTCAATTGTTTTTGGATGCAATCAATTGTTTTTGGCTGCATTCAATTGTTTTTGGCTCCAGTCAATTGTTTTGGCTGGAGTTTGCAGAATAGAGAATACCCTAATAACAGCCAACTTCCGACAGGAGATAACAAGAAAATAAGAACAAATCTTTCATTTTAACTCGGTAAATTGTGTTATTTATTAAAACGGTATTTAACTCGGTAGATTTGAAATGGTACTTTGAAAAGATAAATGTTTTAAAAAAGCAGTTTTCAATTTGTGAAATTTTCAAGTTTTATCCATTTTCAAGTTTTAGACATGCCTTTTTACCCGTGTTTCCATATGAAATTTGAATGTTCACCTGCTTCTGGTGTTTCCTGATGGAATCGTAACCAATTAAATCTGTGTGTGGCCTTTCGTGAAATACTGTTTGCCCAACCCCACGTCACGAGTCATTTCCGAGATTCATGACGAAGGAAACCTAATAAGAGTTAATTCACTGCGTTTAATGTATCCTTTCTGTTTTTCAAATAATATCTAATATAACAAAAACAAAAGGTTTTTTTCAGCATTTTTCAATAGACTTCGCTTCATGATTTATCGCAGCAAACGATTAGTAGGCCACTTGCATCACATTTTTTAAAATTGTTTTCCAGTTTAGGAAAATATTCTAAAACATTCCGCTTTTTTTAATTGTATTTTTGAAACCCTGGCGGTTTTTTTAAAGTTTCAATCATAATAATCAGAATAATTTATATAAGAAAAAAAAAACTAATTACATATCCGAAAATCATTAAAAAAACGACATATTCCACATGAATGGCACAGGTGAATAACGAGGCATTTCAAAAATATTATATCTCATAAATATTTGTTTCCTTTATCCATCTTATTGATCATTAATCATTACGCTGCAAACGATTAGTAGGCCACTTGCATCACATTTTTTTAAATTGTTTTCCGGTTTAGGCAAATATTCTAAAACATTCCGCTTTTTTATTGTATTTTTGAAACCCTGGCGGTTTTTTGAAAATTTCAATCATAATAATCAGAATAACTTATATAAGAAAAAAAAATAATTACATATCCGAAAATCATAAAAAACAACAACGTATTTCACATGAATGGTACAGGAGAATAACGAGGCATATCAAAAATATTACATCTCATAAATATTTGTTTCCTTTATCCATCTTATTGATCATTAATCATTATAATGTTCAACGTCTACATATGATAAAATCCAATGTAATAAACTTGTACTTGTAAATTATAATTATAATAATTTGATTTCATTAAAATCTGCACTACTGCCATTAAACTCCTAAGTCAGCCGCTGCGGAAAGCATCTGTGCGATGTTCACTTTATACCATCTGAAAATAAAAGTTTGCAAGGTAACATACATTAAAACCTTTTAAATATGTTATAAACGTTATCGTCAACGCACTTGTTTGTCGTTTCATGAAAAAATAATTAATAAAAAATACCCAAAGTCTCATAGTTTTTTTGCAAATTGCGGTCGGAAACTTTGTTTTCATAAAGGTGTACGTTTTAATCATTTTGCGGTAAACTTTTAGATTTGAATAAAAGGCATAGAGTTTTCTCTTTCTAACATTGTTTAGATCATATTTCTTACCATGATAGTAAGGGAGACACAACGATTCCTATGAGACCTATGTAAGTTGTTCCGAAAACCGAAAAAAATTTCCTGAGGGGTTAAAAAGTCATGAACTCTAGATGAAAATTAATTCAACTATTTTCTACTATTATTACAATTTAATTTTCGTCATCGGTTATTAAGATCCATAGTAAAAACTGCTATCTTCTTAATATATAAAACAAAGTCGGGTTAGTTACACTATTTATAACTCGAGTACGGCTGGACAGATCTTGATGATCTTTGACTTGTTGGATTTGTCTCCGCCCCGGATAGGATAATAACTATTAAAACACAATTTAAAACATCGCAAAAATTAACAAAAAAGAAAGTTATGAAGAAAATTCATTTCCTCATACATTTTGTATGGAACGAATTTTCATCTTTTGAAATATTGCGTTAGGTGTAACGTCTTTGGGTATAATATTGAAGTTTGCGTGAATTCCAATAATTCAAAATCGTCAAATGTCAATGCGATGATTGTTTTGCTTTTGTTTTTAAACATATAATGCTGCCTCTCTTTCTTACACACTAAATGTCAACAGTCGAAAATGAGACCAACGGTGAACGTATGTCAGCACAACTCCAGGAACACAGCCACTTCTTTCCAAAACATTCAAGGCGCATTACAACTGATTACAACGTGGAGTATTGCAATCCGGTGAAGTCAATCAATGCTTCTACTTGCGGTTGTTGCTGGTGAATGTTCGTGAGCTGACATCGTTTGAATCACAAGACAATGGAGTAGTGTGCCCAACATTTCGTGTTGCAAGTCAGCAGGTCAATTTGCTTGAAAATGATATTCATTGGGACATGAAAATCGCTGGAGCAATTGTTTCTGCATCTCCAATGTGATAGGCACATTATTTGCAATCATTATTTGCTATCATTATTTCAACATGTTTCCCATCGAATCCAAGTGAACTATGGAACAAGTACAAGGATGGCATGTCAGAAGACATTTTACATCGAATTCGTTTCAGTTCAGGGAATCCTGATCTCGAGGTGAATGAGGATATACAAAAACAGGCTTTGTTTTTGATCGAAGACATGTATTACCTCATGTACGGCAGTTTGTTAGTCAAGTTAGGAACACTAACGCCAGATCGCGGAATGAACGACGCTTTCAATCAAGAATTGAAACGTAAACGTCAATATGATCAAGATGCATTGAACCACTCAGATCGAACGAATGTACCACTCTTGAACCCTCAACAGAAGGAAGTGTACGATACGTTAATGAAGGCACTTGATGATGGAAATGGTGACTTATTTTTCCGCGATGCGCCCGGTGGAACTGGAAAGACATCTAATGACAACAAAACGAAAAATGTCGTATATTACAAGGTGCTTCAATGAAGGGAATCGACCCAAGTGCAAACCATCCAGCAAATAGTTTATCAGAAAGTAGTAAAATAATGCCACGTGAATCATTTTGATTCGCTTTAATAAAGCAAATGCCTTGGTGCCACGTAAATTACATTTCTTAATTCATTTTGAGTATTCATTTCAACTTAAAAAAATTAAATTAATTCAGCTAATAAGTTAACACAAACAGTTATTGATTCTGAGGCGGAACGAAGTTCGCCGGGTCAGCTAGTGAAAGATAAAATGTCATTTAATAGTCAAATTACGAGAATTTTATTTTTAAAAAGCTTTTAAACTATACACAGAGGTGATTGAAATTTATTACAGGTGAGCCCATTGTCGTCATGTTGTTTGATTTTCAATTACATTATGTATACGCGTTCAACTGACACCGAAAAAAATCGAGTGCAGTTTACACGCGGTAGAAGTGAAACCTTCACCCACAAAAACAAATAGGAGCCTTTAAAAATGAGCCCTAATAAAATAATAAAATATTTTTACAGCGGATTTTCACTCAAGATGCCTTCAGATATAAGTACATCGAGTTTGGTTGTACGGCCGTATATCCTCTTTACATACTTACTTGAAGAAAAAATCTTCTAAAGGATCTGGCCGGATCAATTGTCACCGGATCAAATGTCGCCGGACCAAGTGTCGGCCGGATCAAATGTCGGCCGGATCAAAATGCCAAAATATTGATAAGAAGTGAAGGTGATGGGAAAATTATCCATATAAAAAATGAGAATGATATAAACAAATACATTTAAGAAAAAAAAAATCAAAATTCCTTTTGACTCGGAACAGTTATTTTATCAGTTACTAAATCCACGTCATGGAAGATTCGACACCATTTCAAACTCACAAATTTATCAAGTGCTATAATTTGGATAACTGGATAAACGATAAAAACATCAAAATGAGGTTTGTGGCTATTCATCTTAATATAAGATCATTGAAAAAGAATTTTAATTCATTTATTGCACAAGTAAGCGACGTTCTGCAGTTTATAGATGTAATTTTTCTAACGGAAATAAATATTAAAAACGAAATAATACCTATGTTCAATATACCAAACTTCACATCGATTGCAAATGCTCGAGAGAATAGAAGAGGAGGGGGATTAATCATGTACTTAAAAAACCATCATACTTTTAAGAAAACAAATATTTCTTTTAAAAGCTGCGAGACAATATCTGGAGAAATCACCACCGTTTATCAAGATGTCATAAATATACTTGCAGTTTATCGTCCGCCGAGCAGCAACAAGAAAATATACTTGAAGGAACTAAAACAAATATTACAATTAACTTCTTCTGATTCAAACTACTTGTATTGTGGTGACGTCAACTTGAATTTGTTGGATACAAAAAATAGTTTAAGTACAGAATATCAAAATCTACTCAGTGAAAATGGTTTAGAAAATGTAATATTAGATGTGACTCGGGATGAAATTTTAAACGGAAAAAATGTGTTTTCATATATTGATCATATTGCAGTTCGCAACCGTAATAACACTGTATTTTCATGTATTGTGACTAACAAAATATCCGACCATTATATAACAGGAGTTGCAATAGGTAAAGAGGTACTTACAAAGGATTTAAATAAAAAAAGTGAAATTATTGATAATAAATTGGTATATTCTAAATTAAAACTAATTAATTGGGGGAAATTATTACAAACTGAATGTCCTTCAGAACTGTACGATAATTTAAAAAATATTTTTGATAATATCTATGCGTCCTCGAAAAAAGAAAAATTATTTGAAAATAATCTTAGGCACAACAACCCATGGGTTACTGAAAAAATTAAGAACATGATTAAAAAAAGAGATTATCTTTACCGAAAATGCAGGAATAGCCCAAATAACCCGGTATTTCGTTTAGAATATACGCGGTATAGAAACAAAACAAACAAACATATTAATATTACTAAAAACACGTTCCATAAAAACGTAATAAATAGCTTAAACGGCAACCCGAGGAAACTGTGGGACGAAATAAATAATCTAATAGGTAAACCTAAACAAAATTTAGATAAAATAATCCTTCAACATATGGGAAGTCAAGGAGACACAAAGTTTTTATGCGATAAATTTGCCACAACTTTTGTAAATGAAATAAAAGACATAAGACATAATTGTACTAAAAAATTCCTAGATCGTAACACGTATACAACTCCTGCTATTATGTCGATGAGATTTAGACCTGTATCACAAAAAGATGTTAAAAAAATTATTAATGATATGGATGTTAAAAAATCAGAAGGCAATGACCAAATAAGAATTAAAGACCTGAAGTTAATTGCTGATAATATAATCCCAGTACTGACTAAACTAATTAACCTTTGTGTAAGTAAAAGTATCATGCCTGACGAACTTAAAACATCCATATAGAGAAGCAGAAATGTTTATTATTAATAAATCTACAAATGTATACGGTGATAGAACAAAAAGGCATAAAATTCCGGAAATATTTAATGCATTACCTGAAAATATTAAAAACGAGACATCATATTCAAAAATCAAAACTAAAGTTAGATCATTCTACTTCAATAGAACATGAAAACTAAAATATTGTATAAAAATACCTAAATCTATGAAAAACAAATAATATTGTGAACGAATAGGTACGTAGATCTTTTAACCACTGTTCAAAATAAAATTTATGTTATAATAAGCATTACAATAATTAGTTAAGTATTTTAATATTAAGTATTATATTATTAAATAATTACTAGATATGTATTAAGCACCAAAATATAAAACATTTTATTTGTTGTAAGTAAATAAATAGGAAAAATGAGAGATTTTTTACAATCAAACTGATTGATCAGTTTTGTAAGATTTAAGTAAGACAAATTATTGTACAATTAATAACAAAATAAACATATTAAAAAAAAAAAAAAAAAAAATGTCGCTGGACCAACTGTCGCCGGACCAAATGTCGCCAGATCAAATGTCGGGTCACCATTTGAAATATGACAGGTTTAAATAACCTAAGATAATTATAAAAAAAGTCGTTCAGCGAACTTCATGAAGTGACCTGTCAGATATTATATTTTGATCACTTGCATCAAGTTTTGAAGGTTTGCGGGGAGCTAGAATTAGATTAAAATCACTGGAATATCTTATATATAAAAAATCTCGTGTCATGTCGTGGTCGCACTCCTCCGAAACGGCTTGACCGATTTTTATGAAATTTTGTATGTGTCTTTGGTAGGTATGAGAATAGGTTTTAATATATATTTCATACCGCTAGGCGATTAGGGTGTCCCTATCCAGAAAAAAAACTCAATTTTTTTTTACTTTTTTTTTCATATTTTTTTTTATTTGGCATCAAAAAATATCTTTAACTCCAAATTTTAACCCTCCTTCGCCCAAACTCCCATTTTTTAATCGCGATTTTAGTATTTTTGTATGAACAAATTTAACCGACTTTCGTATTTCAAACGGAACGAAATAATGTATGTTTTTGAATGACAGATGGCGCTACGTCTGCCTCATCGAACTTTCATCCACACATGCGCAAGACATTCACGAGAAGCGTTGCGTCAATTTGATATTTCATTCGGCATCTAGTTCTCGCGTGGGCACACTATCGAGCTTATTTGTGTTGACTAAAAACGGACTGACAAAAAATATCGTACACTCAATTGCTCTTCGAAATTCTAACTGGTTTTCTTTATTTCATGTTCCTACTGTAGTTGATGTTGGTGGTTGTCTACAGCGCTCCATTCCTCTTTCTGTCATACATAGATCCCATCCCCACATACTTACAATACATTATTTTCATTATAGCAACCAAAATATTCACTAGAAATAATTTATATGGCAGAACAACGTTTGTCGGGTCAGCTAGTATTTATATATTATTTGCTTGTTTTCCTTGGGTGTTAAGAATTGTGTTCTGCATTTGGTAAATATGTATACAGAAAAGAGGGACACGGTTTGTAGGTTAGTAGTGTCACTTCTACCGCGTGTGAACTGCACACATGTTTTTTAAGTGTCGCTCGTTTCCGTTTCATCGAGTTTCAAATCAAAACGGTGCTAAAGAAGTTTTAACTTCAAAAATCTCAAGAAGAGTGTTGAAGCTCGTGGTAACTGGTAATAAAACCACCACCAGTGATTTATAATTCAGTGCGATGAAATATCCAGCAAGGTATTATGTCTTACACGAATAATAAAAATGACAAAAAGGTGTCGGTATTATTTCCAAGTAAGCTCTCCGATTCGCTGTATGTGGATTTAAAAACCAAAAAACGGTGCTCCTTGTGAAATTTCATTAAATATGCGACATTAATCATGCGACGCGAGTATTTCTTACGGCGAAGTTATCTGCCGGCTTGTTGTCGGGCGGCCGTAAACCACCCATCGGGTGGACCGGAAAGCACTTCTACTTTTCATTTTTAAATTAGTTGTAAAACAGTATCTTTACACTCTTGACTTTTTAACATTGTGACAATATCTTTACACTCCTAACTGGTAACATTACAACAATATCTTTACACTCCTAACTGGTAAACATTATAACAATATCTTTACACTCCTAACTGGTAAACATTACAACAATATCTTTACACTCCTAACTGGTAAACATTACAACAATATCTTTATACTCCTAACTAGTAAACATTACAATAATATCTTTACACTCCTTATAACACTGGCATCAGCTTAGCATGGTGGTCGAAAAATCCACAAATAATATAACCATAATATGAAATTAATAAAGAATTTTCTTCTCTTAAAATAGTTTTCTTTGAAATATTAGTTCTGATACGGTCTCTTTTGGGTTGGTTCCATATTTTTCAATAATTCTAGAAGAATAAAAATATTTATAGCAGGGAAGCAATGGCTAATGCTTACAATATCAAGTTTCTTACTTTTAATTATTTATAAGCAAAACTCTCTTTTTTGTGAAACGGAAAAAAGAATTAGTCGAAGTTAATATTGTTAATTCTAAAGTTCGAAATATGAGATTGGCAAATATGACGGTTTGACAGAACGTGGCAGTAGCGAAATTGGTTAACGCGCCCGTCTCGGTTTGACGAGAGGTCTGGGTTCGAATCCCAGTTGCGACCATTGTCTTTTTCTGTGCCTTGTTCTATTTCATATTTTCGTTTAGATTATTATTGTTGAAGAAGATATATTTCTTACTTTTATTTCGAATGTGAATCTGGGTGTTTTTATACAAGACTAAAACAAACAACTTTAAGTATTGGAAGATCTCATGAATAGAATTGTTCCATTTTTATATGACATGCCTATTCACACTTTTTCCTAGAGATTGTCTTTTATAAAATACATAATTCGTAAATTGCATACTGACCCAACTCTGTAAATGAATAATAATTACAATTTATGTGAACAAACATTTATTAAATAATACATTACTTGAGTTGTAATTCCCAAGTGTCGCATTACGCAGGTTCACCCGGTCCCTACTTGTGGAGATATCACCGAGTTCTCATTTTCGCTCCACACACAAGTTTCGTAATGGCATTGTTTCCAGTGCCATATCTCCGCTCTGCGCGCGGCCCCGGGCGAAGCTGTAATAGAAATACTGATGAAATCACTTCTGAGTGGGTATAGCTAGAGGAGACTACCGGGCCGGGAAGAATCCCTCTTCGCTATTCGCTCTTCGCTCTCCGCTCTTTGCTCTAGGTTCTCCTCGTGCAGCCCAGAACCCGGCTTTTAGGAATCTTATTCATATTTATCACGCATACAATAATTGAATGCCTTATCTTGAATGCATGTAGCAGCGGATAGACAGACAATCAACGTAGTGTAAGACTCGTCACGGATTAGATAGATACCAGCACTATGGCTTCAAGCGTATGATTTTTTTTTAATTTCAAGTTTTCTTTAAATGAATGCTGAAAGTGAGATAAGACCGTGTACTACACTGAACAGATAATCCCTAGAAGTATGATATGTAGTATTTAAAGATTTAAAACAAAAGGGTTACTTTCAACCCCTACGTGGCAGACAGTTGAGCGTGGCAAAGTCCTGTTTTAATTTTACCATTTTGCATTGCGCTTGTCTGGAAATTTGATTGATTGTATTTGAAAAATTAAATCATTCTACACAAATTCGATATCGAGAGATTAACAATAACGCAGGAGGGACCATAAGAGTGGATAAACCGATTCAACGAAGAGTGCACGGCGCGGCGGCGAGAATGAAGATGAGTACCTCAAAAACAGAAGCGATGATTATAGGAAGGGACAAACTCAGTGCAACATACGCGCTAATGGGACTCAGCTGAAACAGGTGGACATATTCAAATACCTCGGGGTCGAAGTCTGCGGCGATGGACGGCAAGACGGAGAAATTGACGAAGAATAAGTATAAGTGTATAAGGATAGAGATAAGGAAAAAAAACTTAGTATCAAGACAAAGATGATTTCAAAACGATATACTGCCCGACGCTTACGAACGGTAACCAGATATGGATGCTAAACGAACGAACACGCTGTAAAGTTCAAGCTGCTGAAATAAGGTACTTAGTGGAGTGGCAGGAGTTACAAAATGGGATATAATAAGAAACTCGATGACCTGAGACGATCTAAACATTGAACCACAATTACTCTTCATAGAAAAATCGCAACTGAGATGGCTTGGGCACATACTAAGAATGATGGGACTGCCATGGACGGAGGCCGAACAATCAGCGCAAGACAGGGACGAATGGAGGTACCTTGTCGGTGCAGTGGGTCCCCGACCCGAATAAGACGAGGGGAAGAAGATGATTATGAATAATTCAACATAATAATATTTAGGGGCAATTCGTGTTCCTCTGGACGATTGTTCCTCTGGACAGTAGTGTTATTTCATAAACTATCAATTTTTGTATTAATTAAGTACCGCCAACAAATGCGCATTTTAAAGTTGATAACACTGATTAAATCTCCATTCTCTCCTGTCAAAGCAAAAGTGAGAAACGATGATTAAATTTTTTTAATCGAAAAAGTTTTTTTTTTTTTGGTTTTTATTGAGTGACTTCATATTGTTACGACTTAAAAGTCTTTATTATTTAAACTCTACTTTGTAAAGCATGTTTTTCCAAGAAATCGCGAGGGTATTTTATCTTTTCTTATAACATAACTTCAAAATTAAAATCTTTAGAAATTGTAAAAAATGACCACTCCGTGTTCCTCTGGACATTTTTTTGCTTGTTCCTCTGGACATTTCCAGAGGAACAATCTACAATATTCTTATGTACAGCTTATAAAGAATATATTGATATTGAGGATTTTTAATTGTTAATCAATATTTTAGTGCCACGCAGTAAATCGGGAAGAACGAGGGAACACCTCCTTAACCACGATTTGTTGGAAAATGCCGCATAAATAAATGTATCTTTTTTACAAAATAAATATTGTTTTGTTATGGTTAGTGAAATTGTGGAGGCAAAAATCAGGAAAAGTACTTTGGCATGTCACTAATAAGTTAATAACCATTAATAACCAAAAGCAAGTTAATAACCAAAAATAACCATTCATTTTACCCCAGTAGTCCTTTTTGTGAATATTTTGTCACCTATATAAAAAAATAAATGACTCTTAAATAGGTTTTACCAACCTAGGATGACAGTACATAATCTAGAAAAAAATATGGCAAGAAAATTTTTCTAGATTACAGCAACTGTTCTATTATTTAAATAAACTGTTCTTTTATTTAAAGAAAAATATTCTAGATTACAGCAACTGTTCTATTATTTAAATAAACTGTTCTATTATTTAAAGAAAAATATTCTAGATTACAGCAACTGTTCTATTATTTAAATAAACTGTTCTATTATTTAAAGAAAAATATTCTAGATTACAGCAACTGTTCTATTATTTAAATAAACTATGTATTCCTGTTAATATTTTATCGTGTTTGTGACTTAGAAAACATTTGTTGTTCACTGTACAGAAGAACAAGTACTGTCCAGAGAAACATTACACAGTGACCAGAGGAACATACAGGGTATTGTTCCTCAGGAAAAAACAAGTTTTATTTCAATTGCGTTTATTTCGCAATATACAAAAAAAGTAGCAAATAAAAAACAGATTACAATAGATCATTTATCTGACCTCCAAAATATGTCATTTTACAAATTAAATTGCTAATGGTTTAGAAGAAAAAAAATAAAGCTTACTAAAAACTGGGAAATGTCCAGAGGAACACGTATTACCCCTAGTTTTTAAAAATACCTGTCAAAGTTTGAAAATTTTTTAAAAGTTAACTAAATAATTTCATTTTTAAATAAATGAAGACAATATAAGCGAAACTCAATCGAAAATCTGGAAACAGAAAAATCAGAAAAACATATTGACACCTCTGGGATTCGAACCCAGGACCTCTTGCTTTCCGGGCAAACGCGCTAACCACTGCGCCACGGTGTCGATATGAAATTCGGTCATATTTAACTGTACCATACTTGATTTATCCAGACACTATCTAGAGAGTATTTAGTTGGGGTTTGAATCTTGCAATCATATATAAAGATAGTTGCCAATAATATATGCGTTAAAGAAAATTAACATAATGTAATTGGTTCTGAGTCGAAGTATTGCTTTCCTCATTATCTCAAAACTTAGAATTTGGGTTAATCAACCGCACGATCGATATGTTCAAAAACAGCTATTTTCCCAATTAATAGTCAAATGTTAAGTGAAAATGTTTCCCGAACAGTCCGAAATAGGATAAATAAATTACAAAATTTATTATTTTTCCTCTGCGGTTTGCTTTAATCGTGTCTTTTTTCTCCGGGTCGAACTTAAAAATAAATTAAACAACATACCCCAAATTGGGGACACCATTGCTATACTATCTCCAAGCAGTTCCAAAATCACATAGGTAAAAAATAATGATAAACATAAAAATAAAGATCATGGTTTCGTTAATAAAAAATCAGAGTGTGTAATTCAAACGCGGTAGAAGTGAAATTAGAAAGTCGCTAGATGTCGCTTTCTTTTCTTTGGCTTGTTTTTTTGAAGTTGTTTGAAGATTGGATGTTGATTTCCCAAATAAAAATGTTTTTTTTGGATTTACTGGGATTCGAACCCCCGTTTGCTTGATGTCTGTCTTTCTGGCCGCTGAGACTTGTCAAGCACCTTGCCAACTACGCTATGGAAGGCATGCGCCGAGGTGTGAATTTACAGCATTATATTAGAACCGAGTATTTACGTAGAACCGAGTTTTGAAGCATTTACGTTTCACCCGAATTTCAAGTCGCTAACGGCGCTAAAGAAGTTTCACTTAAAAATTAAAACGAATGTGCTTTAGACCACACAACTGATATAAACTTCTGCTCCATCTATATGATCTCTATTGCTCCTACAGTGTGATACAGACAATAGATCTGCACTGAGTAACGTAACTGGCTATGAGAGAAAGAGAGAAAAAATGTGTGCTCGCACCTCTCTCTCTTGCCCCTACAGTAATATACGAAGCGTAACTCTCTCCCTTTCTATCTTCACTAACTTATATCCCCCTCTCAACTACCGTTCACCTCGCTTTTTGTAACGCTCTCGTCACGCATTCGCCAGCTTACTCCCCAAGTCAAGCGTGCGTAAAGAAGTTTTGCTTCAAAAAATCATTAAAATTTTCTTTTGAAATCCAACATTCTAAACATTCAAGAATATCCTGGTATATTTTTACCTCATTCAGTTACACTCAACCAACCATAACCACAAGCCAATCGATATATCCACTGGCTGAGCTTTAGTGGGAGAATTGATCCGTGTCGTTATCTTGATTAAATCATTACAATCAATGATATTGTTTCAGAACGGATAATCGCATATCTTCATTTGATATAATTCTCACGTTTACTCTCGAGTAGATACGAATATCACGCATTTACGTGGAACCGACCACAATCAAAATCTTGACATTAAATTTAACTAGACTTGGTAGTAATAAAAATGGTTTTAATCTAAATTTTCGCTCCACGTTATGTGCTTCCTATTTTTCGCTTCAGCTATGTGTAGGCTCGGCTAAAGTGGGCTGTTGAACTCGGGTTCCAACCCCTACTCCTTTTTCAAATCGACTACTCCTAGAGAACCCGGTCCAGGACTCGGACTTAAACTCGGAATTCGCAGCCGGACCCAGAGCTGGAACCTCCGAGATCGTTCGGGTCCTTGTCCGGGTTATATCCCGGTCGCCACAACAGCACTCAGTACTCAGTCCGCATACAAAAACACGGACCCGGGACCTGCTGCTGGAACTCGAGTCACGAGTCCTGGAGACCTCCGGCAAAATGCATAACTCATCAATCTCTCTACTCCAGATACAAGTCACTTATCACTTATCACTAAATATGATTACCCTAATAGTTCTGTGAATATCGCGTCAAAGAAAGTAAATTTTTAATAGAAAAATGAAACAATACAACTTTGTATAAACCACTTATATAATGTGCAAATCCGACCGGTTTCGGAACAAACGTTCCTTCGTCAGGTTCTATGTTCTCTAATTAATTGAAAACCAAAATTTCCACTAAAATCATAAGATTCGTAAGTAGATCTTCGTACCTACTAGTGTCCGACCGAAATAGGACTTTCCACCGAAACCGAAACCGAATCTTTGGTGTAACCGAAACTTTTTTTAGACGTGTTAAAAATCGATTGTTTTCTGTTATTTGGCTTTTTTTACACTTATTCAGACAGTTAACACATAAATTAAATAAATAAATAAAACTTTATTTTTTATATCTATAAAACCAACAAAATTTATAAAAAATAAAAAAAACATGTTAACTACTTCTTGGAACAAAAATTTGTCAATAATCAACACTTACATTATAAGGGAAGGACCTCATTAATTGAGTATTTTAATTTTTATTGCGTTTACAATCACAAAATTCTTTTTATGTGTGTTAAATAAAATTTAAAAAAAAAAACAATAATTGAGGTATGTAAAAAAAATATTTATTTTTTTTGAAAATACTGCTATAAAACAAATCAAAATTAACAAACATGTTACTACTTCTTGGAACATACATTTGTTAATAATAATCAACACTTGAATGAAGGACGTCATTAATTGAGTATTATGCTGATGATGGCGGGTGACATACGAGCCCCGAAATCACCTGAAGTCAGCCGAACGAGAAGTTCCAATCAGATCACAGAAAACAATTGATTTTTAACATGTCTAAAAAAGTTTGCCGAAACCAAACCAGATTTTTTTTTTGCCGAAACTTGCTGAAACCGAACCTTCGGTCGGTCACAAAAATTAGTTTAAATTCCTGCCACCTCGGAACAGGCTTCGCCTAGTGAGGTGGTATATACCAAAAAAATTGATCTATATTGTATATATTGTAATATGTTGATTAATAAATAATGTTTAAAAATAAAAATTTATGGAAAACGGTGGTAAACTAAATGTTCAAGTTCAAACAAAGTTTGAACTTGATGTTAAATGTTTGAACAACTAAATGTTCAAGTTCATACTCATTCAAACATAACGTTCGATTATTAGCTTCGAATGTATAAATGCAAAAAAAAAATTGCGCGAATTGAACAAATAAAAAATACATGAGAAATGTGAATGTTTCATTATAAGCAGAATAATCAAATTTTGTGTGTGTTCTATTTCGTCACCTCACCACACACCTCACACGCCAAACACAAGTGCAAAAATTAAGAAATAAAACCTTTCAAGTTCCATAGATAACTTTCGCAAAAAAACGTGAATCTTTCCTAGCACCACACATTAGCAAGCATACACAAATGTGCAGGCCACGCTGTGATTGCCAATGTTCATAGTAATGTTCAAGCAAATGTGTAAGCAAATGTTCATGTTCACGGTCGGAGGAGACCCGGCTTAACACAAACCAAAACTTACGTCACCCTAAATAATTTTAATTGGCGTTTCAAAATATTTGTAATGTGGTTTAATGAAAAGGAAAAAACAGACATACGATTTTTTTTTAAAAACTAAAACAACGAGTATATATCATGGACATTCACATTTCATACAATTTCTCACGAAAATATATAGTATTTTAGTATAAAAAATATACAGGGTGCACTGCTTGTTAGCAATATTAATTGTCGTGTACCTACTCTATTTATATTTTCTTTTTTACATGTGTAATTTTATAAAACGTTTGCAATATTTTAATGGAAATACATCTATAATATAAAAATGAATCGCTAAATTTGTTGGTAAGCGCAAATCTCGAGAGCGGCTAAACCGATTTCGCTAATTCTTTTTTTAGAATATTCCTTGAAGTTCGAGGATGGTTCTTACGGAGAGAAAAATTTAGGAAATTGCGCAGAAAATTAAATAATAACAGAAAACATCGCACGTTTGACAGTTCGCGTGTTAAAGAATGACATTTTGCAAAACAATGAATGATTGTTCAATCAGGATTCTATTTTTGAAAAGTTGAAAAATTTATTTAAAGTAGGTACTCCCCTAATATTTTGAATCGAATCAAGAATTTCAGATATTTTAAATAGGTACCTATGTTAGGTACCAAATTTAATTAGAAAATGGAAATTTGAATAAAAATTGTAAAAGGTGGCACACGGGCTGTTTAAAAACTGAATGTACTGGGATTGAATATATGGAACGCGGGTGGAGGGTTGGCGGGACGAGGGAGCGGGAAAGGGAAGAGGGAAGGCGGGGAAGGTGGTAGGAAAACGCAGGAGGGAGGAGGGGGACCTGGGAGGGGGGAGGGGAACTCAGGAGGGGGGTTCGCCGGACCGGGGAGGGGGGGAGTGGAGTGGGGAGAGGGAAGGTGGAGGTGACGGAGTGGGAATGCGAGAGGGGAAGAGGACGCAGGGGAAGAAGGGGAGGCGGAAGGGAAACGGGACGAATGGGAAAGGACACTCAGGGAGAAACAATTTCTTTATTAAATGGCATAGCAACGCATGCCGGGACCAGCTAGTCATATAATAAAAAGGAAGGAAAAATATATGAGGGGTAGGTGGAAATGTAAACCGAAATGTGTCCACGTATGAATCCCTCCCTCCCACTGTGATGCAAGGCGATGGGTTGAGATGGCTGGAGAGATCAAAAGTTGTCCCTTGACCAGTGTCTCCCGATTCCGCCCGCCACGCAGTAGGTGGGCAAAAGCATCCTCCGCCAAGACCCAGACAAACCTTACCCCATGGCAGAGGTGTTGGTTATCCAATTAATGGCGGCGGTACCCGTTCTCGCCTTCCAAATTACAATGATTGAACAAACTGACTTTGTGTATTTAAAATCGACATAAAATTATATTTTATATTTGGAGTAGCGGCCACGAGCCTCATCAATGAGTAACCGACAAGAAGTAACTTAATTTATTTAATTACATAACCTTAGCAAATCATAAACCATGAAAAATCGCTTTAACATTTTGATGCATATCTTAACATCATGATAAAACGAAAAGACTTTCGAATGAGAGAATCGATTTAAAACTATTTTAGTGCTGAACTTTCACTAGATGAGTGCAAAGTTTTCATATCAATTTAAACGCTTACTGAGCGGAAGTTCTGGGAAGCTTTTCAATTCAGTGCCGGTCTTTTCAGGCGGTCCACTTCATTGTTAGGGAAATTAAAATAATGTTGTGCTATTTTATTTGGAGTTTTAACCTACTTTACTTAAACAATGCAGAGTTTTCAATAATGCGCATCGAGTTCGACGGCACTCTGAAAAAAAATGATGATCAGAGGAGAATATGCAAAATGCTCAAAAATTGCATGGCTACTCAGATGTTATTTATTTACATAATTGTATAATTTCTAGCTTTACCACAAGGCTAGAATTTTGGAGGCGGGTGTGGGTACCACTGCCCAGGGAACCATTTATTGGATAACCAACACCTCCGCCATAGATCACCCCAAGTGGTTCGCTGTGTTTGTTTTGGTGCCCGGGTTCATGGGATGAGGTTTGTCTAGGTCCTGGCGGCGGAAGACCAGTATACACTGATTCCAGATTCCTACCCATCCCTCAAACCTTTTTCATTCGCAGAATTTCTTCTTCTTCCTTTCCTAAAAAGACCCTCCACATAGCATCCCCAAAGATGACATAGGCGAGGAAAATAATTCTCCTGTATGGAGCTTCTGTAAAAAAAAATGGAGTGTTTAATTCACACGCGATAGAAGTGAAACTAGAAAGTCGCTAGATGTCGCTTTCTTTTGCCTTTTTATTTTAAAGTGGTTTGAAGATTGGATATTGATTTCCAAAAACAAAAATGTTTATTTTTTTTGGATTTCGTAGGATTCGAATCTTCGTCCGCTGGAATTCTCTGGCCGCTGAAATTAGCGACGCACTATACCGCTGCGCTACGGGACGTTTGTGTGTGTGTGAATATGTGTGTATGTCTATGTATGTAGGCGCATTGAACAATTTATATTATGCCTTAATTTTCATCAAGCGTAATAATTTGTAATCTGTTAAAAAGCCTCTGGTTCTGAAATACGTAGATTTTTTTTTTTTTTTAATTAAAATAGTTGTGCCAACAAAGATAATTATTTTCAGATTATTTAAATGATGCCACAGAGTTATTTGATAACTATTGAAGAAATAACATTCGTGTCATCGCCAAATAAAAATGACTCCCTACAAGCTTTCTAGATACAGCATGAGTACGGTAGCCCCGACAAGTAGAGAATGTTGTGAGGCGTAAGGGGCGGGAGATCGGAATGAGAAAGGATAGAGAAAAGTTGAGAGAACCTTGCTATTTAGGTCTGGTCTAGCGAACCCGCGTCCAGGAGAAACTTTTATCTCAAATGACCTCCCCTATCGACCCCGGAGTATATAATGTATAATGTCCGTTGCAATGCTAAGCCCGGCGCAGACCGACCCTTACTGCCCGCCCTTGCAACTTATCTAAACAAACTGTACTCCATATTCTCGTTGAATATGTAAATTTCGGACGAAGATTTATACTGACGCAACGATGCAAAGCAATGAAGTTAGACTCAACAAACCAAACAATTTACTTCAAAATGCAAGGAGTTTATACAAGTTACTTAATTAATAGCCTCAAAAGGGTAATAACTTTGATTCGAGGAGTTTATTTTTCGAAACAACAAAACAAATAAAAATAAAGACATGAAGGTGAGCGGTCAATAGGGGTTACAATTTATTATTACAAACCAGTGTCTTGTTGTTTAATTAACGGAAACTAAAGTGGTTTATATGTGTATTATTTCACAATGTTATTATTACATTAGACAACTGTTAGTTTCCTCAGTGTAATAAAATAAAATAAAAAACGGATAAATCAGCCAAAGTTTTGAGGAGACGCGACACCTTTAACAATAATATTTGGCTAATTTATATAGCGCCGTTTTCGTGAAAAATCACCTCAAGGGCGCTTAAGTCTTAGGAGACTGATACGAGTAAAGTTCCAGATTGCATTCATCTGGGAGATGATAGCCAACCGCTGATAGAATGGGCGACAAGAATAAAAAAATAAAAAAAATCGAGTGCAGTTTACACGCAGTAGAAGTGAAACCTTCACTCACACAATCTTAACCAATAGGAGCCTGGAAAAGAGAACTCATAATCAAAGCGGTTAACGTGCTTTTCATTCTATCTCAGCCTCTCACAGGCTAAATCCTATTGAGGTTTGGGTTTGTCTCTTTTTAGTGTCGTTTCCTTTTTAAAAACAAAGTGTGCGATTCACACGCGGTAGAAGTGAAACCTTCAGAAAACTTCGTGTTAGGAAGTTTTACCAATAACCAAGATCAAAAACAAGAAAAAATTTTTTTTTAATAAAGATAAATAAATGTACGAACAATCAGTGCAAAGTTGCAACTCGTTTAGTTCTTTTACACATCTTTCCACAAGACATGACTCCTGAAAATGGAGTAATTTTCTGTCAGCTTTTAGCGAATTACTCGCACGAGCCTTTCAGCTATTAGTACAGCCCATCGGATTATCGACCTCCCCAATTGGATGGGCGTTTGAAAAGGGAAAGAAGGAAGCTGGGACAGGGTTTTAAATTGTTTTTTTTTTTAAATGGCACAACACACCATGTCAACCTTTCTTGAACCTGTGAAGGTATTCACTGATCCTATTAACGGTGGTTTATAATACACAAATACTCCAGTACCAGGATCGTATCTATTGTGGTATGTATAAATAATAATGTAAACCAATAAATTATGATCGTGTCGTATCGACGTTGCGCCTGTCGCTTAAGACAAACCGCGCCTTAATGAGTTTACTGGTAAGCTAGCCACCCGGTGCCCGCTCTTTCCACTGGGAAACACCGCGTTCATATTACATTCTAATGTTATTTACATTCTACGTGCATTCTCTCTCGGTATTTTTTTACAGTTAGAAATTAATTAGCCTTCATCAAAAGGGAGGTAAATTATTATATTAATATAGTTTTCAGTTTAGTCTAGTAGGTTCTTCGTAGGTTTGTACGTTTGTTTAGTTTATTGGATATGGGTGATTGCGTTAACCTCCCTACATTTTGACTTAAATATTTTTATTTATTTATAACACTCACTAATGGCTTTTTGCATTCTATTTTACAGGTTGTTTGTGTCACTATTATTGTTAACACTTAAAAATTAATACAATAAAGAAAATATAATGTAATGAAAAAATGTAACAACAAAAACATGAAATAAAATAAACAGGGTGTAAGAGGACGTACCCGAGGGATTTTAACCAGCGATTCCTGAGCATATTTGGTGTAAAAAATTTACCTATCATTTTGGTGTCAGATGATATATTTTTTCTATTAAAAACAAAAAATATGTTTCAATCACATGCCGCTACTGTTCCCATCGCTGTGGGATATACTCAGTTGCGTCGTGTGATGGAAACATATTTTTAATGTTAGATAAAAAATGGCATGTACATTTTTACTCCAAATATGCTCAGGAATCGCTGGTGAAAATCCCTCGGGTACGTCCTGTTATAGATAAAAATGTGAGAAGAGAGTCCTCACATAAATAGATATTCAATATAAAAAAAATAAAAAACACGTGTCTAGATAAAAAAAGTATTGGAATGAACTAAATTTATATTATATTTTTGAATGTAGCTATTACTTTGTGGTTATCCATTATAGAAAAATGAAACAATACAACTTTGTATCGACCACTTATATGATGTGCAAATCCGACCGGTTTCGGAACAAACGTTCCTTCGTCGGGGAAAGCTTATACTAATTTGACAGTTTAGAACAATGTTTTATTGTGGTAGGGGTGGAGCCGTTGTTAGTTAATAATGTAGATTGGGTGGGTAGGTATTAGTGTAGAGTGGGTGGATAGGGGAACAAATCCATGATTGGGCTATATGATAATATTTTTTGTTTGTTGATAATAGATTCATTATTAATTTATATTGATTATTTTTTAAGATGAAATCTATCCCAATTCAAAATATTTATTTCAGAGACTGTGATTTTTTAAGATATGATGTGAATGTGTCTAAATTATCTCTGTCTTTTGCAGCTCTCAAAACAAAGCCAAGAGTCTTAAGGGCCTTGTTGATGATATTATTAATATGACATACAAAAATTTGTTTGCTATTATGCTATTATGTTTGCAGTAGGTTCCAGAGCGGAAGACATCTCAATATCAGCTTGGTGTAAGACAATTCAGAATTGAAACGTTGCGTTTCTTGAAATGGCTTCAACCATATTTGGTGACCAGATCTTGATAGCCAGGTATTTTCCCATCTTTCTCTTCCACATATTTTTTTCCTTCCTATTGCATTCAATCTATGCCTCAGACTCCAGACTCCAGTTTGTGACTAAGCAACTATCGTGATAGAACCGAATTAGCAAGTAGCTAATAATGTCAAAAGATGGCGCCACTTACGTTATCAGCTAGCATGAGGAACCCAGCTGGCGTAAGTACGCTTGGATTTGCATTTTCATGAATCTTTCCAGTCTGGGTGATATTTATGATTACGTAAATTTTGTGATTAAGCTACTGTCGTGTCGCCCGCCACCCGTAAGGTCTAGCAGCACGACTACTAGTTAAAAACCTAGTCGTGATAGATTGATAAGTCTATGACTGCTACATGATCAGTTCCACTCAGTTTTTTGGCCGTGCAGCCTGTATGGTGAAGATTTCCCGATTAGCCAATCTCAGGAATGGATTCCAGTAGAACAAATATGCAGTCCCCGTGCCCGCAGCTATCAGAATTATGAAGCTAGAGTTTGGGCAGTGTTTCGAAGCGGAAGAATAAGAGGGGGTGGATGCAGAGGGGAAGGGCATGGTTGAGCTATTAAAACTTAGTTACTAAGCAGTAATTAAACCATTTCAAGCCACGTTTAATTTTGGGGAGTATCTTTAACTCTGGAACGAATGGCAAATAATAGAATCCATATACATTTTAACATGTCCAATTTATTGACTTCGCCAAGTTTTTTTCAGCTTTGCTCCTTGAGCGAAGCCTATAACCATATATAATAATATATTATATTTATTCCAGTTCACGAAGTATTTAAATAAATTACAAGAAGCCAATATTTCAGCGAACTTTTGTTTCGCCAATTTTATCCCACGTCTCATTTTTTTGCAACATTTGCAATACCCCAAATAATTTATTTTCTTAATTATCGAAACAGTATTTTATCTTAACAATTTGGGGGGCGGGTATGAACCATTTATTGGATAACCAACACCACTGCAATAGGTCACCTCAAGTGGTTCGCTATGTTTGGTGACTTAGAAGGGGTGCCTGGGTTCATTGGGTGAGGTTTGTCTAGGTCTTGGCGACCAACGTCTTGGCGACAAATACGTGGCTGGTCGGATCGGAAGAGATTGGTTGGGGGACACCTAACTAGAGAGCCAGTCACTCTCGACGCATCGCCTTGCTCTGCAATAGGTGGGTTGGATTTATATGTCTGTCACATTGACCCTCAGATTCCTATCCACCCCTCATACCTTTTCCTTCCTAGAACTTCCTCTCCTTTCATTCCCTAAAAAGACCCCCCACTCCGCATCCCCTAACGTTATATAGGCCCTGAGGGTTTGTTTTCCTCAGGCGTCCTGTGTGGAGCCATTGTAAAAAAATAAATAGATTAACACCTGGGATATTTAAAAATATTGTAGAGTGTTATTTATCTGATTGTATGCCCTGCTTGAGTTTTGCATAAAATCATCACATCTTTTTTGAGAAATTTCAATTCGAAATAATAATTAATTAATTATATTCACAAAAATAACAATTTGAAATAAACAGTTCACAAGATTAAACAAAATACAGGAAACAATAAATATAAATTACAAATAAGCTTAACTTGCTTTATTTTATTATTTTTATACATCGTGTATTGTAATCTGCCAATATCCACCATATCAACTTTAATAACAATAATTACAATATAAAATTACACATCTACCGGATCTGCCGGATCGCGTATTTCCAAAACTTATACCGATTCAGTAGCGACAATTTACATTTTAAATATACCTCTATATTAGTTATTTTTTATCACATTGCAAAAACAAAAATGGTTCTAACATCTAGATAAAATAATCTTTCTGATGTATATATTAGAAGTTAATAATTTTATTTCTAAATATTTTAATTTTAATATTATTCCCATACATTGTAAATACACCTCTATATTGATAATTTTTTATCACTTTGCAAAAACAAAAAATGTTCTATAATCTAGATAAAATAATATTTCCAATGTGTATATTAGAAATTAATAATTTTATTTCTAAATATTTAAATTTTGATATTCAAAATGTAAAGCGACTGAACCGGTATAGGTTTTGGAAATACACTGCCGGATCTGCCCTGATGATGGACACTGTAACGATGTCTGAAACGTTGGCTAAATAAGGAGGTAGCGCCACACGGCATAACACCCCACAAACAAATAACGAAAAAAAAACAATATAAAATGTACAGAATTTTCGTTAACAATAATTTTATTTATAAAAATAATAAAAATTGTTATGCCTTTGAAGTTTACATTAATCGTTTTATTATTAAATAATTATTATAAGGCATGTGTTTGTCTGTTTTTAGTGTCGCTTTTTCGTTTCGTCGAGTTTCAAATCACAATGGTGCTAAAAATGTTTTCACTTCAATTGAAGTGAGGTGTTCAATAAAACGCCTTCATGAGAGTTATAAAATCTGCTGGAAGATACGATCGCAAGGCGCCACACCAATTTAGAGATTTTATTCGCAGATTGATTAAAGATAGACAATGGCTGAGGAACTCTGACGGTAATGAATCACTTGACCTCCCCCTCCCAACTCCCACAGTCCCTTGCAGCAAATAGCAAGGGCTGTCAACCGGCCGCAGCGCCCAAATTAAATATTTTTAAGATATTTTGTCGCGGGCTCGATCATTAGGAGATAGCAGTGGAAACATGGCTTCATGTTCATTAAATGTTTTTAAGGTGATTTCATGGTAATTGTGTTTGAAATAGCTGCAACCCCTCGGACCCATAAGCTTGTTTACAAGACAATGTATCATATAACTAGACATACGTATGAAGTATGAGGTGAACCTGAGTTATTTAAAATACTAACAATTATTTAAATCAAACCTCATCACTATTAACAAATAAAAATATGACTCTTGAATCAATTAATCACATAGACCGCTGAAGGAATTATTGAATCGAAAGGAATGAAGAAATTTTTTGCCAAGCCTAATGCTCGACAAATTTAATATTAATACATATGAAATTCCAAAAAAAAATTAAAAATTTGCATACTTTCTTGAAATGTTAATTTGGGAGGCGGGTACGGGTACCGCAACCATTTAATGGATAACCTTCCCATAGGTCACCCCAAGTGGTTTGCTACGTTTGGTGACCTGGCAGCGGTGCCTGGGTTCATGGAGTGAGATTTTTCCAGGTCTTGGCGGTGGATGTGTTTGTCCGCTTATTGCGTGGCGATCCTTTGAACTCTCCAGCCGGACTCCCTCAACCCCTCGCCTTGAACCGTAGTAGGAGGGATGGTTCATACATCCGTCACTCCTGGACACACCAACCTCAGATTCCTACCCACCCCCATACCTTTCTCCTTCCCAGAGCTTCCTCTCATCCCTTTTCATAAAACGATCCTCCACACAGCATCTCCAAATATGACATAGGCACCGAAGGATTTTTTATTTCTCAGGACCTCATATGTGGAGCTATTGCAAAAAACTTATGTGTTCAGTTCACACGCGGTAGAAGTGAAACCTTCAGATAACTAAATTCCGAGAGAATGAGACGAATATAGAATATCAGGAGTAGGATAATTGTAGGGTTTATTTTTAATAGCATTATTACAAAGTGTAACAAATATTTCACATTTTATCCTACGAAGCAACGCAAAAAAGGATAGGTCAATGAGCTAAGTAGCACCGCACAAAAATGACACCGATTGGTCTAACTCATTCTCTCGCAGGCTAAACCCTACAGATGTATCTGTTTGCCTCTTTTTAGTGTCGTTTCCGTTTCATCGAGTTTCAAATCAAAACGCGGTGCTAAAGAAGTTTCACTTAAAAAAAAATAGAGTGCGTGATTCACACGCGATAGAAGTGAAACTAGAAAGTCGCTGTCTCCGTCCACTGGATTTCTCTGACCGGATTTGAGATGAGATTTGCGACGCTCTATACCGCTGCGCTATGGGACGCGCTTGGCGAGGAGCGAGTTTACGCATTATGTTTATATTCATAAAAAAACAAAGCGGCAAATGAGCGCATACAAAAGGAGCCTTGAGCGCAGTTTGATGCTTCGCTGATGCCGTAGTGCGTCATTTCCGTTTCATCCGAATTTCAAATCACTCGAACGGGGCTAAGGAAGTTTCACATAAAAAACCTTGATTTTCTGTGGCTTGATTATCTGGAGCCAAATTGTTTTCAATAATCGCACCTCCGCTATTTAATTTTATGTCGTTTTGAAGATTTTTAGAAAGACCAAATACAAAAATTTTATTAATCTATGATGACGGTTTTTACAAGATATTAATAAAAAAAAACTAGACAGAATTTCCTCAGAAGATTGAGTGAACTAAGTCAAATAATTTAATATACCATTATTCCACCTCAAACTTGCTGAAGGTCTCGTTCCACCATAGTTCTCTCATATCCACCTTAATCCAGAAGTTAATAATTCTTTCTGAACACGCACTGTCAAGGTAGTTACAACAATCAGTTACCAAACTTAAGTTAGACCAAGTTAAGTACTGAGGACTGAGGAGTTCTTTCGAAAGACCATCCGAATAACTTGTTTCAAATTTAAATTGAAGTGTCTATCAAGGGCTGAGTTCCCACAGAAATATAAAGACATTTTTTATAGACGTGGTGAAATAATTAGTTTTTGTTTTCCGTACCTTGAGCTTGAGAGCGAGGCTGTATCGATTGAAAGGGGTTTATACTTATTGGTGTAGGTAAGACCTTTTTAGAGAGGTGGATGTTTGCGTGTCTATTTGTTAGAGCACTTTTTAAATGTGATGGTGTCTTTTATTAATCCTATGCAAATTCTCGATTTATTGGTGATAAATGTTTAGTTACCTGTGTACTAATATTTCAGTTTCAGACGATTTTTGAAATGAAAACTTTTTTAGTACCGTTATGATTTGAAACTCGATAAAACGAAAAAGCAACACTAAAAAGAGACAAATACACACATCTGTAGGATTTCGCTGAGAAAATGAGAATAGTTGGTCTCCTCTTTGTGCGGTGCTTCGTAGCCTCCCTACTCTTGTCTAGTTTAGTTTTATAGCAGTTTCACTTCTACTGCGTGTGATCTGCAACTTGTATTTTTTTTTAATTATTGTAATGAACGTAGATCGAAGTACTTTTAAATAAATCAGTGAACGTAAGTTTGAAATTAATGTACGATGTAAACGGGCGAGTTTGCGTGACAGATGCTCTCATTCCCTTTGACCACTATCTGAGTAGGAACTTCAATAATATGGGACTCATAGTACCGAATTTATATCAAGTTCGGATTTTATTGTACCAGTACCAAACATTGTCACTTACATACTTATCAGAAACACAACAGTTATTATATTCAGCAAAGATTGTTAGGAAAATCACTTCAAGTACGGTTACAAAAAATACAAGTGTGCAGTTTACATTTGGTAGAAGTGAAACCTTCAGAAAACCAAAGGAGACAAGAGTGGGGATTATTGTATCTCATTCTCTCGCAGGCTAAATCCTATAGATGTACGTGTTTGTTGTTTTTTCGGTTCATCGAGTTTCAAATCACAACGGTGCTAAAAAAGTTTTCTTTTCAAAATTGGTGATTAAGAGGTTTAAATACGGACAAAAATGAATTTGGAAACAAGCGAAGGTAAAAAAAGAGGTAGTTTTCACAGGAAAACTAAACAAAAAGAAAGTATGTACGAATATTGAGTTAAGAAAATACGAGTCGTTTGTGCCAAAATGCTGTAGTGATGAAGTAGTATTTTTAATTAATCTCATCAAAACACATAAAACAACGTCCAAGTATCCTAAAAATTTTCCGCTTCCCTACACAAACACTGACTTTAATAACACCGGCTCATGTAACATTCTTTTAGTCAGTTTCTACATCGATAACACCCCTTCCCGCCTCGTTACCGCTTTTGTTCAAATCATATCAGCATAAAACGTTGGCTTTTTACTGCGGCTTATAAATTTCGGTATCCTAAGCGGGAAAAAATACAGTTTACCCCAGACCTTATCATTCCTTTTTTGAGAATTCCTACAGGCTCCGATACGCGTGTGGTTTTCAAAGGGTGTGCGGGCTAATCAAATACGAGAAATTCATAGGCGTAACATGGGGGCACCCCAAGGCTTAATATTATGGTCCCCGAAGAGAGTGTGAATCGCGCAACACGTGCGCTAACCCACTTAATAGCAGCAAACAATCGGCCGCGTCTTCCCTTTGACAATATAAATATATGACGGAAGGGAACGCTTCCAAATAAAGCGTTTACAACTTGAAGTGCCGATGCTCCTCGCATCAGCGAGTATCTGTTCCCCAGTTCTTTTCTCGCGTCGGCGTCGCGTCGTGTCGCGGGCCCATCCTGCGACCCTAGGGGGCGGGCGGGAGATATTATTTAATAGTAGCGGCATTCTAAAGTAGGTACATAGTACGTGCACCAGACTGTCATCTTTTATAAGGCACTTTAGCTAATGTGGTTATCATTTCTAGTATCTTGCCAAAGGCCACTTTTTATAAATAGGCACGATCAATCTATCACATCACCGCATCATTTATTTAACGCAATTACTTCTCTAGAAGTCTTTTATTCGCTTTTCTAGTATTTTCCTCCACTGGTAATGTGCAAGAGATCCATCCCACCATTAAATTCCTCTCTAACGTTATCTGAGTTTTCCTGTCAGGCCACTTAAGGGTGGATAGAAGGATATTGAGAAACAACAATTTCAAAATTGTTTGTCCTATTGGCAATCCACTTATAGTCCGCACCCCTCTAGCCCCTCCCCGTGGCCCTCCGGCTGAGGGATCAATTTAAGAAAATTGCTTCCACTTATGAGCCAGGATAGGAGATAGAATCCTCATTTTTATAGATTTAAGGTAGACAGAATATGGAATAGAAATACAGCCGAGAAGTGCTCCAGTGGATGGCGGTGGAAGGCCTCAAAGCTTTTCAATTAAGGAATGCGAATATGAACAGAAATAAAATTGTTATATGTGATCGTACCTTTGAACCCGATAAATATTAAACCGACGAACACATAAAATAGGAAGTCACATATTACATTTGTATATTATATAGGTACTAACCATTATATACATTATTCCAATTCTAAGAAATGTCGGTTTTCAACGATGGAAATCAGCCATAAAACAAGCCTTTTTTATTGCGACCTTTTGTACGCCTTCTTCAATATCTAAGACCCCAGTAAATCAGGCTCACAAAATACTCATTGGACATTTTTTGTTAGTTCCTATTATAATAAATATCAAATTTTATTATTTTCGGAACGGCTTACTGGCCGAAATGGTGTAATCTGCTCTCGAACCTGCCGCCCGGGTTCCGACTGTGGGAGGGTCAACCGCGATTCCATACCAGTTACTTAATGCTACTTTGATAACACTTCATTCAGATTATATATCTACAATATGACAACGAACTAACAATGGAAATCAATAGCTTTTTCATTATGTTTCACCGGAGGCCTTTTGATATAAAAAGTTAATTCCTTTGTTATATTCTCTTCCTCGCGACTTCTTACTGACAACCAGAGTGACCAATGAAAAGCGACCAATTTTAACTCATTAAAAAAACAAAATGGCACCCTTTTTATCTGTGGGGTAACCCGCAAGATATATGCAATATGCTTAAGATCCATTAAGAAAGTTCTATCGGAAAATATATGGCAGAATTTTGCAGATTAATGATCCTTTAGAAATATGATTGATGTTTTTTTTTCAATTTGTATTTCACCGCCCAGGACCTGTGTGGGATCACGGCCCCTGAGGTTATTTGGAGTTGAACTAGGAAATGGTTTGAAATATGTACCATGGGCATTGGGCGTGCCGGAATCATGACAGGGGCAAATAATCCCAAAGTGTTGGTACTATATTAACGTACTTTATACGTTCCGCTTTGAATACCGCAAAGTGTTTTGGCTCCGAACAGAAAAACGGTATATTGCGTCTCAAGTGCTTTCCCGAACGTATCAGGTATTGATGGTTACTTGAGCCGGAAAGCCACAGCCTTCTGAAACCGATACCATCTCCCTCGTCTTAAGATAGGTAGGAGCTAATAACAATACTCCACTAATATCTAAATGGATGATTTTATTCAATACGCTGTGAGCGTTCAGCTGATAAAGCAAAATTTTCTAAAACATGGCCTTACACCGGCTGATAAAATCACCAAAAAGCTTTGTGATGGTCAATGGTGTTACTATTTTTTTAATAAATGTTTTGATAATTTTTATTAAATAAGTTGTATATTCAAAGTGATTTTTTTTTCATTTAAAAAATATATTATTCAATTTGGTTGAGCATCCAAAATTAAGTTTTGTGTGAAAAAGGCCGCAAAGCAAAGATATTGGAAATATAAGTAGATATGCTATCTGCTGTTTTTACTATGTGGGTCTGCGCTTCCGGGTGTCGCCGATATTGTTTACCAATTAACAAATAAACTAAAAGAACAAATAATTAACGAATAAACCAAACGAACGTTAAACTAAATGAACGAATTCTTTCCTTATTCAAAATATATTGTTAACCAATATTAATGCACATTTTCAAAAAATCAACAAAATGAACAAATTCTTTTTGTATGAAAACTACGCTAATTAGCGCGTAGTCCGGCGACAGTTGCGCGGACACCATAGCATATCTATTCTGTATTTGAATATCTTTGCCGCAAAGCCATTATTCTTAATAAAAGAGAAATATCGATTCCAAAAACGTTTTAATAACAATTTTCTAAAAAGCATAAAATATAAACCCCTCGATTTCCAATCTATTTCACCATCACAATGAGAAGATAAAATCTGAAGCCTTATTTCACACGGGATATATATCTTATTGCATTTTGACTAACACTAACATCAATTATTCATTTCCTTTATTGTAATACGATCAAAATGTGACTTTTGTTGCTATGCTAAATAAATCCGCTGAAAATATTCTCCTCATAAAAGACGCCGCAACAAAAGAAAGTTTATCCAAAATCAATATTTGATCGGGCCTCGGCTCTGTGAGTCTGTGTGAGAGATGTATTAGTACCACTGTGCGAACTGCCCGCATCTAGCTGAAGACTTAGTGGACATATAGGGGAGACCTGTCCAAAACCGTATATCTAAGGTAGAAGCTCTGTTGTTAAGTAAATTAAAATAAAAATCGGTTTACAACCATTACTTTTATTAATGAATTTAATAAAGAACAAAACACAAAATAAATATGGCAGATAATCTTAGTCATAAACGCATGAAAAAAAAACAAGTGGGATGTGTGAAACCGTTTACCTGGCTTGTATTGTGTAAAATGCAGGCTTAAAACGGCCTAGGCTTTTTGTCGTAGATAAACCCAAATCTTGATTGTTTCTGTATTTATTGACATGGTCTTGTAATGTGAGTTTCGGCACTTCGTAGGTTTGTACTGCTTATACGTATCCCATTGCTCCTTCAACTGCACTCAAAATGGTTGTCCTAATTTTTTTCTATATCCCATTCTTGTCTTATAGTTTTTCTTTGATAATTGCGCGGCTTGTTTGTAACACTTGTATACAAATTTAAAAAATCTGTAATAAAAATATTCCGGGTCAACGTATACTGGCCGGTTTTACCCCATATGGTTGTGCCCCGAGAAAAACATACAGACATTCTTTCACCAATGTAAAAAATGTTAAGAAAAATCACCCAAAAATTATAATTAAAAAGAGGTAAAATATACATATTTATAGTATTTGACATTTCATTCAGTTGCAAATTATGATAACTTCACTATTAATCAATTCAATATCCGTAAAAATTACATAAGGATACCGACAAACTTAAAATATTTTTTTAAGTTTGTCGGTATCGGAGTCGTACACGGAGCGGGTTGCGTGGCGGAAATATTTAAAGTAATAAAGCTTTTTTAGAATAATACGGTTTTACCCCGGTATACGATTTTGTTCAGATTACTTTTATATCGAGGTGATAGATTAACTTTGACCGCCTGTTACAGTATCAACAAAATGTTGTATTAGCATATTATGTAATATTAACCAAGGTTAGTGTTACATCTCTACATATTATAAATTAAAGTCCCCCACCGAGTCCGTCTGTCTGTTCGCGATAAACTAAAAAACAACTGCTGAACGGATTTTCATGCGGTTTTCACCAATAGATAAAATAATTCATGAGATACAAAGTTTTGTGAGATACAAGTTTGTCAAAGTTTTGTGTAAATTGGTTGATGTATATAATTAAATGAGAATGTCTGAATGTGGTGGACGAGCGGGCTGTCAGCGGTGTGGATTGATTTGTATGCAAATTTGCAAGTGGCGGTGTGAGTTAATTTATCAAGAGATGGCGTTTTGTTTCGTTAGCCACAGCAATGCATGGCCAGGTCAGCTAGTTAATAATAATAATAATAAGTAATCAATCCCCTTGTAATACTATTAGTATTATGGATTACTCCGCGCGTACTTCACCGATTACGCTTCACCCAGCTACTTTCTACTACCTGAGTCGAGAGTGAAGGTGGCGAAACCCGGGTGTTGACAACCCGCTCGCTCTCTCATATTATCGTCGCTCGCCCCGCCACTTCCGCGCCCGAAACCCAGGTAGCAGTAGTAGAGCGGTTGCGAGAAGTGGGTCGCGAGACCCGGGTGCTGACGAAAAAATGACCCGCTCGCTCTTTTTTGGTCCGTGAGCGGGTTTCAATGAGCGGGTTATTCACGACCGACCCAGGACTATGCTACCCACGACTACTATGAACATTATTTGTCAACAATTTAGAACATGAGATCTCTCTCTGAGCCGTAGATCAGCGGCGCTCTAAATTTCTATTTCCAAATGAAACAATGTATTATGTTAAAAGGTTTATTGAATAATCAACTTATTATGCTTAATTATATGATGTTTTGTAATCTATACGATAAAATTGGAAGTTAAGGCTCGGAATTTTCTAGAATATTAATATTGAGGTACTTTGAAGAACGGAGGGTTGATGGAGCAGGTCATGGCCGGACACTCACGCTACTAGGTACGGTTCGTAGTGCGGATGTCTCGGAAGGATGATGACTGCATGAAACGATGTGTATTTTATGCATTTATATTGTAGTTACTTCAAAATTATTCTTCTGTGTCTATTTTCTGTATTGTTGTTCCTTGTTATTTATATGTGTGCTATAGTGTTATATTAATATTGTTAAATTTATCTGCTGACAAACTGCTTTGGCAGTTTAGCGGATGCTTAAAATGAAGAATAAAAAAAATCAGAATGTGAAACTCATACGCAATAGAAGTGAAACTAAGAAGTCGCTAGATGTCGCTATCTTTTCTTTTGCCCTTCATTTTAAAGTGGTTTGAAGTACGGATATTGGTTTACAAAATAAAAATGTTTTTTTTTGGATTTCGTAGGATACGAACCTTCGTTCGCTGGATTTCTCTGACCGCTGAGATTTGCGACGCGTTATACCGCTGCGCTATTCGACGCTCGTGCGGAGTTGTGAATTTACCGCATTATATTAGAACCGAGGATCTATAATCTATCTATCTATCTATATATATATAAATAAAAATGAATCGCCGAAATGTATGTACGCGCATAACTTCCGAACGACTGCACCAAATTGGATAATTCTTTTTTTTGGGTTCGGTATTGTCAGGACAAGCTTTGTATAAATTTAATGGTGAGCTCTAGCATTATAAAATTTGTATTAAAAAATGCAATAAGTGGCACGCGAGCTGTTTGAAAACTGAATGTACCGGAACAGAATGTATAGAATGCGGGAGGGGGGGAAGGAAACTCAAATAGGGAACCCGGGAAAGGGATTCGCGGGACGAGATTAGGGGTTCCTAGAGAGAGGGGAAGGGGATGCGGATGGAGAACGGGACGAATAGGAAAGGACACGCAGGGAGAAATAATTTATTTATTAAATGGCATGGGAAAAGCTAGTATTAAAAAAAACGAGTGTGCTTTAGATCATACAATTGAAGTTCTATATGATAGGAAGAGAGAAAGAAAATGTGCGCACGCACTGCTCTCTCTTGCTCCTACAGTGTGATACAGACAATAGGCCTGCACTGTGCCTTAGATATACGAAACTTAACTGACTATGAGAGAAATAGAGAAAGAAAATGTGTGCTCGCACCTCTCTCTCTTGCCCCTACAGTACCTAATATACGAAACGTAACTTTCTCTCTTTCTATCTTCACTAACTTATATCTATCTCCCTCTCAACTACCGTTCGCCTCGCTTTTCGTAACGCTCTCGTCACGCATTCACCAGCTTACTCCCCAAGTCAAGCGTGCGTAAAGAAGTTTTACTTCAATAAATTTCGTGGCTAAAATCACTAATGGGGCTAAAGAAATTTCACTTTAAAAACATGATTACAATGCGCACAACAAATCATTCTATAAGTTAATATGTTATAATACGTGAATTGAACGTTGTTCTCTATACATTGTATAATGAACATGGTTCAATTCAGGTATTACAATTTTAGCTTGAGAAATAATACTTTATCCGTGTTTGCTTGACATTGACATACATTGAACAAACATAAACATTTTAATATTATTTATTTGATGAAACGAGGTAAAGGGTCATGTTTTCATAAACTTTGCCATTACGATGCATTTCTAACCACCTCGTGGTTCCAAGGCAGAGAGAAGTTTCCAGCAAGTTGAACGCCATTAACTTCCCATAATCTCATATTCCAAGGGTGAAGTGATATGGAAAGAGGTAGACTTCGAGCAATATGCACACTGGGAACTGTATTATTGAAATCGTATTGCATGTTCTATGTGAGTAATAAAGCTCGTCAACTGCATTTCACTTTACTTGAAAGCGCTACAGTGAAAAGTTTTTCAATGACACTCACTCTATTCAGTGGCATTTTATTCCAGCTAGATCTCCTCACTTTGGCGGATTATGGGAAAGCGTAGTGAAGTCAGCCAAGCATCATTTGAGTTCTCCGTAACTTGTCATTGAGATTCGAGGAACTGTATACGGTTTTAACGCAGGTCGAGGCTTGTCTCAATTCTCATCCTCTTACTCCCCTATCCTCCGATCCATCTGACCTCACTCCTCTCACCCCTGGTCACTTCCTTATTGGCGAATCTTTGGTCGCTGCACCGCAACTGGACCTGACCACTACGAATCCTGGAAGGCTGTCCAGGTTTGAACGGACAATTCAACTCGTTCAACATTTCTGGCAAAGGTGGGTTGTTGGTATATCAACAGAGAAAAAATGTCGGAGGACGCGCTTCATTTGAACTGGTACGGTTATAGAACTGATGATGAATATTTTAATATATTTTAAATAGCTGGTTCCCGGCATGCGTTGCTATGCCATTCAAAGAAATAAATTGATTCTCCCTGCATGTGCTTTCCCATGCATCCCCGCTCCCTTCCACTTTCCCCACCTTCCCCCTGCCTTTCCTCCCTGCTGCTAAAATAAATGACATACACACATTTTTATTTGTACAAATTTCATAACGCCAGAGCTTATATACAATATATACCATTATAACCATTATATACAGCCTGTGTTACTCGCTGATAATGAAGCTTTCTATTGAGGAAAGAATTTTTCAAATCGGTTCAGTAGTTTCAGATCTTTTAAACTACGCAACGGATTTGCATGCGGTTTTCATAGAGTGATTCATGAGGAAGGTTTTTTGGTAAATAATTTGTCAAGGCTTTGTGTAAATTGGTTGAAATATATAAATATAGGGAGCGGGCTGGCAAAGCGGGCAGCGGGCACCTGGCAAAGGGTGGCATACGGGCGGTGGTGATTTGATTTAGCAGATGGCGTTGGTTCTAAAGGTTGGGTAATGGCGTGGCGTTGTGTTTCATTAGCCACAGCAACATGTGGCCAGATTTGCTAGTTATTTATAACAACAATTATTTAAAATCAAAATCTTTACCATTTCATTTAATTTTTATATTTCTACAAATGGGAAGCTTATTATTTGGCCGTTTAGCCTCCCATAAAAAAATATGTATTTATAAAAATCTGTAATTTAAATTTGATGTCTACCAATATCTACTTCTTGTTTCATAAACACTCGCTTATAACAATATTGCAATCGGCTTTTTTTAGCAGTGCTAGCAATAAAAAGTGCTTGATAAAAAAAATTCGGTTATCAACAATATCTGTGTGTCGCACATTATATATCCATTTGTAGATTAATTTTATTTGAACCTCTTCTACGTGAAGTGTTAAAACGTTTATTGTACTTGTTTCCACGCACACGTCTTGTTAATTTATTTTTTTGTCGTAAAGCAAAACACGCCCATCACCCTCCCAAATCCTCCCCTCCCTCCCCGCCAGCAGAGCGCCTTATCTTAGAACATCCACTTTTGTTTTGGCCTCCTCGCACATAAACATTTCATGGCGACGGAAGAAAATTTAACATTGTTACGCGACACGAAAAATAATTAAATGAGCCACAACTGAAAAGGGTCAGCGATATTTAATAAATTTGTAAAAGTGCGGGCTATATTGTCCCCGGCTCAGGCGGGCGGGATGCGTCGGAACATCAGCTCGGACAAAGGACACAAAAGGTGATGGAGTTGAAATTTGAGATGTGTGGTCGAAGTCCCGAGCCTGCGGGGGGCATCACTCTATTCGATCTTTTAATAAGCTCAGAGTCCTGTCAACAGTAGGACAGCATACGTCTAATGGCGGAGCGACATTAAATAAATTTCCTTTGTGAAATACGAGTTTTTAGGTCATGACAGTATAATTATAGATTTTGAATGTTAAAAAGTCTGTATTTCATTTATCTGACAATTACCTAGGCTTTTCGCCACGCTTATTTATTTATTATATTTTATTTGTTTACGCCTTGATGGCATTTACATGTAAGGTAAATTTTACAGGAGAATTATAACAAGTATGTAGAATCATAACAAGTTTATAGTACATAAAATAATAAACAGAGCATTAAAGACATAAGTAGGCACAACTCAAGTAGGTATGAGTATTCGGTAAGTAAATTGTTAACACAGGAGTTCAACCAGCATATTCGTATTTGGGCTCAGGCTATTTATAATAGTTTCAAAAATTACTATAACAATATTACACAAAACATGATTACAAACATACTCGAATCATACCGGTTGGCAGAGGTGTAAAACATTTTTTAGCGATTAATATAAATGTAGGTAAGTTTCTTGTAATTTAAATTTTTTGCAAATATAAATGTACGTAAGTTTATTATTATGGAAAAATAAAAGGCACTCAGTAATTACAAATATAAAGAATTAAATAGGTACTATGAAAATTGTTACAGAGTAGTGAATATAAAGCAATGTTTTTAATGTTGATACAACGTACCTATGTTATTGAAACAAATGTTAAACACGCACGCGACATCTTTGGGTGAGATCGTAAAGTTGAAATGCGAAAACCGAGATAAAAGGTTCATAATGAAATTGAACATAATAATAAAAAGTGAATAAAAACACTGCGTGGAAGGAAAGCATGTTCTACTTTTAAAATGCGAGTAATAATACGTTTGCATCCGCCCGAATACTCGTCCGGCCTCGTGACGCAGATAACATTTGGGGTCGGGAAGTAAAACGGGCGACGCGATGATTTTTTTATTCGGAATAAAAAAAACACGCGCGAAAACAATGGAAAAATGAGATAAGTAAGTCATTTCGGGCCGGCTGAGGAAGAGGCTCCGGCGGCAGGAAGGGCGCTCTGTTCGCTCGCATATTGCCGCTGTAATTCATGCGGCGGTTCTCACTTCCCTCGTCCTTCCCTGTTCCCCTGTTCCCTTGGTCTCCTGTTCCCCGGATAAAATCTCTTTCGTCTGTGGGGATGGAAGATAAACTGTGTACAAGTCACCAGTGGAGTTCGTGCCGCCACGCACTAATTACACGGGCCCCTTCACACGTCGCGTCGATTGGCTCAAATAACCTCTCCTAATCTGTGTCATTACTGAGTCAATATCCAATTTCGTGTGGCTTGTCAAAGACAAACTCCAAATGTAATACGATCCACGGATTGACCAGGAATTATTACATAGATGATATTTATTAGGCAAAACGAAAGTAGGTACAATTTGAAAAGGTACCTTCTTTAAACACACGTAATATTTTGTTGATAGTATCGCTGAATGGATATTATGAGAATAGGGCATTCAAGACGAGAACTCGGAATTTCCCTAATGACAGTTTCTTACAGAACGTTTCTTTTGTAGACAAGTTTAATGCGGCCATAAATATTTACTGAGATATTCAAATTTGTGTTTATAATCTAGATTTCTGTGTAAATATCGCATTAAATTTTATCGAGCGTAACCAAAATATGGCGAAATCTTAAGTTAATACGCTTTCCGCATTCAGCTATTTATTTTCAGATTCTTCAAAAAATAAAATGAAACACGTAGTTCTTAAAGTGATTTTTTCGCTTTTATCGCAAAATTTATGTGGGTTTTCTTTAATATATTTACTATATTCTCAAAACATATATTTTTTTAAAAGCGTTTAATATATATGAAAGTTATATGTTTTTTACCTAACTTATCGAATTTACTAAGCTTTTTTAATAGGCTTTGATTTGTGAAATAAAATACATAATAGGGGCTTTCAGTGGAAATTCAAGTAGAATTAATTACAATTAAATTAAAAGAAAGCGAACCACTTCGTCGATTCGCTTAATTAATCATAATTAACAACATTTCGAAAACAATGCTTTCTTCGTCAGGATATGAAAATTAACAAACAAGTAGATACCTATAGAAAACTGTAGTCTGCAGAAATCTTCAGAAAACTAAAGTAGATAAAAAATGTATATTGTAATATTATCGTAGTTAATAAATATTTAAAAAAAATGCAAAGAGTGTAAGGCAACGAAGCACCGCACAAAGAGGAGACCGATTGTTCTCTGATTCTCTTGCAGGCTAAATTTTATAGAAGTTTGTGTTCGTCTCTTTTTAGTGTCGCTTTTTCGTTTCATTGAGTTTCAAACCACAACGGTGCTAAAGAAGTTTTCACTTCAAAAAAGCACTGTGTGTATTTCACACGCGGTAGAAGTGAAACCTTCCGAAAACTAAAGTAGATAAGAGTGGGAAGACTACTAAGCCCCGCATAAAGAGGAAACCGATCATTATATCTCTTCTCAGGCTAAATCAGGAGTTTCAAATGACAACGGTGTTAAAAAAGTTTTCTCCTCAAAAATATCACAAAAAGTTCTGATTCATTAGTTAAAGGTATAATAAAAAGGAATCTTGTAATGAAAAAAAAATCAACAAATTATTTGAAATCAGTTCTAAATACAGTTACCAGAACATTGACAAAAAAGTGTGTAGAAAAACAGAAATAAAAAAATGTTCGAATCTTCTGCGAGTCCGCCTTTGCATTTGGTCCTACACTTCAAACAGCTGAATTTCAAATTCGAGAACCTCGGCGTAGACTTAAAAAGGTACTAAGAAGAAAATTCCCTAATATATATTTTTTAATTTTTGTTTGTGCGGGTTCCCGCCTTTTGTACGCGAAATCTTATCACGAAAAAAGGATTTTAATGAGAGAATAAAAACATGTTAAATATTCGACGCCTTTTATAATTAAGCTGAGTTAGTAATAAAATGGAAGATCTTGGTCGTGTTTCATTCCTCATAAAAGCGCGATGTAAAAATATTGTTATTCTTGCAAAGTTCACTTGACGCATAAGCTGCCGTCTTCCCCGTGTTTAAAATTCTATATTAATGTAAGACATTAAATATTTACACTGTGATAAATGAAATATTGAAGTAGCTGAGAATTTCTTGGATAACTCTGCAAAACCTAGAGACAGTTATATTATAGTAGAGTAATTTGAATGTGTATGTACTTAGGTACGCTGGATAACTCTCTCATAAATGTTGGCGATAATTAAAATTGGTTTGAAACGTGATCTCGGAAGTCAAATCCATTAAGTAAAGCTCATTAACTAAAACAACCCGATTGCTGGTAAATTACTACCAATTTACCTAACCTAACCTAACGCAGTGGAACGTTAGGTATGTTTATTGGGAAAGTACTTTTAGAGATGTGAGTAAATTTTTTCAGATTTTATTTTTATTTTTTATTTTTGAATTTTTATTTTAATAATTTGTTCATTTAACTTTACAAAATTTCTAATTAATTATAATATTTCATATTGCAAACTAAATTTTATGTAGCTCCTGCAATACATCTTGAACTTTCCAATTGTTGTGGACTTTAATATTTCAGGTAGCGTGTTATATAACTTCATTCCTTTGTACAGTAAACTATTCTACGTATTCGCCTTGTCTTTTTTTTGAAGCCTGATTTCCTTGCACGTCCTTGTGTTATGTCTGTGAATGTCGCTGTTGAATATAATTTTATTAGAGAAGTATTTTGGTAAAATGTTGTTTATTATTTTATGTATAAATATCATCGTATTCAAGGTCAGCATCTGTTTCACGGTTAGCCAATTCAGTTCCTATAACATTTTGTTTACTTGTTTATGGTAAGCAGTGTTTTGCCATTCCAATTAAAATACGATGTTCTGGCGTTGCAATTAAAGCATTCAATAATTTATTATTTTAATGAGTGTATAAATATAGATTTTCTTTTTGAAGTGAAACTTCTTTAACGCCGTTAGTGATTTGAAATTCGGATGAAACGGGAATGCGTCACAAATTTATTATTTGGCGGTCGTCGGTTCTAATATAATGCGGCAGCATAGCGCAGAGGGCATGGTGCCTGACAAGTCCCAGCGGCCAGAGAGTCAGACATCAAGCGAAAGGAGGTTCGAATCCTACGAAACCCAAAAAAAAAAAATTTTTGGTTTGTGAAATTTATATCCAATCTTCAAACCATTTTAAAAGAAAGGAAAGCGACATCTACCGACTTTCTAGTTTCACTTCTACTGAATTACACACTCTGATTTTTTATTTATTTTTTTATTTATTATTATTAAGTTTAATTTACGGAACTTCGTTTTAATATTTACTTCTTTTATATTTTCAATAATATTATTGTTTAATTAATATGTAATTATTACTAGACGCGACAGCTTTTTCACCTTCTAAACGCGTTATAAAACTGACAATGTGATATTGCCTTCAGAAGGCGAAACAGCTGTCTTGCAACAACAACAACGACAACAATTGCACAGCAGAACTTATTTATAAACAAACGGTTTGTATGTATTAAACAAAAATATTATTGAACATAAAAAGGAAATCGAAAAAAGCACATAAAAAACATCATGTAACGTAAACAGTCATAATTCTATACCCACAAAATCGTAAGAATTTGTAGTAAAACCCGTAGTGGTACTTAAGGTATGTGGGGTTTTCCGATTGTTGAAAATTAAGAAATTATCTTTCTAGATGACATTCTATATCAGGGCTCGGCAAACTACGACTCGCAAGTTGAATCCGTCCCGCTGCCTGTTGTAATATGGCCCACAGTTAATAATAGATTAAACATTTCCAAACTTTAGGGAACATTGATATTTTAAAACTACGGCAGTATTTTGTAGTTTTACCTGAATTTTAGGAAAAAAATTACGCCTGTAGCTCCTCTTCTAAGGTTTTGCTAATAGCATGATATTTGTCTTGGTAAACTGAATTTACTAATGAAAAAAATATTTGTGTGCAGTTAACATGCGGTAGAAGCGAAACATTACCAAAACAATTTCAAACTATGAAGAACCAAGGAGCCTTAAAAAGTGAGGTCATAATCAAAGCAGCCAATGAGCGCAGACCTAGCGTCATTTCCGTTTAATATCTCAACCATTAGGAGCCTTGATAGGAGTTTGACGCTTCGCAGGTGCTGTAGTGCATCATTTCCGTTTCATCCGAATTCCAAATCACAACGGGGCTATAGAAGTTTCAGTTCTAAAAATCTCCTTAATTTATTAATTTGGCCTTGGAATTTTGTGATACGTACAAAAAATAAGTATTGAAGAAGACTACTGGCTCTGGGGAAATTATAATTTATATATTTATATAAACATACGTATTGCGGTATTTATGTAAACATAGGTATGTTATATTATAGGTACATTTAATTCACCGGCGACGTGAAATACCTTTCTTTCGGGTTATTTAAAAAAAGGAAACTAAAAATCGCAAATAACTTTTTTCCCAGTTTTCCTTTGTAGACCTCCGCCTAGTACCTACGCCATTGGAATGCGGCCGGGCGGGAAGTAGGAACCTGAGTCTTGTGTTGTAGTTCTCGCCTTTTGCGTATTAACCTCCTCTCCTGAGGATGTTTGATTAAGTAAAAATGAGCTCCACTTAATGGAAGGCATAACCCTGACAAGGTTTTGATAACATTTGAATATCGTCAACAGAATCTTCCTTAAATATTGTCACCCATCGATGGTGAAATAATTTAAAAATTAAACCTTTTTTACGCACGCTTGACTTGGGAAGTAAGCTGGTGAATGCGTGACGAGAGCATTACACATTACGTTACGAAAAGTGTGATCGGGCGAGGCCAACGGTCGGGCCTTTAGGCACGCTTGACTTGGGGAGTAAGCTGGTGAATGCGTGACGAGAGCGTTATGAAAAGTGTGATCGGGCGAGGCCAACGGTCGGGCCTTTAGGCACGCTTGACTTGGGGAGTAAGCTGGTGAATGCGTGACGAGAGCGTTATGAAAAGTGTGATCGGGCGAGGCCAACGGTCGGGCCTTTAGGCACGCTTGACTTGGGGAGTAAGCTGGTGAATGCGTGACGAGAGCGTTATGAAAAGTGTGATCGGGCGAGGCCAACGGTCGGGCCTTTAGGCACGCTTGACTTGGGGAGTAAGCTGGTGAATGCGTGACGAGAGCGTTATGAAAAGTGTGATCGGGCAAGGCGTTAGCGAGGAGAACGGTCAGGCGAGGCGAACGGAAGTTGAGAGGGAGATATAAGTTAGTGAAGTTTTACTTCAGTCGTGTGATCTAAAGCACGCTCGTTTTTTTTGTTATGAATTGTGTGGTTATTATTTGTTATGAATTAGATTTGCTATTTGGTTTTGTTTTATTAAATATCTTAGTACTAATTTATTTATTTTTTTGTTAAAGAAAAACAAACAATTCCGGGTTACGAATAACCTAACAAGGTTAGCGGAAAATTTTGCGTGTGTCGTGATGGAGAATTTGCCAGCCGAGAAATCGAACAAGCGACGCCTGGGTGGGACCCGAACGCGAAGCCAACTCAACCACTGACAGGTCTATGGTTAGGTTATGAAGATCCATCACATGGAATTGATGATCAGCGAAAAAAAAAATTTTTTTCTTCATGTTACCGGTACTGCTAAAAACCGATATTAGGCTTGTTTCAGCTTTTGAACAAACTTTGAACAGCTGACAAACAAAACAACATGCTTGATAGATAAAGGGTCGATAAGAAAGGTGTCGTAAATCAAAAAAGGTGAATTTTACAGGTGAGAAAAACAAATAAATGAATGATGAACAAGCGATCCCGTTGAAAAGAGAGAGTAGGGACATCTTGCGGAGATGGAGAGATCTGACTTAAATACGCTTTCATGAGGCATAGATAATCACAATCACTTTACTTTTCTTTAAGAGGAATATAAACGATAGAAATATTTCGAATCACATGCCTGCAAAATTTTAAAATCGAGCGTCTTATTTGCAGGAGGCAAGTAAGCGAAAAAGTGGTTTTGATTTACATATTTTGTGCATAATTTTATAAGAACGTAAAAAAGGTAGAAGATGGAAAACCTCAAAAATAGTCTAAACCATAAAGGGGTATTTTTTAAAAATTGTTTCTTTTATTATTACTTCATAGTAAAGACATAAATAAAATATTTTTTTGGTGGTTAACGCTTATATTTTTTGTTATGTAAATAATAATTTTATTGTAATTCCAATACAAAAAAAGCTAGTAAAAGCTTCGATTTATCCGTAACATATTTTTTGATGTTCATACTGGAAGCCAATTCGTCGTAAAGATTTATCAAAATAGTATCTAAATAGGATTTCACGTGTAACTTCATCTTAAGTAAAATAGAAAATTTTGACTAACGACACTTTTCTATGCGAAATGAGCTGAGAGCGTTTAACGAAAACCATTCACACCGGTGTTTGTCATTCAAATGTCAACATTTCCAAATATTGCGAATTTAATTCAACAAAAGTGATAAACATTAATTTCTCTTTGTTTCTACCGTCAATAATTGTGTAGTACTAATATTAACTTTTTCATGAAAATTTTTCATGATAAACATATTTTATCAATATCTAATACGTTGTAATGGTTTATTTCACAAAATAAATATAATTATACCTTCAAAATATTGGTAAATATCAATCAGCTTATTTTTATTATTTACATTTTGCATCCACGAAGTAATATTATCACATATTTTTCAATATTCGAAAAAGTACAGTTTTATTACAAAGCTAGCGGAGACTAGTGAAAAAATACGGGTTATTATAATTGTAAACAACAATGACCTCATATTATTTATATAATATTTTGCCTTTAAAAAAGTAGTTAGAGAGTCCATCAGAAATTTACCTTTCGAATTAACATCGTTCAAAAATATAAACAAAGGAAAATACATATTTCAATTTGTTCCTACTTTATCGCTTGGTTCCCATAACTCAAATTTAAAATTTCATTGAACGTGAATAAAGTTTATTTGATGACCAAAGTTTGCAAGTCATGGAAAGATAAGTCAATTTCGTAGAGAAGGGGTACCTGTGAGTTTGTAGTACATACCCATAATATATTATAGATGTAATAGCGGTAAGAAGGATATATACACGATGTAACAGCACATACCCGGGGGATTTTAACCAGCGATTTCTGAGCTTATTTAGAATTAAAAAGACGAATGTAGTTTAGACAATACGATTTAAGTAAAACTTCACTAACTTATATCTCCCTCTCAACTTCCGTTCGACTCGCCTGACCGTTCGTCTCGCCCGATCACACTTTTCGTATCGCTCTCGTCACGAATTCACCAGCTTACTCCCCAAGTCAAGCGTGCGTAAAGAAGTTTTACTTCAAAAATGTAGTTGCTGTCATTTTTCTGTCCGATGATATTCTTTATATTAAAATTGATTTGTGGACACTGGTGAGAACTTCAATCGGGATATATGGCTAATCGAAAAAAGGAAAGGAATTAATTATTCTATTAAGTTATTTTACTCTTATTTTTAAAACCAAGTATCAAAACTTTGCTTGTGTTGGCAAAATTAAAGGGGTGGTGTTTTTACATGTTGATTAACCGTTGATTGCTATTGTACTCGCACCTCTCAAAAATGCGGAATTATATCGCGGAACATCATCAAAATTATTTTTTTTTACAATCGATAATACCGCCTTAGGAAATCGAATGCGGACTTTTGAACCCCTGTATATTATGTGAAGCTCTTGAAAGTAGAATTAAACATACGATGAAATATTATGTTTTTGTTATTTTGTATTAAATAACATACCTTCATTATTATAATTAGGTAAATCCATGAATTTAATTAAATTAGTAGATAACAAAAAAGGGTTTGTTTATGCCATTTTACGTCCATGCAATATTTTTTAGTTCATATTTTACATTCATTAGATATTTTTTAGCTCATTGTAATAAAAAAATTTTTGTGTTTATATTTGAATTATTTGTGTAAAGTTTATTATAATAATAATAATAATATAAGTTTATTCCAGAATGTATGCAGGGGAGTGCAATGCAATACATTCCATATTTTAAAATAACAAAAAGAGATAAATGATAAGTTAAGGTAAAAAGTAAATAACAACACATAAATTAAATTAAATAAACGAATAAGCATTAAAAATGAAACTGAAAAGAAAAAATGATGTAAATATCAAACACTAAAATGATTTTTAAATAGCCGTTTACGGAGGGTATTTCATCGTCTCCCGTCTCCAGAGGGTCATCAGGGGAGATTCCATCCAGGCAGTCATGGCGGTGATGATCGCATTCTTCGAATGGCGCAGTCTGCGCCATAAACTTCCCATGCGGTGGCGGAGAAGTGCACGGAAAGTATGTACTCGTCCCTCCAGGAACATTTCCGTAGCACTGCAGTATCTCGGTAGGCGGAAAAGTTGGCGATAGGCGTTATTGTAAGCAACCTTTAACTTATGCCATTGGGTTACAGTGTAGTCAACCCACAGTTAAGTATCATGTTATTTAAGTATATTAAACTTAAACTGCTGATTAACTCTGCTTTTTTTAAAGTACACTCTGACGTTGAGGCCTGGGCGGCCTGTTACTTTAAATATTTATATATTAGAGATCCATGAAAATTTTGCGGTCCAAATTATTATTTATTGAACAATTTAAATATATTTAAATTAAATTAAATTAAATACTTTTTCATTGTTAAATAACTTATATTTGGCAATTTGTCAATCAGTCTGTATGAAAGAAAATGTGTGCTCGCACCTCTCTCTCTTGTCCCTACAGTAATCTGCGAAACGTAACTCTCTCTCTTTCTATCTTCACTAACTTATATATATATATATCCCTCTCAACTACCGTTCGCCTCGCTTTTCGTAACGCTCTCGTCACGCAATCGCCAGCTTACTCCACAAGTCAAGTAAGAAGTTTTACTTAAAAAAAAATAAAACTTATGGCTCTGGCGTCACTAAATTCGAAGCTACTGGAAGTGGCATATGCGTCACGCGGGGGGTGGGTAGTGGATAGTAGTATTTCGATACTATTACCATTGCTAGGACGGAGTGGCCTCAACGTCAGCAGTTAAAGGTTAATACTATTTTGGTTTATTATTTCTGTACTTGCCCCAAATAATTCAATTATTTACATACGTGGAAATTAAAAACGCGTTCCACCCCAATTCAAACACGAGAAATCATCTCTCCATTGATTTAAGTAGTTTTATTAAAAAAAAATTGTGAGCAGTTCACTCGTGGTAAAAGTGAAACCCTCAGAAACTAAAGTAGATAAGAGTGGGGAGAATACAAAGCACCGCACAAAGAGAAGAACGATTACACTATCTCATTCTCTCGCAGAATTCTATAGATACATGTGATTGTCTCTTTTTAGTGCTCTTTTTCGTTTTATCAAGTTTTAAATAAAATAAACATACTGAAAGAAACATGTATTATTATTATTAAATCACAGCGGTGCTAAAGAAGTTTTCACTAAAAACAAAAAAAACAAAACAAAAAAAAACTATTCAATTACTCACACGAAGTTGTAAGCTAACTCAAGATTAACCAACAAATCGTAAATAGCATTGATTTATATGTTAAAAAAACGTAATATGTGCGCATAAATATTAATAAATAATAAAAATATTATGTAACATCGCAACATTTTTTGAAGATAAATCACATTTACCTTTTAGGTTATTTCATATTCTAAACAGTATTTTGGAACAAATTTTCATTCGTTTGAGGTGAATAAGCTAAAATTATCGCACATGTTATCTTATTGACATTTTGATGTTCGAGTAAAAACTAGGATCCTTCTACTAAATGGTCAATAATTTAATTTTATTATTTGTTTCCAGAATATTAAAACATTTAATTTGCTGATGTCGAATGCACGTTGGCCTATAATTTGATTTTAAACGATGTTTATATCCTCTCCGTGTGAATATTGAAACAGCCGTCAGATCGTGTATGATTGAGTAAACAGTAATGTGGGGCGGGTTAGGTATATTATACCACATAGTTGTGCCGCGCATGTTTTATGAAGGACGGAAGAACGCTTTCGGGATATTGATAATACGGGGATAACTGCAAAGATCACGTTTTCATTCACGCACAGTCCTCTGTACACACGGCAGACACTACAGTCCCACGTTCAGCCTATTTCATGATTTTATTGAACAATTTCCGATTGTTTTGTGAAACAATGTGGGGCATGAATAAATAAACGAACGAGTAGTCTATCCACTGTAAGTTACCGACGGTATATAATACTTTACGGTGTTTTAGGTATCATAAATATAAATAGCGGTGCTGAAGATTGAAACGTGTTTTCTCGTTGCCTTAAGAATGGATAACGATGTTGTTAAGCAGGAACAGGAAAAACTAATCTCACGCTCCTTCACAGAGGAGCGAAGCATCTCACGTGGAGGAGTCGCCGTTTTAAATATTTCACGCCGCCGCCGGAGGAAGCTATAAGAACAATCCGATGAACAATAAATCTTTCTTGGCTAACCAAAATGGAAGGCGTTCCGCCTGCAGACCACAAATGTTCACATGTGTATCGATTTAAACTATCGTGAGCCGCGTTACACGTACATTACAGAATGTATCGCTCCTTCGACACGGAACAAAAAGGCTTCGTGCACTTCTTGGGGGGGCGGCGACCGATCTACTCCATGCAAAATAATATCTTTAGAATTTAGCTAAGCCATCCATTCTGTCCATTAGCCTTGGAGAAGTAAGAAAACTTCTGCGAACACTTCTCCATCCCCCACCCCTCCTCCCATTGCCGCTCCGCGACTTAACAACGCAAACATCAACTTTTCGATATTTTCTTAGATTACTCCAATATTGAAGCTAAACTTAAATTCTATAACAAAATTACTTACCCACTTTGATTCTCGTTAAGGTTTCAAAATCGTTACATCAACATAAAAATCTATTAAGAAACCGCTTAATGCTAAACTTTAGAGTTTATTTACTCTTATTGAATTGAAAAGGATCAGCTTTCAACACAAAACTTATTCCAGCTCGTTGTTTCAACAATTTCAAATAAAATAAACAAGTCAATAAACTGAAATTAGGTTAATTGAAAATGACGATTAGTTCAAGAGGTTGCGTTGGTTGTAAATGGAAATGCTGTGTGTATCTAATCAGATTAGGTCTGGAGGTTTTGAAATAAAACAAAACATATTATTTAAGTATAAGTAGTGGAAGGAAAAACCTTTCCATCTTATTTGTTTCTACAGAATCCAGAAAACGAGCTCCTTTGGCTCGGCGCATATTTGAATTCACGAAGAATCCACTTATCCGCGAGTAATAACCGGGCTAGTGGCGCTACCGGCGGGAGTTCACCGCAACAGGCGATAATATGTTTATATAGCCTTCGTGAAGTGCTCAAAGGTTTCCACTAGTCTAAAGCTTTTAGATATCCCTTGCATTACTCCGCAATTGTTCATACCGAGTGGAACCGCATTACAAATATTCTAAATGCAACGTACAAGCAAATTTAATTGAACTTTACTTTGTTATAATTGCTTTGTGATGTTTTGTTGTTCAAGAGCCATAAAATTAAGTTTTCTTGGAAGATAAATTTATGGTTTCATTTACCTACAGTGCCAAACGACAAAAGATTTAAATATTTTGTGGCCTCGATACTCTTAATAAACACGAATGAGCTCTCCGAATAATTTATTTAAATGAAATAATTAATTATTGAGTTCTTCAAAATGAGAGGCATTCGTAATTAAATTGGGACAAGACAACAAAGATGGCGAAGAAATGAGAAGTGCTAGTGAGAGATGATGTAAATGATAATTAATTGTCATTGAATGGAGGAAGTTTAGTGGAGTGACCTGGAGTATTCCGCCTCCGCGTGCCTCAAATATTTGACAGAAATTTCAATGAAAGGTGAAGGAAGGGTATTTCGAAGGAATATCAGACTGTATTTCCGCTGGCAAATTGACCAAAAAAGTTATTTCTCCGCGAAGCCAAAATGTAATTTGGCGACGCTCTTAGTTTTTTTGGCGAAAAATGAAAACATTATACGTGGAACAAATGAGTTATTGCGTTTCTTTCTTCTTCCTTTGCAGTTTGTCCAGAAAAAATGTGATTCGAATAACTTAATAAATTGGGAAATAATGGAGGGAGCTCTGAGAAAAAAGGTTCGACCTTTATGGAAACGAAGCCAGAAAAACTTAATCGAAGTGTTAACATGAAAAGGCCACGCGAATACTTTGGAAAAGTACTTTTTATTTTCTCTTAGATGGCTATATATTTTTTGTGACTAATAATGTAAAGTTTTTTGAGGTGTGAGATGAAGATCCAATAATTCAAGACCTGTTTTGAATTTCGTAAATTGACTCGGATTGTATTTGTATTTTTTATTAAATTCATTTATAATTCATTATTCAACTCAGAATCGTTCTGGAAAAGACCATTAAGAATTGAAAGGTGGCTTGAAATGGTTTTAGATGTGTTTTGTTACCAGAACTGAAGATTTTAATTGCTTCCATCCCGTACTTCTCCTTATTCCTTTCCCCTCTGCAATCTTTCTACTTCACTACGTGCTCCGAATAGGAAGGCCATAGTTCCACTGGCTTTGAGCGTTTGGTACTTTTTACATAATTTTCTCAAATAATTTAGCAAATTCAATTTTCGGGCATGAGATCAACTAAAATACAAAATTTACGTTTCTGACTCACTTTCTCTTCCCTTTCCGTAATAATTTATGACAAATATCGGCGATATTCCTTCCGGAGCAGTCCCATCCGGTTCGGGGCGTTGTTTTTACCGCCGGATCAGGAAAGTCAACCGGTCAACCGGCCCACTTTGCCGAGAACTATCGGAACATGTGTGAATAATCCCCTGCATTACTTTTCGCCCAATTCATCGGCCGTTCAGGGTAGGCCCGCAATTTTTCGATATTGCGTATTTCTCCCGAAGTCAGGCGACAATATTTATGTGGCAAATACCATCATATTTCAGAATAATAAAAAGCGTTCTTTGTCAGGGGTCAGTTTCGCGGCCGACGGTGATTGTTATTTTGATGTTAACGAATCAAATAATATGTTAGGTTTGTTTGCTTTTGATGAATGAGCTCGTTATGAAATGTATTTTTGGTTAACGTGTCGTGAATATTGAATAAGTACACATCAGTCAAATCGGTCACGTGGGAAACATAATATTATACAATACTTAAAGTAAGGGGAGCGATTTGTGATAATATAATATTGTATGCTGAATGCTGAGAGCAGATTCTCTAGGGATGTTTAGATAAGGCGAGCGAATGCTCATTGCTCATTGCTCATTCTTCAATAGTCAGTGGTAGTGTTCACTACACCAAGTTCGACAATGAGATCCATATTATGACTTCAATTGCTGGTAGATACGCAACAATAGTTGAAAACCGTAGGGCTTTATTAAAAAACGTGGTTTAAATTTTACACAACTGAAAAACTGCAACATAAGTTGAAAAACGTGGGGCTTAACTAACAAATGTGGTTTAAATTTTAAACAACTGAAAAACTGCAACATAAGCGTGTAAAATTTAAAACTTATAAAATTTGGTAAGGCCACTGGATTTTATAGAATTACATTCTAAGAAACTCTGTATTAAGATCAAAGTCAATAGAAATGTTGTATCGGTGTCTGTCCAAAGTACATTTTTTTTTATTTTCATATGAAAAAAATCGTAAGTAATTTGGCGACGTCAGTTATTTTTCAGATCGGTATAAATCATCTTCGATTTAGGAGGAGGATATGGGTGCCGCCCCGGAAACCATTAAGTGCACAATCAATACCTCTGCCATAGGTCACACCAAGTGCTTTGCTATATTTGGTGATATAGCAGGGGTTCCCGACTTCATGGAGTGAAGTTTGTCTGGGACTTGACGGCCATTGAGTTTGCCGACCTCCTGCGTGGCGGGCCGGATCGAAAGAGATCTATTGGAGGAGACCTGACCTAGACCTACCTCTCCAGCCGGACTTTCAAACCATCGCTTTGAACCACAGTGGGACGGATGGATTCATACGTTCGTCACTCCTAGAGACGTTGATCCCAGATTCCTACCCACCGCTCATACCTTTTCCTTTCCAGAACTTTCTCTCCTTTCTTTTCCTAAAACTACCCTCCAAACAGCATTCCCAAAGATGAAACAGGCCCTGAGGGATTTTTTCCTCAAGGCCTCCTGTGTGGAGCTAATATAAAAAAGGGAATATCTTCTTCAATCTTAGCAAACATACTTTGTGGCATCATTATAATATAATGAAAATCAAATCACTTTTAATTATCACTGTCAACATGTTTCAATAACAACGTTATCTTCATCAGGACGAGATGTTAATTTGAAATAATAAATGAAATACAAGTATAGACAAATTAGAACAAATTAAACAAAGACAAAAATTATAAAGTAGAGGTGATTATTAACTTTAAAAATTTCGTAAAAAATTGTCGTGTAAAATTAAATATAAAAATTATTTAACGATCAATAATATTGCGTTTAGATAATAAAATACTTTTAAAATCAAATAATAAAAAAGGTAGTTTATATAACAACATAAAAAATTAAAATTATAGTAAGTATTAATAAGAAAATAAATTTAACAGATGACTATTTAAAAAAAATGTAAGGGAATATCTGTTTGGTGGATAAAAGTTTTTTCTTAATGATTTAGTACCTACTTGCAATTTTTATTAAACCCGCGCCATATTGCTGTCTGCAGTTATTTGAATAATATAATAACGCAAAATTCAAATTAAATTAAATCATTACAAGTGAAATTATGAGTTTGAAATGTGTTCAAAGAATCAAGAGCAAAGACAAAGTCATTTTATCCAGTACCTACCTATCTGATCTAAAATCCAGTTTAAGAACGTGGCTCAAAAAGTCAGAGGCGGGTTGTAGGTACTGTAAAAACTGACCTCACATTTCCCAAGGAAGGCTCGTCGGGTGAAGCTTTTGATCAGAAGGGAGAATAAATAGTGCAGTTACGCGAGAAAGATCGCAGTCATGTTTGTAATGCACACCCCTCCTCTTTCCCGCTGCAGCTAAGAGCATTGGCAACTTCGCGTCATTACATCAAGAGTAATAATTATTTCACACTTCCTTATACTTGGCGATGCAACCTTCTTAAGCAAGGATTTACATATTATTATATAATAATATTTAAATAATTTATATAGGTATAGCCGTTTTCAGTGAAAAGTCAGCTCAAGGGCCCATGTACTGATGGAAGTCTTTACGCCTTTATTGTAGGCTATACATGCAGGCAACCAAATCAGGGAAAGAATGCAGGCTACCAGATAATATACAGACAACCAGATAATATACAGACAACCAGAATATATATTGGTTTCTTTAATATGAAGGGTACCTTTTTGTAATTTAATATTAAATGTTTTTTTTGTAAAATTGTAAACAAAACCGTGCCTTTGCGTTCCGGGAACTGGAAAATCTTATTAAAAATATAAAATCATACAAAAACCACAAATAACCCATGACAAAGAAACATATCAAAGGTACCCACCATGAAATATTACCATCTGTAAATTGTTACATCACCGTAACAAATGTATAAATGTTTGTTTCTATAATCTATAATTGTACCTAATATTTTTTTATTACTTGGGTGGCAACTTTCCGTTATCCCTCTCCACCCCTTACCCGTCCTAACCCAAATACTTATTTCACAGTCTATTTAAATATAGTTATAATCGCATTTATTTTATTGTTGTGTATTACAGGTTTATCAGTTATTGAATTTACATATTAAATGCACTATTATTTTTTTAAATTGCTGCTTAGTTCTTTTATTTATTTTTTGTATTTTTTCTATATATGTTCTAGTTTACATTCAGTCACTTATGTTTCTAAATACTTATCTGTGAACATTAATAATCGGTCTATTTTTCACCATCCTCTTATGTATATTTTGTTACTAAGACTGATTATGTTCGTTAAATAAATAAAATATTTTTAAAAATTTAGGTTCCATATGTTTGCGTTCGCAAATCTCGAAAAGTAATCGATGGAGTGACTCAATTTCTTACAGAACATTGCTTTTCAGCAGAATAGTGTTTCTATATATAATGTTAAGCTCTAATAAGTAAATAAAAATGTAGATTCCGTATATTTGGTTTGAAAATTTGTAAAAAAAAAATAACTAGATTTGGTGCGCGAGTGCTTTAAAAATGTGTGTATTTCATATATTTTAGCGGCAGGGAGGGAAGGCAGGAGGGGGAGGGTAACGAAGGATGTGGGGTTCGCGGGAAGGGTGACGAGGGAGGGGGAATGGAGGGAAGGTGGAAGGAAAACGCAGGAGGGTTAGGGGGGGGGGGGAACGGAGACGTAAGAGAATGGACATACAGGGAGAAACAATTTATTTCTTTGAATGCTAGTAAGTATAAAACAAAAAAAATAGTAATCCAGGTTCCTGTACCTACAAGTATGTTTGAAGACTTACTTATTTTAACCCATACCTTTAAACCTGCACACCAATAACCTCGAACAAGCACGCATTTCTGCGAATAAAATTGATCGGTAGAATATTAGGAATATAAAGGTAAAAACAAAACGAAATAAATTAGGTAAATGTTTTTTCCTTTGCTACCCCACAAAACATTGCGAGATTTGCAAACGACCAATTTGCAACGAACATACCGCGACCGAAACGTTAATAATCAACATTGTAAGGTCGGCGGTATTATGCTACTACTATTAATATTACTATAAATCAATAATGATGTGTAGTACTTATTTTGTTTAATCTTTAAATCATTTATTTATACATATAATTTTATAATAATTTGATAATGCCTTCAGCTAATGCCATTACATGACAGAACTTGTTACTTTAATATTACGCACCAGATTTAAATGTCCGGGTTTAATTTTCCCCACAGGAAAAACTAAACCCTTTCACACACTTCCCAAATGATCATCTGGTCAATCCACGTTATGCAATTGCACTATATGTATTATAATTACAAAACAATACAAGAACAACATGTCAACCTACCAGAGACCAGATGGGAAAATAATTCACCGACTCCAGATATTTTCATATCAGAGGGTTCGGCTCTGTGGAATTCCTAATTGAACCTATAAATCCTACTGATCCCTCAATATAAATATTTAAAAAATCTTTTGTAATCCTACATGTATTTAAAATTACCGATTTTTGCATTTTTATGTATAAATTCTTTGACAAATCTAATACGCCTAAATTTTGAATCAGAGACCTAGGTATAATGCCAGTAGCCGAAATAACAAATGGTAATATTTTTATATTCCGAGAATGCCAAATTCTTTTAATCTCATTTCCTAAATCTGTGTATTTTCTAATTTTTTCAGAAACAGTTTTTTGAATATTACAGGAATTTGGAATAGATCAATGATATAAGTTATTTTTTTAATTTTGTCATGTAAAACTATATCAGGTCTATTATGACTAATTGTTCTGTCTGTTAGTATAGTTTTATCATAATATATTTTATAAAATTCATTTTCTAAAAATGAATTTGGTTCATATTCATAATATGGTACTATATTACGGCAGTCAATCAAGTTATGTTTAATTACCAAACTTTGGTGGATTATTTTTAAAACCTGATTGTGCCTAAATGTATACTCGGACGGCGCTAATATAGAACATCCCGATATAATATGTTCTATAGTTTCCGGAAAAGCCAAATATTTTCTACATAAATCATCAATTTAATTTATATCTTTGATTATATGCTTCCTATAATTTTTAGTATTAATGACTCTATCTTGAATGGCAAGCATAAATCCTTCTATTTCTGCGCTCAACTCTCCAATACTCAACCATTTGTTTGACGAAAGTTTGTCAACATACGTTTGGTTGAGATAATTGAAGTGTTTTGCATGAATAATTTTATTTGACCAGGAATCTAATAATTCCTGGTTAGTATTTATAAGAATGTTGGCATTCTCGTCATATAAATTTAAAGGTGTAATGTTTCTATCTGCCTTACAAATTATTTTGTGCATTTCTGAGCTATTAGCTTTCCTATGGAAAAAATTTCTAAGCATTTCTACCTGATTGTGTTTCAAAGATGTTATTTTGACTACACCTCTACCTCCTAAACTTCTAGGTAAATTAATTCGTTCTATAGCTGAATTTGGATGATGGCAATTAAACTTTGTTAACGTAGTTCTAATTAATCGTTCTAAACTATCTAAATCTGTATTGGACCATTTAATTATGCCAAATGAGTACGTTAATAAAGGTATTGCCCAAGTATTTATTGCTTTTACTAAATTTTTAGCAGATAGATTGCATTTTAAAATTTTTCTGATCCTAGTTTGAAATTTAATCCTAATATCATTTATAAACTGTTTTAATTCATTTAATAATAATATTATTGACTACATAAAAGATATAAAAATTAAAATGGAGTTCTTCAAAATAAACTTGATAACAATGAAAAAATTATTTATATTATTATTAAAAAATAATTTCGGACTGCGAACAGAAATATTCTTGGGTGATGAATTCAAATTTGCTTAGAAATTTTCAAAATTGGTACAAATTGATTGCGCGAATTCAGACAAACAATTAAGCCGCGGCGTTCTGAATTTCTACAATTTCATAACATATTTCTCTTGAACACTTTAAGTCTTTATAGTGAAAACTTCTTTAGCACTGTTGTGGTTTGAAACTCTATGAAACGGAAACGAGCGACACTACAAAGAGATAAACAGAAACATCTGTAGGATTTAGCTTGCGAGAGAATGAGACAGTACAGTATAATCGGTCTCCTCTTTGTGCGGTGCTACGTAGTATTCTCACTTTAGTCTAGTTAATTTTCTGAAGGTTTCACTTCTACCACGTGTGAACTGCACACTCTGATTTTTTAAATTTTCTGAAAAATATATTTTATTTTTTAAGAAAATATCTATACATTTATACATCTACAAGACAAAAAGGTTATTATAAAAAATTCCCACGATATGAAAAAAAACGTAAATTGTGCTCTGAAAATTATTGTAAACACGTTTTTTCTGTTATTTCACAGGTAACGTATATATAAAAAAATTCACAGTGTTTCTTTAATTGCTCTTTAAGACATTTCCCATCAGTTTTTTTTTAACAAGTCAACTTTTATTAAACATGTTAACAAATTTCGCTTAAATATTATCTTTCTTAATATTTCCATTCGTATTTACTTACCTCCCCTCCTTTTTTGGACGCTAACTACCCGTAGGAAAGTAGGTTTATTTTTTTATTTACCTAATTAATAATTCTTGGCATGAATTTGTTTTTCATTAGCTAAAGTGTTAGATGGATGATTTTTCAAGTTGGTTTTCAAAAGGTAAATTTCCACCGTCTCTCTAATTTGTCAACAAAAAAATATTATTATAATTTTAATTTTATCCTAACGAAGGATCCATTGGTTTTGAAACATGCAAATAATTTTATTTGATTAAATAATGGGTGTTGTATGTAGTGATTTATTTTCATTTAATTAAAATGACGCCGCAAAGCGAATATTGAAGAAGAAAAAATATCTTTAATTAATGAAAAGAAGAATGTCTGTTGCGGATGAGCGCGCTGCCTTGCGGCGAGATTAATGAAATTTTGCACATTTGACCATCAAAACAAGTCTTTTATTAGATTTCTAAAAAGCTTGCATAAAGCCCGGGCAACGCCGGGAATTTCAACTATTTAAATTGTAAAGAAAATTGGAAATATTGGTATTTACAAGGCAGTGTTATTTTGCTTTATTTTAATACGTTTAGGAATCAAAGAGTTATGTATTAGACAATTACATTCTAAAATGAATGTCCATGAAACGAATTAGGTTTCATTAATTAAGTATACATATAAACAATTATACACAGGTACCCATCTATATTTGGTCAATGTACTTATTACAATGCAAACCAAAACAAATTTAAATATAAACAACAACAACACAGAAACAGCAAAAACATGATTTTTACATCAAAAGATCAATTCAGCGTTTTATTTCATATATTTTCAAGGAATTGTTGAAAATGTCAACGTCTCGTGGGGTGTTGCGTGTTTTGCTGATACGTAGCAGTAATAAATTACTATATGGTAATCCTACAATTATAATATCCCATAATTTTTCATTTTTTTAAATTAGCTACATAAAAAGTAACTCCCCTCAGGGACTCAGGGTATATGCTATCTTTGGGGATGTTGTGTGGAAGGTCATTTTAGAAAAGTAATAAGAGGATGAGAAGGAAAAAAGTATGAATGGTGGGTAGGAATCTGGAAGTCTATGTGTCCAGACTGTCCAGGAACTGTCTATGCTTTTTTAATATTTTCGATATATACAGTTTTTTTTCATTCAGCCGGATTTACCCCTTTGTTGTTTGCCCCTTATGCGTTCCTAAACCATTCACCCGATTGCGATGAAATGTTGGTGATTTGATGTGCGCCTGCCCGCGATGGTTTCTGTATATATTTATGATCTCTGGCGTTATGAAATTATTTCATTTTCTATTCATCCGATCGCGATGAAACTTTGGTCAGCTGTTGTGCGCACGCCCACCAAGGTTTTTATATCACCAATAGATGACCCTAAAATTGATAAATAGATGTAATTATAGCAAAAAACTTTCTTTTTATTATTTCATAATTTTAATAATTTAAAGAGTTATTGGCTTTTGTACACCGAACTTGAATAAAAGAAAAAAGGATGCTAATCTTTCGGAAAAAATATTCTTAAAATGTAAATAAATTATATTATTTTCAATTCTCAAAGTATCAACCGAAAATATTTTATTCTTGAAAATTGAAATAAAAACTCATCTCAAGCAGTGGGTACATTTTTAATATTTTATTATTTGATTCTTGAAACATTATTTTAATATTTTTGCGGAATAAGCCCATCGGGAATTTCTGTGGGGTCTATTCACAAAAACTTAATATAGATATCTTACCTCGGATGAACATTGATCGTTAAAAAATGTGGGCTTCGTAATTCATTTTCAATAATCAACATCAAAGCGGTTTTGGATTACGGCGTGAAAGTATTCTTCCTAAAGAGTGCTCACATCAAAGTGAATTCAGACTTTTTTTCCAGAGGGTTCATTCCACAGAATAAATATATTCAAAGATTGAAAGAAAATTCACGCAGAACTCAAAGGTTTTTTATTAAAAAAACGAGTGTGCTTTAGACCAAATGACTGAAGTAAAACTTCACTAACTCATTTCTCCCTCTCATCTTCCGTTTGCCTCGCCCGATCACACTTTTCATAACGCTCTCGTCACGCATTCACCAGCTTACTCCCCAAGTCAAGCGTGCTTAACGGTCCGACCGTTCGCCCCGCTCGATCACACTTTTAGTAACGCTCTCGTCACGCATTCACCAGCTTACTCCCCAATTCAAAGAAACGTTTTACTTCAAAAAGTAGTCATGATTGACTGTGCTTAAGAATCTAGATCAGTGGTTCTTAAACTGTGTCCGATCGAACCCCAGGGGTTCGGTGAGTCAGTCTCAGGGGTTCGGCGGTACAAGACAAAGCCCGAAAAAAAATTACAAAGAATATTGTCACCATTTTAAGCGCCCTTGAGGTGATTTTTCACAAAAACGGCGCTCTACAAATTATCCAATTATTATTATTATTATTATCCCATATCCCATCCCGCCCATCTTATCCCATTACGCCCCCCTTCCCCCCCCCCCCCCTTATGGTAATCCGCCGCTACTGATAACACGCCCGCTCTCCAATTAAGAAGGGTTCGGTGAATGCATATGAAACTGGTAGGGTGTTCAGTACCTCCGAAAAGGTTAAGAACCACTGATAAGCTTACTCGTGTACATAATTGACAAAATTTCATAAAAAACCAAAATTTAAAAATGTTCCTTTTGTTGAACGTAATACTTTGGTAAAATAAAAGTTGTAAAAGACGTACAATCTTATACATCTTCCAAGTAGGTTTATGGTTGCATTTATAAATTTCCATTCTTTGAGTTTAACTAATCTGTGATTCTCTGCTTTTCGTTTTGGTCGATCGTCATTTTCAATAACGCTGATGTCGATACAAAACGATGGTAATTTTATCTTCCATCCCCTTTCAACTTTCGTTCTTGCCAGTGTTCCGAGGGAGGTAGATATCAGCTGCCAGCTCTATCCTTTCAAAAAGATTGAATAATTCCAAGGGATTATAATACACTGTTTTTGAGCAATGAAATACACTTTTTTCTATAACCTGCCAAAAAATATTTTTTTCAGGGAATACAGAAAAAGGATACGCCGATATGAAAATAGATCAATATGGAAAAAAATTGTGTAGGCAGTACTACAGTTTTATTTTTTATTTGCGATAGGACAATAAACAATGTAGTGTAGGTATTTTGTTTATTAAATTAAATAACATTTTTTTATATTGTTTCGGTAATTAAGTAAAAGCATTTGTTTCTGAAGGTTTTAGCTGCAAGTCACACCGCATCAAAAAAATTTAACTATTTATTTTTTTATTGGTCAACTACTTTAAAATTCAAGATTCTGGTTTAGCCGTTATGGTTTTAACGGGTTTGCCAAGATCGAAAACAGTTTTATAAAGGACATTTATGATTAATGATAAAAAAGTATTTGAATCAAAATTAAACCTATTTAAAAAAAAAAGTAAAAGCAAAGTACCTGAAGATGGAAATACTTATTAAGCCTTATTTTTATATCTTAGTTGTTTATTTTATATCCTACTAGCTGCCCGGCCACGCGTTGCTGTGGCTAATGAATGACAACGCCATCAACTGGATGGGTTACCCAACCTTTATAACCACGATAAATTAACTCTCACCACCATCTGTTAATTTGCATACAAATCAAATCCACACCACCCGCTTGCCAGCCTGCTCGTCTGTTCTGGATAGGGACACCCTAATCACCTAGCGGTATGAAATATACTTTACGACCTATGTTCATACCTACCAAACATACATATAAAATTTCATAAAAATCGGTCCAGCCGTTTCGGAGGACTGCGACTTCACACACCGTGAAACGAGACTTTATATATATATATATAAAAGTCTCGTGTCACGGTGTTTGTGGTCACTCTTCCGGAACGGCTTGACCGATGTTTACGAAATTTTTTACGTATATTTGGTAGGTATGAGAATAGGTTTTTAGGTATATTTCATACCGCTAGGTGATTAGGGTGTCCCTATCCAGAAAAAAAAAATTTTTGACAAATTGTTTTTATTTGCCATTAAAAAATACCTAAAACCCCAAATTTTAACCCTCCTACCCCCACCCTCCCATTTTAATCGCGATTTAAGTATTTTTGGGAACAAATTTAACCGTCTTTCCTATTCCAAACAGAACGCAATTTTTTATGTTGTTGAATGATAGATGGCGCTACGTCCGCCCCATCGAACTTTCATCCACACATGCGCAAGATATTCACGAGAAGCGTCGCGTCATTTTTATATTTCATTGGCATCATGTTCTCGCGTGGGCAAACCATCGAGCTTATTTGTGTTGGCTAAAAACGGATTGACAAAAATATTCTACACTCAATTGTTCTTCGAAATTCCTATTGATTTTATTATTTCATTTTCCTACTTTCGTTGGTGTTTTTTTTTTATCGGCGGTCATCGTCTATAGCGCTCCATTCCTCTTTCTTACATACTGAAATTCGTTATTTTTTATTTAAACACCAAAATATTCACCAGAAATAATTTATATGGCAGAACAACGTTTGTCGGGTCAGCTAGTATAGATATAATAGCAATTTAAAAAAAAAACGTTCTATGCGACAAAGGTAATTAACAGTGAAAAGTTTTGTAAAGGGGTTGTAAATGAAATATATCTGGTAAAACAGTAAGTTATTAAAAATAGAAAATACATTTTCAGTCACATTGGTGATATGGTTTTTCGTATTTTGTTGGAAATGAGTTACTTTTTAGGACTTTTGCTAGCAACATTGCACCCGGCGCGGCGGCGCATCCCTTCCTCCACCAAATATAAATATGCATTACATTAAATGCCATACGTACTAAATTTTCCTGATTTCCACTCTAGGACCCAAAGGAAATTAAAGTTAGACCCCACTCTGCAACATTCGTCACATCCATGTGCTACAAATGCCTGATCATAAGCAGTGGCGGCTCGTGACTTTTGGGTGTGCTAGAGTGCTAATATTACAAAAAATGGCATTATTGATGTTGTTGTAGCCGAAAAAAATTTTTTTTTTGAAAATTAGTTTTTTGTATGAAAAATTTCAGAAAGTTTCTTTTGGTCATGCGCCGCACGGATTTCCTGAAAAATCTTCATACAAAAACCGATTTTTGAAAAAAAAAAAAAATTTTTTTCGCCTACGACAACATCTGTAATGTCATTTTTTTAGTAATAGCACCCTAACACACCCAAAAGTCACGAGGCGCCACTGATCATAAGAGTCATGGAAACATCCACGGAACGTGTAATTACAACAAATTGTGTGTTTGGGGTCTCGTCCAAAAATATGAAAAAGAAAACCTGATTGGAGAATTAGACGAGAAAAATACGACTCTATCATCACAATCTCCACACCTAACAGGGACAATGCTGGGCATGTAAGATTAATAATAATGAACATGAAAAAGATAGATAATTAACTAAAAATAATAGATCTAGAAAGTCTTAATTGTTAATTAATAACTAACAATTAAGACTTTCTAGATCTTGGAATTCGACGTCAAAAATATAGAAAAAATAATCCTTCACATTGATAAAAAAAGTGCTTCGTAGTCTCCCCACTCTTATCTGCTTTTTTTCTTTTCACTTCTACCGCGTGCGGAAAGCATATGCTGATTTATTTTTCTATCAATGTTATAATTCAAGATCTAGAAAGTCTTAATTGTTAATTATTAATTCATTAGAAAAATAAATTAGCATGTGCTTTTCGCACGCGGTAGAAGTGAAACCTGCAGAAAAATAAAGCAGATAAGAGTGGGGAGACTGCGAAGCACTTTTTTTATCAATGTGAAGGATTATTTTTCCATATTTTTGACGTCGAATTCCAGTGCACTTTTTCCTATACATTTTTGGTCATCTTATTAGTATTTGTGTTTTCGTCTTCGGAGTAGCTATGTAGATGTCGCTTTTTATGTTTTCTTTTGCCTATTCATTTTGGAGTGGTTTGAAGATTGGATATTGGTGACCAGGTGTATTGAGTTGTATTCGCGTTTAGTTCCCACTCGTGCGTCCCGAGTCCGATTCCTCGCTGGCAAAATCCTTTACCACGACACAAGCAACATTTTCTTAACACGGGAATGTTTTTTTAATTTTTTTTTTATTTTAGGGTTAGATCGGCTGAATTTCTGCAATTATTCGTTAGACGCTTTATATCACTAAACTAAAAGGGACTCGCGTGGGACCGTAGATTTACCGTGTTATATTGGAACCGAGAATCCGTGAATATAATAAATATTTTATTACTCTAATTCTCTCGCAGGCTAAATCATATAGGCGTGTGTGTTTGTCTCTTTTTAGTCTCGCTTGTTTCTATTTTATCGAATTATAAATCACAACGGTGCTAAAGAAGTTTTCACTTCAAAAATAAACAGGAGAAAACAGCTGATGGCCTAAAGAGAACCTTAATCTCGACCTCAAATTGAATAAATTGGAGAATCAGGTATTCCAGGCGAGAGTAGAAAGTTTTGAGTTAGTTTTGATGTATCAATGCTTATTTTAGAACATTTTCATCCCTGTCTAACCTAAATCCAGGATAATATTAGGTTTATTTAGTGAAAAGTCATGAATATTTCATGACTTTTAAACTAAACCTATAATTATTAAATAACTATCATGATACCCAATACAACCACCTAATTGTGAACATTAATGTTACTTCTATAAAGATATTGAATCCTGATTTATTGGGAAGTTCAGAGATAATTCAATTCATTGAAGAAGAAGATAATACTACCAAGTCTAAATGGAATATGAAAAAAAACAAGACAGGAAAATAGGCTAACAGCTAACGGTTGCAATATGGATTCGAACCCAGAATCTCTCGCCTTACCGGGACGAACGCGTTTACCAACTCAGCCGTTGAGACCTCTTATTTTTATGTCATTTTTGTCAATTTCATATTTCAATAAGTTCGTTATTTTTCTGTGTCATATTTTGTTTAGATGTTTTTATTATTATCTTCGATGATGGGAAAAACCTTTAAAAGTTATTATGCGAGAGTTATTCTAATAAAAAATTAAATAAATCAATTCCTTTAGAGTTTTAGAGTTTCTTAAACTTTCAAAGGCGAATTTTATTCAAATCAAACAAGTAACTTATCCATCAATAATCTATATAAAAAATAGTTAAAAAAAGTCTCGTTTTTAGTACCATTCCAATCAACTCAAAGAAACGTGATTTTTTTTTTTTCACAATCATTATTTTTAGTCAACTGCAATAGACATGCAGATATTTTTAAGCTAAAAGTTTATATAACGAACACATTAAAAGAATGAATACAATTCTTGAAGAATGATCAAATTAAATATTAACGAAAATGTACTAATTCATGTTCAAATCTTGACACAATCTGTGACAATTTTCCAAGCATTTGCGAGTTCCGGATTTCATTACAATTTTTAAACAGGACACGACTCATACACAAACGAAATAGAATTTTTGATAAAAGATATTTTTATGTATCTAAATTATTTTATGCATCTAAATTAGGTAATCAATACACATGTATTAAAAAAGAAAGTGTAAAAAAACGTAAGTCCCGCAAAAACTCAGAAACGACTCCCGGTATGATCTAGGGAATTATATGATGTGGTAGTCCTCTATCCCCCATCCATGAAGAAGGTTCCCGTTTTTACCTGAAGGGCGTGCTGTTGAAGACAAACATGTTGCCCTCTTATTGCACAACATTTCAGAGCATTCCACAATATATATATATATATATATATATATATATATATATATATATATATATATATATATATTTTTTTTTTTTTTTTATTCACCAAAAGATACATAAATAACAATAAATTTTGTGTATGGGAGGTGTTATTATGGTGATTGGACAACTCAGAATGAAACCAACTCAGAAGCACCTCAGAAAGGTCATTAAGAGTGATGAAAAAAAAATATTAAAAAGTGGTTTTAATAGGTTAAGTTAGGTTACGGTTACCGGCTATTTTAAAATTATTTTTTCATTTCTGAGGTGTTTCTGAGTTGGTTTCATTCTGAGTTGGCATGGAACCGTTATTATATTGGTTTATTTTTTTTATTTAGTTTAAATTTTCGGTATAATTTTTAAGCTGAGTTTTCATTTTTTTATGTTACTGTTCATGTTTCTGATTTTTTCAGGTAGTGAATTAAAAAAATGAACTCAGAGATATTTATGATTTAACTGTCCTATTGTTTTTTTTACATTTTGGAGTAGGAAGTATTGACGTTTGTCTAAGATTTCGGTTATTTTTAAAGGGTGCAACTTTATTTTGAATATTATCTTTATAAATTTGTAATGTTGCATGATAAAAGTATAATGCACTTAATTTTCTGACCTTAAATTGTTGGAATAACAGTTCTGATGAAAATGAGTAGGGTTTTTCTTAAATAGTTTTTATTATTAGTTTTTGTGATAAGTAAATTGTTTGTATTTGATTTGTATATGTACCACCCCATCCGATAATGCCGTATTGTATAATTGATTGACAGCGAGCGAAGTATGTGGTTCTAAGTAATTTTTCGTTTTAAATATCTCTTAAACATCTAAATATATATGTTATGTACTCATATTCCATAACATTCTGGAATGTTGTGAAATGTTCGGGAATAGGAAATCAGGAACATTCCAGAACACTTTCGAATGTTGTCCTGAGCAAAACCGGGTACCCCAGCTAGTTTCATTATAAATTTTACTTATATTTTAATAACACGAATCCTACGTCGTGTCAGTGTTGCCATTTATGTATGAAGGAATGATTTTGGGTTAAAACAGTACAAATGGTTTCGTCAAAATTATTCCCGCGTAATTATGAGCACGCGTTAGGGGCAGAAGGCTGGAGCTCTCGGGGGAAATGATTTAATGAACGTATTTTCAAATTAACATCAAACCAATGTTTTCCCGGAGATCACGTATAATTGCCATTTCATCCCAAACATGTTCATGCAAAGTATTTATGTTGACAGGTTATTGAGGTTTTAGCAGAACTCAACGAAATACGCACGCTTTATTTAAAATAACGTTTTAGTACCAATGTCTGCGTGGGTAAAATTGGTAAGTTTGAAATATTTCTGTGTAATGCGTAACATTATTCAAGTTAAATGAACTTTTAATTTTCAAAACTGGAACTTTTTTTCAAAGCGGACAAGCGAAGCGTAGGTACCAAAATTATTTTTGAATTAATGATTATTTTAAATGAAACAATAACAATAAACCACTTTTATAGTCTGTCAAAAAAGAGTAGAAAATATAAAAACTGGAACCACTAAATTTGTAGACTGGCAACACCAATTTAACTGTCAAATATTTTTTGAAGTGCAATGACACTGAATGTATAGAACACAGTAAACCACATTTAAAAAAAAAACACATTTTTTCTTCATGACATAAATTTGATTAAAAGGTGATTTATAAAGCGATTTGCTTTAATTTAATAATAACATAAATTTGAATTTAACAATAGATAGAAAGGAAGAATCACTAATGGTGAGTTTAGTTTTACTACTTTTAGATCTAAATGAGTTAAATATATTCAGATCTAAAATTAGAGACATGATATAAAGCCCAGGCAACGCTAGGTGCTTTATCTAGTATTAAATAAATATGAGCGATTTCTAATCTGTGCTTTATATTTTATTATATTATAGTTATTCTTCATTATGTTAACACAAAATTTCAAAGGTATAATAATAATATGCAATTCTAATTTGGAGATCGGCCAGTATCTATACTGCAATGAAAAAATATTTTTTCCACTATTATGCCTTTTTAATTTTTTATAAAAATGTAGGTTAAACAGCTTTACTTTAACACCATGAGTTATGTGTTTAGTTTTGCCATTTGATCAACGGTGGCGCCCTCATATATTTTCTACTCTTATTTGACAAAACTGTAAAAGTGGTGTTTTCTAAGTTATTGTTTCATTGAATACCGCAACCTCACAAAACACCAAAATTAGGGATGCCAGAATCTCACCGGCTCCAGACGGTTTAAGTGTTTTGCTAAGCCGACTGCACGTATTTTTTTATTCGGCCGTATGTTCCTTCGGCGAGTCGGTACTGCAGATATAAGTATATCTACTATGGTTGTACGGCCGTATATCCTGTTTCTAAACATACTTGAAGATATATCATACTTGAAGATAATCAATTCTATTCTCAGTACATGAAACGTCAAACGCATTTTGAAAACGTCTACAATAATATACCCAAAAGTGCGATAAAAAGTGAAGTGGGCCATTACAACCAGTGCAGTCCTGCGCAGTTTTTAGCGCGCTATCGACGGGTGTTTATGCCTCTAATTTTTTCCACCCGGAAGTACCAAAATATGTGTTTAAACAAGCTACAAAAACAAAACGGTTTCTATTTAGTGCGACAATAAAGACAACAAGTAACTCGACCCGCTGTATGCATGAACCATCACAGAAACAAATACAAGTGTTCTTACCGGAACTCCAACTAGTGCCGGTGGCTCTGTGGACTAATGCGTCGGAATTACTTTTTGCCCGATTTAAGTTCGAATTGCCGCACTCAGTTCGAATCCCACACCGGCGAAAATTTTTATTTTTAAATTTTTTATTCTTAATGAATTTCTTCTTTGTTTTTAATAAGCCATGTAAATTCCAAAGCCAAAAATGACGGTAGCAAGCTGTATAAATGAACTAAAGAGTGAGGTTGCGAAAATTCAGACAGTCAAGGACCAAAAAACAAAAAATACTATTGAACTCATAATAACGAGGTTGGAAGATGCAATTAACAAAGAGAGTCTCTCATTACAGGAAAAAATTATCGAATTACAAGAAAATATAATCGTGAGTGATAGAAAATATATCAGTAACTTAGAAAAATTCCAAAATCTCGAAAACAAAGCAACTACGAAAAGTTACGCTAGCATCGCCAGTGGAAAATACGCGACACCTAAAATTCCAGTATTCCCCGTTATAATAAAAACTAAAAATGAAAACGAAGACATAAAAGAAACCATCATAAAGAACGTCAAAATATCTAAACTGGGAATCGGAGTAAGCAGCATCAGGAAGACATCAAAAAATGAATTAATAATAAATCTACAAAAAGCGGATGATATGGCCAACATCAAAAATGAAATTACAAAATTAAAACTTGAAGGAATACACGTTGAAAACATTGATAAAAAAAGACCGTGCATGATCTTTAAAGGAATAGACGAAAAATATACACAAGAAGAATTTATATCAGATTTGATTCTGCAAAATGAAGACATAAAAATTATTTACGAAATGGACTCAAACCAGATAAAATACAAAGGAACCATACAAATTAAAAAATTTAAACAAAAAAATATAATTCTCGAAACCAGTGGAGATCTCAGAAATCTTCTAATTTCGAAAAAAAGCGTAAACCTTGGATTTTACCAAATTAAAGTGGAGGATTGCAACCCCCTAATGCAGTGTTACCATTGCCAAAAATATGGTCACACAGCAATGCGTTGCCTCCAACCACCGAACAAACCAATATGCCTTCATTGTGCGGGTGAACACAACTTAAAAAACTGCAACAATAAGAACGAAATACCAAAATGCATTAATTGCACAGAACTTAATTTAAAATTTAATACTACGACTCCAACAGACCACAAATCAAATAGTGAAAAATGCAAACACAGATTGAAAATGCTTAACTTTGCTCAAGAAAAAATTAATTATAATTCAAAATGACCGAATACATAGTAAAACAAATTGACGAAAAATACAAAATAAACCAAGAAATATGTCAAAATATTAAAGAAGTTAATAAGTGGTGCGTTACAAACAGTTCCCCCTTTTTATTACTACACATGAACATTCGAAGCATCGCAAAAAACCTTGATGAATTTTTGATAAATATAAACGATCTGTTTTTATCGCCCGCCTGCATAGTGTTAACAGAAACGCACTGTAATAACGATCAACACATTAATGCACTACCCAACTACAAAGGCATCGCAACAACAACACCAATTAATAAAAATAGTGGTATAATTATATTTGTTCATGATGAGTGTGAAATTATTAACATTGAAGAAATATATATACAACACGTAAATTGTCTAAAAATAGATATAAAATTAAAAAACAAATTATACAGAATTATAACAGTGTACAGAACACACAAATCAAACATAACTAACTTCATCAATGAACTATATGAATATCTAAGCAAATTATCGAAAATTCTTACTTTTGTATGTGGTGATTTCAATATAAACATTTCTGCTAACCATAACTCAATAGAAAAAAATAATTTCATTAACATGATGACGCATCTCAACTTTAAATCTTGTATTAATAGTAACACTCGAGAAATTAAAAACCAAACTCCATCATGCATAGACCATATCTGGTGTAATATACATTTAAATGAAATAAAAAATATTAAATCTACTGTTTGGAAAACCAATATAACTGACCATTACGCGTGTCTTATATAACATGAGACAAATAAAAAACTAAACACAATACCCAAATTAAATCTTCCATATTCCCAAATAGACTATGAATTATTAAAAAAATCATTAATAAATGAAAAATGGGAAGAAGTTTTAAAAAATAAATGCACCAACCAAAGTGCCTTACTGTTTGAAAAAACTTTAACTAAACACGTTTTAGAAGCAACAAAAACAACACAGATCGTCCCCAATTCAAAAACAAAGAAAATTAAACCATGGATTACTCTAGGATTAATAAAAGCCATTCGAAAAAAAAATAAACTTTATAAAATAACACAAAGGCCACTAGTTAACAATAAAATTGTACTATATTATAAAAAATATAAAAATATATTAACTACTCTAATTAGAAAAACGACTATTACTCAAAAATTATAACAGAAGCTAAAGACAATAATAAAAAAATATGGTCAACAATAAATGAAATAATAAATAAAAATAAAACATATAAGCACATATCTGAAATATCAGATGGGAAATTAATATATAATGTACAAAATGACACAAAAAAATGTTGTAATATTTTAAATAACCATTTTAATAACGTTGGAAAAAACCTAGCAAAATCCATAAATTCGACCAATATATCAAATCCACAACACAGAACACAATGTCAAATAAATAAATTTGAGCCAGTCACAGAAGCCGACATTGACAGAACTATTTCGGAACTAAAAGGAGGTTCTGCCCCCGGCTTTGATAACATAGATGCTAAGACAATAAAAGCGATGAAAACATACTTAATTCTCCCAATAACACATATAATAAACCTAAGTCTAGCAAATGGCGAATTTCCCAATAATTACAAAAGAGCAATTATAACTCCCATTTATAAAACAGACTGTCCTAAAGACCCACAAAATTACCGCCCGATTTCCCTTCTATCAAATATATCAAAAATATATGAGAAAATTGTAAAAAAACAAATTTGGACATTCTTAGATGAAAATAAAATAATCAATGATAATCAATTCGGCTTCAAAAAAAATACAAGTACTCACGACGCGATAGCAAAAATAACCAACTATTTATATACGGCCCTAGATTCCGATAAAAAATGTATCGGAATATTTATAGACTTGAAAAAAGCTTTCGACAGCATATCACATAAAAAATTAATAAATAAATTAAAATCTATAGGAATTAATGGGAAAGTTTTAGCATGGATAGCTAGTTATTTACATGAAAGACCACAACAAGTAAAATTACTAAATCAAGTCAGCGATTCAAAATATAGCGATTTTTCAATACCCCAAGGTACAGTTTTGGGACCATTGTTATTTATTATATATGTCAATGATATATTCAATATTTCTAAATATGGAGACATTGTCTCCTACGCTGACGACACAGTCCTACTACTAAAAGCAAACACTTGGTCTGAATTAAACAAAATGGCAAATACAGATATCAATGCACTAAAATTATGGTTTGATAAAAACCTATTGACTTTAAATTCTAAAAAAACCTATTATTTGCCATTTTTCATTAAAAAACAAGAAACACCTAAAGAAATAAACTTAATAATCCACTCTGTGACAAATACAGAAAACCACAAATGTAATATATCATGTTCAAAAATAGAAAGCAAAACTGATATTAAGTACCTGGGCATAACAATAGACCAGCGTTTAAAATGGTCTCCACACATAAATATTCTGAACAACAGAATAAGGAAACTAACATATATATTTAGATGTTTAAGAGATATTTTAAACGAAAAATTACTTAGAACCACATACTTCGCTTTCTGTCAATCAATTATACAATACGGCATTATAGGATGGGGCGGTACATATACAAATCAAACACAAACAATTTACATATCACAAAAACTAATAATAAAAACAATTTTAAAAAAACCCTACTCATATTCGTCAGAACTTTTATTCAAACAATTTAAAGTCAGAAAATTAAGTGCATTATACTTTTATCATGCAACATTACAAATTTATAAAGATAATATTAAAAACCAAGTTGCACCATTTAAAAATAACAGAAGTCTTAGACAAACATCAATACTTCCCACTCCAAAATGTAAAAAAAAAATTGGACAATTGAGTCATAAATATCTCGGAGCAAAATTTTTTAATTCATTACCAGAAAAAATTAGAAACATGAATACCAATATAAAACATTTTAAAACTCACCTTAAAAATTATACTGAAAACTTCGTTTAAATGGTAATTTAAATTTGATATAAATAAACCGAATGATATAAAAAAAGCAATACAATAACACCCCCCCATACACACAAGCCTTGCTTAATTATGGGGGTACATCAAATATATCTACCATGTAATTAAATACTGTACAAAATTTATTTGTAATTTATGTACCTTCTATTACTAATAAAAAAAAAAATATATATATATATATAATCTTTTAGGAGATTAACTGCCCGAGGGATCAATTGGCAGAGGGATCAATGGGTCAACTGTCCAACAGATCAACTATTCAAGGGATCAACTATCGGCGGGCCAAATGTCGGTGGGCCAATTGTCGCCGGATTAATTGTCGGATCACCATACGATGTACCACTGTAAACTGCTAATGCCGACACAATTGTATATTTAGCTTACATTTGTAAAAATGATGACAACGCATGTTTCTTCCGCCAACCCTTGAATTATTGTTTCGTTATACTTTTCTTCCTGCTTATCGGGTGGGGCAGGTTGTTTGTACCTGCCCATTGTTCTATATTATATTATCTTGAAGAGGCTCTCTCTAGACTTCGCGCGTCGGGACTTGAGGACCCTTGACCTCCTCTACTTTCTGTTCTCCTGTTTTTTTTACTTCCCTCGCGAAGAAAATAATGCTGGCGGCGTTATATTAAAAATTGTGAAAACATGACATTTATTAAACACACTTAACATTTTTAGTGGAGTGGTGCCATGGTTTAATCCCCAACTTGTTCTAATATATTTTTTTAAGATATTTAGATACAAATAACTAAATTATAAAATGACTCACAAAATTTTGTAATTTATACAAAAGTAACAAAAGTTTTATGAATAAATTACACACAAAATAACTGGACAGATATTAACTTAACTGGGCTAGCAGAGAAGCAATGCCGGTTGTTATGGAAACATCGTTTAAAAAATATGGTCCGTAAGTCGCTAGTTTTATAGAGAGTCTAAAGATTTGAATTTAATTGGTCAGTGGTTGAGTGGGCATAGCGCTTGGGTCCCAGCCGGGCGTCGCGTGTTCGAATCCTCGGCTGGCTAAGTCCTCCATCACAACACAAGCAACATTTTCAGCTTTCTGTGGTGGTAGTAGGAGATTTTCAAACATTGTTGGGATATTCGTAACCCAGGAATGTTTGTCTTTCTTTTAAAAAAAAAAAAAAATTCTTTCTTGTCGTGTCATCTTCGGTGGAGTAACTGCGGCTGCCAGGCCACAGTACACACTGGTCAGTGTGATATAGTAAACAAATAAGTAGCAGAGACATCAATTTTAGATAAACAACGAAATCTTTTTAAATGAACGTTAAAATATTTCCGCTTTATAATAAAATCCAAATAAATGGAATATTTCTGAACTCATCAGAAAACTAAAAAAAATTTTGAAGTGAAACTTCTATAGCCCCTCTATTCTATTTGGATTTCGGATGAAACGGAAATGACGATTACTGCACCTGCGACGCATCAACTGCGCTCGATGGCCGCTTTGATTATGATGTCACTTTAAAGGCTCCTATTGGTTGAGATATGAAACGGAAATCACTTTAGGTCTGCGCCCATTGGTCACTTTAATTACGACCTCACTTTTCAAGTATTGGTTGAGATTGTTTTGGTAAAGTTTTGGTAAACTGCACTTGAATCTTTTCAAAAGTGATGAAATACGCTTTCACATTTTATAATTCGAAATAAACATGGAATTACAAAGTACAAAATTTTTAAATGGAAACATAAAAAAAGTATTTAAAATGGCTCACCTTTACGTGTTTTCTAACTAAAGTTACTGATAAATAATTAATATATTATTAGGCAAAAGTGTTATAAATGTTATAGTCAACGCACTTTTTTGTCGTTTCATGTAAAAAAATTACAAGTTTGTAGTTCACACGCAGCAGAAGTGAAACCTTCAGCAAATTACAGTGAACAAGAATGGGGAGGCTACGAATCATCGCACAAAGAGGAGACCGATTATTCCATCTCATTCTCTCGCAGGCTGAATCCTATAGATGTACGTATCTATCTGTTCTTAGTGTCGCTTTTTAATTTCATCGAGTTTCAAATCACAACGGTACTAAATAAGTTTTCACTTCAAAGCACCAATGTCATTTCCGTTTCATCCAAAATCCTAGCCATTAACGGCACTAAACAGGTTTCATTTAAAAAAGTTGTTGTTTAAAAATGGTCACTTTGATGATATTGAAACTTGAGTGATCATCATTATTAGATTTCATTATACTGAGCAAGGAACTATTTGAAACAATTGTCTCAAAACGTATCAACAATATCTGAAAAATTAATGTGAGACGGTCCATGTTCTTAAAAATGATAATTGAATTTGGTGATGATTGCTGTGTTTACCTTTGTACCCCTCAAATAATGAATTACGACGGTTCATTCAATTCAACATCGCTCGTAATCTCAAGTGTAGGTAAGTTGTTATTTAATGTTTATTTGGCAGGGCCTGCCACCGGACCAAAAGGTAAAAATAAGAGGGGAAGGATAAATAAGCCGGGTTTTAAAGGGTTCTCGCGAGGTGACGAAGGGCAGCCCTGAAGAGGTGCCCCCATTCCCCCCTAACCCCCCTCGCGAACTTACCTACCCTTTGCGCCCAGCCCGCTTCCAACCGCACCATTATTTTGAATCGCTAAAAGTTTCAAATTTTTATTATTTGGAACGGTTAATCATACGGTGAAAAAAGCGTTTGAGAAAAACGTTTCCATAATTTTGTGAGTTTATAAGTACAGGATTGCGGAGGGGTTTTATTTTGGGTAAATTCAACCATGTATTGTTTGCTTGACTATTATTATTATATGATTTTCTTAAATTGTTATTTTTGAAGTGAAATTTCTATATCCCTGCTATGATTTGGATTTCGGATGAAACGGAATTGCTGTTTACTGCACTACATTACTGATGGATTACTGCACCTGCGGCGCATCAACGGCGCTCATTGGCCGCATTGATTATGATGTCACTTTTAAAGGCTCCTGTTTGTTGAGATATGAAACGGAAATTACGCCGGTCTGCGCTCATTGGTCGCTTTGATTATGACCTCACTTTTCATGCATTGGTTGAGATTGTTTTGGTAAAGTTTCGCTTCTACCGCTTGTAAGCTGCACTCGATTTTTAATTCATCGACATTCAAAATTTAGAATCATTCATGCATTCATTAATTCATTTATCAATCAATTCATTTTTGGGATCAACATTCACCATTTAGAATCAAATCATTCAAACACAGTTGGTTGAAATAATAGATTTAGCTCTGTTTGGAGACCAGATCTTAATTATAAGTAGATACTTCCCAACTGTTCTACATTCCATCTCAATTTGGGAGGCGTATGGATACAGCCACTACGTGAACCATTTATTGGATAACCAACACCTCTGCCATAGGTCATCCCAAGTGGTTCGCTACGTTTGGTGACTTATGACTCATGCAGTCTTGGAGGCGGACGCGTCTACCTACAAACCGCAAGGCAGGCCGGTTCCGGAGAGACAGGCTGAGGGAGACTGTTTGACCCCTCCAGCAGAGCCCTCTCGGAAAGTTGCCTTGCACCGCAGTGGGAGGATTCATATGTCCGCAACTCCTGGGTTCACTGACCCCCAGATTCAGATGCATTTTTCCTTCCCAGAACTTTTCTCCTTTCTGGCCCAAAAAACCCTCTTCACAGTATACTCAAAGGTGATGTAGGCCCTGGAGGAAATATTTTTTTCTCTGAGCCTCCTGTGCGGAAATAATATTAAAAAGAACATCTCTCTCCTTCCCTTTCCTACTTTTTTCAACACACCCCAATTGGATATGTCACAAAACAAGCGTTTTCCATATTTTAATTTGGTGATCTGGCAAATGTACAAAAAGGATAAATCACATAAATATGGGTGGTAGTAGTGGTAAAATTTCCCATAATGACAACAACCCTAAACAGACTACGAAGGTGTCTTGGAGTGCGCAGGCATTGCAGGTATAATCGCGATTCTAGAAATTTAATACTGCTAGACATGGTTGGGACCTTCCACGTTCCCTCTTGTACGGCTACTCCAGTGCCGGAACTAATCATTTTTTACTATCCGAAAATGGACTTCAGTGATAAGTTTTATAACAGAAGAAAAAATTGATTTCTGAAATATAACGACAATATCATAAAAACATTGAAAAATACGTTAATTGATTTTTGAAATGATAAGGATTAGTCGTATTGCGGTTACTCTTCTTCTATCTTATTAAATACTTTGTTAAGTGTTCATTTTTCATGCTATTGGATTATTTAAAAATATATAATCATTTTCTATCTTCTAGTTAATTAGTCAGACATCTTGGAAAAATCAAAATTTCAGTTGAGTTGGCAGTTATATGTAAAAGTATATTCTATATCTGGTACCTACAATTACTCATAAACACCACCTATTGAATTATTAGAATTATATCACATTAAACAAAATGTTGATATTGTCTGGGACACTAGTAGGATATTTCAAATTTTCCTACTTCTGTACTGGACCGTTATGCCTCCTAATATTTAATAAGTTTCTATATAAAACTTCGACCAAGAATATCATACGTCAATGACATAAAACGGTCGGAGACCGTCGAAGTCAATATCATGATGTCGATTTATACTACTCTGTGGTACTTGACAGCTGATCAAACTACCAAATTTTTTAATTTGAGAGAATTGATATTATTTATCGGGGACCATCGTAGTCGATTTCATGATGCCATGATGCGAACGTGGATTTACACAACTGTGCCTATCATTATGGTAAATTAATTTCTTAACCAATGAATCCTCTGTTTTCATATACCAAGTACCTATTGTTGACTCAAGCATAAATATATAAGTACACGTATATTGTTGAACACTTTCAGTTCCTAAAAAAAAAGATGTGTTTTTGATAATATCTATACATTTGCCAAGCCGAAAAATGGTAATCATATTAAATTTCCTTGAAAATTAATATAAAACGATTTTCTGAAGTGAAAACTTCTTTAGCACCGTTGTCATTGTCATTTGAAAATTTGAAAAGATTTGAAACGAAAAATAGCCACACTAAAAAGGGACAAACACTTACATCTATAGGATTTAGCCTGCGAGATAATGAAATAGTATAATCGGTCTCCTCTTTGTGCGGTGCTTCGTAACCTCCCCACTTTTGTCTAGTTTTCTAAAGGTTTCACTTCTACCGCGTGTGAATTGCTCACTCTGATTATTTCGTTATTTTACATGTTAGGTATATGTATGAAAAAATTCAGTGTTTTTTAAATGCGACTAAAGGCTTTTCCACCAGATTTTTCTCTATTTTAAAAGAGTCGTGTTTTATTAAATACTAGCTGGTTCCCGGAATGCATTTCTATGCCATTTAATACAGAAATTGTTACTCCCTGCGTGTCCTTTCCTATTCGTCCCTTTACGCCTCCCCTTCCTCTCCCGCGTCCCCTTCCCCTCTCGCATTCCCACTCCGCCTCCTCCACCTCCTCCACCTTCCCTCTTCCCACTCCACTCTCCCCCCATCCACTGTCATATATTCAGTCCCTGTACATTCATTATTCAAACAACTCGCGTGCCACTTTTTGCAAGTGTTTTACACAAATTTCATAATTCCAGAGCACACCAGTAGTTTTATGCAAACCTTGCCTGGCAATAACGAACACAGAAAAAAAAGAATTATGGAATTTTGTGCAGTCGTTCGGAAGTTATGCGCGTATTTATATAGATAGGTAGATAGATAGATAGATGTTCACTATTTTCTCATAATTATAATCGTTTTTAATATTAGCAAGTTCCCTCTTACAATCGTATTTACATATATTTTCCTTTCTTCTTCTTGTTGATCGCCTTCTGCCGGGCCTTAATACTTTTATGTATTTAATGGGATTTTTACCGCGCGGATCCGACTCTGTCCCGCTGCGCGCTCCAGGAGTCAATGGGTGCAGTTCCCGTCTCGGGTTCTGGATTACCGTCATTATACCGATGCCACACTCTGTTTGAATTGGCTCTTGGTATTTTGTTGAAGCCACGGGATCTGGCTATCGAGGATTATATGCGATAGTCATGCATTGATCGCTTATACAACCCGAGCTTCGGAGGGTCTGAGAAATGTTTCGTGTAGGTAGGTAGGTACCTACTGCATAAAATACTCGTTCAGCACTTAACAGAGGTCAATTCACCGATTTACAGGCAGTATTATTTTACTTGTACGAAAAAAATACAGTCACTTTAAAAAAAATACTTCCAAGTAAAGCTAAATCATGTGTTTTTATTGAAAATTTGATAACTAGCTTGAAATATTATGAGTAGATACGTAAGTGATCTCTGACAAATGTGCGGTTTTTATATTTTTTTAAAAGTGAAAGTTCTTTAATACAATTGTAATTTGAAACTCAATGAAACGAAAAAGTCACACTAAAAAGAAACAAACACGTACACCAACAGAATTTAGCCTGCAAGAGAATGAGATTCTATAATCAGTCTCACCTTAGTGTGGTGCTTTGTCCCACTCTTGTCTACTTTAGTTTTCTCAATGTTTCACTTCTACCGCGTGTGAATTTTTATTTTACGAACTTTTTACCATATACTTATTCACATTTTATGCACACTTTACATTTTTTACCCCCAATCGTCGGTCATTGCTGAAGTAGCAACTTAGCCACTCATCTTCAAGATTGCAGTGACTACGATTGCGAGCGTTCAGCTTATCTGTAACAAAAAATAGAACGCTTTTTTCAATTTGTGAAGTGTTAAGTAGTTCTTAAACTAGGATTATTAATAAAATCACTGAAAGGTAAATTTTTTTTATTTTGCTGAACACCAAACAAAACACCAAATTTCACGGAAAAAATGTGGATTTGGAACTCGTGCGCCTAAAATATTACATCACACTTCTAATGTTTTTTCATAATTGCTTAAAATATCATCCGAAATTTGGAAGATAAAGATTAATTATACTTTTTTTCAATTATTTTATGGTTTAGGTAGTGAGTCAAAGAATTACTCTTATTTTAATTTAACTTAAGTCTTCTTTTATTATTTTTTTTTTCTACGTATTTTTTCTTTTTATCGTTATTTGTCTTCGAACACACATTAATTTTAAACTCGTTCCCATTCACAGCATAAACCATAATTACTTGTGAAAAAATTATATTTATTAAAACTCTTGGATCAAAGAATTATATCCAAATTATTATTTATGTTAAAAAATGTAAATGATAGTATAGACAGGCCTGGTTTAATCCTAACTGGATTTCATATACCTACGAGATCTATTTGTATTCTCAAGTGCATATATTTTTAAGGTACTTAATAAAATTACAACACATTACAATAAAAAATTGTTGATGTGGTGAGGGTTGGAGGTTCAAGGATTCGATTTGATGCATTGGTTCTACCAGGTCATTTAAACTCCTCCCACTGTGGAGTTTGAGATAATTGCATGATTGAAGAGGTCGCCTAACCGGGCAGATATTGTCAATCAGCGCGATTCATGCACCCGACACTGTTATTAAGTAGGCTCGGGCAGGAACTGCAAAACATGCCCTAATTGCTGTAATTCAGTTCTGTAACTACCGCCACGCCACATGTGATCACGATTGCTCCTGGGATTACGCTAACTCTCGCAGGAAAATTGATAAACAGATACCGATGTGACATAACTTAACTTAACACACTTCGTTCCGCAATATTGCAATTCCGAAACAAGAGCGTTGTAAGTCAAAAATCGAATGCTTATCTGATTTTGAACCATTTTTTTTAAAGTGAAACTTCCTTAGCCCCGTTAGAGTAATTTGAAATTCGGATGAAACGGAAATGACGCACTACGGCACCTGCGAAGCATCAAACTGCGCTCAAGGCTCCTATTGATTGAGTTATATAAAACGGAAACGACGATAGGTCTGCGCTCATTGGCTGCCTTAAGGGTCGTCGGAATATAAAGCGTGAATTCGCGCCTCGCCGAGCGCGTCCCATAGCGCAGCGGTATAGTGCGTCGCAAATATCAGCGCCAGAAAAATCCAGCGGACGGATGTTCGAATCCTACGAAATCCAAAATAATAAATATTTTTGTTTTTGTAAATCAATGTCCAATCTTCAAACCACTTTAAAATAAGCAGATAAAAGAAAGCCACATCTAGCGACTTTCTAGTTTCACTTCTATAGCATGTGGATTACACACTTTATTTTTTTTTACATTAGTTCCACACAAGAGGCCCCAAGAAAAAAAATCATTAGAGCCTATGTCATCCTTGGGGATGCTGTGTGGAGGGTCTCCTTATGTAAAGGAAGGAGAGGAAGTTCGAAGATGGAAAAAGGTGAGAGGGTTGGGTAGGAATCTGGGGGTCAATGTGTCCGGGAGTGACGGACGTATGAATCCATCCTCCCTCTGCGATTCAAAGCGATGGATCGAGAAAATCCATCTGAAGAGTTCAAAACGTTTACTTCAACCAGTCTCTTCTGATCCGGCAGACGGTGGGCAAACGTATCCGCCGCCAAGACCTTAAATAACCTCACCCGTGAATCCAGCCACCCCTCCTAAGTAACCAAATGAAGCGAACCACTTGGGGGGACCTATGGCAGGGGTGTTGGTTATGCAATAAATGATTCCGGGAGCGGCGGTACCCATACCTGCCTCTCAATTTGCAAATTAAGATTGATCTTAAACTAACATGGTTGAATTACTTTAAACTTCTCGATCTGCGCTATTTCGATTTTTTACATTTAAATTGTCCCCTTTAAACGCCGATTATATCGGTTCGGTTAGCTTATGATCAAATTGCGATTGGCAGATTAGGAAACCAAATATGACCGTTATACTCAACAACCGTTTGGTGTTTTACGGGAAGTGTTCAAATGTGAAAAATTCAATATAGCACTGATCAAAATTTTTGTGGTTGATTCGGCTTGTGGTTTTTACACAGCACAAAATGATTTCTGTATTCTTACAATGACAAGCAAGGTACTAAGTAAAGGTGGGATAATTTCATTGCGATTTGGTACACTGAAAGGTGAGATGACTTCCCTGCGTCCGTACGCATGCATTCATGGTGAACCCGTGTGCACCATGTTTTTGAATGATTTCACTATGAATATAAATAATTTCAAAAGAAATCTTGCGATGCGTTTTTTATATGCGATCTATAAATTCATGGGGATGCCGTTGTCAATGCTGTTAAGAGGGCATTACCAGAGAAAGCCTGAAATACGTCATTTTCAAAAAAGTTTTTAGACGTATTGACTCTTTTCCACAAAAAATTATAAATGGATTTCGAAAGATTGTTCTTTTATCTAGCATTCGTATGTAATAAATTTTTAGATTTTTTTAAAATTTTTAGTATAATAAGGTTATTCCATAGGTCGTTGGCAGATTTGTTAAATTTTCAAAAAAGTTTTTGGATTATACCACACCCATTTCAAATAATGTAATCATGCAGTAAAATAAATCAATACATTATCTAGCAAAGTTATGTATTAGAATTTTTATTTTAGTTTCAATAAAATGATTAAAAAATATGTACGTACATGTGTTTCTTGACGAAAATTGGTCCATTTGTGTATTTATTTGCGCACTTACAAACTAATATATTTCAGATTTTTTTAACATTCTTATTAAATTTAGACATTATTGAAAAATGATAAATACTTATAATCAAAAAATAACTACAAAAAGTACACTATTTTAATAGTTTTATCATCACGCATTTCAGCATTTTTGGATGAAGGTATAAATTAAAGCTAATTTGGATTGAAATAAATTCGATATTGAGTTATAATTTAAAAAAGCTGGTACGGAGAATAATTAATCTTTCTCATTGTAACCGTCCTGCATGATCGGAAGAACAACTTTAAACGAAATGTGGATTTTCGTCCGCTGGCTGGTTAAACGCTCTTAATTGCGAACACTGAAGTGCTGGAGGAAAAGTGAAGAGAGGGGAAAGGAATAATTCATTGCCATAGAATAAATCTTTATTCCCAAACAAAACACAACAATAATTCGTTGGGTTGTCACCTTAAATCGGCGCGAACAATGGTCATCAAATTATTGTGAAGGCAGTTTGACACCCGAACCCATGTACTTTTAGATGATTTATTTTTTATTTTTGTTGATTTGAAAATAATCCCGACGCCCAATAAACTAGTAATAGGTAAAAATTAATTACTTCTTCTAATAGTGCAAAATTATTTTGTGGTGACATTTTAAATTCAAATTAATAGATAACTTTGTATTAACCACTTAATTATTTACAAAAACCGACATGTTTCGTCAGCAAAGCTGACTTCTTCAGGGTTTTGACAGAACTAATTTTAAAAATAGACATACATATGTAATAGAAAAAAATAATAGACATAAACAATAATAAAATTTGAAAGAAAATAATGTGTAGGAGACAAGGGGCAATATAGAACAATAAAAAATTTAAAAGGGGAATAGATTTAATAATGGGTCATTTTATGTCTATTATTTTTCTATATTACCTATGTATGCCTATTTTTAAAATTAATTCTGTCAAAACCCTGAAGAAGTCAGCTTTGCTGACGAAACATGTCGGTTTTTGTAAATAATTAAGTGGTTAATACAAAGTTATTTATTATTTTGAAATTAAAAATTAATTATTTTTTCCTTCTTCTAACACAGCAAACTTATTTGGTGGCACCATTTTAATTCAAATTAATAAAATACTTAGTTTTTACTACTTTTATTGTTTACAAAAACCAACATGTTTCGTGAGCAACGTTCACTTCTTCAGGGTTTTTATTGATACTAATTATAAATAATAGACATAGACAATGGTGTCAATTGAAAAAGAATAGATATAGACAATGGTATCAATGGACATATGAGGGACAATTTACAAAGGGAACAGGTTTAATCTTGGGTCATTTAAGAACAATTTTTGATTATTAATAATATTCAAATTCTCGTTAACACTCTTTCGGATTTCTAAAATTTCTAGTTAATCCAACTGAATGCCATTGACATTACAATGCATTAATTCTATTCCAATATTGAAGTTAAAGGTGTGACTGGTTTCCACCAAATGGTTTGCAAACTCCGAGAAACTGTTATTGTTTGACTTATTTTTGTTTTGTAAGTCTGATGATCTGAACTAAGTTGAGATCACTAAAAATATATTTTTTTAAATAATTTGAAATAGGTACTGTTACCTTTAGTAAATTTGTGTAGATTGATACGAGTATCTACAGCATTTGAGTGTTATTGAGAGCATTGGTACGACCCCCCCTGTTTGGTGCAAACAGAACATCAATCAAAAATATATCTCAACCATCGCCATCGCCTTATTACGATTCGAATCGCGTACGATTGGAGGTTCAGCAAGCGGCGGCGGGCGGCGCGCGGTGTGAGCGTGGGCCGCCCGACATTAACCCCCGCCACCTCACCGCTCACAATGAGCTTTGGAATCGCTCAGCTTAAAGATAAGACGAAATATGAGCTTTGCGGCGGTACTCGATGCTGTCTTGCCGACGTGTGTGAGAACCCCGCTTCAAAGGCTTATATCATTATTTCGCGAAATAAATAGGATCGCGGCGTGTTCGCTGGAATTCGCAGCGAGGGTTTATCAAACGTTTAACTTGTGAATTATACCAACAAAGTTAAATCATATAGTTCAGTGCAAGCTCCCATTCATCGCGCATCACTTGAACTTAAAACATCCATGTTTATAGCAGATTATAACTCACGCTCTTCACGACTGACTTATCTCGTGATGAACTTTGACAGAGTATGCACAATAAACGTCATGAACATTGCGGACATCCAAATTCCGGTCTTATATTAGACAATACTAAATCCTTAGAAAGTTAATATTGTTCGCATTCGCCCTACTGACAAATTTTTCACAAAGCTTTAAATTTGTTTACGATTAGGTTCAATTCGTTTTTTAAAACTGCGTACGATAAAAATAAAGATTTTCACTATGAATTTAGTCAGCTAATGATCTGAGGTAGTTACAAAAATTATTTTTAAAAAGTTTTAAAAACCTTACTTAATCCATTAAAATCTATTTTCCTTACTATCATAGTGAGAAATATGCTGTTAGAAAGAAAAAACACCACGCTTTTTTTTTAAAGAAAGACAAACATTCCCGAGTCGTGAATAACACTTCAATATTTGAAAATCTCCTACTACCACCACAGTAAGCGGAAAATGTTGTTCGTATCGTGTTGGAGGACTTAGCCAGCTGAGGAATCGAACACGGGACGCCTGGGTACGACCCAAATGCGATGCAAACTCAGCCAGTGACCAATCAATATTTTATATTCAAATACAAAAACTTACCACAAAATAAGTCAAATGTACGCCTTTATAAAACGTAAAGTTTAATTTGAAAAAATAGTAATTTGAAAAAAAATGTATGAAACTTCTGGAATTTTTAATTATTTTTACATTGAACGATTAAAAAGTGAGGTGACAATAACTTTTATAATACATTTGTGTAATAAAATATGAATGTTACATACACGCATATAAAAAAATGGACGTATTTATCAAAATACGTCCATTGACGTGAGACATTTTTTGGAGCGCCTATGGGTATAAAACCGACGGTAGCGTGGCAAGACGGGACGACGCTTTCTCACGGAATCGTGTCGACACTCTTGTATGGAACGAATCTAAAGAGGGAATAACCAGACAAAACCGGAAATATGTGATTTTTAAATCAAATTTTAGACGTATTGACTTTTTTCCACAAAAAAATATAAATTGAATTCTGAATTTGAGAGCTATGTTTTTCGCAGTAACCATTAACCATATTATTCGTTAGCCGTACATAAACATTGAATTGTTCGAATTGTTTTTTGATATTTTGCAGAACTTCATTAAAAATAAGCATTTTTTTCTGTTTTAGCCATTACCACAAGTAATTTATTTAAATACAAACGACAACACAAAAACTCACAGTTCAACAAACTTACAGCATTTTAGGAAAAAGTAAAATGGTCAACTGTTTCTATTCTGGGAAAATATGAATCTGACTGATAGCATATTTAATTATGTTTTGTTTATGAGAGATATCTACTAACTGACAAGTGTGAACTTTGACTTTAATTATTTAGTCATAAACATCAGTCGTCTTAACCATTATAACATAAAAAAATTAATATTCATCTTCTGACAAATACCCGTATTTATTTTCTTTGTATAACAATAATATTCTTCTCCCAATTTCATTGCTATTAATTTGTACGAAACAATAATATTTTACATTATATACTAGCCTTTTTAAGTTATATATACACAATTCAGAGAGAATTCAATTAAGAAAAAAATGCAAGACAACTGTTGTTACCTTTATTAGGTATAATATGAAGAAAGAAACTTTTGTAAAATATATAAAATTATTGGATAACCAATACCCTTGCCATATGTCATTCCAAGTAGTTCGCTACGTTTGGCGACTTAGCAGGGGTGCCCGGGTCTTGGGCTGAGGTTTGTCTAGATCTTTGCAGCGAATGATTTTGCACACCTACTGCGTTGCGGGCCGGATCGGAAGAAACTGGTTGAAACTGGGAGACTTTTGACCTCTCCAGCCGGACCCTCTCGATCCATAGCTTTGTACTGTAGTGGGAGGTTTGGATTCGTACGTTCGTCACTCCTGAACATGTCGACCTTTAGGTTCTTACCCACCTTTTATACCATCTTTCTTCCCAAAACTTCCATTCCTTTCTTTCCCTGGAAAGACCCTCCACACGGCATCCACAAAGATGATATAGGTTCTAAGGGATTTTAATCACAGGGCCTCCTGTGTGTAGATAATGTTAAAAAAAAATAATCGAAATTTATGTGAAAATATCACTTGAAGAAGAAGATAATAATAATAATCCAAACGAAAATTATAAAAGTAACAAGACACAGAAAAATTGAAAAAGATAATTGTCGCAACTGGGACAATGTTGAAATGTTTGATTTTGCATTCAGGTAATTTAATCACAATTCCTCAAATAATTTTGATCTCGCTGACATAATAACAGCATAATCCTAGGTAACCTGTCGGTGAGTGTAGGCTGCAATCACTTCATATTTCTGAAACTTTACGCGACTATAGAGTATTATGCCAAAGTCTGCAAAAGGTGGTGTATAAATGGGTGGAGTTGGGTGGAACTGGGTGTAAACGCCGGCACCAGCGTTCGTCACTTTACACCGGACATTTTAAGCAGTAGGGTGATGGTGTTGGGGCGCGAGCTTGGATTGCCATTTTAAGCCCTATCAAGCCGCTGATATTAGACTTTGTGAAGATGCGCCAGGAACGTGGGGGGAATTTAAAAGATATTATTTCTATTCCTGTCTACGAAATGGTTCTCAAAATGAAAAATCTACAAAATCACCGATTAAAATCTTAAAACTGCTCAAATATACGTCGTCAGTATTGGACTATCAAAAACTATCATATCATTTCTCGAAATTGACAAGCAAATATGACAAAATGCCACAAAATTCTCTCTTACCCACATGATTCATATGATGGCATCCCTAATTTCTCGTTTCCTTATCTTGCGTTAGTCGCATTACTTTTTCCGTCCATCTAGTGCTCCTTTCTTAATCTTGTTTTATTCCAATGCGGTTCTTTCATTATTTTCGACTAGCAACATTCGAATGCGTCTACAACACATTCGCCTCAGTGTTGGACTGACTTTTTAAATTTAATTTTTGAAATAAAACTTCTTTAGCCCCGTTGTGATTTGAAATTCACATGAAACGGAAATGACGCATTACAGTATTAGTAACTGCGCTCATTGGCCGCTTTTATTATGATATCACTTTTCAAGGCTCCTACTGGTTGAGATTGTCGTGAACTACCGCGAGTGAACTGCACTCCATATTTTTTTATGCGAATACCTCACAAGCGTCCCAGCTGCTCCCATCTGGACCAGTGAGACAATGGCATCCCTAATTGGGGTATGTTCTGAGGCTGAAGGTAGTGAGGAGGGAACACGGCTAAAGCAATTTCAAGCAGCGTTTCAATTCTAAACGGTGATCTTACACCAGGGCGATACTGGGAGTATTTTCCACTCTGAAACGTGCCGCAAATGTACTGCAAATTATTTAAATAAAATTTATTTTCGCACCCCGGTATTCGATCCGGCGATATTTGGATTGCGAGTGAAGAGCCCTACCCCTCGACCACGCAAACTGGAGACCTTGAAAATTAAAAAAACCTATCCTCGGCCCTGCCAGGTAAAATTTTTAGAAGTGAAACTTCTACAGCCCCGTTGTGATTTGAAATTCATTACAGCACCTTCGAAGCATCAAACTCCCACCAAGGATCCTATTGGTTGAGATATAAAACGGAAATGACGCTAGGCCTGCACTCATTGGCCGCTTTAATTATGACCTCACTTTTCAAGGCTCCTTGGTTGAGATTGTTTTGGTAAAGTTTCGCACTCGAATTTTTTTAATTTTTTTATTTCTTCTTCTTCTTCAATGGAGCTATAACCCTTTACAACCCTTGGCCTCCTACAAGATAAGCCTCCACCGCCCTCTTTCCTCGGCCGTGGTCTTCCTTCTTTTAATTTTATCTATCTTCCAAAAAGGGTTTGCATTATTTGATAACAAAAAATCAAAGGATTCTGTTTCCAATTCTGGCTCGCAGTTAACTCATTATTAAATAACATAGCCCCGGATAAAAACCAGATTAATTCTCTGCGGCGTGGCCTCAGATATTTCAGGAGAAGCAAGTTTCCAGGAGAAATCACCAAGATATCCAGACAGCCGCGGGCAGCTGTTGGAGAGCATTTCACGAGAGAAAATATCCGTCAAGATTATTTCTATTACTCTTTTTTGGCTTGTTCCACCAATGCTTGTTACTGGTGATGCGATATCTGTTTTTCTGCGCCACGCTAAAAACGCGATGAGTAATATGTACAATTATCGCGGCCTGAAAAAATCTGCCGAATTAGATTAAAGAATTATCTTATCAACGCAGGCTCACATTTATCTTTGTGTTTTTGTGGGAAATTTCTTCACGCAATGAAACTTATCGGATAATGAAACATTTGTTTGTGTAAACGACGCAAGTAATTCAAATTTAAGTAATTATGTACATTTTCAGGTATAATATGAACTAAACATGTCAATTTGTCTGTCCTGGAACGGGAAACTTTCCTAGTTGGACAGGCAAAGCATCCTAATTGTCATTTGTACTTTCTTTTATATCTATAATAAATAAATAAATAAATAAATATGATTACCAGCTTTTTCGCGCGGATTCGCTAGCATGGTGTTAGGGGGTTCCCAATCCACCTCCCCCTCCCCTCCCTCACCCCTTTCAACCCTCCCCCCCATCACCCCCCTCCAGCCTCCTTAATTCCCGGTACATTCAGTGGTCAAACTGCTCGCGTGCCACCACTTGCAATTTTTATACAAATTTCATAATGCCAGAGCTCACTAGTAGTATTATTAAAAAAAAAGAATTATCCAATTTGGTGCAATCGTTCGGAAGTTATGCGCCCACATACATTTCGGCGATTTATTTTTATAGATAGATATGAACTACATAGATATGACGCCAATATCGTTTCCACAGCAACCGTTTGTTTTGCTTTTCTTTTGACGTTTGCAATAACTCGATTTTGTTAGGGACAGAAAACGTATGAAAAACAATTTTCATAACGCCAGAGCTAACCAATATATACAGCCTATATTACTCGCAAATAATATAGCTTTCTATTAGCGAAATAATTTTTAAAGTCCATTCAGTAGTTTTTGCGTGAAAGAGTAACAAACGAACATATATATCCATACATACATCCATACAAACTTTCGCCTTTATAATTTTATATATAAAAATGAATCGCTGAATGTGTTGCTAAGTGCAAATCTCGAGGCAGCTGAACCGATTTCGCAAATTTTTTTTTAGAATATTCCTTGAAGTACGAGGATGGTTCTTAAGGAGAGAAAAATTAAGAAAATTGCGCATAAAATTGGATAATTTCAGAAAACCTAACGACTATCGCACGTTTGACAGTTCGCGTGTTTGAGAATGACATTTTGCAAAACAATGATTCTTAAATCAGGATTCTATTTTTGAAAATCTTTAAGTGGATAAATTTATTTAATTTAGGTACTCCCCTAATAGTTTGAATCGAATCAAGAATTTTAGATATTTTAAATAGGTACCTATGTTAGGTACCAAATTTAATATGCATGAAAAATGGAAATTTGAATAAAAATTGTAAAAGGTGGCACGCGGGCTGTTTAAAAACTGAATGTATTGAGATTGAATATATGGAAAGCGGGAGGGAGGGAGAGATGGGGGTGGGGGGAATGGGGCGAGGGGTAGGGGGGAGCCATCAAAGTCAGTAATAATGCACGTAAAAGTATTCATGTACGACTGAAAAAAACAATTTAACAACAGTAAACGCAATTCTGCGTCAATCATAAAAAATGGCTATCGACATAAACAAAACGGTGATGAGATTAGGAAAATTATATGGAAAATGAAAATAAAACATCAGTATTATAATAACTTGAATATAGCATGCCAAATATTAATACGGTAAATGAGGAGCGCGCTCTGCATTATTATTTTAATTCAATCGTTGCCTCTTCATGTTTGTTCACAAAATATTCATCAAAAATCAGCGAAGCAAAAAACTAACTCCCCAGCTTTTCTTTTGGAGAAATTATTTTTGCTAATGATAAATTAAACAAAACATAAGAATGATTTCGATTTTTTCAAATTTAATTTATTACCAGAAAACCATCCTTGTATTTTTTGTATAACGCGAAATACTTTTGACATCTTTGTGTTATTATATCTTCTGTTGACAGACGTATATCTCCCACCCCTCAAAATAAAGGAAACCCCAACGAATTGGAATTCTCGTAGGATGGAAACAACAATTTTTATAAGAAAAACTCTCTTTTTGAAGTAAAACTTCTTTACGCACGCTTGACTTGTGGAGTAAGCTGGTGAATGCGTGACGATAGCGTTACGAAAAGCAAGGCGAACGGTAGTTGAGAGGGTGATATAAGTTAGTGAAGATAGAAAGAGAGAGAGTTATGTTTCGTATATTACTGTGGGGGCAAGAGAGAGAGGTGTGAGCACACATTTTCTTTCTCTCTTTTTCTCATAGCCAGTTACGTTTCGTATATCTAAGACACAGTGCTGGCCTATTGTCTGTATCACAATGTAGTAGCAAGAGAGAGCCTAGCGCGCACACATTTTCTTTCCCTCTTCCTATCATATAGATGGAGCTAAAGAAGTTCTACTTCAGTCGTGTGGTCTAAAGTTTAAAGCACACTCGTTTTTTTTATAACGTTTGAAGGCTTTTCCCATCAATGTAATAAATCATTGAAGAAGAAGAAAATAATAATCTAAACGAAAATATGAAAGAGAACAAGACACTTAAAAAACGGAAAAAGATAATGATCGCAACTGGGACATGAACCCAGAACCTCTCGTCTATCCGGGACGTGCGTTTACCAGTCCCAGTTACAACCATTATCTTTTTCTGTTTTTCTGTCTCTTTCATATTTTCGTTTAGATTATTATTATATTCTTCTTCAATGGAAATAACAAATTTTGAATTATATGGCCGGTACCAAAAATTTGCTAAATGCGTTAAAGACGATGAATTTGATCATTGTTTTTCGCAAATAACATACATGTTTTTTTGGATTGAACATACGAGTACTCTTAAATAAAATCAGTGGCTGGGGGAATTTCTCTTTAACTGACGAAATTTGTTACAACGGAACTCTCAAACGCAAGACGGTAAAATTTTTAAAATTGTGATAATTTAGCATTATTCGTCATGTAAATGAATGGTGTAATGGTCTCTCAAGAACCCTAAACACATGACGTTACTGGTAGGTATAAACCTCTTCCTACGGTTTATGTAATTTCATCAGCGATATTGGTCTGAGTTTATATGTAAAACAAATGTGCAGAAGTTTAATTAGAGTAATTAATAATGTTTTTTCCTTTGTTATGTACGAACTCCCCGCACTTCCAAACGAACCTCCATTCTCGTGGTTTCATTGTTCTACGGCGCTCACATATTTTCTGTGGAAGGCGTGTCTTCATTAGCCAAGAAAGGAAAGTTGTCTTTTATAACGGTTTTGAAATATGCTCCAGAGAAAAGTTTTTCGATTAAACTTGAAAATCTCAAATTTTTGTGATTTAAAACCGAAATCTCAAAGTTTACTTGTCGTGTGCCGGGAGTAAAAAAAACAAATATCTCATAAAGCGAATTGTATTAATTATGTTTATGTTTTCTTTAGAAATTTGTGTAAAACTTTTATTTAATTTTTTTGAGAGAAATTTATAAATAGAAAATTAACAATTAAAATACGGAATAAAAAAAATACAAGTTGCTTGCGAAGCTTATTCGTTCTTGAATACTTTCAAAGCTCTTTGTTGTAGTTACTCTTGTCTTCGTCGGTGGAGTTTGTGGCGTGTCATATTTTATTCCTCTATATACAGGGTGTAAAGAAATGTACTTGGCTTACTTTAATTAACCAGTAATTTCTGATATTATTTGGAGTAAATAAATGACAACAGTAAGTGACTACACGTAAATGAAATTTTACTCTCCGGTGAAACGATAGCGACGATTTCAATTAAAATCATAAAAAAATGGGTATTGGAATGTTAGGGTCGGGGTGAGTAAACGGTGATAACATGACAAGTGTAAGAATTTTATTTGTTTGATTTTCAAAGAAAAAATACGAGTGGAGTTTTGATAGAAGCGAAACTTTACCAAAACAGTCACAACCAATACTTGAAAATTGAGGTCATAATCAAAGCGACCTATGAGCGCAGATCTAGAGTAATTTCCGTTTCATATCTCAACCAATAGAAGCCTTTAAAAGTTACATCATATTCAAAGCGGCCAATGAGCCCAGTTGATGCGTCGCAGGTGCAGTAATCGTCATTTTCGTTTCTTCCGAAATCCCAATCACAATGGGGCTATTGAATTTTGACTTCAAAATATTTGAACAAAATAAAAGACTTCAGAAAAAAGTCACCGGAGACCAAAATAATATAATTTACATCTTTAGCACAAATAATTTCAAAAATCACAGGTTAAAGCAAGTCAAGAACTTAATACTCCGTCTAGTAGCAACCAAATATTTTTGAACCTAAAATACAAATTATTCATGTAAAGAAGATTTATATCGTTATTTTCACTTTGACTAATACATTTTCGGTTCTTGTTGAATCACAGAAAAACTAATAATATTTGATCTATACATACGAATTTCAGAGAAAATTGATGTCGCCCAATGTCATGAGACCTTTAGCCTCTAGGTCCCAGAGAGGCTTATAAAATGTATTAACAGTTTATTAAAAACTAGCAGACCCGGCCACACGTTGCTGTGGCTAACGAAACACAACGCCATTACCCAACCTTTATAACCAACGCCATATGTTTATTTGCATAACATATCAAATCCACAGGGCCGCTTGCCGGCCCGCTGTCCGCTTGCCAGCCCGCTCCCATTATATAGTATATATATCAACCAATTTACACAAAATCTTGACAAATTATACTTTTTTTTACACTTAAACCTTTCTCATTAATCACTGTCTATTGGTGAAAACTGCATGAAATTCCGTTGACTAGTTTAAAAGATCTAAGTGTTCAGACAGCGGGAGCGACTTTACTTTATCACAGCACATGTATTTAAATCAATCTCTTCAGAATTTGTCGTAATACGATATATTAAGTAGTTACAGATAAACTAATCCCATTGACTCTAGAGTGGTAAAAAATAATTTAAAAAAATCTTAAAACATTCAATATTTTCGACAGCTAATTTCGTATCGACTAACACTTTTTTTTCAAGATGAACACAAAGAAATCGAAATGCAGTTTAAGAAGTAAACTTTGTTTGTGTTTCATATAATATAAAGATACAACTGACTTTATTGTTTAACATTGTATGTTTATTGGAAACAGACAAATGAGTAAACTAGTTGGGAAACAAAGATACAGCCACTAAAGTGAAGGAAACCGACTGCAGATTGCAAAGTAACTTTTCATATTACTGTTCAGTGCTCATGTTATTATGGACTCGCGAATTGCGAGTTTTCGTTAAGTTTCCGTGGTACTCCTTTTGGCAGACGATATTTTCATAAACTACTGCCAGTTCATTTTTGAAGTTCAACTCAGTATTAAGCACTTAAAGAGCGGAACTAACTCACTTCAACGGTGTTGTTTTAACGCTGAATATACGAAAGTAAAATTTTGTATTAGATTACTCATATGTGTGAATTAAACCAACTTGATAACTTTATGTAAACATTGAGAGATAAATTGACGTTTTCCTTGGTAAGAACCCAAATTGTAAGTTTTGTTTACGATATGATTTTCTGTTTTAAATTAAAACAAATGAATGTTAAAAACTAGCTGGGGTAGGTACTAAGTTGATATGAGATTGAACTAAAGTTAGAAGCTACGACGGATCTTTCGTAATATTCCCCTATCAATGGGTAACCCCACCCATACAATGTTCCAGAACATTCTACAGCATTCGAGAGTGTTCTGAAATATTCCGCAATGATCTGGAATATTCCGGGATGTTCTGAAGTGTTGTGGAATGTTCTCGAATACTCTCTAGATCTAGAAATTTCTACTGGGCGAAACTTCCAGCTCTTACATCTTCAAAAACATGCCCTTCAGGTAAAAACGGGAATGTTCTTCATGGATTGGAGATAGAGGGCTACCACACCATATTTGGTTGTATAGGAACTCGTTCCTGAGTTTTAGAGGGACGCACACTTTCTTTTATAATATATATATATATATATATATTGATTAAACAAGGGCATACAATTTATAACAAGATGGCTAGAAAAAAACTTCTCGAAGAATGAATGACCAAAACTATATTTGTTACATCCAGCACTAATCCATCTATCTTATCATCTATGTATCTTAAAACATCAATTAACATTTATGCATGTCACCTGACTAATGCTAATAAATTCTTTTAGTTAAATCGGGTCCTTATATTTGAGTATTATTTTCATAGAAATTAAAATTTGGAAATGAAATATTCTTATCACTAATGCAAATTAACTTAGACAATCAATAAGAATGTCTATTTATTCGATTAATAAATGCTCTGAACGCAGTACCATTACCGCCATATATCCCATCAATGAATCTCAGAAATGAATTTATTTTTTTACAAACCTCTGGTGACAAGCAGTTCATTTGAAATCTTTAGGAGAATGTGTTTTGGATATTATATTAGCAAACCATTTCTTAACTGGCTGTGATACGTGATCCAAAGGGTATAATCTCTTACTTATCCCTTTTGCATATACAACATTTAAGACAATATTTAGACAATAATTGAGACAATATTTCTTTGTTAGAACCACTTATATATTTTATTAACACCGCACGGTTTCAGAACGACCGATCAAACATAAAATGATTTGACAATTACAAAACAGTGGGTGAGTACGAACTGACCTATCACACAGTATTGTAGTAGGGGTGGGGGCGTGGCTAGGGATTAATGAAGAGTGGGTGGAGGAAATAGAATAGAAATTGAAAGGGAACATAGGTAAGATGGGACCATAAGATCATATTTTTTTTGTTTATGAATTAATATTTACCTACATATATGTCATTACGCGTTAATTGTATAAGTTATAGTTCAAAAATTATATTATCATGTAGTCTAAATACTTACTAATATATTCAAACAAATAAAATTTTCAAATCAAATAGGTAGTCTTAGTGAATAAAGCAGGCAGGCAGTAAACGTGAAAGGTAGTACAAGGGCTCCCCTATTCCCGCCCGAGAACAAACAAACAACTAAGGTTTAGTTAGCACTTTATTGCTCCAATAATATTAGCCGGCGATATACCAACACTTAACTGAGTGGAACTTTAGAGTCCTAAATTTGAAGGGTTTTAAAATTCAAGATTATTGTAACTCCCCGTGGAGGGAGGGGTAAACAACATTAAAACAGCTATTTCGCGATACAGTTTTTATAGTTTTACGGTCGTTTGGCTTTTTTTTTTCAATAAACTTTTTACAGGCGCGCGTAACTATGTCATCCGACGTTAGTAAAAGTAAGACGTGAGATTTTGACTCGAAAGCTTTTATGAGCGCATCGATTATTTTCCTGGGTTTTTGTTTCGCGCCTTTTGGGGCTTTTACCCGCCCTTCGTGCTTTTGTGGCACTTTCCCGCCCTTCGTGCATTTATTGCCCCTGACACCCTTGCGGAGAAAAAAACAATATTTAACGCATCGCACGCCCTTTTCAAAAGACAAAATGTTTAGATGGCACTGACAAAACAAAAATCGAGGCAAAAACAACTGTTTTAAAAATAAAATACTAATGTGGAATTAAAATAAAATTGCGTTTTCTCGTACATCGAACAGCATTAAAACGATAACATCTGCCTGGTTGAATTTCAGAACCCGGCTTCGAGTGCATATCTGACGCCACGCTATGCGCGCCACGCCACAAATAACATCTTGGAATTTCACACAAAACTACTGTTATAATTCGGTTTCGAATTCAAGAATTCGTCACAAGATTTCGCTACTTCCGTCAGCAGGTCGAATGGGGAAGTCTCCCCCCTTAGGTATAACTGCTACGAATTTGGAATAGAATATGTGGTATATCTAGGGATATGGAAAGATTTAGGATAATACATGTTGTATCAAGCGGCTGTGTATTACATTTGACGTCATTGCTTTGCTTTGTCTCGGTTACTTTGTCCCAGTGACTAGCTACACTGGATGACAGTGGATCCGAGGAACGGGCTATTTTTGGAACCAGTTCCTATTGGGTTGGGTTTATAAAATGGTCACCAACACTAACTAAGCGATGCCAAACCTAAAGCCGCCCGCAGGGCCTAGCAGTAAAAACCTGCGTAACGGGTTTTTAACAGCTAGTAGTATATCTAAAATTATAAAATATGTTTCATTTTCTTACGAACTAACGATCAAGAACAACCATTTAAAAATTGTCATTTATTGTATTAAATTTCGGTCAAAGTGAATTCGGTCAAAACCGGAAATTAAAAGTAGCAACTAAATAAAATAACATATTATAATCTTAAGGTTACAATCTCATTCCAGATGTGGGATAAGAATCCGCAAGAGGAAAAAATGTTTAGCCGGAACCCAAATTAAATTATTAAAGCAACATTTTTATGGTGTAGACTTAATTAAGAATTTTACTATCCACGGGCACGGCGATGGTGGCTCCACTCCGAGAGAACCGTATTATGGGATTCCCTAACCTCTGCCAAACAAGTCCGGCCGCCGAGCTTAAGTTCGTGTCTCTGAAAAACATCTAGAATGAATTTTGTGCATTATTTGTATGATTGTTCACACTATATGCAAAATGATGTCTTTTGGTTAGGATTGAATTTTAAATTAAGTTATTTAGATAATTTCTATACCTACGTACTTGTATCACCTGCATAATGTATATCGTATATGTAATATGTAGTAATAACGAGATCGATTTGTATATATTAAATTATGTATGTTTGGTATGACAATGATTACCGTTTAATTCATTTCCAACATACATTTATTGAATAAAGATCAATGGTACGAGGGGTAAGATATTTTGGTTTTTCTTCAAGTTTTCAACCCAGTTGGTTTTGGGTCCGGACGCGGCGTTTGGGGTGTCATTCACTTTGAATTCGGGTGATTTCCAATTCTTTTCAAATATATAACCTCACTTATTATTTTTTTGAGTTTTTGAGATTCTGCACATTAGGAACTCAAGAGAAAATGTAGCTAATTCTTCTTTTAAATAATCAGTTCAGTCTAATCAAATAATTAGACTTTGAAATCTGATCCCATTTACGGACACGTGTCGAATCAAGAAAGCTGAAATCGTTGTTTACCGATTTCGATTATGGATTAATTTTTATACGATATTTTTAATCAATGAAGCTTTAAAACTTACAAGTTACTTTTCAAAAGAATACCAACTAGTGTCATGTATTTTTCTGTTTTCTGGCGTCCTTCTGTTAATTTATTAAAATGTAAAATGGATCATCTTTTCTTTATTTACACTAATTGCTATATTTATCTGGTTAGCAGCCGAGTAATCAACTATTGGCCTAGTCTGGTAGTCGAAAATTGTACAAAAACGTTCAACCCTCTGCTAGCTAAGGTTACAATCATTTCATCAGCAACATTTTTCACTCATAATGATGTTAGTAGAATGAATTCAAATACTATTTCGTTATTCGTAACCTAAATGATTATAATTTTCCCGATTTTATTGTGTATGGCTCGTAAGGAAGACCAAAGACATGGATTATCTAAATTTTAAATTGATTTTTTGGTTTGTTAAATTTGTGTGGATTAGTTCTAAACATTTAAGCAAGAAAAGATCTGTGCACACGCGCTCTTGTAAATTTTTCAGCTTAATTTTTTCTAAAATCTCTGGATTGCTGATGTTACCGTTCAAGGGATTATAGGTCATTATCAACGAGGCAGCTTTTCGTCTGTTGGCAAGGCAGCTAGGATAGCAGCTAGGATATAACTAAAATATAAATATCTTTAAAACTACTTCGGTACTTAAAAATCGAATGGAGGAACCCATGTAATATTTTTTTATCGTTGTCCCCAAATTAAAATCTTTTGTCCGAAAATGTAATTTAGAATTCCGCCACGATGCCGACTGTACGATGGCGGTATACTCAGAGGGGTCAGCGGTCAGTGGTATGATTTGGGCGCCGAGAAATTCCTACAGTTTAGGAAGTTTAGTATCAGTCGCCAGCCGCCAGCCGCCAGCCGCCAGCCGGCAGCCGGGACCGGTCCGGCGGAAGGCGAGCGCGAGAGTGCCCCCTTTCGGCGGGCCCGGCGGCAAAGGCGGCCAAATTACTGTGGTGGCGAAAGGTTCGTTAGCGCTTTGTGATTCTAGACATTAATCAAAAACGTTCCGCCAGCATCCCTGAGGACTTCTCAAACTTCGCCCGCAGCCGAATGCGACTACCGCCTGCCGACTATACCTCGGCTAAACCACGACTGTAAGGTGACTATGCGGTAAGAGCTTCGTGATGCCGGCTGCTTTGACGCTACTTGCGGAATTCTTTTATCTACGTGGAAGTTAGATTGGTGTCATTACAAAAGACATAAACATACAGTCGGAAGTGAAATCGATCAAATGATAATTTTAAAATAATATCAAAATTCTTAAAAAAAATCAAAACCTAAACATTGACCTCTCCGGGGTATAGTTAAAAAGAATTTAATTACATTAATTCTGTTTTAAGTTTTTTTGCTAGTAACGCCACGTTTCCGATACATCCATCATATACATTCCATAATTGCCGCAACAATATTGATAAAATAAACTGCTTACCTGAACAAGAACTATCAGGTCCCTCAAGTGATGAAGGAACCCTTTAAATACCCATTTAAAGTAACAACCGAGAAAAGGTACTTCACAAGTATTTCAACTTCTCCCAACCGTCTAAAGCCAATGAAATTTTGACATCCCCAATTGGGATATATTGTGAGGTGGTGGGAGGGAAAGGAGCAGGTCTACTGCTTGTGGCCCAAATTGGAGCAGTGTTGGTCATGATGTGTCGCGTTTTTGATTTGTAAAAGAGAATTTTGTTCTGTGGTGATGTTCTCAGTCATCTTGTAGGGGGTATAAATAAGCAGAATCATAGCAGACAAGGTGGCGATGTGTTCTGATGTCCCGATGAAGTAGGGCGCCATTAAGCTGGGCGACATTATTTATGCTCCTACTTTGTATTAATGGCACATTGCGTTGTATTGTTCTGTTCTTGCCACACCGATTCGATGACAAGCCTTAATAAAGATCTAGAAGTGAAATTATTCATAGCTTTAAAGGAAAACACAATAAACATTGATTATGTCGTAGACCACCCATTGTTTACGGCTAGTGAGTTGTAAAAAAAGTATTAACCTTTGTAATAAAATAACAAAAAAGTATTAGGCCGCAATTTTTCCCATGTTTTTAAATGTATAGATAACATTTTTGTTAATAGATAAATATCTACTAGTTACTTACTGCATAAACTTAGTACTCTTCGAGTATTTAAATTAGCATTATCACTTTAGTGTGATTTTAATTAAAATAATCACTTGTAAAGAGTGTTTAAATTAATAAAACAACAAAAACATCTGATTGAAGACTTAAAAGAAGTACTTACTGTTTAAGTGTCTAATTTTGAAATTAAATGACTTAGTAACTAAATAAAGTGAGTAATATTCATATTAATTAGCCTAATTACAGAGAATAAGTTAACAATGGAAAAATAATACGAAAGGGGTTAACACGCAAATAAGCTGAATGTTTTTTTAGTGTAGTTTCAAATATAATACGTATGGAAATTAAATTCAAAGATGTGTTTTAAATTGAATATATGGGAATAATACTAGACTCCGAACGTCCAAATTGACTTTTTACAAATCTTTATTTTGAAAAACTTTATAGAAAATTTTACTTTATAAAAAAAACACAATCTATTTCAAAAAATTAGAAGATACGTAAACGCAATATGTAAGAAAAATGAATGACATCACTGTTTCAGACATTATTTATTGTAGCAGCATTTTATATTAGCCTACGATGGATAGTGAGATAAAAATGACTTGCTACAAAAAAGAGCAACGCTAATTACTTAAACTGGAGATTTTTTTTTTTAGAGACTCAAGGAAATGTGGAAGAAATTAAATATCTTCGCGCTGAAACAAATTATTTACTTCAATACCACAATGACGCGGTTGTAACAAAAAAACTTACGTGTCATTTTATGACGTACCTGTATGTATATATAAGAATATATTTAATTTACAAAATAACTAATAGCCGTACATTGTCTAAATTTCTGATAAAAAAATAAAACTTTGAGCACAGGGACACAGGAAAAGGAATCATATTAGACTTCCCCTTAGAAAAAAAAACAAAGTAAAAAATTGTTGATGTACGGAACGATAGAGATCTTTGGCCAATTACGAGAGGAAATTTAATATGAAGAAAAATAATTTAGAAATGAATACATACCATTAATCATATCGTGTTGAACAAAATAATTCGAGTGCAGTTAACACGCGGTAGAACCGAAATTTTACCAAAACATTCTCAACCAATGAATAATCAAGTAGTTTAGAAAAGTGAGGTCATAATTAAAACGGCCAATGAGCGCAGACCAGCGTCAATTCCGTTTCATATCTCAACCAATAGTAGCCTTGATGGGAGTTTGATGCTACGCAGGTGCTGTACGCGTAATTTCGGTTTCATCCGATTTCCAAATCATAACGGGGCTATAGAAGTTTCACTTCAAAAAAGCATATAGCTACCTGTTTTATGATTGTATTAAAATAAAGTTATATCCATATCTACGTACTATTTTAAAACAATAATTAAATGGTACAAATAAATCAGTTTATTTGTGCAAATAAATTATAAGGTAATTTTTCACAAAAAAAATATTTTCTAATTATGAATATACCGTCAATGCTTATATTTTGCAATTGTTAAACTTATACCTCGATAAATATATATCTACAATGTCAAAATAAATTTATAAGAGACATCGAACAAGCTAATAATATTTAAAAATCCAACAGCATTTCTTTTGCAAATTCTTGAAACGTTTCAGCGAAGGTGTGCAATTGACGTGAGATATTTTCTTGGAAACGTTTCTATAAAGGCATTTATTTATACGTATTTTCCTGCAACAGGTCCGGCACTCCAATTATTGACACTTTTCAAAAGCGGTTCGTGTTATTTTAACATTTTGTTTGAAAATAGAATCTGAAGTATTGTTGATAAACCAGGGTAAAGTTAATACAAATTAATTATATTGATGGAACGACCAGTTAACTAGTGAATTTTGAGAGTTCCGAAACAAATCCTAATGTGTTGTAGGGTTGAATGATTTTGGCAGGCGATTCACAAAAGTAGGAAGAATTGCCAATATTAGAATTATGTCTTTGAAAAGATTTATGTGAAATGTGTTAAAACTATGATTCAGCTAAGATCGACTGTACAATTCACACGCGGTAGAAGTGAAATCTTCGGAAAACTAAATTAGACAAGAGTCGGTAGACTAAGAAAGCACCTTTTTATCAATGTGAAGGATGATTTTTTCCATATTTTTGTCGTCGATTTCTAGTGCACCTTTTCCTATACATTTGGTCATTTTATTAGTATTTGTATTTTTTTCTTTAGATCGCAAAATGTCGCTTTCTTTTATGTTTTCTTTGCCTGTTAATTTTGAAGTGGTTTGAAGATTGGATATAGATTTTACAAAAATATATATATTTTTTGTTTTCGGATTTCGTAGGATTTGATCCCTGATCCGCTGAATGTCTAACCTCTAAGGTTCGTCAGGCGCTTTATACCACTAGACCAAAGGCGACTTACGTGAGACCGTGGATTTATCGTATTATATTGAAACCGCGTACCCGTTAAATAAATATATTATTGTATTTATATATATATTAATGCTATCTCATTCTCTCGCAGGCTAAATCCTACAGATATATGTGTTTGTCTCTTTTTAGTGTTGCTCTCTTCAGTTTCATCAAATTTCAAATCCCAACGATGCTTCAAAAATCATGCCCAATTTCAACGTTGGTAGTTGTAGGGATCTTTACGTGACCTGCTTTTACAGAGAGTAATAAACATAAGTATTTTCATATATATTAAAGTTTCTTAGCCTGATGTATACCTACGTATAAGCTGTATCACACATGTAATAAACTGAAATTAACGTTGTAAAAGAAGATAATAATAATAATCGAAACGAAAGTATGAAAGAGAAAAAGACACAGAAAAAGATAATGGTCGCAACTGGGACCCAGAACCTCTCGTCTATCCGGGACGTGCGTTTACCAATTCCGCCTTTGCTCGCAACTGTCAAACCGTCATTATAGCATCTCATATTTCAAATTTTAGAATTAACAATATTATCTTAAAATAATGAATATGAACCAAAATTAATTGATAACATCCTAAATAAAAAACTTAGCAAAATTTCAAAAAATAAATATCTATACAATTCTAATAATATTATTGATAAAGAATGGCGTAAAATTTTGTATATTAATAATTTTTCAGTTCAATGTTGCAAAAATTTCCCTTCTAATATTAAACCAGCGTTTTATACAAGAAATAATATCGGTAATTTTTTGAGAAATACTAAAGATAAAGACCATAAATTGACTAATTCCGGAATATATAAACTCAAATGCAATGATTGTCCCTCATTTTATATTGGAAAAACAACTCGTAATTTTGAAATCAGAATCAAAGAACATTTAAGGTGTCTTAATAATAATAATTTTTCTGAGTTCGCTAACCATATCATTGAAAATAACCATAGTTTTGAAAAAAACACAGGGATAAATATTCTTCATATTAATCATAAAGGAAAACGTTTAGATAACTTAGAAGCTTTGGAAATTAAAAAATCCCTTAAAAATAATGAATCTATTATCAACAAACAAAAAATATTGGCATATAGCCCAATCATGGATTTGTTCCCCTACCCACCCACTCTACACTAATACCTACCCATCCAATCTACATTATTAAATAACAACGGCTCCACCCCTACCCTAATAAAACATTGTTCTAAACTGTCAAATTAGTATAAGCATTCCCTGACGAAGGAACGTTTGTTCCGAAACCGGTCGGATTTGCACATTTTATAAGTGGTTTATACAATGTTGCATTGTTTCATTTTAATATTATCTTCAATTAATTTATTTTCCATGTCATAGTCCACTACCCTTTTTTTGTAAACAATCATTCTAAGAATTGATTTGTAACCTGGATAGCGTCACGGATAAATATATCCGATTTAATTTACATCGAACTATTGACTTTTTATAAAAGTCTAAAGGAATATTCAATTTTTATAAGAAAAACTCTCTTTTTATAACTTTTGAAGGTTATTCCCATCAATGTAATATATCATTGAAGAAAAAGATAATAATAATAATCTAAATGAAAATATGAATGAGAACAAGACACAGAAAAACAGAAAAAGATAATGGTCGCCACTGGGACACGAACCCAGAACCTTTCGTCTATCCAGGACGTGCGTTTACCAATTCCCATCCAGTTGCGACCATTATCTTTTTCTGCATTTCTGTGTCTTGTTCTCTTTCGTATTTACGTTTAGATTATTATTATTATCTTCTTCTCCAATGATATATTATTACATTGATGGGAATAGCCTTCAAAAGTTATAAAAATAGAGTTTTTCTTATAAAAAATGAAATTAATGGATAAGAAAGTACTGGTCTTTAAAGTTTGTTACCCGAAAAAGGTAAAATAAATAATGAATTGTAATATTTCTTTATTCAAGAGAGTGCCGTGACATTTCAACTTAATAATTTGCATTATTATTGTGCATAATTTTGGGAGGCAACCAACTTTCTTACTTCTAGTAAGTTCTGATGGGGCCTTTGCTGTCCCCGACGACTTTGAAAATATTATTGTTCATCTTCTATAAAGGAAGCACATGGGTAAAGTAGAAAATTATACCAAATTTACACATAGCAAAAAAGAGTTAACTTTGCGTTCTAATAAAATACCAGACATTATTAAATTTACTTATTGTCATAGGTATCTCTTATTTCCAATATTAGACAACTGAGAAGATTTGGTGTTCTTCCAATAAGCATAAGTAATTAGTTTGTTCATTGGGTATCATGAATATTTACAATGTTATATTGCACTGGACAGACGTCCATTTAAGGTTGGTACCTAAACAGTTGCGGTGTGCCGCGGATTGACAGTGGAGGCTGGTCTAACTACTGGAGCTATCGGCCATTATCGTAACTGTTCGTGCCTAAGAAACGAACGGCGATAGATAGTGCTCTTCTATTTATACTAATTCAGCTGCCGTCTGTTGTAATATGGCATAAGTTGAAACCTATCGACATCTATTAAAATAAACTGAAACTAATTGGATACTTAATACACCACACATGTTCAGACAGTTTAAATGAAATCTACTAAAGCTATTGCAAAAGAGTTTATGTTCAAAAAAACTCTATCGCCCTTTTTAAAAAACTTGAAGGTCTTTAATCTGAATATGAAATCAAATAAAAAAAATCGAGTGCAGTTTACAGGCGGTAGAAGCGAAACTTTACCAAAACAATCTCAACCAATACTTGAAAAGTGATGACATAGTCAAAGCGATCGATGAGCGCAGACCAGCTTAATTTCCGTTTCATATCTCAACCAATATGAGACTTTAAAAATGACATCATAATCAAAGCGGTCAATGAGCGCAGTTTTTTTTTTTTTTTTTTTTTTACATTAACTCCACACAGGAGGCCCTGAGGAAATTAATTTCCCTCAGGGCCTATGTCATCTGGGATGCTGTGTGGAGGGTCTTTTTGAGGAGAGGAAGGAATGAACATTGGTCTTGAAGAGACCCATGTTGTAGGAAGGAGGAAACACAGAGGCCGGCAAATCATTCCACAGCCGAGCTGTTGAACATAAGAACGAGTCGAAGAAACGACCCGTTCTCATGTGACTAATGTCAACTGTGTACAAATGTTGGGCACGCGTTTGGCGTGTTTCCCGACTATGCACCGGTGCCGAAGGGATCAATGATGCTAGTTCCTCGGAGCATCTTCCATTGTAATACCGGTAGAACAAGGATAGCATTCCCACCCGACGCCTGTGCTCTAAAGATTGCAATCCGTCTGTTAAGATGGGAGAATCTATCAAACGGACCGCCCGTTTCTGCACAGAGTCGAGGGTATTTTTCAGGTATTTTGGAGCTCCAGACCAGAGGTGGCTGCCAAATTCAACCGTGGGGCGCACTTGCGATTTGTACAGGGTTAGCAGTTGTGTACTTTTAAAGTATCTGCGGGCCCTGTACAGTACGCCCAGTTTTTGGGAGGCTAATTTTACTCTGGCTTCGATGGAGCCCCCATACCTGAGCTGGTCACTTAGGGTTACACCAAGCAAATCAATGGAGGGCCTGTTCGGAAGATTGCTTCCGTTGAAAGAGACTAGATTTTCATTGCGATCCCTTTTAGACGTAATCAGACATGATTGGGTCTTTGAAACATTAAATTCAACGAGATTATTTTTACCCCAAGAGAAAACACTCTCGAGGTAACCGTCCATTCTTTGCTTCAAAGCCTTACGAGCTGTTGGAGTTTGTGAGCCCTTTGGGGGCTTGTCAAACAAAAAGCTATCATGAACTGTACTGTCATCCGCGTAGCAGTGAATTGGTGCACATGACAAAAGGTCGTTGATGTGCAACAAAAACAGAGTTGGAGACAGAACCGATCCCTGCGGGACGCCAGCATTTATCGAGTGAGAGGAAGAGGTGAAACCATCGACTACCGTCTGAATCGACCTCTCCCTCAAGAAGTCGGCAATCCACGTACACAAGGATGCAGGAAGTCCGTAAGAATGCAGTTTGTTGACAAGTCCTCGGTGCCAAACCCGGTCAAAGGCCTTGGATATGTCCAGTGCAACCGTTTGGGTCTCACCGAAACGTTCCAGGCATCGCCCCCAAACATGCGTCACATACGCGAGAAGATCACCGCACGAGCGGTTCCGCCGGAATCCGTATTGACGGTCGTTAATAATTTTGTTCTTCTCGAGGTATGTGAGCAGTTTGTCGTTGATCACACGTTCCATCACCTTAGACAGAACTGATGTGATCGCTATGGGGCGGTAGTTGGCCGGGTTGGAGCGGTCACCCTTCTTTGGAATAGGATGGATAACCGCTTTTTTCCAACCAGAGGGCACAGAGCCAGTCTTCAGGGACAGTTTAAAAAGCTTCGTCAAAATTGGAGCTATTTCTGCAGCGCACCTTTGCAGTACCAGGGCAGGTATTCCGTCAGGCCCACTAGCTTTATTAACATCAAGCCCTCGTAAAACATGGAGTACTTCCCGATGCCGGATCCTCAGCTTTTTCATACGAAAACCGCAGTGAGGAACCGACGTCGGGACAGCACCTTGGTCATCGAGGGTTGAGTTATCCGCAAACATTTTACCTAGTAAGTTAGCCTTTTCGGTGGCGGTGTTTGCTAGTGAGCCGTCAGGTCTGGTAAGAGGTGGCAGACTGGATTTGCAGAAATTGCGACCTATTGAGCCCGCAAGCGACCAGAATTGCCTGCTGCCATGCGGGCATGCAGTCAGCTTTCTGCTGATCTGCTGGTCGTGCTCGAATTTTGACCTATTTATGATTCTCTTGGTTTCCTTTGCCATTTTGTTGTAAGCTGTTCTGTCTTCGGATGTTCTAGATGTGTTGTAGGCTCGGTAAGCCGCGTTTTTTCGTCGCACTGCTTCAGCGCATTGTCGACTGAACCACGGCTTTGAGCCTACACCAGTTTCCTTAACAGTAGATTGGATGAAGCCATCCATCGCGGATGTGATGACCTCACCAATTTCCTGGGCACATCTTGAGGGATCCGAAGTCCGAAAACAGACAGCTGACCATGGGAAAGCATTAAAATGTGCCCGCAGACCGAACCAATCTGCTGACCTATAGTGCCACACTTTTCTCTTCAGCCTCTCGTTTGGTGGTCTGAAGTTTACAGGGATTGATGTCGTCACCAGGCAGTGGTCGGACGATCCTAAAGGCGCTGTGACTTCAATACTGTAACCGTGTGGCACAGTAGTTAAAAAAAGGTCTAACAGATTGGAACGGTGAGTCTGGACATCAGGAACCCTTGTAGGCTCCTGAACCATTTGCTCCAATCCGTAGCAAAGGGCAAAGGATTCCGCTTGGCGTCCAGCCGAGTCTGTTGATCCTGAGAACTTCAATCAAGGTTCGTTATGAACATTGAAGTCCCCCAGGACCACAAACTCTGCCATAGGGTAGCGGGGCAAGAGGTCATCAATAGTGACGCTTAAATGTTTGAAGAGCTCGGACGTGTCTGATTCGCTAAGGTTCGGTGAGCGGTATAAACACGCGTAGAATCTTACCGTACTGGCAAGATTGACGCGTACCCACATTACGTCGAATCTGGAGTTTTCCAGATTCAACAGTCGCACACAGTTGACGTCAGCTCGACTATAGAGACAGACACCTCCTTTAGGTCTGAACTTGCTTGCTGCGTTGATGCGTTGCAGGTGCAGTAATCATCATTTCCGTTTCATCCGAATACCAAATCATATGACGTTTCACTTAAAAAAGGGTTTATCTGAAGTTTCTTTGGCTGATAATCTACACTTAGAAGCTTCCAGACAGGTACCTTATTGATTGCTATCAACTAGAAATAAATAAATATACTGGAAGGAAATCAATAGGGATACTTGCTGTTTCTTAATCGCTCATATCTGAGGTTGAACAACATCGTAGAAACATTAAACCTTGCCAGAGCTACTCCTTTCCGATATGCTTTAACCATTTTTTGTTGCCACGCAAGAACGTACCGTGCCACGCTAGCTTTTCTCGTGATATTAATTCGTGTTCTATAATTTTCATAAATATATCTAAACTACCATAGTTTGTGCTTTACGGCAGCGTCGGCAATACGAATTTTTACTATGCCTTTGAATTTATATTTCCTAGTGAATTTTCCCCGTCTCATTTTAAAACATTTTTAGTTTTTTTAGACTTGCTATAAAAAAGAAGAAAAACAAAAACTTCGAGGCATGGAAGGTGTTGAACGGATTATTATTTCAATGAAAGTTTATTACGTCTTGAAAATATACAAAAATACACCTTGCAAGAAAAATTTACGGAAGAAGTTCGTTTTCAATTTGAGACTTGGCCCCCTCGCCCGCGCCCTATGTCCCGCGCCCAACTGAGACACATTCACAAAGACATTGACATAAACGTTAAATAAAGTTTAACACTTAGATCTGAACGGAATTTATACTCTCGGGAATTTATATAGATGACCGAGTTCACACTTCAGATCCGGAATTTCTGAAGAAAAACGTAGATGAATGTTATTTATTTCTTACATTTTGTTTTTTTTTGTTAAATTATCTCCACACAGGAAGCCCTGAGGAAAATATCAATTATCATCAGGGTCAATTCCAGTTTTTGGGGATGCCGTGTGAAGGGACTTTTGAGGGAAAGGAAGGAGAGGAAGTTCTGGGAAGGAAAAGGTCGAGAGGTGAGTATAAACCCGGGGTCAGTATGTCAAGGAGTGATTCCTCTATCTGCGGTGCAAGGTGATGAGTCCAGTTGGAGAGGTAAAAGGGTCTCCTCCAACAGGCCTCTCCCGATCCGGCCCACCACGGATAGATGCATCCGCCGCCAATACACTGACAAATCCCACACCTTCAACCCGGGCACGGGTGTGTGTTGAGTGAACGATGAGTGTTTATTCTTGTTTTATATTAAATTACGAATGTTTGTCGGAGATAAGAATATTAGACGTAAACGACAAATTCAATAGAAAATAGGATATTATCAGAAACAGGTAGTAACAAAATGTACGAAATTATTTAAACGTATTTTAGCAGGAGCGAGCATTAAATTTTCAAAAAAATCTTTTTTTTTAGGAAACTAGCTGAGGAAACTAGCGTTGCCCGAATTTAATGCAGAAAGTTTAGAAATATTATGTAGACCGTAACCTTCCTCTTGTTTTGAAGGTCAAGGGTGCAAAATTTAATCACGGAATAAAACTATACATTTGCATAAAAACAAAAATTTTAACAAAACAAAAAAATGACTTAAAAAAATGCACTAAAAAGTAAAAAAATAATTTCGCATTCTTCTACAACTTCATAATCAACTTACTTTTTCTACTCATCAATATGTAGGTACGATTGTTATTTTTGGAGTCGGTGTCAGTCAAGGTAGGTTTGTAACTACATGCATAGTTATAGGTGAGATGTGCTTGTGTCGCACAAGCGACTTGACGAGGCATAATAGTAACAAAAATAGTAACACTAAAAAGAAAGAAACATATACATCTATAGGATTCGCAGCCTCCCCACTCTTGTCTACTTTAGTTTTCTGAATGTTTCACTTCTACCACGTGAACTGATTTTTTTTTAAATAAGGCATTATGCAAGTTGTCCAAAGAAATGTCACCGTTTCAATGATAATATTCCTTTTACAAACCTTCTTTAGACGGATTTGACGGTTTGTAGAGGAATCCACGATGATGTAAACTCTGGGGGAATAAAATTATGGTGTCCACCATCTTGAACCGGAACCGGAGCGGAACAAACAAAGTTATACCAAATGGTCGAGTTAAACCAACAAAACAAAATTTGAAATAAATTTGTAAAAAAAAGCAAAGAGTGCAATTCACACGCGGCAGAAATGAAACCTTCATAAAACTAAAGTAGACAAGAGTGGGTAGGCTACGAAGCACCGCACAAAGAGGAGATCGATTATTCTATCTCATTTTTTCGCAGGCTAAATCCTACAGAAGTGTGTGTTTGTGTCTTTTTAGTGTCGCTATTTATCGTTTCATCTAGTTTCAAATTACAACGGTGCTAAAGAAGTTTTCACTTTAAAAAAATCATTGCACGTTGTTAAAATAGTAGAATGAAGAGAGTTGAAACGCGGTGGAGTTAAAAGACCACCAATCAGCTATTTTATTCGCCTGCAACCACCTGGAAAACGCAACACGAATGAACGGAGGCTTTATGAACTGAATGGAGCCCCGGAGTTTTATTCCGCGGGCTTTTGTGCTGCACGATTCTTAAAAGATATGTTATTCAGCGGAATCGAAATGGGTTATGAAACCGCACATTACGGACGTTTCACGGCCGCGCCTTTTTGCCAATTTCTTCATCGTAAAAGTTCAGAGTTAGTCTGTCCTGCCCCCCTAGCATGGTCGATCGACATAGGTTTTATCGAAAATGTCGATAACTTGAAATCGCTCCCGAGCACGCTCTGAAGACGCTAACGAAGAAATAATAGTTTACGTCAAATAAATTAGGAACCCTTAGTCGATGTGAACTGTTGTTTGTTCGTTAGCGGCCTGCAGTCGTGCTTGGGAGCGATGTCAAGTTACCGACATTTTCGATAAAACCTATATCGACCGACCATGCTAGGACCCCAGGAAGGTATTTTCAATCTTCATATGACTGGCAGAGTAATAAAACAGTGTTTTGAAATGAATACTTTCATCTGATTTATGATGATTTGCAACAAGAAAACAGTTTCTTTTGGAGTTGTTTGAAGACGATTTAATGGCAGAGGAGGTGTAAAAACATACTTCCCAATAAAGTGATGTAAAACAAATTACGACCTATTAAACCTTTTGCAGAAATTTAAAAAAATGCAAGGCTGATTATATTCGCAATGAACCAGAGGTGATGGGAATCTCAGTTATCATTGATATCGCGAGCGAAATGAAAAACTGATAAAAAAATCGGGTTTTGTGAAGGATTTTGCGTGAGTGATAGTGAGTATAGACGAAGTGAATGTGAATGAGACAGGGAATGAGAGCTAAGAGAAAGTTGTGTGGCGGTCAATTCTCTCTGCCTATTCCTCCTAGGAAACGGTTTGACGATTACAACGATTAGTATGTAACTTCAACCAATTTGTAAAAACGTGTGAAGCGAAAATTTGCAACATTAGAGAAATATTCTCTTATCGAAGAGAGCAAACACTTTGTGGCTTGACATTATACTTAATGAAACAAGTTCTTTGTTTAAAACCACTTAATTTTGATTTATATTTCGTCGCCTCAGTTCTTAATTGTCCAAACGACCATTTAGTTTTTGTTCAATCTCCACTTTAAAACTAAAAATAAAGTATAAAAAAGGATAGTTATTCACTTGACTAAGAATTATTTAAACTGATGAGATCTTTTCCTTTACGGAAATAGCTTTATCTCATACAACTATCATAAAGTTTCATTGAAATAATGAAAGAAAACCTTCACCTCCTGTAAATTTTTCAAATGGTCGTTTGGACAATTAAGAACTAAGGCGACGATTTGTCGATAGGTTTCGGTTGACCTCAACCTACCTCAGGACGATAAACAGCTTATATTTTTATTCTCCCGAGGAAGGTTAAAGTCTACCGAAACCGGTAAATGTAAATCAAAATAAAGTGGTTTTAAACAAAGAACTTGTTTTATTCTGAAATATTATGTTTTTAAATAGTCTGTCATAAGGTCAAATTGTTCATACGCATAGTATTCATATATAAACTAAAGTAGACACGAGTTGTGAGGCAACGAAGCACCGCACAAAGAGGAGACCGATTATTTTATATCATTCTCTCGCAGGCTAAATCCTTCAGATGTGTGTGTTTGTCTCTTTTTAGTGTCACCAGTTTCTGTTTCATCGAGTTTCAAATCACAACGGTTGTAAATAAGTTTTCACTTCAAAAACTGTTGCGTTGATCTAGATTCAAAGAAAAATAAAATTTTACACAACAGTTTCAAGAAAGTACTATTTTAACCAATCCAACGCTTCAACGAAAGTTTTACAATAGTCGACTTAATTTATGGATTAAGTTCTATAATCTTTGTATTTTGAGTTATTTATTTATGAATTTACCTGCGTACAATTCCCGCTGTTGAGTTAAGCGAGGATTATTCCGTGTAACACAATATTATTGGACCAAACAGTAATAACTGACGCCTCGCCCAGTGGGAGATGATAGTAGCATAATAAGCCCACATTACGGGGATGACTGTGGCCGGGAACTAATTGGCGCCGTGAAATACCTACCTGTTACAGGCGCCGAGACAAACGGCGCGTGTTCATCAGCCAAGAGGATTTACCGACCAAATAATTTCTAGCGGATCAACCTGAAAACCAAATAATAATAATATGGTAATTAGGTACCTTAACCCAATATTAGGTAACAGACAGAGATTTCAGACAGAGTAGCATATATATCAGACTTGGTATCTGATTTATATGCTACTTCTTCAAAAAATTACGAAACATCTTGTCAATGAGGGATTTAAAGAGAGTATCTATATCATGCCACTCTCGACTAGAATATGGAGTAATATGATGGGGCTCAGCATCACCTAATCAGATAAAACAACTTAAGGTTAATCAGAATTGCATCATAAAAACCATATTAAAGGTCCCCATAAGGACGTCAACAACAGAAATTTTTAAACAGTTTGATGTTCCAAGCATACAGAAAATCTATGCCAAAAACATTCTAGTACATCACCACAAAAATGATTCAGAGGCAGAGACATGCTCATGAAACCAGAGCCAAACAAACAGACATACTTAATATACTAAAGTGTAACTCTTCATTTGGACAAAGAAGTTCTGAATTTTTAGCAGTAAAGTTATATAACAAACTCCCACTTAGTATCAAACAAATTAAAACAAAAAATAGCTACATTAAGGACATTAAATGTTGGCTGAAGGAACTATTGGAAAATGAACTTACTAGTATACTTAAAATATCGTCGTAGAAATTTCTGGAAAACCTTATCCAAACCATGAAGTTAAACCTTAGAAGTCGCTGAAAACTTACCCAAAGCATAGTCCCCCTCAGCGCAGGATCTCCTAGTGAGGAGGACTACGAATATAATTTCTATTTTATATATATTCCTAACATGTTTCATATAAAAATGTAAAAAATAATAAATATATAGTTACTAAATAAAAATAAATAAATAAAAAGCTGTGTTTTGTCTGATGATCAGTGCAAGTGCATTGTAAAGCTTTGTAGCTAAGAATCTAAAATTTCTTTGGCCAAAAGTTTTTTTAGCGAAAGGGATAAGTAAGAGTAACAATTATTACAAGCAATAATTGTCAGCCTGAGACACTCATTTACATTGAAAAATCTTCCGAGAAAAGATACTTGCCGCCAACGGGACTTGAACCCGTGTCCTTCCGATTGCCGGTCGAATGCTCTGACCACTGAGCTATGGCGGCTTATCAAATACCCGCCAAATAATTCAATATATACTAGTGTTTCATTCAACAATTACTGCTTGTTATATTTTTTCCACCTGAAAACAACCAACTTTATTTTTGCGAGGAAGACATTGTTAGTGTTAAATCCCTCGCTAGGTGGCGTCGAGACAAATTATGTCTGCATTTATTGGGGAAATACTTAAACTTGTTAAATATTAATTATTATTTTTTAATTTATAAACTAACGTTTAGACAAGATTTTTATGCATAGCACAAAGGGTAACAATTATTACAAGCAATAATTGTCAGCCTGAGACACTCATTTACATTGAAAAATCTTCCGAGAAAAGATACTTGCCGCCAACGGGACTTGAACCCGTGTCCTTCCGATTGCCGGTCGAATGCTCTGACCACTGAGCTATGGCGGCTTATCAAATACCCGCCAAATAATTCAATATATACTAGTGTTTCATTCAACAATTACTGCTTGTTATATTTTTACTTGTAACAATTGCTTTAATTTGCTTTAACAATATTTTTACTTGTAACTTGTGACAATTATTGCTTGTAATAATTGTTACCCTTTGTGCTATGCATAAAAATCTTGTCTAAACGTTAGTTTATAAATTAAAAAATAATAATTAATATTTAACAAGTTTAAGTATTTCCCCAATAAATGCAGACATAATTTGTCTCGACGCCACCTAGCGAGGGATTTAACACTAACAATGTCTTCCTCGCAAAAATAAAGTTGGTTGTTTTCAGGTGGAAAAAATATAACAAGCAGTAATTGTTGAATGAAACACTAGTATATATTGAATTATTTGGCGGGTATTTGATAAGCCGCCATAGCTCAGTGGTCAGAGCATTCGACCGGCAATCGGAAGGACACGGGTTCAAGTCCCGTTGGCGGCAAGTATCTTTTCTCGGAAGATTTTTCAATGTAAATGAGTGTCTCAGGCTGACAATTATTGCTTGTAATAATTGTTACCCTTTGTGCTATGCATAAAAATCTTGTCTAAACGTTAGTTTATAAATTAAAAAATAATAATTAATATTTAACAAGTTTAAGTATTTCCCCAATAAATGCAGACATAATTTGTCTCGACGCCACCTAGCGAGGGATTTAACACTAACAATGTCTTCCTCGCAAAAATAAAGTTGGTTGTTTTCAGGTGGAAAAAATATAACAAGCAGTAATTGTTGAATGAAACACTAGTATATATTGAATTATTTGGCGGGTATTTGATAAGCCGCCATAGCTCAGTGGTCAGAGCATTCGACCGGCAATCGGAAGGACACGGGTTCAAGTCCCGTTGGCGGCAAGTATCTTTTCTCGGAAGATTTTTCAATGTAAATGAGTGTCTCAGGCTGACAATTATTGCTTGTAATAATTGTTACCCTTTGTGCTATGCATAAAAATCTTGTCTAAACGTTAGTTTATAAATTAAAAAATAATAATTAATATTTAACAAGTTTAAGTATTTCCCCAATAAATGCAGACATAATTTGTCTCGACGCCACCTAGCGAGGGATTTAACACTAACAATGTCTTCCTCGCAAAAATAAAGTTGGTTGTTTTCAGGTGGAAAAAATATAACAAGCAGTAATTGTTGAATGAAACACTAGTATATATTGAATTATTTGGCGGGTATTTGATAAGCCGCCATAGCTCAGTGGTCAGAGCATTCGACCGGCAATCGGAAGGACACGGGTTCAAGTCCCGTTGGCGGCAAGTATCTTTTCTCGGAAGATTTTTCAATGTAAATGAGTGTCTCAGGCTGACAATTATTGCTTGTAATAATTGTTACCCTTTGTGCTATGCATAAAAATCTTGGATAAGTAAGAGTTTTTGCCTTTTAGTCCTGGTATCGCGAGAAGTTTGTTCTGTGTTTGAAGAGGTAAGCTAGTATGTTTTTTGGCATAAAGTTGCCTAATGTCCAGAACATGGATTCTCATATTTTATCCGAATCATTTCATCCGAACTGCTTGTGATCGGTAAATTAAGAAAAAAATCTTTGTTTAAAATTAGATTCTAAGCTTCAAAGATCGGATCAATGGTGGCAGCGTTTGCCCCTTCCCCAGGTTATAATACCGTAATCGATTAAAGTTTGACATATTGCATAGTAAATGGTTTTGAGTTGTTTTAAGTTAAATTATTATGTTATTATTATTGTTTCATGTTAGAGGTATTTATTAGATTTTCGTTTAACCTTGATATGTTCCACTTATTCGTAAAACCAAAAAAAATAATAGCAGTAGTCCAATCCGGTGTTGATACGCCGGAAGTTCGAGCAGTTAACGATTCATTAATCTTAACCCGAGGATGTCAGGGGATACGAATCACAGACGTGTAGACAAGTGGAAAATGTAATAATATTGAGAAAATCTTACACCGTTATATAATCTCGTGGAACTTAATCGCTGTGGTTGTTATTTTTATTTAATTGGAATTGATTGTGATTTTATATAACGACACTTTTGACGTATCGTAATCATTTGATTATGGAACAAAGTTAAAGATTTGTTAACTGATAAAATTAATCATCAAAAGATAAAATGGAAGCCATGGAAAAGTTTAAAAGTATCTTTATTTTAATAACACATTCGTTCATTATAATTAAGGAATCTATCATTGGTGTGTGCAATATTTTGAGTCAGCGGCAGCAGGTCGGTTGCTGCCTCAGCAATCTCAAGGATTAGAACATTTTTTATGAGAATATTAAAAGAAAGCGATTTATAAATAATTTGGTTAATAATTGTTATGCGAATATAGAAAATATTTAGCGATAGGTCACAAAATAATACGTTTAAGTAGGGAATTAGTTTTATAAAAATCATTACAAAAAATAGGCAAATATCTGCGGTAAATCGATTTGAACGGTAATAAATCAATTTAGACTCCATCAAAATAGACCATGGTTCACTGAGGTTAATCTGAAAAGATCGGAAATGAGAATCATTTTTAGATTAAGATCCGGACATGCACTAATGGGAAGAATATTGTGTTTGATAGGCCTCTCTGATTCTCCAACGTGCTCGATATGTGAACAAATTGAAGATATCGAGCACACATTATCGAAGTGCATTAAATATGAAGGACAGAGAGTGACAATACTAATGGAGGAGTAAATAACTTTATTAGATCATGTAAACTGGAAAATATTTGAAAGTGAATTTTTATACAAAATTAATATAAAAGGACTAAGTACCTTTTAAAGATCAAAAGCGATTATAATGATAATATTATAATTTAAAAACAGATGAGGCAAAAATGACAACATTGTGTTAGTCAGAAGCCTGGACAATATACATGACTTTAAAAAAAAAAAGACTCCATCAAAATTGAAATTTAGAATCCCATAATTAAGTCGTCTTAAAGTGATCTTACCACAGTTTGAAAATGGCCTTGTAAACCGAAACAGCTGTCACAACAATAAAAATCAGGTTGAAAACCAAAGTAGACAAGAGCGGGGAGGCTACGAAGTATCGCACAAAGAGGAGACCTTTTAAACTATCCCTCGCTGACAAAATTCTAAAGATGTAAGTGTTTGTCTCTTTTTAATGTCTTAATATTTTTTGTTTCACCAAGGTTCAAATCACAACGGCACTAAAGAAGTTTTCACTTAAAAACGTTCTTTAAATATGAACTTTTACAAAATGATAACAACCTGATGAAAATTATCTACCGAATTAGATGAACCAAAAACTTTATAGGTACCGTGTAAAATTTTGTCATGTAAATTGTAAATCGAGTGAAATTTACTCTAGTATGTATTTGAATAGCTACAGCTATGCAAACATAGCCAAGATGTAGTGTTCGTGTTCGAGAAACTCATTCATGCTAATTTACTCGGCTATTTAGATAGGGTTCTTTAACAATCAGTATTGTATTGAGGTGGAATTATTTCGATGTTGGCCATTGTAATTAAGTTAATAGGGTCGCCGAATCCATCTTTGCCCAGATCACAGATAATATTGTTTTAATGCAAATAAATTACGAGTCCCCAATTTCTGGCCTCGGTTCCTCGAAAAACAGGATATCGCAATTTTCTGCCCTATACCTATTCATTCTGATTAGTTAAACGCGAGGTTATTGAATGCACCGAGCAGATATTTCCAAGAAGTTTGGTTTTAGAGATGCCACGAGTATTCGGCAACTATTAGGTATTCGGCCTATCCGGCTACTTTTTTTACTATTCGGAATTCGGCCGAATGTTTAGCACAATAAAATATTAATCACAAATATTCTATTTTAACAAAAAAATCAGCGTATATACTTAAAATCTATCAGTGGTAAGTTATGAGTTATGATGAATGAAACCAAAATTTTCAGCATTTATTGATGATTGCGCTCTTCCGCATTAATTATACCTGCTTCCAAAAATAGCCGCTCACTATTATATAGGTACTCCTACCGAGAGATGATAAATAAATGTTAGCAAATTCTGCTAGGCTTGGATACTGCTTTGCTTTTGCTGACCACCACTTTGTAAGGGTCTGCTGTCCGATCTAGGCGAACAGTTTTTTTTAATAAAAAAACCGAAATATTTTTCGAAAAATAATTGAATTTTACACGAAAACTGTTTGCGAAAAGTACTAAGTGTCGAATACCGGATATTCGGCTGCCGAATATTCGGTATTCGGTAAAATCACTGATCGTGGCATTTCTAAGTTTACACCGATTTTAAAATAAACTAATGTCGCCAGTTTGGGTCAATGAAATTGTGTAATCTGTTCAAGAAAAAAAATCGAGTGAAATTTACCAAAACAATCTCAACCAAGGAGCCTTGAAAAGTGAGGTCATAATCAAAGCAGCCAATGAGCGCAGACCTGGCGTCGTTTCCGTTTAATATATCAACCAATAGGAACCTTGATAGGAGTTTTATGCTTCGAAGGAGCTGTATGCGTCATTTCCGTTTCATCTCAATTCCTAATCACAACGGGGCTATATAATTTTCACTTTAAATTGACTCTTTAATCAATTTCATCAAATGTCAGGGATAATTGAGTTTATTTCGGGCATCTAAGCACGCCCTCAATATAATATTTACGTTGGTTAATCCATTCAGTGGATGAACCTTCTAATACTAATACCATTTTGTCCTATATTCACATAAGACAATGGTCTACAATCCAAGTTTTAATCGTTTTATGTATTCGTAATCTATGTAAGTTAGTAGTTAATTCTTTTTCATGTAAAATTAAATAAGTACAACTTTTTTAAACTCAGATCTGACTTCGTATAACAGAAACTTTTTAAAACTATTATTGTAATATAGAAACCCATTTATTTTATTATATTTATTTTATTTTACACCCAGGGGGCTTTTACATACACAAATAAATGTAGTACATCTTTAAGACGAGAAAGAAATAATATAAATAAAATTACGATAGAAATATAAAAGTACATAAATGAAATGAAAATATAAGCAACAACAATTTAAAGTACGGTGAGATATAATAACAATAAGTTACAATAAAAAAATACATACATGATTTAAAAATACAAACAACAAAAATTTTAAAGTAAGGTGATCGATCAGAGGTTTACAAAATTGTTATGAATGCCTAGTTTATACGAGGACAGGACAATATTGTCCTAGTGTTAACAAAAGTATGAAGGAAAGAACAACAAACCAAGACATTGTTCTAGAGATTGATGGAAGCTATCTCCGCAGGATAATGTCAGTAGGACAACGACCAGCAGCTCCATGAATTGCTTACTATTTTTGACGAAATGAGGCTTATAGTTATTTAAAGAGCTCTGGTCAATGACGTTACATACTATATTAGACGAGGGGTAGAAATCTCAAAGTGGGAAGACAAGAACAAGACAATTTATCTCGATATCTAGTATTTTATTACTAAACTGCTACGCGTCGAGTAAGGTTGCGTCTTACCAGCACTTACCTGTAAGTGAATTGTATTTTAAAAAGTGTCAAAATGCCCTCCTGTGTGATGAGAAAATGTTTCAATTACACGGCAAATAATAGTAAAGGCGAATGAATAACATTTCATTTGTAATTGTTATATTATAAATATTACAATTAATTTTCATGTTTCCCGCTCGCGGTTTTGAACGTCATTAGAGAAAATTCAAGTCCTTCTAAAGTAAAGGGTCTGGACGCGCAACAGCCAAATTTCTGTTGCTAAGTAAGCTTCACTGTTTTAAAGTAGGCTAATCAGCCTAAACACTCTGTTTATTTGTTTGCTTGCGGTAAAACAACACATAAATCAGTAGTTCTAACAAGTATTGATGATAATCGCCACCATTTGAAAACTGTCATTGCCCTATAGTATTTATTGTATAGCTCGACATATCAAACTCCGACAGGCAGCCGGATCTTTTATTCTAGTGGGCCTCGAGAGAAGGAGACAGCGAACTGAGCGAACGTTCCATCAAAAAGTGACAAGCATTACGCCGCCCGCTCATGTATTCACGTCGTTCATACACACACATTATTTGATTGTCTATCTTTATCACACAGGAATAAACTTTTGAATTAAGGAATTATACCGAAAATCGGTGAAAACAAAAGAGTGTTCCTTACTTTCCACATTATATTGTGAGTATATGAAACTATGGCGAGTCTATTTATTTATATTACGTCATTGGCTCTGGTGATATTCTCGTCGCATATTTTATACTATTATACTCGTGCACATTTTATATCTGCCCTTGAAGATTTTCCTCTTCTAATTCATAAATGATTATTAGAGACAATCTAAATGACGATGTGCCCCAATTCTTAAAACACAGTTTTTATTTAATTTTATGTATTTAAGTAGTTCGCCTTCAACAGTTCTCATACGTTTAGGTATAAAAAATCCAATATTTTTTGCAAACTTGCTTGCAACGGGTGTTGTGTATCCATTTTATGATTAATTATTAATTATGACTACATTTATTGGGGAAATACTTAAACTTGTCAAATATTAATTATTATTTTTAATTTATAAACTAACGTTTAGACAAGATTTTTATGCATAGCACAAAGGGTAACAATTATTATAAGCAATAATTATCAGCCTGAAACACTCATCAACATTGAAAAATCTTCCGAGAAAAGATACTTGCCGCCAACGGGACTTGAACCCGTGTCCTTCTGATTGCCGGTCAGTAAAAAATAAAGTTGGTTGTTTTCAGGTGGAAAAAATATAATAAGCAGTAATTGTTGAATGAAACACTAGTATATATTGAATCATTTGGCGGGTATTGGATAAGCCCCCATAGCTCAGTGGTCAAGAGCAGCTGACCGGCAATCAGAAGGACACGGGTTCAAGTCCCGTTGGCGGCAAGTATCTTTTCTCGGAAGATTTTTCAATGTTGATTAGTGTTTCAGGCTGATAATTATTGCTTTTAATAAATAAATCATTATCTTTAATGAATTTAAATCTGCCCAGTCTATTGACACGGCTGCTGTGCCGAAACCGGTAGGCGTATTTGCATAAGTAAAGTAGAGTTCGCAAAATTACAGTGTTTCATTTAAAAATAAATATATTTTACTCAAACATTTCCCTAGCTCATACTCTTTTCATATTTCCATATGAAAAAACGTTTCGGAATCCGAGCTTCCCATAGGACCCACAAAACCCGCCATGAAATTCTAGCCGACCTGAAATACGTATTTAAAAGTTTATTTAAATTTATCCTTTCAAGCACATAAATTTTACATTAATTTATGCTCGCTTTATGCTGGAGTTTTATTGGTATTTTTTTGCAGAAACGCTAAAATATTATCAAAAGAATTTTTATTTTCGGGAAAATTACTTAATCAGAATTCCGGGCACCATTTTTACGTAAAATATTAGATACTTTTATAAAGTTTAAAAATAAAATTTGTCTTAATTTAATATTAACTCAGATTTGAATCTCTGCTTGAAATGGCTTCAACCGTGTTTGGTGACTCTAAGCCGCCATCGACTTGCAACCTCTTTCTCTGTCCCACTAAATTCAGCTTTATAACATACTACTTTTGGGGATGCCATAGTCTCATTAGCTTCCAACTAGTGGCCAACCGAAGGTTCGATTTCGGCATGTTTCGGCAAAAAAAATCTAGTTTCGGCATCAATTTCGGTTTCGGCAGATTCTCTGCCGAACTTTCGGCCGCACTCAATAGATGGTAAATTAAATCTTAAAAATGTTGTGATTGTAAACGCAATTAAAATTAAAATACTCAATTAATATGATTTTTCTTTTAGTATACATACGTGTTGATTATTGACAAATTTTTGTTTCAAGAAGTAGTTAACATATTTGTTAATTCTTAGTAATATCAATTTTTTTTTTTTTCAAAAACTTTTGTTTTTTTAAATTCATTTCACACGAGTTAACTGTCTGTATAAGTGTAAAAAATAAGTCAAATTTAAGTAAACAATAGATTTTTAACATGTGTAAAAAAGTTTCGGTTTCGGTTTCGGCCAAAACTGAGACAGCTACCAAAGATTCGGTTTCGGTAGAAAGTCCTGTTTTGGTCGGACACTACTTCAAACGTTTAAGAGCATATTGGCTGTATTCGAAATGTTTATTAATTTTTATAATCCTTTCTAAATATGATGCATGCCAATGGGTGAACAATTTTCTGTATCCAATCAAAAAGCAGTAATTATAAGTAAGGCTGCGATCCAATGGGTATCTAATTAACCCCGTCTAATTTTCCCCTTTGTTTGTTCCCATTTAGGTGTTTGTAACCACTACTCCTGAAACGCGGTACTATCGTATTTAATAGATGAAAAGATTTTTTGTTTTTTTTTTATAAATTTACTTTTTCTTATACACTTTCATCAATTAATACACCTCAAATCCAACAGCCGTTGTTAGTGAAAATGTACGTGCTAATGACGAGAAGGTTTCTAATGAAATCATTATAGGAACCGTTTTCGAACGTAATAAATCTTTGAAATCATATAATTATTCTGGAATCCACTTAAGCGTGAAATTTTCTCGAAATTAAGATTTTCATCACGAACTAATTATCCAAACAAGCCGAGGTGATTAGATTATTTCCGTCAGCTGTTAAAAACCTCCTTGAGGCTTAATAATTGAGGTTATTAATGGAAACATTTTCTCCTGTCTGTTACCTCAATCTCACACTTCTTCAACTATCATATGAATTGTGTTTTTTATTATAAAATAATACTGTGTACAAATACCTTTAAATTGTTTAGGTATGATAATACTAGCCGGTTCCCAGTATGCGTTGCAATGCCATTTATTAAAGAAATTGTTTCTCTTTGCTTGTCCTCTCCCATTCGTCCCGTTCCCCTTCCCCTCTCGCGTTCCCACTCTGATTCCTCCACCTTCCCTCTCCTTACTCCACCCCTCCCCGCCCCCATTCCGCAAACCCCCCTCCCGATTTCCCCTCTCCCCACCAAAGGTCCCTTGCCACTCCCGGGTTCCTCTCTCCCACTCCCGCGAACCCCCTACCCGAGTTCCCATCCCCCCTCCCACATTCCATTCATTCAGTCTCGGTGAATTCAGTTTTAAAACAGCTCGCGTGCCACCCATTGCAATTTTTTTAAACAAATTTCATAATGCCAGAGCTCACTAGTAGTTTCGTAACAAACCTTGTCCTGATAATAACGAAAAAAAAAGAATTACCAATTTGGTGCAGTCGTTCGGAAGTTACGTGCGTACATGCATTTTGGCGATTCATTTTTATTTATATACAAGCTGACCCGACGAACTTTGTACCGCCTCAGAATCAATAGCTGTTGAATTAAATTCAGTTTTTTTATTAAGTTAAGAATTACGTGGTGAAGCAATTATCAATGCGTAACTGTCCATGTTTTGTTTTTGTCAGTATCAGAGATGGCGTTATGTACGGATTTATATTTTTGTGATTTTCTTACTTTTACAATTACTTACGGGAATTCAGGAGGCGGATACGGGTGCCGCCGCCACTGGAACCATTTATCGAATAACCAACACCTCTGCCATAGATCACCCCAAGTGGTTCGCTACGTTCGGTGATTTAGCAGGGGTGCCCGGGTTCATGAGGTGACTTATGTCCGGGTCTTTGCAGTTGATGCGTCTGCCCACCTGCTGCGGTACGGGCCGGATCGAGAGAGACTGGTTGAGGGAGGCCTTCTGACCTTTCCAGCCGGACTATCTCGACCCATTGCCTTGCACCACAGTTGGAGGGATGGATTCATACGTCCGTCAATCCCGGACACACTGACCCCCAGATTCCTACCCACCCCTTATACCGTTTTCCTTCTCAGAAATTTCTATCCTCCCCATTCCTTAAAAAGATCCTCCACACAGCATCCCCTAAGATGACATAGGTCCTGAGAGAAATTATTTTCCTTAGGGCCTCCTGCGTGGAGCTTATGTAAAAAAATGTGTTTCATTTCAGAGATTTATTATAATTATTGTATTTTTCCTTTGGAGGTTTTGCAGACATGCGTTCACCATTTGTCTCATTTTCAACTATTGACATTGAGTGTGTAAGAAAGAAGGGCAGTATTATATGATTAAAAACAAATGCACAACAATCAACGCATTGACATTTGACGTTTTTGAATGTTTGGAATTCATGCACAGTTCAATATTATACCCCTCACAATATTGCTGCAGTCCTTTCCAAATAGGAGAATTCGTTCCATACAAAATGTATGGGGAAGATAATTTTCTTTATAACTATTTATTTCGTTAAATTTTGTGATGTTTTAATAGTTGTTATCCTATCCGGGGCGGAGACAAATCCAACAAATCAAAGTTCATCAAAATCAGCCCAGCCATTCTCGAGTTATAAATAGTGTAACTAACCCGACTTTGTTTTATATATTATAAGATAAGATTAAGATAAAGATAAAAAGATTAATGGTATATAGAAAGGTAGGTAGCTATAGATATTAACCACGACGCCTGAAATAAAATTTCCCGCAAACATATCAATACCGTTTCCACGACAACAATTTGTTTATTGTTTTGCATTTCGTCTGACGTTAGCAATAACTCGCTTTTGCCAGGTAATTTATTTGACAGTACACGTATTAATATTTATAATTTCATAATGCCAGAGTTTACCAATGTTATTCTGATGTATGAGCTATATTATTGAAAATTTTAATTAAAATACATTCAGTAGTTTTTGCGTGAAAGAGTAACAAACACATACATATACATCCATACAAACTTTCGCGTTTATAATACTAGTAAGATGTCAAGTATACACTTTTAAATTGCAGTACGTCTTTAAGACGTAGGTCAAAATAATATTAAGAACTTCATTGAAAATGATTATGACCACAACAAATAATTTATTACGATAGAACAGTAAACACGTATGAATATCACCGAATTACGCATAGATTGACAAATATTGTAATGTCATCTGGTGAATTGCAGGAAGCTCCTTGCCTATCAAGTCGGATTTTTTTTTTACATTAGCTCCACACAGGAGGTACCGAGGAAAACAATTTCCCTAGGGGCCTATGTCATCTTTGAGGATGATGTGTGGAGGGTTTTTTAGGGAAAGGAAGGAGAAGAAGACATGGGAAGGAAAAAGGTATGTGGGGTGGGTAGGAATCCTTACACTGCGGTGCAAGGCGAAGGGTCGGGAGAATCCGGCTGGAGAGGTCAAAAGGCCTCCCTCAATCAGTCTCCTCCGATCCCGCCATGCAATGGTTGGGCAAACGCATCCGCCACCAAGACCTAGACAAACCTCATCCCATGAACCCGGGCACTTGGGGTGACCTGTGGCAGGGGTGTTGGTTGCTATTTAAGGGCCCGCAATCCGGATTTCTACCAATTTATTACATATTTCCCTTAAACACGGTAATTTTTAAAGCTCTTAAAAAATATATGTTTTTCTTGAAGATAATATCTAGACTTTGCCCGCGCCGAAACGCAAATTATATAAAATTCCCTCGATAGAAAAAAAATTCGCAAAGTATGCTCCAAAAATTATTATAAACAATTATTACAAGCAATAATTGTCAGCCTGAAACACTCATTTACATTGAAAAATCTTCCGAGAAAAGATACTTGCCGCCAACGGGACTTGAACCCGTGTCCTTCCGATTGCCGGTCGAATGCTCTGACCACTGAGCTATGGGGGCTTATCAAATACCCGCCAAATAATTCAATATATACTAGTGTTTCATTCAACAATTACTGCTTGTTATATTTTTTCCCACCTGAAAACAACCAACTTTATTTTTGCGAGAAAGACATTGTTAGTGTTAAATCCCTCGCTAGGTGGCGTCGAGACAAATTATGTCTGCATTTATTGGGGAAATACTTAAACTTGTTAAATATTAATTATTATTTTAAATAATAATTATTATTAACACGCTTGTTCAAATTCACAGTGTTTCTTCAAATGCTGTTTAAGATAATGCCTGCGAGATTTTTGCTCTATTTTAAACAAGTCGTGTTTTATTAAACGTTTTCGCAATTTTCGCATCGATTTTGTCGCTGTAAATGTTAGCGCTCTCCTCTAACATTCGTAATTTCGTATCTCTCCATCTTCTTCTTTTCGATCCCGGTTGAAGAGCCTTAAGAAACAAATGTTGGACGATAATGAACTACTGAGCTTCTTATCTAAATATTTACCATGAACACATTATTATTGTAGGAATACTAATATTGCTACATTTATACCATACCGCCTGTTCTTTCCTTTCTCCATCTTCCGCGACATCACATCTTACTTCAAACGCTGATACAATTCGTACTGTGTAGATTGTATGGAGCTAGATTGGCTGTGTTGTGCCATGCTCATTACAGCCTCTTTCATTCACCGCACGGTGCGGCGCATTAGGTAGAATATGAATAATTTAGTATCATTGCTGTCAAACGCAGGCAATTCACTGCACTCTTTATTGAATACCATTTGAATAATATAATTGCCTTCCTTAGAAGTTTGCCACATTTCACTACGTGGTTCACCTTATTGATAAAAACCATGTTTTCCACTTTCTGTAAAAAAACTCTTCGATGTAATTGATTTATGGTTCTACACCTGTGTGGTGAGCTCCATGGCGAATATGGTGAGCTCCGTGGTAAATTCTGTGTAGTTAGAAGATACCATCATCAGACCAATTGGTAGGTTTCAATGGAACTGCATATTATGATTCCTTCCCACGACTCTTAAGAGGGTATTACCAGAGAAAACCAGAAATATGTCATTTTTAAATCAGATTTTAGACGTATTGACAATTTTCCACAAAAAATTATAAATGGATTTCGAAAGATTGTTCTTTTATCTAGCATTCGCATGTTTTAAATTTTGAGAAAAAATGTTAATTTTATTCCGTAGGTCGTTGGCAGATTTGTTAAATTGTCAAAAAAGATTTTGTATTATACCACACCCATTTCAAATCATATAATCATGCAGTAAAATAAATCAATACATTATCTAGGTATCGCATGTTTTAGAATTTTAATTTATGTTAAAATAAAATCATTAAAAAATATATAGAATTAGTTACCAAATATGCGTAAATAAAACATGATCAAGTCATCTCAAAGTTCATAATAAAAGTTCTCGTATGGTTTTCTATCAAAGCAAAAATATTAAAGTAATATTTTTTTAAATTTCAAATTTTAGGGTCTTTAAATTTAACTTTAGTACCTACGTTGGTGACAGTAATGCGTAATATAAAATCTTCCGTCACGTTTCGATCGGTTTTAAATCAGTTTGAGCCGGAGCCTCCGAGGGTAGGAAGTCAAAAGTAAACACTTCAAATGATTAACTTTGATGACATTGGAATCTAGAAAAATACCCGTGGGGTATTCTTACTTCTTGTTTGGGTAGCGGAGAACGCTTTATGAATTTATTTGAGTGATTTTTCATTTCTCATTATTCTTGAGAGACTGTGGAGCTTTCATTTATAAAGAAAGTTCCGAAATCAAAGTTTTCCGGGGAAGTTTTCAAGTTTTCACGCCATTGGTAATCCCTTTATCTCCACCGCCTTCCACCTCTCCCGATTGCTTCATCCGAACACATTTATGAAGATGTAGGAAAAGTCTGTTAAAATTGTCAAAATTAGTTCTACTACTTTGCGAGTTTTGGGATAATAATTATATTTGCCTCGTACGTCGAGGGGTGGCGACTGGTGGCCCATTTTATCCCAACTTCACGAGCACACATACTGTACGTTTACCTTTTTTAATCTGACACCGGGATCATTATGTAAGTATAATCGATTCAGTGAACATGATGTTAAATTTATTTTGCGAGGAAATCGGTTAGAGGTTCTTTTAACAAACAAGGGGTTAGTCCACCTATATAATAGTTGGACATTTCAAATTATTATTAATTAAAGCGTTTAATAAAAAAAACCACAAGGGGAAAATCTGATGAAGTATTTCGTAGCACATGTAAAAATGTCCAATATTTTTACTATTCCCGGGTTCATGGGGTAAAGTTTGTCGGGATCTTGGTGGTGGATGCGCCTGCCCACCAGCTGCCTGGCTGGGTTGGGGGAGTCCCTTTGACTTCTACAGCCATATTCTCTCGGAACATCCTACGACACACTGACCCTCAGATTACTACCCACCCCTCACATTTTCCTTCCCAGAACTTCATATCCTTCCAACCCTAAAAAGACCCTCACACAAATTATTTTCCTCAGGACATCCTGTATGGAGCTAATGTAAAAAAATGGGTAGCTAGGTACTTGAGCTGTAAATAAATAAATTTATATATTTACACAGATATCTAAAGTATACACTTGCAATGTCGTGATAGTTTTTTCAATAATTTCAAAGGCCAACCTCACTTAAACTGACCATCTCTAAATCAAATACGGGCAACTAACTGATGTCATTACACACCCAATCTTGAGCGGCGGCTTTAACATTGGAATTCCTTCTAAAGTTAGTTTCTGTTGCCTAGATTCCGCTGTAAGGAATTCCGGGTATGTGCTCTTTATAACATAGGTGTAAACGTTATTGCGTCGGTGGCTGAATGAGTTCCCAGGCCCTCGCAATCTGCTGGCCGGGGTTATGTTTCCACAAGTTGCCTTGGTCATAATACATCAATCCTAATTACTCTGCAGATTAAAGTTTTGCAAATCAAAAAATTGTCAAATAATTTTAGACACATAATATACTATACTTTTGAGTGTTGTTACAAATATGTGATTATCCAATATAAATAAATGAAACAAATTTTTTATTTTATTTTAACTCTATGAGCGAAATCTCAAATTATAACATTTAATTAAAATGAAGACAATATTAGCGAAACTCAATCGAAGATCTGGTTCTGTCTCCAATAATATTGTCTGGTTTGCTAATATTGTCTTCATTTCAAGAAACAATATATCTTTGTTGGAACCACTTATATTTTATTTACGCCGATCGGTTTTGGAACGAGCGTTCCTTCCTCAGTGCAAAAATATACGACTTGACAATTACAAAACAGAGGGTGGGTACAATGTATTTTAATTTTATTTTATTTTATTTAAGGAGAAAACACAGATACAGACAATAATTAACAAAACAATATTATGAACAATAACTTGAGAATTCGCCTGCACTCCAACTATTTCTCACTGATTGACTTGATAAATAAAGATTTGCAAATACATTTTATATACATGTTTAAAAATAAGTCATAATTAATAATGAATCGAAAATTATTTAAAAAGAAGCACATAAAAAGTATAGTGAATTATTTATGAGTTTTCTTTTTTTATAGGAAAACAGCCTTCAATTTTCTACCAAAAGTGCTATAAGTATCAAAAAATATATCGAAATCCTTAAGGTTGTGGTTTTTATTAAACAATTCACACATTCTTCTGATTGGATCCCTGACACCAGCATTTGTACGTGTCCGGAAAATGTGGAATAAGTCGTTAAGCCTAGTTGTTCTGGGTGGTATTTTAAAATTAATTAGTTTGAGTAAGTGTTTGTTTAACTAGGTATTTGGGTAGGGGTGGGGCGTGGATAAGGGATTAATTAAGAGTTGGTGGGGGAACATATCTATATCTATATATGGTTTATTGATATTGGACTCATTATTTTTAAGGGATATTTTTTATTTCCAAGGCTTCTAAGTTATCTAAGCCTCTTCCATTATGGTTAATATTATGGTAACAGTTTGAAATTATAATGCTTAGTAAGAACCCAGTCATTAAGTCAGTTGCTACACATTAATTCCCCGTATTTTTTTCAAAACTATGGTTACTTTCAATGATATGATTAGCGAACTCAGAAAAATTATTATTATGAAGACACCTTATGAAGCAACTAGTTACGACTTTTCTACCCGTCTCGGCTTTTTGAAAAAATCTCACAAAAACCTAAAATTTCGTAATGAAAATATGGCCTTCAGAAGTCGAAACACCTGATTTCATAATTGCACAGCTGAACATGTTTATAAAAGATTTTTGAAGTGAAACCTCTTTAGCGCCATTAGTGAGTTGAAATTGGGGTGAAATGGAAATGCGTCATAACTCAGTTCTACACAAATACTCGATCATAATGTAATGCTGTAAATTCGCACCTCGGCGCGTTACTTCCATAGCGTGGTTGGCAAGGTGCCTGCCAAGTCTCAGCGGACGGAGACACAGACATCAAGAGAACGGGGGTTAAAATCTTACCAAATCATGGGGAGTAAGCTGGTGAATGCGTGACGAGAGCATTATGAAATGTGTGATCGGGCGAGGCGAACGGTCGGGCGAGACGAACGGAAGTTGAGAGGGAGATATAAGTTAGTCAAGTTTTACTTCAGTCGTGTGGTCTAAAGCACGCTCGTTTTTGAAATAAAACTTCTTTACGCACGCTTGACTTGGGGAGTAAGCTGGTGAATGCGTGACGAGAGCGTTATGAAAAGTGTGATCGGGCGAGACGAACGGAAGTTGAGAGGGAGATATAAGTTAGTCAAGTTTTACTTCAGTCGTGTGGTCTAAAGCACGCTCGTTTTTGAAATAAAACTTCTTTACGCACGCTTGACTTGGGGAGTAGGCTGGTGAATGCGTGACAAGAGCGTTATGAAAAGTGTGATCGGGCGAGGCGAACGGTCGGGCGAGGTGAACGGTCGGGCGAGGCGAACGGTCGGGCGAGGCGAACGGAAGTTGAGAGGGAGATATAAGTTAGTGAAGTTTTACTTCAGTCGTATGGTCTGAAGCACACTCGTTTTTTGTTTACATTACGACTCCTCACAAGAGTATGTGAAAAAAAATTCACACAGGGCCTTTGTAAAATTTTTAAGAAAGGACGGAGAAGAAGTTCTGAGAAGGAAAAGGGGATGGGGATGATGAGAATCCGTGTGGAATTCAGTGTGTCCAGAAGTGATGGAAGTATGAATCTATTTCTCCCACTGTGGTGCAAGGTGTTGTTCCGAGAGAGTCCTGCCGAAAAAGGTCAAAACGTCTCCCTCAACTAGTGTCTTCTGGTCCGATCTGCCACGGGGAGTCGGTGAGACATATCCGCCGCCAAGATCTAGACCTTACTCTCTCCAAGAACCCAGGCGCCAAACATAACAAACCACTTAGGGTGACCGAGGCCGAGGGTTTGGTTAATTATTAAATTGTTAACCTAACCTAACCTTACCTAACCTAACTGTCTCCTAAATAGAATAATATTTTATTGAATATATAAAAGAAAATAAATAAAACAAAATGGAGTTCTTCAAATTGAACTTGAATTGAATAAATGGGGTTCAATCATTAAATGATTAATACATTAGTAGTGACCTAGAAATTCATGGCAGAGAGAGCTGCGCCAATGTCATTTATTTATTAATTAACGGATAACAGTCCATTAAAAACATAACAATAACACGAATAAAAAAAAACAGAGATGACAGTGAAGGGAGAGCACATATAATTTAATAGCAAAGACAATATAAAATGTAAAAAGTACATATAGAAGACACTACAAGTCAATGCATGAAGAAGCATTTAAATATTGCGTATCGACTGCCGAAAGTCATTTAGTTTTACACCAAATAAATCAATGCTTTGACTTGCGTTGACAAGTCTCGACATTCTGAATAAGGGAGAATGGTCTCCATAATTAGTAGAATATTGATTGAGGAACAGCAATTCATTATTTCGAAGTCTACAGGAAGGGATGTTAAATTGGATGAGTTGTAACAAAGCAGGTGTATCAGTAATACTGTTGATAATTTAAATATGCAAATTAGATCAAAGTCCTTTCTACGTTTTTCTAAAGAAGAAATGTATAAAATGTGTTCCATTTCATCATATGAGTACTTGCTTCTTTCAAAACCCAACCTCCAAGCAATTACTCTTAGGAAACGATGTTGTACGGATTCGATGTGACAAATGTGGACAGCATAATGGAAGCATAATGGTGTGGTCATAATGGAAGAACTCGGCGTTTGAGAGTTCGGCTGCTTTGACACACATAATTCCATTTTGTCGTTAAGACACTTAAACAAGATGTTAAGTGCATTTGATATTTTCACTACACAAAATAATTGAATGCACCGAGTCATGAAAATTTATAAAATACGTTAACACCTCAGACTAATTTCTTTGCTTTTCCGAACAACTCACACAGGTCTCATAGAAATCGTTGTATCTTTCAATCATTTCACTCTCATGGTTAGAAATATGATTTTAACTTTGTTAGAAAGAGAAAACGCCATGATTTATATTCAAATCTTGAAGTTAACTACAACAAATTTAAATTTTACATCTTTAGGAGACCAAAGTGAAAGATCGAAAATTAAAAATTAATTTAAACTTTGGAAATCTTTTGTTAATTGTTTTTATATAAATCGACACTAAAATTAAGTTAACAATAATGTTTAAAATACACACTAATAATTTTTTTTTGATGTGAAACTTCTTTAGCACCGTTGTGATTTGAAACTCGATGAAACTTAAAAATTAAAAAGAGAAAAACATATCGTACTGACATTTATGGGAAAGAGATAGAATAATCGATCTCCTCTTTGCGCGGTGCTTCGTAGCCTTCTCACTCTTGTTTGCTTTAGTATTCTGAAGATTTCACTTCTATCGAATTGCACACTCAGGTTTTTTGTATTTCAAATTTATGTGTTTATTTCGAATTATATAATTCAAAAATGGTTTTTAGTTTTCGGATGCGTTCTGAAATATTCAATTTATTTGAATTTTATTGCAAAACACAAATATTTTGACCCTTTGACATAATACGTCCTGAGGGGTTAAGTTCACCGTTGTGAATCTTATGAATTGCCACTTATTTATTTTTTTATTTTTATTTCTTTTTATTGAGGAAACAATCAGTCGTATAGTAATATAATTTTATAACAATAAAATTTCATATGTTGGTGACCAATTATGTTCCATTATGTTAAATATTGTTTTTTTTTACATACTCAACTTATTAAATGACAAAAAGAAAATAAAAATAAACATAATAAAGAAAAACATAAAAAAGAAGAACATAAAACATAATAAACATGGTTATACTATTTACTATGGTTGATAATAATATAATTTTCACAAAAAAGAGAGAAAAAAAAGTATTTTAAGTTATTAATTTATTAAGCTGCATTTTATATGATTTCAAGTCATGGTTGAAAATGTCCACATCTCGTAAGGCATTGTAAGTTTCACAGATACGTACTATTACAGAGTTTTGCGCGTATTTAGATTTACTGTGTGGTATTCTAAATAAGTTGTTCTACATGGTGTTTTTTTGGGGCAACGAAATGCAATATTTTCTAACAGATATGATGAATCAACAAGGCAGTTCACGATTTTGTGTAAGCATAATGCATCAGAGATTTTTCTGCGTTTATATAAAGCGATAGGGTCAAATTGATGATAACTAAAACGATAAGATAGGTGTTTTATAAATTTGTTCTGGATATTTTCAATGCGATGAATATATGTTTGATATTGAGGATTCCAAATTACTGATTCCAAATTACTTAAATGAACTATCAGATTTAGCCCTGCAACTTTCTGATATTTACTATTGTGTTCACATGCTTTGCCATACCAGATTGCTAGTTTATATATTTTATTTTTTCAGCAATCGACTTAAATTTTCTTTTGTTTTCCCGCACTCTAATGCTAGGGGGGAGGTATATGGCAAGGTACTGTTTAATGTACAATTTATTTTATGTACTGGCAATTTTGAATGCTGGTCACACCGAAATACTAGATGTAGTTCCAAATGCTACCGCAAAATCATTCGGTCCCGAATTGTCCTGGTGTGTACAGCTATCAGATTTAGCCCTGCAACTTTCTGATATTTAATATTGTGTCGCGATTGTGTTTGGCTATTACAATAAAAAGAGAATCTATTAAAACCTTCTAATCATTTATTTAACTCCCGTGACACATATGGAAGTGTTGATTTGGTAAGATTAACACCTCCCATAGAACAAACTAAATTTTCTTCTGCTTCTTTTTTCTTGGTATTAACATAAAATAAACATATACTTCGCAATCTTTATTACATATACTCATACATACATAATACGTCAAAATCGTATGTAAGTAGGTACTTTATGGCGATAGATCATTTCACCGTCAAAGACATATTCCCTCTGCGAAGACTTAGGGTCAACCAAGCAAAAGGAACAAGATATTTATGATGGATGCTTGTCAACTCGCCGAGGCCAGAGAAATCAGAATTTAAAAGATGTCCATAAGCGAATGATAAATTAGGTCTGTAAGAGACGAACTGTTTAACTTAGAGTCCCAAAAAATACATAACAAACAAAAATGTCGGGACTAATAATGCTACAATAAAACCATTAAGATTTATTTCAATGTTAAAATAAATTCAATTTTTTTAGAACAACTCTCTTTTAATAACTTTTGAAGGTCCCATCTATATAACATATTATTGAAGAAGAAGATAAAATGCTAATCTAAAAATATGACAGAGATCAAGACACAGAAAAATAAAAAAAATATTTAAACAACTGTGACTCCAAACCAGAACCTCTCGTTTTACCGGGACAAATGCCCTACCAATTCGGCTACTGAGACCTCTTATTTTCAGGATTAACAATAGTATCTTTAATTTTTTCCATATTATTGCTATATTGGCAGCTATCTTTTTCATTGAGGACAAGTGTTCGAAGAACTGGTTTGTAACCCAGATAGTGTCTCGGTGAAACTCGATGAAACCAAAATTAGCTGCGCTAAAAAGTGACAAATATATATATTTCTATAGGATTTAGCCTGCGAGAGAATGAGATAGTGTAATCGGACTCATCTTTGTGCGGTGCTTCGTAGCCTATCGGTTTCCTCTTTGTGCAGTGCTCTTCTACGGTGTGTGAATTGCACAATCTGATTTTTTAAATTTTTCTGTGTCTTTTTCTCTTTTATATTTTCGTTTAGATTATTAGTTGGCTTCCTTCACTTCATTGGTTTTAATAAATAATCGCTCTGTCACTGTTGATGAGCGGATAAAAATATATGGTTGTTTTTTTATGTAACTTTGTTATTTACGACTTTTTTTAAAGGTTAAAACCCTGAAAGATTGTTTCCGACCCATTTTTCCCAAACAAAACCACGGAAGCGCGCTCTACATTCTGCTCGTTCCTGTTTTTTCAACCCTTTGTAAAAATCAATACAAGACAAAATGTAACTAAATGTGTGCCTATCTAACACAGTGTGGCATGTTCGGACATGTAACACTCGGCGCACAGAGTTAACAGTTCTCAGAGCAGAGCAAACAAATGTTTAATGTTACACGCTTCCTCATCTATTCCTTCCCCACAGCTCCCCTCCCGGGTATTTTAAACGAACCATCTTGGTTCCAGATACTAAACTATTTCTCAAAAGGCCTCACCCGCTCTGCGGTTCTACGCACCCAGCGAAACAATAAGGAAATGCGAACTTAAATAACAGCCAGTTGGATTAATGACTGGTCTACGACGAAAAATGTCACGACTAACAGGGTGGAAGTCAAGTCTGTTGTGAGCCGGGTCGGGCGGATTTCTTTGTTGTTCGTTTCAGTTTAGAGCGTATGAAAGTTTTCAGCATTAATCAAAAAACCACTCCGAACAAATTAAGTGACCACGCCCCCTGCAGACTGGCATTAATTGCTGTAATTCCTTGGCACACTGTTTGGTGTAAAATGGAAGGGTGTAATACAAGATATTTGTTATCTAAATACTTCTAATATTCTTTCTGCCCTAACTTTCTTAAAACGTCGATGTTTTTTTTTTGTTTTTGAAATTTTTATTAAGATGCATAAAAATATTTTCATACATCTAGTAGGAAAATATAAAAAATACAATTTACGAAGTAAGTACAGTAACATTCACAAATACATTTTAAAAAAGAATTCGAAATAAAAAAGATAACTATACAAAAATACATTATAAAAGAATAAGATAAGAATTGGTAAGAAATCAAATTTTTTTTTTACATAAAATGCACATGTCCTACGAAAAGTGCTGAGACTTGAGGCTTCCTTTACGGCATTTGGCAGACTGTTATAGAGTTTTTGCCCTTTATAAAATGCGCTATTTTGTGTGCACGAAAGTTTAGTTTTGGGAAGCCTAAAGTCTCCGCGTCTTCTCGTAGGATAATTGTGAACATTTTCTTGAAACATTATAGTACTCTTCAGATAATTTGGGAGCATGATGTGGTGGGGGATGTGGTGGAGTACAAACTCATGGAGAGAAATGGTTACATGTTTTTGTCATCATTTGGGAATAACTCACTTAACGACTAACGCCTTCAGTCAAATTCAAAAAATGCAGTAATGGGGAAAACTTTACAAGAGTAATTAATAACCATCAATAATTTCCGTCAATTTACTGGGAAATCAAAAACGGCACAGGTAATAAAATAAAAGCAATACGTTTTTCAGTATACACCTACCTAATAAAAATATAAATATATCGTCTGTAAGTAATTTAACCATAGTTTGATAACGCCTTCAAAAGGCGACACAGTTATTACGTGTAATAATAATTATTGCGTGGCTGAATTTGTTTACAATAAATTGTTTTTAGAAATTGACTAATAATATCATTGAATATCATTACGTAGTATAAAATGAAGTCGCTCAAAATGTATGTGCCCGTTAATCTTTTAAACTACGCAATGGATTTTCATACGGTTTTCACCAATAGATAGAGTGATTGAAGAGGAATGTTTATATGTATAATACATGTAAATTATATTAGAGAAAAGCCGAGAAATTAAAAAAATATATATTTTTGTGCGATTTTAAACGGCTGGCGGGCCGTACTATAGTCACTTTTGAAATTCGTTCTACGGAAGAAATTGGAAAATAGATGTCCTAGAGTAAGTCGGTATTTGATTTTCCCTTTTCAAATATCCAGTGTTGCATTGCAAGCATTGTTTAATTAGTGGCGAGTTAATTAGTTTATATGTATAATACATGCTTATTATAGTAAAGAAAAGCCGATAAATTCAAATATTCAATTCAGGCAGCGGGCATTGAAGCACCCACCACTGTCCCGCCCCGGTATAGGCGACTTATTGTCGCCCCTTCGGAGCTCTCGCAAGAATCTACTTTTTTTTTTATAAACGACTCTACATTTAACATTTGTATAACGAATCTAGAGCTTCAATGTCCCCGCATACGTTGTTAGAGGGCGGTATGCAGGCGCGCCTACAGGATTGTACTGTTATAGTCACTTCTACAATTCTAAAGCCCATGGAGGTAATCAGCCTCATGGACAGTCAAACGAGTTGTTAGTAGCCTCAACCAAAAATAAAGTAAAGAAAAAAGAACAAAATATACAGCAACCGTCGTGAGTAATAAGCTCACGACAGCGGATGACTATGGTCAATCCAGCGGGCGGTGCCGAGTACTGTTCAAAAGAAAAAAAAGAAAAACAGATAACAGAGAGTATATACAGTGAAGAAGTGGTATTGCCACACTCTGTCAACCGGCAGTCCCCGAGACAGTGAAGAAGGATGAATGTCCGGCCTCCCGACAACCGGCGGCGTCGTCCGTAAGCCAGCTAACCGGTGGTGCCTAGACGAGAGTAAATGGAAGTCAAGGATGAAGACCCTAGGGAGAAAAGCGTCGGGTCGCCGGAGGCGGGACGGACAGCTTTCGGTCGCCGTTCAGGCAGCGGGCAGCGGGCAGCGGGCAGCGGGCAGCGGGCAGCGGGCAGCGGGCAGCGGGCAGCGGGCAGCGGGCAGCGGGCAGCGGGCAGCGGGCAGCGGGCAGCGGGCAGCAGGCAGCGGGCAGCTGGCAAGCGGGTGGTGTGGATTTTATAAAGATTGGGTAATGGCGTTGTGTTTCGTTAGCCACAGCAACGTGTGGTCGGGTCTGATAGTATAAAATAAATTAAAATTAAAATGGAATTCTACATATTATTAAACTTCGATATATTTCTATGGTTAAAATTTTAGATTTTAATATAAATTGTGGAGTTTTCTCGTTCTAACAGTTTGGTTCATATTTCTCACCATGACGGTAAGGGAGATACAACGACTTATAAGAGACCCATGTGACATACCTGGGACATATTTTGTCTTCTGTGATTATACCTCTCCTGTGAAAAATCGCAAAGTATGCTTAAGACAACCCCCTTGAGATTTTTGCTCTATTTTAGACGAGTTGTGTTTTATTAAAGATTTTCATAATTTTATCGTTTTAAATATTAGCGCGCTCTCTCCAACATTCATAATTACATATCTCTCCATCTTCTTCTTTTTGAGCTTGTCCACGGTGCCTTAACGCATATACGTAGAACACAAAAAATCAGCTTTTACATGAACCCTGTAAGCTTTTTAATCTCATTACCTTCTTCAAGCATGTTGTGTAATCGAAAAAGAATTCAATACAACATATCCATTAAACTAGAGTCTCTCCGCCCCGCCTAAATGCCAGTGTGTACTGTGTAGTGGCAAGCGCTTTAAATTTCGATGAAAAATGAAAATAACGCTGGTGGGTATAGACGTTGACTGTGGAAAACTCCCACGCCTTGTATGGCTGTACTGACATGGCTTTGCACTCACAAAATTAATCCATTTTTGACTCAACTTATCGGTTGTTTTCTGCTTGGAGCGCGCCACCTGTGAACTTTCCTAGAAACATGATATATAGACACGAGAATTTTAATATTTCTCTACATAAAACGTCATCCTTAATAAAATATGATCAATCTAAATACTGAAAATGTTTTGAATCCTTTTTCTACCATCATTATAAGCGGAAAATGTTTCTTTTATATGCTTATATATATATATATATATAGATGTACTAACGGATTAAACCAGCGATGTTAGGGTGGGAACCCAATGCATTTTTCCACTCAGCTACCTATCGGGAAAAAAATCAAAATAAATTCAATAATATTTTTTATTTCATTTTTATATTATTTATTACCAATTACCCATTACCTTTGCCATACGTCACCCCAAGTGGTTCACCACGTTTTGTGACTTTGCAGGGGTGCCCGGTTACAGGGGTGAGGTTTATATAGTAGGTCTGGACTGCGGATGCAACTGCTCACTTGCGTGGTGGGCCTTTTCGACCTCTCTATTGTACTCTGTTTGATGGATGGATTAATACGTCCGTCACTCCTGGACAAACTGACCCCCACATTCCTACCCAACCCTCATAACTTTTTCCTTCCCAGAATTTTCTCTTCTTTCTTTTCTTTAAATGACCCTCCACACAGCATCCCCTAAGATGACGTACGCCCCGAGGGAAATTATTTTCCGGAGGTCTCCTGAGTGCAACTTATATAAAATAAAAATAATCAACAGATGACTTCCGGCAGTAAACTGACGATATGCGTCTTTTACGAGAAATAATGAGAGATTTTCACATGCATACGTGTCAAAGACAACTTGATTAACAGATTCCTTGCATCCAAACTGGCCGCTCAACGCACTTGAGCCTCTCCCTACTAGATAGTATGAGTATGTTAATAAATACTTGAATCTTGATGGTGAGACTCGAATACTATAATAGTCGGAATTGACTATAATAGTTTTAATTGACTATAATACTCAGAATTGACTATAATAGTCAGAATTGATTTAATTATTTATTTGCTAGTTGGTTAGTGTTGTTGAAATTCGGAGTTGCCCACGTGCGTTAGGCGGATTGTCTGTTGCCCACGTGCGTTATGAGGATTGTTTTTTTACCTATAATATTACTTAATTTCTTTTACATAACTTCACCGGTCAGACTGATTTAAATATTTTACATAAGGTAGTGGTTTCCAAAAATCCCCTTGCAACGCAAAAAAATCATCGTTTTTCACCTTAAAAATTGCAGCGGTTATCTCATATTTTATTACTTATATTTCTCTTTTAAGATTATTTAAAGAGTCTAGATTTTGAACTGTTATTTCGTGGTGTATTAGCATTGAAATTTAAAAATTTTGCACCTTGTTCCACTTATTTATTTTCCACGTATTAATGTTGTGTACTCCTGCCTAAGTTTATATAAATTCCGTAGCATAAGAATTTCAACTACCAGTCTGAAAATGTCCGTAGTAGGACGAAACCGGTCCGGGTGAAAAAAAAATAAGTGGAACAAAGTGCAAAAGTTTTTTAATTTCAATTCTAATTAAGATTATTTGTTAAGCAGTTATTACTTTTTTCTGACGAAATCGATTGTATTACGCACCTTCACAAAAATAGGTATTTCATGCTAACATACATACATGATACTCGATAACCATTTAAAAAGCAATACCAAAATGACTACGATAGGTAATGTAATATTATAATAATAAGGGCATATGCTTGCAGGTAGTCGACAAACCTGTAAAAAACTGTATACAAAAGTTATTTTATATATAAAGAAAACAAAAGTAGCATTAAGAATTTAACAATGTAAAGTAGCACGACATTTAAGAGTGTAAATATACGCGGAGAGCTACAAAAAGCAATAAGTTGACATAACGTCATAAATATAAAGGTACGGAGGTAAGGTAGGGTAAGTCGTGGCAGGTCTGAAATATTCACAATCTCATCCGCGGCGAGGAAGGAAAGTGTCCCGAGTAATCCATTTTATTGTTATCCAAAGTTCATTATTTTACATAAGCTGGCTTTTTATTCCCCCGATAGGCTTTCCTTCACGGATGCTCTCCTTACCCCTTCCCGACTTCTTTTAACCTACTTGCTAACGGGGAGATATTTACGGAATATAAAATCATGAATAAATCTTTCTGTCAGTACGGTTTACCCAAACCATTCTTCTCCCCGACCACTCTTCGCGGGAACTAGTTGAAAAATCACGCCGTGAATAATGTTACCACCAGGAATTTCCCCAATATACCAGATTTTATTGAAAAACTTCAATTCAATTATAAAGTTTCAGGTGTTCCCAAAATGCGTGACTAAAAATAAACCTATTAAATAACGGAATTCAATTCAAATCTACTTTTTTCGGCATCTCCATCGAAGTCAGGGTTAAGTTAGCCTCTCAAAAACTGGGCGCACTGTACAGGGCCCGCAGATACTGCAGACATTACACAACTGCTAACCCTGTACAAATCACAAGTGCGCCTTACGGTTGAATTTGGCAGCCACCTCTGGTCTGGAGCCCCACAATACCTGAAAAAAACCCTCGACTCTGTGCAGAAACGGGCGGTCCGCCAGATAGATTCCTCTAATTTAACAGACGGATTGCAATCTTTAGAGCACAAGCGTCGGGTGGGAATCAATGGAAGATGCTCCGAGGAACTAGCGTCATTGATCCCTTCGGCACCGGTGCATAGTCGGGAAACACGCCAAACGCGTGCCCAACATATGTACACAGTTGACATTAGTCACATGAGAACGGATCGCTTCTTCGATTCGTTCTTGCATTCAACAACTCGGCTGTGGTACGATTTGCCGGCCTTTTGTGTTTTCTCCTTCCTACAACAGGGGTCTCTTCAAGATCAACGTTCCGCTCCTCAAAAAGACCCTCCACACAGCATCTCAGATGACATAGGCCCTGAGGGAAATTATTTTTCTCAAGGCCTCCTGTGTGGAGTTAAGGTAAAAAAAAAATCTTTCTGAAATGTGTGGCAAAAAATCCATATTATTTTTATCGCCGGAAATAGAATAATACTTTCTGGTAAGTTGGTTTTCAATAGGCGTCACGGCCGAGAAGTGCCGGTGATTGATTGCAGGTTTCCCGAGATACGAGTAGTGACAGAGATACTTCACAATATCTTTGTTATTCTAATGGAATCGACAAATTCATAACACGCCTTTGATTTATTAATGTCACTCGCGAGTGTTGAGTGAAGTACCCGAATGTAGCGAGAAAAATATCTTATTCCAGTTGGAAGGAATAAATTTATCTGTTTTTAAAACCATTTCGGGTGGCAAGCTCAACTATTACAAAATTATATTATACAAAACTTGAAATAAAAGACAAGGAGAACAAACAAATTATTTTTTTTACAATATAGTAGTAACTGGGACTTGAATCCAGGTTAAATCGTGGGAAAAACTTAATATTAATTTAGACTTTTAGTAGAATAACTTTTAAAAACTTTAAATTTTAATAGGTGTTCCATATAAATCCAAATTGAATATATGTATATATATATATATATATATATATATATATAATAATAATAATAATAATAATAATTTGCTCTGATTCAAAATTTAGGCGTATTAGATTTGTCAAAGAATTTATATATAAAAATGCAAAAATCGGTAATTTTAAATACATGTAGGATTACAAAAGATTTTTTAAATATTTATATTGAGGGATCAGTAGGATTTATAGGTTCAATTAGGAATTCCACAGAGCCGAACCCTCTGATATGAAAATATCTGGAGTCGGTGAATTATTTTCCCATCTGGTCTCTGGTAGGTTGGCATGTTGTTCTTGTATTGTTTTGTAATTATAATACATATAGTGCAATTGCATAACGTGGATTGACCAGATGATCATTTGGGAAGTGTGTGAAAGGGTTTAGTTTTTCCTGTGGGGAAAATTAAACCCGGACATTTAAATCTGGTGCGTAATAATTTGTACATTTAAGTTTACAAATTTCTAATTGATAATAATATTTCATATTCACTATATTTTTTCAAGTTTTATGTAGCTCCTACAATACATCTTGAACTTTGCAATTGGTATATATGTATATATGATACACATTCTAAGTTACAAACAGTTCTTCGACCAATTGTTTCCAAATAAAAAGGTGGCTGTCAATAATAAGAAGAAAAAAAAACTAGTGTGCTTTAGACCACACGACTGAAATAAAACTTCTGTTCCATCAATATGATAGGAAGAGAGAAAGAAAATGTGCGCGCGCACTACTCTCTCGCTCCTACAGTGTGATACAGACAATAGTCCTGCACTGTGTCTTAGATATACGAAACGTAACTGGCTATGGGAGAAAGAGAGAAAGAAAATTTGTGCTCGCACCTCTCTCTCTTGCCCCTACAGTAATATACGAAACGTAACTCTCTCTTATCTATCTTCACTAACTCATTTCTCCCTCTTAACTACCGATCGCCTCGCTTTTCGTAACGCTCTTGTCCCACATTCGCCAGCTTACTCCCTAAGTCAAGCGTGCGTAAAAAAAGTTTTACTTCGAAAATTTAGTAGGTAATGAGAGTAGGTGATTTATAAGGCGTTCATCCCGGTAAGACGTTCTAGGTTCGAGTCCCAGTTTTATTTTCTTCTTCACTAATATATTGCATTTATGGGAATAATAATAATAATGTCTTTATTTGGAAAACAAACAGCTTTACAAAGATATATAAAAAAATAATGCTAAAATAAAACAGTAAGCCTAAAAACATGTTTTCGCTGACATAATTTTTGTTTTCTTAGTAGTTAGACAAGACAAGAAAAACATAAAGAAAAACTAAGAAAAAAAATAGTTAAGAGATGCTAGTTAAGAGATGTAATTAGGAAATATGTAAATATATTGCAAATTAGGAAAAGAAATCTGATAAATAATAAAATAAATATAAATATGGATGTTAAGTGGTGTGTTGTGATGCATTACTTTTATCTAATAGTGTTGCTTTGAATTTATTGAAAGTTATATTGAAGATGTCTGTATATGTGAGGTGTGTGTTATGATAGTGGCAGGCTCGATGTATGAATTCATTTTGTAAGTAGTTGGTGTTGGAGCGGCTGTTCTAAAAAAGGGATACGTTTCTGCCATTGCGACCAGAAACTCTAAAATCTATTTTTTGTAAAAGATACGGTGAAGATATCGTATTAGTTAGGATTCTGTACAATAACAATTGATCAGAAATAATTATCTTAATATTTAATTTCGGGATTTTAAAGAATTGACGGATATCTTCATTTGATTTTAATCGTCTAACGTTATAAAAAGAGACTTGTTGTATTAAAAAAAGAAGATTATGACTTCAAGTTTGAGAAGTTTAGTTGAAACGAGAATTTTATTTTCGCTTGTACGGCCAGATCAAGCATAAAATATCCTGGGTTTTCTCCACACATAAATCAACTCAATTTATTCATTTCTATTACATCTAAATTCAATTATGAGACACCTATTTGGTTACTATTCATTGCTCAATTCCTCAAAATTGGCAAGTTTCCGTCATGTTTCTTAAGTGAAAAATTGTCCACATAAAACATATTTTTTACAACCTTTGTCATTTATTTTAAGTGAACAGAAATAAACCGACTTAATAAGAGACGGCGCGCAGTGATGGATTATTCAAATCTAGGCCATCGGTAATCGAAAAAGTGATGCGAACATCTACCTACATATTTATTTTTCTGAGCGTCATCGTAAATAATGGCGGATTTTAAAAATAATAAAACATCGAAAAAAATCATGGCGCGTAAATAGCGAATTCACCGCAGAGTGACGCTTGAGTGTATTTCTGGCCGCTGATTTGAATGATATTTTGATTAGCTGGCTAAAATTTTGGGCGTTTTGATTTATAATAACAAATGAAAATAATAATGCAATGTAATATTTTTAGAGGATAGCACTGCTGATATTTATAATAAGTTGAATAATAATTAATACGTATTACATTACATTTAGAAATATATATTGTTTTATGCTTTTTTTTTACAATGTTTTTAAAGTGTTTTTTTTGGTGCAACATGGAAAATATATGATACATTGTTTTATAAAGATACATACATATATAAATATTGCAACATTAATATATAAGATATATTTAAAAAAAAAAAAAAAAAAAAAAAAAAAGAAACCTTAAAATAAATAAAACAGATGAGGCAAAAAATGACAGCAGTATGCGAGTCACAAGCCTCGATTAAATATTATAATATAAAAAAAAAAGTGTTTCTTTTACCAACAACAACAACAACTGTCCAACTCAATAAAGGCATAATTTTTCGTGTTTTTGTTGAGTGGCAGATATTCTCAGTATCGCACTGGAGTAAGACCGCCATTCAGAATTGGAACGTTGCTTGAAATGGCTTCAGCCGTGTCTCGTGACTAGATCTGAATAGCCAGGTACTCCCCATCTTTGTCTTTCCCCTCCCCGCCACCTTTAGCGTCACAACTTATCCCAATTGGGGATGCCATAGTCTTAGGGAGCAGTTGAGTCTGATGCGCGGTATTCACATAAACAAAAATTAAAATGTGGCCTCATTTTTTTAGCAAGACAAAAGCTGCAATTTTCATACACGGAAAATCAATTTTTAAACAGTTTTTAAATATGAAACCTTTATTCAACCACTCACTTGTGTCATAAAAAGTGTGTTCAAAGTATCAAACCCAAGCATTCGATAAATACTAAAAGTAACCCATAAATGCCAAGCTTTTGGCGAAGAAAAGACTGTTTTATCGCAAAGCTTAATTCTCTGTTCATTTAGCATTTCACGGCAAGCCGACCCACTTCACCAACAAAACATTTGAATCAATACTGTTTATTTAACATTTATTGTTAAAATGACGTTTGACGCCAGACTTGTGCGCTTATTGGAGAGGCCCTCGAGATATTTCAAGTTGAGCCGGCGAGGAAGCAAAAGACAATGTCGAGAGCATTTACGATAAGGGTGGTTGTGGAGCGGTTTGGGAAGGCTTTCATTGAGCGGAGGCTACGCCGCTGAGGTGAGGGTGCCCCGGGAGCTCTCTGCAATTACCGGAGAGAACACACTCCACCCACCACCCACACCCACCTCCTCTCAGCTCACAGCTCATCTCGCGATGCGTCGCTGAAACTACTTGATACTTTGATCTGTAATATTGCCTTATTGGTATCCGTGGTTTTTTTTGTGATGATATTTTCAGTTTCACAATGGATTCAAGTGATTTTATCATGTTTATGTTAGTTGGTTTGTAACAATGAAGTCGATGATGTAAATTCAATTTATAGAAAAAGACAGATATCGAATTAAACGTGATAGTGGTAACGTATAAATTAAACTAATACGATGCATTTCCAATTGATCACTTCGTTCTGAGAATAAAAGTGTCGCTCCGTTATAAGATATAATATTTTGTAACTGGCGAGTACCTGGCATGCGTTGCAATGCCACTTAAATAAAGAAATTGCGTGTACATTCCAATGCGTTCCCATTTCCGCCCCTATTCTCCTCCGGCATCAACTTTTCCTCTCGCGTTTTCCTTCCCGGATTCCCATTCCTTTCCCTTCTTCCCGTCCTGCTGCCAAACTACTGAAATATACCCATTTTTCAAACAACTCGCGCGCCACCGATTGTAATTTTTTATGCAAATTTCATAAAGTCAGAGTTCACCAGTATATATAGAAACCTTTGCTGGCATGCGCATAACAACTCACCAAAATTTCATTGCAATTGTATGAAATTATTTTTTTTTACTAGAATTTTTTTTTATTAATTTTTTTTTTATTCACAAAAAGATACATAAATTACAATAAATTTTATACAATAATTAATTACATAATATACTATATAAGCAAGGCTTGTGTGTATGTGTAGGGCTTGTGTGATGGTGTGTATGTGGGGTATATAAGATATGGAACACATTTCATAACACCAGAGCTCACCATTATATATATACAGATGCCCTTAGCGGGCATGCATACAACAAATCACCAAAGTTTCATCCCAATCGGTTGAATGGCTTAGGACAAACAAACAAAACATACATTTTTATATATTAAGATTAAATTATACAAAAAAGATTGTAAAAAAAAAATTTTTTTTTAATATAAATGTGTAAAGATTGTACAAAGGATTGGACAAAGAGCACCCTTTAGAATCAAGTAATATAATATTAAAGTACCTACCTAAGTAAATATTTTCTCTCTAATCACCTCTATTGGAAAGATATAAAGTGTTTATCATTTCCCAACAGTTTTAATCGCCATTCTCAAAGCAACCATGACGGATGATTTTTTAATTGGATCCAAAACCAAATTCAACGTCATTGTAAGATTTTCATTAATTTACATCGAATCGGTAAAATTCTAATGCAAGAATTTCGATTTGCTATAACGCTGCAATAGTTACTATCTTCAGCGTATAAGGGAAATAAATTAGATTCCATTTTATTTAGCGATATCAATCTTAACCTAAAACCAGGAAAATTTTGTATTCAAATATCAGTCTACCATTTTGCGCAGAGCAACGAATTGATTTTTAAACATACACAATTTGTTTTCGGTAAAAAAAAATCGCTTGTCAGAGGCCGGGCGCAATACACTGAGGGACACTTCAATGTCAATTCTGACCCTTGCCTCTCATCGGTCGCCAACAAAATCTGAAAATAAATATGGCGATTTTTTCCGAATTATTATTTTTTTCTTATCTGCCATACCTTATCTCTTATCTACAAAGTGGAAAAATCTGTGCTCTGAAGCAGTATATTATAATATATATTACAAATGCTATGGTCATTGGTATCAAAAGAGCGTAACTCTCAAACTGTGAGTTTTGTTAGTTCTGGGGTAGCGTAAAAGTTATCGTTTTGCCCGTTTTTAGATCAATATAACTTTTTCAACGTGCAAGTATAATAATACAGATCAATATAAATTTTTCAACATTCAAATATAATTATTTAGATTAATACAACTTTTTCAAAATTAAGTATAATTTTTAGATCAATATAAAGATTATCTTTTTGAATGTTTTTATATCAATATAACCTTTTATTACAGTACAGTTATTTAGATCAACGCAACTTTTCAATATGCAAATAAGTACAATTTCAATTTAAAGATCGTTTTTTTGCCCGCATTGAGATCAATATAACTTTTTCAACATGCAAGTACAATTTCAATACAAAAATTATATTTTTGCCCGTTTTATGATTAATATAACTTTTTCAACATGCAAGTACAATTATTTATAAATATAAATTTTTCAACATGCAAGTATAATAAATTTTTTAGACCAAAATAAGTTTTTCAACATGCAAGTACAATTTTTAGATCATTATTAAGATTATCTTATTGTCCGTTTTAGCAACAATTTATCGTTTTCAACATGCAAGTACAATTATTTCATCACGAGTTTAAGAGCTGTAAAAAACTTTGATAATGTCCTGCTGACTACATATTTGTTTTTAATAAGGATAAAAGAAAGAATTGAAGTCTAGTATTCAATTACATGTAAATAATGGTGAATCTAGATGGAAAAAAAGAAGCAATTAAATAAACCTTTTTTTACGTAGGTCCCTCCCAGGAGGTTCTGAGGAAAAACATCCCTCAGGGCCTATGTTGGGATTGCTGTGTGGATAGTATTTTAGAGAATAGAAGGAGAGGAAGTTCTGGGAGGGAAAAAGGTATGAGAGGTGGGTAGGAATCCGTAGGTCAATGTGTCGAGGAGTGACGGACGCATGAATTTATCCTACCGCGGCTCAAGGCGATGGGTCTAGTGACCGGCTAGAGAGGTCTAGGTTAAATCTCCCTATCAGGTCCACCATGTAGTAAGTGAGCAAACGCATTGGCCGCCAAGACCTAGAAAAACCTCACTCCATGAACCCGAACACTCCTGCTAAAACCCCAAACGTTACGATCACTTTGGTGGTTTTTTTGATGCCCTGTGCCAGGGGTGTTAGTTATCCAATAAATGATTCCCGAGGCGTCGATACCCATACCCACCTCCCAAATTGAACCTATAAAACACGACATCACTAAAATTATTGCTTTTAGTGGAATGAGTTTAACTTGTTACACAATTTTATTGAACCAAAATAAATAAACTATTCAGGTATCGCGTAGTAAAATAAATTGAATGAGCAATGAAATAACGAAGCCGGCTTAATTATGTCCCTTCACAGTCCACACAGGAAACAACGGGAATTTCAAACCATTTAAAGAAAGAAATAAAATCCAAACAATCGTATCAGTCAAGTTTAAAAGAAATAACTCTTGTCGCGATGTGAGATAGAAACAAAAAGCCGACAAGCGTCGCCCTTTATCAGTCCTAATTATTCCAACATCGCCAGCTGGTCCAGTTCCACCTCCGCTGCTTAATGAACTCTTCATAATTTTAGGTCCCATACATAAATTATTTTAATGACATAGTTAAACAGCAGTGAGTACACGTTGATTGCTAAAACACTTAGCACTCGTAACTCGCCTTTATAAAAAAGCTACATTTAAAGTATCTCCAAATGTCAGAATATTTCTCATCATCATTCTCCCCGCTTTAACGGCATAGGAGCATCATCGTAAACATTCCAGGTGATATTTTCTCAAGTTTTATAAGAGTTTTGTGTATCGGAGCGCTCGTGAAAGTGAGTTTCCAGGCGATATATATTATCATCCAAATGTACTGCGGCTGTTTGATGGTAGTTTTCTGTTTTCCGAGGTTTCGCGGCAAACAGAACATACGTTCTTGTGTGCCGACATACTCACGTGCTTGCGGTACATTACTTGTACGAATATAGCCTTCTGGGAATTCCTTTTTAAGTTTGCTTAAATAAGCATAAAATTTAATGTTTCTTGACGATAACGACTGAGAAATTTTTCTGGCAAAATAAAAAGAAAACTGACATACATAAACAAAGTGCTCTTTGACATTCATGGGATGCAAAGTCTTGAATTAGGTGCCAATTAAATGATACGGTCCAGCCCTTGACAGGATTGAAATATGAATTAAAGTATTTAAATAAAATTACAATATTGATAATAATTAATGACTTTAATGAATAATTGGGTTTCTGCAGCCAGAAATGAAAATATAAAGAGATTGATCTATAAAAATGGTTTACTTTATTATGTAAAAACTTCCTACTTCTTCTTCCTAAGTCTTAGATGTAAGTCACTAGTTGTAATTGTAAATCTTAGTTTTAAGCCAGTAATATTCATTATTTTATATATTATTTGTACAGCGCCCTTGAGGTGATTTTCCACGAAAATGGCGCTATATAAATTAGCCAATTATTATTATTATCATTGAATTAAACTGGAATTATGTTATCAAACTCCGCTTGAGCTATTATTTTTCTTGTACGTAGATAAAATGCAATGGAGGGTAAGAATTTTTATCTCAAACCCTTGTAACATTTAAGCAGAACCTCGAGAGTTGGAATGAAACCCCATCAGATACAATTCTTTTATTCTCTTAAATAGTTTCTCCGCGTTTCCTTTTCTTTCCACTTTATCCACCTTGCATAGCGGCGAAATCCCGCTGATTTTCTGTTAAATATTGAATCTCTACTTAAGCCGTTGAAAAAGTGTCTCTGCTTGGTTTTATTTTAAAAGCAGTTGTTATTGGATGAACTTGGGTGCGGAACGGGGTCTTAGGAAAACTTTTCCGCCAGAAACTTTCTAATATTGTTCCTCGCGATAAAATGTAGAAGAAGCCTTTGAATCACAAATGGTTCGAGTCTTGTTCTATTAACTCATTGATTTTCAAACTGTAAAATTGTAAAAATTCTCGCTCTTTGAAAGAGAAAAGTTAATATTTTCAATGTGTCTTTTAAATTTATCATTTCAGATAAATGCTCACTAAGTTGTTCTTAACATTTTGAATACAACAATGAATGTTTTATTTTCTAAATGTTCATAAAACTAATGAACGGGCGTGGCTGGATGCGGTGGAAGCACGAGCTAAGATATACAATATTGCACAAAAGCATAATATATACCAATGAAGTTTTGTTCTTTTACTTAAAAAGAAATAATAATACATACACTGTTTGTAATCTGAAAAAGAGTGGGAAGTAGGAATGAGTGGAAATGTTCTAATGTCCTAATGGATGTGCTAAGGGGAGATTACTTCTTGTTACCTTTATTTCTTTCTCCACTTAGTGTGTTCAGTGTTCTCCTTCTCCGATTGCGGAGATCACGCGAGGTAATCGTGGGCTCATTCATTGCCCACTGGCAATTATCGTGGGATTGTTTTTCTGCGGTAGCTATTTTTCAATTAATAAATTGTCCCGTAATACCACATTAGCCGCTCGTTATTTGTATTAACTATTTTAAGCGAAGCGTGTTTACCCAATACTTTTAAATCATCTTGTAAATTTAAAGACAAACATTTTGTGTTCACTACGTAACATAAGGTAGTCGTAAAAATTCGATGTAATAATTTGACTAACTTGTAATATTGTATTATTATAATTTATAATGTTGTATGGAACAATAGTACCTACGTCTTTAAAAACAATTTGTAGCAAAATATTGAGAAATATCACCTTTAGGACGTTTCACGTAGGTATATTTTAAGAAAAAGGAACAAACCCATTTATTATGACAAAATTTCCGATGTCTGGAATATTTGATGTATATAATGTGTAATTTAATCTAATAAGACACATTAGGTTTATTATAATATTTTAGAGCTAGCAAAGAAATGGCGCAACACACGAAAATTCTTATTGAAGAATTGATCTACTGTGGAACTTTTTTTTTTAAGTGAAATTTCTTTAGCCCCGTTAGTGACTTGAAATTTATTATTATATATTATATGACGGGTCCTTGGTTCTAATATAATGCTGTAAATTCTCAACTCAACTTTCGAACGGAGGTTCGAATCCTACGAAATCCAAAAAAAAAAAACATATTTTTTTTTTAATCCAATCTTCAAACCACTTTAAAATAAACAGGCAAAAGGAAAGATGGCGACAACTAGCGACTTTTTAGTTTAACTTCTACAGCGTGTGAATTACGCACTCTGATTTTTTATCCAAATTTTGGTAGGTAGGTACCTAAACATTGTACTTCAACTATTTTTGATTGTTATAAAAATCGCACGACCGTCCTTACCAATGCAGATCAATGATGATCAATGATCTTTCACAATGGCGGTACTGAAAGTATCTACCACTCCCGCCTAAAAATAAGTTTATTGGTGTTATCTTTAAGTTATTGGTTTTGAACTTCACTAAATTTAGTCATTTTTTAGTTGATGATTCGGTAGAATTTATCAGTCACCTTTTTTAATAAAAGAGATATTATGTTAATCAGAAACTTTCTTCTTCCAAAACCTATCACCGAGAAAACAGGGTACTTCTGACCAACAAGAGGCAACGGGCTTTTTTATTGTAGATTTTAAAAATATTATGATTTTATTTTGATAAAACTTGAGATCTGAAAACTTAACAGTTATTTATTATCTGTGCAATATATTGACCGGACACAATCCGGGAGTGGGAATGGAATATATTAGCAGTCGTCTTGTCCAGAATCAATATTGGCTTATGAGAGATATTCATGACTGTGTATAAATAATTCATCCCTACCCGTGACCCGGCGCAGAAGAGTGCACTAAGAAATATACCCTTTTCTTCCAAAAGTATTCAAGAATCTGAATATATCCCGGAGGTGAAAACTATCATCTAAGTCCGTGCCTCAGATTCAGGAAAACATATGAATAATGTAAATGGTAAAATGACAATAACTTTCCACATATTTTACCAAACACGAAGCATAGTTTTGCCGATGTATTTTTTCTTTTGATATTATTATTATTTTCAGGGATGTATGAAATTTACTTTCAGTTTTGTAATAAAAAGAAGGAGAATGTTTGTTTCATCTTTTTAATGAAGATGAAATTGCTTTTATATTCAAATTTTTTTTACAGCCAAAAACATATACTCAGACAAAATGCACCTATTTGAATTTAGATTTTTCATATTAGCCCCAAACAGGAGGCCCGAAGAAAAATAATTTTCCTTTGTGGATGCTGTGTTTTGTCTTTAGGGATGCTTTTTGGGGGGTCATTTTAAGGAAAGGAAGGAGATGAAGTTCTGTGAAGGAAAAAGGTATCTATGGTTTAGGTAGGAATCTGGGGGTCAATGTGTTCAAGAGTGACAGAAATATGAATCCATCGCTCCCACTGTCGCACAAGGCGATAGATCGAAATAGTCCGGCTGGATACATAAAAATGTCTCTAAAAATGTATTTTTAGGGAAAGGAAGGAGATGAATTTCTTTGAAGGAAAAATTTATGTATGATTTGAAAAGGAATCTGGAGGTCAATGTGTTCAGGAGTCACAGACATATTTTATATTTCATTAACTCCCCAATCCAAAGACTACATAGGCTTGGAAAAAAATTCAGTTCCGTTGATATTTTCATTTGTTCCTTACCTAAATTCATTTCAGAAATTACTAAAATTCTGATGTAAATTTTAGTATTATTATTCTAATATTGTTTTTCCTGTTATTTATTTTTAATTCTGCTTCCTTTCTATTAGTGTAAAGGAAGAGAAATAATACTATAAAATAAATGGTATTTTATTGTTTCTATTTTTATTCTAACTATGTTAAACGATTGATGTAAATACTCAAAGGCCGTAAATAAATAAATAAAAATGAATCCATCCACACAAAGCGATAGATCGAGAGATTCCGGCTGGAGAGATAAAAATGTCTCCCTCAATCAGTCTCTCCGGATCAAGGCCACCACGCAGTAGGTGCGCAAACATCCAGAGAAACTTCATCCGGGCAACTCTGCTGAATTTGTCTCCGAATGGATGAATGAATGAATGAATGCAAATTTTGGAATTGTAAATTAATTTCCCAACAACCGATGAAGATGATACTTGTCGATGACATTTATCTTTATCAACTTTTTGGCAATCACGGAATTTTGGAATGAAGGCTCAACTAGGTTCGATGTGCAGGACCGTGGCGGAAAATTGGAACTGTTTCACTATCTAATAAAAATTTTAATATTACAGGTAAAAAAATAACTTTATTTTACATGCAGATTTTTTAAAATATATCTATATGAGTTTCTTTTCGTTAGTGGAATGGCCGCGAATCTTGTAAATGAACATTAACATGCTTCCCCACCTCCCAATGAAAAAAAGCTCGGCAGATGGATTCGTTGTCGATAACAATGTATTCTATCAGCATTTAAGTTTTACTCATGCATACATCCGACGCATACGTATTTCTTTGAAGTTGGCTACTAGCCGGCTCAGGAGATTGTCCATACAAATTAAAATAGATATATTATAGTAAAAAAGCTTTGTTTTTATTATGAATTGATTTTTTTTTATTCCAAAAATGCACCTAACATAGTCCAAACTTTCCAGTTCCAGTCAAACTATAAATTTTGACGGAGTGGAAAGATGAAGGAATGAGAAAGAGGAAGGTTTTGTGTATCAGGTTTTTTTCAGATCTGATCGATACCGAGACGTTACTCTGGGACGAGCTGCAAATATACATATTATTTTAGCACTTGGTTTCCGAAAGCAGTACCTCAGGATCTTATCTGCCAAGGATCTTAACTTCGTTACTTCTAAGGTTGTCTATAGAGTAATAATTGTGGCAATGTACATTTTCTGATTCATTTTTCCCCATTTGAACGCAATAGGTAAAGGAGAAAATTTACTTCTGCAGGAATACAAAAATAAAAAGCGGGTATTTGACAGGAAATGCGCCGGTACGAAACTGGCGCAGCCGACACCGACTGGATCTTCCTTCCACATAAATCAAGCTGACATTTTCCGCCTATTGTAATCTGCACACGTCATAAATATATCATTGGACCAGGTTTAATTAAAGCGTTATTTTGTGTTTGTTTTTCTTTGCAATCCCTAGTTTGTGACAACATAAAATTTCGTACGAAAATAGGCTGCAACGAAAGTTCATTCAAATAGTAAATAAAATTAATTATTATATTAAAATTAGATGAATTTCGAAGTGAAAACATCTTTAGCACCGTTGTGACTTGAAACTCCATTAAACGACAAATAGCGACACTAAAAAAAGACAAACACCTCTATAGTATAAATATACTTGTATTGTTTTTAGCCTGCCAGAGAATCTCCTCTTTGTGCGGAGCTTCGTAGCCTTCCCAGTTTTCTGAAGGTTTAACTTCTTCCGCGTGCAAATAGCACATTTTTATTTTTTTAGTAAAATTTTGTTTGACATAGTTGTGATTTCAAACTACGTATTTTTCAAATTGTGTAATCCATTACTTAAAATAATGTTAATATAACAAATTAATAATTAAATTGATTAATAACCTACAAATCTCACAATTTCAAAGGAAATTTTGGCTTTAATTTATTGTAAGATAAAATTTTAAACGTGTTTTTTTGGACGCACTGTTCAAAATGAGTACCTACATACAAATCTTGGTGATAAAATAATAATCAAGAGAAAATTATAAAAATAATAATCAAGAGAAAATTATATAGTTTTTGAACGCGAGATCTTTTCACAGAACTACTAGTAAATGCTCCTGTTGTAGGTTGGATTGGGTTATCACCTGGGTACACTTAACCTTACAATCTGCATCCGCAAGCATCTCCAAAAAAGCAATAAACCAAAATATGTGAACAGCTGCGCAACTTAAGAGGGTATTACCAGAGAAAACCAGAAATATGTCATATATAAATCAGATTTTAGACGTATTGACTCTTTTCCAAAGAAAATCATAAATGGATTTCGAAAGATTGTTCTTTTATCTAGCATTCGCATGTTTTAAATTTTGCAAGTTTTTTTTTATTTTTATTATAATAAGGTTATACCATAGGTCGTTGGCAGTTTTGTTAAATTTTCAAAAAAGATTTTGTATTATACCACACCCATTTCAAATTATATAATCATGCAGTAAAATAAATCTACACATTGTTTGGGCATCGCATGTTTAAGAATTTTAATTTTAGTTTAAATAAAATCATTAAAAAATATATACGTACATGTGTTTCCAGACGAAAATTGGCCAGTTTGTGTATTTATTTGCGCACTTACAAACTAATATATTCCAGATTTTTTTTAAATTCTTATTTAACTTAGACATTATTGAAAAATGATAAATACTTATAATCAAAAAATAATTACAAAAAGTACATATTTTTAACAGTTTTATCATCACGCCTATCAGCATTTTTAGAAGTAGGTATAAATTTTATTTATTTATTACATAAGATACATTTATACAGCAAATATAACATAATAATAATATATCAAAATAGCTGTAAATATTAAAATGTGTACAAGTGTTATTATGTCTTGTTTGTCTATATTAGTTCCTAGCTAGGCAGATTGCCCGTTCTAAGGAACCAAATGCTGGTGAAAAATGCCAAAAATGTATTTTGTACAAAAAAAAGGTGTTTTTTTTGTAGATTAAATACCTATATAACTAATAATTTATTATTATCGAAGGAAGCAAATACTTTGTGGTGTGACATTATATAATAAATTAAAAAATACACTTTGTTGTTATAATAAGCCCTGATGAAGCTCGAGATGAGCGAAACCTGGTTGGCTGTTTAATATCAATTCTGATAAAAAGTGGTGCTTTACAAAGTGTATTTTTTAATTTATTATATAATAATTTATTATATTACTTCATTTTATAACCGAGTGGGTATTTACAAAATACTGCTTAAATCGTATTATGACTTACAACTGTCTAAAAATTAGGTGGTAATTTACTTCTAACATACTTATTTAGATTTAAAAACACAAAGATTGAAACTATTTTACTACTAGCTATTTTACTAGCGCATAAGCTTACCCGGCAAGCATTACAATGCCATTCAAAGAAATAAATTGATTCTATCTGCATGTCCTTTCCCGTGCGTCCCCGTTCCCTTCCACCTTCCCCGCATTCCCCCACCCTCGTCTCTTCCCTCTCTGTGAACCCCACCTTCCCCCTGATTTCCTCCCTGCCGCTAAAATATATGAAAAACACACATTTTGATTTATACAAATTAAAGCAAATTAGAAATGAAACAAAATCGATATTGAGTTATAATTTTAAAAAGCTGGTACGGAGAATAACTAATCTATCTCATTGTAACCGCCCTGCACGATCGTAAGAACAACTTTCGACGAAATGTGGATTTTCGGCCGCTGGCTGGTTAAACGCTCTTAATAGGCCACTTGCATCACATTTTTTTTTTAAATTCCGGTTTAGGCAAATATACTAAGACATTCCGTATTTTTTTTTTAATCGTAGTTTTGAAACTTAAATTTAAATCCGTAAAATCACCATTTTTTATAAACCGTAAAGACGGGACATAACTTTATAGGTGCGAAAAGACAATAATTACATAGCCGAAAATCATTTAAAAAAAAAATAACTTGTTCCACACGAATTACACAGGCGGATAACGAGGCATACCAAAAATATAAAATCTCATAAATATTTTTTTCCTTGATCCATCTTATTGATCATAAATCATTATAATGTTCAACGTCCATATTACTAAATCAAATGTAATATACTTGTACTTGTAAATTATAATAATAATAAGAATATTATAAAATTTGATTTTGTTAAAATCCGCACCATTATCATTATACCTCTAAAACACGTTCTCGTCATAACATCTGTCAAAAAATCAATCCAAATGATACGTTCGCAGAGAACAAACAATAAATCTAGTGAACGTTAAATGGCAAATTCAAAAATTCGCCTAAAATCAAAGTGATGCCATATAAAAAAAAAAAAATAAGTGTGGAATTTTATAAAAATAATAGGAACATTTTCGGAGATGGGACATTTTCATGTAGTGACGTCACAAGCCCAAATAATGAATTTATTTATTTAAAAATAAAAAAAATCTGTGAATTTCTAAAATTTTTTACTAACATTTTCGTAATCTTAGTAAAAAAATCTATCCACACGATTTTTTCCAAGTCGTTATGAAGTCCATGCAAGTGGCCTATTGCTGCGCAGTTTTTGTTATGTAGGTACCTATGTAGATTGTTTGAACCTGCGAAAGTTATGAGGCGTGTGCAGTAAAACATGCATAAACATCGCGTATTTCGTAACTTTAGATTGAACATCGTTGACTGGGTAGCAAATCTTGCAGATCTTTCATATGGAAAATTTAATAAAACCACGGAGATGCATACTCCCGTACAATTCATCGCTTTTTTAGGTCGCGTCGGTTGGGCAGGATTACTTTATTTTCATTTTACAGAATATAATCCTTGGCTGTAGCATAACCGTATTTTTCATTGGCTTAAAATATTATGCAGAGGAAACAAGCCATAATAATGAATTATTACACATCATGTTAGTAGAACTTAAAACAGATTCTTCATGAAGCACCATCTTGTGTGTTGCAGATTAATTCATTTGGAAATTATTCCTTAATTGATTCTTTTAGCAAATTTTTGAAAACATAAATAAAAATATGTTAAAAAATCTAACGTCGAGATCGGGGAGGTATGTATGTATGTTTTCATTGGGTTAATCGATGCCTGTCTCACTGGTATATTATATACCTGTGTTGAGACTGATTGATGCAGACCTTTTGACCTCTTCTGCCGGACTCTGTCAACTCATTCACAGCAGTGGGAGGAGTAGATTTATAAATCAGTCACTCCTGGAAACACTACCCATCCCTCATACCTTTTTTCTTCCCAAAACTTACTCTCCTGTCTTTCATTAAAAAGTCCCGCAAAACAGTATCCCAAAAGATGAGGAAGACCCCAAGGGAAAATGTTTTATGTATACATTTGCCCTGAAACCGGTCGGATTTACTCAAATATAAAAGTGGTTCAAACAAAGTTAAATTGTTTCATTTATCGAAAATGTTTTTGTTTAATAATTTTTTTTTTAGATATATTTTCGGTTAATCAGTTTACATAAACACCTTTTTTTAATAAAAGATACTTTTTACAATAAAAATACCACTAGTATATTAAAGTAATACCTAACGATAGTAACGATATCGATAGATTTAGATAAATTGCAGAAGTGGTCTTTTCACACAGCAAGGTTGGTAAACTTCTCGGATATATCTACATTTTTAAGTCAAAATGTTGATTTTTTGCACATGTGTTCTTTTGCATTACATGAACGATATATCGAAACACTTTATTTAACGGTCAGGGGCTGATCCCTGTAGATATTTTAGATTCAGAACATCACAAGCTGTAAGTTTCACTAAGATCTTATGGCAAATATTAAACATTCTGAAATTTGTGGTCTTTTTTATTTTCAAGCTAGTTTATTATTTTAGATGATTTTATTTATTTATTTCAAGAGCATATTTCTATATATGTAGTACTTCTATCCCCTAAGATTTATTAAACTAGTCTTTATCCATAAGGTGCGTTGCGAATTCTAAAAAACTACACTGTTTAAGCACCTTAAGTGTTCAACCACGCAGGTTTGAACATATCATGCTGTTTTATCTAATTAAAACGCTGGACAATCATTCAATTTAAGATTATAGATGCCAGAATGGCTTAAATTATTGAAGTAAAACTTGAGTAAGCTAGTGAATACGTGACGCGAGCGTTACAAAAAGCGAGGCGAACGGTAGTTGAGAGGGAGATATAAGTTAATGAATATAGAATGAGAGAGAGTTACGTTTCGTATATTACTGTAGGGGAAAGAGAGAGAGGTGCGAGCACACATTTTCTTTCTCTCTTTCTCTCATAGCCAGTTACGTTTCGTATATCTAAGACACAGTGCAGGCCTATTGTCTTTTCACACTGTAGGAGCAAGAGAGAGCAGTGCGCGCGCACATTTTCTTTCTCTCTTCCAATCATATAGATGGAGCTAAAGAAGTTTTACTTCAGTCGTGTGGTCTAAAGCACACTCGTTTTTTTTTCTTATTTTTCTTTAGTATAGAAAGCGGCTTTAATATTTACAGAAATTGTCGAAACACACGATGAACAATTATTTATGAATAAAATTCTACGCCAACCGTTGTTTTTATTCTCTGACTTTGGTGTTGATAGGGAATTTATTAAAAGATACAAAACTTAGTTTTTTTGCAAGAATTCTGTCAATTAGGGTGTAGGGGTATTCGTTGTTTGTTGCAATAGATTCGATTTCAGAGAGTTCTTCCGTAAAGTTAATGTTAGATAGAGGAAAAGCGACAAGTCTGTGGACCATAGAATGAAAACTTTATATTACATTATTTGTAGGGTTTATTTGTTCAGCGGCCGGCACGGAGAAAGCTTGTAAGAGGAAAGAAAATAAAGCGCTGAATAAAATGAGTGATGCGACAAGAGGCGGGGAATTGCGTACTATTATTCACCGTTTGAAGAAATTGTTTTTTCAATTTGTCGTCATCCATCGGCACTGCCGGCAGTGGGATACGCATGCAGGTTCCACTTCGGAGTGGTTCGGATCTCGGATATTGAGCGGGCCCGACAAATCATAATGCTCGCAAAAAGCCACGGAGTGATTTATTCATCCTGATATTTCTTCCGCTACCTTGTACATATATCTACCTATGCCGCATTTTATATGCGCCGCTTTCCACACCACGCGGGAAACAAATAACACAGCTCATTCTTTGTTTTCGATTTGTTTTGCTTTGTAAACAAGTCATAAAAGAGTGACTACTGGAATCACGCCATTTATGGGGTGGGGTTTGGTGAATGTTTATGTTTTATCATACAAAATAAACTTAACATGGAAAATAAATAGTTAGCGGTACCTACTTTCCACTTACGACCCAGTGGTTTAACGATCGCTTTGAAATGTCAAATAAAAAAAGTTCAGATGAAAATAAAATATTTTTAAATAAATAAAAAGAAAATACTTTGTTTTACGTCACTTTATTGTTATTTTTTCCGTCTACCGGTTTCGGTACCTCCGTACCTTCATCAGGACTGAATATAAAAATACGGACAAATACAGGGTAATACACATATATATATATACAAATTGTGAAAGAAAGAGACAGTAAATTAGAGTGGGACAGTGCGTCAGTTGTGGGAGGGAAGTGAGGGAGGAGCGAGTGGGATAACGGGAAACATACTTATAACAGGGCTGAATGTTAAATTTAGTTGATTATTAATGATTTCAGCCTTTGTATTAGCTGATTTTTTTTTATTTCCATTGCCTCTAAATTATTTAATCTTAAGCCTATCCCATTTTTGTGAAGGACTTAAATACCCAGTAAAATAAAGTATTTTATTTTTATTTATTTAAAATATCAAGACACAATTTGTTTGCTTCTTTTGAAAAAAAAAAAAAAAATTTAATTATTCAATGACTAAAATGTTGACATGCCTGTCTTCTTTTATGAATAAACAACCAATAGAAACAAAAGGTACTAACAATGTTTTTAACAATTTTAATTGATTTGATTTTTGTATTGCATAAGTATGTGTAATTCGTTTTGTTCATCCTTATTCAAAACTTACAGCAACACCCGGCAATGCACGGGCTTTCTGCAAAGTTTTTTCAAAATTTCATGTAAATAGTGACCTGTTTTGGAGGTCAAATGTGCAAAATTTTGTCGTTGTCGAAATGAAACTGTAGATTAGTATAAAATTCAAAGCCACACCAATAACTTTTAACTGTATATAAATTGATTTATATACTTATATATATTTATTTATATATTTATATACCACCTTTATAACTGTAGATAAATAGCTGTGGTCCCCGGCGTTATTTTTCTGTCAGATGTATATCACAATTTTTTTCTGTCAGATGTATACAGTAATTTTTCTCTTATTTTGAACGTCAACGTGATAAATTTCATCAAAATGTTTAAATGTATAGGCACGGGAAAAGTGGATGGTTTTTGATGGGATGGAAAAAGATGGTTTTTGGAAATCTCATCTAGAAAGAGAACTTTCTCACATTTTCAAGATTGATTGAGGAAAACTTCATTAACCTCCAAGTTAAACTGTAGATTTGTTGATAAATAATATCGTCGTCACAAACTGACACTCACAATCCTCGCTCTCACAATATATTATAATATCGACCTAATAGTAGGGAGTAAACTTGGTCCTTAAATGACGAGTAGGTACTTGTTTGGTTTTTTACATTTAAATCATTTTAAAGAGACTCTTGCTTAGAGGTGTAGGATGGATTAAAAATAATTTTATTTTGTAGTAATTTTATTTTTGTTTGAAGATTGAACCAAAAAAAAACAAAAGAAACAATTTTACAAGGGTCAAAATTTAAACGGATTTTTTAAAAGTCCCGGCCCCCAGTATCTTTGGGCATTTGCAGGGTAATGGGAGACCGTGGAAAGGTGTTTCAAAGATTTCCGAAAAACTTTTTCAAAAATATCGGTACTTTAAAAAAATAAAATTACCCTAGCTCCACACAAGAGGTTCTGAGGAAAATAATTTTCCATAGGGCCTATGTCATCTTTGTGTGGAGGGTCTTTTTAAAGAAAGGAAGTTCTGAGAAGGAAAAAGTTATAAGGGGTGGGTAGAAATATAGGGGTCAGTGTCCAGGAGTGACAGACGAGTTAATCCATCCCTCCAATTGCGATGCATGGGTTAAAAAAGTCAGGCTGGAGAAGTCATAAGGCTTCCTTCAACCAGTCTCTCTCAATTCGGCCCGCCACGCAGCAGGTGGGCAGATGCCTCTACCGCCAAGACCCGGACAAATCTCACCCCTTGAATCCGGGCACCACCTGTTAAGTCACCAAACGAAGCGAACCACTTGAGGTGACCTATGGCAGAGATGTTACAATTTGAGATGTGGGTCCCATACCCGCCTCCCTAATTTTGTGTGGTACTATCGGTGTGCAGAAATACTTTCAAGTGTGTCCTTTTTGAAATAATTTGCCTGTACTTAAACTTAATACTAGGACCCGGCTTAGTTATCGCAAAGTCGGGGCCGACTGTAGGGTAAAAAAATCCATAGACAGGTACCTACTTTAGATTAGATAATATAATAGACGGGAGCTAAGCCGGGTTCTGAACCCGCTGCCGGTCGAACTAGGAATCTATTGAAGTGATAAACATGTGGATATAGATGTCCGTGTGATCGCGGTGAGCTCAATTTGTCCATACATCTGCCAAAAAGTAGGCAATTCACACGCGGTAGAAGTGAAACTAGAAAGTCGGTAGATGTCGCTTTCTTCTATTTAGCATGTTTATTTTCAAGTGTTTTGAAGATTGTGTATTGATTTTATAAAATAAAATTGTTTATTGTTTTTGGATTTCGTAGGATTCGAACCTCCGTTCTCTGGATGTCTCTCTGGCCAGTGAGATTAGTCAGGCACTTCACGCCGCTGCATCATGGAGCCGTGAATTTACCGCATTATATTAGAACCGAGGACCCGTCAAATAATAAATTTTAGTGACGCACTTCCATTTCATCCGAATTTCAAATCATAACGGGGCTATAGAAGTTTCATTTAAAAAAATCCGAGTAGGTGTTTTGTGAGTTTGTCTTTTATGTATATTCATGGTCTTCATAACTAATATATTATCATTAATTTTTTTACACACTTATTTTATTTAAACTTTATTGAAACATGATAAAAAAATTAATCAAATAAAATATTAAATCTTTTAAGTGGTCAAGTAAAATATTTAATCTTTCTCATCGGAACCGCCCTATACAGTTGCAAGGGTACGATAGCAACGCCACCTTTCGGCGAAATTTGAATTCTCGGCCGCTGGTTAATCGTCCTTAAAAAGATTATCGGTTCACTATAAGTACCACACCGCCCTTCCACGTAGATCTTCAAAGAGTTTGAACGTCAGTAAATATTCAAAATACACCAAATTTACTTTTACGCCGGTGTTGCGTACAATATTTTTATGACTATTAACTACCTTCTTTATGCTGTGTTGCTTTATGGTGAGATAAAAGGCAGGGGCGTCCTGCACTTAGTTATCTAACTTGCCGAGAGCAAAGAGCGGAGAGTGGAGAACAGAGAGCAGTCGAGGTACCCGACTACTTTCCCAACATCAGGGGAACAAATTGTTTACTTGCTTCCTATTTTTTTTAATTATGCTAATTTATCGAACGACTCTAGACCCTCGACTGTCCTTATACTGCAATTGCTTAGAAGGGGTATTAATAACCCTAATAATTGCATTTCAGTTGGATTTGTACAACAAATATGATCGCAATGACACATAACACAACATGCGTTGATTGGGAGTTGTTTGTTACATGAGTAACTTTAATATCTTCTGGAATACTACATGAGTTACATGAGCAACTTTAACATCCTCTGGAAGAGAACGAAAAGAACACAAATAACGGACTACTAAGTCAAGGGGTAAGCTCTCAAAGTCGCGAATAAAATTTTATTTGATTGCTTTGTATTTTTCCACAATAGGCCACTTGAATGGATTTCATAACGACTTGGAAAAAATCGTGTGGACAGATCTAAAAAAGGTACTTTTATTTTTTATTTTAAAATAAATAAATCCATTATTTGGGTTCGTGACGTCATTACACAAAAATGTCCCATCTCCGAAAATGTTCCTATTAATTTTGTAAAATTCCACACTGATTTTTATTATTATACGGCATCACTTTGATTTCAGCCGAATTTTTGAATTTGACATGTAAGAGGGAATGCGGGCGGCGTTTTTTCCATACAAACATATTCCCCGTTTATCTCTCTGGATTTTGACCCCAGAGCAATTTTTTTTTACATAATATAGATATCAACCACTAGCGTGTCGGTACGTTTTGCTTTTTTTGTTAATTTACTTTTTATAGAAGTTAGGACCTTCCAAAAATGAATAAAATTGCCTGGTTTAAACGCCGTCAAAAGACGTTCAGTATACAAACTAAACAATGTATTTTTAAAAAAAGCAAAACGTACCGACGTATTTTCGTAATACAGTTAGTAAAAAAAAAAAAAAATCGGTCCAGTTTTGGAGAAGAAAAATGCGGAAAACAAAAAATCGATTTTGACGATTTTATTTAGGTATTTTCGGCCCGATATGCAGTTGTCCCTTTCGCTCAGTTCCCCTGAGGGGAGCGCGGAGTGGAACAGAGACAATCGTTACAATACCTATCGACAATATTTTTAAATGACCGGCATAGCTCTTATTGTTTGTTCTCTGCGAATTTATCGTTTGACTTTTTGACAGATGTTATGAAGAGAACCCCATACATTTTAGATGTCGGTACGTGTTTTAGAAGTATAATGGTTATGGTGCTGATTTTAACAAAATCAAATTTTATAATATTCTTATTATTATTATAATTTACAAATACAAGTATATTACATTGGATTTAGTAATATAGACGTTGTACATTATAATGATTTATGATCAATAAGATGGATCAAGGAAAAAAATATTTATGAGATGTTATATTTTTGGTATGCCTCGTTATTCTCCTGTGCCATTCGTGTGAAAAACGTTCTTTTTTAAAAAATGATTTCCGGCTACGTAATTATCGTTTTTTCGCACCTATAAAATTATCTCCCGTCTTTCCGGTTTATAAAAAATGGCCTGATTTTTCGGATTGAAATTTTCAAAAAATCCCCAGGGTATCATTTTCTATCAGGCTAAATCCTATATATGTGCTTGTCTCTTTTTAGTGTCACTTTTTCGTTTCATCGAGTTTCAAATCACAAAGTTCTGAAGAAGTTTTCACTCCAAAAAAAGAACAGGAAGCAGTTGAGGCGGTACGCGCACCGATTTTCTCGATGGCCGGTAAGTGCCGAGAATTGTAATCGTTTCGCGGTTCTATTGGCATCGTTCGGGGAACGCATTTCGACTCATAATGACCGCCATGAAACCTTTCTCCAAGTTTAACTAACTTGCTGATAAATTTAAATATTAAATAAATACTTTGCAACGCTATTAGAGTTGTAGATATAGACACGATAACCCTGGAAAAGGCCAATATTTAGAAACTTTGCTCGAAGTTGCAATAGCTGTATTTAGTTGCCAGATCTGAATAATAAGATTCTTCCCTACCTTCTCTATCCTTATCTCTTTCTCTTTTATTTCTTTCTGCAATCTTTAGATTCATAACATACCTCATTTGGGGATGCCATATTCCCACTGGAACCGGACTCGAAAAAACTCTACAAAAATAATAATTGGTTAATTTACATAGCGCCGTTTTTATGAAATATCACCTCAAGGGCGCTATGTGTGGGATATCTGAAGTTTTGCTAACTCTGAAATGTTTAGCTCTTACTTGATTAACATTTCCAATGTTTGTTTTTAACAAAATTCGTAGATGAGCCACGGAGTTTTGAAATATCTATTTAATTGGCGAAAGAACAAGACCAAATTTTTACAAAAATATCGAAAAAATGTTTATCGAATAATGTTATAATGATTTTTATAAGCATAATTTCTTTCGTAATTTGATTCGACGGAATGGCTGTACAAGAATTTACTAAACTTGTTCTAGATATTAATTTAAAATAATTGAAACGTTTCCATTATTATATCCATAACAATTAAAAAGTATTTATTATAAGTTGAGTTAATTCAATGCAGAAAGTAAAAGTTTTGTGATGTCGTATAATTAATACTGCCAATTGCAAAATGATTGCAAGAAGAATCGACCAGAGCTATATAGATTTTAACATTCATAATCCACAACGGATAATTTTAAACATTATTTATTATTTTATACAATTATCAAAAAAAAAATTACCGTGTCTGTCACTGCTCACCGCAAAAATTGAAACATAAGATATTTTGAAGATTTTCAAACCTTTTCCCGTGGGAGTTGTTTAAAAAATATTTAAGTAACAGGCTAAAGAAGTTTCATTTGAATAATAAAAATGTCGCTCTTTCGAAAGCCACTGGATGTATTTATTATGGAATGCGAGAAACCTACCTGTGGCACAGCCAACACGCTCTAAAAATCAATACACATTTTCATAAATATTACTTATCTGAAGAATGTAAATAATTATGCGAAATAATGTAAGGAATAGGTACTAAGGCAAGCGTATTGTAAACAATAGACAAAAGATATCGCAAAAATAAAAGCACCTCTCGCTGCGTCTTGAATCCTTTGTTCAATTTAAAAACTCGATGTAATATTCCCGCACGAGCGCGCTGAGCAAAGGTGTATTTCGTTTCCTGTCCAGGATTAAATTCGACTTTGTGCAAACAAAACCGATTAGTATTCGACGGTGCCCAATGTGTACGTGTTAAACAAATGACGCGACGAAAAACTCCGGCAGGCCGATGCCGAGCACGGCTCCCTGGAAAAGTAATTGCCAATTCATCCATGCGTAAAACACATTCATTAAAGAGGCCAAAACAAAAATGCAACGTGGCTGAGGAGAGAGAGGAAGGAGGGTTTTCCCATGTCATTTAATAGGGGGGAGGGGTTAAGACGCTCTCTGTGGAGATGGTTACACTTCACACTTAACTGCAGTGCCCGTAGTGCCCGTAATGCCCGTGGTTGGTACTGAAGGGACAGTGTGTTCTGCAGGGTTCCACGACAGTTGATCTGCCGACAATTGGCCCCCCGGCGTACTTATATGCATCGTGCAGTCGGTTTAGGGAAATGACGGTTTACCTAATTGCACAAAATATAACAGAGTGGTCCCGAAGGGATGTGCAGATAGGAAGTATTTATGAATAAAAAAATATTTTCATTCAAATGCATCAAGGAAAAAACAGCTTCTCCAAATACTGTGTATACCAACGAATAAGCATAAAAAATCGACAATGTGTATAAATTCGTTTGATATTTATACAAAATTATTATTAACCCTATATCAACCGATACATCGCTATCTTTTTTTAACCGACCCGTGTACAAGCTTGTGTTTCCGAACCAACTCAGTAGTCGGTCAACACTGCCGAGGGAAGACCGCTGCTGTTCGTAAGAACCACAGTTTTGGTGCAATGACAACGCGTTGCTCTCGAGAGGCGCATGTATCTTTTGCAACTGTGCAACAACTGTCAATAACTTTCAATATTTTCAGCATTTTTTGTAATTTGACACTGATTATATTATAATTAATTAGTTAGTAAGACAAAATACTAAAAATGTTAACTAATTAAAAAAAAATGCTAATACATAGTTATTACTATAAATACACATTTCCTTAAAATTAAAATTACATTGTAACACTAAAATGTAACACTTGATTGAAGTTATAAAAAAAGTAAAATTGTTTCATTTTGATAATAAATCGGTTTTTAAACTGTGCACCTCTCAGACGCATGTTTATATTTTCAATACTAAAATTATCTTTCTAGGGTTAAGGATATTTTTGAAGTCGATTTTACGTTTGAAATGATAAATAATGCATAAAAAATTATAATTTTATAGTAAGTATCATTTCGGGAGGCCAAGTGTCGGCGGATCATCGGTCAGATCACTGTTCTGCAGCTACGGCGAGATCCATGGCAGAGGGCCTTGGTGTAAAACTCAACAAAATGGTGTTGATTTATTGGTAGTTAGTAGATATAGGGAAGTTAACTCTTTGTTCATTAAAATATACTTTAAATATAGAAACAACGTAATGCTTTAAATGTGTTCCACTTTGTCAAGGGTCGTGGAAATGACCCGTTATCATGTGACAAATGTCAACCATACATATGTTGGGTGCGCATTAATAATAATAATAATAATTAATTAATAATAATTACGTATTAGATTTGTCAAAGAATTTATATATAAAAATGCAAAAATCGGTAATTTTAAATACATGTAGGATTACAAAAGATTTTTTAAATATTTATATTGAGGGATCAGTAGGATTTATAGGTTCAATTAGGAATTCCACAGAGCCGAACCCTCTGATATGAAAATATCTGAAGTCGGTGAATTATTTTCCCATCTGGTCTCTGGTTGGTTGACATGTTGTTTGTTCTTGTATTGTTTTGTAATTATAATACTTATACAGTGCAATTGCATAACGTGGATTGACCAGATGATCATTTGGGAAGTGTGTGAAAGGATTTAGTTTTTCCTCTGGGGAAAATTAAACCCGGACATTTAAATCTGGTGCATTATAATAATTTATAAAGCGCCGTTTTTGTGAAAAATCGCCTCAAGGTCGCTGTACAATTTATTAATTAGGAATGCTTAGGTTCTAACTAATTTTACTATTTACAAATGGATACAAAAACATACTTACCTGGCAGGTCACTTCCGATAAACACACTTGTGACAAATGTCAACCGTACATATGTTGGATGCGCATTAATAATAATTGGATAATTTATAAAGCGCCGTTTTTGTGAAAAATCGCCTCAAGGGCGCTGTACAATTTATTAGGAATGCTTAGGTTCTAACTAATTTTACTATTTACAAATGGATACAGAAACATACTTACCTGGCAAGTCACTTCCGATAAACACACTTAAATTAGAAATTTTATGCTTGGAGAATATACGGCTTTGCACGCGGAGGACATTGCAGTTAACACACTGGACATTGCATGATTTTACATTATTTGCTACCCTCATCACTGTTACATTTATGAATAGATCAGTTGCAAAAGTAGAGTTGGTATTTATTTTAAAATACTAGAGAATTTAGGACTATTGGAGATTAGTGGCAAAAGTATAGTTGATTTTTATTTTAAAATACTGGAGAATTTAGGACTCTTTAGGGCTGGAGAATGTTCATGAAATGACCTTCACAAACGCTTACATTTTTTTTTTTTTTTTTTCTCTACGTTTTTACAGGTTAGTTATTAGGCGTATTTTCCGAATATGCACCGGTGCCGAATCTTTATCTACCATTAAAATACCGGTAGAACAAAGACAACATTTCCTCCTGCTTAAGATTGGGAAATCTATCAAACAGACCGCACGTTTGTGCACAGCGTCAAAGATTTTTTCAAAGAGATGACTACCAAATTCATCAGTGGGGCGCACTAGGTCATTATTAAAGTATCTGCGGACCCTGTAGAGAACGCCCAGCTTCTGAGATGCTTACTTGACTTTGGCTTCGACGGGGTCCTCGTGCTTTAGCTGGTCACTTAGAGTTACACCAAGCATATCAATGAAAGGCATGTTGGGGTTGGGAAGATTATTTCCGTTGAAGGAGACTAGATTGTCAATTCTATCCCCTTTAGACGTAATCAAATATGACTATGCACTTACATTTGCTATGTGCATACAAATAAATAACTTATGTCTATTAGACCATAAATAATAATACCGTTAACAACGTGAGTCCCACTAATTTTGATCAGTTAATTTCAGATTGTGTTTGTGGAGTGGAAAGGATTATGAGACTGTAAACAATTTTGAAACAATTTTTCCATTTCCTGGACCGTAAATGTGTGATCAAAGATTTTGCTAAAGTCGTAAGCCTTACGAAAATGTTCAAGGTAATGAATGGAACTTTTTTCTACTGACCACAAAGATTTTTCCCGCCGCTGCATTCGAAAGTAACGTTCATTGGGTTACAATTCGTAATCCGCAAGGATCGAATTAACAATAAATTTAGACTCCTTCAACGGAAGCAATCTTACCAACAAGCCTTCCATTGATATGTTTGGATTAACTCATGTTGTAGAAGTGAAACCTTCTGAAAAATAAAGTTGAAAAGAGTGTGAAGGCCGCACAAAGAGGAGAACGATTATACTATCTCATTCTCTCGCATGCTAAATCCTTTAGATGTATGTGTTTGTCTCTTTTGAGGGTCGCTATTTTTCATTTCATCGAGTTTCAAATCATAAAGATGCTAAAGAACTTTTCACTTCAAAAATATCTCAAAATTGTATGTGGACGGTTTTATAATAATGTTGTTTTTGAAAAGTACCTCGGCCTCACCATTGACCCATATCTCAAATGTAACCTACATACCCAGATCATTGCAAATAAAATTAGAAAAACAATACACTTCTTCAGATCCATAAGGAACTTTCTTAACTTACAACTTCTAAAAACGATTTATTTTGCAATCACCCAATCTATCATTGAGTGGGGAGACACTTCATCAACTCTAGATCCTGTCGAAAAGGCGAAGAAAACAATTATGAAAATTATTCTTAAACTTCCTCTAACTGCAAACAATGACCTAATATTCAAAATAATGAGAGTATTTGATGTTCGACAGATCTATGTAAAAACTATCCTCATACATCTCTTTAAAAACAAACATATGCTTTACGAAAAAAAAACTTAAGATTTACACGTAATTCCAACAAAGACATATTGCAAGTTCCAGCACTCTCTTCCACCTTTAGTCAACGTAGCTTTAGATACTTTGCCACAAAAATATTCAACATTCTCCCAGAAAACATCAAAGTGAGTCAAACACAGAAAGAGTTTGAAAAATATGTTAAAATATGGATATTTTCTAATGATCGAGCCTGTACTGGTGTCCTCACCCAAACGCCCTCTCACTGACAGTGGTTTTTGTAGTAATAACCTTGCATTTTTGTATTGTGTATATGCAAACAATAATGTAAACTAAAATAAAGTTTTGCTGTATATAAACCTACATTACACATTAAAAAAAAAACCATAGATGAAATTGCGAGAAACAATTTACAAAAAATTCTGCCTCAATACAGGTTCACCTAGTGAGGCAGGCTATGCACAACTAAAAATATTGTATAATTATGCTAATTCTGTGTAACCGTTCTTACATTACTTTCTATTTGTTAATTTTTTTGTACTGATGTAATCTATTTGTAAACTACATTAACATGTACTTTTTTAGTTATAATTTTGCCAATTTCATTGAATAAAAGATATTACATATTATTATTAAAGATGATATTTTATTCCCATAATATATATTTTTTTCAATCGACTGTTCTCAGTCATTAAACTCTTATTATCAATACATTTTTAACTAAAAAATTTCTAAGCGATCTAATTTCAAACAATAAACTGTTACATTGCTTCGAATACATCGTTTGCGATAAAATTACTACTATATTCGTGGGTTTTCATGTTCTAAAGATAGAAATAATAATATTTATCGATAACGTATTATTCGCCGTGGTATGTAGAATCGATTCAGATTTATGTGTTAGTAGAGATTTTCGAATCGGTTGCCTTGCCAAAAATATACTTAATCCTTTTTTTTCATCGCATCTTGTTTATTAAAGAATGAAAAGAACGTTGTAAAAGCAGGAATGTTAACTTAATATCGTGTATTCTTTCTCTTAAATCATCTTTTACAATTATTACTTAAAACCATGAAGCGAAGTTAATATCATGACAATTTGGTTTAATCTGCCTTGGACGTACATAATATCATTTAGTAGAGGGCTGTTCTCTAACATACCAACGAATATATAATGTCCATAATATATTATATTTATATCGAAGCATACATAGGTAAAGTCGTTAGGAGGGTTGACGCGGTTTTGCGGTCAGCACCCATATATCACAACGATGACACTTCCTGCCTTCCATCCACCCTTTCTCTCCGTCTCCTTCCCCTCCCCTCCGTTCCACACCCCTCCCCATGAGGCTTCTCTCCATTTCCCTCGCCCCCCACCTTCCTCGGGCGCCCCGTTCTGTGTGTATACCCCCCTGCACAATTATATCACTGTGACTTTCTTACATAACCAATCTCCTTCCCCCAAGTCGACTTTAGGGACTGATGTAATAACTATTCTGTGAGATATTGTAGGAGGGACAACATTTTTTTTTAAAGTTACCTTTTTTTGTGTTTCCACCTAGAGAATGCTATTTAGAAATGCTGTGGGTAGTCTTTTTAAGAAAATAAGGCGTAACCTGAGTCTAGAGGCCTATACTGGAGGTGGGAGATATGAATTAAAGAAAATAACTTCCTATCGCAATCTCAAAAGGAGTATGGAAATAAATTAAATGAATGTAAGGTCTCCTAATATTAGAATATCAACCTACTTACTTCATGGTTCTCAACTTTTTTGAAATAGAACTTCTTTACGCACGCTTGACTTGGGGAGTAAGCTGGTGAATGCGTGACGAGAGCGTTACGAAAAGCGAGGCGAACGGTAGTTGAGAGGGAGAAATAAGTTAATGAAGATAGAAAGAGAGAGAGTTACGTTTCGTATATTACTGTAGGAGCAAGAGGCACACATTTTCTTTCTCTCTTTCTCTCATAGCCAGTTACGTTTCGTATATCTAAGACACAGTGCAGGCCTATTGTTTGTATCACACTGTAGGAGCAAGAGAGAGCAGTGCGCGCGCACATTTTCTTTCTCTCTTCCTATCATATAGATGGAGCTAAAGTTTTACTTCAGTCGTGTGGTCTAAAGCACACTGGTTTTTTTTTTCTTTAAGGTTTACCTAGTGTAAGTATTATAAGTTGGTTCCTCTGAAAACTTTAAAAATAACAGCGATGTCTTTTATTAAATGCAAAGAAATTAAGAATTCATGAAAAACGTTAATTAATTTGTATGGTGTCTGAGGAAAAAAATTGAAATTTTTCGTGTTTTTTCATGTATATACTAGATACGTTGGAAGACGAATAGTTATTATAGAAGAATTTATTACAATGAATACTATTCTTTGTTGATGATTAATGTCGGAGGAATATTGATAACTCACGATGGTCTCAGGGGTGATGATCTTTTAGGAAGACATTATTGGAAGATGTGAACTTTAAATCACTGCATCACAAATATCTTAGCAATTATTGCTCTAATAAATGATGAGACACTCGTAGTTAAAGGATCTGGCGTTTTCGGCATCCTTGGACTCCATCCTCACAGTTCTAGATTGTAAGATCTCCCCAACTCAACTTATTCACTCAGTTCGGGCCATTCCCTTTCAATATATATGCTGTGGCAGACTCAATGCGGTTGGAATCTGCCAGGAATGGATTCCTTTGATGCTGCGATGAAATGTAAGCTAAATTCTCTAATACATCATTATTAATGACCTTTTAATGTATGTAGTGAACAAGATTGTAGTGAATACAGCCATTGTCCTTGCGTTTAACTTAGCAATTCATGAAATAATGAAGACCTAGCTGTTAAAAACCCGCTCCGCAAGCATTTGGTTCAGCCTCGCCCAGTTAGTGTTGGTGACCATTTTATAAATCCAATAGGAACTGGTTCCAAAAATAGCCAGTTCCTCGTATTCATTCTCATCCATTGTAGCTAGTCACTGGGACAAAGTAACCGAGAAAGAGCAATGACGTCATATTTAATAACGGATCTCCGTTATTATACTGAATCCGCCTACGTTAAGGGAGATTAATCTATATGTCCCACGTATACTCGTGGGAGATCCCGCGCTTTTTTTATGCTCCGAAAGCTAGAACTTCTTCCTATCAGAATGCGCCATTAAACAGAGAAATTCAACTGCTTAATGATTCTGCATTGAGCACCGACATCTTCAATGTTACCTATAGAGAGTTCAGTAACTATCTTTTGACATACGTCACAACGTAGTGAAACTGCCCCCACAGGCTTTTTTTCTTATTTTAAATTTTGTAATCTTCTTCGTAATAATTTGGTGTATATAACTGTTTTATGGAGAACCTGAATAAAATGAATAAATTAATGTAGCCGCTTGATACAACATGTATTACCATCAATCTTTCCATATCTGGAGATATACTACACATTCACAGATTCGTTGCAGTTATACCTAGAGGGGAGACGTCCCCGTTCGACCTACTGACGGAAGTAACGACATCTAGTGTCGAATTCTTGAATTCGAAACCGAATTATAACAGTAGCTTTGTGTGAAATTCCACGTAAACAGATGTTATTTGTGACGCGGCGGGTATGGCGTGGCGTCCGACATGCACTCATAGCTGGGTTTTGAATTTCAACCACGCAGACGCTACGGTATTAATACTGTTCGATTACCTAGGTATTGAACAATATATTCAAAATCTCATCAATTAACATTATTTGTCTTTGAGAATACCAAAACAAGCGTCCAACTGTTTGGGATTGGAATTATGGAGAATGCAATGTGTAGAACGTTAAATTTGTAAAGGAGTTGATTACTACAAAGATAAGGAGAAACAATAAAAAATTCTCGGTTATTTTTGAATGCATCTTCTGCACCCAACCGCGAAAGTATTATTGTCCAAGCGTAAAATTCAAAATATCTTACTTTTCTTTTAGGGGCCTCTTCCATCAGAGCAATTTTTACCTTCTTAAGCTTCTACATGTAACAAATCAGAACTGTACTCATACCAGTCACGTAGGCTTTGAAGTCATGAAGTGGCCATGCTGTGACATTCAATTCGAAATCATGTTTAATGTTTATTAGTGATATTGATTCAGAACAACAACATCAAAAGATGTTTAGGAGTTACCTGTATATGAGGGAATACACTTGCTATCCATCCGTGTCCATCCTTGTTCTTTAACAGAAATGTTTGATTTCAACACTTTAGAAGTCCATCGTAAAATATTTATAAGTAAACATTTTTATAGGTTAATCTCTGGAACCATACTTAATTCACCTTTGTTGGAAGCTTAGGTTAACTTAAATGTACCTAGCAAGTATACTCGGGGGATATCCCATAAACTTTTTTATGTTCCGAAAGCGAGAAGTTCTGCTTATGGAACTGCTTAACGTTTCTGTATTGGCCATCGATATTTTCAACGTCACTTACAGACAATTTAGGAATGCACCTCTCAAAACAGTGGAAGATTTTTTTATACTCGTATTTAGTACATCTACCTCAAATTTGTAATTTACATTAAATATAACCGTTTAAAGGAGAACATGAAAAATAAATACATAAATAAATAGGTACGGTCTGCGTAGCTTCCATAAGCCCTTCCTTGGCATAGTGGGTCTTTATTGTACCACCTTATTCCTTTGATAGTTGCCTTCTATCTAATGAAGTTCACCGAGGGTGTCATTTGATATCTTGTATTTGCACAACTTGGCTGCCTAAGACTTAAACTTATCAAGATATTGGTACCATTTATAATATGATGTTCTAAATAAGGCAGTTTCATCATTTTTGATTTGAATAAAACGATGAATTTTTGAAGTGAAATTTCTCTAGCATCAAATGCGCTCATTGACCGCTTTGATTATGTTGCTACTTTTAAAGACACCTCTTAGTTGATATATGAAACGGAAATTACGCTGATCTGCGCTTATTGGTCGCTTTGATTATGACCTCGCTTTTCAAGTATTGATTGAGATTGTTTTGGTAAAGTTTCGCTTCTACCGCTTGTAAACTGCACTTGATTTTTTTTTAAATCTGAAATAGTTGTTATCTTGATATAGTTTACCTTGTAATCAGAAGAAGTAAATTAAGTATGTAGACTTAAATAAGTTCCGTTCAGATGTTTGTGTGACATAATTACGCGTGCGTATATATGTGTGTGATAAGACCGTGTATGATGGAATTACGAATGGGGAGGTGCAGGCCGACGTTGGCGTAATTAATACGATTAGGAAAGGTAGTCTAAGATGGTTTAGGGTGGAAGTAGGTGGAAGAAGATGGGAGTGGCAGGAGAATAAAAGCTCATGCTACATGACATTAAATAATAAAAATAATATGACCAATGATTTATTTAAAATCCAAAACCCCGGAACCAATGAGACTTTTATCACATCTTTTTTTTCTAAACTAAAGAAGCTTTATACGAATATGATTTCAAAATCTCTATGGAAGACTATTTACGCCGGGTGCAAAAAACACTCCATTTTAACAGCAATTTCTTTCAAAATACTGATTACTTGACGTATTATTTTGTTAACGACAGGTTTTTACAAAAAAATTAGGAAATCGGTTTTTTTACAGTATTTTTTATCTGAACCCAACCTAAGAACCTAAATTTGGGTTAAATAAAAGAAGACAAAAAATATCTTAAAAATGTAAAAATAATGGCCGCAAGGTGAACAAAGTGATTATAAGATTAACAAAATAACAACTCCGTTAATGGAATATTTTCTATGTCTTCCGATGTAAGCGTTTTTTTCTCAAAAAAATATTCGAATGCTTGTCCAGTTATAACTGAAATAGTCCCGATGTTGTGTTGAAAGAAGAGGGTTAAATAATATTTTTTTTTGAAAAGAAAAACATCTATTTAAAACTTAATGTCTTAATTATCATACTCGTATATAAAAATGATTGTTTTTTGTTTGTCCCTTTTACGTTCTTAAACCATTCTTTCGATCCTAATGAAAATTTGGTAATTTGATGCGCTCATGCCCGCTATGGTTTCTATTTACGATAGTGAGCTCTGGCGTTATGAAACTATTTCCAAATATTATTCATTCAATTGTGATGAAAGCTTGGCGAGTTATTTTGCGCACGTCCGCGAAGGTTTCTATATATTGTAAGCTCTGGCGTTATGAAATTTGTATAAAAATTGGCAATAGGGGGCGCACGAGTTCTTTGAAAAAATAGTGTATTACACATAGTGAAGTGAGAGAAGGAGGGAAGGGGAAGGGAATCCAGGACGGGTGGAAGTGGAAGAGGAGGGGGGTAGGCGGAGAAGGTGGAGAGGGAATGTGGAGGGGAAGTGAAAGGCAGAAGTGGAAAAGGAACGAATGGGAAAGGACACGCAGAGAGAAACATTTTTTTATTTATTTAAGAGAGACTAAAACAAAGTGGGACCAAACCGGAAAAATGTCACTTTTAAATAAAACTTTAACCGTATTGACTCTTTTCCACAAAAAAAGTATAATTGTTATGTTTAAAATTATGAGAAAATTTATTTATTTTTAGCCTAATAAGGTTATTTAGGTCGTTGGCAGATTTTTTAAGTTTTCAAACAAAATTTTGTATTATACAATACATATTTCAAATCATATAATGATGCAGAGAAATAAATTCATAAATTATCTGGGAAAGCTATGTTTCTGAATTTAATTTTTAATTAAAATAAAATCATTAAAAAAAAAATCGCGCACGTGTTTTGTGACGAAAATACTTCAGTTTGTCCATTTATTTACGGTCTTACAAACTAATAAATTTAAGTTTTTTTTACATCCTTATTTAACCTATTGAAAAATTATAAATACTTATGTTAAAAAAATAATTACAAAAGGTACATAATTTTAATAGTTTTACCATCACGCCTTTCAGCATTTTTTTATGTTAAACAAATTTTGAATTATAATTTTAAAAAGCTGGTTCGGAGAATAATTAATCTTTCTCGTTGGAACCGCCCTGTACGATCATAAGAACGTCTTTTGACGAAATTCTCGATTCTCGGACCCTGGTGGATTAAAGACCCTTAAGTGGCATTGCAACACATGCCGGGAACTCGCTGGTTGTTATATAAATATTATTTCCATTGCTTATGAATTTCAAAAAATTTAATTTTCATCGCAATTATTTCAAAAATATTTTATTATTTTTTGCCACGCCATAACCATAAAATGTGTCACAATAAATGCGGTGAGAATTATTAAATGTGGAACATTATTTTTCACACATTGAAACATTAGGACCTGAGTATAAAATAATAATTTAATGCAGACCTATCTAGGGGGTTATACAAAATTATGGAAATGCCAAGAATGCTCGATCTCTGAAACTCACAAAAGCGGGATGAGCAGGAATTCGCGAATGTAAATAATGTTATGTTAATTAAGGTCACAGTAAGAATCTTACAGTAAGATACTTACGGGCCTATGGGCTGGGGAATATAGGGGTCGTGGGGCGTAAACTGGCATTAGGCTTAGGCAATTCAGGCCCCAGTTCAAATATATAACTATGCCGGAGGAACGATCCTGTACGGTTTGACGAACAGAATTTTTATTTTCTGGAAAAATGTCGCTATAATTCAAATCATCGTGAGCCTGTTTTAATTGAAACTAAATTGTGTTCTTGTATTTTGGCCAGCTTAATAATACATACAATATACATACCTAACTTTTAAGGAGATATTTTATATACATTTAAGTTCTTTTACTCTTGATTTATACAATTTGTATTTTCATGTAAACTTTGTGTTAATTTTTACGTACCCCTTTTTCAATTTTCATATTATTACCCGTCTTAGAACAGACATCGTATAGTTAGGAGGGTAACTTAGCTGCTTGTTTAAGATTACTTTATCTCGCCCGGGTTTATTTTATAAAAGCCTGGGTCGCCGGCAATTAATTAATATTATAATTAATATTAATACTAATCTTATGTTACGTATCAAAAAAAAATACATGGAACCCCACTTTTTTTACTTACGAGGCGGGGGGGGGGCTCAACTGTCCAGGAAAATCAATAATTCGATTAAAAATATATAAAATTGTTCGTTATACCTTTTTGTTTAGTAAGTGAAAAAACAATTCTTTTGTTTTTTTAATACCGGATTGCTACCCCCTTCCTACTTTTATTCATGATGTAGTGTTAGTTTTTAATAAATAAATATTATATTTAAAAATTAAAAATAAATCTAATTCAGATCTGAATGTAATGGATCTTTCAGTTCAATTTTCATCCACACCCTGAACTTTCCGTGAATTTTCGTACACATGATAAAAAGGATTACAATACATACAATAACAAAAATTAATCAATATTAATGTTTTCTTTGCTTTATTAGTAGGTATGTGATAAGCGTGATTTTTTTCTTTTTTAGACGAAATTTGTTCTACCTGCCCACGCCCTCACTGTGCCATCCCAACGCCCCCTAATTTTCTCTGAGTCTTCTACCGTCCCCTGACAGTCTCAAACGCCCACAAGAGGGCGTTATCGGCCACAATGAGAACCTATGATTTAACAGAATTTCTTAGGATAATTCTTATTATTAGCATTCTGATTATGTCTTAATCGTATGACAACCTTTCTTCTCATATCCGCTGATACGCAAATTGTGTACATATTCTTCAGTTACTTTGAATATTGGTATGACCCAGGTCAACTATTTAAAACACTTTATCATGCGCTGCATTCCTCAGGCGTCCACAATTCTTTTAACATTCATTTTGTCGTCAGATATTATTCTCCTCATACTCCTTCCCACTTCATGCTCTACGTGTCAAATAATTAATCTAAACATCTTTTTCTCAAATTTCTTCATTAGTTAATTGAATGTCCTGCATTCTAAATATTAAACATACTAATATCAGTCGGTACATGTAGGAGGACCTGAGGAAAAAACTCTATCAGGGCCTATGTCATCTTTGGGGATGTTAATGGTGGGTCTTTTTAGAGAAAGGAAGGAGAGAAAATTATGAGAAGGAAAAAGGTGTGCGGGATGGGTAAAAATCTGGGGATTTGGTGTTCAGGAATGACGAACGTGTGAATCTATTCCTCCCACTGCGATGCAAGGCGATGGGTCGAAAGAGTCCGGTCGTCCATAACGTCCGGCCGTCTCTCCCTATCCGACCCGTCACGCAGTAAGTAACGCAAAATACTAGATAAACGTCTCCCCATAAATCCGGTACCCCTGCTAACTCACCAAGCGTAGCGAACCACTTGGGGTGACCTGTGGCAGGAGTGTTGGTTATGCATAAAAAGGTTCCCGGGGTGGCAGTTCCCATACCCGCCTCCCATATTAAAAGGGATGAATAAATGTATTTTAAAATGTCATTTGAAATGATATTGTAAATTTTCAAGTATACTAACTTTAAAATGTTTTTTTTTCTTTTCGCGCCGTTTGCGTTTAGTACGTTTCTTTCTTACGAATCTTGTTTTATAAATACTTTCACCTTCAGAAACCCAATAATTGTAATAAGCCGTAATTTTTCACGGTTCTGCGCTATTACAAACGTATTAATTTTTTTTGTTATTGACCAGATCTGATCATCTGATCATCTTTCTCTTGTTTATTCCCGTCCACAAAACAACTTATCTCAATTATTGAAGAAGATTTTGCTCCGGACAAAAAAAATAGTTTGAAGTTTTGGGCGGTGTTCGTAGTAACAAAGAAAAATAAATAACTACTGTCGAAATCGTTGTGAAATGTGGAAATTATTGTATTCACCCTTTCGTATATGTAGTACATATTTTTTATATTGGCTCCATACAGTAGGCCTTGAAGAAAATAATTCTAAGGTTTCTTTTAGAATGCAGTCTGGGGGGCCATTTTGAAAAGGAAGAAGAGGAAATTCTGTGAAGGAAATGGTATAAGGAGTGGTTAGGAATCTGGGGATCAGAATGTCCAGGAGTAACCTACACTGCACACTGCGGTGCAGGGCAAGTTCCGAGAGAGTTCTGCTGGAGAGATCGAAACGTCTTCTTCAACCAGCCTCTCCCGATCCAGCGTGGCACGCAGTTGGTGGACAGACGCATCCAGCGCCAAGACCAGAACAAACCTCACCTCATGAACCTAAGTCACCAAACGTAACGAACCACACGGGGGACCTGTGGCAGAGGTTTTGATTATCCATAAATGGTCACATGTGCCTCCCAAAATAAAAATATTAAAATAAAACATGCGTGCAGTTCACATGCGGTAAAAGTGAAACCTTCAGAAAACGAACGTAGACGAGCGTATGCTAGCTACGAATCACTGCACAAAGACGAAACTAATTTTTCTATTTCATTCACTCGAAAGCAATTTTTTTAAATGAGCTCCACGCACGAAGGGCAGAGGAAAAGAATTTCCATCAGAGCCTGTCATCTTTGGGAATGCTGTGTGGAAGGTTTTCTTAAGGAAAGGAAGTAGAGGAGAGTTCTGGGAAGGAAAATATTTAAGGAGTGGGTAGGAATCTGGGGTTGAGTGTGTCCAGGTCATCCACCGCCAAGACCTTGACAACCTTACCCAATGAATCCGGGTACCCTTGCTTAATCACTAAACGTAGCAAACTACTAGGGGTGACCTACAGCAGAGGTGTTGGTTATTCAATAAATGATCCTGAAGGCGGTGCGGTGGTACCCATTACCGCCTCCCGAATTGAGAAAAATAAATCTTTTTAAATCCTACATACGATTATGTATGTGTTTGTCTCTTTTTAGTGTCGCTCTTTTGTTTCATCAAGTTTAAATCATAACGGTACTAAAGAAGTTTTCACTTCAAAAATATAATTATATTTAATATTGTAAACATGGGACGCGTAACTAGATCCCAGTGGCGGTCCGTGAGTTTTCAGTGGGCTGGAGTGCTAAGATTGAATAATATAACGGTATTGACACTGTTGTAGGTGGAAAAGATTTTTTATTTATTTTTAATATTAAGTTTTTCTATAAAGATCTTCAGGATTCTTTCAGTCAAGGGATACACCGCATCCACATACTGAAAGATCTTCATACGAAAAGGTAAAAATTTTAAATAAAAATAAAATTCATTTTCATCTACAACAACATGAGTAATGTCGTATTTTTCAATCTTGGAACTCTAGCTCACTGAAAACTCACGGACCGCCACTTCTAGATCCCTATTTATGATATTTGTTTTATATTTCTTGCACATAATATCCATAAAAGACTGAATTCTACAAAAACTCCAAAAATATCTTTCTTAGCGAGCATTGAAAAACGCGCCCGGCGAAATTACGGCGTGGAAGCTTTCATTTCTAGTCAAGCTTTATCAATCACTTTTCTCCCCGGCACCCGCGGCGGTCTGCTTATTGTGGCTGGGGCGAACGTGTACGCGCATAAATTATACGTCTTTTTGGAGAATTTTCAAATTGAAAGGCCCCGGCACCCTGTTGATGTTGAGAGTGTATTAATACGACTATCGCGATCCCGTGCCAATCAAAGAACGCTGTATTTGCGAGATGGGCGATTAAGGAAACGATACCTCTGCGCGGGCACGTCTGTGTAGTTTGTTTTGAAAATGCTGGGGTTACCGCTGTGCATGGACGACCGCCTTACCAATAACAGCAGTAAACTAATAAAAATATTGTTATGTTATGATATGCACTTTCTTAATATTTTTTTGAAGTGAAACTTCTTTAGCGCCGTTAGTGATTTGAAATTCGGATGAAACGAAAATGCGTCACAACTCAGTTCTACACAGATACTCGGTTCTAATATAATGCTGTAAATTCGCACTTCGGCGCGTGCTGTCGATAGCAAAGTGGGCAAGGTGCCTGACGAGTCTCAGCGGCCAGAGAGACAGACATCAAGCGAACGGAGATTCGATTCCTACGAAATCCAAAGAAAAATATTTTTATTTTTATTACATACATTATTATCATTCATCTAAACATAATTTTTGTAACGATTAGTTTCAATAAATTAAAAATAAATAAAATTATATCAAACAAGGAGGACCACAAACAAATGTGAGTAAATACATACAAACTCATTTACATATATGTACTTCAATACACACATTTTCGTGTATATGCATACGTTTGTACAATGTCCGCGTATGTATGCATACACACTCACATGCACCCTCGTACCTACATCAATACTCTTATTATAGAACTAATGGAAAAACAGGTGAACGGTAAAATAGTTACAAATTGGCTCCAAGTGAGGAGATTTTCAGGTATATGCAAGTGTAAGTTCTTTCTGATGGTAGTGATTGAATTCCAAAATATTTCATATAAGTCTTGACCATAGTATTTATTATACAATCGAATATATGTGAGTGTGGGTAGGTATGTGTTTACAAAGTGCCCGACAGCACGTCTGTTTTACGAAAAGTGCTTTTATCAATCCATTTTATGATCCAGAAATATTAAAATTTAATTCATACTTAAATTAAAATCCTATGTATGTATGTATGTGTTTGTCTCTTTTTAGTGCCGCTTTTTCGTTTCATCGAGTTTGAAATCACAACGGTGTTAATGATGTTAAATCACTTCAAAAATTTTGATGTCTGTCTAACCTCTAGAATATTTCTTCAAAGCAAATGAGTTAAAGTTAACTAAACTTATTTGTTTCATTTTAGAATTGGTTGCCCCCCATCATTTGGAACAGAGGATGAATGAATGACAAGTAAAAGATTGAAAGCGTTACGAGATTACAAAACCATGATTTTGTGTTTTTTCGCTGTTATCGAAATCTTGGAAGCCTCAGGCTAGTAAAAGTCTTTCAGAAAATAAAATGTCTCCACTTTCACTAAAGTAGTGAACTCAATAATCTTTTAGGTGCTTTTAAAATATTAAATATATTTTTAGATTGTTAAACTACTAGTTACGTAGGATTAAAAATTATAAGCAGGTGTCTTTTATGCAAGTAATAAAGCTTAATAATCTAATTATCAGATTGACGGATTGAACTTCCACGGCAACCTAGCACCTATATACATAATGTCCTGTCGATTGATTTTTGGGATATTGTTCTTTTCCCTTTCTTTGGGTCGAATTCTCACTTACATAAATAAACAAACGCAACGCGGTTTATTACCCCAAAAGACAATCATCGCCAACCGACTGAAAATAACTTTAAACTTGTTTTTGAAGTAAAACTTCTTTAAGCACGTTTGACTAGGGGAGTAAGCTGGCGAATGGTAGTTGAGAGGGAGGTATAAGTTAGTGGAGATAGAAAGAGAGAGTTGCGTTTCGTATATCACTGTAGGGGCAAGAGAGAGAGAGGTGCGAGCACACATTTTCTTTCTCGCTTTCTCTTATAGCCAGTTACTTTACACAGTGCACCTATTGTCTGTATCTCACTGTAGGAGCAATAGAGAGCAGTGCGCGCGCACATTTTCTTTCTCTCTTCCTATCATATAGATGGAGCTAAAGAAGTTTTACTTCAGTCGTGTGGTCTAAACCACACACGTTTTTCTTTCTATTTTTCCGACTTTAGTTAGAATCCATTAGAATCTTATACATAATAATGAAAATTAACAACATGTATGAAATAATTTATTATTTTGGATGTTGTTTTGTAACTATTTGATTATATTCTAGATCGCTAAATGTACTTAACCCCTCAGGCTAATTTGTTCGTTTTTCGGAACAATTCATACAAGTCTCATAGAAATCGTTGTGTCTCCCTTACCGTCATGGTTAGAAATATGATCTAAAAGTTTTTAGAAAGAAAAAAATATCACGTTTATAATTAAGTCTAAAATTTAACCCCAAAATAATTAAAATGTACACCTTTATGAAACCAAAGTTTCCGATCGTAATTTGAATAAAAAAGAAATCTTTGGATTTTTTTATTAATTATTTTTACACGAACAAAAAAAAAAATTAAAAACGCATAGAATTTGTTAAAGACCACTTTTATTTTTATCATACTCAACCGGTTTTGGGAGCCCCCCTCCTTCTAATTCTCAGTTCTAATATTCTCGGTAGAGTGTGAATAAAATAAAAGTGGTGTATAACAAATTTATGTGTTTTAATTTTTTTTGTTGGTTGCTTTAATACGAAGAAGGAACGGTCGTTCCGAAACCGGTCGACTTTAAACAAATATACAAGTGGTTTAAACAAAGTAACATTGTTAAATTTATCTACTTTTATTTTTATATTCAACCGGTTTTGGAAGCACCCTTTCTTCGTCAGGAGCATATTAGAATTCAGAATTAGAAGGAAGGGTGAATAAAATAAAAGTGGGCTATGAGCTATAACAAATTTATGTGTTTTTATTATCAATTATGGCGAGCTACTAAGTTGATGCTTTTTATTAAAAAAAATTACGATTACATTTATAATTCATTTGCTCAATAAAATATGTGTGTTTTTTTATTATTTTTTTTTTAATGTTAACTTTCAATTTTTTTATGTGTCATACATTATATATTTATTTATAATTATATAATTTAAAAATGTATTTTATCACCTTTCACAAACAATTTTTAGTTTTCGGATAAATTAAGAAATATTCCATTTAATTGGATTTTATTACAAAGTAAAAATATTTTCACCTTTCGACAAAACAGTTCCGAGGCCTGAGGAGTTAGTAGATTGACAAGACATAATGTAGTAAGGTATAATAAAGGTAGATAGGTTTAAATAAGTTTATGCAATAAGTTTATTAGCCCAAAATACAATCAATGTGAACTTAGAGAAAATTACATAAAATTTGTGTGTTTTTTTTCAGCTTATATAGATAGTTTCATGGAAACTTATAATATTGTTTAACTACCTACTTAAAACCATTATCTTACAACTATTTTAGATTTGTTTAGTATTTGTTTGATTAGATTCTTGATCTCTATACATATTTAATAGTTACAAGACACGCAGGCAATAATAAATGTAGTTGTGGATAGGTTCTGTGTAAATGGGTTTTCGAGTGGGAGCACAAGGAATGGGTACAAACTTGCCTTCAAACTCCGTAGGTCAGAAGTTCAATTATTCAGTAATTTTCAAGCTCTAGTGGATTATGGGTAACACCACCCAACTTCACCTAAGATTTCAACACATTTTTGAGGTGAAAACTTCTTAAGCTCCGTTGTGATTTGAAACTCGATGAAACCAAAAACCGACACTAAAAAGAGACAAACACGTAGATCTGTAGAATTTAGTCTGCTGGAGAATGAGATAGAATAATCAGTCTCCTCTTTAAGCGGTGCTTCGTAGCCTCCCCACTCTTGTCTACTTTAGTTTTCTGAAGGTTTCAATTCTACCGCGTGTAAACTGCTGACTCATAATTTTTTTTCTTATTTAAAAAACGTAAAAATATGTCATATATCAGACCGTAAGAGCTTTGCTAATTTTATGATGCTAGAACTCATATTTCAAAAAAATTCACGCCTCGTTAATATTATTTATAATTAATAATTTATTAATAAATATTTAGACTGTAATAATTCAAATAATGCGAAGAAAAAAAAGTGAATATTCTATGTATAACCTACCAAAAAGTCGTACTAGAGCAAGAATCTTCGCAAGCAAATTTGTTTAGGCTGAAGGAATTGCACACATACTACGCAGAGCTTTTCTTGAGCAAGAAAAAAGAAAAACTATTCATTTTATAAATTAGCTAACATTGATAATAAGGCTATACCGAAAATATGAATTCCATAAGTTTTTGATGAAAAAAAGATGATAAATGTTGAAAAAGATATATTATATTCCGCCACAAAAAGTATCTTTCTTTTCCAAAAGTACGGCAAGTCAATAAAGTACTTTTAAGATTCATAGAGAAGGAGGTTTGATTCAAGGCCCCTTTCTTTGATTACAGAAATCTCGTAAAGAAACCTGGTAAATACGACTCTTTATCCGAGGATCAGACTTCATTTGGATCTGACCTTTCCGAACCCTTCCCCTGAATTTCACCGGGCGATAGTGCGATTCGCCTTAAATTTAAAGGAAACGTTTTTTTCATCAGGAATAAAAGATCCGGTCTCTTAATTAAAAAAGTTCCTCGGGGACCTGCCCAATTTGCATGCGCCGGCCGACTGCAATCCCCGTTATTCTTTTGATTAAGAAATTTAACGAACAACACCTGTAACAAGAGATTGATCTCCTCAAGGTTCAAGTAATCCGACAGACTTCAAAGTTTAAAGATAATGAAAGGTATTATTTTCGCATTTTTATGATAATGCTAATTTTCTTTTAAAAACGGTGAAAGTATCGTACCTACTTAATAATGAGATTTTCATAGAAATCCTTTTGTTTTATATCTCATTCATACGCTTACCTATAGAATTGAGGGGGGATTAGATAATAAAATGATTTGAATATTACAATTTATAACTTGTTATGTGTCTACCTACTATTATGTTGACATCGTTGAAATAATTTTATCTTAAAATATTTTATTACGAATAGGTACTTTTTCGCTTTTCCGTATTTTTCACACAATCGGTTCCAATTTTGAAAACGATGCTATTCAAACCTTATCCGAAAGCAGTTCCTTATCCGAAATTGTATTTTTTTTTTTAATAACTAGCGCTAAAGCGATAAATCAGTTCCTTTTTTGAAAATCACAAATAAAATTTCAGTAAAAAATATAACATACATATACGGTAGTCAATTTAGTAAATTTGAGTTCATTGAACCAGAGTTACGAAGGACGCGTAGACAACCGATTTTTGAAGTAAAACTTCTTTACGCACGCTTGACTTGGGGAGTAAGCTGGTGAATGCGTGACGAGTGCGTTACGAAAAGCGAGGCGACCGTTGGTTGTGAGGGAGATATAAGTTAGCGAATATAGAAAGAGAGAAAGTGAAGTTTCGTATGATACTGTAGGGGCAAGAGAGAGAGGTGCGACCACACATTTTCTTTCTCTCTTTCTCTCACGGCCAGTTACGTTTCGTATATCTAAGACACAGTGCAGGTCTATTATCTGTATCACACTGTAGGAGCAAGAGAGAGCAGTTCGCGTTTCTTTCTCTCTTCGTATCTTATAAATGGAGCTAAATTAGTTTTACTTCAATCTTTGGTCTAAAGCACACTCGTTTTTTTTATGGTGATATCTATCGCATGTCCAAATGTATACATTTTTCATTTCAGAAGCTTGCAGTGAAATCTTTCAATACTCTTTATTTATTTGTTTATTGTGGGTTCCATACAATGCACCCATATTCCAATTTACTTCTGAGTAATACATTTTATAAGGTTACTGTTGATTTGGAGCCTTTCCACATCTGTTTCGAGTGTAACTTATAATGTATCATTTTGACTATATCAGTTACGTAGGTGTACCAAGATCATTTTGATGCGTATCGTGATCAGAGGCAGTAGAAATTTTAAGTTAAATCTTTAGATCATCATCAAATAAGTCATAATCATTGAGCCAACTCAGCAAGGAATGTTAAAAAAAGTAAGGGGCCAAGATTGAACTCCTGGGATACGCCTGAGGTTACGATTGTGGGTGATGACTCATACCCATTTACAGGTACTAGCTATGTTCTGTTTTCCAAATATGGTTTAAGTTATCAAAACAGGTCACCATGAATATCAATCCATTTAAGCTTCAGTTGCAAAATGTAATGTTAATGGTTCACCCTATCAATACTTTTTTTAAAATTTGTGTAAATGGCATTTATTTGAGTTCTTTCACTGAATGCGTTACATGCGTAATTGTTAAATTCCAGCAGATTCAAATTAATGTATCTGCTAAGAATAAGCTCATTAGGATTTATGCAGTTAAGGCTTAAAGTGAGAAAATAAAGAATGTATGAAATAAAGAATTGTAAATTATTCAGTCAAAACCCTGAAGAAGTCAGCTTTGCTGACGAAACATGTCGGTTTTTGTAAATAATTAAGTGGTTAATACAAAGTTATCTATTAATTTGAATGTAAATTATTAATTCAAAGACTTTTCAAAACAAGAAAATATGCTGATTGGTCTACAATTTTTCACCAATGATCGATTGATCGTCTGATTAATGTACTGGTTCTACATGTGCATTTTTTCACAATTCTGGAAAAGTGCCCGTTGGTATTGATTGACTTGTTGAATTTAATTTTTAAGTGGCGTAAACAACATTCTACCACAACATCTTACAATAGAGGAAGGTATTTTATCTGGTCTTGGGCGTTTACAAGTATTGATTTTTTGTAAACAAGATTTGATGGTTAACAAGCTAACATTGATTTTGCCAAGATTAAATTGGTTGTTTTGAGTAACATTTAGCTTGGTAGCATACAACAGGGGATTAGATTTAGTGTAATCCGGTGTAAAATAATTAAAGAAAAGCCTTTTCTTGCTGTAAGTAAACATCGAAAATGAAGATATTAAGAACAAAGAAACACCGAGGGTGTTAAATTGGTAACTTTGATTCATGAAACTTTTCTCTTTTTACATTTGATAATATTTTTTAGAATATCTAACCGAACTGCAAAATGTTCTTCAAACTTAAGATATGTCTGAAGAAATTATTTTGTTGTCATTTGGAATGGCAATATAACGTAGAATCTTCGTTTAAAAGCAGTTTTATTAGCAACGAAGTTGCGCTAAAGTTGAATATAAAAATAACACTTCCTTGACAGTTACGTCTTCCGTTCAGGAATCTTTGAAAGTAATAAATTACCAATATCGTGGTGTTAAATGTGTACTTTTGTTCCAGGTGCCATATTCGAGCAGGGAACGGACGAAGTGCAGTCTGCCTTCAAGTTCGCCATGCAGAATCACAACCAGAATGTGTCCAATCGGCGTTTCGAGCTGCAGGCCTACGTCGACGTCATCAACACGGCCGACGCCTTCAAGCTCTCGCGACTGAGTGAGTATTTAAATATTTGTGCCTTATGACTTTGGCCTATATGAAAGCACGTTCATATCATGACAAAACAGAAAATTGGAAAAAAATTAAAATTGATGAAAAAATACTCACAACCCAACCTAACCAAAACGCTTATATTTTTGTGTTCTGTTTTTTCAACGTTCCAACAACTATCAGTTGTCGACGACTAGAACCGAAATGATAAACTACGACTTAGTTAGTTCATCAAAATCGGTAGCAAGCCGGAAACTTCTTATACATCGATAAGTTTATCAATATTCGTAACAAGTTATAATTTATTATTTTTATGCGTTGTATAAATCATATCTATAAGTATTTTCAGGAACCAACCATTAAATAATACAATTAATTTAACAATGTACAAAAAAGAAATACTATTACATTTTCAACGTAGTTTTGGCTCATTGTTAGTGTTAAAAATTACGATGCAGCACATATACTCGCTATATGCTTCTTCCCTTTGAATTCATACAAAACCACGTGAATATGTTTATCAGAGCATACTGTAGGGGCGTGTAAATAGCCCCTGACACGAGGGCTGACTACCCTATGTAAAATTAACGAAAATTGAATTCTTCCCTATGTGACACAAAAAACAGTCGACCCAGCAACTCCAAAAACCAAAGTGAAAAACAAACAAACACTCACTCAGAGAATGCAGCTCAGCCACGATGTCCACACGAAAAGACACTTCTTTTCAATAAAAATGTCAAGGCGATATCGCATAATCTTGACCGATGTTTTGCACAGCAAGGAAGTTTCAACAATACACAATTAGTTAGTTTTCACAATGATGAAAAATAAACAGCAAAAATGTTCCAAAACAACAGATGACAGTTAGTTTCACTTGTTTATGTACTATTTTTAAAATCAATCCATTTAGGTGTCTACTGGATGAATTATTCTTCTGACTGACCAGGAGAGACATCTCTTGGCCTTTTACTGACACTCCCGTCAGAAGTAATTGCTTGATTCACAAAGGTAAGGAAACGCATGAATACACTGCATCTCAAGTCACATAGGTTAAATTCAATACAATACAAAACCCAGAGATGGCGCCCTTATGGTCTTATAACATAAATTATTCATTTAAAGAAATTAATGCCCAAATATATTTATGGCGCGTATCCATATTCCCCGCCTTGGAAGTTCGTAGAGCTTACAAAAAAAAGAGTATAAAAATACAAATGAAACAAGAAATGAAATAGAAATAAAGTGACTATTCACCGGTAATATTCAGGAATGACACGCATTGGAAATTCGCAGAATCTCACAAAATAAAGAAAAATAACTAAAAATACAATGTAATAAAGTTCAATTGACCAAGATAACGGATATTAAGTAATGCCATGTCTGGGTCAGAGATCATTGAAACAATGACTAAAATCAAAAAATAAATAAATAAAAATAAACAAAAATAGATAAAATATAAAATTATTGCGTTGGAATGGGATATAATTTGACAACCGGACGTTTAAAAGAACCAAATCTTGTCTTTACCGTCGCAACGCGAACAATTTTATCCATTCCGGGATGGATTTCAGTTATCACGCCTAAAGGCCAATTTAACGGAGGGGAATCTTCTTGTCCCACTAGTACGACAGTTCCGATATCAATCGGATGATCAGAAGTAGTCCACTTCTGCCTGACTTGCAAGGTGTGCAGATACTCTGAACGCCACTTCTTCCAGAAGGACTGAACCATGCTGTCTAATAATTGCTTACGCTGAGTCAAATTGATTTTACCGTCTGCCAGGACAGAAGCAGGCAAGTACTGCAATGGTGTCGACATTAAAAAATGCGCAGGCGTAAGGACTTCTGGATAAGGGTCAGAAGACATAACTGTAAGTGGACGCGAATTCATTATGCACTCAATTTGAACTAGCACAGTCTGTAACTCCTCATAGGTGAGAAGCTGAGTTCCAATCACACGGTACAAGTGTGTCTTCATGCTCTTTATGTTCGACTCCCACATACCCCCAAAATGAGGCGCGCGTGGTGGAATCATTTTCCACTCTATACGACGCTTAGCGAGTTCGCGCTTTAATGAGGGCTCATATTCAGATTCAACCAAAAACTTGTAGAGGTCATCTAATTGTGCCTTCGCACCCACAAAATTAGTACCATTATCTGAATACAAGCATGTTACCGGGCCACGCCGAGAAATAAAACGGCTGAAAGCAGCCAGGAAAGCATTTGAAGTTAAGTCAGAGACCAACTCAATATGAATAGCCTTGGTCACAAGGCATACGAATAGACAAATATATGCCTTTTGAGAATGTTGTCCTCTCCGACGAGTCAGCGTAATACGGAGTGGACCTGCGTAATCTACACCGGTATGTACGAAGGCCTTTGCTTCTGCAACACGATATGACGGTAAATCTGCCATCTTCGGTGTAGGATGCGATGGATTTAAGCGGAAGCAACAATTGCATTTCCGCACCATCGCCCTAATAACAGTCCTAGCATCTAATATCCAATAGCGTTGACGTAAGATAGACATAAGAAGTCCTGGGCCTGTATGACAGCTCACGACATGAAAGTGAGCGATGATCAGATCGACAACACAGTCATGTTTGGGAAGCAAAACCGGATGTTTAACCTCAAAAGGTAAATCCGATTTAGAAAGCCGCCCCCCAATACGTAACAGATTATCTCCATCAAGAAATAGAGATAAACTCTGAAGTCTTTTGGAATGAAATTTGCCTTCCTGGAGTGCAGCAATATCTCCTGCAAAATGAATACTCTGCACAGCACGAATCACAGCCTTTTCAGCAGTCATAAGATTATTGACCGTTCCAGAGGAAAGTGATATCTTTTTTAAGAATCGGAGGACATAAACAACAATCCTTAGTAGTTTATCCCAAGTGGATATACGCTGAGCCAGTTCACTCAGGACCGATTTTTCACCCTGAAATGTTGCAATGAGCACATTAGCCTTGTGTTCAGGCATTTCACCAGTATTGGTAGGGTGAAACGGTTTTAATGGCCATTCCAAAGGTGGGCTGCGAATCCATGATGGGCCGTTCCACCATAAATCATGTGAAACGAGTTGGGAAGGAAGCATGCCACGAGAAAGGCAGTCGCTCGGGTTTTCACTACCAGCAACATGGTAAAAGTTCTCTGGAGACAAATTTTCTTGGCACTGAGCTACGCGATTACTAACAAACACCGACCAGCGATGCGGTGAAGAATGTATCCAAGAGAGCGCAACGGTAGAATCGGAAAACGCATATGTTCCTGCAATAGGAAGACGCTCAGAATAATTATCTTGAACCGTCCGTATCAATTTGGACATCAATACCGCGGCACAGAGCTCCAAACGAGCGAGGGTCGTCACTTTGGTGGGAGAAACCTTTGATTTTGCGCACAACAATCTCACTGTAATTTTTCCAAACAGATCAGTGGTGTGCAAATAAATCACACAGCCGTAACCATTCATGCTTGCATCGCAGAAAGCAACAACGAGCACCGTACTGTCTTTCAGGACACCAACATGGCGAGGGATTTTTATCATTGAAATTAGCGGAAATTCCTGTGTAAGCGCCGAAAACCGACGAATAACGCTATCAGGGGGTGTATCATCCCAACCAATGTTGCACAGCCATAGCTCTTTGATAAGTAATTTAGCGTACAGAATGACAGGGGCGACCAAGCCGAGGACATCAAATAAACGGGCGACTATGGAGAGTATGCTCCGCTTTGTGCACTTCTCCTGAACATAAGATGTCGTAAAGAAGAAGCTGTCATCAGCTGGTTCCCACGAAAGGCCCAACACCTTAGAGGTATTGTTAGAACCAACAGTGAAGTCCACTGGGCTGCGGTGAGAATCCGGGAGGTTCTCAAGTACAACTTGAGAATTACTAGTCCATTTTACTAAATCAAAGGCACCGGACTTAAACAACGAGATTAATTCTCGAGAAAGACGTATGGCGCTGGGCTCATCTGCAATAGAATAGACCAGGTCGTCCATATACAGCTTGGACTCTGCCACTTTGGCAGCATCCGGGTAATGTGGTCTCATATCCTGGGCCAACTGGCGAACCGTCCGCATTGCTAAGTATGGACTTGCCGTCAAGCCGAAAGGAACTCGATTGAACTGAAAAGTTCGTATGAGACCATTATTTGAGAATCTAAATAAGATCCTCAGGTATCTGCGATGCTTGCTAGGAACTTCAATCTGTAAATACATTTGCTTTATATCCGCAGTCATAGCGATGGGAAAAAGACGAAAGTCAAGCAAAAGCAGAAACAAATCGGCTTGCAAATTGGGACCAGTATGAATAATGTCATTCAGTGACAGCCCTGTGTGTGTTTTAGCACTAGCATCGAGCACAATACGAGGCATTGGTTTGTCTGGACGAGTGACAGCATGATGTGGGATGTAATATCCATCTTCTGTGATATCAGACTCTGAGACTTCTGATAGGTAATTATTTTCAATATATTCACTGATAACCTTGTTATAATTCTCCTGCAAAGCAGGGGAATGTTTAAATTTTCGCTCCAATGCCAAAAATCGGCGTTGGGCAGCAGTACGAGAATTACCCAATTGTCCTGGATCTTTACAGAAAGGTAAAGCAACAGAATATCTACCATCATCAGTGCGAGAAATTGATGAAGTAAAGAGATTCTCACATTCTGTCTCCTCCGGACTTAGAAATTTTATATTAGGTATCTCTTCTAACAGCCAAAATTTTTGCACTAAATCATTAAGTGCGAGTGCCGAGAATGATGTGTTTGTGTTGAGCACATTATTGGGGTAATCACCCATCAACACGAAACCGAAAGCGGTCGATAACGCGGGGGGTGCACTAGTACCCGATTCAACCCTGTTCCCTAAATAAATATATGGGAACAGTTGTGCACCGATGACGACATCCACGCATCCAGGAATATTCCATGTTAAGTCTGCGAGAGGTATGCCCTCTAAGTACCTCATATCACCCTTGGCTATATAGTGATTAGGTAATTGGTCGGTGATACTGTCAACGACAAGCGCATGTATATTATATTTATTCTCTGGGTATACGCGAGACTCAATATCCAAATACACGTAACCGAAAATTGGTCGAGACGTTGATCCAATTCCTTTGACAAACGAATTACTCAAAGGAATTATTGGTAAATTCAGCGTCTTACAACAATCGACCGTAATCAAATTATTTTGAGAGCCATTATCAATTAGGCACCGAACAATAACTTTATTTCCGTTTTTAAGCTTCGCGTATACTTGTGCGGTCAAAAGTAAAATAGAAGAGTTCGGTGTTACTTTGGCACAAAGCGAACACGAAGGATTGACATTCGCGGTCCCCTCCACTTGCTTATCACCAATGCCAGTTCCATTGATGCTGGATGACACTGGAGGGGGGACTGACGGTTCTTCACTGGTAGGTACTTGCGACGTATGTACATGAGTATTGGTTTTCATATTATTCACACTGCCGAAATGTAAGAATGTATGATGACGTTTATTGCACAAATCACAAACTAACCCCGATTTGCATGACTTGATTGTATGTGAACCACTAAGGCAATTTACACAGGCATTTTTCGATTTTATAAATTCAAATCGAGCCTGTGGGGAACTCATACATTTAAACTTTGAGCAAACGTTGATTAAATGATCAGTTTTGTTACACAGAATACATCCTTTCGGCGGAGCTGGGAAGCGCGGAATATTCGCATTACTCGCGACGAACGATTTAGTATTATTTGATCGGGAGGACGAAATGGGATGCGTTTTATTTACGACACCATGCGAGTTACTCGTTCGTTCTAAAATCTTTACTTGATCTTGTACAAACGAAACTAACTCATTATAAGAAGGAATTTCTTTATTACGAACTGTCAGCTCAAAGTTCTGAGCCGTCTGTGAATCAATTTTTCTTACCGCGCAGTGAAACAAAATAAAATCAGTTAAATCTTCAATACCTAACTGCTTTAATGCCGACACTGACGAAGAATATCTTTCAATGAAAGAATTGAGACTGGCAGATGTATTCGTGCAGTTTTTCGCATCGAGAATATTATTTAAATAATGTGTTCCTAGTGTACGTTTATCTTGATATTTTTTAACTAAACTCTCCCAAATGATCTGATATGTATCACCCGAAGGCACAATGCCTGCGGTTATGTTCAAAGCCCCGTGTGTGAGTTTTCCGACTAAGTACTGCACACGCTGCGAGTCAGTTAGCTGTCTATTATTATGGATATTGGCTTTAAATGACTCAAAAAATTTCGACCAACTTTCATTCTTACCATCGAAGGTTGGAAGATCTATTGCAGGAAGATTAATCATACACGGCTCCCGCGACTTATTTTGTGACGTCAGTGATTCTCTTACAGAAGTTTTCATATTCGATCTAGTTCGTTTGACCTTCAAAAAAAGATCATCAAAAGCATTTAAAGCTTGAAAATCTGGTTTAAATTCTGAATTTAAAGTTAACTGACGATCATTGATGCTATCTATAATATTTTCAAATTGACTTCGCATTTGATCAATCATCTCTGACTGAGCCATAAACACTTCGTTATTTCTTGACTCAAAATTAGATATATTATTTGTTGCATTATACAGATCGTTCATACGAAAAAAAAGATTTTCCTTTTTTGCGGTTAAAAGAATAAGCGATCTGTCTTGAGCCTCATCAAAACCCTCCTCCGTAATTCTTGGCATTTTTTATATATGCGAAAAGATTACCACAAAATTTTACAATAATGTTACAATGTTAATAATTAATTAATAATAATGTTGCGAATAATTATCCAAAATTACGACAATTCTGCGAACAATGTTAACAATTAATTAATAATAATAATGTTGCGAATAATTATCCAAAATTACGATAATTCTGCGAACATCCAAATATGTCATCCAAAAGCAAAAACAAGACCAGCTATAGTTCTCAAAAAATGAGAGGTACTTCAAATTTACCAAAAAAAATACGTAAATTCAAACATCCATGTAATTAAGCTATAATCTCGAATTGAATGTATGAATGAATTAATAATCCGGCTCGAAGGACCATTAAATATGTAGGGGCGTGTAAATAGCCCCTGACACGAGGGCTGACTACCCTATGTAAAATTAACGAAAATTGAATTCTTCCCTATGTGACACAAAAAACAGTCGACCCAGCAACTCCAAAAACCAAAGTGAAAAACAAACAAACACTCACTCAGAGAATGCAGCTCAGCCACGATGTCCACACGAAAAGACACTTCTTTTCAATAAAAATGTCAAGGCGATATCGCATAATCTTGACCGATGTTTTGCACAGCAAGGAAGTTTCAACAATACACAATTAGTTAGTTTTCACAATGATGAAAAATAAACAGCAAAAATGTTCCAAAACAACAGATGACAGTTAGTTTCACTTGTTTATGTACTATTTTTAAAATCAATCCATTTAGGTGTCTACTGGATGAATTATTCTTCTGACTGACCAGGAGAGACATCTCTTGGCCTTTTACTGACACTCCCGTCAGAAGTAATTGCTTGATTCACAAAGGTAAGGAAACGCATGAATACACTGCATCTCAAGTCACATAGGTTAAATTCAATACAATACAAAACCCAGAGATGGCGCCCTTATGGTCTTATAACATAAATTATTCATTTAAAGAAATTAATGCCCAAATATATTTATGGCGCGTATCCATATACTACAATATGAATTTTCATATTACCTACCCCTGTGGCACAGCAGAGCTGCAGTCGATCTGTTATAACTTGTTAATAAAGTTTAACACACCAACGTCAACCTACTCAGCAAGCAGGGGAATGTTAAGATTAAATATAAAATACTCCTGACCCTTTTACAGAGTCGCTTTAAGCTGCATCTGCCAAAAGGTTATTCGATCCATCAAAGTCCTCGTCCGCCATTAGAGATTTATTCTCCCCTACATTCTCTCCTCAAGAGTCATTCATTCGTGTTTTTCAAACCCTTTGTCTTATTTACATATTATTACATCGTTTTGTAAAAGCGGCGGTCAAATGAAGTGAGTCTGTCTCTGAGAAAGACTGAGTCTTTATAATGGTCAATCACGGATTTAGAAAATAAAACGTTTTTGCATTTGATTGACGATTTAATCGAAAAAAAAATGCCATTTTAAAATTTTCACTTGAAATTTTCAGTCGATTTCAACTTAATTGATTGATTAAAGGGTATTTTTAGAAAAAGGAAGCAAAAGAAGTTCTGGCAAGTAAAAACATATAAGAGGTGGTTAGGAATCTGGGGTCAATGTGTCCAGGAGAGACGGAAGTATGAATCTATCTCTTCAAATTGCTAAAGAGCGCATTGACTACGAATAAATATTGTAAATTTTCATTTCCTCAAACTCTTATCTATAAATTAACAATGAATGATTCTTTATGTAACATAGCATTAGGTAAAAAAGTATGTATTGAAGAAAACTTACATCACTCTATAAGAGATTTCTATTTTATTTGCACTGAAAAAGGATTTACTCAATTTCATAAAAAGATTAAAAGCGTAAAAATTTTTTTTTTTGAAAAATTAATAATATCTTTAAAAGAAATAATTTTTTTCCCGGGCTTGATTGGGTTAACAAAGACCTACTCTACTGGCGAAACTAATTACTCCATTCCAGGGTACCATGTAACAATAATAAGAATAAACAAAAACTCTGATATTGGAATACCTATTTCCAGCCAGTATAATGTTCCCAATATTAATGATTATGATGTTTATATTTTAATGTTTATAGTTTATATTTTAAATATAAAATTTAAAAACGTAAATAAATTATATATTTATATGTTGTTATTTCAGCCATCATATCTATGTAGACATAGTGTATATTTAAAATTCTTTGCCTCTACCATTTGTCATTACAAATTACATAAATGTATCCATAAAATAACTAACCTAAAACTCCAAAATGAATGATTTTTTATGTAACGCTTTGGATAAAAAAATTTGTATAGAAGAAAATTTGTGTCACTCCATAAAAGATTTCAATTTAATTTGTCCTGATAAAGGATTTAGCCTATTTCATGTAAATATTAGAAGCATAGAAAGGAATATGGATGAATTAATAATATCATTAAAAGAATTAAATTATTTCCCGGGCTGCATAGTTTTAACAGAAACTCACTCAGCCGGTGAATTGAATTTCTCTATCCCGGGGTACTCTTACTACACAACAACAACAAAGTTAAACAAAAACTCTGGTATTGGAATATTTGTATCTAACCAATACAATGTACTTAATATTAAAGAGATTCACAGTATTAGTAATGTTAACATCTTAAATATTGAATTTAAAGACATAAATAAACATTATAACATTATTGCTATTTATCGAACACATAGGTCGATAGTGTCACACTTTATTGATGAATTAAAAAATATTTTATTAAATTTTAGAAATAAAAACAATGTTTTGGTTGGAGATATGAATTTAAATATCGCAAGCGACTATTCTAGTAAGGATAAAGATAGCTATCTCAACATGTTAGCAGAACTCAATTATTTATCGTGCATAAATTCGTACACTAGAGACGTTCGAGGTCAACGACCTTCATGCTTAGATCATATTTTTACAAATATACCGGATATCCAAAATATAACAGCAGCTGTCATTCACACAACTATCACTGATCATTATTCTTGTATCTTTAACCACAAAACCAGCAATCCAATATTGCCATCATTTAAACAAACAAAATCTTCCAAAAAAGTACTTAATATGGATACATTAAAAAACAAATTTCAATCAGAAAATTGGATCGAATTATTACAATGTAATGATGTCAATATCTGCTGTAAAATATTTGAAGAAAAAATATCTAAATACATAAATGACTCGTCAAAAAATGTAATTCCCAAACACAAACTGTCTAACTTCAAACCTATAAAACCATGGATTACTCATGGATTAATAGTATCTGTACGACGTAAGCAAGCTCTTTATAAATTAACAACTCAACAACCTAATAATAAAAACTTACTTAATCACTTTAGAGCATATAAAAATAAACTTACATATATCATAAAACATACTAAAGAAAGTTACTATAAACGGAAGTTGGATCTAGCTGAAAATGATAGTAAAAGAGTATGGACGGTTGTAAATGAAATAATTGACAAGAAAAAGAACAATAATAACGAAATCAATGCTATTAATCATGATAACTCAAAAACATGCTGTAAAGAAAACCCCTCAAAAGCTGCAAATATATTTAACACTTTCTTTGCAAATGTTGGGAAAAATCTCGCCAATCTCATTCACACTGATCCAAATATTATAACATCTCCAGACTGTAATATAAATGCTAAAAATAAAATGACAACATTTGAAGTCACCACAGAGGACGAAATAGTTTCTATCATAACCGATATGAAAGGAGGATCTGCTCCGGGCTTTGATGCAGTCACGGTTGATATTTTAAAAAACATAAAAAATCAAATTTCTAAGCCATTAATGCATATAATAAATACAAGTTTCCAAAGCGGAGTATTTCCATCAATTTACAAACAAACTACTATTACCCCAATATTTAAGTCAGGTAATCCAGAAGAAGTAAATAATTACCGTCCCATATCAGTAATCTCAAATATAGCAAAAATTTTTGAAAAACTAGTTAAAAAAAGAATGAACCAATTTATAAAATGCAACGATATAATTAATGAAAACCAGTTTGGTTTTATGGAAGGTAGAAGCACACAAGATGCAATTGCAAAATTAAGTAGCCTTGTACATAGTTCATTAGATAAATCATTTAAATGCCTGGGAATTTTTATAGATCTCAAAAAAGCATTTGACAGTATATCACATGACAAACTTATAAGTAAATTAAGAAACATTGGATTAAATGGTTCAGCTCTAGAATGGATAAAAAGCTACCTTTTCAAACGTCCCCAAGTTGTAAAAATTAATGGTGTGCTTAGTTCACCAAAAATGAGTCATTTCGGCATACCTCAAGGTACAGTCCTGGGACCGTTACTGTTTATTATCTATGTTAATGACATATTCATACAAAAACTAAACGGAAAAAATAATATCTTATGCTGACGATACTGTCATAATAATTGAAGGTACGGATTGGAATACTGTTAATAATCTAGCTAATATTGATATTAACATATTGAAAAATTGGTTCGATAAAAATCTCCTCTCTCTAAACACTGAAAAAACAAAATTTATCCCATTCTCTATCAATAAATTCAAATTAGAACCAAATTTAAACATCATAATCCACCAAAGTAAATGTAATAAAACTATCTGCAATCAAGATTGTGCTATACTTAGTCCAACTCCCAAAATCAAATATCTTGGTGTATATATAGATCAGCCTTTTAAATGGAAAACACATATTTGTGAACTCGTCAAAAGGATTAGGAAATGTATTTATATATTTATTAGACTTAGAAATATTCTTAGCTTAGAAAACCTAAAAAGAGTGTACTATGCAACTGTTCAATCTATATTGCAATATGGTATTATTGGCTGGGGAGGAACATATGACAATATTTTAAATCCCCTCAAAATTGTCCAAAGGTTGATAATTAAGGTAATCTTAAAAAAACCGTCTAAATTTCCTACTGAAATTCTTTTTTCAATATTCAATGTGCCTATAATAGACAAAATCTATAAAAAATATTCAATTCTTCAAATTTACAAAGAAATACAGTTAAATACTCGTAACTTCCAATTCAATACATCAGCAAGATACCAGAAAACTATTAAAATTCCTAAATTTAATACTAAGCACATCCAAAATTCCTATCTTTATCTGGGCATAATCTATTATAACAACCTCCCATTAAAATTAAAAACCATCGAAAATATGCAGGAATTTAAGCCCAAATTAAAAAATTACCTGAAACTACTATAAAAGTCCCAAATGTGTTTACTTTGTATCTTAAAGTCTGCTATTTTATAAATCATTTATTCCTTCTTTTTTCTTTCATTTCTTAGTTTCTAAATCTCTGAGTCTACTATTGTATAAATCTTGCGTTCTTTCTTACGTATCCTTTACTTACTTATTACAATAATTTTTGTTACTAACTTACATGATTCTTCCATTTATAATGATTTTTTAATTTATATTATGATTTTTTTAAACTCTTCAGGATTTTTATTTTTAAATTATACAAGATTTTTTTAACCTTCTTATTATTTACAATAGCCGTTATTACTAACTTACACGATCATTAATTTACTAATTGAGCTAGAACTCCCTCACCAAACACAAGAGCATTGTCTCTTTATGGTGAGGTAAGGCAATTTATTTTTATTTTTTGTTAACCTTATGTAACTATGTAACTGTTGTAACTTCATATGTATTTTTAATAAACATTGCCAATAAAAAAAAAAATAAATAAATAAAAAAAATCTCTCGCAATGCCGTACAAGGTGATGGATCGAAAGAGTCCGGCTGGAGAGGTAAAGAGGTCTCCATTAACCAATCTCTTTCATTCGAGCCCACCACAAAGTAGGTGGGCAAACGCATGAATTTCCAAGATATAGACAAACCTCACCCCACGACCATTCTCGATTGAAAACACCCCAACCTATTTAATTTCATTTTTCCCTTTTTTTACATAATGTACAAATAGATTGCGAATCAAAAGTGGACTGTAATCAATCATTTAGACTTTAATCAAAAAAAGTAAAGCGTTTCAATGATACAATTATGGAGATGTGTTCAATGAATGCATTGCACTAGTTCTTTTAATTGACTGATTGTTTCACGCGTAGGTAATATTATCAGACGTGATAGGTTTTCATGGTAGGTAGGATGAAGAAAGTTATTTTTGTATGAAAGTTGTTTTTGCAACAGTACTTATTTACATATTATCATGAAGCGTTGGTAAATAATACTTAACTATAGTGAATCACCGCTCAATAGTATTTTACAAACCCTTTGTCCTGTTAACACATTATTATTACCCACGTACGTTGTGCGTAGAGTCGGTCAAGTAGAGTAATGAACAAAGTGTCCTTGTATAGTGTCTAGAAGTCTTGTTTCAGTATCGTGATCGCCCCGTCTAATTAGTGTGAGTGAAATTAATATTGTCACGACTTCCATATTTAAGGGGTAATTTACCAAAACCGAAATAATATTTCGGGGTGGGGAAGTATGAAGTATGCTCGAACGGGGAACCGCTGCGCGCTACCGACGAAGTCAGAGCAGCGAAGAATCTAGACTAGATGGTACACTTGAGTAAGATTTGAACATGAAACGTTAAATATTCGGCATCTTTCAAATTATGTTTATTAAATTGAATGCGCATGTTTTAGGTAAATTTAGATAGAAACATTACCTATTGCAGGAGGAGCTCATGATTTTATGACTCTTTATCAGATTTTGATCAAACTTGTTTGATAAATTATTCGATACAACCAACTACACTGCTGGACGGTAGGCATTAGTTCTTCATTGACAGATGTCAAAACAGTACGGTATTCAATTTCGCATTATTTTCGTAATATGTGATCATAATTATATCTGAATATATTGGAAAGATAAATAAAATATCGGTCATTTTCAATATTTATTATTATTGTTTACAAAAAGTTATATATATAAAAATTATATATTTATATAAAAGTTATATTTTGATAGTGTCCCGCACTCGTGGCTAATCAAAATATATAAAGTTAAACCAATTATAATTAGATTTTTGAAAAATATTATGTCCTTTTGGAATACAGATTTACTAGTAAATTTAAAAGGTAAGAAAATAGTAGTACCGGGCATTTCAATAAAAAGAGGGATTTTTCAAGGAGACTTATTGAGTCCTCTTTGATTTTGCTTAGCATTGAATCCTCTGTCTAAAATGTTAATTAAAAGCAAGTTTGGAATAAAAATTAACGGTAATACAAGAGAGAGTAGTATAGTTTTACATCTATTATATATGGATGATATAAAATTATTTTCAAATTCTGAATCAAATTTAGAGAAAATAATTAAGGTAGTTAAAATTTTTCAGATGATATTAAAATGACTTTTGGTTTAGATAAATGTAAAACGATCCATATAGAGAAAGGCAAAATTGTAGATGGAGACGAGGGTATATTTAGAAATTTCAAAATTAAAAGTATGAAAGGGGGTGAGGTTTATAAATATTTAGGATACCCGCAATCGAATAGATTAGATCACCCTAGTATTAAAAATGATATTAGGATTAAATTTCAAACTAGGATCAGAAAATTTTTAAAATGCAATCTATCTGCTAAAAATTTTGTAAAAGCAATAAACACTTGGGCAATACCTCTACTAACGTACTCATTTAGCATAATTAAATGGTCCAATACAGATTTAGATAGTTTAGAACGATTAATTAGAACAACGTTAACAAATTTTAATTGCCATCATCCAAATTCAGCTATAGAACGAATTAATTTACCTAGAAATTTAGGAGGTAGAGGTGTAATCAAAATAACATCTTTGAAACACAATCAGGTAGAAATGCTTAGAAATTTTTTCCATAGGAAAGCCAATAGCTCAGAAATGCACAAAATAATTTGCAAGGCAGATATAAACATTACACCTTTAAATTTATATGACGAGAATGCCAAAATTCTTATAAATACTAACCAGGAATTATTAGATTCCTGGTCAAATAAAATTATTCATGCAAAACACTTCAATTTCTCAACCAAACGTATGTTGACAAACTTTCGTCAAACAAATGGTTGAGTATTGGAGAGTTGAGCACAGAAATAGAAGGATTTATGCTTGCCATTCAAGATAGAGTCATTAATACAAAAATTATAGGAAGCATATAATCAAAGATATAAATCAAATTGATGATTTATGTAGAAAATGTTTGGCTTTTCCGGAAACTATAGAACATATTATATCGGGATGTTCTATATTAGCGCCGTCCGAGTATACATTTAGGCACAATCAGGTTTTAAAAATAATCCACCAAAGTTTGGTAATTAAACATAACTTGATTGACTTCCGTAATACTTGACCGTACGATTGACTACCATATTATGAATATGAACCAAATTCGTTATTTGTTTTTGGGGTGTTATGCCGTGTTGCGCTACCTCCTTCTTTAGCCAACGTTTCGGACATCGTTGCAGTGTCCATCATCAGGGCAGATCCGGCAGATCCGGTAGATGACTACATCTACCGGATCTGCCGGATCTGCCCTGATGATGGACACTGCAACGATGTCCGAAACGTTGGCTAAAGAAGGAGGTAGCGCAACACGGCATAACACCCCAAAAACAAATAACGAAAATGCTTTTGGCCGTGAAAATCTTAAAACTTATATGAACCAAATTCATTTTAGAAAATGAATTTTATAAAATATATTATGATAAAACTATACTAACAGACAGAACAATTAGTCATAATAGACCTGATATAGTTTTACATGACAAAATTAAAAAAATAACTTATATCATTGATGTAGCTATTCCAAATTCCTGTAATATTAAAAAAAAACAGTTTCTGAAAAATTAGAAAATACATAGATTTAGGAAATGAGATTAAAAGAATTTGGCACTCTCAGACTATAAAAATATTACCATTTGTTATTTCGGCTACTGGCATTATACCTAGGTCTCTGAAAATATTCATATTATATTCCATAGTTCTCATTAAAAACTTGCGGCAGGAATGTGAACTAACATTTTTCAATATGAAATAGCACAATTTGTTGGTTATTCACATTTGGTAGTTTTAATTATTGCTACAAGGTTTGTTAGATTCGTACTGGGAGATATATATGGTGAGGATCGTTTCGTGTTATTATGAAACTTTTTCCCTACTATTCTCAATTATTATCTTTTGTTCACTAAAAAATACTAATAATACGTCTGCAAAGTGAACAATACTATATATATCTTTATCTTTACCTAATTTATGTAAAAGCACAGTAGGACGTAAATAAATAAAACTAGGAATACGAAAATACGGGTAAAGGGGCACTCTAAACCATTCTATGCCGCTGGTTGCAAACAGGCGGCCGCGTAATGGAAGTTCTAGTAAAAAAGTCAACTTGGTTCTGAAATAAAACACAATAACATAACGAATAACCTTTAGTGTGACCCCTTTTCTTATGTGCCTACACATTTACGTATTTATTTTTTGTAAAATTTGACGTGCTTTCACTCTGAAATCATCTCGCATACTGACTGGAAATAACTCGTGTCTTGGTTTATATAATGGCGTGAGACAAAATAACAATATCGTGATATTGAAAAACTGTTTTTATTTATTTAAGCATTGTTTTAATGCTTTTTAAAATAATTTTATTATTCAGTCGTTTAGACAACACTGATGTGGTGATAACGTATATTTTTTATAATTCTCCTGTATTTAGAATTAAAACATATAATCGAACTTTAAGCTATTTTTAGAGGTTTTGTAAATATTTTTTCACGCACTTGTTTTAAACATTTTAACACGTTTTTTTAACGCACCATTTAGAAGAATAGTTTATTTTTTCAAAACATAATATTTTTTCTAATAAACAATATAGAAATGTTCTTAAAACTGCATCAAAAATCCCTAAATATGCTGCGCTTGCGGTAATATACCCTTAAGGGACGCCGTATTTCATTATTCCCTCGTGGCGGGGGGGGGGGCGGGGTGAGGAGGTATGGAACGGGCTGGGGGAAGGAAATTGTATTTCAGCCCTTAAAATTAATTGGCGTAGTGCGACCCTGTGTATAGAACGCAATTTTCCCACTGCCACGCCGGGTGAAATTGGCGGGAGAAGAATCAAGAAAAGGGCTGCAATATCTCAAATCTGTATGTAAAGTGTTGGTAAAAATATAAGCATCCACCGATGTGCTGCTTGTGTAGGTTAAATAATCAGTTTACGAAATAAAAACAACTTCTTTATTATTATTCGTAACTGCATCGTAAAATAATATATAGTTGAATGGTGGTTAAAAGTACTTTATTTCTGGTTTATTAATTAAAATGGTACAATTATATATTCTATAAATTAAATTATTTTTTAATTGAAACTTCTATAGCACGGCTGTGATTTGGATTTCGGATGAAACGAAAATGACGATCAGTGCACCTGCCACGCATCAACCGCACTCATCGCCCGCTTTGATAATGATGTCACTTTTAACGGTTCCTATTTGTTGATATATGAAACGGAAATTGCGTGAGGTCTGCGCTCATTAGTCGCTTTGATTATGACCTCACTCTTCAATGTTATGGTAAAGTTTCCCTTATACCGCGTGTAAACTGCACTCGATTTTTTTTTAATAAATACATTACATAAATCGTGTTACACCTTTTTGTATAGCAGTGCTTGGGTTAACAGGACGGAGAACAGTAAGTAAACATCAATTTAAATAAATTTTTTTAGAAAGAGTAAGGAACGTGAAGAAAAAATAAATACATAAATTATATGTAATAAATAATAGATATGAAATAGAACAGAAAAAGTAAGAGGAGTGAAAAGAAAAAGAGAGTAAAGGAAAGGTAATATGGGTGTGCTTTTAACAGGAAAATATTTCTGCATTGATATAGACACTCAATATTTCTTTAAAAAATTTCCATTTATAAAGCTTTCCGTGATAAACAATATAATATATATACTTTGTGAAAGGTACTCACAGTATCGTCCGGGTGAAATACCACCATTAAGTATTGAAACGTTACGTGAGATGACTTTGGTGACCAGATCTGAATAGTCAGGTACTTCCCCACCTTCATCTCTTATTTCCCTTCTCTCTATCTTCTGCCTCACAAAGTACCTTAATTGTAGATGCCATAGTCTCAATGGCTCCAAACGGTAGCAATTGGGACTCTTAATGATGATAATAATAAATTTACACTGATTTTATAGTTTCGACTAGTGAAAACTTTAATGAAAGTTTTCAATTGATAATGTTTACTGAAGAGATTTTAAGAATTCAGTTTCCAACAATTGGGTATAAAATCTATCTACCAACTAGATACCCACTCATTCAGGAAGTTTGTTGAATTTTTGTAATATGTTTTTCAATAAATTAGTTAGTAGTTGTTAATTAGTTAGTAGTAAAATGATAGTAGTCATTAAAATTAACTTAATCGGTCTTGGAACGTCGCTCTCAGGCTAATGGTACTTCCAATCGGCCTAGGTGATTGCACGATTGTATTAACAAATAATGACGAAACTACCCGCCTAAGTTGCTACACCATTGTGCAAAGACTTAACCCAATAAGATCACACAATGTACGGATAAGTGCGGATCTCTAATCTGGATACGATATTGCCTCATTTTAACCCCCGGCCCTTCGGGGTAAGAAGGCGCATGAACCTATAAGTAAACCCAGTAAGTAGGTGTCTACCCTTAATGTGTAGGTAGAAAATACATAGTCACAGTTATAAGTGGACCTGGTTAGCTTGTTAAATCGTCTATGTATCATATAAATGTATTTACTCTTTCACTTGCAAGAATTCTAGTCTTTACAAATCAGAGTGTGCAATTCACACGCGGTAGAAGTGAAACCTTCAGAAAACTAAAGTACACAAGAGTCGCCACTCTGGACCACGAAGCACTTTATTATTATTGTGTAGGATAATTTTTTCCATATTTTTGTCATCGAATTCCAGTGCACCTTTCCCTATACATTTGGTTATCTTATTAGTATTGGTGTTTTCTTATTCTGAGTCGCTAGATGTCGCTTTTTTGTGTTTTTTTAGCCTGTTCATTTTGGAGTGGTTTAAAGATTGGATATTTATTTTACAAAAATATATACATTTTTTTTTTGGATTTCATGGGATTCGATCCTTGGGCCATTGAATTTCTAGCCGCTAAGGTTTGCCAGGCGCTTTGCACAGCTAGACCAATGAAGACTTGCGTGGGATTATGGATTTATCGAATTATATTGGAAACGAGTACCCGTGATTTAAACAAATATTTTATTGCTATCTCATTCTCTCACAGGCAAAATTTTCTGAATGTATTGGTTTGTCACTTTTTAGTGTCGCTCGTTTCGGTTTCATCGAGTTTCCAATCACAACGGTGCTAAAGAAGTTTTCACTTCAACAATATTTGGTACGACCTTTTCATAAGAAAATTGATGGAATTTTGCAACTCGAGAAGCCGGCCCATTTTAAGTGTGTGACACAGGATTTTTCATCAGATGACGTCACATGGTTTTCAATCCATGTAACGTGAATTGTATCAATTTGTTTATCTTTTTTCAATTGACCCTGCAGAAAATAATTTCCTCAGGGCATAGGCATCTGTGAATGTATCGTACTATGTCTATTTGATGCTCTATATGTACGGATGGTCTATTTGAGAAGAGGAAGGAGTGAACATGGATCTTGAGGAGACCCATGCTATAGGAGGGTGGTAACACAGCGACCGGAAAATTATTCCACAGTTGAGCTTTTGAACTCAAGAACGAGTCGTAGAAGCGACCCGTCCTCATGTGGCAAATGTCAAGCTGTACATATATATTGGGTGCGCGTTAGGCACGTTTTCCGACTATGCACAGGTGCCGAAGGAATCTATATTAACTGCATCTTCCATCTTTTAAAAAAAAAGGAAATCCATGGAAAAAAGCTTCTACCGGTAGACGCTTTTTTCCACTTGATTTATTTGTGACTCTAGCCGGTTTCAGCCTGTTAATGCTATCTTCAGTCTGGTACAATTAATCTAGTTTCTTTAGCTAGCTTCTTAAACTGTAGTTTATTTACACAACATATGGTGTTGATGAGGGGGGAGGGGGATTAATGGGGGTTGTCTAGAAGGATATTATTCAAATTATATGAATTTTTCCATATTTGTCGTCTTTGACGATTGAATTTATAGTTATTTGGTTATTTACGGTAGACAAAATTACCTAAAGTATATAGATTACTTTAATATTTGGGAATACCTTACACGAATTTCTAACAACTCATTTTATTGTTGTCATGTAGGTGTCTATTAAATATCGTTTTTATCTTTACTTACGAACCCTTTCTTCGGATGTGCAAATCGTTGGGATACATTATTTTGCATCCAAAAGCAGATTGCGTACACATACTAAGCAAGCTATTTTTTTTATTTATTGAGTTTGTTTACACTACATGAATATAAACTAAAAAGCATAATGTAACAATTCATTTGATAAATTTAATTATTTTTACGGTGAGCATAACATTTCTTTTTAAATACATTCATTCTTTTTTCATTCTCCATACTTTCAGGCATTTCATCAAACATCTTTAGTTCTCGCATATAAGTTAAATGTATAGGATCAGCATGCGTATGAATTTTTTTTACACATCTTGTTGATTTTGTGTGTATTTTTTAATCAAAAACACTATAAAAAATGGGATAAAATATCTAAAACGTTTTAATAAACATCCTAATGTAAGAAATGCGTTTGGTTACCTGTACGTTAACGCGGCTAATACACGCTTTTACATAATGGCTAATACACGCTTCAACATGAGTACACGCTTATTCGTAGTGGCTAATACACGCTTCCTACATAGTGGCTAATACACGCTTCTAAATCTTTCCTTAATATTATTTTTATACAATGTATGTTCAAAAACTGCTTAAATTTTTCTTTGCATTTTCTTTTCTCTACTTTCTTTTTTTTCCATTTTGTGATTCTCGCGTTGATTAAATCATCAAAATTAATACTAAAATTTCTTGGAAGGTTAAAAAGCATACATGTTTATTAAAAAAAAATCTTTTATTTTTATTTTGGAATGTTCTTTTTATTTCTCTTCTGTACGTTTTTTTTAATTGTTAAATATCTATTTAATTTACACTTAAAAGTAATTTTTTGTATCTACCATCAAAACCTTAATATTATTGACAGAAGCAAATTCCTGTGATATCTTGAACGAAACCATAATAATAAACAATTGGGCTGAATAATTCCTAATTCCTAAGAATATTATGAACTAAATATACAATTGGGCTGTCCTGAAACGGGTATCCTTCCCAGTTGGACAGACAAAGTTTCATTTTGTAATGCATTGTAATACATATTCATATATAAATAAATAAATAAATTTATCAAGTGTAATATTTAGGTAAAAAGGCAATATTATAGTCAACACACTAATTACATGTAAAAAATCTGTTCATTTTGACTGTTCTAAAACGGGCAAATAGTTGGACAGCCAAAGATCATTATAAAGATGTAATATGTAATGTTTTCAAAATAAATAAATAAAAAATAATGGGTAATACACGCTTCTACATAGTGGCTAATACACGCTTATTACAATGTGACTAATACACGCTTCTACAAGGTGGCTAACATACGGTTTTTTATAGTGGCTAATACACATTTCTACATAGGGACTAATACAGGTAGTAGCCTAGGCCTAGTATACCTAGGGCCTAGGCTTACCACTAACCAATGAGTAGTGACCTGCTTCGTCAAGTCGGCGGTGCCAACTTGCTCTGGAGAATTATAATACTAATCTATCTTTGATTGGATATGCCGTTAACTGTGATTGAATTGGACATCTGGGAAATTAAATTACCTTTATATCAATCAACAAAGTTCTGATAAAATATTTCACATTGTATTAACCTTTTTCAAGCAGGGTCGATTATAATCAAAACTTCAAGAGATAATCTATATGTATAAAAATCTCATGTCTCGGTGTTTGTGGTCGCACTCCTTCGAAACGTCTAGACCGATTTTAATAAAAAATTTTATGATTTTTTTTTTTTTTTTTAAAGAAAGACAAACATTAACAATGTTTGAAAATCTCCTACTACCACCAGAGAAAGCCGAAAATTTTGCTTGTGTTGTGATGGAGGATTTAGCCAGCCGAGGAATCGAACACACGTGGGACCCAAGCACTATGCCCACTCAACCACTGACCGGTGAAAGTATATTTCATACCGCTAGGTGATTAGGGTGCCTCATCAAAATTGATTGATAATTGACTCAAATGTTTTACAGAACATTGCATTTTAGCAGAAGAGTGTTTCTATATATAATGGTAAGCTCTGGCGTTATGAAATTTACTACAAGTGTTGCGCGAGTGGTATTAAAATGTGTGTTTTTTGGCAGGGAAGGAAGCAGAAATGGACTTGCAGGGAGAAACTATTTCTTGGAATGGAATTGCAACACATGTCGGGTAACAGCTAGTATCATTATAAATATTACAAGCTTAGCTACCTGACTTTATCAGATATTTAAAAACCAACAAAAATCCAGCTCCGTACAGGAGGCCCTGTGGAAAATATTTTTTCTCAGGGATTATACTACTCAATGTGGAGGGACTTTTTAGGGAAAGGAAGAAGAGGAAAAAGGTATGAGGAGTGGGTCAGAATCTGGGGATCAGTATGTCTAGTAGTGAGGGATAATCAAATCCATCCATCCATCCCCCACTAAGATGCAAGGCGATGGATCAAGAGAGTCCGGAAAAAAGGTCTCCCTCAATCACTCTCTCCCGATCCGGCCCGCCAGTAGTTGGGCAAACGCATCCGCCGCCCAAGACCTAGACAAACCTTAACCCGTGGACCCGCGCACCCCTGCTTAGTAACCAAACGTAGCTAACCACTTTGGGTGACTTATAAGAGAGGTGTTGGTTACCCAACAAATGGTTCCCGTGGCGGCGGTACTCATACAATTCTATCTCATTCGATTCCCAATTTCATTCAATTATTCCTACTCCTTCTCTCGCGGGCCAAATCCTATAGATGTATGTGTTTTTCGTTTCATCGAGTTTTAAATCACAACGGTGCTAAAAAAGTTTTCACTTAAAAAAAAGAAAAACAGAGTGTGTATTTCGCATGCGGTAGAAGTGAAACTAGAAAGTTGCTAGATATCGCTTTATTTTCTTTTGCTCGTTTTTTTTAAGTGGTTTGAAGATTCGATATTGTTTGAAGATTGGATATTGATTGGATAAAAATGTTTTTTTTTTTTGGATTTCGTAGGATTCGAACCCCCTTTCGCTTGATGTATGTCCCTCTGGCCGCTGAGACTTGAATCTTTGCCAACTACGTTATGGAAGGCACGCGCCGAGATACGAATTTACCGCATTATATTACAACTGAGTATTTGTGTAGAACTGAATTTCAAGTCACTAACGGCGCTAAAGAAGTTTCACTTTAAAGAAAAGCTCCTAAAAACATACAACCTAAACATCAATATGTAAAAATAATTCGGATGAGAAAGGGTATCTCCAAAGGTCAAAGATGTTTGATGTTGAATAATAATCATAGTCAAGACGTATCGATCTCGCTTCTCACGTCCATCCCAGGGTCCTACGGAAATAGTTTCACCTTCGCTAATGTAAAATGTACCTACTTCAAGAGCAAAAGGGTAAAAGAGAATAATCCACATTTATTTTGTATGCATCTACTTTTTTGTTTACTTTTCCCTTTTTTCGTGGATCACCAAATCGTTGATCAGCGGGACTTTAAATTTTTAACCCATAAACTATCTATATTAACACTGAATCATAATATGTGAGCCTGGGGTATATAGGTAAATAATTCCAAACTCGCTGAGCATAATTCTAAAAATTATTTGATTAATGAATCTTCTCGCGGACAAAAATATATCATTAGAATTTCAGTCAGCAGATCTAAATGTATACAAAAGACACTAACCTCTTATAGAGCAATCGTCTGCTGCATAGCTTTTTATTACAATGATTAGGCGGTTTTCGTTTTGTCATGTTGCAAAAACATTTCATTATATTAAATTTTGTGTTCAAAACTTTGTGTTTTGTGACACTTCAACGGCGTCTATGGCCCAGTTGTCGTCATCATTCCGCACAGTACAGCATTATCATAATTCCGCACAATGAGCACAATACAGTTTAGTATCCCTGAAAGTACATAGAGACCGCCATACTACCACTTTGGGATTTAAAAAAGTTTATATAAATGATAATTTATAAAAAAAAACACCAATTATTATTATCGGCCCGCTTCCATTTTTAATTAAATTTCGGTTAGTTGTTAAGCATTAGTCGTTTTGTTATTCTCGAGGGTTTGCTAAAATTTAATCAGAATGTGCGTATTGATAAATTAAAATTAATTAATTAAAATAATTTCTAACGTCAAAACCCCGCCCGACTGACGTGATATTTGATTGAAGATGATTTTGTGTAATAAAAACTGTTTTTTCGTACTTAATGACCTTTGAGACTTCCTTCGACCTTTTTCCACGGTGCGATTTTTGCCACACAGAAAACAATAAAGCAAATAATGATTTTCGCTAAAGGCGAGAGTCCCTTGTGCCTTTTCCCAGTCCATATAAAATATATTTCCAAGTGTAACGGTACTAAATCTCTGAACGACAATCAAACAAGATTCCTGTGGAACTACTCGTAGCACCACGACTTGGGTAAAATTAATATTTTCCATGTAGTTTAAACAAAGGCGATTGTTTCACCAATTTATGGCGTGATTTACACATCTTTTGCTTACCCAATAATAGCTGGCGTCACCTCCCTCGACAATATAAACTGTCTTCAACTTTAGTTCATTGAATCAATTTTAATGGGCAATAACGGCACAAAAACCTTGTTTGCGAGTCCAGAACGGCGGATAAATCATCTCTGGAGCAGCCAAAAATCACTTGATTCCAAATTTCTTTTCGAGCATTAAACATTTTGGGAACGCTAAATCACCCTTTACGGAGCGGAGTGAGTCCGTTGAGAGCCGCCGGGAGCCGCCGCACGGACACTGGGAATAAATGGATCACTTCAACCAACACCTCTTCTTATATAAATTTACTATAAGCCATTAAATAAAGATTTTTCTGATCTCTAACGTAGGCATCTAGAAAAAATATTTTGATAAGATTTTTTTAATTACGAGCCGAAATATTTGATCAGTTCCTCTAAAGTTTTGCTTATATTGTTTAACTCATTTATTTTCAATAATAATAAAATTAAATAGTCAGCTTTATATATACTTAGTGCAGTATACTGCTAAGTCAAATTTAACAGTACTTAGCAAATAAACGACAGCGTCAGTCTTGCCCGACCGGAGCGTGCGTGAATTTTATACCTATTGTTCGTATATTACTAAAAAAATATATCAATATCGATTATTATGTATTTTTGTAATATAGTTATGTAACAATGTGTATTTTTTAATGTAGGTACAGTTACTACTGAATTTGAAGTGCATTGAGCAAATCGATTTCATTACATTATGAATATGTAACAACTCTAGAGAATGGACTTGAAAGCAATTGTGATCGTACATTCTGAACAACAATACACATTCAGCACCTCTGTTCATGCATTTAATATGTCATGCATTCAGTTAATACATGAAATGATTTTGAATTGACGGGGAAATCGATCAGAAATTGAATATTATTAGGTGTAAGAGTTCGTACAGAGGATTCATCGCTTCTAAATAATTTTTGTAAACTGAGCACGCGAAGTATTAAAAAACGTCTAGAATTTTCGTTACAAAAAGTCACTGTGTACCCGAATGTCTAATGTACATACATATATATGAACTCCTAAAAAGCACACACAATTTGAGTTAGTTGAGTAGAGTAAAACTTTTCAAGTGTTGTAGTATGTCGACCAGGAACAGTGGAGTGAGTGGAGTTAGCAAACACTCTTTTTTTGGGAATTGGTTTATTATTTTCATTACAAACTCCGAGTCAATCTGCTGAAAAGGAAAGAAAGGACATAATTTAAAAAGTACACAAATCCACGCCCATTGTAGGAGTGTGGTTCGCGCCGTATATAACAAACTGAAATGAAAAAGTTTCCTTGAATAAAATAACTCGGGCCAGAATGGCTTGGCAACGTTGGCACGATATCCTCTTTGTTCGGCGCGTATAGACGGTCGCGCCATTACTTATTCTGGCTTAAATGCTCCTTTAAAGAGACTAAACATTGCGAAACTTTTATGAACATCTACCTCAACTGTTGCCATTGGACTTTATGAACACCCAAAGCCGGTTTCATTAAGGCTGGATGTTCATTGCTCTGTTCGGATTATAAAAGACCGGGATGCAACGCAAATATCATAAAACGCGACCGCAATCCAAACAAACCAAGAAACCAAGATGGTTGCAATTATTAATATTTTCTGAATTTTATTATAAAATAATAAGATAAATTATTTATTAAAATAAACTATCATAATTAACTATTCGATACTGCCTTTTTCACTATCTCCAAAACCCCTTTTTCATGAAACAATATAACGGCTCGAGCTCGACCCCCCCCAAGGTCGAAAACTTTTTTTTCTTCTTTAGAGTCCCAATCTTAACAACATATATCAAAATCGGTACTACACGAAATTTTGCTAGGTAAAACTTCCCACTGACTGGGCTATGAAGTAAAACTTCACTAACTTTTAATCTCCATCTCTACTTTCGTTCGCCTCGCCCTACCGTTGGCCTCACCCGATCACACTTTTCATAACGCTCTCGTCACGCGTTCACCAGCTTACTCCCAAGTCAAGCGCGCGTAGAGGCCCGACCGTTCGCCTCGCCTGATAACACTTTTCGCAACGCTTACTCTCCAAGTCAAGCGTGCGTAAAGAAGTTTTACTTTAAAAAGTGTACGAAAAACTGTGCAATTTTCATACAAAGCTAAGATGGTTTTTTTAGTAGGTTAAGTTTGTAAAGCGACGCAATTTTTTTATTGGTAGAAGCTAGTTATTCCTCAAAGTAAAAGAAAACTTTAATTTTAACATTTTGTAAGAGATTCGTCAACCCTAAAAAACTGCCGCATTTCCCCGAGTAAACAAATGAACGATTATTTGTAGATATTTACATTAATTCAAGTTTCTTATTTGACCGTCAGAAAGTTTCTTTGAATTTCATCAATCTTACTTGTTTCAAAAGAATCAACAAATCTGAACAAAGTAATAAATTCGAACCAACAAGATCTCTATAATTTTTATAGTGTTCAATTATGTTTATCATAAATACAACCAACGTTCTTGACAATCCGTAACTTTTTTAGTGTTCGATTGTCATGCTCATAAATACAACAAACAATCTTGAAAATCCGTTCGTTGGAAATCATCGAGACTTCATTGAATGATTTCTACACTAACATTTTTTGATCGCCTTTGAAATCTAAGTGCCTCCGTTCACGGAGATACTTACAAGCTACTCGATTCTCGTGCGCGTATCATACGCGCCGATCGTAAGTACCCCCCGTACGATTTAGCTGGTGCCCGTTCACGGCGCTACGCGGTGGCCGTGGCTTCCAATCAGTATCACGATACTGACAGTGCTGATCGCACGCGACAGTCGCATCATTTTTGTCTGATACTTATTTGTTTGACGTTTGACAGAAATGGCGTCGGAACATGAAAGTAATGTTAGATTTATTAAAATTGAAAGTAAAACACTTTTTAACTAATTTCCACTTATTTATTTCTGGCAATTACCAGCCTGAAGATGTCCATAAATAAATAAGTGGAAATAAGTTAAAAAGTGTTTTACTTTCAATTTTAATACATTATAATTCCACCACGTATAACAGAACAATAAATAAACTCATAATGTTAGATTTGTTCTGGAAGTGGAAAAAGTGAATGTTTACATAACTATACTTTACCAGAATACGTAAGAAACGATTGAGTGGAGAAGGCATGGATTGATGTTGGAAAAAAAGTCATATGACATCGCACGACACCGTGTTCACTCCACGGCTGCACGTGAAAAATGACCAAGTTCAGTACATTTCGGATAGCGCCGTGTACGGAGACTAGCATTAAAAAGTGGTATATCAGCAGGGTACTTGTGGTTTCGTCACAATTACGTAGATTGTAAGTATCTCCATGAACGGAGGGCTTAAGAGTAAGAAATCTTCACTGAACAGAAATTACTTTATTAATCAAAGTTCTTTGCAAAGCCATGAATTTTGTGGGAGTTTCTAGTTATATAATATGTAATAATTATTTGAAATACAATCGTTTGACTCGCTTTCGAAACCTGATATTAACTATTTTAGCGACTGATAATAAAAATTGTTTTGTCTCAAGGAACTTAGTTGTGCTGGTTTGTTTGTAATTCCTATTCAAACAGGACCGTGCGAAAGGTGAAAATTTACCGAGGTTGTTGGATTTGCGAACGGTTGCAAGTATGATCAAAGTTCTGAGATTGTTTTCTTAATTTTCCGAGTTGTAACGTGGACTCATGCAGTTCTCTGAATGCAGGAAAAGGGTTTCCGGGAATCTATGAAAAGTTTGTGCAGCGCCAACGTCTTGTAGTTTCGCCCCATGAGCGGTGAGCGGTGCGCAGTAAGCATCTCTGGTAGCTCCGGTAGATTGGGCGAAAGCAATCGCAAGTTGGGAGTGCTTCTAACTGTGTTATTTCACAAAATCACTTCCCGGTATTGTTACTACCGCAAACCTCGTGCCGAAGGACTTTGATGTAAGTTTCTTATCTGGTTAGTCTTGCAAATAATTATCTGGACTTTTATTTTTAAACCAAATGATAGAGATAAACCTTTAGATGACTAACGTGCAATAACCAAACGATGCACAATTTATAGCTAGATAAAAAAAAAATCGGTCACAATTTTCCCGGCATGGTAGGTAAGGTGGAAAAAACATCATTTCTGTCATTCTGAATTAATGTATCTTGCTTCGTTTATCGTCACAAGTCATATCGTGTATAGTATGTTATGTCGATTTGCTATTATTTTGACCATGACCTTCCTGAAGTGTCTACATGAGTTTCTCTAAAATTGGATGAAATTAAGTCTTGCTGTCCGAAGCGTAGGACCGTGGTGGAAAATCTAAATTGTTTCACTACATATGTATTTTTTTGGCATGAAATAAATAAATAAAATAAAATATATATTTAAAGAACTTTGTTTAACGGGTTGATTTTTTTTATGCTCCGGTAGAGAGGACTTCTGTCTACTATTCTATTCTATTTTATACTAACTGGTTCTCGGCAAGCGTTGCTATGCCATTCAAAGAAATAAATTGATTCTACCTGCATGTCCATTCTCATGCATTCCCTTTCCCCTCCCCTCCTGCGTTCCTATTCCACCTCCCCCGCCTCCCCCTTCCCTCGTCAGTCTTCCTGCAATCCCCACCTCCTTTGTCCCCCCCCCCTCCTGCCTTCCCTCCCTGCCGCTAAAATATATGAAATACACACATTTTCAAACCACTCCCGCAACAACTGTAGTAATTTTTTTATTAAAATTTCATAACGCCAGAGCTTACCATTGTATATAGAAATACTCTTCTGCTAAAATGCAATGTTCTGTACAAATTTTGAGTCAATCCATCGATTACTTTTCGAGATTTGCGGAAAAAAGATACGGAACCTAAATTTTTTTAAATGCAAATTTCATAATGCCAAACTTACCATTATTTACAGAAACACTCTTCATCTAAAATGCAATTTTCTGTAAGAATTTTGAGTCATTCCATCGATTAGTTTCAGTGATTTGCTAACCCAAACGCACGGAACCAATTTAATTTATTTTTTAATACAAAGTTTATAACGCCAGAGCTTACCGTTATATATAGAAATACTATTCTGCTAAAATGCAAAGTTCTGTAAAATTTTTTAGTCAATCCATCGATTACCTTCCGAGATTTGCGAACGCAAACATACGGAACCTAAATTTATATATATATAGATTAACCTTTACCAGTTGTACTAACGTTTAATACAATGATGTCACCTCTTACATTTCGTTATTTGTTTTTGGGGTGTTATGCCATGTTGCGCTACCTCATTCTTTAGCATAACACCTGGCACATGGCATAACACCCCAAAAACAAATAACGAAAATGCTTTTGGCCGTGAAAATCTTAAAACTTATCTCACCTCTTACATGTTCATTTTATATTGTTGTCTTAAGTATTTTTACATATGTTGTTTGGACAATATTTTGTAATTTATAATCTTCTTAATATTAATTGTACCAGTCTGTAAATGGTCTTAACAGGCTGAAACCGGTTACGGTTACGAATAAATGAAGTGAAAAAGTTTTATATTTGTATTATTGTAAATTTCTCTTGTAATATATTTTTTCTTATCATTTAACATTTCACCTTTTTGTCAAGCTGAAATAATAATAATAATAATACTTAAAAATTATTCTCGTTTCTTCGTTATTTTCTACATTCAAATATGAATTTGAAAAAATACTGATTTTATTTTTATCTGTCATTTTCATAATATTATGTATACAAAAACCTGGCTAACAATAACTCCGTAAATTGCCATCTCAACACAGGCGTTTCACACTTAGTGAGATGGGCAATTACTTTAATTAAAAGGTATATCTAACGCCATTACTATAATTAAAAGTATTATTAAAATAATGAAATAAACAATTTTAAAATTGAGAACAAAATTAAATTAATTTAATTAATTAACTGCGATTTCATGTTGATCTTTAATAATATGTAATTTCCAACAAAATGTTAAAAATTAATAGAAAGGTAGCATAAGTAATCAATAAATCCGTAAATAGAACTAATTGCTTCAAACTTATCGCTATTTTCCTTTATTATGGAAAAGAAAACATTTTTGTCCCCGACCGATTCCGTTCAAAATTAATAACGAGCAATGGAATAAGGTTTTTCAATTCTCGTAAAAGGCAAATTGGTATCGGCCATGGAAAGTCCGCATAAAGCCCAGTTTGCACAAAGGATCCAAATGCAGATGTGAAAGAGGGAATTTGCATTGGATTCTTAAAGGCTTCCCTCCAGCAGGGGTAGGGGGGTTCGGGCTGCCCTGACCAAGGCAGATATGCAACCATCTGCCGAGCACCATATGCCTTGTGCCCATACGCCGGCCATTACCGAATTGCACCCTGACACGGGACAGATAAGCACCACTTCCGATTGCGAGATGGAAGGCCAAAGAGATTAGAGCGAGGAGCGGGGATCTTCACTGGCGATTTCCTCCGCCCGGGTTTCTTGCTGCTTTCTTCTTTCTTCTTGCTCCTCGCCCCTTACACCCCCTTCTGGGAATTGAACTGCTAACCGCTTCTTAAAGCGGCGGAGATGGAAACATCATTTTATTACGGGTTATTGCTGGAAACCTTTTGCGATAGGTGTCCGTAGTTCGCCCTATCTATGTGATAAGAAAAATATTACTTCTATTACTGTAGTATAGTACTATATATTATGTTATATGTATCTATTGAATTAATTTTGATTATTCTGTGAAAGTAATAAAATCACAATAAAGAATAATATTATATTAAGTATACAGTTATGTATCTCTGCAATCTGTATGTGGTTTTAAAGGATTTACTTGACTGACTTTAACCAGTAATTCTTGAAATTATTTGTGCTAAAAAAGCTAGTTTCCTGTGACTTTTATAATGTTTTTTCTTCAAAAATCTAATGTCAAAAATCTTCTTCATGACACTGGTCACTCAGCCGAGTAACGGTCCAACCCCTCAACCCGACTCTAACCATATGATGCATACTGGTTTTTTGGTGTTTTATTTTTTTAATTTTTAAGAAACTGGTTAAAGTAAATCAGTAGTTTACCAAACACCACCCATGTTTTAACGATTTGCTAGGCTGTAAAGTCAAAGTTGACGAATTGAAAATATTTTTTAATTGAGCTTTAAAGGACAGTTCGATTAAAAATATCAAATTTTAACATCATTAATACGAGCATATCCTTCACAGTTCACAGTATACATCGGAAAGGAATATAGAATATTGGACTAGGTCCATCGGTTTATTGATAGGGCGGTAATTAATGAAATGGGTCTACGACTAAATAATTAAGAACTCTCTAAAAGAAATCATTTAAAAGCATTAACTAAATAAAAAATAAGATTTATTGAGTAATCTAATTAATAATTACACACTACAACCTCTCCCTTCCCTTCCCTTCTCTTTACCCACTCCATCACCCTTTCCCACAACATACTATACATATTGTATTGTATTGTGTATATTATTATTGTATTTTTTTTTGTTTTATAGATAATACTATCAGACCCGACCACACGTTAGTGTGACTAACGAAACACAACGCCATCTACTGAAAACGCCATTTACCAACATTTATAACCAACGCCATCTATTAATTTGCATCCATATCAAATCCACACCACCCGCTTGCCAGCCCGCTCCCTTTATATATTATATATTTCAACCAATTTACACAAAACCTTGACAAATTATATACTTTAAACCTTTCTCGTGAATCACTATATCTAACGGTGAAAACCGCATAATTGCGTAGTTTAAAAGATCTAAGCGTAAAGACAGCGGGAACTACTTTTTTTTATACTATGTAAAGACGAATTACAAAATATTATATTTTAGGTCATCATTGGTCATATACACCTTATCAGACAAGAGGAGTTCTTGTGCCTGATAAGTTTATGAGCCCGTTATGTTTTTAGTATTTTGTTATCTTTTTTTACAACCCTGAAGTGAAGGTTCTGAAATGTGTTTCTTTTATAAATATACATATGTACATACTAATTAAGAAGTTTTGAGTGTTTTTTTATCGTGAGACTATATTGTTTGTAGTATGCAGGATAGGTACCAATATTAATTTCTTCGTTGGTTATTAGGTATGTACTTTGCACAATAATAAGATTTACCAATGTATACCTTATTACTTATTACCTTTAACCACTGAAGCGACCACGCGAAATAAACAAATTTGCCTCGATTGCTCGAGATATCCCAGAAGATCAAGAATTTTTCGCCAATTTAAAAAAATCAAACCTTCGAATTTTAACATGCAGACAAAAAAACTCACCGTAGTGATTGATATATAGCTAATGAATTTACACGTATTTTACCGTTTATCTCATATTTGTACGATTTGTTAAAAAAACATATTAAAAAATCGTTGAGTTTATAACCGCGCGAATCCTACGTGTTTTTTTACTTTGAAACTGCCGTGAGGGGTACTTATTCGAGTCAACATAAAATATTTTCGATTTCTGTATGTTGTCAATGGTATACTTGATAATGAAAAGTCTATGGAAAAATGACCATTCGTAAACAGCTGATCAAAAATTCGGCGGAAAAATATATTTAAAAAAAAAAATTACCTAACATCGTTCTAAATTAGTTTACAAAGTTTGTATTTGCAACATCTATGGTCATAATATATAAAGCATTTCAATAGCTTTGTTTTAAAATAAATGGTTGGCTAAAGAAATGTTTTAAATAATTGCAATAAATATTTTACGAATGGTAGGAAAACGCGGTCCAACTTTGGACCGTTTTCAATCGCAGAAAAATAAAAGTGGTCCATTTTTCGACCATAATCGCTCCAGTGGTTAAGTAATTTTGTGTACGTAGGTGTAATACTCTACGTATTTAATTGTCTCCATGTCTGTTGATGTGTAAACTTTGGCAATGTAATATTGGTGGGTGAAATTTACGCCTGTGTGATTTCGTACTGACACCGCTTAAAATAATATACTCCGGAGTACATTGAACTTCGTTAGGGAAGCAAGCACTTAGGGTGATTATTTTATATTTTATAACCGCAGAAATTTAAGTCAAGGTAGCTTTGTGAAGAAGCCAATAGAAAAATTAATTAAAAGCGTATAATGGCGATCTTAAAGGACGGCACTCAAACACTTGCAAAATGTTAATTTACAATAAAATACAAATGAAATATTATTAATGACGGTCAGCAATTAATATTTCGTTGAACGTTTGTAATGAAACTTTTTACGATACCATTAAGGTTTAGGGCGCGCCCCGAAGTTTCATTATTTGAGCATTCACAGGGATCGTTTTAAAGACATTATGGCAGAGTAGGCTCTTCTATTGGCTAAAAGGAGACTCTACCAGAAGAATGGCATTTGAAGCAGTGCGTATCCTCTTCACTTCATATTAGTGCTTTTTGTACTTGCGCGAGGTCTTGGAGAGTGTTAGGTGTTGCAACTTTTTATTTTATTTATTCGTGTGCCTATTTAAAAACAGCCTTTTGTGCTTTATATAATTCATCTCAATACTACTATCGTCCATATCTTGTAGATCGTTTTTATGTAGATAGTTTAATTAAATGGTTAAGTATACCGAAATATTTCTCAAACATTTTCTAGTTTTTGAGGAGTGTCAAATAAGCCCCTTGAAGACGATGTGCCAGTGCAATTCGCGCAAAAAGATATAAGTTTTATTAACGTGTCCCCATAAATATAAACATAAAAATTTCTATCTATTTAGAAATAATAAAATAAAAAAATGCTTTTAATGTGGCATAATGTTGATATGAATTATAAGTTAATAAAATACTGTCAATAATGCGTACTATAAATACGCCTGATAAGCGATTATTAATTTCCAAGTTAAAGTTTTTGAAGTGAAACTTCTTTAGCCTTGTAAGTGATTTGAAATTCGAATAAAACGGAAATGCGTCTCTGAAATTTATTATTTGGGTCCTCGGTTCATTCAATGTGGGCAATGCGCTCGACAAGTCTCAGCGGCCAGAGAGACAGACATCAAGCGAACGGAGGTTCAAATTAACATTTTAATTTTTGTGAAATCAATATCCAATCTCCAAACCACTATAAAATAAACAGGCAAAAGAAAAGAAAGCAACATCTAGCAACTTTATAGTTTCACTTCAAATTGATTTTTTTTGCAACAACATTTTAAAAATTACCTCAAAAAATTAAAAGAGTAACCGTACGATATGAAAGCATTTGAAATTAATAACACCCTCAGTATTAAGGACATAATCATTAAAAATCTATTAAACCTAACGAATGTTTTGTCCTGTACTCAAAGAGTTTCCTGGAAAACCCCGTTTCCCCTTCCATATCAATCTCCAAATCCGCTGTATCCCTCTACCTGCCTAATCATTTCATAATTATCATATCCACCCATGTGCATAATTAACGTAATCATATTTAGCATTATTTCCGCCCTGAATAAGTCATGGCGTCCGATACAAGTGACCTTTAACATTCAAGCAAAGTGCGGCGTAAAAAGTAATTATTTTATTTTTGATAATGATATACTTAATTTAAATTAATTAATTTTTATTTTTGTTCTTAATTAATAGTTATTGGCGGGAAGATTGCCGGGTGACTGTAGCTCAACTGCTTTGGTTAAGTTAAACAATCTCATCGAAATATGTTTTTTTTTTTTTATTCTGCATATTAACAAACTTTTATTTCAGCTACATCAGGTGGCGGAGATGAGACGTGATACTGTGAAATAAATAACTAACAACATGTACGCACTCGCATACTGCCTGCTAACAATGTATGCCCGGACATTGGGGGTCTAGAGTCATTTTAAATAAAAAGTAGCTTCTTTATAAATAAAAAATTAGAGTCCTGACGAGTACGGTGAAGGAGGAAACCACCTGTTTCCTTAGAACGCCGTGGGAAAGTGGTGGGCAACCTCCAATGGCGGGAAGATTGCCAAATTTTATGGAAGCCTATATTTTGGAAATTTTACTAAAAATCATTATACTTAACCTTTAAGTATAGAAGTGCGGTCTCACAGGCCGCTTGCAGTTTGTGAATCGCGTGCCTCTCTCCTCCCGCGTAACTTATGTGTCTGTCCGCCTCAATAGCTTCGGTTTTAGTGATTGAAGGTTACTTCGCCGACTGTATTTTGCGTGGATAATTTCGCTTTACATTTTGATTGCGGTCTGTGGGACCGCGCGTCCACGCTTGTGTAATAAATCGAGCTCATGGTGATTTTCTTTGTTCTAGATTTATTAATTAAAAACGTCAGAAAACGATCAACCTAGTACATCTGCAAGTAAACTATACCCGCCAAAGGTAAAAAGAAAGACGATTTACACTTGTGAATTGTGAAGGCTGTAAACAGCCAATATGCCTACAATGTTCTAAGCCATGATGCAAAGACTGCCAATAAAAATAAACAAGTTGGACCTTTGTCTAAAATTTTATGTTTTGTTTTAAGAAGTTAACTTATTTTTTTTAATTCTTTATATTTTATTGTGAAATTAGTAAAACTTACTGAAAAAGTAATTTTCCTTGGATAATGTTCCTACAAAGTGATCTCGAGTAAAAATAACTGAAAAGTGCATTTGATTGTTTAATGGATAGATTTAAAATTTTTAGAGCTTATAATAAATATATTTGAAATAAAATGTCTTCTTTTATTTACATTTGGTAAAGTCCGTAAATAAATAAAAACAATTTTAGGTACAATACTTACTTAACTAGATAGATTCCGACCTTTAAAGATATCGGTCTGTGAGACTGCGCGTCCATAGTAGTGTAACAAAAATGTAACGTCCATAGATAAAGATTAATGTCGTCAATGCTGATAGCAATTTATAAAGCTTTTTTCGTCTAATATTCCGGGGTAATTTTACAGCTCACTGAGTTCTATCCATCAAAAGATTTTGAACTTTTAAATATCGATATTACTGTAAAAACATTATATTAGGTGGAAAATTTTTGATTTTTCTATTTCTCACTTCAAGTAAAGCAAAAATTACGATAACAAAAAAAAAACTGTAAATACTAAGGGCCGGTAAACATTGACTGTCATTCTTCCGAACTCAAGCATTTCTTGTCTTGCCGACGACTTCCCCGCCTACCCCATGCCTGTATACATCACACTTTCTCCTGATGTGTGGGCTCTAAAAAATAAAATTTGTAAAAAAATAGTATTACATTCACAAAACTCTGAAACTACACAAAATACCTATCGAAAAAATTAAATTATATAAAAAAAAATTCAAAAATTCAAAACATTTTGTATAAAAAAAACGAGTGTGCTATAGACCACACGACTGAAGTAAAGCTTCACCAACTTATATCTCCCTCTCAACTTCAGTTCGCCTTGCCCAACCGTTCGCCTCGCTCGATCACACTTTTCATAACGCTCTCGTCACATTCTCGTCACATACTCGCAGGCATTCCCCAGCTTACTCCCCAAGTCAAGCGTGCGTAAAGAATTTTTACTTCAAAAATATATCAGAGTTGCAATACACATGCGGTAGAAGTGAAACCTTAAGAAAACTATACTAGACAAGAGTGGGGAGATTACGAATCACTTTTTTGGTATATGTTTGTCTCTTTTATGTATCGTTATTTTTCGTTTCATTGCGTTTCAAATCACAACTGTGCTAAAGACGTTTTCACTTCAAAAATAAAAGTCCTTCATGTTGCCAAAAGCAGCCACACATCGCGTAGGAAAAAAACATCCCTTAGGTGACGACCTCAGTTCGCGAGACAGAAGGATTGATTTCCCTGAAACTTGTCATAAAACTCAATCGATACTGTCTATGTGATGATTTAAATAAAGCACCATGTTTTCGTAAGTGTTTTATTCAATTCATCACACTATTATATATGTCATCTTAACAATAAAGGCAATTGATTTCGACTTGTATAATGTTTGATAGGTAAAGCCTTAAAAAGGCGGTTGATTTCTTTGCCGCTTCGATAATGATAAAAAGATAACAATTAAAGGCTCCCATTGGTTGAGATATGAAACGGAAATCAAGCGAGGTCTGTGCTCATTAGTGGCTTTCATTATGATCTCACTTTTCAAGTACTGGTTGAGATTGTTTTGGTAAAGTTTCGCTTCTACCACGTGTGAACTGCACTCAGATTTATTTTTTAAATATTTTTATTTCAACCATTTTAGTTTTCTTTTCAATAACAAATAACATGTGTATTTTTATGCGGTCTAAAAATATTATATTTCTATCTTGCCGAAAATTTATTTCAGAGAGCGAATCAAAACCGAACGATATTATTCATGGTTTTAAATAGAACTGTTCTTTGTTATTTAAATCCCTTTTCCAAATTGTTCCCACACGAACCTGCATCAAGCTTATTTATGTTATTTTAAATAAGGCTTGTCCAAACCAAATTGCATAACGGACCGCATTGAAGACCTAAATTTTTCCAAAGGTCGCATGGTACAGATTCGCGTCGCGGGCCGGCCCTGTTCAAGAAACCACTTAAAAGATATCAAGACAGAAAGTTAGTGTCATGGAGGAGTATGCCCAGTTTTTCGCAGAAAGAAGGGCTTTAGGAAATGCTTAATAATATTGTTAGTATATTTAAACTTGAAAATGCTCAGTATGTGGTAAAAACAGGTAAAATGTAGAGGTGGGCATAGTATAATCTTAAACTGTAATTTTTTATGATAACTTGTAAATATTGCAGGTCGATTGATCGGAAATGCGCATAAATGAAAAATTCTATGAGACATTTATAAAAAAGATAATCTATAACAAAAAAAGAATAATAAAACAATACAATAAAAAGAAAGAAGATGACATTATTCTAAAAACGTCTTCTTAAATCGGGAGCGAATTCAAATTACACACCTATTTGGTTACTTTTACAGATTGACAACAAGTGATTTTACTGTTGTTTTGTTTTATTCAGTAAGTCAGTTACGCCTCCAACGTCATACATATGTGTGGCAACGATAAATTGTCTTGAAAACAAGTTTATGGGTCCGAATGGCTAAGCGATTTTCAAGGAGTTTTATTTAATCAATGTCACATTGGGGAAACTGTATTGGGTACATGAATAGTTTTACACAGCCTTTGGGCGGTAATTATTATGGCAATTTATCTTGATATATTTTATGGTTCGTCGACGTTCAATACGCTATTATTCAATGAGATTGAGTCAGAGTTGTGACTTCAACCATTGGCGGTGTTAAAGGCTAAATCAGTTACCTCGAATAAAGGCCCCAACCCATATAAAATATAAACGACGACGCTTAAGTTAAATTGATATTTTGTGTCGATAGGCTCCGGTGGCCTTTAGCCGCCGGCACACACCCGAACCCTACTACCATTCTAATACCTATCGAGCAGAGGCTCTCTTGGAGAGCAGCAACTCTGGTGGTACGGTGGGTAGCGGTTATTGTACAGATAATCCCTAGAAGTGTAAACTATAACGATATGAAAGAAAACTCGTGTGGGTAAGCTTACGTAAGGCTTTTGGATACCTACAGCCTTACTAAAAAAAACCACAGCGCGACCAATTAACTGTGTTATTGCAATAACATAATTAATCCCCGTATACACTAAATCACGTTTTATTACCGATAACGTTTCTTGCGTGATCACGCTGTTAAAATGCATTAAGATCTGACAACATTGTAAATGGTTTTAATTTCCTAGGAAACAATGTTGTTTTAATTCTTCTCCGCTAGGGGCATTATTGGTGCGCCGGTGCATATCGGCCCGCGATGACAAAACAGTTCGGTGTGTTTATGGCGGGATATGGAAAATTTTGTTAGTGCCTAAATGTTGTGATTTTACTAAATAATTTCTATTGTAGTGACGAATTTACTCTTCTGTTCACATAATTGATATATTTACCATATTATTTGTGTGTTTTACATCAGTTTAATCAAGTTATTGTACAAACGCCGTACTTTCAAAGTTGAACTGTCAGAATAATGTTTTTTATAGGTTACTTAGATAAAATTTTCATTTTAAGATCTTTATTTTAAGAGAATTTGTTAAAAGTGATAATTTTTTATAATATTAAAATCTAATACATGTGTTCGTAAACGTATCAAAAAAATTTACGTCTTTAGAGATGCAAGAAATCTGTTTTAAATTTCGGTATTATTTCTAAGTTATTTTTTTGGCAATAAAAAAAACTTTGAAATTTTTTATTATTTTTTTATTGTATACACGATAAAAAAGTGAGGTGATAGTTTCCTTCCAAATTTACTACATAAAAGGACTGTGTTTTTTAAATTTTGATTTTATTTAAATTTCTCTACATTTTGGTCAAAAATGTTGTCGGAGGAAATTTTTTTCCATGTTTTTCCGAGTTTGAATCATAAAATATGGCAGTTTTTGAAAGCTTAAGTGTATTTCAAATACTCAAATCTAACAGGTAATTTTATCTAGTTTTCATAAATGGTATTTGTATTTACGACACCTTCAAAAATAAGAAATATAGAGAACATTCGAAATACTATGGAAAAATTACAAATATCGTTCGGACATCAATGGTTAAAACAGAGATAAACTACCCTCTCAGGCCGTGGAAACCATGTGTATTTCTTTCAAAGAACAAATTTTTAATTAGTAATGTTTTCACATCCGCGGCCGTTTGTCAATTGAATAAAATTTTCACTGGGTTTTTTAGTAAGGCTGATAGAGTTTAGAAATATACCAAGAAAAATTATCGGACATCAAGAACTACCATGCATTATAAAATCACTTCGAAACTACAGGAAGTTTACCGACCTCTCCAAAACCCCTGGTCGATCGATAACGTCAGTTGGGTAACCGACGAGTTCATCGAAAATCAGTTCATCGAAAATCAATTCATCGAAAACCAATTCATCGAATGATCAATTCATCGAATCGCCAATTCATCGAAAAAAATATTTTGTTGATATTTGAGAAAAATGCCGAGCGGACCGAGAAGTTAAAATGCATTGTTCAACCTAAACTAACCTAACCTAACCTAACCTTACCTAATCCTCCAAATCAACAAGAATTTTAGTAAAAATATTTAAAAGTAGTGTTCACTATAGTTTATGAAGTACGTCAAAATAGTTCACACATATGGCATTTGAAGTTTGCGAAGTTCAAATTGTTATCAAATACATCCACACAGCCTTACTCATAATGAAACCCTAACACGGCGCTGTAGCGTCGCGTTAACTACACGTCGCGTTAGCCTACACTGCTCAGGCTTAAAATCTTTACCCTATAATCGTAAATTTTCTCAATATTGCTCGACAGTTGGATTATGGGTTATGATTTTTTTAAGGTAGTAACACTCTGCTCCAAAGCTGTTGCCAACTTCACGTTCATTCATACGTCAAAATATTATTCGACAAGATTGTTTTGTGTTTCACGTTTTAAAAATAACTAAGAATTGGCACAAAGAACTTGAAGATCGGTAGATATTTTGCCACCCCGTTTGTTGTTCACATCCAAATACGGCCGTACCAAGTCAATCAAACGTCTCATGTTAACTTTTGTAAATCTATATTTAGACCTAAAATCTTCCGTAAGTGCCGCAAACGGATCGTACCTTTTTTGTACCTTTTCGGTAGCCGTGGTGCACGAATGCCGCGAATACGGTCAATATTTGCCAAAGCTACATTCAAAACGTCAAGATTCTCAAAAAAGTTATACCTACTGCCGTACACCGCCGTAGTACTGAGTTAACCCTGGTGATCGGGTGGTTTAAATTCCGACAGCTATTGAATTCCGAAAACTCGCATGCGCGCGGTTGACCCACCATTATGAGTAACAATTTCACCTAACCCGTTCTTGCTCCCGTGGTGTTATCTTACTTTGTGATTATGAGTAAGACTGATATTGTTTAAATATTTGTTACTAAGGATAAGTAAACATTGTATTGTAGAATGCAAACTATAGTTGGAACGTGATGTAAATGTAAAATGTTAAAATGTATTTCCAGTTGTTTGAGTAGGTATATGTAGATTTATCAGATAAAATTGGTTGGTAGTTACCTATGTTTATAATTTCGGTTGTACGTTATATGCGTTACTTATTCCTGCATGAAATCAAGTCCAATGAACTCAATTGGCTTCGAATTTAAGTATCAAAATCATCCCTACGTAAGAATATATTGTCATCATATTTGCACCGACAACCGAAATTAGTATTTTACGTGAGTGACACATATTTGTTTATCTGCACAAGAAAGAAATCATATTATTAAAATTTTACTCCGTCTGAGCGAAAGCAATAAAAAAATTAGCTTACTTCAGCCACACTTACATTTTGAGAGGCGAGTATGGGTACTACCGCCCCAGGTATTTACCATTTATTGTATGATCAACACCTCTGCCTCACCTCAAGTGACTTAGCAGGTTCCGGTTGTCCGGGTTCATGGGGTGAGGTTTGTCCGGGTCTTGGCGGCGGATGCATCTGTTCACCAATTACATAGAAAGCCAGATCGGGAGAGAATGATTGAGGGAGACTTTTTAACTACTCCAGCAGGGCTCTCTCAACCCATCGCCTTGCACAGCAGTCGGAGGGACGGAATCATTTGCCCTTCACTTCTGGACACACTGAACTCCAGATTCTCACCTACCCCTCATACCTCTTTCCTTACTAGAAAATTTTCTCCTTCCTTTCCTAAAAATATCCTTCATTACCAAACACAGCATCCCCAAATATGATATAGGCCCTGAGGGGAATTGTGTTGAATTTAAGCTATTCTAAAAATAATAGTTAGTAATAGATACGCAGATGTGGCGGATCTATTTAACTGCACGGAAGCGAAGGCTATTCTATCATGTATTTTCAATAAATATTAATTTTATTTATACTATAGTATTGAATGTAATTGTAGCTCTTTGTGTCATTTCTTAATCAAATGCCACAATTAACTTATAACTCTTTTTTTCAATTATTTCTTATGTACCTACAACTAATATTTTGTGACATGTAATATGTATTTATGGTATATTTATACCGTTAATAAATAAATAAATAAAATCAGAGTGTTCAGTTCACACGCGGTAGAAGTGAAACCTTAAAAAAAAACTAAAGTAGACAAGAATGGGAAGACAACGAAGCATTTTTTTAATCAGTGTGAAGCATGATTTTTTTCCATATTTTTGTCATCGAATTCCAGTTCACCTTTTCCAATACATTTGGTAATCTTATTAGTATTTGTGTTTTCTTCTTCGGAGTCACTAGACGTCGCATTTTGGGTTTTCTTTGCCTGTTCATATTGGATGGGTTTGAAGATTGGATAGTAATATTAATTCTTTTATATATTTATTTGTACAGCGCCCTTGAGGTGATTTTCCACGAAAACGGCGCTATATAAATTAGCCAATTATTTGACAGGACAACAGGATTTGATCCTTTGTCCGTTGAATGTCAGGTGCTTTATATGACCAGACTAAAGGAGACTTGCGTGGGAAAGTGGATTTATCGGATTGTATTGGAACCGAGTTACCATGAAATAAATAAATATTTTATTAATTATTATTTTTTAATTGTTAAACTAACGTTTAAGACAAGATTTTTTTTATGCATAGCACAAAGGGTAGCAATTATTATAAGCAATAATTATCAGCCTGAAACACTCATCCACATTGAAAAATCTTCCGAGAAAAGATACATGACGCCAACGGGACTTGAATTAAATATTTTATTGCTCTTTGATTCTCTCGCAGGATAAATCTTATAGACGTATGTGTTTTTCTCTTTTTAGTAAGTTTTCATGTAAAAAAAGGGCACCCTTCTATCGGTTTATCTGGTCGGTGGTAACGGTAGCCCGGGGCGTATTGATGTTTGAAATTATATAAGCTTCCGTCACCCGTCCCGTCACGTTTGTATCGTATAGTGGGGCCGGGTATAATCGCTAAGCGGGCTGCGTTAGATCTAATCTCGTTGCGTTGGATACAAGGGTATTCCGGCTCTTGCAAACGGTCCCGACGGGCCCATTCCGGTTCCGCCCGGTTAGGAGAGGGGCAAGAGGAGGGTGGTATGCCGAGCGTCGTCGACGCCACTGGCGGCAGACTGTAAGGACCGGCCGTTTTGGCAGTACACCCTTGCGCCACTGATCATTAAATTTCACGCTGTAGGTAGATTCTGTAATTTACCTTACCAAACCTGACCTCTTTATTTACGAATTAACGTAACGTTTTGCTTATTTTATCATATTTTATTTTTTGAAGTGAAACTTCTTTAGCCCACATCTGTAGGATTTTGCCTGCGAGAGAATGAGATAGAATGAAACCTTACTCATTTACAGTACTTACGAAGCATAAAACTGCGCTCATTGGCCGCTTAGATTGGTTGAGTTTGTTTGGGTAAAGTTTTGCTTCTACCGCGTGTTAACTGCACTCGACTTTTTTATGTGAATACCTCACAAGAGTCCCAGCTGTTCCCGTCTGGAGACAGTTAGACTACGGCATCCCCAATTGGGATATGTTGTGAGGCTGAAGGTAGTGGGGTGGGGATTGTGGGGAATGAGATGGTAGAGGAAGGTGAGAAAGTACCTGGATATAAAATAAATATATCAAAGGCTAAAGTCATTTCAAGTAAAGTTTCAGTTCTGAATGATGGTCTTACACCAGGGCGTTACGGTACTGCACTACCTATTCTGCCATCGCCAGCAAAAAAACAGCTGGAAATTTGCAATGGTCACATTCCGATGTACTTTTTACAACAATAGGTTGATAAAGATGAAACGTCTCGTGTATCCGAATATGACCATTGAAAAATTCCAGCTACCTTTTTTGCTCATGGCTACAGTATTGCCCGTACAAAGAAAGACTTTGGCACCGACTCTGTAATCTTGCAAGGAAATAAGAGAGGAAAAATAAACAACATAAAAAACGTTTTAAAAATTCTAAAAGCTATTCGATTCCCAATAGCAGTCCGTCAAAATTAATCAAATTAAAACGGTACTACGAAAAATGACTTATTTGTACTCATCCAGATTTGAACCTGCAATCTCTGAGTACAGTGCTAAAGAGCTTACGATTAAATAATATCTCTACATAATATAAATTAAAGTCCTCCGCCGCGTCTGTCTGTCAGTTCGCGATAAACTCAAAAACAACTGAATTGATTTTCATGCGGTTTTCAACAATAGAGTGATTCGTGAGGAAGGTTTAAAAATGTAATTTATCAAGATTTTGTGTAAATTGGTTGACATATATAATTAAAGGAGAATGTCTGGACTAGCGGGCTCGTCAGCTAGTACATTAGCGCTGAACAATTTTTAGACCTCATTTGTATTTTGGAAACAGCTTACATCCTAAGATGATTCCCGTCCACAAATCTAATACCTTGTTTAGCGAAGCACTCAACTTACATGCAATTTGACTAGATACTGGATGAAACCAATATTTGCACCATTCCAAAAATACCGTCCCACCTACGGGCAGAAACGGGAAACTAAAGAATATTTTTGAGTCAGCGAATTGAATCATGAATTTTATTGTCCAAACTTTTTCGAATCATTCCAACACTGTGCCCATTCAAAACAACACAAGAGCATCGTAATTTTTAGAAGAAGATTGAAGAATCCACTACTTTTTCATTGCATTTTGCAATAACTGCATTTGCTGCATTGATTGGTTACAGGAAAAATTGTGAAAAATATTTTTCATATTTTTATACATCTTTATAAATTTACTTCCGGTCGAAGTGCCTCAAAAGGGTTATCAAGACCTATTTACAATTTCAATTCAGGTTGAATACAACTTCGTATATTACATCAAAACCTATTCAACTAAATAAAATGTTCATGGATATACAGAAAAAAACTTGCTCTGGTATCCTGCCTCTTTTGAAATTCGTAATAAAAATTTGTTTTCATGAAAATATTATGTTCTTATTATTATTAACATACATAAATATTACATTTAATTTTAAAATACACATAGTTCAATGCTAATTACAACAGTCCAACTCGATAGAGAAATGGGGAGTAGCGTCGCGTCGTTAGGTATGTTTTATAAGATAAATAAAAAAATTATTATTATTATTTTTTTTTAATTTATAAACTAACGTTTACACAAGATTTTTATGCATAGCACAAAGGGTAACAATTACTACAAGCAATAATTGTCAGCCTGAAACACTCATTTACATTGAAAAATCTTCCGAGAAAAGATACTTGCCGCCAACGGGACTTGAACCCGTGTCCTTCCGATTGCCGGTCGAATGCTCTGACCACTGAGCTATGGCGGCTTATCAAATACCCGCCAAATAATTCAATATATACTAGTGTTTCATTCAACAATTACTGCTTGTTATATTTTTTCCACCTGAAAACAACCAACTTTATTTTTGCGAGAAAGACATTGTTAGTGTTAAATCCCTCGCTAGGTGGCGTCGAGACAAATTATGTCTGCATTTATTGGGAAATACTTAAACTTGTTAAATATTAATTATTATTATTTTTTTTTAATTTATAAACTAACGTTTAGACAAGATTTTTATGCATAGCACAAAGGGTAACAATTACTACAAGCAATAATTGTCAGCCTGAAACACTCATTTACATTGAAAAACATTCCGAGAAGTATTTCCCAATAAATGCAGACATAATTTGTCTCGACGCCACCTAGCGAGGGATTTAACACTAACAATGTCTTCCTCGCAAAAATAAAGTTGGTTGTTTTCAGGTGGAAAAAATATAACAAGCAGTAATTGTTGAATGAAACACTAGTATATATTGAATTATTTGGCGGGTATTTGATAAGCCGCCATAGCTCAGTGGTCAGAGCATTCGACCGGCAATCGGAAGGACACGGGTTCAAGTCCCGTTGGCGGCAAGTATCTTTTCTCGGAAGATTTTTCAATGTAAATGAGTGTTTCAGGCTGACAATTATTGCTTGTAGTAATTGTAAAAAAATTATTATTTTTAGGTAGGTACCTAAATTTTCAAATAGAATAAAAATAATAATAAATTAAAATAATACAGGGTGTTAAGGGACGTATTTGACTTACTTTAACCAGTGATTCTTGACATTATTTGGAGTAAAAAATGTAAATGAAATTTTGGTCTCCGGTGACTTTTTTTTTTTTTTTCAAAATTTTTTTCTTCAAAATCAATCAAAAAAAATTTTCTTCCGCACGTCATCACTGGTCACTCAGCCGGGTGTCTGACGAACCCCTTACCCTGCCTCCAACTGTTCAACAACTACCATTTTTTTATGTTTTTGTAGAAAAAATAAAAAAAAAAAAACATCAAAAATGTCACCGTAGACCAAAATTTCATTTACATTTTTTACTCCAAATAATGTCAGAAATCACTGGTTAAAGTAAGTCAAGTACGTCCCTTAACACCCTGTATAATACTTACCTAACTATACAAAAAAAAATCGTGAGCAGTTTACACTCGATAGATGCGAAACTTACGCACTTATTTACGCAAGCTTGACTTTAGGAGTAAGCTGGTGAATGCGTGACGAGAGCGTTACGAAAATCGAGGCGAACGGTAGTTGAGAGGGAGATATAAGTTAGTGAACAGAGAACTAGAGAGAGTTACGTTTTGTATAGGGGCAAGAGAGAGAGGTGCGAGCACACATTTTCAGTTACGTTTCGTATATCTAAGAATCATTGCAGGTCTATTGTCTGCATCACACTGTGGGAGTAAGAGAGAGCAGTGCGCGCGCATATTTTCTTTATCTCTTCCTATCATATAGATGGAGCTAAAGAAGTTTTACTTCAGTCGTGTGGTCTAAAGCACACTCGTTTTTTTAGTATGGTAAATCGTTATTTCAAGGCTCTAAAATTCGAAATCGAGATAATTTTGCAACTTTTTAACATACCTACCGAGAACGTTCAAATAGATGTGCTAAAAATTTTTCAGAAAAATAATTTTTTCCTCTTACGGAATGGTCGCCATAATAATATCATTACGTATTATCATTTATCATTACGTTAAAATAATGTTTTTATGTTATGCAAATTATTTATTTTTCTTTGGAATTATAAAGTTCTGCGTAAAATTTTCGATTTGACAGCTGCTTTGTTCTTCTAATATAATTATCAAACTGGTCCAAATTTGCATAAATATATAACATTCATCAATTTATTCAACTCACACTCTACGAAACTTTACCATAATTCCAATATTTCAACACTTTGTAAACGCAAAACGCGCAAGAACCTACTGAACGTTTTTTTAAGTGAAGCTTCTTTAGCCCCGTTAGTGATTTGAAATTTGGATGAACTAAACTTTATTATTTGACGGGTCCTCGGTTCTAATATAATGCGATAAATTCACGTCACGGCACGAGACTCCGATAGCGCAGCCGGTAAGACGCTTGACAAGTCTCAGCGGCCAGAGAGACAATCATCCAGCGAACTGCGGTTCGAATCCTACGAATCCAAAAAAAAAAACATTTTCATTTTTGTGAAATCAATATCCAATCTCCAAAACACTTTAAAATAAACAGGCAAAAAAAAGCGACATCTAGCGAATTTCTAGTACGACTTCCACTGCGTGTGAATCGCACACTCCGTTATTTTTAAATATGAATACCTCACAGTCTGAGCATCTCCACCGTCTGTAGCCAGTGAGTCTATATCATCCCCAATTGGGGTATATTGTGAGGTTGAAGTTAGTTGGGAGAGGAAGGAGATGGGGAAGAGAAGATGGGGAAGTACCTGGCTATTCAGATCTAGTCACCAAACACGGCAAACGCCATTTCATGCAACTTTTCATTTCTGAATGGTGGTCTTACACTAGGGCAATATTGAGAGTATCTTCCACTTTGGAACGAGCCGTAAATAAACTACGTATTGTTTTTAATGAATTATTTATTTGTGAAATAACACAAATAAAACAAATAAAATTTATTTGCCAACACCGGGATTTGATCCCGCAACCTTCGGATTATCCCCAGACCACACCGGCCGTCATGTGTTAAACGATGCAGATTAATAATATCATTTAATTGTTTCAAATGATAATAATAAAAATAATTGACAAACTAACCCATTGACAAACTGATATCAATCAGTTTAACGTGACTTAATTTAAAAATGTAAAAAACTGTAAATAAATATTAAAGGAATTTTTTAATAAAAAAAAATTTTAAAATTGGATAATTTGAATTGCGCCTTTTTTGTTTTTTAGGTTGAGTAGTTATATGTAAAAATATTAAAAGTACTTCATATATTCGTGCAAATATTTTATTTAAGTTTCATATATAAACATCAAATACATTTTAAGAGTTAGATATATTACCTGGTTAACAGAAAACAATTGAAAAATAACATCGTAGTTTTTAGCAAAACTCGTCAAGGTAATTTTCGCGAGTTTTCGTCCGGCGCTCGAGTGTACGCTAAATATTTCTTATCCGGCTCTCCACAGGTCAAAACGAAGCAACCACGTTTAATTGAAACCCTTTCCTCAAAGCAAGGCGGCAGATTTGGTTTGCGAACTGCCATGCCATGTCTACCGTGTTCAATATCCGTGTCCAATGTCCGCCGTCCCAGCGTCCAGCGTCGCCATATCCAATGTCCATTCCTTTAAGCCGCGGAACCAGCAAGGCGTGTGAGGTCGTTAGAACTACGTAAAGCGGTTCCGAACCTGCAATATTTAGTGCGCTCAATATTCAGTACTTACCCGCTGGGCAAGTTCGGTCCGAGAATTATGCCATGAATTTGTAAGATCTGATTAGCCAGTCGGATGAGCGTGGCTCAGCGAACCCCCGCCGCCGTCAGGGCCCGGGTGCGCCCGTGCCGGCCGGTCCCGGTCGCTCGGACCGAATGCGAGCAGCAAACCAACCCCGCATAATCAGTGCAACTATTTTTTATTCTGATCGAAATAGCGTTGTTTTGTTGTTTTTAAATATGTTAATACTGTTTGTTTCTAATTTACCAAAGATTCAGCTACTGGCATATGCGGTTGCACGCTAACAACGAGACAATTAAAAAACATGGGATTAGTAATGGTACAGAAGATATGGGTTTTAGAGTATCAACGGGATTTTTCAGCCAAATACTTAACATATTTTAGTATTTAATAAAATAATTTCTTTACATTTGAATCAGTTGTTTCTCACCAGAGCCGTACGTTATTTTCTGGGTCTAGACGTGGCTGGTGGCTGGGCCGTGTTTCTGTATGCAGATGATACAACATTTGTGCATTTTATTGTAATACATATATTTGATATTAAATCCTTACCTGATGCATTCACAGTCGTCGTATGCTGATAGATCCAAACCACAGACCAGTTAATTTTGCAAGTACATTCCACCAGCTATCTGGATCGAAAATTGCTTAAATCCAGAAATTTTAAACTTTTCTCATAACTGCTAGAAAGTGTGGAAGAAACTTTAATAATTATCCTCTCTCGCGCGAATAAAATCACTGCATAGAGACCTTCAGATCTAAATAAGGGAGACACTTTAGAAGCGAAAAAAAGGTTAAGGGTTTCCAAAAGAAACTATATATACGAGTATATATATACAAATCAGTATATAAAACGAATCCCTCACAATAGAGCCAGAAGAATGGCACAATAGAAATGATTATTGTAAAAGAGCGTCTCAATTTCTGTATCGTCTGCCAAAATGAATAGAGGCCTTGACCATGTCAGACTACAATAAAACATCCAAGGAGATGAAAATGTAAATCTTCGTCGAATGATTAATTGTATGAATATTGGTGTCTAGAGTAATTTATTTAATAACGTGTCAATCATTCAGGGGGCTGTCTACTCGCCTGTGTACTAGGAGTGTTCTTCTGACTAATCAAGCTAATTGACGGGACCTGTTTCACAACACTCCTCCTGAATTTTAAACCAAGAAATGTCATCTTGCCCGTTTGCAACATACATCAATTTGCTATCACTCTGCGAAATGAAGATGTAATAGGTAGTACGTTTCGCGAACAAAAAGTATTGGACTGGCGTTGATTACTTCGGGACGTTTTTGTCAATTCAACAAGAGCGATGACGGAAAGAGGGAAATATGGCCATTGCACGAAGAAGACGATGTTCGCAAGGAGAATACGAAGTCTAAGAGCGAGATTTATTATTATTATTTGAAAGAAAGAGATATATATTATTTGATAGAAAGGGAGGGTTGCTTGGTGTCACGGCAGCGAGTAATGATAGATTATTATTAAGCATTTTAATAATTTTGTAATATGCATACAACTGGACATATTTTTAATGCATAGTCTGGTAGTTAAAAAAAAATTCAGCAAAATACCCTTATTATAATATATAATTACCCTAATACAAAATGTACATTAATTCCAGTTTCAAGTGTGTGGTTAGCACAAAATAAAGTTCAAATATAATAAAATATAATATAATAAATTAGAGCAAACTTATACATTATAAGAGTGAATGCATAATGTGAGAAAAAAAACTTTAAAAAAATGTGAGAAAAGTACTGTAAATAACGTGATAGCATACGAGAATGTATCTATCAGTGTTTTATTATAAAGCAAATACTTCAGCAATGTTTCAGCAATTGGAGAAAAAACTTCAAAAAATTTGGACGTTATATCGTTATCCAACAGCACAGTGAGGAAGAGAATTGATGAAATGTTAAAGAGCAGCTGATTTTAAACATTAAAGCGAGCAGATTTTATGCTTTGCAATTAGATGAGAGCACACTTGAGGTAATCCAACCGCTTTCCCGCCCTGGTAAAAGTAACAGATGGTTACTCCTTCAGGGCTCGCACAAGGACTCTATTTTTTTTTTAATAAACGAAGCTGCACTTATGATGCACGAAGCTAAACCCTCAAATGTCCCTGTAAAACAGGAGTTAGTCTGAAAATGGGATGACTTAGTGTAATGAATGATGAACATATGCACAGATATAAGCAATGATGCAAACTTCGAGTTTCAAATCACAACGTTGCTGAAGAAGTTTTCACTTCAATAACGTAAAATAAACAACCAGCCTAGGCAGGATGATTATTAAATTTTATAAAAGAAAACTTCTTTAGCACCGTTGTGATTTGAAACTCGATGAAACGAAAAATCGATACTAAAAAGAGACCAACCCGTTTATCTATAGGCTTTAGCTTAAATAAAATAGAATAATCAGTCTCCTCTTTGTGCGGTGCTTCGTAGCCTCACCACTCTTGTTCACTTTAATTTTCCGAAGGTTTCACTTCTAACTCGTGTGAACTGCACACATGTTTTTTAAAAATACTTATTGCCAAATTTTCAAAGTAGGTAATGGAAATAATGATACTCCTTTATAATAATGAAGGCAAATATATTTTTTTTAATAAGTTGGTAAATAGTTATGTTTTTAATGAAAAATGTATTTTTGCACATTACTTCCCGTCCAAGAGTCTTGCCATTTCGTCAGGCCCGGTTGGCAGCATAGCTGGCTCGTTCGTTGGGGATGTCACTAGCAACGCAGATGGAATATTTAACTACTCGCCCCCTTCTCACCCTCTCCCCCCCCCTTCGCCGGGACAATCCCTCAAGCGCAGACATCAATCTTACCATCCATCGGCGGGGTTGTTTTCTCCCACCGGGTCAACGGTTCATTTCATCATTTTGGTTGTGGCGACATCACTGGGATTCACTGTACATGTTATGTACCTATGTATATATATATATACATACATTTGGGGGTGGTAGCATTTCCACTACGTCTAAATTAGGTACATATGTATCTATGCTAATGAATTAGTTTCAATCGAATTTTTGAAGTGAAAACTTCTTTAGCACCGTTGTGATTTAAAACTCGATGAAACGAAACATAGCGACACTAAATAGAGACAAACATATATACATCTATAGAATTTAGCCTCCGATAGAATAAGAGGAGAATATATGATGCAAATGTGAATGGTAGAAGAAGTCGAGGACGCCCAAGAAATACATGGCACGACCAAGTGAATCAGATACTTGAGTCGGGCAATTGCCAGAGTCAGAACAATAGAAGAGAATGTATGAGACGTTGTATGAATGTAAATGAGTCAAGGAATGTGTGCCAAGACTGGGATCTTTGGCGGTCCGTCCTCTCTGCCTACCCCTTCGGGGAAACGGCGTGATGGTTAGTTAGTTAGTTTTTTAGAATAAGAGTAGTATAATCGGTCTCCTATTTTTGCGGTGCTTCGTAGCCTCCCCACTCTTGTCTTTAGTTTTCTGAAGGTTTCATTTCTATGGCGTGTGAATTGAAAAATGTGAAGTGAATTTAAAAACACTAAAAAGAGACAAACTCACATACATCTATACACGGCCTCCGTGGTCCAGAGGTAAGACTTTCGACTCACAATCGAAAGGTCGCGGGTTCGAACGTGGCTTGCGCAAATAAATTTTATTTGAATAATTTGTGGAATTTCACAAACAATTAATTAAAAATAATATGTAGTACATTTGCGGCACGTTCCAGAGTGGAATATACTCTAAGTTTTGCCCTGGTATAAGACCACCATTCAGAATTGCACGTTGCTTGAAATGGTTTTAGCCGTGTTTGGTGACCAGATCTGAATAGCCAAGTATTTTCCCACCTTCCTCTTCCATATCCTTCCTCTCTCCACTACCTTCAGCCTCACAAAATAACCCAACTGGGGATGCCGTGGTCTCACTGGCTCCAGACGGGTTCAGCTGGGACTCTTGTGAGGTTCACAATGAAAAAATAAAAAACAAGTTCATCTATTCACATTTTTATGCTGATGCTAATGAATTCTTTTCAATCGATTTTTTTTAGCAGAATACCAGCGCAGACTCTTTAAAAATTCCGGCATAGTCATAGAGGCGCTGTTGCGTACTAATACGCGTATCTTGTCAAAACGTGTTTCACCATTTGCATGCGAGTAGCAGCGCGAAGGCACCGGATTCGGTTGTTTCGGCATTAGTGGAATGGATGTCAAATTACTTTGTTGGAGATCAAAAAACGTGGAACCCTTTTTTCATCAATGAGAATAGTCAAATTGGTTGGTAAATCAGTTCAAATTTTGAAAATGGCAATTAAAATAATTTTCTGTTAAAAATATCATACGACGTGTTGATACATTATCCTTGTCTGGATTCTCCAAACCAACACTTACAATTTTTAAAATGAAGCTTTTTAAAAAAAAATTCTTCTGCATGTAGTCACTGGTCACTCAGCCGAGTAACCGACCAACTCCTAACCCCGCCTCCAACTGATAAACACCTACCGTTTTTTAATGTTTTAGTAGAAAAAAAAACATCAAAAATGTCACAGGAAACCAAAATTTTATTTACATTTTTAACTCCAAATAATGTCAGGAATCGACGGGTAAAGTAGTCAATTAGATACTGATTACTAGCTAATGACCTGCTTACGTGAAAATCGTGGGAAATAAAATTTAAAAATATATTTATATTTGAATAACAGCAAAAAAAAGTGAAAGGTACCGCCCACTCGAAAATGCCTCAATTTTCCAAGATTTTCTAAGAATCTCTTAACGCCAAGCAGAAAATTTTATCCCCATTACTTAAGTCTCGAATAAACAACAATATTTTGTATCAAGCTTCAGAGACGCTTTGCGTGACGTAATTTATTGAATTTACGAATGTTCGCTTCGCCGTTGTATATTATTCCTCCTGTCCTTGCTCCGAATCCATAAATTTTAAAACGAATTTCCATTTTCTAGTAAATTTTTAATGAATACATAAATCATGTGTCATAGTGTAATCCATGGACACATAATGCCCCGCCTGTTTTTTGCGCTATAAAATTAATCCTAGGATAATAATTGCTTTCCACCATGAATGCGACTAATTTTTTATTTATGCACTAATTGCTATTGAATAACATCTGTTCAAATATGATTTAAGATTTTCATGGACAAAAGTCTTATTGTTATTTAATTTTGGGTTGTTATACCGTGTTGTTCCATCTCGTTCTTTAGACAACGTTTTACATCTGTCCTGATGATGGACACTGTAATGTCCAAATCGTTGGCTAAAGAAGGATGTAGCGCAACACGGCATTAAAAAATCTTTAAAAACCCAATGAAATATTTAAAGCATTGAAGCTAAAGCTTGAACGGATATTTTATCGATACTTATTTTTGGGTATTATAATTTTATTGGTTTTTATAATTGAATAATATAAATCCGAATCGTTCCACATAAAACTTACAGATTATAATTGACGATATATCCCCACGATTCACTCTCAGCATCTCCCTGTTCAAACTGCCATTAAGAGTCGTAAGGTTTTTAGAAATTATTTATTAAATTTATGAAATGATTTATTTATTACAAGTATTGACTTTAAAGTTTTTTTAAAACCTAATGAAATAGGTATTTAAAGCAATGAAAGATCACCATGCTACAGCTTTAAGAGATGTTTTATCTTTAGGAGATTGTACTTATTTTTGAAGTGTTATGCCGTTGTGAACTACTTTCTTCTTTAGCCGACGTTTCCTTGATCAAAACAGTACGAAGCATAACAATAAAGTTTTCACTCTTGTGACTAAGAATTTTCAATAAAACAAGGTTTAACGGCATTAAGTTTTTTTTTAAGAAAATGGCTGTAAAAACCATCTAGTAACCGTGCCACAACTCCATTTTATCTCAATGTAAGGTAAAATGCATTATCTACTAAAATAATGACATAAAAAGCAATGACTTCAGCAAACATTAGTTTAAAAATACTTTTATCACTTTTCGCGCCGTGTTTGTGATTCAACTAATAAAATTTATTTATAAACGTAATAAGAAGATAAAATAAATCACCTCTCTTGTCATCTTCTATAAATGTATAAATTTTGACTAGTTCAGCAGAAAGAATAAATCATTTGTGTTATTTGTCTGATTGTTTGCACTAAATTCACAACTTAAGAGGTAATAACTAGACGAAACCGGAAATATGTCATTTTAAAATCAAATTTTAGACGTATTGACTCTTTTCCACAAAATATTATAAATTGATTTTTTAAAGACTGTTCTTTTATCTAGTAAAGCTATATTTTAAATATTGAGAAAATATGTTTATTTTTAGTACAACAGGGTTTTACCGTAGGTCATTGGCAGATTTGTTAAATTTTCAAACAAAATTTTGTATTATACAACACACATTTCAAATCATGCATCAAATCTTACATTCAAATCAATCATGCAGAAAAATAAAACAATAAATTATCTGGGAAAGCTATGTTTCAGAATTTTGTTAGTTTAAATATATCTAATCATTTAAAAAAAGATCCACACACGTGTTTTATGGCGGAAATACTTCAGTTTGTTTATTTATTTACGGTCTTACAAACTAATATTTATGTTTTTTTTATATTCATATTTTGCTTAGACATTGAAAAAACTTAAATACTTATGATCAAAAAATTATTACAAAAAGTACATAATTTTAATAATTTTATCATCCCGCCTTTTTGCATTATTGGATGTAGGTTGTAGGTATAAATTAAAGCAATTTTTTAACGAAATAAAATCGATATTGAGTTATTGTTTTAAAAAGCTGGGACGGAGAATAATTAATCTTTCTAATTGGAACCGTCCTGTACGATCGTATGAACATCTTTCGACGAAATATGAATTCTCGGCCGCTGGTTGGTTAATGGTCCTCATACGTTATTTTATTTTACGTTGCCATTGGATCACTTACCCAGATTAGTTATGTAATCAGATTAGTTTGTAAAGTCGTATATAAATTCCGAAACACACACAAGGATGGTTAAATATTTTCTTACACCTTGGATTGGCGTATCTTATATTCCTAACATCACAGGAAACAAATAAAATGAACAATTATGTATAGAATGGTGACACATAAAACATAGATATAAATAAGAGATAAGAAGTGTAGACCACTGCAACTCATAGCTTCCAAACGCAACCTACTGGTTCAGCTCCGTTGATTTGATAGATAGGATTATGGATTGAAAGAGCTAGAAAAAGAAATAATGAAAAACACGCCACAAAATAAAATTGAATGTATTTGAACAAATTCAACTGTTTTTGTTGAGTTTTTTTTTAAAAATCATATTTAAAGTTTCGTCATCATCATGGTATAGAAGTCATCGAGTACAATTTGCCCATCGCTGTCGAAATCTGCTTCCCGGTTCAACTCGTCCGCCTCGCGTTCGGTGATAGGCTCTCCCATTGTGGTCAAGATCTCCTTCAGTAGTACACAAGAGATACAACCATTGCCTTCGCTATCCAGTATGCGGAACGCCTCGTGGAGCTCTTCCTCGGGGTCTAAATACCTCATTTTCCGCGTCATCATTGCCAGGAAATCTGGAAATACTATGGTGCCTTTATCATTAGGATCCAACTCTTCAGTCATGTCTTTTAGTTCGGCCTCGTCGAAGAGCTTTCCTAAAGCATTCACAAGTCTGCCTATTTCCTTTGTGGGAATGGTGCCATCACTGAACTTGTCGAATACTGCGAATCCCTCCAGTAAGTCGGCGATTTGTTCCTCTGATAGTGGCTTTTCGATGTCCTCGTCTTCATTGTCGAAATCAATGAGTTCGATGGTTTCTAGTGTATCCATGGTAAAAAAATGTTTATGGAATGGTTTAACGAAGCCTTTGGCTTGATAGTAAACGGTTTAATTAATATATATATATATAAATATATCTGATTGTTCGCTTGTGAAAACTTTATAATATGTACTTGTGCTAATCAAGACGGAAAAATGCACTAATTTCAAGTGATTACAAACCAATATCGCGCTAGTCACTTGTTTAATAACATATTTTTTACATTCTTTCAAAAATAGAAAGCATTGTACAAAACAGGTAAATACCGATATTTTCTGATTGATTATATTTAGGTGAACAAACCTGTAATAATATAGGTACCTTTTCAGCTTATGGTGCTCACCATAACGAAAAAAACGATTTTAGTTGAAGAATGTGATATACCTATAATTATTAAAATGTCTTAAAAACTGGGTAGATACTAAGAATTTTAGTAATGATACTCTCTTATATAAGAAGACCCCAAGGTGGCAGCCTCAACAGTATTCGTTAAGAAAATGGCGCATTAGAAGTCAGAAATTTGAGACCCTCGGTACTGATTCGAGTATCGATTCCCACGTAAACGAATTAGCGTAAAACCCCCGGACGGTCGGCAGAGGAGCCAATTTTTCAAACGGGCTAATTTAGAGTAAACGACGATTCTCCATGACTTCCGGGCCAGGGGTGAGGAGGTCGTAGGTCGCCGGGGGGTGGGAAGGAAAGGTGGGGGTGCTCATAACATCCGCCGGAGTTTATTTCCATCACGTACGGGGGGTGTTCATTTATCCGTAGGAAGCACCCCAATCTACTCTCGCCACTCGCCTTGTTCCCATCGAAGAAACCTTCAAAAGCCCCTCCAAGGAGAGGTGGTGAAAAGTACCTATCGAATTACCCGTTGTCAATGTTGTGCCTAATGTGATTACCGGCGATGTACCGCACGGCGTAAGCTCTTCCCGTTAATTGTGCGAACACGCTATGGCTATAGGCTGCACTGTTTTATTACGGATGTGAGTGATCCTACTGAGGAAGCCTTTATCCCGTGCCTAATCGAATTAACGGACAGCGGGACCCATTGTGTTTACTCATTAAATACTTCACCTCGGTGTTTCTTTTGTCGTATTGTTCTAAATAGGGTAGTGGATTCATTTGATTTGCTGTTCAAACATCCGCCACCCCCTCACCCACTCACCCTCTCTTCCAGACGATTCAGCTCCTTCTGTTTTACTATGGGGCCATCGCGTTAAAAAATAGAATGGGATACTTGTTAATTTAAGAGGGCATTACCAGAGAAAGCCTGAAATAAGTCATTTTCAAAAAAGTTTTTAGACGTATTGACTCTTTTCCACAAAAAAATTATAAATGGATTTCGAAAGATTGTTCTTTTATCTAGCATTCGTACGTAATAAATTTTTAGAATTTTTTTAATTTTTATTATAATAAGGTTATTCCATAGGTCATTGGCAGATTTGTGAAATTTTCAAAAAAGTTTTTGTATTATACCACACCCATTTCAAATAATGTAATCATGCAATAAAATAAATCAATACATTATCTAGCAAAGTTATGTATTAGAATTTTAATTTTAGTTTCAATAAAATCATTAAAAAATATGTACGTACATGTGTTTCTTGACGAAAATTGGTCCATTTGTGTATTTATTTGCGCACTTACAAACTTATATATTTCAGATTTTTTTAACATTCTTATTAAATTTAGACATTATTGAAAAATGATAAATACTTATAATCAAAAAATAACAACAAAAAGTACACTATTTTAATAGTTGTATCATCACGCCTTTCAGCATTTTTGGATGAAGGTATAAATTAAAGCTAATTTGGATTGAAATAAATTTGATATTGAGTTAAAATTTAAAAAAGCTGGTACGGAGAATAATTAATCTTTCTCATTGTAACCGTCCTGCACGATCGGAAGAACAACTTTCGACGAAATGTGGATTTTCGTCCGCTGGCTGGTTAAACGCTCTTAAGTAGTTACTAATTTTTACTATCCACCTTTGCGTTAGCGTCAACACGCTTCGAAATATTTACAATATGTAAGTAAGAATATTTTACAGCTTGGAGAAACTTGAGGTAGACAACTGAAAATTTTTGATTTATAATATATATATATATATATATTTTATTTTTTTTTTTAATATTTAAATGTATTGTACCATCTTCTTAATATTTAAAAAAAATATATGCTTATTTGTTTTTCCCTTACGCGGTCCTAGACCGTTTATCCGATTGCGATGAAAATTTGGAAATTTGTTGTGCGAATGTCCTGAAGGTTTCTCTGAGTTATGTAATATGAAATTATTTCCTAAACCATTCATTCGATTGCGATGGAACTTTGGTGAATTGTTAGCGCAAACCGGGGAAGGTTAGAAAATTTTAATGAAAATTTAACAATAGGTGTATTTAAAAGTGAGTGTATTTCATATAGTTTAGTTAGAGGGAGGGTGGAAGGAGGAGGGGAATCCGGGAGGGGGAGGGGGGAATGAAGGAGGGGGATGTTTGCTGGAGGATGTATTTAAGTCCGGATTCCTGCGACCTCTGACATAAACATTTGCTTATACATTACTATAAACATTGGCATAGCCACGCCCCCATCGGCAATCTTTATTGTAGTGTGAAAGCAAATGTTCATGTTTTCGGTCGGAAAATACCCTGCTTTAAAGCCCTACAATAAACGGAATTAAAACATAAACACTTTGAGTGGCATTTCAAAACGTGCCGGGTACTCGCTAGTTAAGAGGGTATTACCAGAGAAAACCAGAAATATGTCATTTTTAAATCAGGTTTTAGACGTATTGACTTTTTCCACAAAAAATTATAAATGGATTTCAAAAGATTGTTCCTTTACCTAGCATTCGCATGCTTTAAATTTTGACGAAAAATGTTTATTTTTAGTATAATAAGGTTATACCATAGGTCGTTGGCAGATTTGTTAAATTTTCAAAAAAGATTTTGTATTATACCACACCCATTTCAAATCATATAATCATGCAGTAAAATAAATCAATGCGTTACCTGGGTATCGCATGTTTGAGAATTTTAATTTTAGTTTAAATAAAATCATTAAAAAATATATATGTACATGTGTTTCTTGACGAAAATTGGTCCGTTTGTGTATTTATTTGCGCACTTACAAATTAATATATTTCAGATTTTTTAAACATTCTTATTTAACTTAGACATTATTAAAAAATGGTAAATACTTATAATCAAAAAATAATTACAGAAAGTACATTATTTTAATAGTTTAATCGTCACGCCTTTCAGCATTTTTGGATGTAGGTATAAATTAAAGCAAATTTGGAATGAAATAAATTCGATATTGAGTTATATTTTTAAAAAGCTGGTACGGAGAATAACTAATCTTTCTCATTGTAACCGACCAGCACGATCGTAAGAACAACTTTCGACGAAATGTGGATTTTCGTCCGCAAGCTGGTTAAACGCTCTTAATAAATAAAAGTAATGTTCTTTTAGATTAAACCGCCGACAGAAAGTAGTCATGCAAGTATTTAATAAAATTCAAAATTAATTAAAATTTGAAGTAAATTTAAAAGTGGTCCCTAATCATTTGAAAGCTTCTTAACAATTAATGCCTCACGGAGTTTCACAAGATCCTCTCCTCGGGTCAAATTAAAATTCACACAGAAATAAGGAAGACGCGAGACTTAGCCAACTTTTGCAAAATATTTGCATGGCTGCCTGACGCGGGCCACGTTCAGGATGCATTCCATTTGCATTTTGATTGGCCTGCTCTGCATTAAGCATTTTAAATGCCACTCTTACAACTCACATTTTATTTGGGTTTCGTACAAGTTATGATGCAAACCTTAAGTATTAATCTTTAAAAAATGTGTAATTAATAAAACCGAGGGGTATCAACCGGATTCATTGAATGAGGTTTGTTTAGATCTTGGACCCAACTTCTGTGTTGCGGGCCGGATCGGGAGAGACTGGTTGAGGGAGATCTTTTTACCTCTCCAGCCGGACTCTCTCGACCCATTGGCTTGCATCGCAGTAGGAGGGATGGATTCATGCGACCATACCCCCTGGACACATTGACCTCCAGATACCTCCTAATCCTTTATACCTTTATACCCTTATCCTTTCCAGAATTTCCTTTTCCTCCTTACCCTAAAAAGCACCTCCATACGGCATTCCCAAATATGACATCGGCCATGAGGAAATTCTTTACAGGTATGGAGCTAATGTTTTTTTTAAAACCATAGGTAGATATGTATTTTTAATACTATAAATTGTAAGTTGGCTAGAAAACAATTTTAATCAATTTCTTTATAACTGGCCGAAGTCACAGGGCTTAACACAAAGTTTTTCGAAATCAGATGTAGACAGTATTGGTTCTCATATTATAAACGTTCATTGTGCAAACTTTCGTCAATGAGTACCTAAAATCTGCTTTAAAAGAGGAAAAATAGAATAACGGTGGTTTTTTTAAATCTCAAGTAGACCATACCATTGTAATGACAAGTCTACAAAATTTCATCAATGTCGAAATAAAACTGTAGATTTGTTTAAAAATCAAATCCACGATTACTCATTACAATTCGGAAAAAAAATTCGGACTCTTTGTGCTATCTAAGACATATTTAAAAAAAAAAAGTGAAACTTCTATACCCCCGCTGTGATTTGGATTTCGGGTGAAACGGAAATGACGATTACTGCACCTGCGACGCTTCAACTGCGCTCATTGGCCGCTTTGATTACGATGTCACTTTTCAAGGCTCCTATTGCTTGAGATATGAAACGGAAATTACTCGCTTTAAATTTGCGCTCATTGGTCGCTTTAATTCGCTCACTTTTCAAGTTTTGATTGAGATTGTTTTGGTAAAGTTTCGCTTCTACCGCGTGTAAACTGCACTCGATTTTGTTCATATATTTGCTTCCTGCATTAAATGCAACCATAAATTTTATGGTGGACCAAATCGAGCGCTGGGTATAAATATTGTACATCCATTTTAGATTGAAAATCTGAATTTTAACACTCTGAAGCCAGCTGTTCTGTTCTTTATTATCACAGATTACCAAATCTCACGTGATAAGGCTGGCTTCAGCAAGCAGGGTGCAAACTGAACATGAACATGTTTTGACAAGCTAAAACTTGGATTAACCTGCCTAACACAAGATTCACAAAGCAATTACTTTTGCTGCTTACTTGAGCTTACACGAGCTGTATAATGTTTAACAGTTTTAATAATCTATTCACTGAAGGTGAAATACTCGTGCTTGTTTATGGGCCGCGATCAATAGCTAAATTATGAATTAACACTTTAACACCTTTATTAAATTAAGGAACTCCAGTCGATTTTCTATTTTTTTATTAACATTGACACTCTTACAATACCAACACAAATATCTTATCTTAATATATAAAACAAATTCAGGTAAGTTACACTATTTATGATCTTTATGATCTTTGATTTTTATGATCTTTGATTTGTTGGATTTTTCTCCGGCCGAACAGGAGAATAGCTATTGAAACATCGGAAAAATTTATGAAAGTTATGAAAAAAAATCTTTTCCTCATACATTTTGTATGGAAAGAATTCTCACATTTTGAAAGAGCTGCAGCAATATTGTGATAAGTATAATATTGAATAGTGAGTGAATTCCAAAAATTCAAAAACGTCAAATGTCAATGCGTTGATTGTTTTGCTGTTGTTTTTAAACGTATTATAATACTGCCCGTCTTTCTTACTCACTAAATGTCAACAGTCGAAAATGAGACAAATGTTGAATGTATGTCTGCACCCCTCCAAAGGAAAAATACAATAATTATAATAAATCTCCCTCACACGTGTAAAGAAAATGAAACGCAATTCCCGTAAGTAAGTGAAAAAAAAGGAAATAAAAAAATATATAAATCCGTACACAACACCGTCTATTATACTGACAAAAACAAAACTCGGATAGTTGCGCATCTATAACAGCTTCATTGTGTAATTTTTAACTTCTTAAAAAAAAACTGAATTTAATTCAGCTAATAAGTTAACACAACAGTTAAAATTCTATTTTAATAAGTTAACCGACTTTAAGACTTACATATTTCAAATAAGAGAGTCTAGTTAAAAGACGAAACATAAATGACATCTTAATGCTCTATAAAATTGTGAATAATCGTGTAGACAGTAACTTAGTCAACCAAATTAAGTTATACGCCAGGCCCAAATCTACAAGAACCCTTAATATATTTTGGACTGAAATTTTTACGAATAATACTGGACATTTTAATCCTATACAACATCTTACAACGATCCAACGATCTTGTTAACGATCTTGTTAAAATACACAGTTCCATAGATATTTTTGCAAATAATATAACATATTTCAAGAAATATCTCCACAATTTGTGCACTTAAAAAAAAAAAAAATGTTGTATTACTTTTCATAAAATACTTTATAAATATTGTATACTTGTTATTATTATGTATTTCAATTTTGTATTTAAGTTTTCAAGTTATGTAAATATATAGTTATGCATTGTTTTTCAAGAGTTTGCTTCTATGAAAATGCACGTGTGATTAATGCAGACACATTAATCTAGGGATACTTATATTTGTATTTTAATTTATTATATACTACCCACAAAAATGTTGTATAAATATCCTGTTTTGTGTCTCAAATAAATAAATTCAGTTTTTAATTAAAAAGTACATAAGTTTTTATTTTAATTGTTCAAGGCGTTATGTGATGTCAATGAATGTTATTGTTTAATAGAGACCTAATGTACTGGTCCCAGCGAGATCATTGTCAGTATCTTCTGACTTTTATGTTTTCAGACAGAAGCGTTAGAAGGAAGAGATCAAACGTCGATGACGTCTAGTTTAAGTGATGAATTTTGTTTGCCAAATTTGAAACGCTTTTATTCAAAATAACCGCTTTTAAGTGAACAAAACAATTTTATAAAATGTTAGTACATTAGTGTATCTCGTCACAATTTTTTTTGCATTATAACAAAGTGTAAAAAATTAACTAATGATTGTACTTAACCAGTGATTTCTGACATTATTTAGTGTGAAATGAAAACGAATTTCTGACAGTGACTTTTCAGACGTCTTTTAAAAAAATTTTTTTATTCAAAATCAAACAAAAAAAATTCTTCCGCATGACGTCACCGGTCACACAGCCGAGTAGCCGCTCAACCCCACACTCCTTCCCTGACTGACAAATACCTAATGATTTTTTATTTTTTTTTAGTTGAAAACAAAAAAAAATCAAAGATATCACCGGAGAAAAACATTTTATTTAAATAATTACATGAAAGAGGGGAGCGGGTGGTGTCACAGTAGGTAAGGGAAAAGGAAATATGTTTAAAATGGGGCTATTTGACAAATCCAATTTTGTATTTAGAAATTTATTTATTTAAATTTTTTTTTCAAGACATTATTTTTTTATTATTTATTTATCTATAAAAGTATATTTACATTAGGATTTTATTATGCCTGTCTCACTAGGATATACCTGTGTCGAGACAGGAGTAGAGGTATATAAATTAATATCCTAGTTACAAGAATATTTAAGGTAAATTACATATTATTAATTTGAATAGAATTAAAACAGAAAGGTTATTAATGGAAGAGTGGGTAAATCTTTTAAAGAGAGTTATCTTATAAATGTTGGAGGAGGTGAAGTAAAGTGGTAAATTCCATTTTCGTTATTTGTTTTTGGGGTGTTATGCCGTGTTGCGCTACCTCCTTCTTTAGCCAACGTTTCGGACATCGTTGCAGTGTCCATCATCAGGGCAGATCCGGCAGATCCGGTAGATGTGCCGGATCTGCCCTGATGATGGACACTGCAACGATGTCCGAAACGTTGGCTAAAGAAGGAGGTAGCGCAACACGGCATAACACCCCAAAAACAAATAACGAAAATGCTTTTGGCCGTGAAAATCTTAAAACTTATCTGGTAAATTCCAGATTATTAAGACGTAAAACTTTTAAATTTATTATATGTAAACCTTTTTCTATGTAGTATATCTATCCCCGAAGATTTATAAATCATTAATATCACAAATTAAAGTCAAGTACTTCTCTAAACTTCTGTTGATTTGTACGAATATTAAAAAAAATGTTTTTCATTCGAGTTCCTAATCTTATCTCATTAATATATAAAACAAAGTCGGGTTAGTTACACTATTTATAACTCGAGATCGGCTGGACCGATTTTGATGATCTTTGATTTTTTGGATTTGTCTCCGCCCCGGATAATAGAATAACTATTAAAACATGGCAAAAATTTACGAAAAAGCAAGTTATGAAGGAAATTAATTTTTTCATACATTTTGTATGGAACGAATTCTCATATTTTGAAAGAACTGCAGCAATACTGTATTAGGTATAATTTTAAACTGTGCGTGAATTCCTAAAATTCAAAAACGTCAAATGTCAATTCGACAATTGTTTTGCTTTAGTTCTTAGTCATATAATGCTGCCCCTTTTTCTTACACACTAAATGTCAATAGTAGAAAATGAGACAAACGGTGAGCGAATGTCTATGCACCCCTCCAAAGGAAAAATACTATAATAATAAATCTCTGAAATGAAATGCTTTTTACGTAAGCTCCACTCAGGAACTTTGTCTTCTTAGGGGATGCTGTGTGGAGTCTTTTTAAGGAACGGTAGGATAGGAAGTTCTGGGAAGGAAAAAGGCATGAGGGGTGGGTAGGAATCTGGAGGTCAGTGTATCCGGGAGTGAATCCATCCCTCCATCTGTGGTGCAAGGCCATTGATTTGACCGGAATTTACCTTTTACCTTGACCTTTCCAGCTGGACTCTTTCAACCCATTGGTCGATAGAATCCGGCTGGAAAGTTCAAGAGGCCTCCCTCAACCAGTCTATCTCCATCCAGCCCGCCACGCAGCAGGTGGGCAGACGCATCCGCCGCCAAGACCCGCACAAAGTCACCCATGAACCCGGCACCCCTGCTAAATCACCAAACGTAGCGAACCATTTGGGGTGACCTATGGCAGAGGTGTTGGTTATCCAATAAATGGTTCCTTTCAAAAATTCCCGATTCCTTTCCAAAATTCATATAAGTAAGTGGAAAAGTAAGAAAATAAAAAAAAATATAAATCCGTACACAACGCCATCTCTGATACTGACAAAAACAAAAAACGGACAGTTGGGCATCGATAATCGCTTCATTGCGTAACTTTTAAATTAATTAAAAAACTTAATTTAATTCAACAGGTATTGATTCTAAGGCGCTATGAAGTTCGTCGTGTCAGCTATTTATCAATAATACAAAGAAGTTGACTAATAGTGTCTTACTTACTTCTTTACTCTAAAACAGTTTTTCGAAATAAAAAAAAGATTCAATAAAATTACACCACGTCACTGACGAAACCGTCAACCTATCTATCACGAGTCTATAGCACACAATATCTACCTATACCTATACAGATGCCTCCTATATCAAAGCATGATGATTTGTCAAGCCAAGTAACCCCAGCTCAAAGATAATACGATTGGAGGTGCCAGTTGATTGCTTTGGCAAGCGAAGGTGCTAATTCCAATTTACTTGCAGGTCTACCAGATATTGAAATTCTGCACCATTGGACCACGTGAGATCATTGCAATAATTAGTCACAATTAGTCGGCTACATACGTATATAGTTTAATAAGTCATTTAGTCATTCTAAATAATACGTTTTATTATCCTTCTATGAACATATTTTATTCTTTCACTAACTTTCTAATCTAGAATTTTGTACTTGTTTCAAGAAAAGCTACATTCCGTTAGTATTTTGATTGGACGACAACATTGTAGCTTGCAATAGAAGAATTTACACAATATCTATATTAAAATTTAAATAAAACATATTTTGTTTTGTCAACCGTTTCAGATTGTTTTAAAGAGAAAACTTCTTTAGCGCCGTTGTGATTTTAAATTCGATGAAATGCAAACGAGCGACACTAAAAAGAGACAATCACATATGTACATCGATGGGATTTAGCCTGCGAGAGAATGAGATAGACCAGTGTCCTCTTTGTGAGGAACTTCGTGGCCTATTGGCTCTCTCTTTGTGCAGTACTGCGTCGAATAAAATGTAAAATAATTTTTAATCTTGGTTTCTATATTATAATAAATAAACCCTACAATTATCCTACTCTTGATACTTTGCATTCGTCTCATTCTCTCGAGGTTTCGTTTTCCGAATGTTTCACTTCTACCGCGTTTGAAATGCACACATGGTTTTTTTGTTAAATATCTATTTTATTCAATAACTACTAGAATTACATCTATATAAATTATAATGAATCGGCGAAATGTATGTGCATAACTTCCGAACGATTGCTCGTGTGTTTGCCGGACCCATAGCAGCGCATGCCGGGAACCAGCTAGTTTATAATGAAAGAGATTTTGGTTTGACTCCACGCCCGTTGGTACGGCGTTATGGTAATTTTGTTGAAGAATTCTGTCTAGTGAAAACGAAACATGGGAAGGAGGAAGAGAAATAGATGAGTGGTCAAATGGGGAAATTTTGACTGTAGTCTCGTCTCTTGCAAAATCACTCCTTGCCCTTATTTTAGACAAAAGAATGCTTAGCGTCTACAAGTCTACAAAAGGTACAAAGGTAATTAAATTGTAGGCGATTGAGTTAAGTAGTTATTTACCAATGACGTTCCGTGAATTTTATGCGAGTTTTGTTGAATTTTTTTATATCTCCTAGCAGTTTTTTTTCTTTTAAAACTTTAGTTTCTGACATGGAAGGGAAAAACTAACTAAACATCCCTCAAACCTTAAAATTTTCATTTACAAACTTATAATCAATTGAACTATTTTTTTTTAATTGCAGTCATAATTTTGCGTTAACAAATTTGCCATTTTGTATTTTCATTACATTTTATGCGATATTTAAAAAAACAAACATTCGTAGTCGAAATTTTTTGTTCTTGGAAAAAAATATTTGGAATAGTGGCGTTTCAACTGTGAAAGTTTCACAAAATATTGTGTTTTGGGATGTCCCAATTCTGGGAAAAAATATTCTTTCGAAAACAGAACTTTTTCCGCCAGCAAAATATTCTGTTAATTCGCTGAATTCGGAAAAAAGGTCTGGCATACCCTTGGCAGATACACGAGTCGAATTAATCCTACATTATTGATCAATTGTAAATAGTTAATTCCTTTTCCGAATGACTGCCAAAGCCTCTCTTTAAGATCGTTCTGTTTACTGTAATCGCGGCTCCGGTGCATTAACTAAAAAGCAGCCGTAGGGAGGGAGCGCCAACATCCGTGCATGCGGGTAATCGCCTTAGAAATCCGTTATTTCGAGTGAATTTCCAGCGGCGACATTGACTAAACATTTATACAAGTCATTTTTGCAAGTCTACTACTCGCTTCGCCTTTGGACTTGTGGAGTTAATGAATTTGAAGAGCACTCTGCTCTAACATAGTTTGGCGATTGTGTGATACGAGTATATTTTGGCTTTTCTAGATCTTTTCACAAATGCATAGTTTTAAGATTAGTGAATTGATGAAGTTGATACAATCATGTTCGGGACGGGTAATTTCACTGAACTTGAATGGTTACTTTGAAATTTGATCAATTGTTCAAATTCTATGAAACAATCCCAACACGATCCAAAGGCGATAATTTATTTTTAAGGAAAATATCCTTCTGGTTCCGTCAGGTTTTTTACTACTTAGGTATGTATGACGTTAAATTGAATTCACAAAGTTGTTGAACCAATCACTATATTTCATAAAACATGAACTTACGACGTTTTGCAACACAATCCGAAAGCGACAGCTTTAGAACTACACCCGATGATAAAAAGTTTTCTTCTTCTTCCACGACTTACCGCGAATATCTAATTTTTGTTGTCGTCGTTTTGCACACCGAATAGTTAAACTGACTAAGTTGTTAGCATGTCCGTGCGCCCGAAATGAGCTTTTTTTGCTATTATTGTTACTATATCTGTTATCTTTCGAATCAGAATAGATTATGCTTCTAGGGATTTTTTGTGCAGTGGTATTGCACCTTCTTGTAAACGCTTTTGTTTCTCCTAGAACTCATTATTGCTGAATCGATACTTCCAATCAGGTAGAGGCATTCCTCGTTCTCAGTTGTGAACAATATATACTCATACCTCAAGTTGTGTTGAGTTTGTGTTTCAAAGTCTCTTGTCGCTTCTGAGGTGTTCGAAGAACTCAAGGAGAAGAATAAGAAATATATACGAGAGACTGTTTATGTTCTTCAGTTCTTCCGTGAAGAATTCGTTGTATTGCTAAATGGCCCACTGAATCTTGAGGAAGTATCTTCATTCTCATCATTAATATTTTTATACAAATAATTCAAGAAAATAGTCAAATTATTATTAAAAAATCATGAACAATAAAAATGCTGTAATTTCATTTCATGCCATTTTTTAACTTCACAACATCCTAGTACTTAAGGTTATATTTTTATTGTACACTCTATTATATAATTAATGAAATAAATCCTACACCAAGCTCAAAAGCTAGCTCTCATAATTGTTGAAATTTTTGAAAATGTTTACTTCACTATTTTGTTTTTGCCATAGTATTATGTTTATTACTGAAACAATGTTATAATTATATATAATTTAAACAATCAAAAAACCATCTAAGTGTTAAGGAAATTGAAAAACCAAGTATTGCAATAATAGAATAATCTTATCCTAAAACAATTAGTATGTATGTAAGGAAAAAAAATATCAGTAACCATTATATTCGATCGGATAAAGGCTTTAGGTAGACAAAATACTAAAGTAATGGTCTAAACTTTTTGTGGCTTATTAAAATGATCGTCTACATGGCATTACAACAGTACATAAAGTATTTCCTTCTTACCTTTCTACAAAAACGGTTTTCTACATTTTCTTCTGACATTGTAAATTAGGTGTACAATAATGTTGATTCCGAATTAGGCTTTTTGACTTATAACGAAAACGAAATTGTTGGCGTGGGTTTTATGTAAAAGCTATTAATTAGCTCTTATTTGGTAGTCATTAAATTAAACAGCATTAAAACAAGATATAGATTGTGCATATTAAATCCAGCGAAGGATCAAAGTAAAATCTCCAAGGAACTCAGTTAGGGAATTGAGATTTCTTTTCTCTTACAATTCTATCTCATTCTTCTCTACCTGAATCCGAATTTGAATAAACAATGAGATTTCTGTTTTAGCGAGCGGCTTAAATGTTTTTCAATTAAAAAATCCTCTCGGAATAGGTACCTACATAACCGGATTTGAAGATTTATTGTTAGGCAGTAGGTAGATACTTACCCGCTTACTGGTATTTCCTGTATTATGAGAATATTATAGTCACAAGGCGTCGCCTTAGTTCGTATTTGTCCAACAGACCATTAGAAAATTTTGCATGAGGAGAAGGCTTTCTTTCAATATTTCAATGAAACATTATGATAGGTGTTTAAGAAAAACCTGTTCCCTAAAGGTAAAGGTCTCATGAGTTTATATAATTCTTAGTTAAGTTAAGTTTATATAATTCTTAATTAACGAAGGAACGTTTGTTCCGAAACCGGTCGGATTTGCACATTACATAAGTGGTTTTTACAAAGTTGTATTGTTTCATTTTTCTCTTAGTTAAGTGATTAACTATAATTTTAGTTAATTTATTTTTAATTTTAAAGTGGAGATTGAACAAAAACTAAAATGGTCTGTTGGACAAATAAGAACTGAGGCGACAAAGGGGTAACCGTAAGCAATTTTATATTATTAATGTGCTACAAATAATTTATTCATTTTTTTGTTCATTAATATGATCGATCATTAAGATATAAAAAAAAACTCAAAAGCGTTAACGTTTGATAAATAAATAAAAAAATTCACATGCATTTCAAATAAGCCGTTAGTGTATTTGTTTGTTTTTATGTAGAGGGGGAAGTGTTAGCACCCACACAACCGCGTATGCTTACCCATGCACAGATAATCCCAAATAAAGGTTTTAAAAAATGTATGAGAATTGCCTCTTTGCACCCGTGAAATTAACATCATTTCATAAAAATTATCATGGACCATTAACTGGTTACAGAATAATAGCACTCACTTGTAAAACCGCAATAAAAGTAACTCATTTATCAATCTGTATTTTCTATGAAGCTTTCACTCTACAATACCATACAAACAATCTGCTAAAAGGCGACAAAGACCGAGTGAGCGCATCGAATTTTGTCGCCAACATCGTTGCATAAACTTACCCAACGCGTTCATGTAACCTTCACCTTCACCCTTCACGGCTGAGGTGACTCTGTATGATAAATAAGAAGGAAAAAGACATTTTCAAAAAGTTTAACTAAGCCTTTTACACTTTATATTATTTATTCTCCCTTTGAAAATAATCAAATCCAACCTCCCTTAAACTGCCAGCCCAGAGAAAGTGTTTTTTAAGGACGATGGTATTTTTAAGACTAAACTTAAGTCATTAAATAAAATGGATGAGGTACAACCATAAGCTAGACCCAATATTTGAAGAGCCGTCAGTAACAAGATGAAAAAAACGTGTTTAAAGCTGAAGTTTCCAGAAAGATATTCTCACATTAAAACCAAATATTTACCCATTTGAACAGACAAATTATTTAGACAATATTCCGCTTATGAAATATTTTGAATAAAATTCTTAAGATTGTTTATTGTAATCTAACAATCTTACTTATCTTGATTCGAACAACCAGTTCAAAAGCTTTCGTTAAAACAAACAATACTGAGAAATTTAACCATTCATATTCCTTAATTATTTGTTTTAAATTTGAAACAATAATTACTGAAAGCAATTTGATAAGTTTGCGAATTCGAGATTATTAAAACAATTTCCAAGTCCAACGAGTAATAACTAGAATACTCTCTCCCCAAATAATCAATCTCAATTACGAAACCAACCAGTTCTTTTCAATTTTACTCTGAAATTCTCCCTGAAGTTTGACAAATTGACATATACTTACCTATCTGAACGGTTCGCGGAAAGTAGAGTACAATTTTTTAGGTTGAGAAAACCACGGACTCGAAATGCGATTGAACATTACCAAAAGAACTTTAATTAAAAAGTTTCCGAGTTCAATATCTTTACCGAAGTAGGCATAAAACCTAACTGCCCTGCATAGGCGACTCGGAACACCCACGGAAGCCGGGCTTATTTTGGGGAAGGATTTCATAACAAAAAATCTTGGTTGGTTCGTAAAATAATTTTTCAAAAAATGTTTTCGAAAAATTAGGGTTTCTTAATAAGTTCGTTTCATCGTTTACCAGAAGTAAATTCATTTTGAAAGCACTTAAGCTTATCTGTATCACATTGAAATAAATTATTTCAACCGGGTTGATTTTCATTGAAAAATTAATTTTCTTTGAAAAATAAAATTAATATTTAGATAATTAGTACAGCGCCACTTTTGAGAAAAATCTCCTCAAGGGCACCGTAAAAATAGTATGACTTCCAAGGCTTTATCTAATTATGTACGTTGAAATACATTTACATGGATTAAATACGAAAATATCAATAGTTATTTATATTTGTTACACATTTATTTATTTACCACGTGGACTGTAAAGATGAAAGGTTTTTTGACATCATGGAGACGATTGCCAGAAAAGATGAGTTTAAAATTTAGCTCTAAATTCTATTGAGTCTGATCATTCTCAAATCGTATAGGAGTTTATTCCAGGCTTTAGATCCTGGCACTTCGAATGCCAAGAATGCGACCTTTAACTCAATATTTCCTTCAACAGGAAGGAAGATGTGGCTCAGATATTAATGGTGCTTTTCCTACTTCTTTCAAGAACAATGTTCTATTTAATGTCGGCGTGTGAAATGAAATTCAACGTTGCTCGTGTGTCTTCCAGGATCCGTTTAGCGTTATCGAAAATATCTAAATATTTTCGGTTTGAATTCATTCCTCACTATATTATAAAGCTCATTACCATACTTTGCACATATTAATATATTTTGCAAACATTCCAACATTCAACGGTAACAATATAACCACATGCAAATGACAAAGTTCTTTATTTAAAACCACTTTTTTATTTATATGCGTTGATCGGTTTCGGTTGATCTCAACCTTCTTCAGGACAATAAAAGAAATTAAAAAAGTTCATTGTTTAAAACCACCTTTGTTTACCGTATAATTTATAATCTTCCTTTGTAGGTAGGTACTGTAATTTAGTTTACTTGTTATAAATGAAAAAAACTTCTTTGTTTAAAACTTTTGCTTACCATATAATCTTCGTAAGTATTGTAATTTCGTTTATAACATATAAACTAAATTACAGGACATACGAAAATTAAAGTGATTTTAAATAATGTGGTTTAAACAAAGTAAACAAAAGTGGTTTTAAACAAAAAAAACTTTTTTCATTCGTATAATGTCAAGTATCAAAGTGTTACTTCATCGAGTTCCAAATCACAACGGTGTTAAAGAAGTTATCACTTCAAAAAATAAAAATAGTTACTGAAAACACCCTTACACACCTACCTAGTAATAACATACTTTTGGAATACGAAGGTGCTGGTAGTTTGCTTCTTAGAGAGGCAACGTGAGAAATTGGATAAGTGATAAAAAAATCGGATTTTCCATTAACCAAACTTTCAATTCCGTGCAACACTAATGTATTACCTTCTGGAAAATTTTCATGATGAAAATAAATACTCAGCTAAAATTGTAAACTGACGAACGTAGGTACTTGTATGTTTTCCCCGGGCTCGTAAATGTAAGGCACCTGTGTAAATCTAAAAAAGGCATTTAGTCTACGGAACCACGATGCATACATACATAAATAAAAACCCAATTTATTTGACGTATGTTTTTGTTTCTTCCCTCTCGAATGAGAAACATAACATTCAATTTAAGAATGCAAATCAAAAAAGATCTGATACAGTACTACATATGTATGAAAGCACGGTAGAATGAAGGTACGAGTATGCTCGTGAACCAGGACTGATTCTGTTGAATAATATGTATGAATTGGGTATCGTGTTTCACGTTAAGCCCAACTCATGTGGGCGAGTAGGCGCATTGTTCGGAATCTTTGTACAATCTGTTAAATGAGAAGATGAACCGTGACTCCTGACCTTATTAAAAAATAATGATTCTTTCTTTCTTCGTAACAACGAAATTTTGTTGAATTATACAAGTCACATTACCCACGTGAATTTTTATCAAAATTTTAATCTTAACAACGTAATATTTTTTGTTTTTCAAAGGCAAGAAGAAAAAATATTAATAAAGGCAAAACATACTTCTTTATTAACGCGATACTTGCGAGTTCCCAGTATGCGTTGCATTGCCACTGCAATATGTTTAATGATATTTAATTGCTATTTTTTGCTCTAACCGCAGAGCTATTTCTACGATCTGAAGAAAACCCCCGCTTTAGTCTGGCGATGCGACGTCCCTTTTCCGAAATTTTGGATTCTTACTAAAAAGCATGGTCTGTACACGAATAAATCAAAAAATGCAAAAGAAAAATACTAGAACAAAAATTTTAAAGAAATTATTTCTCCATGCGTGTCGTATCCCATCCCCTTTCCTTCCCAAGTTTCCATCCCTTTACCCGTTCCCCCTCAATCTTCTCCACTTTCGCTCTCCCCTCTCCCGCTCCTCCATTAAGCAGAACCCCCCTCCCCTCCTCTCTCCCGCGTTTCATTTCGTTTTCAAACAGCTCGCGTGCCACCTATTGCAAATTTCATAAAACCGGGGGGCACCAGTATATATAGGAAACCATCGCGGCGTGCGCACAACAACTCACCAAAGACTCATCGCAATCGGATGAATAGCTTAGGAAATAATTTCATAACGCCAGAGCTCACCACTAAGTCTAAAGCATCGCGGGCATGCGTACAACAACTCACTAAAATTTGAATGATTGGTTTAGGGACCGCATCTTACGTGGCTACCGAGTGGTCGGATATACTCCGTTTCGTTCCAGCAGGACGATAACATACGAATTAGCACACGTAGTACGTGATCCCAACGTGATGTGTAGGAGTGACAATATTTTTTTTGTTTTCGGACAGCAAAATGACATGTACATACTTATTGAATTCCAAACATCGAATCGGAATCGCTGGTTAATACGCTTCGGGTACGTGCTTTTACACCGGTACCTAGTACCTACACTTTTTTAAGTGAAAACTTCTTTGGCGTCGTTGTGATTTGAAACTCGATGAAAAAGAAACGAGCGACACTAAAAAGTGACAAACACGTACGGATTTAGTCTGCGAGAGAACGTGATAGACTAATTGGTCTCATCTTTGAGCGGTGCTCGTAGCACATCGGCATAATAAAACGTAAAATAATTTTTAAACTTGGAAACAATATTATAATAAATAAACCCTACAATTTTCCTACTCCTGACACTCTGCATTCGTCTCATTCTCTCGAAGTTTTCAGAAGGTTTCACTTCTACCACGTAAAAAATCATGTGAACTGCAAACGTGATTTTTTTAAAATTAAAATGGTTTATAATAATAATAATAATAAATTTGGACCACTTATATAGCGCTGTTTTTGCGAAAAATCGCCTCAAGTTCATTGTAAGCAATAAACATACATTTTCTTATTATATTGTACAAAGGCACAACAATATATTTTTTTCAAATATGTATTCCATTATAATCTTTATTATATTATGAAATAAAAATAAATATTAGAGCGTACTATTCACACTTGGTAGAAGTGAAATAGAAAATCGCTAAATTAAAATCGCTTTCTTTACTTTTGTCGGTTTATTTTTAAGTGGTATAAAGATTGGATAATGATTGGATATGGATGTCTGTGTCTCTGGCCGCTGAGACTTGTCAAGCGCCTTACCCGATGCGCTATGGGAGGCTCGTGGCGAGGCGCGAATTTACCGCATTATATTAGAACTTACGACCCGTCAAATAATAAATTTTAGTGATGCATTTCCGTTTCATCCGAATTTCAAATCACTACCGGTGCTAAAGAAGTTTCACTTCAATAAACAGTAATATTTGCAAATCTAGTCATCTTATGGGGGCATGTAAAAAGTGCTTTAGGGTGGCGGAATTCAAAAATGTACCCACCTTCGTATCTCTATATTATAAGGATGATAAAAGCGTCCTTGCTCCGTGTTTTGCTGGGAACGGATTGACAAGATATGCAAAGCTTCAATTAAACATTTATAAAATCCAATCCCTTTACTTATAATGTTGGTTTCATAACCCTCGCAATTAATAAAACGGTGGCAATTTTCAACTTTTTTAATGTTTTCCACGTTCATGCAGTTAATGTTTTCAGTGAAATGCTTGAAATTAATTAACATGTAGTTTGATGAGCAAAGCTGGCCCATCGACGAACGTTGTCAACTAAAGTAAACCAGTTTTAAGCCCTACACATGAAACATGTTTCATTTTTAAGTGAAAACATTTTAAAAAAAACGAGTGTGCTTTAGACCACACGACAGAAGTAAAACTTCACTAACTTATATCTCCCTCTCAACTTCCGTTCGCCTCGCTTGACCGTTCGCCTCGCCCGATCACACTTTTCATAACGCTCTCGTCACGCATTCAACAGCTTACTCTTCAAGTCAAGCGTTCGTAAAGAAGTTTTACTTCAAAAAGGCTCTCACACGAACTAATGAAAGCCTCGGTCTTGGTTTTCCAACATACTGCGTGGCGGGCCGGATCGGGATAAATAGGTTAAGGGAGACCTAACCTAGGTTTCTCCAGTCTAAATATCAACCCATCGCTTCGCACCGCAATGGGAGGGTTGAACTCTTACGTCCATCGCTCCTGGACACATTGATCCCCAAATTACTACCCACCTTCATACCTAATGTTAAAAAAAGTCGAGTGCAGTTTACTCGCTGTAAAAGCGAAATTTTACCAAAACAATCTTCACCAATACTTGAAAAGTGAGGTCACAATCAAAGCGACCGTTTCCGTTTCATATATCAACCAATAGGAGCCTTTAAAAGTGACATCATAATCAAAGCGGCCAATTAGCGAAGTTGATGCGTCGCAGGTGCAGTAATCGTCTTTTTCTGTTTCATCCTAAATCCAAATCATAGCGGGGCCATAGAAGTTTCACTTAAAAAAAAAACTGAAATCAAACACTCCAAAATAAAAAATCTCATTTTTCAATCACTTCTCGAAACGTCTTCTACACTAAATACAAATATCACAACACATATGCATTATTCATAAATGGGTTAACACGGTGCCAACATTCAACAGCGTGCTTAAATCACAAAATAATTCATCTAGAAAACAAGCAATGCAGTTATTAAAGTCGGAAAGTTTAATTTGTTAAAATGGTGCAATGTTGCCATAAAATTTAAGCGTACTCGTCGTGCAGTTTTATTGCAAAACATTAAACATCGCGTACATTAATTTATTATTCGAAACAGATTGTGGTATTTTATTCATCCTCGTATCGCAGACACATTCTCCACAAAATTATTAATTGTAGGCGAGTTAAAGAGCTGGTTTCGATATTGAAATACTTGTAGTTTTAGCAAATAATAACAAAACAGTAAATAAAAACTCTTGCAATGTCTCACCATTCTTTCTGTACAAATTAATAATTCAAAACGTCAATCTTTCTCGTCAAACTTATCAGCAGGCAGAGCATTAAAATGAAAGTAACACAGGTGTATCTATTTATAATAATTGATATGGTATAGTTACTGCCCTATATATACGTATATATACTATATATACGTATGGATTAAAAATGGGCGCGTCTTCTTAAGGAAGAATGACATGTCTCCACCACTGCTCGTGAAGAACAAGGCCGTACTACAGAATCTTACCGACAAATCACCCTCAAACCCGTCTTCCTCCGTCCTTTAAACCTAATGTATACGTCTTGTCAAAAATTACAAAATGGATCTGAAAATTTTCTACAAAAATGTTAGGGGAGTTAGAACCAAAACAAATGACATAAAAAACGAAGTTATTATCAATAACTATGATATAATCTGCTTCACCGAAACTTGGTTGAGTTCATCAGTATTCAGTAATGAATTGTTTGATGAGCGTTACCTGGTATTTCGGAGAGATCGCGAATCAACTAATTCTACATCTAAAAAAGGTGGGGGGGTATTAGCGGCAGTCAACAAGAATCTAATAACTAGAAAATCATCTTGGGAAAGTGACGGTGAAGATTTATGGTTAGCTATAAAACTGCATGAATATTCAAACTCGTTCATCTATATATGTGTTCTGTACATTCCCCCCAATTTATCTGTTGATGATTACTGTAATCGAATCAAAAATATTCAGGATATTTATTTGCAACATATTAATTCCAAATCTCAATTTATAATCATTGGTGATTTTAATATACCTGAAATTAAATGGACACCTGACATAACATATAATAACATAATACTAGCTCCATCCAATTATTTTAGTCACAAAGCTCATTCCCTTGTCAATTTGGCCTCAATGTGCAACCTTCACCAATTTAATTATTTACCTAACAAAAATTTTAATATTCTTGACCTTGTTCTTTCCGATAAAACCAATATTAATATTTCAACGACAGCTAACTTATCAAAAATTGATCACCATCATCCCTGTTTTGAAATAAATGTAAGTCTAGAAAAAATGCAATTCCTACAAGAAAATCACTCTCCCGTAAAATACAACTTCAAAAAAGGTAATCATTAAGGATGTTGTCATGATCTAACAAATGTAAACTGGATCTCACTTTTTAACAACTGTCATCTCAATAATAAGGTACAGTTATTCTACAATACACTATGGGATATTATAGACAAGCACATTCCAAAAAAAAAAACATACGTAAGAAATCACTATCCCAATTGGTTTAGCGAATCTCTAATAATGCTCCTCAAAGAGAAAAATAAAGTAAGACTTCGGGCTAAAAAATATAACAACCCGATAGACTATTCCGAGTTTGCTACTCTTAGAAAAAGATTAAAAAAATGCTAAAAGAATGCTACACATCCTACATCAATCTAGTTGAGCGTGGGATAAAAGATAATGTTAAGGCTTTCTGGGCTTATTCTAAATCATTGCGCAATTCAAATTCGATTCCAAAAACAATGCATATGGATTCTATGATTGCAAACAATGGACAGCAGATTGCCAATATGTTCTCTAATTATTTTGGATCGGTTTATACTCAGTCGAATCCCACATCAAATACTTCAGGACTGAATGTTCCTCAATTCAACCAATTTAATCTTAGTAAACTTAACGTAAGCATGGGAACTATCAAATCTTGTTTAGAAAGCATTGATATACATAAAGGCCCAGGACCAGATAAAATACCTCCTTTGTTTGTAAGATGTTGCTCTAGCGCGTTGATTAAGCCACTTTTCATTATATTTAACGAATCATTATCTACGGGAACTTTCCGAGATTTGTGGAAAAATGCACATATTGTCCCAATACATAAATCTGGCGATCAATCTTCTGTGAAAAATTATCGACCAATTAGTATATTATCATGTTTTGCAAAAGCCTTTGAATCTATAATCTATAGTTCCATATTCGCACACTTTAAACCACAATTATGCATCAATCAACATGGATTTGTTCCTAACAGATCCACAAATTCCAATCTTCTCGATTTCTGTGATTATGTATGCAATGCGTTTAATGAAAGAACTCAGGTAGATGCTATTTACACAGATTTTCAAAAGGCTTTTGATAAAGTAAATCATTTTATTTTACTACAGAAGCTTGGTCGTATAGGTATTCACGGTGATCTATTTAGGTGGCTTAAATCCTATTTGGAAAACAGAACACAGCTCGTTCTTATAAATGGGTATGAGTCACCTCCCGTAATTGTAACCTCTGGTGTACCCCAAGGGTCCAATCTTGGCCCTCTGCTTTTCTTAATTTTCATTAATGACATAGGCCCCATGTTACGCTGTGATTTTGTTTTATTTGCCGATGATTTAAAGATTTACCGTAAAATTTCCAATGATTCTGACCAAGTTATGCTTCAAGAAGACCTTTTCACACTACATAACTGGTGTATTCAGAATGATATGTTTTTGAATATTGAAAAATGTTACATTATGACTTTCAGCCGTAAAAGAATGCAAAAAGATTATGCATATTCCATAAATAATGCTCGATTAAATGCAGTTACAACCATCAGAGATTTAGGAATCATTCTTGATTCAAAATTTAAATTTGATGTACACGTCAGTGATATCACGACTAAATCCTTGAAAATGATGGGGTTTATACATAGAATATCTAAACCATTTAAAAAACCCCAATCCATTATAACCCTATACAACTCATTGGTCAGAAGCAAATTAGATATGGTAGTGTTATCTGGAATCTACACTACTTAAAATATTCAAAAACTATTGAATCTGTGCAAAAAAAATTTCTGAGATTGTTATCATTTAAACTTGGACTAAATGCCTTACTCCAATCTAACAATATTTTAAGATACAACTCTGGAAAAAAGAAGAAAAGTTGCTGACTTAATGAGTCTATACAAAATCATTCATGATAAGCTTGAAACAACTCACTGCCTGAGCAATATTCTTATTAAGGTCCCCAATAGACGTAATTTAAGGAATCAGAATATATTTCATCTTGAATTATTTAAAAACAATATTGCATACTTCAATCCACTGTCTCGGATGTGTCGACTGTATAATTCCATTGAATGTAACCATATAGACATCTATGCAAATAGTCTCGCTTACTTTAAAAAGCAAATTAACAATAGACTAACCTAACATGTAATTGAGAATTGAAAATACTTATCTTAATACTTATCTTGAACTTGAATGTAAATGGCTGTTCTTCACTCTATTTGTACTTTACTTTTTTTGTTTTTCTGTTTTTTTTACATCGTATATCGATCTTTTTTTATCTTTGTCATCTCTATATTGTATCATCACTATTTTTGTTATCTCTTTTTATACCTCCGTTTATATTTTGATATTCCTAATTTCTGTTAACAACTATTAAACTGCATTCTGTGAACATTTTTAAGTGGACTATTAACATGTACGCTTTTTACAATGCTAATCCAATGACTTTTTTCTGTTAATACTCTGTAAATGTTCCAAAACAATAAATAAATAAATAAATAAATATATCTGTTTTTGAAGTAAAACTTCTTTACGCACGCTCGACTTGGGGGGGTAAGCTGGTGAATGCGTTACGAAAAGTGTGATGCGAGCAGTAATCGATGCAAACGGTGATCGTTGCAAACGGTGATCGATGCGAACGGTGATCGGGCGAGGCGAACGGTCGGGCCTTTACGCACGCTTGAAGTTGAGAGGGAGATATAAGTTAGTGAAGAGAGAAAGAGAGAGAGTTCCGTTTCGTATATTACTGTAGGGGCAAGAGAGAGAGGTGCGGACATAAGAAATCATTTATTGAATAACCATGCCATAGGTCACCTGAAGGTCGTAGGTCACCCCAATATCGTAGGTCACCCCAAGGTCGTTAGTCACCCCAAGGTCGTAGGTCACCCCAAGGTAGTAGGTCACCCCAAGGTCATAGGTCACCTCAAGGTCATATGTCACCCCAATGTCATATGTCACCCCAATGTCATATGTCACCCCAATGTCATATGTCACCCCAATGTCATATGTCACCCCAATGTCATATGTCACCCCAATGTCATATGTCACCCCAATAACATACGTTATTGAAGTTTTACTTCAGTCGTGTGGTCTAAAGCACGCTTGTTTTTTGTCATATTATGTCGATATGCCAATAATGCAGATTTCTATTGAGCGTCCAGATGGCGCTTGTGGTGAAACTATCTTTTCAAGAGGTGTTTTGTTATTATAAAAGGCCGGTTCCCGTAAATCTCTTTTTACGGTAAATAATCGAATAACAAACAAGGCTTATTCTGCCTATCTATCACTTGAACGGGGAACCGGCCCCCAGGTGTAGTTTGTACCATTTTAAAGTATCCAGTCATATTAATCTATAAGTTGTAAATAAAACCCATTTAAAATTTATCGGAGTGTTAATTGTGGAAATAAATAACTCAGGCCGAGGAAAAATTAAACAAAAATCTAAAATCGAAATTAATTTTAAATAAATTATTGGTGCTATTGTTCATCTGAGTATGCCCAAGAAGATATTTATTATCGTCCATGCATGTAAATATTCTAATTTACTTGTAATTTTGCATGAGATGAGAAATGGTAGTCTTCAGATCACAACCATTTTAGTTTATACTGTCTAGTTTGTTTCAAAGGTACTTTTAAAGGTGGAAATACGAACATCACATAAATCATCTTACATTGAAAACCCCTTGCAGACAAACTCTTTGACAAGTTCAATTTCTTCAATACGCGATGATGGAGAATTCAGATATGCATGCAGTCAAAGAAATGCGATATTATTGTAGATTTTTCCTAGCGTCTTGCACAAAGGGATCTTGTTATTATTTTTATTCTATATAATATACATATGTAATTCTTCCTTTTTGATACTAAAATAGTTGTTCTGTGAAGAGTTCCTTTCATTCGCCTTCAGAATGCATTATCAAATGAAGTTAGGAATTGAAAAAGAAATATAATCCAGCAGAACTTTTTTGAAGTGAAACTTCTGTAGCACGGCTGTGATTAGGATTTCGGATGAAACGGAAATGACGATTAGTGCACCTGCGACGCATCAACCACGCTCATCGGCTGCTTTGATAATGATGTCACTTTTAAAGGCTCCTATTGGTTGAGATATGAAATGGAAATTACGCGAGGTCTACGCTCATTGGTCGCTTTGATTATGACTTTACTTTTCAAGTAATGGTTGAGATTGTTTCGGTAAAGTTTCGCTTCTACCGCGTGTAAACTGCACTCGATTTTTTTTTAATACGACGCGATGTTTCTCTTTTCAACGTTTCGCTTACCTGACAGGACAATATTCTAGCCAAAACATCATATTCCATCCTGAAGGACAGATCTGACGGCAGCGTCCATACATTATAAAAGTATTTTTTTTATTTTTTCTTTTATAATAGGGAGAGACTTGTTCGTCATTGGAAATAAAAATATTTATTCTTCTCAGGTTGTCCCAGATATATATACTTGATTTCATGGATAACAACGGATTTTTTCGTTGACAGTTGGCAGTATTTTTTCATATTATTAATTAAATATTATTAAAATAATTTAATACATCTTAATATATAAAACAAAGTCGGGTTAGTTACACTATTTATAACTCGAGAACGGCTGGGCTGATTTTGATGATCTTTGATTTGTTGGATTTGTCTCCGCTCCGGATAGGATAATGACTATTAAAACATCACAAAAGTTAACGAAGTAAATAGTTATAAAGAAAATTATTTTCCTCGTACGGAACGAATTCTCCTATTTTGAAAGAACTGCAGGAATATTGTGAGGGGTATAATATTGATCTGTGCATGAATTCCAAACATTCAAACACGTCAAATGTCAATGCGTTGATTGTTGTGCATTTGTTTTTAATCATATAATGCTGCCCTTCTTTCTTACACACTCAATATCAATAATCGAAAATGAGACAAATGGTGAACGTATGTCTGCACACCTCCAAAGGAAAAAATACAATAATTATAATAAATATCTAAAATGAAACACATTTTTTGTATATAAGCTCCACACAGGAGGCCCTGATGGAAATAATTTCTCTCAGGACCTATGTCAACTTAGGGGATGCTGTGTGGAGGATCTTTTTAAGGAATGGGGAGGATAGAAAGTTCTGGGAAGGAAACAGGTATGAGGGGTGGGTAGGAATATGGGGGTCAGTGTGTCCGGGAGTGACGGACGTATGAATCCATCCCTCCAACTGTGGTGCAAGGCAATGGGTCGAGAGAGTCCGGCTGGAAAGGTCAAAAGGCCTCCCTCAACCAGTCTCTCTCGATCCGGCCCGCCACGCAGCAGGTGGGCAGGCGCATCAACTGCCAAGACACGCATAAAAGTCACCCCATGAACCCGGGCACCCCTGCTAATTCACCAAATTCAGGGAACCACTTGGGATGATCTATGGCAGAGATTCCCCGGGCGGCGGCACCCGTACCCGCTTCCTTTAAAAAATCCTCGTAAGTAAGTGGAAATGTAAGAAAATCACAATAAATATAAATTTGCACACAACGCCATCTCTGATACTAACAAAAACAAAACACGAACAGTTGGCCATCGATAATTGCTGCATTGTGTAAGTTTTAACTTAATAAAAAAAAACCTAATTTAAATCAGCAGTTATTGATTCTGAGGCGGTACGAAGTTCGTCGGGTCAGCTAGTTTTAAATCATTTAGTTGCTAAAATAATTACCAACACAAAAGGAATGTGTTTTCAAAAAAATTGATTTATTCAAAATTATGGACGTTTCAAGTCAAAATATTTCAACCAGTTTTATGTCAACATTTTCATATTTGATTTAAAATTTTACTTATTAGAGATGTCAATGTTTATTTTAAATACAAATTTCTTTTTAAAGCTCATTTTATCCAGTTTATAGAATGGTATTATTTTATGATAACTGCAAAAATAAGAAATATGTAGCAAATTTAAAATACCCCAGAAGAATACCAAAATCCATAAATCCATGGATGTCGTTGGGTATCGTAGGTAAAAATATTTTAAAGACTGACAGGTTAACGCAAGTATCATCAGGGTACAAAATAGTTTAATTAAATGATGAAGTTTTTGTTACGCAAAACCGGTTGTTCTTAACAAATTAAACAAATTTCGTTGTTATAATAAAGTCATTGTTTCACATGTCAAACCGCGTAGTGACTGCTTCCTACCAAAATATAAAAATGATAGTTACTTTTAAAAATACATTTTTTTTTTAATATTATGCCTATTTGGAAATCGACTAGTGATAATGTTAGAAAATACGGTTACCAAAACATAAATTGTGGTTTCAAATTTTAGAAGACAAAACATTTATTTCAAATGTCATGTTGTGTTTTATATTCAAACATTACAATGGCACGGATTTTAGTTTGCTTTAAACATAAATTATTGGTGTAACATGATGTGTCTTTTACAAAGATATTCAAAAACAAGAGATATGCTATGATGTGTGCTATATATGTGATATATGCTATGGATTACTTCCTAATGGGAATTGTTTGAATACGGAAAGTGGTTGATTTTTTTAAGGTGTGCAGTAGTACTGGTTAACAATATACTTTTAAAACGGAAAGAATTCGTTCATTTAGTGGGTTTTGGTACAATATCGGTAACACCCGGAAACATAGTCCCACCAACCAACATCAAAAAAACTTCAAGGTTTTTTTTAGTAACAGATCTAATAACAGATACCTTCCAGTAATCGGTCGACCGCTTTGAGGGAATAAATTATCTTTATGAATTTGGAATATTAGATATATTATAATACTCCTCTTAATTTACAGACACAAAAGAGGTTGTGATTTTAACAAATTATCTTCTTAGTACCTATATAAAATATATTTTTCCTGCAAGGATGTAAGTATTCATATTTAAAACGATAAATAAAGGATAAAGTGTATTAATTTTTCCCAGAGGGTTGACTAATTTATTCAACTGATTGTATATTTCCGATGAAGAGCTCTGAAAGTTAACAATAATATTTACACAATTTTAAGTAGATACGCATTGTGTATTTTGCTGATAATCACACACAGTAGGTACTTTGACAATATTATTACCCTGATTAGGTACATAGGTTAAGATGGAACATAAAATAAACAAAATTTAAAAATGATTATTGAAGTGTGTTGTATTTTCATGTATTGCAAAATAATTTTACTTGAAAATGATCTTTTCGGTTATTCAGGATTCTTTTCTTACTTAATTACTCCCAAAGCAGTGTTTGCATAGTAAAATATCTCATCTTACAGCTATATAACTAATCGTCGCCTCAGTTCTTAATTGTCCAAACGACCATTTTAGTTTTTGTTCAATCTCCACTTTAAAACTAAAAATAAAGTATAAAAAATGATAGTTAATCACTTAACTATGAATTATTAAAACTAATGAGACCTTTGTCTTTACGGAAATATCTTTATTTAAACACCTATCATAATGTATCATTGAAATAATGAAAGAAAACCTTCTCCCCCTGTAAAATTTTCAAACGGTCTTTTGGACAATTAAGAACTAAGGCGACGTAATAGCTAATATTACTTTATTTTTTATTTTGACTTTTGAGTAAAACCTCAAATTGTAATATTTAAATAAATGAAGATAATATAAGCGAAACTCAATCGAAAATCTGGAAACAGAAAAATCAGAAAAACATATTGACACCTCTGGGACTCGAACCCAGGACCTCTTGCTTTCCGGGCATACGCGCTAACCACTGCGCCACGGTGTCGATATGAAATTCGGTCATGTTTGACTGTACCATACTTCGACTAAGAACCACCTACATTATCTTTATTTTCTTTAACGCATATATTATTGGCAACTAATGTAGGTGGTTCTTAGTCGAAGTATGGTACAGTTAAACATGACCGAATTTCATATCGACACCGTGGCGCAGTGGTTAGCGCGTTTGCCCGGAAAGCAAGAGGTCCTGGGTTCGAGTCCCAGAGGTGTCAAAATGTTTTTCTGATTTTTCTGTTTCCAGATTTTCGATTGAGTTTGGCTTATATTATCTTCATTTATTTAAATAGCTATTATTACTGTTATAAATTAAATCGTGCAATGCAGGTTTTTGCTCCTACGCCCTGGGCGGCTTTAGGTTCGGCTTCGTCCATTTTGAGTGTTGGCGACCATTTTATAAATCCGATAATAACTGGTTAAGTATAAAAATAACGGGTTCCTCGGATCTATTGGGATCCGGTGATAGCTAGTAAGTAACCGCGGCAGGCAATAATATACAGGCGCGTGGTAATATTATTCACAGTTGACAGTTACAATAATAATCATACTATCGTCAATCTCTCCATATTCCGAGAGATTAACGAAATTACAAATCCACTAGTAATTACGCCTGCCAGGCGATGCTCCTCACGCTAGCTGTTACCGTAAGTGGAGACATCTTTTGGCAATGCTTTAATTCGGTTCTATTACAAAAGTAGAAACTCCACGTACGAAAACGGCTTTGCGTAAGGAGCGGCGTCAGAATTGCGTTCTTAGTCGGATTCTTAATTTTAAACCGTAGAGTCTATGATATTATTATTATGATGACTCTACGATAAAATAATTTCATTTGAATAACACTTAGATACATTATATGTATATGTGTCCTTAACCAAGCGGTTTCATTCTTGCCCAGATGCGTTTTATACACCCGTATTGTAGGTTTAGGTTGAACTGAAATCGATTGGTTAAAGATATAATATAATTAAGTGGTATTCAACCAAAATTATTTTATTGTAATTGTTATAATTATGTATACCCGCAAAGTGTTTGATACAAGTGATATCTAAATTCCTTCCTCCTTATCTAAATAACCTTCAGGACATTTTCCGCACGACCATCTTACAAAAATGTCATGGCATATACTGGTTGTTTCATTTTCATGACATAGTCTCATATACGTTCAACTGTCATATGAAAACATATTAGGTACATAAGATTTACCTGATTGTGCTCTATTCTGAGACAACTGAGGAAAAAATTGTGTGGATAAATTTTTTTACTAAGAATACGAAAATGTTACAAAAATTTTTTAGAATCGTACAGTTTTTTTTTTTTTTTAATAAATAAATTCATTATTTGGGCTCGTGACGTCACTACATGAAAATGTCCCGTCTCCGAAAATGTTCCTATTAATTTTGTAGAATTCCATACTGATTTTTTTTTTTTATATAGCATCACTTTGATTTTAGGCGAATTTTTGAATTTGACATTTAACGTTCACTAGATTTATTGTTTGTTCTCTGCGAACTTATCATTTGGTTTGACTTCAGATGTAATGAAGAGAACCCCGTACATTTAATGTTGTCCGTACGTGTTTTAGAGGTATAATGGTTTTGGTGCTAATTTTAATAAAATTAAATTTTATAATGTTCTTATTATCATTATAATTTACAAGTACAAGTATATTACATTGGATTTAGTAATAAAGACGTTGTACATTATAATGATTTATGAAAAATGAGATGGATCGAGGAAATAAATATTTATGAGATGTAAGATTTTTGGTATACCTCGTTATTCTGCTGTGCCCTTTCTTCTGGAAAACGTTATTTTTTTTAAATGATTTTCGGATATGTAATTATCGTTTTTTCGCACCTATAAAATTATGTCCCGTGTTTCCGGTTTATAAAAAATAGTCTGATTTTTCGGATTGAAACTTTCAAAAAATCGCTAGTGTTTAAAAAATACGATTTAAAAAAAAAATAATACAGAATGTGTACGAATATTTGCCTAAACCGAAATTTTTTTTTTTTAAATGTGATACAAGTGGCCTATTGATGATTACTAATATGCTATGAACTTTTCCTTTCAGTCTGCAACCAGTTCGCCAGAGGAGTATTCGCAATGTTGGGGGCCGTATCGCCGGACTCCTTCGACACGCTGCACTCTTACAGCAATACCTTCCAGATGCCCTTCGTCACGCCTTGGTTTCCTGAAAAGGTAAAAATAGTCAATATACAATATATCATAAATCCAAGCTCTGATGTAGCCGCCTTCCTATTACATAATACTAGCTGGTACCGGGCATGCAATGCCATTCAAAGAAATGAATTGATTCTCCTTGCATGTCCTTTTCCGTGCGTTCCCTTCCCCTCCTTCCCCCTCCCTCGTCTCTTTCCTCTCCGTGAACCCCACCTTCTCCCTGCCTTTCCACCCTGCCGCCAAAATTTATGAAATACACACTTTTTCGTTTCATAACGCTAGAGCTTACCATTATATACAGCCTATGTTACTCCTGATAATGTAGTTTTCTATCGGTGAAATAATTTTTAAAATCGGTTTAGTGGCTTAGCACAACAAACTTAGCTTAACAAACGCACGCACTTTCACTTTAATAATATTGGTATGGATGTAATATTGACGACCTTTGCATGTCAATTGTAAAATAGTGATTTTCCAAGAGAGTTGTTTGAAGTTTAAAGTTTACCCCGAAGGCTAATTTGTTCACTTTTTGGAACAACTCATACAGGTCTCACAGAAATAATTGTGTCTCCCTTACCATCAAAGTGAGAAATAAGATCTAAACATACGTCAAAAACTAAACATAAATATTCAAATCTAAAAATTCAAATGTACTTTTAATAAAATACAACAATTTAAAAAATATATGTATTTTTACATGAAACGACTAAAAATTGAGTTGACGATAACGTTTATTTGTCTAATAAAAGATGTGTGTGTGTGTGTGTGTGTTTTAAGTTATCACTAATTTTAGCTAGAAAAAACGTAAGGTGAGTCATTTTTAAAACTTTTCAAATTTTATATCTATAAAAAAATTACTTGATTATCATAACAGTAATGCTGAAAGCGTATTTCATCACCTTTTAAAAAACAATTTTAAGTTTCGGATGTGTTCACAAATATTCTCTTTATTTTATTGCAAGCGGAATATTCTGACCTACCGACAGAATCTGGTCGAGATCTGATCGATATATTTAAATAAAATCTCAAATTGTTTTTACTTCAAATTGAAAACAAATGTCTTACGTTTGTTACAAACCACCTAAAACCCAGTAAAGATGAAATTATAAACATATTATTTTTTAAATTGTAGTTACCCAATGCACTTTCATAAAACTGCTACCACATGATCTACTTTACTCGAGAAATGAACATTATCTATAATTTATCTTACCACTGACATTCTACAAAGATAACCCGCATAAACAAATAAACATAAACATTTATACACAAAATTTTAAGCAATAACATTGACTGTACCGAACTTCTTTCCCTAGTTAATTTTAACATACCATAAAGTCGTACACACTATTCAGAACTATTCCACACGCTTAATTACAAGACAAATGCAGCATCTAATTTGCCAATCAATCGTGCTCTTCATATGTTCAATATTATTGGTCTAAATTCTAACATCGACTTTTTCTCCGATTCACTGCCCAAATTTAAAAAGAGCATCATGTCAATAATATAAATTTGTTCAATGCACGTACATACATTCATACATACACACATACTCACACACACATCTTCCCACTACATACATCAGGGTGGAAATTACTTAATATACATACCATAAATAAGACACTACAATGAAACACATAATAGTTACCCACCATGAAATGTACTTATTAATTGTAAGTTTTTTAACCAAAGTATCTTATGTACTGTTTGTTTATGTTTATAAATAAAATAAAATAAAATAAATAAACAAAAAAGTCAGTTATTAAATAATGCAATAGTAAAACGTTGACGAAGATCCGATATTAAAGCGGACATTTTAACATATCCGCAAGTAGGCGATTATTTAAAATTTCACTAATTACTCCTCCGTGTATTCTTTTCCAAAAGTAATAAGGATATAGGACGTATGTAACAATAATATCATCTATTTACTAACTCTTTTATTCAAAAGATGTAGGCAACTATTTCATGTAATAATATTACAATTAATTTCATCGTTAGCCTTCACTACCTGGTACAATATTTGTTAAGCATTCATCATTTCAGCAGATAGGCACAAAGATGTGGGTAGGTACCTCCCGATTCCCGACAATCCCGACCTACAAACTACAGAGTTTCCCCAGGAGCGCCGTAGATAAATACAAGGCGCAGGCAGGTATCTTTAGACATTAGACATCTCCGAGTCTAAAGCATTCCGCAAGACTTTGAAATGAGCCCATGTCAAATTATTGCCAACTCATGAAACACGCCCTCTAGTAAGGGAACCGAATAATACGAGATTTCATCGAAGGATTACTGCACGTTACGTTGTTGATGTTTTAATTCCTAGGTTGAAATATTTGTCAAAATAATAATACGTAATCAGGTATAAGTAAATCATTAAGACTCTTGCCTCGTAATGTTATTCTGGATAGATCATTTTTTTAAAGTGAAAACTTCTTTGGCACCTTTCTAATTTGAAACTCAATGAAATGGAAACTAACGACAATAAAAAGAAACAAATACAATACACATACATCTACAGGATTTAGCCTGCTAGAGAATGAGATAGCATTAACATACTTATTTATTTCACGGTACTTGGATCCAATATATGACGATAACACTCCCACGCGAGCCTCTATTAGTGGGGTGTACGTATACAAGGTGCCTGACGACGTTCACCGGTCAGACATCAAGCGAACCAAAATCCAAAAAAAATCTATTTTTGTAAATTCATTACCCAATCTTCAAACCACTCCAAAATGAACAGGCAAAATAAAAGGAAGCGACATTTAGCAACTTCGAAGAAGAAAACATAATTACTGATAAGATGACTTAATGTATAGAAAAGGGTACACTGGAATTTCTTCACCTTGATAAAAAAGTGCTTCGTATTATCTCCACCCTTGTCTACTTTAGTTTTGTGAAGGTTTCACTTCTACGGCGTATGAATTGTTCACTTTTTTTAATGACCATTTGGTCCTTGTTAGGAAGCTAAAATTTGTTTTAAATGGCTTAACATTTTTCTAGTTTCTTTGAACACAGGGTATGTCTTACAATATATATATATATATATATATATATAGGTATATCTCTTTTTTTTTAAGTAAAACTTCTTTACGCACGCTTCACAAATCCCCTAATCCCAAAAGTAGGTAATCCCCTCCCTATCTACGAATTTGAGATATAATGTCATTGACCGGTCAGTGGTTGAGTGGTCATAGCGCTTGGGTCTCACCCGAGCGTCGCGTGTTCGATTCTTCGGCTGGCTAAGTCCTCCATCACAACACAAGCAACATTTTCGGCTTTCTGTGGTGGTAGTAGGAGATTTTCAAACATTATTGGGTTATTCGTAACCCGGGAATGTTTGTCTTTCTTTTAAAAAAAAAAAATAAATAAATTATCCTATATATCCTTGGGGAGTTAGCTGGTGAATGCGTGACGAGAGCGTTATGAAAAGTGTGATCGGGCGAGGCGAACGGTCAAGCGAGGCGAACGGAAGTTGAGAGGGAGATATAAGTTAGTGAAGTTTTACTTCAGTTGTGTGGTCTAAAGCACACTCGTTTTTTTAATATCTGATATAAATATTTTTTAAATATATTATTTATGTAACCCTTTGCCAGGCTTGGAGAGGCTACAATACAGATTTTAATGTAAGGAGAGGATTAGAAGCAAACATGCCTAAACGAATTTATTTTATAATGCATTTGGTAAATTATGTTGTACATAATCTCACAGATACCGGTTAGTACCTGTTAATTTTTATGTACTATTATATATGATAATGAAAAAACGATTTTCAAGTACGTTTGAAAGTTTATTACAAAAGGGCTTTCAAAAGTAGGCTTTTGCTAAGAAATAATCTCCAAATTATACAAATTATGCAAAAAAGTATTTACTTGATTTTTTGCAGACATTTTGGACAAAACTTCCTTCAAAAATACACCTATCCCGCAAATCTCTCATGTGCAACGTGCAACTGTCACAGAGTAAAGTTGACAGCAGCTGTCAGTTGTCACTCGAAAGTATTATAATATTACCTACACTTTTTTACTTTTGTTAATATCTATGGGCTATAACTACGCACTTTGATATTTTATGGTAAGGATACCATTTCAGCTCGTTAGCAAACTATAAAAATATATTGTAGTTGTTATTCTCCCATACTCTTGACGTTTTTCTGCGATTCTGAATGACTGTTTGTGGGTAGGTGGCTTCAGTTTTTAAAATTTATCGATAGTTTATTGCGAGATCGATGAAATTTTGTACTTGACCTGCACACAAGAAGAATGTCATTGTCTACATAAGATTAATAATAAAAACCCTCCAACCTCATTTTCTTGTAAAATTTTGATTTTATTTATTGATGAAATTTTGTACACAAATTAAGAGTAAAATACTGCCTGTGTATGAATGCAACATCGGGCGCTTTAGCTAATAAATAATAAAATTAACTCAAAAGGCGTGCATTTGGATTTGAACAATTTAATAATTTGAGTAAAATGAAAATTTCAAAGTTCTATTACTCACAAGGCGGTAATAACGTTGCGTGCTGCAAACTAGAAAATTCATATCACTCAGAGTTGAGAGACTCCTACATAATGTTTACATATCACACAAGATATATATATCTCCACATGATATGCAAGTTATATTTATTCGCGAAGAACTAGATAAATACTCATTTGCTATTAAGTTAATTTGAATTTAAAGTGTGCGCTTTTATATTGAAAGTGATATTTCACCGTTATGGTACCGTGACGACAAAAATGAAATAAAGCTACATTCCTTGACACAATAATGCTACAGCTCTTTCAAAAAGATGAGATACACAATGTACGTAGGTCTGTTTACTCCAAAGGAAAATAGTCATAATTTTCTTGTATCTCGATCGCACACCGCACCGTGACGTCTCCGTAGACCATTACCAATACTGCTAGCCGTGGCGATAATTTTGAGAGTATGGAATATAGTTACAGGAATAATCTTGAAATGTGAGTAAATTCCAAAAATTCAAAAACGTCAAATGTCTGCGCTGATGGTTTCACTTTTGTTCTTAAACATATGATTCTGCAGCTCTTTCTTACACACTAAACAACAACAGTCGAAAATGATACAAATGCTGAACGTATGTCTGCACCCCCCCAAAGGAAACATACAATAATTTTCATACATCTTTATCACATGTATTAAGAAAATGAAACGCAATTCCAAGGAAACAGTCACACGTATTTTGTGTGTCTTACCAATATTTAATGTGTAAGAAAGAGCTGCAGCATTATAGCGACAAGGAACGTATGTTTATTGTTTTCATAAAAGCGTACAACAATGTATTTCTTATTCGACTGATATTTATATTGTCGGATAGTATCAACCTTTTATCTATGTAACAACCTTTATTATTTATTCTTCTGCATATTTATTTCTAGGGGAACCGTCCCAAACTACTTATTAATAGTAATATTATGAAATGATTTTCATTTTCGTCAAACGACAACACAAAATGAATATTCAAATAATATAATCGAGGTCGCGAACTCTCGGCGTATTTTGCCCTAATGTTTATTTGGAAATTCATGGGATTAGCATTAAGAAGGCCGATTCTCTATTCATTAAATAAATAATGACCTAAATTTTACAGAGTTAATTAAAACCTGGACGCAACTCTCTACCTTGGTGACAAAAATGTTAACATTAATTCTAAATTCTAATTAATAATAATATCTTTACATTACTTATCAAGCTAATGCTTATGATTATATGTAGATACCAAAAAGGTAACTGAGTTCTTGTTAATCAAATAAAATAACTACTTTATTAAGGTAACCTTATTAAATAAACATAAAAGACTTGTTTTCGTAAATTCTTTTTGAAGTGAATCTTCTTTAGCGCCGTTGGTGACTTGAAATTCGGGTATAACGGAAATGCGTCACAACTCACTTCTAATATAATGCTGTAAATTCGCACCTCAGCGCGTGCCTTCCGTAGCATAGTTGGCAAGGTGCCTGACAAGTATCAGCCGCCAGAAGGACATACATCAAGCGAACGGGGGTTCGAATCCTACGAAATCCAAAAAAAAAGCTTTTTTATTTTTTGAAATCAACATCCAATCTTCAAACCAATTTAAAAAAAAACATGCAGTAGAAAAGAAAGTGACATCTAGCGACTTTCTAGTTTCACTTCTACCGCGTGCGAATTACACACTCTGATTATAATTTTATACTTGGTGATGTTAATTTTGCAACAATAATTATGTTTTTTTATTTCGTCTTTTGAAAACTATTTTCATTTTAATCCCGTTTCACACAATTTGCAATAAAAACTTAGTTAAATCTCGAGTATAAAACAGCTGATATCCGTTATAAGAGTCACAAAAATCTCTCGAACGGTGGTGACCACTGAAACGGTGGTGACCACTTGCTACAACACAATATCTAACTCTTATTTCGAGCAGTAGGCAAACTTAACTCATGCGGATTCTGGTGAGGTAAAGAGGTACTTTCCAATATGGATTCCAACAAGTATACAGACAGAGGAAGTCCTAAGCGCTCTAGTTAAAACAGGGCGTCGCTACACTCAGCCAAATTTTTCAGCACAGTTAAGTGTGGACCTACCAATACACATACCTATATCTCAGCGATCTCTCTTAATCGGGGTTGTTGTTTGCGTCTGTATCAGATCGATAAGCGTATTTACATATTAAAAATGGAACTCGTGAATTTTGATCATTTAGTGGAACGTCGGAAAATCCAGTCGAGTATTTATAAATACCCAGATCCCAGACCATCTTCAACAAAAACACACAACCACTGGAGATATTAACTGTTTGATGTGCGTTTTGGGCTTGTACGCAAGATAAAATCGAATTTTCTTTACCTCTAGATAAATTTAACAAACATTTTAAAATATCAGAATTCTTTCATAAAAAGATGATAAATTTTGTTTGGATGTCTAAACCTCGCGTAAATAAAGTTTATTTCTAACGTTCTTTTAGGTATTTATTAATAAATTACAAGTCATTACCTAATTTATATTGAAAAGAAGTATATCAAATTTAATTTAATTAACTAAACAAACTACGTAGCTCAGCATCGAATTTTGAGACCTTACCAATGTTTTGTAGTTTTCCTAGTATTACATTTTTTCCATAGTATTTAGAGTATTTATTTTCTAATAGTTATTTGTAATTAAAAAAAAAAATAACGTGTAAAAGCCCAGCCGGGCGGGAAATTCAAAATAAATAAATATTTTACTATAGAATCTCAACTAGGTACTTATTTCAGATATCTTAAATATCAGACTAAAGAGAGATAGCGTTAAATATATTATTTTAATAAAAAAAATTTTTAAACCAAAACTATTATTTAATCTTTAACTGCAGGCCTGAAACAGTTAGCGAATTAGCAATACCTGCTTAATAATTCCAAATAAAGATATCTTTGAAGATAACAATAAACTCAATACAAATTTATTCTATTTAGTGTCTATAAATACTGTTGACAACTTTTCTGACAATTCCCCTTTGTTTACATATTTCTTATTCTAAATAATCCTTTTCAAATATTATGTTCTCTGTTATTATAACATTGATATTATTTTTTTAGTATAGTAACAGTAGTTTAGTAACACATAATAGTATCCTATACTTAAATACTTGCTTTTATCACACATACTTTGTTAAATGTTCATTCTTATTTTGTTTTTATTGATAATCCCCTGTGCACCACTGTATACCTATAATACCATTTTTCTATCACTTGAATGTAAAAGCTGTGCTAAGGCGTTTAAATAAATAAATACTCGAAATTTCTACTGAAATCATTTGTTTTTAAAGTTGGTACTCACATAACTTTCTATATAATTATTTTAATGTCTCTCTCTCTCTCTCTGTTAAAGGAGAACTTTTACAGAGATATATGTCTTTAATATTAGCACTAGACCTTATCCTCAATATTATGTTATTTGATTAAAAGGCTCTTTGAAATCAGTTACTGTTTATTGTTATTATGCACAATATTTCAATTTAGGAGGCGGGAATAGGTACCGCCGCCCCGGGAACCTTTATTGGATAACCAACACCTCTGCCATAGGTCACCCCAAGTGGTTCGCTACGTTTGGTGATTTAGCAGGGGTGCCCGGGTTCATGGGGTGAGATTTGTCTAGGTCTTGGAGGCGGATGACCAGGACATACTGAACCCCAGATTCCTACCCACCACTTAAACCCTTTTCCTTCCCAGAACTCTCCTCTCCTTCCTTTCCTTAAAAAAACCCTCCATACAGCATCCCCAAAGATGACATAGGCCCTGAGGGAAATTATTTTCCTCAGGGCCTCCTGTGTGGAGCTCATGCAAAAAAAAAATAAACATGGTTTAAGAGGACACACTTCCTTATAACTTGCTAGCTAGGTTTTGTCTGGCGAGCTCTCGCAAAATGGAATGACTTGCCTTTCTCTGATCGGCTATGTTCGGCACACGTCGTATCCGACACCATGTGATCCGAACCTGATGATGTAACTAATCATGTCCAATGTTCTGATATATAACGAATATGATTGAATGATATAAACAAAGGAGAATTTGTTCAAGGATCGTCACCATCTCATGGCATTTCTTCGTTCAAATTAAAGGTAATGTAGCATTGAAAAAATGCAAATGAAAAAGTTCGAATGAAAAAATTCGAATGAAAAAATGAAAATGTCGATTTCGGATTTGAAAGAAAACAGAGTGTGCAATTCGCACGAGGTAGAAGTGAAAACTTCAGATAACTAAAGTAGACAAACAAGGAAGCCTACAAAGCACCGCACAAAGAGGAGAACGATTGTACTATCTCATTCAATCGCAGACTAAATCTTATAGATGTATGTGTTTGTCTGTTTTTATTATCGCTATTTTACGTTGCATCGAGTTTCAAATCACAATGATGCTAAAGAAGTTTTATCTTCGAATTTCTTAAACATTAAAATGGCCACCATCTCGAAATAGAAACGGAACGAACTAATTCTTAATTATTTGGCGAAATCCGTTTTCTTTTGAATCGGTATCTACGAAGGATTATCTGTTAGTGCGACTTACAAAAAAAATTATCCTCCAATGAATTAGTCAAAAATCATTTTAAATTTATATTTATAATGAAATATAATCGTTAACATAAGCGAAACGTTCTTAATTTTTGGTGTTAACCCAGCAGTTCTCGGGTGTATTCTGTCAGAAGGTCGAAAAATTTCCACTTTACAATAAAATCCAAATAATTTGAATTTTTCTGAATGTATCTGAAAACTAAAATAATAAGTTTTTGAAATGCGGTAGAATATATTTCTAAGTGTTATTATTGGAAATTTGAAAAAACATAATTAATATTTTAAAATTTAAAAAATAATTCAAACGTAAAAAAGGTTTCTACGTGGCCCACCTCACTTTTTTCTATCTGAAATTACTGATAACAAAAAAAAAGAAAACCTCACACTTATTTTACTAGGCAAATGTATTATAAACGTTATTATCACTTCTTAATTGTATCGTTTCATAAAACAATAATGAATTAAAATTCTTATATAGCTTTCATAGTGGTGCACATTTAAAATGTTCTGTGGTTAAATTCTAGAATAAATATAGTATAAAGCATGGAGTTTTCTCTTTCTTACACAGTTCAGAAGTTTAGATCATATTTTTCACCATGACAACGAATTATATGAGACCTACGTGAGCTGGGACCAAATTGGTCTTCCTTGATAATTCGGGTTTTAAGTCGTTGCTAAAATTTATAATGATGAGATGATCTTTTCAGGCAGTACCGTGTGAATGGAATTAGTCGGTAAATGAATAAACCTCCGCTAAAAGCGGATATATTTTTCGTCTTCTATGAAAGCCTCCATTGAATTATTAATTCATAGAATTTTTTCGGTGGTTGGTATTTCATTTAAAACGTGAACAATGCTGTCAGTAATTTATTATGTTTACATTTTCCTTTTGAAATGAAATTGATACTTTCCTAAAATTATTTTTATAAAATCAATAGGTCGAGGAGGTAGAATAATAATGGAGCTAACAATGCTTATATCTTCTTTTTTTACATTAGCTCCAACCTGAGGAAAATAATTTTCCTCAGGGTCTAGATATATCATCTGGGATGCTGTGTGGAGGGTCTTTTTGAGGAGAGGAAGGAATAAACATTGGTCTTGAAGAGACCAATGTTGTAGGAAGGAGGAAATACAGAGGCCGGCAAATCATTCCACAACCGAGCTGTTGAACACAAGAACGAGTCGAAGAAACGACTCGTTCTCATCTGACAAATGTCAAACGTGTACAATGTTAGGCACGCGTTTGACTATGCACCGATGCCAAAGGGATCAATGACGCTAGTTCCTCGGAGCATCTTCCATTGTAATACCGGTAGAACAAGGATAGCATTTCCACCCGACGTCTGTGCTCTAAAGATTGCAATCCGTCAGTTAATCATTTTCAGACCAGGGGTGGCTGCCAAATTCAACCGTGTCGGCCGCACTTTGTCCGTGCTGGACAAAGTCCGGCCGTGATTTGTACAGGATTAGCAGTTGTGTACTATTAAAGCATCTGCGGGCCCTGTACAGTACGCCCCAATATATAAAGAAGAATGTCTGTAACTGGCGGGCGGGCGGCGTAGATTTTTTGTTTTTTACATTAGCTCCACACAGGAGGCCCTGAGGAAAATAATTCCCGCCATGTTTAGGGACGCTTTGTGGAGAGTCTTTTTAGGAAAGGGAGGAGAGTAACTTCTCGGAAGGAAAAGGATTTGAAGGGTGAGTAGGAATCTGGAGGTCAGTGTGTCCAGGAGTGACGAATGTAAGAATCCATCCCTCCCACTAGAGTGCAAGGCTATGTTCCAAGAGTACGACTGGAGAAGTCAAAGGGACTCCGTCAACATTCTCTCCTGATTCGGCCTGCCATGCAGCTGGTGGGCAGACGCATCCGCCGCCAAGTCCCAGACAATCCTCACCCCATGAACACGGGCACCCCTGCTAAGTCACCACGCGTAAATAAATGATTTCCGTGGCGGCGGTACCCATACCCGCCTCCCAAATTAATTTTTATACACATCTCTGTTTTTATTCTGAGATTGACGACATTTGCGTACTTAACCTTCAAATGATGAGAAAGGTCACTGTATATACGAGATTTCTAAAAACCACCCCATTATTTTTCCCATCCCTTAAAGCAGAATGGAGACCGGGCAACACCGGGTGGTTCAGCTATAAATAGTGATTTACTAATACACATTATATTTTTTAGATGTTTAAATTGTGAAAACACAAATAAATCAAATAAAATTTACTAACGCACGCCGGGATTTGAATCCGCGACCTCCGGAGACTTGCCCCCCTCCATTACGGAGGCCACAGGTTGAATGACAGAATTTGAACAGTTCATCAAATTTAAACGTTAAATTCAGTCCGTGAAGGTTCTGTTATTGTTTCATCATGGATTGATTGTTTAACGGTACACAGAACTATAATGGGTATTTTGTAGAACATGAATATAATATTTTGATGATATTTATTATATTTTATTTTATTTGTTTTATTATTATTATATTTTATTCGTTTAATTATTATTTTCTTTTATTTTATGATATTTAATTTTATTTTTGTGATATTTAATATTATATTTTATTACGCACCAGATTTAAATGTCCAGGTTTAATTTTCCCCACAGGAAAAACTAAACCCTTTCACACACTTCCCAAATGATCATCTGGTCAATCCACGTTACGCAATTGCACTATATAAGTATTATAATTACAAAACAATACAAGAACAACATGTCAACCTACCAGAGACCAGATGGGAAAATAATTCACCGGCTCCAGATATTTTCATATCAGAGGGTTCGGCTCTGTGGAATTCCTAATTGAACCTATAAATCCTACTGATCCCTCAATAAAAATATTTAAAAAATCTTTTTTAATCCTACATGTATTTAAAATTACCGATTTTTGCATTTTTATATATAAATTCTTTGACAAATCTAATACGCCTAAATTTTGAATCAGAGACCTAGGTATAATGCCAGTAGCTGAAATAACAAATGGTAATATTTTTATAGTCCGAGAATGCCAAATTCTTTTAATCTCATTTCCTAAATCTGTGTATTTTTTAATTTTTTCAGAAACAGTTTTTTGAATATTACAGGAATTTGGAATAGCTACATCAATGATATAAGTTATTTTTTTTAATTTTGTCATGTAAAACTATATCTGGTCTATTATGACTGACTGTTCTGTCTGTTAGTATAGTTTTATCATAATATATTTTATAAAATTCATTTTCTAAAAATGAATTTAGTTCATATTCATAATATGGTACTATATTACGGCAGTCAATCAAGTTATGTTATATTTTTTATCTATATTATATTATTATTATTTTTTTCATCTGCTCTTTTTGGTTGTTTCTCCTTTTTAAGAGGGCATTACCAGAGAAAGCCTGAAATACGTCATTTTCAAAAAAGTTTTTAGACGTATTGACTCTTTTCCACAAAAAATTATAAATGGATTTCGAAAGATTGTTCTTTTATCTAGCATTCGTATGTAATAAATTTTTAGAATTTTTTTTAATTTTTAGTATAATAAGGTTATTCCATAGGTCGTTGGCAGATTTGTTAAATTTTCAAAAAAGTTTTTGTATTATACCACACCCATTTCAAATAATAAATCATGCAGTAAAATAAATCAATACATTATCTAGCAAAGTTATGTATTAGAATTTTAATTTTAGTTTCAATAAAATCATTAAAAAATATGTACGTACATGTGTTTCTTGACGAAAATTGGTCCATTTGTGTATTTATTTGCCACTTACAAATTAATATATTTCAGATTTTTTTAACATTCTTATTAAATTTAGACATTATTGAAAAATAATAAATAATTATAATCAAAAAATAACTACAAAAATTACACTATTTTAATAGTTTTATCATCACGCCTTTCAGCATTTTTGGATGAAGGTATAAATTAAAGCTAATTTGAATTGAAATAAATTCGATATTGAGTTATAATTTTAAAAAGCTGGTACGGAGAATAATTAATCTTTCTCATTGTAACCGCCCTGCACGATCGGAAGAACAACTTTCGACGAAATGTGGATTTTCGTCCGCTGGCTGGTTAAACGCTCTTAACATGAATACCGCATATTAAATAAATATCTCAACCGCTCTCAGCTATCTGGAGCCAGTAGAGCTATAGCACCTCCTTTAATTGGGGTGTATTGTGAGACTGGGGAGAGTAAAGGCTTAATGGAGAAAGAAAAGAGAGGCAGAAAAGTACCTGACTGATCAAAGCTTGTAACCAAATACGACTAAAGTCATTTCAGGGAACTTTTCAATTCTGAATAATGGTCTTTCACCAAGGCGATACTGGGAGTAACTTCCATTTCTATCGAATTTTGGCTAGCATTGACGCAATCACAAATAAATGCCGTGTAGATTTCAATGTGGCCACTGACATAGTACCATTGACATCCAACTATTAAATCGAGACAGCCTAACTCTCTAAAACTGCTTTACTCACCATCCCATTTGATTTTAAATTTGTGAACGAATTTCAGAATTTAAAATATAAGCGAAGAAGGTCAGACTTTTATGTCACGAAACATGTCCACATCGCATTTCGAGTGTTCATCTTTATTCTATGAAAGACCGCTCTACGGAAGAGCACATCAAGTAGGTACATCCGTATAACCACCACTCTTCCCGTGGATTGTCATAATGGTTTCATGCCTTCTTACCTGTCAGGCATATTCTTACCTCAGGCATATTCTTACCTCAGGCATATTCTGTCAGAAGGTCAGAAAATTTCTGTTTGGCAATAAAATCCAAATAAATGGAATATTTCCAAATGTAAAACATTTCGTAATGTTCCGAAAACTAAAAACTATTTTTGAAAGAGGAGATGAAATACGCTTCAAGTATCTATCTTATATATTATCTTATCTTATCTTATATCTTGTATCTTATCTTATATCTTGTATCTTATCTTATATCTTGTATCTTATCTTACATCTTATCTAATATATATATATATATATAAGATAAGCAATTGCTGTTCGTTTGTCTCGCTAAAACTCGAGAACTGCTGGGCCGATTTAGCTGATTTTAGTTTTGAAATGTTTGGAAAAGTTGCGAGAAAGGTAGTAAAAACAACATTTTCATTTTCCCATATAAACTGTTCTACCCAACTTTCCTGTCAAACATTTGACGTTCCTCGGGTCCACTAATAATACAAGTTTTTTTTAAGTTTTCTAATAATTTGTAGAAGGTTCTTATGGAAAGAAAAATTAATAAAATCGCGCAGAACATTGAATAATTTCAGAAAACTTCGTACGTTTGACAGTTCGCGAGTTCGACGAAATAAATTTAGCACGAATTGCTAACCCTTCATCCGATTGCGATGAAAATTTGGTGAGTTGTTGTGAGCATGCCCGCAAAAATTTCTAAATATACTGGTGATATCTGGCATTATGAAATTTTGTATAAAAAATTCAATTAGTGCCACGCGAACTGTTTGAAAACTGAATGTACGGAATGCGGGAGGGGGAGACAGATGGGAGAGGGGTGAAGGATAAGGAAGGGGAGGGGAGGGTAACTCGGGAGGGGAACTCGGGAAAGGGGAGGCGGAAGGAGAACGGGAGAATGGGAAAGGATGCGCAGGGAGATACAATTTCTTTATTAAATGGTATAGCAACGCATGCCGGGTACCAGCTAGTTATAATTAAAAATAAATAAATAATTGTTGAAATATAAAAACCTTTAATGCCAACATATTTTTTTTATGGCTCACCTTACTTTTATATTAATAACGAATAAAAATAAAAACATATTTTTTTTAACTAAACATGTTTCATAAACGTTATTGTTCCTCACTTTTTCGTCGTTTGATAATAAAATAATCAATTAAAAATTCCCGAAGTTTTATAAATTTTTCTTAAATTACAGTCGAAAACTTTGATTTCATAGTGAGTGTATGCATATATTATTTTTTTCTGTTTTTAATATGGAGCGTGGTGTTTTTTATGTTCTTAGGTCATATTTCTCACCACAGTAAGGGAGATACAACGATTTCCATGTATCTTTGTGATCTGTTCTCAAAAGTGAAGAAATTAGCCTGAGGGGCTAAACCTCTCCAAGATATTAAAGCTTAATTCTTGTAGAATTAAAATACGACGTGAGCTTAGGCCATTTATCGAAGAAACTCTCATTTATTCAACCAAAAATTTCGGAATAATAGTCTCTAGACCCGTGAGAAAAATATCCATTTCCATGCAAATGCCTGATTAAGGGTCCATATTTCATAGACAAATAAGAAAAAGTTAATAGCCAATCATTTTTCTCTATTTAAAGTTACGCCATTGCAAGATTTCGTCAAAAACCTTCAGTTTTCTTTCTCTCATTGAATCAAAGGACACTTTCAAAGTGAACCTACCTAAGAACAGATTATTATTGTCAAATATCTGAGAATTCTTGTATAATAGCATGCAGGGCAACGGGGATTGTCGGTTTGTATTATATAACGGGTATGATAAGTGTAATGAAACACATTTCCCTGTAATAAAAAGTTAAATAATTAGGTAGCAAAACAATTGGTATTTTGAGATACATTATTTATTTACCGAAAAAATATTTTGAAGTGAAACTTCATTAGCCCCGTTGTAATTTGAAATTCGATGTGACGGAAATGAAGCATTACAGTACTATGAAGCGTCAGACTGCGCTCAATGGCCGCTTTGATTATGACCTCACTTTTCAAAGAGCCTATGGTAGAGATATAAAACGGAAATGACGCATTCAAGTTAAGAAGCTCCTATTGGTTGAGAATGTCTGGGCGAAGGTTTCACTTCAACCGCGTGTGAACGGCACTCGATTTTTTTTGTAAATACTAATCTATAAAGGAACAACATTTATTTTCATGCTCTTTCATACAATGCTCTCCACATAAAAGGGCCGGAGGGAAATAAATTCCCTTAAAGCCTATTTTATCTTTGGGAACGTTATTTGGAGTGACTCTTGTAGCCCAGTCAGAGGGGAGTTTTACCGTGCAAAAGGTCGTGTAGTAGCGATTTTGATATATGTTGTTAAGATTGGGACCCTAAAGAAAAAAAAAGTTTATAGTCTTTGTCATCAATGTCATGATCTAACTCATTGTCTGTGGTACTGAGATGCTGGGCTTCCATTGACTAAATCTCTTCGTATCCAATTGCAAGAAACAAATTTTAATTATGTCTCCGGTGCTGGTTTCTTTATCATTTTTACTGGAACAAGCCCATTGGTGCCACGTTTCCAGCCCCTGTTTTCTGGATTTTTTTGGATTCCATACCATTTTTTAACTTGATGGTATGTCCTAAATGCATGGTGCCGTGCAGCGCCATTCGTTGGTGGCAAAGGGGCAAGATTGAATTTGCTTTTTGTTGTAGACTGCGTAACGTTGGTAGTGTGAGAGCGGGCCAGATCGGTAGAGACGTGTCGTGAAATAAAAGGCGTCAGTCGGTGTAGTGAGTCAGTCTTTAGTCGAAGCGGAGCGGAGTGACAGTGGTGCCGTTAGTGATGCTGATGCGTTGTTGATGCGTGAAGATGGTCAGGAGACTACGGCGGTGAAGATCACAGGTCTTCAGGGAGCCGGCGTGTTGCTCTATACTGAAGCGGTGTAGAAGTGACCTTGGTCCAGGCGGTCGATCACCGTTGTGTTGGCGGGATATGGCAGCTGTGTGTCCTTTGAGTCGGCGCACACACGTGACGCAGGAAGGAACCTTGAGAGGCGATGAGGGTTGTACCTATATAAAACAGCAAGCACGTGCTTGGTAGTCGATAGGTCGGGGACATCTCATGTCGAGGCGCGAACGGACCGGACAGCGGATGGTAGTTGGAGAAGGAATCCTCGAAGGTGTTGGAAATGTTCCTGGAGTCACACTGGACAAACGTTAATCGCTTGTTGCGAGATCGGCAGCCCCGCGAGGGCTAGTAACGTGTTACGGCACTGGAACTAATTGTAATCACTGCTCGGTGTGTGTTACTCGACCGGATGAATGACTGGATTGACTGAGACTGAGCGAGCGAGCGCCGAAATGAGTCGCTTTATATACTAGCGCGATCGGCAGAGTAGCTTGCTAGCGCACCAGGTAATGTTGAGAGAATTCACGCAAAGTGGAGTAATTGCCCGAACTTTCTGCGTGCATTTGTATTGCACAGCCACAAGTTCGAGGCCTTTCGCGTAAGTGGCGGAATTGTTATTCCTAGGCAGCCGACGGTAGTACGCTGTTTGTGGCGCAGGTAGGTATGTCGTAGTATTTCTCGAGCGTTCGATGGAGTCCAGTGGCGCAACGGTAGATTTTATCAGAGCGGGTTAAGGGACCGCTACAGTAGCAAACTTCTTCCAAGGTTTCCTCATCCCTGTCACCCCCAGCAACAAGAAAGCGTTTTCCTTAATCTGCTATGTCTTCTGGTTTTGCATAATGTTGTGTTCATTCGTATACTCAATGAAGACGCACTGGCAGACCAGCCTTTTTGAGGCTTACTAAACATTAATTATCACTACAAAGTAGTTATATCTATGCACTAGATGACGTCGGGTTTGTCATAGTGGGATCCTAGCCTGTAGCAATATAGGCGCTGAGGTGGCAACGCTGCAGGCACGTAGTATGTTGCCGTCTTTTTCTCTCCTCTATGTTACACCCAAAATTACTATCATTTGAAATAGATTTTACTATATGTGTTGTGGAAATACGTTAAAATGTAATTGTGTAATATGTTCTTACAAAATTTATCACGACAACTTGAGTTTTACGATTTTTTGTCAAAATTTTCTGCTTTCTACCGCTGTAAGTCATTATATATTAGATTTATAAAAAAAAAAATCATAAAAAAAATGTACGTAATTTAGTCTTCTTCAAATTTGCCATAGACATTTTTGTTGTAAAATCAACCGGTGAGGAATTATTTTGAAAAAACTAAATTTTGTACCTACAATCCAAGATGACGGCTTGAGCTCGACCCCCCCAAGGACGAAAACTTTTTTTTTCTTTAGAGTCTCAATCTAAACAACATATATCAAAATCGCTACTACGCGACCTTTTGCAAGGTAAAGGCCTTTTTTATCCCCCACTGACTGGACTATTGGTGGACAAGAGGAAGTAAACCAGTCTCTTGAAGAGACCCATGTAAAATGGTGAAAACAAAGAAGCTGGTAAAATATTCCAATAATCGGCCGAGCTATTAAACATAAGAACGAATAGAAAAACGACTTGTTCTCAGGTCGTGAAGAAACTCATGTTGTAGAATGGTGGAAACAAAGAAGCTGGTAAAATATTCAATTAATCAGCCGAATAGAAAAAACATGACTCGTTCTCATGTGAAAAATAATGTCAATCGTGCACAAATATAAAACATAGTTCTCTATCCTAACAATACTGCAGCTCTTTTTTACACTTTAAATAATCGTGAGACAAAAGATGAGACACAAAATATACGTTGGTATGTTTCTTCTCTTTTTTTTCTTTGGAGGACACAGATAACTCGGCTACGGCGACGAGAATTGCGTTTCATTTACTTTATAAGTGTGAGGGAAATATATGACAGCGATATTACACTTTGCTTTGGGAAGGGGGGAGGGGGTGCATACGTTCACCGTTTGCCTCATTTTCGACTGTTGTTATTTAGGGATGTCAAAAGTGAAAAAAAATATCGATACGTCGATGTATCGATATTTATTAAAATATCAATATCGACGTCGATATATCGAGGAAAAAATATCGATATATCGGTCAAATTTTCAAGAGATTTTGCGTTTTTAAAATAATAGTGTATTCAGCTCAATATTATCAATAGTAATTATTGTACACAATGTGACTTTTTAATGTACAAAAATCTCAATAAAAATGAAGGTATTTGTATCACATTATATCATTTTTATTACGTAATAATTACAAAAATATCAAAAACTAAAAAGCTGTCTTCTAACTTATATGTAAACTGAGACGCCACAAAGTTTGTACGCGTCTCAGTAACATTCTATTGGCTTATTAATCTGTCAAAAAGGACTTCGTGTTTGGAACAAGGTATAGTCAATAATCATAGACAATTGGGAACCAACACATAGGAGTGGCTTAGAAAAAAAATGGCGAAAAATAGCATACATTTCTATGTATGTACCTACGCACATGAGATAGTATTGGTGATCACAAATACTAATGCAAAGACAATAGCTTTGTAAGCTATTAATAGTTAAAATTTCAACCGCCAGCTGTCATGACCCAAAACAGTTACTTTTTTCCGTACATTTAAAAAAATACATTTAAAAAAATATCGGTTTTGATACAATTTTCGATATTGGATATTTTGTATCGATATATCGATATAACGGATAAAAATATATCGGCTAAAAATATCGATATATTGAATTAAAAATATCGATATATCGATACTTTTTCAACAAGCCTATTGTTATTTAGTGCTTAAGAAAAGCTGCAGCATAATATGTTTAATACGTTTAAGAACAAAGGAAAAACCATCAGCGTTTTTGAATTTTTGGCATTCACTCACACTTCAATATTATCCTTGTAACTTTTTTCCATACTTTCAAAATTATCGTCACGGCTAGTAGTATTATAGGCGTATACGGAGATGTGACGGTGCAATGTGTGATAGAGATGCAAGAATTTTTTAAGTAAAACTTCTTTACGCACGCTTGACTTGGGGAGTAAGCTGGTGAATGCGTGACGAGAGCGTTACGAAAAGTGTGTTTTTTTTTCGTTTGGAGGCGTACGTACGCTGTGTATCTCATCTTTTGTCTCACCATTATTAAATGTGAGAACTACAGCATTAGTGTTACGATGAACGAATGTTTTTTGTTTTTTTGTACCGTCAAGGAACCGTAATCGTGGGACGTCACGGTAATACTAAAAGCGCCTATTTACTTAAAAATACAGTGGTTTCATTAGACTTTTTTGGTCATCTTTTTAAAGCGTTTCAATATGAAATATTTATTAAAATATTATAATTTAATCTCTGCCGTCATCAAACATGTGAAATCCTAGTGAGAGAATATTAAACAAAGTAATTCCATTATAAGTAGTTAAAAAAATAACACATATAAAACTGTTTATTTTTTTCCAAAAAAGAGTCAAAATTATACAGATCTACAATATTTTAGCAATGGTTGAAAGTCATTTTTTTCACTCCCATGATCGCCTTAAAAACAAATAATAGTCACGATGTCGTTAAAAAACATATATTCATTATTGACAATAAGTTCTGGAAAATACTCCAAATCTGAAAGCATTACAAAAATAATCAAATAAACGACGACACATTTTTTAAAGGATTTTCCTTTCCGGGTTAAATTTAAATGAGGGATATAAAACGAGTATTCAACGTCAGTATTAAGCGGCCGGAGTAAAAAAGGTCGTGACAAAAATCAAACGTTTTTTTTGATCGGGGCTTGTGAGGAAAGTAGATCTAAGACGGATCCTGCGAGTGATGAATTTGATTCAGATGTAGTGAGAGCGTTCCATCATTGTTTAAGTCAATTAGCCAGTTTGTCTCTGACCGCCTGACCGGCTACTGTCCCACTGAGCCTATGTGTCGTGCTTTTGTCACTTCAACAGGGTGGTTTAAAAACTATAAATTTCAATTGTGGAAAAGGCAGCATTTTTAATGTGGAATATCGTGTACCTAGCAAAATTTAGATAAAGAAAAGCGAAAATAACATGTATCGTTATTTTATTTTATGTACTAGAAGTGGAACTTCATTGTGTAAAATATTCATAAATGTATATTGCTTTTTATTTCTGCTCAAAAATATGAAAGTTTTCTTCTGTATCTTTTGATCTATGCTTTTCTAATTTGGATCTACCACTCATACAAAAACATAGCGAGGTTATACGAATGTCGAATTTGTATTATTCTGATACAACTCTTGGAGATCCATCGCAAACCATGGCTTGCGCATTAGTATTTGTCAATTATTTCAACTTTTGATTTCAGAAATGCCTGGGGTCTCAAAAGTTGCGTTAACAAAGAAAAGCTTACAAAAATGAATTGTAAATTAAAAAAAAATACCTAAAACATGTATTTTTAAATTATGGTAATTAATATTTTTTTAAATTAATTTGCCTTTCAACGTTCGTTTGTTATTAAAAAATATTATATCTTATATACTGATTTTAACACACATTACAAATGTTTCAAAAAAATGTTTTTTTTTTGCGTTTTTTGCACTGCAGTTATAAAATAAACATTAAGTTTGCTACAAAATGTAAATTATGGACCCTTTGTTTTATTTTTTTCCAAATCACGAAATCCAATTTTTTTCAAAACTTCCGGCCATTTTAGCGAGCTAATAGTGAAAAGCAATTTCATTTATTTTTACGTTTTCGAATATCATACGGAACTTTTGAGACTCCAGGCCTTTAAAAATAGGGCAATTTTTTTCTCTCTTTCGAGAGCGACACAAGCTATTGCGCACCGTAGTTGCTTTATTGGTTTAGCAATATATGGTGTTACAGTATTCTTCCTAAAATAAATTTGCTTTGTTAATTACTCTAGCAAAATCAATCAAGCTATGACTATGCCTAAGTCATGGCTCGCGACGGATCTTCCAATAGTTGTACCATAATAACATAAATTGTTAAACCAATCAAGCCATGGCTAGTCCAATGTCATAGTTTGATTGATTTAGCGATTTTATGCGTTACAAATGCCAGATACGATTTTAAATTTTCACGGCCAAAAATATTTTTGTTATTAGTTTTTGGGGTATTATTCCACTTGTTCAAAAAGTTCACCCTGGAATGCAAAATATCCCGTTTTAAGGCAGTGTTCAAAAAGTTTACAAATGTCTTCCTCGTAGATCTCTCTGAGCATTGTCATGGAGTCTTCCAGAGGCACATTCGTGAAAAGGGACACAACGTCAAAACTGACCAAAATATCTCCTTGAACAAGTGGTAGAAGTTGCTATGGGCAGTTCGTTGTCGCCAGTACTCGCCAACTTCTTTATGGAGAAGTTTGAGGAAGTGGCACTCGACACATCGGCTGTTCCCAAAGTATGGTGGCGGTATGTCGACGATGTCTTCGCCATTTGGCCTCATGGAACAGATAAACTGAACGAATTTCTGGACCATCTCAACTCACTCCACGTTAAAATTAAGTTCACAATGGAGCTGGAAAATGACTTAAAGATCCTACCTTTTCTAGATGTGGAGGTGATGCGAAAAGAAGATGGTAGTCTAGGACACACAGTGTATAGAAAACCAACTCATATAAATCGGTATCTACATGCTGATTCCCATCACCACCCAGCGCAGAAGAGAGGACTTATCCATACATTGGTGACCCGAGCGACCAGAATATGTGAAGAAACAAAAATCGGAGCAGAACTTACAAAACTGACCGATGCACTGGAGCGTAACGGTTACCCAGTAAGGCAGACAAGGCAAATCATAAGAGCCAAATCTGCACCAAACGAAGACAGAATTGAACAAGAGTCAAAGGGCTGTGCTTTCCTGCCTTACGTTCACAATGTGACAGACAGAATTGCCAGACTATTGAAAAAAGAAAGCATCAAGACTGTCTTCGGAACCACGACAAAAATACGAGACTTTTTCAGACCTGCAAAGACCAAGTTTCCTCTGGAAACAGATGGAGTATATAAACTCAGTTGTTCCGGATGTGATAAGGTCTATGTGGGCCAAACAGAGCGGACGATCTCCAAAAGGATATCGGAACACTTTTGAGCGTGTAAACTTGGCCATGGCAATCGCCGAGCATTTAATTGAAACCGGCCATTACTTTGGATTTGTTCCTGAAGTCCTGGAAAGACCCAAAACCCATAGAGCACGCCTGATTACGGAGGCAATTGAAATTCTCAAAAATCCTATAAATATTAATAGAGACGACGGAGCTTAACTCAATAGTTCTTGGTATCCGGTAATTTACGGTTACATTAAGGCTAAACGCAAAAAAACATGTTGAAGTATATTGTAGCGCCAGCTCGTAGAGGAGTGGAGCTGGCGACACGGTATCGCTCCTATAAGTACAAACATCACCCCTAACTATTACACATCTGCCCTGATGATGGACACTGCAACGCTGTCCGAAACGTTGGCTAAAGAAGGAGGTAGCGTAACACGGCATAATACCCCAAAAACTAATGACACAAAAAAAAAGTTACAAATGCCATTCATTAGTCGAATTTTTTTAGTATTCAATACAAATCGACATTTTTTCCCGAGATAAAATAAATATGGTTTTCAATTTCAATTGATTGAATGTGGAAAAAATTGACATTCCAGTATATTCTTTGTCTTTTTCTTTTCTTTGCAAGACGGGGTGAAAGACAATAATAATTATGAACGTTATCTTGTGAAGGCTCTCTGCTGGTATAGTCACTACTTAGCTTGTCTTTTAAAAAGCAACAGTCAATTCGCATCACCCTGTATTACAATTTCAGGAGAACGCTTTGTCAAAGTCCGGCGATCAAAAAAAGAACATGACCCGGGCTACATAAATAATGGCCGCGTTTCTGAAGAAAAAAAACAATATGGTAGTCATTAGGGCACAGCGCTAGAAGAAGTTTTCGCTTCTGCCCCGATTTATGATTTATCGAATATTCTATCCGATAACAATAACATTCACACGAAGTTGTAAAGTTTCTACAACAAATCGCAAATAAGTTTTAATATGATATTGGAATAATGTTCCTCTTGCGTGCATTTCCAAATGGTTCTGAAAAATTCAAGGAAAAAGGTTTTTTCACAAAGAGTAGATACAGAAATGCTACACAAAAATCAAACATATTTTTTAAATAATATACAAAAAATACCTACATCTTTTCATTCCATGATGCAACTTTATAAAACTGTTCTAATCTCTTATATATAAATGAATCCCTTTTTCCTTAGACACGCCATAACTTCAGAAAGACTTTACATATTTCATTAATCTTTTTTTTAAAGTTTTCTAATACTTTGTAGAAGGTTCTTACGGAAAGAAAAATCAAGAAAATTGAGCAGAAAATTAGATAATTTCAGAAAACTTAAAGACTATTTTAACATCCCACGTTTGACAGTTCACGCGTTTGATGAAATTGAATTTAGTAGGCAGCTGTTTTTTTTGTAACAATTGAATTGTCTTTGGATTTTTTAAACTATAGATATTTTAAATAGGTACCCATGTTAGGTGCCAAATTTTATTTATTGTTCTTATAATATACAAAAAAGAATATTTGTAGGTAATATATGAAAAATTAAAATTTTAATGGGTGGCACGCGAGCTGTTTGAAAACTGAGTGTACTGGGACTGAATATATGGAACGCGGGAAGGGAGTTGGCAGGACGTTGGAGCTGGAGAGGAAACGAGAGGAGGCGGGGAAGGTGGAAGGGGAACGGGAGGGGAAACAATTTTTTTTTAATATAGCTTTGCAACGCATGCCGGGAACCAACTAGTTTGAAATAAAAAACGCAGAAATAAGATATGTTCTGTGAAATTGCTGGTACAGCTGTTTTTAAGAAATTTTTGGTTATTATTACATTTTTTCTTCAATCATGATACTTGGTTCATTTCGTATTTGAAAAAAACTATTTTTTTCGGCTGGGTACATAATTTGACCGCTGATTCGGAAAAAAGCGACCTGTTGCTAATAAGAATACTTACCAAAAAGCCATAATTTTGATGGCAAATAAAAATATGGAACGTTTAGGTACTTTTTAAATTCACATTAAGTAGGTACAGCTATGATGCAATGAACGGATTGGTACCGAACAGAAACTCTATGAAGGTACATTTATGTACGCGTGTACCTATCATACATATATGTGTGTATGTGTGAATGTATATGTACCTAGGTTGGCTTGTGTGTTTTTTAGGTGGCAGAGCTAGGAGCTTTTTGCGGGAAGAAAACGGGACGGGTTGATGGTGCACTTTAAGGGAACCGCGGCCATCGGACCATCACAAAGAGCCGCCCTCCTCAGCGGGAAGACTTTACAGAAAAAGGGCACTCCGCCGCTCAGTGCGTGATGGCCGTCATTTAACAGATTTATAGTTACTCTGAAATTGAGTGACTTCTTTAATGGCTGAAAATAAGTGAATCGGACTTATCTCCCGAGGGGGGAATTCAACTAGGCAGATAAAGTGCCCTTCACATTCAGTTCGCTTTTTTGATTCAGCAAAAGTATTTTTTGGGTGGGGATTTGAAATTGTAGAAAAAATAAACTTCTGGTTTGCAGATAATATATTTCAGAGTGGTCACTTTCAGTATCACCTGATATTTAACTATTTACCACCTTTCATGATCATAATCAAAACGTGGGTAGCATGAAATGTAAATAATTATTTGTTAATTGATAAACTAATGTTTAAGACAATGTTTTTATGCATAGCACAGAGGGTAACAATTATTATAAGCAATAATTATTAGCCTGAAACACTCATCTACATTGAAAAAATCTCCCGAGAAACGATAAATGCCGCCGACGTAGCACTTACAATGCCTTTCGTTTTCGCCGCCGACGTTTAGCACTTACATATAAAAATGAAGTTGTTCTTTGCAGGTGGAAAAATGTATTTGTTGAATGAAACACTAGTATATATTGAATTACTTGGCGGGTAGCAGATAAGCCGACGAAGCTCAGTGGTTAAAAAGCAGCTGACCTGATGTCAGAAGGACGCGGGTTCGAGTCCCGTCAGCGGCATCTATCTTTTCTCGGGAGATTTTTTCAATGTAGATGAGTGTTTCAGGCTAATAATTATTGCTAATAATAATTATTAGCATGAAATGTCTTTACCCGTGTTTGATGAAGATTTTTAATTCTGGTTATGAGGTTTCTAAATTAAGTTGATAGTAAATTGTTAAAAAGTTTACAGATAAAAACTAAAATCTTATAGAAAATTGGTTGTTTCCTTCGTATACTCAACGTCATAACACGTATACTCGCGCACAGTGTCTCAAACCGAGATTTCATCTCGTCTGTATTATTTTAATTATTTACTTTTTAAACACTATTGGTATTAATTATATGGACGGGTGTCGATATAATTGTTTTTTTTTTTTAAAGAAAAAATATTAATACCATAACTTTTTGTGGTTGAAAAAAAATAAGATAATTTTTGGTACTCTAATTTTAATAACAAAAATAACTCTGAAATCCAACATAATATGAAGAATAATTAAATATTATTAAAATGATAAATAATCATTATTCGCATTTTTTGGGTAGTAATTGTTACTTACATAAAAGACCGATAACAGTAAATAAGTGTTATACATCTACTAAGCACCAATGCGCGCGCCGCACTAAACAATGCTTAACAACAAATTAAGAAGCTACTGAAAACACCTAAGTCGCATTGTTCTTAATTTTTGAGAAAATAACGAATTACTGATTTGTCGGTCTGAGAGACCAACGCGCGAGTATAGGAAGGTTAACACTCATTATTCATTATATATGATTCCTTAAGCATTTTCACTATTGTTATATATTTGTTACACTTCAAAATTTGCCTCATAGTTCTATTCTGGATATTTTTGAAGTTTTCACATTACTAAAATCAATAATACTAGAACAGCAGTCTATTAATTTACATGTTTTTTCTTATATAGCAAACACTTAACATACCATAACATCTATGCGATCACATTATGGAAATAAATGAAAATAAAAACGAGTGTGCTTTAGACCACACGGCTGAAGTAAAACTTCACTAACTTATATCTCCCTCTCAACTTCCGTTCGCCCCGCCCGACCGTTCGCCTCGCCCGATCACACTTTTTATAACGCTCTCCTAACGCATTCACCAGCTTACTCCCCCAGTCAAGCGCGCGCAAAGGCCCTACCGTTCGCCTCGCCCGATCACACTTTTTGTAACGCTCTCATTTCGCATTCACCAGCTTACTCCCCAAGTCAAGCTTACGTTAAAAAGTTTTACTTTAAAAAAAAAATGAACGCCCGGGTAGCAGGCACTGAAACTAAACTGAAAACTGTTTTGTTTCACAAGAGCAATCTAGTTCAATTTCAAAATAACAAATTTACTCTGATCTACGTTACTACGATTTTCTAATATTTTTTTATATTATTTTATCGATTTTCATTTTGTTTTTATGAGCACCTTCTTTCAAATAGATAGGTTTATGGATATTGAAAAACTTTTCTTTCTTATAATCGAAAAATAACTGCGGATCAGTAAGCAAAAGATTGGTATGACAAAATACTCCAAAATAAATATATCTTTGCAGAAAGACGGCACGGTACTGTCTTAGTTTCCATTTCTTTAGATATCGGATTGAAATTACCAATATATATACCAAGTCAGAATTCTGATGAAAACATCTTTGTAAATTCCAGCAATTTCTTCGAATTGTACTACAAAAAATGAAGACAAAAAATGAAGATATCAGGTTTTTCATAGTTTTTTTTTTTCTGAAAGTTGCTTATTGTGTGTGTTAGCCTTGTAATTGGATCGAGATCACATTTTCGAATCAAAAATCACGGCTATTACAATTGTAAGATTTGAAAAAAGTTAAAGTTTTTATGAAAAACAAAATACTCATTGCATTGCTTTCCAAAAGACAAGCCGAAATTTATCATTCAAATGTACAAAACCAAACATCTGCCAAAAATTTAAATAAAAGAAAAACGCAATTCAATTACACTATTATTTTTATTAAATAATTGTGGTGGTCATTGAAGCGTTCCCACAACCAACTCCCAATTTTGAAAATCAAAGCAAATTCCTGTTTAAGAGTTTTTTAAACATGAGTTACACGTAGACACCGAGACACACCATTGATTTTATTATCTATTTACTCTCTTTCTTGTATATTATGTTTCTGGTATCCTGAAATAACGAAATGGTCACTAAATTTAGGCAGGACAGAGTCAAAAATATTATAAAAATTGTCATGTGATAATTATGTATTACGAATGCCCTATTTATTTCTTTGTTTCCCAATTTTTTTTTCTCCTTTACTTTTTTTTCTTCTATACTCACTGCTTAAACACTGTTTCTTACATATTCGATAATAAATTGTTTCTAGAATCAAGTCTACCACTACTATCCTACTGTACCGTATATTATAATTATGTGAATGGAATCTGTGAATGTTAACTTTACTTAATACTCATGATGAATAATCAATAATCGTGTATAATAATGATTAATCATGTATATCTAATATAAATTAATTCTATCAATTTGACTGTCCTAGAATGGGAGACCTTCCTAGTTGGACAGTCAAAGCTTTTTTATACTGTTAATGTACGATTTATAACAAAATAAAATAAATAAATATGTTTTTGTGTCCACAAAGCTCGGAAAGTAATCGATGGATTGACTCTTTTTTTCAGAACATTGCATTTTAGCAGAAGAGTATTTCTATATATGGTGGTAAGCTCTAGCGTTATGAAATTTGTATAAAAAAAATACTACAGGTTGTGTGCGAGTGGGGGAGGGTAACGAAGGAGGTGGGGTTCACGGAAAGGGTGACAAGAGAGGAAGGTGGGGAAGGTGGAACGGTATGGCAGAAGGGGAAGGGGACGCGGGAGGGGAACGGGGACGCATGGGAATATACATGCAGAGAGAAACAATTTATTTCTTTGAATAACATTGCAATGCATGCAGGATACCTGCAAGTTTTTTTTAAATAAATGCCTTTTTTAAATATATTTGTGATTGTGAATTGTTGCAGGTTCTAGCTCCTTCGTCCGGTTTTCTGGACTACGCGATCAGCATGCGACCCGAGTACCACCAGGCGATTATAGACACTGTGCGCTACTACGGATGGAAGAAAATCATCTACATGTACGACTCGCACGATGGTAAGTCGATCATCAGATTTCTACCAACAGCGGAGATTTTAATTGAAAATAAAGCCGATCCGACTGACTCTCATCGCTGATATTTTTTTTGGAATGTTAAAACGAGTTTCATTAGTTTTATTGCCAGTAGATAGATATGAAGATACACATTCGTTGAAACGCGGTGAATTGTAGATATATTTTAGAAATAGGAAGTTTTGTGATCGAAAATTCGTCAGTGACCAGTCAATGACCCTAGTCTATACCGTCCATACCGAGTCGTAAGTCAAAATATTTCATAATAATAATAATGATGGACTTTGAAATGGATACGATTACAAATTGTTACATAAATGCGGATTTGTTTTTCTTTAACATTAACTTCGCAAAGGTGACCATGAGGAAATTAATTCCTCTCAGGGACTATTACGTCTTTAGGGATGCCGTGTGGGGGGGGGGGGTCTTTTTAGGAAAGTTAGAAGAGAAAGTTTTGAGGAGGGAAAAGGTTTTGAGAAATATGTAGGATTCTAGGGGTCGTTCATACCGGGTACATGCTAGTTTATATTAAATATTATCTTTTTTATTTACTATAATGACAAATTACATATATAAACTCCGGTTTGACGATTTATTTTAAAATTCTTATTTAGCATTTATAGCTTTTTTGTTTCCATTTGTTTTCTTATTTAGCAAATGCAACAATATTTTGAATCCAAAATGACTCTTGGTGCGATTTGTAGAAATCTTTCTGTGATTTTAATCGTATTAAGGGTAAACGTTGTGGAAATCAATACAGCAAAAGGCATAATAAATACTTCGGACCCGGGCCCAGGCCGGCTGCAAAGGGGTTGAAAATACATCCCAAATAACGGTTTTCCCAGCAAATATATTTCCCTCGTTTCTAAAGTTTATCTCTTACTTTTATTGGAAAGAATTAATGATGCGAGCTCCTCGTTAGACTCGATAATTAATGATTTATGGCGCAACTCTTGTTATTCGAAGATTGGGGAAAATGCGGAATAAACAATTATTTCGTGCCAGTGAATCATGATGAAATGCATCGATATTAAAACCCACGGCAAATCATTGATAGATAAGGAATATAATACCCAGCCAAAGATATTTACAATAAGGAACTCAAGTCCAATTTTTTGTTTTTTTTTTATTTAATGAATAATGAATGACCTTCTACCTTAAATAACTGCATATTTATTTTTATTTTAAGAATAAGTTTTAATTGTTTAAATAATTGTCAAAGTTTTAATTTTTCAAGATCCCCCGAAAACCACCGTATGTGTAGTGATTCGTGTGACGTCGTCACACCCGAAAAATTACTATAAGATCGAGCGATCAGCTGTTCAACTGGCGCCATTTCGAAATTCAGAGTTCGAAGTATTTTTTGTGCAGTAGTTTTTGAATAGTTTCAATAATAGAGATAAACTAATAAGAGATACCTTTATTTTTGAAACTGAATTATTTAGGCCTAAATAATGTTTCAATAAACACAACAACTAAATCTCTACAAACAGTATGTAAATAAACGAACAAGATAAAACGTTGCTAATACGATGGCTTGTGTCATACCTAAATCCACAACAATGACTTTACGGTGTTCAGTGACGTCACCACTAAACATTTTAATAATACCAACTTGACGGCGTGTTTCTATGACCCGATTAAAAACGAACTTTTTAATAACTTTTTAAAAACTCTGCGTTTAATATTATTAAATAGAACTTATATATTCAGAATCAGCGTTTATTGGTCTAGAGTCTAGATTCTAGATGAACATATTTTTTTTAGCCATAAAATTTTTCACTGGAGTTCCTTATTACACCCAAGAACCGGACCAACAGACCAACTGGTGAATTTCACGTACCAGTACATTGCTAGATTTACTACGAAATGACACTTGGAAGAATACAAAATTACACGTGGACAAAATTACCAATGGAAAGGATAACATCTACTTTAATCATACATTTGGCAATTTGAGAGATGGGTGTGGGTACCGTCGCCCCGTATTTGTTAGATAACCAACACTTCTGTCACAGGTCAACCAAAGTTGTTCACTACGTTTGGTATATTAAGGGTGCCCGGGTTCATGGGGGTAAGATTTGTCCATGTCTTTGGAGTTTGCCCACCTACCGTGTGGCGGGCTGGATCAGGAGTGACGGTCGAGGGAGACCTTTTGAACTCTCCAGGTGGACCCCCTCTACGCATTGCCATGCACCGCAGTGGGAGGGATGGATTGGTATGTCTGTCACTCCTCGTCTGTCCGTCCGGAAACAATGGTTACCAGATTCCAACTCACTTCTCTTACCTTTTGCTTTCCCAGAACTTCCTCTCCTATGTGAAGCTAATATAAAAATATATCACGTCGAAAAAAACAGTTTTTAAAATATAAAATAAATTTCATATTGGTTAAAAAACAAAAGTTAGGTTAAGTTAGATGAAGTGTGTAATTTCAGACATGTGTTATTCCTTCCGTTTATAATTCTGGCAGATTTCTGGGTCGAGAGATTCACACCTGTCTAATTTCGTCCTGTAACCGTATCAAATAACTATCGTAGTACCTGTATTTCTTGGCACGTGTCCAAAAGTAAGGATAACACTACAATACATTAGGATATAATAATTAATTGGGTTAATTATGTATACCTACCAACACATTTTGCGAATTATACTGTGATGTTTGTATCCAGCCGATTTTGTTCATACCTAAACTTCCTAAGGGCAGTATGAACAACATCCATACGTTGTTCTAAATACAGCGATAAAGTAAATTCGTAAGAAAAATCCGTAAAACTCTAATATTTCAATTAAATCAGCAGTATCACTGGAAATAAATTCGTAAGGAAAACCTCTAAAACTGTAATTTTTCAGCTAAATCAGTGTTACAACACGAAAAAAAAACGAGTGTGCTTTAGACCACACATTTCATAACGCTCTCATCACGCGTTCACCAGCTTACTCCCCAAGTCAAGCGTGCGTAAAGGCCCGACCGTTCGCCTCGCCCGATCACACTTTTCGTAACGCTGTCGTCACGCATTCACTAGCTTACTCCCCAAGTCAAGCGTGCGTAAAGAAGTTTTACTTCAAAAATCGCTGTTTTAATAATAAATAAATTTAATACCAGCACAGAGTGAAAAATCACGGGTTATTATAATTGTAGTTTTGAAAAGACAAATATAAAAATTTTCTGTTAAAATCATAATTTTTAAGTAGGTACGTCGGTATTTTATCGCTTGTCTGAATTTGATCAAGTAAACATCTTCTATAAAAAAAATTAAATGACTTAAACTCAAAGCAAATCCGAGTTCTAGAGTTCGTTGAACCGAAGTTATAGAAACACAACTGAAAATAGTATTTTAAATATTTATTTCGTATACATATAACCAAATCACTACGCGATGTTTCAAAGTAAACAAAATAAGTTTTCGACATTTCATCAAGAAAATAATCTGTTCATAACGATACATCATTATTTCTGTGTAGCCTTTGATTTTGCGCTGCCTTAAATCCGCCCCCAGGGGGGGCCGTAAGTTAGCGCCCCCTGCACTATAGAGCAGCAGATAAACCCCTCTCCCCCCGCGACTAGTTACCCCATGAGACCGCCGTGGGAGGCTAGGATCATGGGGCACGGTGTACGGTCGCTATGTATCGTACACAGTACGCGCTGACGTCCAACACGTCGGCGTCGTCGTGTAGTCCGGTACTGGTAGCTACGTCGCGTAGTTAGGCATCAGGGCTCGAGGTATCGTATTGGGTTGACGTGTTTCCTAGGTTCATGATGAACGACGGCGATGGGTGTTTTCGATGATGTACCGGACAGCGAATTTATCACTTCTTGGTATATTTGACGATATTTTGATCAGTAATTTTTTCCATCGCTGTTCTCTTGCTTATTTCTCAATAGTCTGATTTTTTTGTTCACTTGTCGATGTATTGAGGTACATGATTATGAATATCATTCTATTATGTTAATATAAGCACTGTACCCTTTATCCTTTTGGATTGGGTGCACATAAATAAAAACTATTTATATTTTTCAATGTAGCTATTACTTTGTGGTTATCCATTATAGAAAAATGAAACAATACAACTTTGTATAAACCACTTATATAATGTGCAAATCCGACCGGTTTCGGAACAAACGTTCTTTCGTCAGGGAAAGCTTATACTTATACTTCGGATTTGCACATTATATAAGTGGATTATACAAAGTTGTATTGTTTCATTTTTCTAAAAACTATTTATTTGTTAATTTTTTTTTTGGAATATTTGCAAAGTATTAACATGAAAAAGTTAAAAAAATTATATTGCAAAGAGCATAAACGTTAATACACTATATAAGACAACAATGCACAGTTTAAGACTTGTTTTTCTCTATGGAGAAATTTAAACAATTATTAGAAATAACAAGATACAAACCAAAATATGAAGGGAGAATAATAAAAGATAAAGATCAAAATATGATGATGACATTCGAGTTACAGTATAGCTGTTCTCCATGACACGTCATGTTAGCAGATTGATAGTTTGCTTTTTAAAATATGCGAGACGGTTTGCTTATATATCTATATAGTCACATTCATCAGTGTGATGTATCGTAAAAGCTTCCAACTTGTAGCGACAGATGGCGGTGACATCAGCTATTGGTATAATCCGCTAGATGTCAGGCAGCGTAGTGCCTAAGCTCCCCGGCAGGGGATCGGGGAAACGGAGAAGGTGTGTTTGAATTATCACTCGCCAGAACCATTTTAGCCAGCTCCTAGTTAGGTTGATAACCGAATTCCATTATATACGCGAAGTATAAATAAACGCAGATAACGAACCAGATTCTATTTATTCCTAAAGTTATATCCGTCCAAAGTGTGTTGGAGAATCTGCTAGTGTCTATCAAATAACACTACAATCAGTAATAGTACATACGACACATTCGAGACGACGACGGGAATATGTCGTTTTTGGAATCGCTAAAATGCGACCGCTATCCAACATCAAGGTTCTCTCATCAATACAGAATCATTCCACATTTTCTTTAAATAGATCAACGAAACAACAATGACAAAGGTAACCAAGTCCCGAGTGAATGCCAAAGAACGCACTGTTCGAAGATAATACTAAATCTTGAAATGAAATATTAAATTGACGACAGTCGGTTCGACGACATACCAAAAGACGGACGACATGTTTGACGGTACATGACGTTACATGAAAGTAAAGTATTTGGAAATCAAGTACTGTTCCCAATGGTTCGCCTCCCGCGCCGAGCCACCAAAAGGAAGATTGATTTTTTACAACTCCATTTGGATGTGTCGTATTTTTTGTCATTTTTTGTAGTCTGATGTTTTTGTCGCCGCAGTGAGACCTAGTTCCGCAACACTTTAATGGCTTCGTACGATTTGTTGATCATTGTTGTACGATACGAGTTTCTGTTTAAAAGAATTGGAATAGTTTTTCTGATCTAAAATTGAAAATACTGTAGCTTTATTCATCCGGGACGGATCGGAATAGGAATATTATAAAATCTTGGAGTTTAAAATTTTACTTCAAAATGTTAGTACCATATTTTTAATCCCGAATGATCGTCTATTTCTAAGAATGTCAAAAAATGTATGTGTTAATTTTTTTTTAAATTAAATAATTGTCACTTTGCCTTGAAGATCCTTCCGTATCTTCCCGGTAATCTTTCGGTTTCTGAAAAATATGCATAGACGATTCATCCTTAGTTAACAGAGAAAGACATGAAAAAAAAGTTTTATTTTTACATTAACTTCACACAGGAGGCCCTGGGGATGGGGGTGAACCTGGGTCTTGAAGAGACTCCTGTTGTAGAAGGGAGGAAACACTGATGTTGGTAAATCACTCCACAGCCGAACTGTCGAACTCTAGACCGAGTCGTAGGAAGAGTCTTTTCTCTTGTCCAATGCCTTGCAAATGTTAGACGAGCGTTTGGCATGTTTCTCGACTCTTCCTCGGAGCATATTCCATTGAAATACTGGTAGAACAAGAACAGCATTCCTACCGTCATCTGTGCTTTAAAGATTGCAATCTGTTCGTTAAGTTAGGACAATCTATCAAACAAACCGTCCGTTTAAGCCTTTGAAATAAACAAACCGACTGAAATGGTTTTTATTCGTGCCTAGCTGAAGCACCCGGCGTTACCAGGTCTTTATTCTGCTTTAAGGGTTTATTAAGGGAAAGGGGACAGGTTAGTGCAGTAACCTTCTCAGTTTAGTCAAGTGTGCAAAATTTCATTATCCCACAAATAAAATTATAGATTTCTATACAAATAAAATCCACGCCGCCAGCCATAAAGCTCCAAATAGCCAATCTGCTTTATATATTAGAAGAATATATAAGAAGATTCAATTGAAATATCTTTAACGTAATTTTTAATTCGGAAATACGTTCGGATGTAGGTACAATATTACATATTTAACATTTAACAATATTTTACTAAATACATTTAAAAAAAATATCGAGCGCAGTTCACACGCGGTAGAAGTGAAACTTTATCAATAACAATCTTAACCAATAGGAGCCTCTAAAAGTGTGGTCATAAGCAAGCGGAAAAATGATCGCAGACCTAGCGTCATTTCCGTTTCATATCTCAACCAATATAATCAAAGCGGTCAATGAACGCAGTTTGATGCTTCGCAGGTGCTGTGATGCGTCATTTCCGTTTCATCCGAATTCCAAATCACAACGAGGCTAAAGAAGTTTCAAAACTGTTAAAAACAGTAATGACAACTTATCTTGTGAGTACTAATAATAGTGTTAATAGGCATAAAACATTTTCGTACTAAACATATTCTTATATAAGCAGTTCTAAATATAAGTACATAGACTAGCTCCCCAATTAGACCCGAGAATATTTCTCTACTGATTGGGTAACCATAAAAACTGATAATGTACCATAAAACTGATAATGTAACATTATTATTGTAAAAAAAAAATAAAAAAAATAATACGCAATTATTTTTTTAACTTTTTAGTGCATATTATTTTGTTTTGGAACTGTTTTTTTTTGAAGTCCGTTTTTTTATTGTTAAAATATTTGTTTATTTGTATCTGACAGTAGTTAATCGTAAATGCGAGGCGCATTACGGTTCGTCACTTCATTTGGATAGGGTTCCAACTACGCCTTACTATTTTCTAAGGTTTCAAAGTTTCTAAATACGAATTTTTGTGATCTATTTAATAATTTTCGCTAAAGTATTTTAGTTTATCATATTTTAATGGAAACCATTTAAATAAAACGTGGCCCTAGCTAGGAATTGCATCAGGGAAATATAATTAGAACCTTGTGCAATGAATTATTATGCCTTAACTGGTTGCACAAGGTTCTATTTGCATGTTTAGATATGTTCTAAAATGGTAAGTATACGTTCTATTTAAATACTTTCCTTTAAAATATGTTCAATTAAATTACTTTGCACAAGATTCAACCTCAAACCCGTAAATTGGTAAATAGATAATGAGAAATCGTCTTTGCAAACTTTGATACCTCATATCTCAGAACAAGGTGAAGTGAAGTTAGAACCCTATCCAAATTAAGTGACGAATTGTTAAGATTTCATTCAAAATATTTGAGGCGAAAACAATGAGTGATGAAAACACTTAAACTTTTTCCACATATTACACCTCCGTGATATTTTCATGAACTTCGTGCTGGCAGAAAGTTACGGAGTGTTGAGTGTTGAGCAGTATCGGCGCGGTGTTCCCTTATCGCGGTATGTAAATATGTATATTTCCAACAAAACTTCTTTCTTCTTCGGGAACAAATCAGCTCACACAAAAGTACTATGTGCAAACTCCATACTTCTCCCCCATTACTTGAGGATGTTCACCTGGAGAGGTTTTACTGGCAGAGAAGAGCTGAAAACTTTCTCTTTCGTATTCCATATTCAAAAGGTAACATTGCGTATGTAATAAAAAATCCATCAAAAAAGGTTGGATTTAATTTTTTTTTTCATCTTTACTTTGGCAGCTTACGAGATCCATCGTACAATATTTCCACACAGCTTTAAAGATATAATCAATCTCTATTTCTGTTCTCTATTTGCGAAGTTTTTTTTTAAGTAAAACTTCCATATCCCCTCTACGATTTTGATTTCGGCTGAAACGGAAATGAAAATTACCTGCGACGCATCAACAATTCAACGGCCTCCGTAGTCCAGTGGGTAAGACTCTTGACTCACAATCCGGAGGTCGCGGGTTCGAACCCGGCATGCGCAAATAAATTTTATTTGATTAATTTGTGTTATTTCACAATTAATTCATTTAAAATAACATATAGTATATTTGCGGCATGTTCCAGAGTGGAAGATACTATCAGTATCGCCCTGGTGTAAGACCACCATTCAGAATTGAAACGTTGCTTGAAAATGGCTTTAGCCGTGTTTAGTGACCAGATCTGAATAGCCAGGTACTTCCCAACCTTCCTCTGCCCCACCTCCTTCCCCTCCCCACTACCTTCAGCCTCACAACATACCCCAATCGGGGATGCCATAGTCTCACTGGCTCCAGACGGGAGCAGTTGAGATTCTAGTGCGGTATTCACTGTAAAAAAAAAAAAAAAAACTGCCCTCATTGGCCGCTTTGATTTTGATGTCACTTTTAAAGGCTTCTATTGGTTGAGATATGAAACGAAAATTTAGCTACGTCTTTTCAAGTATTGGTTGAGATTGTTTTGGTAAAGTTTCGTTTCTACCGCGTGTAAACTGCACTCGATTTTTTTTTACATTAGCTCCACATAGGATACTCTAGGACCCCTCAAGATGATATAGACCCGAGGAAAATAATTTCCCTCGGGGCCTACATCATCTTAAAGGATGCTGTGTGGAGGGGTTTTTTAAGGAAGGAAAGGGTAGGAAGTTCTGGGAAGGAAAAATATACGAGGGGTGACAATCCATCCCTCCAACTTCGATGCAAGGCGATGGATCGAGAGTTCAGCTGGAAAGGTCAAAAGATCTCCCTCAACCAGCCTATCTTGTTCCGGCCCGCCATGCAGCAGGGGGGCAGTCGCATCCGCCGCTAAGAACTGGACAAACTTCACGATGAACCCGGGCACCCCTGCTAAATCACCAAATGTAGCGAACCACTTAGTTGTGGCAGTGGTCTTGGTTATCATATAAATGGTGCCTGGGGCGGCGGTACCCATACCCGCCTCCTAAATAGAAGAAATCTCTATTTCAATCGAAAAAAATTGATCTCGTTTTATATTATTATCTTGGAAGAATTGAGCCTTGGTCTTGATTTCAAAATGTTACACAGAATTCAATCCAACGCACCGATTTCTTCGTAGTAAGTGAAATCCAAATTAGGTTAAATTATATTGATTGAAACATTTCCCGTTAGAAAAAATAGATTTATTTTCGTAGCTCACAGCTTCAGATCTGTGGAATCCGTGTAAGTGAATCATAGAGAAATCAGCAGTTTCAAATATCAATTTCAGTGTAATGTTCCACGATGAACGTTTATTGGAAGTCGTTTTGCACAGAGACGTCAATTGAATAAATGAATCGTATCATCCGAATCCACTACCTATCCAGAAATGTACCCAACAGCTACTGTGTGGTATCAACTTTCTGGATATACTCGTACCATCAAAAGTATATCTTCGATATTCCACTTAAAGCAAATGGGATATTCCATAAATTGTGTAATGACCAGTTCTTTATCGGGGCAATCGTTTATTTCCTTTAGGTTTAATTCTCGTCGGGAAGAAATAATTTGAACACAGAAGTGACAGAACGGGGTCAGGCGGAAACCGTTTTCTACGGATTGCCGAAAGTCCTTTATATTTTTCTTTCGCTTATTATGTTTTGCCAGGCTAACGTTTTTAGTTACAGCAAAAAGACATTTATACGAAATATATAATCGATTCCGTCCTTCAAGGACAAAAGACGGCGTAAGTTACGGACTGGCGCGGGGGTAAATGGCTTGTTTCACAGTCCAATACTGCTTCGTGGTTCACAATGGATCTTAAATAACTATAGTCCTTAGAAAATTAGCTTCCTAAAAGGAAACCACTACATGATCAACAATATTTATGTCTGCCTAAGAAATATTAGTTACTTCTCGGCTATACCCGAGTTTTGACCCTCTACTTGTCTAATAAAAACATAATATTAATAAATTAAAAAAGTAAAAGATGCAAAAAATTGTTTTGATTTTTTGATTTTCCTGACGAATTGGTGTTTTGGCGTGAAAACTAAACGTGACACTAAAACGCGACAAACACATACATACATCTATAGGATTTAGCCTGCGAGAGAATGAGATAGTATAATCGGTCTCCTTTTCGTGCGGTGCTTCGAAATCTTTCGGTCTCCTCTTTGAGCATTGATTCGTAGTCTCCTCACTCTTGTCTACTTTGGTTTTCTGAAGATTTCTCCTAAACTTACAAAAAAAAATACGCAGTGGATGTAATTCATTATACACCGGAGCTCAGAGTACGTAATTTTTTTTCTTCAGATCTTGATAAACTCCGTCATATAGATTTCATGGAAATCGTTGTATCTGCTTTACCATCATAGTTAAAAATTTGATCTAAACATTCTAAACGGTCACGCTTTATATTCAAATCAAAATACTAACCACAACATATATAAAACGATTTTATGAAATCAAAGTTTCTGACCGCAATTTAAAAAAAAAAAAAGAAACTATAGGAATTTTGTATTAATTATCTTGAAACGAAACGAAAAAGGTGAATTGACGATAACGTTTATAATATATTTTTACCTAATAAAATATGTGTTTTTAAAATTTTTTTCGTTGTGAATAATTTTAGTTAGAAAAAGCGTAATGTGAGCCATTTTTATTTTATTTATTTATTTATTCATAACATTTATTTATTTATAACATTACATTTGCTATATTTGTATGGCAAAAATAACATAATAATAACATTGAAAAATAACTATAAAATGTGTATAAGTGTTATTATGTCTTGTGGGTCGATATTAGTTCCTAGCTAGGCAGATTGCCCGTTCTAAGGAACCAAATGCTGGTGAGAATGCAAAAAAAAAAAAAATTAACAAAATGTTCATTTTAATTTTTTAAATTAAATATACATTAATAAAAATGCCAGAAAATTTATTCTGTAACGAAAAAAGAGAAAAAAAATAAAAATGTTTTTATTTTTTTTATTTAAATATTATACGTACTAAATTTTTACTAAATGTTCCGTTAATAGGCCATGTAAAATTTTAAGTAACATTATTTAATAGTTTTTCAGATTCCACCCTACCTAAGCCAATCAACCATTTTGTTATTATTGAACTGACGTGGGACATTTTGCAAGCTTTAATATTTAATTCTAGGGGAATTTTATTATATATTTTTGGTCCAAGATATGTACATATTTTTTGATACTTTGCCGTATTGCTCCCTGGGACCACAAGATCCTTTTTGGTGTGACTTCTTGTGATATAATTATGATCAATTTTTTTAATATTATCTAGATTTTTAGGTACCTGGATAATAATCCTTTTTATATAGTTTTGACGAATATCAAGTACATACAGGTTTTTGTAGAACTGATCGCTAGAATTCCAATACTAATAGGGTTTACGCCAAATTACTCTAATTATGGATTTCTGGGCCTTCACAAGCGGATCTAAAATTGTTCTACCCGACGCTCCCCAACCAATGCAACCATACGTTAAGATGGGGTTGCACAATCCGAAATATATTTTTCTTAGGTCTTGTTGTTTAATTATGTTCCATTGTTAAAACTTTTACATGTATGCCTTAAAAAAAATTATAATTCAAAAATTATACGTTTATTTCGAATTATAAAATTTGATAGCATATTTTAACACCTTTCAAAAACAGTTTTTAGTTTTTTGGATTAGTCCATAAATATTCCAATTATTTGGATTTTATTGCAAACAAAATTTATCAAATATTTTAACATTCCGAAAAATTAGGATTTGAGGCCTGAGGGGTTAAGGCTCGCATATGTACATATCCTGTTTTTGCGTTCTAAACACAGTTCCCCATTTGGTAGATATCGCTCTCCCCCAACAGAATCAATGTTGACAATTTTCAAGTCCCCGTGGGTTGCTGCATAAATGGTTCAATTAATTAACTGAATATATTTGAATGCCATCCGTGCCACCACTTTTAATAAATATATTCATTTTTATCACAATCCAAGTTTTACTTTCATGCGCTGAACTTATTTTTTCAAATGGAACTAATTTGATGCAGTTTTTCTGTCGTTATAAAAATAAAAGTGTTGAAATAACTGAAAATTAGTCATTTACACGTTCTGTTTGATATAATGGTTCCACAAGCATTGAGAAAAACGTAGAATAACAATTGAACTTAAAACAATGTTAAATTAAATCTCAAAAATATGTATTTTTATTGAAGTAAAACCTCTTTGCGCAAGCTTGACTTAAGGAGTAAGCTGGTGAATGCGTGACGAGAGCATTACGAAAAGTGTGATCGGGCGAGGCGATCAGTCGGGCGAGGCGAACGGAAATTGAGAGGGAGACATAAGTTAGTGAAGTTTTACTTCAGTCGTGTGGTCTAAATAGACTTTTTTTTTGTTTTCTTTCACTCGGTTTTTTTTGTTTTCGAAATTTTCTGTCTTTGAGAAAGACTGGTTGAGGAGGTCTTTTGGCCTCTCCAGCCAGAATCCCTCAATTCATTGCCTTGCATCGCAGTTGAAGGGAAGGATTCATACGTCCGTCACTTCTAAACAAATTGACCCTCAGATTCCTGCCCACCGCTCATACCCTTTTCCTTCCCAGAACTTCTTTTTTTTTCCTTTCCTTAAAAAAAACCCTCCATACATCATCCTCTAAGACGAAAAAGGCCTGAGGTTAATTATCTCTTAGGGCCTCTTACGTGGAGCTAATGCAAAAAAAATCGAGTGCAGTTTACATGCGGTAAAAACGAAAATTTACCCAAATAATCTCAACGAACACTTGAAAAGTGTGGTCATAATCAAAGCGGTCAATGAACGCAGTTTTTTCTCATTATTACATGTTTTTTCGATTTTGAGTTAGTGCTGTATTAATATAATATTTGTTAATTAGAAATTTCAATCTTAGACACGATTCCAATCAAGATATTATAATTGAATTTATCGAGCACAAGAATACAAAACATTAAAAAGGGCGTTAATCGTTCTTTGTTTCCATCGCCCATAAATTAGCATTATTTCTTCTGGGTAGTTCATTTAAAATTCAACAATGTCTTTCAAAAATATTTTCTTAAAGAAAGCTGAAAAAATAATCTTGTTGTTCGAGCGAAAATAAAAAACCGTTTCCCGAATAAATTATTTTCACGACTTATTAATTTGGAGGCCTTTTCGAATTTAACGAAGGTTTTAATTTATTTTAATTGTTTCTGAAAATTAAAATACAAAATGCAAGCCATTTTATAAAAACATGACTTATTTAGAAGAGAGGCGCGTCAGACTTCTTGTTAATTATCTTTATAATGTGGGCGAAGAGAAAACGTAAGTAAAGACGGAAATTTATAACATAAATTTAACCCTTCACCAGAGAAGTTTACAATCGAAGACTTCTAATAATCGAGAGATATTCCGAAAAATTGGCATTTTATATTTTTTTATTAATAATAATATTTAGACAATTTGAAAAGCTACGTTATTCTGAAAATCATCTCAACGCTCTGAACAAATTTTAAAGAAACATTTTACTGCGTTGTATTTACCCAAGCTGCTCCCAGCCGTCTCAAGGAGGCAGCGAGACTATGGCGTCTCACTCGGGTTATGTTATATTGCTGAAGGTAATAGGAAGGGGAAGGATGTGGGGAAGAGGAAGATGGGGAAGTGCCTGACTATTCAGATCTAGTCACCAAACTCAGCTATAGCCATTTCAAGCAACATTTCAATTCTGAATGATCGTCTTACACCAGGGCAATACTGAAAGTTCTTCCACTCTGAAACGTACCGCAAATATACCATAATTTATTTTTAAAGAATGATTTGTGGAAATAACACAAATTAGTCATATAAAATTTCAATTTTCCAAAGAAAAACTCTCTTTTTCTAGCTTTTGAAGGTTATTCGCATCAACGTAATATATCATTGAAGAAGAAGATAACAATTATAATTAAATTTTTGATTCTGATATTTCATATCATATTTTAACTCATCCAATATCACAAAATCCGAAGTACTTCATACGAACGTTTTGTATTAATCGATTAAATTGAAACATGCAATGAACATTATTGCAATTATTATTCCTAACTATCCAATCATCACGCTGTCTCACCATATATACTGGTAACACTATGTTGGTATATGATATTGACAGAAATGCAAACAGTTACACACCCCGTGCTCTGTTAACAATCGTACCTCCTTTCCTGATATTCCGATCATTGACGTTAACCCAACATTTGTACACAGCAGAGCTGACGTTCGTCACATGAGAACGGGTCACTTCTACGACTCGTTCTTGAGTTCAACAGCTCGGCTGTGGAACGAATTGCCGGCCTCTGTATTTTCTGCGTTCTACAACACGGGTCTTTTCAGCACCCATATTCACTCATTTCTTTCTACGAAAGCATGCCCAAAGATTGCATAGATCCCGAGGGAAATTAATTAATTCTCACGGCCTACTGGGTGGATGAAATATAAAAAAAATACTAAAAAACGACTCAAGTTTAACGATTCCTTTATCAAAATATTTTTTTTTAAATACAAGTCTGCCCTTCACACGCGGTAGAAGTGAAACTTTCAGAATACTAAAGTAGACAAGAGAGAAGAGGCTACGAAGCACCACACAAAGAAGAGACCGATTATTCTATCTCACTTTCTAGCATGCTAAATCCTATGATATATGTGAGTTGTCACTTTTTAGTGTCGTTTTTTTGCTTCATCAAGATTCAAATCACAACGGTGCTATAGAAGTTTTCACTTCAAAAATGTTAAATCGATACATTTTAAGCAAATTTCTCGATTATGACCATTCAACTCTTCGGTAGATTATGTTATAATTCTACTCTTTACCATTTTCAGCCTTACCTTTCAGGAAAACCTTCCACGGCCGATAACTTGTGCTGTTGTAACAATATAAATAAATCCCGTATACAAAAAGACACGTTACTAATTTTTTCGCGGTCACGCTGTAAAAACGCATTGAATGTATTTTACATCTGACAACGTTGTATATAATATGGTTATAATTTATTAGGTAAAAATGTTCGTTTTAATTCTTTTCCGCAAGGGGAGCTATTGGCGCGCTTGCGCATTTGTACTCGGTCCGCGTTGAATTAAGAGTTTGGTACCTATATTTATGACGGGATGTTAGTAAATATTGTGATTTTATTTAATGATTTCTATTATAGTGACCAATTCACTAATCGATTAATATAATCAATATATTTACCATGTTTTTTGTGATTTTTCATCAGTTTTAGTCAAGTTATAAGCACAAGACTCGTACTTTGAAAGTAGAACTGTCAGAAAATTGTTTTATAGGTTATATAAAAAATCAAATTTACTTCTTTATTTTATGAGAATTGCTAAAAGTGTTGTTTTTTTATAATATTTATATCTAACACACGTGTTGGTAAAAGTATCAAAGAAATTAACGCCTTTAGAGATGCAAGAAATCCGTTTTAAATGTTGGTTTATTTTTAGGTTATTTTTTGGCATTTAAAGCAAATTTCGATTTTTTTATTGTACGCACGAGGAAAAAGTGATGTTACAGTTTTCTTCCAAATTCATTAAATAAAAGAACCACATTTTTTAATTTTGATTTTTTTTATTTCTTTACATTTTGATCAAAAATGTTTTGGTAAGAATATTTTTTCCATTTTTTTCCGTGTTTGAATCTTAAAATATGGCAATTTTTTAATACTAAAGTATATTTGAAATACACAAATCTAAAAGAAAATTTTATAAAGCTTTTATAAGTGGTGTTTTTTTTCACGACATTTTCGAAAATAAGAAATGTATAAACCATTCAAGATACTTTGGAAAAATTCCGAAATTCGTTCAGAAATCATTAACAGAACACATGAGATAAACAACAAAACTAACCTCGCAGGCTGTGTAAACAATGAATATTTCTTTCCATGAACAATTTTTTAATTAGTAATGTTTTCATGTACACGCTCGTTCATCTATTGAATAAAATTTTCACTGGTTTTTTTAGTAAGGCTGTTTACGTTTAGGTACATTTTATTCACTATTATCTATATTGATATTGTTACTCTAAAGAAAAAAATTCTCATAATGTGTTTATTTTCTTAAGAACTAAAAAATACGTATAATGTAGGTCAAAACCAGAGGAATGTATTTGACATTGGTATTTTATAGTAAAATGTGGAATCGACAAAAATGAATTTTGAAGTGAAAACTTCTTTAGCACCGTTGTCATTTCAAACTCAATGAAACGAAAAATAGCGACACTAAAAACAGACAAACACGTAAATCTACAGATAGAGTGAGAATGAGATAGACTAATCGTTGTCCTCTTTGTGCGGTGCTCTTTTATTTATATAAATACGGCACAAGAGTCACCAACTACGCCCGTCTGGAGCCAGTGAGATTATCACTATTGGGGTATGTTGTGAGGCTGAAGGTAGTAGGGAGGGGAAGGAAATGGGGAAGAGGAAGGTGGGTAAGTACCTGGCTCTTCAGATCTGGTCACCAAAAACACGGCTACAGCCATTTTAAGCAACGTTTCAAGTCTGAATGAATGAATCAAATGAACGCCGGGTTCGAACCCCCGACCTTCAGATTGTGAGTCGAGAGTGTTACCCCGGGACCACGGAGGCCGTCAATGTCACAACGCTCTGTAGCCTATCGGCCCACTCTTTGTGCAGTGCTTTGTAGAACAAAATGTAAAACAACTTTTAGACTTGCTAACAAAATTTTAATAAATAAACCCTACAATTATCCTACTATTTATTAATTTTTATTTTAGTAATTTGTACATTTAACTTTACAAATTTCTAATTAATTATAATATTTCATATTGCAAACTAATTTTATGTGGTTTTATGTAGCTCCTACAATACGTCTTGAACTTTCCAATTGGTGTGGAATAAACTTTAAAGTTTATGGTTGCGTGTTATATAACTTCATCCCTTTGTACAGTAAACTTTTCTGCGTATTTGCCTTGTCCTTTTTTTGAAGCCTGATTTCCTTGCACGTCCTTGTGTTATGTCTGTGAATGTCCTTGTTGAATATAATTTTATTTGAGAAGTATTTTGGTAAAATGTTGTTAATTATTTTATGTATAAATATCATGTATTCAAGGTCAGAATCTGTTTCACGGTTAGCCAATTCAGTTACTTTTATTTTTGAAAATCTATTTCGATGTAGTATTATTCTCACTGCCCTGTTTTGCAGAATTTGAAACTTATTTAGTTCTCGTTATACTCCTGATACTCTCGTTATACTCCTGATACTCTGGATTCGTCTCATACTCTCGAAGTTTAGTTTTCTGAAGGTTTCGCTTCTACCGCGGGTGTACTTCACACATTTTTTTTAAGAATCGATTTTTCTGCATCGAACAGTGTATGTTACGTAGAGAGCATGTTATTTTCATTTCAAAATAGAACTTTATTTGTATCAAAATACAGTGGTGCAAGAGTTGTCCAAGTTCCGTGATTGTTTAATGCAATTTGTTGATACAGCAAAGCAGGCTGTTTGCTAGGAATACACATTAACTAGTTTAGATCTTCCTTACGCAAACATGCGTCGCTCGAGAACCACGAGTTAGTCAACATTACAATGATTCAAATTGACCGTCGTATGCGCCCGCCCACCCGGCCCGCCCGCCGGCCCCGCAACGGCTATTGGCAACACACACATTACGGTCACTAAATTAAATAAGGAGACTGCCTCGGTGGGTAATGCCTTGTCCCTTGTCTTGAACGCGGTTTGATCGCCGATTCAATGAATTATATATTGTGAAATGTTGTGCCATCCGGATTCGCCCGTGTTTCGACTGTTCCATGACAAAATGAAAAACTTGAAAAGTGACACAAATTCATAGAAACTGACGAACAAAAGAAACAAGCCTATTTTTTGCATCTCTTGGATGATGACCCGACAATTCATCCTGCGACAATTCATCCGGCGACAGTTCATCCTGCGACAGTTCATCCGGCCGACAATTCATCCTGCCGACAGTTCATCCTGCCGACAGTTCATCCCGCCGACAATTCATCCGGTGACAATTCATCCTGCCTGATCATTTAGAAGATTTTTATTAAGTAAGTATGCAAAGAGGATATACGTTCGTACAACCAAAATCTATATACTTATATCTGAAGGCATCTTGAGTGGAAATCCGCTGTAAAAATATTCTTACTAACAATAATTTCGACTCTCCGAAGAAGCATGCGTGAATAACAAAATACGAAATACTTATACTTATAGGTTAGTTTAGGTTAGGTTAGGTTAGGTTAGGTTAGGTTGAATTGTCAGGATGAATTGTCGGCAGGATGAACTGTCGGCCGGATGAACTGTCGCAGGATGAACTATCGCCGGATGAATTGTCGCAGGATGAACTGTCATGGAACCCTCTTGGACATTAACTATGTAACAATTTCGAAACATTTTCTTTTGAAGAGTTTTGCTTTCCATGTACATTTGTTACTTCCAAAATTGAAGTAACAAATGTACATGGAAAGTAAAACTCTTTTGAATAAAAAATAAAGTAATCTAACCTTACCTTACCTACCCTAAACAAACCTAACCTAACGTATTATTTTGTTTTGTAACTCTTCTGCTTTATATTGTAACCGTTTCAACAAAAGTGAGGAATTTAAATATGAGTAACATTTTTTTACATTAACTACACACAGGAGACCCAGAGAAAAATAATTTCCCTCAAGGCCTATGTCATCCGAGATGCTGTGTGAGGGTATTTTTCAGGAGAGGAAGGAATGAATGTTGGTTGTGAAGAGACCATTCCACAGCCGAAGTTGATTTCAATAACGAATCGAAGAAGCAATCCGTTCTCTTGTGAAAAATGTCAACTGTGTACATATGTAGGGCGCGCGTTTGGCGTCTTTCCCGACCATGCACCAGTGCCGAGAGGATCAATGATGCTAGTTCCTTGGAGCATCTTCCATTGAATAGGGTAGAATAAGGACAGCATTCGCACCCGACGCCTGTTCTCTAAAGATTGCAATCCGCTTGTTAAGATGGAATAATCTATCAAACGGACCGCCCGTTTCTGCTCAGAGTCGAGGTTATTTTGTTGGTATTCTGGAGCTCCAGACGAGAGGTGGCTGCCAAATTCAACTGTGAGGCGCACTTGTGATTTGTACATGGTTAGCAGTTGTATACTATGAACAAATTAATGAATGATGAGTCGTATAGTGTCTGGGGTCTGATTTTTTTATAGTCATTTGATTATATTCATGCTCCTTTGCTTATGGTGGAAGTGACTCGGAGATCAGAAATTATTTTACGGCTGTCCGTTGAGTTTTGGCTGTAACTTGGGAACAGTTTATCACAAGTTTTTATATTATTGATAATAATGATTATACGTGTATTATGAATTATTATTATATATTCTCATTGTCCACCAAATCGTACAATCAGTATCACTTTAATATGTCATGCATTATCTCCCAAAGTCGCCACAATATTCTTTTTCCAGGACTTGTTTATGTGCTTTTAAAATAGGATTTTAGGATTCACAAATACAAAGGGTAGGTACTGAGTGCCTCTTATAAAAGTTTTACATATACCAACAAAAAAGACGATGTACAGAATGTACTTGTCTTTTCCTCTCAGATGCTACTTCACCTGGTAAGAAGAAGAGCGAGAACTCGATGTAAAAGATAATAGAGTATTCGCTGTCGATAAAACAATATTGTTCCCTGAACCACACGCAGACCCCACTTACATCATTCGAAACACGATCTCATATTTTCTTCACAGCTCAAGAGGTAGACTACTCGATATTTTCTCTTTCCCGAACACGTTGAGGATGTGTGCGGATAGAAGTGCCAGTACTCTTAGAGTAGAACTTACAGAATACTGCATTCAATGGTAATATCTCCTTCAGGATAGAAAAAACCAAGATGTATTTCACTATTAGAACCATTGTAATCTACATAGAATCTGAATATCAAATCAAACGTTCAGTATTTGATATCTACATTATGCAAGTAATTAATGATAAGACAACTTAACTTAATGTATAACTCCATTATCGATCTACATTTTAACAACTGTTCAATGATTCTTTTCTTGTGCAACGTTAAGGAACAGAATAAGTTATAAATTCTCCATCCCAGGGCAATGAGAATAATTTTAGGGCAAAATATATTTTAAAAAGTAACTAAAATGTTAAATCAGCTTAATGGCTAACAGTGATACAGAAAATGACATTGCATTTAATTATATTTATACACACAATAACCTGTAAATGAATACTTTCCAAACAAATATACATACAACGACATTCACAGACACAACACAAGAAGGAGCAATAAAATCAGACTACCAAAAAGAAGACAAAACCAATATGCAAAATACTTTATTCTACAATGGGATCAAAAAATATAATGCGCTGCCGGAAACCATGAGGACTACACTAACAAACTCAGTAATATAAAATGTAATCATACTTAAGCTTTAATAAGTCGTTTATAAATTTAAATGTACAAAAAAAAATCGAGTGCAGTTTACACGCGGTAAAAGCGAAACTTTACCAAAACAACCCCAACCAACACTTGAAACGTGAGGTCATAATCAATGCGACCAATGAGCGCAGACCTCGCGTAATTTCCGTTTCACATCTCAACCAATAGGAGCCTTTAAAACCGACATCATAATCAAAGCGACGCAACGCGTCGCAGGTGCAGTAATCGTCATTACCGTTTCATGCAAAATCCAAATCACAACGGGGCTGTAGAAGTTTCACTTCAATAACTAAAATACAAAAAATAAATAAGAATGAAAGATTAACTGTCGTATATCATCTTGGAGGAAAGTATACTATACTTCAAAAATTAAAATTTGATTATTGGTCTATAATAAGAACGCCAAATACGAGTAATAATAAAACATCAGTTATTAGACAACAATGTTTTCAACATTAGTTTATCATTTTGGGTCAATTGTGTGCGGGGAGAAGTACCTTGCATTTCCTTCGAAGGGTCTTACGGAACAACGCGTCCAAAGACAGATTATTTTAGTATTCTTCGACTTAAATAATCTGTCTTGTATAAGCAATATAAGCATACATCTAAGTGTAGTCAATACTTGTTGGCTAAGAATCAGAATGTAAAATTAAACATTGGATTCTGACTTAGTATCCATCCAACCGTTCATTAAGAATTTAGTTTATTTCCGGTCGATCACTATTCAGTAAGAACCAAGCTGCCTTATGAGGGTTGGAATTATCTCATCTAGAAGACTCTGATAACCATCGTTGGCTGCGATCGACAAAACTACCAACAATTCAGTCTGACTGGAGAGTAAAGTGTTGATCTCGACTCGGCGTTTTTCATTCAATTTATATCGCTCGAAAATTCTCGAGGGTGCCGTAAAGTACAAGAAAAATATGAACCTTTCTCGAATTGCGAGATCAATTTTCATATTTTCAGTTGCTATTATAAGACTTGAATATGAAAATGAATTTTAATATTTTGTGTTTTGCTCGTTTTAAAACAATATTTTAATTCAAAATATGCCATGCGGAACTCTGGTCAATTAATTATTTAAATTTATCTTTTATTCACTTCGGCAGTTTAATTTTAGTGAATGTTTTAAAAGCAGAGTATTTTTTATAAATTTCCCATGTTGAAATTTCAAGAGCTGCAGGCAATTTTGAATTGATTGACGTCACGATTGATGCTAATCTTTCCCGTCAGTCGTCAGTCGCGTTTTGACAGTTTCTTTTGTTGATCATCTTGGCAATTCGATTTATTTATTTATTTTAAGATTAAATGAACAGAGTGTGCTATTCACACGCGGTAGAAGTGAAACCTTCAGAAAACTAAAGTAGGCAAGAGCGGGGGTACTACGAAGCACCGCACAAAGAGGAGACCGATTATCCTATATTATCATCTCGCTGATTAAATCTTATGGTTGTATGTGTTTGCATCTTTTTAGTGTCGATATTTTTCGTTTCGTCGAGTTTCAAGTTTCACAAAATCAAAATCAAAATCAAAATCATTTATTGTACAAAATTTACATTTAGTACAAAAGGTATAACTTATAGGTACATATATCCTATTTCTTCCAGTTAACCTAACATGTTATGCAGATATGAACACAAATGAAATATAAATATAAAAGTGGTGTAATACAAAGTGAATTTGTTTTAATTTATTATATAAATATAAAAACAGTTGTACCTATGTGAGGTATTCATTTAATGTGTAATAAGATCTGTTCAGAAGGAATGTTTTTAGTGATGACTGATGACTTAAATCTGAGTGTATCTTGTATTTGTTTAATATCATGTGGAAGGTTGTTGTATACTTTAATGGCCATGTAAAAGGGTCCTTTTTGGAAAATTGTTTTGTTTGCTTTTGGTATTAACAAATTTTCTGTAAACCTTGTAGCGTGTTTATGTGTAGAGTTTTTTTGTGGAAACTTTTCTGGAGATGATCGCACTAACATGCATAACTCCATTATATATATGTCGGTGACTGTAAGAATTTTCAAATTTTTAAATAAAGGTCTACATGAATCCCGATTAGCAGAGTTTGTCATTTTTCTTATACATCTTTTTTGGATGATAAAAACATCTTTGGCGTTTACTGAGTTTCCCCAAAAGATAACGGCGCTAAAGAAGTTTTCACTTCAAAAACTAACTTTTAACGACGCTTGTACTTCTATCTGAATATGAAGTCATCATACGTTCCACGGTAGTTTTTCAAATTCATTATTTAATTTTTTTAAATCATACTATTTGACTTTGCCTAGCCTGAGGGAAATGTCCTACAATCGTAAAATATTACATTATATCGAATAGAAAGGCTTTAATGGCTTCGGAATACAAATCCTTGCAAAAGAAAATATGTCTTAAAGTCTCTAAAGCGGTATAAGCAATGGTTTAAGTGATTTAAATTCACCTTCATTCAAAAATCACATCAAAGCAGAAGGAATTTAGCCGTATAAGCCGTTTTGGAGATGCATTTGACGGTGGCAAATGGAGCTAAGTCACACAGCAGCGCCTCGCTCTATCTGGAATATTCTATCGCGAATGAATAAAATAATCTTCCTTCTAGAGGTGGAAATTCTAACCAAATTCAACTAGATAAGAAAAGAGTTTCATGCGAATTTTATTTTACTGGAAAATTTCATAAATACCCAAATCTTCATAATACCTTTTGTTTTATTACGAGTCATATACTATTTTTATTTAAATTTTTAGTCCAACAGGTCTGGGGGATAGTGCAATCCCAGTCGGCTATATTACATTATAGGTATGTATATATGTATTAAGAGAAAAATTAAAAAAAAATAGAATACAAACATCACAAGAATATAATATAAAAACGAGTGTGCACACGAACGACCACACGAATGAAGTAAAACTTCACTAACTTATATCTCCCTCTCAACTTCCGTTCGCCTCGCCCGATCACACTTTTCATAACGCTCTCGTCACGCATTCATCAGCTTACTCCCCAAGTCAAGTGTGCGTAAAGAAGATTTACTTCAAAAATTAAAATTTAAATAAATTTTGTTTGATGTTTTTTTTTTTTTTACAGTGAATACCGCATAAGAATCTCAACTGCTCCCGTCTGGAGCCAGTGAGACTATGGCATCCCCAAATGGGGTATGTTGTGAGGCTGAAGGTAGTGGGGAGGGGAAGGAGGTGGGGAAGAGGACGGTTGGGAAGTACCTGGCTATTCAGATCTGGTCACCAAACACGGCTTAAGCCATTTTCAAGCAACGTTTCAAATCTGAATGGTGGTCTCACACCAGGGCGATACTGATAGTATCTTCCACTCTGGAACATGCCGCAAATATACTATATATTATTTTAAATGAATTAATTGTGAAATAACACAAATTAATCAAATAAAATTTATTTGCGCATGCCGGGTTCGAACCCGCGACCTCCGGATTGTAAGTCAAGAGTCTTACCTACTGGACTACGGAGGTCGTCGTATGTATACTTATATAGGACCATTATGACTTAAATTAATAGAATTGAGGTCTCTGAATCATTACCATTAAGAAGAAGAAATTTACCTTTCGAATGTTAATAACCTTGAAAGATTACGCCATCTGCGCGTAGTGCGCATACAATGACATTGTAAAACTGCGAGAGGTGTTTTATTCATACTAATTTAACAAAACCTATATTACCGACTACGAAAAGGTTAGCCACTCCAAGAAAATGCGTGTACGAAAAAAATAGCCATTTGAACGACCCGCTAAAGTATGTCAACTGAATCTAGTTCTGTGCAACCACGCGCGTTGTCTCGTTAACGTACGAGTATCGTATAATTCGTGTCATTAATTATTCACTCTAATTATCTGAACATTTGTTAAACTAAAACCAAAGAAATGCATATTTCGGATAAAAAAATAAGTTATTAAATAATTTTCATTGAATATGAATAATTCTACGCACTACGCGGGAATCACAGATCCAAGCCCCAACTACCGAAATTAGTATGTTTAATGAATTGTGTTAAACAGGGTATTACCAGAGAAAACCAGAAATATGTCATTTTTATATCAGATTTTAGACTATTGAATCTTCTGCACAAAAAATTATAAATGGATTTCGAAAGATTGTTCATTTATCTAGCATTCGCATGTTTTAAATTTTGAGAAAAAATGTTTATTTTTAGTATAAGGTTTATACCATAGGTCGTTGGCAGATTTGTTAACTTATCAAAAAAGATTTTGCATTATACCACACCATTTCAAACCATATAATTATGCAGAAAAATAAATCAATACATTATCTGGCTTTCGCATGTTTTAGAATTTTAATTTTAGTTTAAATCAAATCATTTAAAAATATATACGTCCATGTGTTTCTTAATGAAAATTGGTCCGTTTGTGTATTTATTTGCGCACTTACAAACTAATATATTTCTGATTTTTTAACATTCTTCTTTAATTTAGACATTATTAAAAAATGATAAATACTTATAATCAAAAAATAATTGCAAAAAGTACATTATTTTAATAGTTTTATCATCACGCCTTTCAGAATTTTTTGGATGTAGGTATAAATTAAAGGAAATTTTGAATGAAATAAAAACGATATTGAGTTATAATTTTAAAAAGCTGGTACGGAGAATAATTAAACTTTCTCATTGTAACCGCCCTGCACGATCGACGAAACGAAAATATATACGTCCATGTGTTTCTTAATGAAAATTGGTCCGTTTGTGTATTTATTTGTGCACTTACAAACTAATATATTTCTGATTTTTTAACATTCTTCTTTAATTTAGACATTATTAAAAAATGATAAATACTTATAATCAAAAAATAATTACAAAAAGTACATTATTTTAATAGTTTTATCATCACGCCTTTCAGAATTTTTTGGATGTAGGTATAAATTAAAGGAAATTTTGAATGAAATAAAAACGATATTGAGTTATAATTTTAAAAAGCTGGTACGGAGAATAATTAATCTTTCTCATTGTAACCGCCCTGCACGATCGACGAAACAACTTTCGACGAAATGTGGATTTTCGGCCGCGGGCTGGTTAAACGCTCTTAACGCCGTTTTACACCATTTATTTTTTCAGCCCGATTCCAATTCGAGTCCGAAGTCAACATTTTTCGCTTTACGCGATTGCTATTTTCATCTCTATTTTCATACCTACGATTTCAATTGTCATCACTGTAAACAACACATGAACCATGCTGTTTGCTGTGATGCCAACTGAAATCGTAGATATGAAAATAGAGATGAAAATAGCGATCGCGTAAAGCGAAAAATGTTTACTTTGGTCTCTAATTGGAATCGGACTGAAAAAAGATATCATGTAAAACCTACATTACATTGTAAGTCTTACGTGAATGATTCCATCGATTTTTTGGAGATCTGGAGTTTGAAAAAAATAGTTTTTTTTTTTATGACGGTAATGGGTTTTAAAATTCGAAGCTTTAGCCTCTACAAAGATGGGTTTCTTGTTCTGATGAAGGAAAAATATAAATTCATTAATTCGCTTGTTTCAAAAACAAAAAGTTACGTATCGCCCATCGTAAAATACTTTTATCCGGTCGATGAAAAGGAGTATTTTTTTTAATTTTTCACCGGTAAAAGACTGTTCAGTGTGATAGGTACGTTCTGAGAAAATGAGCTTTTTATGAAGATACCATCTGACACGCCAAACGTTGTTCTGCCATATAAATTATTTCTAGTGAATATTTTGGTTGTTAAATAAAAAAAAAAACGAATGTATTGTAAGTGTGTGGGGGCAGGATATATGACATAAAAAGGAATGGAGCGCTAGAGCCGATGACCGCCGATGAAAAAAAAAAAAAAACACCAACTACATAAAGTAGGAAAATGAAATAAGGAAAATCAATATGAATTTTGAAGAGCAATTGAGTGTACAATATTTTTGTCAGTCCGTCTTTAGCCAACACAAATAAGCTCAACGGTTTGCCCACGCGAGAAAATGATGCCGAATGAAATATCAAAATGACGCGACGCTTCTCGTGCATGTCTTGCGTATGTGTGGATGAAAGTTCGATGAAGTGGACGTAGCGCCATCTGCCATTCAACAACATTAATAATTTCGTTCTGTTTGAAATACGAAAGACGTTTGAATTTGTTCATACAAAAATACTAAAATCGCAATTAAAAAATGGGAGGGTGGGAAAGGAGGATTAAAATTTGGGGTTATAGGTATTTTTCAATGCCAAATAAAATACAAAAAACATTTTTTTTTTTTCTAAATAGGGACACCCTAATTACCTAACGGAATGAAATTATACTTTAAAACCTATTCTCATACCTAAAAAATATACATAAAAAATTTCAGAAAAATCGGTCACGCCTTTTCGGAGGAGTGCGACCACAAACACCGTGACACGAGATTTTTATTTATGTATAAGATTTTGAAACTAATTATCTCAGGACAGAGCTGTATCAGACGCAATCCTGTTGTTCCAAGGTGCGAAATGAGAGTTTTTCTCTTTTTCTTTTCACTATCAATATTTCAGAGCATACTGTTGCTTTTGTCATGCTAGATAATATTCGTAGCTACAAAAGACGTTATTTGGTGTCATGCTCCCGAGCAAGAATACCCGGGACAAACAAAGCAGGAGTCTGTGTTATCTTTTTCTTATTATCCGATACTAAAAGCACCAAGGAGCTGGCTTTTCCTTTAAAAAGGCGAGTATTTTAAGACGAAGCGCGACGCCTTAACCTATTAATGTTAAGCCTTAAGTCTAAAAGCTTTTCAGAACAAAAGCAACCCTTTCACGGCTAGGTGCTTATTGAACAGTAACCCCACATATCTGTGCGTGTTTGTGCGAAGAGGCAAACCATTTACCCCTGTCTGCTTTTCCTACGTAGGTACTCAGCTACGATCCTTTTTACTTGGTGACGGACCTACCTACGATAAAACTTTTTTTGAGATTTCTAAGGGAAAATAAGTTTATCTTTGAGATTACTCTGAATTCATAAAATCTATGAATATTGTACGAACATAATCTTTATAGGTTGGAGAAAGTATGTTTCACAGGCGTGCATTAACCTATTTCTGACTTTCTAGATTTATGTAACAAAAAATTTGACCCTGACAACACGATACACGTGGAGCAATACATACAAAATAAATCATTGTGGGCCTAAAAGGTGCAGCTTTAAAAGCGTGTTAGAGCAAAAAGTGGTTAATATTACAATGTATTTAAATGCTACCGAAGCAGCATTAAAATAAACTATCTGAATTTTCTTTAAGAAACAACAAAAAAATATTGAAAATATAACACTTATTATTATTACAATTTGGGAGATACAATTTGGTAGACGGGTATGGGGACGGCCGCCCCGGGAATCATTTATTGGACCATTTATTAACCAACACCTCTGCCATAGTTCGCTACGTTTGGTGTCCGGGTTCATAGGGTGAGGTTTGTCAGTCTTGGCGGTGGATCGGAGAGACTAGGGAGACCTTATGACCTCTCCAGCAGGACTATCTCGGAACATCCCTTTGCACCGCAGTGGCAGGGATGGATTACACGTGTAATGTGACTAAGATTTAAAAAAATTAGAGTGCGTATTTCACACGCGATAGAAGTGAAACTAGAAAGTCACTAGATGTCGCTTTCTTTTCTTTTGCCTGTTTATTTGAAAGTGGTTTGAAGATTCGATTCGAACCTCCGTCCGCTGGATTTCTCTGGTCGCTGAAATTTGCGACGCACTATACCCCTGCGCTATGGGACGCCCTCATGCGTAGTGCGTCATTTCCGTTTCATCCGAATTTCAAATCACTCTAATGGGGCTAAGGAAGTTTCACTTAAAAAAATAAATCATTAAGAGTAAAAATAAACAAAGCAGATTTACCACCTCCACTGATTCAATTTGATCACCCCGAGTATCGCTGCACCAATAATTGCGTATCCGGGAATTCGGCCCTTAAATATAACGGAATCGCCGTTTCCATTCCCGATAGCCGGCTCCTCTGCGGAGATACGCTGGTTGTAATTGCGTATAACGCGCGGACGCCCAGCGTCGCCCAGCGACGGTGACAGGCCCGGGCGTCCCGCACATGTAGCACAGAGCTGGTAGATGTAGCTAAACTGTACACCCTCTATACACACTCCACGTACTCCACACACTACCCTGTGTACGTTCAATTTGTAATGCAAATCGGAATTCATAAATTTATCCGGCGAATTCGTGCGGTATTCTCCCACTGCTGGAAAAACAAATTGAATGTTTTTTAATCTCGATCGGCCGCCCTAATCGAGAATGTATTGTGCACCGCGGGATTATTTTTCATGCGCGATAAAAAAAACGTAGGTAGTGGCGAATTTTCCGAGGAATATTCGGTTTTTGGCGGCGGTCGCGATTTGATATTTTGAGCGGGCTCTTTGTGACCGCGATATGGTCAAATTTGTCAAACTGTTATTGTCGTTCGTTTATTAGCGCAGATGTTCGCATCAATATTCTTTTCAGGTTTCATAACAAGTCTCAATTTTTTCCAATCAGTCCCCTGCCGCATTTGATATTCAATTACTCAAATTAATAAGTAATGGCGGAAATGTACGCGCGTTCTGAAAATTTAGATTTCAATTGATTCCTACATAAGTAAATGGGTAAGAATCATTTTCCTAGAAGGCACGGGTCTGAATGAACGTAAATAATGAGTTTTTCATCGGTCTAATTAAGTCATTTTATAAAAATTAAACAAATTATTTAGGAATTGTTAGACTTTTGTTAATCATTTCTGAATATTCAATTTAAAATTTCAAAAAAAAAAGAATTAGTTAAAGATAATTTGTTTAATTCTGGAATTTGAAATATGAGATTGACAAATATGACGGTTTGACAAAAGGTGGCAATAGCAAAATTGGTGAACCTTTAACTTCTGTTGTGATTTTTTTTTACGTATTCTCCGACGAGGGGCCTGGGCGGTCCGTTACTTTAAATGTTTATATATTGGAGATCCATGAAAATTTTGAGGTACAAATTATTATTTAATGGACAATTTAAATATATTTAAATAGAATAAAATACTTTTTATTGTTAAGAAACTTGTATTTAACAATTTGGATTTTATGTAATATTTTTTGGCAAAAATTACTTGAGATCAGAAGTCAGTCTGTATTATCTATTAAACTAAATAAAAATAATGAACTAACTTTTAAAATAATATTTCAATAGTGTCTCGAATAAACTATATACATATTTAACTTTAGTAAAGTTGTTTAGTTTTATTTTTATAAAGTAAAAATCAACTTTAAAAAGTCACGTAAGTACTGACGGTGGGTCAGAGAAGCCAGCAAAAATAAATTGAAATGAATTTACTTAGATAAATTTTACTTTAAAAATTTAAATTTTAAAAGTAACGGCTCTGGCATCACTAAATTCGAAGCTACTGGAAGCGACGTACGCGTCACGCGCGAGGGAGGGGATTATTTCGATATTATTATTATTGCTGGGCCTGAGAGGCCCCACGTTAGCAGTTAAATGTTAATGCGCACGTCTGGTTAGACGAGAGGTCTGGGTTCGAGTCCCAGTTGCGACCATTGTCTTTTTTCTGTGTCTTGTTCTCTTTCATATTTTCGTTTAAATTATTATTGTTATCTTCTTTTTCAACGATATATTAATGTGTATTATTTAAAAAAAATCCGTTAATGAATAAACTTTTATTTATTTCTAAAAACTGTTCATAGAACCCGGGCAACGTCGGAGGACATCAGCTATTTATTATAAAGAAGTGTCCCGGTATGCTTTATTTTTAAGATAAATCGAGAGTTTTATTTCAAGGTTGATAAAATTTCACATAGTTAACCTTCAAAAGAAGATGAACGTGAAGTTTACATAAGATTTCTAAAAACTACCCCATCCCCTTTTCCAACAGAATTGGCAAGAATTTTAATATCACTCGATTAAATTATCCCCACTTAACATTCAAAATTAGAAGAAAATTAGTGGTGTATTATCAACCATTATATTATATAAAGAAGTGTCCCGGTGTGGTTTCCTTTTTAATACAAATCTAGAGTTCTTTTCCGAGATTCGTGATATTTTGATCACTTTACCTCAAAAACAAGAGAAACGTCACAGGTCAAACATCAAAGTGTAATCCCCGAGCGACGTTAGGCAGTTCAGCTATGTGCTATAACATGAAAATCTATCACCCGAAATGCATCACTTATTGGCATCAAAATATACTTTTCATTTTTGGTCTTGAAATAATTTTAAATAAATAAATTCGTATTATTAATATCATCAAAATGTCTGGCCTTTTGTGTATTGTAAACGACAGTAAACGTATTGTGCGTGTTGAAATGCACAACCGACGGCGAGCGATGGACGGTTTAAAGAGTAATTTGAATTTTCAAATAATGTGTTAATGGGTTATTGTGACAAGAAGAACTCACCTGCAATTCAAACATTGTGAATTTTTCTCTCGTCGGGTTGACTTGTTTGTTTCTAACGAAAAATTATATCATATTTGAGGCGCTCAGCAGAAGAGTGGCCCTACCCACATTTTTTTTTTTTTTTTGTAATTTCTGTGATGCCACAGTGGCCCAATTTTAGTTTTCACTGATTTCAAAGGATCTTTAAAATATTGCAAACTAAAATTGGGCCACTGTGGCTTTATAGATATGACAAAAATGTACAACAAATGATGTTTAACGAATTTTTGTGGGTTGGGCCGCTATTCCGCTAAGGGCCTTAATTGTGAGGAGTTTTTTAACGTTTGGAAATCATCTGAAAGAGCCGCCTTTGTAGAAAGACGTTCGCCTTGCAGGTTTGTGTCGTTTTGATGCATCCAGGAAAGTGCGGATTACCATTTTTGAGATATTTTAAAAGTGAAAACTTCTTTAGCACCCCTTGTGATTTGAAACTCGATGAAACGGAAACGAGTATCACTAAAAGAGACCAATAAATCTATAGAATTCAGCCTGCGATAGAATGAGATAATATTTTTTTAATTCACGGTTACTTGGTTATAGAATGAGATAATATTTTTTTAATTCACGGTTACTTGGTTCCAATACAAAACGATAAATCCAGAGTCCCATCAAGCCTCCTTTGGTGCGGTGGTATAAAGTGCCTGACGAACCTCTGCAGACATTCAGCGTACCAAGGATCGAATCCTATGAAATCCACAAAAAAAAATTTTTTTTTTCGTGAAATCAATATCCAATCTTCAAACCATTACAAAATGAACACGTAAAAGAAAACACAAAAGAAAACGACTCCGAAGAAGTAAACACAAATATTTATAAGATGACCAAATGTATCTATACGAAAAGTGCACTGGAATTCGACGATAAAGATATGGAAAAAATCATCATTCACATGACAAAAAAGTGCTTCGTAGTCTCCCCACTCTTGTCTACTTTAGTTTTCTGAGGGTTTCACTTCTACCACCTGTTAATTGCACAGTCTGATAATTTTTTGTCTTTAAGGGTATAACCATCACCTCCCGGATCCCCAACGCCCATCAAGTTTTGGGTCTATTTACACGCCCCTAGGTCATATAATTATTGTGCCACTGTGACGTAATAAAGTGATTGCAGGTATGTTAATTTAAATAAAAATAGAAAACAATGGCGTCTATTTTTAATTCTATTACATTCGACTCCACTGGAAGGCTTGATTAACTCAATACAAAGATGAAAATAAAAATCTCCGTCGCGTTGAACTGCGCTGCACGGAAATTATTTTTCAATCAAATAAATAATTTCATTTCAGTCAACGAGATCGACTTCAACACGGAATACTTTTAATTTATTTTTAAGACTCAGCGCCAATAAAGTATTTTCATAGAAAAATAATTGATCCGGATACCCAAGAAGTTCTTTCAACAAGAAGCTTTAACTAATTTAGCACCACCTAATTGTTTCCACATGTAGATTATATTTTAGGCTTGATAATAAATAATGCGAGAACAAGGATTGCAAAATGGTTTCCTTTGGGAAGATTCCCAATAACTAATAGAAAACAAATATCAAACTTTTATTTAAATTTTTTCAACTTTATGAGTAAAATCTCAAATTATAATATTTAATTAAATGAAGCCTAGCGAAACTCAATCGAAAATCTGGCGACAGAAAAATCATAAAAAGATGTTGGCTCCGCTGGGACACGAACCCAGGACCCTTTGCTTACATGGCAAGTGCTCTACCGATTGAGCTTCGGAACCCATATCAAATTCGGTCACTTTTAACTGTATCCGTGTCCCAGCGGAACCAACATATTTTTCTGATGTTTCTGTCTCCAGATTTTGTATTGAGTTTCGCTAATATTGTCTTCACTTAATTCAATATTAAACTTTTTAAATCCTTAAAGTTAATGGAAATAAACAATTAAAGACGGTTTTTTCACAGAATTTGAATTTCAGTGAAAGTTCAATTCAAGCCCTGTTATTATTCGCTTTCATCATGCATATCATTCAATTTGGGGGGCAGGGATAGGTACCTCCGCCCCGAGAACCATTTGTTGGATAACTAACACTTTTGCCATAGCTCACCCCAAGTGGTTCGTTACGTTTGGTGACTTAGTGTGCTCGAGTTCATGGGGTGACATTTGTCTAGGTCTTGGTGGCGGATGCGTTTGCCTACCTACTGCTTGGCGGGACGGATCGGGGGGGGGACTGATTGAGAAAGTCCTATTGAACTCTCCAACCGGACTGTTTCGACCCATCGCCTCGCATTGCAGTGGGAGGGATTAATTCAAACGTCTGTCACTCCTAGACACACAGACCCCCAGATTCCTACCCACCCTTCATACCTTTTTTCCAGATCTTTCTCTCCTACCTTTACTAAGATGACATTTGTTTCTTGTGTGAACACCGCACAAGAGTCCAAACGGCTCCAACTTGTCGGAGGAGTTTTGTGACCGCAATTGGTGTGGGTTTTTAAGATGAACCGACAGAGAAAGCAAGTAGAAGAAGATGATGAATATTGGAAATTACCTGAAAAATCATAATTTTTCGCAACGTTTCTATTCTTAATGTTGATCTTTATCCAATGCGACAATGAGAATCTCTACCACAAACCTCAATAAAAACTGATTAGCTGTCGGGCCAGATAGATAAGGTGCATTGAATTTTTAAATTAAATAACATTTTTGGTCAAATAAAAACTTTGCATTGTTGAAAAGAGCGATTTTTTTAATGAACAGCATGCGGGTCCCCTTTATTTACAACCGGCACAGTACAGTCAAGTGTACCGCTTGAAATCAACGCAGGCACAATCGCGTGCGCTTTTCCAACAATGCTTCGACATGCTCGAATAATTCGACAGACTGAAGTTGGGCGTGTTTTTTCAGTAACAATCCTGTTTACACTGATCGGGCGAGTAACAACTCCGTTATTGGGTCCCATTTTGCTCTTACCCCACCGTTGTGCGCCAGCGCAGCCACTGCAGCGGGACAAGTTAGTTTCATTCGAGAAGTTTCCCCGAGGAGGAGAACAGAGGCAATCGATGTCAGATATTATGCTTCATCCACTGAGGAGTTAAACCTATAGAGGTGTGATGCAGGCGTGTCCGCGGTCCCAAAGTATAATATATATTATATATCAAACATTTTCAAACATCGAATATCTTTATGGTATGGAAAAAAGGGTAAATGCAGACAACTACATTAATGGAGGACTTAGCGTCGTTGGCGCTAAAAAAAACTGTCCAAAGAAGCAAAGCTAGCAGTCCGCAATGGAGTGTTGGTACCTATTCAGATGTGGCAGTGAGGCACTGGCAGAGGAAGGATCAAAGTAGAGTGAATGCCGTAGAAATCCGATTCCTGAGGCATGTGTGTGATTTTATGATCGTGTGAGAAATTTTGAGATCCACAAAAATACAAGGCTGAAGTAAGCGTAGTGAGAAAGATTAAGAAAGGGACGCTCAGATGGGCTGAGCATATAGAGCGAATGAACGAATAAAGGAATGTGACGAGAATATATGACACAAATGTGAAGTCGGGGATGCCAGAGGAAGACGTGGCACAGAGTCGGGCCATGTCAAGAATCTGAATAATATAATAGTATATTATATATATATATATATATATATAAAAATATATAATAATTTTATATATATAATAATTTTATATATATAATAATTTTATATATATATATATATATATATATATTTTTTTTTTTTTTTTTTTTTTATTACACGCCCTATTGGGCTTTTCTTATAAATTTTTTACAAACTATTTGTATCAAAGTAAATACTTAAAAATTTAAACAATAAAGAAAATAATAAAGAAAACATAAAGATAATAACAAAAAACAAAAAAAAAACGTTGCAACAAAACACAAAACAAAATACATAGATAAAAATGTAAACAGAAACTAAGAATCCTCACGCATATAATTGAATTTAAGAGACTATTCAAAACAATATATATTATATTATATTATATTCAAAACAATGTAGTTGCATAGAAGTTATTTGGTAGGTGCATATGACTATTTGTGTCTCAAAGAATAAAAGTGATAGAATATACAACATTTATACCGATTAGTTTTAATATGAAATATATCGCCCAATTTAGAATATTTATTTCCGAGACTGTGAAGTCTCGGAATTGGAGAATTTTGATAAGTTAGTGTCCTGGTGTTATTGAAGTAAAAGGGTAATAAATGTCGGCATGATTTTTTGGGAACATGGATATTGAGTAATTCAGGACAGTCAATTTTGTAGTGCAGTATTTTATGTAATAGTATTAAGTCTGTACTTATTCTTCTTTCTGAAAGTTTCAAGAGTGACATTTTATCCAGGAGGTAATTGTTATCAATGTTTTGTGTATGAAAAAACTTATGTTGAATCTTTTGAATGTTGTCTGAATGAATATTGTAAAAAGGAGACCATAACGTAGAGTTATACTCAAGTTGACATCTGACAAGGGTTTTATATAACATGATAAATGTGCCTAAATTATTGAAATCTTTTGCAGCTCTCAGCAAAAAACCAAGAGTTTTAAGGGCCTTATTGATAATATTATTAATATGACATACAAAGGTGAGTTTACTGTCGAATATAATGCCTAGTTATAATGCCCGTAATTATATGAGACCATGTATGAATGTGTATGAGGCAAGGAGTGTGTGCCAACGAGTGGTTTGGCAGTCCGTCCTCTCTGCCTACGCCTGCAGAGAAACGGCGTGATGGTTATTAATAAGTTGATTGAATCGATAGAAATGTGCTGTGCGCATGTTCGTGTGCCTAAAGTAAAAACCAATTCATCTATAAGTACATAACAACAGAACTTGAATAGAACTTTAAAAGAACTTAAATATTATCTGCGTAATTTGATGAATTGTTCAAATTCTGTAAAACAACATGCCGTTAGACAATGTAATTGTATTCTGGCGTTTTTTTGTGCCCATTCATACTCAATTATTTTTTTTTTTATAAGAAAAACTCTCTTTTACAAACTAACTTTTGAAGGTTATTCCCATCAACATAATATATCATTGAAGAAGTAGATAACAATAAAAATCTAAACGAAAATATGAAAGAGAACAAGACACAGAAAAACAGAAAAAAGACAATGGTCGCAACTGGGACTCGAACCCAGACCTCTCGTCTAACCGGGACGTGCGCGTTAACCAATTTCGCTATTGCCAACTTCTGTCAAACCGGCATAATTGTCAATCTCATATTTCAAATTTTAGAATTAACAATATTATCTTCAACTAATTATTTTTCATGGGCAACTACCCTTTTTAGGGTTATATGAATAAATTCGGATACACTTATCCGAGACGCTATCCAGGATACAAACCAATTCTTAGAATGATTGTATCCAATAAAAAGGGTAGTTGCCCATAACATGGAAAAATAATTAATTGAAGATAACATTGTTAATTCTAATGACAGTTTAACAGGAGGTGGCAATAGCGAAATTGGTTAACGCGCACGTCCCGGTTAGACGAGAGGGTCTGGGTTCGAGTCCCAGTTGCGACCATTGTCTTTTTTCTGTTTTTCTGTGTCTTGTTCTCTTTCATATTTTTGTTTAAATTGTTATTGTTATCTTCTTCTTCTTCAATGATCAATTATTTTTCTTTACGACTAAACATTTTCGAAGATCAAAATATTGGATAAAGGACTTAGCTAGTTGGTGGGATTAGTTTTTAGCAAATATGTATATATGACACTTCTATGGAATGTATGTTCAGTGATACCAGTCCTCGGAATACAATGATATGATATTACTCCTCGGCAACTTTCCGCGTTATTTCTGCCGTATTCAAAGGTAGTCGAGCGATTAGGATCGCGATTGTTCCAGACCTCATCTTGGAATGGCGCGTGGAAACCAAAATAATCATAACCATGATTACATTTTGGCGCTTATCGTATTAATTTAGAAGAGTTTAGTTTTAGCCAAAAACTTTTCTGGCTGAGAATGGAGCACTTCATTGTGTCTACATAACAGTTTGAAATAGACTCTCATTGAAAACTCGCGTTATAAAATTAAGCACAACTTTTAATATGGAATTCACAGGTATTCATATTTGCCACTCAGAAATTAATATGCTACCATTATAATTTAGTTTTCTAGGATGAACGAAGTATGTATGAAGAATGAGTTAATGATGAATGTAAGTAAGTCTAAAGTCATGGTGTTTGAAAGAGAGAGTACGAAAACAGTGTGCGATATAGTAGTGAATGATGAATACTTGGAGCAGGTGGATGAGTTTGTTTATCTGGGTAGTATGTTTACGAGAGATGGGAAGGCTGATAGAGATATTGAAAGGAGGGTAAATGCCGGTAACTCCATTAATGGAGGACTGAATGCCGTTGGAGCTAATAAAAAACTTTCAATAAAAGCGAAACTAGCAGTCCACAATGGAGTCCTGGTACCTACCCTGATGTATAGCAGTGAGGCATGGAACTGGCAGAGGAAGGATGAAAGTAAACTGAATGCTGTTGAAATGAGATCCCTGAGACGTATGTGTGGTAAAACCATGTATGATCGTGTTAGAAATGTGGATATCCGCAAAGAATGTAAGGCTGATGTAAGTATAATGAGCAAAATTAAGAAAGGGACCCTCAGATGGTTTGGGCACGTAGAGCGAATGAACGAAGAAAGTAGTGTTAAAGAATATATGATGAAAATGTAAATGGTAGAAGAAGTCGGGGACGCCCGAGGAAGACATGGCACGATCTAGTAAATCAGATACTTGAGACGGGCCATGTCAAAAGTCAGAATAATAGAAGAGTATGTATGAGACGATGTATGAATGTGAGTGAGGCAAAGAGTGTTTGCCAAGACCGAGTTGTTTGGCGGTCCGTCCTCTCTGCCTACCCCTGCGGGGAAACGGCGTGATGGTTAGTTAGTTAGTTAGTTTTAGTTTACCAATATTACAATGATTACATGAGAAACTCATTTTGCTTTCCTCTTCTATTCTATCTCTTCTTTTTTGAAGTGAAAATTTATTTAGCGCCGTTGTGATTTGAAACTCGCTGAAATGAAAAATAGCGACACAAAAAAGAGCAATCACATACATCTATAGAATTTATCCTGGAAGAGAATAGATAGAATAATCGGTCTCCTCTTTGTGCGGTGCTTCGCAGCCTTCCCACTCTTTTTTACTTTACTTTTCTGAAGGTTTCTCTTCTACCGCGTGTCAACTGCACACTTGTAATTTATTATTTGCGTACCTTTTTATTACGTAAAAGATATCACCCTGATGAGAAAATAAAATTAATTGCATTTTTCGCCTTTAGTAATTTGTAAGACGTGCTTAAAAGAATCTAATTGGAAATTATCATTCTTTATTTGTATGGAAATATTAATTTGATGCTGCGTATATATTTACGAACACAAGCGCGAGCCGAGCCACGAGGTTGCTTCGATCCTTTTGATTAATTCGCAGGTTCAGCTCGAATTGTGTATCCTCTTCCCGCATGACCCATTGTTATTTCATATTTTAATTTTATTTTTGATATTAAATATTGCAAAATTTTTATTTTATTTTTTATGGCTTATTTTAGAGTTAAGGGAGGTAGCATCATGTTTAAACGTGACGTCGTGGTAGTCAACTATAAATTATCAGTCAGAACCTAAACAAATATTTAGATGATTAATTAAATAAATTATGTAGAAACATGCATTTACCAATTAAATATAAAAAAAAGTTTTAATTAAAAATTAGACGTCAATATGGTTTGAATGGAAGTGACCTCGCGGCTTCTTGTATGTAAAAAAATCATATTTGTTACTATTAGACTGTTAGATGTCCAGTGAATACCGCACAAGAATCTCAACTGCTCCCGTCTGGAGCCAGTGAGACTATTGCATCCCCAATTGGGGTATGTTGTGAGGCTGAAGGTAGTGGGGAGGGGAAGGAGGTGGGGAAGAGGAAGGTTGGGAAGTACCTGGCTATTCAGATCTGGTCACCAAACACGGCTAAAGCCATTTTCAAGCAACGTTTCAATTCTGAATGGTGGTCTTACACCAGGGCGATACTGATAGTATCTTCCACTCTGGAACATGCCGCAAATATACTATATATTATTTTAAATGAATTAATTGTGAAATAACACAAATTAATCAAATTAAATTTATTTGCGCATGCCGGGTTCGAACCCGCGACCTCCGGATTGTGAGTCAAGAGTCTTACCCACTGGACTACGGAGGTCGTCAAATAATATGTCAAATAATACAATATGTCAGTTTACAAGCGGTAAACCTGGTGCCAGCAGAATTTACATCAATGAACATTTAACCCCCAAAAATCAGCATCTCCTAAAACAATGTAGAGATATAAAAACGGACAGAAAAATTCTCTACTGCTGGACAAAAAACGGGAATATTTTCATTCGTGTAAGTGATACAACACCCATAATTTTAATTGCGGATCAAGATGACGTTAACAGACTTTCAACATTGAAGACAATGCCCACACAAGACGCTTCTAAATCGGCCCTCCCTTTAGGGAACTAAAATTACAGAACAATATCAAACGTATTACTATTTATATCAAGTTTAACCTCTTGCAGTACCTTAACATAATACCCAATTTCTACTTAGTCGTAATACACGAATCATCACTATACGTTAATTACAAATTCCCTTTAAACTCTTATCAAATAATGTTCAAACGTGTTTTTATCAATTGTTTAAATTGCAAATGTATTAGTAATCTGTCCATAGATATAACAATCAATCTGTCAAAACAAAAGCCTCTTAAAACCATAGACATTTTAATTTACCACAAACAAAAACAAAAAAAATCGTATGTTCAAAAATGCCCTCAATCACAGCATAATTATTTTTTTCCAAACAATTTCACGAACATAATATTTAAAAATGCTTAACGTATATTTTCAAAATGTGCGAGGTCTTCGCACAAAAACTCATAGCTTCTTAAATCAGGTCCTTTTGAACAACTACGATATTTATCTTATATGTGAAACTTGGCTAAATAAATCAATCCAGGACAGTGAATTGTTTGACAATAGGTATGATGTATTTAGAGAGGATCGGAACTACTTTTTGTCTGGACAGCAGCAGGGAGGGGGGGTACTAATTGCAACATCCAAATCTCTGAAGGCTCAGAGATTACCCTGGTCTACGTGTACTGAGGAGATCTGGATATCAGTGCCAATACTAGGTAACAATAATAAACTCAAAAATTTATATATCTGCTGCACATATCATCCACAAAACACCAACTACATCCACAACCTAACTCATCACTTCAACACCACATCAGACCTGCACGCAAATCACCCGGAAGGATTGTTTTTATTAGCTGGAGACTACAATATATCCAAACTAAACTGGAAGTTAACCGAAGGGCAAAACCAATCAGAACCAAATTTTCCCGAAGACACTGCTAGCTGTGCCTTGGTAGACTTCCTTTCATTCACCCAACTACACCAATTCAATTCTATAACCAATACAAACAAACGAATTCTTGATTTAATCATGACAAATATTTCAAAATGTAGTATAACCCATTGTACCGAACCTCTGACGCCTGAAGATTCACATCACAGAGCATTAGACATAGAGTTATCACCTGTTACTGTACCGTCTCTCTCCAGCTCATCTAGGACAGTTAAAATGTTTCACCGAGGTGATTACGGTCAAATCACTGATGAATTATCCAAAATAAATTGGAAACTCGAATTTCAAGGTAAGGATACCGAAAAAGCCGTATTAGATTTTTACAATATCATAATTGACATTATTCGCAAATATATCCCCGAAAAAAAAATTAACGGTAATTTAGAAAGGTTTCCCCCCTGGTACACTTTACCACTTATTAAAATTGTAAAAGAGAAATTAAAATATCACAAGAAATGGAAAAAATATAAGAACCTGGCTGACTACCATTCATTTTCAGTACTGAGAAATCGTCAAAAGAAGATCGCGTTAGAATGTTATGAAAAATTCATTATGACGGCAGAAGATTCAATAAAAAAGTGCAGCAAACAGTTCTGGTCATTTGTTAAATCAAAGAAATCCTCTTCCGATTTACCAAAGCAAATGTATCTTGGAGATATTTCCTGCAATGATGGACAATCCATATGTGACCACTTTAGTGATTATTTTAGATCAGTTTTTGTAGAAAATTCCAACCCTCGCCTCAATCTTATAAACTGTGAGAATGATGACGACAACTCTAATGTACATATACACAATATTAACTTCAATCAATCATGTGTACTTAATTATTTAAAAAAACTTGATCCGAATAAAAGTGCGGGATCTGATTTAATTCCATCCATATTTTATGTAAAATGCCGGGACCAATTGGCTTATCCTCTCTCCTTGCTTTTCAAAATGTCATTTGAAGAAGGCAACTTCCCCAACGCCTGGAAACAAGCACTCATTACACCAATCCACAAAAGCGGGGACAAAAATAACATTACCAACTACAGGCCCATCTCCAAACTCCCAATTGTCAGCAAAATCATGGAAAACATAGTTCTTGATCAACTTTTTCCGGCGGTACAAACAATCATATCTAAAAATCAACACGGCTTTTTCAGAAAACGGTCGGTCGAGACAAACCTTCTGGAATACACAGATTTTATTTTAAATTCTATGGGTGGTAAAAATCAAGTAGACTCTATCTATACGGATTTTTCAAAAGCCTTTGATAAAATTAACATTGACCTGCTTCTGAAGAAACTGTTAAAAATCGGGATTAATGGTGACCTTCTCAGATGGATCAAATCATATGTAACAAACAGAAGTCAAGCAGTTAGAGCTAAGGGTTTCTCCTCGCGTTATTACAGTATACCTTCAGGAATCCCGCAAGGATCACATCTCGGACCTCTCTTGTTTATTTTATATATCAATGATATAGGTAAATGCTTTAAAAATTCCAAATTCCAAATTTTTGCTGATGACGCTAAGATTTACAAAAAAATCACTAATATTAATGACTGCCTAGAATTGCAAGATGATATCAATAGGCTTGAAATATATTGTGCTAACAATCAACTGTTCCTTAATCTGGAAAAATGTAACACAATATCATTCACCAAAAGCATAAACCCCCTAATATTCCCGTACAAAATCAATGACGTAGAGATAAAAAGATGTTGTGAAGTGAGGGACTTAGGAATAATAATGGACTCCGGAATGTCTTTCCGAACACATATAAATTCCATCTGTGACAGGGCGTACAAACTTCTAGGATTCATCATAAGAGTGACCAAACCATTTAGGTCACCACACGTAATCAAAACACTGTACGTCTCTTTTGTTCGCTCAATATTAGAATTCGGATCAGTCATATGGAATCCCCAATACAAAGTAAATATTGAAAGGTTAGAAAGAATTCAAAAAAAGATATTGAAACACCTAGACTTTAAATCCTTTCGAACTTCAGAAAACCTAAAAGACTCATTAACATTCCATAATTTATCAACTTTAGAAGATAGAAGAAATATATCCGACCAAAAATTTTTATTCAAAATCATTAACAACGTTGTTGACAACAACTATCTTCTAGAACACATTAATTTCCACTGTCCAATAAGAAACACAAGATCAAACCAACTATTCCACATCCCACACTCAAAAACAAATTACACACAACATTCATTTCTCCGAAGGACGTGCACAAAATACAATGATATCTTTTACGACGCTGATATTTTCCATTTGTCCTCAGGCCAATTTATTAAATCCATAATAGAAAAAATTAAAACAAATTGTTAATTACGAACTCTCCACCCCTGCTGCATGTTATTTTTTTCATTCTCATTATGTTGGTTTTCCTTCTTTTTATAATAATAATAATATTTGGATGATCTATATATCCCATATGCTTTAATTTGTGTGTGTGTTTTTTTTCTTTCATTTCTTTTGTATATATATATATATTTTTCTTTTTTTTCTACCACTTTATGTTTTCTTTAATGTTTTAATCCATGTTTTTATATATATATTATAAATTGTAGCGGAAACTTCGCTGGTTAATGCAATCATGTAATATGTTACTTTCTTATTAAAATATGTATAACTGTTTGTTTCCTAAATAAACTAAAATAAAAAAAAATAAAAAAAAAAAAAGCGAAACTTTACCAAAACAATCTCAACCAATAATTGAAAAGTTAGGTCATAATCAAAGCGATCAAAGAGCTCAGATCTAGCGTAATTTCCGTTTCATATCTCAACATTCTCTACCAATAGGAGCCTTTAAAAGTGACATCATTATCGAAGCGGCCAATGAGCGCAATTGATGCGTCGCAGGTGCACTATTCGTCATTTCCGTTTCATCTGAAATCCAAATCATAGCCGTGCTATAGAAGTTTCACTTTAAATTTTTTTTTCTTAAAACTGCAAGGTTTTAATTTTTATTTATGGGTACATATGATTAATATTAATATAAATAGAAGTATGTTAAATATCAATTCAACTTAACCTCTAATTAGCAATAATTTTTGATCAATCAGTTCCATTAAAGTGAAGTTAACAAATTTCTTCTTCGAAAACAGCAAATTTGTTTTGTGGCACCGTTTAAATTCAAAATTAAAAGATTTCTTTGTTTTAATCACTTTTAATGTCTATAAAACCGACATGTTTCGAGAGCGAAGCTCTCTTCCTCAGGGTTTACCAAGAATAAAGTTTTGTAAACCCTGATTAAGGGAGAATCGCTCTCAAAATATGTCGGTTTTTTAGGCATTAAAAGTGGTTAAAACAAATAAATTTCTCATTAATGTTCTGAAAAAATTCTCACCTGTGGTAACAGTGTTATCAATTTTAAATTTTAATTTATTTGTTTACCAAAACAGTAAGCAACCAAATCTTTCATAATCCGACGTACTGTATTCAGTCGTATTGAATTGTGTAAAAGGGTCAGTGTTCAACATCAAACGAATTTTTTTTGAAGATTTGTGAAGGATAGCGATCTCTGTTTGACAACAAATAAAAAAAGCGGGAGACAAAATAGATTTTTGAATTTCCTAGCAACGCTGATGCCGTCATGCGCGAAGAGTGTATACGCAGCCTAATATGCATGCATACAGCATAACCATCCAGTGAAAATAAGTAGACAAACACTTAAAGAAAAATCTCCAAACGGCTATTGGAAAAGGATGACAAACCTATTGAAGGTTTTATAGATCACGAAAATGTTATTGGAGGACGTAGTTCTGTACTAAAATTTGACGTAGGTATATAAAAATCCTCCTGTATTAAATTTTATTTTTTGTTGATGCTTCTTTTTTGTGTTGAATTTTAAAATCGCAAAGAAAATATATTTCCTTCTTCAAATAGGTACAGCAAATTTATTTTGTGGTACCAATTTAATTCAAATTTAAAATATTTCTTTTTTAAAGTATTTTAGGCATATACATATTTCTTTCTTTACTTTCAGTTATTTATATATTATTTTTATTTAACAGTTTCTCGGAGTTTTCCAATCATTTGTTGGAGACAAGTCACACTTTTGACTTCAATAGCGGAATCGAATTATTACATTGTAATTTTAATATCGCAATAGTAGCTTTGTTAGTTCAGATGGATAAATTAGAAATATTAGAAATTAGAAAAAGCCTAAATTGAAATCAATTAAGTTTATTTATAATTAGTTTTTAGTAAACCCTGAGGAAGAGAGCATCGCTCTCGAAACATGTTGGTTTTATAGACATTAAAAATGGTAAAAAAAAAACTTTTAATTTTGAAAATATATTTCTTTATTTACTGCTATAATGAATATGGTAGTTGTTTTATTTGGAATTTCGTTAATTGTTTTATAAATAATATAACTGTCGAAGTTAGTTACTCATATAAAAATAAACGTATTTATAATAAAATAGTGTTAAAATAGTATTTAAAATATAAAAAGAAAAATGTACCGACGAATGTTCAATTATTTGACATGAATTCCAATGAGAAGAAACATCATGATAGGAGTTAATTGATATAAATTCAGGTATGTGGAAATCTTCCTTTATTACTAGAATTTTTATTTCATTTCGAAATGACTGCGAAGGTGAAACCGTTTGATATTACTTTGAAATGTTTCATAAACTTTCACTTACTCACAAAGACACAGAGTTAGTACAATTTATAATATGATTCAAATAATGTAAACTCTCATGAAGTAATAGTAGCTAGTTAGTACAATGTTTCGTGTGCACAAAGGAAGAGACAGGAGTGATCTATTCGAAAAGTTTAATTGAAAATGTATTTATTTCAAACGTTTTGTTTGATTAAGTCACTGTACGAGTAGGTACGTTGTGTCCGACATTATTTGACTTGCGTCGCTTTACACACAGGGAGCGCACACAAATAATGCACTATTTACGAAGTTTACTACACTCTCTGTAGTCAGTGAAATATTCCACGGCAGAACAAAAATAAATAAATAAGTCTTGCACAACCCACGAACACGTTAAAGATTTAATGTAACCTTTATTTGTATAGACTTAGACGAGGAGAAACCGTAAATATTTTAAGTTCCATCCTTTTGACTTAGCTACTTTATATCTAGCGAAAACCTTATTCATTTTGATACAGCCGGGGTAGGAGCGACCCATCGATCCTTTAGTTCAAAGGCACGAATTCCTCCCCTAAAAACTGGCCTATCAATCATAAAAAAAGGTTTTTCATGTAAAAGAACGAATTAATGATGTTTCAAAAATGTTTGTATGGCGGATAATAAACATTAAAAATTTCATTTGAAATTGTCGCATGAATTTGATATCACATCGTATTCCGTTTAGTCTTGTATTTAAAATCGCTTTATGTTAATATAATTCCTGGAACCGACCGAGAAAATATAAACAGAAGGAGTAAAGCCATCCGATGTAACGAAGCAAGAAGAAGATGTCATGGAAATATGCAAACAGAAATGGAAAAGCTACCGGAAATTATGGTAAAGTGTTTGTTCGTTCAGTGGTTCTTGATTTTTTTTTTGTTGTCTTGTTGAAAGGAAAGTTTCTTTCATTCAAATATAGAAAAACGGGCAATTACCTACGACCACCAGCTTAACCAATGTTTGTGGTAACTTAAGACGATAATATAACCTAAAATATATTCAGAATCTTAACGAGGTAAGTAAAGAAACCGTGAATACAAATTTCGACTTGCGACCCGTGTATTGGACGGACCTACTGATGAATTTGCTCTATTAAAGAAAAGAAGAAGAAGACAAATAATGTGGGAATCTTAACGACGTAAGTTTTATTTTTTATTCTTCATTTTAAGCACCCGCTAAACTGCCAAAGCAGTTTGTCAGCAGGTCAATTTAACAATATTAATATAACATTAAATCACAAATATTAAGTGAAAAAAAATATGTAAACAAATATGCGCCCGCGGCACGGCGTATGGACGGACATACGGTAGAATCCGCCCTGGCAGGCCTGGAGATTCGACCTTTCCGCCGCGTTCATTTTAATTAATTCTGAACGTGTTACAAATATTTAAAAAGTCTCCCCATGTCGCACTCCCGAAGTTATTAATTCACCGTCTAGAAAAATAAAATCTGTTGCTTTCTGCTAACTTTATAGTTGAAAAGCGGGTTATAATGTTTTATAATCGTTTTACGTAAAATATATTATTGGAAAGGTATTATTTTTAGTAATCTTAAATACAAATAACTTACATACCCGGTGTTCTGTTGGAATAAAAAAGTTATTATAGTTACGAATTCACCGGAAATGATTAAAATGTGAGTTTTGAGCAAACAAAATAATTAGGGTTGTGTACCTTATTAAAACAAATAATCTTTCTGATTTGTACGGAAGATTTCTTCAAGCAATATTTTCTGTATATCGTTAATTGAGCGTAGCGAAGTCTGTTATAATTAGACCACTTTTCACATTTGAGCATTTTATCTCTTTGTTTTTAATTTTCTTCATTTTACTTCATATATGTTCCATGTCCGATCAATAATCCTCTAAGATGGTAGCCGTATTAGATAGTACTTTATTATACCACCAAAGCGCGTGTACGTTGTGAACTGACAAATCAGAATAATCAACATTACGCGAAGTCTACTGGTTTTGTAACTGAATGATTTATAAAGGATAGGATTTCTCCAAAGATTCAATCCGTAAACAAACTACTTTCATGTATTTTTGTTGTTAGTTTTTGGGGTGTTATGCCGTGTTACGCTACCTCCTCCTTTAGCCAACGTTTCGGACAGCGTTACAGTGTACAGCGAAACGTTGGCTAAAGGAGGAGGTAGCGTAACACGGCATAACACCCCAAAAACTAAAAACAAAAATACTTTTGGCCGTGAAAATCTAATATCATATCATACTTTCATGTAATATTGTATACAATTCTCTTTCCTATTCTGAAAAACATGCATGCATAAAAGATTTGTTATAAAAGTGAAGTGGATATTGTGATAAAACCCGTATTGGCACGGTTTTGCGAGAAATCGTTTCCATAAAATTCATGATGTAGGGGTCCACACTATTTTTTTCTTTTGGAAAGGTATATTCCATGTACGTACGCTAACGATGCACATTGTCCATTGTTGAACGAGTGATTATTAGAGTATCTGTATTGCATATCTGTAGTCTATTGTGTTATAATAATCACAGAGTACACATAACTTGTTCATACATAAAGATATTATAAATGAAATAAATTAACAGAACAAAAAAAACTGAATAATATAACATAAAAGCCGACGGATAATATGGAACAATTTCATATTTTAAAAATATTGAAATATTCTTACAACTTTTATCATTATCACTTTTATCAAAAACAAAAAAAATACAACTGTAAGGAACTCTAAAATTATAAAAGATGTTATAATTTTTTATACTCTTTTTTTATATTTTTAAGGCTATGTACACACTAGCGGCCAGCCGCGTAGGCGGTCAACCGCGCGGCTTGCCGCCTACCGCGGTTGAATGTTGCGGCTGGCCACCATGGCGGCTTCGCGCGGTTCAACCGCGGTAGGCATAAAACTGCGTTGTATCGTCAGTAATAAAATGGACGCTGTCGAGCTAGCTAGAGTTATTTATTTGTACCGTCTACGACAGCGACGCAAGACAAAAAATATAAATTATTGGATTCATCCTTTACTGCAAACACGTTACTAATCTGGCCAGTTCGAAATTTGTTTTCAAGAACTAAAGAAGCATGAAGATAAATTTTTTGGTTATGTTAGAATGAGTGTTGTGTCATTTGAAGAATTGCTGAAAGCTTTATACGACACCATTAAAGGACAAGATGCACGGGTTCGTGATTGCATTAAACCCGAAGAAAAATTAGTGATAACACTAAGGTATATGTTGAATTTCAACGAAAAAATTTTCTGTGTCGAAATTCATGGTTTGGCGGACACGTGCAGACTCAGCAACGGCTAGCAGCGAACTGCCTCGTGCGATAGTCAAAATAAAAACTGAGTCGTCCCATCATTAATAAAATGGACGCTGTTAAAGTTAATTTCGTTTGAATAAATGATTTTTAATTTTTTTTTTGCAATAGTTCCACACCGGAGGTCCTGAGGAAAATATTTTCCCTCGGGGCCTATGTCATCTTTGGGGATGCTGCATGGAGGGTATTTTAAAGGAAATTTAGGAGAGGAAGTGAAGGATAAGGTACCTGCAAGGGGTGGGTAGGAATATGGGGCTCATTGGGTCTAGGAGTAACGAACGTATGAATCCATCCCTCCCAGTGTGGTGCAAGGCGATGTTCCAAAAGAGTACTGCTTGAGAGGTTACAAGGTATCCCTCAACTATTCACCGATCTGACCTGCCACGCAGCTGGTGGGCAGACACACCCGCCGCCAAGACCCGGACCCGTGAATCCGGGCCCACATGCTAAGTCATCAAACGTAACGAATCAATTGGGTTAATCTATGGATCAGGTGTTGGTTATACAATAAATGGTTCCCGGTGCGGTGGTACCCCTACCCACCTCCAAAATTTAAATTAATGCATACCAAGATTTTTTTTTGTATTATCGACATATCTTCGTTTCCAAAAATATCCATTAACTCTTCCCATTGTTTGAGTTTCGATTCACTGTTCTTATATGCTGCTCCTTCAAAATTCCAAATAGCTTCGCGTTTTTAAATTTCAACGATAAATTTTTCTGTGTCAAAATGGCTAGTAGGACAACTCAGCAGCGGCTAGCAGCGAACTAAACCCCAACCGCCTAGTGCGTACAGATACGGCGGTCAGCCGCGAAGCGGGCCGCGTTCAACCGCCGCGGTTAGAAATTTTCAGCGGTTGGGTACGTACGAACATGAGCGGTTGCATATTAAAATTTTAAAAAACGTGGCTGGCCGCACGGTTGACCGCCTACGCGGCTGGCCGCTAGTGCGCACATGCCCTTGAGTATTTTTTTCATATTTTTGCTTTATATTATTTCACCTTTTCCTATACATTTGGTCATCTTATTAGTATTTGTGTATTCTTCTTCGGAGTCGCTAGATTTTCCACCCTGTTGTGTTTTCTTTTGCCTGTTTGAAGATGGGATATTGATTTAATAAAAAAAAAACTTTTTTTTTTGATTTCGCAGGATTTGATCCTTGGTTCGTGAAATGTCCGCAAACATTCGTCAGGAGATTTATAACACTACATCAAAGTTGATGTAGTGATGAAGACTATGGATTTATCGTATTATATAACCGTGTATTAACCGTGAATTAAATAAATATTTTATTGCCATCAAATTCACTCGCTGGCTAAATCCTATAGATGCCCATGACCTATGGGCTAAATAGTGTCTTGGATAAATTTATCCATTTTTATTTAATATGCTATATCTATTGCTTTTTTTGCAAGTCTAGAATGAATATTTATTTTTATTTTCATTCAATCGAAAATTTAAAACAGAACAATTAGAATCACAAATACGATCACATTTTCTGATTTTTATTTTACAAATATTGCTTTCAGTGATTAAGAATTAAGTGCATCTATTCTTTAAGTTCATCCTCCTATATGAAGTATATTTGTATCAATGAATGACGTATCACAGCAGAGATATCCCTCGATACCGATATAAAACGTGTCGATAAAGTGTCGCGACGCCTGAAACAATATTGGTAAAACATCGTTCCGGGTGACAGCCCTGTGCCCTGTTGAGAACTGCAGCTGACGCGAGAGAAGGTAAACCAATTTTTCACTCAATCCTGCAAACGTCCCCCGGCCCGCCAGCGATCGGCGGAGGAAATTTCTCACGATTTGAATTTCGGTGACTTGAAGTGGAAATACAAGGAACGAATGCAACTCAATACATGTGTCAGAATAAATTGTGAACTCTCGGCGTTACTTGTAAATTGGCAAAGATCAATGTGCACTGTGCAGTCGCGACTTTCAATGGAAAAGCGAAAAAAATCACACATTTTATGTGTTCATGTATTGGGTGGTTGATAGGAGTTATAACTGAAAGTTTTTAAAGTGAAAACTTGTGTTTTGAAACTCAAAGAAAAGAAAAATAGCGACTCTAAAAAGAGACAAATAATAATAATAATAAAAATAACTTATATCATTGATGTAGCTATTCCAAATTCCTGTAATATTCAAAATTCTGTTTCTTAAAAAATAAGACTATAAAAACCATTTGTTACTTCGACTACTAGCATTATACATTAAGAATTTAGGCATATTAGATTTGTCAAAGAATTGATATGTAAAAATGCAAAAATTGGTCATTTTAAATACATGTAGGATTACAAAAGATTTTTTAAAAAGATCATTTAAAGGGATCAGTAGGATTTATAGGTCCAATTAGGAGTTCCACCGGGCCGAACCCTCTGATATGAAAATATCTGGAATCGGTGAATTATTTTCCCAATTTGATTTCTGGTAGGTTGATATATTGTTCTCGTATTATTATGTATTTATTATACTTATACAGGGTGTCCGGGGGTAAAGTGCATTAACTTCGGGAGGTGATTCTACATGATAGTAGAAGTAAAAAAGATAAATAACTTTTATAGAAATTCCAACTTTTAAGGGTACTTTTGAGGTAAAAAGATAAAATTAGTCCGGCGTATGCGGTGTTACGATACGGGCCAATCACAATAGAGTCGGGCGCCCGGCAGGCTCTCAGCATGTAAGATCGTGCCTCACACTAAGGATTTTTAATATGGCACATCTTTTTGTATGGGGAAAAAAATGTTGGAATTTCGGAAAAAGTTGTTAATCTTTTTTACTCCTACCATCACGTATAATCATCTCCCGAAGTTAATGCACTTTACCCCCGGACACCCTGTATAGTGCAATTGCATAGCGTGAATTGACTAGACGATCGTTGTGTGATCGAAGTGTGCTTAATTATAATAAACGTAAACGTAATCCTACAGTGTTCCTTGCGAGTCCGTACAAAAATTGATTAAATAATGTGAAACAAAAATATACAGTATATACAAAGCAATGCCAAGAGAACAAAATTTACAAAAGCAGTGCTGTTTTGGCACAGGACAATTTTAACAAGAATCCTTAAAACTAAAAACTTAAACTAAAATATAATAAAGAACAGGTGGTAGTATACGTTTAGAAAAAAAATTCCAGGTACATATAAAAGAATAATAAGGAGGTAATCGAAATCAAACAATTACCTTGAGTGTACTACTCAATCTATAGGATTTAGCCTGCGGGAGAATGAGATAGTATAATCGGTCTCCTCTTTGTGCGGTGCTTTGTAGCCTATCGAACTCCTCTTTGCGGTGCTTCGTAGTCTCCCCAATCTTGTGTACTCTTGTTTTTTGAAGGTTTCACTTCTACCGCATGAGAATTGCACACTCTGATTTTTTTGTACCTATTTTATTGTAATACCTAGAATTTAAAAGTAAAATTGGCAATCAAATCAAATCAGTATTCATCTCCTTAATAAGTACTAGCTGATACCCATTGCAATGCCATTCAAAGAAATAAATTGGTTCTCCCTGCATGTCCTTTCTCGTGCGTCCTCGTTCAATTCCACCATCCCCGCCTTCCCCCTTCTCGTCTCTTCCTTCTCCGCGATCCCTACCTTCCCCCTGCCTTTCTTCCCTGCCGCTAAAATATATGAAATACACACATTTTCATGTATACAAATTTCATAACGCCAGAGCTATATACAGCCTATGTTACTCGCCGATAAAGTAGCTTTCTATTGGTTAAAGAATTTGAAAATCGGTTTAGTGGTTTAGGCGTGAAAGCGTAACAAACAAACGCACGCACTTTCGCATTTATAATATTAGTATGGATGTGATATTTATCACAACAAAATCCATTTTGCGGACCATCAGCTTTTGATCAAAAGACGATGACTATTTTGCTTCCCTGGTAATTTTACCACTGGGCTTTTCGCAATCACTCCATACTGTCGTGCTTGGATTGCTTTGTGAATGGTATTTTTAGGCTAATGATTTTAGGAAGAGCAATTTCCGAAAAGGAAAAAGGTATGCGAATTGGGTAGGTATCTGGAGTATCTGGGTCCAGGAAAGACGGACGTATGAATCCATACCTCTCTCTGCGGTACGAGGCGTTGGGTCGAGAAGTTCGGCTAGAGAGATCAAAGTGTCTCAATCAACCGGCCCTTTCCAATACGATCTACATTGCAGTAGCTTCATTTAGATTTTATATAAGAAATTTGCAATATAGAACCAGTGAAAAACTTTTGCAATGGATCGTGAAATTAAGCTAAGAAAAGCGGTGAAATGCGTTTGCTGCCTAAAAAATATATTTTTTTTTTTAACTTTATGAGTAAAATCTCAAATTATAATATTTAATTAAATGAAGACAATATTAGCGAAACTCAATCGAAAATGTGGAGACAGAAAAATCAGAAAAAAATATTGGCTCCACTGGGACTCGAACCCAGGATCCTTTGCTTACATGACAAGTGCTCTACCAACTGAGCTACGGAACCCATATCAAATTCGGTCACTAAGAACTACCAACATGTTATTCATTTTCTTAACGCACATATTATTGGTTGCTATCTTTATTTATGATTGCAAGATTCAACTCGAACTAAATGCTGTCTAGATAGTGTTTGGATAAATTTTTATCCATTTTATTTTTAATACGCGACATCTCTTAACTTTTCTGCAAGTCTAGGATGAATATTTATTTTTTTTAACTTTATAAGTAAAATCTCAAATTATAATATGGCCAGATATGGCAATATTCAGCTTAAAACAATGTATCGAATATTATAAGGGAAGAAAAACAACAGTGTATGCTTGTTTTCTTGATTTAAGTAAAGCCTTCGATCGGGTTTCTCACGCACTACTTTGGAAAAACTTAAAGAAAGGAAGGTGCCAGGTTCAATAATTAACATTCTGGCAGTCTGGCATCATGAACAAGAGAACCAAGTTATTTGGAAAAATAAAATGTCAACACCTGTGAATATGGAATGCGGCGTCAGACAAGGTGGAAGCTTATCACCGATTTTATTTAACGTCTACATGAACGATTTAAGCGATAAACTCACCTCGGCAAACGTAGGCTGTCACCTGGGAAATAACTGTGTAAATAACATTGCGTATGCAGATGATATGGTCATTTTGTCACCAAGTATAAAAGGACTGAGAAAGCTGTTAAAGATTTGTGAAGAATACGCTGCTGAACATAATATGGTCTATAACCCCACTAAGTCTGTGTTGCTCGTATTCAAGTCAGGTGCAGGCACCATGAAAGTATTACCCGTCAGTCTAAACGACACAAAAATAATAGAAAAAATCGAGGTCAAATACTTGGGACACATCGTAGCAGCGGACCTCAGTGATGACTCGGATATTGAGCGACAGAGAAGATCACTGTGCATTAGGGCAAATATGATTTCTCGAAGATTTAACAAGTGCAGCCCAGCTGCAAAAAGGCAACTTTTTAACACGTACTGCACGAGCCTATATACCTCGGAGTTGTGGACCAACTTCAACAAAGCGTCACTAAAAAGAATGGAAATACAGTACAACAATTCATATCGAACGCTTTTTGGGTTGTCCTGGTACTGCAGTGCCACCGAGATGTTTGAAGAAGGGCGCGTTCCCGGATTCCGAACACTAATAAAAAAATGGATCACCAGCTACAGAACGCGATTGGCCTCGAGCGAAAACACTATTGTGATGGCAGCATTCCAAAAAAACTTAAAGAAAGGAAGGTGCCAGATTCAATAATTAACATTCTGGCAGTCTGGCATCATGAACAAGAGAACCAAGTTATTTGGAAAAATAAAATGTCAACACCTGTGAATATGGAATGCGGCGTCAGACAAGGGGGAAGCTTATCACCGATTTTATTTAACGTCTACATGAACGATTTAAGCGATAAACTCACCTTGGCAAACGTAGGCTGTCACCTGGGAAATAACTGTGTAAATAACATTGCGTATGCAGATGATATGGTCATTTTGTCACCAAGTATAAAAGGACTGAGAAAGCTGTTAAAGATTTGTGAAGAATACGCTGCTGAACATAATATGGTCTATAACCCCACTATGTCTGTGTTGCTCGTATTCAAGTCAGGTGCAGGCACCATGAAAGTATTACCCGTCAGTCTAAACGACACAAAAATAATAGAAAAAATCGAAGTCAAATACTTGGGACACATCGTAGCAGCGGACCTCAGTAATGACTCGGATATTGAGCGACAGAGAAGATCACTGTGCATTAGGGCAAATATGATTTCTCGAAGATTTAACAAGTGCAGCCCAGCTGCAAAAAGGCAACTTTTTAACACGTACTGCACGAGCCTTTATACCTCGGAGTTGTGGACCAACATCAACAAAGCGTCACTAAAAAGAATGGAAATACAGTACAACAATTCATATCGAACGCTTTTTGGGTTGTCCTGGTACTGCAGTGCCACCGAGATGTTTGAAGAAGGGCGCGTTCCCGGATTCCGAACACTAATAAAAAAACGGATCACCAGCTACAGAACGCGATTGGCCTCGAGCGAAAACACTATTGTGATGGCAGCATTCCACTTCTGGCAGGGTCCCATTTATAAGCGATGGAGCCACTTCCTGATGAAATAGATAACAAAAAGTTAACTTTTTTTTTTTTTTTTTTTTTCAAATTTTATTTTAATTTTTGTATTGTTATTATTTTCTTTTATTTATTTCCTTTCATTATGTAAAAAAAAAAATATCTTTCATCTTGAAATATTTTAATTTAATGTATTATATATGTATAATATGGAACTCGTGGGACTGCACCACCCTCCCGAGATCTGGAATAAACGAATTAAAAAAAAAAAAATAATAATAATATTTCATTAAATGAAGACAATTTTAGCGAAACTCAATCGAAAATCAGGAGACAGAAAAATCAGAAAAAGATATTGGCTCCACTGCGACTCGAACCCAGGACCCTTTGCTTACATGGCAAGTGCTCTACCAACTGAACTACGGAACCCATATCAAAGTCACTTTTAACTGTATCATACTGAGGGTTCCGTAGTATGATACAGTTAAAAGTGACTTTGATATGGGTTCCGTAGCTCAGTTGGTAGAGCACTTGCCATGTTTCTTAATTATTTATAATATTAACGCCTTTCGGCTTGTAAAACAGTTAGAAATAGTTGAGAAAGGCATATATGTAATAACAAATCGAAAATAAATGCTACGATATTTAAATATAACAATATTGCAACAATCAAAAAACTTTATTCATATACATATATGATGTGCAAATAACTTAACTTATAGAGGCACTTTGAAATATTTAATGGTAGGTAAATAATAAATAAAATATATTTCATGTTAAGAAAATACTACAGGAAACTAAACTTATTTCCAATGAAACAATAAAATTAAGAAAATTTGTGAATAACATAATAAGAATAACTACTTTTATAATTTAAAATTTAAAGGTTGGTTGGAAAAATAAGTCATTCATTGATAGAGATTTTGAATGTGCTTGGTATTTGATTTTGGAATTTTAATTCTTTTATCAAAACATCTTTTGACATCTTGCTGATATATTGCATTGTAAAATTTGAAACTGCACTTTTATGAAAAATTGTTAAGTTATAATAAATATTTAATGAAATTTTACTAAATATTTACTTTAAAAATGATTTTAGAGTGTAACAAACATTTATTAATCGCGTTGAATATTTTATTTATTAAAATCACTCGATTCTAAAACGAATCAGCGATTAAAAGAGTTAAGGTCTGGTTGTTTCAAACTCCATTAAAGTTAATGACCGTTACGTCAAATCGACGATCACCGCCATTTTGAATTGTTAACATTTAAACGGTCACCGTTAAACACCGATTCACCGTTCCGTTCCGTCTAGGGACCGTTAAATGAAATATTTAATAACAGTATTGTGAATGGAGCCCATCGAGAGCTTTTATTGCAAGTCAATACCTACCTCATAATGAAAGCCTCCAAAATTACTGGGGTTTACAATAAGAACATAAGCCGACACGCTAAATATTGTGCTTCCATGTGAATTCATCAATATCACCGCACAATTTACTGGCGTATTTACGTACCTACCAATTGTGGAGATGTAGATACAGTTTGTATCGTTCTACTGAAAAATCAACATTCGAAATTGAAATATTTAATTGCCATCAAACCGCGCATTTATTGAAATAAAATTATCATAAATAAACAAGTAAGTTACCACCTCACTAGGCGATGTCTGTTCTGACACGAGTAATAATACGAAGAATTGAAAATTAAGAAGAGTGAAAAAGGAGTATGTAAAAATTAAGACAAAATGGACCTGATAATACAAATTGTATAAATCAGTAGCAAAAAGGGACCAATGTCTTTAAAAGATCTCCTTAAAAAATTGATATCCTACTAATATTATAAAGGCGAAAGTTTGTATGGATGTATGTTTGTTACTCTTTCACGTGAAAACTACTGAATGTATTTTAATGAAACTTTACAATAATATAGCTCATACATCAGAATAGGCTATAGGCTATAGCTTAGAGTTCTGGCATTATGAAATTTATATACGAAAATTGCAATAGGTGTCACGCGAGCTGTTTGAAAAATGAATGTAACGAGTATGGAGGGGTGGTGAAGGGGGGGATGAGATGGGGGCAGGGTGGAGGGGGAGAGGGGGGAGGGCGGAGGGCGGTGGGGGAGGGTGGGGGGTGAGGGGGGATTTGGGGGAAGTGGGGGGAGAGGGGTAGTGGGGCGGGGGGGGGGGGGGGGGGGAGCGTGTGCATCAACGGCCCGCGATGAAAACGCAGCTTGGTGTGTTTATGGCCGGATCAGGCGGGATGTCGAAAATTTTGTTAGATGTTGTGATTTTACTTAATAATTTCTATTGTAGTGACAAAATTACTGTTCTATTCATATAATTGACATATTTACCGTGTTATTTGTGTGGTTTACATCAGTTTAATCAAGTTATTGTACAAACGCCTCACTTTCAAAGTTGAACTGTCAGAATATTGTTTTATATGTTACATTAAAGAAAAATTTACATTTTAAGAGAATTTCTTAAAAGTGATAATTTTTTATAATATTAATATCTAATACATGTGTTCGTAAACGTATCAAAAAAATTAACGTCTTTAGAGATGCAAGAAATCTGTTTTAAATGTCAGTATTATTTCTAAGTTATTTTTTTGGCAATAAAAAAACTTAGAAATTTTTTAATTATTTTTTTATTGTATGCACGAGAAAAAAGTGAAGTGACAGTTTCCTTTCAAATTTATTACATAAAAGGAGTGTGTTTTTTAAATTTAGATTTTTTTTTTAATTTCTCTACATTTTGGTCAAACATGTTTTGGTAAGTATTTTTTTTTAAATTTTTTTCCGAGTTTGAATCTTAAAATATGTCAGTTTTTGAAAACTAAAGTGTATTTCAAATACACAAATCTAAAAGGTAATTTTATCTAGTTTTCATAAATGGTATTTGTTTTTACAACCCCTTCAAAAATAAGATATATATAGAACATTCAAAATACTATGGAAAAATTACAAATATCGTTCGGACATCAATCGTTAAAACAGAGATAAACTACCCTCTCAGGCCGTGTAAACAACGTGTATTTCTTTCAAAGAACAAATTTTTAATTAGTAATGTTTTCACATCCGCGACCGTTTGTCAATTGAATAAAATTTTCACTGGGTTTTTTAGTAAGGCTGTAAGACTTTTACAAAAAGGTCAATAGGTATTCCATATTCATAAAATCAGATATATTTATCCGAGACGCTATCGAGGTTACAAACCAGTTCTTAGAACACTTGTTTCCAATGAAAATGGTGTTGTTGTCAATAATATGGGGGAAAATAAAAACTTAGTTGAACATAATATTGTTAATTCTAAAAATTTAAAATATTACATTGACAAATCTAACGTTCAAATAAGAGGTGGCAGTAGCCGAATTGGTAAGGCGTTTGTCCTGGTAAGTCTAGGGGTTCTGTTGCGACCATTATCTTTTTATTTTTGTGTGTCTTATTCTCTTTCATAATTTCGTTTAGATTAGTGGTTCTTAACCTGGGTTCAGCGGAGGTCAAGACACACCCCAGACTCATGTGATTTGGTTCGATTTCCAATTAAGAAGGGTTCGATGAGAGCGCATACGAAACTGGTGGGGTTCAGAACCTCCAACAAGGTTAAGAACCACTGGTTTAGATTATTAGTGTTATCTTCTTCTTTCATTATATATTAAATTTATAGGAATAACCTTCAAAAGTTATATAGTGTTGTTGTAAATAGAATATTTTCAATTCACATATTCCAATTCCTTACAGTTACATAACTCCCAACCTCAGAAAAGCCGTAATACTATAATCTCAAGACTAGAATATTCAATTATTATAAAATGTATAGCGTTCTTCGGGGGCATTTCTCAAAGACAGTGCAGAACGATGCGCTTAACATTAGCGGTACATTAACTACCGTACAGTTAGACATCGCATGCTTAGTGTATTAATTTTACCGTGGAGTCTGTAAGATGGGAGGTGCGGGTGAAAAAGGGGGAGGGGGTTCGCAATGCACTTAGTAAAGTAATGGGGCGGAACATGATTCTCACATCAACCCCGTTACTCGGGCAACGAGAAATATTACATTACTCGAATGAAATTGAATTAAGAATACGGAAAAATGATACTACTAATAGTGACTACTTATCACTAGACGCACTCGCAGGAAGAAAATAGTCATTCACATTTTTGTACCGTCGCACCGAGAACTCTTTATTGGATAACTAACTCCTCTGCCATAGATCACCGCTTCGTTTAGTGACATAGCAAGGGTGCCCGGATTCATGGGGTGAAGTTTGTCTAGGTTTTGACGTCGGGTGTGGGGGTCCAAATACCGCGTGGGAAAGACTGATTGAGACGTTTTTGACCTATCCAGCCTTTCTTAACATACACCGTAGTGGAAGGAATGGATTCATACGTTCATCACTCTTGGACACATACCTGTTTCCTTTCAGAACTATCGTCTCCTTCTTTTTCTAAAAAACCTCCTCGCACAGCATTATTAAACATGTGAGAGGCCCTTAGCGAAATTGCTTTCCTTTAGGAAGTCATTAAAGATTATTTGTTACACGAAAAGTGAAAAAACAAAAATTGGCCGATCTGATCTGATCCGAGGTGATCTCTGCAAGAACTGTGGATTGTTGCTTTAAAATGTCAAAATTTAAGAACTCCCTCTGAGTTGATAAACTCTTACGAACAGTAGCGAACAGTAAATGTAGCGAAGTTTTAATCATGTATTACATTAATTTAAATAGTTGTACTGCTGTTATTTGAGGAACGATCAAACAATAATTTCCTGTTCATTTGTTAAGTATTAATTACACTAATTTTTCTTGTCATTCTTTTTCCATCGGAGGTTAGCTATAATTGGGAAAATCTCCAACCATCAATCTCATCAATCTTCATCAACTGGTTAACTTTAAATTTTACATTATTCATGATATCAACCAAAACATTAAAGTTTTTTATTATTTTATGGCTAGTTTTTTGGCTAGCAACTTGTTTTAGTGTTGACATATGTACGCGAGGGTATTATAATCTATTTTTCTTCTTCACAACAGGCCTACCTCAATTTTCTCCACTTTTGTCTTTTCTTGGCTGCACACGTTCATACAAAATTAGCAGTACTTTTGTATTTTTCCTACCCAACTCACCTACCCCTGTTCATCTGTCCTTTCCAAGGAGGTCATGATAATATTAAAACAAATTCATGAATCATTTCGTAAGTCTTGCCACTTGCCCAGTATTATCTGTTTTTATTTGATGATGGGGATAGTGATTTTATTTATTTTTATTTATTAATATTTCAACGTCCTGGTGGGCTTTTACATATAAGTTTATAATACAGAGAAAAGTTTTAAATAAAAAAGATGAACTTGAAAAAGTAAACCTTACGTGAATCGAAGGTATAAAGATACATTTTAGTAAAAATAATGCATTACAATACAAGAGAAAGTTTTTAAAGTTGCAGATGGCATAAAATAGTATACATTGTGCATTTACATTAAAAAAATTCTTGACAACTCAAATCAAATGTCACTGTCCATAAAAAAAGAAAACGGCAACAGGTTTTTATATTGTAGATAAATATAATAATACACAAATATATCCAATGTGCTATGTTATTCTCCCTAAATATCAAAATATACCATATAAAAATATCATTCAAGTCTATCTTAAATAATGGTAACTTTGTATTAAATACATCGATACTTGAGCTGAATTTGTTTGCAAGTGTATGAAATCGTGGAATAGGTGCATGTATGATGTAGTTGGTTCCAGAATTATTGTTGCCGAATAATATGTTTTGCCTTGTCGCTCGAGTTGGTACCTTAAAGTCAATGAGATGCAGGACTTCACAACAGTCAATTATTTTTCTTCTGTTTTCTAGGGAATGATAGAAAATCACAACTTCTCAGCAAATATCTTGAAAAACTTCTCTGCATCCATTATTATGCCATCACAACTAGTTTATCTACATAAAATATGTATAAAACAGCAAAATACTTTAAAGTGAATTCAATTCATAACGCCAGTACGAGTGCATGGCGGCAGTTTCGTTGGACTAGTACTGGTCCGGTCCCTTGAGTCCGTTCATGTCTGAACTGAATTGAAGATCGCAGCAGCCGACTCCGGCTTGAGTATATGCATATTGCACAGACGATATCGCACTCTGACACTGGTCCATTATTATAAATGAATAAAACACATCTCGTCGCTTTTCGTTGGACCCCATTTGCATTGACTCCAAGTGTCGGCGAAGGAATCTATTGGTTTACATGCTAGTACCAGGAATAGATCGTATGCACGTCATCGATAATCGTCCTAAAAGCCGTTCATAAAAATCTTCATTCCCACACAATTGTACGAAAAAGAAAAAGACAGAAGTTATTAGAAAGTTGAATGTTTTAATCATATTCCTATAGACATTTTGCGAACGTATATTTTTTTGAATTGTAGAACTATTATGGTATTGCAGGTTATAAAAAAGCAAAATAAAATAAATGCTTTATTTTATGAAATACTCACTATGCTACTAATAAAAGTCGCACAAGGTGAGAGGTAGATATAGTGTGGAACATTAATTGCTTGCCAATTTGTTAATAATTTTACTGAAAAAATAATTACATACTATCGTCATAAAGTGAAAAAGTTCCTATCCGAGTCGACTTATTTTTAGATTTGTAATACTTCGAATTCAAATGTCCCGTAATGAAAGGGTAATGAGACCACCCATTTTGAATATTAATATTTTTTGAAAATGAAAAAAATATAAGTATCTACCTATTTTTTGTTTTCTCTTTGCGGAAATGTTATTTAACAAATTTTTTGTTCATTATTTGAAAATATAATTTAATAAAATTAATTTCCAAACAATTTTAAGTTTATAAAATACCAGCTGATTCCCGGCTTGCGTTGCAATGCCATATTCAAAAAGATAAATTGTTTCTCCCTGCATGTCCTTTCCCGTGCGACCCCGTTCCTTTCCCGCATCCCCTTCCCCTCTTGCGTTCCCCTTCAAACTTCCCCTCCTACCCTCTCCCCTCTCCCGCTCTCCCGTCCCGCCAACCTCCCTCCTGCGTTCCATAAATTCAGTCCCAGTACATTCAGTTTTCAATCAGCTCGAGTACCACCTATTACAATTTTTTTATTCAAATTTTCATTTTTCATTTATTACAAAAATTAATTTTTGTGTATTATAAGAACAATCAATCTAACTAGGTACCTAACATAGGTACCTATTTAAAATATCTATAATTTAAAAAATCCATAGACAATTCTTTTGTTATAAAAAAAACAGCTGCCTGCTAATTTCACATTCATCAAACGCGCGAACTGTCAAACGTGCGAAGTAAAAATAGTCGTTAAGTTTTCTGAAATTATTCAATTATCCAACTCAAATGTCAATGCGCTTATAATTTAGCTTTGGTTCTTAAACATATAAAGCTGCAGCTATTTCTTACACACTAAATAACAACAGTCGAAAATGAGACAAAGGTGAACGTGTGTCTGCACCCCCCCAAAGGAAACATACAATCACACACGAATAAAGAAAGTGAAACGCATTTCCCGTCACCGTAATAAGATATATCTCTTTCATACAAAAGAAAAAAATAGTACTTTGGAAGAAACATACATACACACACACACACATGTCATATTTTGTCTCATTATTCTTTAATGTGTAAGAAAGAGCGGCAGAATTATAAGGATATGGATCGTATGTTGATTGCCTGTTTTGGCCGTCACGGTACCGAAACCTTGAATTGTCGCGATAATTATAAAAGCGTCTAATGAATCGGTTCGGGCTTGCTTGGCCTGTCGCAGTACTGGAGCCTACTAACGGAGCATATCACGTCCGCAATAAGCCACTTGCATCACATTTTTTAAATTTATATTACTCCATTAATTATTAATCCAATGTAATATACTTGTACTTGTAAATTATAATAATAATAAGAATATTATAAAATTTGAATTTGTTAAAATCAGCGCCATAACCATTATACCTCTAAAACACTTACCGCCTTCTAAAATGTACGGGGTTCTCTTCAAAACCTCTGTCAAAAAGTCGAACCAAATGATAGGTTGGCAGAGAACAAACAATAAATCTAGTGAACGAATTATAAAATTCGCCTGAAATCAAAGTGATGCCATATAAAAAAAAAAAAAAATCAGTGCAGAATTTTACAAAATTAATAGGAACATTTTCGAAGACGGGACATTTGATGGAGTGATTTATTTATTTAAAATAAAAAAAAATATACATATTTAAAAAAATTTACTAACATTTTCGCAATCTTAATAAAAAGATCTATCCACACGATTTTTTCCAAGTCGTTATGAATTCAATGCAAGTGGCCTATTGGCGAACGAGTTGCCAATATAAGATACATCGTGAGTTCGCTGCTGAGTTCACTTCCCACACATTTACCAAATATGTTAGCTGATTTTTATTTCACTTTATTCAATGATTGGATTTTTGAGCAATTATTCCCTATTGGAAGCCCCGAGTGAGCTAATTTCTCTGAAGGCCTATTTAATCATTGTGGATGTCTATGTGGAGTAGCTTTTTTTATTTAGTTTTGTTTTTAGTAAATGAAATTCGGGAAGTAAAATAAACAATTGCTCCTCATATATTATGTTTTTAGGTAAATATTACACTAACTAAATAAAAATAGCAAACTTTTGAAGTGAAACTTCCTTAGCCCCGTAAAAGTGATTTGAAATTCGGGTGAAACGGAAATGATTCACTACGGCACCTGCGAAGCATCAAACTGCGCTAAGGGTCCTATTGGTTGAGATATAAAACGGAAACGACGATAGGTCTGCGCCTTGTTTTTTTACGGGTAGTCGGAATATAATGCGTAAATTCGCGCCTCATAGCGCGTCCCACAGCGCAGCGGTATTGCGTCGTAAATCTCAGCGGCCAGAGAAATCCAGCGGACGGAGGTTCGAATCCTACGAAATCAAAAAAAAAATAAACGTTTTTGTTTTTGTAAATTAATATCCAAACTTCATACCACTTTAAAATAAGCAGGCAAAAGAGAGCGACATCTTGCGACTTTCTAGTTTCACTTCTATCGCGTGTGAATTACACACTCATAAACCCTCATTTTTGTCAATCTCATATTTCAAATCATCTTTTATATTTTTCTGTGTCTTCTTCTCATTCATATTTTCGTTTAGATTATTAATGTTATCTTCTTCTTTAATGATATTTTATAATATTTAATATATGTTAACCAATAGGTTCTTCATCAGGATTCTTGTACTGTACATTACACATACTAAGAAATACAGGTTGTATCCCGATGAAGAAATCATTGGTTTTGAGGTACATTGATAATTTTTAATAATTAGTGATGTAAACAGAGTTACTTTATTTAATTAAAATGACGCCATTGTGTGATTTTGCTTTTATTGAAGAAGTAATAATAACCCAAAAATAACAGAAATTCTCTTCTGGATGCCACGCCATTTTCAGTACAAACTTACAACTACTAAGTGAGAGTTCTTTCAAGTTGTCCCTGATTTTTTAATGGCTTGTTATTTTTTCCCGTGGGCAGTGCAATCAGGTAAAAACGGTTGTAATGATACAAATGGCTTGAAAAAAAACTGCTCTCTATTCCTAGTGTGCCGATAGGATACCGTTTGAACTGAGGTTAAATGTTTTTTGACCAATCAACTTAAGAAATGTGATGAATATCCTTATGATACCACTGTGAGACTATTGATGAACTTTTGATTTTGATAAAAATTGATTGAAATTTCTTTGGGCTAGTTGTTTCACAGATTTTGAAGGATTGATTCAAAGCTAAATTTCTTGTTGTGTTAGTTCTATTCAATTTCTGTTTTTTTTTTTTTTTTTTTTTTTTTTATATCATCATGGACGAGTTGATTTACAGAACTGAATTAATAACGGAACTTGAACAGAACTTTCACACTTTGAAAATTAACTTCGAAATTTGATAAATTCTTCAAATTCCATGAAAGAGTTTCTGGGACTAATTTTTTTCATCCATTTAAGAAGGTTGCTTCTTCGCGGAAGAAATGCCCCGAGTTGTGCCAAAGCGGTGAGATGATATTTCACAACTATTTCTGTGCACTTGCATCTGCCTGCTCCGCGCTGAGGTTCCTGTAGCTTTGACCCAAAAACAGCACGACCCGCTTTCTTACTCCCGATTCACTAGACATCGACCGGTGCGATTTCTTTTTTCTCCTCCGGATAAAATAAATCCTCAAAGGAAAATGTTTTGCCGATGTGAACGAAGGGAGACCATTAAAAGGCTCGACCGAAAAAAATTCGCGATCATGCGATGGCGATCATGCGATATTTCCATAATAACTCATATGGACAAATTATGATAATGACTATACCAAAACAACCAATTGTGTAGTTGCCTTATTTTGGTTTCGTTTTACAGAGATCAGTCAAAGAATAAATATTTATTCTGCAATATATCACTTTTGCGCTTTACATATTACGAGTAAATCTTTGAAAATGATGGGATTCATACATAGAACATCGAAACCATTCAAAAATCCATTATTACCTTATACAACTGAGCAGTCAGAAGCAAACTGGAATATGGAAGTGTTACAAAGATATGGGTGTTATCTGGAACCCACACTATTTAAAATAATCAAAAACTATTCTATCCAAAATAGAACCTAAGACGGTTATTATTTAAATTTTGTTTCAATGCCTCATTCCTGATTCTTACGAGGAACGACCCCAACATTTTAATTTTACAATCCTGGAAAAAAGAAGACAATTTGCTGACTTAATATGTTTATACAAAATGATTCATGATAAGATCTAGCCGCTCATTGTCTGAGCAATATTCATATTAAAATTCCTAATAGATGTAATTTAAGGAGTCATAATAATATATTCTGTCTTGAATTATTTAATAACAAAATTGCATACTTCAATCCATTGTCTCAAATGTGTCGTTTATATAAAACCTTTGAATGTGACTATTTAGAAATCTACGCAAATAGTTCAACATACATATTTCAACAAAAAAATCAACAATCTTATTATACTACTAGCATCTCTGCCTAGTAATAACTAAACCATGCTGTGAACATTTATAATTGGAGTTTTGATATCTATGCATAACCCAACGGCAATTTAGTATTGCAATAATTGTTAACACTCTGTAAATGTTTCAAAACAATAAATAAAAAAATATAATTTCACAGTAAATACAAACATCATACTTACATTAAGATTTTGAATGCATCAGAAAATATATTATTTTGATTGAAGAATGTCATACAGTTAAGTCGAATTTTCTGTACAGACACGAAAAAGCACATTTACTTAGTTTTTTCATTCTTCCTTAAAATATTTTGCGAAAACCAAACGCTGAACAACATAATATTACCTAGGTATATTTATATTTTCCTACACCCTTAAAAGGGTAATTTTTTAGGTATATTCGAGATAATGGAATTCCCTGCTTTGAATAGCTATGAACACTTCCTTGTTGTGGAAAATAAAAGCCATCTTCCATCTCCTGTGCGGGTCCTTGAAAAGGGGATCATAGCGCCCATAACACTACAGCGGTCGCTGCAAACGAGGTTATTTGTGTGGGGATTCGGCAGCGGTCGCAGAAGTGCATCGAATCGTTTTTCCAATAACTGCTTATCGACTGCGAAAATTCAGAAGATGGTAACTCACATTCAATTTTAAAATATATGGTTACAGAAAAAATTAACGTTTAAAATCGACTTTTAAATTAAATGTACTAAAAGACGAAATGCGAAACGGTCAAGAAAACAGGACCAACTTGGGATAAATGCTTTATTTTGCTTTTTTTGGGATAATTTTTTCTGTCTGCTATTTTACCCGCCATTGGTGACGTATATGTATGTGAGACCGGGTAATTCGAAAAAGTGTTATATTTTTTTTACCGTTCATTGAATCACACTGCTATTTCGAGTAGCTGCCTTATTCCACTCCACCTACCACCAGTCTACCCCGCGACAGCGACGCGGACGCACGTTATAGAGTTTTGGCGCCAACCCGGTGCGTGAGACCGGCATCACCAACTAAGTAAGTCAAAGGGTTATTGTGTAATTTTATAAGGAAAAATAAAAAAAAACAAGTATTATCATTTAGGTTTTTTTTTATTTTATGTTTCAAATATCACAAGACTGATGAAGACTGATTTTGTCGTTAAATATTTAAGATTGTTCGGTTTAAATAAATATTGTTAAAATATCTCATAATTTTTTGTAAAAAAAGAATTGATTTAAGGAAAACCTATGTTTTATTGACAGAAATTTTATAAAATTTCCAGTGAAAAGTAGCATGAACAGTAAATTATTGAAAAACTAGTAGTCAAAAACCCCGGTGCGTGAGAACGGGGTCACCAACGATGTTACTCAAATTCACTTCACCAATGGCGGATTAAGGAGCTATTTGAAAAAAAAACTTCTGCATCGCGGTAAAGTAATGGACGTGTGATTCGTGATAGTCATATTTTTTTAAATGAAAGCCAATATCAAAGACGTTATCAAAGAATTGTTTAATTTCTTTCGGGTTCAAACGTCAGTTCAATCTCATATCAACTCACTGAACGAAGCCAGGTACCCCATCAATCCATGATAATATCGTAAGGTATATGATTTTTTATTAATACCCACTATTTTCCACTAGGATAAAATAATAAGTAACAAAGGAAAGTAGTGACGATCACAAAAAGTGAGGGTTATTGTCGTTTGCCATTTCACAGTTGAGTGGATGGGACTGGCGCATTAGAAGCCCAGAGAAACGGCCCAGAGAAATGATTACAATGTAGGCAGCTATGTAGTACCCTACGTTTCCCTGCCATTAAGTTCCCATTCTAAGAATAGTGGTATCAATTATGGAAATCATTATATTTTCTCCGAATAGGGTTTTGTTATGAACATCGTGCCTTCTCGGAATGAATGCAAAAGTCAACATATTTCATTCTATGAATAAAAGTAGGATGTTATGGGAATAATTTTGTTTCGGTGTCCTTATTAATTTTATGAGGAAATCAGTTTTGCATGAATAAAACTTACGATAGGGATAAGTCATTTTTATTTTCATAAGTAGTTTATTTCGTTAATGATCTTTGGAATTGTCGAAAAATATTATTTATCTAATTGCTTTTGTTTATCTGTAACCAGCTAGGGTACCCGACTTCGATCAAGGAGTTGATATGAGATTGAACTGACATTCTAACCCACGATGGATCTTGCTTTATATACCCCTACCAATGTGTAGGCCCACCCATACAAAAAAGGCTTCGAATGGTCAACAATGTTCCAGAACATTCGAATGTGTTCTGGAATGTTCTAAAATTATATTCCTGGATGTTCCCGAACGTACCAGACTATTCCCGAAAATTCCACTAAAATCCAGAGCGTTCTGGAAAGTTCTGGAATGTTGTGGAATGCTCTCGAATATTCTCGAAAGTTCTGGACTGTTGTAGAAACTTCGCGGGAGGGTGGGCGGAGGGGGAGAGGGGTGAGGGAAGGTGAGGGGGGAGGGGGGAGAGAAGGGGGGGGAGGGGGGTGTGGAGGAGGCAGAGTGGGAACCCCCTAATACCATGCGGGCGAAGCCGCGAGAAAAAGCTAGTACTTAATATTATAAATGCAAAACTTCGTGCGTTTGTTTTGTTACGCTTTCACACCTAAACTACTTAACCGATTTTAATTTTTTTTTTCACCAAAATTAAGTTACATTATCAGCGAGTAACATACGCTGTATATAATGGTAAGCTATGGCGTTATGAAATTTCTATAAATGAAAATGTGTGCATTTCATATATTTTAGCGGCACGGACAAAAGGCAGGGGGAAGGTGGGGTTCGCGGAGAGGGAAGAGACAAGAAGGGGAAAGGTACCAGCTAGTATATTATATATGCCAATTTCTTGTTCACAATATGTACGTACTATTAATTAGATACCAAATATGTTTTAATTTTTTTTTAAACTGCTTACTATTTTTTCATGAGACGAGCTGTTTGTGAATAGCTATGACAAAGGACACACTATTTGGAATGTGTGTATTGGTTTTGATGTCCTTGCGAAACTTCGGTGAGAAACAGCCTTTTGGTGGTGCATTTGCCTACTTATTGTTTTTTTATTGAATTGATTACTTGATACTCATTGAATTGATTACTTGATACTTATTGAATTCAAATAATCGAAAAATGTTTTAGGTAGGTACCTAAACCAAAATTTGTTTTTCTTCTGCTGGTTCCAAAATTTTTAATCGTGTTTTTCTGACTTTGAAACATATGAATCAAATAATAAATAAGGCAAATTGTACCATTTTTTACAACCTGCCACCGATTTCAGAATAATGGACACGATTCTGATAGTAAACTTATCAAACGATAATTAGCTCCTGATGATTGTCAAACTGAACTAATTCAATTATAATTTAATTCGTGTCAAATGGCAATCAATTTAACGGTCAATATGGACATGTATTAGCATAATATTTAGTGTATGTACCTTGATTTAAGTCCAAATTAACAGTATTTGCTCCTACACCCAGTTCTGTACTACAGTAGATTCAAAATTAATCCCAGAAGTACCGACGTATACTGTCCAATGTTGTCGGTAGTTTCTGTAGGTATAAAACTTTATTTGAACCAGTCAAAGACAACATAAACTGAAACAGAGTTTTTTCATGGCTGTAGCAATTTCATCAAATTCCTTTATTTACTTACACATTTTCGTACAAGTTATCCAAGGATCTTATGACCACCCAACTTGGCACATTTTTTGAAGTGAAATTTCTATAGCCCCTCTGTGATTTGGATTTCGAATGAAATGGAAATGACGATTACCTACTGCACTTGCAATGCATCAACTGCGCTCATTGGCCGCTTTGATTATGGTGTCACTTTTACAGGCTCCTATTAGTTGAGATATGAAACGGAAAATACGCTAGGTCTGCGCTCATTGGTAGCTTTGATTATGACCTCACTTTTAAGTATTGGTTGAGATTATTTTGGTAAAGTTTCGCTTCTACCGCGTGTAAACTGCACTCGATTTTTTTTTACATTTACTCCACACAGGAGGCTCTGAGGTAAATAATTTCCCTCAGGGCCTATGTCATCTGAGATGTTGTGGGGAGGGTCTTTTTGAGGAGAGGAAGGAACGAACATTTGTCTTAAAGAGACTCATGTTGTAGGAAGGAGGAAACAGAGGACGGTAAATTGTTCCACAGCCGAGCTCTTGAAGTCAAGAACGAGTGGAAGAAGCGACGCGTTCGCATGTGATAAATGTCAACCGTTTACGTTTTTCCCGACTATGCACCGGTGTCAAAGGGATCAATGACGCTAGTTCTTCGGAGTACCTTCCGTTGAAATACCGGTAGAACAAGTATAGCATTCCCACCTGACGCCTGTGCTCTAAAGATTGCAATCCATTATTAATATGGGAGAATCTCAGCAAGATTTTTTGGACAGAGTCCAGGGTTTTTTTCAAGTATTTTGGATCTGTAAATCAGAGGTGGCTGCCAAATTCAACCAAGGGGCGCTCTTGCGATTTATGCAGGGTTAGCAATTGTGTACTACTAATGGATCTGTGGGCCCTGTAGAGACCGCCTAGTTTTTGGGACGCTAATTGCTATTTCTCGTACGTACGTTTATAAAAAAAACGGTACATTCAGAAAACAAAACAATAATGAAAATTACAATACTCATTTAAAAAAGTTACGTAAGTTTGTAATTGAAAGAAACAAAGTGAAGGGAATAATATTTATACAGTTCCATAACAATAAAATTTAAATGCAAATGACTCGGCGGTGCTCCCGTACAATCAAATAGTTCTTCGAATACTTGCTAACTTTTTAATAAGTACCCCCTTTAATCGGGCCATAAATACGAAAGGATACACAATAAAGCCATAAATTATCGTTATTCAAACAAAACCATCTTAGCAAGGCTTCTTCTGTGTTTTGTACTTTGAAAGTTTTTAATGGGGCATTCCTTCGGAGGGGAGAACTGTGGATTCTGAGAAGTAATTTGGGTAAGGAAATCATTATTTATTATTGTATTGTGCGCGCATTTTCCGGAAAATTTTGGTATTTTTCCACATACAAATTGGGTTACAATGTACTTTTTGTTCGTGATGGATGTTCATATCGATGGCTACAAAAGAAGTTGCAAAGAAGAAAGTTCACATCTTGCTCCGTTGTTGTTTGTACGTGCCTTGATATGAATCTAATAACAACATACCTCCACATTTCACTCACTTCTTTTGCATTATTCTTCATTTTTTTCATTTTAGATTTATTTTTCACGGCTTAGCATTCTCCCAATATTCTATGTGTATTTTTTAAAATGCATCTACTAATAAGTTCGTGTTCAAAATAAATGTCAATTTGGAAAGCGGGAGTGGGTACCGCCGCCCATTCATTTACTGGATAACCAACAGCTCTGCCATAGGTCCCAAGTGGTTCGCGTAGTTTGGTGACTAAGAGATGACTTCTATTGCCTTGCACCGTAATGTGGGAGTAAAGTCGGAGTAATGAATATATACATCCGTCACTACTGGACTCACTGACCCCCCAGATTCCTACCCACTCCTTATACCCTTTTCCTTCCCAGAACTTCCTCTCCTTTAGTTCCCTAAAGACACTCGACGAGGAGACGAGGGATTTTTTTCCTCACGGCCTGCAGTGTGGAGCAAATGTAAAAAAAGTCGCTAGATGTCGCTTTCTTTTGTTTTTCCTGTTTATTTTGAAGTGGTTTGAAGATTGGATATTGATTTGACAAAAATATTTTTTTTTTTTTTGATATGGTAGGATTCGAACCTCCGTTCGCTGGATGTCTCTCTGGGCTACTGGAGGCCCGTGCGTAGTCGTGAATTTACCGCATTATATTAGAACCGCCTAACCATCAAATAATACATTTTTGAGACGCATTTCCGTTTCATCCGAATTTCAAATCGCTAAATTGGCTAAAAAAGTTCCACTTTAAAAATACAAGTATGCAGTTCACACATAGTAGAAGTGAAACCTTCAGAAAACTAACGTAAATAAGACTGGTCAGGCTACGAGGCACCGCACAAAGAGGAGACCGATTATTCTATCTTAATCTCTCGTGGGCTAAATCCCATCGATGAAGGTGTTGTCTCTTTTTGTTTCATCCAGTTTTAAATCACAACGATGCTAAAGAAATTTTCACTTAATATAAAATTTTAAAATATTTTTTACACTAACGTTATTCGCTTTCCACACGCTTTTGCAACATTTTCTCTGATGATTATAAAAACTCAGTCGTATAAATATAACACTAATGAGAAAATACTTAGCAACTCTGTACTAAATAGCATATTTCCGTAGACAGCCGACGTTACGTATGGAGGTTTTTGTGTTGTATATTTTTTAAGCCCGGCTAAAAGCAACATGTAAAGAAAGCAAACAATTCATATACCTATTATTTGTCTCTTGATAAAACCGTTTTTGTGTTTCCACGTTAAAAAATACATATAACATTACTTTGAAGTGTCCGCGAGGCCATTCCCTTTCTGCCAAAGCTCTCACATTTCATCTGATAATACCAACTTTGGAATAAGCAAAGGCGAAGATGTTTCTACGCAGAATACAGCTGTTGTATTAGCTGTATGAAACTTAGGGCAATATTATTTCTGTGATTTGATTTGTGTAATTGTTTATGAAATAATTGTATTTATTAGTATAATTTGATTCATGTTTTGAAAAGTTCTTTAGCGTTGATTTGAAACTCGATGAAACGAAAAAAAGCGACAATAAAAAGAGACAAACAAATACGTCTATAGGATTAGCGTGCGAGGGAATGAGGTAATATAATCGGTTAATTCTTTGTGCGGTGCTTCGTAGCCTATCAGTCTCCTCTTTGTGCGGTGCTTCATACCCTTCCCACTCTTACCTTCTTTAGTTTTCTGAAGCATTCACTTCTACCACGTGTAAATTGCACACTAAGATTTTTTTTATTATTTTTGATTTTATTTTTGACCCGAATAGGACATGGGAAGGAAGATGATGATAATGAGTGCTGTTTGTTAATTATTGTATCATGATGTAACTACTAGAAACCTTTATTTATCAATAAAATAAAATCACTAACGTCAAATTACATTTCTGACGTCAAATTAAATGACTGACGTCAAATTAAAATTTATTAAATATTAATCCTTGAACTCTTTTGTTGAGTCATTAATTTTGCTTACGTAACATCTTCGTTTGTTTGGCCAAACAAAGCATTACATTAATTTGTTTGTTGCACGCACTGTGCTTCAGTGATGTAAACGAACCGCGTTGTTTGTATTTAATAATTCAAGTAAACAATACATGCATTAAACATATTTATTAAATGTGTTTTATAAATCCGATTATGTAAATATAGAAATTTTCACATATTTTCAATTGAGTAACCCGTTTAATCACAGTAGACCATGTTTGTCCCTGCTCACATAGATCTCATAGAAAACGTTGTGTCTCCCTTACTATCGTATTGATAAATGTGATATAAACGGTATGGGAAAGAATAAAACAACAGGCTAGGTTTCAAAAAAAAAAAAATTAACTAAAAAATAATTGAAATGTACACCTTTATCAAAACAAAATTTCCAACCGCAATTTAAAAAAAAATATATGAAATTTTTTAATAATAATTTTTATGTCAAATTACAAAAAAAGGGAAGGGACTATAACGTTTATAATTCACTTTTCTAATAAAATAACTAACTAACTAACTAACCATCACGCCGTTTCCCCGCAGGGGTAGGCAGAGAGGACGGACCGCCAAACAACTCGGTCTTGGCACACACTCTTTGCCTCAATCACATTCATACATCGTTTCATACATTCTCTTCTATTATTCTGACTTTTGACGTGGCCCGACTCAAGTATCTGATTCACTTGATCGTGCCATGTCTTCCTCGGGCGTCCCCGACTTCTTCTACCATTCACATTCACGTCGTATATTCTTCTTACACTACTTTCTTCGTTCATTCGCTCTACATGCCCAAACCATCTGAGAGTCCCTTTCTTAATCTTACTCATTATGCTTACATCAGCCTTACATTCTTTGCGGATATCCACATTTCTCACACGATCATACATTGTTTTACCACACATACGTCTCAGGGATCTCATTTCAACAGCATTCAGTTTACTTCCATCCTTCCTCTTCCAGTTCCATGCCTCACTGCCAAACATCAGGGTAGGTACCAGGACTCCATTGTAGACTACTAGCTTCGCTTTTTTTGACAGTTTTTTATTAGCGCCAACGGCATTCAGTCCACCATTAATGGAGTGACTGGCAGTCACCCTTCTTTCAATATCTCTTTCAGCCTTCCCATCTCTCGTAAACATACTACCCAGATACACAAACTCATCAACCTGCTCCAAGTATTCATCATTCACAACTATGTTGTTCTAATACTGTTTTCGTACTCTCTCTTTCAAACACCATGACTTTAGACTTACATTCATCAAGTAATAAAATATGTATGATGTAAAGATGAATGTAATAAAATATGTATGATGTAAAGATGAATGTAATAAAATATGTATGATGTAAATATGAATTTAATAAAATATGTATGATGTAAAGATGAATGTAATAAAATATGTATGATGAAAGATGAATGTAATAAAATATATATGATGTAAAGATGAATGTAATAAAATATGTGTTTTTTTTTCATTTTTAGTAGTTTTAGTTAGAAAAAACGTAAGGTGAGCCATTTTTTTAAACTTTTTAAAGTTTGTTGATAAATTATTTTATATTTAAAAAAATTACATGGTGATCTCTAATAATACAATTTGAAGGGGCATTTCATCAACTTTCAAAAACAGTTTTTAGTTTTTGGATACATTTTGTTGAAAAGCGGAAATATTTTTTCCTTCTTTCGATTTTTGAAGGATTAACATGATGAACAAGAACGTTGTTGTGTGTTTAAAAATCCGTTGCATTTTGATAAAAAGTGAAACTTTTCTAAATTTGAAAAAAGCCTAATGTTCAGAGGAGCGCAAACCTCCTTCCAAGCAATGGGGTGATTCCGACCGTATCTACGACGCCATTTAAACCCGATGTGTTTGGAAGTTCCCTAGAAGATGAACGTGCCTGGGATACAAAGGAACTTATTTGGCTAGTTCAATTTAGTCTCTTCATAACACTTCCCCACTTGGGCATAGGCTGAATTTGGGCTGAATACTTAATTATCACAAGTTTATGATATGCCAACGTCGCGCCGTATTATACTTTATAAAAATAGCTCCAGTCTCCGGTTATTGTTACTCTTTTGCCGCGGGGACGGTAACACGATAGCAAAACAAAATCGTGGCGAAACATAATAATGGCATTGCTTTTTTAACGCCCGTTTTTGTTTACGAACGAACCTTATTTTGTATTCTTATTTTAACCCGTACGCGATTGAAATTTCACAAAAAATCGTCTGACAAAATTTTCAAAATGAGTTTTTCATCCTCGTCATCATCATTGAGTCCTACCCGCTTTTAGAGAGCGCCTGTGCTCTCTCTTGTTATCCCATACGCATAAGGTAGCGATGCTCGTCTCCACACCATCATACCGCATGAGTAAACTCCTCGCAACGTTTCTTTGTCTTTGGTGGACGACTTTATTTTTGAAAAAATGAAACAATACAACTTTGTATAAACCACTTATATAATGCGTAAATCCTACTGGTTTCGGAACAAACGTTCCTTCTTCAGTGAAAGCTTATACTAATTTGACAGTTTCGAACAATGTTTTATTATTATGACTTTATTTAACTTTATTTGCTGTATTTTATTCTACGACTTCGTAGCATTCAACATCGTGTCATAGACACCTTCCAAAAAAACAAAATTAATGCTTATAACCGTGCATTTTAAACCGAAATAAAATTATGCCCTTTATCCATAAAGGTGCAATACTTAAAATCACCGTTTGAGCATTATTGGCTGAAATGTTCGCAGAAGGATGATTTACCGTATTGATGCTTGCCTCCCTTGCGAGACCCGCATCTGCAACTAACATACTCGTAGTACGAGGTTAGCAACGAACTTCTAACATGATCTTCAAGCAATTGAGCTCAGTTTACAAAAGCAGAAATTATTTCATAACATTTCTACAATATTTATTTAGTATCGTTGTGTATAACAGTATAACTTCAAAGTGATGCGACTACCCTATTCTATTGTTAATTGTGTATTTACTACTATAAATATATAACGAATAACATGGTTGGTGCAAAAGTTCTAAGCGTTATTGATTTCAAAAGCAACAAGTGTATTCAAAAGCTTTTTCACTGGCGCACATTGTCAATGTAATTTCAATAATGTAGAATCGTTTTATTGAACAAGTTTTTGAAATTCAAATGTTTTTTTCCTGATTTTGTTGTACGTCAAACTAAAATGGATTGTAAAGTATAAAAACACAATTTTGACAAAGTACGCCGCAACCATTTGTGCCATTTACGATAATGCCATCCATCGTTTCCTGGTTGTACCGCATCTACTCTCCTGATTTTGCTAAAGAAGATTATTTGTACCCTTTCCGCTCTAAATCCATCAGCCTCCAAGGAATCTTAAGATGACGCTGCTCCTTTGAATTGGCTTGCCGACTTTTTCACATCTAAATCAACGATTGAAAAACTGGCAAAAAAAATCTATGGCATACAACGCAGGAGAAAATATTATTATTGAATTTCGTAAATGACTAAAATAAAGTATCCATCAAGCCATGAGATCGATGGTTCGATTAAAAGTATTATCTGTTAGCTTAATTGATAAAATATTAAAAGATTTGCATTGTACATGATAATCGAAACAAAGATTTCTTCAACTACCCGCATTTACGCCAGAAATGGCGGGAAATTGTTGAGAATATGGCAAATCAATATTTTATTTCTGATAAAACTAGTAAATCCGCCTTCTTCGTGTTCATCATATTATGTTTACAAGTTACGACAATGTACTAATAATAATTATTAGGCTATCTCTCCATCTAACATATTATATGCCCTTTCTTCTCTAATCCCCTTAGTGTTCCTCCTATCATTCCCCCGTTAAGGCGGGCCCACTCTCAGCTTTTCATTATTTTCTCGTTTCGTATTCTCTTATACTTCGTTTCCCGCATATTCAGTCTATTTTCACCATCAAAATATTACAGCGGGAATATGATTATGTCAGGCAAAAATATTTAGCGAAATTGCGTTACTTACAAAACCCTAAGGTATTTAGATCACTACATCCGATTTGATTCTGTACAAAAGTTTTATACTCACTCGTGTGACATAAAATGAAAATTGTCAAATAAATCTCTTACTTCCTAGTTAAAATATTCCAGAAAATAGCGTTGATAAAATATTAAAATGAACCTTTACCTATAGCTGCATATATTTTTTAATTCATCAGGGTCTCATTTGAAAGCCACTGTTATTTCATTTTATTTGTTTTTCATTATTGTGCATAGTGGTGTAAAACAGTTGATCATTTTTATTCATAACTAGCTGGTTCCGGCATGCGTTGCTATGCCATTTAATAAAGAAATTGTTTCTCCCTGAGTGTCCTTTCCCGTTCTTCCCGTTCCCCTTCCGCCTCCCCTTCTTCTCCTGCGTCCTCTTACGCTTCTCGCGTTCCCACTCCGTCACCTCCACCTTCCCTCTCCCCACTCCACTCCCCCCCTTCCCCCGTCCCACGAACCCCCCTCCCCCCTCACACGTCCCCTTCCCCTTCCACCTTCCCCGCCTTCCCTCTTCCCTTTCCCGCTCCCTCGTCCCGTCAACCCTCCTCCCGCGTTCCATATATTCAATGCCAGTACATTCAGTTATTAAACAGCCCGTGTGCCACCTTTTACAATGTTTATTCAAATTTACATTTCATGTATATTAAATTTGGTACCTATTTAAAATATCTAAAATTCTTGATTCGATTCAAGCTATTAGGGGAGTACCTACTTTAAATAAATTTATTAAAGATTTTCAAAAATAGAATCCTGATTGAACAATCAATGTTTTGCAAAATGTCATTCTCAAATACGCGAACTGTCAAACATGCTCATGTTTTCTGAAATTATCCAATTTTCTGCGCAATTTTCTTATTTTTTCTCTCCGTAAGAACCATCCTCGTACCTCAAGGAATATTCTAAAAAAAGAATTAGCGAAATCGGTTCAGCTGATCTCGAGATTTGCGCTTACCAACACATTTAGCGATTCATTTTTATATTATAGATTTATTATTATCTATTTACTATCATTCTTTTATAATTTAAACAAAGCTGTGTTCAATAATATAAATAAAAAAATCACTAAACAAATATATTATGCTAATTTTATTCTACGACATTCGTTCTATTTAACGACGAAATTAGGCAGTACGCGAGACGATAGAGAAAATCCAGATGAAGTTTAACCAACGTAACATAATGGCGTTCTGGAGGCCACCTGTTATAATGTATCAGTGGCTTCGCTGAGCATTACATCGGTTTCTAAAACTTTCCGTAATTCGTTCCCTTGGAACAACAAGGTTCTATACGCCATTTGAATAAAACTGAGATATCGAGGTTCTAAGATTGCATAATGAATTAAATACGAAAACTAGACATTTATGATTTTTTTTTGCATTAACCACTTTGAGGAAAATATTTTACCTCAAAGCCTATGTCATCTTAAAGGATGGTGTGTGTAGGGACTTTTAATGAAAGGACGGGGAGGAAATTTAAGGTTTCTAGGAGTGACGGATCTATGAATCCAACCCTCCCGCGGAGGTGCTGGGCGATGGGTCGAGAGAGGCGAGCTGGAGAGGAAAAAAGGTCTCCCTAAACCGGCCTTTTCCGGTGGTGGTCATGCCCTTGGGATGACCAATGTCAGAGGTTTTGGTTATCCAAAAATGGTTCTCAGGGCGGCGGTACCCATACCCGCCAACCAAACTGAATTAATTATTTTTTTAAATAGAGTTTGCAATACACGCGGTAGAAGCGAAACTTTACTAAAGCAATCTCAACCAATAGCAGCCTAGAAAAGTGACATCATAATCAAAATTTCAAAGCATTTCACTTCAAAAATGTGTTGTAATCGTATTTAATTAATATTTAAGGAGTACTTTGAAAAAAAATCAGAGTGTACAATTCACTCGCGGTAGAAGTGAAACTAGAAAGTTGCCAGATATCGCTTTATTTTCTTTTGTCTGTTTATTTTAAAGTTTTTTGTATTTCTTGGGCATTGACTATGTAACAAGTTCTAGACATTTTTGTTTTGAAAAGTTTTAATTTTACATGTACATTTGTTACTTTAGCAACAATATGTTAAAGTTGTCTGAAATTGGATATTGATTTTACAAAAATAAAAATATTATTTTTTTTAATTTGGTAGGATTCGAACCTCTGTTCGCTGAATATCTCTCTGGGCGCTGAGAGTCAGGCGCTTTATACCGCTGCGTAATCAGAGGCTCAGGCTCAATTATAATTTATTATTTTAGAACTGAGGACCATCAAATAATAAATTTTAGAGACGCCCTTCGAGGCTCACTTCAAAAACTTAGTATTTAAACAAAAAACTAAATTTAAAACAAGCAGAAGGAAACTTTCAAAATCATTTGATAATCGGTTGAACTCAAAGAATCATGGTCTCCTTTGATTATTTCAATAACCGGAAAATAATTCAACTAATTACAAAAATAATCTGCGTACGTTTTCACTTTTTCATAATTTTTTTTATTTAATTGCTCAATTTCACTTACATACCTAAATGGCTGATGGAACCTTGTTGTCCCATGGGAATGACCTCGAAGTAGAACGTAAATGAAACCTTGTTGCACCAAAAATATTTTATCTGTCGCAGAGAGAACAAAGTTGCTTATAAATTAGAAAAAAAAAGAAAAATAATAAAGTATTTTACTATATCTTATTTATTTAGTATTTCACAAAGTTATCAGTTTTCCTTTAATACTTAATATCTCAGCTGCTCCCGTCTGGAGCCATTGAGATTATGGTATCCTCATTGGGGTATCTGGTGAGGCTGAAGTTAGTGGGCAGAGGGAGGAGATTGGGGGAGAGGAATGTGGGGAAGTACCTGGCTATTCAGATCTGGTCACCAAACACGGCTGAAGCCATTTCAAGCAATGTTTCAACTCTGAATTGTGGTCTTACACCAGGGCGTTACTGAAAGTATCCTCTACCCTGGAACGTGCCGCAAATATATCGTATATTATTTTAAATAACCACATACTTCGCTTTTTGTCAATCAATTATACAATACGGCATAATAGGATGGGGCAGTACATATACAAATCAAACACAAACAATTTACATATCACAAAAACTTATAATAAAAACAATTTTTAAAAAACCCTACTCATATTCATCGGAACTGTTATTCAAACAATTTAAGGTCAGAAAATTAACTGCATTATACTTTTATCATGCAACATTACAAATTTATAAAGATAATATTCAAAATAAAGTTGGACCCTTTGAAAATAACAGAAATCTTAGGCAAACATCAATACTTCCTACTCCAAAATGTAAATAAACAATAGGACAGTTAAATTATAAATATCACGGAGTAAATTTTTTTGATTCACTACCTAAAAAAATCAGAAACACGAACAGTAACATAAAAAAAATAAAACTCAGCTTAAAAATTATACCGAAAATTTGAACTGAATAAAAAAAATTAAACCAATATTATAACACCCCCATACACACAAGCCCTGCTTATTTATATGGGTAAATCAAATATATATATAATTAATTATTGTATAAAATTTATTGTAATTTATATATCTTTTTGTGAATTAAAAAAAAAAGAATTAATTATGAAATTACACAAATTAATCAAATAAAATGTATTTTCCCACGCTGGGATTCGACCCCGCAACCTTCGGATTGCGAGTAAAGAGCCTTGTCCCTAGACCACGAGTTCGAATCTCGATTACGAGTAACGTCTAAACGTAAACATATTTTTTTCATTAAAAAAAATAGTCAGTAGTTTGGTAATTTTAATCAACAAACAAACTGCAATCCAAAATAGTTAAACTTAGGGATTAAAAGCATCTTAAATCAGGAACAGCAAATAAACAATGACTTCAAAAGAGTTTATTTATCAACTGGCAATACCTATGTGGCTTAAACAATTTTAAGAAATCTGAGCACTTTTGTGAACGGGCACATTTGTTGTTTGATTATAAATTTAAATAATCGTCAAGAACATACTTTTCGGAAGTTGTAAAGCTTCAAATTATTTATGTTTTAATTATAACTTACAGCAAGCCTCAATCACAAAGTTAAATAAATTAGGTATACACAGCTAAATAAATGATATTTGATTAGAGGCCGTTAATTACATTTATTACCTCTCTTGGTCTGGAACAATGTACGGAAGCTATTTATTTATTAAAGAATTGATTACAAAATTAATTATTATACTTAGGGGACATTGAAAGTAATCTCTGAATCAAAATGATTGAAGAACTATAGGTACCAAGTATGTATTAAACCGTATCCTTAGTGAATCTTACAAAAAAGTTGTGACTCTACCTACCTCTTTCAAGATTGTCTGATTATAGTGGTTTTATTTTAGTAAGTATATCACGAAAGCGGTGCGTATAGTGAACCACATAATAAAATAATATCATCAACATCTACTATAATATTCATTTGCAACACTGTGTAACATACATGTCGGCTATTTTTATATTCATTTACAACACCGTATAATATTTAAAAAAATGTTTCGATACTTTTTTCGTTATTTGTTTTTGGGGTGTTATGCCGTTTTGCGCTAACTCCTTCTTTAGTCAACGTTTCGGACATCGTTGCAGTGTCCATCATCAGAGCATCCGGTAGATGTATCCGGATCTGCCCTGATGATGGACCCTGCAACGATGTCCGAAACGTTGGCTAAAGAAGGAGTTAGCGCAACATGGCATACCACCCCAAAAACAAATAACGAAAATGCTTTTTGCCGTAAAAATCTAAAAACGTATCTGTTTAGATACTTATTGTAAAAATGTGCAAATATTAAATAAAAATTATCTAGAGTAGGTATGTAATTCACATGCGATAGAAGTGAAACTACAAAAGTCGCTAGATGTCGCTTTATTTTCTTTTACCTATTTTTTTTAATGTGGGTTGAAGCTCGGGTATTGATTTCACAAAAATAAAAATGTTTTTTTCTGGATCTCGCAGGATTCGAACCTCCGTTCGCTTGATGTCTGTCTCTCTGGCCGCTGAGACTTGTCAGGCGCCTTGTCCACTGCGCTATGGAAGGCACGCGCTGAGGTGCGAATTTACCGCATTATATTAGAACCGAAGACAGCCATATAATAAATTTGTAATGCATTTCCCTTTCCTCCAAATTTAAAATCACTAACGACGCTAAAGAAGTGTCACTTGAAAAATCTAAATTTATCTCATCCGCTACGGCAGAAAACCATATTTGACAAATGAAAAATAGTAACCAAAGTAAGATAAATGAAACTTAATTAAGGACTCAATTCTGGCAAAAAGAACTGAACTCAACGAAGAAGTCTAGAGAATTAAAATGTTACTTCGATAAGGGAGCTGTAGGGACTCTTGTGCGGTAATAATACCAACTTAAGTTACCAATCAATGTCAAAATAAATTACAATTTATTATCTTTACATATATATAACGCAAGGTGATATTGAAAGTAATTTCTGTTCCTAATTTATTAACGACTCATTAATCTTACGTATATTTTAATTGTCTTTTAGTAACTCAAAAGAATATTAAATGGTTACAAAATGACAGCAAGTTCACTTGAGCAGGCAGTCGAGGTACGCCGACTCCTATTTGCGCCAGATTTTCAATTCAATAGGCAAACTTTGGCAATATTGTAAACCCTCTCCCCCTGAATAATTATATAAATACATGTTTTTATGCCCGGGCTGCGGAAGTTTTTGCCTTAAACTATACTTCTCGGTGACAGTTCGAATGTGCCCCGAGCGGAACCTTATCCATTCTAATAATATGGTAAAACCCTGGTCCTGAATATTATCGATCGAGGCTCCCCTTATGCAATCACACGGTGTCTGTGTACTTTTATACATTCCCGCTGTATTATTTGTCTTATTTTATCGACTTGAAGCCACAAATTGAACTTTTTGTAATATGATTACTTTTACACGACAGAACACCCGAATTCGCTCTGTGAGAAATAGTAACAAAAAATCAGATTGTGTAATTCACACGCGGTAGATGTGAAACTAGAAAGTCGCTTGATGTCACTTTCTTTTCTTTTAAAGTGGTTTGAAGATTGGATATTTATTTCACAAAAATAAAAATGTGTTCTTTTGATGTCTGTTCCTCTAGCCGCTGAGACTTGTCAGGCGCCTTGCCCACTGCGCTATCGCAGGCCCGCGCCAAAGCGCAAATTTACCGCATTATGTTAGAACCAACCAAGGACCCGCCAAATAATAAATTTGTGACGCATTTCTGTTTTTTTTTTTTTTTTTTACATTAACTCCACACAGGAGGCCCTGAGGAAAATAATTTCCCTCAGGGCCTATGTCATCTGGGATGCTGTGTGGAGGGTCTTTTTGAGGAGAGGAAGGAATGAACATTGGTCTTGAAGAGACCCATGTTGTAGGAAGGAGGAAACACAGAGGCTGGCAAATCATTCCACAGCCGAGCTGTTGAACATAAGAACGAGTCGAAGAAACGACCCGTTCTCATGTGACTAATGTCAACTGTGTACAAATGTTGGGCACGCGTTTGGCGTGTTTCCCGACTATGCACCGGTGCCGAAGGGATCAATGATGCTAGTTCCTCGGAGCATCTTCCATTGTAATACCGGTAGAACAAGGATAGCATTCCCACCCGACGCCTGTGCTCTAAAGATTGCAATCCGTCTGTTAAGATGGGAGAATCTATCAAACGGACCGCCCGTTTCTGCACAGAGTCGAGGGTATTTTTCAGGTATTTTGGAGCTCCAGACCAGAGGTGGCTGCCAAATTCAACCGTGGGGCGCACTTGCGATTTGTACAGGGTTAGCAGTTGTGTACTTTTAAAGTATCTGCGGGCCCTGTACAGTACGCCCAGTTTTTGGGAGGCTAACTTTACTCTGGCTTCGATGGAGCCCCCATACCTTAATCCAAATTTCAAATCACTAACGGGTCTAAAGAAGTTTCACTTCAAAAAGCAGAAAAATCAGTATATCTTATCAGTATACTAATCGTTTGATTATTTTTAGTATGAGTTTTTATTCTCCCTGTTTTATTATCTTTTTCCATTTTACAGAAAATACTAAGAGCAAAGGAAAAAAATAAAACTTTTCAACCTTCATAAATACAATATTGTACCTACTGTTCTGCCCAGATTTCGTAACAACCGTAACGGTTGAAACGGTTGTGACAGTTGTAACGGTTGTAAGTTGTAATAGGAATAAAAAATAGTTGGTCAGCAATAGGAATTTAAAAAAAATCATAGTATGCAATTCACACGCGGTAGGAGCGAAATCTTCAGAAAACTAAAGTAGACGATAGTGGGGAGGCTGAGAAGCACCGGGGAGACCGAGCCACAAACTGGAGACCGATTATTCTCTCTCATTCCCTCGCAGGCTAAATCATACAGATGTATGTGTTTGTCTCTTCTGTGTCGCTCGCTTTCGTTTCATCGAGTTTCAAAGCAAAGCGGTGCTAAAGAAATTTTCACTTAAAAAAACGAGTGTGCTTTAGACTTTAGACCACACGACTGATGTAAAACTTCTGCTCCATCTATAATGTATATGATAGGGAGATGAAAGAAAATGTGCGGGCGCACTGCTCTCTCTTGCTCCTACAGTAGATACAGACAATAGGCCTGCACTGTGTTACGTAACTGGCTATGGGAGAAAAAGAGAAAGAAAATGTATGCTCTCTTGCCCCTACAGTAATATACGAAACGTAACTCTCTCTCTTTCTATCTTCACTAAATTATATCGCCCTCTCAACTACCGTTTTTGTAACGCTCTCGTCTTTCGCCAGCTTACTCCGCAAGTCAAGCGTGCGTAAAGAAGTTTTACTTCAAAAATATAATGTTGTATTTGGAAATAGACCGCTATCTTATTCACATTAAAACAAGAACCTATACTGGCAAAACCTTTCGTTTCTTTCAGCGTTTCACAAAATAATGAAATGGTTAATTAGAGATGGACACTTAACGACTAACTTAGCCTTAATATTTTCGTAATATTATATCCATTACCTTCCAGCGGGCCGATCTGAGGGGCTTCGATTTCGTAGAATCGAAAATATTTATCTTTCTGCTTCATTACGTCCGCCGTAGCACGACCATTTATTATTTATGCCCTGCTGCGATCCGTGGTAGGTACAATTAAACGTTTTAATTTCACGACCCGGCAATAGGGGGCCGGGGCCGGAGCCGGGGCCGGAGCCGGGCGAATGACATTGGATATTTTGATACAATGGTGAACTCTGATAATTTCGCCCAATTATTGGGGTTCATTGAGTTCATTACGCCAATTTGTATGTATCAATTAATGTTATCAGGTTGCTTCTATGTTCCGAGCGGTATCTTTCATATTGAAAGCTTTTATTTTCTGTTTTCTGATGCATTAAACGAAGACAAACATTTTTATTGAAGTGAAACTTATTTGGCACCGTACGATTTGAAACTCGATGAAACGAAAAAATGCGACACTAAAACGAGACAAACACATATATTTTTTTTTTATTTTTTTTTTTATTTATTTACATATGCATATATATATTACAATACATTACAATGTGATACTTTGTCTGTCCAACTGGGCAGAATACCCGTTTCAGGACAGCCAAATTGTATATTTAGTTCATAATATTCTTAACAAAGGAATGGTTTCGTTCAAGATATCACGGGAATTTGCTTCTGTCAAGACAACTTTTGAGAAAATTAAGAATTGTATATAATTAAGGGATGGTTTCTTTATGTCTTTAAAAGAATCGCAAAGATGTGATTTTTTTCAAGGTCAATTTGGAGTTTTGGATTTGTTTTCTTTAGTGAGATCACAAGTAGGAGATTCTTTCCAGGCCATTTAAGAGAACACTTACAATTGCATGGTCAGAATTTACACATTTATAAAGCAATATTTGATATATGAATTCCCAATGTATTTATAACTATTTAATTTTAATAAAGTATTTTAATTTTTAGAATTTCTTAAATAGTAGAAATTACACAATGGATATGACAAATGATTTTTCAAGCTCGTTTTGGAGAACATTAATTTATTTAGTTGTTTATTTATTTATTTTATTTTACGCCTAGATGGCTTTTACATAAATAATAAGGCAGTACCTCCATCTTTTACATGAGAAAACAAATAGTTTAGATAAAGTTACGATGGGAATAAAAAGTATATAAATTAAATAAAAATATAGGCAACAAAAATTTAGTGCAGTGAGATATATAATATCAATATATCTACAGGATTTAACCTGCGAGAGAATGAGATAGAATAATCGGTCTCCTCTTTGTGCGGTGCTTCGTAGCCTTCCCACTCTTGTCTACTTTAGTTTTCTGAAGATTTCACTTTTTCCCCGTGTGAATGTAATTTAATTTTTATTTTTAAAGAAAGGAGAGAAAGTTATAGAAAGGAAAAATGAGGGGTACGAGGGGTGGGTGGAAATCTAGGGGTCAATGTGTCTACGCGTGACTGCCGTATGAATCCATCCCTTTCACTGCGGTGCAAGGCGATGGGTCAAGAGGGCCCGGCAGGAGAGGTCTAGGTTAGGTCTCCCTCAACCGAACTCTCCTGATCCGTCCCCCTCACCCAAGACCTAGAGACACTCACCCCTTGAAACCTTGCATGCCTGCTAAGTCACCAAACGAAGTGAACAACTTAGAGTGAGCTACGGCAGGGGTGTTGGTTATCCAATAAATGGTCCCCGGAGCGGCGGAACCATTTCCCGCCTCCCAAATTCCGTCAATTCCCAAATTGAAAAAAAAAAAATTGATTGCTACTGCGTATAAACAGTTTTCTATTTATTTTTAAAACTTTTTAAGATATCCCAAAGTTGTGCAAAAACACAGGCAAAAATATGTACTTGCATTTTGTATTTGAAACACCGAAAAATAATTATATAGTGGAACAGAAAATAATTGAAATTGTGTTTTATTTTTATTTTACTTTACCTGTAAGTACCTAGGGATAGTCCAAAATAATTAAAACGTCATTTTAAAAAAGCTCCTCTGAAAACTTTTGACTACGCGGTGGAAATTACGATATTACTAAGTTGAACAATGTAAGTAAGTACTAACTTACACCGTGTGCAGAGTACGGAATAGTATCTACGTATTATCATCGGCATACTGTGAAATATATTACTTTTTGGAAACCGTCGGCAGTCACTCTCCGCCATCTTGGCCGCCGCGCTGAGGTATTTTATCCACCATTCTCGGAGAGAAAACTCACAAATAATGCCCCTCGAACATCATTGCACTTGGCTGCATTCCGATATTGCATTCTCAGTTGCAGCATGTTCTGGTAACGACGGCTCCCGGCCCCGGCTCGGGTCAAACCACGCAAAAAGAAACTCTAAAAACTTTTATGGCCACGGGGCGTTGCGGCCCAAAGGGGTTATTTGTTTTCCGAATAAAGGGACGACGAATTATTTACATACTGTATTTTTTGAATTAATAATGGCCCCTGTGGTACATGGGACAGTCGTTACATGTTAACTTAAAAATGTTGTTTTTTTAAATCTTTTTTAAACCCTTTGTAAAATGAATTTATTTTCAAAATGTAACTGACCAACTGTTACTAGGAGGGGAAGCAGAAATATTGGATCGCTATACTAAGAATTTGACAGCCACCTATTGCATGAAGCCCCAATTTACATTAAACGGGCCGTCGGTTTAACTTATCATCTTATACGAGGGTCGATAAATAAGTACCCGTGTTAGAAAAGATGTAAGTTTAAAAAAAGAACTTTTTTGATGTGAAACTTCTTTATTTTGTTGTGATTTGAAATTCGGAAGAAACGGAATTGCGTAACTAAAATTTATTATTTATGACGGGTCCTCTGTTCTAATATAATGCGGTAAATTTACGGTTCCGCGCGAGTCTCCGATAGCGTACTGGCGTAAAGCGCGTGACAAATCTCAGCGGCCAGAGACATCCAGGGAACGGAGGTTCGAATCCTACGAAATCCAAAAAAAATAAACATTCTTATTTTTGTAAAATCAATATCCAATCTTCAAACCACCTTAAAATAAACAGGCAAAAGAAAAGAAAGCGACATCTAGCGACTTTCTAGTTTCACTTCTACTGCTGTGAAGTGCACACTCTGATTTTTTTAAATTAACTTTATCTTCTTTTACGGTGTCTCATAAAGCGATTCCTATCTTTAAATTTAAATAAAACAAAGTGCGTGTGAGATATCATCGAATTTTTTTTTGGCGCGCGCGCATCCGAAATATCCAATTTTCCACGACTCTGGCACATAAATTAGGCTGAATTGGACCGATGGCATGGGTTATGTTGGCTTTGAGGGCCGCTGTATTTGTGGCTTATACGTATAGATATGCGACTTTAGGAAACCCCACAAGAAAAAGTCTAACGGGGTCAAATCGCACGATATCGGCGGCCAGTTCACATCACCTCCACATGAGATGACCTTGTCCTCAAATCGCTCGTGGAATTTCCAATGTTGTATGAGCTGTGTGGCATGTAGCGCCGTCCTCTTGAAACCATAAGTCGTTGTTGTCCATATCATCCAATTCAAGCCAAAAGAAGTTGGTGATCATCAACCTATAGCGCTCGCCGTTGACGGTGATGGCCTGGCCAACGTCGTCCTCAAAGAAATATGAACCGATGATCAAAATCCACACCATACAGAGACTTTTTCGTGATCTCATGTGGATTGGTATCGTCCCGGATTCGACAATTTTGTTTGTTGCTGTATCCATTCGTCCAGAAATGGGCTTCATGGCTGAAGATGATTTTTTGATAAAAAAGCAGTTTCCAATGCTCCAGAGCCCATTCAGCGAACACACTATCTACGATCTATGATCGCTTACCTACAGATCCTGGGTCAGTTGAATTTTGTACAGTTGCAGGCCCAAGTCGTGATGCAAAATTCGCCAAGTTGTGGTCTGCGAAAGGCCGAGTTCTTATGAGCGATGCGAAATCGACTACCTCGGATTCGCCTGCACACTCTCACGGATAGCGGGGATGTTTTCGGCAGATCTTGCGCTTCGTTACCGTAAAGGTGTTGGTTGATTGATTACTGAACTCAAATGTATCCACCACACTGCGAATAGTCCAATCGGTAGGATGCCAATGGCAACTGCAAAATGGGAGAAGCGCGCGGAAGGTTGCCCGAACAGAATACACATTTTGATAAAAAAAACAATTTTATCATTTGCAAGTGTTGTTGTACGTTATATTCGTCCATGGTGATTTGGCAAAATAGACTGAATAAATGACAGCTAATTTGACAGAGACGTCGCTTCAACAATATGGCCGCTATCAACTGTTAAAGTTCGGATGCGCTTAATGAAAGACCCCACTCCGCAGGTTTTTGCTGTTAGGCCCTGCGGGCGGCTGAAAGTTTTTATCTTCTTTCGATTCTCTTTTTCCAACATTTTTGTAATTTCTATAACCCCTTTAAAAATACGAAATTACTCTTCTAAATGCGTTTCTGTTTGGCGATGACCTCATCGTTTGAGTTGCATTTTTTCCGCTGCAATTTGAATGTGCTGGTGCGTTATCCGCTCGTTGAGGAATCGCGGCATCCATTGGGTCGACACCTTTCTCACACTTAACTTATTAGGTAATGTATTAAAGCGCCACATCCGGGCTCAAATATAAGAAGATGGAGAGATATGCAATGACGAATGTTAGAGTAGCGCGCTAATATTTAAAGCGATAAAATCGATCGAAAAATTGTGAAAATGTTTAGTTGAACACGACGGTGTTTTAAAATAGAGCAAACATCTCGTGGAAGGCGTCTTAAGTATCATTTAAAGAAACATTGTGAATTTCTTCACAACTATAACTTGTAAAATAACTGAAACAAACGTGTTTATAATAATTTTCGGAGCATACTTAGCTTTTTTTCTATCGAAGGAATTTCTTCAAAAATAATATATTTTTATTAAGAGATGTTTAAGGGAGATATGTAAGAAATCGGTAGAAATTCAGGTAGCGGCGGCATAATTGCCGTTCCGGCCTCCGCTACTTCGCACACTTTTAGTTCGGCGATCAACAAGAATCATGTCATGGACTTTTTCTCGGCAACCACGTCTGCCGGTTGGCCTGGCCGCTCCTCATCCATGCTGTCCAAAGCTGGTTAGGTTTGCTTGCATTTGTTTTCTTCAATCTCCGCATGCCATGATAACAATGAATGAAAAGTGTAACTTCGTGAACTTCCTGTTCTTTTGGCTAAAATGTACCCGTTTGAACACCTGCACTGCCTCAAAACTACTAACCGTCGTCGTCCAATAGTATGCCTCGAACGAACAACAACACATTTAAACGTGGGTTTAAGACACAGCCTTCGTAAAAGTATTAGTAAAGGATCTTATAATGGTGAAACTACTACTCTACCTTGTATAAAATTATTCAACATAGTTAATTGGTGGTAGTTGTCGCTGGCTGTTAAAATTCTACTAAGGAAGCTTTCATAATGTGAGCTAAATTGGTTTGCAATGATTTTTTTTCAAAGCAAAGTCTTATTTAATAAAATGTAATGTTAAATCGCAAAGTAATTGCTTTCTATGAAGAACAAAATTTTAGTTATTCACACTTACTTATTGTTACGTTGTACATATTCATGTGCTTTAAAAATAGAAGACCGGAGCAGTTCATACATTCCGGTTATTTTCAGCACACGGAGCACACAAAAAAGAAAGTTATGGGGTAAATAATATACTTGCGAAAAATGTAGTAGGCATTGCCCTTAAAACCATATATTATCTTAAATCGCGAGTAGGCACGGGAAGTGTGAGTATGTTTTATTCAGGAAATAGAATAAGCCTTGAGAAATATGGCTTTGGATACTGTAACTAGTAGCGTAATAAGATAGCAACTTGTTATTATGTTCCCATATTACGGAAATATGGGATGAAGATAATAAAAACGCCCTTCCGACGAAGAAAATAATATATTTCGGTTCAATTTTAGTAGGTTCGCTCCGTAAGCTGAAAATATTACACCGAGACACAAAAAGGTAAAGAAAAATGACATAGAACCAATAAGTCGTTCGTACTTTGCGCATTACTGTCAAATAAACACTGCTTCACGGTGTTATTATCAGAAAATAAACACGCTCTTCAACTTTTCATTGGATAAGTGATTTCACTTCGAAAACCATCTAATAAAAGCCATAATTTGAGCCGAAGAATGGCTGACGCATTCGAAGTTTTCGAATGATATAAAGCAGTTAAAAAAACATTCTCAAGTTGCGAATCACCTGACAATGTTAAGATTTGAATTTCTTCTGACCATAATATTTAACATTATCAGCGGTGCTACAGCAAGAAGGTTTTCTAACAGAGGTTTGAAGACGCGACCATGTGCGAATCTGAACTTTACATCAAAGATTCCTAACCTTTTGGGGCCCGTTCCCCCAATTTTCAAATATTTCCGCTTAGCAATAATTTTCCAAAAATAAAAAAACAATGAAATATGCTTTGAAACCTTATAATTCGAAATAAACATATTTTTTTTTTGATATACAAAAAAAAATTGTCATTTCGTGTTAAAATAGTTTTAAAAAATTCCCAAAGTTTCATATTATTTCAAATTGCGGTCGGAAACTTGGGTTTCATAAAGATGAATTTGGTTTGAATTATTTTGTGGTTAACTTTTGACTATTTTAAAATAAAGCGTTGTGTTTTCTCTTTTTAACTAGACATATGTGAGTTGTTCTGAAAAGCGAACAAATTAGCGTGAGGGGTTAACTCTTGATCGCCTCACAAGCGACCTAAATCGTTGGTTTAGATTAGACCATTCGGTGCTAAATGATCATTGAGTTTTTGAAGCGAAATGACGATTACTGCACCTGCGACGCACAACTGCGCTCATTGACCATTTTGATTATGATGCCACTTTTAAAGGCTCCTATTGGTTGAGATATGAAATGACGAAATTGCGCTGGTCTACGCTCATTGGTCGCTTTGATCATGACCTCACTTTTCAAGTATTGGTTGAGATTCATTTGATTAAGTTTCGCTTCTACCGCGTGTAAACTGCACTCGATATTTTTTTACTTTGCTAGTGGCAGTCAGAGAAAGCCAATATCCAACCGTGTAACTCAATTGCTTTTCGTAAACTACGTTTTATGGAAAAATTTCTTGATTTTAATGTATTATTTCTCTCATGAAAACTAACGACTAAACCATAAATAAAATTAGTAGTTTACTTCAACAGGGGGCAGATAAAATATATGCGAGTGTTATTACCTGCGTAACGCGGCCCCGTCGTAGCTTCTTTAAGAGGGTTGTATTTAAATCCCGGCTATTCAATTAAGGGTGGGAAGCCAGTGAAAGCACGAATCAAAAATTCGGCAGCTCATTAAGTGGGAGCAGGCTCCAGCGGCAATCTTAGTAACGGAGGTTCCGTTTACTTTATGTGTTTGTTGGCAACGGAACGGGTGACAAATAGGCAATTTAACCTCCTCGAATCTCTTAAGATTTTCACAGGCAATTTGTCGCCATATAACGAGTCCCCCCCTCCCCCCCTCCCCTGCAGCCGGCCGCTTATCGTTAAACTTAAATATTTATCCCCTTGTCTTTTTATGCGATCAACATTTGGTCCACATTTTATGGCGTATGATAAATGTCATCCGGCGAGGCAAACGGCGCCGGCCTTACGCAATTAAAACAATTAAAAACACTGAGAAGGCCATTATTGCTTTTGATAAAGTATGATTGTTTGAAGCATGGAAACAAGTGGCATTTTTGTTTTGCATTTCAAATCGTGTGGATGTTTTTCCGCGGGTAAATAAATCTCCGCCCGCGTGCACATAAAAATAATTTTATTAGATTTTATGTTGCGAAAAATAAACATCCTATTCAATTTTCCTTTTTCCATGAAGAATGATAAGATGTACATAATATAAATTGTAACAGGTATAATGTTCTGCAAGAGGTGAACAAGGATTGTGTGTTGAAAGCAGTAACGTCCCTCAATTTTTTATATCAGAATTCAGAACATTTGATCTTTTACTGCCCTTTGGACTACTCGTTAAGGATTGATGTGGAATATTTTGAAGGATGAATTAAAGCCAAAGTAAACTTCATTCACGAAAAAATGTCCACGAAAACATTGTCAATTCTGGACAACTTTGTGTGTGGTATACTTTAAAATATAATATTTAAATTATGTGTGAAAAGAAACTGTATCGCTGCCGAAGAGTGACGTCGAGGATGGGGTCTGAATTATGCAAATTATTCTTTCTAAATAAGTACTATAGCTGAATTTTTACGAACTTTTTTTTTTTACTGTCGTATTGCAATTTGTAACATCCCTAAAAAATCGCATAAAATTCTAATCATCCAAAATAAGTTTTTTTTCCTCTTAAAAACGATGTGAATTAAAAAAGACTACTTTACTTCGTCCAAAGTCCAAAAAAAGTTGCAGCACTTCCCAGGCAGAGGAAGATTATTCAATTAAATCAATTGAATTGTTTTTTTAAGTGAAACTTCTATAGCCCCTTGTGATTTGGAATTTGGATGCAACGGAAATGACGCATATAGCACTTTGGAAGCATCACACTCCTATGTAGGCTCCTATTGGTTAAGATATGAAACGGAATTGACGCTAGGTCTGCGCTCATTGACCGCTTTGATTATGACCTCACTTTTCAAGGCTCCTTGGTTCTTCATTGGTTGAGATTGTTTTGGTAATGTTTCGCTTCTACCGCGTGTTAACTGCACTCGATTTTTTATTAATTTGAGTTTCCGTGTCTGATAATTCATAACAGTCACTCACCCGGGTTTATATTATTGTACTTGAAATCTGTACATCACGCCAGAGAATTCACGAACGCTGGTTAAACGAAGGTACAGAAAGGGATAATTAATTTACATTTTAAATTCAACACACTTATTCCACGTTAGACCATTTAAAATCAACAAAGTATTTAAAATCCACATACCAAACAATCCCCCCTTCATGTTTCATTGCTAAAAGGGTTGGAAAATAAGATAACTTTTTGGTACGTTTATTTATTCTCCCGCGGACTACACGGAAATATGTTTTAAAAAAGACGTGCTAATGGTCGGTCATTCCTTATGTTCTTTATTCCGTAACAAAAGTAATTGTTTTTAAAGAATGTCTGCTTGTTTTTTCGACAACAAATCTGCGTTTTTTCATATGCACCTGTGAAAGCAGGAGGAATCGCTTGATATAGTAATTTAAAAATAAGAATGAAAAGTGGTCAAACTAGGTTGGTAAACTAAGACCGAAGTCCATCGAAGACCGAAGTATGATTTCGCATGATATAGTAGTTTAAAAGTAAGAATAAAAAGTGGCCAAACTAGGTTGGGAAACTAAGACCGAAGTCCTATATGATTTCGCATGATATCTCTACATATTATAAAGTAAAGTCCCCCGCGCCGTCTGTCTGTCTGTTCGCGATAAACTCGAAAACTACTGAACCGATTTTCATGCGGTTTTCACCAATAGATAGAGTGTTTCGTTAGGAAGGTTAAGGTATGTAATTTGTCAAGGATTTGTGTTAATTGGTTGAAACATAACGATAATTGTTAGAAGTGTCGGAAAAAATTCCAGCCGCCTGGTAGCTTTCATCGAAAACAAATCGGATATAACAAAACAATTAATGGTGGGATATTCCTCTTTTATAGATCTACAAAAAAGTCCGCAAAGGCATATATCTATCTTTTACGAATATCGTACTATACACATTATATCTTCTTATCTTATTATTCTTATCAATTGCTGTCCGTTTGTCTCGCTAAAACTCGAGAGCGGCTGGGCCGATTTAGGTGATTTTGGTTTTGAAATGTTTGTCGTAGTCCAGGGAAGGTTTAAACGGTGAGATAATATGAAAAAATTGTGAGGAAGATAGTAAAAACCAAAATTTCATTTTCTCATATAAACAGTTCTACTGTTCTACCTACTTTCAGAAGCACAACGTAATCTAGAATTAGAATGCAAAAAAAAAATTCCGAACATATTTCAGTTGCTGTCAAACGTTACCTGTCATTATGTTACTATTTAAAATCTTCTATCATTAGTTTGTGAGTGCGTGAGAACTTTATTTACTGTTTTAATATGCCAAGGAAAAGACGAGCTGACATAGATCGTCGAAGTCAATCAAATGGGCGACGAGCTACGAGTACCTCACGTGCAAAACGCACTAATGATCTTTTCACGATGAACTCAAAGACGGCGGTGGTTACAAAGGTTGGATTTTACAAAGTGTTTTATTAGCCACAGCAACGCGTGACCGGGTCAAGTAATTTAAAAATAAGAATGAAAAGTGGTAAAACTAGGTTGGTAAACTAAGACCGAAGTCCTAAATGATTTCGCATGATATAGTAATTTAAAAATAAGAATAAAAAGTGGTCAAACTAGGTTGGTAAACTAAGACCGAAGTCCGATATGATTTTGCATGATATAGTAATTTAAAAATAAGAATGAAAAGTGACCAAACTAGGTTGGTAAACTAAGACCGAAGTCCGATATGATTTTGCATGATATAGTAATTTAAAAATAAGAATGAAAAGTGACCAAACTAGGTTGGTAAACTAAGACCGAAGTCCGATATGATTTCGCATGATAAAGTAATTTAAAAATAAGAATAAAAAGTGACCAAATTGGTTGGTAAACTAAGACCGAAGCCCGATATGATTTCGCTGGAGTTAATAATTTAAAAATATGAATAAAAAGTGGCCAAACTAGGTTGGTAAACTAAGACCTAGGTCCGAAATGATTTCGCATTTCATAGTAATTTAAAAATAAGAATGAAAAGTTGCCAAACTAGGTTGGTAAACCAAGACCGAAGTCCGATATGATTTCGCATGATATAGTAATTTAAAAATAAGAATAAAAAGTGACCAAACTAGGTTGGTAAACTAAGACCGAAGTCCAATATGATTTGAAATTTTCACGGCCAAAGGTATGATTTATTTATATTCAAAATCTTAAAATAAAATAAAATATTTTATAATCTCGCAGATGTTGACACGTTTTTATTGTATAAAGTAAAAGATGTTCAGTTTGAAAATAATAAAAGAGGAATGGTGTGAGAAGTCAAACCGACTGTTTATAACAATGTAATAATATGATTTTTTTATTAAACCACTGCTAAATTAACAGCTGCTAGTATCTGTTCGAATTGTAATTTGAATATTGCCTAATTATTGATGCCAAATAAATTAAAATGAACCAGTTTTAATTATTGCGAAAAATCCGATGACACAATATTATTTATTAAATACGTAATACATCTGGCGCTGTACAACGTAAAAACGAATACATTTATTAATTAAAATATATCGTATCATATATTAGAGGATGCCGGTATATTGGAGTGCAGTGTCAATATAATTGGAAAAATTCGGTCATTTGCTGTATTATTTATTAATTTCGTGTTTATTTTGTAATCCTCGAATTTTTTTAAGCTTTGAAATTATGAATTTCATGACTTCTGTCTTAGTTTGCCAACGGACAGATTTTCACTTGGCCCCTTTTCATTACTATCTCACGATATATTATTATGTCATGGAATTACTTCTGTTTTCAAAAAATCAGTGTGTGCAATTTACACGCGGTAGAAGTGAAACCTTCAGAAAACTAAAGTAGTCAGGGGAGACCACGAAGCACTTTTTTCATCAATGCGAAGGATGATTATTTCCATATTTTTGTCGTCAAATTCCAGTGCACCTTTTCCTATACATTTGGTGATCTTATTAGTAATTGTAGTTTCTTCTTCGGAGTCACTAGATGTCGTTCTCTTTTGTGTTTTTTTTTGCCTGTTCATTTTCGGGTGGTTTGACTTGATTTGACGATTCGATCCCTTGTCGGCTGAATGTATGCAAAGATTCGTCAGGCGCTTTATACCGCTACACTTAAGAGGACCTGCGTGGGACCGTAGATTTATTGTATTATATTGGAACCGAGTACCCGTGAATAAAATAAATATTTTTTTGCTATCTCATTCTCTCGCAGGCTAATTCCTATAGATGTATGTGTTTGTCTGTTTTTAGTGTTGTTCGTTTCCATTTCACCGAGTTTCAAATAACAACGGTGCTGAAAAAATAAAGCAGATGTTCTTTTAAAATTAATTATTTTTCTTAAGTAATAAAGAACTTAAAGAATGGCCGACCATTAGCACTTCCTTTAAATCAGATTTCTGTGAAATCTGCGAAAAAAAAAGTACCAAAAAGTTGTCTTAGCACTGAAACACATTGGAGGGATTGTTTGGTGTGTGAATTTAAAATACTTTATTGATTCTAAATGGTTGAACGTGGAATATATATGCTAAATTTAAAATGTAAATTGACTATCCCTTTCTGTACCTTCTTTTAACCATCGTTCGCGTATTTCAGGCGTGGTGTATAGATAAACGGTATTTTATTTGTGGTAAAATGAGGCATACGTGATGTACGACGGAAGAGATATAAGGAGATTGTATGATGTGGAAGTAAATGATAGAAGAAGTTTATGACGCCCGTGGAAGACAGCACGGCCAAGTAAATAAAAATTATGTGCGTTAATATGAGGCCTACGTGATGAACGTAGAAAGGACAAAGTACCAATGGCGGAAGAAATCGGGGAACACACGGAACGATCTAGTGACAAGTGTGTAATAAAAGTACGTGTATGTGATAAACAAAGAAAGGGGTGTAAAGACAATGTATGTCGTGGAAGTGAATGATGGATGAAGTCGGGGACCCCCGAGGAAGACATGACCCGATCACGTGAAACAAATACTTACGTATGGTAAAATTACACTATGTGATGAAGGAATAAAGGTGTAAAGGGAGAATAAATGACGTGGAAGTGAATAATTAAAAAAGTCGGGTACGCTCGAGAAAGACCTGGCACAATCATGTGAAATCTTATTTTTCTAATCTTTACAATAATATTATTCCCATCTTAAAAATGTTTTACCCAGTTTTCAAGTGCCCTAGAAATTTCAACCTCAAAACTTTAGACACTCCAAACCATTTATAACCCCGAGTAACGCCGGGTACATGGCTGTTTTATTTTTTATAACGAAGGTCGGTGGCCGGATACCGGGCTGAAAGACACCAGGCGGGCTGGGGTTGTTTGATTTTTATACAAATCTACAGTTTTATTCCGAGTCGATTAACTCTTTGCACCCTTTACCTTCAAATCAAGAGGAAGGCCACTACCTAAGTCTGAAAATGCCAAAAAAAAATACATTTCACCTGATTAATAATAATATGAGCATTTTTAGCCCATTTTATCCAATGACGACACATCAAACCAGAAATTGGGGATCTCAGGCATTGATTTTCCTTATTAATTTTTTATTGATAAACGAACGTTTAAGACAAGATTTTTTTGCATAGCACAAGGGGTAACAATTTTTATAAGCTATAATTATCAGCCTGAAACCCTCATCTACATTGAAAAAATCTTCCAAGAAAAGATACTTGCCGCCACATAGCGAGAGATTTAGCACTAACAACGCCTCTCCCACAAAACTAAAGTTGGTTGTTTTCAGGTGGAAAAATGTAATAAACAGTAATTGTTGAATGAAACACTAGTATATATTGAATTATTTGGCCGGTATGAGATAAGCCGCCATAGCTCAGTGGTGAGAGCACCTTACCGGCAATCAGAAGGACACGGGTTCAAGTCCTGTTGGCGGCAAGTATCTTTTCTCGGAAGATTTTTTCAATGTAGATGAGTGTTTCAGGCTGATAATTATTGCTCATAATAATTGATTTTGCATTGGTTTTTCTGCATTATTATCTAAGTCAATCCATCTATTTTTAGTTAGCAATGACTATCTTGTTATTTGTTTCAAACCGTAAATAAAATATTGTCAAAGAAGCAAAACCGGATAGTATACACTGTAAGAAGTAAAAGGTTCTTACATCAAGTTCCCTCAAGTTAACAAAGGTAATCAGAGAAGAATTCCGCAAGCAGCGTTCTACGCTATTTTCCCCTCCACTATCTACATTATCATATTCGTACAACTATGGACGTACCTACTTCTCTTTGTCAAGAGTCTTGGCTCAGCCGACCTGAATTAAGTGTGTGGATCATTAATTTGATAGAACCCGGAGTCCCGAATGGACTCGACTTCTATTGCCGCTAGAATTCCAATCTGGATCATTTACTTACTACAAGAATTGAAAATTAATCAAGTCAGAAATCACAAATGTTTGGTTGAATTACTATTCAAACTTTCAGCAAAAGAGCGAATTTCAATTAATGAAAAATCAAGTCGTTATATTGATGTAGGGATTAAGCTAATTATTTATTCTACCAAAAATCTCCGTCGTTGCTCGGAGTTAATAATGGTTTGGAGTAAAGTCTTGAGGTTATGAATTCTTGTAAACTGTGTCTAGTTTTAAGGTATAAATAGTTATTTGTCAATACTTGAAAAAGTTTATATATAAATGTCATCGGTTTATCATTTCAATTATTTTACTTCATCATTCTATGTCTTTTTCGGCCATCCCCGACTTCTTCTACCATTCACTACCACGTCATGTAATACTACTGCAGGATTCATAAGCGAAACTACATTGCCCACTCAACTCTACGATTCACACTATGGGAAATCAGTACTTACGTTATGTTGATATATTTATTATTAACTTGGCGAGTTTTTGTAGATCTTGTAAAAAATATATTCCACTTTTCCTAAACACAACCGTATTTTTGTAATTTTTAGTACTTTTATGACTGGTGTACATTTTTTATCGAATTTTATTTTAAGTATTTCTTTATTTGTTTCAAAATCATCTGTCATGAATTAATTATACTACGAGCATGTGAAAGCCCTCTGGGTGTCAAATAAATAAATTAAAAATATATATATAATCTTACAACACTCGCTAATCCGCTCTCTAATTCTTATCTATTTCGCTCACATACTTCAATTTGGGAGGCGGGAATGGGTACCGCCGCCCCGAGAATCTTTATTGGATAACTAACACCTCTGCCATAGGTCACCCCAAGTGGTTCGCTAAGTTTGGTGATTTAGCAGGGGTGCCCGGGTTCATGGGGTGAGGTTTGTCTAGGCCTTGGAGGCGGGTGACCAGGAAACACTGAACCCCAGATTCCTATCCACCCCTTAAACCCCTTTCCTTCCCAGAACTCCCTTCTCCTTCCTTTCCTTAAAAAACCCGCCACACAGCATCCCCAAAGATGACATAGACCCTGAGTGAAATTATTATCCTCAGGGCCTCCTGTGTGGAGCTAAGGAAAAAAAATACTCATTATGAATTCACTTCACTCTATCATAGACACGACTTCTTTTACTATTGAATTCATCTCCTCACACCCGTTTCTTCGTTCATCACATACGCTACATTTTATCACTCATGAGTATTTGATTAATTTAATCGTGTCATGTCTTTTTCGGGCGTCCCAATAGTAATAGGGCGTATTTTATAATAAATTCTTCAAACATTCATTTCCTTGTCACACATAATCCCTTTATCACTTTCTTCGTCCATCACATGTGTCCAATTTTACCATACATAAGTATTCGTTTCAGTTGATCGTACCTCGGGCGTCCCTGATTTCATCTTCCATTCACCTACACGTAATACGTTTTCTTTACACTCCTTTCTACAATCATCACATATGTCAATTTTACTACACATACTTATTTGTTTCATGATAGAGTCATATCTTCCTCGGGCGTCCCCGACTTCACCATTTATTTATTTATTTATTTTATTTTATATTTTATTAACGTCCTAGTGGGCTTTTACAAGAAAAGAAGCAAATATATAATAAACAATATTAATTACATGTATTACATAAACAATAAAACATAATAAATATGAATGCAATCGACTCGTTAGGTAAAGAATATTACAACATAAAAAAGAAATTAAATGAGATAGTACAAGTTGTACTTACAAAAAACTAAAATAATTCAGCTTTAAATATTTATACATATTATTAACAATAATAATAAGACTTGACATAGAACAAAGTGTAAATAGAACTGCAAAAATATTATAAAGTAAGTATACATTTTACTGGTGAGGTTTAGATGAGAAAATATTTTATGAGAAAAACAAAAAAAAATAATAAAAGTTAATTATTAGCAGATAGAATCGAGATTAGTTGATTTTTGAAACATTCAAAACTGTCAATACTAAATATATCTATAGATTCGCAGTATTTATTCGCAAGGTTATGGATTCTTGGTATTGGTGAGTATATAGAGTAATTAGTGTTGAGTTTATTGTTGCATTTAAAAGTATCTTTACTACGAGTTTGTCTAGCGGGTATGCTAATGCAAATTAGTTCCAACAAATTAGGGCTGTCAATTAAAGATTTTATAATTTTGTATAAAAATAATAAATCAATTAACACTCTTCTATCTGATAATTTAAGAAGTCTGGTTTCAGCGCGTAAGTAATTATAATTTATAAATTCGATTGGTATTTTCATTTTAAAATTGATGTACCGGAGAAATTTGTTTTGTACCTTTTCCAATGATTGAGAATGAACATTGTAGTATGGTGACCATACAGAGGAATTGTATTCTAATCTGCTTCGTACTAGTGAGCAATACAGATGTTTTAATGTTAACATACTTTTAAAATTTGCCCCCATTCTCAAGATAAAACCTAGTATACCATTTACCATTTACTTTCGTGTCAAACGTTTTCCTTACACCCCTTTTCATCATGTACGCCTCATTTAATCACTACAGATTTAGAAACAAAATCTGAAATCTAAATTTGAAAGAACCTTTCAACTGCTTTCACAAACAGTAATTCATTTTGGCATTCGTTCAAAACGGCGAAATTATTTGAAATTGAAATACAAGCGGGAATATTAATTTGATGACATGAAATTATTTTGTAATAAATACGTATTAGTACAGCGGTACGTGAGATTGTTTATGTACACACACACTAATTTAAATGTACGTGTTCAGGTAGGACCGTATGTTTTTTATTAAATTTATTACTCTACATTATAAAGCCAACCTTCAACCCACATAACTAATACAAAACGTAAGTGGCTGACTTATTAGATGACAAGAAAAGATCTCTTTCAAACCTACATAATTAATTACTTGAAACTTTTGATAGCTTTGTTGATGAACTTTGAGGAACGCCAACTGACACCCGAAACTTGTAAAATATGTATACGTATTACATAATATGAGTTGGATGTCATACGCTCGTGTTCAAAATGGTTGAATCCGAAATGATGTATAACATTTTTGACCAAAGTTCCACACAGGGCCGTGTAAACCCAAATGGGGGAGGATGGGGGTAGGTAAATGACATCCTGTTAGCCGCGGGTTCTCCCGAGTTAGAGATTCTGCTCAAACTACTGAAGGACCTCTTAAATTTTGCTTTGCATACATTATTTAGCAGTTGTGAAATTCTGGTCCGATGCTTTCGTTTTGCACACACACCCGCACGGATGGATGTTATCACTTGAGCGAGAAGTCGCCCGGAGCTGGGGATAAGACGATTATAACAATAATTATTTATTTAGTTGATGTTTACTTTGTAGTTTGCATGTTATTAATGAGCTCTTAATTGGTGCCTTCATAATATTTACATTTGTGCAAATAGGGGTGGGGCGAACTGGACTGGGCCCTTCAGGGAACGATCAAAGACACTGACAAACAAACATTTTCAGTAACGAAGTGGACCGATGCGTCGGATTCCCACAAAGATTTAATCCCTTGCTAGCTGCATTATCCATCATTGAAGTATGAGGAATTTTAATATTCTCAATTTGGGAATGACTGCCGCTCTTGACAAAATGTACGTCTATATTTCAACAAGTATATATTTTTACATCTGCTCCTTAAAGGTGGCCCTTGGAAAAAATCCTTCAGTCTTCTTCTTTTTGGGATCTTTTTATGGAAAGGAAAGAGAAGATGTTCTGAAAAAAGTGTGAGGGGTGAATCGATGGTGATTGATGTGTCCCGGAGTGACGGAAGTACGAATCCACCCTCCCGCTGCGGTCCAAGGCGATGGGTTGAGAGAGTTCAGCTGGTGCGGTTTTCCTCAACCAGTCTCTCCCTATCCGACCCGCTACGCTGTAGGTGGGTGAACGCATTCGCCGCCAAGACCTAGACAAACCTCACACCTTGAAACCGGGCACCCCTCCTAAATCACATGAAATGGGCGGCGGTAACCATATCCGCCAAATTGATAAAATTATTCCTTAGGTTAGATAAAATATGTATCTATATTATAACATATTCCGAATATGCACTAGCTTGATAAAATTATTCTTTGGGTTAGGTAAAATATGTATCTATATAACAACATATTCTGAAAGGCACTAGCTTGATTAAATTATTTCTTGGGTTAGGTAAAATATGTGGCTATATTACAACATCTTTTGAATAGATTAAATTATTCCTTTTGTTAGGTACAATATGTATATATGTTAAAATATATTCTGAAATGGCACTAGCTTTATTAACTTATTCCTTAGGTAAAATATGTATCTTTATTATAAAATATTCTAAATTGGCACTAGCTTGATTAACTTATTCCTTAGGTTAGGTAAAATAGATATCTATATTACAATTTATTCTGAATTGGAACCATCTTGATTAACTTATTCCTTAGGTTAGGTAAAATATGTATCTATATTATAATATATTCTAAATTGGCGCTAGCTTGATTAACTTATTCCTTAGGTTAGGTAAAATATGTATCTATGTATCAACATATTCTGAAAAAGCCCTAGCTTTATTAAATTATTCCTTGGATTAGGTAAAATATGTATCTATATTATAACATGTTCTGAATAGGCACTAGCTTTATTAAATTATTTCTTAGGTTAGGTAAAATACATATCTATATTATAATTTATTCTGAATTGGAACCATCTTGATTAACTTATTTCTTAGGTTAGGTAAAATATGTATCTATATTTTAATATATTCTAAATTGGCGCTAGCTTAATTAACTTATTCCTTAGGTTAGCTAAAATATGTATCTATATTACAACATATTCTGAAAGGCACTAGCTTGATTAAATTATTCCTTGGGTTAGGTAAAATATGTATCTATATTATAACATGTTCTGAATAGGCACTAGCTTTATTAAATTATTCCTTAGGTTAGGTAAAATATAAGGTTTATGGTAAAATATACATCTATGTTGAAATATATTCTGAATTGGAACTAGCTTGATTAAATCATTCTTCTATACTTTAATCGTTGCCAATTGCTATGCATTTGATAATTTTAAGTTAAATAATATATGTAGTTTAAATTAAAGTAGTTGGGAGATTGTTGGGAACACGTCCCGTTATGATGTACGTGACCCCAGAGTTTGTTCCCAACATTGAATAATATATATAAACTCTCATACTCCATTACGGGGAGATATTCCGCGAATGTTTCAGACCAGTTGAGCTCCCGCCGAATTTATTTTGTCTTCTTATTGCTTTTTGTACCTTCATAGTACCTAATGCGTTCCTCGTCTCTAAGTTATATTATTACCTTCAAGGTTTATGCCCCTCCTTCCTTAAAGTGTTTTCGGATTAAATGCGTCTTCGTATACAGGGGTACGTGGTTTACATGGTTTACATATTGTATAACCTATCTACAATGTACATATTCATATTCTAGTTTTAGTACACAACATATTATTCAGATGTACATGTGTTTTTCAGGTAACCTATTATATTACAAATAAGTATACATATTATAATATAACGTAGCTACTTAATATATTTTCTACTTGTGAATATTCTGAAAATTGTATTACTTATTATTCACAATTTTGAAGGCGGGTATGAGTACCATCGCCCCGTATTTATTTATTTGTTTACGCCTTGATGGCTTTTACATGCAAGGTAAATTGTGCAGGAGCATTATAACAAGTATGTAGCATCATAACAAGTTTTTAGTACATAAAATAATAAACAGAGCATTAAATACATAAATAGGCACAACACAAATAGGTATGAGTATTCGATAAGTAAATTCTTAACAAAGGAGTTCAACCGGCAAATTCGTATTTGGGCTCAGGCTATTTATAGTAGTTTCATAAATTACTGTCACAATATTACACCAAACATGATTACAAACATACTCGAAGCATACCGGTTGGCAGAGGTGTGAAATGTAGGTAAATTTCTTTTAATTTAATTTTTTTTTTTTTTGCTATCATAAATGTACGTAAGTTTGTAATTTTTATGAAACAAAATAAAAGGTACACAGCAATTACATATTATATAAAGAAGTAAATAGGTACTATAAAAATAGGTTTATTTGGGTCTTCAAAGCGGATGTGTTTGGGAGAGATGGATTCAAATATTCGTCACTCCTGGACAAACTGGCCTCCAGATTCGTACTCACCTCTCATTCCATTTTTCCTTTCCATTATTTCCTCCCCTTCTTTTCCTAATAAGACCCTTTTCACAGCAATCCTAAAAATGACTTACTCTTTGAGGCGAAATTTTTTCCACCCGACCTTCTGGGTGGAGATAATGTAAAAAATATACATATATATATATTTGTTTGCGTAATAACACGTTTACATGATAATATTGTATCCACATATAATTCTGAAACGCACCCACTAAGGAAGTTTTAGAGGGAGTATGTAAAACTGTGCTAGACATATTGTGAAGATAATTCCAAAGTCATACATACTTCCAACATCGCTTATTTTGGTGTAAAATTTTCAATTACTTTTGATTTTTTTTTTAAATTTAATTATCAAAACATAATATGAATCGACCAATGATACCAGTTTAAAATTTGCTGGTTATCACCCTTTTATTTGCAATCTAGCATCTTAATAGAATTGTTTAAAATAAATCATAGTTTTCTGACTAATTAAAATGATGATGTCTGCGCATCGTCTTTGGTTATTAATTTATTAAGCAACCGTTGTAGACGGCGTGAAGGTGAAAAGTTTAGAAGAGACAATGATGCCTAGATATAAGCATATTTAACGTTTATGATATTATTGATTTTCCCAGATCAAAAATACTCTTATTTATAGCATACACAAATAAACTATTCATAGTTCCAACCCCTAAAAAGATAAATCGATAGAAGTGTGTTGTAGGCACGTCCGTATGCCCGAAGTACCCTACATTTACTTTACTTCTAGTAATATTGACGGAAAAAAAATGAAGACCCAAATTCTTTACTGAGCAGAAAATCGATTTCATTTGTCTAGGTTTTATCGAAAATGTCGGTAACTTGAAATCGCTCCCGAGCACGACTGCAGGCCACTAACGAAGAAATAACAGTTCACGTCAAATAAATTAGGAACCCTTAGTCGTTGTGAACTGTTGCTTGTTCGTTAGCGGCCTGGAGTCGCGCTCGGGAGCGATGACAAGTTACAGACATTTTCGATAAAACCTATATCGATCGACCATGCTAGGACCCCTGGCCCTAGAGTCAGATGGTTCATGGATTTTGGTGACATCATCTTACGTACTTCAATTTTTCCTACGTTCCATTCGCACTGTATTTCGAGTTGACTTGACAGTTGATCTCCAAACAGTTGGCCCACCGAAATCTAAATAATTATAAAATCACTTTTTTTTCATTATTTACCAATTTCAACCCTAAAATCAACTTCTAAAAAGTTTTAATAATACGTTTGTATGGATATCGAACGAATTTCTCTACACTCTACAGTATCGATCTTTTGTACTTTGTTCGCTGGTCCATACAGTACATAAACAAGTAGTTTTATCGTTGATGCATTCAAATGAAAATATGTTTTATACTTTTGGTATTCTGCGGTACATCCTTTCTACACAACAGACCCCTTCATATGGTTATATTTTATGTAAGTAAGTATTCCGTATTTTCCCTAAACCGACAGCATATTGTAATTCAGTATGCTGGGTATATATTATGTTGACTTATGTACGGTATTGTATTAATTTAGTTATTTTAAAAAATCAGAGTTTGTAATTCACACGCGGTAGAAGTGAAACTAGAAAGTGGCTGGATGTCGCATTGTTTTCTTTTGCCTGTTTATTTTGTGGTTTGAAGATTGGATACTGATTTCACAAAAATAAAAATGCTTTTTTTTGGATTTCGTATATCTTTGGATGTCTGTCTCTCTGGCCGCTGAGACTTATCAGGCGTCTCGCCCATTGCGCCATCAAAGGCCGCAATATATTAGAACTGAGTATTTTTGTAGAAGTAATTGTATTTGTGAGTTGTGACACATTACCGTTTCATCCGAATTTCAAATCGCTAACGGGTCCAAAGAAGTTTCACTTCAATATTTATCTAAATACACAATAATACATACACCTGAGTGTATTCTAATGTAACCCTGTATGGTAAAATTATAATTTTTTCAAATTATTTTATTTACTGGAGCGGCTCGTGGAAATACAAAACAAGTCAATATAACGATTTCAGAAGCTTGTCAGATTACAGGTTGAAGAGGTTAGCTGCGTCAATATTTTATAACACTCTTCTGGGATATCTGTTTCCTATTATAAAGCGAATTTACCTCCTCCTTGACAATTGCCAAATACCGAAGGTTACCCCCTTCTAAGACTTATTCGCTTTGAAAAGGAAATTGACACTTCACTCCAAAGTAATGTATCAGTTTCCTACGTTGAAAACTTTAGTCACGAAGTTGGGCTCGCCTGGAAAGAAGATAATTTGAGTAAATTCTTTTTCAAAAGTTCGGAGCCAAAAGGTCATATCAATTTAAGTCGTAGTTTAGAGGAAATTAACACTTCGCTCTAATGTGAACGTTTAATAACAGTTTGCACTGAACACTCGACTCAACACTTTCCGGAACATTTGACTACAAAAAACGTACAGTACAAAGCAGACCATCTAGGATTATTACATATTTTTCTTCAAAATAGTTGATTTAAAATGTATCTTAGTCAATTGAGGTTACTTGTTTATTAATTCTTAATACTTGTTAATTATCCAGGTGAACTGGCTAAAAATCAGTTAATTTTTTTAAATACGTAGTTTAATAAATATATTCAGATGTTAATTTCTTTAAACAAACAACAGCCTATTTTGTAGTTTTAACATTTTAAAAGAAAGACTTTTTGAAGTAAAACTTGTTTACGCACGCTTAACTTGGGGAGTAAGCTGATGAATGCGTGACGAGAGCGTTACAAAAAGCAAGGCGAACGGTAGTTGAGAGGGAGATATAAGTTAGTGAAGATAGAAAGCGAGGGCGTTACGTTTCGTATATCACTATATGGGCAAGAGAGAGACATGTGCGCACACATTTTCTTTCTCTCTTTTTCTCATTAGTTACGTTTCGTATATCTAAGACACAGTGCAGGCCTATTGTTTGTATCAATTTGTAGGAGCAAGAGGAAGCATTGCGCGCGCACATTTTCTTTCTCTCTTCCTATCATATAGATGGATCTAAAGAAGTTTTACTTCAGTCGTATGGTCTAAAGTACAATCGTTTATTTTAATGACAAATATTCCTACTACTATCACAATTAACTAAAAATGTTGCTTTTCTCGATATGGAGGACTTAATTGAACTCATGACACCTGAGTGCAAACCAGACGTGATGCCAACTCAGCCACTGACCGGTATATTGTAAATTTTTCCGCAAAGTGTGAAATGAAAGAAATGTGACAAAAAAAACTCGTCACATTTCATTAACCATAAAGGAATGTGTGAAATATTGAACTTATTGGATTAGTGGAAGGAGATTTCAAGGGTTCTCTCATCACGAAGAAAGATTCCATGATCAGATATATTATAAAATACAACTTCAGATATTAATTAGGTGACTTTTTTAAAAATTGCTATTAGAGCGGTAATTCTCCCAGTATCGCCCCGATGAAGGACCACCTTTTAGAATCGAAAATTTGCTTGAAATGTTAGTCGTGATGACCAGATCTGTATCGTCGGATACTTCCAATCCCTTTTCTACCCCGTCTCCTTCTCCTACCAAATCCTCTCAGCCTTACAAAGTTCATCGAATTGAAGTTGCCTTTGCCTCACGTGGCTCCTGGTATTTGATACTGAACATCTAAGAGAATTGCATTTTTCCAACATTGGGTGGAATGATAAAATCTAATTAACTCGGTGTGTAAATCTTTAATATATCACTCCAGTTTTTCTCACAGGGTGGGTGGGACTCATCGGAAAGAGATTTCGCAGCAGCGATCTATCTGAATAGTGATATATTACCTTATTTTTGAAGCGCTGATTACCTTTCGGAGACTTTGATTGATTTTTGCTATCAAACCCTCTCTTCGATAATATCTCAGATAGAACCATTGTGAGAACTGGAACACAAACATAAGAGACGTCCTTTTTAGTATCGAAAGTGATGCATGTTATGAACTATATTATTAAAATTGTTTTTATATACCAGTATATGATCTAGATCAGTGATAATCACCCTTTTTAATTGGAGGGGTTTTTTATTCGTTTTAAATGACTTCCCAGGCCGCAGGGTAATAATAATATTTGACTAATTTATATAGTGCCATTTTCGTAAAAAAAATATCTCCAGGGAGCTGTACAAATAAGTGTATATAAATGAAATAATATTACTGGCTTATAACAAAATCGTATTATTATCACTTGTAATATCTATGACTTGTACCTAGTGACTTACGACTAAGACATATAAATGCTAACTTTAACTAGTGACTTAATGGTAGGATAATGTGTGGCATGGTTAACTTTGCATTCGGCGATGTCGAAAACGTATTTATATTTTGTAAAACAGTAGGACAGTAATATATTTGCTTTAGTAGAGAAAATATAATTTAATTAATGAAGACAATACCTTTGCCTTGTCTCGGTCGAGCTCTATCACTGCGCTAATCTGACCCTATTAAATTCGGTCATATTTAACTGTATCATACTTCGACTAAGAACTACCTACTTTACCTTAATTTTCAACTTAAGATTCAACTCCAACTTAATGCTTCCTAGGTAGTGTCTTGGATAAATTTATCCACGATATTATCTAGTTATCTAGGAGCTTCGCCCCGGCAAGGCAAAGGTACTGGGTTCGATTCCTAGATATGAAAAAAATCTTTTAATACAAATAAACGACAGTTTTAAGATTCCTAATCCTATAACCAACTTATTTGACATTGATTTCTCAAATATAAGCCTCCTCTATGTAGTTTAATGCTGCAAATGTGCAATTGAAAAAAAAAAACAATATTTTGATTTCCCGTCAATGTCTAAGTTGTCATCGTAATTAGACATCATCCAGGCATCCTGAGTTCAATTCATCGGCTGGCCAAGGCCACAAGCAACATTTTTCAATAGTAAATTTTCAAATATGTATTATTACAAGTGTATTCGTAACCCGTATCTGTTCCTCTTTTTAAAACAAAAAAAATGTACACATTCCAAATATGTAAATACTTAGAACAGATGTTTATTCCTTCACTCTAAGCATTTAAACAAATGTTTAGTGAATGGAATCGAGTATGTTTTCAATCTCTAAAGGAAAATTAATTTAACTAAGGGTTAACTTTATTTTGATTCGTCAAAGCGGCCGTAAAAGAATAAAGTCATTTTTTCATAAAGATTCTAGAGACTACCACTTTAAACGAGTTTGATTCCACCCTACTAGAGAAATCTACTATGGAGTGGCAATAAAGTGTCAAAGAGAATTGAAGAAACATACATCACTTTTTATTTTATATTTATGAATCACCCTTGTGCCCTTAATTAGTTAAAAATGAGTGTATGCGTTTTGAAATGCAACTTCCAGTAAATTACGTAGATATAATTTGTTATTGGATAACCAACACCTCTCCCTAGAATTAGCAGAGGTGCCCAGGTTCATGGGGTGAAGTTTGTCCAGGTCTAGGCGGCCGATACATCTGCCCACCTGCTGCGTGGTGGGCAGGATCGAGAGAGACTGGTTAAAGGAGATCTTTTATCCTCCAAACAGAAACTCTCGGCCCATCGCCAATTCGAGGGATGGATTCATATGTCCGTAACTCCTAGTCACACTGAATCCCAGATTCATACCCACCCCTCATACCTTCATACCCCACGTTCCTTCCCAGAACTTCTTCTCTTTCCTTTTCTTAAAAAAACCCTTCACACAGCATTCCCTCTGTTGTCATATAATTCAAAAATATCTTCCCTAAACTATTTTTACGTCTGTTTTACAATTTCGCAAACAAATACTCGTATATTTTTTTTTATTTTTAAGAAAAGAATGTGTCTTTACAGGGGTACCCCGTTCTAAGATCACATTGTACATGTTTACGTGTTTGAATTATAAGTAAGTACTTGTGTTAAAATATTTCGAAAGAAAAATTATAAAGCAATTTCTAGAAGAAAACACAATACAAGCTCTAATCTTTGTTAGGTGTCTTCCTGTGTCCATAACCCACATCTTTATGCTTCTTTTGAAATCTGTTATCTTTTTAATGATTTTTATTATTAATAGGGTTAGAGTAAATAATTTTATAGAGAAATATTACATATTTCTTTGTCCAAAGGTCGTTTTAGTTTGGTGGAATATAATATGTTTGTAATGTGGGTCTTGTGAATCAGCCCGAGTTTGTCTATGTAAAGTTTTTTTTTTATTTATTTATACTTTGTTTTTACAGGTTGTTCACACACATGTGAGAACAACCCAGTTATAAAAACTCAGTTAATTATACAAATAAGACAAGGTAAAAATTTATATACAATCAATTAGCCAAATAATACATAATAATGATTAATTTTGGAACAGTTAAAATAAAAAAATTAGATAAAATAAAACAAAAAAAATCAGTTAGAAATAGAAAATTATTAAAATTCAAAGTTCACTCAAATAACAATTAAAGAGAGGCAATTAGATATAATTAGAGACACAAATTATGAAGTCATACTGGTTTTTCTAAGCGTAAATTAGAATATCTTTTGTATATAATTATTTCAGTGACATTAAAAGCATAATTTGTAGGAGTTCTGATAGGGATTTAGTTTTCAAAATTGCCTTTTGTTCTATGAGGACTTGTTTTATAGTGGAATCTCATGAGTTTCCCCATTCAATAAGACCATATTGTAGATGAGATTGGGCTAAAGCGTAATAAATTTTAATTAGTAATAAATATTGAAGACACAATACTCTTGTAATATACATTCATTTTTGACTTAACGCTCCGAACTTTAAAAAAAATTGCAAAAATTTGCAAAAACTTGTATTTAAAAAAAAATAAAGTTGAGCTTTGAAATTGTGGAATTTTGTTCTTTTTTATTCAGACTACGTTTGCATGGCGGGCCGGATTAGGAGAGATTGGTTGAGGGAGACCTAACCTTAACCTAACCTAGGCCTCTCCAACTCTCTCTCTCTCTCTCTCTCTCTCAACGCATCGCCTTGCAGTGGGAGGGATGGATTCATACGTCGGAAACCCCTATACATATTCTCCTATACACTCCTATACACCCCCAGATTCCTAACCACCCTCCTTTACCTTTTTCCTTCCCAGTATTTCCCTTTTGCCTTTCACTATATTCTATCAGATCTGCAGAAACTTAAATCTTACATCTTCGCCTTTATCATTCATATAATAATATTTCAAAATTTCTATTTTTACTATATGCAGTTTCCACTGAATTCAAATCGCAAAATTAATTCAGTTGAAAAATCGTCGTGAAATCGTTCACACCTCGTTATTAAAATATCGCTTAAAAATTCGTAAAATACTGATTAACATACAAAAAAGAGCAGCCATCCAACCAAGATTGGACCATCGCAGCGTATGAACCCAGCAAAAGTATCCTTTCCAATTGCCATTTCCTGTGATTTGATTTTTAAAAACGCCGTCAATTGTCTTGTTTCATACATTTAAATATTTACAGTCCACATGCCACGATATTGTTCGTGATACTACTACTTTGAAAATACGCATAAGCATAATTTGCATCAGACTTTTTAGACCTCAGACAGTCCAATGATATTGTTTATATAGTCACGAAAGTGCGTCGAACTACTTTGAAAATACGCATAAGCATAATTTGCATCAGACTTTTTAGACCTCAGACAGTCCAATGATATTGTTTATATAGTCACGAAAGTGCGTCGAACTACTTTGAAAATACGCATAAGCATAATTTGCATCAGACTTTTTAGACCTCAGACAGTCCAATGATATTGTTTATATAGTCACGAAAGTGCGTCGAACTACTTTGAAAATACGCATAAGCATAATTTGCATCAGACTTTTTAGACCTCAGACAGTCCAATGATATTGTTTATATAGTCACGAAAGTGCGTCGAACTACTTTGAAAATACGCATAAACATAATTTGCATCAGGCTTTTTAGACCTCAGACAGTCCAATGATATTGTTTATATAGTCACGAAAGTGCGTCGAACTACTTTGAAAATACGCATAAACATAATTTGCATCAGGCTTTTTAGACCTCAGACAGTCCAATGATATTGTTTATATAGTCACGAAAGTGCGTCGAACTACTTTGAAAATAAGCATAATTTGCATCAGACTTTTTAGACCTCAGACAGTCCAATGATATTGTTTATATAGTCACGAAAGTGCGTCGAATTACTTTGAAAATACGCATAAGCACAATTTGCATCAGACAGTCCAAAGATATTTTTATACGGTCACGAAAGTGCATCGAATTTGCAAAATTAACAGTGATTAATTTTAGATAAAATAATATGTTGAAATTAAGGCAACCGAACACGCCCACAATACACTCCACCAAGTTTTTTTATTTCAGTACGGTTCCATAATTAAGTTTCGAAGGCGTTTGGTAATGGTTTGGCTTTATTCAGTGGAATTGGAATGAACATAAACAAACTGGCTGGCTTTAAATCTAATATGTTATATTGGATTGAAAGCCAGCCAGTTCATCGAACTTCTAAAGGGTAGGAGGGTAGGCTGGGGTAACTTTGCTGTGTTTCCTTTACGGAAACGCAGACAGAATAAAAACGGGCTTTAAGGTTTTATTATATTACCACTATTTGTTTGGATGTGAGATAGCATAATGCATACTTTTTTGGTTATCGGAACTCAAACGAAGCTACCGTTATAGAAAAAAAACACCAATATATCTTGTAAGAAATAAAAAAAGTTATTACAACATAATTAAAAACAATTTAGACATTTACAAAAAGTTGTTTAGATTAGTTGAAGGGTGTGTTTATACAAGATACTATCTAAGTTACAAATAAATTCGTTAGAACTTTCTAAACATATTTATTTATCTTTATAAAGTATAACAATTATTATAAGCAATAATTATCAGCCTGAAACACTCATCCACATTGAAAAAATCTTCCGAGAAAAGATACATGACGCCAACGGGACTTGAACCCGTGCCCTTCTGATTGCCGGTCAGCTGCTCTCCCAATTGAGCTATGGCGGCTTATCTTATACCCGCCAAATGATTCAATATATACTAGTGTTTCAGGCTGATAATTATTGCTTATAATAATTGTTACCCTTTGTGCTATGCATAAAAATCTTGTCTTAAACGTTAGTTTAACAATTAAAAATAATAATGTATAAAGTATGTTTACATTGTTCGATGCCTGTCTCACTAGAGTATACCTGTGTTGAAACAGGCGTAAAGATAGCAGCCAAAAAATGTTGAAAATAATATTGCTTATTCAGGATTTTGAAATCGACAGAAATGATGTAAAATAATTGGTCCCAATGGCCGAGTCGAAAGGCGCTCTCCCAGTAAGACAAGAAATCCTGAGTTCTATTCCGTTACATTTTTATTTTGCTGTGTCATGTTTCGTTTAGATTTATTTGTGTCATTATCTTCCTCTTCAATAATAAAATAACTTGTTTTTATAATTTTGTTTTCAATAATTAAATACATTTTTTTAAATATCTGTATAACATTTTGTTTATCTTAGATAAACATAAAAAACCCACGGTGTGAAAAATAATGTATTTTTAAAGTGTTCAACGTGAATCCGCTGTGTTTTGAAGTAAAAACAAGATCCCTATTTTGTAAATATTGGTTCACTCTCTGCTCTGCTGAGTACTGATAATCCAGTTCACAGTAATCAGGTTGGCTTTTCTCGGCGCCTTATATTGTACTAACGACCCGCGGTGATTGAATCGCGGGGCGGGTAAAAACACTTGGGTACCTACTTCACACGCAGTTACATAATGACTTCATACGCTACTGAACATTTTCCGACCAAGTTATTGCACATCATTATCTATTACATAATACATGAAATGAAAGCCTCTCTCGACTCCATGGGTCGTGTGGGGTCGTTAATCGGCACTTTCGCCCCTGCCTCATCACCCCCGCCCGCCCCCTACGAAAGGATCCATTAACATTAACAGTGGTAAAATTTCCTCAACGGATACCAGGGATTTTAGGTAAAGCGTTCAAGTGGTCGTGAATTAAACGCTAAACTTAAAGAGGACGTTTAAAACCATTTTATTTTATGTTCTAGCGGAAGAAAGATTATTTAACTTGTATTCCGTTGAGCCCTCTCTTAATAAACACCTTGCGTAATGCCTTTTACTTATTAAAGACAGGGTGACATTGCGTACAGAAATGTCTGCTTTTGTGTCTTGGCTTCTGCGTCGCGTGGTCTTTTACGGAAACAATTATAATTACCTAGCTACAGACTTACACTTATACTTAAACAATAGGCATGGAAAGCAACCAACTCAGCTGGCGTCGCCATAATGTTACGCGTAAATGCGGTGCAGAAGCTTTTAAATGTAAGAGACCAATTAAACTTAACGTATGTTCTATAGGCGTTTCACCATATCGAAGTGAAATCTAACGTGGAATCCATTTTAACATTTCGGCATGATTGGGTAATTGAGAGAAAAGGAAACTGAAGATTAGATTTTTTGAAGTGAAAACTTCTTCAGCACCGTTGTGGTTTGAAACTCGATTAAATAAAATATGAAAATAAAAAGATACAAACACATACATCTATATCTATAGGATTTAGCCTGCTAGAAAATGAGATAGCAATAAAATGTTTATTTATTTCGCGGGTACTCGGTTCCAATATAATACGAAAAGTCCACGGTCCCACGCAAATCTCCTTTAGTCTAATGGTATAAAGCGCCAGACAAATCTTAGCGGCCAGATGTTCAGTATACCAAGGGTCGAGTCAAATTAAAAACAAATATTTTTGTAAAATCATTATCCAATCTTCAAACCTTTCCAAAATGTACAGGCAAAGAAAACGCAAAAGAAAGCGACATCTAGCAACTCCGAAGAGGAAAACATAAATACTAATAAGATGACTAAAGGTATAGGAAAAGGTGCATTAGAATTCAACGACAAAAATATGGAAAAAAAATCATCCTCCACATTGATAAAAATAGTGTCATGTAGTCTCCCCACTCTTGTCTACTCTAGTTATCTGAAGGTTTACTTCTACCGTGTGTGAATTGCACACTCTTTATTTTCTTACCCAGACATAACAATTTCTTCGAGAAATAATCAGTTTATATAGAATACAATGCTCGACTTAAGAGGGTATAACCAGAGAAAACCAGAAATCAGATTTTAAACGTATTGATTTTTTTCCACAAAAGAATATAAATTGATTTCGAAAGATTGTTTTTTTTTCTAGTATGTGTTAAATTTTGAGAAAAAAAAAATCATTTTTAGTGTAATAAGGTTATAGTATAACCTTATTACTAAAATCTTAAAATCATAAAATTAGCAGATTTGTTAAATTTTCAAAAAAGATTTTGTATTATACAACACCCATTTCAAATCATATAATCATGCAGTAAAATAAATTATTACAATATCTGTTAAACGCATGTTTGAGAATTTTAATTTTAGTTTAAATAAAATCATTAAAAAATATATACGTAGGTACATGTGTTTCTTGACGAAAATTGGTCCGTTTGTGTTTTTATTTGCGCAAACTAATGTATTTCAGATATTTTTACATTCTTATTTTGCTTAGACATTATTGAAAAATGATCAATACTTATGATCCAAAAATAATTACAAAAAGTACATCATTTTAATAGTTTTATCTTCACGCATTTCAGCATTTTTTGATGAAGGTATAAATTAAAGCAAATTTGGAATGAAATGAAATCGATATTGAGTTATAATTTTAAAAAGCTGGTACGGAAAATAATTCATCTTTCTCAGTGGAACCGCCCTATGTGATCGTAAGGACATCTTTCGACGAAATGTGGATTTTCGACCGCTGGCTGGTTAAACGCCCTTAAGTATGAAATATAGCTCGTGGCTTTTCTGATACAAAAGTGCAATTTTTTTCCAGTAGGTACTTGATTGTTGAATACGAAGTTTGTAATGTAAACAATTAGATGCATTTGCTAAAACTCCGCTTCTGTAGCCATTGTAATTTTCAAAATATGTTCTAATGTATTTTGTTTATATTATAATGACCATTATTCCAGCTTCAATGTAAAACATAGGGCCCTTCAAAATCCAATAAAAAAATTCTATTTCATCATAATACATACGATTTTACAACAATAAAAATTAGGTCATTAATAATGCGTATTTATTAATTGTATGGTTTTTACCGAACAGTATTGAAGTAATTCTATAACCCCGAGGTAATAAGGCCTACTGGAAAAAACCAAAAAAAATTGAAATTCGACAGCCAAAGTCGACTTAGTGACGATTGTAAAAATTATTATTGAATAAAATCCTTGTAGACCACCTCTCTCCCCCTCCCTCATATTTGTATATATAAACCGTAAGTTATGAATAATTTGTACCAGTCTGAAGATGGTCTTAACAGGCTGAAACTGGTTACGGTCAATAAATGAAAGTGAAAATAAGTTCTATATTTGTATTATTATAATATACTAGCGCCATCTGTCATTCGACAACATAAATAATTTTGTTCTGTTTGAAATACGAAAGTCGGTTAAATTTGTTCATACAAAAATAATAAAATCGCGATTAAAAAATGTGAGTGTGGGGGTAAGAGAGTTAAAATTTGGGGTTATAGGTATTTTTTGATGCCAAATAAAAAAAATACAAAAAAATTGTCAAAAAAATAGACCTTTTTTTCTGGGTAGGGACTAGGGACACCCTAATCACATAGCGGTATGAAATATACTTTAAAACCTATTTTAATACCTACCAAATATACATTAAAAAAATTTCATAAAAATCGATTCAGCCGTTTCGGAGGAGTGCGACCACAAATACCGTGACACGAGATTTTTATATTTAAGATTATAATGGAATTCCACCATGAATTATCAGTTTCAAAAATAGAAATATTACGGAAAATGTGTCGTTTTTAGACAAATTCTTTGTGAGGGGTATTGTAAATGCAAAATTAGCCATTTAACTTCTTTTTTTGGGTTTTATGGCGAATTCAATGTTAAAAACAGTAAAAAGAATTTCTTGCCGAATCCTCATTGAATATGAAACAAATTTGGGTTACATGTAATTTTAAGTTCAGTAACAGTAGACTCAAGAGGTTATTAAATATGACCGGAAAATTGTTTAAACTAAATTATGTTTCATTACTAAGGTTTTTTAAATCGAGGAATTTGGATGTCGAATTTTCACCAATATTATGGTATAAAGTTATGTTTCATGATAATCAAAAAGTTTAAGTATTAATAAAATAAGTTTGTTTGATCCTCCCTTTATTGAAAATCATACCACTCCATTTATTTATGTAAAAATTAAGTTTTCAGAAAAGTTATTTTTACGTAAAATTATAATGTCGTTCTGAGCTTATATTGAACCAACTCTCTTATTGAAATAAAATGTTTAAGTTAATTTATGTTAGATTTGAATTTTTTGGTTATCCTTATTTTTTTTTCTTTTCCAAACATTTTCTATTAAAAAAATATCAGTTGCTCTTCTTGCTAACAATATCAAACCAGCCCAAAATATTATAAAAATTAGGTAAGTTATGCACGAATTTGTTTTCGAAGCAATTAATATTGAAAAATCTGAGTGTGCAATACTCACGGGGTAGAAGTGAAACCTTCATAAAACTAAAGTAGAGAAGGGGGGCTACGAAGCACCGCTCAAAGAGGAGACCGATAGGGTACGAAGCACCGCATAAAGACCGGTCAGTGGCTGAGTGGGCATCGCGTTTGGGTCCCACTCGGGCGGCACGTGTTCGATTCCTCGGCTGGCTAAATCCTCCATCACGACACAAGCCACATTTTCCGCATATTGTGGTGGTAGTAGGAGATTTTTAAACATTTTTGAGTTATTCGTAACCCGAGAATGTTTTTGTCTTTCAAAAAAAAAAAAGCAATGATATGTCATGCTCTCGCAGGCTAAACCCTATAGATGTATGTGTTTGTCTCTTTTTAGTGTTGCTATTTTTCGTTTAATCGAGTTTCAAATCACAACGGTGCTAGAAATGTTTTCACTTCGAAAATGTCCTACGTAGGTATTTTTAAAAATTTTGATGCTCACCCGTTTCCGTTCCCTTTACGTTGTGCATTGTGCAAACGTGAAGAGAACGAAAGGTGTCAAACAAAAAAAAACAATTGTGCTTTAGACCACAAAACTGAAGTAAAACTTCTTTAGCTCCATCTAAATAATAGGAAAAGAGAAAGACAATGTGCGCGCGCACTTCTCTCTCTTGCTCCTACAGTGTGATACAGACAATAGGCCTGCACTGTGTCTTAGATATACAAAACGTAATTGGCTATGAGAGAAAGAGAGAAAGAAAATGTGTGTTCGCACCTCTCTCTCTTGCCCCTACAGTAATATACGAAACGTAACTCTCTCTTTCCATCTTCACTAACTTATATCTCCCTCTCAACTACCGTTCGCCTCGCTTTTCGTAATGCTCTCGTCACACATTCAGCAGCTTACTCCCCAAGTCAATCGTGTGGAAAGAAGTTTTAATACAAAAATGTTTATACGTGATTTCAAAACTATATACCTCAATATTTTGATGTGTGTGTTTGCAATGCATAATATGATCCATTTTACAAATTGTTGTGAAATGCTCCTCTCCATGACGTAATCTAATTTAACTTTATTACAGAGTTTAAATAAATGGGTCCTCAAAGCCCTGCTATCAGGTCCCGGCTCGAGTCGCGTTTCTAGGCGCCTCCTCCTCTCTCCCCGCGTCACGTCGGTGGCATTTTTGTCTCGCAAACGTCATCAATAACACACGGAGTGATCTGCCGGTGACTGCGCCATCCATTACGGCCCCGTCAGCGGCTAAACCCCGCGACGTTCGCTAGATGGCGATGGCGTCGGTAACAACCGTTTGATCGGATAAGCCTGGCCACAGAACGCCCCACCACGCCGCGCGCCGGGAGCGCAGAAAGGAGAGGTGAAAAATCGCAACGGAAAAACTTGAGACGATGCGCTTTTCTGTGTTGTTCTTTTAAATCGGTGCGATAAAGATTGTTTCGTTCAATAAATATTTTTAAACACAAATAACCTCACTAAAAAATATCGTGATATTTTTATTCCACTGATAAACGACTGTGCATGTGAAAACATTACTAATTAAAAAATGATAAAGTAGTTCATGGAAAGATATATACATCGCTTATGCAGCCAAAATCGGTTGTTTATCTGTTGTATCCACCGTTAATAAAAATAACTCAATCGGATTTTGGAATTTTTACAATATATTTTGACTGACCTATATATTTATTATTTTTTAAGCGGATAGAAAATAATTAATCCGAAATGACTATAATATTTATCCAAAACTTCTAAAGCTCCGCTGTGATTTGGAATTCGGATGAAACGTAAATGACGATTACTGCACCTGCGACGCATCAACTGCTCCACTGACCGCTTTGATTATGACGTCACTTTTACAGGCTCCTACTGGTTGAGATGTGAAACGGAAATTATCCTAGGTCTACGCTCATTAGTCGCTTTAATTATGACCTCACTTTTCAAGTATTGATTGAGATTGTTTTGGTAAAGTTTCGCTTCTACCGCTTGTAAACTGCACTCGATTTTTTTAGTACACTTACAGAGAGATGGGAAGGCTGATAGAGATATTGAAAGAAGGGTAAATGCCGGTAACTCCATTAACGGAGGACTGAATGACGTTGGCGCTTATAAAAAAACTGTCAAAAAAAGCGAAGCTAGCAGTCCACAATGGAGTCCTGGTACCTACCCTGATTTATGGTAGTGAGGCATGGAACTGGCAGAGGAAGGATGAAAGTAAACTGAATGCTGTTGGAATGAGATCCCTGAGACGTATGTGTGGTAAAACCATGTATGATCGTGTTAGAAATGTGGATATCCGCAAAGAATGTAAGGCTGATGTAAGTATAATGAGCAAAATTAAGAAAGGGACCTTCAGATGGTTTGGGCACGTAGAGCGAATGAGCGAAGAAAGTAGTGTAAAAAGAATATATGATGCAAATGTGAATGGTAGAAGAAGTCGGGAACGCCCGAGGAAGACATGGCACGATCAAGTGAATCAGATACTTGAGACGGGCCATGTCAAAAGTCAGAATAATAGAAGAGTATGTATTAGACGATGTATGAATGTGAGTGAGGCAAAGAGTGTGTGCCAAGACCGAGTTGTTTGGCGGTCCTTTCTCTCTGCCTACCCCTGCGGGGAAACGGCGTGATGGTTAGTTAGTTAGTTAGTTAGTTACTTACACTTCTGACAGTCGGATATCTTAGTACGCCTAATACAGGTTCGAACATAAATGGTTATCTTCATACGATTTTAGATTTTCACGGCCAAAAATTATTTTGTTATTAGTTTTTGGGGTATTATGCCGTGATGCGCTACCTCCTTCTTTAGCCAACGTTTCGGACAGCGTTGCAGTGTCGATTATCAGGGCAAATGTGTAGACACCTACACTTGGCTAAAGAAGGAGGTAGCGCAACATGGCATAATACCCCAAAAACTAATAACAAAAAAAGGTTATCTTCATAATTATTTCTATAATTCAATGTCTAACTTATTATTTCCGTGTAAACCATTACCGACCTTCATTTGAAATTCTTTACCGATTTTTGTAGTTCCAACCGTGAAAGACCATCTCGTTGTCGTGCCGTCTCGTCCTGTGCCCTTACCGCGCACCTCCCCTAATAGTCGTCTGCGGCCCACAAGCCACCCACACCATTGCGCGACTCCACAAGTCCTTAAGCGACCGCTGGCTCGCGACTTTTGTAGAAACTTGACAGACAGCCTGCCAAACTTGCTTGCCGATGGCCTGATTGATTTTATTACAGCTGAGTGGTTGTAATTGGTTGGCTAAACTCATTTACATAATAGGTATAGATTCTGCTGCCAATACTAGAGAACATCAAACCATGACACTTGTCATAAATTGAGTGACAAACGTTTGTAAAGTCTAAAAATGAAGTTTTCAATAACTGAACAATTTACAGATTGACGTATACATTTAATCATGCCAAAAACATGACAGACGAGTCTCCTGTTTTTTGTGTGCAGATAATTTAATAGTACAAAAAATAAAAATGCGAGCGTGCTTTAGACCATACGACTGAAGTAAAACTTTACGAACTTATATCTCCCTCTCAACTTCCGTTCGCCTCGCCCGATCACACTTTTCATAACGCTCTTGTCACGCATTCACCAGCTTACTTCCCAAGCCAAGCATGCGTAAAGGCCCGACCGTTCGCTAATGTTTTTTTTAAATTTTTTGTAGTTTTAAATTATCTGCGCACAAAATAACAGGAGACACGTCTGTCATGTTTTTGGCATGATTTGATGTATACGTCAACCTGTAAATTGTTCAGTTTTTGAAAACTTAATAGAATATAAAATTTATAAAAATTTGTGATTTGGTGTGAAAGTATTGACATTCTAGAGCCAGCAGTAAAGAGGAATGAGAAAGGGATGGTTGGAAAGACCTATTCAGATCAGATCTGGTCACAATTTTTTTTAGTAATTTCTGAGGTTCGTGACCCCTACTCCACTACACATTGCTGATTGCTGGGGTCATAGATTACGCTTCACTTCTAATTTGTGGTACTCTCTCACCAGGACAAGTATCTTTCTCTCTCTCTCTCTCTCTCTCTGAAACCGACTTATTAATGTGTAAATTAATTTATCCCAGAACTAAATTTTAAAAATTAAAAGTGTCGTGGAACGATTTGCCTATTTGCCTATGCCCTGAGGGAAATTATTTTCCTCAGGATTATTATTTCCTCAATTCCGAATCGCTAACGGGGCTAAGGAAATTTCACTTCAAAAACAGAGTGTGCAATGCACACGCGTTAGAAGTGAAACCTTTCCGAAAACTAAAGTAGATAAGAGTGGGGAGGCTCAAGGCGCATATATAAAGAGGAGACCATTATTATACTATCCAATTCTCTCGCAGGCTAATTCCTATAATTGTGTGTGTTTGTCTCTTTTTACTTAAAAAAATACTCCTTACAAAGGCGTAGCAGATTTCCCATGACATTCCTTTCTCGTAGAACTATAGGTAGGCACTGTTAACTCTTTACCAATATTATGTTTGCAAGAATTTGTTAAAATATTCCATTCAAGTTTTAATGCCATTTTATTTTAAGAAACTGGAATTATTAGACCAATTATATTTAAAAACCAATAATTATGTTACACAAAATGACATTTTGTGTATCGGAATTGAAGTAGAAAATTTTACTGTACTTAACGTAATGCGCTTGACTTGTTGATTATAAGAAATAATCGATTTTATTGATTGATTGATTGAATGAGCGCTGGGCTTGCGGTGAAAACCGCTGATTAATGGAGTTTAACTTCGGAAAGTATACACAAACATTGCGGCGGCGGCTGGCGAAGTGAGTTACCAATAATAATCCCATTAAGGAGGAATTTTGATTTCTCTCTCAGCCTCTCCTCCAATAACCAGCTTACATAATAACAAACGTTTTATACATAAATAGTAATTATAGATAAACTCTAGTAAAACAGAATGCTAAAGAAAGGATTTCATAAATATGTACACATCTATGTGTAGATGTATCATAACTTCTTGTTCAGAAGTTTACCTGCATATTTTGTAATCCTTGAGATTAATCCCTAGCTATATAAGTGTTGTAGAGTTCCAAGAATTCCATTCCCTAACAAATTCTAACAAATCCTGGCATCTAGCATCTATGATAATATACTCGTTCTAGAGATAATTTGCTTCAGGGAAAACATTATTTGTTTTTTTGAGAAAAACACAAAAGAACACAACTTACCGAAGCCATTGACATTATTAGGCATTGAAAAAAAGACAATTAGTATAATGGAAATAGGAACGTTGGAAATTACCCATTTTTTCATATACATTCATATTTTTATTAATCACTAGCTGGTTCCCGGCAAGCGTTGTAAAGCCATATTAAAAAAAAAAATTCTGCCTGAATTTCCTTTCCTGTGTGTCCTCGTTCCCCTCCTGCGTTCTCTTCCCCTCCCACATTTCCCTTCCACCTTCCCCGCCTTCCCTTTCCCCTCTCCTGCCAACCCCCCCTCCCGCGTTCTTCAAACAGCTCGCAATTTCAGATTTACAACGCTCCCAATTTTAGGTTTACAACACTCCCAATTTTAGATTTTCAACACTCTCAATTATAGATTTACAACACTCTCAATTTTAGATTTACAACACTCACAATTTTAGATTAACAACGCTCCCAATTTTAGGTTTACAACACTCCCAATTTTAGATTTTCAACACTCTCAATTATAGATTTACAACACTCTCAATTTTAGATTTACAACACTCCCAATTTTAGATTAACAACGCTCCCAATTTTAGGTTTACAACACTCCCAATTTTAGATTTTCAACACTCTCAATTATAGATTTACAACACTCTCAATTTTAGATTTACAACACTCACAATTTTTGAAGTAAAACTTCTTTACGCGCGCATGACTTGGAGAGTAAGCTGGCGAATGCGTGACGAGAGCGTTACGAAAAGCGAGGCGAACGCTTCGTATATTACTGTAGGGGCAAGAGAGAGGTGCAAGCATACATTTTCTTTCTCTCTTTCTCTCATAGCCAGTTACGTTACTTGTTACCTATTGTCTGTATCACACTGTAGGAGCAAGGGAGAGCAGTGCGCGCGCACATTTTCTTTCTCTCTTCCTATCATATAGATCATTATTATCATTATCACATAGCAGAAGTTTTACTTCAGTCGCGTGGTCTATAAAGCACACTCGTTTTTATCTTCCTCCACTCTAGTCAACGAAAATTTTGAAAAATACTTTGTAGCGATAAATAAATAAAAAATATCGTTCAGACAGCATTTTGACAATATTTGAAACATGCGTAATGATTAGTCCGTCCCGCAGTAGCGTGATAGGTGTGCAACCACCATTATGGCGTGATGGTTATCAGCACAGACGTAACATACATCTTCATCTGCCAGTGCATACGTCATCATCATCTCATTTTACAGGGAGTAATTACGGGCCGACGTGATTGGTTGCGTAGTCTCCTTCCGTCGCATGAACGGGCCGCTGGCGCTGATGGGAAGGGAGAACATTAATTTGTGCAGTATATAATGCGTGAGATTGACGGTCCTGTCAATAATATATAATATAGCCACACAAATTAATTTATGGCTCATTATACCAACCACCCATCTCAAAGATGACATGTTATATAAATACGTGTCGGTACACAAGTGAGAGCACGTCTTCGTTCTGCTGCATATCGCAATAGAATGAAATGTGCGAGTCTGAATCATTATCAGAATTTGACAAACTTAAATGCCAACCTGAATTTGATACGATCTATTCTCACGCAAAATCACGTTATTGAATTTACAATGACCGTAAGCGAAAGAGAAATATACGTAAAACATACTGGCGACAAGAAAAACTTGAGCGGGAAAGCATGCCGCTTTTCTCACATTAAACTCGCCTTTTGCGACGTTTTTTTTTATCTAGGTCAGGCCACAATTAAAGTTTGGCGCTTTCTGTTCATATTTCGTAATTTAAAGATGTTTTTAGAAAATCCATCGGCTGGCATTTTTAATAACCTTTTTTATATATAATACTACTGCTACTCTCTATAATACTAATACGTCCTCTATTTTCGGTAAATTTAAATTCTTGTTTTGGTACGTCGTGGTTGTTTTTAAGGATATAATATCATTATGCATAAATGAAAGCAGAATTTTAGCAAACTCTCAAATTACTTGTTAAAGAAATTGTTAGGCGTAAGCTTCGTAATGCAATTATTTAATTGTTTGAAGTGTATGTGTATATATGTGTGTTGAGGGTGTGTGTGTGTGTGTATATATATATACAGACATCAGTGGCTGAGTTGGCATCGCGTTTGGATCCCATCCGGGCGTCGCGCGTTCTATCCCTCGGCTGGTTAAGTTCACAATCAACATCCTTACAAGTAACATTTTACCCTTACCGTGGTGGTGGTAGGAGATTTTTAAATATTGTCAGGTTATTCGTAACCCGGAAACGTTTTCGAAGTGAAACTTCTATAGCCCCGCTATAATTTGGATTTCGGATGAAACGGAAATGACGATTACTGCAACTGCGTTGCATCAACTGCGCTCATTGACCACTTTGATTATGATGTCACTTTTAAAGGCTCCCATTGGTTGACATATGAAACGGAAATTACGCTGGTCTGCGCTCATTGGTAGCTTTGATTATGACCTCGCTTTTCAAGTATTGAGATTGTTTTGGTAATGTTTCGCTTCTACCGCGTGTAAACTGCACTCGAATTTTTCAAGTAAAACTTCTTTACGCACGCTTGACTTGAATGCGTGACGAGAGCGTTACGAAAAGTGTGATCGGGCGAGGCAAACGGTTGGGCCTTTACGCACGCTTGACTTGGGGAGTAAGCTGTTTAATGCGTGACGAGAGCGTTATGAAAAGTGTGATCGTGCGAGGCGAACGGAAGTTGAGAGGAAGATATAAGTTAGTGAAGTTTTACTTCAGTCGTGTGGTCTAAAGCACACTCGTTTTTTCATACAACATTTATATATGAATTTGAATCCAAAATTCTTGACCAAACTGAGCAATTATTTTTTATTTTTATTAAAAAAAAAAATAAAACTAAAAAAAAATATATATATATATGTATCTCGCAAGAAATTTGAAGATTTGTACGATAAAGCCTACTGTCAAACAAGTCACCGCAAATCCACTCCACCATTCCATGTCAATGGACCGTAAAGCTATCTCTTTCTCATTCCGAACCAATTACCTTAATTAACATGTGTTTTGAGATAATGATACCCATCTGATTGTAAGTGCCCTAATCTGCTTGGATTGCTAAGTTATTAAAATAATTAGTTAAAGTCTCACAATTAGATTAGCTTTATCAATCTTTCAGCCCCTCTCCCAGACAAGACTGTGATTAGGTTTCCTACACGTAATAAGTACACTGATGATCGCATTTCTGGAAACACCGCATCGAAATCTTTTTCATATTATAAACAAAAAATTATTGAAACCTTAATAAATTTAAAGATTTTCAAACTCACTGTGCACATCACTTTTACACAATGTTATTGAATTTCCATCAAATCCATTTTTACTTCTAAGATTTAACAATCCGGATTAGAATTAGCCAAGCCTAGACGTAAATTGTCTTATACGGGGTCGAGCCGGTGGCTACTTTGTTCTTGTTTGGTGGTGAAGGACTTCTTGTAAAATCTCATTATTAAACAAAAAATTGAAACAGATTATCGTAAAAAGGTCAAAGAAATGCAGTATTTCTGAGCGGATATAAAAACTAGGCCTTATTTTTAGGAACTCCAATTTTAGACGCAGTCAACAGGCTTTCTTATTTTACTTTAAAACATGTTACGCATTGTTTCACACAAAAAAGTAAAAATCGGTGATCCAATCACTAGAAGCATAAAAATCAAAGAATAACCTTTGGGGCTTTAAGTTTTTGTGATGGAGCACAACGACTTCAAAAAAATTATAAATATCCAGTATTTTTAGGTATTCTTATTAGGTAAGTGAAAACAGTTTTTTTTTCGTTTTTGATGAAAACTAAGCAATTAAAAAATCGTATCTTCAACAGTACGGACCTCGCGTCCAAAAAATTGCGTTTTTCTCTCATCTAATAAATGAAAATAAAAACTTCTACTGAAATAATAAGATTTGTAAGCAGTTACTAACTTTTCTACCTACCTACTTAATTATACACCGGAAAATATTATAAGTAACGTTTTTTAAAAATTCAAAAAATTTTCCGAAGAAACGTCACTATCTCAATCACAATTCAGGCACATAGGTAGGTGCCATAATATTGAAAAAAAAAATGCTAACATGAAAGAATAAATAAACGCAAATATTTCAAATTCGATAAAATAACTTTACTGAGCCATTAAAATCGCCACCATCTTGAACCGGAAACGCAACACACAAACAAATTTTGAGATCGAGTTAAAAAAATGTAATATACGCATTATTAATTAAAAATTACGTTTGTTAAAATTATTTTCCACTTAGTCCGTGATACATCTTAAAGAAAAAATCAGAGTGTGTAATTAGCACGCGGTAGAAGTGAAACTAGAAAGTCGCTAGATGTCGCTTTATTTTCTTTTGCCTGTTTCTTTTAAAGTCGTTCGAAGATTGTATGATGATTTTAGAAAAATAAAAATGTGTTTTTCCTGGATTTCGTAGAATTCGAACCTCCGTTATTTTGATGTCTGGCTCTCTGGCCGCTGAGACTTCTCAGGCGTCTTGCCCACTATGGGAGGCACGCGCCGAGGTGCGAATTTACCGCATTATATTACAACTGAGTATTTGTGTGGATTTTCAAATTACTAACAGCGATAAAAAAGTTTCACTTAAAAAAATAAATGATTTCGTGGTGGATTGCTGATACTCTTGTATCTTTAATTTCTATAATTTCTTATAATTTATTTTCTATAATTTCTTGACATTCATACATACCGGTTTGTATCAATTCCCAAATGAAGGAGATTATTATTACTCCCCCAATCAATATAAGCACAAACAGTGATTTACGTTTTGTCATCACTGCGCCGTATATTATTCTCGGCGCGTTGTTACTTGTTAGCCCCGACAGTAATTAAACACGCGATGTTAACTACGTATCATCACCGTCAGTCCCGCATACTCTACGCCCGTCGGTATTTATTGGCAATAGGTTGATACTCTCGACGATACGTTAACTGCTGCAGATACGTGGGATAAATAAGGTATTTTATCGATACACAATAGAATAATAGTTTCAAAAATAATACGCCGGAAATGTTTTAATCTATTTGGAACACTCATATTTTTACAATACTAGATAACTTAGTAGCCAATTAAATATAAATTCAATTACTTTTGAATGTAGCTATAACTTTGTGGTTATCCATTATAAATAAATGAAACAATGTTACTTTGTTTGAACCACTATGTATTTGAGTAAAGCCGACCAGTTTCGGAACGACCGTTCCTTCTTCAGGCCAAACGTACACTAAACGTAAACCGGTCGGCTTTATTCAAATATAATATAAGTGGTTCAAACAAAGTAACATTTTTTCATTTATTAATTTAATTAACAACCAAATATTTAAAAAAAACTCACAACTGAATTAAAAATTCTGCTCTATCTATACGATAGGAAGAGAGAAATAAAATGTGCACGCGCACTGCTCTCTCTTGCTTCTACAGGGTGGTACAGACAATAGGCCTGCACTGTGTAACGTAACCGGCTACGAGAGACAGAGAAAAAGAAAATGTGTGCTCGCACCTCTCTCTCTTGCCCCTATAGTTATACACGAAGCATTCGCTTTTCTTAATGTTCTCGTAGCGCATTCGCCAGCTTACTCCCCAAGTCAAGCGTGCGTAAAGAAGTTTTACTTCAAAAACATCTCTTAAAATTATTTTCGTATTAAATCCTTATTTGCAATACTTTCCTTTGGTTATTTAGACAATTTGTTACTCTTTGATTATTTTGTGTTAATTTATAAAAGTTTTTAATAAATTATAGCCGTATAATGAAAATCAAATAACTTTGTTTAAACCACTATATAATTAAGAATATTAAAATGTTTCAATAACAATGTTATCTTCATCAGGACAATGTCAATTAAAAAAAAAATCAAAAAAATATAGACTAATTACAATAATTAGAACAAAGACAAAATATTAAAAATGAGAGGTGATTAATTGCTTACAAAATATCATAATAATAGTTATGTAAAATTAAATTTTAAAATTATTTTAGGATATATAAAATTTCATTTAGATAATTAAAAACTTTTAAAACAAACAAGAAAAACAGGTAATCTAAATGACAAAAAAATTATAATTATTGTATAAGTATTAATGAGAAAATAAATTTTTAAAATGGGTATTTTAAAAAAATGTTTGGTTATTTAAAATATTTAATTACTATTAACGCTTTTTCTAATTTCTAAAATTTCTAAATTATTCCCGTAGTATTAGTATGTAAATTTTTAAGACCTTTATTAATATCAAAAGAATGACTTGTTTCCACAATATGGCTGGCAAATTCTGAATAATTATTATTATTTAAACATCTTGTAATATATTATGTTCCTTAACTCAAATGCTAAAATTTTTAGAAGTTTTTCCTTTATTTAAAAAAAGTTACAATCATTACAAATTAATTTATGAACCCCAGATTTGTTCAAAAAATCACAGTCTTGAAGAGACCTGCATAAAACTTCAAAAACTTGCATACACTTCAAATGTGGCTACACTGCCACCGTGGTTTTGACGGAAAATTTGATTTTGATTTGATTGCGCGTGCAAGTCGCCGCGTACCTTAAAGTTTACAGATTTGTGGAAGTTTCAACGCTCAATACCTTGTGACGTTCGGATCAAATGATATTTCGGTAATAAACAGGTTTCTGCTGAATTTACAATTCATTTATTTTTTATCTATTTATTCGTATTCCAGAGATCGACACTTTACATTTACCCAAAAATAAAACGAGTTATGGATTTACTCCTTGTAACAAAAATCACTCTCAATTTTCTAGTAAAACTTCTTTACGCACGATTGACTTGGGGAGTAAGCTGGTGAATGCGTGACGAGAGCGTTATGAAAAGTGTGATCGGGCGAGGCGAACGGTCGGGTGAGGCGAACGGAAGTTAAGAGGGAGATATAAGTTAGTGAAGTTTTACGCCAGTCGTGTGGTCTAAAGCCACACTCGTTTTTTTTTAATTTTTCTGTATTATTTTCAACAATATCATTTTTTAGTGATGGTAAAAATTTTTGTTTAATTTTTAATGGAAAACAATGACAGGTACATTTTTTACTCGAAATATGTTCACAAATTGCTGGTTAAAATCCTTCACAAACGCTTTATGCTTTCGGAAACATATTATTCTAATTTCTGCATGCAGAGCATGGGAGCGTAAAATTTTGTTGCAGAGCTGAATGATAGGAATATTACAGCGCGGCGGGATGTTTTTGACTTAGAGAAACACGGAATTAAATTAAATCGGTAATTCCAGGATATTGGGTGTACAATGCATAAACACGCTGCGCAAATGATTATAAATATTTATTTTATTATATTTATTCCTCTTCCCCACCTCCTTCCCCTCCCCACTACCTTCAGCCTCACAACATACCCCAATTGGGGATACCATAGTCTCACTGGCTCCAGACGGGAGCAGTTGAGATTCTTGTGCGGTATACACTGTAAAAAAAAAAAAAATTTCACTTTCGAATAATTTCGTTGATTTAAGAAAAAAAATTAAGTTACATGTAGGTAGGTACTAAATATTTATAAGTCAGGCCTTTTCTTTATATTATATTTTGGATTGGGTATTATCGATTTACGTAATACTTTGTGAATTTTTAAGTGTTAACTAATTTTGCATTATTGCTTTTCAAGGACGAAGTATTTTCTGTTCTACACATTTTCAGTTCTACACAAATACTCGGCTCTAATATAACGCGGTAAATTCGCAACTCGGCGAGTGCCTTCCATTGCTTTGTTGGTAAGGTGCCTGATAAGTTTCAGCGTCCATAGAGACAGATTCAAGCAAACGGGAGTTCGAATCCTACGAAATAAAAAAATAAAAAAAAACATTTTTATTTAGTGAAATCAATAACCAATCTTTAAACCGCTTTAAGAGAACAAGCAATAGAAAAGAAAGCGACAACTAGCGACATTCTAGTTTTACTTCTACCGCGTGTGAATTTAAATTAACACACTGATTTTTTTTAATGAAAAATTATTATGTATTGGGTACGTTTGTTAATCCGTGTATAGATACTAGCAACGCAACATGCAATGCAAGAGAGGTTTCAAAAATTTTCCATTGTGTGTAGGTTGTCGAATTAATGCCATTTATTTATTTATAAGCCGAGAAAGGCTTTTACATAAAATTGATACATGAAATAAAAATTTAACAGTGTTCTCCGGAGATTATCGGTATCTATTACCAATGTAGGTAATAATATTAATAATAATATAGATAGATGCAATTGTAAAATCTTAACAATAAGCCATATTTTTTTTAAAAGGTAGCAAACATTCCCGAGTTACGAATAATTGAAAATCTTTTACTACCACTACAAGGAATATGTTGCTTGTGTCATGGTGGAGGAATTAACCAGCCGAGGAATCCATTATGCGACGCCTGGGTGGGACTTAAAAGCGATGCCAACGCAGACACTGACCGGTCTATTATAATCTCAATCATTTGGAAACATAATACAGGCATTCATAGAATTAAAAATTCCACATTTAAAAACTTATTTGTTAATAAAAATCGTTCATTAAATAATAAGATAAATTATTGAAGAAGAAGATAATTATAATAGTCTAAACGAAAATATGAAAGAAAACAAGACACAGAAAAAGATAATGATTTTAACTGGGACTCGAATCTCTCGTCTAACCGGGACGTGCGCGTTTACCAATTCCGCCATTGTCACCTTTCAAAACCGTTATATTTAAAATTTGACGGTTTGACAGAAGGTGGCAATGGCGGAATTGGTAAACGCGCACGTCCCGGTTGGATGAGAGGTTCTGGGTTCGAGCCCCAGTTGCGACCATTATCTTTTTCTATGTCTTGTTCTCTTTCATATTTTGGTTTAGATTATTATTGTTATCTTCTTCTTCAACGATATATTACATTGATGGGAATAACCTTCAAAAGTTATAAAAGAGTGTCTTGTCTTATAAAAAATTGAAAAAGATAAATATTCCACTAACTAACTAACCAACCATCACGCCGTTTCCCCGCAGGGGTAGGCAGAGAGGACGGACCGCCAAACAACTCGGTCTTGGCACACACTCTTTGCCTCACTCACATTCATACATCGTCTCATACATTCTTTTCTATTATTCTGACTTTTGACATGGCCCGACTCAAGTATTTGATTCACTTGATCGTGCCATGTCTTCCTCGGGCGTCCCCGACTTCTTCTACCATTCACATTCGCGTCGTATATTCTTCTTACACTAAATAAATATTCCATCATAACTTAAAATCAAACAAGACTTAAATACCCTAGGCATACTTATATACATAATCAAACTTGACATACTTATATACATACACACGTATGCCCTAAAAACTAAACACTTATTTTGCCCAACACCATTGTACATTAAAATTGTAAAAATAAAATTTTAAATAAATTACCAAACGAATGATAATAAATACTTTACTTTTATTACAAGCAATAATTGTCAGCCTGAAACACTCATTTACATTGAAAAATCTTCCGAGAAAAGATACTTGCCGCCAACGGGACTTGAACCCTGAATTGAAGCTGACAATTATTGCTTGTAATAATTGTTACCCTTTGTGCTATGCATAAAAATCTTGTCTAAACGTTAGTTTATAAATTAAAAAATAAATACTTTACTTTTGAAATGTCTTCCAACCTTTGTTGCATTGTGTGTTATCTTGCTTATGTATACGCGGCTTAAGTGCATGAATATGGAAGAAATAAAATAACTTATATTGCACAAGAAAATATGCGTTTTGAAGTGAAAATTCTATAGCACGGCTTTCGGATGAAACGGAAATGTCGATTTTTGCACCTGCGACGCATCAACTGCGCTCATCGGCCGCTTTGATAATGATGTCACTTTTAAAAGCTCCTATTGGTTGATATATGAAACGGAAATTACGCGATATGTGCGCTCATTGGTGGCTTTGATTGAGATTGTTTTGGTAAAGTTTCGATTCTACCGCGTGTAAACTGCACTCGAATTTTTACAATTTATTTTAAGAAATCCTTTTAACTATTTTATGATTTTAAAATAAGGAACAAGCAACGTAGTGTTAAATGATGAAATTACATGACGAATTTGAGTCGTATCAAAATACCGTAGGATAAATGAATAAAGCAAATGTAAACTTTTTTAAAACAAAGAGAAAAGTTCTTAATATCAGATGGTTTTATCCACGTTTGAAATACTACAGCATTATGCACTGTATTGCCTGCAGACCGAGGCAAAACGGTGCGGCGTCCGAATTCCATATCCGTGCATCCTTGCGTTAGCTCGCGCGACCGCGAGATATACGCCGAGTTAGGGCGGCTGACGGCTCCGGACCACAGATATGTTGCCCGCGGCCCGCATGGCTCCTAATGCTGGCCCGCCCCTACTCTATTACAGCGGAACAGCGATCGCAAGCCCAAAAACTACACTCTGGCTGGAGGGTGCCTAAAAACTAAGCTGCAGTGGTGCTTAAAAACTGGTGCTTGACTAAATGTGGCAGTGTTCGTGAGCGGATTGCTGAAGAAGTCAAGAGAAATATCAAAATGTACGAAGAGCCAAATATCACAGTTGCAAGTTGCAACCTGCGAACAGTGACTACCCTTGATTTTTCAACCGATTTTCCTAATTGGCGCTTGGATAAGTTGCTATTAATTGCTTTTTAGTACTATTGATTATAGAATTAAATAAATTGAGTTTCCAGGCTGACACCATAAAAAAATTTAAGTGTGCAATTCACACGCGGTAAAAGTGAAACCTTCAGAAAAAAAGTAGACAAGAGTGGGGAGGCTATGAAGAACCGCACAAAGAGGAGACCGATTATACCATCTTATTCTTTCGCGAGTCAAAACATATGGATGTATGTTTGTTTCAAATCACAACGGTGCTAAAGAAGTTTTCACTTCAAAAAATATTTGTCTATAGTGCACACGCGATAGAAGTGAAGCCTTCAGAAAACTAAAGTAGAGAAGAGTGGGGAGGCTACGTAGTACCGCACAAAGATGAGACCGATAGACTACGAAGCACCATTCAAAGAGGAGACCGATTAGTCTATAATCTATAACATTCTCTCGCAGGATAATTCCTAGGATGTTTGTGTTTATCTCTTTTTGAAGTAAAACTTCTTTACGCACGCTTAACTTGGGGAGTAAGCTGGTGAATTCGTGACGAGAGCGTTACGAAGAGTGTGATCTGGCGAGGCGAACGGTCGGGTATTTACGCAAGCTTGACTTGGGGAGTAAACTGGTGAATGCGTGACGAAAGCGTTATGAAAAGTAAGATCGGGCGAGGCGAACGGAGTTAAGAGGGAGATATAAGTCAGTGAAGTTTTACTTCAGTCGTGCGGTCTAAAGCACACTCGTTTTTTTATGTAGCTATTTTTCGTTTCATCCAGTTTCAAATCACAGCGGTGCTTAAGAAACTTTCACTTCAAAATATATGTTTCTGAAAAAGTAATATAAACAAAAAATATCACAAAACAAGATTTTGATTGGTGTGTGTAAATTAAGTTAATAACGATGAATTATAATGAATTATAAATGAATAACGATGGAAATAAGATTAAAAACCAGTAAGATATTTTACCGAAAGGTTATTTTCAGAATTCTATATTGCCGTGTAAAAAGAAAGAAAAAACGACGGTGAAATCTTGAATATTTTTTTCATTGAAACACCAGCGTCATATTTTTTTCGTTCTGGAAAACTGAGGAATTCTTGTAACAAAGTCGCCCACGCTATGGAATTCTGATAATTTACCTGCCCCGGTTAATGGTTAGTCCTATCGTAGAAATGAAAATAACATATTTTGTTGAATACTTGTCTTGCCTTCCGAGTATGGCCGCAGCATTTTACGTTTATCTCATTGTCTGTGCCAAAAGTGCCGGAAAAGGTTTTCCACTCCTGCCACCCACTTTAAGTTCTCAGAAGCCATTTGCTTAACAAGAATAGTTCTGCATTTCATGGGCAAGGAAATTAATTACTTTATTCATTTTAACCGCTGAACGCTGTTTACTGCCCATTTAATAAATTGTAATAAAAGTAATATACAGGGTGTTAAGGGACGTATTTTACTTACTTTCACCAATGATTCCTGACATTATTTGGAGTAAAAAATTAAATGAAAATTTCCTCTCCGGTGATATTTTTTATGTTTTTTGAAAGTGAAAACTTCTTTAGCAGCGTTGTGATTTGAAACTCGATGAAACCGAAGCGAGCGATACTAAAAAGAGACACACATACTTCTATAGGATTTTTTTTATTTTTTTTTTATTTATATATTTTTTTACAGTTTTTTAGAGAAAATGTGTCCTAACTGGGGTACCCCGTTCTAAGGACACATTGTACAAGTTTTATTATTTGAATTATAAGTAAATTCCTAATCTATGTTAGAATATTGCCAAGGAAAATTATTAAGTTAGATTTTTTTTATTTTATTTTTTTTTTTATTGAAATAATAGATAATACATAATATAATCAACAAACAAGTCCTGCTAAGCCAATTGAATCGGCTTGTCAACAGGTGCTTATATTTTAGTTACATATTTATACATTTTTAAAATTTAAAATTTACATCTTATATCTACAGATACAACATTTTTTCATACATATCAAAATCAATATAAATCTTTTTTTTCCGATAGCCAATTTTTCACCATATATTTAACCTTATTCATAGAATTACATTGCTTTATAGTGTCAGGTAATAAATTAAATATCTTCGGTATGATATATTCAAACGTTCTCTGTCCGTACTTATTGTTAAATTTCGGAACTATTAACCCGTCGTTACGCGTGAATCTAGTGCTGTATTTATGTTCTAATTTCTCTTTATGCTGCGGGGTAAATATATGTTGAATTATAATTTTGTGCCAAAGTATTGCCTTAACGGGTAAAATTTTGGCACTTTGAAACAGCAACGGTTTATTTTGTCTCTGTTTGAAAATATTAGGGACGACCAATAATTTTACAATTGCGTTTTATACAACTTGCACTTGTTTCAGATTGGTTATAGAAGTATTTCCCCATATTGTTAATCCATATCTTATAATAGATTCTGCTAGTGACATATAAATTATTTTAAGTGTTTCAATTGATAGGAAAAAATTTAATGTTTACATTCTGCCAGCAATCGATCTGAGTCTTTTACAGGTTTTTTTTATATGTTTGTCCCATTTAAAAAAAAATCTACAGTAACACCAAGATACACGTATTCCGAAACTAATTCTAAGCTTTCACATTTACAAGTAGTTGGAATATTTTTATGAATGCAATTAAAATTATGAGATATAATATTAGGATTAAATTGAAATTTAGCATTAGTTGATCTTATATGCATTACTTTGGTTTTTTTAGCATTTATTAATAGTCCTGCATCATGTGACCATTTACAGAGTTGATTAAAGTCAATTTGCATGAGTTCAATTGCAATTTTTAGATCTTTATGTGATATGACCAATGCCGTATCATCTGCGAATACAAAATGTTTCACAAAAGAGAAAAGTTTTTTCATTATGGTTACATAAATTATATATAGTGTAGGTCCTAATATGGAACCTTGTGGAACTCCTGCAGATACATTTTTTGTTTTACTAAAAGTATTATTTATTTTGATACATATTTTTCAATCTCTAAGATAATCTTTAAATAAATTTAACACATTTCCTCTTATTCCAATTTTTTCTAGAGTTTTAAGCAGTTTTTTTGAGTTAATTGTGTCAAAAGCTTTAGAGTTATCAATAAATAAAACAATAACATGTAATTTATTATTCAATTGGTTATTTACGTAATTGGAAAAATCTTGCAGTAGTTTTTCAGTATTTTTTTTTCTTTGGAAACCATATTGACTTGGATCAATGATAGAGAATTTTTCAATATAATTATTTAATTTATTTGATAAAAATTTTTCAAGAATTTTTTCTAATGCTGGTAGAATACTAATAGGCCTATAATTTCCCAGTTCAATGTGTTTTCCACCTTTAAATATTGGTCTAGTAATGCTACATTTAAATTCTTGTGGAATTTTTGATTGATTTATTATCATATTTATTAAATGAGTAATTATTGGCCCAAGAGTTTTTATATTTCTTTTTAAATCAAACATTCTTATATTGTCAATACCTGTGCTTTTAGAGTTTTTCATTTTTTTAACAATGTTTTCAATATCGGTTATAGTAGCTCTTGGTATATATAAACTGTGAGGTAGTTCTTCCAGTACTATATTAGTAGCTTTGTGATTGCATTTATGTAACATGTTGCTGATGCTATCCGAGAAGTAATTCACAAAATCATTTGACACAGAATCCTCAGTTCTATCTTTTAACATATATCGTGTTATAGTTTGATCACAATCGTTTTTGGGTTTACGTCCTAAAATATTATTTATCTCGTCCCAGGTTTTTTTTGTATCATTAAAACAGTTTTTAAATTTATTATTATAGTAGATCTAAAAGAAAGTACAAAACAAAGAGGGAGTAAATTAAATAATTTTACAGAGAAGTATTCCATATTTCTTTGTCCAAAAGTCGTTTTAGTTGTAGGTTGGTAGAATGTATGTTGTAATGTAGATCTTGTGAATCGGCCCGAGTTTGTCTGTGTAAAGTTATCCTGATTTTTGAATGCGTACATTAGAATATCTTTTGTATATAATTGTTTCAGTGACATTAAATTCAGCGCTTTAAAAACATAGTCTGTAGGGGTTCTGATGGGTACTCTAAGTATAATTTTCAGAATTGCCCTTTGTGCTATGAGGACTGGTTTTATAGTGGAATCGCATGAGCTTCCCCATCCGATAAGACCATATTGTAGTTGAGATTGGGCTAAGGCATAATAAATAGATTTTAATTAGCTGTTCTTTATCTAAAATGTTTCTTATTGTTTTGAAAAAATAAGTTAGTTTTTTTAATTTGTTGCTCACATTTTCCACTTGGGAGTTCCAATTTAAGTTTTGATCAATTATTATTCCAAGATATTTTATTGTTTGTATTTCATTCAATTTTGGACAGTTGCAAGGAGTTTCTCGGTTCACGTTTATACAGTCTTTATGAATTTTTATGTTTAGGTTTGTACTGAGGTTATCCGTCTGTTTGTTGTGGATTTTGAATTTAATATAATTAGTTTTTGTGTCATTTAGTGTTAGTGAATTTGAATCAAGCCATTGTTTTACCCGATTCATCCCTTTATCAGCTTTTTCAAATACAGTCTCCCATGACTTTCCATGGAATAGAAGGACTGTGTCATGTATCGTATCGTCTTGTTACAGGAAGCTAGCTCAGAATAATCATTGATGTAAGGTTAAATAAGTGCAGTTTTTATACCTACTTTTGTACTTCCTCCAATCTGCCTTCTCCGTCTTCTCACCGACTCGGGTCGCTTGGGTTGGGACAAAAGGGGGATGAATTTAATTATAGAGATTTTAAATGTTAGGATTTTAATAAGGTTTGGCAAGGTCTGAATACATGATCTTAATTATACTTAAATCTACTTATATCTAAATCTTAAATGGTTGTCATATGGTTCGGGGTTGCTTCTCCATTGTTCACATCGTCATTTAATTGTTCACTGAAACTACCTTCGTGTCACTGGGTTGTCTGCGGGTGCCTTGGTAAGGCCGAGGTCCTCGATGGCAGCTCCTCCAGTTCAGCAGCTCAGGCCCTCCTAGCCGAGTCGAGTCTCCTTCAGCCTGCGCCATCGTCTTCGTACGTTGGCCACTGTTCGCGCCTGGTCGCCGCTCTAGGTCACCGGGCGGGGAAATACACATCTTGCGAATCACTTTCTTCAACTCCTACTTCTAGGGGAGTGCGTACTTGGTGTTGCACCATTACTTGTGTCTCCTCTCTTCCTCGTCTAGGTCTTGACCCCTCTTCTTCATCCACCGCCCAGCATCACGCCGCTGGGCGGGGAACGCGTACTTTCTATTGTACACCACTCGTGTCTCCTCTCTTCCCCGTCTAGATCTTGACTGTCTGTCGCGGCGTGCCCTATGAATTCATAGGACCCGTGGCTCTACCCCGCACTTCTTTCTTATTCCGTTTTAGCCCTTGCACCCAAATCTGTCATCACTTTCTTTGTCTTTGCTGCACAGAGCGAGACTCTTTCATAACACTAAATTATTTATTCAAATTTATTTGTGACGAAATTTGATTCGTCACAGTCATCTGCAAAACTAATAACTGAGCCGTGACAGTTAAGTTCACATAAATCATTTATATATATCAGGAATAAAATCGGGCCTAAGACACTGCCTTGCGGGACTCCATATTGGATTTGTATTGGTTGACTTGATTCATTTTGAATCCTGACTAACTGAAACCTTTCTGACATTTATCCTGCAAAAGAATGAGATAGCAATAAAATATTTATTTTATTCACGGGTTGTTCCAATATAATACGATAAACCCACGCAGGTCCCCTTTAGTGTAATGATATAAAGCGCCTGACGAATCTTTGCAGACATTCAGACCAGGGATCGTATCCTACGAAATACAAAAAAAAAAAAAAAATTATAAAATCAATATCCAACTCAAAAATTAACAGGCAAAAGAAAACGACATCTAGCGACTCCGAAGAAGAAGCCACAAATATGAATAAAATGAAGAAATGTATAGGAAAAGGTGCACCGGAATTCGACGACAAAAAATATGGTGAAAATCATCCTTCACATTGATAAAAAAAGTGCTCCAAGTCTCCCCATTCTTGCCTACTTTAGTTTTCTGAAGGTTTCACTTCGTGTTGTATTTGAATTGTGCAGTATGATTTTTTTTTTCAATTTAAAAAATATTTCCAGAAGCTCTCTGTATTTTAAAAACACAAAAACAATTTAATAAAAGTCTTTACACAACAAAGGTTGATGTGTGTTTTGTGTGAATGCGGATGTCGAAGGACCTTGTATGTATTTTCAGATGTGTGTTTGAAATGTATGAAAGACCACTGCACAAGTAAAAATGAAAGCACACAAGGAAAGGAAGGAAGGGACTTACTGCGGAACCTTGTGGCACTTCTCTTATTCTTCTGGGTTTGTTAATACACTTGTAGAATTATTAATCGCGGTATTTACTGTGATATGCGGATAGAGAATGCGGAAAATTATATGTTTATACGGCGAGTTTCGATAGACGACACTGATTTGTTATGGTAACGAAATAATAGGTTCATAAGGATGGGACAGGATGGGTAAAATGATAGGGATGGATAGGTAAGGAACATGTGACAATCAAACTACAAGCACAGAGTCTATGATATATGTAGATGTATGTAGGTGAGTGTAGCTATGAATTGTGTAAACGCCCAACCAAAGGATCAAATTTATTTTATAAAAATCATGTGTTCAAAGTCCGCTTGTTTTATTAACCTCCTCTGTTGAAGGAGTTAAGTAAGAATAAGTTTTTACGTGAGCTGCATCCCAGTAGGATGATATAGATTTGCCTTAAGGATGCCCCCCTGAATTCCTCCGTTCCGCTTCAACATTGGGATTCCATTTTGACTTCCGCAATTAAATTCATGACTCACTTAGCCGGAAGGAGAGCCTCCTAAAAATTGAGTAAATTCAGGGAAACTTTGACTTATTCCTGAAAGACGTTTTTATCGCCGATGCTACCGTACTCGCTTCTCAACTGAAAACTCTTTCAGCTTTCAGTTAATTGATTCCCTTGACGTATTTTGGGTTTTCTTTTTTCAGAGATTATAACCAATATTTAGATGCTTCTTATAACTTACTTTCATCATAAATAGCAAACTTGAATACCTTTTTTAAAGCTGTATCTTAAATATTTTATATTAATTACCTATGTAGTTTAAGGTCCCTTATCTTAAGCTATGGAAAATTTCAATCGTTCAACATAATTTACTTCCGTAAAGAAAATTATAAGACCGTCAAAGATTTCTTGTATAGACTTAAAGAGCACTAACCGGGTTTCCAAAAAACAAGCTCTACACTGCATCTTTAAATATGACGTCAACCATGGAGGTCTCTCAAGGCCCCCTAAGTGCAGTTTATACTTTTAAAAAAACTAGTACAATTAAAATAAGGAAATTGTGAATAATCCTCTTTACAAAAAGTATTTGTGCTAAAAATTGTTGAGATATTTACTTGCCAATATTATTTTAAGTAATAGGTTTTTCTAGACAGTTATTTCAGAACTAACAGTTTGGAAAAAACACTATCAAGTTATTTTACTCGTCATTATCAGATACCTGCCCAGCAGCTGGGTGGCGGGTCAGATTGGGAGAGGTCTACCTTGGTCGACCTCTCCCAATGAGGCAGAGGACAGAAACACCGGAAGAGGCAGACCCTTTGACCTCTCCAGCTGGTCTCTCTCGACCCATTGTCTAATCACGTCTAATCTGCAGACATATTTGTATTTTTTTGATTTTATGTTTTTGCTTTCTACGTACAAAAAAGACTGGGTGGGAGGTACATAAAAGAGGCAGGGTAGGAAAAAACCACCTACTTTTCGTTTTTTTTTTATTTTTCACTCTGTCCGTTTTGAGAAGAAGAGGTAAGATTACTTTTTTTTTACATTAGCTCCACACAGGAGGCCCGAAAGAAAATCATTTCCCTCAGGGCCTATGTCATCTTTGGGGATGCGTGGAGGTTTTTTTAAGGAAAAGAAGGAGAGGAGAGTTCTGTAAAGGAAAAGGGTTTGAGGGTTGGGTAGGAATCTGGGGTTCAGTGTGTCCTGGTCATCCGCCTCCAGTTCTGCATTTCATGGGCAAGGAAATTAATTACTTTATTCATTTTAACCGCTGAACGCTGTTTACTGCCCATTTAATAAATTGTAATAAAAGTAATATACAGGGTGTTAAGGGACGTATTTTACTTACTTTCACCAATGATTCCTGACATTATTTGGAGTAAAAAATTAAATGAAAATTTCCTCTCCGGTGATATTTTTTATGTTTTTTGAAAGTGAAAACTTCTTTAGCAGCGTTGTGATTTGAAACTCGATGAAACCGAAGCGAGCGATACTAAAAAGAGACACACATACTTCTATAGGATTTTTTTTATTTTTTTTTTATTTATATATTTTTTTTACAGTTTTTTAGAGAAAATGAGGCAGAGGACAGAAACACCGGAAGAGGCAGACCCTTTGACCTCTCCAGCTGGTCTCTCTCGACCCATTGTCTAATCACGTCTAATCTGCAGACATATTTGTATTTTTTTGATTTTATGTTTTTGCTTTCTACGTACAAAAAAGACTGGGTGGGAGGTACATAAAAGAGGCAGGGTAGGAAAAAACCACCTACTTTTCGTTTTTTTTTTATTTTTCACTCTGTCCGTTTTGAGAAGAAGGGGTAAGATTACTTTTTTTTTTTTTACATTAGCTCCACACAGGAGGCCCGAAAGAAAATCATTTCCCTCAGGGCCTATGTCATCTTTGGGGATGCGTGGAGGTTTTTTTAAGGAAAAGAAGGAGAGGAGAGTTCTGTAAAGGAAAAGAGTTTGAGGGTTGGGTAGGAATCTGGGGTTCAGTGTGTCCTGGTCATCCGCCTCCAAGATCTAGACAAACCTCACCCCATGAAACCGGGCACCTCTGCTAAATCACCAAACGTAGCAACCACTTGGGGTGACCTACGGCAGGGGTGTTGGTTATCCAATAAAGGTTCCCGGGGCGGCGGTACCCATTCCCGCCTCCCAAATTGAAAACTATCACCTGTACAAAGTAAGCACTTGGATACTGCTCGCTAACAACGTATGCAGGGACAATTACGACAAAAACAACAGCTTCGATAAAAATTTTAAATGTAGCGCCGTTCTATAAAAAATTAGAGCCCTTGAGAGAGCCCTGAAAGAGTAACCATACGTTACGGGGCGGGTATGTGGTGGATAACCTCCAATGGCACATTATCTGACACCTCGGCGGGAGGGATAGATTCATTCGTTCACTGAACATTAGATTCTTGCCCACCCGTCCTACAACAATAAGCTCTAATAATATGAAAGCATGAAAACTTTGACGAAATATTAAAAATCAATTTAGAAAAATTAGTTTAGAGAAAATCCTCCAGCGGGCTACTAATAAAATAATTATCTTTCCTTAATTAACAGTAAATATCATGGTATTTAGTAATATTTTCCGTAGAGATGGGTTCTTGTGTTTTATATTTGTGACCACGACAAACGATAATAATCCACGACCTAGATTCTATAATCTCACAAACTCAATGAATTATAATTAGTAATTTTAAGTTTTAGAGTAAAATAATATGTTGGTATAAATAAACGGTTATAATTTTTACATACAAAGTATAATGGGTTTCAATTAGATAACTTTGAAATTTTAGGAATTATTAAAAATGTTAATTTTTTGTATTCAAAATGCATAATTCTTGGTTTTACATTTATAATAATGTATTTCTTTTTTTAAATAAATGAAGACAATATAAGCGAAACTCAATCGAAAATCTGGAAACAGAAAAATCAGAAAAACATATTGACACCTCTGGGACTCGAACCCAGGACCTCTTGCTTTCCGGGCAAACGCGCTAACCACTGCGCCACAGTGTCGATATGAAATTCGGTCATGTTTAACTGTACCATACTGGGTTCGAGTCCCAGAGGTGTCAATATGTTTTTCTGATTTTTCTGTTTCCAGATTTTCGATTGAGTTTCGCTTATATTGTCTTCATTTATTTCAATATTACAATTTGAGGTTTTACTCATAAAGTTAAAAATAAAAAAAATAAAATATTTCTTTTTTTGTTATTTTGACATAGTTACTCCTGGTTTCTGTTGCCCTAGTTTATGAAAGTTTTTAAAATACAATAAATCAACAATAATATTAAAAAAAATGTTTTAAATTGATGTTCACAATAGTTTATGAAATAGGTAGAAGTATTTTCAATATTTGTTTTTGGGGTGTTATGCCGGGTTGCGCTACCTCCATCTTTAGCCAACGTTTCGGACAGCGTTGCAGTGTCCATCATCAGGGCAGTTCAGGCAGATCCGGTAGATACATCTACCGGATCTGTCCGAAACGTTGGCTGAAGAAGGAGGTAGCGCAACACGGCATAACACCCCAAAAACAAATAACGAAAATACTTTTGGCCGTGAAAATCTTAAAACGTATCTAGGTAGAAGTAGTTGGCACAGACGGTGTTTAAAGTTTGCCAAATGGTTGTCAAACACATTCATAATGTATTCGTTACCAAAAGTATCTAAACGTTGTATTGGGGAATGCAAGCTATAGTTGCAATGTGATGTGTGTATATAAAGGGTTAATGTTTGTTTACTTTTCGTGTGGGTACATGCAGATTTATTAATTGCCATTTTAGAGTTTAATTATATTAGAAAAATGAAACAATACAACTTTGTATAAACCACTTATATAATGCATAAATCCGACCGGTTTCGGAACAAATGTTCCTTCTTCAGGGAAAGCTTATAATAATTTGACAGTTTGATTAATTTGACATTGTTCCGAAACCGGTCGGATTTACGCATTGTATAAGTGGTTTATACAAAGTTGTATTGTTTCATTTTTCTATAATGGATAACCACAAAGTTATAGCTAAATTCAAAAATATTTAATAATATTAATTAAAAGGTTAAGTCGTTTATTCATCGTCAGTTTTCTAAAGGTGTAATATTTAAAATATTCCTTAATGACGGGTAATTTATGTACTCCAAAGGGATGTTAAGTTTAAAATTTACTAAACTTAATATATTTTTAATTTTCTTTGAATTATTTCAACATAATGAATATGAATTTTGTAGAAGAGCGACCAGACTGTACATAAAGTTATGTTCTATTTGGCTTCTAACAAGGAATACATGTAACAGTTTAACTATTCAAAGTTTTTAATTGTTTGTAATTCGAATCTCAATGCTTCCATCCCCTTATTTACAGTTAGCTGAATGTGGACTTGAAATCTGGTTTTTCGTCCATTATAATGCCAAGATCTCGCATTTCGTTACTCTTTCTAAATTTATTTCATTCATCGAATAGTCGAAAAAAAGTGGTTTTTTTTGTATGGAAAAGGTCAAAGTTTTCCATTTATCTACATTTAAACATAAATTGTTTTTTGATTACCAGTTATTTAACATGTCTGCAGATTGAAGAACTTGGCAGTGGTTTAAGAGAGTCATCGACAGTTTTTTTTTTCAAATTAAAATTAATAGATAACTTTGTCTTAACCACTTAATTATTTACAAAAACCGACATGTTTCGTCAGCAAAGCTGACTTCTTCAGGGTTTTGACAGAATTAATTTTAAAAATAGACATACATAGGTAATAGAGAAAAATAATAGACATAAACAATAATAAAATTTGAAAGAAAATAATGTGTAGGGGACGAGGAGCAATATAGAACAATTAAAAATTTAAAAGAGGATTAGATTTAATAATGGGTCATTTAAAAACAATATTAGATTATAAATAATATTTAAATTTGCATTAACACTCTTTCTAATCTCTAAAATTTCTAATTTATCCAACTGAATGCCATTGACATTACAATGTATTAATTCTATTCCACTGTTAAAATAAAAGGTTTGACTATTTTCTATTAAACGGTTGGCAAACTCCGAAACTATTATTATTTAAAGCTTTCATATGCCCTTTAATCCTTATTTCAAAGTTTCTCGAAGTTTTACTTATATAAAAGAAATCACAATCATTACATTTCAATTTATAAATACCAGATTTTTTCATTTTTGAATCTCTATCTTTATTATTTACTATGTAATTTTTAAGTCTATTGTTTGCGTAAAATACAGGAATAATTTCATTAGGTACATTCTTTTTTATTGAATTAGAAATTTTATTATTAAAATACATCATTTTCCTCCATTTTTCCTCTTCCTTATCCTTTTGTATAGGGTAAATGTATGATCTAAGGAAATTATTCTTGTATTTTTTATTAAGAATTTTTTCAATTACATTGGAATTAAAACCATTATTGATTGCAATTTGTTTAATAATATTGAGTTTTTTTGAAAAATTATTAAGAGATAAAGGTACATTAACTAATCTATGGATCATAGAATGGAAAGCTGACATTTTTTGAGAAATTGGATGATTTGAGGTGTTATGGATTACAATTTCTGTGTATGTATCTTTGCGAAAAATATTAAATTCAAATTTATTATTAATTATTGAAATATTTAAATCCAAAAAAAATTATACTCAAATTTTGTCCAACCTCTACAGTAAATTTTATGTATTAATGGAGTTTGTTTAAAAAATTAAGAAAAAAATTAAGATGTCTCAATGTACCTGTTCAAACACAAAACACATCATCCACATATCTCTTCGAACAATGTACATATTTTAATAATAAGGCACCACTGTTAAAAATCTTATTTTCCAAATTATTTATAAATATATCAGCGACCAAAGGGCTAGTACTAGCACTTTTTGTTTGAAGATATTGTCATTGAATTGAAAATAATTTTGTTTTAAAACTAAAGTAAGTAATGAATTTAAATCGTGAGATAAGTCATTAGATAAAATTTAAAAAAATAAAAGTTCTTTACTATTAGGTTTACATTCTTCAATTGGAATACTTGAAAATAAATTAACAATGTCCAATGATACTAATAATGCTTTGTCAGGGATTTCCAAAAGTTTTAAGTGTTCAATCAAATCAAATGAATTTTTAATCGTGTATTTAGGATGAAATATATGTGAATCCATAATAATTCTATTAATTGTTGAAGATATTTTATTGCTAGAAGCATTACAATTTGAGACCACTGGTCTTATTGGTTGATCCTTTTTTATGAATTTTTAATAAACTATACAACTTAGGGACTTGTGGATTTTAAACTAAAATTAACTCCTCTTGTTTTTTTTCTTTCAAAACAAGAGGATGGTCATTGTCTACATTAGATTTCGAAAAACTCGTTCTAAAGCCCGAGAAGCACCTGGGATTTCAGCTAGTTTACTATAAAACAATACTCTACGGTTAGATAAATGTCTGTTCAAAATGTTGCAGTTTGTTTTTAAATGTATCTATTTGAATTTCGACTTTGTTTTCGTAAATGATTTAATGAAATTCTTAAAAGTGGAAATTAATTAATCCACTTTTCGACATCCAATCGATATGAAATTCTTCAGATAAAAAAGTTGTCGATGGCAATGCCTTATATCAACTGGTGGTACTCTCTGAAATTAGCTACTAGCCGGCCCAAGAATAACAAACCAACCATGAAAAATATAGTTTTATAATCCGCTGGTATGTTCTATATTTCAAATTTTTGTGTTTATAATTAATACTAGCTGGTACCCGGCAAGTGTTGCAATGTCGTTCAAAGAAATCTGCATGTCCTTTCCCGTGCGTCCTTGTTCCCTTCCACCTTCCCCGCCTTCCCCCTCCCTCGTCTCTTCCCTCTCCGCGAACCCCACCTTCCCCCTGCCTTTCCTCTCTGCCGCTAAAATTATGAAATACACTCATTTTCATTTATAAAAAATTCATAACGCCAGAACTTACCATTAAATACAGCCTATGTTACTCGCTGATAATGTAGCTTTCTATTGGAGAAACAATTTTTAAAATTGGTTTAGTGGCTTAGGAGTGAAAGCGTAACAAACAAACACAAGAACTTTAAATAAATAAAATATTGTACACCACTAGTATCTACAACGAAATCGTATTATTAAAAAGAATGCCATTGTCTTCACAACATATTTTAATACATTTGTAGTTAACGTTCATTGTGAATAAATCATGACGTTCAAAAATTCCATTAAACATAATGACCAGATGCCGAAACAAAGGCAATGATTATTAAAAATTGAACAAGACTCATAATTATCTGTTTATTACTTTTTAAAATGGTGTAGAATTAAAATCCGATTTATCTTATTTGAAAAGTGCGATATTCTGGCACTCTGGTAGAATGCACCCTTGGCGGCAGCCCTTCGGATCCGACCCCAGTTTGTTCTCCCCCTTCTCTGGTTTTTACCCTACTTTTTACCAGGGTTTCCCTCGCCCGAGGGAAAGCAGGGGTAATTTTATGGGGAGCCGCCCGTCGCACATTTCGTGAGAAGTGATTTATTTTCCGGAAAGAAATATCCCAAAGTTCTTCTGAGGAATTGGTTTCATAAACGGGTCCATGAATCCAAAGAGAATCTTCCCTCCCCGAGATTGTAAACGCCCGGAGAAGCTTTAAGAGACTGCGAACACTTTTATCTTGACCCCAGGCTGAAAAGATGAATGCATTTTCACTTTACTAGTTCAGGTGGGATTATGTTTTTGAAAAGGCCTTACAAATTTACGAAATATTTAAGATGTTACGAATATCAAATAAAAAATAATTATAGCTTAACTACGCCAAGAAAATGTATTAACATTGCAGATCTTGTCCAAAGTAAATGACGCGTGAAAATAACGGATACAAGTTGATCCACTTAAAATAAAAATGATAATAATTTAAAACTCTGGCCTTGAGATAGTCAACTGCTTTAAAGACTTCAATGTATTGCTATCCGCCGACGACATTAAATTATATAAAGAAATGACTCTCTTAAACCACTGCCAAGTTCTTTAGTCTACAGACATGTTAAATAACTGCTAATCAAAAAAAAAATATGTTCAAATGTAGAGAAATTCTAAACTTTGACCTTTTTCAGAAAAAAAACACTTTTTAGAAAGAGTTTATCAAAATTTAATGTAGACAATGACCATCCTCTTGTTTTGAAAGAAATAAAACTGTTGATTTGTATAAAAAGCAAAGCGACACACGGACACTTGCGTATGTCCCCCGAAACTTGATATAGACATTAATTTTCCTCTTCTTTTAGACTTCAAGTGTGCAAAATTTCATCATAGACTATCAAGATACTGCTTCAAGGGGTAGGAAAGAGGGATGGATTTTTCAAAAATTCATATAAATTGTGACCTTCCCACTTTTTTTTAATACCTCACAGGAGTCCCAGCTGCTCCCAGATGTAGCCAGAGAATCTGTGGTTTGTTGGGAGGCTGAAGTTAGTGGCGAGTGGAACGAGATGGACAAGAGGAAGGTGGGGAAGTACCTGGCTATTCAGATCTGGTAACCAAATACGGCTAAAGCCATTTGAATCAAAGTTGCAATTCTCAATGGGGGTCTTATACTAGGGCGATACTGAGATTATCTTCCACTCTGGAACGTGCCCCAAATATAATACATGTTTATGCACATATTATTTTATATGAATTAATTGTGAAATAACACAAATCCCGCAAACTTCGGATTGTGAGTCGAAAGCCTAATCCCTCGACCATGCCGGCCGTGTTTTGTACGTCAAGTGTGCAAAATTTCATCAATCTCGAACTGTAGAATTGCATACAATTCAAATCCCCTCTTGCACGCCGCCTACCCACCGCTCGGCCACCACAGATAATGAATTTTATATATTAGAAAGTAAGCATTGACCGATTATTGAAGTGAAACGGAAATGACGATTACTGCACCTGAGACTCATCAACTGTGCTCATCGATCGCTTTGATTATGATCTTTTAAAGGCTCCTTTTGGTTGAGATATGAAACTGAAATTACGCTAGGTCTGCGCTCATTGGTCGCTTTTGATTATGACCTCACTTTTCAAGTATTGTTTGAGATTGTTTTGGTAAAGTTTCGCTTCTACCGCGTGTAAATTGCACTCAATTTTGTTTTATTTAACATAAATTGTTTAATCTATTAAAAACACTAAAACTATGAACTCGACGACTAGCGATATACTTCTGTCGCGGCCTCTTTGAAAAATGACACGCCACCTAAAAGGTGTACACATCTACGCCAAGTAAGTACGGGATCATAAAACGTTGTCCGTTTTTGAAAGTACCCGCAGTGATGTGCCTGCTAGGCGGCAACCCAGCCGGGAGTGGAGTGTACGCGAGTGTAAAACCCCGCGCTGCCTTCGTGACAGGTTTCATGGTCGGCTTCTGGCTGTAGTCCGGGAAGTCAATCCGCCGGGCCTGGTATAATAATATGTCACCGAAAAAGGGGACCTTTTCGAGTTACTTTTTTTCGCAGTGCTACATTATCGCTGTCTGGTTTCAGGGTTGCGTTACATTCATTTTTGTTGTAAAAATGGAAAGAAAAATAGTGGTTTTATGGTATTTATACCAATATTAAGCTATAAATGTGTTACTTAATATTTTTATTATTTTTGAACTGAAAACTTCTTTAGCACCGTTGTGACTTAAAACTCAATAAAACGAAAAAGCGACACTAACAAGATACGAACACATACATCTAAAGGATTTAGCCTTTGAGAAAATGAGATAGACTAATCAGTCTCTTCTTTGTGTGGTGCTTAATAGCCTCCCCACTCTTGTCTACTCTAGCTGTCTGAAGGTTTCACTTCTACCGTGTGTTACTTACACACTCTGTTTTTTTTTTTTATATTAGCTCAAACCCCAGCGTGCGCAAGTGAATTTTATGTGATTAATTTGTACTATTTCACAATGTATACATTAAAAATAATACGTAATATATTTGCGACACTTTCCAGAGTGAAAGATACTCACATTGGAGGGGACCCACCACTTTCCCAACGGCGTTATAAGGAAACATATGGTTTCCTCCTTCACCGCACACGTCAAGACTCTACTTTTTTTGAACGAAGCTACATTTATTTGAACGACTCTAGACCCTCCAATGTCCATGCATACGGGGTTAGTAAGCAGTATGCAAGTACTTACATTAACATTATACAAAAGATAAATAGAAGTAGCAGCCCGTGGAATAATTCTTCTGAAATAGGTAACATCAAAAAGAGATAATAGTTTTAGTAAAAGAAAAAGAAAAATAAAAATAACGGCTATGACCAGTCGAAGAAACCTTCTATGAATAAAATAAGTAATGAGGAAAAAACAGTTATATGATTATGTTATAATGTAAGTAATTACTATAGTAGCGGAAATAAAATAAAACATATTTAAAAAAAGCCAGAGAAAGTATTCCATAGACCACCAGGCAGTCCCAATGAGAATGCGTATAGCTATCGGCCCAACCGCAGACGATACTCACAGTACCGCCCTGGTGTTAGACCACCGTTCAGAATTGAAACGTTGCTTGAAATGGCTTCAGCTGCGATTGGTGCCAGGTACTTCCCCGCCATCTCTTCCCCTCCTACTATCTCCCACTACCTTCAGCCTCACAACAAACTCCATATGCCATAGTATCATAGTATCATTGCCTCCAGACGGGAGCAGTGGAGACTCTTGTGAGGAAATCACATAATTCTTTTTTTAAAAAAGCACTGGGATGCCGTAAAGGGGGTGTTTTTATGGAAAGGAAATTGAGGACATTCTGAGAAAGAAAAAACTGTGAGGTGTAGGTAGGAATTTGAGGGTCAATGTGTCCAGGAGTGATGGACGTGTTATGAACCCATAGGTAAGGCTATTGACTGTTTATAAAGCATTTGCCTAATATATATATTTTTTTTCGTTATCAGTAATTTAGTAAGAATCTTTTTTTTATGTTTGCATTTTAAAAAATATTATTTCGAATTATAAAATTCGAAAGCGCATTTCACTACCTTTCAATTTCGTTCAGAAATATGATTAATATTTATTTGGATTTTATTGTGAGGCAGAAATATTTTGACCTTCCGACAAAATAGGCCCAAGGTCTGAGGGTTAAATGATCAAAGGCAAAACTGCTCACTGATATAATGTTACCTGATTTCGGCCATTTTTGAGGACAAAGTGTACTCTCCCGTGACATTTTCGACAATAATGACGATAACCGGCGCCGTTTAAGCCAATATTCGCTTTGTGTTCGGCGGAGGCCTACACCCCCCGCCCTATTCCACCTCCCTCCTCACCGTGTACACAATGAACAGTACACAACCAGTCTCAAGTGATCGATTAAGTGGACCGCAGAAATCTCCTCTTTTCTTTTCGCACACAAACTAAACTGTATAAACAATCAGGCAAATAACATCAACTGCTTAGGAATAGTACTGCTTCACATGAGTACGTCTTTAAAAATAGCTATAAGCTCCTTGGCTCTGTTCCCTGATATCTCGTTCAAAACCTCGCGAAGTCTTGTAAAATTATTTTTAAATAATCGTTTGGTTTATAAGATTTCTCATTGAAGAAGAAGATAACAATAATAATCTAAACGAAAATATGAAAGAGAACAAGACACGGAAAACAGAAAAAAGACAATGGTCGCAACTGGGACTCGAACCCAGACCTCTCGTCTAACCGGGACATGCGCGTTAACCAATTTCGCTATTGCTACCTTCTGTCAAGCCGTCATAGTAGTCAATCTCATATTTCAAATTTTAAAATTAACAATATTATCTTCAACTAATAATTTTTTCCATATTATAGGCAACTACCCTTTTCATTGGAAACAATCATTCTAAGAATTGGTTTGTAACCTGGATAGTGTCTCGGATAAAAGTATTAGACGAGAGGTCTGGGTTCGAGTCCCAGTTGCGACATTGTCTTTTTCTGTTTTCTTTGTCTTGTTCTCTTTCATATTTTTGTTTAGATTATTATTGTTATCTTCTTCTTCAATGATATATTACGTTGATGGGAATAACCTTCAAAAGATATAAAAGAGAGTTTTTCTTATAAAAAATTTAAAGTTTTCTTATTACGTAGGTGATTATTAACTTATTATTATTAAAAGGTAGCATTTTTTGGATCAATCGATTTTAATATTTTACAGACACAATGTAGGAAAATTATAGTAAAAAGAAAAGAAAAACAAATTACGTGAAAATGCGCAGTTAAGCCGAAAAGAGAATAAAACAAAGCTAAATTAAAATTAATGCCAGTATTTTAAAACATTACCAAATATATCTATGCGATAATATATTTGAATGCGCATAGATCTGAATGTATTATTTAAATAATAATTAAGTTGTTGTTTATGTTCTAGCGAAATATTATTTTTATAAAAATCGGGTATATTTGTTACAAAATTATTAAAATAATAGTTTTTTCCATTCTGTTTACATTTAAAACTAATTATTTTTAAGATAGACGCGATGGTAAAAAAATATTTTATTTTTTATTTATCTGTAAGACTTTATGACTGAGTACGTGGTGCAATGCCCAATCTGACATATTATATGAGATTAAGGTATAACATTTACAAGAAAACAAGTATAAATGACTACTGGCTGGTCAGTGGTAAAGTAATACGGGGAATGTGTGCAACCTCCCTTCGGTGAGTAGAGGCGCTGCAGAACCTTTCAAGTTACAGATGTTGCCAATTTATATGAATTATTGTAGTAAACTTTCTGCTTGTTCCATGGCGCTGCCGGGTATTGTTTCTACAGATGTTTATAGGGCATGTAAATGTCGAAATTATTTACAATTATTGTAAAATGAACCAAAAAAAGTTTTAAATCTCTTTGGATGTCTGTAGCGTAATAAATTAATTACTTATTTTGTTATTAAATTAAGGCACTTACTTACAAAGACGTACTAATAGTTATGGTATGTTCATTATTCCTAAAAATCACACGATTTTCATGTAAGGAAAATCACTATACAATTTACCACTGGAGCGCTTTTTGCCACAATATGGCACTATTTAAAATACCTTGGATTGCTTTGCTGCCAATTTTGGCAATTTTACCCTTATTTATAAGTTATTAAATAGAAGTTTACGATTTTATAATATATTTTTTTGTAAATATAAAAGATATGTGAATTCATTGGCTATGTAGAACTAAAATCAGTTTGTATATGTATTAATTAAAATTTGGAGATATGATTTTTTTTTAATGTGGCCAGAAAATTTTCAAAATGATTATCAAAAAATCTTGAGCAATCGGAGAATAAAGTATTAAATTGCGCTGTCGCTCGAGTTTTAAGTAACTTAATTTAAAATCCAAACTTAAACTTTAAAACCGTAATGAAAATGTAGATATTTGGATGTGTATTTAAAACCTGGGAAAGGTCTTTCAAAGAATTTCAATGAACTATTCCCACAACACATAAAAACTCATAACAAAGATTCTGCTAGAAAATCTCGAGTCGCGAACATCTTCATGTTAATTAAGTTCAACGTGATATAATATTAAGCAGCCGTCGCTACAGTTTCATATTCCTACAGTAGAAACTCGGCTTGTGAACTTTTGCCTCTAAATAATGCAGAGTTTAGTATTCATAGAAGATTGCATTCCCAACTGATATTTAATCTCCTTGTGTACTTTTTGTTATGCTTATGAAAATTTATCGTTGAGGACTTTTGAAAAGGTTGTCCCATGAGCGGTTTGGAGGAATAACGAATATTAATTATCTTAAGTACCGAGTATTTTTAACTATTTAAAATAATATATTTTTAAATATAGTTTTATAATTTATTAAAACAGAACATCAATTGTTTTCAGTACTGATTTTCGTTTTCCATCGCATATAAAGATAATTTTAAATTTTTTTTGGTGTGATTGTGTTATTTAATTATTTGATTATGCCCTAGTAGACTTTTACATCAAATTAATGTTAACGATAAATATGTCACAAATATTTGTTCCACATAGTATTAACAATGGTAAAGCGAGTACGTTTGTGGTGTTTATTGTAGTATGTTTACATGTTATGAATACATACTACACAAATTGAATATGCTGTTTGAGTTTTTTACGGCTAGAAGTATTATCATGATTTGTTTTTGAGGTATTTTGCCGATTGGCTTTACCTGCTTCTTTAGCCAACATTTTGGACAGAGTTACAGTGTTGCTCATCAGGGCAGATGTGTCATCATATTGGACATGTTTAGGAAAAACTATGAATTCTTCGGATGTGATTTGAGATTTTCATCAAATGCATTAGCATGATAATTTTTTTGGTCATTATGCCGTGTTGCGCTTCCTGCTTCTTTAGACAGCTTAACAGTGTCTATCGAGTAAATATGATACGTTGGACATCATTAATTGGCTGAAATTATTTTTTATGCACTTCGTATCAATTCAATTACTACTACATACCAGGTCCATCTTAGTAATTCAGTCTCCGGAGAAGACATTTTAAAATATCTATTTCGCTAACGGAATTTACAGGATGACGGATTTCCTGGCGGAAGTGAATACAGTAACAAAGCGATAAACATATGAAAATTGGTTTTTAGGAGAGTTTTATTTCTTCTTTTTTTAAAGTAAGAAAAAACATAAAATCTGTCCTCTTCTTTTTTTTATTAATAAATTTTGTTAAGTAATTTGTTCATTGAAGTTAAAAAAATACTAATTAGTTATTGCATAATATTAACTCTATTTTCGCTTGCTGTAGCTTCCACATAACAACTTAAACCTACAAACTGATGAGGATTTTAGGGTTTCCGAACAAAAGCTGTTTAATTATCCTTGTATTGTTAATTTTAACGAAATAATTTGTGTGTATTAAGTATGTCTGGCATATCTGGATATTTACAAAAGAGGACACTTTAACGTACTTACACTGTATGTGAAATAATGACAATATGACATAACAAATAATAAACCAAAAATTAATCTCAATAATACATAATATTTGTTTTTCTTTGTTATAAGGACCAACTCACAGATTTAGTATTGTATTCCTCGTTCACTTGTTTCCTTGACTCATTTCCATCCTACATTTCCAAGCAAATCATTTGCTTTGTAAAAAATATTAAAAGCTGCTTTCTAAGTAATATTATGCTGGCCTAATTATTCTTTTGTATTCGAGCTACTTTATTAATAGCATCGGTACCGGACTTATTAAATTGGTAGTAAAATAATAGATTCAAAATAAAATCCTTTTATTTCTTGCAATTAGGTATGTCGCAGAGTTATAAAAAGTATACTTAATGCTATTTACGAAAAATGTAATATAGGTATCTTAAATTATTCAAAAGCAAGAACCCCTCCGTGGAGGCCTCCTCTAAAGAATTTCATTTATCTCTTGTTTTTTTCGTAGGGTTAATTATTTCTTGTGTTTGTGTCACTTCTTGTATTTTTGAGGAAGTTTAAAATTTCTTCTTCAGAGGGTTTTGGTCTTGATCTTCCACGGTGACCAGCCGGGTTGGAAGATAAGGTTTGGTTTTTATTGTTGTTTTTTGCATGTTACCTGTATCAAAAATTGATAGTAAAAACTAATAATTTTGAACCTCCCGGAAAAAAGACGAAATTTTTTCAAAAAAATTATAAAGTATTTTAATATTGCTTATAGAAATATTAATCCAGGCTTGATGTTTACCTAGTAATGGCAAGGTGCAACGTAGTTATTTTAATTTTGTGACATTGCGACTCTTGAAAACAACATTAATCGCGATCGGCCTATAATAAAAACCTAAAAAAATATTTGTTTCAACTTTTTTTTCTCTTAATAAACTATAAAAAATCCAGGTTTATTTTCTGTGCAATCTGATTTCATTTAATTTTTTCACATTGACTCCACATGGAAGGTCATGAGAAAAAAAAATTCCTTCAGGGTCGATGTCATCTTTGGTCATGCTGTGTGGAAGGTATTTTTAAAGGAATGAAAGTTTTTGGAAGGACAAATGATGAGGGATGGGTAGGAATCAGGCGGTCAGTAAGTTTAGAAGTGAGGGACGTGAGTATAATCTCCCAAAGTTCGGCTGGAGAGGTCATAAAGTCTACCTCAACCGGCCTCTCTTGATCCGGCCCGTCATGCAACTGGTAGGCAGACGCATCCACTGACAAGATCTGAACAAACCTCACCCCATTAACTGGACACCCCTGCTAAATATGTAACTTAACGAATCACTAAGGCACAGGTGATTATCCAATGAACGGTTCCCGTGGCGGCGCCGGCAGAATGCATACCCGTCTCCCCAATGTACATCAAGTAGAAGAAAATGTTTAAAACATTAACCAATTTAACCACAAAAAATCTGAATGTGAAATACAAAGTAGTTCAGCACAAGCGAGCTAAAATTATCCTGTGAATTGAAACCATCAAAGTGCGCATTTCAGTAATATTAATTATTCCAAAGCTCCCACTCAGAATTCACGCTCATTATTGCACAGCGTACAGTGTCTGCCATTTCGTCAAATAAATAAGATTATTACCTCATTTTAAAGTGTGAAACGGCGAACGGTGGCAAAAGGGAGCTAAGATAATTGTACCGTAAACTGTAGAACTGTTACAGTAAAAACAACTTAATAATAATTCTCACGCAGTTTTACTCTCCGTCCATGACTGTCACTGATACTGATAGCGTGCTCACTTTCTAACTTTATTTTCGCGTGCCAATGTGGCATCAGCCACCCGGTGGGATGACCGGGAACAGTTCTGACTGGATGGGCTCAATAGAACCGGGCAGGGTGTGATATGTTGATATGAAAATAGTTGTGAGAAATATTAATGAATTAAACCAGGGATTGCGAACCTTTAGGCTGCCGGGTGCCATTGTTTGTAGCATCACCCGCTGAAAATACTTAGATTTTAAGGCTAAAAAGCGGCGAGGCGGGCGTGGGAGGAGGTGGTGTGTCAGAATTACTGTAACAAGAATATTATTTGGTGGATAACAAGAATTTTATAAATGCACTCGGAACATGAATATGGTTTTCTTTAAAATTAATAATTACTAGAATTTGAATGATGCATTTTGAACACAAAAAAAAACTGGTTTTACTTTAGAGAGAATCTAAGTTCAAATCTCCATAATATTTAATATTTATATACTTATTATTTCACTCAATATGTCTAACTACAAAGTGGCTGCTTTCTATCAAAATACTTATTATTTGTTTATTTGTGCATTTATGTTTTTAAATGACCTCATACCTTATTCTTTATATACGTTTCCTTATACCTTATATACCATTTTTTATATCTTGTTCAATGTGGTTCCTACAATCCTTCTTGAATTTACCAATTGACGCGGAATTTTTTCTATAATTTTTGCAGTAAATGATCTGCAACTAGAATTTTGTAACTGCGCTTGTCGCTTTCCGAATGTTATTTTTTAGGTGTCTTCAGTAGGCCGGATCAAAGAGCCTCGCAGGGCCACAAGCGGCTTGCTTGCCGCAGGTTTCCACCGCTGACTTTAAAAAAAAAATTTAGGGACGAGTAAAATCTTTTACTTCAACGCTATTTTGAATTTTAGATATTGAGCGATCCCCGTCAAATACCATTTCAAGGCCCGTTTCAGATTTTAATCAGCTGAAACAATTTGACCAATTGCTTAAACAGGCCAAGAATCAGCATTTAACAGGGATTGCTGTAATGTCAAAAAATAAAAAGCGTTGAATGTCGATTTGAGATTTCATCACATTCAATGGAGTTTGAAAAAGTGCTGGATTGCCTTTCCAGAATGCATCCATTTTACCTGATTCTTTCTTACCATGGAATACAGAATAACATAAGAAATGCCTTAAGCGTGTTTCGTGATCAATGGGATGAAGGTCTACGATGTTAGGTGAGTGTAAGTGAGACGGAAAGCTGGGCGGTTGGGCTAAATGGAACATTTGTTTCCATTCAAAATTGTACGGAAGGCACTTCTAGTTTTATATATTTATTTTTTGTTTCTTACCGTGCTTATTCAGAACGTAACACACTACACATACTAAGATGTTTAGTTGCATCTGCGTTAATGACCGACACTATTTAACAAGTTTTTTCCTGAAATAATTTCTAAGTGAATAACTTTATTTACCCGATTTCAATTACTTTTATTCACAATTGCACTGCTCGAATACACTGGAGCTGTCTTATCACCAGCTAAAGTCCGGGCTATACACCGAATTTTTCAAAATCTGATGTAGACAGTATCTCTCCTGTTATTTTGAACGTGCAAATTTTCATCAAGTATTATTAATATTTGCCTAAAGGGTTAGTAAAAGGGTATAGGAATGATTTTCGAAATCACATGTAGATAGTGACCTTTCTCTTGTTTTGAAGGTCAAGTTTGCAAAATTTCATCACTATCGGAATAAACATGTAGATTTGTCATCTTCCCGCCCGCCATAAAATAGATATAGGTAATAATATTTCATCAGTCTATATTGCTTACTAAACTGAATATAAGCATTTCGTTGGTCAAATAAAATATTGCAAGTAAACTTAAGACTTAATGAAAAGCAATACAAAAGGCAAGTGATCCAGAAAAAGCTCCTTATAAACGATAAAGTTTCACTGTCAATAGTGTTTTTTAGTGTCTTCTTACTGCAAATAGGCGATATGGGGTGTCATTGTTGGCGAGTATAAAAGTTCCGCTAAGACCCCCCGCAAAGTGCGGAGCGTTTAAATCACGACAGTCAAAGAGGTCGCTTTATGTGGACAACAAAAATTGTAATTTCATTATGAGCAAACGAACAATATGGTTTTGTAGATTTGTTCCACGGGTAGAGCCATTGTGCGAATACCGAATAATATATCCTAATCCGACAACCAATCGCCGAGAAAAATTACTTTTCCGAATTAACAGCAGATCAAATTTACTGGAAATGATAGATTCAATTTGATCGGCCTTATTAATGGGATTCCTCGCAGAAATAGGTCTGGAGAAATTCCAGCCATCTCCCTGCGGGAAGACAATCTCAAATATGAATCTCCACGGCCACGAGAACAGAAAACAATTCCTTAACTTTTCGAGGGAACATATTATCAAGCCCGGAACAGGCAATCCTAAGCGTGTATTAATGCCAAGGCTAACCCACAGATAAATGTGTTAGTTACTGAGCCGTAACAATTATTCTTCGGGCTTATCTCATTCCGTAAGCAAATCATCGTTGGAACTTTCATTATCTTGTAGGCAATTTGTCACTCTGCCGGCCGCCACAAAGCGGGATTGAGGATTGTAGACCCAGGAATTGAGTTAACACTTGTCATCTAAATCGTGTTCTGCCATGCACCACTGGACAAGCAAAAGCAAAGAGTGGTCGAACAAACTGACGCGACTGTTCTAGAAGCGGGTTTGAGACTGCGCCCTTGTTAAACTGTGCATTTATTCATTTCAACTTTGTAAGACGCTCGTGAGATTCTTTCCTTGATGTCAATATGCCTGTAGTACACGTTGACTGAAGTCGTTTGTTTAGTCATCGTTGGCGCATACCCGCCAACGCGTGAACAATTTTGGCGCCAAGATCATTTAAAGTGTGCAAAGAAAGCCGACAATAATCGAATATCCCGCCAACGTTGGCGGCAAACACGTTGCGATTGTTCTGTATACGTTGTCCAACGTATTGGCCAATATCTTTTGGCGTCTTTAGATGCCATAAAGTTTATAATATTGTGATATATTACCGTTTTTATGAATTACTTAAATGAAGGAGTGGGGTAACAGCAAAAAATATTAATAAATGAGTCCAATGTTTAACATAAAAACGAATAAGAGTTTACTACTAAAAGTAAGGTTATTCAGCGACGGAAGAGCATTTCTTTCTTGTTTTTATGTAAGTTACTTAATATTTTATCCCTTTTTAAATAGGTAAGTACGTACCTACGAATCTAAATATCTATAGAAAAAATGTTGCGATGTTATGTTTTCAGTTCAAAAAACAGAATTGAAGAATTATTTTTATAGTGTAAAGACGTGGCACCAGTCGCGGTGACCTAGAAATGCAAACAATAGATGGTACTGTAGCAGGAGTGCCAAGAAAAAGAGCGGAGACACAGGGAGAGGAGAAGCCACCGCCACCGCTCTCTGTGCAGTAGCCCGCAATAGCCGAGGATTCATTCAACTTGAATACAGGTTGTGTGAACTTGCCCAAGTCAAGGGTTTCATCAAAGACAGGTACTTCCTCTCGCTGATGACGAGCCCCCCTTCTCACCTCCTCCAAACCTCCCTACCACCACCCTCAGACTCGTGTTCCAACAATGGGGGTGTGTAACTCTAATGTCTTAATTAAATTCGCCAACTTCGCGGGAACACTGATAACAGCAATTTCACTTTTGTTTTAAATGTGGGAACATTAAAATTATTGCTACCTTGCTGAAATTTTAATATCATTTCCCACGAAATGTTCAATTTTAATTATCTTCTGAAAAACCCTTCTAGAAAGCTGCCTTTTTTGAACCAATTGAATAAAACAGCGACCTAAAAATAGTTCTTTATGCCTTTTTTTTGCTGGCTGGACAAACGCACAATAAAAATTATTTGCATTTCTCCGAAAAACTTTTTACCCTCGCAACCCTTCATTAATACGTTATCCAAAATGTACGAGATATTTATTTACTTATATAATATTACGTCAATAGCTAGGTGGTTAGATGCTTTCATAGTTTTCTTATTATTAATCTGTTTTTATAAAGGGTGGCCCATCGCGAAGGCCAGATTTAGTTTTATAATAACACACAATAAATAATTTTACTATTACTGGCAAATGCTTATTATTTTTGTGCACACGTTGGGATTAATTTTGAAACTATAATATTTACGATGCATCAAATTTCTTATTTTTTTTTTTATCTTCTAACGGTGAACTAATTACGTGAAATACTGATACCAAAAATTAAACAAACTTTTTAAAGTGTCCACACAATTGAAATGCGTTTCAACCATGTTTTAAGTATAACCAAAAGGCTCTCTTTCGCAGAAATTAAAATATAACGTTGTCATCAAATGACCATTTAGCGCCATTTTGTTTTTTTGAGTTTGAAAGGTTCTCGTTAAACGCCGATTCTAGGTGCGTTCCAGCTTTCTATCAAATTGTAATAAGCTGACAAGCTTAACAACATGATAGTTGTACTCTTCTTCTGATCACAATTTGTTCAAAAGCTGAAACCGACTTCGAAACGGCATTTAATGGAAACCTTTCAACTGTCAAAAAAACAAAATGGCGTTGGGTGGCCATTTGATTATTTGGTCACACGTGAATTTCTGCAAAACAACTGGGCCTTATTTGTTCTCATCTGAAGTGAATCATTTTTTGTAACACCGATTATTACGGATGTCTAACTTAAATATAAAAAAAATACATGCACTTTACACGTGGTAGAAGCGAATCATTACCAAAACAATCTCAACCAATACTTGAAAAGTTAGGTCATAATTAAAGCGACCTAGCGTAATTTCCGTTTCATATCTCAACCAATTCTCAGCCTTTAAAAGTGACATCATAATCAAAGCGGCCAATGAGTGCAGTTGATGCGTCGCAGGTGCAGTAATCGTCATTTCCGTTCCAAATCACAGTGGGGCTATAGAAGTTTCACTTCAAAAATATTTTGAATTTTACAAATGTGTCGTTTTCATAACAACGTAAGGCTATTTATGTTTTATTTTATATGGCGAAATATTATAATAAAATGTGTAGTACTTCACTAAACCTTCACCCGCATTTCGCAACATAAAATACTCTTGTATTGCTCAAGCAAAGAAAATCAAAATCCTTAAAAATGTTGAAGTTCCCATATTTCAAATAAAACACCTCGCTTATTGTACCTGTAGGTTGTAGGTATTCAAAATCGCTATTAATTTTATCTTAGTGTGAATATTTTAGGATCACTCGAAACACAGTGAATTCACTTAATTACAAAGAAACCTTTTTGGCATTTCAATTTCTTTTGATTTTCACTTTTGACCATGAAGTATATTTTTCGGGATTTGATAATTATTTTTGTTGCGCAATTATTATTTTTTCCTCTGAGACAGAGAGAGGACCCGAAAGTTTATTTTGAATGTGAAATTTTCAATATAAATACGAATAATAATTATGAATTAAGAGGTTCCAAGAAATGGAAATTTATTTGACATTTTGTTGGTATAATCTCAAAGTTTTGGTTCTGCCACAATGTTTACTTGAATTTATAAGTTAATGTCGGTTTGAACTTTTTTCCATGTAATTTTTGGGAAAAAACTTAAATATGAATAATATCTCGTAAAAGTTGATGTTCATTGTAATTCAAATACAAACCAATCAAATATTACGAAATCAATGTTACTAATATTTTAATAATATTATAATATGTTATAATTTCAACTTTTTGAAGTGAAACTTCTAAAGCCCCGCTGTGATTTGGTTTTCGGCTGAAACGGAAATGACCATTACTGCACTTAATGACTTCCGACGCACAACTGCGCTCATTGACTGCTTTGATTGTGATGTCACTTTTAAAGGCTCCTATTGGTTGAGATATAAAACGGAAATTATGTTGGTCTGCGCTCATTAGTCGCTTTGATTATGACCTCACTTTTCAAGTACCCACTCAGCCACTGACCGGTCTGTTTGGGTCCCACCTGGGCGTCGCGTGTTCGATTCCTCGGCTGGCTAAGGCCTCCATCACAACACAAGCAACATTTTCGGCTTTCTACGGTGGTAGTAGAAGATTTTCAAACTTTGTTGGGTCATTCGTAACCCGGTAATATTTGTCTTTCTTTTAAAAACTAAAAAAAAAAAAAGTATTGGTTGAGATTGTTTTAGTAAAGTTTCGCTTCTACCGCGTGTAAACTGCACTCGATTTTTTTTTTTAATATTCTCTCGGCAGTAGGATGACTACGCACGGGTACAAAAGGGATAAATATCGCTAGATCTTCGGCGAAGATGCGTTCTACTTCATTAGAAGTAATTAAATTCCGGTAGATCGAGGACAGCATACCCACTGGACGCCTGTGCTCCAATGATTGCAATGGTGACCCGACAATTCGTCCCGCGACAATTCATCCGGCGACAGTTCATCCGGCCGACAGTTCATCCGGCCGACAGTTCATCCTGCCGACAGTTCATCCTGCCGACAGTTCATCCCGCCGACAATTCATCCGGCGACAATTCATCCTGCCTGATCATTTAGAAGATTTTTATTAAGTAAGTATGCAAAGAGGATATACGGCCGTACAACCAAATACTTCGATATACTTATATCTGAAGGCATCTTGAGTGGAAATCCGCTGTAAAAATATTTTTACTAACAATAATTTCGACTCTCCGAAGAAGCATGCGTGAATAACAAAATACGACCTACTTATACTTATAGGTTAGGTTAGGTTAGGTTGAATTGTCAGGATGAATTGTCGCTGGATGAATTGTCGGCGGGATGAACTGTCGGCAGGATGAACTGTCGGCAGAATGAACTGTCGGCCGGATGAACTGTCGGCCGGATGAACTGTCGCAGGATGAACTGTCGCCGGATGAATTGTCGCAGGACGAATTGTCGGGTCACCATTGCAATCATTGGAGCACAGGCGTCCAGTGGGTATGAACTGATGAACTGTAGCCGAATGAATTGTCGCAGGATGAACTGTCATGGAACCGATTGCAATACGGGCCGCCAGTTTTTGTACAGAGTAGAAGGTTTTTAAGTATTTGGGGCTCCAGACCTGCGGTGGCTACCAAATTGAATAGTGGGGCGCAATTGCGATTTGTGTAGGGTCTGCAGTAGTTGTGTACTATTAAAGGTATCTGCGGGCCCTGTTTCTGAGAGGTTAACTTGACTTTAGCTTCTATGGAGCTTCCATGCCTGAGCTGGTCACTCGGGCTGAGTTATTATATTATTAATGGAAGACAAACGTGTTTAAAACGTTAACCAGCTACGAGAATATTGATTTAATTTCAAGACATAAAACGCTGCGCGGAATATAGTTATTTGGGTCTACATGAAAAAACAGGCATTTAATCATATATTTTGGTTTACTTTGAAAACTTTTATTATTAACGTATTCGTGAATTAATTTGTGGCTAGCTATTATCATAATATAGAGATGTAAATTTTTTTGTTTAAACCACGTTATTTGACATATTGATCGAACGATTTCAGAAGAACCTTCCAACACAAGGACTACATTAATACTGAATCAAGCATACTTATACACTGCTCTGTTTTTCCTACAAACTCCCTAATTATCCGTTATTCCTTTGATCACCTTCCACTCCAACTCCTAAATATTTATGTATTTAATAAGTTTTAAAATTGTCCTGAGGAATGGACACTTCAGAGTAGTTTAAAATGAATAACTGCATTTATATAGTAATTTCATTATATCTACATCATTTTTACATATCCTGAAATATTGAAAAGAAGCTAATTTTGTGGCAAAATTGACCGACTAACCACACAATTTTCACGATGTAAATAAAGGGTTTTTAAGTGAACCCATTGAGTCCATTTTAACTCGTTAATTTGCATCATTTATATAATACCAGAAGTTAAATTTTCATAAAGAAAATAGGTACGATTAACCCCTCAGTATAATTTGTTCGCTTTTCGGAACAATTCGTGGGTCTCATAAATCAAATCAAATCAAAAAATATTTATTGTAAAATAAAAATTACAGTAGGTGTAGCTTATGGGTAGACCCCATTTCTTCCAGCTAACCACATTTATATTACAATGTTTATATAATATTATTTGTTTTATTATAATTACAATATTTATACAGATAAAATAACAATATTCTAATGAAAAAAAAAATATAAATATATATACCAATAAAAATAGGCGTTTCTTTTACGTGAGGTATTCACTTTGTGTCTCCCTTGCTGTCATAGTGAGAAATTTTATGTGAACGGTGTTAAAAAGATAAAATACTACGCTTTTTATTCAAATCTAAAAGTTAAACACAAAAGAAATAAAAATGTACACATTTATGAAACCAAAATTTGGGATCGCAATTTGAAAAAAATTATGATACTTTGGGAATTTTTTATTATTTATTTTTACATGAAACGCCAAAAAAAAATTAGGTGACCATAACATTAACATAATATTTGTCTAATAAAATATGAATTTTTTTTTTGTTATCAGTAATTTTAGTTAGAAAAAGCGTAAGGTGAGTCATTTTAAATCTTTTTATGTTTGCATGAAAAGAATCTATACTTCTAAAATTATACGTTTATTTTTAATTTACAAATTTTGAAGGCTTATTTTATCACTTATCAAAAACAGTATTTAGTTCGTTACATTCAGAAATATTACATTTATATGAATTTTATTGCAAAAGAGGAAATATTTTGACCCTCTGACAAAAGAAAGGATTCTCATTTTTGGTTTCGTCATATTATCGATATATGTATATGTATCCTATCTTGCGTAGTATCAGTTGCGTATCAAGTACCAGGGGATAAGAGGCGCTCTGAGTCGCTGACCCTAGTATGGTCGCGGGTCATTGATTCGCACCAAATGGCTGCGAAAATTCTCAACAGGGTAGTCAAAGGCAGGCAGCCCGGCGCCTTGTAAAACCCAGACCTTAATAAGACAACTACATATAATATTATAATATAATGTAAGTAAGGTGACGACAATGTACACTGTACAGAGAATCTCTAGAGGTTGCATTCTAGGTCGAAATCAAATTTATTTATTTATTTATTTATTGTAAGAAACAAACAGCAATTTATATACAGGATGAGTTATACAAGAGGTTAAACATGAGGTAAGCCAAAACAGTTTCTTATGCTAATGTTGGTTATTATGATATAATATAATATTGTAATTGGGAAAAGGCATTAAATGAAAATGAAAATAACAACAGCAACAAAAAAATATATAAGTATATTAGAAGGAAGAAGGAATGGGAAAGGGCAAGAGGCAGAGGAAGGTGGGATGGGGACAGGAGATGCTCATGCTATACCTTTTCTATAGTTGTGCATTAATTTAATTAACATTTGTGATCGTACGTTTGACTTCGTTTCGGTATTTCACAAGAGTATTATTAAGAATATCGATATTGTTAAATTGCGTGTTATATTGCGCGCATATACGGGGGATTGGAGAATTTTTTCTAAGGTTGGTTCTGCACGCTGGCAAATGAAAAAAATGGTTTAGTCTGGTTGGCCTTGTAGGTATGTGAATTCTTAAATAATTTACGAGTTCAGGAGAGTCCAGGCCGTTATTCAGAATTTTGTATAAAAATATTTAATCAGATATTAATCTTCGTGTTTGAAGTGGAGTAAAGTTGTGAAATTTTAAGGATTCGGTATTATTTGCAAAGAGTAATTTGAATTTATAATTTATGTGTTTAAAAAATTTATTGTGTACACTTTCGATTCTGTCAATATGGCATTGGTAGAACGGTGTCCAAATTAGTGTGCAGTATTCTAAGTGGGGGCGGATATACGTGGTGTAAAGGGAATACAGAGTTTTAATTTTGCGAAAAGGTTTATATATGCGAATTATAAATCCCAACATTTTATTGGCTTTGTTGATTACTTCGTTAATGTGTTTGATAAAATTTAGTTTTACATCCAGTACTACCCCAAGGTCACGGATTGATTCTATTTCATGGATTTGTGTATCACGAAAGTTATAATTAAAAGAAAATTTATTTTTGTTACGCCTAAAAGATAATTTGTTGCACTTTGTTTAGGACTAATTTGTTTAATTTACAGTATGCAAAGAGTCGATTTAGGTCTTCTTGAAGTTTTATGCAGTCATTGATAGACTTGATTACTAAGTATATTTTTTTGTCATCTGCATATGCTAGGTAGTTAGCATGTAAAAAACATTTAAAAATATCAAATATATACACATTAAACAATAATGGTCCCAAGTGAGAACCTTGCGGTACGCCAGAAGGCACAGTAAAAAAGCTAGACTTAGTTCCCTCAACTGATACGCACTGTTATCTTATATGCAGATATGAAGTTAGCCACCTAAGTAAGTCGCCATGAATTCCTAATTGGTGTAATTTTTTAATGAGGATAGAGTGGTTAACTTTATCGAAAGCTTTCGAATAATCTGTGTAGATAACATCTACTTGGTGTCCGTCATCCAAGTTTACTAAGTTTGTTAGTACTGACCTTTTTTGTAAAAATCCATGTTGTTGATTTTGTATGCTGTGGACAATAGTTATATAAATTTGATCGTACACAATACGCTCAAAGAGTTTACTAAATACTGTAAGTATTGAGATTGGGCGATAATTTACAATATTACTTTTTGAACCTGTTTTATGGATGGGGATTATAATGGCTTCTTTGAATTTTGTGGGAAATATTCCTTTTTTAAGGACATGTTAAATAAGTTAGTTAAAGGATATGCAAGATTTTTGGCACATTTTGAGATAAAATATGGCGAGATATCATCACTGCCCGCACCCTTAGTAACATCCAATTTATTCAAGTATTTATTGACCAATGAGTTGTGTAGGGGCGTGTAAATAACCCCTGACACGAGGGCTGACTACCCTATGTAAAATTAACGAAAATTGAATTCTTCCCTATGTGACACAAAAAACAGTCGACCCAGCAACTCCAAAAACCAAAGTGAAAAACAAACAAACACTCACTCAGAGAATGCAGCTCAGCCACGATGTCCACACGAAAAGACACTTCTTTTCAATAAAAATGTCAAGGCGATATCGCATAATCTTGACCGATATTTTGCACAGCAAGGAAGTTTCAACAATACACAATTAGTTAGTTTTCACAATGAAAAATAAACAGCAAAAATGTTCCAAAACAACAGATGACAGTTAGTTTCACTTGTTGATGTACTATTTTTAAAATCAATCCATTTAGGTGTCTACTGGATGAATTATTCTTCTGACTGACCAGGAGAGACATCTCTTGGCCTTTTACTGACACTCCCGTCAGAAGTAATTGCTTGATTCACAAAGGTAAGGAAACGCATGAATACACTGCATCTCAAGTCACATAGGTTAAATTCAATACAATACAAAACCCAGAGATGGCGCCCTTATGGTCTTATAGCATAAATTATTCATTTAAAGAAATTAATGCCCAAATATATTTATGGCGCGTATCCAAGTTGTTTATTTGTACGTTACCGATCGGGTTATCATTATTAACGCAGGTAGAATTATCTATATTATTGGGATCATCCGTGCCCTCATCGCTTACGTAAGTAGATTGGAAGTGTTTACAGAACAGTTGGCACACTTGATGAGCACCGGTGCCTGACTCGTCTTTAAGGTTCATGATTTGTGGTATGCCATTTTTCCTATTTTTGTTTTTAGCGTAATTCCAGAGACTTTTATTATTAGTTGGAATACTAGACTCAACTGAACTTATATATTGGGTGTAACAATGTTTCTGTAAGTGTTTTTGTTGTATGCGTTTGATAGAAAACTCTATGTAATCTACTGGATTATTATTTGATTTCCATTTTTTGTGTAGTCTTTATTTCTCTTTGATGATTTTGATTAGGGAAGGTGAGTACCAGTTGGGAAATTTTTTCTTTTTGATGAAACGTTTAGGGACAAACTGGTTAATGGTGTTATTTAAAATGTCATAAAAAGTATAAATTGCTTCGTCAACGTCAGCATTATCGTGAGTAAAAGACCAGTCTGTTTTAGACAGGTGTTGGTTAATTAAATCATAATCAGCTTTATCATACCGATAAATTTCTTTTGGTTGAGCATTAATTGTTGGAAGTGTGTTTAATTGTAGTGTGATTTTGAGTGATGGATGGTGTAAATCCTCTCTGACAAGAGGGTTGTATGCTTAAGATACGAGGCATTCCTCATTACAGATAACTAAATCTAGTATACGTTTATTGGCATTTTTAATGGAATTGTATTGGTTCAATTCGCAGTAATGGATTGTGTCAGCAAGTGAGGAACTAATTGAATTTAAATTTTCAGGTATTAAGTGTGAATTTTTATCTTGTGGTTTCCATGTTATGGTGGGCATATTGAAGTCTCCAATTACGAGTATAATATCATCTGGGTTTTGGTCTTTGACGTTAGCAAGCAAACAAAGGAATGAACTAAGAGCATTTTCATATAAAATGTATGTACAAAGTTACAGTGCAGTAACTGGAGATGATTTTATATGATAGTAGTTACAAATAAAAAACAGAGTGTGCAATTAATAATAGAAGTGAAACCTTCAGAAAACTAAAGCAGACAAGAATTGAGAGGCTATGAAAACAGAAGACTGATTATAATATCTCATTCTCTCGCAGGTTAAATCCTACAAATATGTGTTTGTCAGTGGCGGTTCAGATAGCTAGAGTGCTAAGATTGAAAAATGCGAAATCACTTATGTGGTTGTAGTTGAAAACGAATTTTATTTTTTTTCAAAATTTCAACTTTTTGTACGAAGATCTTTCAGTATGTGGATGCGGCGCATCCCTTGACTAAAAAATTCTGAAGATCTTCAAAAAAAATACTTCATTGTGAAGTCCTGATCAATGCAATGATATTGATCATCTATTTAAGACGGCCTTGGAGGCCTTGTACTTCGATAGTTCGTGGTCGAGGGGTAAGGTTCTTGATTCCCATTTCGAAGGTCGTGGAATCAAATTCCGGTGTGCCCACCTAATTTTTATTTGATTACTTTGTGTTATATGACAATTAATTCATTTAAAATAATATATTGAATATTTACAGCACGTTCCAGAGTGCAAGATACTTTCAGTATCGCCCTGGTGAAAGACCACCTTTTGAAACGTTGCATGAAATGGCTTTAGCCGTGTTTCGCCTCCTTCCTCTTTCCCCTCATCTCCTTCCCCTCCCCATTTTCTTTAGCTTTACAACATACTCCATTTGAGGATGCCTTAGTTTCACTGGCTACAGAAAGGAACAGCTGGGACTTTTGTGAGGTATTCACGTAAAAAAGGAAGAATAATTTCGATGTTTGAAAATAATCGAACAAATTCTGCAGAAGTAAGGGGAATTAAAGCCGACTTCGGACGAACGCACACGTCCATAACGCACTTCGGTTTGGATGTTCAGTGGGAAAAGAGTAATCACAATCATCACATGGCTGCGGATCCTCTAAGACTCAGGCGCCTGTGCCTGGACTGTAGGGTTCGGTGATATAATAAATATATCCGCTGAGGGCATCAACTTTTTACAGTTTTTTTTTTGGTTTCGGAACCGCGTCAGCACTTTTGTGTTTATTTTGCAAAGTGTTCAATCTGTAATAAAGCATTTTATTCATATGAAAACTGATTTTCAGTCAAATTGAATTTAATAGATGCCAAAAGAAAGAAGGTAAAGTTTTTTTTATTTTCCGAATCACAACAAAGAAACAGTTTTTGGCCATACGCTTTCTCTTCGATGTGTATTTTACTGTAGAATGACTCTGTAGATCCCAAATGGTTGGTATTTTTACATAAAATCTGCATAAAAATACAAAATTATACAAAGAAAACTTACTAGATCGAAAAATATTACGGAAAAGTACTCAAACGAAGGAAACATAATCAATATTATAAAAGAAAGTCCAAAAAAAACGTGCGGCTCGCAAAAAATCAGAAACGAATCCTGGTACGATCAAGGGAGTTCTTTTGTGTGGTAGATATCTATCCCCTCTCCAGGATGACGGTCCCTGTCTTTACCTAAAGGGCGTGCTTTTCAAGATATAAGGGCTGGAAGTTTCGCCCTATTGAAATTTATAAAACAGCCTTCCGAAAAGTTCTAGAAGGTTCCATAGAGCTCTAGAAAATTTTGGAAGGAGTGGCGGAGTATATCGTGAAATGCTCGGGAATAGAGAATCGGGAACATCATTGTGGAACATTCCAGAACATTGTCGAATGTTGTACTGAGCGAAACGGGGTAACCCAGCTAGTTTCTAACAACAATATATAAGTAACTCGCTCAAATGAAAAAAAATTCAAAAAACTTCTCAGACAACGGGTACATAATAACTTCGATTCATAATATATTATGTCTCTGTGATCGAGAGGTAAGGCTCTTGAAGGTCGTGGGGTCAAATCCCGACGAGGGCATTACAAATTAATTTGATTTATTTTTGTTATTTCACAATTAATTCGTTAAAAATATTATATAGTATATTTGAGGCAAGTTCCAGAGTGGAAAATACTCTCAGTATCACCCTGGCGTAAAAACATCATCCAGAATAGAAACAAAGCTAGAATTGGTTTTAATGGTGTTTGGTGACCATTTGAATCTGAACATAGGATTTTAAACAGATTTAACGGAACACAGATCTGAACAGCCAGGTACTTCCCATCTCCTTCTCCTCCCCACCACCTTCAGCCTCACAACGTACCCCTATTGAGGATGCCAAAGTTTCACTGGCTCCAGACGGGACTCACTCCAATCATTTTTTTTAAATAACTTCTCAAAGGATAGGTACATAAACTACTCAAAGCTACGTAAAAATACAAACATGTTTAAATAACATCAAATTCGTTTAAAAAAATAACTTGCTCAAACAAAGAATATATCTATATAAAAACACAAAATTCTATAAAAAATCACTAAAATGAAAACTGTTACAAAGTTACAGTCATTTCAAAGGCATTTTTATCGATTGAAAGTATCTTATAACCTCTCTCATCCAAATCTGAACTGATTTTTATAACCATTGAAGCCTTCAGTCATTGAAAAAGTAATTCAATATCGGGATGAAAGTGACTTTATTTCTACTTTATTATTGCCAATAGTCGGCTGATGACAAAGAAAGGAATAATTCTAGGAAGTTGTGTTGTTTGTTGGCCGGTGATAGTGTTTGAGGGGAGTGTGATCGTGGATCGGGCTTGCTGGGCGGAATGGCTGCTAATCGGTGCGGTATCGCAATCCGCCGCCCGGTCCTATCAGCCCGGGCCCGTAGTTTACATAAACTTTCTTCACGGGTGGTGATAAAAGGCAATGCTTCCCAGAGGCGCACTATATATAGCCCCCGGCCCCTGTTTCCCACCCCAACGCCTCTCTTGGGCGTTCTATTCTCTCTCAAACTCGTTTAAGCCGAAATCTTATTCTTTTCAGCGAGAAACACAAGGCGTAAAAACCCGAAGCGCCAACTTTTTAAAGCGTGTGATAGCAAAGATTTTGCACTGAAACAAAATCTAAATAGGGTTTTAAATTATAAACGAACACGTGTAGGTTAAACAAGAGAGAAATTTATTTAAAAACCTAATAAAAGCCCTTTTTTCGGAAGCAGGGGCTTATTATTCTGAGCGGGCTAAAATACCTACTTTCTCGGAAATCAAACTGAAAAAAATAGGCGTAATATTATCAATAACCAGTTTCAGAGGATTTCTTGTACACAAATTGACTTACCCTGATTTTAGTGGAGTTTTTTTTTTAATTTGCAATATTGATGTAGATAGCGGTGGAAAAGATTTGTATTTTTAATTGGGTCCTTTCCATGCTATAAATTTTAGGCTCTTTATGTAGCTAGAAGTGGGGAGTAAATCAAGCCCAACCTTGTATTCAAAACAAGCCTCATAAAGTACCGCCTCCCGCAGTCGGTGTGGCCTCTCCGCTCCGCACAGGGTCGGGTGTGAATAAAAAAACCATCTGAATAATCGCTCAGCCCTTCCGATTCGCATAAACTCGGGGGACCCCGGTTTCTAAGGATCGCGTCAAAATCCACTCGAATACGTCACCGCATTCGATCCTAGTGGCCTTTTATTAGCGCACATCTTTGTATTCATTGCTGACGTGATTTGACGCCGAATAAAGGTGGCTGAGAGGATCTACCCCTCATCCCCACCCTCCCACTTCCCCTTCCTATCGCTCCTTGCCATTTACTTCTCCGCCATTTTTTGGGCCAAGGCATAATCAGGTTACGCGGAATGGAGAAATCCGCGCGGTCTCAACAGGACGATGGAAATAAGGTAAAATTAAAGAGACGTGAAAAGTGGTGATTATTCGATATTTTATGCGTGGAGCATGTTTTGCCCTCTAATAAATACAAAAGTTTTTCTGGAATTCGGTTTCGAAAAATAAGATAAATTCAATATTTTATTTTTTTATCAAAACGGTAAGTGTGGAGATATTTACGTAAGACATTTTTTATTAAAATAAATGAAACAATTTAACTTTGTTTGAACAACTTTTATATTTGAGTAAATCCGACCGGTTTCAGAACGAACGTTCCTTCTTTAGGACAAATGTATACTGATTTGATAGTTTTGAAATATGGATGGGAACAATATATTATTATGGTAGGGGTGGACCTGTTGCTAGGTATTAATGAAGAATGGGTGGATAGGGGAACATATCCATGATTGGGCTAAAAGACAATATTTTTTGTTTGTTGATAATAGATTCATTATTTTTAAGGGATTCTTTATTTATTTCAAAGGCTTCTAAGTTATCTAAACGTTTTCCTTTATGATTAATATGAAGAATATTATATATTATTATATTATATTACATTTTTTATTTATTTATACGCCATAGAGTGGCTTTTATTTTCTATTAATAGATACATCATATTATAAGTATTCAGTGGTACACAGGAGATTATCAATAATAACAAAATAAGAATGAACATTTAACAAAGTATGCGTGATAAAAAAAGTATTTAGGTATAGGATACTATTATGTGTTACCAAACTACTGTTACTATACTAAAAAAAATAATATCGATGTTGTAATATTAGAGAACATAATATTTAAATAGGATTATTTATTTAATTAAATGAAGACAATATAAGCGAAACTTAATCGAAAATCTGAAAACAGAAAAATCAGAAAAAGATATTGACACATCTGGGACATCAATATCTTTTTCTGATTTTTCTGTTTTCAGATTTTCGATTAAGTTTCGCTTATATTGTCTTCATTTAATTAAATATTACAATTTGAGGTTTTACTCATAAAGTTAAAATAAAAATAAAAAATAAAAAAGGATTATTTATAATAAAAAAGATGTAAACTATGTTTCTTGCGTTTTTAACATTTTTTTGAAGTAAAACTTCTTTACACTCGCTTGACTTGGGGAGTAAGCTGGTGAATGCGTGACGAGAGCGTTACGAAAAGTGTGATCGAGCGAGGCGAACGAAAGTTGAGAGAGAGATATAAGTTAGTGAAGATAAAAAGAGAGAGAGAGTTACGTTTCGTATATTACTGTAGGGGCAAAAGAGAGAGTTGCGTGCACACATTTTCTTTCTCTTCTTCTCTCATAGCCAGTTACGTTTCGTATATCTAAAACACAGTGCAGGCCTATTGTCTGTATCACATTGTAGGAGCAAGAGAGCGCAAGTGCGCGCGCACATTTTCTTTCTCTCTTATTTTATAAGTTAGTGAAGTTTTACTTCACTCGTGTGGTCTAAAGCACACTCGTTTTTAATAGCCGGAATTGATCTTGCAACCTTACAGTGATACAATCATAATGTTAAACTTAAAATTCATTTTTGTGTCGATAGTACACGACAAAAGTTGTTTTAAAATCTTCCAAAACAGTTTAAAAAATTACAAGTGTGCAGTACACAAGCGGTGGAAGTGAAACCTTCAGAAAACTAAAGTAGTTGAGAATAAGGAGGCTACGAAGCACCGCATAAAGAGGAGATCAATTAGTCTATCACATTTTTTCGCAGGCCAATTCTGTGGATATATGTGTTTGTCTCTTTTTAGTGTCGCTTTTTCATTTCATCGAATTTCAAATCATAACAGTGCTAAAGAAGTTTACATTTCAATAATGAAGCTGCATCGCGAGCGTTGAAAATATTGTGAGAAATATTTTAAAAAAATAATTAAAAAAGTCCAAACATTTTTAATAAGTTCATAAAACTTAATCTCGTGTTAACTAAATAATAATCTTGTTGGTAGATAATAATTCTTGAAGCGCAAAATATTTCCGGAACGATGAATGCTCGCATTCTCAGGGAGTGTTTATTCATAATAGAGTTAAAATACACTCTTCACGAATAAATGTTGTGAAACGTTTACAGTTTGTTGGATCTGTAAAAATTATGCAACGTTTTAGCGCTTTATGAAACAGAGCGGCCGCATTTCTTCCCTGGATTTGGCTGTTTACGGCCCTCGGAGCGCGCAAACCGCAAAATGACTCCGGCGACAGTCAAAAGCACATAGGGGTGGGTTTCTATACCATACACTCTCGGCTACAGCTTCAATCTTCAAATACCTTCTCCACTTTGGGTTTTATACACAGTAAACAAAAACAAAATAACATTTTCGAGCACGTCGAAAGGAGGACTTTATTCAGAATCCTTTTCTGGGTACTCACGCAGAAGTGTTGTCTGTTTCTCTTCATACATCACTTTATATTTTTATGCGTACTCTTTTTCCGCTTGTTTTTTTAAGTGGATGGGTCAAGCTTCAAACACGGAAAAGATTAGTTTTTGAAGTGCAAAGTTCTTTAGCACCGTTGTGATTTAAAACTCGATGAAACGCAAATAAAATATAAAACTCGTCTACAGGATTCAGCCTGCAAGAGAATGCGATAGTATAATAAGTCTCCTCTATATGCAGTGCTTCGTAGCCTACCCACTCTTGTCTACTTTAGTTTTCTGAAGGTTTCAGTTTTATCGTGTGTGAACTGCATACAATTTTTTTAAAGTGAACACTTCTTTAGTTTAGATTTAAAATTCGATTAAACGAAAAATAGCGCGCCTAAAAAAAAATAACAATTAATCTTTAAGATTTAGCCTGCGAGAGAATGAGATGGAATAATCGGTCTCCTCTTTGTACGGTGCTTCGTAGCATTCCTACTTGTCTACTTTAGTTTTCTGAAGGTTTCACTTCTACCGCGTGTAAATTGCACACTATGATTTTGTTTTATGCGAGGACATGTTCATTTAGGGAATGTTTTACTAAAGAAAGCGGGAGGGGGCGAAATGCGGAAGACCAGGGTAGGAAAATACCGGAATATTCAGATCTGGCCACCAAACCTGTTCTTAACCCGTTTCAAGCACAGTTTTGATTCTGAATGTTCATTTCGATTTATTTCATCTGAACTGATTTGCTATGACGTTAATTACTACAGGGGTAGATAGAGAGAATGTATTTTCACACATATTTGTCTAGGCATGCACTTCATGCCTATTACCTATATAATCTTATTTTCTAACGATTTTTAAGTCGGTTCAACTCAATAATTTGATACTCCTTTTTCACATTAACTCCACACGGAAGGCCATGAGGAAAATAATTTATTTGAGTAGTGGAGTATAACTTGATGAAATTAGTAGTGGTCGTCTATGAAATATGGATGACACGGGACCCCGCAATGTGTTGAGGGTATTTTTGAGTGGATAAAGGGGTGAAAATAGGCGGAAGAAACACCGAGGCTGGCAAATCGTTCCACGACCAAGCTGTTGAACTCAAACCAAGAATGAGTCTTAGAAGCGACCTATTCTAATGTAACAGTGTGCCCACTTATGCACTAAATCAATGGTTTTTGTTTGGGTATTCTTACAGGGTCAGTAGTTGTGTACTATCAAAGTATCTGCGGGCCATGTACAGTGTACAGTTCGCCCAACTTCTTATTCCAAGGCTTGATTTAATCCGGTTTCGATTCTCCCGGTGCCTAAGCTAAGTGACACCAAGGATATCAATGGAAGCATTTCAATTCATTTATACCACTGAAACATCAATTTTATCCATCAACTCCTTTTTAATAGCATTTATCGGTCATTTTAGGGTCCTTTTAGGGTCTTCGAACAAGAAAATTAATTAAAAAATATTATGATATCAATCAACAAATGTTTATTTCAAAGACATCATAAGTTATATTTTGTTAGTAACATGGTTATTCGGTAAAAGATTTTTAATAAAATTAAAAAACGAGAGGTCCTGGGTTCGAGTCCCGGAGGTGCCTATATCTTTTACTGATTTTACTGTTTCCAGATTTTCGATTGAGTTTCGCTTATATTGTCTTCATTTAATTGAATTATACAATTTGAGGTTTTACTCATAAAGTTAAAATAAAAATTACAATATTAAAAAATCATCAAGATGTTTGGGACTGACGTCTTTTGACACTGAGAAATTGATAACAACTACTGTAACGTCATCTTTTTAAAGATAATATCCACCTCTTTTACACTCCATAATTTCACAAGGCAAAACAATAACTTAAAGTTTTTATTCTTCTGTGAAAACGGGTTACAAAAATTTATTTGAGTTGGAAAGGAATTTTTTTCAATCCACATGTATTTTTAAATCTGATCAAATTTGATCAACTGCTTTCCAAAAGAAATGTGGTAAACTGATTGTGGACCGAAGATTTATATCGGATTAGTGTTCACCGGCGTGGTAAGGCTGGACTGCGGCGGGCGGCGCGCGGTCTCGGGTAAGCGGCCCCCGGCTTGACTGTATGCGGAGTAGATCGGTCCCCGCCACTATCGACATCAGCTCAGTTGGGGCTCTTTGCGCCAGTCGATGGCCGATAATGGCTATGCCGTGTCTCTTGGCCAAATCAGAATTTGTCTAAGCGTTTTCTAAGTCGTTTCAATAAATGTCCGAACCATTCAAATGTTCATTTTATTTATGTTACATTCTTGTTATCTAATCATTTTTTACAATAATTCTTCGTGTTTTCAAACATGTACTGATGCAATGTGAAGTAGAATAATAAAATTATTGCACCTAGCTCTGAAGGCAGAAAAATAATTCGAAATAATCAGTAAAGTAACTATAATGGTGGAATTCATTTTTTTAACGTAGACTTCTAGTTGAAAATAGCTACAACTGTTAGTTGCCGAGTTAACCACTCTGGCCTCGAGCCTTTTTCCAAAATTCAAATTCCTATTCCTATTTTCAAAATATTTCGGTTTTGCAATAAAATCCAAATAAATGGAGTATTTCTAGCATCCGAAATAAAAGCTAAAAACTGTTTTTGAAAGGTGATAAAATACGCTTTCAAATTTTATAATTCGAAATAAACATAATTTTTGAATTACATACAACCTTATTTAATGCAAACGTAAACAAGATTCAAAAATGGCTCATCTTATGTTTTTTCTAATTAAAATTACTGTTGTGTTCAGAAAAACAGTTCTCCAACTCATATTTTAAAAAGAAAAATTTATTAGCAAAATTTTTTGATAGATGTGAATAGGAACAAACATAAAATATAAGAGAGTAACAAAAAAGATATTGGGAGGAGATTACTTTTTTGGAAAGAATAAAGTTCTTTTATGTTAATCTGGTATTTATTTAATACTTGGCGTATACAAGTGGTGACCACGAGAGTCAATTTATCTGAAAGCTGGCTAAATGGAATCTAAAATGAATGAGCTTTTGCAGACTGCACCCGGGCCCTTGGCCCCCCTGGTGCCCAAACTCCGAACTAAACTAACTGCCATCTAGCGGACTTCCGGGACAGCTCTTAGTATTGCCCTCTATGTGACAAGCTCGGAAGCTTTTAGATATACCAAAAATAAATAAAAACGCACATACATTTTATTAGGAAAACGTATTATAAACGTTACCGTCAACTCACTTTTTGTCGTTTCATGTAAAAATAAGTAATAAAAAATTCCCCTAATTTTATAATTTTTTTTCAAATTTCGGTGAGTAAATTTGGTTAGGAAGGGTGTAGGAATATTTTTTTGTTATTTTTTTATGTAAAGCGTAGTATTTTCTCCTTCTAAAGTGTTTAGATCATATTTCTAACGATTATAGTAAGAGAGAAACAACGATTTCTATGAAACCTATATGAGTGGGTTCTAAAAGCGAGCAAATTAGTCTAAGGGGTTAACAAATGTGTCGGGACCCCATTCAGGCATCAGGGTTCAATTCTTCTGCTAGGTAAGTCCTCTATCATAGCAAAAATAACACTTGCGCGAGCTATATCTTCATCTTATTATGTTGGCAATGGAAATTTTTCAAACATTGTGAGTTAATTCGGCATTCGGTAATGTAATGTTATTTTCACAAAAGTGCTACTAAAAAACCCTAGTCACCCTCCAAAAATATAGAAAAAACGTAACACGTACCGTTCCTTCGATATTTTAAATCAATGAGGTTGTACGCACATATTTTAAATCATAATAAGGATTACATTTACATAATTCTACCGGTCAGTGGCAGATTACGAAAGTTGGCATCGCTTCTGGTTCCAAGTCCGGTTCCATCTGGTTAACGAGTTCAATTCCTCGGCTATCTAAATCGTTCATCACGACACAAATAGCATTTTCCGCCTACTGTGATGGCATTAGGAAAGTTTTAATTATTTTGGTGTCATTCATAACCCAGAAAACTATGTCTTTCTTTAAAAATAGAGTTTCTATAGGAATTAAAAATTTTAGCAAATAAAAAAAAATGTTCTCAAATATATTTTTATTTTTCTACGATTACATACAAAGTGTTTAAGCATGCATGAATTATTGAGATTAAAACACATCTGGAAATGGCACATTTAATCCTCTTATTATTTTAAAACACTACTAATTCTCATATTAATGCGCTTTGCAGATTCAGTAAGTCTGCTCGACTGAGCGGAGTGAAGGTACCCACATAATTAAGTTGGTTTCATTTGGAACAATTCAAGTTGAGAGTTATTAAAATTCCTTTTATGTATAAATAATGTAGAACTCGTTGTGAAAACCACTCATGTACAATACATGGATAGATAATCCGTTTTATTTATATCAGCCTTCCATAAAAATATAAATAATATATTTATGATATTTGGTAGGGCATTACAATATGTTTATTTAGTTTGTTCTAATATTTAAATAAATCTATTTATATCACAAGGACGGTAGTTAGGTAGGTACTCTTTGGATTTAACAGAGACACCTGTTGGTTTGAAAATAGAATTCAAACAAGTAAATAACTGAATTCATCTGTTTTATGGAAAATTTTCTTTTTGTCATTATGAAAACTTATGAGTTGTGTATTAATTGACAAATCTCATCTCTTGTGCAAGTTTCAAGTCACAAAAGGAATTACAGATCTGAATTTTAAGCGGATAAGATTACGGAGGCCTCCAAGCTGCATATAACTACAAAACAAGGTTGGTGGATCTGTTATTTTCCCTGGAGTTGTCTGATTGTCATTCCTTGTGATATTTTGTTCGCGCAAGTAGATTTTCATTATCATATCTTTGGGTATTAAGCCCAGAGGGTCTGGAATTATTTACACACCTCAGGCTGGCATATTATAATGCAATATTAAAAAGCATGATTATTAACTTCAAAACTTAAGTATATTTCAAGCGCTAATAAAAAAATTCTTAGGCATATTTATTTATTAATTTATTTATTAACGCCTTGAAGACTTTTACATGTAACATTGGTAAGTTGTACAGAAGCATCATAAGTATATAGTAGATAAATAATAAACTAAGCTTGAAAGACGTGAGCAGGAACAACACAAGTAGGTATAAGTATTCAATAAGTAAGTTGTACAAAGGAGTTCAACTAGCAGATTCATATTTGGGCTCAGGCTTACAGTATACGATTCCGCAATTATTGTCACAATACTACTCAAAACATGATTCCAGTGTAGCTGAAGTACTGAAAACATACCGGTGGCAGTTTTTTAGCAATTAATATAAAAATAGTTAATTTTCTACAATTGTAGATGTAATTTAAAGTATTCTTTCTGCTATTATAAGTGTACGTAAGTTTGTTATTATTATTACAAAAATAAAAGATACACAACAATTACGTACATGAAAGAAGTAAGTAGATACTGTGAAAGTGGTTACAGAGCAGTGTGTATTGAATTTGTTACTGTTGACAATTTTAAACATTTAAGGATTGTTGCATTTAATTATTTCTGAATACATATACGCGACCTTATCATGGTTTTTGAAAATATAGTGACATAGCAAAAAATATATTAAAGCACATCAAATAAATTCCTTGTGAATATGAGTTACGCTATTTGTAAATCTATAAGTAATATTGAAAAGAATTTAAAATGTAAATAAATAAATAAATCAAAAGAAAACATAACCTTTAAAAGCTCACAGCTGACAGCTTAGCTATCGTCTACATTGGCAAAGTAATTAATAATGGACCTTCTCACTGGTAAAGCACCCTCAGTGGGGACCATAGTAACAAAACATGTTTTGATATATTAACTTTATTATATAAAATACTAGCTGATCCGACAAACGTTGTTCTGCTATATAAATTATTTCTGTGAATATTTTGGTTGTTAAATAAAAAAATAACGAATGTATTGTAAGTGTGTGAGGATGGGTTCTATGACAGAAAGAGGAATGGAGCGCTGATAATAATAGACGATGACCGCCGATAAAAACAACAAAAAAATCAACTTAAGTAGGAAAACGAAATAAAGAAAATCAATATGAATTTCGAAGAGCAATTGAGTGTACGATATTTTTGTCAGTCCGTCTTTAGCCAACACAAATAAGCTCGATGGTTTGCCCACGCGAGAACATGATGCCGAATGAAATATCAAAAGCGACCCTTCTTGTGAATGTCTTGCGCATGTATGGATGAAAGTTCAATGAGGCGGACGTAGCGCCATATGTCATTCAACAACATAAATAATTTCGTTCTGTTTAAAATACGAAAGACGGTTAAACTTGTTCATACAAAAATACTAAAATCGCGATTCAAAAATGGGAGGGTGGAGGTGGGAGGCTTAAAATTTGGGGTTATAGGTATTTTTTGATGCCAAATAAAAAAAAACTCTCAAAGAAATAGTTTTTTTTTCTGGATAGGAACACCCTAATTACCTACATATACTTTTAAACCTATTCTCATAAATAACAAATATACATAAAAAAATCATTAAAATCGGTCTAGCCGTTTCGGAGGAGTGCGACCACAAACACCGAGACACGAGATTTTTATAAACAAGACAAGATGTAATATATTTTCATGATAACTTTTTTTTAAATAAGAAAATCAGCATTTTCCAGTGAGTTTTCAGAGCTTCGTTAGTTATCTAGTTTAACTTCAAGGATATCAAAGAAAGGAATATTACATCTCTGAATTTTTTCTACGTTCTTACGTGATATTTATTTGTGTAAGGGGTGTTAAGAGATGTACTTGACTTACTTTGATCAGTGATTCCTGAGATTATTTGGAATGAAAAATCTTAATATAATTTTGGTCTCCAGTGACATTTTTGATGTTTTTTTTTCTTGTTGATGATATGTTGGACAGTGAGGGGCGGAGTTGAGTTGACAGTGAGGGATTGGGCGGTTACTCTAGTGAACAGTGAACAGTGACAATATTAGGGAAATAAAATCAGAGTGTACAATTCATATGCGGTAGATGTGAAATCTTCAGAAAACTAAAGTAGACAAGAGTGGGGAGGCTACGAAGCACCGTACAAAGAGTAGACGGATTATTAGATACTATCTTATTCTCTCGCAGGCTAAATACTATGGATGTCGAGTTTCACTTCAAAAAATTTTGTTTGACATAATACAATTTTTTTTTAAATGGTATCGATAAAGTCACCGGAGACCAAAATTTCACTAACATTTTTTACTCCAAATCAATATCAGGAATCACTGGTAAACTGAGTACGTCCCTTAAGGTCTCGCTACCCGAATTTCTTACATATGAAGAAATTAAGTTTAATTAATTAATAATTAATTAAATAATTAATTTAATTTAATTAATTATTAATTTAATTAATTAAATTAAATTCATTATTTTTTAATAATGAATTAAATGAATTAATTTAACTAAATTAATTATTAAATTAATTAAATTAATTATTAAATTAATTAATTTAATTAATTAATTTTAAACACATTAAGTTTTAGAGCTCTTAAAAAAATTTATGTTATTCTTGAAGATAATATCTACACATTCCCCGAGCCGAAACGCAAATTGTATAAAATTCCCTCGATAGAAAAAAATCGCAAAGTATGCTCCAAAAATTATTATAAACACGTTTGTTTCAGTTATTTTACAAGTTATATGTATAAAAAAATTCACAGTGTTTCTTTAAATTTTGATTAAGACAACACCTGCGAGATTTTTGCTCTATTTTAAACGAGTCGTGTTTTATTAAACATTTTCACCATTTTCGCATCGATTTTGTCGCTTTAAAAACTAGCGCGCCCCTCTAACATTCGTAATTTCATATCTCTCGACTTAACACCTTGTTTAATATTTATTATTTGTTATCGTCTTTATTTCTGTATTCCTATTATTGAATTAACGTAGGCATAAAATTACAATACGCTTGAAGTTTGAGAAACTCATAAAAGAGCGAGTTTTTTTTACTTTCTTGGGAATCTCATTCCACCAAACATTACCCTTTTACAAATAACATTATTACACTCAATTATTGTTAATCTAAATTCTGATTTTCACCCGTTACAGAATTTTCTTCTATTAATCAAAACCCGAACAACTTACTTACATACTTTCGGGAAGATATTTTAATAGCTTGAACGAAAGATATTTTAAATGGTTGGGAATATTTCGGACGCAAATCCTCCGCCCTAAATAATTGAGGTTTCATAATAGTTATCAAATTTTGCGGCAACACCAAATATAATCCAATCAAGCTTTTGTAAACATACCCGATGGATGATTACACCAACACCACATGGCCTTATGTATGTAGGTACCTGAAATGTATTGTGCTTGAATGTATGTACGTGGCTTTACTCAATACTTATACAGAGGTACGTGTGTTTTAGTGTAAACAAACAACATTTTCCGCTTACTGATAATGTCAGAAAAGTTTCAATTATTATGAGGTCATTTTGCCTTTCACTACTTTGTCTTTCTCTTAAAAAAATTAATAGTAATGAAAAATTGTAACAAATAAATTTTGAAGTGAAACTTCTTTAGGGCCGTTAGTGACTTGAAATTCGGGTGAAACGGAAATTTGTAACAACTCAGTTCTACACAAACACTCGATTCTAATATAATGCTGTAAATTCACCTTGGCGCGTTCCTTCCATAGCGTAGTTGGCAAGATGACTGACAAGCCAGCGGCCAGAGAGACAGACATCAAGCGAACGGGGGTTCGAATCCTATGAAATCAAAAAAAAAAATATATATTTGTGAAATCAATATCCAATCTTCAAACCACAAAAACAAGCAAAATAAAAGAAAGTGAGATGTAGCGACTTTCTAACGTGTGTGAATTACAAACTCTGATTTTTTTTTAAATTATGTCTGCATCATACAATGATAGTGTTCTAACTTCACCTTGCCTTGTTCTAAGATACAAGGCCTCCAAGTTTGAAAAGACGATTTCTCATAATCTATTTATCAATTTCTGGTTTTGAGCTTGAATCTTGCGTTAATTGAACGTATTATAAAAGTAAAAAATTTGAATAGGACATACACTTACCGTTTTAGAACGTACCTACCTAAACATGCAAATAAAATCATACGCAACCAGCTGGGGTAAAATAATTCATTGCAGAAGGTTCTAATTACATTTCCTTAATGCAATTCTAAGCGTGGACGACGTCCCATTTAAATATTTTACATTAAAATACTTTATACTTTACACAAGATTGAACCTCAAAATAAAAATTAAATAGATTACGAAAATTCGTCCTTGCAAACTTTGAAGCATCAGAACATGGTAAGGCAAAGTTATAACCATATCCAACCAGTGACAAACTATAATGCACACCGTAACAACGATCAACTTTCAGATTCAAACAAAATAGAGAGTGTAAGTGACGTTGTAAAAACCTTGTTAAATAAATGGAGGCTAATTTTAGAATTTCTTCTTACACTTGTACACGGAAATACAACATATGGTTCTGAAAATTATTTTGTTTACAGAAATAAGCAAATGAAATGGTTTTGCATTAAAGACCATTTTTGAAAAAAAAAACTGTTAGAATCTTGTCCAACTGAATTGAATTTTCTGTAATTTCTTTATTTTGATAATAATCTTATTTTGTATTATTTTTATTTGTTTCTATCTGGTCCCGGCCTGCGTTGCTATGCCTTTTAATAAAGAAATTGTTTCTCCCTGAGTGTCCTTTCCCATTCGTCCCGTTCCCCTTCCGCCTCCCCTTCTTCTCCTGCGACCTCTTCCCCTCTCGCGTTCCCACTCCATCACCTCCACCTTCCCTCTCCTCACTCCACTCCTCCCTCCCTTCCCCGTCCCGCGAACCCTCCTCCCGAGTTCCCCTCCCCCCTCCTCCGTTTCCCTATCACCTTCCCCGCCTTCCCTCTTCCCTTTCCCGCTCCCTCGTCCCACCAACCCTCCACCCGCGTTCCTTATATTCAATCCCAGTACATTCAGTTTTTAAACAGCCCGCGTGCCACCTTTTACAATTTTTATTCAAATTTCCATTTTTCATGTATATTAAATTTGGTACCTAACATAGGTACCTATTTAAAATATCTGAAATTCTTGATTCGATTCAAAATATTAGGGAAGTACCTACTTTAAATAAATTTTTCAACTTTTCAAAAATAGAATCTTGATTGAACAATCATTCATTGTTTTGCAAAATGTCATTCTCTAACACGCGAACTGTCAAACGTGCGATGTTTTCTGTTATTATCTAATTTTTTGCGCAATTTTCTTAATTTTTCTCTCCGTAAGAACCATCCTCGCACTTCAAGGAATATTCTAAAAAAAGAATTAGCGAAATCGGTTCAGCCAATCTCGAGATTTGCGCTTACCAACACATTTAGCGATTCATTTTTATATTATAGATTCACATACCACTCCATACCGCTGAATAAAACAATGTTTTTTTATTTATTTATTTACTACTAGCTGGTACCCGGCATGCGTTGCTATGCCATTTAATAAAGAAATTTGTTTCTCCCTGCGTGTCCTTTCCCATTCGTCCCGTTTCCCTTCCGCCTCCCATTCCTCTCCCGCGTACCCTTCCCCTCTCGCGTTCCCACTCCACCTTCTCCATCTTCCCTCTCCCCACTCCACTCCACCCTTCCCGCGTCCCCCCTCCCTCACCTCACCCTCACCCCCCATCCGCCACCTCCCTTCTTCCCCCACCCCCTCCCCACTCCCGCATTCCATACGTTCAGTTCCGGTACATTCAGTTTTCAAACAGCTCGCGTGCCACATATTGCATTTTTATACAAATTTCATAATGCCAGAGCTCACCAGTAGTTTTATACAAACCTTTTCCGGACAATGACGAACACAATAAAAATGAATTATTCAATTTGGTGCAGTCGTTCGGAAGTTATGCGCGTACAAACATTTCGGCGATTCATTTTTATTTATACAGATTATTATAAATTTTGTGATTATTTCATATATTACTGGGTTTTTTATTATGTTTAGTATCGTGGAAGTACAAACATTAGATTTGATAAAAATATATTTCTAATTTCGTAATCGATGATTTTTAGTTTCAGAAAAAAAGTGTCAGAAGGTGTGGACATTAATTATTATTATGTTCAACGGCATTGTTAAATAATTTTGTTAATAATCCCTTTTCCGCGTTAATATAACTTTCAGTGCCAGAAAATTAAATAAAACACTTTTGAACTGTAGGGCACAAGTTGTTAATAATTTCAATCATATTCCTGCAGGTGCAAAAGATTGGGAACTTCTTTAACGAGTCGTATAACAGCGTTACCGAAATTATCGCGTAATTTGATAATTTCCGCTGTATTTTCGCGGGACCGCCGGAGCGGAAACTCTGGTTTGTGGGCCAACAAATCCCGAATCTCCGTGTCCCACGTACGGAGCCGTAAACACCACTTTTACTACCTCGTTCGCTCCGTCTTAATTATAATAAACCTAAAATTAAGCGAGGAAACACTTTATGGGCCCAGACAAGCGCGCCGGGACTCGAACTTGGCGAGTCGACTACACGACCCGCGATTGTGGTACAACTGGGATGGTAATATAAATTACCGTCCGTGACAATAATTAGTTCCCCTGGGAAGTTGGTCCGAGCACGCAGAAGCCGTTACTTAAAGAGGTACTGCACCGCCGCGCCGCAGATGATCGGGGGCGAGATTACTCCCCCGTCCCTCCCACTTACTGCACGCCTAACCCCTATTCGGGTCGTGCTGGCTTCCCTTGCTGCCCGCTGGACACTGGGAGACACGAACCGCGACATACAATAAGCACTTCACCCCCAATCACTTCTTGATTAGGCAGATACTTAAATTTTAAAAACTGAGTATTCACGAACTCTTACAAGTTAACTTTCCAATGTCTATGAATAAATATAAAAACATAATCTATAAACTTCTAAACCGTTATTTATTTCTTCAGTCATCATAAAATAAAGAATTGCAATGCAATCTGCATATATTAAGAATAAATTACCTGTTTCAGAAGAAGTGTTATCTGTCGATGTATCGTATGCCCTGTAAACAAAACCGTTAAATATTTCAAATAAGTTGCGCAATTAGAGTTGATTATATGTTTTATACACACATTTTATTCCTAATAGTGAAATCTTTGTCAAACGGCACTGAGAAATAACCGTTTAGCTTGCTTTAGCATTTTATCAAAAAAGATCGGTTAGCGTCGAATTTGATTATTCTAAAAGTTTCATAGTGTATTCTTTTCATTGCAATATTATAAAATGAAGTTTTTTCGGCAAACGCAAAAATTTTTTTTTTCAAAGTCGAATAATAAGTTTCCCAGGAAGACTCATCATATTTTTCTACTAAAATAAATACTAACCATTTATCGATTTACCTTTCACTTCTTCAAACAACTTCATATAATATACATAGATAAAAATAAAATGAAATGTTCTACGTAGACTAACAATGGTGTCGTATTTAGAAAATGGCGACACTTGCCCCTGCAGCGTGGACATACCCTGCAAACCCTCTTCGGCGACTGAGTTGGCAAAGAGAACTAGCGCGTCCGGCGCATTCGTTAGAGATGCACACAGAATAAAATGCACGCAGTTTTAGTCAAAATGAATGAGATTAGTATTCCAGAATTAAAACACGCTATATACAAGCGCTGCAAGCGTTGTGTGAGTAGATACTGTTCTAGTGTCAACTCTAGCTACGATACCTATTCCTCTTGCGTACACAAACTGTAGGTACTTTACCTAAATTCAGCATCTTTACATTACGAATACTGGTCTTAATCATTTACTTTATTAATCATGTTAAAAACTTTTGAAGTGAAACTTCTATTGCCCCGCTATGTTTCGATGGATTTCGGATGAAACGGAAATGACGATTACTGCACCTGCGACGCATCAACTGCGCTCATTGACCGTTTTGATTATTACGTCACTTTTAAAGGCTCCTATTGGTTGAAATATGAAACGGAAATTACGTTGGTCTGCGCTCATTGGTCGCTTTGAATATGACCTTATTTCACAAGTATTGGTTGAGATTGTTTTGGTAAAGTTTCGCTTCTACGGCGTGTAAACTGCAATCGTTTTTTTTTCAAATTGAAATAAATACTTCTTTACGGCATTTTTACATCGGCGCTGTTACAAATTATACAATTATTTCTATTGGGTATTATTACACGGCTTAGGTACCATTTTTTGTCACAACGAAACAAATTGATACCCTTATCAACTTATTGGTATTCCACTTCTATACAGTATAGAGTGCCTGCGAGTTCAATTAATTTGAATTCAATTAATCCTCCAAGATGATAAAATCTAATTCTCATTACCAATTAATATTTAAATATGACCAAATCACCAGAAATTGGCGGCACGTAATAACATGTCAGTCTGAGTACGGCGCGGGCGGAGTGACACACTGACATCATTGCATTATTATTTAATTATAACATTTCGCAGTGGAAGTACCTAACCAAACTTCCTAGGGAAATCCTCAAGCAAAAATAGTGATGTGTGGGAAGCGAAACAATTATTACGAACCGATCGAGATATTGAAATTATACAATACTGAGAATGATCGGTTAATGCAATCTCACATAATTAATTAATGTGGTTAGCTGGAAGAAATGGGGTCTACCCATAAGCTACACCTTTTGTAATTTTTATTTTACAATAAATATTTTTTGATTTGATTTGATTTGATTAGATAATCTTTTTTACATAGTATAAATGGAAGTCGCTCCCGCTGTCTGTGAGCTTAGATCTTTTAAACTACGCAATTGATTTTCATGCGGTTTTAACCAATAGATAGAGTGATTTATGAGGAAGGTTTCTAGGTATATAATTTGTCAAGGTTTTGTGTAAATTGGTTGAAATATATAAATAAAAACCGGAAAGCGGGCAGCGGGCAGCGTGATTTGATTTAACAGATGACATTGGTTATAAAGGTTGAGTAATGGCGTGGCGTTGTGTTTTGTAATCCACAGAAGCGTGTGGCCGGATCTGATAGTAATACTTTTATCCGTTAGGCGTTCCTAAACCATTCATCCGATTGCGATGAAACTTTGGGGATTTGATGTGCACATTCCCTCGATGGTTTTTATATACAATAATGAGCTCTGGTTTTATTAAATTAGTTCCTTTACCATTCATCAGATGGCGATTAAACTTGTGCGCCTCTCGCGAAGGTTTCTTTAAATAATGGTGAACTCTGGTGTTACGAAATTTGTTTGAAAATTTTACAAAAGGTGGCGCGAGTAGTTTGAAGAATGTTTATATTTCATACTTTTTAGCGGCAGGGAGATAAGGCGGGAGGGGGAAGAGAATGTGAAGTGATAGAGGGGGGCGAGGAGGGAGGGGGGGGGGAGACGAAATAGACGGGGAACGAAGGAGTCGAGGGGAAGCGGGGAAAGTGAAGGGGAACACGAGAGCTGAAGGGGACGTGGGAGAAGAAGGTGAGGTGGAAAGTAAACAGGGACAAATCAAAAACTTAAACATCAGAAACAACATCTTTATTATTTATGAGGCGTAGCAACGCACGCCGGGAACTTGCTAGTGAATCTATAAAACATATAGGAGATGTAGATTCACTTGTTAATGTTAATGTGGTTGACACATTTTGACTGGTTCGAAATATTTAAATTATTTGAAAACATGTATTATGCATTTGATCAACTTTTGTAAACCAATTTCCTAATCTGTTTAGAGGTCATCTAGATTCCGTCCGTTTTGGAAATATCGGAAAGGAACGTAGCTTATTTTAAATTTAAATGTCTACTAATCTATTCGATATTTGTTTGAATAGATTTAAATGTGTACTAATCTATTCAATATATTTCTTCCTTCGTCTCTCCTTCCTCTCATCACATTTATGATCAACCAATTATTTTCTAATCTGTTTTAAGGTCATCTAGATTCCATCCGTGTTGCAAATTTCGGAAGGTAACGTTGCTTATTTGAATAGATTTAAATGTGTACTCATCTATTAGATGCTGGTTTGAGCAGATTTAAATATGTACTAATGTATTCAATATCTTTTTTCTTTCGTCTATCCTTCCTCTCATCATATTTCTGATCAACCAACTATTACTTAATCTGTTTAGAGGTCATCTAGATTCAATCTGATTGCAAATTATGCACAAACGAACCTTGCTTATTTGAATAGATTTACACTTATTTGATGCTTGTTTGAATAGATTTAAATGTGTTCTTATCTATTTAATATCTTTCTTCTTTCATATTATCACTTTTCTTATCTCACTTTTTTCGAATTTCACTATTTTAGTATCAGGATTGTGCAAACGAATGTCCCTTTCCGTCGCTAGGGGAACAAGTTGAATTTGCAATTATTGCTCTGCGGAACTGTCCCAACACTTGGTAATTCTCTTACAAGTTTAAATCGTATAAGTTATTTGAGGAAATCTTCGATTATGTTCCCCTCCACCCGGTGAAGCACTCCTGTTAAAGTTAGATTAAAACTATAACTCGCGGTATAACCGCTTTACGCTGCTACACATAAGTCACGGAGGAACGTGAAAATACTTGGCTGGATAGTGTCTAGCCAAGGCATCGATCGCTTATTATATTTCATACACACGCTTTGTTTACTGGTCTGCATTTACTGTGTTCATAAACAATGTCTGTACGTGTACGTGAACGCAATAACCTAACGTAAAAGAGCAAAACTCATAATGTTAAATGAGGATTTTTATTAAATCTTTTTTTTATTGCAGTATTTTGCTATGGCTTGGAATCACTTTATTAAAAAATGAATTTTCTTTAACTTTCATCTCACTCAGCGATCTGAGAGTTAAATGTAAAATTATAGAAAAATAATCGTATAATGTATTTGAAGGTTTAATACTTTTTTAATCGGTTTATTAATATTCTACATCAAGAACTTTTTTTAAGATTAATTTTCAGTTATAATTACGTAATGATTTTTGGAAATCAATAGTATAAAGTATTACTCTAGTATTATCTCAACATGTAAAATTTTCTGGTTGCCAAATGGTGTGAAAACGATAAATTTAAATTCTCAAAAGCAGAACATTGTTAGGATTTTTTTTTCATTAGCTACCCAAATTTAATCTTTGGGGATGCTATGTGGTGGATCATTTAAAAAAAGGAAGGAGAGGAAGATTTGGGAAGGAAAAGGTACGAGGGGTGGGTAGTAATCTAGGGTCCAGGTGTAACGGATGTGTGAATCCAACTCTCCTAATGCCGGTACACGGTGATGTTCCGAGAGAGTACCGCTGTATTTGTCATAAAGTTTCCCTCAACCAGCCTCTTCTGATCCGGCCTGCCGTTCAGATGGTGGGTAGACGCATCACCTCATAAACCGAGCACCTCTGCTAACTCACCAATTATATTCAATAAAGAAAAGATATTAAATGCCGAATCAAAAGATAACAAGTAAACCATATACGTTTTTAGATATTCACGGCTAAAAGTATTTTCGTTGACATGACACATCTAGCAGATTTGCCGGATCTGCCCTGATGATGGACACTGCAACGCTGTCCGAAACGTTGGCTAAAGAATGAAGTAGCGCAACACGGCATAACACCCCAAAAACAAATAACAAATAAAACAGTTTCCGCTAACAAATTCATTAAGTAGGTTCTTCAGTTACATTATACAAGAACAAATTATTATAAAGTTAGAGCACCCAGTGAGGGTGCTAGATCTGGAAAAAGAAAATACCTCGTTTCCTAATTTCCTCTTCCCCTATTTTCTCTTTTCTTTTTCCAGTTTCTTCCACCACAACAGAAAACATTGATCCCACCACGGGACTCTTGCGTGATATTCGGATTAAAAATATTTAAAATTTGAAATCTCAAGAACGCCATTATCATGCAAAATTTGATCGCTCGATTTCGGGCAGTCCCGTAAACCCGGAATACCGCAAACTTTTCAAGCAGAATCGCTCCAGATTTGGATCTCCCGTCCTAACCGGGAATATTTAATATTATCCCGATTTGCCCTGAAAGTATACCCGGCAACCCGTTGTGCGGTTTTATGATTTTTGTAAGAGAATTTTATACGATTGCGCGTCTTCGCTGCACCACCACCCTCCCCTCCCCCTTTTACTAAACCGGTGCATTCCATTTGTCAAGAGACGTTGAAAGTATTTAATATGACTTAAAAGGTTCTCATTCTCTGTATCACAAGATTCTCTTCAAAATGACATCATTTATTATATATATCGTGATTTATTTTTGTTGTATTATGCCGTGTTGCGCTAACTCTTTCTTTAGCCGACGTTTCAGACAGCTTATAGTGTCCATAGTCCGGGCAGATGATAATCGAAGATTTTGGTGAAGTGTGTGCTCATACACGTATATACATAAGCAAACACAATCTTCGGAAAATCTTAAATCATATCTTTCATCTTGTTGATTTTTTTAAGCGAATTTAGCATCGTTGTGATTTGAAACTCGAAATGGAAACGAGCGACACTAAAAAGATACCAACACGTATGTATATCCTCTTCTGAAATGACAATATCAGCTTAAAACTAAGGCAGAGAATGCTAAAATGTTATGTGTGGTCGGTCTTGCTCTATGGATGTGACACATGGACCTTGAAAGTAAATACCATGAAGTTAGAGACTTTTGAAATGTGGCTTCACCGGAGAATGCTCAAGGTCCCATGGACCGACATGATCACCAACACAGAAATTCTCAGGCGGGCTAGAGCAGATAGAGAACTGCTTACATTAATAAAAATCAGGAAAATTTCATATCTGGGTCATATACTTCGAGGGGAGAAGGATCACTTGCTCCATTTGATATTGAAAGGCAAGATAGAGGGTCGCCGAGGGCCTGGTAGGATACAAATGTCTTGGCTGCGTAATATACGAGAGTGGACCGGCATTAGAAGTGTGGAGGAGCTATTCCGGGCAGCGCAAGACAGAGAGACGTTCTCAAGAGTGATCGCCAACGTCGGGGGGACCTGATACGGCACGCAAAGAAGAAGATGTATATCTTTAGGATTAAGGCTGCAAGAGACTGAGATAGACTAATCGGTGTCCTCTGTGTGTGGAGCTTCGTAGCATATCGGCCTCTTCTTTATGCAGTGCGTCGTAGAATAAAATAAAAAATAATTTTAAACCTGGTAACAATATTATAATAATTATACCCTACAATTATCTAAGTTTTTTTTCTTAAGGTTTCACTTCTACCCTGTGTGAACTGGACGCACGATTTTTTTAAAGTTTTTTTATTCCAGAAAAAGGAAAATTACATTTTCGGTTATTTAACTAGAAATATCTAAACATATAAAAACTAAACTAAATCTTACATTACAATACAGTATTATTTTCTTTCAATATTTTGTTTATTTTTATGTTTTTCGGAGATGTCTGACTAATCAACTGGCCGATTGATTTCATATACGGCGTATCTAACAATTTCGGTGGAATAATTCGGCAAACCTATTAATAATTTTATAACCAAACACCCCTACTGATTTTGTCGGCTTGCTTCGAAAGCATAATATTTTGGGAGATAAATTTGGTATTTTCAGATCAACAAAAGATACAAAAAACAATTCTTCTCACGATTTGTAGACTGTTAAAAAATGGACTTTCTTTTTGATAAATGTTTTCGCCACCCAATTTTTGCAATCAATAATTTTGTTTTGGTGTCATTTTTAACATCTACATGCCTATCCAGAATTTCTTGGTAGATGCCCACACCTAATAACTTTCGAAATTGAGGATGTCGAAGTTCTACTAGCGTCGGAAATAATCATACAATTTCACATTTCAGTAAAAAAAGCTACTGAATTCAAGAAAGATCTGATATTCTGCTTGGTTATTTTAAGTTATTTTGGATATCTTTAAAAATTGCGTTTTTGATGTTATTTTGCGGTTTCCATTTGTGATGAAGTGTTATAATTCATATTGCGTACTTTTACTAATTTTATAGGAAAACGTTTATTGCTTGGGACGTTGTGGTGTCTTAATATTTGTTTTCGTCAATTTTGATAATTATTCATGGAAAGTGTCCCCCGAAGCCTGGCAGGCGAAGGTTTTAATTAGACTTTGATTAAAGTAAACGTCTAATAATACACATCATGGATTCTCGCCATTACGCTTTTCAAAAACGTATAGCCGCTAAATCTATAAAGTTCTAACAAAAATAATAGTTGATAACCAATAAAATCATTAACTCAACTTTACAAATCATTATGCGGTTTGTAGGTACGACTTTTAATGTGGATTTGCTTCCGCCGAATTTTGATTTGATTTGGCAGAAAACTATTTTCTAAAGCAAGAGAACCTCTTGAACTGTGGGCTCTGACGTTTTGAAATTTGCTCAGGTTTTTATTAATCATTAAATCGGAGCAACCAATTTCACCTCACAATGTAGTTTCGCGGATTATGGTACCTACCGTCGTGACGGTTTGAATAGGCCACTTGCATCAAATTTTAAAAAAAAATCTGGTTTAGGCAAATATTCTAAGTTTCTGTATTTTTTTGGTTTTGTATTTTTTAATCGTATTTTTGAAACCCTGGCGACTTTTTGAAAATTTGTATTCGAAAAATCAGACCTTTTTTATAAACCGGAAAGACGGGACATAATTTTATGAGTGCGAAAAAACGATAATTATATAGCCGAAAATCATTAAAAAAAATAATGTTTTCCACACGAATGGCACAGGAGAATAACGAGACATACCAAAAATACTACATCTCATAAATATTTTTTCCTTGATCCGTCTTATTGATCATAAATCATTATAATGTTCAACGTCAATATATGACTAAATCCAATGATATACTTGTACTTGTAAATTATAATAATAATAAGAATATTATAAAATTTTTTTTTTTTTTTCAACTAGCAATAATCGCACCTCGGATAAACCTCATTGGTTACGATATCGCCACTGAAAATCAGCACCATTACCATTACACCTCTAAAACAGGTACAGAAGGCGTAAATTGTACGGGGTTCTCTTCATAACATCTGTCAAAATTAAAACCAAATGATAAGTTCGGAGAGAATAAACCATAAATCTAGTGAACGTTAAATTTAAAATTCAAAAATTCGTCTGAAATCAAAGTATTGCCAAATAAAAAATAAAAATCAGTGTGGAATTTTACAAAATTAATAGAACATTTTCGGAGATGGGACATTTTCATGTAGTGACGTCAAGAGCCCAAATAAAGAATTTATTTATTTAAAAAAAACTGTAGGTACATTTCTAAAAAAATTTACTAACATTTTCGTAATCTGGGTAAAAATATATATCCACACGATTTTTTCCAAGTCGTTATGAAATCCATGCAAATGGCCTATTGAGGTAATGGAATAGCCTAAAATTACGCATTCCATCTTTTCCTATCCCTGACCTTGGCCACTGACAAAATTCGTCGTTCCTCAATTGTCCATGCCCGTTTCGTACAGCTATATGAACATATACCCGCAAGTCAGTTCAATCTTGTGAATTGTCAAACGGAAGTATTTGAATAATTTGCGCAAACACAAAGTTAACTTTGAACTTAGTTTATATGATTCCATTTTGCACAAAACATTAACAACCTCATTATTTTCAATGGAAAACTGTAAAAGAAATGAAAATAAAAGCCTTAAAAAATACTTAAAATATAATATATATTTTCTTCTTTAAGTACAAATCATTTAAAAATGTGCATGCATAGAACATGCAAACCATTCAAGGACCCTCAAACAATTTTCTTTACAACGCCTTTATTTGAAGTAAACCAATTTCCACATTATTGCAAATATGAAAACATTGTTGAATTTGTTAAAAAAAGCTAACTATACTGTCTCACTTTCTATAAAAACGCAAAGTGTGCAATTCCTTCAGAAAAGTGGGGATTTTGTTTTTCAATTTTTTTTTATCATTGTGAAGGATGATTTTTTACATATTTTTGTCGTCGAATTCCAGTGCACTTTTTCCAATACATTTCATGATCTTATTAATTAATGTTTGTGCTTTCTTCTTTCTAGTCGCTAAATGTCGATTTATTTTGTTTTCTTTTGCCTGTTCATTTTGAAGTGATTTGAAGATTGAGTATTGATTTTTCAAAAAAAGATTTTTTTTTATGGAGTCGTAGGTTTCGATACTCAGTCCGCTAAATGTCTGCAGAGGTTCGCCAGGCGCTTTATACCACCACACCAAAAAGAGACTTGCATGGGACTGTGGATTTATCGTATTATATTGGAACCGAATACCCGTAAAATAAATAAATATTTTATTGCCAGCTCTTTCTCTCGCAGGCTATATCCTATAGATATATGTGTTTGTTGTTTGTCTCTTTTTATTGCTGTTCGTTTCCGTTTCATCGAGTTTCGAATCACTACGGTGCTAAAGAAGTTTTCACTTCAATAAAATACAATATAGACTTCAATAGAATACAATATTTTTTACAGAAAAGTTATGCACAATCTGAACAATTTTTTTTTTAACTTGAAACTTCACTTATTGAACCATATAACTTGAATTACATAGTTTACAAGTCGAATATGATATTATTTGTGTAACCGTCATCGGAATTAATTTAATAACTTAGCCTGATCCTAACAATTGGGGAGATAGAATACAATATTATGAAATGCAAATTGCTGTACGTGCCTCCGACTATTGAGTTCCGCAGTATTCAGTGATTGCTTCGTGCCTTTCTTAGGCCTAAATTATTGCCGGAAAATTTATTACTAATCGTGCGACCCTAATTGCAAACGTAAATAATGGTGGCCACTCGAAACTAGCCCGAGGTATTTGCCCATTTTAATTAATGTAATTTAATATTATTATTTCAATTCCGAGTGCCGAAAACGCCTGATTCCATAAGTTTAAGTGGAAAACAATAAAAATATCTCGCTTGAAAGCATTAAATCGGTAAACTAATGATAAAGAAACGCCACTATCTCAATTTCTATTATTTTTTCAAACTTTCTTCAGGTAGGTAGGTTCCAAAATATTTAATCAACGTGAATAAGGTAGTACAAAGTTTAATTATTAAGGATGATTTGAAATTTCAAAAATTATCTTTACTGAAGATATTCAGTATAATAAATTTCCTCGCACAGCCATTGGGTCCCAATTATTGAACTAAAGGAAAGGTATTCTCCTCAAACCCGGTAATCAGTTATTAGGTGTAAGTGTGTAACTCTAAGTGACCAGCTCAGGTACGGGGGCTCCATCGAAACCAGAGTTAAGTTAGCCTCTCAGAAACTGGGCGTACTGTACAGGGCCCGCAGATACTTTAATAGTACACAACTGCTAACCCTGTACAAATCGCAAGTGCGCCCCACGGTTGAATTTGGCAGCCACCTCTGGTCTGGAGCTCCAAAATACCTAAAAAAACTTGACTCTGTGCAGAAACGGGCGGTCCGTTTGATAGATTCAAAGATCTTAACAGACGGACTGCAATCTTTAGAGCACAGGTGGGAATGCTGTCCTTGTTCTACCGGTATTACAATGGAAGATGCTCCGAGGAACTAGCGTCATTGATCCCCTCGGCACCAGTGCATAGTCGGGAAACACGCCAAACACGCGCCCAATATTTGTACACGGTTGACATTAGTCACATGAGAACGGGTCGTTTCTATGACTCGTTCTTGAGTTCAACGGCTCGGCTGTGGAACGCTTTGCTGGCCTCTGTGTTTCCTCCCTCCTACAACATGGGTCTCTTCAAGACCCGTGTTCACTCCTTCCTTTCCTCAAAAAGACCCTCCACATAGCATCTTCAAAGATGACATAGGCCCTGAGGGAAGTTATTTTCCTCAGGGCCTCCTGTGTGGAGTTAATTTAGAAAAAAAAAAAAATCTTTGGGGATGGTGTGTATTGGGTCTTTGAGGGGACAGGATGGAGAGAACCCCGGTCTTAAAGAGACCCACTTCAGAGAGTGCTCGGTGTTATCCGTGAATTTATTGCTATCAATTTTAATTCGTTGAACTCCATCTTAAGTTTTAATATTTAATCATTTTATTATGAATAAAAAAAACAGTATACTTATAAACGATTTCTGATATGAAATTATTTTAACGCATGACATTTTTTTCGCCTTCCGAAGTCATTATCAAACTGTTTGAATATTGTGAAATTCGGCAGCGTTTGCACATTTTATTCGATACTAGCTGGTACCCGGCATGCGTTGCTATGCCATTTAATAAAGAAATTATTTCTCCCTGCGTGTCCTTTCCCATTCGTCCCGTTCCCCTTCCGCCTCCCCTTCCTCTTCCAAGAGTTCCCCTTCCCAGGTTCCATCCCCTCCCTTGTTCCCCTCCCCCCCTCCCGCGAACTCCCTACCCAGCTCCCCTCCCCCCTCCCGCATTCCACACATTCAGTTTTCAAACAGCTCGCGTGCCATCAAATGCAATTTTTTTTAATACAAATTGCATAATGCCAGATCTCACCAGTAGTTTGATACAAACCTTGTCCTGACAATAACGAACACACAAAAAAAAATTATCCAATTTGGTGCAGTCGTTCGGAAGTTATGCGCGTACATACATTTCAGCGATTCATTTTTATTTATAGATTGGCAAACATATCATAGTTTACGTACCAGTCTACAAAAGTTTACCAAACAGAACAGAAGAAATAACATAGAAATCAAACATCTCACTTTTCTGTATTTGAAAAATTATCCCATTGCAAAAAATTAAATAGTAGATTCCTTCTTGCACGTTTTCAAAATAAATTAGTTTTTTTTTTAATTTTTAAAAATTGTCAAAATTACTTTTCTATTTATTTGAGAACGTGACAAGCGAAAATTAAAAAAAAAATCAAACGGACTTACCTTTATCACCTATATGGAACCATAAACTTTTAATTTCAACCAAAACTCAAAAATTATATTAAAAAAATATGTGAAAACAAGCATTGCAATTAAAAAAGTAATCCGTTCCAAACTCTAAAATTAATCGAACTAGTTCATGTTCTATAAAATATCGAACGTTATACAGCATTTCTGTAAAAATGTTTCATAAACATTAATAAAGACAAAAATGAAGGCAACGTTACAGTTGTCAGATTAACTAATAACTTACAAACGTAAAATACATGGATTTAGTGCGCTCTGCACAGTTTTCATTAAGTCATCAATTTAGTTTTGTGGAAAAGCCTGAAATTTTAACCGCGATCAGATTATTTTTTAACTTTAATTCAACCCCTTCCTTTGACATGTAAAAGTTTGACATGCGGCTGATCACAATTTGGACCGGATGGCATCAAATTTGTATCTCTGTCGATGTTTGAAGGGAGCCAATTTAAAAGAACCATGCAAAATTTAAATGGAAACATATTGCTTAGTGCGCGCTGCAAGGGATCGTAAATGTCCGCCCGATGAGTTATTTCTGCAGCAAACTGCGAACGTCCTGGCCCGGTTATAATAATTATTCGACCAATGAATTATTGCGGAATTATTCAAGAATTAATAACACTTTCATAAATTAATTAGGTTTTACGGAAACGTTGGACAATTTTTTTGAATGCACTAATTAATAATCAGATATAAAAAGTAGACAGTTATTCTTAAATAATATGTTTTTTTTATGTCCCTTAAGATTTTCATATGGGAATTGAATTTCTTGGCAACTACGCAAACATTTTTTGAAGTGAAAACTTCTTCAGCCCCGTTGTGATCGAAGAAACGAAAAATAGCGACACTAACAAGAAACAAACGCCATAGGATTTAGCCTGCGAGAGAATGAGGTAGAATAATCGGTCTCCTCTTTCTGCGGTGCTTCGTAGCCTTCCCATTCTTGTCTACCTTAGTTTTCTGAAGGTTTCACTTCTACCGCGCGTGAACTGCACACCTGTAATTTTTGAAGTGAAAACTTTTTCAGCACCGAAGTGATTTGAAACTCAATGAAACAAAAAATAGCGACACTAAAAAGAGACAAACACATGCATCTATAGGATTTAGCCTGCGAAAAAATTAGATAGAATAATCAGTCTCCTCTTTGTGCGGTGCTTCGTCGCCTCCTCACTCTTGTCTTCTTTGATTTTTTTTTCACTTCTACCGCGTGTGAACTGCAAACATGTTGATTTTTTAAAAGTATTGCACGTCTATCAAATATGCTCATTTCGGTTGTCTGTGTTTATGTACGTTGGTTTTTCCTGCTTGAAATTACTTACGTTCAATGAACTCAAAAAGATTCTTAAAAAAAAATGTGATGAGTTCTGGTCCAGATGTAATATTAAAAAAATCATCTCTAAATAATGTACTTATCTACTTTCATTGTTTCGTAGACTCCATACCCAATCGAAACCAAGTGGTTTAATGAACTAAAAGTCGATATTATATCAATTTTTAACAGTAATAATAAAGCAACAGTAATGAACCCCAGCATTGTGCTGTGGTGAAATCCTTGATTCAAACAAATTCATAATTCTGATAGCAATCTGCCAAAATTTCATTTCGGGTTTGTAGAAGCTTTATCCATAAATTTATTTGATATTCTTTGTTCCAGGTTTACTTCGTTTGCAGCAGATCTACCAGACTCTCCGACCCGGCAATGGCTCCTTTCAGGTGGACGCCGTGAAGCGAATCGTCAACTCCACGGACGCCATCGACTTCCTGCGCTCCCTAGAGGAGCTGGACCGCTGGGGACACAAGTATGTGGTGCTGGACTGCCCCACGGATATGGCCAAGGAGGTGGTCATCGGTCATGTGAGGGATGTCACTCTTGGCAAGAGGACCTACCACTACCTGCTCAGCGGACTGGTGAGACATTAACATTGATTTTACTTTCACAAATTTTCCTTTTTTATTTTTATTTTAAACTTAATGAGTAAAATCTCAAAATGTAATATTTCAATCAATGAAGCCAATATAAGGATGGGGACACATTTACTCAGTTGGGAGAGTTCCACCCGGCAAGGCGTAGGTCCTGGGTTTGAGGTAGACTTTACTAATTAAGTTTAAAATTAAAATCAATATTCATCCTAGACTTGCAGAAAAGTCAAAAGATGTCGCATATTAATTAAAAAATTGATAAAATTATTTCAAGACAATAACTAGATAGCATTTAGTTCGGGTTTGAATCTTGTAATCGTATATAAAAATAGCAGCCAATAAAAGTATGCGTTAAGAAAATGAAGATGATGTTAATAGTTCTAAATCGAAGTATGATACAGTTAAATATGACTGAATCGGATAGGGATACATTAGCTGAATTGATAGTTCCGCCCCCAAGGCGTAGGTCCTGGGTTTGAGTCCCAGATAAGACCGTATCTTTTTCTGATTTTTTCTGTTTCAGATTTTCGATTGAGTTTCGCTAATATTGTCTTCATTTAATACTTTCTTTGCGTTTGACTCCACTTGTTCGTATGGTGCCCTCCCAAAATTGCCAAGGACATGGATAATGGATACGTGAGGGTTGTCAATCTTGGCAAGAGGACTTACCACTACTACCTGCTCAGTGGACTATTCGTCACTATTGTGACCAAAAATCATCTAATTCGTTGAGTTTATCGTATTGTTTTCAACTCGCCCGTTCGGCGCTAATCTGTACTAAAGTTATTTATTTATTAATTCTTATAGCTCAGAAGTCACCGGCATTGCCTAGGCTTTACACAGATTTTTTCAAAATCCGATGTAAATAGTGACCTTTCTCGTGTCTTGGACATAAAATATTTAATTAGTTATTATGATACCGTGTAATATTACTTATGCAATTTAAATTATTAATTAGTTGTTATGATACCATGTAATATTACTTCTGCAATTTTGTTTCAATAACATAGCAGAAATAATTGGAATAATAATATAAGTATTGCTTTTCAAGGAAAATATGAGAATGATAAAAGTTACAAGAAAAGTACAAAGCTTCAATAATTTAATGGTAATTTCTTAAAATATTTCGTTTGTTTTGCGTAGGTAAATCAATGAGAGAGAAATTATAAGAGTGCTTGCCATATTCAAAATCCATTTTGTGGGACAATGGCGAGTATAGATGTAACTTATAATATCATTGAGTTACCTACACAAAACTAATGAAATATTGAAGGTGGCACAAAATTTTAAAAAATTACCATTAAAAATTACCATTAATTAGCATTAAAAATTGCCTTTATGCTTTATTGTGATATTAATTACTGAAAATATTATCAATTAGACACAAAAAATAAAAAGCTTGGGTAGCGAGATTCGAATTATCTACGAACCTACTCATGGGTGGGTTTCTTCATTTACCGAGAATGCTAAATGCAATGCTAATTGTAAAAGTAAACGATCTAAATTTAAAATTTTCTATGCATTTGACCGTTTACTTTTACAATTAGCATTGCATTTAGCATTCTCGGTAAATGAAGAAACCCACCAAAATCTGCAAATTGAATTGCGACACCTTTTTGAATGTCGTCATTTTAATCATTCTCATATTTTCCTTGAAAAGTCGATGTTGGGTAATAGAAGGAAAGGTATTTAGGACTGATACTTGGCTTTTTACATGTAGGTACCCTTTTATAAGAATAATGGTGGTTACCTCACGAAAAGGGAGACGTCTTTAAAACGTCGTTAATTCCTGCTATCTGATACCAATAACTGGTGGCTTAGTGGTTAGCAAGAGTAAAGTTTTCGGATGCACAAACATTTTACGAGTTACTCATTTTCTTTATGAATATCATTATCTACTGAAAGTCTTTAGTAAGCAATTTATTCCGTAAACAAAATATTGACTTTCTCGCTAAGATTGCGAGAAAGTTTCTCAACCGACAACGTTATAATTTATTTCCATCAAATTACTGAGATAATGAATAAATAAAGATAGGAACAGGAGATTAAAACATTTCCAAATGGCGGTTTAATTATTTGCTCCGCTGTACAATAATAGCTTTTCATAATTGATGCGATTCTTTGTTAATCGGTGGAAGGAGATAGTGGTGCAAATAATTAATCAGTTGAAGAGATTAAATAGGAACCCAAATAAAGCACAACATTAACATTCTTAATGCTCATTTGATTTTTTTAGTAATGATGATAAAAATAAACAACGATCCTTGAAAAATGGTAGATAATACTAATCAGATCTGCAACAGTGTTTTGATACTTTTCGGATACAAAATATTATTTTACTGCAAAAGGTTTTTAGTGTACACATAATGTATATTTGTTTGTTTTAATGTATATTTGATGTACACATTAACGTCATTAAGTGCAAATCACTTAAAATGGTGGGATTTATTTATTAAAGCATTTCTGGGTTATACATTATTGTAATTTTTATCACAAACCCGCCACAGACTTATCGCTGTTTAACTTTTGAGATCTTCAAAGTTTTATTGAAATGTTGCTTTACCGACCACTGAAGTTGGTTATTGAATATATCTATCTATATCTTCTATCTTCTATACAAATAAAAATGAATCGTCGAAGTATTTGTACGCGCATAACTTCCGAACGACTGCACCAAATTGGATAATTCTTGTTTTTTGTGTTCGTTATTGTCAGGACAAGGTTTGTATAAAACTACTGGTGAGCTCTGGCATTATGAAATTTGTGTAAAAAAATTGCAATATGTGGCACGCGAGCTGTTTGAAAATGCGGGAAAGCGGGAGTGGGGAGGGGAACTCGGTTGGGAGTTCGCGGTAGGGGGGGAGGGGAACTCGGAAGACGGGTTCGCGGGACGGGGGAAGGAGGGAAGTGGAGTGGGGAGAGAGAAGTGGATGAGACGGTGTGGGAACGCAAGAAGGGAAGGTTACGAAGGAGTGTAAGGGGAGGCGGAAGGGGAACGGGACGAATGGGAAAGGACACGCAGGGAGAAAAAATCGTTATTAAAATTCCCAACAACGCATGCCGGGAACCAGCTAGTTACATATAAAGTTGTGTCATCGGCGTATGGAAGCAGGTTTTGTATAATGATGATGCCAAAGTGCGAATTAAGTTAACAATGAATGAATGTCACATCAACAGAGCCTAATCGATAAGGTCCTCCCGCAATAGGTATCCCTCGCCATCGCAACTGTAAGAAGATAATCCTCTATATCACTCTACTAGATTACTGAGTCCTTTATAATTGTGATCCTTATCTGCCCATACAAATAACTCTGCTGCGGAGATAATGGCCTCCCCCTTGCTCCCTCACCACCCCTTGCCCAGGGTAACACAATACACGCGGCGTCCTTCGTCATGTCATTTGGGCTGCGAGGTTTCGGTGGTTAGTAAGCACTTGGTTGGTTAATCGAGACAAGGAAATCAGTCACTGAAATCTGCTACGGTGTCCGGTCGCTGTACGGTCGAACACGAAGCGTCGGAACGCAACGGGAGAGATGAGCATAAATGCTATACTACTTTATGGATCCATTTTTACCAGTGGTTAAATAGCTCTACTTAGCCGACACAATCTTCTAAAATCGTCTTATCGTCCATTGTGCATCCAATCAGGTATACCCAAACTATTTGAATTGCTTAATCTTGACCAAATATTCTCTCATATAGTTAGTAGCATAGATTAAAAAAAAAACAGGTGTTCGGTTCAGAAGCGGTAGAAGTGAAACCTTCAGAAAACTAAACTTCAAGGAGTAGGGTTTATTAATTATAATATTGTTACCAAGTTTAAAAATTATTTTTTAGTCTACGAACCACCGCACAAAGAGGAGGCCGATAGGCTACGAAGCACCGCAAAAAGAGGACACCGATAAGTCTATCTCATTCTTTCGTAGGCGAAATCCTATAGTTGAATGTGTTTGTCTCTTTTTGTCGTCGCTCGTTTTAGTTTAATCGAGTTTCAAATCATAACGGTGCTTAAGAAGTTTTCTCTTAAAAAATAACATGGATTTGTAAAAGGTATGTCGACAACTACAAATATGCTTTTATATCAAAATTACATTACCATTGTGTTTATAAATGACATTATATAAAATATTACATAAATGATTTCTTCACAACTAAAAGACATAAATACAGGGATATTGCTAATTTGGGTCACTAGCCATCTGAGTGAAAGAATACAATTTGTTAGAACGACCAAATCTAAAGAGTTCTCACCTCTAACGGCCTACCGCAAGGTAGCCATTTAGGTCCTCTACTCCTCTTACTATTTATTAACGACATAATATCATGCTTCAAAAATGTTAAATGCTTTTTGCTGATGACATAAAAATTTACAAATAAATCACCGATATAAATAATTGCAAAGAGCTTCACTCAAATTTAAATGTACTAGGGATGTTCAGAAAGAAAGTGGTAGGAGTTCTCTTGAACGGAACAATCATCGAATGAACGTTGTAGTATGTAAACTCACGTTTTAGTGTCCAGTTGCGCGAAAGATGTCGGCAAAAAATCCCGCCAAGTGCTGTGATCCGCTACAAGAAATAAAGGTGAGGTATACCCAAACGATTTCTACTGGATTGTGACTGGAGATGTTAGTGGGTAACTCATTACATGCTTGAAAAAAAAAACAGTCGTCATAGTGGCGTCACACCAATTCCCCATTTGTCAAAAAATTGTAAACCACAATTTCGGGCTAAAAAATCATGGCCGCAGTGTTTTGGACCGAAAAGGCATCATTTTGGTCGAATTTCGACCTCGGGTTAAGATCGTCATTGCATAACAATATTGTGTACCCTGAAAAAACTCAAAAGGCGCATACAAAACAAAAGGAGGGGAATGCTGACCAGAGAAGTGTGTTTTTTTTTTACGAAAACGTCCGTCCTCACACAGCCTAAGCCACCAATACGATCATGGACTCATTTGATTGGGATGTTTTGAGACACTCCCCGTATTTCCTTGACTTGGCGTCCTCAGATTATCATTTTTTCAACTTCCTGAAAGCATGTAAGGATGAAAATAAATTACATGCATTGAACGGGATGCCGATTATTCTGAAAAATAGTCAACAAGTGTATCAACAATATCCTGTATTTTTTTTTTTTCAAATAAGTTTTTCAAAAAAAAAAAAAAATTCAGTACACTTACTTTTTACAGGAAAAACTCTCTTTTTATAACTTTTGAAGGTTATTCCCATCAATGTTATATATCATTGAAGAAGGAATTTTCGTTTAGATTGTATTGTCTTCTTCTTCAATGATATATTAAATGTGTGTTTTTAATTGGAGTGTAACTAATAATTTATTTTTAAATATTAACAAACGTAAATCAATAACTTTCTGTCAAAACAAATCTCCAATACTATTCAATTATGCGATAAACCCTTCGACCGAGATACTTGGTTGAAGGATAAACCATATACAATTAGAGATTTTAACTAAAATATATAAAAGACTTCAGAGTTATATTTGATAAAACTAGTGTTTGTACAACACATAAATCACATAACAAATAATAATACAAATTTTAAATTTTTTGTAAGAACTTCTTTTTTTATAACTTTTGAAGAATATTCCAATCCAAAAAAAAACCTTCACTCTGTGCAGAAACGGGCGGTCCGTTTGATAGATTCTCCCATCTTAACAGACGGACTGCAATCTTTAGAGCACAGGCGTCAGGTGGGAATGCTGTCCTTGTTCGACCGGTATTACAATGGAACTAGCGTCATTGATCACCTCGGCACCGGTGCATAGTCGGGAAACACGGCAAACACGCGCCCAACATTTGTACACGGTTGACATTAGTCACATGAGAACGGGTCGTTTCTATGACTCGTTCTTGAGTTCAACGGCTCGGCTGTGGAACGATTTGCCGGCCTCTGTGTTTCCTCCCTCCTTCAACATGGGTCTCTTCAAGACCCGTGTTCACTCCTTCCATTCCTCAAAAAGACCCTCCACACAGCATCTTCAAAGATGACATAGGCCCTGAGGGAAGTTATTTTCCTCAGGGCCTCCTGTGTGGAGTTAATGTAAAAAAAAAAAAAACAATTTTATATATCATTGAAGAAGAAGATAATACTAATAATTTAAATGAAAACATGGAAGAGCACAAAACATAGAAAAATAAGAGACGCTATCTCGGTTACAAACCAGTTCTTAGAAAGATTGTTTCCAATGAAAAAGGTAGTTGCCTATGATATAGAAAAATTAGTCGAGAATAATATTGTTAATTCTAAAATTTGAAAATATGACAATTATGACAATTATGAAGGTTTGATGGAAAATGGCAATGGCTGAATTGATAAAACCGCACGTCCCGGTTGGACGAGAGGTTCTGGGTTCGAGTCCTAGTTGCGACTATTATCTTTTTCTATTTGTCTGTGTCTTGTTCTCGTTCATATTTTCGTTTACATTGTTAGGGTTATCTTCTTCTTGAATGATACATTAGGATTTATACTGAGAACCGTTAAAATTCTGGTTCACTTCCTTTCGTATTTTTTTAATTTATCTCATTAATTCGGAGCCAATTAGAATATAATTCCGTCATTTGGTCACCTTACCATAAAATTCTCTTAATAAATATAATTTTTCTTAATAACTCTTTTAGTAACTTAGCACATTCGATCACGCTTGAAATCAGAAAAATAAAAAGTGAACGGATGAACCTCATTTCATTTTTGACTTCACGTCACAAATAGTATCTTTTAACGAACTTTTGAACTTACGCTTCAATTCCGAAGTTAACGAATGCAAGGCAATCAAATTATCGTCTTTCGATAAAAAAATTATAGTGTTCATTTTTCTCTTCGGTTTTCGCTCGGTCTATTGGGTACTCGAAGACAGAGCGTCATTAAGCCAAAGATGCTTCGGTTGCATTTAGCTATTTCTAACTTTAGTCCGGTCGTTGTGGTGGTCGTGCAATCCAGTTACCTGGAATTACTGTATTAATAAAACAAAGTTCACTGCTGACTGATGTTTTATTTGAGATACTAAATTACAATTTCATTACTTTAAATATTTAAACTGAAACGCGAAAACGAATTGTGTTGTCAGGAAGACCCATGTCGGAGGCTTGCACAGAGATTTGGGCTGTCATCATTCAGGTAGATTCGGTGTTACCACTTCTCGATGAAAATAAGAATGTCAATTCTTGAATCGCTACGCGAAGGTCGACTATATCATTATGTTTTTGAGAAATTCTTATTATTTGTAGCTTATTAGTTTAAATGGTTCATTTGCAGTCTAGATAATATTAGCATCTGAAGATTAATGCGAGAAGTGCCAATTTTTAATTTTAATAAGAACTTTTTTTCAATTTGTAATAATGTGATTAGCGCATCGCCGATGGTGATCCCTAAGTTGAGGGCGCATAAATAGCCAATCTAATATAAATGACGAGCAATCAAATACTTCAGTCGATCATTTCAAGAGTCAAAGTAACAGAAGTATGAGACGATATATGAATGTGAATGAAACAAGAAGTATTTTATTTTTTTTACGGACATATAGTCTAATTAACAATATAACAATAGCGCGAATTGAAAAAAAGGAGAGATCACAATGAAAGGAGATTACATATAGATGAAATACATATAATATAAAAGTACATAGAGAAGATAACAACAAGTAGCTTGAAGATGGATTTAAAAAGACTTTAAATAACCACGTTGCGTAACGACTGCCAAAAGTCATTTAGGCTTACACCAAAAAATTCAATGCTTTGATTTGCGTTGACAAGTCTCGACATTCTGGATAAAGGAGAATAATATCCATAATTAGTAAAATGTTGATTGAGGAACAGCAATTCATTATTTCGGAGTCTACGGGAAGGAATGTTGAACTGAATGAGTTGTAACAAAGCAGGTGTGTCAATAATATTGTTGATAATTTTTTTGAAAATACATATTAGATCAGAGTCCTTTCTACGTTTTTCTAAAGAGGAAATTTTTAAAGTTTGTTCAATTTCATCATACGAGTATTCTCCTCTTTCAAGTCCTAACATCCAAGCAATTCCTCGTAGGAAGCGATGCTGTACAGATTCGATGTAACAAATGTGTACAGCATAAAAAGAAGACCAAATGACACTAGCATATTCAAGGTGAGGGCGGACCAGCGAACAGTAAAGAGTTTTAAGTGTATTTATGTGTTTAAAGTCAGAGGTAATTCTATGAATGAAGCCGAGTAGTTTAAATGATTTGTTTACGATGTTATTAATGTGATCCCGGAAAGAAAATTTACAATCCAGAGTGACCCCAAGATCCTTGATAGATGTGACAGTAGAGAGACAAACATTATTTAGTTTATAATCAAACTGAATAGGTTTTTTGGTTCTATAAAAGGACAAAATTTTGCATTTATCAACATTAAGTTCCATGCAGTTAATTTTGCACCAATCATTAAATGAATCAATATCATGTTGAAAAAGTAAACAATCAAGATGGGATTTAATTATCTTAATAATCTTATTGTCATCGGCAAAAAGCCAAAAACGCGTGTGAGAAAAAACTTTAATGATATCGTTAATAAAAAGATTAAAAATAAGCGGGGCCAAATGGGCTCCTTGCGGAACGCCGGAAGTTACATCAATGTTAAAGGATTCAAAGTTATTTATTTTAACCCTTTGTTTTCTATTACTCAAGTAAGAGTAAAAGAATGATAACAATGGGTCTCTAATGCCTATAGCATAAAGTTTGGCCATGAGAATACGGTGATTAACTTTGTTGAAGGCTTTGGAGAAGTCAGTGTAGAGGACATCAACCTGAGTGTTGTTTTGTAAGGCTTTAAGAATGGTATTAATAAAGGACATTTAATTAGTTGTTGTAGATTTCGCCGATCTAAATCCATGCTGTTCCTTGATCAGAACATTTTTGAAAATAGGAGTGATTTTCTTTTTAATTATCGACTATTTTTGGAATAATAGATATAATTGATATTGGTCTGTAATTTCCAATATTTGACTTGTTTCCAGACTTAAAAATGGGTCGAATAAATTAAATTTTCCATGAGTCAGCAAATGTTCCGGTTGAGAGTGATAAATTGTACAACATACAAATTGGTTAAGATAATGAACATTTACATTCTTTTAGCAAGATTTCTGGAATTCCATCAGGTCCGGTACTTTTTTTGTTAGAAAGATTATTTAAGGATTGGTAAACCTCTGCAAGTGAAATTTGGCAATCAGTCAAGTCAATATTATAGTCTATTTATAGTTATCAAGTTTTATTTGCAGAACTCCATTTTAATTTTAATTTTTTATTATATAATCAATAATATTATTATTAAATTAATAAAAACAGTTTATTTTCAAACAAGTTCTGCTGTGTAATTATTATTACGCGTGACAGCTGTTGCGCCTTCTGAAGGCATTATCAAACTGTCTGATAATGCCTTCAGAAGGCGAAACAGCTGTCACGCGTAATAATAATTATACAGCAGAACTTGTTTGAAAATAAACTGTTTTTATTATTTTAATAATAATATTATTGATTATTTTTAAAAAAAATAAAAAAAAATAATAAAAAATATTGTTGTCGTAGTTAAGTGGAGGGATGGTGCATGAAGCATCAGAATATACAGAGGAAAAGTGTTTAGCAAAAAGGTTGGCGATGTCGTGACCATTTGTAGCGTGAGTTTCATGATAATAGATACTTAAAGGGAGATCATTATCTGTACGCTTTTGCGCAACAAATTGCCAGAATTGTTTAGGATTTTTAAGTAATTTTGTCTCAGTAACTTCTACAAAAGATTTATTTAACTGCCCTAAACCAATCATCCACTCGTGTCCACTCAATTTAGATAATCCGGAATCCACATCTAATGTTAATTGTACGTGTTCGACCCTCAAATCATCAAAAGTAGTTAAATATTTGGGAATAATCATAGACAACCAACTACGTTGGGAAGTTCACATCGGTGACACAGTAAAAAAACTTCGTAAACTCTGCCATATATTCTGCTCACTTAGGTCTATCTTAGATTTACAGACTCTAAGAAGCGTATACTTTACCCTTTTCCAATCCATAGCAACATACGGTATAGTGGGATGGGGTGGTTGTGCTGAAACCATTATTAGACCAATTATTTTAGTTCAAAAACTAATTCTGAGAATTATATTTAAATGTCAACCTACTCATTCATCCCTCAAATGAACTCTTTGCAAAAATCAGGGTCTTAGATATTCGACAGCTATTTACTAAAACAAGCATTTGTTATAAATTGCTCCACAACATCAAGCACACCCCCGCTTTTCATCAAACCTGGGTTGCGTGGTCCCAAAAACTAAAACCTCATTCGCTCAACGACAATTCTGGTTCATCGCTCCTAAAATGTATAATGCTTTGAGTACTGACATAAAGTCAAGTAATTCTAATTCTCTTTTTATAACACGTGTACAACATTGGATTTTCGAAAGTGGACGAGCGTACTTTAAAGAATTCCTGAGTTCTTAACACTACATTTTAATTATTAATTTTTGCATTTAAAAATTTTAATTTCCATTTCCATTTTTATTTCTATTTTTCTTTAAAATGTTGTTATTTTTTTCTCTTAATTTTTTCACTAAATTTTATTTATTTTTTAATTTTAATTTATTTACTTATATGTTTTAATTTATATATTTGTATAGAACACTTGAGTTCTTACTTAACATTTAATCTTTATTATTAATTTTTGTATTTCAAAATTTGAATTTTCATTTTTATTTCTACTTTTCTTTAAAATATGACCTTTTTTTCTCTTTATTTTTCACTTACTTTTAAATATTTCATAATTTTTATTTAGTATATTTAATCATCTGTATTAATAAAATAGTATTTGTATTAATTTAAATAAATATTAAATATACGACTACCATAACACGGGCAAGAGCCCAGTGTGGTAGCCAAAAAAAAAACAAATATCTGTAACTAATAAAAAATTTATGAAATAAAATAAAAATAAAATAAAATAAAAATAAAAATAAATAGCATTTGGCTGATTCGATTTTAGACAGTTCCCTTAATTGAGAAAATTTTTGATAAAATTTTAAGTTGCCAGTTTCTTTAAATATCTTATGAGTTTTCTTTTTTTCAATTATTAACTGCTTAAGTAAACTTGGGTTGAGGTTAACATCCCTTGGGAACAAACAAATCTATAGCACGTGTTACACATTCATTAAATTTAAATACGGCGTCATTAATATCAGAATTTAAAAATAGTTTTGTCCAATTAATCAGGGAAAGATATTTGTTCATGTTAGAATAGTCACCATTAAGATATTTGTAGTGCTACGAGATACTTGGTTTCAAAGATTCAAATTTAAAAAAAAATTGTGATGTTAATAGAGAAAGGTGGATGATATTTATCAATAGGTAACAACGAGACATGTCACGCCTACCTGAAACGGTGGGATGGTTAGGTAATTACTTAGAGTTAGGAATAAAATAGTATTCTTAATTATTATTGTCCCTTGTTTTATGCTACTAAGTCCAGGTCAACCCCTCAAGATAAATGAAATTTGGGTCTCTCTGATTTATACAATTTAAAGAAATATTTTAGCATATTTTACGCTAAGAAATCTCCTCTGAAAAATTAACATATTTTTGACATTTTTGGGTACTTTTAGAATTTACATTCATAATAAGTAGTGTCTAGTAACATCGATTTGTGCACAAATAGTTACCCATCAAAAACAAATTTTTTGAAGTAATTAATTTGGCTATTTCTCGTAGTGATTATATTTTCTAGCTGAAATTAAATATTTAATCTAAGCCTCATTTATTATATTTTCTAGAGTTGGCAACGGCTTCTAAAATTAAGAGATTAAACAGGATAATGATGTTGTAAATATTCTCTGGAATCAGCATGTATAATATTTCCGTATTCGGTGGGAAGTACATTGTGCTATGGTTCGACCGAGGAATTATTGGTGAAATATTCAAGCCTACAAATTTGCTGTCTAATTCCATAAGCATTGACAGTAAGCCCCCATTTATGTGTACCATTTTAATCTTGTCCGCAGATTATGGACGACCGTTGGGAATCGGAGATTATCGAGTTCGGGGCCATCAACATCACCGGCTTCAGGATCCTGGACACGACGCGAAGAAACGTGCGAGAGTTCTTGGAGGGATGGAAAAGACTTGATCCGGCAACCTCGCATGGTGCCGGCAAGGAAACCATTTCAGTGAGTTTTTTTTTTAAATTTATAGTTTGTAAGTTGTAAGTTGTGACCGTGCAGTTTGGAGAACTAAATTTATTTTGCTTTGATCGTCACCCGTCGCCTACAATAGTTCATAATTTCTAGATATTAATTTAATCTCCGTATTTTGAGCCTGCTGTTATAAATCTGTATGTAAAAACATGTAGTAAAAATTATAGCAGTCTACGAAATAGACATATAATAAGCGAATAACATAGACTTTCAAATAGAAAGACAAGTCCATCAGGAAAGGAGAACAAACTAAGGTACGCTGAGCAAGAAGGGGCATAACCGTATACCTTTCTGTGATTTGTAAATGAAGCATTGGTCCGCTAAAATAAAATCTCCTTACAAAGTACTAGTCCTTTTTAAAATGGCGCGAAAATTGCTGGCTGCGTAAAAAATTTCACTATTCTCTAATCGGGTGTTCAAAAGTTCGTGCTTGATTCCAAAATTGAATATTTTGTTACACTAATTAGATGGATACTTTTACAAATATAAAAATGTGATGAAATATTCTAAACTCATTGATTTTTAGCCTAGATATGCTACCCAATTTGAATGCGTTTCGGTTTTTTAACCGTTTTTCATAACATCGAGATCCTGAGCATACAAGACCCACAATGGTCTCTGCTGCAAATCGTTTCCTTACTTTTCTACGCCGGGTTTTGATTTTTTAAATGTGCGTTCTCCGATGGTTGAAGTACGTCTGACGTCATAGTTTATTCAAATCATTCTGTAACCCTCGTGGTGCCAAAAATATGGCAACGTGGTATGTCTCTAGCTCGTCGAAATGCTATCTACACAGATTTGAAGTTAGCGCAATTCTATCAATTTGGATGTCTGTAGGATGTAATAATAATAAAAAATTAACAATGAAATAACTTATTGCATAATTTAATCTTTGAAGGCAATATTAACAATTACAAAAAAAAATATGAAACAGGAAAGTATTTGTTTACATCTAGTAATCAAATCCAGGAGAGCCCCATCAACCCAGCAAGGAACATAACAAGATAACCCGGTACAAAGCCCCAGCAAGACTATGGTCTTGAGATCAATTCCTATATACGACCGAGTTTTTTTCCTGATTTATCTGTTTCACATTTTTTGTTTGAGAGTTCCTAATACTATCTTCAATGATTAAATCATAATATAGATGTTTTACTTAGTCGTATGAATCGTAAAAAGTCTTCATAGTAACAATGCTCGCGAACAAATAAATCCTCCCCATAAAAATCGTGGAATAAAATAAATGCAGGTGTACCTAGTTATCGAGTTATAAAAAGCAGCATTAATTTTATTTAAAGTGAAACATTTTCATGGAATAAGTTTTTCGTTCCCAAAGAGCACAAAAGGCAGTAAGTTGCCTAAGTTTGCAAAGCATCTTTGCAACGGAATCAGAATTTATGAAGCACGGTGTAATCCGCCCGCTCTATGCAAACTGCACAACTTCATAATCATAATAATACCTTCCTTTCGGGCCAAATGAATAATAACAACACAACACAGCGGTGCGGTGCGCAGTCTGCACGCTGCAGTCCGCATCCTGCCTCGGCTAATTGAGGCAAACGAGAGGCATTGGTAACTCAGCGCGGGTGAAGTTTTATCGGAACTAAGTGACGTCAGTTTGAACGTGGTAACGCGGATAAACCAAGTGCGGAGCCACTTGCGAGGTATGCGCCGTATCCACAATAATGGTTTTCCTTACTTAATTTGTTTACGATAAACAGTTGTCATTAAAAAAAATCAAAGTATGTAATTCACACGCGGTAGAAGTGAAACTAGAAAGTCGCTAGATGTCGCTTTCTTTTCTTTTGCTTATTTTTTAAGTGGTTTGGAGATTGGATATTGATTTCACAAAATAAAAATGTTTTTTTTTGGATTTCGTAGTATTCGAAACCCCGTTCGCTTGATGTCTGTCTCTCTGGCGGCTAACACTTGTCAGGCACCTTGCCCACTACGCTATGGAAGGCACGCGTTGGGGTGTGAATTTACGGTATTATATTAGAACCGAATATTTGTGTAGAACTGAGTTGTGACGCATTTCCGTTTCACACGAATTTCAAGTCACTAACGGCGCTAGTATAAGAGTGGGGAAACCACTAAGCACTTTTTTATCAATGTGAGGGATGATTTTTTTACATATTTTTGTCGTCAAATTTCAGTGCACGTTTTCTTATACATTGGTCGTCTTATTGGTGTTTATGGTTTCTTCTTCGGATTCGCTACATGTCGGTTTTTTTTGCCTGTTCATTTTGGAGTGGTTTGAAGATTAGATTTAGATTTCGTAGTTTTCGATCCCTGGTCGGCCGAATGTCTGCAAAGGTTCTTCAGGCGCTTGATACCAATCTACTAAATGGGGACTCGCATGGGGCCGTGGATTTATCGTATTATATTGTAACGAATTATTATTGCTATCTCATCCTCTCGCAGGCTAAATCCTATAGATGTAGGTGTTTGTCTCTTTTTAGTGTCACTCGCTTACATTTCTTCGAGTTTCAAATCACAACGGGGATAAAGAAGTTATCACTTCAACAATACATCACTCTGGTTGCAGACTAACCACCAAAAGACAGTGAAGCTAAGGTGTACCCTTTGTTGGAAAATGCTTTTAAACTGAAATTGGAGAGTAAAAGGAGAACGGTAAGAAAAAGGTTGAACAAATAGATCAAAACTAAACATAAAAAAACTGAATAACTCTCATTATTGAAGTAGTGTGCGCCAGTAAGTTGTACGGCGGTATAATTATCTTATCCACGGATAATTACGCTGGATTTAGTTATTGTTCGATATTAGAAAGCACACTTAAATATTGTCCCTTGTTTTATACTGCTAAGCCAAAGTCAGCCCCTCAAAATAAATAAATTTGATTTATTTATTTATCGAACCGATACCGGTGGTTAAAGGTATGTAATTAGGTGGAATTAGAAAAAAGTTATTCTATAATCATTATGTATTAAAATTAAGTATACTTATCCACAAAGTGTTTGCTGCATGCGAAAATTTATTTATTTATTTCACTCGGAGAAAATGTGTAAGCGGCGGTTAAACATTTTAACTTACTGTATTGTGAAAAAATATGAAATGTTATCACTAATTCACAAGTCTCAAATAAGATAAAAAATATTCCAATAAAAGGTAAATAAATCTTAATGTTTTAATTATAGTTATAATAATAAAATAATAATATTTTTAGAAATAACTTACATCATTGATGTCGCTATTCCAAATTCCTGTAATATTCAACAATCTGTTTCTAAAAAAATAAGAAAATATACAGATTTAGGAAATGAGATTATTTCGGCTACTGGCATTATACCTAGCTCTCTCATTCAAAATTTAGGCATATTAGATTTGTCAAACAATTTATTTATAAAAATGCAAAATTCAGTCATTTTATACATTTAGGATTACAAAAGATTTTTTAAATATTTATATTGAGGGATCAGTAGGATCTATAGGTCCAATTAGTAGTTGCACCGAGGCGAACCCTCTGATAGATGATCATTTGTGGAAAGGTGTGTGAAAGGGTTTAGTTTCTCCTGAGGGGAAGACTTAACCCGAACATAAAATCTTAAGTAAATATGTAATAAATTGTAATTGTAAAATATTATTAAATATTTTTTGATTGATGTTTGTATTTTAAAACGTCATTATAAGTTAGTAAAATATTATATGTAATATGAATAATAAAAAAATAAAATGCCGAAACCAGGGATCGAACCAGGGACCTTTAGATCTTCAGTCTAACGCTCTCCCAACTGAGCTATTTCGGCTCATGTGAACTTGTCGTTAAAAATTGTTCTAGTTTATTCTACATGTTTAAAATCGTGAAATAATTGTTGGTATGTAATAAATTTCTCGATTAGGCGCTTTTAGTATTACCGTGACGTCCTACGATTACGGTACCGTGAAAAAGGTACGCACAAAAAAAGTCAATAAACATACTACATTCCTTATCACAATAATGCTTTTCATATACATTAATAAATAATGGTGAGACAAAAGATGAGATACTAAATATACGTACGTCTGTTTCCTCCAATGGAAAAAAAGTATCATTTTCTTCCATCTCTCTCCCACACCGCACCGTGACGTCACTGCAGACCCCTACAATACTATTAGCCGAAATTTTGAAAGTATGGAATATAGCTATAAGAATAATATTAAATTCGAAAACGCACTGACAGTTTTGCTTTTGTTCTTAAACATATAATGCTGCAGCTCTTTCTTATACACTAAATAAGAATTGTCAAAAATGAGACAAACGGTGAAGTGTGTCTGCACCCCCAAGGAAACATACAATCATTATCATACATCTCCCTCACACAAATAAATAAAATGAAACGCCATCTTGTCGCCGTCGCTGAGCCGTAATAAGATATATCCATTATATGACTCATCTTTTGTCTCACAATTATGTAACGTGTAAAAAAGAGCTGCAGAATTATTAGGATAAATAATGCACGTTTTATGCTTTTTTGTGCCGTCATGGTACCGTAAACGTGGATCGTCACGATAATAAATAAAACGCTCATAAACAATAATTTTTTCATCTAACACAAAGCTAATAATAAAAAATGTAACTAATTAAATTTTTAAATGAGATGCTTCCAATGTACGAAAAACTGTTAAAACATGCGTACGATATTTGTTGTGATTATACTCAACTCAAAGTCAAAAAGTCAGATGTTAATAATGTAATATGATTCGAGGATAAAATGGTTTTAAAACATCTGAAGCCCTGCAACATGCCATTGCCGGGCGCAAGCCGCCAGCAAATTGATAAAATAAACAGGTGGAATAAAAAGGAGATTAAAAGCTTTCATTGGCAATAATAGAAATATGTTTACTCTCAAAATAGGATAACGAAGCTACGTTGACAAACAATCAATGCACGCGCAGTTATCATAATACTGGAAATTGAATACTATCGAGCGTTTTAAATTGAATTGGATCTCAGCGTCCTTTATGAAGGTTTCAATATGGCAATGGGCATATAAATAAATTAACCCCACAGAAAACCAATTGAAATGAGTTTGGGGACAATGGATTGAAATTGATTGTAATGATAGCCGTAATTATAATGACGGTGATTTCGGCATCATTACTGACTAAATTGAATAAATTGGACAAAATAATCAAGACTTTTATGGCTCCTGATATTTATTGATATTGGTTATTATTTCTTTAAAACCAGTTCTAACCAATTACGGGAAACTTTTGTATTGCGATCGGAAGCACATAAATTTGATTCGAGTTTATATAGATTTAATGCTCTTGGGGTGGATTTTTTTAGGCCTAAAATGATAACGGTATTTTACCTTGCGACCTCCACGATCTCTAAATATTTTAAATTGAAGTCCTCCGCCGCGTCTTTCCGTCTGTCTGTCTGTTCGCGATAAACTCAAAAACTACTGAAATGGTTTTCATGCGGTTTTCACCAAAAGATAGAGTGATTCATGAGGAAGGTTTAGCTATATAATTTGTCCAGGTTTTGGGTAAATTGGTTGAAATATACAGGAGAACGCCTGTATGTGGTGAAGAGAGGGCTGGCAAGCGGGCGGTGTGGATTTTATTTGTATTCAAGTTAGTAAATTCTGTGTTTTTCGTTAGCCGCAGCAACGCGTTGCTGGGTCAGCTAGTAATATAATATGTAATAAATTGATAGTGTACTAAAGTATGATGGTAGTAAAAGTCAACCTTAACAAATAATATATATTTAATTTTTATTAGAACAACTCTCTTTTTATACCTTTTGAAGTTATTACCATCAATGTAATATATCATTGAAGAAGAAGAAGATAACACTAATAATCTCAGCGAAAATATGAAAGAGAGCAAGAGACAGAAAAATAAAAAGATAACATTTAACGTATACATTTGCCCTGAAGAAGGAACGGTCGTTCTGAAACCGGTCGGATTTACTCAAATATAAAAGTGGTTCAAACAAAGTTAAATTGTATCATTTATCTATAATGGATAACCACAAAGTTATAGCTACATTCAAAAGTATAAAAATATAACGTTTGCAACTGGGACAGGAACCCAAAACCTGTTGTCTTACCGGGATAAACGCCTTACCAATTCGGTTAATGCCACCTCTTATTTGAACGTCATATTTGCCAATCTCATATTTCAAATTTTATTGTTTGCTACATTAAACATTTAAAAAAATGCGGAAGGTGATAATGAAATGAAAATAATGTGAAAACTTTGTTTTCATCAGTTTTTAAATAAACATTATCAAAATATTTAAAAAAATGGATAAGTTTCATTTAAATAGTGATGTAAAAATATGCAGATAAAAAGAAAATGAAGATAATTTTCGTGGTTACCAAATTACGAAATCGGATATCGTCACCTTAGCGCAGTGGTTAGCGCAATGGCTCGGAAAGCCGAAGGTCCTGGTTTCGAGTCCCAGAGGTGCCAATATGTTAATCTGATTTTTTTTCCAGATTTTCGATTGAGTTTCGCTAATATTGTTTTCATTTAATTTATTATTTTCATTTAATTGAAATGATGCCACAAAAGAAATTAACAATGATTATTAAAAAACATTATTACAAGGTTTTTAAAACATAACATCTCTCCGTTGATCTGTAAAAGTATTTCGTAGAAAAAAGAAACGTTATCTAAATCTCTGTATGAAAAATGTAAACCTTTTAAGAAATACAAAACCTTTTCACCGGAAAAATATTTTTGGAATCGAGGATAAGTTTTTATTTTCGATGCCACTGATCCGATAAATTTGACAAATCATCAAACGCATTCCTATGAAGCAGCCCGACTTCTAAAAAAACTTAAGCGCTCGAGCAATACATAATTTGATTTGATATTCATTGTTTCTTTATGTAAAGTTTATTGAAAACTCCGTTATGAGTTATAATATATATCCGTAGAAACCATCATTTCCCCATCCACACCTTAATTGTTCAAAACCCGTTGATTTCTCATATTGTTTGGTGAAGTAAAACTAGTTTTACTTCAAAAAAACTTAAGGAATCATTGGTTAAGTCTGAAGGGTATTACCAGAGAAAACCAGAAATATGTAATTTTGAAATCAGATTTTAGACGTATTGACTCTTTTCCACAAAAAATTATAAATGGATTTCGAAAGACTGTTATTTTATCTAGCATTCGCATGTTTTAAATTTTGAGAAAAAATGTTTATTTTTAGTATAATAAGGTTATACCGTAGGTCGTTGACAGATTTGTTAAATTTTCAAAAAAGATTTTGTACTATACCACACCCATTTCAAATCATATAATCATGCAGTAAAATAAATCAATTCATTATCTGGGTATCGCATGTTTTAGAATTTTAATTTTAGTTTAAATAAAATCATTAAAAATATATACGTAGGTACATGTGTGTGTCTTGACGAAAATTGGTCCGTTTGTATATTTATATGCGCACTTACAAACTATAATATATTTCAGGTTTTTTTAACATTCTTAGTTAACTTAGACATTATTGAAAAATGATAAGTACTTATAATCAAAAAAATAATTACAAAAAGTACATTATTTTAATAGTTTTATCATCATGCCATTCAGCATTTTTGGATGTAGGTTTAAATTAAAGCAAATTTGAAATGAAATAAAATCGATATTGAGTTAAAATTTTAAAAAGCTGATACGGAGAATAATTAATCTTTCTCATTGTAACCGCCCTGCACGATCGTAAGAACAACTTTCGACGAAATGTGGATTTTCGTCCGCTGGCTGGTTAAACGCTCTTAACACTTTGTATACACGTAAATGAATGTTCTTTATTTGAAAATGAATGTTTTCTTTGTTTGTCCGTTATGCGGTTCCTAAATCATTCATCCGATTGCGATGAAACTTTGGTGAGTTGTTGTGCGCAGTGGTTTCTGTATGTGGCTCTGGCGTTATGAAATTATTCCCTATTTTATTCATCCGATTGCGATGAATTTTTGGTGAATTGTCGTGCGCACGCCCGCGAAGGTTTCTGTATATACTGGTGAGCTCTGGCATTTGAAATTTGTATTAAACAAGTGCAATAGGTGGTAAGCGAGCTGTTTGAGCAGAAAACTGAATGTACCGGGAATTTTTGTTTTATTTTTTATTATTTTATTTTTCTATGTTTTACAGTTTTTTAGAGAAAAATGTGTGCTTATTGTGGTACCCCTTTCAGAGGATACATTGTACAGTTTTCTTATTTGAAATATATGTAAATACCTATCTTAAAATATGACAGAGGAAAATTATGAAGTTAAATAAAAAGAAAGTACAATACAAGCCTAAATCTTTGCTAGGTTGCAAAAATTGTATCTATATTCTTCCTTCCCATGTCCATAATCTTTTGAAGTCAGTTATTTTTTGTTATTATTGCAGAAATGAATGTAATAACGCGGGAGAAGGGAGGGGAATGCGGGAGAGAGGTTCGCGGGATGAGGAAGCGGGAGATAAGAAGGGGACAAGGGAGGGGAATGGGAGGCGAAAGGGGAACGGGACGAATGGGAAAGAACACGCTGGGAGAAACAATTTATTTATTAAGTGGCATTGCAAAATAAATGCCGGAAACTCGCTAGTTTTAGATAAAATCAAAATGAAAGCATTTGCAAACTTTATAATAATTATTATATTCAGCGGTATAAAATTGGCATTCCTGAATATTTGGCTTGAGTTAGCAGTGTTGATTTTTCGAGAACAATGCACGCTTCGCAGGGTGAGACCATCTCTCGATGGTAGTAAATTGCAATTCAACCCAAACACTTAAGAGCTCATATTTTACCTATAAATGTTTGTGTGTGCTTTACATTGCTCAGCTGGATGCCATAAGCACACGAAAGATGCCTTTGCTTTTACCGTATCAAAACATTATTCTGCCATAAGAATAATATTGTATTAGCAGTGGCATCACGATTTTCGGGAACAAGAAGTTTTTGGTTCATATTTATATAAACAACTGAAAAGTCAATTTTGAACAGAGTTTCGTTTACTTTAAAACAAAAATAAGTTTTTGGTGGAAAAAAATTGTGATAAAATTTCTAAACAAAATCCCTACCCAGTATTGACCAGATCAGAAAGGCTAAGTTTTTCTGTGTTCAATTCAATTTTTAACCCACATATTTTGTTTTCACTTCAAAAATATCTTACAGTCATGTTTTTATGTTATTACCGCGCCAAACTTGGATAAAGACATTTCAATCAAGGTTTTTTTTTAAATTCTAAATGGTATTCTTACACCATAACGATAATCCTACTAATATTATAAAGGCAAAAGTTTCTATGGATTTATGTTTGTTACTCTTTTACGCGAAAACTACTGAATGGATTTTAATTAAACTTTAAAATAATACAGCTCATACATCGGAATAGGCTAGAGCTTAGAGCTTTGGCATTATGAAATTTATATACAAAAATTGCAATAGGTGGCACGCGAGCTTTTTGAAAAATTAATGTAACGGGTATAGAGGGGGTGAGAGGGGTAAGGGGTGAGAAGGGGTGGCGTAAGGAGGAGGGGGGGGTTGGAGTGGGGATAGGGAAGGTGGAGGAGGCGCTGTGGGTACTCCCCTAATACTATGCGTGCGAAGCCGGGGGCAAAAGCTAGTGATAGTATATTCTAATCTGGAACGTGCCGCAATTTATTTATATATTATTTTAATGGTATCATTAAGAGTGATGATAAAAAAATATAAAAAATTGTTCAATGGGTGAAGTTAGGTTAGGGTATATTAGTAAAAATACAATTTTCACATTCCTGTTAGCACATTTGTTTTAACGAAAAGTTAAATGCTCATATCTTTACGTAACGAAAAATGAACGTAGAATGTTTGGTGGTAAATATATTAGTAAAGTCTCTCGAGTCATTCCTTCCATCGTTAAAAAATATTAGACGCCAGAACATAATATTACTGACTGAGCATGGCGAAGTCCTTTTCCAACTCTACCATTTGCATGTTGTCTGTCCGTATAATATTCGCTTACTTGTTCCGGATCTGATCATCCGCTCAATACGATAGCCTTAACTTTCAACTTTACGCAAGTTCTACTATTCACTACTACTAGACAATATGAGACATATGTCATCCAAGCCTTAAGAAATTCCCCTTTTCAGAAAAAAATTACAATATTTTGAAACATCTTTGCTCAGAAATCCTTATTTGAGGGTAGACACTTTATTTTAAAGAAGAGTCTTGTCCTCGCATACTCTTGGAAAGATAATTAAATAACCATTCCTCTCACAATTCACCCCTCTCCACCCTCCCCCCTCGCATAACAAAGGTTCTGTTTCTCATTTTGCATTATTTTATTAACGTTTTATTTAGAAATGACGTCGTTTGAAAGTTTGGTATTCAAAGCAGTAAAAACTGCAGAATGGCACGAATGTTTTTGACATTTTATGTCCCGAATGAAATCTTTCATTAAAAAGTGTTTATCTATAAATTTACTGAAGATATTTTTAATCAGTTACTTTATCAAATCAATGCTTAAAAATACCTAAGCACTAGATTTAAACGCTGACCAATAGACTTCACTAATCACTTGGGTATCGCTTTGACATTCTAGACTATCTTTTAAAATACGATAAAAAAAAATAACTTTCAGGTAAACTTGAATATTTTTTCTTTATCTTTAATACATTGAAATATATCCCTTAATAACTTGCTTCAAATCAATTCAGCAAAAAAAGCAATACTATTAAATACATCGGAATAGTAATCAAATGTTATCAAACACCAACAAGTTTATAATCAAATTCCATTAAAAAGAAAATGGTAATATTTCAGTTTCTTTATAAAAGTGTTTGACGCGATGAACATGCGAGATGAATTTATGTGGCAGCGAAAAAATCCGTGTCCGTATTAAAGAACTTTCGCCGGTGCCCGACACTTAGGCTGGCTATACTAGAGGAGAGGTTATATGAAAATACTTCACACACTTGTTTTCGGTTCGTGAATTTCTTACGGGCGCCAACTGTTGCCACAAACTTCGCCCGGGGATGGCATTAACCTATTAACAACGCCTGGAAATTATGAAACACTGAATATATTAAGAATATTCTGAATTTCCGCATAACTTTATTTACCGGTGGCGAAAATAGCGCCTATTTTGTCGCCGGGATTTCGAAAATAAATTCATTTAATTATCAAAAAAGCAAAATCTAGAATCTTGATAGCCGAGAGTTGGAAGGCATCTGATAAATGTATTTTTGTTAAAATTTAATTATAAGATAATGTCTTGTGAAGAATAGAATTTTCAAATTTTATTTTTCCACTCCGTTATGTTGTGGTGACATTTATTTTGATTTTTTATGACATTGATAAAATACCTATTGGATAGAATTATTGTGCTTTCAATCTAAGTTATTATGCTTCATGGCTTATCTGACCACGTAGGAAAGGCGTTTACAGTAAAAGATATTCTTATTATCTCTCTGTTGACCAAACGCTTCATGAAGCACTTTCGCTAGGTTTTAATCACCTGATTTAAATGTGTTATTGATGGTCTTCAAATTGACAAAATATCTGAATAAAACTTCACCCTTTTTAATTTCTTCCATTTTGTATCATTTTAACGACGTCTCCAAATACTTCTACCATTCAATTTCGCGTCAAATATTGATCGTCAGTGTCTTACGCGGTACCCACAAAAATCCCGGAATTCAGCTAGTTTTCAGCACTATTTGTGGCCTGGTTTTTGTATCAAGAAACAAACCCGGGGAAGGGTGCACATACATATATATTTTTTAATAATGTATTCAAAACAAGTTTTAAAGTAGATTGGTATGGGTCACCTTTGGCGTAGGTCATCCCAAGTGATTCGCTCCTAGTAAAAGCTTTCTAAAGGAGACGATGATGCTGAATAAGAAGCAGTTATTAATAAAATTCTGTGTCCGCGAATGCGTTTGCCCACTTACTGCCTTCATTTTCACATGTTGTATAAACTAGCTTATTTTTTCAAACCCATCAGAATACTGTGTTCAAAACGGGTTGATGAATACCGCCTCCCAATTTCAGAAGGTTACGTATGTATACACTTGTGGTTCACCACATGGAAAAATGAAGCCATTTTAAAAAGGTATAAATTTTTCTATTCTTCTATTTTTATTTCGATTCCGCTAATTTATGAATGTAATGTAATGTACGCAAAGACAGGATCAAAAAAATTCTAATGATTTTGGACAGATTCACTTTCTAGTTTTGAAAATGTCAGCCGTGAGAGAAAATTTTCATTATTTGCATTTTAATTAATCTTGTGCGGTTTCTCCAGGTTCCTACCTCTTTCTCTACAAAACAACCTAACCTAACCCATATTTAAATAGGAAATCAAGTGCGTGTAAAGGTATGCCGATCATCTAAACGCCCCTTTCTTAATCTTTTTCTTTACATTTATATCAGCCCTTAGGAATAAGCTGGTTTTAATCATGTAGGCAAGGTTATATTTTAGATTGTGGACTCTGCTCTCCGATCTCCAAGTTATTTCAGGAAAAAAAAACAGTTAATTAAAGATGCAATGCAAACTGAATTGCAAAATTATTTAGGTTGGAAAACAAGAAACGATGAAGGTTCAAAAGTGGACTTGGAAAGGTTTCTTGAAACGATGAACGAGATTTTAATAGTGAAATAAGTAGACAGGTAATACAATAATTGAACTTTTATTAATTTAAATAAATTGTATTAATTTAAATACGAGTAAGTAATTGAACAAAATCATCAGATATCCTGTCGACAATCTGAGTTTGCAAGAGTTTGCATAAATTGAAATGGTAAGCGATACCGTTATATCGATGAGGATATTTATTTATTTACCTACGATACAAGTACCATTAAATAAACATATTTTTAAAAAAGGATTACAAAATTATACAGTGTAAATATGATTGAAATTAGTGGAATGAAGCTAAAAAATATTTGAAATGCTCTTTAAACAAACAATGGAGCTAAAAGTCGGCGGACGGACTTGTTGTCGATGACAATTGTTGTATCAACTTTTCGTGGCACTCACGCACACACACCCTTTTCACGTAATGACGTTGCGCTAGTTTTGCCGTTCGATGGGACCGTGGCGAAAAGTCCAACCTGTTTCATCTTATATATAAAAATGAATCACTGAATATGTTGCTAAGCGCAAATCTCGAGAGCAGCTGAACCGATTTCGCTAATTATTTTTTTATAATATTCCTTGAAGTACGAGGATGGTTTTTACGGAGAGAAAAATTAAGGAAATTGCGCAGAAAATTGGATAATTTCAGAAAACCTAACGACTATCGTACGTTTGACAGTTCGCGTGTTTGAGAATGACATTTTGCAAAACAATGATTGTTAAATCAGGATTCTATTTTTGAAAATCTTTAAGTTGATAAATTTATTTAAAGTAGGTACTCCCCTAATAGTTTATATCAAATCAAGAATTTCAGATATTTTAAATAGGTACCTATGTTAGGTACCAAATTTAATATACTTAAAAAATGGAAATTTGAATAAAAATTGTAAAAGGTGGCACGCGGGCTGTTCAAAAACTGAATGTACTGGGATTGAATACGTGGAAAGCGGGAGGGAGGGAGAGATTGGAGAGGGGGGAGGGGGAGGGGGGGGGGCGTTGAGAGGCGGGGGGTAGGGGGGTAGATGGAGTAGGCGGTGTGGGAACCCCCCTCACACCATGCGAGCGAAGCCGCGGAAAAAGGCTAGTTATATTATAAAAATAAGGAAAACAATTCCAAAAAATAAAAATAAATTAACACTTTGTTTTTACGGGTGGTTTTTACGGTGCTATTAAAAATATCTGCAACTTCTATTTGCCTAAGCTGTGTTTACAAACGAATTGGTACTAACATTATTGTTGCATTGAAATGTACATATTTTCGAGGGACTCCATGCAATTTATTCATATATCGTGTGGAGTTTTTGTAATTATTCTGTATACAAATACAGACGTAAATAAATCTTTTGGTCATTATCAAAATACAAAACACTAACGTCGTGAAAAATAGCATCAAAGTCATTAATAAATAAATATATAATGAAATTGGGTCAAAGTGTGATCCTTGTGGAATACCACTCGTGGCAATAAAGTGAAACAATAGGGCGGATTTCATTTTAACAGTAATTCCCCATACAACCTTCTCCGAGTTTTATTACCAGAATGAAGTATGGCACTTTATCGATAATGCTACTAATATCTGCGTATATTGATTCAATTTGTTTTTTAGTTACCGGTTACGTTATTATATTAAATGCTTAGATTAGTAAGGGTTGATCTTGCAGTGACAAAACCGCATTGGATATATACAAAGGGATATGATCTATTAAATTTTTTATTACCAAAGACTCGAAAACTTTACTTTTTGTTGGAAGTATGCAAATAGGTCTGTAGTTTGTACGTTACTTTTGTCACCCTTCTTTTACATGGGTGGAGTTTCCAAATATCGGGAAAATATCCAGAATTATTGAAAAATATAAACAATGGATAAGTTTATTCACTAACACAAATTTTACAAATATTGGTGGAATTCCATTCTTGCAGATTATCCATTATCAATGTTTTTTTCAATAATAAAAAACACCCAAATTCTTAATCTGCTCGTACTTTCATTCTTCCTTAACCAGTTCCATGTCTAGATTCTATGCATCATACTGTCATGCAACACTTCCATGGATTGTAACGAAATATTATTTGCGTGAAGCTTTATTTGAATCTTCCAATAACCATTTTTGAAAACCGTATCAGTCAAACGGCAGAAAATCTTGTTTCCTCACTAAAGCGAGCTTTTCAACACTTTACGCAAATTTGAGACGATATTTTTCATCAAATGTAGCTCCAATATTCTTCTTCACTCGTTCGATCGTCTTGGGATTGTTGGCACAGACACGTCCCTGTGGATAACCCGCGGAACTCTGGCAGTGGGAAGAGTAAATATAGGGATGTTGGCGGCTAGTAGACGTCACCGATTCGAGAAATAAATCGGTCTGGGACACGGCATTCAAAACTTTAATAATGGCAACTGGCTGGTGAATCGTGAAGGACTACGCCATTAATTTGTCAAAATTGCATTGATCGGGTATACGCATAAAAATTGAAATAAAAAAATGACCCCCGAAAATAAGTTATAACAATTTAATTGCAAATAAGTAACATAGTACTCGTGCAGATGGCAAAAATAATCAAACACCGTGCAGATGAATCGAAAGAAATGTGTTGTTGAGGTGAGTTTGTCCAATGAAAGCTCATTATTTCATCATTCTTTCTAATAAACATGATCAAACATTTTCAAATACCTTCCTATCGATATTCTAGCACCGACAGGGTAGATGCTAAATATAAATATAAACCTAACCTAATAACAGCTATATTGGTACGGTCACCACATTAGCAGCTATTGTTAGGTTAGGTTAGATTCATATTTATATTTGCACCCTGTAGGTGGGTACGATAACTAGTTCCGTTCACCTGTAGCCGCTGCTCGCGACCCCGCCAAGCTCCCCTAACCGCTCCTCTGTCCCCCAGACAACGCGAGTTATAACACTTTGCTTCCCGATGCAAACGCGGGTTATCGGATGTCTATCAAAAGTGCGCATAAAAGTGTTGAAATATTACTTCCGCTAGAGTTCCTGTATCAAGATTTTACCTCAAGAGCGCCAGTATTATTATTCCTATTCACGCCGCGGCTTATACGCGACGCTAAAGCGGGACTTTAACGTTCTAAGAAAATTGCTTTGTGTAAACTGTAGAAAATGTGTTTAAAATGAAATAATTTTTTTAGCTTATTTTTTTTCTCATCTACTAAGATTTATTGCCTTCATTCATACAAGATCCGGTTATAAAAACAATATGGAATGATTTATGTTTTTGTTGCTACGTGTTATGAATGTTAAAATTTTACTTATTGATTTTTACTTATGATTTTGAGGATCAAATCAAAAACAATAAAAGGTACAGATATTTTTACCAGTTATGCAAATCGTTATATTAGGACTTTAAAATAAGTATTAGTACAGTTTTTGAAGCTGTAAGTATTTGTAAAAAACATACTTTACTTTTGAAAAAAACAGAATCATTGCCTTTCAAAAGAATAACCTTTGAAAGAAATTGAAGCTTGAAATATTACAACATCTGTCATACACACAAACACATGAAATACATATTTCAAACATAGCCTAATTAATTAATAAAAATAATTTTTGGTACTACTACTGATACAATATGCATTGAACTTGAGTAATTTTACGCGTTGTATGGGAATACAATTTCAATTCACACACCCATGCACCGACAGTCTAAACCTAGTTGTGTTGTCCTAGAAAATCGGATGCAGTAGGTCAGCCTGCGTCAGAGCTCTTTTTAGATATCTTTTTCAATTTCAGACAAAAAAGTTGTATATTATTAAAAATTTTGCTATATTATTAAAATATAATAATTAGATTAATACGATACTCCAATAATTTCACTACCACTTTATTAAACATTATCTTTTGTTTTGTTAAGTTAACCATACTTAATCGGTTCAACTCTACATAAATAATGTAAAAATTGACAATAATTACATTGTGATGGAAGGCAAACACGCCAATTGGATGTGGTAGAACGTAGAATACAATAGAAAATAAAACAAAGCATTAAATCTGGTGACGTTTGGTAAAAATTCACAGCAAAATGAGTTTGGGGACATTATAGTCTCACGCTTATTATTTATACATTCCAGTTACACTGCTTTCATTAACATACGTGATTTATTATCGCTTTGCGGAAATATCTCATATTTATTTATAAAAGTATCATAATTCTTCCCATCCACTAACCGAAACAGAAATAATACGGAATTTATTTCCCGGTCATCGTTTTCGGAAAGCAGTTCCATTGGCTTTTCAAACCTTCATTAATTTTCACAAAACTATCCCGCAATAAATCAGCCGGTAATGAAAATCATAATTCAGGAATTGTCCAGGCCCGGCCCGGTGCGCCGTTGCTGGCTGTTTGTCCTATGTATGCATCCCTTCAGTTAGCCCCGCCTATAGAAGCCAGAAGACTGGAGAAACTGCTGGAAGGGAGTGGTGTAGCGATAGTGGAGCAGGACTATTATTGTGTCAATGGCGCTAATAATAAGTTTATCGTTCCATCATTTAAGAAGCCGCCTTCACGGGCTGGGTCCACATCGATGGCGCATTACTTTTGTTAACGGATTATTAATGATGACAGCCCATCACTTGGAGGGTCGGGGATTCTTTGTTTATGTGGAGAAAGCGCCAAAAAGCGGCTTATAGAACGGATATTGACTAAATTTTAGTAACTCTATCGCAGCGGCGCTGACCCGAGCGGAATGTATCGTTTAATCCGCCCGTTTGCCCGTTCTTCGGACGGTTTTACGAAGGTAATCTCTTTGGTTTATCGATTTTCGATGTTAAGGGTACAAAAATATATGCTGAAAAACCACTTTAGATAAAAACTATTTTTTTTCTTCTGAAAATTCATCGAGCACTATAAGGGCAGAGGATTTGTTGGGCGATTATTGTTAGGACCTGTAATAATTTATTTCAGCTGACCTTTGTTTATCTTTTAAATCCCATATCTTCCATGTAGCTCTAACGGACGTACATAAGTAGGTACCTATTATTAAATCCCCTGGTTAATTTGGTCGCTATTGTAAAAAAATTATATAGGTCTCAAATAACTCATTGTGTCTTTCATATTATACGATCTAAACGATTTTAGAAAGACAAAACACCACGCTTTATATTAAATTCTAAAAATTAACCACAAAATAATTAAAATGTACATTTTCATGAAACCACGGTTTCCAAAAGCAATTTTAAAAACAAGATAAATTAGTGATTTTTTTATATATTATTTTTACACAAAGTGACATGACAATTTCTTTTTTTTTATATAATCAAAAATTTGTGTGTTTACATATTTTTAGTAACCACTAATTTTAGTTAGTAAAAACGTATGTTGATTTAAATATACGATTACATTAATTTTATTTTATTTAAAAAATGGTTATATATTTTTTCTGATATTAAAATTTAAAGGCGAATTTCATCACCTTTCAAAAACCGGTTTTTCGTTTTAGGATACGTTCAGAAATATTCCTTTTTTCGGATTTTATTTCAAAGTGAAATTAATTTAATCAACTGACAAAATAGGCTCGAGGCCTGAGGGGTTCAAAGAGGATTTTTTTCATTTTTTATTGCTACTGTAGTACCACAATTAACCACTGGAGCGCTTTTTGCCACAATATGGCACTATTTAAAATACTCCAGATTGCGTTGCTGCTGGTTTTAGGAAAATTTTCCCTAGATGCATTTGTACTTAAAATGAAGTATTAAGTTAAGGTATGATTTTTTTTTTAATGTGGGCGTAAAATATTCAAGATGATCACCAAAACATCTCAAGCAGTCCGAGGAAAATGTTTTTAATTGGTCTGCCGCTCGAATGGTTAAACGAATTTGTAATTTTATTTTGAAAGTCGCAATAGCTCTTCTCATATGGCATAATAATCATCTTAGTGATGAAATGTACTCAGTCAGACATGATTCAATTAGAAGAGGACATTTTGTTAAAAACACACTGTCAACGTGCGACTACTTCCGAAACGCAAACCGTTTAATATTTCCAGTCAAGATCAGAGCGCCGATAAACGGGTTTGCACGTGCCCAACAAATAATATATCTCTCCCCGGAGAATATGAAAACGTTTTGGGCATCCAAATTGGCAGCGGCCAGCCCGTCCATGCGCGCTTACTCACGGCCGCCGGACAAACTTGACAAACGCAGCGCAAACAAAGCCGCTGTGCGATGATAGGAATAATACGGGGAGATGATACGAGCCGCTCTGGCGGAAACCCCCGAGATCCGGCTGGCTGGGGCGGAGTCACGGACACAGGAAAAGGGGAACATGGGGAAACACGGGGAACACCGGGGATCATCGGGACATTGTTGAACCGCCAGAGTGCCTAGGAGTATCACCGTGTTTCTGCTTGTTTGCTCTGGAATGTGTGCCCTGTGCGCTGTCCATGACTGGATGCGAAAAACCAACCAATTATGCCAAATTTTCCAGCTTCTGCAAGATCGAGTGACAACATCTTCTTTTCTTATGATAAGATATCTCTATAAAATATTTGTATAAAATCCGTAATATTGAAATACTCATCAACACTACACGGAAGCAGAAAGTTTTCTTAAAGCTCCATTGACCTGTCAGTGGTTGAGTGAGCATAACGCTTGGGTCCCACCCGGGCGTCGCATGTTCGATTCCTCGGCTGGCTAAGTCCTCCATCACAACATAAGCAACATTTTCGGCTTTCAGTGGTGGTAGTAGGAGATTTTCAAACATTGTTGGGTTATTCGAAACCCGGGAGTGTTTGTCTTTCTTTAAAAAAAAAATAATTATTACAAAATTGTTAATCCAAAATACACCAATGCACACAGAAGTAACATTATTATGTAAGTCTCTGAATGTTTTACCTGTCAGAGGAATATTGTTTTATATTATTGTAAGTCAACGTGTTATACTGTCTTATTTCTTAAAAAGAGAAACAGTTTACCATGAACATAATACAAATTTAAAACTTAAAATGAAGGATTGGTGGTTCCAAAATGTACCGATAAATACGGTAAAAGAACCTAAACTGTAATATTTTATTTTTTTTATTATTTCATAAATGTTTACATGATACATTTTTGCCATTTTTTCACTACCATACTAGGCTATTGCCCGTGTTATGGTAGTCATACATGAAATATTATTTTAAATAAACAGATAATAAAATATTAGAAGAGGAAAGAAAAAAAATAACATAGTAAGAGATAAATAAAACTAAAAACAGATAAAAATAAAAATATAAGAATTAAAAGTAAACTAAGAAATAAAGAATAAAAAGATAATTTAAAGAAGATTGAAATAAACATTGGTGAGTATTATCCTTCTGGAGATAAAAATAGAAATAAAATTTGGTAAGTAGGTATTCTTCTGCACGAGAGTACATGTTTGTAGTCACTTTTGATATTCTTTCTATGAAAGAAATTGGAAAGAGTGTTAGAGAAAGTAAAGTTTTTGTTTGTTATTTTTTTAGTGTAATATTAAGTTAAAATAATTAAATTAGTAATAATAATATATTTTTTTAAATTAATATTAAATGTTTTTTTAATGTAATATTAAGCTCTCATGTGTTGTTTGAAGAAATCTCTTCCCTTTTCAAATATCCAATGTTTGATACGGGCTTTAAAGAGATTTAAAAATTTTCTCTGACTTTATATCGGCACTCGGAGCATTATACATTTTGGGAGCGATAAACCAGAATTGTCGTTGAGCGAATGAGGTTTTAGTTTTAGGGACCACGCAACCCAGGTTTGATGAAAAACGTGTGTGTGCTTAATATTGTGGAGCCACCAAGAGATTATTTTGGCATATATAACATACGCTTATCTTAGTAAATAACTGTCGAATATCTAAGACCTTGATTTAGAGTTCATTTGAGGGATGGGTAGGTTGGCATTTAAATATAATTCTCAAAATTAGTTTTTAAACTGTAATAATTGGATTGATAATGGATTCAGCACAACCACCCCATCCCACAATACCATATGTTACTATGGATTGGAAAAGGGCAAAGTATACGGTTCTTAGGGTCTGTAAATCTAAGATGGACCTAAGGGAGCAGAATATATGGCAGAGTTTACGGAGTTTTTTTACTGGGTCACTTATATGGGCTTCCCAACGCAGTTGGTTGTCTTTGATTATCCCCAGATATTTAACTACCTTTGATGATTTAAGAACAGAACAAGTGCAATTAATATTAGGTGTGATTTCTGGAGTGTGTAAATTCCATCCATGGTTTGAATTTTGTATATGATGTTGCATTAGCTAAGTGGTTATGTTAAGTATTTATAAAAAAAAATCGCATGCAGACGTGGCATCAGTACAAGAATAGACAAGTTCCCAGTTCTCCTTCGAAACATGATTTAGAAGAATTTCATAAGAAATGTTTTCATGGGGTTGAGTGTTTTGGGGTGGTTTGTGTTTTTATTTCAAGATGGAAGTGATGATTGCATAGTGGTCTGTAATAGTTGATTGGAATATAATTGATTTATTGTCTAGTTTACTCTTAACAAAGACATGATCTATACAACTGCTATTGTTTGAGTCTGGTTCTCGTGTTGGAGCGGTGACAGCAGGGAAGTATCCTAATAAAGTTAATACATTTAGGTATTCATTGGCTTGAGAAAGCATTTTGTTTTTTTTTTTTTTTTTTTTTTTTTCATATATATCCCGTTAAACTACAGTTAAGTAGTTTGTCAACAGGATTTTTATTACAACTTTTTACAGATTACAACTTAGACCTTAATTTATACAATAACAATAAACTTACACATTAATAGTAAAATTAAATCGTCTAATACAAATTATTTCTACCTAGTAGCCATGTTTTCAGCAAATATCTGACTCTATTTGGAAATTCGCATTTCTTAATATTACCAGGTAGCATATTATATATTTTAGGCACATTATACTCAAGGGTTCGCTGTCCGTATTTATTATTATGTTTAGGTACAAGCATGCCTTCATTCTTTGTGAACCTAGTATTGTGCCCATGTTCAACTTTCCTCTTATACTCACAGTCAGATATGATAGATAGTGCTGAATCAATATTTTATACCATAATAAGGCCTGCACCGGCAAAACTGTTAAATTTTGATACAAAAGTGAAATGTTTCGTCTCTGCGAAAAAATATTTTTTTTAACTAGTAATTTAACGATAGAATTTTCTATTGATTGTGCGTAATTTAAATTTGTTTTGCAAGAATGTCCCCAAGTGGTTAATCCATATCTTAAAGTTGATTCCGCGAGTGACATGTAAATAATTCTTAAGGTATTCACAGGAACGAAACACTTCAATTTGTATATTCTACCCACTATCGCCCGCAGGCGTTTACAAATTTTGTGTATTTGTATGTCCCATTTCAAGTAGCAATCAACAGTCACGCCCAAATAAACGTATTCGTTTACTAGCTCAATCGTTTCACATGAGCAGGGCTGCACAATATTTTGATGGATGCAGGTAAAGTTATGAGAAATTATTTCAGGCATGATGGAAACTTTTGCATGTGGAGATCTTATGTGCATCAGTTTGGTTTTTTTTTGTATTTATAATTAATCGTACGTCATGACACCATTTAATCAGAGATATAAAGTCTTCTTGCATATATTTAATCGCAGTATATAATTGTTCATCCGATATGATCAGTGCCGTGTCGTCAGCGTATACAAAGTGTTTAACATGTGAGAATAGTTTACTCATTATTGATACAAATATTATATAAAGGGTGGGTACCAAAATTGACCCCTGCGGGACACCGGCGTACATTTTTTTTCCCACTCAGTTTTTCAAATATTTTTACACAGATATGTCTAT